>CM056053.1:435424744-437914744 GCA_029574335.1 Rana kukunoris | reverse complement strand
GGCGGCGTAGTGTATTTCTCCCGGCGGAAAAAAAATAAGCGATTAGGGGGCGTGAGGCATTTAAATTAAGCGTGTCCCCGCGGCGATCGAACTGCGCATGCTCCGTTCAGAAATTTCCTGCCATGCATTGCGCGAAATCATGTCGTTACGTCATTTTTTTTTTGAGTAGTGTCGTTTACGGACATTCCTATTCCCGGACGACTTACGCAAAAAATAAAAAATAAATTGAAAGTCGACGCGGGAACGACGGCCATACTTAACATGGGCCATGTAACGTTAGACCAGCTAATAGCTGGTTTAACTTTACGTAGCGAAAAAATGACGTACGCGATTGCGAACGACGCTCGTAACTTCGTGGATCGCCGGAAAAAGCTAATTTGCATACCCCGGCGCTGAAAACGACGCAAACTCCACCCAGCGGCCGCAAAAAGATTGCAGCGTAGATCCGAAGGCGTACGAAGACGTAAGCCTGTCAGATCGAAGCCCAACGTCGCCGTATCATGGTTTGAGGATTCAAACTAGTGATACGGCGCGCGAAATTTGAAATTACTCCTGTCTAACACCAGTTAGACAGGCGTAATGGCTCTCTGAATCTGGCCCAATGTTTTTCAGGCTGTAGAAAAAACAACGTTTTTTCAACTTGATCATTAAAACGGCCTTGCCTACTCACGATCGTGAAAAAAAAAATGCTCTAGCAAAGCGCGGTGACGTACAAAACATACAACGGCACTATAAAAGGGAAGTTCCATTCGGAAGACGCCACCCTTTGGGCTGCTTTAGCTGATTTTGTGTTAGTAAAAGACGATTCGCGCTTTTCTGTCTGTTACAGCGTGATGAATGTACTTACTCCATTACGAACGCTAGTTTTAACAGAACGGGTGCTCCCGTCTCATAACTTGCTTCTGAGCATGCGCAGTTTTTTTCACATTGTTAAAGCTCACACATGACCATTTTTTACAACCCGAAAAACGACAACGTTAAAAATGACGTGAAAAAATAGAGCATGTTCGAAAAAAAAATTGCCCATTTTTTAAGAACCCAAAAAAAATGCTCTTAAGCCCACACACAATCGTTTTTAATGACATAAAAAAAATCATTTTTTACAACCCGAAAAATGATCATGTGTATACGGCATTAAATTCTATTTTAGTGGAGAGGGAATTGGTTACAATGCACCATGTCAAAATTGTATCAAAACGAAATATATAAAATTGGGACAGGACATGGGCAAAAAATTGGAGGAACCACAAATGATCAGGGCTGTATTCAACACTGCATCTGACATGATGACGATTGAAGCAAATTACAAGTGTATGTTACTTTGGCACCTGACCCCAGAGAGAATGAATAAACTTCACCCAAATAACTCCCCGTTATGCTGGAGGGACTGTAAACAAAAGGGAATGACAATGCCTATATGGTGGGAGTACCCAAAAATAAAAGAGTACTGGGGGGAAGTTTTAGAGTATATAGAAGACATAACTGGTGAGAAGATCCCACAAAACCTCTGAACATGTTTGTTTCATGGAACAAACACAACAAAAAAACAATATGAAAGAACCTGACTAAGGCCCCTTTCACATGAGCGGACAAATGGTCCGCTAATTACAAGTCCGTTTACGGACTTGTAATGTGTCCCTATGGGAGCGGATCCGTTAGCGGATGATGCATCTGCTAACGTCCGCCTAAGATCTGCGTCCATCTGGATCCGTTTTGCGGACGGAAGAAAACCCTATTTTTCTTCCGTCCGGTGGATCGGATCGGATGCAAACGGACAGACGGTCCGTTTCCATCCGATTTCCCATAGGGGATAGCGGAGGAGAGACAGGGCGGTCCCTGCACAGTGTGCAGGGACCGCCCTGTCCGCCGACAGCTGAGCGGGACCCCCCGCTGAGCCGACGGACACACACGGAGTGGACCGAAAAACGGACCGCTCCCTGTGAAAGAGGCCTAAGGGATTAATTTAGAAAAAAATGGTTTTACACAACAAAACCGACCATAAAAGAGTGAATCCAACGAGTAGACTATATAGCTGAAATGGAGTACCTTAGCCGCGGAGAGCAGGGAATGGACGAAGGATATGAATGAATGACTTGTATAGCGCTACACATGCGAACTGAATCGCCTCTGGGCACTTTTTGCAGCCAGTGTCTTCCTGGCTGGTGCGGTCATTTTACCCCATAGGATCTTGACACGCTTGGGACACACAGTCATACACACATATATACATATATATAGATATAGAATGGGAGAAATACGTACAGGGAATGACTAAAATAGACAGATGATAAAGTAGAAAAAGAAGAGAGGATGGCAGGTGAGGGGAGGGGTTGGGAGGGATAGGGTAACGTGAAAGGGGGGACATGGGGAATGGGTAATAGGGAAAACTGGAAATATAAATGTGTGTATGTTTTTTCTTCTTTTAAATCTTTTTACACCAATGTTGGTTAGTTTTGTACTTGATAAAACTTCCCAATAAATAATGGCCTTGGTCAAGCAGGATCTGCTAGTCTAAAGGCCTGTACACACGATCGAATATTCCAATAACAATTGTCCGATTGACGTGTTTTGTCTGACAATCTTACCGTTTGTATGCTCAATCGGACATTTGTTGTCAGAATTTCCGACAACAACTGTTGGCTGTGCATGCTCTTATATTATCAGACAACAAAAGTGTTACGTCGGATCATCTGATCGTGTGCACACAAAGCCGTCGGACTAAAATCCAAACACGCATGCTCCGAACCAATGCTAACCATAAGACAACATTAGCAGAAGTTGCCCAAAAGGGTGGCGCTAAAGAGCAGAAAAAAACACGTAGTACACCTATTACATCACTACGTTTGTGTTTGTTGGCTGAAAATGTTTTGCCGTTTGTATGCATACCAAGTGCATGGACAACACCCTTCAGACAAAAATCCACGGATTTGTCCGATGGAAGTCCGATCCTGTGTACGAAGCTTAAGAGAGACAATACTTGGTTCAAATCAGCAGGAACCAGACGCTTTTAAAACCGTGTATGGGCAGGCTGAATGTACCAAGTTAAATTATTGATCAACCTGGGTACAATCGGCATGCCAGGTTTTACCTGCGAGTGCTATAGCCGCTAACAATAATCACTGGGGCATTACGCTCCATAGCAACCAGCTTTTACTGCAGGGAACAGAATGCACTGTGCAGCTCACAGTGCATTGTAGAGCATTCGACAGAGCGGACACCCCCCTAACACCCTGCAAATTGGGTGTGAACAGCCAATGTTCGGCCCAAACTCATGCGGAGCCCGAACTGTTTGCCCAACACTAATAGTCATATGTTTTGGTGAGTTTGTTATACTGCTTATGTATGGACAATTGGCAACTATATATTTACATAATTTGGTCTGTTTATAAAGTATTTACTGGATGAATGTCCCAAGCATTCTCCCAGCCATTACAGATTCCCAATCTATTTTGCCTAATACATTTAGAGTATTTTCTTTGATTGACAGCATCCTCCAGTGGCCATAATGAATGCCATTAGATGGAGCTGATCAACATAGTAAATAAAGATATAAGGCAAAATAGGGTAATGGCTAGCTGATTGCTTGTGACATTCATTCAGCATTTTTTTTTCTACATCAACCAATTGAGTCTGAATTAAATCTCAACAAATTATTAAAAACACCCAAAACCATAAATAAGAAGTGGAAAAATTTAGTAGAGGACTGCTTCTCTGCACCTCCCGTCACTCAATAGAGTGCGACCTAGACACTATATTAGTTCCAACTATCTACCATTAAATTATGAACCCTGCTTTGAGTAAAGTAACCATGTGTAATTGTGTAATATTTAAAGTGAATTGTATCTTTAATCCATTTCTTGACTATTAAAATAGAGTCGTAAGAACATCTTCTTTTTATTCAAACTTTTTAATTGTACAACACTCAAATACACAAAAAACTTAACACTAATATATCAAAATGTATAGTTATACATTCTTTTTTTTTATATATGTTTATTAGGTTTTCAAAATATAAGGTTACAAACATTTATATTAAAACAGCATGTACAATACACGTGTCAAGTAAATTTTGACAAATACATAGCAGAATATTCATATTGAAAGGAATCAAACATTCCACAAACTGCATCGTCAATTAGGGTTAATAAACAAGTAACATAAGGGGAAAAGGATAAGAATGGGACAGGAAGGGACGTGCCAGGCAATTAAATAGGTTACATCTGGCATTATCCTCCTAACCCAGGACAGCTCAATAAAAAGGTTAAAAACATATAATTTATAATACAACAATGAATTTGAAATCTTAAGAATAATCCTTCAGGGACGTAATAACAGAGTATACTCGGCTGATTTCGTGAAGTGTGACCAACAAGCCCATTTATCAAGGTATGCTCCAGATGAGTCTCTAGATTGGTGTATCAATTCCACCATGCTAGCAATGTGATTGACTCTGCGAATCCAATCTACAATGGTTGGCGGGACCGACTGTCTCCACTTGATGGGAATACACATTCTCGCTGCATTAATTAAATGTATGAGTATAGTGGAATTATAAGTGGAGTGGGAGAGGCTAGAGAGGTGTAGCAAGTATTGGCCAGGAGTGAAATCTGGAGTGAAGGTGGTAATTTGAGTTATCAGTCTATGAACCTCTTTCCAGAAATCAATTATTGCAGAACATTCCCACCATATATGTAGAAGAGTACCAGGTGTATTATTACATCTCCAACATAAGGGAGAGGTGTTGGGGTTGAATTTGTGAATAAGAGAAGGGGTTCTGTACCATCTTGAGTACATTTTGTAGCCATTTTCCTGTGTTAGGATATTCAATGATCCTTTGTGTATTCTTCTGAAAATGGTTGCCCATTGATCAGATGATACAGAAACCTGGAGCTCCAATTCCCATTTGAGATTATTACTGTCCACCTGAGGGTCAATGTTTGAATTTAGAAGGGCATACATAAGAGAGATCAGGTGCTTCTGAGGGGAATCCCTTAGACAAATAGTTTCGAACCTTGTCTTGTGTCTATCCCATCCACCCATGGGATTCTTTTTTGAAAGAAACCCAGTGATTTTGTGAAAATTAAAGTCTGAAATACTACAGTCAGGGTCAATCGATCTAAAGGAGTCAAGAGAGATGGGGGAATGATTTTCGAAGAAATCTGGAGCCCTGAGAGTTAATGTTGAAGAGTTGTCTGCGCGAGATGCGTCGAGTTCTGGGAGAGGTATCTCAAGACTATGGGTGATTGGAGTTAAAGGCCCATATATAGAGGATAAATTAATTGATTTGCATAAAGATCTAAAAATCTTCAGGGAAGATCCCGTTATTGGATGAGATTTGGCGCTGCGTGGGATTTTTTTTGGTAAGGTCCACGGTAGGTGTCTTATAGGAACCGACAATAGGCAAGAAATCTCCTCCAAACCTATCCAATCCTTGGAGTGGGAATGAACATGCCAATCAACTATTCTGCATAAGTGACTCGCCCAATAATATTTGTGCAAGTCTGGAACCCCAATGCCTCCCATGAGTTTTGGTGTGACTAATTTATCCCATTTAATTCTTGGTTGCTTACCTCCCCATATAAAACTCAAGCAGATACGTTTGAATGATTTGAAAAAAGATCCCGGGATGGAGATAGGAAGGGTCTGGAACAAATACAAGAATCTAGGCAGAACATTCATTTTAAGGATATTTGCGCGCCCGAACCAAGAAAACATTCCCTTATCCCATTTCAGTAAGTCAGATCGGATTGTATGTAACAAGGGCAGGAAATTGTCATTGTATAAGTGCTTAATGTCGGATGATAAATTGACTCCAAGATATGATAAAGTTTTGTCTACCCAGATAAAAGGGAAGTTTTGTTTACACAGTGTCACTGTATCTGCGGGTAATGAGATATTGAGTGCTCTGGATTTCGCTAAATTTATTTTTAGATTAGATATACTACCAAACATCGAAAAATCTTTCAACAAATTGGGAAGAGTAATAATGGGATTTGTCAGGAATAATAGTACATCGTCAGCAAAAGCCGCTTACTAAGGAATAGGGCTATCCCAGTGACGTAGCACAGAGTGCGTCAGAGGGGGACGGGGTCACGTGACGCATGGCCCGCCTCCCCTATAAAAGAAACGTCAAGCTCCGCCGCGTCATTCACGGAGCTGTGCTCTGAGTGGATGGATCTTCGCTGGACCCGTCGCTGGAGAGAACACCCGTCGCTGGACCGAACACCCGTCGCTGGAGACATCACCCGGCACTGGATAACAGACAACGTTGGAGCAGCATCGATCGTGGATCTTCACCGCTGGATTTTGGTTTAATAAAGAATGAATAAAATATTTTTTTCTACGGTGTGTGTGTTTTATTTAAAAAAACTATTTTCGCTTCTTTCGTGAAATGGTAGAGGTACAATGTACCCCATTACCATTTCACACAGGGGGGGCAGGATCTGGGGGTCCACTTTGTTAAAGGGGTCTTCCAGATTCTGATAAGCCCCCTGCCCGCATACCCCCACAACCACCGGGCAAGGGTTGTGGGGAAGAGACCCTTGTCCCCATCAACATGGGGACAAGGTGCTTTGGGGGGCACCCCAAAGCACCCTCCCAATGTTGAGGGCATGTGGCCTAGTGCGGTTCAGAAAGGGCGGGCCGCACTCTGTCCCCCCCTCTTTTCTGCGGCCGGCCAGGTCAACGTGCTCGAATAAGGGGTCTGGTGTGGATTTTAGGGGGAACTCCACACCATTTCTTTTTTAAATTTGGGGTGGAGTTGTCTGAAGGGTCTGGTTATGGATATTTGAGGGGAACCCCATGTAATTTTTTTTTTAAATTGACGGCAGGGTTCCCCTTAATATCCATACCAGACCTAAAGGGTCTGGTTATTGAATTTGCGGGGACCTCCGAGCATTTTTTTTTAAAGTCCATGTCCCATTGACTTCAATGGGGTTCGGAGTTCGGGTCCGGGTTCGGGTTCCCGAAACCATACTTTATTTTTAAAGTTCGGGTTAGGACCCGAACCCGAACATCCAGGTGTCCGCTCAACTCTATTGGTGACCAGAATGGGATGGAATACTCCAGATGCACGTGAACCATAGTTTTAGAAAGTGGCAGAATATGTGTTTTATCTCTGGAGTAAATCCTCTTTTTTTTTTCTTTTTTTTTGTCAAAAATATTTTATTGCGTACAAAGGTGTAATACACATTACAGGGAATATATTAAATATATTGAAAATAGAGAAGCTCAAATATTCTTATTCCAATATGTAGATATACAAAGTAAATATTTGTGGACAAAGTATGGTACACTATTTAGTCACTAATGACATTAAGATTATTAAGTTTAAAGGTTTTATGTAATTATTAGTAACTACTGACATATATATTGTCCTCTGTGAAGCAGAGTTATTAACAATACAAAGGGAGCTTCAAAATCATAATAGTAAAATAGCAAATAACAGAGAAAAACAAAAAAATAAATTAATAACGATGACTATAAGAACATTGAATGGAGAAAAAAGAGAGTACTGGAACCATAAGGGGGGGTCCGCGTGGTCGAGCCAAGAGCCACCGCTCCAATCCAAGAGATGTTGAACAATGACATATATAACACACTGATTCAGCTACCATGGCAGTATTACTCTATTGTCCAAGGTTGGCATAATATATGCAATCCAGGGCTGCCACATCCTCTCAAACTTGGGGATCATGTCCAATTCAATAGCAGCCATCTTGGCTTGGGTCATGGTATAATTCATCTTAGCTATAGCTTCATGTAAGACCAATTTAGGTGATTTCCAAGATTTTGCTAGTGTCTGTTTGGCTGCTATTAAAGGTTGCACCAGCAATTTGAATTGAGTATGTGAAATAGAGTCTGGTTTTAAGTTGAGTAGTGCCATTGCAGGATCAGGAAGGATTGTTTTGCCTAGTAATTTGGTTACAATTTTAAATATACCTTTCCAAAATGTTTGTGCTTTAGGACATGACCACCAAATATGAAGATATGTGCCCAAATCTCTACACCCTAGAAAACATTGTGGCGAATAGTTCTGCACATATTTGGCTACCCTGGCTGGTACCAGGTGCCACCTAGTAAGTACCGTGTAGTTGGCTTCACTAGCCATTATGTTGGGGGAAGCTGTTTTAGTTGTTGATCATATTTTGTTCCATTATGAAATCTCTAGTGTACGTTCCAAGTCCTCCTCCCACTTCCCAACATAAGATGGTTCATATCTACAGGAATGGATTAGCATATGCAAATATATAGTGGATATTGCACCTCTGGCATGGGGGTCTTTTTGACATATGTCTTTGAAACTGGACAGTTGTGTCAGTGAAGTTGTAGTGTTCAATAGAGGTGTAAAAAACGTTTTTAGTAAATCCCCTTTTTAATGCATGCCAATATTCTGCTGGCTTTGGTAGCCACAGCTTGACACTGCATACTATTGCTCAGTCAGTCTTCTATTAGGACGCCTAGATCCTTCTCCATCCTGGAATCCCCTTGGGATTCTCCCCCTAAAGAGTAACTTGCATTTATATTTTTACCCCCCAAGTGCATTACCTTACATTTTTCAATGTTAAACTTAATTTGCCATGTAGTAGCCCACTTCATTAATTTATTCAGGTCCTCTTTTAAAGTTTCTATATCCTGCTGTGTCGTTATTGCCCTGCATACATTTGTGTCATCAGCAAACACTGAGATAAAGCTATTTAACCTATTCTCTGAATCATTTATAAATACATTAAACAGAATCGGTCCCAGAACCCATGGGGTACCCCACAAACTACTCTAGACCATTCTGAGTATATATTATTTATCACAACCCCTTGTACTTGCCTCCATAGCCAGTTTTCTATCCAGGTACTTACCCTATGGTCCATGCTAATACTGCTATTAAGTGTTGATGAAGAGTGGTTCTATATTACAAATATAAATTTGTTTGTGTATTTCATGACACTAATGCATTAATATTGTGTTCACATACTACATATTATGGAATAGTCTCTATGTGGTTTATGTTTTAGAAGACCGTCCAATGTTGTAAGATTGCACAGTGATGTAAGGAACAAACTTTTGTCTTGTATGTTTACTTTTCACATAGTTACTTTATTGGTTAGCAGCATAGCAATTTACTATATATTATTATTTATACAATATTATATATAGTTTTAGGATTGTACAGTATTCTGTTTTGAGTGTGAAGGTGTAATATGGTTGTTTTGGTATTTGAGTGTGAAGGTGTAATATGGTTGTTTCGGTATTTTGTTTTTTAACCACTTGTCACCCGCCCACCGTCATATGACGGCGGGCGGGTAACTCCATTGTCCTGACTGCACGTCATATGACGTGCAGTCATAGAAAGTTGCTAGGGGCGTGGAGTCTCACCCGTCGCATAACTGGGACCCCCGTGCGTGTGCCCGGCAGCCGCGATGGCCGCTGGGCACACGGGATTGGCGAGTAACTGAGCTGAGACGTGCAGCTCTGTGTGTAAACACAGAGCTGCACGTCCCTGTCAGGGAGAGAGGAAATCGATTGTGTCCCTTGTACATAGGGACACAATCGGTCACCTCTCCAGTCACCCCCCCTCCCCCCACAGTTAGAACACAAACTAGGAGAAACATTTAACCCCTTCCCCGCCCCCTAGTGGTTAACCCCTTCCCTGCCAGATACATTTATACAGTTATCAATGCATATTTATAGCATTGTTCACTGTATAAATGTAAATGGTCCCAAAAATTTGTCAAAAGTGTCCGATGTGTCCACTATAATGTCCCAATCCCGGAAAAAAAAATCGCAGATCGCCGCCATTCCTAGTAAAAAAATTAATTAAAAAAATCATAATTATGTCCCGTATTTTGTAGGCAATATAACTTTTGCGCAAACCAGTCACTATACGGTTATTGCGATTTTATTTTTTACATTTTTTTACAAAAAAATATGTAGAAGAATACGTATCGGCCTAAACTGAGATAAAAAATGTTTTTTTTTATTTTTATTTTTTAATTGGATATTTATTATAGCAAAAAGCAAAAAATATTGGGCCAGATTCAGGTACATCTGCGCATTATTGGACCGGCGTAGCGCACCACCTTTACGTTAGACTTGCGCAATGTAGCCGCGTAATCACCCTATTCTCGTAGCTTTTGCGCAGAAAATTGCGCATGCGTAACGTTATTTCAGAGGCGTAAGGCGGAGAAATACAAATTGGGAAGGACGTGGGCGTGTTACATTGAAATGAGTCGTGACCCCATGCAAATGAAGGGCCGACCGGCTCGCGAATGCACGCTTGAAGGAGACCATGTCAGCTCCTCTGTGCGCATGCTCACAACTCGGGAGCGGCGCAATCAGTGAAATTGGAAATGGACTAAGGACTACGCAGACAGCATAAATAGACAGACACAAACGCACTTCCATTGCAAAAGGACATCCCTTTGTCCCTTCCCATTTAACCAAGTGCTTTTGTCCCGTTGTTAGTTGCGTTGTGTTTTGTATTTGTCAGATTAGTGTTCTGTGTGATCAAGTGTTTGTTAGTAGATCTTTGAAAGTGTTTTTTGATAAGTGTTTGAGAGACTGTTTGTTTGATATATTTCTGCTCGTTTGTTTTCTTGCTTAATTGTTGCTGTTTGTTTTTGTGACTGATTTTTGCTGAGTGCTTGTGTGATTTTTTGGGTGTTAGTTTTCTCTTTGTGTGTGTTCTTGCTTGATTGGTTGTGCTTGTTTTTGTGACTGATTTTTGTTGACTGGGAGTGTTTTTTTTCAGTATGACAGAGAGAAAACTAAAACTAAATTTTACTTTGGGGGAAAAAATAATTCTTGCCCGGGCCATTAGCGATTATGGGCGTTTCCTCCACGGCCCGGACAGTGCCAACACCACCCCGGCCAGGAGGAGGGAGATTTTGGACTCGATCACTGAGCAGGTCAATTCAGCGGGGGAGGGGGAGACACGGACACGGTCTGGGATTGACAAAAAGATTAATGACCTCCGGCGTCTGGTCAAAAAGAAGTTGGCCAAAATGCTTGCCCATGCCAGGGGCACAGGAGGGGGCCCACCATGCCGTGTTAGGCTGACAGCGGAGGAGCGTGCGGTGGCCCTGACCTTTCATCGGCATGAAGTGAAGGGCCTGCCCGGCTTTGACTCAAGTCCGGAGCCCGTGGTGCCAGGTAAGTTTTTTTTTATATCAGGTGTGTAGCATGTGTGGGGGAGGGGGTGAAAGGGAATATGTGGCAAGTGTGTGGATCCTCCAACCTGTGAATGTTTTGTGTCATCCACAGATGTGCAGGAGCGTGCAGGGCCATCTGGCCTGACCACACCATCCCCAGGACAGCAGCCTAATGAGGCCCCCCCCGACAAGGCCGGAGTCCGCGGAGGAGGTTGAAGAGGAGGAGGAGGAGGTTGAGGAGGAGGAGTTTGAGGAGGAGTCAATGTCAGGCACTGGCCTATTGTTGTTGGAGGACCGTTCCCCTCTGGCTGGCAGCAGGCAGCCCTCCCTAAGGGGGATCCCCCCCTCCTCCCCCAACATGGCTCCTCTCCCAAGGGCCTCCCCTTCTCCCCGGCCACAAGCATCAGCTGGAGGCAGGAAGGTGACCCAGAAGATCAGGGGGGTGGCCGATCTCCTGCCCGCCACTCTGAGAAGGGACCAGTTCCTCCAGACCCGCCATCTGGGACAGGTCAGCCAGACATTGGTGCGGATGGAGGAGAGCCTGTCCTCCATCAAGGATACGCTGGGGAAACTGGACTCCCACTCCCGGGCTTTCACAAACTGGCTTAACGACCTGCAGACTACATCAGCAGGCGTTGGGCAGGATGTGAGGGCCCTCACCCAGGCTATCCAGGCCAACATGGCAACACTAGGTGGTGCCCTGGACAGAATAGCCGTGGCCTTGGAGGGCAGGCCGCCAGGTGGGCAGAGATCAGGGGCTGCTTCTCCTTCCCCGGTTTTCCCCCTCCCCCATGAGTCTCCCCTGAGGAGCCGGGGCCGTGGCTGGGGGCGCCCCAGGCGTGGCTCACGTCAAGGGCACTAATTTTTTTTTCCCCCTTTTTTTTTTTTGCTGGAAATTTTTTGATTTTGCTTGTGATTTTTTTTTTTTGGGGTTGTGAATGCTGTTTGAATGTGGGGGTGACATTCCTGCCGGAAAAGCGGTGTCACCCTCAATTTTGGTGGAGTAGGGATCCCCAGGACCAGGGAGAAGTGATCCCCAGGTCTGTGTGAATGGTGTATGAATGTACAGTGACATAATTGGAGCCTTGGCGTGGCGTTGCTGCTCACAAGTCCTGCATGGTGGACTGGTGCCAATCCAATTTGATGAGGATGTGGGGTGTGTGTGCTAGGGACCACAGTGGTGTGCATGCATGCATTCTCATTGTGCCATGATTAATGTATGTGTTTAACGTGCAAAGATGCCCAATGTGAGCTGTCTCCTGGCTGCTCTTCCCTCAGAAGACGGGGGACCCTCGGTTAGGCGGGGATTGTCTGGTTCAGGGGTCAGGTCATCACGCAGGTCAATCTACAGGCCCTTTCTCACTGCGAAGTTGTGCAGCATGCAACATGCACCGATGATCTGGCACACAAAGTTTGGGGAATACAAGAGGGTACCCCCAGACTTATCCAGGCATCGGAAACGTGACTTCAGGAGGCCAAAGGTGCGCTCCACCACTGCTCGTGTTTGGGCATGTGCTTGATTGTATCTTTCCTCTCCTGGGGTTTGGGGGTTCCGGATAGGAGTCATGAGATGGGGTCCCAGTGCATATGCAGAGTCACCTGTAAGGGAAAAGACAGGAGGATGTTAGTCATGCATGTGCCCCTTGTGATGTGTGCATCATGGGGGGGTACAGTCATGCCTGCCACCCATGTCACTCACCAACCAGCCAGGTGTCCCCATACACGTTCTGATCGAATTCCATTCGGATGTGGCTTTGATTGTATATGTAGCTGTCATGGCTGGACCCTGGGTGTTTGGCACAGACGTGCCATATGAGGCCTTGGGCATCGACTATCACCTGTACGTTGATGGAATGCCAATGCGATTGCGGTACATGTGCTCTGTCTCATGGGGGGGCTGGAGTGCCACATGTGTGCAATCAATGGCCCCGATGGTGCGTGGGAATCTGGCAATTCTGTAGAAATCTGTCATTGCCTTCAGCCGCAGGTCCTCAGTGGTGATTTGGTTGGCCATGCGTCTGAGGATTGCAGGGACAACCTGGTGCACACATCTGCTCATGGAGGATTGTGACATCCCAGCCACCACTCCACTTGTACGCTGAAAAGAGCCACTGGCAAGGACATGGAGTGTTGCCATGACCTTGACCAGTGGCTGCACTGCATGTGAGCGGTGTGTTGGGCTGGTGATGTCCTCCTGCAGGGTTGTGGTTAATTCCATGATGGCATGAGGGGTGAATCTGAAGATGCGATACACCTCAGAATCACTCATGCCAAACAGGTCTATGCGTGTGCGGTATATCCTCTCCCGTGCCATCCTCCGTGCCCTCCTCCTTCTTTGCTCATCTAAAGTCAGTAGTATAGCTATGCGCGACGATGCCCCTGGCATGTTGGCATACAGATTGTTGTGCAACACGTGTGACTGCTCTGCTCCTCACTAACAGTGTTGCTTTATCTAAAATGTAGACTTTTTTTCTCTTTTTAGACCAGCTTTTATATGGTCTAATTTTAGACAGGACATTTTGCTGTTGCGCACACTGTGTAGCCTGCGCTGCCCTAATGTTCTTTTGTGGATCCCCGTAAGTCCCTCATTAGCATATTTGACTAGCAAATCAATGGTCTGTCTAGCGCAGTTTTGCGCGGACGGATGCGCCTGTCTAACGAAATTATGCCGGACAAAAAAAAAGTAGATTTCTTGCGTATCTCGTTTTGGGGATGCCGTGCATCGAAACGCACGCGCACATTTAGACTTACGCACGCGCATCTCCTGTTGCGCAGGCGTAATCGCTCTGTGAATCTGGGCCATTGTGTCTTTTTTCAAAATTGTCACTCTTTTTTTGTTTATAGCGCAAAAAATAAAAACCGCACGGGCGATTAAATACCACCAAAAGAAAGCTCTATTTGTGGGGAAAAAAGGACGCCAATTTTGTTTGGGAGCCACGTCGCACGACTGCGCAATTGTCAGTTAAAGCGACGCAGTGCCGGAAGCTAAAATTTTGTCTGGGCAGTGAGGGGGTGTAGGTGCACAGTAGGCAAGTGGTTAAATCTGCTGTATATTATTTTCTTTTTTCTTACTCCTGGTTTTGGTTGTTTTCGGTAAGTCATTAACATTATATACGTTGAATGTTAGGTCACTGTATCACCCTGGACTCAATTATACAAGTTGAGCTAACTTGAGTCATTTGTTCATTAGTCCTGTTGGTTTGTTTAATACTTATTTTGGATTTATCACTCTTCCCACTTAACTACGTACTCTGGTTTTCTAGTTCCAGGCAAAAACCCATCAATGGTGATCAGCAGAGCTACATGCTTTATGTATTGGCTATTGTAAAACAACATATATCTATGTGTTTTTGTGCAACAAGCCATAAAATGCTGCCGGGGGAGATGGTCTGATGAGCAAATTCTTTTTATTTTTAATGGCACAAACTAATAGTGATTAATCTACAGATCCCATAATTGGGAACTAATGGAACTTATAAACCATTCCTGCATTGCCAGCTTAGATGTGTATGTCACATATTGTTACTGACTGTAGCATTAACATGTTTTATTTGTATGCTTATTTTAAAAACTTAAGGTACATTCCCATTTGGAATATTTGTTGTTTTGCTGTCTTTGGCTTACATTTTTTTTATAAGTCTCTGACCTGTTAAATGCGTACAGCAAATAAAAGTCAATGAAAAGTCAAATTTCTCCGTGAGTTCAATGCCAGAGACTCCATATAATTCAAAGTATCAGCATGACAACCACATAACTAGCATTTTCTGAGGATATGTTGTTTATAGAAGCCTGCATTTTTCTTTCACATTTCTTTAACCTCTTCCCACCTAAACTCCCTATACAAATGTCCTTGAGAGGGGTGCCCTGTGAAGAAGATATATTAATAAATGCCCTCTCTTTGAGAACTAGCATCCAACACTTAGTGCTGCTGTTATCTCTCAAACCCCGCTGTCAATTACATTTTTGCATATTTGTCACCCTATAATAGAGAAAAGAACAGAGTGTTTTATGAAATAAAAGCCTTATACAGTATGACATAAAAAAAAAAAAATATATATATATATATATATATATATATATATGTCTATGAATTATTTAGTTATGCAAATTAGTCATCATAGACAGTGGCGGCTGGTTGTATATTTTTTGGGGGGGGCAGCAGGTTGGTCGATTGGGTCCCAGGCAGCCCCCCTGGTCGGTCACCAGCCCTGCACTTAAACCATCCAGGTCACAGGCAGCACTTCCTCCTGGTGGCGGGCGGTGTCTTCGCACTGCATCTACACCTCCTCAGCTTCGTGGGCTGGAAGGAGAATCAGGTAGGCAATAGCGAATATTAATTTGCTATTGTCACACAACTGGGTGGGCTCAGGGCGCACCCTTTTTTAAGCCAATTAGATAGTCGGGCTCTAATCACGTGCTTCTAAAAAAAACATTGGAATCCATGTGTCTGGCACCCTGCATTTAGATTAGGGTTTGGGCACATGGATTAGGGGAGCGGCACCCCTGCACCTCGTATGGATGGGCCACCACTGGTCATAGAGTTATTGTCAAGCTAACAACAAAACCTGGGGAATGCCCAGGGAAAAACCAAGCCTACTTACCAACCAGCTCGTAGAACAACCAATTAACCTGTCTAACAGTATGTGTTAAAAACAGGGGTTTTGTCACCACGCATTTGCAAATGCATGCGTGAGCCACAGAGCCGCGCCAAGGTACCCTGTAATCTGTGGTCCTAACACTAAACAATGAGTGTCCCCACAGTGGAGGCACATGCATTCTGATGGATAGATAAGGGTAGGTGGACTAAAGGGGAGCCACCCCTCCTTAAAGGTGCAAGAGCACACCAAACACCCAGCATGTAGCACAATGGCTGCAACGGTGTTGGTGCCCTGCTGGACCAATGCAAGCACCACAGGTGAAATATAAACATGTCCTCCGCCCCATCTATAGCTGGCCATAGCAGTAAGTAGTCTGTTGTTATCTGCTTTAGCCTCCCAATGCTACTTACTGCTATTGCCAGCTATAGATGGGGTGGTGGACACGTTTATGTTTAATGTGTATAAATATATATATGTCTATTGGATACAATTATTTTATTATTTATTGTAATATTCTGAGAGTTACACTTATACATTACACATTTTCATTGCTTTTTTCAATTAGCAGTGTGAGCAGCTACACCATTTATTGGCAGCACATGGTTACTTACAGCTATCTGACACATTTATGTTTCACCTGTGGTGCTTATTGTCAAGCTAGCCTATTCATGCTATAGCTGATAAATTAGCCTGTTCATATGGAAGTGATATTCTAGTTATAGGTTCATCCTGGTGGACTGAGTCAACCTATTTCTACTTATTTGTCTAGTATACAACACCAAAAGATCCTTCCTTTCCTATCTCTATTGCTGTCCACTTGGGATGTTTCAGGACAAGGACGAGGTGTGTGCAGAGTGCAAACACAGACACCTAAGCATCTTATCAATAGAGATCTAACCAGTAAAGATCATATATTTAAGTGGACATACATAAGGCTTATTTGTCACTGGGTTTTGTGGCTTACTCCCAGTTCCTTAGAAAACAGATCACATCTGGTATGCAAAAAAAAATCACTTTTTTTTTTTTATTCTGTATTTTATTGTTTTTTAATCCATTTTATACAAACAAACATACTTCAATTGCATAAGTATTACATATATAACATATCAGAAATTGATTCTGCAATAAAAGGAGTTTACAGAGCATTTCAGTTCCAAAAAAGTTTCCTTTTTTGGATATACTGACGGTATAGATAACCTTCACCGTCCTTCATATTTATCAAGCCGGCCCAACAAAAAACAAAAACAGAACAAGAACAAACAAACCAAAAACAAATCAAATCAAAACACAACCAAAAAAATAATAATTATATGAAAAAAAAAAAAAAAGAGAAATCTCCTCTATTCCGCCTCCGCCAGTGCACAGCAAGTATCTAGCTGGTTCAGAACCCAGATCCTGACCTGTCAGCTGTCTTATCATATCTCAGACCTTAGCCCAGAATGCCTGCAGTTTTTGACACAACCAAAAAATATGGAGCATATTGTCCTCTGCTACATCACAACGCCAGCACATATTTGTCCTTTCAGCATAAATTTTATGCAACAATGATGGGACTCTATACCAACGTGTGATAATTTTATAACACAGCTCGTGGTACTTAGAAGCCATTGAGGAGTGATGAGTAAAGTGTAAAATATATCTCCGCTGCTCTAGACAGTGTAATGTTTAAATCTCTTTCCCATTTCTGAAGGAATCCCGGGGCATAACCCTCTGACGATTGTACTAACAGTTTATACATCTCAGATACTCCATGTGCTGAGGGAGCTTTTACCAAGCATACATTTTCCACGGGCGTATTCGGATGATCTGACCACTCCTTACGAAGAAGGGAACTGAGAAAGTGAGTAAGTTGCTGCATCCGCCATGGATCTAGTGGTGGATTAAACATCAATTGTATTTCCGCCCTAGTCTTCAGCCTATATTCTTCAAGATAATCACCTAACTGAAATCTACCCTGTCTCACAGTTTGTCTGAAACGGCTATCTGTATATCCAGGGGGAAATGCTGGGTTTTCCAATATTGGATACATCCAGGATATTTCTCCTTCTTCCTTGGAGAAAAAATGGCTTTGTTGTATTACTTGCAGAGTTGCCCCTATCAAAGGATGGTTCCTCAATATGCCAAGTACATTTGGCTATAACCATGGCACACATTGCAGTAGAATCTTGGTACACGATTGTTCAATTGCTACCCATGAATCACTTTAATACACAAGGATCAAAAACAAATTATTTGTGCTCACAAAATCTATGGTAAAAGCAGATATATTATGATAGCCACAGTTTTGAAGTTCACATTCAACAATATATCCAATTGATCCAATACCAGCAAAAAAAGTGAAGAGAGGCAAACCACTCATGCCGCTTGGCCCGAAGACCCAAAGGATATGGTCCACTGAATGTCAGAACTACAAAATCAGACACTGGGCCTTCTATGTACTGACATCACCAAGGCATGTGCTCTGGCATTAGAACAGGCATCCTCAAACTACGGCCCTCCAGCTGTTGCGGAACTACAAATCCCATGAGGCATTGTGAAACTCTGACATTCACAGGCATGACTGAGCATGATGGGAAATGTAGTTCCTAAACAACTGGAGGGCCATAGTTTGAGGACCCCTGCATTAGAAGGATGATATTTGACATATCTGGTCTTTACACGACTGTCATGAAGTGATGACAGTACTTATTTTTTGACTAAGAAATTCCCTGGTGAACATGTCATTTCCTGATGCCAAAAGTGGATTAAGGTTCCTATTTCTGTTCTCAGAACTGGACAACCCACAAGACAGCCTAGCCAGGGCCTTCATGCTCCTGTAGTAAACCATAAGATCAAAGTTGTGTGCTGGCCTGCCATTTCACAAGTCAGTTTGTCACAAGAACAAAATCTATCACCTTGCCTAGAGCTCCATTCTGCCTTAATCTGTCTCAGGGTGTTTGTTTTTTCTTCTTAAGAAAAGGTTATAGAATTGTGATATTCCTGCCATATCCCTAATTGACCCACAGTTATGGAATTTGTACGCTCTCCTCTGCACATGTAGCCATTTCACTGCCGTGACAGTTGATACCAATGATTAGATCACTTGTCTGAACTTTAGGGTCATTAAAAAAGGTTCTGACAGGAGAATGATGACATCCATCTTTTCGGTCACATAAAACTTCTTTAAAGCCTTGTAATTAGATGTCTAACACTGTCACATCAACTGCATGACATTGGCATGTAGAATGGTAATAAGAAGGCAGCCTCAGACATCTCTTAAAATGTTCACATTTATTATCTGGCTGCAGTTGTGTGCATCTGTCAGCCCTGACAAATATAATTTTAGCGTATTTGTTCTGCAAACACAAATATGACTTGTGCATTTGTGTTTTTCCCAATATGTTAGGAACTGTGAAAGCTTACTATGTCAATACTGGTTTGCCAGCATGCCAAGATCTATCATCTATTACACAGTGTGATTGATTTTAATACAAACGATATAAGGTGCTCTGCTCAGCTCAGCTCAATAGCATTCATTC
Source organism: Rana kukunoris (assembly GCA_029574335.1). Lineage (NCBI taxonomy): Eukaryota > Metazoa > Chordata > Amphibia > Anura > Ranidae > Rana > Rana kukunoris. Next base: position 437,895,481 of record CM056053.1, on the reverse strand, counting down.
AGTTTACATGTTGAGATATAAAGCTTATCAAGCAAACATATTGAATACAAATGGGTAAAGTCAGTATGGGTATTGTAGGGGTTAAAGGAAACCTATTGTATATTTTCAATTCAACTGCGCATTTGAGTTATTGTTACATTTACCTGAATTATATTTAGAACGCTAAACAATGGAAAACCGTGGGCCTGATTCTCAAACAACTTACGCCGGCGTATCTATTGATATGGCACGTAAGTTCTAGGATGCACCGTCGTATCTATGCCCTGTATCCAGGAACCTAGATACGCCTGAAATATGGCTTCAGCCGTCCAACGTAAGTTGCCGTACACTGTCCTAACTTAGTAACGCTGGCCGCTAGAGGCGCTTCTGTAGTAGTATAGAGGCGCTTCTGTAGTATATGCAAATGAGCTAGATCCGCCGATTCACAAACGTACTTGCGCCCGGCACATTGATATACGTTGTTTACGTAAGGCTTAAGACCGGCGTAAAGTTACCCCTGCTATATGAGGCGCAGCCAATGTTAAGTATGGACGTTGATTTTTACGTTGTTTGTGTAAGTCTTACGCGAATAGGGCTGTGCGTAAGTTACGTTTGCGTCGTAGGCAGTGTTCGGCATATCTTATGCATTCTATCCGACGATTCTTTTTTTTTTTTTATTAAAGTGTATTTTGTGTGTGTACTCGAGAGAGGAGCCGGACTGCAGGAGTTTGGGAGTAGGCAGACCTCCCCCAGAGGCAATCTGCCATCTTTCTCCATGCCTCGGGTGGCAATGGCGGGTGTGAGGGGGTCCTCCCACACAGCCCGCCCTACCTGCTCCGCTTTGAAGCCCAATGGGGCAGAGAGACTCCCCTATGAGGGAGTGAGAGGATCTAGCCCGCTCAGCCAGCCCCGTTAGTCCTTCGCCTCTCTTTTTTTTAGAGACCGCGTGGCCAAAGTGCGTGCATGTTAACCCAATTTTGAGTGCGTGTAAGTGTAGTGGTTTTGTGGGAGGGGGGTGGGCGTACTAAGCGCAGGCTTACCTCGCATAGCACACCCACCGGGAGTCGGGCTGAGACCACCAAACTCAATTCACATGCAGCCGAGCCCGGGATCCGAACCCTTGGCTGCAGAGGTGAACGGCTTGTCAGTGCAGTGCCAATCGGGTTAAGACACCGCAGCTCCCTGTATCCAACGTGATTCTGAGCATGCACACTGGGTTATGTCCACGGACGGCACATACGCTGTTTGTTCGGCCATGCATCTACATGGGGTCACGCTTCATTAGCATACAACACGCCCCCTACCTGCCTACTTTGAATTATGCGGGGGTATACGCCGGCCCATATACGCTACGCCGCCGTAACTTAGGACACAAGTGATTTGAGAATACCGTAAAAAGGATACTCTACGCCGCTCTAAAGATACGCCGCCCTAGGTGGATCTACGTGGATCCGAGCCCTTGTGTTTAAACTAGAGGTTTCCACTTAAATATGAAAAAAAATAAAGCATCCCTAAAGCCAAGAATACATATGTAATATGTTGCAGCTTACTAATTCTGAGATGTGATCAGTGCATTTCTAACAAAATGATTAAAACAAACTTTTATAGTGCCTCATGGGACTCTGTTTTGATTCTGATCTACATAATTGAGCTGTAAGCCCTATGTCCCTATCATATTAAAGGAGTTGTAAAGGAAAATGTTTTTTCACCTTAATGCAATCTATGCATTAAGGTGAAATAACTTCAGTGTATACCGCCCCCCGAGCCCCCCTTTTACTTACCTGTCGAAAGTCCCGCGCGGTCCTGAGATCCACTTTGCCGCTCAGCCTGGCCGCTGATTAGCTAGAGCGGATGGATTGAGAGCAGCGCAGCCATTGTCAATCACATCCAATGATGGATGCCGAGGGGCGGGGCCGAGTGATACAGTGAGTGGCTATGGCTGCTCGCTGTAACACGGGAGCGCGCCCGCATTAATTACTCACCACCATGCGAGCACTCTTGCATGATTGTGGTCAATACTTGCGGGGAGGACCAGAGACAGCCGCCGAGGGACCCCAGAAGATGTGGATCATGTCCACTCTGTGCAAAACAAACTGCGCCGTGAAGGTAAGTAAAACATGTTTGTTATTTTAAATGAAAAAAATTGTTTTCCTTTACTAACACTTCAAGGAATGAAAAGCTCTTCTTTTGGATATGGATATTGGCACTTCCCCCAAGCTTCTTACATTCTTTGGAACTCCATATCCCAATCTGTCCGACTATTTCCGAATCTATCCATCTTTACACGATCCGTGAAAACCCTTCTCTGCTTCTAGCTGACACACTGTTTTTTTTTTTACTTTCTCCATCAGCTCATCCCCCACAGTTGTTATATTTTTGTATCACTTGACCCTAATGCCGCGTACATACGATCATTTTTTGTGATGAAAAAAAACGAAGTTTTCAATCATGAAAAAAAACGAAGTTTTTCAAACTTCATTTTCCAAAACGACATTGCGTACACACCATCGTTTTTCTACAAAACTCTAGCAAAGCGTGGTGACGTACACCACGTTCGACGGCACTCTTTTCCATTGAAGCTCCGTCTCATAACTTGCTTCTGAGCATGCGCGGGTTTAAAAACGTCATTTTCAACATCGTTTTGCCCACACACCATCACTTTTTATGACACAAAAAACGAAGTTTTGAAAAACGACACAAAAAATTCAAGCATGTTGGAATTTTTTTTTGGTCATTTTTTTGAAGACAAAAAACTACATTTTGCCCACACACGATCAATTTAACCACTTGACCACTGGGCACTTAAACCCCCTTAATAACCAGACCAATTTTCAGCTTTCGGTGCTCTCACAGTTTGAATGACAATAACTCAGTCATACAACACTCTAACCAAATGAAATTTTTGTCCTTTTTTTCCCACAAATAGAGCTTTCTTTTGGTGGTATTTGATCACCTCTGCGGTTTTTATTTTTTTCGCTATAAATGAAAAAAGAACGTAAATTTTGTAAAAAAATGAATTTTTCTTCATTTCTATTATAAAATTTTGCAAAAAAGTAATTTTTCTTCATAAATTTGGCCTAAAATGTATACTGCTACATATCTTTGGTAACAAAAAAAAAAAAAATTGGATAATATTTAGTCTGGGTGAAAGTTATGGGGTCTACAAGCTATGGTACCAATTACTGAAAATTGATCAATTTGATCACATCTGATGTACTGACAGCCTCTCTCATTTCTTGAGACCCTAACATGCCAGAAAAGTACAAATACCCCCCAAATGACCCCTTTTTGGAAAGAAGACATTCCAAGGTATTCAGAAAGAGGCATCGTGAGTTTTTTGAAGTTGTCATTTTTTCCCCACAATTCTTTGCAAAATCAAGATTTTTTTATTTTAATTTTTTTTCCACAAAATGTTCATATTATTAGGTTATTTCTCACACACAGCATATGCATACCACAAATTACACCCCAAAACACATTCTGCTATTCCTCCCGAGTATGGCGATACCCCATGTGTGAGACTTTTACACAGCGTGGCCACATACAGAGGCCCAACATGCAGGGAACGCCATCAGGCGTTTTGGAACACCCAGACCAATTCTGACATTTCTCTCCTACATGGAAAAATCATCATTTATTTGCTAGAAAATTACATAGAACCCCAAAACATTATATATGCTTTTTTAGCAAAGACCCTAGAGAATACAATGGCGGCCGTTACAACTTTTTATCTCGCATTGTATTTGCACAGCAATTTTTTGAACGCGTTTTTTTTTGGAAACAAAACAGTTTTGTGCTTAAAAAAAAAAAAAACAGTAAAGTTAGCCCAATGTTTTTGCATAATATGAAAGATGAAGTTACGCCGAGTAAATAGATACCCAACATGTCACCCTTCAATATTGCACACGCTTGTGGAATGGCGCCAAACTACGCGACTTAAAAATCCCCATAGGCGACGCTTTAAATGTTTTTCCTGGTTACATCTTTTTAGTTGGAGAGGAGGTCTAGGGCCAAAATTATTGCTCTCGCTCTAACGTTCGCAGCGATACCTCACATGTGTGGTTTGAATACCGTTTTCATATGTGGGCGGGACTTACGTGTGCGGTCGCGTCTGTATACGAGCACACGGGTACAGGGGCGCTGTAATTTATTTTTTATTTTTTTATTGTTCATTTTACTTTATTTATTTTAGTTTGACACCTTTTTCCCCAAAAATAAATGTTTTGGTTACTTTTATTCCTATTACAAGGAATGTAAACATCCCTTGTAATAGGAATATAGCATGACAGGTCCTCTTTACAGTGAGATATGGGGTCAATAAGACCCCACATCTCCCCTCTAGGCTGGGAAGCCTAAAAAAAAAACGATTGCAGAGTATTGCGCGGGGGAGTATTGCGCGGGGGAGTATTGCGCGGGGGAGTATTGCGCGGGGGAGTATTGCGCGGGGGTACTGCAGAGTATTGTGCGGGAGTATTGTGCGGGAGTATTGTGCGGGGTACTGCGGGGTACTGCGGAGTACTGCGGAGTATTGCGGGGTACTGCGGAGTATTGCGGGGTACTGCGGAGTATTGCGGGGTATTGCGGAGTATTGCGGGGTATTGCGGAGTATTGCGGGGTACTGCGGAGTATTGCGGGGTACTGCGGAGTATTGCGGGGTATTGCGGAGTATTGCGGGGTATTGCAGAGTATTGCGGGGTATTGCGGAGTATTGCGGGGTATTGCGGAGTATTGCGGGGTATTGCGGAGTATTGCGGGGTATTGCAGAGTATTGCGGAGTATTGCGGGGTATTGCGGAGTATTGCGGGGTATTGCGGAGTATTGCGGAGTATTGCGGGGTACTGCAGAGTATTGCGGAGTATTGCGGGGTATTGCAGAGTATTGAGGAGTATTGGGGGTATGCAGAGTATTGAGGAGTATTGGGGGTATGCAGAGTATTGGGGGGGGTATGCAGAGTATTGGGGGGGGTTATGCAGAGTATTGGGGGGGGTTATGCAGAGTATTGGGGGGGGTATGCAGAGTTTTGCGCAGGGAAGGAAGGAGTTAATGCAGGGATGGCTGAGCAGGGATGGATGGATCTGTGACTGCAATAGTCACAGATCCATCCCACACTGCTGCAGCCATCCGCGCTCTCCTCTCACGCTGTACCGATCGGTACAGCGAGAGGAGGGAAGAACCGGCGTCAGCAAGTGACGCGGTTTGTTTACATGTGATCGCGCCGTCATTGGACGGCGCGATCACGTGGTAAGGAGCCGCCACCATTGGCTCCTTACCGAGATCACTGACGCTGCGGGTCCCGTGGACCCGCCGAGCGCCGTGACCGCGTGTGCGCGCCCGCTCGGGCGCGCGGATCTGACGCACGTCAGATTTGTTTACACACGTGGTCGCGCCGTCATTGGACGGCGCGATCACGTGGTAAGGAGCCGCCGCCATTGGCTCCTTACCGCGATCATCGGTGCTGCGGGTCCCGTGGACCCGGTGAGCACCGGTGATCGCGTGTGCGCGCCCGGTTGGGCGCGCACACCTGACTCTAACGGAGGACGTCCATGGACGTCCTGTTAGAGTACAGGAACCGCCCTATAGCCGTATTTCGGCTATAGGGCGGTGATTAAGTGGTTAAATGACGTTTTAAAAAACGTCGTTTTTTTTCATTGCAAAAAATGAATGTGTGTACGTGGCATAACTCTTGGATTATAAGCTCTAACAAGCATGGCCCTTTGATTCCTCTTGTACCATATTGTATTGTAACTGTATTGTCTGCCTCCATTTTGTAAAGCTCTGTGCAAAATGTTGGTGCTATATACTGCAAATCCTGTATAATAATAATAATAATAATAATAATAATAATAATAATGCTGAAATTATTCTATAACCCTTTTTCCATTACAACAGGCTTTTTGATCTTGTGAATACTGTAATTGGCTGTTACAGGGGTCACATGATTGGAAGCTCCCAATCACAAGTATACATTAGGAGCTGCCATTGACAGCTTAGTTATTGTTCTGAGAGCACGCAGTGAGTGCGCTGTTGTCACAAACTATGGTGAACAAGAGTAAACCACGACTGCGGATAGGTAAAATATTTTAATGCACTTCTCTATGTAATGTAATGTGATTTTTAGTACTGGACCACAGGCGTCACTTTAATCAGGGAATAAGAGTTTGGGGGTTCACTACATCATATGTCTCACATATAGGAATGTATTGAGCTACTAAGGGAGGAGGTATTACAACATACCTTTAACCCCTAGCTGTTAAAAGGTCTGTCACAAACTATGATGAATGTGAGTGAAGCACAACTGCGATTAGGGAAAGATTTCAATGCACTTCTCTATGTAATGTGATTTTCAGTACTGGACCCCAGGCGTCACTCTAATCAGAGAAAAATAGTTTGGGGGTTCACTACATCATATCTCTCACATATAGGAATGCATTGATCTACTAAGGGAGAAGGTATTACAACATACCTTTAATCCTTAGCCTTAAAAGGTGTAGCGAACATGTTCAGTATATCAGACCGGAAGGCCGTATACTATTAACAACAAATGTCAAGCACGTAGCATATGAGAATACTGTATGCAGATAGCATATACTTGAGAGAGGCAACTGAAGATTAAATCGTACAAGAGTGTATGTCCCTTTAAGATATGCCACAACTGTTATATGTGAACAGGGTAATTCTAGAGCAATAATAGTAACGTGGTAATGGTACTTATCTGTTTGCAGAGATGAGAGTACTTCAGCATTAGCAAAGTATTGTAGCAGCAATGGGATTATGTAATGGATGGTTCCTTGTGGTGAACATCTTAGGGTATCCCCAGAGCAATGGTAGTAAGCATGGCGCCGTGGATCCAAATAGATTATACTTAGCAGTATTAGTTGTAGCTTAATGGTGGCATGGATCCGACATGGAAAGGTATTCAGCTGTGGGGAAATGATGCTAGTAGTTTGGTGTAGCCTGGTCCGGCTACGGTCGACAATAATAGAACAGCGTGTAGTAAGCACGCTGTGCTGTTTATAGGAGTAATGCATGTGTGCCGAATAGAGCATTGATTGCGCTCGGCACTTCCGCATGCCACGCTGGAACGCATGCGGCGCTGGGCGATGATGTCAGTGCGCGGTCGCCGTATGCTTTCCAGCGTGGAACGCAATATGGCGAGGAAGCGCAGTTTACAGCTGTCAGCACATAAAAGCCATTCCCCATGGACACATACTGTATATGCTGCTGTTTGGTGTTAAAGCCTCGCTGCTAAGCAGCCACATTTATGCATACAGTCACCAGGAGCAGGTTAGAATTCTAGGTATGGACATTTTTATATAGTTATATTGGTCCAGGTTGGTCCAATAAACTATGCATGCACTATACCTATGGTATCCCTCTAGAAGTTGGAAATCATTAGTAGACATCAATACTCCAGTGATCGTATCTAGCTACCGGGTCCCGTGTTGAGCGACTGCCCCGCTGTATTGTGAAAACAGAAGGTCAGGTACTGGGAAGGGGTGGATCCCCATGAGTAAGCTCCAGTGGGCTGAGTAAAACACATTGGGGGCTTGGCCTGGTGAGGGTCTAGGCTGAGACTGCCATTCACAATCACACAGAAGGCTTTTACTTGATGTGTGGCTCCCAGGACACCTATTAAATTCTCTACCATTGCCTGGAGAAGGCGTCTCCGAACTTTTTAAACAAAGGGCCGGTTTATTGTCCTTTAGACTTAAAGAGGGCCAAATTGTGGCCAGCGGGAGTGAAAATGTTCCTGGCATCAGTGGAAGCAAACATCGCCACATTTGGTATGGGGTGAAATAGTGCCCCATTATTGGTGTCAATGGGAGAAATGGTGCCCCATTTTGGGTGTCAGCTGGCAGAATAGTGTCTTGTATCAGTGGGAGGAATAATGTTCTAAGGGCCGAATAAGGGCAAGCAAAGGACCACATCTAGCCCCTGGGCCGCAATTTGGAGACCACTGGTCTGGACCATAGACAAGCTCCCTTTCCAGGCAGCACTAACTGCAGTAGGCACAGGACTTCATTCCCATACAGCCTGAGTGGCTCACATGCATATTTTGGTTTTCTGTAGATTTTGGTAATGTTTTACATTTTCTCAATGAAAGTGGACAGGATAGAGAGCGTGGCAGGACCATTCCACCTCTTCAATTCCTCCAATCAGAGAACGTTTTGCTTTCATTGAGAAAATGCAAAGAATTCACTTCATGGCACCCGTGCTGAGTGGGTGACCTCCTTTTTGACAATGTAGGAGAGCAGCCACTTAGCATGAGACCCAGAAACTAGTGGAGATGAATCTAGCGGCAATATCTACTACATTGATTTCAAGCTTCAAAATATCCCACAGGTATAGAATATGCATAGTTACATTAGTCACATCTGGACCAATGTAACTATTTAAAAATATCCATGACTGAAATTAAATAAAGTACTAAAAGCACCTCTATGGCATATCCCTTATTTTCTCCCTCTGTTACTTTCTTCTATGTCTACAGTCTTCATTTGTAATGCTTGTGAAAATTTCCCCTTAGACGGCTCAACAATTAACTAAGGTTTGGACAGGCAGATTCCTGATTTAAACATGTTGGATGGGTATGATGGCAGTTTCATGATGGTAACAGATTAGTTGGCAGATGTTGCAGAAATGTGCAATTTACTTTTGCTAACATATGCAAATGATTAGCAAAGAAACCAGAATACAAATGCTCAGTGCAAATTCTTATTTGCATTGAGCAAGTTATATTGTTGAAATGTGTGCGAGGTAAATTGTCCAGGGCAAGCAAAAAATATGAAGAAGGCATACATTGTTTTTCTTACAATAACAAAATACCCTTTAAAGAGAAACTACTAGTTCCTTTTCATATACAGTATGTGTGTCTGTAGGACTGAGACCTTGTTGGATGCCTACAGTGGGTGACCGCGATATTGTGTCAATCTCGCTCCCTTTCTCAGCGAGATTGACCACCTGCAAGCCCCATCGGCGTGGGGGTCCCCCCCACAATCCATACCAGACCCATATCCAAAGCACGCCGGCCGGTCGGTCAGGAAGGGAGTGGGGGCGAGCGAGCGCGACCCCCCCCTCCTGAGCCGTAACGGGCAGCATGCCCTCAACATGGGGGGGTCAGGTGCGGCCCCCCCAACCCAGAGCACCCTGTCCCCATGTTGATGAGGACAGGGCCCCTTCCCGACAACCCTGGCCATTGGTTGTCGGGGTATGCGGGCGGGAGGCTTATCAGAATCTGGGAGCCCCCTTTAATAAGGGGGCCCCCAGATACCAGCCCCCCACCCTAAGTGAATGAGTATGGGGTACATCGTACCCCTACCCATTCACCTGCAAGAAAAGTGTAAACACACAAAAAAACACACAGGGTATTAAAATATTTTATTAGTTGGGCTTCTTCCGACATCTTTGGTGGGGGGTGGGTCTTCTCTGCTCTCCGGGGGGTCTTCTCCGCTCTCCGGGGGGTCTTATCCCGCTCTCCGGGGGGTCTTCTCCGCTCTCCGAGGTCTTCTCCTGCTCTCCGCTCTTGATTCGGCGCTCTCCGTGCCTTCTTCTTCTTCTTCAGGACTGGCCGCCGCTTCTGTCATGTCTTCTTCTTCTGGTACCACGTGGTACCTACCGGAGCATGATGGGACTGCAACGTCACAAGATAGGCCTATATAAGTCGCTGAGAGCCGCGCGCCCGGCATAACAGCGGGAGGAAGCGTTGTGTCAACATTTGGAGAAGAGAAGAGAAGAAGACAGAAGCGGCGGCCAGTCCTGAAGAAGAAGAAGAAGAAGACACCGGAGAGCGCCGAATCAAGAGCGGAGAGCGGGAGAAGACCCCGGAGAGCGGAGAAGACCCCCCGGAGAGCGGGAGAAGAACCCTCGGAGAGCGGAGAAGACCCACCCCCCCGCCAAAGATGTCGGAAGAAGCCCGCCGGGGGGGGCTCTTTTATAAAAGCGACCACACCCCCCCCGGCGGCCAACTAATAAAATATTTTAATACTTTGTGTGGTTTATTTGTGTTTACACTTTTCTTGCAGGTGAATGGGGGCTCCCAGATTCGGATAAGTCTCCCGCCCGCATACCCCGACAACCAACGGCCAGGGTTGTCGGGAAGGGGCCCTGGTACGGCCCCACTCCCTTCCTGACCGGCCGGACGGCGTTCATCGGATACGGGTCTGGTATGGATTGTGGGGGGACCCCCACGCCGTTTTTCCGGCATAGGGGGGGGTCTCCTTACAACCCATAACAGACCTAAGGGCCCAGTATGCTCCTGAGGGGGGAACCCATGCCAGATTTTTATTTAAAATCCAGCGGGGAGTTCCCCCTCAGGATTCATATCAAACGCCGCCCACGTGTAGAATTGGCGGGAATCCATGTCGGATCCCCGTCGCTTCTATGACGTGCTCGCTGGAATGTGCTTTTACTATTCCAGCGAGTGCGAGATGTCGGCACCCTGTCGCCGAGAATCAGCGTGATGCTGTCGTGCTAAAAACACATTCTCGGCGGCAGGTACTGTATAATCATCTAATAAGGCAAGATTAAAACAAAGCTATTCTATAAAAATATATAAAAGTAGTAGCAAGTGGACATGTTAGAATTTTTCATTCAACTAATCAGTCGTTTTCTTCTTGTGTTTGATTCACTGTACTAGATAATGGCCCCTGAATCCTGGTGTTTTTTAAAATACAATTCCAAGAATGTATTGATGTTACCAACACTCACACATTGATCAACTAGAGCTTTAAATTAGTCACAATGAACAAATGTGATGTTTTAGAGCCACTTCAAGATGTCTTCTTCAAGGCGGCAGTGAGGGCGGTGTTGAAGTGCTGGTGACATCTATACATCCTCAGCACTATGAGAAATTGCCCATTCCATTTATCTAGTTGCTTCAGCACTCATCTGCCTGAGGATTTTACAAAATATGGTGTGTGCCAGGTCATTTCAAATTCAGTGTTTCTTCATTTTCACATTTGCATTGAGCTGCCTGTTTAGGCTGTAAATGCAACACATGTCTCTAGAACATAGTTCTTTTATATCCACTGCATTAACCAAGTGCAAATATAACAGTTCAGACTTCATCAGATCTCAGCAGATATATTCACCACAATTCAACACTTCATTGTCACAATAGAATATAACATTTCCAGCCTCCTGGCGATCAAGACTTCATAGTCCCTGGGTGTGTCCCGGTGCAGACTCACTACATTATCTCAGTCAGCTTTGTGGCCCTTGAAATAATTTTAAGGCTAGTGCTTCCTTAACATGGTTGCTTTTTTTCATACTGTTTATTTATGACTGTACTTTTTTACTTCCATTTTTGATACTATATTAAATTCCCTTTTTGTATCAAATAATTTAGATAGATTATTTGTTGCCAGTAGTAACCACTTTCCGGGCCTCCCCCTTGGCCACCCCCCCTTTCTTTTTAGAATGAAATAGTAGACATGTGCATTTGTTTTTCGTCCGGATGCATTTTCGTCCAAATTTCTGGGATTTTAACGTTCGTTTTAACAAACAATAACGAATGTGCAGAATCCGAAATCCGAAAGATAGGACATAAAAAAATGCTTTATTTTCATTTCGTTGTGACAACAGTTCGATGTAGATAGAGGATTCAACATGACTGTGACAATATCGATCTGTGTCTATCGAACCTGCAGTTGAATGTGCCTAACCTAACTCTATTGGTCCAAGATTATTCGACATATAGAGAAAAGATTCAACATTACAGAGACATGAAGATTCGACGCAGCTAAAAACATACGATCGTCACAAACGGATATTTATGGTCAAATGCTCCACCCATAGGCTATAGAAGAATTTGAATGTTGGTTAAAGCGGAGGTTCACCCTAAAAAAAATTCTAACATTACATTGAGCTGAGTTGTGCTAAGAAATTATGCTGACCTTTTTATTTTCTTCCCGTACATATCGTTTTATCCATAGTTTCACCACGGCTTCCGGGTAGGTAATCGAGCGGGACTGGGTGTTCCTATTCACATGCCAATTGATTGACATGCTTCCCACCAGCGCATACAGCACGTCACGACTTGCCGAAAGAAGCCGAACTTCGGGTCGGCTCTATACGGCGCCAGCAACATCGATGTTCGACTTCTTTCGGAAAGTCGTGACGCGCTGAATGCGCCGGTGGGAAGCATGTCAATCAATTGGCATGTGAATAGGAACGCCCAGTCCCGCACGATTACCTACCCGGAAGCCGCGGTGATACTATGGATAAAACACTATGGGCCAGATTCTCAAAAGAGATACGACGGTGTATCGTAGGAAACACCGTCGTATCTTTTTTTTTTTTTTACTGGGTATCTATGCGTGTGATTCCTAGAATCACTTACGCATAGATACAGTGAAGATCCGACAGGTGTAAAACACTTACACTGTCGGATCGTAGATGTAAAAATTAAAGCATGTAATATTACTACACCACGAAAGTGTGAGCTCAGCCTTATGTGTAACAGGGATGCCAAATTTCAAAAAGGCTTCCTATTTTCTATTGTGCATGACTGATGTTTTTTAAAATAATTTTTTTTTTACAGGTATTTATATAGCATATACAATTTATGCAGAACATTACATATACAGTATCTCACAAAAGTGAGCACACCCCTTTACATTTTTGTAAATATTTTATTATATCTTTCCATGTGACAACACTGAAGAAATTACACTTTTCTACAATGTAAAGCAATGAGTGTACAGCTTGTATAACAGTGTAAATTTGCTGTCCCCTCAAAATAACTCAACACACAGCCATTCATGTCTAAACCACTGGCAACAAAAGTGAATACATGCTTAAGTGAAAATGTCCAAATTGGGCCCAAAGTGTCAATATTTTGTGTGGCCACCATTATTTTCCAGCACTGCCTTAACCCTCTTGGGCATGGAGATCACCAGAGCTTCACAGGTTGCCAATGGAGTCCTCTTAAACTCCTCTATGACGACATTATTGAGCTGATGGATGTTAGAGACCTTGCACTCCTTCACCTTCCATTTGAGGATGCCCCACAGATGCTCAATAAGGTTTAGGTCTGGAGACATGCTTGGCCAGTCCATCACCTTTACCCTCAGCTTCTTTAGCAAGGCAGTGGTCATCTTGGAGGTGTGTTTGGGGGTCGTTATCATATTGGAATACTGCCTCCCAAGGGATCATTCTCTGCTTCAGTATGTCACAGTACATGTTGTGCATTCATGGTTCCCTCAATGAACTGTAGCTCCCCAGTGCCGGCAGCACTCATGCAGCCCCAGACCATGACACTCCCACCACCATGCTTGACTGTAGGAAAGACTCACTTTGTACTCCTCACCTTGTTGCCTCCACACACGCTTGACACCATCTGAACCAAATACGTTTATCTTGGTCTCATCAGACCACCAGACAAGGTTCCAGTAATCCATGTCCTTAGTCTGCTTGTCTTTAGTAATCTGTTCTTATATCTTTAGTGTTGTCACATGAATCGATATAATAAAATATAATATTTACAACGATGTGAGGGGTGTACTCATTTTTGTGAGATACTGTATATTGTACATTTACATCAGTCTTTGCCCTCAAGTAGCTTACAATCTAAGGTCCTTAACACACATTCATACATACACATACTAAGGGAAATTTAGAGAGGATCCCATTAACCACTTAAGGACCGAACCAATACGCTGGTAAATGACCCAAGGGGTTTTTACAATTCGGCACTGCGTCGCTTTAACAATTGCGCGGTCGCGCGACGTGGCTCCCAAACAAAATTTGCGTCCTTTTCTTCCCTCAAATAGAGCTTTCTTTTGGTGGTATTTGATCGCCTCTGCGATTTTTATTTGTTGCGCTATATACAAAAATAGAGCGACATTTTTGAAAAAAAAATGTTTTTTACTTTTTGTTATAAGAAAAATCAAATAAACTAAATTTTAGTCAAACATTTAGGCCAAAATTTATTTAGCCACATGTCTTTAGTAAAAAAAAATCGCAATAAAAAAATAGCTACCTAGCGGGAACAGCGACACTAATACAGCGATCAGGAAAATGATCGCTTAGTGACACTGGCAATAGGGAGTGAAAGGGTTAACTAGGGCGGTGATCAAGGAGTTAAAACTTTATTGGGGGGGTACGGGGGCTACCCTGAACCTAACACTAACTGCCTGTCATACTAACTGTTACACTGACAATAAATGCATCAGTACACTGCATTCAGTGACACTGTGACAGGGGGATGGGGGGGGACTGATCGCAAGGGGTTAATGTGCCTGCGTGTCCTGGTGTCAGTGTAGTGTTGTGCAGACTTACTATGTGATGTGATCTCTCCTCAGCGGCGGTTGAAAAAAACGCTGAGAGCAGAGATTACATCACTTCTCCCTTCCTGTGTTTACACAGGAGGAGGAAATGACACTGCAGGCGAGCGCGCGCATTGGCTGGGAGCAATCCAGAGGGGGCGGACAAAAACGAACAGCCGCCCCCTCAGCACGGATCGCTCCTACAGCCTACGGAACCGCCGCATGTACCGGGGGGTCCCGATCGGACCCCCGACCCACGTCAAGGCAGCCACGTACAGGTACGTTGATGTGCCTGTCCGTGCCATTCTGCCGATGTAAATGTACATGCGGCAGTCCTTAAGCGGTTAATTAACCAGCATATCGTTGGATGTCTTTGGATGTCTTTGTGGTGTGGAAAACTGGAGTACCTGGAGGAAACTCATGAAAGCACAGAGAGAACATGCAAACTTCATGCAAATAGAGTGCTGTTTTGGAGTATATTGGTTGGTTGGGTGTAAATAATAGACACCTAGAAGCATAGAATACCTGCAAGAGTACCTACCACTATGGTCAAATCCAGTGCCTTTCTGATCATCAAAGCTCTGACATTGACCAGTAGGGTTGAAACTTGTCCTGTTCCTCTGTTCTTCCACACATCCCTATTGGTTTATCACTATGATGGTATTCTTCAGTGACCAATAGGATCGGTGATGCAGTAGGAAGCAGGCACACGTTGAAACTTCTTCAACTGTAGTAAAGATGAATTGCAGTCTGAGGCAGATAAGTGTCTGCACTTTATGAATGATTACCATGTTTATTATTAACTGTTGTTCTCAGAGTCTGAAGTGGTATTTCCACATTGAAAACTTGTAATGCAGCTTGGCATGGTTATTTTTCTATAGTTTGGAAAACAGCCCAGGCTACTCACAAATAGTAGGTTTAAGAATGTGTGACTTAAGAAAGCTATGATTCCTCTATAATGGGCTTAATCTAGCACATACCCACTAATTGCCTTCTCTTGTCTTAACAGTTTCTCACTTTTTTCAACAAGATTTTCACACTATAGTTAATTTCAAACTGATCTCAATAACTCCAGAGGCAGTTTATGGTGTAAATTATAAATAAAGTGTCACATTTAAGTACCAACACCTAGGATATTAAAGTTGCTAATATACACAGAAAAGTCTATCTGTGATGATACAACCACAGGTTTGTTACTTTCTATGTTCATCTTTCTATAATATTCTAGAAAATTTTCATTATGTATGGCTTCTGTTTAATTCGCTTAGATAGTCTGTGGGTGATACTAGAGGTTTATTGCTAAATAACCGATATCTGTGAATTTGCCAGGAATGCCTGTAGTTTGTGAGAATTCTTAAATGCAAGCGCCAAAGGGAAACCATTTTTATTACAGATTTTTTTTAGATATGTGATCATCCTAAATTGTACATAAAGCCAACATTTTTTATTGATTTTTGATAGAGTAGGAAATGGTAAAACTCCAATATTACCCTGAAAATGCAACATTAAGTGAAAGAATATCCATATAAAGGAAAGGAATTCCTCTGTTACACGGTTATCACCAAAACAAGTGTCCCCATTGGAAGACTTCCCCTTTATTATTGTTCTAGTAACAACTCTCAATTGTTTATTTCCCTCGCTTACTGTGACTTGATAGAGTCTATATTGCACAAAGGTAAATGAAGAATTGACTTACAAAATTAACAGAGGTAACAGGCCAACAATCATGGCACATGCAAACAAGCTAAGTATAAATGCCATCCACACAAATTGCAAGAACAAGCAGAAGTCAGACATACCTGAATCTTGTGGATAAGCAGACAGAGTAACCTGCTAAAAAGTCATAAGCCAAAATGTCCAGCAGTCTTTTAAAGTACTTTCTATGTCAGAACCGATGTGCAATGTAGAGCCGTGAGTTGTAAATCTTAGTAATGGCCACCAAATGGCAAAGGATCAAGACTGATAATCATATTGCTGCTCCCTCTCTCTTTCTCTCCAAGTCCACAAGCCTGTTGTAATTGATGGAAACTAGCAAACTCTCTGTAAGGTTTCATAATTCTTACATAGTTAAGCTTATGTAAACAGGAAAGTCAATCACAACCCTTGTGGGTGGGTTACTAGGTTAGTAGGAAATTAATATATGTGTTTCTTTTAGCTTTATAAGTGTGCTTCCAAAGGGTTTAGAAGATACTTGTGATCAATCACTGTTTATTGGACAGACCTGGATCTAGGAGGCTGCTGAAGTGGGCTGTGCCCCCCCCCAAAAAAATTAAGGTTGCCCCCCAGGTCTCTGAGAGTGAATCAACTGATTCATTAGCCAGTCTGATAGGAATGGTTGGTGTAAGGTGGCACTTTGATGGCAACATTTGATGTAAGGTGGAACTCTGCTAGAGACAGTTGATGTAAGGGAGCATTCTGATGGGAACATTTCATGTAAGGGTGCACTATGATATGGAAAGTTTATGTAAATGGCCATTCTGAGGGGGAAATTCATGTAAGGCACATGCTGATGTGGAAAGTTTTTGTAAGGATGTGCTCTGATGGGGGTAAATGGTGTAAGGGACACTCTGATGGGGACAACTAATGAAAGGGAGTACTCTGACGGGGACAACTGATGTAAGGGGGCACTCTGATGGGGATCATGATGTAAGGGGAACTCTGATGGAGATCCTGATGTAAAAGGGAACTCCTATAGGAACACCTGATATATGGGGGTACAGGTTTTGTTCATTCATCCTAATCTAATGTCAACCCAATACAAACTAGTGTTCCCTATTTATTCCTGCATTGCCTCTGTACTACCTGTCCAATATTACTCCCAGGTTGTGACTTGTAGCACAGAAGCATGAGTAAACAGGGGATACTGGTTCCCTGCATCTGTGACATAGGATGTAGGCCATTTCTCAATTATACTCCTACACAGAAAATAAATAAATCTGTAGATTAGTCAGTAAAGATCAAGCACTCACCCATTGGCCCACTAGTCCCCCACCCCAGGATGGTGCCCACCATAATGACTTCATGGTGATATCCCCAATGATGCCCTTCCCTTTCAAGAAGTATGATGACTTTTTGTGCATGTCATTTAACCCAGTACTTCCGCTGGACCTTTGAGGTGAGTCTTTGGTGGAAATAGTACTGAAAAGGAGGCAACTATTGCAGCCAGAGCAATATTTTAAATGTGTGTATTTGCTGGGGCACTAATAATAATTCATAGGAAAAATATACGGCCTGTTATTTTTCACCACCCAAAAGCAGCTTGTGCCTGGCTTCTATACAGTTTCACTAACTTCAATATCAAATCATTGACCTGGAAAAAGTATGCACATCAAGATTTTTTACATCAGCTGCTGCATAGTTTTAAATCAGTGACTTGGAAATAAATAAGGTTAATGGATCAGCATGGCACCTAGCTAGGATTTTTCTTGATAACCACTTGCATTTGTTTATTTTTATATTTTTTTCCCAAGAAAGATTTTATTGAAAATAAAAGTTTTACAAATGCCACAGAGAAATCAAATGTAAAAGATGCAACAACAAGCAAAGGCGCACCGGCTCCCCCTGATAGATAATAACATGTCAAACATCCACGGAAAGGTCTGGGCAGATCGCATAGCATCCAATACAGAACAACAACAATGTATAACAGAAGGTGGAGAAACATCAGGCTGTTGACACTTGCTCATGCTAACATGATCCCAACAGATGTTCCAGGCCCCATAACATTTACGCAAGCCTTCATGTATCCGAGACCTTTCCCCACCATAGAGAAGAGCCATTGGCACAATTCTCCTGTCTAAATCTAAAAATCTGTGAATTCTAAAGATGATGTGTGAAGGAGTCACCCAAGGGTAGCCCCGGTCACCCACCACCTCCATTTAGTCATAGTAGGTATAAAAGAGAGGAAATGAAAGGAAAGAGGAGGCGAGGGTGGAGGAGGAAGGGACAAAACAAATAAAATAAATAAATAAAATAAAATAAAAATAAAAAAACGGGGGGGGGGGGTGATGTCTGAGTGTAATAAACGGGCTGAGAGGGGGTGGGGCTGCCACCAGCTACCCTCTCCGTCTGCCCTTCCACAGGGCAAGAACACCCCAATGACACCGTCTGCTGATCGCTGTTCAGATCCACCTACTGGAAGGTTTCTGACTGGTTAACAGTCTATAAAAGATTTTGGTACTCAACCGAATTTCGGAATTTAAACCAGTCTTCCCAGATATCAGAGCATTTTTTTTTTTTTAAAGAGTTTTTATTGCTGAATGCACATAAAAATACAAGTTACATATCTCAAATTCTTAAATTCAAGTAAATAAATGCTCTTCAATACAAGACCAAGACCAGCATTCCATGCAAATCTCCTTCACTATCTGCATATGTACATAGCATTTTATTTTATTTTTATAAATGTATACTCTTCCAAACAGAAAATAATACCAAGAATACACTCTAAAATAATAAAGTGAGTTACTACTTTTAATTTTACACCATACTGTTTATGGTATTCTCATCTGAGCCATTATACAGGGCCAACAATCTACAATACATCATGAACAATACAGGCACACCCCAGTTTTAAGTACACAATGGGGTTTATTTACTAAACCTGGAAAGTGTAAAAATAAGCTCACTTCTGCATAGAAACCAATGAGCTTCCAGGTTTTATTATCAGGCTTAATTGAACAAGCTGGGGTTAGAAACTCATTGGTTTCTATGCAGAAGTGAGCCTGATTTTGCACTTTCCAGCTTTAGTAAATAAACCCCATTGTTTACCTAAAGTAGGGTATGCCTGTACTAACCCTCTGTAATTTTAAAATGTCTGTAAATTCTAAATACAATTGGTTTGGCATCATATTTCACTGTATATATTTATTAAACAATTTTTTTTTGGTGAATTTGTTGGGGCTCATTTACACTTGTGGCCCCAACGACTCCTCCTCAAGCTACAAAGGGGTGTGTACAGGGGTGTACACATGATGCAGATAGAATTATCCCCCTGCTCCCACACACACACTTGGAGGGCAGTATTGCCTGCTGAACATATATAGATTCAATTGATTGGTGCCTAGCAGCAGCCACCCTGCAACTGTGTGCAACACATGGGGTTGCAGCATAGGGTGTGGATTTGTAGGGGTTTGTAGGGGTTGAAATAATGTTGTAAGGGTGACATAACGCCTCCTTACCCCCTGTCAAATGCCCAATAAAGGCAGTGGCTTGGCATTTTCAGCCTGCCATAGGTAGTGCTGTCGATGGATCTCCAGGTAAATAAACTTTGCAACAAATTCACAAAATATTTGTTAAAAAAAATCTTTATACAGTGAGGCATGATGCCAAACATACTTAAATTATTGCAATCATATATAGTAAGCAAGCACCTGCTTGATTCCACTCAACATTTTCCCTAATTTACTAAATTATTGCAAGGTATTCAGTTCAATTAGAAGCAGCATTTGGAAGCAGAAAGGCTTGAGCAGTTCTCACTGGTTTTCATTTTCCGAAAATCAAGTGACCTTGGTGTCCTGAAAGTGAACCAATTTCTTCAAACCACAGTTATTGCAAAAACTGCCAGGAAGGAGGCTTTGCAGCAGCTGCCAGTGACACAGAGTATTCAGCTGGTAATTAGAAGGACACATATTTGCCCTGATTTCAGACCTTGCTAGTATATGTTAATGATGAAGTTTAATCTCTTATTGCTTTAGGCATTTTTCAAATAGCTGAAAATCAACAGACTTAGGAAAATAAAACTCATTCCCAATTTACTATCCTAATTTCAAGCAAAGCCGACAACATGCAGTAAATGTCACCGGTGCCAAAAAGTAATCATGTTCTGTCTAAATTCAGGAAATATAAATTATAGCATTTATGTCTATTTATCTATGCCTATTAACGGCTGCCCAGGTTCTTTTCCTGTCCAGCTGTTAAATCCACTCTTTTCATTAAGGCCAGGAATATTTATTCAAAATTAGTTTTCTTAGGTATTTTCCAAGGTGTGCGATTATTGCTTCTGCAAATATTACATTGGAATTTTATGTTTTTGACAAATGAAAACC
The DNA here is from genome assembly GCA_029574335.1 of Rana kukunoris. NCBI lineage: Eukaryota > Metazoa > Chordata > Amphibia > Anura > Ranidae > Rana > Rana kukunoris. The sequence goes on along the minus strand of CM056053.1, from coordinate 437,875,188 downwards.
TAATTTAAAGGGTCGGTCCAGACAAAAATATTTTACTAACAAATTAAATCTAGTATGTTGGGTCACCCACTGACGTCTTCTGTTTTTTGAAAACTGAAAAAATAAAAAAAAGTGCTGGTAACCCCTCCTGTACCCTACCCCTGCTTTTCTGGTAAGGTAGAGTTAGATAATCAGTGGCTTCCAGGATCTTTGTTTTTGTTACCCCTTACCTACCCCACCACTGCTTCTCTGGTTAGGTAGAGCTATCTAATCAGTGTCTTCCTAGATCAGATCTGTATTTTTTAACTTTTTTCCAACACCACCCCTGCTTTTATGGTCAGACAGAGCTAGTTCTGTGCCTCAGTGGCTTTCATGATCTTTTTTTATATACCATATACACTCGTATATAAGCCAAGTTTTTTAGCAATTTTTTTTGTGCTGAAAATGCCCCCCTCGGCTTATACTTGAGTCACCTTTTTGTGCCTAATCCCCTGGACTCCAAAATTGGCACACATATAGCTCCACTCTTCCTCTACAAGTGTGCAAAGTTTTTCCCCAGGGGGACCTACAGCCGGGGAGCACTGATTTTTCAAATTCGGGCACCCCTTCCATAGTCTCCCATGTTAAACAGTAATTTCTATGGTAAATTTGGGGTACTGGCCGGCCATAGGTCCCTTGGACCTGAAACTTGGCACACATGTAGCCCCAGTTCTCTTCTACAAGTGTGCAATGTTTGCTGTCTGGGGGACCTACACCAGGGAGCACCAATCTTTCAAAACTGGGCACCCCTTCTATATACTCCCATGTTAAACGTAAGTGTAGTCATGGACACAGTGAGGCATGGGCACAGTGAGGCATGGGCACAGTGAGGCATGGACTCAGTGAGGCACAGTGAGGCATGGGCACAGTGAGGCATGGACACAATGAAGCATGCACATGGACACAGTGAGGCACAGTGAGGCATGCAGATGGACACCATAGGCTTATACTTGAGTCAATAAGTTTTCCCAGTTTTTTTGTGGTAAAATTAGGTGCCTCGGCTTATATTCAGGTTGGTTTATACTCGAGTATATACGGTAACTGTTTATTAATACATATTTATATATGTTTTCCAAATAATACAGAGAAAAATTAAAGGATCTTTTTTTTAATCTCTTTTATGCCATATTATGCTTTTCTGGTGAGGCATGGCTATCCAATCAGTGTCTTCATAGATCTGTATTTTTTACCTTTTTTAAAACAGAACTTCTTCTGTTCCACGCCAAACGAAATAAGCTTCCCACAACAACATGGACACCCCCGCCCATTTTGGGACAAACCATCATCCCAAGCACCAAAGTCAAAAGTCTCAGAGTCACTTTTGACTCCAACATGACGATGGATGCACAAATAAGTTCAGTAGTCAGCGGATCCCACCATCTGCTGTGCCTACTACGTAGACTCATTCCCTTTATCCCGAAAGAAGATATAGCAGTCGTGGTGGGAACAATAATCAACTCCAGACTTGACTATGCAAACTCCCTTTACATCGGACTCCCAAAGTACCAAATCGACTTGTGACTGGAAAGAAATTCTGGGAATCAATCTCTCCCTCCCTGAGATCCCTTCCCAGTAAAAGACAGAATTACGTTTAAGGCACTTTGCCTGACGCATAAGTGTGTTCAAGGAAGTGCCCCCCAAAAAAATTTATGTGAAAAATTTAAATGTCACAACCCCAATTGCGTTCTCCGTTCTGCTAACCAAAATCTACTCCAGATACCCAAGGCCAGATACAAGTCCAAAGGAGAACGAAGATTCGCAGTCCAAGGACCTAGACGCTTTACCAACCAACATCCGAACGGAAGTGAATCACCAGACCTTCATAAAACAACTCAAAACCCATCTATTCTAAAGGCAAAATATAATAGAGAATGGATACCAAGCGCCCTGAGGTGATTCAGTTCGCATGTGTTGCGCTATACAAGTTTTTCACTCACTCACTCACTCACCACGCAATTGTCAGTTAAAACGACGCAGTGCTGTATCACAAACAATGGCCTGATCATTGAGCAGCCAAATCTTCTGGGGATGAAGTGGTTAAATAATTTTGTTTTCCAGATAATACAGGGAATAATTAAATGATCTTTTTTTGTAACCCCTTTCATATTCATACACCACTTTGCTTTTCTGGTTAGATATGACTATCTAATCAGTGGCTTCATTAATCTGTGTTTTTAACCCTGTTTTTAACCCTTCCCTCACCCCCCCCTTGTTTAGGGTAAGGCAGAGGTATCTAATCAGTGGATTTTTTTTACCAAAAATATGTAGAAGAATACGTATCGGCCTAAAATGAGGAAAAAAAATTGTTTTTATAGTTTTTTGGGGATATTTATTATAGCAAAAAGTAAAAAATATTGATTCATTTTTTCACTCTATTTTTGTTTATAGCGCAAAAAATAAAACCGCAGAGGTGATTAAATACCACCAAAATAAATCTCTATTTGTGGGGAAAAAAGGACGTCAATTTTGTTTGGGTGCCACGTCACACGACCACGCAATTGTCATATAAAGCGATGCAGTGCCGAATCGCAAAAAGTGCTCTGGTAAAGAAGGGGGTAAATCCTTCCAGGGCTGAAGTGGTTAAATGAATCTCAGATATTTAAGATATCAGTTGTGTTAGTATTTTATAAAAATAAAACAGTTGGACCGCTATCACCAATATGTGTCTTAACCTATCTGTGCCACTGGAGGTCCATCATTGCGCGTTGTGGGGGTCGGGGGGACGAGCGCGGATCCATTCCTCTCCACTCTGTCCCTCTTCCTACTGTGCCCCGCTCTCCCATCATCCTTGTCTTCCCTTTCTACTCTTTCTTTCCCCTTCTTTCCCTCTTTGTTCTTTCTCCTTATCCTCTCTCCTTCTCCTATCTCCTCTGCTTCTATCCTGCCCTATTTCTAAACACTTGACCTTGATGCCGCTCTGATACATTGCGCCCTCTGACTTGGCCGGGTAGGGTGCCTCATGCTTCCCCCCTCTTCTTCAGCTGATGGGGGGGTGTGGGGGGAGGGGAACATTGAAAGTCACGATCCTCCGCCCCAACCCTGCTTCTTTATACCTCCTGTGCCCTGCCTACAGTCTTAAAAGGTCACTGGATGCATTTTTGCTGTAATGTGTAGCTTGTTCTACCTATGGTCCTGTGTTATTTTCTGATACCTTATGTATATCTTGATATGTATTTCATGCTACGTTTTGATTCAATAAAATCTTTTATGGAAAAAAAAAAACAGTTGCCACTATTTCTGAAGGACTGATATGCTGGGGATTAAAGGTTAAACAAAATGGATTTACTTTTAATGTGGGAATTGTGGGATTTAATAGAATACTGTATAGTCAGGAGTGTCCTCAAATAAATATGCATGCTGTCAGGAGTTCTCATTTAAATTATAAATTTACTTATGTTTCTATTTTGTAACTGAGCACTGTGAAGAATCTATTGATCCAATATATATTTTAAAGAAAAGGCTACACAGGGGTTATCCTGGCAAAAATAAAAGCTATGTTCATTTCCTTAATATTAATAGCAGTAAAGATGGATGCTTACCAATAAAAGAAGCCGTGCACAAAAAAAAATCTGATCTCATGTAACTTTTATAAGGAGTTTATGAATGCTCTTTGCTTCCTCAGCAAGGTTCCACAATATAAATATTTTACCATTATGGATATAAAAAAAAAATCTATTTTGTGTAAGCTCAAATATTTTTTATCTTGTTTCAGTGCATGCAGTCAGGCTGCGGTGTTGATTTTAAAACTAGTATACCAAGGCAGAGGGGATGGTGGAAACTACCCAACGGAATGACATGTTGGATAATCTTCCCATCAAAGTGGAAGTATTGCAAAATCCAAAATGACACACGTACGAAGCAGTCTGTCAATAGTATTTACACAGCGGCCCCCACGTAACACATTTCATTACCTATTGATCCTGCTATTAGGTTTGTTATTTTTTTTAGCTTCTTTTAACAGACTAAGCAGTCCTAAAAAAGTGTCAGTTAGATGGATGAGACAAACCATTTAACAATGACAGGGGTGCTTACAATGATCAGGTGTTATTCATATAGTTAAAACCTTTTTTCCAAAAATGTCTAATTGTTTCTGTAACCGTGTTTAAGGCTCGGGTTCACACCATTGCCATATCCGGCTCACAGCAGGGGTCTGGTGTGTCCTTGTTCACTGTATCAGATCCGATTTCAGCCATAATTTTGGGCTGAATTCAGACCTGAAATGTATCAAAAGCATCAAAGTGCAAAACGCACCAAACCTGCTGCGGAAATATGTGAACCAGCTCCAGAGAAAGCTGGTCAAAATCTCCCGGGAACCTGCATCCAATTCGCAATGGTGTGAACCTAGCCTAAAATATAAAGTGATTGTAAAGTCTTGTTTTTTTTTCTTTTAAACAAACATATTACACTTACCTCCTCTGTGCAGTTGGTTTTGCACAGAGCAGCCCAGATCCTCCTCTTCTCAGGTTTCTCTTTGCTGCTCCAAGCCCCTCTCTCCTATCGAGTGCCCCCACAGCCAACAGCTTCCTATGGGGGCACTGGAGCCAAGTCACAGCTCTGTGTGTCCATGCAGACATGGAGCTCCGACCCAGTCCAACCCCCTCTCTCCCCTGATTGGCTGAGTAACTTTGATTGACAGCCATGGGAGCCAATTGCTCCACTGCTGTCTCCCAGCCAATCAGGAGGAGAGTGCCAGATGGCTTTTACATTTGTGGACATCGCTGGAGAGAGATGGGGCTCACGTAAGTAATTAGGGGGTGCTGGGGAGGCTACTACACACCGAAGATTTTAGCTTTTATGAGCTAACTTACCTAAAGTACCTAAAGTACCTAAAATGAAGCATATTTCATGCCATGCAGACAAAACTCCTTTAACTAAAGCCAAATATATATTTTTTCTAGTTTTGGATAGGGTGGAGAAGGAATATAACATCTGTCTGTTTTTATTTCTGTCTGTGCCCCCATTAAGTAGATTCACCTTCTTTATTAGTCCTGTTTATCATTATTAAAAGTGAAAGTACAAGAAAATCCCAAATTTTGAGTTGACCTCAGAGCAGTAATAGGTGGGAAATCTTCCAATGGGAAAACTAGTTCTGGTGAGTCCGGTTAAACCCCAACATTCTCTCACTTTAGAGGGATTTCCTTTAGCTTCCTGTTTTGGCCCTGGGACAGAAAGTGAAAGTAAGTTTCCCCAATGGGACAGTGGCAAAAAAGAAAACAATGGATGGGGTTATAGTTCTTCCTTTTTTTTATCCAAAATTAAAAAAATAATGTTTTGTCTTTAGTTATAATTTAATAGCCCCTTATGTAAAGTCATCTAAATCTACTAAATAATCGAATACTGCCTTCTCCAAAGATTATGGGGTGGGTATTAGGCCTCATGCACACTGCTGCTCATAAAAAACTCACATATAGGAGCTTTTGAGGGTTTTTTTTTTTTTTTGCCAAAGCTTCTGAACTCATCTCAATAAAAGTCCATGGGGGTTATTTATGAAAGGCAAATCCACTTTTTACTACAATTGCAAACTACTAGTGCAAAGTGCACTGGAAATTGCACTGAAAGTGCACTTGGAAGTGCAGTCACTGTAAATCTGAGGCCACGTACACACGATCGAACATGTCCGCTGAAACTGGTCCGCAGACCAGTTTCAGTGGACATGTTCAATCTTGTGTACGGCCTATCGGACCGCTTTCCAGCGGACAACATTTTCAAAACATGCTTAGAAACCTGTCCGCTGGAAACCTGTCCGCTGGAAACCTGTCCGCCGGACATGTTCGATGGTTAGTACACAAAATCAACGGACCAAAATCCCGCGCATGCACAGAATCAAGTCGACGCATGCTTGGAAGCATTGAACTTCGTTTTTTCATCACGTCGTTGTGTTCTACGTCACCGCGTTCTAGTCTGATCGGATTTTTGGTCCGATGGTGTGTACACACATCAGACCAACAGACCACGTCAGCCTGGTCTGATGAAAACGATCCGTCGGACATGTTTCATCGGACATGTCTGATTGTGTGTACGCGGCCTAAGGGGTAAATCTGAAATGAGCGGAAGCTCTGCTGATTTTATCATCCAATCATGTGCAAGCTAAAATGCTGTGTTTTATTTTCATTGCATGTCCCCCTCGGATCTACAGCGACTGCACTTTCAGTTCAATTTCAAGTGCACTTTGCACTTTGCACTTGTACTCTGCACTTGTGGTGCAAAGTGGATTTGCCTTTCGTAAATAACCCCCCAAGTTTTCATGTACATATAAGATAGGCTTTTACCAGAGTTTAGGCCCAGCAGAGTTTAGAGGCAGTAAAACACTCCTATCCTGAATACAGAAGAATTGCGTTCAAGAGAGGAGTGTTTTGACAGAAACATGCCAAACTCTGCGGAAACGTGCCTACACGCTTCTAAAAATGCATAAATGCACCAAAACACTCTGGGAGTTATTTACGAAAGGCAAATCCACTTTGCACTCCAAGTGCAAACTACAAGTGTAAACTACAAGTGCAAAATTGCACTTGAAATTGCACTTGGAAGTGCAGTCACTGTAAATCTAAAGGGTAGATATGAAATGAATGGAAGCTCTGCTGATTTTATCATCCAATCATGTGTAAGCTAAAATGCTGTTTTTTATTTTCCTTGCATGTCCCCCTTGGATCTACAGCGACTGCATATCCAAGTGCACATTCAGTGCAAAGTGGATTTGCCTTTAGTAAGGCTGGGTTCACACTACGATTTTCTATACAGTTTTTGGATACAGTTTTTAAAAAAAAAAAACGTATTCTAAAAAACGGACCCAACCGTACTCAACCGTATGCTATACGGTTGCATCCGTTTTTTAAACAGAATTTTTTTTTTTCAATAAAGTTTCAGTTGTTCTATTGAAATTCCAAGGGAAGCAAGGTTAACAACCGTATAGAAAAAAACGGACAGAACCGCAATGACATACAGTTCTCATAGAGTCCTATGTTAAAATAACCATATACGGTTGAAATACGGTTTTTGAACCGGACCAAAAACCGTGGTAAAGTCTATGGCCACAGTTTTCTGTACGGTTGCATACGTTTTTTTTTTTTTTAAAACGTATCCAAAAACTGTATAGAAAATCGTAGTGTGAACCCAGCCTTAATGACCTATGTGTGTTTAGCACTTCAGCTTTTCTTTATTTCAATAGTCAGAATAAATTTAAATTCTGTCCAATTAAATAAATACACGTTTATACTCTAAAGACAGCTAAACTCTGCTAAACTCTGCTAAAGTCTCCTAAGTTGGGTTGAAAAAATGCAGCTTATAATGTCAGGAGAAACAGTGCTTAAAATAAATCAGTGTGCATGAAGTTAATGGGTATATAGACCTCTCTGGAGGTCTTTTTAAAATATTTATTGGTGAGGCGCATCAAATAAATTCTTATATTATGTTCTTAACCAATAAACATTTCAACAAAATTCTCTGAGTGATATGAACTTTGCCTTAGGCACACCTCATTACCCAAAGGAAAATCAAAGATGGCGCAAGGATGGGAATAAACACTGCGGTATGAAGCAAATATGATTTAAAGAAACTAAATGTGCATGAGTACCGTCAATTTAAAAATGATGTATACAAGGTGTGGCGTTATCTATAATAATGATCATAATTGAGCAATCATAAAATAAAGTCCTGATATAAAACAAATGTCCATATAATGATGTGAAGGTACTGGCACTGGTGACAGCTCCTTTTAGACTGAAGCAGAGAGGTAACAGCCTAGGCCCAGAACAAGGCCCAGAAAGAGGAGGCACTCCATCATATATCCAACAGAGCCAAGCCTCGCTTTAGACCAGCGTTATCACCCACGCACACATCTGACTCTCTATAGATCGTCAATGCTGCTGCCCAAGGGTAGCTATGTTGCTTTTCCATAGATACAGTGGAAATGTGAGTGTAGCCACCCTAAGAAAGGGAGTGTGTTTTTGGCCATATCACCAAGTTAAATTATTATTATTTTTTTTATTATTATTGTATTTGTTCTACAGGGTTTATATAGTGCCAACAGTTTGTGCAGTGCTTTACAAGATTAAGGGAGACAGTACATTTACAATACACAAAATATAAGAGGGTTAAGAGGGCCCTGATCATAAGAGCTTACAATATAATAGGGAGTATGATATAGTTGGACATATTGAGGTAGAGTTCCAGAGAATGGGAGAGATTCTGGAGAAGACCTGGAGACGAGCATGGGAGAAAAAAAATAAGCATATAAATTGTCTATATGCAATATATAATTTTTGGGGGGTTTTGGGTTAGATATACTCTCTTCTGGTGTCAAGAAAACCAAATCCCATCCAAAAAGTACAACTCTCTGGGATATTCAAGTTTGCCAAAACCAGAACATAGGTGCAAATAAAACAGACAGATACCTGGACTATCTTGTTGAATATGAGATGTTTATATTTATTCAAAATCATGACATACATACTGCTAAGATTGCAGTCAGACCCTGGATGTGTTGTTTTTTTTTTTTTTTTGGGGGGGGGGTGGTTTATAATCAATTTATAATTAACTTTTAAAACAACAAAAAAATTAAAAAATGAAGTAATAAATAAATATATAAATGAGCATGTTGAAAACCACAAATGATGCGAAACCGAAGTTGAGACGATATTAATGAATAACATCATGAACAAGTCTCTTGTTGTGGTTGAGTCTGAAGTGGTTTTAAAAAAAAAAAAAGACCCTGGATGTGTTCTGCGATGAACAGTGCTTACCTATAATAAACACATCCAGGTACAGACTTCAATATAACCAGTGTGTATACTGTGATTTCAAATACAAACACCTGCAATTCAGCAAGATACTCTACTAAAGACCTTGTTGTAACAGCTTCAGCTTTTATAAGAGCAATGCGGACAATAAGCCTTTACTAAAGATTTTCGGCCATCCATTGAAGCTTTTAAAGTACCCTTCTGTTCCAACTCATGAATTCTGAAAACAGATATTACTAGGAGAGCTGATGGTCACTTTAACCACTTCCATACCGTAGGAGGTCATATGACATCCTAGACTTTAGTGGGGGATATCTGAATGATAGGTGCAGCTACAGACATCATTCAGATACCCTTCTCTTCAGGCAGCGATTATGTGCACCATAAGAATGATCATAGCGATGGTTCCTCTGCTTGATCGTTCTTATAGGCATCGGGAGGGGACATCTCCCGCCACAATCCGGTGCTTCTCCACTGGAAACCCAGAGAATGAATCAGCCACCGGATGGGGAAGATAGATATTTCAGGTCATCTCTATGCCCGTCGGAGGCCCAGGAGCAATGTAATGACGTCACACCCGGGTACCCGGAAGTGAACAAAGCCACAATCGTGGCTGAAAGGATGAGATCTGTGAATTTTTTTCCACAATCTCATGCTTTTCAGCCTGGAGGAGAGATGTGGGGTCTTATTGACCCTGCATCTCTCCATAAAGAGGACCTGTCACACACTATTCCTATTCCTGTTTACAGTCCTTGTAATAGGAATAAAAGTGATAAAAAAGTGCAAAAATAAAAATAAATAAGTAAAAAAAAAAATAATAAAAAAAATATGTAAACACCCCTGTCCTTAGTAGCTCACGCTCATAAGCGAACATGCATGTAAGACCCACTCACATATGTAAACACCGTTCAAACCACACATGTGAGGTATCGCCGCGTGTGTTAGGCCTCGTACACACGAGGCAATCTATCTGTTCAAATCGGTCGGACCGACCGATTTGAATAGATCTGTCTGCTTGGATTTTGGTTTGCTCGCGTGTACACACGAGCAAACCAAAATCCCCGCCAGCAGACAGCGCGCTGACGTGTCGGTGACGTGGCGGTGACGTTGACGCCGCCACGTCACCGCACCAGGAAGTAAAACACTTCCGCACATGCGTCAAAATCATTTGGCGCGTGTGCGAGAAGACATGTCTGCTGGTTAGCGCACTAACCAGCAGACATGTCGGGCGGACGGGTTCCCAGCCGACAGATTGGTAAGCATGCTTTCAAATCTGTCGGCTGGCCAAATCCGTCTGCTCGCCCGTACACACGATCGAATCTGTCTGCTGGGACGGTCTGCCAGACCGTTTCCAGCAGACAGATTTGGTCGTGTGTACGCGGCCTTAGAGCAAGAGCACTATTCTAGCACTCGACCTCCTCTGTAACTCTAAACTGGTAACCTGTAAAAAAAAATGTAAGCGTCGCCTATGGAGATTTTTAAGTACCGAAGTTTGGCACCATTCCATGCATGTGCGCAAATTTAAAGCGTGACAAGTTAGGTATCTGTTTGCTCGGTGTAACATCACCTTCCACATTATACAAAAAAAATGAGCTAACTTTACTGTTTTGTTATTTTTTAATTCATGAAACAGTTTTTTTTTTTTTCAAAAAAAGGCGTTTGAAAAATGAATGCGCAAATACAGTGCAAGATAAAAAGTTGCAATGACCGCCACTTTATTCCCTAGGGTGTCTGCTAAAAAATATATATATATATATATATCTATATATATATATATATCTATATCTATAGATATATATATATATATATATATATCTATATATATATATATATATATATATATATATATATATATATATATATATATATATATATATCTATCTATATATATATAGATATATCTATATATATATAGATAGATCTATCTATCTATCTATATATATATAGATATATCTCTATATATAATGTTTGGGGGTTCTGAGTAATTTTCTAGCAAAAAAAATATGCTTTTTACATGAAGGAGAGAAGTGCCAGAATAGGCGCGGCATGGAAGTGGTTAAACAAGCTGCTGGAAGACAGTAACTTTGTCATGAGAGATGTATGGGGGCTGCCATTGTTGTTCTTCTGAAAATGCTAGTTTTCTGGCTGTCTGGATTATTTATTGGCTTCCATGCTTTCTAAGTGACTGATCTGAAACAAATGTAGATATATATATATAAACAGATTCATCTTTAGAACAAACCTACAGACCATATCTTGTTTGTAACCTGGGAACCGCCTGTATATACAAGATTTAATAATGGCAAAGGTATCATTTGCAGTAATCAGCATGGATTCATGAAGAATCATTCTTGCCAAACCAATCTATTAGCCTTCTATGAGGAGGTGAGCTTCCATCTGGATAAAGAAAGGCCTGTAGATGTGGTGTATCTGGATTTTGCAAAAAGCATTTGATACAGTTCCCCATAAGGCTGCATTCACACCTGAGAGTTTTGTCACCTGAAGCATGAAGCTCCAAAATGCTAGAGGGGAAAAAATACATTATTCTCAATGGAGATGGTTCACATCTCAACTCCGAAACGCCTGACGCCGTACGCCTGAAGCTCAAACAAGTTCTGGACCCTTTTTGTCGCTCGAATTGAGCGTACTTGGATGTTTTTCTGTTTTTAACATTGGTGACCCTAGACCTGTCCAAAATCGTGGTAAAAAACGCTGGCACAAATCGCGGCAAATTGCAGTAAAAAACGCTGCAATTTTGGTGACAAAATGCGGTAAAAAATGCCACAAAATCGCGGCAAAACGATATGCTCAGGTGTGAATGCAGCCTAAACGTTTAGCGTACAAAGTAAGGCGAGTTGGCATGGACCATAGGGTGAGTACATGGATTGAAAACTGGATACTGTGCGAGTTCAGAGGGTAGTGATAAATGGGGAACACTATTTATTTATTCATTAACGACCTGGAGGATGGGATAAACAGTTCAATCTCTGTATTTGCAGACAATACTAAGGTAAGCAGGGCAATCATTTCTCCGCAAGATGGGGAAACCTTGCAAGAATGTGGAAACATTTTAAATGTGGAAAAATAATGCATTTGGGTGGCATAAATGTGAATGCAATCTACTCACTGGGAGAGAACCTCTGGGGGAATCTGGGGGCCACCACGACCCAACGATTTATCACAGGAGAGACGGCACAGTGGTGTGCCGATGTAAACAAAGCATACTGCTGCTCTGTCAGGGAGGAAAATAGAGAGATCATGTTTCAGCTAAACTGAATCACGATTTCCCTCCAGTGAATCCACTCTCCCCATAGTTAGAAACACCCCCAGGGAACACGTGTAACCCCCTGGTCGCCGCTGTAGTTAACCCCTTCCCTGCCAGTGTCATTTATACAGGGATCAGTGCTTTTTTTTTAGCACTGATCACTGTATTGGTGTCACTGGTCCCCAAAAATTGTCACTTAGTGTCCAATTCGTCCACCGCAATGTCGCAGTCCCATTACCAGTAAAAAGAAAAAAAATGTAAAGTCCCTAAATCTATACCCTATTTAGTAAACGCTATAGCTTTTGTGCAAAGCAATCAATATATGCTTATTGGGATTTTTACCAGAAATATGTAGCAGAATACATATTGGCCTAAATTACCCCAGTGCAAGGGAGAATTGTCAAGTTTCAGCTTCCTGGATTTGGGCTTTAAGCAAAACAAAAATATATATTTTTTTAACCACCTGCAATGAATTTTCTATATATTGCAGGCTTTTAGTTTTCTATCCCACCCCCCTCGCCTGTTTCCTCATTCTTCAATCAAACCAACTGTAATGAAGGCTTCACACATATAATTGCTTTTGCCATCACCTACAAAAGGTGTGGATCTGATCAATATGTTAGATGTGAGATGGACTTAGCTGTTCATACTCTGCCTCTCTGTTCGCCGATTCACCTGCTGGGGCTGCATCTTAGTATTATTTCCCAAGTGCCTCCAATGTCCCATTAGAAGTCAGTGGTATGATGGCCTATGTACATTGATTTGTATATTGATTCAATTTTTACACCTTTACAAAATGCTGGTGATCCAGAATATGGGAGTTCTTGGTGTGAAGAATTTTTTTCAAGGACTAGGTTAGCTTATCACACAGTGACATTTTATTCATTAAAGCTGAACTGCAGATAAACTGATGCATACAGAAATTAAATACATATATAGAAGTTGTCTTGCCTGCCAAAGAATGTGTTATTCTGTCCTCTCAGTTCTGAGATTTACGCAGTCCTACCACATAGCACAGCCTTGACTGTCAGATGCTGACTTTGTCTGAATGTAGATCTGTGTTTGTCCCAAGCATGTTTGAATCCATTTACTGTTTACTGACTCACTAATTTCTAAGCTTCTCTTTTGGTAAAATAATACTTTCTAGGATTAGTTTTGGAATTTCCTCCTGCTAGTTTTAGGTCATATCCCTATCTTCTTGATCATGGATTCATATTAAAACTACTGCCATCCTGAACTTTATTCACCACCTTGATATAATTAAAGGTTTCGGTCAGGTCTCCCCCTTTCCCTTCCTTCCTCCAGACTGTACATATTAAGTTCCAAAAGTCTTTCCTGTTATGTTTTATCCACCAGACCTTTCACCATTTTTGTTACCCATCTCTGGACTTGTTCTCTTATCAATATGTTTTTGTAAGGTCAGTCTCAAGGACACAATATTCTAAATGAGGTCTCACTAAAGATCTATATAGAGTAATCAGGACCACCTTCGTCCTGCTGGTGATCTCTCTAGTAATGCATCCTACCTGTAGAATTATATTCCCTTTTCGCATGTCCTGGTCACACTGTTTTCTCATTTTGCAATCATCTAAGATAAGTGCCCACAAATCATTCTCTTCTGTAGTGCTGGCTAACACTGTACCCGCAATGTTCTACTCTGTCTTTGGATTATTTTTCCCTAGGTGCATTATTTTACATAGAGACAAATTGGACTGCAGTTTCCAATACTTTGACCAATCTTTCAACAATGTCAATTCATGTTCCATGTTAAAGACACGCCCAGGGTTACCAACCCTATCGCACACCTTTGAATTATCAGCAAAAAGACATACGGCACCTTACCCTACAACTCTTTAGCTATATCTCTTACATACTCACTGGCAGGGAAAGGGGTTAACATTAGGGGCGATCAAGGGGTTAAGTGTTCCCTAGGGAGGAGTTTCTATCTGTAGGGGGAGTGGACTGACTAGGAGTATTGAAAGATCGCTGTTCCTAATCACTGGGAACAGACAATCTCTCTTTACTCCCTTGTCAGCATGGGGATCTGCTTTGTTTACACTGCTAGATCCCCATTCTGGCGTACAGCATGCCTGCTGTAGCTATTACACAAAGCGACTTACTGGTACAGCGATTCACGCAATAGAGCCGCAATAGAGCTGCCCTGCGGCGGCTGGTCGGTAAGTGGTTAAATGAACATTGAAGGTCTCATTCGCACAGGGCATCTAGCCCCGGTTCAGGAGGCTCTGGTGTTTAGCAGTAGCTGGAGGGCATAAGGGCACCATCCAGCCTTTCTGAATTTAGCCTGCCAACTCTATGAGAGTCTAAAACCTGGGTGGTGTACCCAGGGCTGTTGATAGAAATCACAGGGCCCTGTACAGCCTACTTGACAGATCCCCCCCCCCCCTCTGTAAATATAAAATGATAATTTTTTGTTTAAATGCAGCAGCAGCGATTGTATGCTTTTCTCCCATAGAAGATATGATACCCCATTGAACAAGACCCATTCAAGTGAATAGTGGCAGGCAATATCTGCATCCACACAGTGAGTGATCAGTACCGTTTGCTCACTTTTTTCATTCAGGATGGTGTGTTCATTCCGGATGCTGAGCCCCCCACTTGCCATTCTGAAATAACCCTCCTGTATGCTCTCAGCAGCTGCCGGCAGGAGAGGAGTGAAACCGGAAGCACTGCGGGGAAAGGAGCACAGTAGGGAGCACAGATACTAGAATTGGGCAGCTGAAGGGAGAAAAGAAAAGTAGAAGCCGTCAGTGCTGCACAAGAGTCCCAAGTGTCAGTAAGGCAGTACTGCCTGTCCTTCTGCTTGGTAGGTGCCGTGCCCCCCTTTTGATGAAGCCTGGGCCCAGTACAAATGGCTGGCTGTATTGCCCTAACAGTGGCCCTGGGTGCACTTAGCAATATTTACATTTAGGGCAGTTTGCACCCAGAGGCAAATAACTGGAATGCAAGTAGTTTGCTATCAAGGCATTCATCCTTGGGTGTTTAACCACTTAAGACCCGGACCAATACGCTGGTAAATGACCCAAGGTGTTTTTGCGATTCGGCACTGCGTCGCTTTAACAGACAATTGCGCGGTCGTGCGACGTGGCTCCCAAACAAAATTTGCGTCCTTTTCTTCCCACAAATAGAGCTTTCTTTTGGTGGTATTTGATCACCTCTGCGATTTTAATTTTTTGCGCTATATACAAAAATAGAGCGACATTTTTGAAAAAAACCCACTATTTTTTACTTTTTGTTAAAAAAAAAATCAAATAAACTAAATTTTAGTCAAACATTTAGGCCAAAATTTATTTAGCCACATGTCTTTAGTAAAAAAAAAAATCGCAATAAAAAAAAATAGCTACCTAGCGGGAACAGCGGCACTAATACAGCGATCAGAAAAATGATCGCTTAGTGACGCTGGCAATAGGGAGTGAAAGGGTTAACTAGGGCGGTGATCAGGGGGTTAAAACTTTATATGGGGGGGTGGGGGGGCTATCCTGAACCTAACACTAACTGTTTTTTACACTGCCTGTCACACTGACACTAAATGCAGTGATTAAATCACTGCATTCAGTGACACTGTGACAGGGGGGTGGGGGGGGGCGATCACAAGGGGTTAATATGCCTATGTGAGTGTGTGTCAGTGTTGTGTTGGTGCACACTTACTTGTGATGTCTTCTCTCATCAGCAGCGCTGGGAAACAGCGCTGCGATGAGAGAATACATAATTTCCTCCTTCCTGTGTAAACACAGGAGGAGGAAGTGACAGGCTGGGAGCACGCTCCCATTGGCTGGGAGCGATCGCGGGGGGGGGCGGATATCACGGACATCCGCCCTCAGATCCCGGATCGCTCCCAGAGGTAGGGGGACCCCCGCACGCCGCGGAGGGGGTCCCGATGGGACCCCCGAACCGCACTTAGGCGGGGACGTAAATTTACGCCCTTGTGCCTGTACGTGCCATTCTGTGGCCGTATATGTGCGTGCGGGGGTCCTTAAGTGGATAATGCCCTGAATGGAAAAAAATGCTGAGTGCAGCACTCAGCCCTGTCCAGCAGGCTGGGCACTTTATAAAAGCTTTATAAAAATGTGAGCCTGAAAAATATAGCTTCATGTATACAAAAAACATTTCTGCTTTTACACATTCGGTATCCAGGGGATACAATCCAGATTGGTGTTACTGGATCAATAATATAACCCTTGAAAAAACACTCAGTATTTCATGGCAATTACATGTTTAAGTAAAATAAAAAAGTATTGTTGTATCGTTGAATAGCCCCACTGTAGTTAAAGGTTAGACATAGCATTTGAAAAAGGAAACTATAATGGTGATCAAAATAGTACAAATGATTGGAGACCGTGAAGCAAAAAACCTACACCTCCTAGTCGATCATTGATTTACTATTATTGGACCTCCACCAATACCTACACTACAACAGAAAATATAAATTACAATCAATAAAGTACTCCTAAATAGCTATTACAATACCTAGACAGATGCACACATTAAATAGTCAATAAACATCAGTTATCAGTTGGTTTTCCTAAGAAGGTGTATAATATTTACCTTTAACCCTTTTGCTAACGAGAGCCATTTTTGCATTTTTTACACACACATGTAAAAAAAAAATAAGCCTGAAGATTATATAAAACCCCAAACATTATATATTTTCTGAAAACAGACACCCTAGAGAATAAAATAGTGTCAGTTACTATTTTGTATGTCACTTGATATTATTGTAAAGGTTTAGTACATGCAAAATTTCACACTAAAGTGAATTTTAGGGCAAACAAAGGCAATACACTACTCATTTTTTGTTAAAATGTTGTACCAAGTAAATAGATACCCAACATGTCAAACCTTAAATTTGTGTGTGACAGACTTCAGTACCCTGTATTTTCTATAAGAACAAAAGATGATCAGGAAAACCGCACTCCAATCCAATGTAACTTTAACCACTTAACCCCCGTACCATATTGCTGCCCAATGACCAGAGCACTTTTTGCGATTCGGCACTGCGTCGCTTTAACTGACAATTGCGCGGTCGTGCGACGTGGCTCCCAAACAAAATCCTTTTTTCCCAGAAATAGAGCTTTCTTTTGGTGGTATTTGATTATCTCTGCGGTTTTCATTTTTTGCGCTATAAACAAAAATAGAGTGACAATTTTGAAAAAAAATATTTTTTACTTTTTGCTATAATAAATATCCCCCAAAAATATATAAAAAAACATTTTTTTCCTCAGTTTAGGCCGATACGTATTCTTCTACATATTTTTCATAAAAAAACAATCATAATAAGCGTTTATTGATTGGTCTGCGCAAAAGTTATAGCGTTTACAAAATCGGGGGTAGTTTTATGGCATTTTTATTAATATTTTTTGTTACTAGTAATGGCGGCAATCAGCATTTTTTTTCAGTACTGCAACATTATGGGGGGCACTTCGGACACTTTTGACACATTTTTGGGACCATTGGCATTTTTTTAGCGATCAATGCTTTAAAAATGCATTGTATTACCACCATTGGCGGTGAAGGGGTTAACACTAGGGGCGGGGAAGGGGTTAAGTGTGTTCCTGGGTGTGTTCCAACTGTATGGGGGGGGGGTGGCCTCACTAGGGGAAATCACTGATCTTCTGTTCATACATTGTATGAACAGAAGATCAGATTTCCCCCGCTGACAGGACCGGAAGCTTTGTGTTTACACACATAGCTCCCGATCCCCGCTCTGTAACGAGCGATCGCGTGTGCCCGGCGGTGATCATACCCACCGGGCACGCGCGCAGGACTCCGAGGCGAGCGGGTGCTTTAATGCGGATGTATAGCTATGGGCTCCCAGGAGAGCCACAATCCCGCAGTAATATGAAGGCGGGCAGGGTTAATGTAAAAAACTGGAAACAGGCACTACAAGTCACAGCAACGAAACCTAGGACACTGACGCGTTTCACACTAACTTCAGTGTTTACTCATAGCTTGTAGTGCCTGTTTCCAGTATTTTACATTAAAGTTACGTTGGATTGGAGTGCGGCTGTCCTGATCATCTTTTGTTCTTATTTGCCATGTGCATTGCTAGCACCTTCAGTTTCTGAGAAGACGATTTGCACCCAACAAGACCTGCCTGGAGCGGCAATCTCTGTCCCTGTATTTTCTATAGAAGACTTTTCAAAAGCACATAGGTATCAGTTTCGTGTTGGATGTCTTGTCTTGTCTTGACATTTTCACGTGTAATTGCCCAGGACGCATGTATGTACTCACGATTGATCAACAGCTGTTGGCCCACGTGATGGACAATTTAAGTGCAGGATTGAAAGCTGCATTTTAGAGGATGGTCTTTATCAATGACATTATTAGGCAAATAGACAAACAGTTGCACTCTGCAAGAGCAGTTGCTCCAGAGCTTAAGGGGTTGTAAAGGTCCAATTTTTTTTTTCTAAATAGCTTCCTTTACCTTAGTGCAGTCCTCCTTCACCTACCTCATCCTTCCATTTTGAGTGAGCGAGTGAGTGAAGAACTTATATAGCGCAGCACATGCAAATTAAATCGCCTCTGGGCGCTTGTTGTTCCTTTCTCCTTTGACATCAAAAGAGATGAGTTTTGATCTTTCTTCTGAAGGCCAAGTGGTTCTCCTCCAACCGAGTGCTGGTTGGTAAAGCGTTCCATAGTCAGGGACCCTGGAGCGCAAATCTTCTTTCTCCTTTGGACTTGTATCTGGCTTTGGGTATCTGGAGCAGATTTTGGTTGGCGGATCGCAGAACGCGATTGGGGTTGTGAGCTTGTATTTTCTCGCATAGATATTGGGGGGCCTTTCCATGGATGCACTTATGGGTAAGACAGAGTGCTTTAAAAGTAATTCTGTCTTTTACTGGCAACCAGTGAGGGGTTCTTAGAGAAGCCGAGATTGATTGCCAGGGTTTTATCCCGGTCACCAGTCTGGCGGCCGTATTTTGAACGACTTGCAGACGAGAGGTTTGGTACTTTGGGAGTCCAAGATAAAGGGCATTTGCATAGTCTAGTTTGGAGTTCACAATTGTTCCCACCACGACTGCTATGTCTTCTTTAGGAATAAAAGGAATAAGTCTGCGTAGTAGGCGCAGCAGATGGTGAGATCCGCTGATTACTGACCTTATTTGTGCATCCATTGTCATGTAGGTGTCGAAGATGACGCCGAGACTTTTGACTTTGGCGCTAGGGGTGATGTCCAAGTTCGCTTGCTTTTAAATTTGCTTTTAAATGTCCTTATTTCTTCGGAAAAATCCTCACTTCCTGTTTTTCTGTCTGTAACTCCACACAGTAATGTAAGGCTTTCTCCCCGTTGTGGAGTGTCGTGCTCGTCCCCTCCCTTGTTCTACAGGAGAGACACTCTCTACGTTGCAGATAGAGAAAGGAGCTGTGTGTTAGTGGGCATCCTGACTCTCCTGTAGTCCAAGGGAGGGGCGAGCACTACACTCCACACCAGGGAGAAAGCCTTGCATTACGGTGTGTAGTTACAGACAGAAGAACAGGAAGTGAGGATTTCTCAGAAGTAATAAGGACATTTATAAGCAAAATGGAAGGATGAGGTAAGTGAAGGAGGACTGCACTAATGTAAAGGAAGCTGTTTAGGAAAATAAAACTGTAACTTTACAACCCATTTAGTAAATGAGCAGAAGCTCCGAAGAATTCCATCATCTAATCATGTGAAAGCAATTTTTTGCATGTGATTGCATATAGCTCATTCACTAAGCTCTGGAGCAACTGCACTTACTGAGTGAAACTGCATTTTGCAAAGTGCACAGTCTATTTGCTTTTAGTAAATCAACTTCATTATGTTATCTTCTCACTTCCTGTTTCGACCCCTAAAAACTCTCACCACAATGTTACATGTGTAATGCAAGCGGTTGCAGGTCCCAATTAATTTAAGTTTAAATGATTAATGTTTGCCTGAGTGTGCCAGGGCAGATTATTTTTGTCACCCCATGTAACAGTGGTCTTTGCAGATTAGTGGGAAGTGGTTGGGGGCAGTAAAAACACATCTCAGCCATTTTTTTAAATCATCCCCCACATAAAGTGTAAACAACCCCTTAACAAATATGCAGCTCCAGGGGCGACTTTTAAGCTCTAACAATAACTGAAATAGAACTTTAATTGAACTGAACTGTTAAATATTTTTTTTGATGAGCAAATAAGAACTGGAGATGTTTCAAATCACTGTTGTATTATTGAGGGGATGATGTTTAACCACACAGTGTGGTCTTACTATTTAGTAATCTTATAAGAGATTAATACCAGTTGGCACTTTAGCCTGCAGCTAAAGATATCTTTATAATAAATTGCTGCTAAGTTAAAGGTTCAGTCCACCCAAATTAATATTTCTGCTCTGATTAGACCTTGAATCAATTTTTTTTTTTTTTTTTTTTACAACTCTAAGGCACTTTTATTGTGAGATCTTTGTACTTACATGGGGGATTCTGTTTTGTTTCCTATTTATTATGCATATCAGAAAATGCAGCAGAAAATCTACACCATTTATCCTTACTTGAACCAGCCTAAAACGTGTGGGAGAAACAGAGAAGGGTCTCTGAACAATTTTACACACTAATTAAAAATAACCATGATAATTAAAATAGTATTAATCAAGAGGTAATATTACTAATGGCACAATACTGATTGATCAATAGAAATACGACTCCACCATGGTATATATATATATACAGTACAGACCAAAAGTGTGGACACACCTTCTCATTCAAAGAGTTTTCTTTATTTTCATGACTATGAAAATTGTAGAGTCACACTGAAGGCATCAAAACTATGAATTAACACATGTGGAATTATATACATAACAAAAAAGTGTGAAACAACTGAAAATATGTCATATTCTAGGTTCTTCAAAGTAGCCACCTTTTGCTTTGATTACTGCTTTGCACACTCTTGGCAGTCACCTGAAATGGTCTTCCAACAGTCTTGAAGGAGTTCCCAGAGATGCTTAGCACTTGTTGGCCCTTTTGCCTTCACTCTGCGGTCTAGCTCACCCCAAACCATCTTGATTGGGTTCAGGTCCGGTGACTGTGGAGGCCAGGTCATCTGGCGCAGCAGCCCATCACTATCCTTCTTGGTCAAATAGCCCTTACACAGCCTAGAGGTGTGTTTGGGGTCATTTTCCTGTTGAAAAATAAATGATGGTCCAACTAAACGCAAACAGGATGGAATAGCATGCCGCTGCAAGATGCTGTGGTAGCCATGTTGGTTCTGTCAATTTTGAATAAATCCCCCACATCATCACACCTCCTCCTCCATGCTTCACGGTGGAACCAGGCATGTAGAGTCCATCCGTTCATCTTTTCTGCGTCGCACAAAGACACAGTGGTTGGAACCAAAGATCTCAAGTTTGGACTCATCAGACCAAAGCACAGATTTCCACTGGTCTAATGTCCATTCCTTGTGTTCTTTAGCCCAAATAAGTCCCTTCTGCTTGTTTCCTTTCTTTAGCAGTGGTTTCCTAGCAGATATTCTAACATGAAGGCCTGATTCACACAGTCTCCTCTTAACAGTTGTTCTAGAGATGTGTCTGCTGCAAAAGGTGGCTACTTTGAAGAATCTAGAATATGACATATTTTCAGTTGTTTCACACTTTTTTGTTATGTATATAAAATTCCACATGTGTTAATTCATAGTTTTG
The DNA here is from genome assembly GCA_029574335.1 of Rana kukunoris. Lineage (NCBI taxonomy): Eukaryota > Metazoa > Chordata > Amphibia > Anura > Ranidae > Rana > Rana kukunoris. The sequence goes on along the minus strand of CM056053.1, from coordinate 437,853,518 downwards.
ATGCCTTCAGTGTGACTCTACAATTTTCAAAGTCATGAAAATAAAGAAAACTCTTGGAATGAGAAGGTGTGTCCAAACTTTTGGTCTGTACTGTATATATATATATATATATATATATATATATATATATATATATATATATATATACACACACACACAAACTAAAAACTCTTAACACCATTATTTTTGCACCATGATGACCACTCTGAGAAAAATGGTTCCCATATTTTTTTTTTATTTAGGTCCCTCCATGGTATCATTTGGGTGCTTGTAAACATCATATACTTGTATGCCAACTGTGCCCCAAACAGTGATATGGGAAAAGTTTTCATTTGTGTGCCTGGGTAAGGTATCCCCCGATGTAGATCAGTTATGTGCACATTTAGGGATTGATTTACTAAAGACAAACAGACTGTGCACTGTGAAAAGTGCAGCTGCACTCTGCAAGTGCAATTGCTACAGAGCTTAGTAAATGAGGTAAAGCTTCAGTTTGCAAAGAGTACCCAATCACATGCAAGGAAAATTTAGAAAAAAGTAATTTTTGCTTGCACATGATTGGATGATGGAAGTCAGCAGAGCTCTCCCTCATTTATTGAGCTCTGGAGCAACTGTTTTTGCAGAGTGCAACAGTCTATTGGCCTTTAGTAAATCAACCTCATAGATTGTGGGAAATATTCCTAAGGCACTCGTAACAAAAGCTAAGAAAACAAATTAATAAGTGTAAGTACATTAAGGTATGTGGTTTAAATGGGTTGTAAAGGATATATATATTTTTTTAAATAACAAACATGTTATACTTCACTGTGCAGCTCGTTATGCACAGACTGGCCCCGAATCTGGTCTTCTGGGGTGCCTCGGCAGCTGTCTTGGCTCCTCCGCACAAGAACTAACCCCCTTCATGGGAGCTCTCTCCCATGGGGGTTAGTTTTTGCGGGCGCTCTCGTAATACAGCTGGCGGCTATGTATCACTTGGCCCCACCCCGGCGTGCTGCGTCATTGGATGTGATTGACAGCAGCACAAGCCAATGGCTGTGCTGCTATCAATCCTTCCACTCTAGCCAATCAACGGCCAGACTGAGCAGAGAAGAGGACACCGGGGACGAGCGTAGCAGGGAACAAGGCTCAGGTAAGTAAAGCGGGGGGCTGGAGGGGCCTTAACTGTCAGATGTTTTTTCACCTTAATACATAGGATGCATTAAGGTGAAAAAACATGAACCTTTACAACCCCTTTAAGCTTTCTGTGCTACACTCTGTATAGATTCGTTTGCTTGTGTACACTCCAATAAAACAAGCTTGTTTCTGAAATGTGTTGGCTTTCTTCTATTATGATTCTAATATCATTAGGTTGGAATCTTGGGCTTTGGTACTCTCATCAGACTGTAGTATATATGTAGTTCCTCAACTTTGGGTTTTTCCCATGTTTTGGGGTTGTCTCAATTTTGTAGAGTGCTGCCAACCCAGAGCTAGTGTACCCAGTAAAAAAATCAACTGACCCATTGAAAATCTGTATCCAGTGCTTCATTTCACTTTTTTTAATGTAGTTTTGTCTGCTTGACATGCTGTAGATATAGTACAACTAGATACATTAGTTTAATAATTTAATTTAATTTGTTTAATTTTGACTTACTGCTTATCCATCTTGAATGAAAATAAACATGTTATACACATTATTTATGAGCCTGACATTTTTCTGAAGAATTGGCACACTTCACCCTCTGGCTTAAAAGAGAAGTATGGCAAAAGCTTGTGGGTCACAGTAGTGCACCTACTTTTGCTCTTCTGTTCCCCAGAGTCAGCTTGAAGCAGGCTGTTTCATGATTTACAGCTGGCTCCACCTCTTAGCGTGCAGCTGACAGCCAGAGCCAGATGTTTCTGCTGCCTCCACATCCTGGTGCTCCAGTAAGGAGCAGAGTGGAGTGTAGTAATAGACAGTCACTGCTCTCCGCTCCAAGCAGACTGAAAGCTGAGTGATCAGCGGTCATGTCCTCTCTCAGTTATTGTTCTTAGAGCCAATGTGGGAGAGCTGCAGCATCATACCGATGCTGCAGCATAGAGGTGAGAATAAACATTATTTTTTTAACAAGAATTGGGACACAGCTGAGAATTTTAATTCCTTTCCTACTCCATTCAAAAATTTCAAAAAGTTGTGGCTACAATTTATTATCAGCAGCCTTTGTTTTCCTCTTAGTTCCTTTAAAACTTTATCTACTCAACAATAAATCTAGATAATTATTTCAGGAGCATGAACATGAGTGTCCAATTGCTTTATTTTACTTTGTAATTTCTCCAACTTTTATATCAGCAAGGGAACATGTGTTCAGAAATGCAGTATATTTAATCTAGATTTTATTGATCATTCTCAGCAATACAATACTCCTTTGCAGACGAATCACCAATGATTTTAGTCTATTGAGCCTTTGTGAAATATGAGCATGTATTAGTTCAAGGGGTGAAATCCAGTTCATCTCACTGCTTTCAGACTGCAGAATGTACAGCTTCTTAAGTTATTGGCTTCATACCGTCGTTGCTTTTTAGCTTTTAATAAAACTACCTGTGAGTTTAAGCTACATGGTTACTTCCAATGGGAAAATGTAATGATGAATCTGTTTATAAAAAGAATATATATATATATATATATATATATATATATATATATATATATATATATATATATATATATATATATATATATATATATATATATATATATATATATATATATATGTGTGTGTTAATACTGTATAATATGTATATATATATATATATATATATACACTGTATAATATATATGGTTATGAAAAGGATAATGGGGTGCCTTAACAAGTCACAAAACGTATTTGAAACAGTATTAAATGAAAACAATATTTTATTCAATATATAGATTAGTTAATACCATGGACAGTAGATTAAAAATAACACTGATTTTAAATAATTGTATCACAATATCCCGACATGTTTCGGCAAATTGTTGCCTTCCTCAGAGGTGTGAGATTCATTCAGTGAATTTATTACACTGAATAAAATAAATTCACTGAATGAATCTCACACCCCTGAGGAAGACACCGATTTGCCGAAACATGTCGGGATATTGTGATACAATTATTCAAAATCAGTATGTATATGTATATACAGTATCTCACAAAAGCGAGTACACAGAAAAAAATGAGAAAAATAAAATAAAGCGACCCGTCCCCATGAGCTCGTGCAGCAAAGAAAATGCAAGCGTAAGGCCACGTACACACGACCAAATCTGTCTCCTAGAAACGGTCTGCCAGACTGTCCCAGCAGACAGATTTGATCGTGTGTACGGGCGAGCAGACTGATTTGGCCACGATCAAACCAATACGTCCCCAGCAGACAGATTTGAACAAATCTGTCTGCTCGTGTGTATAGGGCATTAGTCTTGCCCGCTTTTTTAAGCAGTGTTCAAATCACACATGTGAGGTATCGGCGCGATTTTCAGAGCGTGAGCAATAATTCTAGCACTAGACCTCCTCTGTGACTCTAACCTGGTAACCCTTTTTTTTAAAGCGCCACCTATGGAGATTTTTAGGTACCGTAGTTTGTCGCCATTCCAGGAGTGTGCGCACTTTCAAAGCATGACATGTTGGGTATCTATTTACTCGGTGTAACATCATCTTTCACATTATACAAAAAAATTGGGCTAACTTTACTGTTTAGTTTTTTTATTTTTTATTCATGAAAATTATTTTTTTCCTAAAAAATGGCATTTGAAAGACCGCTGCACAAATATAGTGTGACATAAAATATTGCAACAATCACCATTTAATTCTCTAGATTCTCTGCTAAATACATATATAATGTTTGGGGGTTCTACATAATTTTCTAGCAAAAAATACAGATTTGAAATTGCAAGCAACAAATGTCAGAAATAGGCTTAAGCCCCATACACACGATCGGACTTTTGGCCAACCAACTTCAAAATCTGCAACTTTTTGAATTTTTCTGACCGTGTGTACGTTCCATCGGACCAACTTTTTCGGGTTTCATCCGACAAAAAGTTGGGTCTGCAAACAGACCAAAAAAGTCTGATGGTGCCTTGTCCGATCGTGTGTACAGCAAACCATCGGACTTTTGTACAAAGTGCAAATACGCATGCTCAGAACCAATGTTAAAATCAACCAACAATAGCAGAAGTTATCCAAAGGGTGGCAGTAAAGAGCAGAAAAACCACGTGATGTTGGGAAAGTTTTAGAAAAGTTTGCAGAAAAGTCAGAGCGCGTGTATGCTATGGGTGTGACGAATCAATTAGGACAAAAATCCAAGAGAAATTATGTTGAATGTCCGATCGTGTGTACAAGGCTTTAGACATTAAAGGGTTAAATATATACAGTATATACTCACCCCCCCAAAAAAAATATTAAGGAGGAAGCAGAAAAGTGGAACTTTCTCTTTTAGGTGAAGTTCCACTTTAAGCAATACCTTTTATAAGCTGAGACAGCTACACAATGCTTAAATTATTTGAGCTGTCTTGAATTCTTGCAATTTTAATGTGTTTTTGTTACCAATAACAGGTGTCGCTTATTGCTTTATGTTCCCTTTCTGTCAGTATTATGAGATTTGAACTTTGAGTACTCTTCTTTCTGTTTTTAGTGTCATTATTACTTATTCATATCACCATATAATGCAGAGGGCATTAGCCATTCACATCACGTTACATCACATTTACTATATATAGTATCTGCAGCATACACAGAAAAGGATGAATAGCACTGCCAAGTTCAAGCTTTTATCCAGATCAGGTCATTTTAAGAGTAGAGGACTTTTTGCAAAAACAAACAGAATTAAACATTCCTGAAATAATATTAAATTAATTATAGCTAAACTCCTGGCAGGAAGAAAAAAATAATTACAACTGAAATGCAGCTTACTAAACTTTCAAGGATTAGGTATTCTTTTTTGTGTGCACGCGCCCTGCTTTTGCACAAAGCAGCTTACCTCTCTGCTAACAGGCCCATTATTCTCGATCTTACAGCTTGTGGGACTGGCTGCTTTCCACTGCAAAATCAGAAATGCCAGACTATGTAGAATCATGAGTTCTCAAAAATATTTAGAGAGGAAGGTCATAGCCAGGCTAAATGAAAGGATTGTAAGAAGCTCCAGATTCTTTAATTGCGTAAAATTATTTTTTAAAAGGCCTAGCTGATGCCCCAATGCATTTCAGTGATCTATGTCCCCTTCTTCAGGGCTTATTGATGTGCAAACAGAGGAGAACATGAGAAAATGTCCCCTCGAGCAGAGTGGTCACATCACAAAGACTAACCAGCCAATACATTGGTCCCTCCTGTATCTGTCCCAAATAATATTTTGTTACAAGAGTTAATTGTGAATGCTTGCTAAGTAAATTGAAATAGAATGAACTAAAGTTGAACTTCTGGAAGAGAAAAAAATAATAATTACGTTTGACATGCAGCTTACTAAACTCTCACGGATTAGTTATTCTTGTATGTGTGTGTGCCTTGCTTTTGCATAAATAAAATGTTATCTTTTTATTTAGCCTGTTAACAGTCCAATATTCCAGACCATGGGCATCCGCTGAACTCTTTTTTAGTTGGGGGGGGGGGGGGCATTATTTTAAGGTCATCCATGTTCGGTCCCTTTTTGACTCAGGGACACTGTGCCAGTTTGGAGGAGATTATACATTGCAAGTTGCTGCTTGTAAAGATGGACAGCTGAGCTGAGCTATTGCTGGAACAATATATATGTGTGTGTAACAGTGTATGTGGCACTGGTGCTGTTACCTGTGGTTCTTCAGCAATTGATCATAGGTCCAGGGCAGGCACTGGCAGCGCATTTTCTCTTGTCTCGGCCACTGCATGCCACACATCTGTGGGAGGAGCTGGCGACACGCCGGCCAGCTCGGCATAGGCATAGCAAGTGCAACTTACATTTACACAGGCAGGCAGGCTGAGGCAGCCAATCACAGAACAGAACAGCTGGGATGTTAAGTAGAAGCCCAAGCGGCAGAGACAATCTGATGCTCGTGCCAAGGGTGAGGAGGGAGGGACAGATGTGTTTGTATGTATTGCAGTCAATACGTCCGAACAGACTGAGAGCAGCCCCTGGCCAGCAGCAGACTTAAAAAAAAAGTCCATGACTGCAGTGGCGGCCATTGCAACACAGGGGGGCAAGTTAAGTGTCTTCTCTTACGATTCCAGGGGGGGCAATTTCCCCCCTTACCCCCCTTACCCCCCTTGCCCTATGGAGCGGACGCTCATGTTCCAGACCTTCCAGCTTCTGGGACTATCTTCTTTTTCTGAATAGGCAGCCCCTGTCAGACCAGTCTAAAGACAACCTCATAAATACTAAAGTAGACTGAGCTGTACATGCTGATGTTGGACCTCACAGAGGGAAGAACTTAGGTAGGCTCATTTCTATCTATCATGTCCTCATATTCCCACACATACACAGTGATAGGCAGACCGACCGTTCGTGCGAACATTTAGAACCCCATTGAAGTCTATGGGACTCGAAAGTTCGAATTCAAAAACGATCATTTTAAAGACCAATATTCAAGTTATTGTTGGAAAACGTCTTTGAGAAACCGGGTCTTGCCCCAGGGAACATGTATCAATGGAAAAAAGTTTACAAAATGGTCATTTTTCAGAAGCAGGAGTCATGAAAAAATTACCGTTTTTAAAACTTTTTTTCCATTGATACATGTTCCCTCAGGCAAGACCCGGGTTCTCAAAGACATTTTCACAGGCAAACTATAGACACCCAGCAGGTACAATATTTAAAGGAATTTTTCATTTTTTTTTTTAAGTTAAGCATCATTAAAATCACTGCTCCAGGAGCAGTGATTTTATTGATGCTTAAATTAAAAAAAAAAATTCCTTTAAATATTGTACCTGCTGGGTGTCTATGCCTGTGATAACGTCTTTAAATAGCACAATCACCTGCCTGCCAGTAAATTAGGAAGAACTGATCTAGCTAAGCTATACAGTGTATAAATATATGTACAACTCCTAGGGATGTATATATATCCTCTACACACTGTAAATTAAGCTAAACTGACTAGCCTGCCTGCCTGCTCTATCTAGCTATATAAAAAGACAATCTCTCTGTCTCTATGACTGCTCTCATTAACAAGCCGGAATACACTACACAAGGCCGCCCAGCAGGCGGCCTTATATAGTGTGGGGCGTGTGCTAAAGCCCTGAGCCATAATTGGCCAAAGCCACCCAGGCTTTGGCCAATTATGGCTCTTCATTTTTTGTGTGCTGTGATTGGCCAAGCATGCGGGACATACAGCATGCTTGGCCAATCATCAGCGCGCAATGCCGCAGTGAATTATGGGCCGTTTTGCATCACTCTAATTTGGCACGAACGACCGCTTTTGTTCCAATTTCGACGAGCGTACGAACAGACAATGTTCGAGTCGAACATATTTTTGTATCAAACGCGAAGCTCATCCCTAACCCTTACTTTATGTAAACAAAATCTCTTGTTTGTATACTCATATCTCCTGTGCTTGGATCTTATAAATCACAAACCACCCTGACCTGTTCCAAAAGAACCAAAATAGTCAATGTTCCAATGATGTTTTGGTCCAAAAATCTACTGTTTTGCATTTAAAAAACTAGCTAAAGTAATAACACAAGTTTGAAAAAGTTTAGCCAAGATTTATCTAGGGAAACCTTATATAGCTTGCAATTAAACGGAATGTAATTGAAATCTACTGTAGCAGGTTGCGTTGAGTGATTACGCTCAAACATTCATTGCACTGAACAATTATACTTGATCCACAAAATTGCATATTCATCTATTCATTCATGTATTCACAAATTTTGATGAAAAACATTGTCTGAAATTATCTTGCCTCTTAACTGTCACAAAGTCTATTTTTATCAACTTCATTTCATACATGTGTATAAAAGTATGCATATATTTTTGTTTGCCTTCTTGCAATCAAGATTTGTTTTTCTGTCGGTGCACATTCATTAGTCATAATAAATATAGAAGACAACCACTGTTTACAAGTAGCAAAACTTTGTCCAACATTGCTTACTGTGGAAGAGAAATGATTCCTTCCTGGACCAAACTCAAATGATTGGTAACTCTAGCATTAATGCTAGTCACTATTGTGTTTGAGATCAATTTTGGCCAAATCTGTAAAGGTGATATTACTATTTTTGATGGACAATGAGTGGAAAAATTATTTTAGGCTGCAGAAACATTTTTGCAATCCACAGAAGACTTATGCCCTGTACACACAATCGGAATTTCTGATGGGATAAAATCTGATAAAATCTGATGGAATTTTCCATCGGAATTCCGTTCAAGTTGTCTTGCATATACACTGTAGACCAAATTCCAACCGTCCAAAACGTGGTGACATAAAAGACTAGCTGAGAAAAATGGAGTTCAATGCTTCCGAGCATGAGTCGATTTGATTCGGAGCATGCTTAGTTTTTTCTCTATCGGAGTTCCACACAGATGATTGGAGTTTCTAATAGGATTTTTTTCCATCGGAAAAAAATGAAACATGTTTTATTTCTGAACTCCGATGAAAAAAGTCAGATGGGGCCCACACAAGGTCGAAATATCCGATGACAAAATTCCATCTGACTTTTTTCATCGGAAATTCCGATCGTGTGTACAAGGCATTAGGCTAAGCAATATACAGGAGTTCACTCCAAATATTTAGACTGGGTTCTCACCTTGAATGTGTCTCACAGCAGGGGTCCGTAAAAACCTGCATCCAATTTGCATAAGTGTGAACCCAGCCTTATAGTCACAGATACAAAATATTTTTTTAAAACATTCTTGAATTGTTAAATTGCAAATCTGGCCTAGCTGTCATCAAGGGGATAGCTAGGTTTATCACTTTCAAGATCATGCGATAGATAGATAGATAGATAGATAGATAGATAGATAGATAGATAGATAGATAGATAGATAGATAGATAGATAGATCACGACGGCCATACTTAACATAGGATGCGCCTGCTTTTTGTTGCTTTATCTTTACGTGGCGAAACCCCTTATGGAAACGTCGTAAAGTGACTGCGTCGGGCCCACGTACGTTTGTGAATTGTCGTATCTCGCTGATTTACATATTCTCGGCGTAAATCAGCGGGAACGCCCCCGGCGTCCATTTTAAAACTGCCTTTAAGATCCGATGGTGTAATTCAATTACGCCTGTCGGATCTTTGCAACAAACCGGCGTATCTTGTTTTCTGCATACAGAAAACAGATAAGCCGGCTCAAAGTTTGAGTTATGCCGGCGTATCACTGATACGCCGGCGTAACTCTACCTGAATCTGGCCCTATGTCTCTATACCCTGTAAACAGTCATTTCAGCCCAAAAAATGTTTTTCCTTTAGTGACCCTTTAAAGGAACCTATTTAGAAAATAAAAGACAAACCTTTACAACACCTTTAAAAATAGAACAATTCGAACATTTGCCAGTATAGCTTTTTAAAATTACCATAGTTGTGTGCAGTTTCTACTTTTTTGTGATAAAAGATGCTATTTTTTCAGTTTAAAATGTAAAAAAAGAAAAAAAGAAAAAAGGAAAACCGTATGTTATTTTCATAGCTAACATATAATAACATATGTTCAAATCACAATACAATGTTTGGTAAAAAGTTTCAAAGGAATAAAAAAGAATACTTAGAAAAGAAAAAACAGGAAAACAAACACATTTATTAATTTGTACTGCTACTTCTCTTCCTTTTTTTCTTTTCATCCATCCAGCCTTTTTAGGATTGTGATGATTAGCTGAAGACTGTCTTGGAGGTCACTACATATTTACACATGATTACTGTTTGCTGTGAAGGCCAAACAAAAGAGCAATGCATAAGCCAGCAGCAACAAATCAGATTAATGAAACTAATTTTGATTAGCCAGTTGAAGCATAATCATTAATCCATCAATCAAAGTACTACTATAATGTTCCAGACCACCCCGGTTCCTTTTATTGGAAATCCTGTGATCTGGAGACTATGGATGAGGAGAGAGGCTATCTTTTAACAAAATTGATTTAGTTGTGAAAACAGCTCAGTGAGTTGTTCAAGCAAACATCCACTCTTTTTTCTATTACAAGGATTTTTTTTTTTGGGGGGGCGGGCGGTATATGTGCTCTATATTTTCATCATTATTTTTGTACTCTAAAAATTGTAAAGTGCTCCTTAACCACTTCCTTACTGGGCATGTATACCCCCTTCCTGACCAGGTGAAATTTCAGCTTGTGGCACTGCGTCGCTTTAACAATTGCGCGGTCGTGCAACGTGGCTCCTAAACAAAATTGACGTCCTTTTTTCCCCACAAATAGAGCTTTCTTTTGGTGGTATTTGATCACCTCTGCGGTTTTTATTTTTTGCGCTATAAACAAAAATAGAGCGACAATTTAAAAAAAAAAAAAACAATATTTTTTACTTGTTGCTATAATAAATAGCCCAATTAAAAATCATTTTTTTCTCAGTCTAAGCGATACGTATTCTTCTACATATTTTTGGTAAAAAAAAAATCGCAATAAGCGTCTGGTTTGCGCAAAAGTTTTTGCGCTTACAAAATAGGGGACAGAATTATTATTATTTTTTATTATTATTATTTTTTTACTACTAATGGTGGTGATCAGCGTTTTTATGGCGGAGACATCGGACACTTTTGACACATTTGTGGCGCCATTCACATTTATACAGCGATCAGTGCTATAAATATGCACTAATTACTGTATAAATGTGACTGGCATTGAAGGGGTTAACACTAGGGGGTGAGGAAGGGGTTAAATGTGTACCCTGAATTGTGTTCTAACTGTGGGGGGAGGGGGTTGACTGGGGGAGGTGACCGATCTATGTCCCTATGTACAAGGGACACAGATCGGTCTCCTATCTCCCCTGACAACACATGAATCTGTGTGTTTACACACACAGATCCATGTCTTGTCACTGTAGCTGCCGATCCCGAGTGCCTGGCGGACATCGCGGCCGCCAGGCACGTGCATCGGCATCTCAGCGGCCTGGCGGAGCTGAGGCCAAAAAAATACGGCCTGTTTGAGAAGTAGAACCACCCTGCAGCCGTACAAAGTCGTACGGCTGTGGGGTAGTGGTTAAAGGAGTAGACTAAACATTCTGAACAAAGTGCAATAATCGAATTAACACTGGAATATATAAATCTATCACATAATGAAAAAAAAATCATTTATAAAGCTTTTTTTTTTTTTATTTTACTTATATTCACTGTCCATGCTTCCTCTCTGTAAATAAAAATGTAAAATGTTCAGGCTAATGAGGATACATTTTTGGCACAAGCACAGGTCCCTCTGCGAGATTTTAATACCTAGAGGCTAGAGCATTTTTTCTTTAATGCCGCGTACACACGATCGGTTCGTCTCATGAAAACAGTCTGATGGACCGTTTCATCAGACGAACCGATTGTGTGTGGGCCCCATCAGTTTTTTTCCCATTGGTGAACCTGTTTTAAAATTATCTGATGGTTAAAAAAACAATAGAAAAAAACAATTGTCTGTGGGGAAATCCATCGGTTAAAAATCAACACATTTTTAGAATCAAGTCGACGCATGCTTGGAAGCATTGAACTTCATTTTTCTCAGCATGTCGTTGTGTTTTATGTCACCGTGTTCTGACACAATAGTTTTTTTAACTGATGGTGTGTAGGCAAGACTTCATCGGATATCTGATGAAAAAATCCATCAGTCCATTTTCATCGGATGAAACGATCGTGTGTACAGGGCATAAGTCATCTAGTCTATTAATTTTGATAATAATCCCATACCTCTTGAAGAAGCTTAAAGGATCACTAAAGGAAAAACATTTTTTTTGCTGAAATGACTGTTTACAGGATATAGAGACATAAAAGTTAACTGATTGCTTTTAAAAATGATTAAAAATAGATAAAAATCAATCATATAATATGCCTCTAGTTTCACTTTCCTTTTTAAACTGGTTTTGTGTTTATGTGAAGTAGAGAGAGAGACAGAACAAAAGCAAACAAATCCAGGGCAGTGTTTTGTTTTTAAATTGAATCCCAGGGCAGTGTTTTGTTTTTAAAATGAATTTGATTGGTTCTGAGGAGATTTAGACACACAGCTTGGACCGCAGTGAAAAGCTGCCATGAGTTTTTTCATAAGGGGGCCAGACAAGCAGGAAGTGTGGAGATTAGAGCAGAATTACAGTAACTTCAAAGCAAAAACTAACAATGAGAACATGAAAACAGCACTGCATTAAGGTAAAGGAAGCTATTTAGCTAAAAAAAATTCCTTTAGTGATCCTTTTATTATATCAAATGCATCAATGTAGTGTTCCTTTTCCTACTTTATAATATGGCTAATGAATACAAGAGCATATTTACTTCTAATATTATAAGTGATGTTGAATACTTGGCAATCAAAGAGAACAGTGGTGATACTAAGACACCTGTATATGAGAACATATGTAATGCCACATATACATGATCGGAATTTCCGACAAGAAAAGTCCGATGTGAGCTCTTGGACGGAAATTCCGACCGTGTGTACGCTCCATTTGACTTTTGCTATCGATTTCCGCCAACAAAAGATTGAGAACAGGATCTCTATTTTTCCTATCGGAAAATCCGATCATTTGTATGCAATTCCGAAGCGCAAAAAAAAACATGCATGCTCAGAATCAAGCAGAAGAGCTGAACTGTCTATTGAACTTCATTGATCTTGGCTCGTCATATGTCTTGTACGTCATGCGTTCTTAGCGGTCGGAATTTCCATCAAGATGTGTATGCAACACAAGTTTGAGTCAACATTCCATGGTTTTCTTGTCGGAATTTCTGATCGTGTGTACGCTGCATTAGGTTTTATGGCAGTTTTATTCTGTACATGTTTTGTAGCTAGTGCTTTACATGTATAAACCTCAACCTGTCTGGCTATCCTCTACTCTTGCTACCTTCAAGCAATCCCTGAAAACTCACCTCTTCAGGGAAGCCTATAGCCCCATACACACATCAGTTTTCCTGCAGGTTTTCTCTTTAGGTTTACCAAAACCATCTAATATGAGGTCAAACCTTAAGGCCTCGTACACACGAGCAGACAGATTTGTTCAAATCTGTCTGTCCGACAGATTTGAACAAATCTGTCTGCTGGGATTTTGGTTTGCTCGCGTGTACACACGAGCAAACCAAAATCCCCGCCAGCAGACGGCGTGCTGACGTGTCGGTGACGTGGCGGTGACGTTGACGCCGCCACGTCACCGCACCAGGAAGTAAAACACTTCCGCGCATGCGCCGAATCCATTCGGCGGCGGTGCGTCGGCGGTGCGGGACGACATGTCTGCTGGTAAGTGTACTAACCAGCAGACATGTCGGGCGGACGGATTCCCACCCGATAGATTTCAAAGCATGCTTTAAAATCTGTCGGGTGGCCAAATCCGTCGGCTCGGCCGTACACACGATCAAATTTGTCTGCTGAAACGGTCCAGCACACCGTTTCCAGCGGACAGATTTGATTGTGTGTACGAGGCCTTAGAGTTTCAATTTGTATGCAATCAGGCCCTTGCACTACATGGTTTTGGTAAACCTGAAGAGAAAAACCTGCAGGAAAACTGATAGTGTGTATGGGGCTTATCACCTCTCCAACTAATCTTTTACCACTTCCATCAACTCATTCCCCACAGTTACAACCTTTTGTACCACCTGACCCACCCTATTAGATTGTAAGCTCTACTGAGCAGTGCCCTCTTAATCCTCTTGTATTTTATTGTATTGTAACTGTATTGTGTCCCTTTTATATAAATCCTGTATAATAACAATAATAATAATGTATACCGTATTTTCCGGCATATAAGATGACTTTTTGCATCTAAAATCATGCCCTAAAAGTTGGGGGTCGTCTTATATGCCGGTACCTGTCTGTCACACGGTTGCCATCCATTATTCAAAAGCCGCGCCTCCTCCTCAGCCTCGGACGAGAGGACATCCGTGATAGGCGGAACACTGAACAGAGGCTCTGCTGGGAAAATTAGTGTTCTGCCTATCACGGAACAGCCTGAGGAGGTGGCGCGGCTTTTGAATAATGGATTTCCGCCATCTGACATACTCTGCAAACAGGAGAAGGTAGGTAGATCATGGAGGCAGGGAATGGAAGGCACAGTGAGGCATGTATAGATGGCACAGTGAGGCATGTATAGATGGCACAGTGAGGCATGTATAGATGGCACAGTGAGGCATGTATAATGGCACAGTGAGGAATGTATAATGGCACAGTGAGGCATGTATAATAGCACAGTGAGGCATGTATAGATGGCACAGTGAGGCATGTATAATTGCACAGTGAGGGGTCGTCTTATACAGTGAGTATATCCCAAAACCAACATTTTAGCTGGAAAATTAGGTGGTTGTCTTATACGCCCAGTCATTTTAAGCCCCATACACACTATAAGTTTTCTTGCAGGTTTTTCTCTTCGGGTTTACCAAAACCATGTAGTGCATGTGCCTGCCTGATTGCATACAAATTGAAACTCTTAAGGTTTGACCTCATATTAGATGGTTTTGGCAAACCTGAAGAGAAAGACCTGCAGGAAAACTGATAGGCCCGGATTCACAAAGCACTTACGCCGACGTATCTCCACATACGCCGCGTAAGTACAAATATGCGCCGTCAAATCTGTGCGCCAAACCCACAAACCAAGATACGCCTAAAAACAGACTTCATCCCACCGACGTAACTTGCCTACGCCGGCGTATATTGGGCGCATATTTACGCTGGACGCATGTGGCTTTCCCATTGATTTTCTATTAAAATATGCAAATTAGGGAAATATGCTGATTCACAAACGTACTTGCGCCCGGCGCATGATTTAAGCAGTTTTACGTTCGGCGTAAAGTAATTCCCCATAGATGAGGCACAACCCATGCAAAAGTATGGACCAGGGAACACAAGCCTACGTATTTTAAATTGGACGTCTGTGAATATGGGCCAACGTGGGTCTTGCTGGGCGTAGGTTACGTTCACGGCGTACACAGTGATCCGGCGTATCTTAGGCAGTTGTTCCGATGTGGTTGTACGCATGCGCACGGGGATACGTCCATGTCCCGACACATGCGCAGTTCATTTTAAGTACTTGTCTGGCGCCCGGCCCATCATTTGCATGGAGTCACGCTTCATTAACATGGATCGCGCCCACTTCCAGCCCACTTCCACCTACTTCCACTTACGCCAGCCTACGAAATATACGCTACGCCGGTGCAGAGTTAGGAGAATTTGTTTGTGAATTCCATGCTTGCCTCTCCGTGTGGCGCCGGCGTAGTGTAAAAGAGATACGCTACGGCGGCATAAAAATCCGCCGATGTATGTGAATCCGGGCCATAGTGTGTATGGGGCTTTATACCCCGGCAAATACGGTAAATGTTATTTTTATGCTGTATCAATAAACATGTTTTATAATTTATTTTATATAGTGTACTTGTAATTGCACCTTAAAAGTCCTATCTATGTGTTCATGTTTTGGGTATTTAACATTTTTTTTGGAATGTGATACATTGATATTTAGAGGGGGTAACCCTTTATGCCTTTTTTTCCTTCATATTTGCACTGAAAAATAATTTGTCTCCTAAGATAACAGGTGCTCTCCCATTTTGTTGATTTACAGCTGACATGTTGCTACAAATTTATTTGCTGCTGTATTTACTTTGCAGCTGTATTTACTTTTCCTCCTATCCCATATACTCACTAAATGTAATATACTGTATACATAGGAGTAGCAGCAAAATGACAGTGACTCTTCACATGTGCACTTTGCCATTATTCATGTAGAGAAACAAGAAAAGGAGTAAGAAAAGAACAAGAGTGCTGTAATATCAGGACTAAACAGCAGAGAGCTCCAGACCAGCCTTTGCTGCAATCTGATGAAAGAGAATACTAGTAATAGTAATGAGCGGTTCAATGTTTCAATTACTCCGCATCAAGAAAGCTGATTATATTTGCAAGGCAAATTACTTAAATGTGGCCACACTTTGAAAAGCAGGCTCATTTTTTTAAGCATGTCCAACGTAAAATATCAGGAGAGTTAATTTAAGGAATAACATGCAGTGCTGGAATGACATATAAAGTATTCCTTTTTAAAATTTGCTCACAAATTCTGTCTGAAATGTAATAGTGTTCTTCCTTGTGACAGTCTGATCTATAAATTGTCAGAAAAGAGAAAGTAGCTTAACCGTGCCATGAAAAATGTCTTAACTGCCTGACAATACAAATTTGGTCATTGGTGACTGTTTTCTTTTTTTGGATAGAGTAGAGAGGGCTTAGAACCCCTGTCAGTTTTTTATTGCTGTCTGTGTCTCTGTTAGGGATATTCACCTTCTACATATGTCGGGCCGGATTCACGAAAGACTGAAATGTAATAGTGTTCTTCCTTGTGACAGTCTGATCTATAAATTGTCAGAAAAGAGAAAGTAGCTTAACCGTGCCATGAAAAATGTCTTAACTGTCTGACAATACAAATTTGGTCATTGGTGACTGTTTTCTTCTTTTTTTTTTGGATAGAGTAGAGAGGGCTTAGAACCCCTGTCAGTTTTTTATTGCTGTCTGTGTCTCTGTTAGGGATATTCACCTTCTACATATGTCGGGCCGGATTCACGAAAGACTTACACGGTCGTATCACCGGATACGCCGACATAAGTCCAAATGTGCGCCGTCGTATCTTTACGCTGATTCCCAGCACTAGATACGTCGAAAAATAGGCTTCCTCCACCTGACGTAACTTGCCTACGCTGGCGTATCGTGGGCGCATATTTACGCTGGCCGCAAGGGGCGCTTCCATTGATTTACGTGTTGAATATGTTAATGACCAAGATACGCCGATTCACAAACGTACTTGCGCCCGTCGCTGTAATATATGCCATTTACGCAAGGCATACGTCTGGCGTAAAGTTATTCCACCTAAAGGTGGCGCAACCCATGCAAAGGTATGGACGTCGAAACAGCAGTCGTATGTTACGTAGTTTTCATAGTATTACGTGAATACTGCTGGGCGTAGGTTACGTTCATGTCGTAGGCAGTGTTCGACGTATCTTAGGCAGCTATTTCGACGTAACTGTGAGCATGCGCACTGGGATGCGTCCAAGAGACGACGCATGCACAGTTTGTTTTTTGAAGCTCAGCCCATCATTTGCATGGGGTCACGCTTCATTATAATATATCACGCCCACTTTCACCTACTTTGACTTACGTCGGCTTGTGCCAACAACTATACGCTACGCCGGCGCAACGTTGAGCACATATTCTTTAAGAATAGCATGCTTGCCTCTCACCGTTGCGCCGGCCTAGTGTAAAGTAGATACGCTACGCCCGCACAAAGATGCGCCTCTCTACGTGAATCCGGCCCGTCCTGTTTACTATTATCATTGTCAGTGAAAGTAAAACAAAATCCTACATTTTAGGTAGTCATCAATAGAGTAATAGAGGGGAAATCTTCCAATGGAAACACTAGTCCTGGTGGCCTGGGGAGGATTCCCTTTATTTGCAGAGATTTCCTATCACTTCCTGTTTTTGGTTATGGGAAAGAAAGTGAAGGTAAATCACTCCAATGGGACATAGCTGGCAAAAAAATGAAAAATCCATAATCAACAATTGCCTATAACTGTTTTTTTTTGGGCATAATACATACTAGACGGCTGCAACCTGCAAGAATAATATACTATTATCTTGCAAAGGTATGAAGACAAATCATGCAGATAAAAGGGAAGAAAAACACTGCCTAGTGTAATAGTATATTTTAACCACTTAAGACCCGGACCAGTATGCAGGTAAAGGACCTGGCCAGTTTTTGCGATTCGACACTGTGTTGCTTTAACTGACAATTGCGTGGTCGTGCGATGTGGCTCCCAAACAAAATTGGCGTCCTTTTTTTTCCACAAATAGAGCTTTCTTATGCCCCCCCCCCCCATGTAATGGAGATTAAGAGCTTCAGACATGATTCTGGTATATATCTGGAGTGGCCTAGGGTAATAACAATGCCTTCCTCTATAGAAGTGGAGGATTGTGACATAGCCACCCAGAAACAGGAAGTATGTTGCAAATGTATTAGGTGATAAAGCAAATAAAGCAAGAGCTTAAATGAAGAAAACTAATCTAGCCACTACACCAAGGACTAGTAAACTGTTTTGGTTTTAGATGCACGAAAAGTTTATTCTGGCTAATTTGCTTTTCAAATTGAAGCAAAAGATCTTCAGTTGTTACTATTTTGCAAAATGTTTCTGCAAATATGTTCCTTTCTCTAAATTCCATTATTTCAACTTTGCTGTCTGTGAACTCCTGAGAGTTTGCAGAGTTGCTAAAAGGATCCAGACAGCAGGATCTGTAAAACAATGGCAAGCGACAAGTTATAACCTAGACCATGTGTCAATTATTTTATTGCCCTAGGACAAAAGGTAAAATTGGACTGTCATACAGTACATTTACATTGTATATGTACTTACTGATTTCTTGAAGTAGTATACCTTATTAATGTTTAAAACGTATTCTAGCAAATGCCTTTGAGCATAGAACTGTTTACCATTATTATATATAGTAGTGTTTTAGCTAATGTTTACTTGTACAAGCAAAAGTAGGGGGGGAGAGAGGTGGGGTAAAATATTTCAGTTCTAGGGTATGTTCTGAACTTGCAAAGGGTAAGAAAGGCAACTGTGTTAGGTCTAGTGACTTTAGGCGCCCCAGTGCAAACCTTGAACCAGTACTGCCCCCCCCCCCAAAAAAAAAGGCCATACTCCACTCACCTTGTTTCTTGCCCCTGAGTACTGTTTCCATGTGTGCCTTTACTTGGTAATGCGATCTGTAATATACTCAATACTACTAAAGACACATTTTCATGCAGGAGAAGGGAATTTCAGACCCCCCTGGATAAGGGTTAATTCATTGAAGCCTTGCTCCCCAATCCACTAGTTTGGTGGCAAACGTATTTGTGTAACTACTTTTTGACATTAAATTGTTCTATGTAGTGTTGCCTATAGTACTAAAGCTAAGACTTCCATCCATTATTTTCTGACAGCAGGGTTCAGGACATTTCAGTGCAATATAAGTTTGGACCACATTTTTCATAGATGTTTGAGGTTCCTATTTTTGAGATTTCCCTGCATGTTACTCCCTCAACTAAAAATTATAGCTTACAGCATGGTTAAGTCTGCCACCAAAGCTTACGCTTTCATTTCCATGTTGTTGTCTAGTCAATGACATTTTTTCTGATAAAATATATAAAGTCTTCCTGCATAGGGTCATATTGAAAATATGTCTGCCTAGGAGCTTGAGAACTATATGAGGCTTTTATTTTGGTGCAGTATGTTTGGTTGGGATAAACAAAACTGGGAGATTTGATGGGAGTTGAAAATTGAAACATTTTCTTAGTAAAATGCATTGGAGTCAGTACCGAAGGTGATCACCAGCCAGCCATTTAAAAAAGTAAACAGTCTGTATTGTGTACTC
Organism: Rana kukunoris; assembly: GCA_029574335.1. Lineage (NCBI taxonomy): Eukaryota > Metazoa > Chordata > Amphibia > Anura > Ranidae > Rana > Rana kukunoris. Next base: position 437,834,086 of record CM056053.1, on the reverse strand, counting down.
ACAATACCAGGGCTTTTTTTCAGGGAGAACTTGGGGGAACTCAGTTCCACCACCTCTGGCTCAGACCCTTTGGTGCCTGCTAACCACAATCACTTGTAAACACAGAAGTCTGGTTTCTGTGTTTACAAGTGACTGCTCTGCACTCTGTGTGTAACCCCCTAAACTCTGCACTCTGTATGTAATGCAATCCTGGTATTTAATGCCCCTTTAAGACCCTCCTACTCTTTGTGAAATCTGAACGGGTCGTATTTGAGTTCCTGCACCTATTTTCTGAGAAAAAAAGCTCTGCACAAAACAATCAACACCAAAAATAGCTTCCTTTAGCAAATCAGTCCATAATTCTGATGTAATGAAAATAAACGTTGGTTCACCACCAGTAGATCAATCCAACATCAATGTTTTGGTGTTCCCACTTGTTTTACGGTACTGCAAGGCCACAGAATCTTAGAAAACACTGCCTCAGTCATCAGACACACCACATGTTTAGAAATAATCTAAACTGCCTAAATTACCCCCACAAACACTCCCTAAATAAAGAAGCAATTAAAATGTTCACTTTGTTGAAATGTAACCATGGGTTAAATCTATTTTGTCGCAACCACTCCACTCACTCCTAATGGTAGGGAAATCATCCAAATTAGAAGAGTATAAAAAACAGTTGTTTTTGCTTGCATATGATTCGATTATAGAAGCTAGCAGAGCTTCACCTTATTCTCTAAGCTAAGGGAAAATTCCCTTGCAAAGTGAAGCAACTGAGTAATGACACTGTAGACATGATGTCCAGAGATCACAGACATGCATGTTTGGCTGAAAACTGGAGAATTGGTGCAATAGGGCATGTTCCATGAGGCTAGTAGGGATCACTGCTACCCCTTTACAAATTTAATAGACATGTGCATTCGTTTTCGTTAGAATGCATTTTCGTCCGAAAATCAGTTTTTTTCCTTATCGTTTTACCAAACGATAACAAAAGCGCAAGGGATGAAAACCGAAAGATCCGACAAAAAAATGCTTTATTTTCGTTTTCGTTGCGGTAAAAATTCGATATAGAGAGATTCGACATTATAGGGAAAAGATTTGACATTATAAGGAAAATATTCGACATTATAGGGAAAATATTCGACATTATAGGGAAAAGATTTGACACTATAGAAATAATAGATTTGACATTACAGAGAATAGATTTCCATTTATGAGAAAATAGATTTGACATTATTACTAGTCATACAACATTAGAATTCTTGTAGGCTGAATATTCGAACGGAAATGTACGATTCAACGAAAAGATTGGACGTTCCGTCGAATATTCTTTTGACCATTCGACAGAAACCAAGTATTATTGGATTTTCGGACGAAAGCTATTCCCCAACGAAAAACGAAAATAATCAAAACGATTTTCGGGAGTAACTAAATACATTTATTTTCCAAACGAAAACGAAAAAACGAAACGAAATATTCCAGTCTGCACATGTCTACAAATCAATGCTCCTATTCCCACTATACGATCCCAAAGCCACACATTAATATTTGGCCTCATATAGCCTTTTTGGGCTGCAGGTTGAGCAACAGAGATATAAAGACATGGTAGAGATACTTTATTTGCTATGACGATGTATGAAGATATTCCTGTGTCTGCCGACAGTTTTCCGATAAATCAAGACATTTTAAATAGCACAGCCAATGAAGATTTCAGTAAAGCTTTCAAGGGTAAAGAAAATGTGAAAGATTATATTTTTTAACTTTTCACAGCTATAGTAAAGGAAGCTAAGATGTGTTAAATGTGCACTTATTCTATAAGACAGATTTATAAAATGCCACAATAATTTCAGGAGTAAATTAAAATCAGTCAGGAATTAATTTCCTTTTCAGTCATAAGTACTTCTCAACCTTTTGTGTCATCGCTCTCTTGACAATTTATGAATGCATTAATATGATATTATGATTAAACAAAGTTCATGAGTTGTGTTTATGAAGCTAAACTTTGACTAGCCTATAATTATGATTTTGACCTCATATCTTCATCTCCTTTCACAGAATTACGGAGCAGCTCCTGTGGGAACCCTGGAGTACCACCGAAGGGTGTTCTGTCTGGAATAAAGTTTGATATTGGCGAAAAAATCCAATATAGTTGTGTAACAGGATACATTTTGGATGGTCATCCACTGCTTACGTGTATAGCAAATTCAGCAAACACAGCATCTTGGGATTTCCCTGTTCCTATATGCAGAGGTAGGTTCAAATGATCGGTTGGGCAAAATAAATGTTTTAAAATACTGCATATGCTACTCCTTCATAAATAGAAAAGCTGGTTAATTTAAAGGGATAATGTTTATATTTCTACAAATAGTATAATGTAAATTAATGTTAATGTTCTAATGAATTTTTTTTTAGCATGTATGTTGTAAATATTCAGTTTATGCACATGAGGCCAGCCATAAATACTCATATACATAGTTGCCTCATTTTGCTCAGGAGTGTTACACAATGACTGTGCCTTACTGCTCTACTCTTTTGCCACATACACACGGTCGGAATTTCCAACAACAAATGTTCGACGTGAACTTGAACTTAATTTTTTTGTATGTCACCACGTTTTTGACATTCGGAATTTCAGACAACAATTGTGTGAGCGTGTGTATGCAACACAAGTTTGAGCCAACATTCCAACATTCTGACAATTCCAACAAAAGTAAGTACACCCCTAAGTGCAAATGTCCAAATTGGGCCCAAAGTGTCAATATATTGTGTGGCCACCATTATTTTTCAGCACTGCCTTAACCCTCTTGGGCATGGAGTTCATCAGAGCTTCACAGGTTTCCACTGGAGTCCTCTTCCACTCCTCCATGACGACATCATGGAGCTGGTGGAAGTTAGAAGCCTTGCGTGCTTCCACCTTCTGTTTGAGGATGCCCAATAGATGCTCAGTAGGGTTTAGGTCTGGAAACATGCTTGGCAAGTCCATCACCTCTAACCTCAGCTTCATTAGCAAGGCAGTGGTCGTCTTGAAAGTGTGTTTGGGGTCATTATCATGTTTAAAAAATACTGCCCTGTGGCCCAGTCTCCGAAGGAAGGTGATCATGCTTTGCTTCAGTATGTCACAGTACATGTTTGCATTCATGGTTCCCTCAATGAACTGTAGCTCCCCAGTGCCGGCAGCACTCATGCAGCCCCAGACCATGATACTCCCACCACCATGCTGTAGGCAAGATACACTTGTCTTTGTACTCCTCACCTGGTTGCCGCCACACACTTGACACCAATAAGTTTATCTTGGTCTCATCAGACCACAGGAGATAGTTCCAGTAATCCATGTCCTTAGTCTGCTTGTTTCCAGAAAACTGTTTGCAGGTTTTCTTGTGCATCATCTTTAGAAGAATCTTCCTTCTGGGATGACAGCCATGCAGACCAATCTGATGCAGTGTGTGGTGTATGGGCTGAGCACTGAAAGGCTGACCCCCCCACCCCTTCAACCTCTGCAGCAATGCTGGCAGCACTCGTGCACTCAACTTCTTTGGTTGACAATGGCAAAGCTTATTTTGAGTGGAACATGTCCTGTTAAACCGCTATATGGTCTTGGCCACCGCGCTGCAGCTCAGTTTCAGGGTCTTGGCAATCTTCTGACAATAATTTTTTTCAGATTCTCAGCGGGTTCTTTGCCATGAGGTGCATGTTAAACTTCCAGTGACCAGTATGAGTGAGAGCGATAACACCAAATCTAACACACCTGCTCCCCATTCACACTTGAGACCTTGTAACATTGAGTCACACGACAGAGAAAATTACTAATTTGGCCCAATTTGGACATTTTTACTTAGGGCTGTATTCACTTTTGTTGCCAGCAGTTTAGATATTAATGGCTGTGTGTTGAGTTATTTTGAAAGGACAGAAAATTGGCATTGTTATACAAGCTGTACTCTCACTACTTTACATTGTAATAAACTGTAATTTCTTCAGTGTTGTCATATGAAAATGAGTGTGAGAAACTTTTATGAGATACTGTAAGTACCCTTTAGGAGCTGTCTTCCCCGTGGTCATGGGGTGTAACTGAGCTGCCTTAATTTTCTTCCTGTGGCACAGTCCACAATGATGAACAAATGTGTGATAATGTGGGTACTTTCAGATATTTTTCCTCAAATGTGGAGGAAGAAAAAAAAACATGTAGGACTTTAATTGTCTCCATGAAAAGTCCTATGGTTTGAAATAAAGCATTATCATTATACAATTCCTTATGGTATCACAGTCTACAGAATTAGTATAATAAAAGTAAATGTAACAATGACTCAGTGCTTAGTCATTCATACTATAATGAGATCAGTATCATAGAAGACAAAGATTAAGATTCATATTTTTCCCTTTTTGCATTGGTTGCATACATTTTCTATATGTGTTGGATGTGTGTGTATAAAGGCTTGGCACTGCAGTTTGATCTCACTTAGTGTTACCTATTTCTTATTTTCTATTCACTTGTGGGTTCTTTATAAGCTACAAACAAAAGCAGTTCTTTCATATAATTAGTAATAAGACAATTCCCTATGGTTTGCAGTACAGTGAAAAGAAAGATAACTTAAGACCGAGGGCATGGAGCTACAAAACAAAATTTTTTCTATGGCAACTGTGGCATCCCACTTGTACTCAATCTTAAAATAAAAAAAACTTTTTAAGATTTATTAGAGACTTATTGTCGAGAATTAAATGAAACGGATAAATATGTTTAGAGATGGTAAAACATTATCATCAACAAGGAAATCCACTGTGGATACAATTTGCAATAACAGTTACATGGTAGGTTGAGGCAGTTTGCTTTTCCATTAAAAATGGGCTCAGATCAGAGGAGTGCAAGTTTGCACTTTGAGCCTTGGTTAAGGGAGGCATCAGTCCACCTGTGGACCCATTAGATTGTGTAATGTTTGTTGTTGGAAATGAGGGGACATCTTCCAATGGGGACAAATGTGCTGGTGTTCTGGTAATGACTATTTAATACGGGAGTTCCCCTAAGGGGAACTCCCCTCAATCCCTGTTGATTTCCCAAACAGGACGTGAAGGGAAATCTCTCCAGCAGGACACATGCAGTAAAAAAATAATTAATAAAAAATCTTATATGAGTTTAAACCCTGCCAAAATGGAAAAAAAGTTTTGCTAGACATACAGTTATATATAACTGTACTTTTAATTAAATTACCTTCAACTGCTTAAGGATGGCATGGAGAGGCAAATGGGCTTACAGGTTCGTCCCCTTTAATTTGCTGCCGTGTGGTTGCGTGGGACCAGTGGACTCAATGTCCACCGGTGTCCCGCGATCGTGTCATGGAGCTGAAGAACGGGGAGATGTCAGTGTAAACACAACATCTCCCCGTTCTTCCTAGTGATATGTCACTGATCAAGTGCTCCCTCTCATCTGGAGCAACGATCAGTGAAGTGTCACTCGTAGCCACGCCCCCTAACAAGTATAATTACTCTCTAGGACACACTTAACCCCTTTAGCAGCCCCTACAGGTTAATCCCTTCACTGCCAGTGTCATTTTTATAGCACTGATCACTGTAAAAATAACAACGGTCCCAAAATTGTGTCAAAAGAGTCCAATGTGTCCGCCACAGTGTTGCAGTCACGGTAAAAATAGCTGATCGTCACCATTATGAGTACAAAAAAAAATATTAATAAAAATGCCATAAAGCTATCCCTTATTTTGTAGATGCTATAACTTTTGCACAAACCAATCAATCAACGCGTATTGCGATTTTTTTTTACCAAAAATATGTAGAAGAATACACATAGGCCTAAACTGAGAAAAACATACATTTCTTTTATATATTTTTGCAAAATCTTTCTTTTTTTTCAAAATTTACGCTCTATTTTTGCCTATCGCACAAAAAAAAAAAAAAAACGCAGAGGTGATCAAATACCACCAAAAGAAAGCTTAATTTGTGGGAAAAAAATACATACATTTGGTTTGGGAGCCATGTTCCACGTCACACGACCACGCAATTGTCAATTAAAGCGATGCAGTGCCGAATTGCAAAAAGTATCCTGGTCTTTGGCCAGCCAAATGGTACGGGGCTTAAGTGGTTAAATTACTATTTGTAATTTGCATTTTGAGCACATGCATATAGGAGTCTTCCCTGATTCCTATGGAAAGGCCTCCTCCCATATTTTCTAAATACATGGGCCACACGATGAAGCAACAGTTTATTTTCCCCATCAAGCAGAAGGTACTCCTTTTAGAAAATAACAATTCCCTGATTCTGCAAAGTTTTGATTTTTAATGATAGGTCCAGTTTATTTAAAGTTTCATGGCTTATCCTGTTCCCCATTTTATTATATAATTCATTCAGCAATCATGCTGCTTGGAATATCTGACATACAGAGGTTGCAAATCTTTATAGGAAACACAATACTCAACATTTGGCATAGCAAGTGCATTCAAGAAAACTTTGTAATATCACAAAAGTAAGTACACAATGATTTCCCTTTAAGCATTCCTGGCAGTTGCCATTTTGCTCTTCATTAACTTGCAGAGAATGCTAACCTACATTAAAGGCTGAATGTCAGTGCATTGACAGGAATTTGACTGCAGATATTTTTAGAGCAAGAATGTCAAGCATTAAGGTGTTTTTCCCTATTTTTCTGATAAAATGTAAAAAAAGTAATTCTGAAAATGCTCCTTGTCTTTAAATGCTACTGTCGGTAGACATATAAAATAAGTAGAATAGTTTTGACAGATTTGACATTTCAAGATTGTTACATACCCAATTCCCTTTTTTGTGTTACATTTTATTCAGAGTCGTTGCTATTAAGTCAAAGTCATGTGGAGACAACAATTTCTGTTGTATCAGTTGAACACATGTATTTTTTGAATTGCTAGTTCTGTAGGGGATATTTTTTTATGGGTATGGAGTTATCTTTTTTAAGTGTATACATACTTTGCATGTATGTCTTGCTGAGGTCTTGCGTTTTGACTGTTCGCATCCAGGGCCGATCATCCAAAAGTTATTGATTATATGCGAGTGGCCACAAATAGCTGCAGGCATTGTCAGGCTCCCTTTGCTTCCCACTCATAGTTACAATAGTTACAAGGAACCCCATGTAATCAAAAAATAAATGCCACAAGGTGCTCCATCTGCATGGGGTTTACACCAAAGCGAGGGCCGCGCTTGCCCACACAGGGATGCACAGGTGTTCCATGCATCCCTATACAGGCATTCATGTCAGTTGGGACACAGCACCTGCACTGACACAGCCATTGCGCCAGTTACATAGGCCCAAACACAGACATTATGCATTTGGGGTCATTCATCCACCCCTGCATGGCTGCCAAAGTAGGAGCAACTGCTGTGTCCATGCAGCTGCTGCATCCCCGTATACATGAATGTTACTTGTTGCACAAGGTAGCATAGGGAGGCATGAAAAACTTGTGTATTCCCATACAGGCAAACACCCCTTTACCAACTTTAGGTGGTTTGAGTTCCTGTCATTATCCAAAAGTATTAGACCAATAGGCTGTGACTCAAAATTCACCTTAAGTTGTTTGGCCCCTACGTCAAGGGGAACCAAAGTAGATATTTCCCCTTTTCACAGCATAGATTTGCATAACTACTACAATCTGAAGCAGGGGTTGGTGAAACCTCTACAAGTGAACAGTCGATTTGCCCTTAGTAAAATAACCCTAGAGTTTCTGTACTTAAGAGGATATAATCCAGGTACTAGGGGAGAGCAACGATTACTTGCAGACAATCAATAGGGAAAAGAGAAGAAAAAGAGAAATCAGAAGAGACATGGGGGTTTATTTCTTAAAGGGAAATCCACATTGCACTACAAGTGCACTTGGAAGTGCAGTTGCTGTAGATCCGAGGGGGACATGCAAGAAAATGAAAAAAAAAAAAACAGCATTTTAGCTTGCACATGATTGCTTGATAAAATCAGCAGAGCTTCCCCTCATTTCAGATCTACCCCTCAGATCTACAGCCACAGTACCTCCCAGTGCACTTGCAGTGTGCTTATAGTGCACAATGGGTTTGCCTTTAGTAAATCAACCCCATGGAGTACAAAAAAAGTATATAATCAATTTTTACTGTAGCACACTGCCCAAGTGAACTTTATTTTAATTTAGACTCCAATAACACCAATGTGATATAAAGTAAAAGAATAGTAAGCTGTCACAGGTCACATGCAACAAAATATTAAGCCAGTGAGAGGAAGGAGAAAAGAAAAACCTGCTACAGGTAACCATATCCTACTTTAGATAGATGATTTTTGCAAGCTAAAACATGTAGTTACAGTAGGTATAGCTGGTCCATCAGATCTGTGACTTGGCTTAATCTCACTACCGGCCGCTGTCAATTGACGGCGGCATGATACCTCTCTTGTTCTGATAGGACATCATATGACCTCCTTGTCTCTTAGAGCCACTAGGGGGCGCACGCCGAGCATCCGCGATTGCCCAGTAACTGGTCAGGACCGTGGATCTCCCTGTTTGTTTTGCGCAAACCAGCCAATATACGCTTATTGCCTTTTTTTTGTTGTTTACCAAAAATATGTAGAAGAATATGTATCGGCCTTAACTGAGAAAAAAGTGTGATATTTATTATAGCAAAAAGTAAAAAATATTGGGCCAGATTCAGGTAGATGGGAGCATCTTTGCTCTGGAGTAACGCTTCTCATTTACGTTACGCTGCCGAAATTTTAGGAGCAAGTGCTGTTATTCATGAAGCACTTGCTCCTAAAGTTGCGGCAGCGCATCACAAATGAGCCGGCGGAATTCAAATTGGGCGGGTACGGGGCGTGTATTATTTACACTAAGCGCGATCCCGCGGCGAACGTACTGAGCATACGTCGAGTGTCAATGCATCCTGGTGCGCATGCTCCAAATTCTGTCAGTGAACGTCAATGACGTCACATCCCCATTCATGAAAGTTTTACGCAAGCGACGCGTTTTTTGTTTTTTTTACGACGCGATGACGACGCCTATACTTAACATAGGATACTCCACTAGGGGGCTGCTTTATCTTTACGTCGCGTATCGCTTACGGAAACGTCGGAAAGTCACTGCGTCGCGCCCGAAAACGATCGTGAATTGCCGATTCCCGCTGATTAACATATTTTTTCAGCGTTAATCAGCGGGAACGCCCCGGCGCCATTTTTAAATTAAATTTGTGATGCGATGGCGAAATTCAATTACGCCGATCACATCGGAACTCCAACCCGGCGTTTCTTGTTTTCTGGTTACAGAAAACATAAACGCCGGCTTAAAGTGACAGTTAGCCTGGAGTATCACAGATACTCCAGCCTAACTCTACCTGAATCTGGCCCATTGTGTTTTTTTTCAAAATTGTCGCTTTTTTTTGTTTATAGCACAAAAAAAAAAAACCGCAGAGGTGATCAAATACCACCAAAAGAAAGCTCTATTTGTGGGGAAAAAAGGACGTCAATTTTGTTTGGGAACCACGTCACATGACCGCGCAATTGTCAGTTAAAGCGACACAGTGCCGTAAGCTGAAATTTCGCCTGGGCAGGAAGGGGGTATATGTGCCCAGTAAGCAAGTGGTTAATGTTGCTTAGGCAGATCCCTGACTATGCAACTATACAGAAAATCAACAATTTGACATTTAGGCTTCTGAAACATAGTGATCCATTCTGGTGGAAGTTTTCTTTAGTATTTTGTTTGTTTTATATTTCTTCCTTTCTCTGTTTTTTTTTTTTAAATTACTCTGCTGTCAGTCTAGTCTTTGAAGAAATGTTTCAAAGATTCAGTATTCTTCATAAAATGTACAAACTCTGAAAATCCAAGAAATGGCCCAAGGCATTTCTTATTTTTCCTTTATTTATTTTTTTCATTTTATTTCCGAAAGCAAAGCAATAGCAAATAAGCAAACCAAGAAAACCAATTTGTACAAAAAGCAATCAAATACTTTTTTACTTAACCATATTAGTACATTTGAATGTACTTTGTATTGTAAAATGTATATATTAAATTATAGAAGATAAATTTCACTGCTCTTGAATGCTAATTGCACAATAAAATAATCATGTGTAATATCTCAATCTTCCATATAAGCTCATACATCTCTATAACATAATAGGGACCCATCTTAAAAAAAAAAAATGCATGACAGCTGTGTGGAGTATAAGACGTTTGTTGTTTCAGTTTGGTTTGCATCTAGCTACATTAGGAATGCAAAGGGTTGGTGAAAGAAGCAATCAAACACAGGAAACTTGACCAGCACACAACTGAAGTAAATTATTACATAAAATAGGAAAGACAGCAGTTAGGAGTTGAAGTTAAGTAAGATTTTAGGTAATCTAGCATCTGAAAATCTATATTAAAGCTTCAGTATGTTTTGTAGTGTTCCTGGGATTTGCAAGTTTAGAATTAATGGCATCTTGCCCACTTCCTAGTATTTTCAAGGATGGATATGCCATTACCATACACCTCTGAAGTTAGAGTCACCATTACACTCTACTGGTGACACTTGGGCGTGTGGATTTACTAAAGTCAAATAGACTGCAAGAGCTGTTGCTCCAGAGCTTAGTAAATGAGCAGAAGCTCTGCTGATTGCATTCTTTTTTCCTTATTAATGATTGGATATTCTTTGCAAAGTGAAGCTTTACCTAATTTACTAAGCTATAGAGCAGAAGTCTCCAAACTTTCTAAACACTAGCCTTAGTCATAGCTGTCTGTCCCTTCCTGGAGTGGCAAACACATTATCTGTTGACATACTGTAGCTGTTCTAGTAACCCGTTCAAGCAGAAATATTATCTCAATACAGAAAAATTGTAAAGTTTTTCAATCTAAACCTTTACTGAAACCAACCCAGGGAAGTATTTTTTTCCTTAAGGCAGGGAATGATTGCTTTATACAGTACATGGTTTCAAACTTTGGCAATGTCAAAATTATTTTTGTTTTGTTGTCCTAACAAAATTAATGACATTTGGTAAAAAAATTGAATTTTTTTTGTTGCATCATTTTTGTACAAATGCAATTTTCCTATGTTTCCTGTCTTACCCCAGTGGTAACATAGTATTGATAGAACACACATCTCTTTTCTCTTAGTTAAATAAATACATTTTTGCCAGGGTCAATTCAGTGAAGGTTTAGACTGTAATACAAGGTAGCTAAATATGTATACAGAAAGTGTTTCTGCTTGATAACTTTTTTTATTTTCATCTTTGCCATCTGTATCTCTTTGGGAGATTTCCCTTCACTTCCTGTACCATACCCAAAGCAGGAAGTGAAAAGAAATCCCTTCAAAGTGAGGCAATCCTGGTGTGTAACCAGAGTCATCAAAACTAGTGCAAAAGAAAATAAGATCGCGCTAAAAAAATATATCAATAAAAAAGTTAAGTGAAGTGCGTGACACAATAATATTCAGATGAATGTTATTCTTGAATAAACAGTCCACCAAAGGCAAGTTCATGAATAATCTCCACCATGTGCAAGACGATTTCACACTAGAACAGTGCCGGAAAGATAAGAACCTTCACCACAATGATATATATTCTCTTACCAGATGAAAATGATCCCTGGTTAAAGGAGATCATAAAGAGCATGGTAAGAGACTGGGATCGATGGTAGCCAAGGTAGTCAGTATCCTGGGTATATAAGAGTCACTCCCAATAGCGATCCGAGGGTATGCAAGAAATAAAGGGCTCACATAGTGTAAAATCCTTATTTTAATTAATAAAAGCAAGTAGAAATGCACTTACAATATCGTGGATATGCAGAGCGTATAAAAAAGCCGGCCTTCTTGGAACACACAGCCCGTATCCGGGTAGAGAAAAAGTGCGGTGACGTCAGAACGCCGCCTCCCTACGTTTCGTCACGACAGGACTTGGTGTACTCATTGGAAAATTTCCCCTCTGTTAGGCCGCGTACACACGATTGAATTTATCTGCTGAAAACGGTCCGACGGACCGTTTCAGCAGACAAATTCGATTGTGTGTACAGGCGAGCAGACAGGTTTTTCCAGCAGACAAATTTTAAAGCATGCTTTAAAATCTGTCTGCTGGGAACCCATCCGTCCGACATGTCTGCTGGTTAGTAAACTAACCAGCGGACATATCTGTCCGCACATGGGTTGAATGGTTTTGACGCATGTGTGGAAGTATTTTACTTCCTGGTTCGCTGACGTGGCGGCGTCAACGTCACCGCCACGTCACCGCGCTCTCTGCCCGCAGGGATTTTGGTTTGATCGTGTGTACACGATCAAACCAATATATCCCAGCAGACAAATCCGATCAAAACGGTCTGTCAGACCGATTTGATCGGATTTATTTAGTGGTGTGTACGCGGCCTTAGTCTTCTGATGTTAACATAAAGTTTGGGATTTTCTTTTACCTCAAATTTCAACGACAACGGTAAACAGGACCAATATAGAGCGGCAATCTTCCTAATGGGGGCACAGACTGCAGTAAAAACTGACAGGTTTTCTAATTCGTCTACACACTATCCAAAACCCCAAAAAAAAAGAAAAATGTTATTCAGTTTTCACAAGTACTGTAAGGGAGATTTTTTTGCCATCTGTGTTCCATTGGTGAGTTTTCCTTCACTTCCTGTCCCAAAGCCACAAGACGAAGTGAGAATAAATCCCTTCAAAGTGAGGGTAATCCCATGTTGTCACCAGGGTCACCAGAACTAGTGTCCCAGTTTGACGATTTCCACTCCTTTTTCTTTTTCTGGAGACAACTCAACATTTGGGATTTTCTTTCTCACGTTCCATCTGCATCAGCTATATATATATATATATATATATATATATATATATACATATATATATATATATATATATATATATATATATATATATATATATATATATATATATATATATATATATATAAAGTATATATCTTTTTATTGACCTTGCTTTGTGCACTGGTGCACAGTCGTGTTGAGAAAGCAAGACTCAACCCCAAACTATTCCCACAAAGTTGGGAGCATGATATTGTCCATAATATCTTGGTATGCTGATGTCTTAAGAGTTTGCCTCGCTGGAACCAAGGGCCAATCCCAACCCCTGAAATACAACCCCACACTATAATCCCCTCTCCACCAAATGTCCTAACCTCAACCCAATAGAGCCCATTTGGGATGAATTAGAGTGCAGACTGTGAGCCAAGCCTTCTGTCCAACATCAGTGCATGACCTCACAAATGCGCTTTAGGAAGAATGGTCAAACATTCCCATAGACACTCCTAAGCCTTTTGGACAGCCTTCCCAGAAGACTTGAAGCTGTTATAGCTGCAATGGGTGGGCCAACTCAACAATGAACCCTATGGACAAAGACCGGGATACCAATAAATATCATGTGCATATAAAGGCATATATATATATATATATATATATATATATATATATATATAGGCATATATATATACATATATATATATATATATATATACTCTTTTCCCAAGGGTCTAATGGCCAGTCTGATGACAGAGTATTCCTGATTTCTTAAAGAAGAGAGCAGTGCAATAAACCTATAACTTAATGGTGTTTATGTGATGATTTGTGAATGCCAGTTATCACAGTAGTATTTTAAAATTAGGTCTGTGCCAAAACATAAACCCAGGGGGCAAGTTCAAGACAGCCAGGGTTGGAGGAAGTTGGTTGAATGATGCTGGTCATCATTCAACCTGGAAGGCTTAGGATATATAGTGGTGGAAAGAAATTACTGTGGGGGAGGGGGCAGCACCAGAATAAAGGCAAGCACTGCATGACAAATTGTATGTTTTATTTATTTTTTAATTACCTGCATATCCATTTTAAAGTGAAACCCCTCAATACTCTTGAGATTACAATGTCACAACCACTTTGTTAAAATCTCTTCACATTACAGAAACCTATGCAACAGTTTCATGGTACAGCTAACCAGGGCCACATATCTTCCAAATATCATTTTTTGAATGTCTTTGTACAATGAATATTTATTTGGATTTGTACTGTTAGGCTTGTGACAATCGTGTTAAGCTGAACAATTTGTAGCAAACTTTCCATAAATATTATAAAACCTTGACAGCTTTGCTTGAATTTCTTCTTCCGCTCGGGTTCTTCAAAGTCCTTATTAATTCACAAGGTTTTTTTTTTTTTTTTTTAACTTGCATTTGTAATGCACATGTCCTTGAATACTTTTCATCATAGTATTCTATATTATTCCATTGCAAAAGTAATGACATTCCTAAGCCGATTTATGGTTCTGTGCATCCAAGTGATTGCTACAACCCCTGATATTGTGCGTATTTCCGTAGTGACAAGGTGAGGTATTGAATTTATTCTCCATGCTTTCGTCCTTTACAACATAGACTTCAACATAAACCATTTAATCATAGCTTGATTCTATCACAATGTAGTTCAAACTCTTCAATAACAACCACATGAAAGTATACTATAGTTATTTATTTTTTCTTCTAAGGTTGATAGATTGTTCTACAATGTTTTCCATGACTATTCCAAATATGAGACCAATTATGTGACTCCATGAACGATAATTTGAATAATGCAGTAAGAAAGGAGGGAGTACTATTGATGACTTTTCCAGAGATATATTACCTATAATTAAAGTACATTGTTGCCACAATGTATTTAGCTTGATCATCAAAATTATGTTTAGCCTTTTCCCACCCTATTTCCCAACCTCACCCATTACCAGGGTCATGTTAATAAATGTCCTCCCCTTTCAGAGCCACCAACCAACACTTGCGGTTCTTAATCTCCACTCTGATCACCACTTATGATAAAGGCGACCAAACAGAGTGGCTCCTGATCATATGATCATTATGTCGGCTATGAACTAGCGATCATATGCAGTCTGGAGATTTCACTTACAAAATAAAGGTTTAATACCATTATTTTCAAATAAAATGATGACATTAATATACAGTAAATTAAATGTTTTAAAATGTTTCCAAAATACTTGTTTGCACATTTGCCAGTCTTTGATAAAAACAGAGAGCAAAAAAAAAAATATTTAGGTATTAAAATTATATATAGAGAGATTGTCAAGGCAATTGATGCATGCCATGCTGCTGAATTTATTCTGGGAACCTAGACATCAATAAACTTTGGGATTAAAATGGTTAATGGTATACAAAAGTCTTTCTTTGAAGGGGGGAGCTGAGCACCTTTTTTTGATTTTCAATTACTACATGAACATCTATCCACATATAGAAGATGGAATAGAGAATGATAATGCTGGAAAATCTGCTTTGCAATGGGAAAACCCATTTTTGTAACCTATTAATCATCCAATCTTCTCTTGGAGGATAGTGTAAGTAGTATGGAAATTGGAGCACTGCCATTTAGCTGGCAGAACGTTAAAAATATATGTTTTTATAGTGCTAGAGTACATTGGCACTAACAGCAGCAAGTGAGCACAGCCGGTGGATTACGTCAGCTGGGAGACCCTCCCCCCAAAAACATTATATATATGTTGTCAATAGAAATGGGCCGAACTTCCCCTGTCCGGTTCGCACCAGAACTCTGGAACAGAGAAAAAGTTCTGAGCAGATCGGTAAATCTTATTAAAGTCTATAGGATACAAACTTTAAAAATCAAAAGTCCCCATTTTAAAGGCTTATATGCAAGTCATTGACAATAAAAAGGGTAGGAGGGTCTGGGTGCTGCCCTGAGGGATATGTACCAATGCAAAAAAATGTTAATTGTTTTTACAGGAGCTATGATTTTTGGAGTGCAACAATAAAAAATTTAAAATCATTTGAGTAGTGCCTGAGGGTTCCCTTAGTCTGCCTGTAAAGTGTGACATCTGTAGCATGTATAGAACATGCTGCAGAAAAAATGACATTTCTAAAGAAAAAAAAAATCTTGAAATTACATTTAAATTTCCGGCAATACAATACAATTTCTGGCAATAAAAAAAGAAAAACAGTGTAGGGTCCCCCCCCAAATCCATACCAGACCCTTATCTGAGAATGCAGCCTGGCAGGCTAGGAGACAGATGGAGGAGAGAGCACCCCCTCTCCTGAACCATACCAGGCCCCACCCAAAAGCACCTTGTCCCCATGTTGATGGGGACAAGGGTCTCTTCCCCACAACCCTGGGCTGTGGTTGTGGGGGTTGGTGGGCAAGGGGCTTATCGGAATCTGGAAGCCCTCCTTACATCCTCCAGAGTACTGCCTTATATACAGTAAGTTCCAGCAGAGTTCCCGCCTTAAGAAGTGGGCCCCCAGATCCCACCACCCAAGTGAATAAGTTTGGGGTACATAATACCCTTACCCATTCACCAAAAAAGTTGGAAAAAAAGTGTCAAAAGTAATAAAGATTTTTTTTTTACAATTCCTCTATTAAGAATGAAAAAAAAACAGTGTCCCTGATGTAAATCTATCGTCAATCATGATGCCTTCAGCACCGCCTGACCTGAAAAAGAAAAGAGTGCCATCAGTGACATTGCCATGTTGCTCCGCCCATTACCTATATAAGAACTGTGAAACAGCAAGTCAGGAATTAGGCGGTTTGTATTTTTTTTCACTTTTCGGGTCTGGTGGTGATGGTGGCATCGTGACTGATGATGGATCTACATTGGAGGACACTGTTTTTTTAAAAGGAATTGTCTAAAAATGCCTCTGTGTTTTTATTACTTTTTGACAACCTTTTGGTGACTGGGTTGGGGTACTATGGACCCCATACTTATTTACATGGGGGCCAGGATCTGGGGGTTTAACCCCCCTGGCGGTATTCTCAAGTCTGGCTCGGGGTAAGATTTCATTACCAAAAGCAGTATCCCCAAGCCAGACTCGGGATCGCCTTACAGCAGCCACAGGCAAAGTTATTTACCTTGTCCCTGGATCCTACGAGGCATCCCCGCTGTGTGATCGAGTGGCGTCGCCGCTCGATTCACACAGTGCCCGTGTGCCGCCGATCTCTGTTCCCTCCGTTACGACGCACAGGACGGAGAACGGCGCCAAATTCAAAAAGTAAATAAACACAGTACATACAGTATACTGTAATCTTATAGATTACAGTCCTGTATGTAAAAAAACACAACCCCTTTGTCCCTAGTGGTCTGTCTAGTGCCCTGCATGTACTTTTATATAATAATAACTGTTCTTTCTGTCTGCAAACTATAGATTGTCCATAGCAACCAAAAAGTGTCATTTGATGTCAAAAATGGTTTTAGATCAGCTAGAAAACAGCTATAGTCAATTATAATCACTTGCAAAATTGAGCGATAGCGATTTGTGGGGAAATTCATCGTAAAAAAAAGTAATGACAGCGACAGCTCTGCAACTGAGCAAATTTCAGTGTTTTTGATTTGATTACATTATTGAATAATGTTTATTATAATTATATTATTATTTGTTATAATTATTTATAGTTATTTATTATATTATAATTTATGATTTTGTTTTTCAAACTTTATCAAACCCGAGATGTCTACTAGACTCTTGTTTTGACAGATTTAAGTGAGTTATTCCTAAGGATTACAGGCCTACAGTACAAAACGCCAAATTTCCTTGCAAAATAATCTTACCACTTTTAGCACCTAAAACCAGAAAGAATCATACCGCCAGGGAGGATTCTGATAAGCCCCCTTCTCGAAGATCCCCACAACTGGGGACAAGGTGCTTTGTTTGGTTCAGGAGGAGGGTTGCTCGCACACTTCCCCTTTCCTGGCCTGCCAGGCTGCATGCTCAGATAAGGGTTTGGTATGGATTTTTGGGGGGACTCCACGCCGTTTTTTGTTGAAGTTTTTAGTTTCCAGGAACGTTTTTCTTTTATTCAGCTGTTAGCAGGGAAGCCCATTGATAGCTGATGACTCATCGGTTGTTAAGGACGCCACAGCCAGTTTCCCAGGCTCGCTCCTTAACAACCAGCTATTCACTGTGCCCTAATTGGGCAAATCTTTGCCCAATCAAGGCTCAGAACGCACTGTGCAGTGTGCAGCCCATTGCAGGGCATTTTGTGGGGCAAATACCCGCCGAAGGCCTGCAAATTTCACTGAAAGATTGAACAGGCAATGTTCGGGCCAAACTTTTAAACAAATAGGTATTTATTAATTCCTCTAAAACAGGTAGCTTTATCTGCTTCCTTCAGCACAAAGTCAAACAAACAATTCACAATTCTAGCAGAAAAAAGGAACCACATAACTGGTTCACTGCCAATGCCAGGGTCCCACACTGGGGTAGGGCTCACAGCTTGTGAGCCACTCTACACTGCCTCACTGCAACAGGTGCTGATTCCACCCTGCTGCCTTTAACACTCCCTTGCCTAGGCGCTTAAGCCCTTCGGGACCAGAGTCTTTGTAGTCAGGTTTTGGAAGATTTCTCACCCCAAATTCTTTGAACCTCTGAAATTTTAGGTTCCTAATACTGATTTATTAATCCATAAAGTACTGAAAACCATTTCTCTGTATAGCAAAACTCCCAAGGAACACCTCACACCCTACATCAGTAAGAACCCCTAAGTACTTGGGATTGTCTTCAAAGCTGTCCCCCTTAAATCGACCACAACTCAAATATTGTGAAATATACCTGCTATTCCCAGTGTCCTATACAATATATACCGGTTTATATATATGAATATGAAATGATGAAATTCAGAATTCTTAAATAGGTTCCTAGCAGTTTGCATTTGAACATGATGTCTGTGGTCTGAGGAATGTAATATACCGCACAGCCTGTGCAGAGTGTACAGATTATGGTGGTCCAGAGAATGGAGTACTGTATATAGCACAACATACAGAATGGAAAAGCCCTAACGGTGTGACATATAAAATGTACAGGACATATTGGTAAATGTATGTAACATAGAAAACTGCATACATTGCACAGTGGTGTGCAGTATGTAACTAACAGCCTAGCATGCAGAGTTCAGTTGTCTAGCATATACAATATGCAACATGATATATATAATACAGTGTAATTTGAAATGCATAACATACAGCATGTTGTGCATAGTGCAGTGGTCAGGAGTAAATATGTATACAGAATGGTTTACAGAGTGCTGCAGTCCACAGTATGGACTATGGTATACCAAGTGCAATGCTACAAACAATATAATATACAGCATGGTCAGATCAGTGACTCTTCATAATGGTGGTCATAATAAAAGTGCCCCTTATGCCCCGTACACACGATCGGAAATTCCGCCAGCAAAATTCTGATGTGAGCATTTGGTCGAAAATTCCCGACCGTGTGTATGCTCCATCGGACTTTTGCTGTTGGAATTTCCACCAGCAAAAGTTTGAGAGCAGGTTCTCTATTATTCCAATCGGACTAAAAATTCCTATCGAAAAATCCGCTTGTCTGTATGCAATTTTAACGCGCAAAAAAACATGCATGCTCAGAATCAAGCAGAAGAGCCAAACTGCCTATTGAACTTCATTGGTCTCGGCTCGTCGTATGTGTTGTATGTCACCGCGTTCTTGACGGGCGGAATTTGGTGTGACCATGTGTATGCAAGCCAAGGTTTTTCCAATGGAAAATCCAATCGTGTGTACGTGGCATAACATTTGTATTTTGTGGAGAAGAGTTCTCTTACAATATTGATTGCCGAAGAAGTTCCCCCTTACTTTGGTGGTCAGTGGGATAAAGTATGTCCCCTAAAAATAGTACTTGTGTCAATGCCTAGAGCTGGAACCATCCTCTGGTCCACACTCTTGATTATGTGTGCTTGAAAATACCTTTTCCCCTTTTCAACAGGAGCTTTCCTTTAATTAAAATATATTTAGCTGTAGTGCAGTGACATATAAATCTTTTGTCTAGCATCAGCATATTCTCCGATTCCACCTACCTACTTGTAATTCATTGTGGGATTCTATTAAAGACCATCAGTCAGATGCATCAGTCACACCTCCTAGTCAAATGTCTTTCATGTCAGTGAGGGCACCATGAATTATCACATTAGTTGATGAATCACCCACAACAACATAATGACTGATTACTTCCCTTGTTGACAAATGAACATCAACAGGTCATTTGTCTCTGTAAGGTTTTAGCAGTTACGTTTATGAGTTTTAAAGGAGAAGGGGGCCATTTCAAGGCAGCACAGATATACGTAGGAGATCACGATACTCCAACACAGATATACGTAGGAGATCACGATACTCCAACACAGATATATGTAGGAGATCACGATACTCCAACACAGATATACGTAGGAGATCACGATACTCCAACACAGATATACGTAGGAGATCACGATACTCCAACACAGATATATGTAGGAGATCACGATACTCCAACACAGATATATGTAGGAGATCACGATACTCCAACACAGATATACGTAGGAGATCACGATACTCCAACACAGATATATGTAGGAGATCACGATACTCCAACACAGATATACGTAGGAGATCACGATACTCCAACACAGATATATGTAGGAGATCACGATACTCCAACACAGATATACGTAGGAGATTACGATACTCCAAAACAGATATATGTAGGAGATCACGATACTCCAACACAGATATATGTAGGAGATCACGATAACTTTTCTAAACTAAACAAGAGGATAGTAGCCAAAGCACAACATTCCCTAATTAATATTCAAATTAAAAGCTATTTTCCGGTGTCTGTTTTTTTTCCATAAAATGTTAGGCCTGCAGCAGGAAATATACCCACTATGAGTCATGATATTGATCCCGTGTTTTATAATACCAAATAGCTATTACTACAGCACAGCTTGATTCCACAGCGATTCCCTTCAGCAATATAGCATTCAACAAAATATTGTAATTAGTAACCTGTTCTGCTAAGAAGACCTTTCACTGCAGGTATTGCAGCAGTTTGCATCCAAATGAAAAGACATCTCAGTTGCAAATATTCTGAAATTGTATTCATTTACTAGCCACTTCCACGATCCTGAATTCAGTTCTCTGCCAATTTTGTCTTTAAACAAATTTGTGCTGTATAGCTCATTAACGTATGCAGACAACACGTTGCATGCTTTATCACAAGGGTGTCAAACTCAGTTTCATCATGGGCCACATCAGCATTATGATTTTTGAGAGAAGGGGGCTAAATTTGGGACTTTTTAATGAAGCGTGCAGCCAAGAAAGTCACAAAGCATCATACTATAATAATGTCTGGTGGTAGGGCCATCAATAGTGTCATATAGTGAATGCATAAACGTCATAGCCATCATAGTAGGGTAATAAAACATTTATTCCATAACATGATACATAATAAAGAAGAACAGAATAGCATAATGACACAATGATGACCTGCTGGCCTAGGGCCACAATAATAGCATAAAAACTGTATCAGACTAATTGCAATGTATTTCCATGGTATATTGTAGACTGACATGTTCCAGTGAAAATGGTAATAGTAATTTTGATGAAGGAATTGCAGGGAAAGGCATCTATTAAGCTTGATGCGTTTCGTAGCTGTAGCGCTACTCTTCAGGAGCAGATGCACAGCATATGTCTATCCTATATCCTGCTGATTGACTCCTTGGCCTGCCACCATTATCCGGGTCCATGTCCAGACTCTGATATGACTTATGAGCAATATACCTTATATGTTATATATACTTTTTCTATAGCCTAACCTTACTGTTATATGATTACTTATTATTATACCTACCTATTGAAGTGGTTAAGTTAACAGCTAAATAAAAACATATAAATGAACATATGTGATGCAAATATGTAAGATAAACACATAAGTAAAATACAGTGGTGAGTAAATTATGCAAAACTGTCCTTGTCTGCATTCTGAAAGCAGTTATTATTGTATACAAGTGTAATGTCTGCAATGCAAATACTGACATGAGGAGATATCCTGATATTATCTGTATTATTTTAGTTTTTAAAGCAGTGGCACTTGGTATAATTTTGCTGTCTCATCTTGAAAAGCAGCTAAAAGCTTGTTTTTTTTTTTTTTGTTCTCTTTTTTATTTATTTTTTCTGTCTCTTTCTTCCAGCTTTCTTGTTTCTTCCTGATTGACATATCAATAGGTGCTGGTCAACTTTAATAGAATATGCTGTCAATGCTGTATTCCAGTAGTGTCAAATCTATTTCACTTATATGACAGGAGCAGAGATGCCACAAAAGAAAAGTGAGGGTTATTTACATAAGTAGCGTAGTCGTTGTTCAAATGAGCCGCTGTTTTCCATATCTTATTACAATACAGTTAGTAGAAAAAAACTGAAATAAGAAAATAAAGAGAGAAAAAATCAGTGGATATTGGGATCGACATACTAAAGGTAAATAGTCTGCGCACTGCAAGTGCAGTTGCTCTAGTTCTAAAGGGGAACATGCAATGGAAAAAAAAAATGTTTTTTTCCTTGCTTGTGATTGGATTTAGGAAATCTGTAGAGCTTCCCCTAATTTCAGAGCTTCCCCTCAGATATAGAGAAATTGCACTTGCACTGCACAGTATACTGTATTTGCCTTTAGTATACCAACCTTATTGCTTTCATCTAACGCCTCGTACACACGATCGGATATCTGATGGAATCTAATCCGATAGATTTTTTCGTTGGATATCCGATGAAGCTGACTTTCATCAGTCTTGCCTATACACCATCAGTCAAAAATCCAACTGCGCCGAAACGTAGTGATGTAAAACACTACGACGTGCTCAGAAAAATGAAGTTCAATGCTTCCGAGCATGCGTTGACTTGATTCTGAGCATGCATGGATTTTTGACCAATGGACTTCCACACAGACGATGGTTTTTTATCCGTAGGAAAATTTTAAAACCTGTTCTATTTTTTTTCACAGATGGAAAACAAACCGATGGGGCCCACACACGATCTGGTTGTCCGATGAAAACAGTCCATCTGTCTGTTTTCATCGGACAAACCGATCGTGTGTAATGGTGCTGGTCAAAATGCAATTACTGTAGAACTATTTCTAATAGTCACTTAGATACTGTGTGAAATATTGTATAGTATTATTTCATGATTACTAATTTCTCAGATGGAGCACTAAAATCTATTTACCAGACTAACATTGTTGCCTTGCTGAAGCTAGTTCTCTACAGAGCACAGTAGCTCAATATTAAATTAAATATGCAACTGAATCAGTGGAGTGTGGAGCTTCATTCAGGGAAAGACAATCTGAAAGCAGTTTCTAAGCTATTTATCTATTTAAAATTATTTTTAAAAAGTTGGCCCAAATCTCTATACAGTAGTTACTCATTATAGAATAACTGTACATATGGTGCAATTATCCTTTAAAAGATAAGGTTCTGCCCCATGCAACTGTTTCATACAGCGTAAGGGTCCTGCACTTACCTATCCTGGTTCTTTGCTGTATAGTCACTTTAAGTCTCCCAAACTTCCCATGGAAAGTCATGCTTTGCTTAAGTACAAATCTTAAAGGGGTTGTGAAGGTACGTTTTTTATTTTCTAAATTGGTTCCTTTAAGCTAGTGCATTGTTGGATCACTTACCTTTTCCTTCCATTTTCCTTCTAAATGTTTTTTTTTCTTTGTCTGAATTTCTCACTTCCTGTTTCTCAGTAAGCTTGCCACCACCATTCAGGCAGTTCTGGCTGGGGGTTAGTCAGCCAGAACAGCGTAATGAGGAGAAACAGGGAGTAATAAATTCAGACAAAGAAAACAAAGTAAAAGAAACATTTAGAAGGAAATCGAACCAACAATGCACTAGCTTAAAGGAACCTATTTAGAAAAAAAAAAAAAAAAAAACTTTACAACCTCTTTAATTAATTTTTATTGGAAGGATGGTGACAGTTGTTATTGGCATCCTTGGTCTCAATAAATGACAAACTTCATATAGGAGGTATAGAAAGTCTCATGGGCACACTCACCCCAATGTCCTGTATCTGCCTGTCCATGATCCACAGAGATCTTTGAATAAATAGTGATGTCTGTGCTGTGTGACACAAAGTGAAGAGAAACAGTGTGACTGATAAGCACACTGAATGTGTAAAACACAATAGAGCTGTGTAAATCACAAAAAAGCCAATACGTGATCCAAAAACATAAAAATCTTCAGCAAACAAAAATAAGTAAGTAAAAAAACCTACGTGAAGCAAATACAATGAATCCAAGGTGAATCATATAAATATAAGAGCCAAGGATTGGCAGAAAAAACACACACTAAAATAACATATAATGCACAGAAAGTCTCTATGTGGTGATCCCAACACCAGGCACAGGTGTTGAAAGGCAGAAAAGCTTCAGTGTGAACACCTCTTGTGTCTCCTAGCAGCTCACCTCACAGCTGTTGTAATGACAGCCTAGCAATCCTCAGATGTATACACAGTAGATGTTTGTAGCGCTGCAATAATCTTATATGCAGCTAAAGGACTCAGTACCATATGTTGCATGTAAAAATACAACAGAAGGATATACCGTATTTATTGGCGTATAATACGCGAGTGCCTATTCTAGTGCTCCACATCACGTGACTTCTTCAGAGGATCTTTGCTGCATGATCTCTGTAAGAAGTCCCACCTGTCTATGGAAGGATTCTCGGCCAGGATCAGTTTCTCCTGTGCATCTTTGTTCATATGAAAAGGCCAGCAACTGTTGAGGCCAATGTTTTTTTTTTTTTTCTCCACTTCAGACTCAACCACAGCGCAAGACCTACTCATGGTTTTGTTTAATATTTCCGTCTCAACATCAGTTTCGCATCATATGTGGAGTTCAGAGTATTAATTTGTACCTTTTTTTTTATTTTTTTATTTAAGTCACATTTTTAGTATCGGTTTAGATAATCGTTACCATCCTTAATCATTTCTATATTCTATTACTCTTATCCTCCTGCAGTTTCTATAAACTCTTGTCTTGATGGAGATTTAATTCCCTTCCCCCTCCTCTAACCCTACCCCTCTCTTCCCCACCCTACCCACCCTCCCAACCTCTCTCTCTTCCTCGTAATTAGTTCATTCCTTCTCTATCCCTCGCGGGCGCTACCTCCTGTCTTAAAGTGTTGTTCTTATATTATATTAAACATCCATCATCTCTGCATATTCCATCGTGAACTTAAACCCTTTTTAATCTTTTCATTTCTCTTCAAATTCCGCCCAGTTTCCTGCGTCTCTAAATCTTAGATAGTCCAAGTTGTAAATTTCATCTATTTTATTGGACCACCTTCTTAAAGCGGATGGTTCAGCAAAAAAAAATATTAAAAGCCAGCAGCAACAAATACTGCAGCTGCTGACTTTTAATATTAGGACACTTACCTGTCCTGGAGTCCAGCGGCGTCCGCAGCAGAGGACGAGCGATCGCTCATCACCCTGCTGCTCCCCCCTCCATCCACGGTGAGGGAACCAGGAAGTGAAGCGCTGCGGCTTCACTGCCCGGTTCCCTACGGCGCATGCGCGAGTCGCGCTGCGCCCGCCGATTGGCTCCCGCTGTGTGCTGGGAGCCGAGAGTTCCCAGCACACAACGGGAAAAACCCGACTTTTGCCCGAGACTGCGGGCCGAAAGTGGGTGAAGATACCTGTCTTTAGACAGGTATCTGCACCCCCCTCCCCCTGAAAGGTGTCAAATGTGACGCCGGAGGGGGGAGGGTTCCGATCAGCGGATCTTCACTTTAGGGTGGAGATCCGCTTTAATGTTGGTCTCTCCGGCTGTTGCCATTTACAGGCTATTTCGTTCTTTGCCGCATTCAAGAACTGTGGGATTAATGTCTTCAGGTATTCTTTAGTTGACATTCAGGCCCCATGTAAAATACACACCCACGGGTCATCTGGGATATCTAAATGTGATATTTCTCAAATTTTTTGCCTAATCTCCATCCAGTAAATTCGAATTTTGGGGCAGGTCCACCAATGTGGGTCATTGTACCTATTTCTTTACAACCTCTCCAGCATAGCTGTGTTGTGTTACCTGGGAATGTATGTACCTTATCGGGTGTAAGGTGCCATCGTACCAAACATTTGTAGTTCTGTTCCATTGTATTATTATTTACCGACGTCAAGTGAACTCTCTTTATTAACTGATTGATCTCATGTTCATTTACAAATGAGCCCATCTCCTCTTCCCATTTCTTGATGAGCGGCGGTACGCTCTGCAATTTAGAGACGTTCAGAATTTTATAGATCTTTGAGATTGTCCCTTTTTCGATCTTATCTCCACATAATTTTTCTAAGGGACGGAGGTTTCCTTGAGATCTAATAGGCTGTGGTAGACTTCCGATAAAGTGTTTCAATTGCGCGTACCGCCATTCATCAATCGGAATCAATTTCTTTCTCTTATCCAATTCCTGTATAGTTAATAACTTGTTTTGCTCCATAACATCTTTTAACTGGGTATTATCTTTAATTATCCATTTATTTACCAAACCTTTTTTCCTCTCCTGGTGGGAAGAATTTTGTGTCCTTTAAAGGTATAAAAGGTGAATTATAGTCCCATTTTTCTTTCTTGTGCGTCTGATCCCATAGTTTTAGTGCGTGCTTTGTGATATAGTGAGCTTCGGGACTTACTCCTTTAAATTGTGCCGGAACCCAAATCAGTTTCCCCAGTGCAATTTTAGGTAATTAAGACCAGTACTAGTACACAGAGCAGGGTATGTCTGTGCTGGTAAGCTGGCATAAATGTACAGTGCTGTATCAATCATTATCACCAGGAAAATGTCTAGCAAAAAACGAAATGTAAACAAATGGGCCAGGGATACAGGTGATGTTATTACCCAAATATGGCACTCATATGGAACTGAGTACTAGTTTCCCATCAGGTCCACTTTAATTATTATTATTATTTTATATTTGATCAATTGCACATGACAGTGGGTATATTTGAAAACTACTATTGGACTCAATAGTGGCTATTGATCCACCCACTGTCCTGTTCAGTGATTCAAAAGTAAAGCAGACCTAATGGGGAACCAGTGTCTCAGTTCCCTATAAGGCTTCACTCATCCCTAGTACAAAACAGGCTATGTGCCTGTCAATGTGATGGGCACAGTTACCAAGGAGAGGGAGGCAGCACACTGATGAAGATGTGTCCTATGGATTTATGTACATGTCTGTAACAGGAACATAAATCAGATGCTAGCACTGACACTTTTAGTGCTGTGAATCTAATGGAATGCTAGGGTGCCTACAATACCGATTATGAATTACACCTTCCCCAACTCTCTAAAACATTCACTAGTCACCCCCATACTTAAAAAGCCCTCACTAAACTTAACAACCTACACCCAATCTCCTTGCTCCCCTTTTTATCCAAACTCCTTAAAAGTCGGATCTACAACCGACTGAGCCACCACCTCGCCGGGAATAACCTTCTTGATCCACTTCAGTCTGGATTCTGCCCTCAGCTAAATCCAATGGACACTATTCTGTACTTCTACTCCTGGACATCTCTGTTGCCTTTGACACAGAGCACTTTTAGCCTTACTTACAAATCTACATCCTCCTCTCCTCTCCCTTTCTCTGTAGGGGTCCCCCAACATTCTGTTGTTGGACCTCTCTTATTCTCCATCTACACCTTCTCCCTGGGTCAAATAATAGCTTCCTATGTCTTCCAATACAAGCTCTACGCTGATGACACCCAAATCTATCTCTCTACCCCTCAGCTCACTCTTTCAGACTCCTCATGTATCATTAATTTACTAACAGACATATCAGCCTAGTTGTCACACCACTTGCCCTAACTCAATTTATCTTAAACTCAGCTCTTTTTCTCCCCATGTAACACTTCCCCTGATTTCTCTGTCAAGATTGATAGCACTACTATCAGCCCATCCCCGCATGCCAAGGTTTCAGGTGTAATTCTGGACTCCTATTTCATCTCCACATCTAATTACTGTCCAATTTTTGCCACTTCAACCTCTGCAACATCTCCAAAATATGCCCCTTCCTAACTAATGACACCACAAAGCTCCTAGTTCACTCATCTCTCACCTTGACTACTTCAAATCCCTCCTCACGGGATTACCTTTACTAGTATCTGCCACACATAGCGTTTAGCTTTTAGGCCAGAGCACCTTCTTCCACATGTTTGCGTGTCCCCCACATGGCTTCTCGCAAATCGCAAAAGGGACTTCTTATGGTTTTCTTTCAACAATGTTTTTTTTTCTTGCCACTCTTCCATAAAGGCAACATTGGTGGAGTATATGACTAATAGTTGTCCTGTGGACATATTCTCCCACCTGAGCTGTGGATCTCTGCAGCTCCTTCACAGTTATCATGGCACTCGTGGCTGTTTCTCTGATTAATGCTCAACTTTCCCGGCCTGTCAGTTTAGGTGGACACTGGACAGCCATGTCTTGGGTAGGTTTGCAGTTGTGCCATACTCTTTGCACTTCCCTGCTTTAACCTTCTCTACAACTTTATCCCTGACCTGCCTGGTGTTTTCCTTCACAATGCTGTTTGTTCACTAAGGATCTCTAATAAACATCTAAAGGCTTCACAGAACAGCTGTATTTATACTAATATTAAATTACACAGAGGTGGACTCCATTTACTAATTAGGTGACTTCTGAAGGCAATTGGTTCCACTAGATTTTAGTTAGGGGTATCAGAGTAAAGGGGACTGAATACAAATGTATGCCACACTTTTCAGATATATATTTGTAAAAAATAAATAAAACCATTAATAATTTTCCTTCCACTTCCACTTTTCCTTCCACTTCACAAGTATGTGACACTTTGTGTAGGTCTATCACATAAAATCCCAATAAACAAATTTACAATTTTGGTTGTAACATGACATAATGTGGAAAATATCAAGGGGTATGAATACTTTTTTTCAAGGCACTGTCAGTAGCTGACGAAATATCAGTGCCACCAACCAGATAGCTGCATGACAATGTAAGTGTTACCATCTGTATACACTATATCATTAGAATATATGAAATAAAGGAAGTCTTGTAGACCAGTAATATTAGCATTTTAACTGATTACATTCATACACCAAAAAAAAAATGAAGAAAATAATACAGTAAGTGCCTTTTAACAAGACAGAGTAATTGATACATCATTTGAGAACTACAGGTATACTTTCCCAGCTCTCTTGCTTAGTTTTTCCTGTGAATTTCAAGGCAATTTTGTTGTCCCCATTGGGGATGTGCTGTGATAAACCAATTGGTAAATCCTGTATCACACACGCAGAGTTCAGAGATGAGATGAAACGAAAAGTTTGGTTATTTGCTTTGTGATACAGCAGCACTAGCTGTGGAAAAAATGCGAGCAGAGAGATGAACAGATTGTGGCAATGCTCTTTTATTTAAGAGCCAATGAGTACAATTGCTGTGCGTAAAGCCAACTGATATTTATAGAAAAGAAGAAAGATTCTTTCTGACCCTTGTCTGTACAAGTCTAAAAAAAAGAGTTTCACAGTTGTCGTCTTAAATGGGAGCATACTTTATTTTGCTGTAGTCTGTGGGTTGTAGCACTTTTGTTTTGGAATAAGTGTAGAATGTGTGACAAGTGTAACAAGGTGAATGCGTGAGCTGTGCTTCGCACAGAGGTGTATGAGTTGTTATAACCAGGCTCAATGCATCCTTTATTTATTTTATATTTATTTTTTTGTACAGAACTTAATTTATTAATCGTATCATACCAAATCCTTATCTTTATTTTGTCTTCTTTTAAAGCCTAAGTTTAGTGGGTTTTTTTTTAATCAGCACAAGGGACATTACTATAAATGTGATGTACAGGACTGGCTCCTGGTTTAGTATAAATCTTCCTCCTCAATCACCCCTACCTCAGCCTTCCTAATCGTCCAGTGCAGTGGGGGTTAATAAAGCCAAGAGACCTGTTATTTACATTCAACAACAGTGTTTTCTATGCCTTCTATTTCTTCTCACTTACTGCATTCATAGAAGCTGTACTATATTAAAAAACAATCTGTGAATGGGGGACAGATGGATGAATTAGGCTGCGTACACACGATCAGTCCAACCCGATGAGAATGGTCCGACGGACCTTTTTCATTGGTTCACAGACTGATGGCCAAAAAACGATCGTGTCAGTACGCGGTGACATAAAACACAACGACGTGCTGAAAAAAATGAAGCATGTGTCGACTTGATTCTGTGCATGCGTGGGTTTTTGGACCGATGCTTTTGTGTACTAACCATCGGTTAGTACGCAAAAGTACTGATGGTCAGGTGTCCATTGGTCCGATTTTAAAGCAAGTTTTAAAACTTTGGTCCGATGGACCATTGGACCGATGAAACTGGACTTAAGTCCATTTTCATCGGTTTGGACCGATCGTGTGTACGCGGCCTTAAAGGTCCACAATCTACATTCTTAGAGCTAAAGGTGTCTCAGATCTCCTGTAATAAGAGGTCTCAGGAGCTGGTAAGCAGCCATTTTATGAGGTGGAGGTTTCCCTTTTCTACTATCACATCCTTCCGTGGTGAAGGTATTCACAGCATAAGAATTGTATGGAAATCACGTCAACCTATGGACTTATTTTTCACAATTCCATGTAGAATTTTCACTCTTTTATTACCTATTTATTTTATTTAGCACAGTTTTGGTTTGGTTTATCCATTAGTAGATCACTTTCAATTCAAATAATCTATAGTACAACTTCTTGGAATGGAGAAGGTTGGAAAAAAGGGCAGGCATAGTCCCCACCATTAATAAGGGCATATGACAGGTCCCCTGGCTCTACTCGCCTCATGGCAGAAGATTACAACATCAGGGTAGGACGCGGAAGGAGGAGGAAGATTTCAACAAGCACATCAGTCATCAGCACAAGGGACACATCACATTGACAATAAGTAATGTTCATTGTGTTTAATTGTTGAATTTTTTTTTGTTTGTTTGTTCTTTGTTTTTCCAATTCTTGACTTAGGCAAAAGAGTTGTTACCAGCAAAAGTCTTCAGTACTCTGGTTTGGTCACAGTTTACTTTATAACCTGTAATAAAAATTATGTTTTGTAGCAATCAATAGCTCAAGATTATAGTTGATGGAGATGGTTTTGTTTCATGCTAGTGCCAGGTAAGGGACCTTAGGATTGCCCCACCGGGAGGTGAACGAGACAGGGTCTATTGGCAGATGGGCACATAGGCATCAAGTATAAGCATAGTCAGTCAATAGAATAGGGAGGGGTGGGGACAAGGGAAAGAGTTGCTGAGGCTCACCCTGTAATGTACCCACCCAAGGAAATTGATGGACTATCTTGGTACCGATAATAACAGAATACAGTATAGTAAAACATTTTTTTTTAAAGTAAAGGACAAATATACAAATGATATAAATTAAAATGAAAAAAACAGACGCCCGAGCGTTTTTCATTTTTTTCATTTTAATTTATATCATTTGTATATTTGTCCTTTACTTTTAAATAAAACATGTTTTACTATACTGTATTCTGTTATTATCGGTACCGAGATAGTCCATCAATTTCCTTGGGTGGGTACATTACAGGGTGAGCCTCAGCAACTATTTCCCTTGTCCCCACACGTCCCTATTCTGCTTTAGTAATCTGGATGATCGTACGTTGCTATTCATTATTACGTTTTTTAAATAAAGCCATACTCCACCTTTTTTGCATAGTCAGTAAATAAGCCACAGGTCAGTAAAACATGGTTTCATATTGTGATCAATCGGGAGCATAGTCGAGGAATAAGCGGAAGTTTGGTAACAACTGGTAGAAAAAAATACAGGTACAGGAGCAAAGGGAACAAGATATTGACTGGAGAGGAGCAACATTATCTGGCAAACAGGAAGTACAGAGACATGATTTAAATAAGTATGTTCATTGAAGGAGCAAATGTTTTAAGGTTTTCCAGAAAATAGACACAATAGAGCAAGGATGTCCAAGGAAACAGGGATGGAGCTGTGCAGCATCACAGGTGGCACAGTGAGAAAAATGAAACCAAGAGCCACAGAGGTTCCAGGTTCAGATCTGGAATTTGATACCCTTTCACTTTGGGAACTATTTCTGATATTTAAAAGGTTTATTTATGGAAACAAAGAATATATACAGTGCCTTTAAAAGTATTCAGTATACACAAAGGGCACCACGATTGAACTAACAATACATATACCTCTTGCATTTTAACAATATTTGTTTTGCTTGGATGGATGGCTGGCTATTGGTTTTCTAAATAGGTAGTGCTCTGATAGCTGTCCAAAATTTTGGCGCGGATTCAAATACATTTGCGTATCTTTCGATGTGCGTAGCGCATCTCATATGCGCTACGCCGCTGTAACTTAGAGAGGCGAGTACCGTATTCAGAAACAACTTGTGCCCTAAGTTACGGTGGCGTAGCGTAAATGGGCTGGCTTAAGCGTGCGTATTTCAAAGTAGGCAGGTAGGGGCGTGTTGTATTATAATGAAGCGTGACCCCATGTAGATGCATGGCCGAATGAACGGCGCTTGCACCGTCCGTGGACGTAACCCAGTGCGCATGCTCAGAATCACGTCAGATAGAATGCCTAAGATACGCCGAACACTGCCTACGACGTGAACATAACTTACGCACAGACCTATTTGCGTACGACTTACGCAAATGACGTAAAAATCTGACTTTTTTTTCCGACGTCCATACTTAACATTGGCTGCGCCTCATATAGCAGGGGTAACTTTGCGTCGGTTGTACGCTTAAGGTAAACGACGTATATCAATGCGTCATGCGCAAGTACGTTCCTGAATTGGCGTATCTAGCTCATTTGTATATTCAACGCGTAAATCTACGGAAGCGCCCCTAGCTGCCAGCGTAAATATGCACCCAAGATACAATGGCGTAAGAGACTTACGTCGGTCATATCTTGGAAAAATTCAGGAGTAAGTGCCTTTCTGAATCGCCATAAAGATGCGACGGCGCAGATTTGAAATTACGGCGGCGTATATCTGGAGATACGCCGCCGTAAAAGCTTTCTGGATCCGGGCCTTGATCTTTTAACTTGGACTGCAGAAATTTTTTCATGCAAAACATACCCAGAAATGCAATTTGTAGCTAAAGTGATTGGCTTAATGCTTTTTCCAGTAGTTACAATACTGTGGTTGGTCATGTGACTGTAGCAAGCAAACGCACCCGTACAGCACTAAGGAAGTGGGTTGGAATATAAATGTGAGTTTCTGCCCAACAACAACAGGTACAAGTCTGCTATGAACTTGTTTTTCCCAACACCATGGGCATTAATATGGAGCTGGCCTATCCTTTTACAGCTATACCAGCCTCAAATCTCGTGGTATGATTTTCCACAAGATTTTAAGTGATATCAGTAAACAATCGTGCACATTCATCCTAAAAAGCATTTAAAAGGCCATGTCACTAATGTGGATTGAAGAGGTCTGGCTCTCAATTGGAGATCCAATTCATCTGTAATGCCTCGTACACATGACCAGTTTTCCCGACAGGAAAACCACTGGGAATCCTGGCAGGGAAAAAGAGAACATGTTTTCTTTTCTCCTGCCAGGTTTTCCAGCTGTCTTTAAGCCAGCAGTTTTTCTATGGGGAAAGCCTGTGTTGGAGCATACACATGGCTGGGTTTCCCGACCAAAGCTCTCACGGCAGTTTTCCTGCAAGAAAAACCGGCCGTGTGTATAGCCTCATACACGCGACCGGTTTTCCCGGCAGGAAAACTGCCATGAGAGCATTTGGCTGGGAATCCTGGCCGTGTGCATGCTCCCTAGCAGTTTTCCCATCAGGAAAACAGCTGGGAATCCCGACGGGAAAATAGAGAACCCTGCCCTCTATTTTCCCAACGGGAATCCCGCAGAGTGTTTCCTGACGAGCAAACCAGTCATCGATAACACTTTGACGCATATGCGGTAGCATACAAGGTTAGTGTGGGGTCTAGCAAGATGGCGGCGACGGCATCGAATGTGAGGAGACACCGTCTCATCATAGTCGATGACGTCACTGCGTTCTTGCCATTCAAAAGAACGGTGGTTCTCTTGAGTGGCCGTCTGTATACACGGCTTTGCAAGGCAAGCTTGCCAGGAATCCCGTCAGGATAACCAAATTTTTTTTTTCCTGATGGGGTTCCCAGCCGTATGTACAGGGCTTAAGGAGAAAAAGCTACCGAGCAGGTTCTCGCTTTCCCCCTCGGTTTTTCCCTTGATTTTCCGGTGGACTTTTTACCGCCGGGAAAAAACAACCGTGTTTAAGAGGCATAAGGTGTGAAATAGCTTGAGTTCAGGGCTCTGTAGAGATCACTCACATGTCTTCACAAGCTTATCAATCCCTATCTTTGCTGAGCTGACCATGCCAGAAAAGAAAGGGACCTTTCCCAAACTGTTACCACAATGTTGGATGTGCACAATTGTCTGAGATGTATGTATGCTTTAGTAGTACCTTTCACATGAAACACCTGAGCTAAATAACTTAGTTTTGAGGGCTTCTTTTAAGTTCTGACTTTTTGTAGTTTTGACTTAATATAAAAGTTAATGTGCTGAGGTTATATAAGAATCAAACAAACTTAGGTATTGCTTCGTGAATGAGACGTTTTTCTTCCTTCAGGTAATACATATTTTACTTCTTTATTTACTTGAGAGATTATTACATTCTTACATTTTTCCGCAGGAAATACCTACTGCCCCCACAATTATTCTGTACTTTAGAGAGGGTGCTGAAGGTATAATTAAATATGATGTATTTCGTTGAATTTCAAATGTTTTAGGCCGTTCATGCCAAAAAATCGAGTGGCATGTCCCAGCCCATAATTCACTGTGGCATTGCTGGACGATGATTGGCCAAGCATGCACTATGACCTGCATGCTTGGCCAATCACAGCGCTCAAAAAACAGTGAGCCATAATTGGCCAAAGCGAGGGTGGCTTTGGCCAATTATGGCTCAGGGGGTTTATTACACGCCCCACACTATATAATTCTGCTGGAAGTTGCCTTGTGTGTTGGTGGTTTACAGAGAAAGACAGAGAGAGAGAGAGAGAGAGAGAGAGTGTCATTTTTTTGGAGTTAGAGAAGGCAGGCAGGCTAGTCAGTTAGAGTTACAGTGTGTAGAGGATATATATGCATCTCAGGTGTTGTATATATATTTATACACTGTATTGAGTTTAGATAGATCCGCTCTTCCTAATATACTGGCAGGCAGGTGTGTATGTGTGTAAATAAAAAAAAAATCACAAAAATAAAAATCCATCCTAACAAAAGCACCATGCAGCAGCATTAATAAAATAAAATAAAATTGGTGCTATTGAGGGGTGGCAGGCAGTTCATTCTCAAATTAATAAGCTCTTATGCAGCAAGGCACATACTCTGATGCATCACATAGATGTGAAGTTGAACCTTTAAAACACAGTCAGGAGGCCGAGGGGCATCAAAAACCACAGCAGTGATAGCTGATAATAGCATGACTGTTTTGTACAATGTCACTACGGTACTACCCTACCTCACTGCGCACTCACTGCTCTATGTTTTCCAAAAAGCTTAAAAAATAGATTTTTGGGCTGGAGCTACACTTTAAAAAAGTACCAGTTCAAAATTACAAACAGATTCTACTTAACAACAGACCTACAGTAGGTAACTGCGATATTGTGTCAATCTCGCTCCCTTTCTCGGTGAGATTGACCACCTTTGAGCCCCATCGCGGGAGCCAGCGCCGAGCTGGCTTGCCACGATGGAGACAAAGCTGTCATAGAAGCGACGCCAATTCTACACGTGGGTGCCGGTTTGTTATGAATCCTGAAGGGGAAGTCCCCGCCAGATTTTAAATAAAAATCCGGCATGGGTTCCCCCCTCAGGAGCTTAGGTCTGTTATGGGTTGTAAGAAGACCCCCCCTACACCGAAAAAAACGCGTGGGGGTCCCCCCACAATCCATACCAGACCCGTATCCAAAGCACGCCAGCCGGCCGGTCAGGAGGGGAGTGGGGGCAAGCGAGCGCCCCCCCCCCCCCCCTCCTGAGCCGTGCCGGGCAGCATGCCCTTAACATGGGTAAATTGTAATGATATAAAAATATAAAACTAGTAGGGTAGCAAAAACAAATAGCACTGGATCTCTTAATAATTTTAAAGTCCTAATTTTATAAATTGTTGTTATGAGAATATTTCTCTAGGCATCTCTCCCACATAGAATGACATTGGGTTCTAGCAAAGACCTACACTATATTGCCAAAAGTATTGGGGAACCTGCCTTTACAAGCACATGGACTTTAATGGCATTCCAGTCTTAGTCCGTAGGGTTCAATATTAGGTTGGACCACCCTTTGGGAAGGCTGTCCGCAAGGTTTAGAAGTGTGTCTATGGGAATGTTTGACCATTCTTCCAGAAGTGCATTTGTGAGGAAAGGCCCTGGTGTTGGCAGAGAAGGCCTGGCTCACAGTCTCCACTGTAATTTATCCAAAAGCTGTTCAATCAAGTTGAGGTCAGGACTCTATGCAGGCCAGTCAAGCTCCTTCACCCCAAACTCACTCATCCATGTCTTTATGGGCCTTGCTTTGTGCGCTGGTGCCCAGTCATGCCGGAACAGGAAGGGCCATTTCCAAACTGTTCCCCAAAAAATTGGGAGCATGAAATTGTCCAAAATGTCTTGGTATGCTGACGCCTTATGAGTTACATTTACTGGAACTAAGGGGCCAATCCCAACCCCTGAAAACAACCCCATACCATAATTCCCCCTCCACCAAATGATTTGGACCAGTACACAATCAAGGCCCATATAAAGCTCCAACTCATCTTGGCTCTAAAAATAACCCATTCATCAGGGTAATTGGGTGCATTTTGGAATCTACAAAACAAAGCATTTTTATAATGAATTCATCAAGTAAGTCCAATCTTGACAAAAACGCGTGTCAAGCCAATGAGAGCTAAAATAATAAGTTATTTGTCTGTAGGCTACACCTGGTCAGTTCATTCACTTTTTGGATGTCTAAATGAAAAAAAAAAAACTACTACTAATATGTCCCAGAAGTAAGGCTGGGGTGTTTGCAAACAGTGCTAAAGTACATCTAAAGGCTCCAGTGTGACAATTAAAACAGGTACCAATTCCAGTTACCATGTAATCCATAGTAAGTCTCATAAATTAAATAAAAATACTTCCTTTATCTATGCAGAGTTGTGCCTTACATGCTCCCCTGTCCAGACATAGCAGCTCACAATGAGAGGGTTCCAATAAAAGAGGCAATACTGCCAACCCAGAAAGCAGTGGGCAAGACTTGGTGTTGTCAGGTGCTGATTTACAAGGTTACAGGCTTGTGATTTAGCAGTGGCAATGCTGATAGCTATACCCCCTGCAATGTCCTGGTATGCAGACTTTTCTAGGCAACGCTCTAAAGCAGAGCACTAGTGTTATCACCCACAGGATAAGGTGGACTTTACTGTCAGGATCAACGGGTACTTGTGACAATTTGCAGAAAGGAAGCTATAGTTCCATGTTAACATGCCTACTTGGCTGGTATAATTGTTAAGGCCACGTTAGTTTCCAGCATATTCATCTAGGGGTTGAGTCTCCAGCTGTCCTACGTCAATAGGTAACTTGTTAAATAACAATTACATCTCTTTATCCCCTGCCTTTTTTTGGTAGCTTTTTATTTTCTAGTTTGAATGTATTCTACTGTTTTAATTTGATTTGTTTTATTGTATGCTGGCCTGGCACCCTGCATGTTTTTTTTCCAAAAAGTAAAAATACACTTTACATTTTAATAGCTCTATTTAGAAGAACATTTTTCTTCCAGAGAAAAAAGGTTCCATCGAGTGGTATATACCTTTTCTGTGCACCCTAAGAATTGATCATTTGTGCCACGTCATATATAATTAAACTTTAGACCTACACTGGGAACCTGAATTGCATATAGACATTTTATACAAAGAAAACGATCCTTGCTGACCTTTGCAACACTTTAAAACTGAAATTAATTACTACTTTCTCTTGGACAAAAGAGTCTTTATAGGTTTTTGAACACATTGTTCACGTTTTATGTTTTTTTTTCCATTTTCATAAAATGCCTATCGTATTAAAAGACCATTAAAGCTAAATGTATGAAAGTAAATATATATTTGGATGCTGGGTTTGTAAAAGCTGCCAATTAAGGTTTGAATACTGCCTTGACTTAGTTTAGATATTTTTTTTTTATTATTTATAAAATACAAACACATACTGTATTAATATATTTGTACATTACTTTTCTGTAACTTAAAAGTACAAAAAGTTCTAGTATGTTACGTAAGAATATAGTCATATTAGTATGATGTAACATCTACATAGATAGATAGATAGACTGATAGATAGATAGATAGGGCCAGATTCAGGTAGATGAGAGTATCTTTCCTCTGGAGTAACGCTTCTCATTTACGTTACTCTGAAGACCCTTTCAGCGCAAGTCCTGTAATTCACATAGCAGTTGCGCGTAAACTTGCGCCAGAGTAACGATAATGTGCTGGCGTAACCCGACGCAAGTGGAAGTGGGTGTGATCATATGTAAATGATGGGCGGAGCCCAGCGCAGAGGCTTACGTTCAGCGCATCATCCACGGAGCATGCGCAGTGAGTGCGGCTCCACTCGCCCCCTTGTGCGCATGCTCACAACTTCCGTCGGCACCACTTCCTGGGAAACGTCAGCGCAATGCGTTCCGCTGGGCACTTAAAAGCGCTGGCGGAAACGCCATTCCGGCGCAAAAGTATTTCCGCTTCCCCCCACCCCAGGGATGATACTTTTGTTTGGTGATGGCTGCTCCCGCTACCCCCAGAGAGAGGAGGAACCTGAATTTTAATGCCCAGGAGGTCTCGCTCATCATTTCGGCAATGGAGACGGATAATGCTTTTCTCCATGGCAAAAAAAGCCGGAAGACCAGCCGGGAGAGGAAGCAGGGCATCCTGGAGTCCATTGCTGCCAGGGTCAATGTCTTGGGCTACTCCACCCGGACTGCTGGGGACATACAAAAAAAATTAATGATCTGCGGCGCAAGGTGAGGGACAAGGTGGCCTCCATCGGGAGGTATGAGAGGGGCACAGGTGGTGGTCCCCCATGTCCTGTCACCCTGACCGCAGAGGAGGAGGTGGTCGCACGCTGCCTGGAGAGGGAGCAGGTGGAGGGGGTCGCAGGCTATGACTCCATGGAGGAAGGCACAAGGACAGGTAAGTGTTTTATAATCCCCTATTTGTTGTTTTGCATTTGGGGGGGGAGGGTACATGTGCCAAGTGTGTGGGACCACCAACATGTGTCTGCTTTGTGTCATCCACAGATGACGGAGCTGGGCCATCATCTGTCAGCGTGCATTCCACCCCATCCCCCCCACGCCATCGTGTGCCCGAGCCACTGGGTGGTGAAGAGGTTGTGGAGGAGGAGAGTGGCCACACCACACCTGCCGAGGTGGTTGTAGAGGATCCTGCTGTGGCAGAGCAGGACTTTACCTTAGTTTTGTCTGTCTCCTCCCCTTCTCCTGGGCCGTCTGTCGTCCCCTCCCCCATCCTTGGAAGCCCCTCAAGGGCGACTCCTTCCCCCCGAGGACAACCATCTTCTGGCCCCAGGAAGGCGACCCAGAAGACCAGGGGGGTGTCTGATGGTGTCCAGGACCAGTTGGCGAGGGATCACGCCAGGCAGACGGAACAGATGGGGGCCATAGTTGGGCACCTGCAGAAAGTGTCTGACAGCCTGGGCTCCGTTGCCAACCTCAGCAACGCAGTGCAGGATGTAAGCTGCAACTGCGCAGCAGTGGTCACCACTTTGGGGGAGGTGCAGGGGGATATTCGGCACCTTACTGCAGCCGTCCAGGCCAACAGTGCTGCCATCCGGGACCAGGGGAGGCTGAGTCGGCGGGCCCAGCATTATCAGGTCACCCGTCAGCTCCGGATGCAGGCCCAGACGAACTCCTACCTTGGACGGATAGCCAGGGCCTTGGAGGGCATGCAGGCCACACCTGCCAGGAGTGGCCCACCTGGGGATCAGCCACCTCCAGATGTCCCCCCCACCCCCACCCGCTCCATCCAGGCAGCTGAGGAGCCAGAGAGGGGCCCCCAGAAGAAGCCCCCGGCATCCCCGATGAGGCCTTTTTTTTTTTCTTGTTTTATAATTTTTGTTTGGACATACTCAGGTCATGAGTTTTTTTTTCCTTTTTCTCAGTTTATGAGATTTTGTTTATTTTATTTATCAGGATATGATATTTTTAATTTCTTTTTGTACTGCACACGGTCAGGAGTGCAGGGGACAGTGTGAATGGTGTGTGAATGTGAGGGGGTGGCACTCCTGAAAGTAAGGGGTGTCACCCTCGGCCGTGGTGGTGAAGTTAACCCCACCGCTGTATGAATGACGTGTGAAAGGTGTATGAATGGACAGTGACATCATTGGGGCCTTGACGCGGCGTTACTGCTCCCAACTCCTACATGCTGGACTTGGGCTAATCCAATGTGATGTGCATGTGGTGTGTGTGATCTAGGGACATCAGTGGTGTACATGCGTGCACTGTCTGTGTAATTAATGTTTTGGTTTAGTGTCCAAAGATGCCTACAGCGAGGACCCTCCTGACTGCTCTTCCATCAGCAGACTGGTTCTCCTCTGGCAGGTGGGGACTGTGTGGGTCG
The DNA here is from genome assembly GCA_029574335.1 of Rana kukunoris. Classification (NCBI taxonomy): domain Eukaryota; kingdom Metazoa; phylum Chordata; class Amphibia; order Anura; family Ranidae; genus Rana; species Rana kukunoris. The sequence continues at coordinate 437,793,763 of CM056053.1, read as the reverse complement.
GGGGTCAGGTCATCACGTATGTCAATATGCAGGCCTTTTTTCATAGCAAAGTTATGTAGTATGCAACATGCACCGATGATCTGACACACAAAGGTAGGGGAATACAATAGGGTCCCCCCAGACTTATCCAGGCATCGGAAACGGGACTTCAGGAGCCCGAATGTTTGCTCCACCACTGCACGGGTTTTGATGTGTGCTTCATTGTATTTTCTCTCTCCTCTGGTTTGGGGGTTCCGGAAAGGAGTCATTAGATGGGGTCCCAGTGCATATGCAGAGTCACCTGGAAGGGAAAAGACAGGAGAATGTTAGTCATGCATGTGCGACTTCTGTTGTGCATCACGGGAGGGGATAGTCATGCCTGACTCCCTTGTCACTCACCAACCAGCCAGCTGTCCCCATACATGTTCTGGTTAAATTCTGCTGGGATGGGGCTCTGATTGTATATGTAGCTGTCATGGCTGGACCCGGGGTGTTTGGCACGGACGTGCCATATGAGGCGTTGGGCATCAGCTATCACCTGTACGTTGATGGAATGCCAATGCTTCCGATTGCGGTATATGTGCTCTGTGGCACTGGGGGGCTGTAGGGCCACATGTGTGCAATCAATGGCCCCCACAGTGCGAGGGAATCTGGCAATGTTGTAGAAATCTGTCATTGCCTTCTGCCGCAGCTCCTCAGTGGTTGGTCTGATGAACTGGTTGGACATGCGTCTGAGGATTGCAGGGACAACCTGGTGCACACATCTGCTCACGGAGGATTGTGACATCCCAGACACCACTCCACTTGTACGTTGGAATGATCCACTTGCAAGGAAATGAAGTGTTGCCAGGACCTTCACCAGTGGCTGCACTGCTTGTGAGCGGTGTGTTGGGCTGGTGATGTCATCCTGCAGGGTTGTGGTTAGTTCAAGTATTGCATCTGGGCTGAATCTGAAGAGGCGATACACCTCCTCATCCCCCATGCCAAAGAGGTTCATACGAGTGCGGTATATCCTCTCACGTGGCCGCCTTCTTGGTTCCAGGGGACCCATCAGTAGTTCTAGGACAACAATTGCCCCTGGCATGTTGGCACACAGAGGTGTTGTCCTTGCAAGTGTTGTTGTTCAGCAAGCTCCTATCGTCGGTAACGCTGCTGTAGCTGCTCTCCTGCTGACCTGTGACCGTCTGGAGTAAAGATAAAGCAGCCTTTTGTAGAAATAACTTTGCGCCGGACGGACCAGATACGCGCGGCGCATGTAGCCAGCGTATGGTGCTAATCCGTTCGCGAATTGGGAAATCTCCCTCATTTGCATATTTGCAGGGGAAATCAATGGGCCCAGCGAAAATAAGCGCTGACGATACTCTGGCGTCGGAACGTTCCGCCGGTCGCAAATGACCCGTTATTGGGCGCATCTAGTTTGGTGGGTACGGGCACATAGAAACGACGGCGCATCATCACAGTTACGCGGCGCATATCCAAATACTCCAGCGCAAGTGTTCGTGAATCTGGCCCATAGATAGATAGATAGATAGATAGATAGATAAATAGATAGATAGATAGATAGATAGATAGATAGATAGATAGATAGATAGATAGATAGATAGATAGATAGATAGATAGATAGATAGATAGATAGATAGATAGATAGATAGATAGATAGATAGATAGATAAATATGTATCTACTCAATATATCTTGTAATGTAATATTTTGTATATATTAGGTCCACTTGATTTTTCTGAAACGGTATAGCGTTTAAATATATGATGTCTTTTTTGTTCAGGACAAAAAAATACTGTTTAAAAGAAAATACATTTTCATTGAATTTTCTTAGACTTTTTAGCCAGGTAGCTATTAAAGCGTAGTTCCACCCAAAAATGGACCTTCTGCTTTTTGTAATCCACCCCCCCCTCCCAATGTCGCATTTGGTACCTTTCAACGGGGAAGAGGGAGCAGATACCTGTGTAATTCAGGTATTATCTCCCTCTTCCAGGCATAGATCACCGCGGAAATCTCTGTGACCTACACCACTTCCTGCACCAATGTTCCCGCCCCCGCTGTCTTCTGAGAGACACACAGGTCTCAGAAAACAGCAGGGACAAGTGAGAAAGAGCAGAGCGAGTCGCGCATGTGCAGTAGGGAACCAGGAAGTGAAGCCGCAAGGCTTTACTTCCTGATTCCCTTCCCGAAGATGGCAGCGGCAGCACTCGAGAGCCGAGCGAAAGATTGGCTTCGGGTGCCGACATTGCGGGTGCCTAGGATAGGTAAGTGTCCTAATATTAAAAGTCAGCAGCTACAGTATTTATAATATATACAGTATATCATATTAATCACCTAGGCCGCAAACACACGGAGGGACATGTCTGCTGAAACTGTCCGACGGACCGTTTCCAGCGGACATGTCTCCTCTGGATTTTCATCCGACGGCGTGTACACACCATCGGATCAAAATCCCCGCCGACAGACAGCGTGGTAACGTGGCGGTGACGTTGACGCCGCCACATCACCGCACCAGGAAGTAAAAAACTTCCACGCATGCGTCGCATCCATTCAAAGCTTGTGCGGGCAGATATGTCCGCTGGTTAGTGTACTAACCAGTGGACATATCCGATGGACATGTCTCCGGCGGACAAATTTTAAAGCATGCTTTAAAATTTGTCCGCCGGTCAGACATGTCCGCTAGCCCATACACACGGTCGGATTTGTCCGCTGAACCGGTCCGTCGGACCAGTTTCAGCTGACAAATTTGATCGTGTGTACGCGGCCTCAGAGTTAGTCATTTTACTGCTATCCTGTTAATAGCCTGAATAGCTTAAAGTGGAAGTCCACGCTAAAACGAAAACCCCTGCATCTATGGCCACCAACATTCTAACACTAGCCCTGAAAATAAAAGGCTTTACTTCCTGATTTCCATCCCGAAGATGGCAGCGGCAGCACTCAAGAGCCGAGTGACACTGTAGCTGCTGGATTTTAAAATAGAGGATACTTACCTCTCCAAGGATCCAGCTCTGTTTTTACCCATGCCATTTGTTCACCATTCTTTGATTCCCCAGCACCAGCATGTTTAGGGAAGACAGCTGTGACTCCTTCCAGCTTTATGCTAGCTTTCCACTTCCCATACCTAACTGCACTGCGCTGTGTGAATGGTCTAGAAGAATCGCCTTTGTGATCTGGCTAGAAGTGGAAGTGGCTACCTACCAAAACTGGGTACCCACTCACCCCCTAAAAAAAAAGTACAGAGCTTGGTGTACAATCAACATTATACATATAGCATAATGTGCCTGATGCCTTTAAAAATTAGATCACGAATAAAGTCTCTTGCGTCAATAATACTTCCAAACAAAGTATGTGAAAACCAGTCTATTTGTGATTATTCAATATCTTCTGTATTTCCACCACTGGGCTCTATTACACTTGATGATTTTACATGTTCTGTAGGGTCAATTGCACTTTTGTCCTCCTCTGTGAACTATTTTATATCCTCATCAATCCATTAGTGTGTTAGGCCGCGTACACACGATCGAACAAGTCTGCTGAAACTGGTCCGTGGACCAGTTCCAGCCGACAGATTCGATCGTGTGTACGGCCTAGCGGACAGGTTTTCAGCGGACAAAAGTTTTAAAACATGCTTTAAAACTTGTCCGCTGGAAACATGTCCGTCGGATATGTCCACTGGTTAGTACGACTAACCAGCGGACAGAAATCCCCCGCATGCGTCAAATGGATTCGACGCATGCGCGGAAACATTTTATTTCCTGGTTTGGTGACGTGGCGGCGTCAACGTCACCACCACGTCACCGCGTTTTCTGTCCGAGGGGATTTTTGTCCGATGGTGTGTACACACCGCCGTACCAAAATCCTGCAGGAGACATGTCCGATGAAAACGGTCCACGGACCGTTTTCATCGGACATGTCTCCTCGTGTGTACGGGGCCTTACTGTATTGCTTCTTTAATTATATTGAGAAACAGCCAACTTTTAAAAGAACTCCTTTAAATATGTTTATTGCCTCACAAAGATAAAACCTAATACACTCACATTTATAAGGCGCTCAAACCACACCAAGTATAGCCAGCCAACATGCAGCAATGTATCTGGTACATATACAGATATGTAAACTCCAGCCACTACAATCTTTTTAGATAGTTGTTACCAGTTTACAATGTACGTCATGATGTAATCGAGCTCCGCCCCTATGCGTTTCGTTTCTTGATCATGTGGCTTTCTGTGGGGGATCCTCCTTTATCTGTTTCTAATGCCGTGTACACACGATCATTTTTCGGCATGAAAAAAAACGTTGTTTTTGAAAAACTTAATTAAAAATGATCGTGTGTGGGCTACACATAATTTTTTAGGTTCTGATTTTTTTTTTTTTTCGAACATGCTGCAATTTTTAATGTTGTTTTAAACAATGGCGTTTTTCGGGTTGTAAAAAATGATCATGTGTGGGCTAAAATTAAGTTTTAAACCCCCGCATGCTCAGAAGCAAGTTATGAGGCGGGAGTGCTCGTTCTGGTAAAACTACCGTTAGAATTTCCCCTTTAGACTGCCGTCGTACGTGTTGTACGTCACCGCGCTTTGTTCATCATTTTTTTTAAACAATGGTGTGTGGGCAACGTCGTCTTTAACGATGAAGTTGGAAAAACTTTGTTTTTTGGACATGCTGAAAAACAATGTTGTTTTTCATGCTGAAAAATGATCGTGTGTACGCGGTATTAGCCTACTTTATAGTTCTCCAGCTGTGAACCAATAGACTGTTCAAGTTTACCTCTACTTTTGCTCAAATCTACTGTATGGTTCTAAGCCATGAACCTATAGACTGTTCCAGTCTACCAATACTTGTACTTGACCATACTTCATGGTTCCCAGCCATGAACCTATAGACTGCTCCAGTCTGCCTATTTCTTGTTCTGCTGTCGCTAAGGAATAAGTGTCCCATGCAGAAATGTGCTCAAGCATTTTGGAGTTTCCTATTCCCCATAGTTCTTGGCCCTGATACAATTTTTTTTAGCAATAAATACTAAAAAGACTGTTGCTGTGTGTTAGGCTGCCTCTGCACTGTTTTGGTAAAGAACATGTTAAATCTACAGAGGCCCCTCGGGGGTAACACTACCTGCGGTCAAAACAGGTTTAGTGAAAATGATATTAACAAAAATGGTACCTGTCACTGCTAAAACCGAAAAAAACATCATGTGATGGTGCCCCAGAATGGCCACTAATGTGCGGCTGTAGTGGCATGCAGCGTGGCGATTGTGGCCATGCCATGTTGCTAGGAAATGGTGCGATTTCGATCTCTGTAAGTATTCATGGCTCTTTAACCATGTGATCGGCTGTGTCCAATTACAGAAGGTCTCATGTAATTACAGAAGTGCTGTGAATCTAATCTCCTCACCTCACACTGACAGAGTGTGTGGCCAAGAGTGATGATCAGTGGCATCTCATCGCAGGGGAGACCTGGGAAGGTAATCAGGGCACTTATCATCCGTGCCCTGATTACAGAAAAGCCCCAGCAGTGCCCATCAGTGCCACCAATCAGTGGTCATCAGTGCCACCAATCAGTGCCCATAAGTGGCACCAATCAGTGCCCAAAAGTGATGCCAGTCAGTGCCTCCCATCAGTGCCCATCAGTGCCTGCTAATCAGTGCTGCCCATTAATGCCCATCAGTGCCTCCCATCAATGCACATCAGTGCTGCCATTCAGCGTCACCCATCAGTGCCCATTAGTGATGCCTATCCATGCCACATATCAGTGCTCAAGAGTGCTTCCCATAAGTGCCCATCAGTGATGCCCCATCAGTGCCCATACATGCAACCTCATCAATACCCATCAATACAGCCTATCTGCGCCCATCAGTGCAGCCTCATCAGCGCACAACAGTGAAGGAGAAAAAAATATTTACAACATTTACATAAATGAAGGAAAACTTTTTTTTTCAACATTTTCTGTCTTTTTTCTTCTTTTTGTAAAAAATAAAAATCCCAGCAGTGATTAACTACCACCAAAAGAAAGCTCTATTTGTGTGAAGAAAAAGATAACAAAATGTATTTGGGTACAGTGTTGAATGAACGTGTAATTGTCATTCAAATTGCGACAGCACTAAAAGCTAAAAAATGACCTGGGCAGGAAGGAGGTAAGCACTGGGGAGCAGCTAAACTGAATGCACCAAAATGCAAGGAAATGCACAGTGGAAATTATACCATTCAAAATCATCATATGGATTTATATACTTTTAGAAATGTAGTATCATTCTTTTATTGCTAGTGTGAATGAAGCCAAAAGAATACATTCAATGTCACAGTTAAATATACACTGCCAGAGTACTTAGTTTTCAAAGTTGTCTGTGAAAATTATACTGCTCCATATCTCAATACACATCTTCAAGGCATTCATCAAGCATATTATTTAAAGGATTTGTGTATTTTTATTTTGATTTGTTCCTTCTCCAAATTTAAATCTACTGTTCTGTTCACCCAATCTATACATAGGCCCGGATTCACGTACCCGGGCGCATCTTTGTGCGGGCGTAGCATATCTTCTTTACGCTACGCCACCACAACTTAGAGAGGCAAGTGCTGTATTCACAAAGCACTTGCTCCCTAAGTTACGGCAGCGTAGCGTAAATGGGCCGGCGTAAGTCTGCGTAATTCAAAGTAGCAAGGCAGTGGGCGTGTTTTATTATAATGACCCGCGACCCCATGCAAATGATGGGCCGAACGAACAGAATCACGTCGGATAGAATGCCTAAGGCCTCGTACACACGATCGAATTTGTCCGCTGAAAACGGTCCGATGGACCGTTTCAGCAGACATCTCCGATCGTGTGTATGGGCTAGCGGACAGATTTGGCCACCCGACAGATTTCAAAGCATGCTTTGAAATCTATCCGGTGGGAATCTGTCCGCCCGACATGTCTGCTGGTTAGTACACTTACCAGCAGACATGTCGTCCCGCTCCGCCGCCGCACCACCGCCGAATGGATTCGGCGCATGCGCGGAAGTGTTTTACTTCCTGGTGCGGTGACGTGGCGGCGTCAACATCACCGCCACGTCACCGACACGTCAGCGCGCTCTCTGCTGGCGGGGATTTTGGTTTGCTCGTGTGTACACGCGAGCAAACCAAAATCCCAGCAGACAGATTTGTTCAAATCTGTCCGCTCGTGTGTATGGGGCCTAAGTGATATCGGTGCACAATGCCTACGACGTGTGAACGTAACCTACGCCCAGCCCTATTCACGTACTATGTAAATGGCGTAAACGACGTAAAATTTGACGGCGTTGTTCCCTGGCCCATACCTTAGCATTAGCTGCGCCTCATATAGCAAGGGTAACTTTACGTCTGACGTAAGCCTTACGCAAAGCGCGTATATAAAGCGGCCGGGCGCATCTACGTTCGTGAACGGCGTATCTTTCTCATTTGCATATTTATAATGGGAACGCCGAATGCGTCCAGCGTAACTATAAGCCCATGATACGCCAGTGTTGTAGGCAAGTTACGTCGGACGGCTGAAGCCATGTTTTTTGGCGTATCTCGCTTTGTGAATCGGTGCAAAGATGCAACGGCGCACATTTAAAATTACGACGGCGTATCTGGAGATACGCCGACGTAACTCCTTTGTGAATTCGGGCCATTGTGTCTTATCTTTGCCATAATTCACATCAAGCATCAATGAACAACACCAAACCTCATTACCTTGAATGCCACAGTTTCTCCTATCCACTGAAATGTGCCATTTGGCAGTAAACAGGGGAAGGGCCATCACCAGAAGTTATGGTTAAATCTTAAAGGTTGTAAAGGTTTGTCTTTTATTTTCTAAACTAGTTCCTTTAAGCTAGTGCATTGTTGGCTCACTTACCTTTTCCTTCGATTTTCCTTCTAAATGTTTTTTTCTTTGTTTGAATTTCCCACTTCCTGTTTCTCCTCAGTAAGCTTTCCACCATCATCCGAGTGGTGGGAAGTCATTTAGAACAGCTTACTGAACAGCTTACTGAGGAGGAACAGGAAGTGAGAAATTCAGACAAAGAAAACAAAGAAAAAAACATTTAAAAGGGAAATCGAAAGAAAAGGTAAGTGAACCAACAATGCACTAGTTTACAGTAACCTATTTAGAAATTAAAAAAAACAAACCTTTACAACCCCTTTAACTTTGGGAAAAAGTCTCTGAATCCTAGGGGATTCCACAAGGCCCAAGACACAATATGACCCTTTTTAATACAAGTACAAGTATCCAGTGGTTCTCACAACCTAAAAAGTAGAAGCATAGCAAAAGATTTATACATTTTTAAGCATGGTAGTGGCAGACTGAGGATTTATGTATCCCACCCACCTCTTTATTCAAGGCACACCGATGTAATTATACATTGTGGCAGTATGTTATGTGTTTATTCAGCACATTACTAGTTTTAACTCCATTAGTCGTAATTACTAAAAAAAAAAAAAAGCTCTATGTGTGCCGCACTGTACAAATTAAAATAATTATGCTACTTTTCAGACATAATCAACATGGAACACTTCTAATTCTCTCATTCTAATTTTTTTATAACTTGTCTTCCTAACTAGCAATGCTTTAATTGCACTTTTGCATTCCATTAAATTTGGATATATTTTATAGGGTCAGAATAAATCTTTCAATTTATTACCGTGTATTCCATTTTAATTATATTACAGGTTTTCGTTGCTTGCAGAAGCAATAATTATGTGGGATCACAAACTACAAGATTTGCAATTATTTGAAAGAAAAAAAACAAAACAACTTCTATATTTACAGGAATATTAGTACATGGCAAGATTTTCAAAAACATACACTACAAACACAGTAGGCTTCATCAGTTATGATCATCACTAATTAGGGTTATAAAATGATGTAAACAATAGGAAATTTATTCATGAGGTTTGTATTCTTATACTTGGATCTACTCAAGAAACTAAAGAATAAACAGAGATGTGCAGCTTTAGAGTAGATCTAAACCCAATGACTAAAATGTATGGTTTAACATGCTAATGTAGGGGTAGAGTTAATGAGCCTACCAAAGTTTTGCTGTTTTTGACCATTGTATAGCGTAAATAAACTGCACCTTTGTTGTTCACCTTCACTACTGTTTGCTGTGCCTAATTTTTGTGTAGTGAACTCTTCCAGGGGGTCACAACAACCGCTGCCGAGCTAACTCCCTCACAATATATAAAGATCTATCTATCTATCTGTCTATCTATGGCCGCGTACACATGATCGAATTTGTCTGCTGAAACTGGTCCGACGGACCAGTTCAGCAGACAAATCCGATCATGTGTATGGGCTAGTGGACATGTCTGACCGGCGGACACATTTTAAAGCATGCTTTAAAATTTGTCCGCCGGCGACATGTCCGTCGGATATGTCTGCTGGTTAGTACACTAACCAGCGGACATATCTGCCTGCACAAGTATGGATGTGACGCATGCGTGGAAGTTGTTTACTTCCTGGTGCGGTGACGTGGCGGCATCAACATCACCGCCACATCACCGCGCTGTCTGCCGTCGGGGATTTTGATCCGATGGTGTGTACACACCGCCGGACGAAAATCCCGAGGAGACATATCCGATGAAAACAGTTCGCGGACCGTTTCCATCGGACATGTCCCTCCGTGTGTACGCGGCCTATCTATCTATCTATCTATCTATCTATCTATCTATCTATCTATCTATCTATCTATCTATCTATCTATCTATCTATCTATCTATCTATCTATCGGAAGGCCAGTATGGTGGCCTGAAATTATGGGAGGAGCTCAGGGGTATTTAAGCAGACCACCCAGGATAGTCTGTGTCGGTACCAGTGGGTGGTACCCACCCACCCATCCCCCTTTCTCAGGATGCTTCCCTTCTACAATATCATCCATTTACTTATCTTAGGGTATGCCCCCTTCTCTTGGCATACCATCCAGCAGACCAGGAAACACTTCAGGTCTACTTTATGTTGTTGGTCTTGTCATGTGTTTATGTGATTAATATCTCTCTGGACAGAGTGCTCCGACCATAAATATCTAAATATCTATATAGATATGTATATATATATATATATATATATATATATATATATATATATATATAATAATCTGCAAGTAACAAAGTGAAAAATCACCTAAAAATTAAATATAAATGTTTAAGGTGATGGGAAGGCAGATCAGTGCAATTCAATGCTCAAATAAAAATAAAGGCTAGCATAGTGCTTACTGAACTATTTATTAATAACATAAGTAAAATAGCACTTACATTGTAAAAGAAGGTAAACCACATGTTATTTTAAAAAAACAGCCTCTGATGCTGTTGAGGGTCGATGATTGCAGTTGCAGTGAAGCCAATCTCCCTCCAGCAACTATCAGACCTATTTCTCACTAAGCTTTGTGCAGCCATGCCCAGGCCATGCCCTACATGTTTTGTTGTGCTGACATTATTGCATCCTTCAGTTGACCCCGATTAGCAGCCTTGCCTGAGAATTGTCGGTTACAGCTCGGTCAGTGTGCTGGGAACACTCAGAGAGCTCTCTCTCAGCACACAATCTCAGGCCACCAATGATGCATACTGTATGTATAGTGGCTGGGGTTAAAATTAACTTATTTTCCTGTTACATTAATGCGTTATGCGATTAGCAAGAGGTTATAATACTTTCACTTCACAAAAACTCATAGTATGTCATCATTAAAAAATAAGGATAGTTTCACTTTGTATGCCAATACTTTGGGAGATTATCTGGAGAAAAATATGTTTACTTCTTTTCAACCAATAATCGACCAAGGATTTATCACTAGACTCATTACTATTATGCTTCCATACTGGTATGAAGTAGTACATGAACTTAGAACAAGCCCTCACTGACCTATGTAGCTGCAGAATCTGTGGAACAATTTATCCTCAAATTTTACAGCAGAAACACCAAGGCCACCAAGTTGTTTCCATAGCAGTTTAACTTCCTTATGCCCCCTCCCAGCAGTTACTCAGCAGATCAACTTACCCTGCTGCCCTTCTAGCAAGAACTCAGGAGCTTAGTCAATGCTGCTTTCCTGTTCTAACGGTGAATTAACTGCCATCCAGCACTCTAATCTGGGTACTCTGAGGCCGCGTACACACGACCAAATAAATCTGTTCAAATCGCTCTGACAGACCGATTTGATCAGATTTGTCTGCTGGGCTGTTTTGGTTTGATCGCTGTACACATGATCAAACCAACATCCCCGCTGGCAGACAGCGTGGTGACGTGGTGATGACGTTGACACCGCCACGTCACCGCACCTGGAAGTAAAACACTTCCGCACATGCGTCAAATCCATTCGACGCATGTGCGGGCAGATATGTCTGCTGATTAGCGTACTAACCAGCAGACATATCGGACGGATGGATTCCCAGCAGACAGATTTTAAAGCATGCTTTAAAATCTGTCTGCTGAAAAAACCTGTCTGTCCGCCCGTACACACAATCGAATCTGTCTGCTGAAACGGTCTGTCAGACTATTTCCAGCAGATAGATTCGATCGTGTGTACGCGGCCTGAGAGGGAGGGAGGTCAGCAGCTGGTTAAGAATATATAAATACATCCATTTCTATATATCTATATCTATATATCTATATCTATATCTATCTATCTATCTATATATAGATATATCTATATATCTATCTATATATATATATATATATATATATATATATATATATATATATATATATAGATAGATATATTAGACATCTTGAGATTATTGTCCGCTATAGAAAATGTGGTTGTAAGAAATCCAAGTTGACATGTGTGAGCTAATTAGCACTCACGTAGAATGCCCAGATCTGATCTATAAATATCTAACCAGCTATAAGAGTGATTTGTTGTAGTCCTTTTGTAATAGTAGAATCTGTCAAGCGGGCATTACACATTTGTCTTTGCATTAGTAATGGTGCACCTGCAGGGTATCATGTTGGTAAATTGAGTTATTAACACTCTACGCTGCAAAGCAAGACATAAGTGTTCATTATTTGCAGATCATTACTTCACCTGGATGAGTGGCCAGCTTTACCTTTGTTCGTGTATTTGATAACATTGTTTTTCGCCACTCACAGATAAAATGGATTGTGCTCATTTAAGAGACTTCATTACTAATTTATCGAGACCTTTGGTCAAATTCTGTAATTTCTGTTTTTGCAGTAAAAGAGAGTGCCTCAAACTTGCATAAAAAGGACATCTTGATTCCTTACATTTCAGTAATGTGTTCAGATGATCATAACAATTTCAAGACTGATACAAGGCAATGTAAAATATCCAGCAATATGATTCATGTTTTCTATACATTTCCAAAAACATTCAACTAAAACGTATTTAGTTGTTTTCTTCCTTTTGTAAAGTTTTAAAGTTAAACAGTAGTAATCTTAGGTTAATTGTATTTGTTTCTTTTTCTAAGCATATAAGCTTTTAAACTGATGGTTTATACCAGGGGTCTCCAAACTTTTTACTTCAAGGGCCACATCATAAATTTCACAGATATTCGCGGGCCGAGTTATTTCGAAATTAATCTTCAGCCAAGAAATAGAATAGAATTTGAAAGGCTGCTCTCAGAGCCCCGGAGCCTCGTGCACCAGGGCTAAACACTTATGCCCTGTACACACGAGCGGTTTGCCTGATGAAAACGGTCATGTGTGGGCCCCATCGTTTTTTTTCCCATCAGTGAAAAAAAAATAGAACCTGTTTTAAAATTTTCTGATGGTTAAAAAAAATGATCGTCTGTGGGGAAATCCATCGGTCAAAAATCCACTCATTTTTAACTGATGGTGTGTAGGCAAGACCGATGAAAGTCAGCTTCATTGGATATCTGAGGAAAAAATCCATTGGTCCGTTTTCATCCGATGAACCGATCGTGTGTATGTGGCATTAGAATTTCCTCATACAGTACATCTGTGTCCCCATCAGAGACTCCTCGCCAATTTCTGTCCCCAGCAGAGTCTCTCCATACATCTGTGTCCCCATCAGAGTCTCCTTACACAATTGTGTCCTCATCAGATTCTGCCTGCACATTTGTGTCTCCATTTAATGCCACCCCACACATTTGTGTCCACATCAGAGACCTTGCCACACACTATCCTCAAAGCCAACTCCCCACACCCATTAAATCCCCTCCTGCCCATTTGTGTCCCCATTAGAGCCCCCACACTTGTGTCCCAATCAGAGCCCCCTGCACACTTATGTCCCCCATCCTTGTGTCCCCTATCAGAGTCCTCCTCTCACATTTGTGTCCCCACCAGAGACTCCCTGAAAAACAGCGTCTCTATCTTAATCCCCCCTGAATATGTGTCCCCATCTTAATCCCCTCTGAATATGTGTCCCCATCTTAATCTCCCCTGAATGTATCCCCATCTTAATCCCCCTGAATGTGCCTCCATCAGAGTCACACCCTAAACACGTGTGCCCCAATCAGAGTCCCCCCAAACACTTGTGTTCCCATCAGAGTCCCCCAAACAATTGTGTCCTCATCATAATCCCCCTGAATATGTGCCCCCATTAGAGCCCCCCCATCCTTGTGTCACTTACCAGAGTTCCCCTCCCATATTTGTGTCCCAACCTGAGACTCCATGAAAAACTGTGTCCCCATTATAATCAACCCTGAATATGTGTCCCCATCAGAGCCCCCAAACACTTGTGTCCCCATTAGAGCCCCCCACACACATGTCCTCTATCAGAATCCCCCACACTTGTGCCCCCATCAGAGCCCCCCTTCACATTTGTGTCTAACATTACAGCTCGCTCCCTCCACACTTTTGTCCCCCATAACAGTCCCCCCCTTCTCTTGCATCCCCACCAGAGCACATTACTTTCTCCATCAGTCTCCCTGCAGTGTCCTATACTTCCCCTGTAGATCTATGTACGTTACCGCTGATACTTCTCTGAAGGGCTGGCTGTAGTGAAGATTTACTGCACTTCCCGGCTCCCGCTCAGCTGTTACACGTGCATGATGTATGTGACATGACAGCATTAAGGGCACTGAATTTAACTGCGGGCGTGAGGCAGGAGGAGCAGCTGGTCTGCAGTGAATGAATCTGAACTTCGTCAGGTCTCTCGAGTTGCGGGACTTGCGCTGCACAGCCCCCACTGCCTGTCAGTATGTAGAGCAAGCCCTGCAAACCGAGCAGAGACCCTCCCTGCAGTGAGTCTGATGACTCTAGCTGTGGGCTGGAAGAAACGTCCTAGCGGCCGGCAGGCTGTATTTTGGAGACACCTGGTTTATACCACAAGGTCTATTTATATAGGATTCACTGGGATATTGGCCAATAAGTATTTTATAACAAATTGTCCTGAAATTCACCACAAAAACATATGTCCACAGGAGCTCTCCATGGTTCTGAAACTAGGAGCATTAAAGAAAATATAATGATTCTACAGATTTGACAGCAAACACATGTTATTCATAAACAGATTGTGGAAATTACAGTTGAATGTGTGGGCACGGCAAAACTCACCCATTGATATATTAGAGGAAAGACATTCTCCCATGGAAGGATAGAGCTTGTCAAATGTCAGATAATATCATTTCTGCTGGGTAATTGCTGGATAAATGTCCACTAATTTTTCTTTATAGAGTGAATGTTACCAAATTTTGGGCATGTAACAGATGAATTTAAGGGCAAATACCCATCAAATTGTATTGTAAATGTACTCCAAGTATACATCCTTTTTATTACAAATAAACATTGTATACCTGACAAAGGATTCTCAAAGCACTATGGGAGATAACAGAAGATGCTTCACTGGAACCTCTCTTTGTTTGACTATATCTTCATTTGGAGCCATCTGATGAAGAATGAGTTATTTATTTGCAGCTAAAATTGCAGCTTGAGTTTTGGAACACTGTAAGCAGCAGTTCATCAGAACACCAGAGAAGTTGATAAGATTCCGAAACATTTTTATTTTTTTATAAACAGCAGCAAGCGACTTAGTTACCTTACAGCACTAGAGTCCCTGGTTCAAATCCCAGTCTGGACACTCTCTCCATGGAGTTTGCATGTTGTCCCTGTGCTTGCACGGGTTTCCTCTGTGTACTTTTTTCTTTCCCACACCACAAAGACATGTTGGTAGATTAAGGCCGCACACACACGATCAGTCCATCCGATGAGAATGGTCCGAAGGACCATTTTCATCGGTTAACCAATGAAGCTGACTGATGGTCTGATGTGCCTACACACAATCAGTTAAAAAAAAAACTATCGCGTCAGAACGCGGTGATGTTAAACACAATGACGTGCTGAAAAAAATGAAGTTCAATGCTTTCAAGCATGCGTCGACTTGATTCTGAGCATGCGTGGATTTGTAATGGTCGTGTGTACTAACGATCGGTTTTGACCTATCGGTTAGGCGTCCATCGGTTACATTTTAAAGCAAGTTCTCTTTTTTTTGACCGAAGGATAACTGACCGATGGGGCCCACACAAGATCGGTTTGGACTGATAAAACAGACCTTCAGTCTGTTTTCATCGGTTTTGACCGATCGTTTGTATGCGGCCTAACTGCCTCCTGTCCAAAATTGACCTTAGTATGTGTTTGCACACATATGTGCATGTATTATGCAGATCATGGATTGTAAACTCATTGAGGGCAGGAACTGATGTTAAGGTATATTATGTAAAGCACTGAATAAATTGGGCTATATAAATACATGTAGTAAAAAAAAGGCATACAAGTCTTTCCTTTGGTGCTCTGTTACAAAAATAAATAAATAAATAATAATTGTGGGTTTACAAATGCATATATTTTAATTATTTTATTTGTATTAATAATTTAGTAACATGATAGTTACAGAAAACCTATAACACTGCAAGTGAGCACTGAAGCCTGTAGGTGGAGATGTCTGTCTGCAAGCTGATGGCTTTCATTTTTTTTCAACGAAGCCTCCAGTTTGCATGTGATCACTTCAGATGATGCAGAACCACTGTTATCAGGGTCAGTGCTACCACTAGGCAACCCAGGGCGCACTGTTGCCTAGGGGTGCCTGGACACTGGTTTCCCTCCACGTCTGCATGCTCTGCAGGCTGCAGCATGTAACTAACTCAGTTCCAGGCAGCTGCTTGGTTGGTGGTGTAATTAGAGACGCATCGCAAAACTGAAACCAGCGCTAGAGGAAGCCAATGCTTCCTGTATAGCGCTGCCTCCTGTCATATGGGTTGGTTAAAGAGTGTGAAGTCAGGGGTGGAGACAATGGGGTGGCAAAATTAGGTTTTGCCTAGGGTGTCAAAAATCCTTGCACCAGCCCTGACTGTGATTGATTCTCAATAGTCAGTATGGACCCTAGTGACAGTATCACTAGTGTGGGAAATTTTGTTAAGGAATGTTAATATGAAGATGATGGATGAGAAGAGTTTTAAAAATATTATTCCCCTTCCCCTATTTGCAAAAATTTGTAAGTCTGGCAAAATCCTCCATACATATGCCACCAAACATGTCCTTCTTTACCGCCCTTAAAAAATCCTACAGACCATACATATCTGTCATGTCTCTGGTTTCACTTATACATTTTAGCTTCCAATAACTTTTTATACAATATTTTTTCTGAGTTTATATATCTGCACACTAAAGGAAATGGAAAATAAAGAACATTTTTAAGAGTCTGTTTTGCATTATGGACCTACGTAAATGTGTAAATGTTAAGTAGCCAAATATGCTGTTAGGTTTATCACACCACTATGAACCTCTTGTTTTAGATAGTTTAACTATTGCAAATGCAGTGCTGATATTTAAAGCAAGAAGAAGAAAAAAAATAGTTTTGCTTGCAGTTAGGAAACTGCTTAGACAAAATGGCATAGGGCAGAACAACTACAGGCTATCACAAAGTGAATATGGAACAGAAGGACATTATTATGCCCAAGGATGTGACTGACAAGACTGGAAGCAAGCATGAACTAATGATTCAGTGAGTTGATGTTGTGTTATGCATGGTTACAAAATATATAATTTTTATTACAAAGATATGAGAATTTTCTCTGTTATTCTGTTTTCTAATTCCTAGATCACTGTTTAGTAAAATAGTCCTCTAGAACCACCCCCATTTTTTTTAAGACTGGAAGGAAAAGATCTCCCTTTTTACATTTAGTACTGCATACATAATTCCACCACATATGCATACTATATGAGGAATATCAGAGACAAACACAAAATATATTAAACAATTGTTGGACAAAAATCTTCTTATGTTTTGTTTGCAAATTATGTCCAGACAGAAGCTCCTCTGGTTAAAAACATGTCTTCTTCAGTGTAAAAACTGAGAAAAAAATAGATATAAGGTACCTGTCTACAGGTACAGGTTTTACCTGTCTAAGGAATTGTATTTTTGTTGAGATGTTTTTATTGTTTTTAAAAGGATATATAAGACATACCAAAGCAAATGTAAGGGAGTAAAGCAGTACAATGTCTTATAAAAAAGATTTATAGAATTGGTACGTAAGACCGCTCAAGCATTTCTGTTACCAAGGATGCTAGTGCAATAATGACTCGTAAGCTGGTAGCCTAGTGGGCCTTGGGGTATGGATCCGTCCCCTCCCAGCACCCCTAAAGGGATCTAAGGCCTTGTACACACAAACACATAGATTTGTTCAAATCGGTCGGACAGACCGATTTGAACAAATCTGTCTGCTGGGATGTATTGGTTTGATCGTGTACACACGATCAAACCAAAATCCCAGCCGGCAGACAGCGCGCCGACGTGTCGGTGACGTTGACGCCGCCACGTCACCGCACCAGGAAGTTAAACACTTCCGCGCATGCGTCTAAACCATTCGACGCGTGTGCGAGCAGATATGTCTGCTGGTTAGCATACTAACCAGCAGACATGTCGGGCGGACGGGTTCCCAGCCGACAGATTTGAAAGCATGCTTTCAAATCTGTCGGGTGGCCAAATCCGTCTGTTTGCCCGTACACACGATCGAATCGGTCTGCTGAAACCGTCTGGAAGACCGTTCCCAGCAGACAGATTTGATTGTGTGTACGCGGCCTAACTGTTGAGGGAGGAATGGGCCGACCCCCACCCACCTATCCGCTTCCCATCATAATTTCCTCATGCATAAACGGTATCTGTAAAATACACATACGTCTAAATTTGACCTTAACATGTAGTACTGCATACGTTGTTGCATGGCATGCACACTGTTAAGCCCTTCAATCAACTATATCAAGATATGTGTCCACTTGTAAGACACCATTACATAAGGGCGAAGCCCGAACATAGCAAATGGGTATGGGAAAGGTAAGAGGAAAGGGGTAGGAAGAAAAAAGTATGAAGAAAAGAGAAAGAGACAACAATGTCAGTCAGTCAGGGTCTAAACACAATCATTACAGCTAAAACGCATTGGGGGAGTTGCCACTCCCATGTAGTTGGCCCAAGGTTCCCAGATCTCCCTGAACCGGGTGGCAGTGTCTAAGATGGAGCTCACCATTTTCTCTTGGGACATAATTCACAATATTTTGTGTTTAGCCGCTGTAATAGAGACCTTGAGAAGCTTCCAGGCCTTAGCTGTGGTGAGTTAAGCTCCCAAGAATATAAAGAATATTAGTTTTCGGGAGAATGTCGGAACCTTGGGAATCAACTGGTTGAGAAGAGCTGTTGAAGGACACTTAGGGACCACAAGTGTTCCAAAAGCTTCTGAATTTTGGGCATTCCCATGAAATGTGCAGCATAGTTCCCCTCATGTGGCACCCTCGGAAGCACAAAGCTAATACCAAAGGAAACATAGTGGAGAGCCTGAGGGGTGTCAGGTACCATCTGGCGATGACCTTTATGCTAGCTTCTGCTATAGAGATATTGAGGATACCCTTGAATGATCTGGAAAAAGCTTTGTGCCAAGTGTCCAAGTCCCAGGTTTCCTGCACATCAGCCTCACGCTAGCATATAAGGCGTTTTCTTGCTATTTAAAGCAAGTGACAAATAAGTTATGGAAATCCCTCCTCTTTACTCTATTAATAGTCCACACCATTGTTCATAGGGGGTGAATTGGGGAGGCTCAGGTTTTGTAGACCAGATGGAATGCAAGAAATGTAACAGTTGTTGAAATCTGAATCTCTCCGAATTAGGTAGATCCAGAATTTTAATACAATGGGAAAGGGAAATGGGTCCTGCGGAAGTATAAAATTGCACGATCCGATACATTCCCTTATCCAGCCATCACTGGAACGCTCTGATGTGCATGCCCAGAAATTGTATTTTTGACCATCTAGTTCTGAGATATACACAACTCTGCCACACAGCACAGTGCTGACTGGAAGGACAAGAGACCTGAATTTTCTCCAGTCAACCTTAATGCCACGTACACAAGATCGGTTCGTCTGATGAAAATGGTCTGATGGACCATTTTCATCAGACGAACCGATCATGTGTGGGCCCCATCGTTTTTTTATCCATCGGTGAAAAAACTAGGAACTTGTTTTAAAATTATCTGATGGTTAAAAAAACTATATAAAAAAATTATCGTCTGTGGGTACGTCCATCGGTTGAAAGTCCATGCATGCTCAGAATCAAGTCAACGCATGCTCAGAAGCATTCAACTTCATTTTTCTCAGCACGTCGTTGTGTTTTACATCACCACGTTCTGAAACAATCGTTTTTTTAACCGATGGTGTGTAGGCACGACTGATGAAAGTCAGCTTCATCGGATATCTGATGAAAAAATCCATCAGACCGTTTTCATGGGATGAACCGATCGTGTGTACAGGGCATTAGGCTGGGTTCACACTGTTGCGAATTCGATGTGGGTTTCCCTGAATTCAGTTCACATAGCAGGATATCTATGTTCAAACATCTTCAGGTCTAAAATTCTGCCAAAAATTTGGGCTGAAATCATACCTGAAACAGTGAATGGGGACACACCAGACTCTTGCTGTGAGCTGGAGCATGCTGTACTGTGAATCCAGCCTTAAACTCTGCTAGTCAGTTGCTCTCCCTTGCATAGCATGGGTTACCTGCTTGTTTAAATTATAGAGTAAGGAAGAAAGAGACATACATGTCTTAAGCCCCATACACACTATCAGTTTTCCTGATGCTTTTCTCTTCAGGTTTACCAAAACCATCTAATATGAGGTCAAACCTCAAGAGTTTCAATTTGTATGCAATCTGGCAGCCCTTGTACTACATGGTTTTGGTAAACCTGAAGAGAAAACCATCAGGAAAACTGATAGTGTGTATGGGGCTTTATTCTTCATTTCTGAAAATTCCTGCCATGCCATACAGTACAACTGATAACTTGAAGTCTCTCCTTTTTGACATTCGTTCATTCACAGCCTCTCTCTTATGTCATCAAGTACAATACAGAGCCATAGGTTAAATACATTGATGGCCCACCCATTGAGGAGAGGGTAGAGGTGCACCACTTTCTTAAAAAGGGAGGAATAAGGTAAGTATTTCTTCTTGTCCCCTTACTTGTAGACTAAGCAAGCAGGTAACTTTGCTGTACAAGGGTCTGCAATCGTAGCATACTGAGTGGAGATCAGCTTTCAAGTGGTTTCTAAAGGCATTCTATGCATGAAGGTAAAAAACCTTCTGTGTGCTGTTCCCCCCACAGCTCCCCTAATGCTCACCTGAGCCCCTTCTCAATTCAGCCATGCGCATTGGTGCATGTGTCTTGGGACTCTATATCCTCATTGGCTGATATACAATAGTGGGAGACGATCACAGCCATTGAGCCAATAAGCAGAGAGTGGGGGTGGGGCCAAGACGCAGCTTTATGTTTCTTATGGATGCATAGATCGGGGTTAGGGAGCAAGCAAGCAGCTTGCTATTGGGGGCACTAGTAGAGGAACCAGGAGGGGGATCCAAGCAGAAGAGAATCAAGCTGGCTTTGTGCAAAACCACTGCACTAAGTAGGTAAGTATGACATGTTTGTTAAAAAAAAAGGAACCCGTAGAATCACTT
The DNA here is from genome assembly GCA_029574335.1 of Rana kukunoris. Lineage (NCBI taxonomy): Eukaryota > Metazoa > Chordata > Amphibia > Anura > Ranidae > Rana > Rana kukunoris. The sequence goes on along the minus strand of CM056053.1, from coordinate 437,772,895 downwards.
TAAGTAATACTTACATGTCTTGTCCCTGCACACAGCCCTTGGCATAACAGTGAAAAGAGAAGCAGTAGACTGATAAATGTATTACTTTAACCACTTAGGGACCGCCCCACATACATTTACTGTGGCAAGACAGCCCTTAAGCGCAAATACATGTACCTGTACGTGATTCTCGTGCACAGGTCAGGGCCATATGTGCAGCCACCCACAGTCACTTACTGGTAAGAAAGAAGGACAGTCTGCCTATGTAAACAAGGAAGATTGTCCTTCTCACAGACAGGAAAAGAGTCGTCTGTAATTACTGCTAATCAGGAAAACAGACGTCTCTCTTCCTTAAGTACATCTCTCCTCCACACAGTAATAAAACACTGCCAGAGAACACAATTAACCCTTTGATTTCCCCTGATGTTAACCCCTTCATTTATACAATGCCTTTGCATTTTTTTTTAGCACCGATCACTGTATTGGTGTCACTGGTCCCAAAAAAGTGTCAGATTTGTCCACCACAATGCCACAGTCCCCCTAAAAATCACTGATCACTGCCATTACTAGTAAAAACATAAACAAATGTCCCTAAAAATATCCCATAATTTGTAGACACTATGGGGCAGATTCACAGACATTTTGCTTAGCGTAGCGTATCAGAAATACACTACGCCGCCGTTTTTTACCTTGCTCTACGTGGAATTCAGGTAGATTTTCTCCGGTAAACGACGGCGGCGTAGTGTATTTCTCCCGTCGCAATCCATCTGCGCGAGTAGGGGGCGTGAAACATTTAAATTAGGCGCGTTCCCGCGGCGATCGATCTGCGCATGCTCCGTTCGCAAATTTCCCGCCGTGCATTGCGCGAAATCACGTCGTGACGTCATTCGTTGTTTTTGTAGCGTACTTTACGGCCGATCCACGTCCCGACGAGTTACGTAAACAAAATAAAAATTTAAATAAATTCGAAGCGGGAACGACGGCCATACTTAACATGGGCTACGTAAAGTTAGAGCAGCAAAAAGCTGCTCTAACATTACGTAGTAAAAAATAGACGAAAACGATTGCGACGCCCGCTCGTATGTTCGTGAATCCCCGTAAAAACACATTTGCATATCCCGACGCACCAAAACGACGCAAACTCCTCCCAGCGGCCGCAAATAGATGGCAGCGTAGATCCGAAGGCTTACGAAGACGTAAGCCTCTCGGATCGAAGCCCGAAGCCGGCGTATCATGGTTTGAGGATTCAAACTAGTGATACGCCGCGCGAAATTTGAAATTACTCCTGTCTAACCCCAGTTAGACAGGCGTAATTGTTTTGTGAATCTGCCCCTATAACTGTTGTGAAAACCAATCAATATATGCTTTTTGTTTTTTTACCAAAAATATGTAGCAGAATACAAATTGGCCTAAATTGATGAAGAAATTCAATTTTTTTTTATTGTAAATGTTTTATAGCAGAAAGTAAAAAATATAGTTATTTTTCAAAATAATCGTTTTTTTTATAGCAAATAAAATTAAAACTGCAAAGGTGATAAAATATCACTAAAAGAAAGCTCTATTTGTGGGGGAAAAAAGAACATCAATTTTATTTGGGTACAGTGCAGCATGACTGTGCAATAGTCAGTTAAAGCAATGTAGTGCAGTATAGCAAAAAATGGCCTGGCCAGGAAGTGGGTGAAACCTTCGGGAGCTGAAGTAGTTAACTCTATTCTCTTCTTTATTTAACACGATTCTTGTTAGCCCATGAGCACATAAACATAAGTCAAAGTTTAGGTTCTTATGTGTTTGCATAAAAAACAATGTTGTATTGAATGTTATAATTTTTCTATATAAGGCGGCCTACACACGACCGGTTTCCTCGGCAGAATTCAGCAAGAAACTCGATGGGAGACGTAGTCTGCCGGGGAAACCGGTCGTGTGTACACTTTTCGCCGAGAAACCCGTCGAGGAACTTGTCGAGCCAAAAAGAGAGCATGTTCTCTAATTCCTCGATGGGCAATGGGAAAATTTGGCTCGACTACTTTTTTGACTGCCGAACAAGGAACTCGACGGGGAAAACGATGTGTTTCGCCCCAACGAGTTTCTCGGTCGTGTATACGCCGCCTCAGACTTAAATAAAACATATGTATCTATCTATCTATCTATCTATCTATCTATCTATCTATCTATCTATCTATCTATCTATCTATCTATCTATCTATCTATCTATTCTACTGTAAGGCCGCCTACACACGATCGGTCAAAATAGATGAAAAAGGACTGAAGGACTGTTTCATTGGTCCAAACCGATCGTGTGTGGGCCCCATTGGTCAGTTATCCTTCGGTCAAAAAAAAGAGAACTTGCTTTAAAATTCGACGCATGCTTGGAAGCATTGAACTTCGTTTTTTTCAGCATGTCATTGTGTTAAAACATGTAAACATCACCGGGTTCTAACACAATCGTTTTTTTAACCGATGGTGTGTAGGCACATCAGACCATCAGTCAGCTTCATCGGTTAACCTTCGGACTGTTCTCACCGGATGGACTGATCGTGTGTATGCAGCCTAAGGGGTATACTCAAGCAGACTCCCCTGCCAAATTCATGACTTCAAAAAGATCTCTCAGTCCTAAAAAAAAAATATAGGGCCAGATTCTCGTAGATCTGCCCTTTTTCTGCGTAGCATAGCGTATCCCCTTTACGGTACGCCTCCACACTTTTTACGGGCAAGTGCTGTATTCTCAAAACACTTACTCCATAATTTGCGGCGGCGTATCGTAAAGGGGACGGCGTAAGGCCACGTAATTCAAATAGGGAAGGAGGGGGGCGTGCTGTATTTAAATTAAGCGTGCCCCCGCACCGAAACGAACTGCGCATGCGCCGGCCAGAAACGTAGCCCACTGCGCATGCTCCATAGTACAATGCAAATACATTGGTTGCGACGACAACGTAATAAACGTACAGCTCTATTCGTGACGAGTTACGTAAACGACGGAAAAACACTATGCTGTCCCGACGTCTATACCTAACATGGCTTATGCCGGACCTACGCAAGGTTACCCCTCAAATAGCAGGGGTAACCTTACGCGTACACAAACTATGTAAACAACGTCGACGGCACGCAACTTTGTTCGGGAATCGGCGTATCATGCTCATTTGCATATTCGACGCTGAAATCGACCGGAACGCCACCTATCGGCCAGCGTAACATTACAACATAGATCCGACGGTGTAAGTGACTTACGCAAGTCGAATCTAAGCAAAATCTATGCGTAACTGATTCTAAGAATCGCATAGATACCCAGGGCCAGATACAGCGATACGACGGTGTATCTGGAGATACACCGTTGTATCTCTTTTGAGAATCTGGCACATAGTTTTGCATTATGGCAACAAGAACACCAAAGTCTCTCAAAAAATTCTTTATTGCTGCTGGATAACTTCCAATGTGATACAATAATTGTCCACAATATTGAAAATGTTGGATTGTGTTTGCATTGTAAATCTTAACTAAAACCTACCAATAGTCCTAAAATATAGAAATATTATTGAAAGAATAAGGAAAAAAACAGGATGTCATGCTAACCAAGCAGTAAATAGGAAAATCGTGCCTCAAACAAATGCCAACATAACTTATAAAAAAAATACCTCATCAAATTCTTCATTTGTGTTAAACTGTTGCCCTCTTTCTTTAACAAGTGACAAGGCTGAATAAATATAATGAGGAGAAATTGTACCAAAATGAAGATGTTTCTCCCGTCGACATCAAGGGGTCTGTTTATCAAAGTCTGCAGCTAAAGCTAGTACCACACATATCAAAAGAAAAAATCCAATTGAATTTCAATTTCAATTGGAATGGCCCTTCTTGATAAAATAGATGACGTGTTGTTTCCCAGCTGGGTAACACTGATAAATGCCACCAATCTCAAAAGTAATAACAATTTGTAACTATGTAATAGGACATATTGGCGGACTGAGGAGACCATTATAATGTTTCAGCTTTAATTATTTCACCAGACTAAAGTCTTAAAACATATTGTTTTACAGCCAAGGTCATCAAAGTGTAAACACTAACTACAACTTTATTTAATGTGAGCATAAATTGTAAACTTGCACAGCGCTGACCAGCTATGTCATTAGTCTCTGTCTTAATCTGTATATTCCAATTTGTATTCGCCTTAGAACACTGAAGATTATATCTAGGTAATTTATAAATGACTCAGGATTTTAAAAGATTTATAAGTATAAAATATAATTGAGCTTTATGAGAATTATGGATGTTTTGTAGTGTGCTTAAATGTGCTCTGATTCCAAAAAAATACAGTAACAAGATTGCTTTGTCTCTTCGCTGGCTGTTCAGCTTTGTAAAGTAATTGAACTGCGTTGGGAAAAAGGTACCTGTGTTTGTGTTATATATATAAAACCTTGTTCTATTTACACCATGCTGTTGCTGATTGCTTTAGTTTCAGTGTGGCATTCTGTGAATCCTAAAATATTAAGGCACCCCTGTTCCTAGTCATTTGAGTTAGGTTGTCTTTGGCTCTCTTCCACAGGAATACTGGAAAGTAGCAGCAAAATATATACCATATGTTTCTGAATGAGATTTGTGAGACACAAACAGGATACAAAATAGGGAAGGAAATGGTTTTCCTTTTTTTTCTGAGCATTCAAACTTATGGTAACTGCCAAATAGTAAAATATATAAGATATATCTAATGAGTAATTGCTTTACTATACAAAAGACATCAAGTTTTTTTTTTATATATTGAAGATTGGCTGTTTCTACCCCTTAGGCCGCGTACACACGATCAGACATGTCCGAGGAAACATGTCCGACGGACCATTTTCATCGGACCAGGCTGAAGTGGTCTGTTGGTCTGATGTGCGTACACACCATCGGACCAAAATCCCCTCGGACCAGAGCGACGTGATGAAAAAAACGAAGTTCAATGCTTCCAAGCATGCGTCGACTTGATTCTGAGCATGCGCAGGATTTTGGTTCGATGATTTCGTGTACTAACCATCGAACCTGTCCGACGGACAGGTTTCCAGTGGACATGTTTCTAAGCATGTTTGGAAACTTTTGTCCGCTGGAAAACGGTCCGATAGGCCGTACATACGATCGAACATGTCTGCTGAAACTGGTCTGCGGACCAGTTTTAGCAGACATGTTCGAACGTATGTATGCGGCCTTAGGCTGTTATTAAACCTGTAATGAATCATACGAGCTGCATGGGCACAGTCCTTTGGTACCAAGCAAGATCCGGGTACTGCAATCTCAACTGCTATGGTATAAGCAGTGAATTAGGTGAAGTCCATCTCCTGGTGCCCATAATCTTGTCTTCCAGCAGAGTAGAAAGAGTAGTCTTCAGGGCACCCTACATTAGGATGGAAGGCATGTCCTGCAGAGCTATGGAAGAGGCATTGAGAGGACTGATCATACTGTGCACAACTAGTTGGTGAATTATACATAACTAGCATTTGTGGCTGCATAAAGAAATGTCCAACAAAAAGTTTGAAGCACTTGCTTAAATGTTTTTTTTTTAGCCTGGACAACAGCTTAAAACCCTTCCCACCCAGCCCCACCAGCCCTTTTAATTAATCTATAATGATTTAGGGGGTAGGAAGGTCTGCCTGATCACATGACTGCTGATATTGTCATTCCAATTTATTGTAAATGCTAAATAGTAGAATATATAAGATGGACCCAATATGTAATGGCTTTACCGTACAGAACACATCAAGTTTTTTATATTGTAGTTTTATATTGTAGACTGGCAGTTTATGCCCCTTAGGCTGTTAATAAACCTGAAATTAATCAGCAGCATGGGCACAGTCTTTCTTGCAAATGTATGTTGTACTTTGGTGCCAAGCACGATCCAAGTACTGCAATCTGCAACTGTTATGGTATAAGCAGTGGATTAGGTGAAGTCCATCTCCTGGTGCCCTGAATCTTGACTTCCAGCATAGCAGAAGTAGGAGTATCCATGGCACCCTACATTAGGATGGACGGCATGTCCTGCAGAGCTGGGGAAGAACGCATTGAGTTGGTTAGCAACATTTCCTGGTGAATTATACCTAACTAGAGCTTGTGGCTACATAAAGAAATGCCCAACAAAAAGGTTGAAGCACTTGCTTACATTTTTTTTAAGCCTGAACAACAGCCTTAACCCCTTTCCACCCAGTCCCAGCAATCCTTTTAATTAAGCTATAATGGTTTGGGGTGGGAAGGTCTGCCTGATCACATGACTGGTGAGATTGGCTGTCACAGTGGTCACATGATCAGTAGCCAGACTCATAAGCTCCCAATCATTGCCAGTGACCAGGATTTTTTTTTTATCACAGTGAGCGCACGGCACGGCAATCTTTTCAATCCAATGGATGCATATGTGTAACATATAGGCATTAAAGCACAGCATCTTTGTTGTTACACATATGCATTATGTTGGCAACCAGTGGTTAAAGTAACATAGTCACAAAACCAGATAATTGTTATTATGAAAAACAAAATCTGAGCAGAGATTATCTTGAGTGAAAGCCACATGTTAAAATAGTCACTAAATACAGAGATATAAATAGCTGAAGATATTTACAGACCTTCATTTTTTTTTTCATAAAAGTTGAGCCTGAACCTCGCTCCACTAATTTTCCCATCCTCTCTATTTGTTATTTAGAGTGTCTTAGGCCATGTACACACGATCAGACCGGTCCGATGAAACCCCTTTAACGGACCAAGCTGAAGTGGTCTGATGGTCTGATGGTCTGATCGGACCAAAAATCTGATCAAACCAGAACGTGGTGACGTAGAACACAACGACGTGATGAAAAAACTAAGTTCGATGCTTCCAAGCACGCGTCGACTTGATTCTGAGCATGCGCGGGTTTTTGGTCCGATGCTTTTGTGTACTAACCATCGAATCTGTCCGACGGACAGGTGTTCGTTGGACAGATTTTAAAGCAGGTTTTAAAACTTTGGTCCAATGGGCTGAACACACCATCGAATTTGTCTGATGAAACTGGTCTTCAGACAAGTTTGATCGGACCGGTCTGATCGTGTGTAGGAGGCAGACTGGTATATAACCCAATTAAACATTTCTGGGAATAGAATAGAATTTCATGTGGTCTTAATTGAATGTGATTATATGAGTATATTGAGTATACAATGTGTCCTTTAGATTGTAAGCACCTATTCCTTCTATATTGAAGCTGTATTGTAAATGTACTGACTTCCTTTATATTCTAAAGCGCTGCACAAACTGTTGGAGCTATTTAGATTCTGAATAATAATAATGTTAATAATAATATTCAGTTTAGCATTTGCTAAAGTTTGTAATAGGTTTACTTTATGTTCCTTGCTTCCTGTTGAATTCACTTAGAGCATATCAGGACTGAGTCTTTAGTTTTATGACTACATTATATATGGAGACAATAATTCTGCATTAGAAGTATCAAACTCTTGCTTTGAAAAATCGCTGCCACACTTCCTACCGAAAATAAATTCTAGCAATTACATTATAACCGGATTGCTTGTGGAGTATCTACTTTGATGACACCCTTAACTTCAGATGTTGATTTAATTGCTGTATTGTATGACCACAGTTTCATTAACCCAGCAGGATTCACATAGTGATAAAATGATAAACACTGAGTTGCTAGCCTAAATCTCAATTCTTGTTTCACTGCATTTGAAATGTTCTGCAATTTCTATTTTGCCTTTGGACATTTTAAAATCAAGTATGCTTGTTTACAGTTATAATCATATGTAATGTCTTGTTTGAGGTAGGAGTAATGACTCCTGTTAGAATCATAATGTGTCTTGGTTTATGTTTTCTTTTAGTAGATTTTATTGGGTTAAAGGGAAATTATAAATGTATACGTCTTTTTATTTTTCCCATTCAAGGGGTGTTAAATAAAACTTACTTAGTTTAGAAAATGATACTAAACTGCAAAGTATTTTAATTTCTTTAGGAACTTGAGTGCCATAAGATTCTTAATATTTCTACTTACGAAAAATCCTTAAATCCTACAAATGAATTTGATTTTCGGTTTTGACCTATCGGTTAGGAATCCATCGGTTAAATTTAAAGCAAGTTGGCTTTTTTTTAACCGAAGGTTAAATAACCTATGGGGCCTACACACGATCAGTTTTGACCGATGAAAACGGTCCATCAGATCGCTGTTCTCTGGTTAACCTATCATGTGTACAAGGCCTAAGGTGAGCACAGCTGCATCATCTTTACTAAACTCTCTAAATAATCTCTAGCCAATTGTAAATTCTGAAACAAATATGCAGACTTTTGGATGTCCGAAGGGAACATATGTTGACCTTATTTACTATCCTTTATTTTTCAAAGTGAATATTAGCTTTGCCAAATGTACAGTGAACAGCCAATATATCTCCCCTTTCACAGGTTTTTTTCTAATGCCGCGTACACACGATCATTTCTCGGGTTGTAAAAAATTAAGTTTTTCAGGCTCTAGAAAAAACAACGTTTTTTTCAACTGGATCATTAAAACGGCCTTCCCTGCACACGATCATGAAAACAAATGCTCTAGCAAAGCACGGTGACGTACAACACATACAACAGCACTATAAAGGGGAAGTTACATTCATGTGGCGCCACCCTTGGGGCTGCTTTAGCTGATTTTGTGTTAGTAAAAGACGATTTGCGCTTTTCTGTCTGTTACAGCGTGATGAATGTGCTTACTCCATTACGAACGGTAGTTTTCCCAGAACGAGCACTCTCGTCTCATAACTTGCATCTGAGCATGCACCGATTTTTCACGTCATTAAAGCCCACACACGACCATTTTTTACAACCCAAAAAACAATGTTAAAAAGTCGCTAAAAAATAGAGCATAAAGGTGTACTTTTAAAACATTGTACTTTTCATTTATCTTTGCCATTGAATAAATAAAACTAAAATGATTCCTGAAATGCATTAAAAAGAAAATATTGATTATTCAATATCATAGGTAATGGAAATCAAAAGGCAAGTAGACAGAAAAAGTCTTCTGATTCATCTGCGTCACACAACCACTAGACCTAATAAGATTAATAAAGTACATTGTTGACAGAGATCTTTTGCCCCACACAGGTCATTTTTTTTCTGAAGCCAATCACAGGTACTTCAGGGACACAGGTATTGGGGTGGGGCGACATTTTTTTAAATGGCATCTGGTGTAGTCAGTGGACCTAAAGTTTTTGACCTAAGGTTAGGCATAACATTTAAATTTTAAACATATCCCCATTACAAAATTTACCAATTTTAAGATCATCTTGACAATTGCAGATACTCAGCAAAAATGAAAGAGTTTAAGACAGAAAATGAGAACTAAAACAAACTGAATGTATTGTGTTCTCTGTTTAGTCAAATAGTTCTTTATTTATATTTCAGCTGAAGATGCTTGTGGAGGCACTGTACGAGGAACCAATGGAATCATCTCAAGCCCTGGATTTCCTAATGAATACCACAACAACGCTGACTGCACATGGACGATTGTCACGGAACCTGGAGACACCATATCGCTTGTTTTTACGGATTTTCAGATGGAGGAAAAATATGATTTCTTAGAAGTTGAAGGATCTGAGCCACTGAAAATATGGTAAGATTATCACATCTCTGTTGTGGTCCAAAGGGTTAGTCCACTCAAAAGTGAGCTTTCGGTTCTGATAGATACTGAAGAGTTAAATGTTTTAGTCATGTTTTTTAGTGTTAGTCACGTGACTAGGCTCCTTTCTCTGCTTTGATTTTCCACATCTTTGCTTTATAAATATGTGGATTTTTTGGCTTGTGATAATGCCATACTACTGGTTTTTATATGGGTCCAATGAGTTTTAAAGTTGCGATAGCTGGAAGCCAGGCGATTCAACCCATCAGACTGTCTGTATAACTGAAATATTAGTCTGACCCTTTAACCACTTAAGGACCGCCTCCTGCACATATATGTCGGCAGAATGGCACGGCTGGGCACAAGCACATACAGGTACGTGCTGTGCTAGTACCCAGCCATGGGTCACGGGCGCGCGATCGTGTCATCCCTTTTATAGTGGGACACAATCGATGACGTCACACCTACAGCCACACCCCCTATAGTTGTAAACACACTTCAGGTCACACATATCCCCATCAGCGCCCCCTGTGGTTAACTCCCAAACTGCATCTGTCATTTCCACAGTAAACAATGCATTTTAAATGCATTTTTTGCTGTAAAAATTACAATGGTCCCAAAAATGTGTCAAAATTGTCCGAAGTGTCCGCCATAATGTCGCAGTCATGAAAAAAAATCTCTGATCGCCGCCATTAGTAATAAAAAAATAATAATAAAAATGCAATAAAACTATCCCCTTATTTGTAAACGCTATCAATTTTGCGCAAACCAACCGATAAACGCTTATTGCGATTTTGTTTACCAAAAATAGGTAGAAGAATACGTATCGGCCTAAACTGAGGAAAACAATTTGTTTTATATATTTTTGGGGGATATTTATTATAGTAAAAAATATTGCATTTTTTTCAAAAGTGTCGCTCTATTTTTGTTTATAGCGCAAAAAATAAAAACCGCAGAGGTGATCAAATACCACCAAAATAAATCTCTATTTGTGGGGAAAAAAGGACGCCAATTTTGTTTGGGAGGCACGTTGCACTCCCGTGCAATTGTCAGTTAAAGCGTCGCAGTGCCGAATCTCAAAAAGGGGCAAGGTCCTTTAGCTGCATTTTGGTCCGGGTCTTAAGTGGTTAATATTGCCTGTACTTGTTATGTACTTTATCCAACAGTCTCTGAGATTTGAGATGCAACAAAAAAGAAAATAATAATAATAATAATAATAATAAAAAATAAATAATCACACTTTGGCTTCATCTCATTTTCTGCTCATCACTGCTAATGGAACAGACACAAATATATTACACCCTGCACCCATTGCTTCCCTACAAACAATGTAGGGGAGGCTGAGCTATGCACTAGATATATACTTTAAAGGTTGTAAATACATAGGGCCAAATTCAGGTAACCTATGCTATTCTAACCTATGCTGGCGTATCTGTTTTCTGTATTCAGAAAACAAGATTTGCCGGGATGGAGTCTAGATACAAGCGGCGTAAATGTATTTCGCCGTCGTATCAGAACTGCAATTTTAAAATGGCCGCTAGGGGCGTTACCGCTGATTTACGCCGAGAATATGTAAATCAGCGAGATACGGCAATTCACGAACGTACGCGGGCCCGACGCAGTCACTTTACGACGTTTCCGTAAGGGGTTTCCCGCCGTAAAGATAAAGCAACAAAAATCACGTGTATCCTATGTTAAGTATGGCCGTCGTGACAGCGTCGAATTGAAAAAGTTTCACGTCGTTTGCGTAACTTGTCCGTGAATGGGGATTGACGTCATTGACGTTCACGTAGAAAACACCGTCCTAATGTGGAGCATGCGCACTGGGATACATTGATGGCCGGCGCATGTGCAGTGCGTTCGCCGCGGGATCGCGCCTAGTTTAAATACTACACGCCCCCTACCCGCCCAATTTGAATTACGCTGGCCCATTTTCGCTACGCCGCCGCAACTTTAGGAGCAAGTGCTTTGTGAATACAGTACTTTCTCCTAAAGTTTCAGCGGAGTAACGTAAATGAGAAACGTTACTCAAGAATAAAGATGGGCCCATCTACCTGAATCTGGCCCATTATCTGCAACACCAAAAGGAAAGCCTTCTCACTAGAGATGCAAGATGTTCCCACTAGATGTTGCTAAAATTTACACAAATCCCTTTCCTAATCTCCATGGCTGGAAATTCTCTGGTTTTCACTCAAAGACTCCAGCTAATCAGTTTGAGTTCCCTCTGGCACCATGCAATTAAATGTTTAAAGACACTGTTATCAATATTGCCATGCATTGTAATGATTGCCCATTTGTTGCCCACAAGAGCAACAAATGAGCAAATTGCTGTTGCCCATGTGTTCTTTGGATTGCCATTTCAGCTTATTAAACCCACGAGTTTGCCATGGTGTGCACCAACCTATTGCAGGCTCACTAGCTTTTAAACATTTCCAGGTATGCTAACCTATCTAAAGAAAAGCCATATCTCATATGCCTATAACTAATTATTCTAGATGTCAGGTTTTTAGGAACATTTACATATTAAGGATTGGGCAGATCTCAGCAGGTTCAAAATGTATTTCCTAAAATATCTTTCACATAATTATACCATATCCATATCAATGTATACTGTATTTGCTGTATCTGGATTTCTTCTATAAAACATTTTTCTTCAGTTATCTGGCTGTGTACAGTACAACAGTGCACAGAACTTGGAAATTGTTATTCATTGCCAGAATAGTGTGTGGTGTGAAGGTGTCTAACGATAGTGTCTGATGATTCTATGAAATGTGCTTGCTCAGCAGCAGGAAGGAGATTGGAAGAGATCATTCATTTCCAACGTTATGCTGACAATAAAAATGGCCAAATGTCACCCTGTAGTATATGGGTAGAAAAGTTATGGGACTGCCTGATCAGCAAGTACTAAGTGACCAGTTACTGATGTGTATGGGTACTCTTATTTGTTCAATTTCGCCAGCTGTCTTCATTGACATGCAACATATTTTAGTAAGAACTGTCGACTGTTTTATTGCAAGTTGGCATATCCTGGTAGCAGATTTATTTTTATTTTTTTAGAAAATGTGTTTATGTCACCCAAAGGTCCCAGTTGTGTCAAGGTGATCTTGATTTTTGTAGGTGGTAAGATTAAAGAGGCCCAAAATGAACCTATGTTTAAACTAACAGTGCAGATATCTTTTAAAATCCCCTAATGTATTTCTGTGTACCACGTTTCCAGGAACATACTGCACAAACTTTAAAAACATAACATAAAAAATATTTCAAGCTTAACCTCTGAAAGAATTGGATAAAGTAGGTAATTGTTAACATTTCAGCTTTTTTGATTCTCCTCTGTTACTCTATTTGGAAGTTCTCATTTTTGACACCCATACAAAAATGGGAGATGCAGGTATTTCTATGACAGGAAGAGAGAAAGCAATAAAATATTCAGTATGAAGAATATATGTCCTAACTCTTCCATTCTCTACTAAATATTTGGATTTGCTTTGACCTGTGTTCCCATTGGCAACCTTCCCCATTGCTTGTTGTTCTGATATATTTAAATGACTTAGAAAAACAGGGGTTGGTGGAAGAATGTTTCCCAATAATGATTGATGAGTACTCACAATCCCAATATGGAAAATAAATAAAAAGAAATTGAACAAGAAGGGTTGAGGGGAAGCCTCTTCCCAACTTTTAGGGATCTTTCTGTGAGGTATCAATCTTAGTAATAAGGTAAGCACACCAAAACACGAATGTTGATTATCAAAATTAGAAAATTTAATTTACATATTTAAATGACTATATTAAATATAGACTAGGCCCACTAGAGAATGCAAACATTCATTTGGAAAACAATTTGCATCCCTTACTAAAGGAAAGTTCCAGGCAAAAACGCAACTATGTATTAAATAAGAGAGGACCCCACTCCCATTCATTTTTGGATATCATTTTTTTTTGTCACTTGGTACCCTTTTTAATGTCTTCATGATGGACTTCCGTCCTAGCTCGCTGCGTCAATGTACGTTATTTCCTCTTTTGCATCAGCTCCTAGGATAGCTGTGTCATCAAGTCCAGGAGTCAATGGGTAAGATCGGGAGACCTCACTCTATTTGCGAAATCGGGAAGTGCATGCTGGGTAGCCAGAATACACCTAATCTCAGAAGAGAGACCCAGCGGGCTTCAAATGCCCACAGTTAGGATGGCCTTGCTGTGTATAAGGGGAATAATGTAAGAAAACTGCTGCACAACTAACAAAAAGGGGACACTTTTTAGTATAGCAAATTGTTAAAGAAAGGGGTAAATTTGTAAAAAAAAAGAAGAAAAAATTGTCCGGAACTCCGCTTTAACAGCTGTTGATTAAGGATGAGGTTCGAGTTCGAATCGAACCCATGTTTGACTTGAACATCGCCTGTTCGGTTGTTCTCTGAATTGCGAACATTATGGGCTGTTTGCACCAAATTCAAGTGCCGTGTCATGGCCCATAATTCACTGCGGCTTGCAGTGCATTGCTTGGTGATGATTGGCCAAGCATGCACTATGACCCGCATGCTTTGGCCAATCACAGCATGGTAAGAATGGAGAAACATAATTGGCCAAAGCCAGGGTGGCTCTGGCCAATTATGTCTCAGGGGGTTTAGTACATGCCCCACACTATATAAGGCCACTATATAAGGCACCACCCTTTGGGCTGGTTTTGGGCTGCATGCTTGATTCTGAGCATGCACGTTTTTTTCCCCTCGGAAAAGCATACACACAACCGTTTTTCGCAACGAGAAAAAGACTGACGGGAAACACGGCAAAAAAAAAGAGAGCTGGTTTCAATTCTTTTGTGGCCATTTTTTTCTTTGAGAAAACTGCTAGGGAGCCTGCACACGATAATTTTTCACGACCAATATAAAAAATGGCAGTTTTCTCGTCGGGAAAACCGGTCATGTGTACAGGGCATAACAGCCATTTACATGACTCCTAGGGGCGCTACAACTGGATTGGCTGCCCCTGCACTAGACCCTTCCAGAAGGTTCCTTCAAGCCTTTAAAGGATATGTTTTACTGTCCACACTAGTGAGCACTCTAAAGTTCACTGATTCTTCCTGTAACTGTGACAGCTACACAGACAGTCTGCAGAAGCCTAAATTGCACCTGTGACCTGTTGATCATGGATGCAATGCTTTACAGACACCTAATTTAAAAAAAAAATGATTGCGCATTTTTTATTTTACCTGCAAAATGCTTTGATGATATCTACTACAAAAAAAAGAATTGAGAGATTGTCTGGGAAATGTTATGAGAAATATGGAAAGTTCCTAGTAAACCAAAAAACACAATTCTGTAGAAACACTTTGGGACAGTTTGGCAGGGAAACAATCTAACATATATATAAAAAAAAAAAACATAAAATGCACAGGGTCCCTACAAGTGATTCTTAAAGCGGAAGTAAACCCATCGATTTAATAGTTTCAAAAAGCAGTTAAATTTCCAGCATGCCGGGATTGCCAACTGTCACATTGGTTGTGCTCTCAACCAAACTGTCAAACCATCCAATGGCTGGTGTCATAACTGATCACATGTGCAGCACCACAGCAGTTGAAGATTAAACATAGGCCAAAATGGCAGCTTCCTTGGCTGAAAATAATAGAAGGGTTTACTTCCACTTTAAGTCTATGTCTTAGTTGCAACACGTAACAGAGACAGAATCAACACATTTAATTTATTAAAACTATACAAGCAATCAAAATATACTGTACACTGTCTGCAACTCCTACAGAGTTCATAGAAAAACATCTTGGTATGACCTTATTTTTGAATCTCTGGAATATATTGAGGTCAAGAACAGTTACGTTGTCCTAGAAACATGTAATCTTGTGCTTACTTTTCTCAAATATACCAAGCGTGAGGTGCTATATATTTATCTGGGTTACTTCAAATGTACAGCATATAATTTAAAGCTGTTTGATATTTTGAGGTCAGCAGTATATACACAAAAATCTATTTGTTAGTGAACTAAAAATATACAGCAGGGTAAATTGAAACAGTAAAGCACAATGATCTCCAGACAGCAATTCAGAGCATTTTTAGTGTGCCACAAGACTGTATTTTACCTAAAAGGTGCTTGGCTATTGTCTGATTTTTCAATCTGCTAGCTCCTTTGGTGGTCCATCCACTTTTTTTGTCACGGAAATAGTCACAGGTTTAACTACACGTTATTCTCTAAAAGACAGTCAATGTATGACTTCAAATACTAACCCCCTCGAAAAAAAAACTGTTTAAGAAAATAAATAACTGGATGCTGTAAAGAAAAACTAAATATATTTTTAGAAAGCACACAGTATTGTAACTTTTAACTGAAACTATTTTTTCAAATGTTTAGCTGCTTCCCATTCCATGATTTTGTAATTGTATTTTACCTACTGATTTGTAAATACTTTCTCCAGTCGTCATCTGTTTATAATGTAATGTGATTTGCATGCTTTGCTGATCCACTAGACATCTGAAATGTGCAGATTATCTTTGCAAGGTACAGGTACTATTAACCTGCATCCCTCATTTGACAGCTATAAGCATGCACAGTGCTCGCTGCAAGCTGTCACACTGGACTGTCACTGACAGCTAAAGGCCTCTACAAATGATAAGCAACCAGTAAGTGTCATTACTGAGCATAAGATCACTATGACAGTGCAGGTGACTAGAGGTTCACTCGTAAAATACATTTCAGCTTACAGATACCACTTCAATCTCAGGATAACACCTTAAGGGCTCATTCACACTAGTAATGCTGTCTGAGGGGTGATACATTTTCTGATTGCTCGTCAGAGAGCATTTGACAGGCAGTGAGGAGGTGTTGCATAAGCTCCCCCTTACCTGCTTTAACCCTTCAGAACACACACTAGCAAACTGCAGCCACATGGATTGTGTGCGGCTGCAGGCAGTTGTGTCACCAAAAGTAGAAAATAAAAAAGATCACTGAGCTAAAAGGGTGTAGCAAAGCTCAACATGTACGAGGGGTGCTAATCCCAAAGATTTTACATGTTTCGTTCCATGTATCTCGGAACTTTGTCAGAACCATTTTAGTAAGCAATTAGGCTCTTCATTTAGGAGGGGTGTCTGTGTTTTGTGGAGGGTGGATGTGCTATTCATATAACTCGGTCCTCCTGCGGGAGAATCAAGCTTGTTTAGTTACCATTAAATGTCGTTATTGGGGTTCTTTTAATGGGGAATGATCTGGGTAGGTCCACCTATTATAGGAGACCAGTTTTAATGTCCTATATATGTTTTTGATATAGCTTATGGCTTCAATAAAATTAGTAGTTAACTCTTTAGGGTGTGCAGCGGTCTGTTTCTTTTTTATTTTCTATTTTTGGTCATACTTTATATCAGATGGCACCCCCACGATAATATTGGTTAGTACTGCAGCTCTTACAATCAGGTGGGAAGCCCATATTCTCTTTTTCTTCACTATAGTTGTGGAGTGTCCCCATTGACTTTAATGGGCCATGATCGGTGGGTGACACAGGGTATAATTCCTTCTGCAGCTGTGAAGCAAAGCATCCTGGCCATGGTCTCTGCAGCTAAAAGGGGAAAAATTGAAGGGTGAGAAATCCATAGCACAGCAGCAGCTTTACCACCCACACTTCCAAAACGCTAGTTTAAACAAGCTATAAATGTCAGATACAGTGACAGAATTACAAAAAATGATATAATCACAAGGAAAATGCCCTACACATTTTATTGTTTCTGGAATTGCCAGTTGTCTGAGGCCGCGTACACATGATTGAATATGTCCGCTGAAACTGGTCCGTGGACCAGTTTCAGCGGACATCTTCGATCGTGTGTACGGCCTATCGGACCGTTTTCCAGCAGACAAAATTTTCTAAACATGCTAAGAAACCTGTCCGCTGGAAACCTGTCCATCTGACATGTTCGATGGTTAGTACACAAAATCAGGAGACAAAAATCCCACGCATGCTCAGAATCAAGTCGACGCATGCTTGGAAGCATTGAACTCCGTTTTATCATCACGTTGTTGTGTTCTACGTCACCGCGTTCTGGTCTAAGGGGATTTTTGTCCGATGGTGTGTACTCACATCAGACCAACAGACCACTTCAGCCTGGTCCGATGAAAACGGTCCATCGGACAGGTTTTCTCGGACATGTCTCATCGTGTGTACGCGGCCTTACTGTCTCTGGTTTCAATGCTTTGAGATATTGACCTGGGAAAGACAGCAAATAAGTTAAAGATTGAGGGCCAGATTCAGGTAGAGTTAGGCTGGACTATCAGTGATACTCCAGCCTAACTCTCACTTTGAGCCGGTGTTTCTGTTTTCTGTAGTCAGAAAACAAGAAACGCCGGGTTGGAGTTCCTATACGAGCAGCGTAATTGTATTTCGCCATCGTATAGGAACTGCAATTTTAAAAATGGCGCTCGGGGCGATCCCGCTGATTAACGCAGAGAATATGCTAATCAGTGAGAATCGGCAATTCACGATTGTATTCGGGCGCGACGCAGTGACTTTCCGACGTTTCCGTAAGAGATATGCGGCGTAAAGAAAAACCAGCCCCCTAGTGGAGTATCCTATGTTAAGTATGGCCGTCGTCATCGCATCGAATTTCCCTGACAGAATTTGGAGCATGCGCACTGACAGTCGACGCATGCGCAGTACATTCGCCGCGGGATCACGCCTAGTTATAATAATACACGCCCCCTACCCGCCCAATTTGAATTCCGCCGGCTCATTTTCGCTACGCCGCCGCAACTTTAGGAGCAAGTGCTATGTGAATACAGTACTTGCTCCTAAAGTTTCGGCGGAGTAATGTAAATGAGAAACGTTACTCTAAAATAAAGATTCGCCCATCTACCTGAATCTGGCCCTAAGATTTCAAATCTGCATGCTTGTTAAGAGACAACTGATCTCTTGTGCCATAAATGCATCCTTCTGCCTGTCAGCACTGGGGACCCACCAACTTGGTTCCAGCACTGTGCTGGAGAACACCATATGACAGGTAAGTCTGCCATAATGTACTAATATGCTGTGCATACTAGTACATTATTATAGCAAACTTTACTTCCTCTTTAAAGGCTAAAATGTTTAACTTCTGATGATTGAGACATGGAAATATTAATGCAAAACGGAAAGATCACCATCATAAGACACTGTAAAGCACTGGTGACTGCACTGGTTTGTTTTTGTAGAGGGCAGAGTGTAGGAAGAGTTTGAACCTTTGTCAAGTTTATGTTGTTGTTGCTGTTGCAATGGGAGAGATTTCCCATCTGGACCCACTCACACCTAATCTGTTGAGCTGGAGTTAGCTGCATAGATTAATGCAGGCTCAATGCAAGGACACATGAAAACAATTGATTTTTATGTACCCTGTTCACACCATTACATTGCATGGAGGTGTGGCGTGCTGCATATACAGTATGTGAATAATGTGTAATTTTTTGACACTTCAACAAGGTAAAATAAATTAACAGTGTGATGCCCTCTAACAATGCATCACACCAACCTTCACTACTAGAGTTTTTCAAACAAGGCAGCCCCTCCAACCCAAAGCACCCTTTCCCCATGTTGATGGGGACAATGGTCTCTTTCCCACAAACCTAATCTGTGGTTGTGAGGGTTTGCAGGCAGAGATCAGAATCTGGAAGCCCCCTTTAACAAGGGAACCCCCAGATCCCACCTCCCTCCATGTGAAGTATGAGTACATTGCAGCACTTCCCATTCACCAAATTTTTTTCAAAAACAATTAAAAACAGTAGAAAGGTTTTTGACCTTTCTTTTATTAAAAAAAATAAAAATAAAATGTCCCCCCCAAAATAAATTAATTAAACACTCTGCCGTCAATGAAGGTTGACCGCCTACTTCAGGCGCCTTCGTTGACAGTGCTTATATAGGTAAGGGGTGATGTCACCTGGTGGTCCCATCCCTTGTAGCATCACTGATCAGTGCATGCTGGGACGTTGATGTCACAAGGTGACATCTCCAGGTGATTCTGTCCCTTACCTATATAAGAACTGTCAAACACCAGAGCCTGCATTAGGTGGTTGGCCTTCATTGACAGCAGAATTTTTTTTATTTTTTTTGGTCAGACGGTGGCTGCAGAAATTGAATTTACATTTGGGGGCATTTTATTTTTGAGGTATTTTAATAAAGAAATAGTCATAAACATAGTCTACTGATTTTATTTATTTTCAACACATTTCCTGCTGAATGGGTAGGGGTACTATGTACTCCTACCCATTCACTTGAGGGGGCGAGATCTGGGGGTCCCCAAGTTAAAGGGGTCTTCTAAATTCCGATAAGCCTCCTGCCTGCAGACCCTCACAAACACAGTTCAGGGTGGTGGGGAAGAGATGCTTGTCCCCATCATCAAAGCACCCTCCCCCAGGTTGAGGGCATGTAGTCTGGTATGGTTCAGGAGGGGGGAGCTTGTTCAGCCCCCTTTACTGGTCTGCATGGCTGTGTGCTCGGATAAGGGTCTGGTGTGGGGGGATCCCATGCCGTTTTAAAATAAAATCGGCATTGGGTTCCCTTTAAAATCCATACCATACCCAAAGGGCCTGGTATGGACTGGGAAGGATGACCCCATGTTTTTTTTTCTTTTCTTTTCAGGGGGGGTGTTCGGCCCATCTCTACTCCCCTACACTAGATACCTCAGCACGCACACGTTTTTACACTTGTGTGAACAAGAAATCTGTTTCTTTGTGGTCATCAAGATAAGATAAAATCTATTCAATTATAGTGGCAGCGTGTTTTAACATCTGGCAGGTTTTACAGCCATCTGTGTTCCTATTGCAGAGAACTCCCACTTCTTGTTTGATCATCTGGAAGTGAAGGTAGGTCTACCTGACAGGGACCACAGACTGCTTTAAAAATCTGACAAAAGTTAGAACCTTTTGCTGGTGCTGAGATGTAACTTAAACATAATTAAATGGGAGTAAGAAAGCTAGGTTTTCTCTTTGAGGTCTAAAAATTAGGTTGAGTTCTGTACTTGCAGTTGGCTGCCAAAGAGTAGTAATGAATGAATGAATGAATGAATGAAAAATGTATATAGCGTGGCACATGCGAAGTAAATCACTTCTGGGCGCTTGTTGTTTCTGTCTCCTTTGAAATCAAAAGAGATGAGTCTTGATCTTTCTCCTGAAGGCTAAGTGGTTCTCCTCCAACCGAATGCTGGTTGGTAAAGCGTTCCATAGTCTGGGACCTTGGACAGCGAATCTTCTGTCTCCTTTGGACTTGTATCTGGCTTTCGGTATCTGGAGCAGATTTTGATTAGTGGATCGCAGAACGCGATTGGGGTTATGAGCTTTTATTTTTTCGCATAGATAATGGGGAGCATTCCCATGAATACATCTATGCGTTAGACAGAGTGCTTTAAAGGTGATTCTGTCTTTTACTGGTAACCAGTGAAGGGATCTCAGTGAAGGTGAGATTGATTCCCAGGGTTTTTTCCCAGTCACAAGTCTGGCGGCCGTATTTTGAACGACTTGAAGACGAGCGATTTGGTACTTGGGGAGTCCGAGGTAAAGGGCATTTGCATAGTCCAGTCTGGAGTTTACAATTGTTCCCACCACGACCGCTATGTCTTCCTTGGGAATAAAAGGAGTTAGTCTGCATAGTAGGCGCAGCAGATGGTGAGATCCGCTGACTGCTGACCCTATTTGTGCGTCCATTGTCATATAGGAGTCAAAGATGACCCCAAGACTTTTGACTTTGGCGCTAGGGATGATGATTTTACCCAGAATGGGCGGGGGGGTCCAAGCTGTTGCAACTGTAAGAAGACATGGTTCAGCAATTCTGCTATTTCAAGGGGTAACTCCATCAACTAAGCACTAAATTAATGTATAGGGGGTTCAATATATGGTTGAAAAGGGTTTAATAAGTTTCACCCTGAAAAAAAAGCAGAACTTATGATTAGTCCTTTGGTTGCTCTCTGTCAGAATAAGGTTGATCTCTTCACCACGTGTCTCTTCACCACATGTCTGTCATTGAGAGGAAAGAGGTTAATTAGTGCCAATTGAAGGGACTTAAGTACTTACTCATGTGCTAATATATTGATCAGACAAGGATGAATGCATATGTTTTTCAAGGTCAGAGGATATAGTGATCCAAGTCAAATTAATGTAAACTCGAAGCAGATCTTTATGCTAGGTCAGTAAAGAACACATTTAAGCCATTTAAATGAAACCTTTATACAAATGTGCAGTAAGACATTTCCATTAGAAATTGATAAATTGATGGATAAGGAACCATTGTAAATATGTGATATTACATATTTCACACCAATTTTCAAATCAGTTATAATGTGTGGGGAATTACGTGCCGATCTTACCAGCCAGCACAGCCTACAGCTTAGATTGATACTAATTTAAAAAGCTAGTCTGTCTTTAATTTGTGCAATAAAATAAAGGAAATTATTTTAAAAAAAACTTGATTATATGACCACTATGGTTTTAGAGTACAATTGGCTAGACTTAAAACTAGGAACATTGCCAAATAAACCAAATTCATATTATATTTTCTTTGTATGACTTTCTATTTGTATATATTTTAACCACTTGGCAACCGCATGGCGTCAAATGACGGCGGGCGGAATACCCTATTGTTCTGACAGGACGTCATATGACGTCCTGTCATTTAAAGCCGCTAGGGGTCGCGCGTGCGCCGACAGTGGCCGTCGCGTTACTGGGAACACAATGCGCATGCCCGGTGGCCACAATGGCAGCCAGACACCCGCGATTGCCCAGTAACTGAGCAGGACCGTGGATCTCTGTGTGTAAACACAGAGATCCACGTCCTGTCAGGGAGAGGAGACCGATGCTGTGTCCCTTGTACATAGGGACACAGATCGGTAACCTCCCCCAGTCACCCCCCTCCCCCTACAGTTAGAACACTCACTAGGCTACACATTTAACCCCTTCCCCGCCCCCTAGTGGTTAACCCCTTCCCTGCCAGTCACATTTATACAGTAATCATTGCATATTTATCGCTCTATATATGTGAATGGTTCCAAAAATGTTTCAAAAGTGTCCGATGTGCCCGCTATAATGTCGCAAGTCCCAAAAAAATCGCAGAAGAATATATATCGGCCTAAACTGAGATACATTTTTTTTTTTAAATGGGATATTTATTATAGGAAAAAGCAAAAAATATTGTTTGTTTTTTTTCAAAATTTACGCTCTTTTTTGGTTTATAGCCCAAAAAATAAAAACCGCACAGGCGATCAAATACCACCAAAAGAAAGTTCTATTTGTGGGAAAAAAAGGAAGTCAATTTTGTTTGGGAGCCACGTCGAACGACCACGCAATTTTCAGTTAAAGCGACACAAAGAAGCTAAAATTTTGTCTGGGCAGGAAGGGGGGTGTATGTGCACAGTAGGCAAATGGTTAAATAAAGCATAACTTCATTAAAACATCTAAACCCAGAACAAACATTTAATATATTGCATCTTACAAGCTCTAGGATGTGATGGTTGTATTCATTTTGTTTATTTAGAGCTTTTTCCTTTATTTATTCTTTTCAATTTTATTTTCATAAAATTGTAATAAAATTGTCATAAAATCATTGTCATTGTCATAAAATTGTAATCCTGCAATTAAAACACATCCTCTGTGGACATAAGCTGGACATGTCTGCCTTTATTCCTCTCCATTACATGGGGTATGGGGAATTGTAGTTTACAGAAAGATGATAAGATTGTTTTAAGTTTCCGGCTCATCTCCTAAGAGAGACAAGTCTAGTTCTGGTACAAAGGCCCAGATTCACGTACATCTGCGCATTATTGGACCGGCGTAGCGCACCGCCTTTACGTTAGACTTGCGCAATTTTGTTGCGTAATCACCCTATTCTCGTAGCTTTTGCGCAGAAAATTGCGCATGCGTAACGTTATTTCAGAGGCGTAAGGCGGAGTAATACAATTCGGGAAGGACGTGGGCGTGTTACATTGAAATGAGCCGTGACCCCATGCAAATGAAGGGCCGGCCGGCTCGCGCATGCGCGCTTGAAGGAGACCATGGTCAGCTCCGCTGTGTGCATGCTCCCAGCTCGGGAGCGGCGCAATCAGTGAAATTGGAAATGGACTAGGGCAACTTTGTGAACTACGCAAACAGCATAAATAGACAGACACAAACGCACTTCCTTTGCAAAAGTACATCCCTTTGTTTCCCTTCCTATACAGCAAGGTGCTTTTGTTTATTAGCGTTTGTTTGTTTGTTTGTGACGTGTCTGTGAGATATTTGGGGACTGTTTTGCAGAGTGATTTTTGTCTTTTATGTGTTTTCTTTGTTGTTATTTTGTTTAAATTCGATTTTTGCTGGGGCATTTTTTTATTTTTGCTCGTCATTTATTTTATTTTTTTGGTTCTGTTTGTGTATGATTTTGGAATGTGGGGGTGATATTCCTGCGGGAAAAGGGGTGTCACCCTCATTTGTGGTGGAGAAGTGATCCCCAGGTCCGTGTGAATGGTGTATGAATGTACAGTGACATAATTGGAGCCGTGGCATGGCGTTGTAGCTCACAAGTCCTGCATGGTGGACTGGTGCCAATCCAATGTGATAAGGATGTGGGGTGTGTGTGCTAGGGACCACAGTGGTGTGCATGCATGCATTCTCATTGTGCCATGATTAATGTGTGTGTTTAACGTGCAAAGATGCATAATGTGAGCTGGCATGAGATGGGGTCATGAGATGGGGTCCCAGTGCATTTGCAGAGTCACCTTGAAGGGAAAAGACAGGAGGATGTTAGTAGTGCATGTGCCCCTTGTGATGTGCATCATGGGGGGGGACAGTCATGCCTGCCACCCATGTCACTCACCAACCAGCCAGCTGTCCCCATACATGTTCTGTTCGAAATCTGTGGGGATGGGGCTCTGATTGTATATGTAGCTGTCATGGGTAGTGCCATGTGTTGGGCTGCTGATGTCCTCCTGCAAGGTTGTGGTAATTCCATGATGGCATGAGGGGTGAATCTGAAGATGCGAGACACCTCAGAATCACTCATGCCAAAGATGTCTATGCATGTGTGATATATCAAGTGAAGAGTGAGGGGCTTGTATCAGATAAGAATATTGTATTAGATTAGATTAAATTGTAAAGTTTATATAAGCAAATAAAAATAAAAAAAAAAACATCTCCCGTGCCCTCCTTAGTGCCCTCCTCAGTGCCCTCATCCTTCTTTGTTCATCTAAAGTCAGTAGTATAGTTATGCGCAATGATGCCCCTGGCATGTTGACATACAGATTGTTGTGCAACACAAGTGACTGCTGAGCTCCTCACTAACAGTGTTGCTTTATCTAACAAGTAGACTTGTTTTCTCTTTTTAGACCAGCTTTTATATGCTCTAATTTTAGACAGGACATTTTGCTGTTGCGCACACTGCGTAGCCTGCGCTGCCCCAACGTTCTTTTGTGGATCCCCGTAAGTCCCTCATTAGCATATTTGACTAGCAAATCAATGGTCTGTCTAGCGCACTTTTGCGCGGACGGATGTGCCAGTCTAACGAAATTACGCGGGACCACAAAAAAAGTAGATTTTTGGCGTATCTCGTTCTGGGGATGCCGTGCATCGAAACGCACGCGCACATTTCGACTTACGCACGCGCATCTCCTGTTGCGCAGGCGTAATCGCTCTGTGAATCTGGGGCCAAATTATTTTCTGTACTTGCTGAAAACGTTCTTAGCCTGAAAAAAAATCAAAGTTATTGCAGCAAGCATATCTAAGAATGGGAAAAATATGCAGTTGCAATGGCTTTAGTTATCCATTAAAAAAAACAAAAAAACAATATACAGCACATGTTTAATGTTAAAGGAGGGATAAAATAAATATAACTGCCAAACAAGACACTCATTTAGTAAACAGTTAGGCTTTAGTGTTACCCTTGCCAGGAGTGATTATCATCTCACCCTCGGGTGAAATATACAGCAATTATAGTGAGACAGAATGCAGGACACCCAAATGGACTAATAGCTTTTAGCACTGGTGGAATATTACTTTTCTCCAAATAAACCACTAAAGAAAAACAACGTTGGTGCTTTTTACTGTCTCAATGGTACCATTAAAAGAGCAGTATACTTTTACCTTATAGCACACAACATCTGTCCTCCTCTTTTTTTTGGTCTTTATCCTTAAGGGTTTCCCTGAAAGGTTTTCAGGATAATTTCCTTGTTTTAATCCCTTGGCAAGGCATCTAAAATGCTGACTTTTAATATCTATTATATTTGTGCAAAAATAGTAGACATGTGCATTTGTTTTCGTCCGAAGTTTGGGTATTTTTGTTATTGTTTTAACAAATGAAAATGAACTCGCAGAATCCTAAATCTGAAAGATCTGACATAAAAAAATGCTTTATTTTCGTTTTCGTTGCCACAACAGTTCGACATAGATAGGAGATTCGACATTTACACTGACAATAGCAATCTGTGTCTATCAAACCTGTGGTCGAATGTGCCTAATCATAACTCTATTAGTTCAAGATTATTCTACATAGAGAGGAAAGATTTGACATAGAGAGAAAAGATTCACCATTATAGAGACAGTGTTGGGGTAGAACATTCAACATGAACGACAAAGATTCGACGAAGCAGACAAAAACATACAAACATTGAATCTGTCATTGAAGGCTTATGGTGTCTGTCAAAAGTTCTAAGAAGATTCGACAAGCAGCTAAACTGTACGACGCCGCAATCATACATTTCCGGTCAAATGCTCGGCCCATAGGCTATAGAAGAATTAGAATGTTGGTTGACTAGTAATATTAATTTATAAATATAATTCTTACTAGTGTCATACAACATTACAATTCTTCTATAGCTTGTAGGCAGAACATTCGATCGAAAATGTACAATTTTGGCATCATACAGTTTATCTGCTCAGTCGAATCTTCATAGAACATTCGACAGACACCATAAGCCTTCAATGACAGATTCAACTTTAATTAATTGGTATTTTCGGACGAATGCATTTTTTAACGAAACAAAATAGATAAAAACGAATTTCGGGAGTAACTAAATAAATGTATTTTTAGGACTAAAAATAAATTCTGAAACAAAATATTTCGGTGTGCACATGAATAAAAAATAGTGGTTGCATATATTTTTTTTTTCTGTCTTTTTAACGATTGTCCATTTGTCCACTCCCCTCCTTTTTTTTTGTTAATTTCATTTGAAAAAAGAGTGTTAAAGGATTAGAACCTATGGCTGTTTTTAACTGCTATCTGGGGCTCTTTTAAAGGGATTGTCCCTTACTTCCTGGACTGCTAACATTGATTTTACACTTAACTAAGAAAAACAGTTTGGGCTGGACTAATACTTTAATACTTACCTGCTCTTCTGCAATTTAGCGTCTTGTAGAGTTTCAACAGCTTAAAAATCTTCTGCAAAAGAATTGTGCTGGGTGGCTGCCCGCTGTGGTTCCATCTGATGGCTGCTATATCCCTAGTGAATTCTATAGTGATTTAGAGGGCCTGTAGATGGAACCACAGTGTTCCAGAGATGTTGGATGCTGAAGACTTTAGAGTCACCATATCTGTGTGAAAATCAACGGCACAGGCATTGGGATAGATAAGAACTACATTATTTTTTACAGACTGGTCTTTTTTTTACTATCATCAGGATTGTTTAAAGAATAAATATATTTTTGTATAGTCATCATTACCTACCTGTCCATGCTCCTACCAGATCCACTCCATGTGGCGCATGGGGTCCCTTGCTTCTTTTACAAAGAAAATGTCTATTAGTTCTTTTGAAGAGACAGACATAATAGAGATGTCTAGAGATAATCCATTCTCAGAACCTTTAACATTAACTGGATGCTTTGAAAAATAGCTCTAAACAGGTTAAAGGGGTAATCACATTCCATTACAAAGGGGAAAAAAAACACTTCCAGAAACTTTTTCTAAATTATAGGTCATTGTATGCTTTTCATCACGACCTAGTCCTGACCCGATTGCCGCCGGTGTCCCGCGATCGGGTCACAGGAGCTGAAGAACGGGGAGAGGTGAGTGTAAACAAACCTTCCCCGTTCTTCTCTGTGGCTTGTCTCTGATCGTCTGTTCCCTGTCATAGGGAAAGACGATCAGTTAAGATCAGTTAAGATCACTTAAGCCCCGGACCATTTTGCTGGCCAAAGACCAGGTGGGTGGCATACCTGTGGTGGGCATCCCTGGTGGTCTAGTGGCATCCCTGGTGGTCCAGTGTGGGCATCCTCAGAGGGCTGCGCTGATCAGCGCAAACCCCTCCGTCAGAGGAACAGCACCCGATCGGCTCTCCTCTACTCGCATCTGATAGACGCGAGTGGGGAAAGACAATTACCGGCTTTTTCTGTTTACATTGTGATCAGCCGTGATTGGACACAGCTGATCACGTGGTAAAGAGTCTCCGTCAGAGACTCTTTACCTAGATCAGTGTTGCAGGGTGTCAGACTGAAACCCTGCAACAACGATCGCCGGGTATGGCGTCCAGTCAGGATATTCAAACCATTTTGCCGACGTCAATCTGCAATGGGCGGGCGGCAAGTGGTTAAACAGATGATTTATTGAACAAAGCATTTTTAATAATCAAAGCAAGGTAGCAAATAACAGAAGTTCATTGTTAGACGTTAAATAAGTTTTGAGCTACTGGTTCAGCATGATTACTACCTGGCAGCTAGCATTTTTAATAAGGAGCTCATCAATGGCAGCCTGCATACTTCCTTCAGCACTGGTTGTTTTAACTTATAAGAGTGTGCTTTAATAGGGGCGTGCTTAGTGGTTGGTGTCGAAAAACATTGAGTTTGTGTACTCTCATGATGGCGTTTCATTTAAAGACTTTAAGAACATTGGGCATGGTTTGAACATGTAAAGCCCCGTACACACCATCGTAATTTCCAATGGAAAAAGTCAGACTAACTTTTTCCATCGGAAATTCCGACCGTGAGTGCCCCATTGGAGTAATTCCGATTAATTCAAGCAGAGTTTAGATAGAGAACATGTTCTCTTTTACTTCGACGGAATTCCAACGTGAGTTTGGTCGGACAAAGGTCCGATTGTGTGTACGGGGCTTTAGATGTACCACAATCTGACCAAATTAATGGGCTCAATAGCAAATGAATATGTTAACATCCCCTTTCTCTATGGTTGAGCAGGTTAAAATGTTCCCAAGAAAGCATTCACTTGATGTTCTTTAGGTGTATTTCAGGAACACTATTAGGTTAAAAAAAAAAGATTTTAAAACGTGGTCAAATGTTGAGCCATTTAAACATTTTAGTTTAGTGTTTGATTATGTTGGTATTAAATCTGAAAAGAATACAATGACCTATAATTTTGAATAAAGTTTCTGGAAGTGTTTTTTTCCCTTTGTAACGGAATGTGATTACCCCCTTTCAACCTGTTTAGAGCTATTTTTCAAAGCATCCAGTTAATGTTAAAGGTTCTGAGAATGGATTATTACCCAAAGCTACAAATGTATTTGTAATGCACAAGACCTGACCTTAATCAAATCAGCTGGATTGAGAAGTTGTTCTGTGTGCCACAGCTTAATTGCATCTTTGACCTCCATTACTGTGTAGCTTAACACAGGAAACCCCAGTAGAAATCTAGAATAAGCCATATACATCATGTGCCAAGGTAATTTTATTTCATAAAAGAAAACAAATGCACATCGTATTCATTAGGTGGAAATGGCGACAGCTTTTTAAGCAATATCTGACAAGTCTCGCTTGACCCCATTTAGAAATTAATCTTCCAACACATTTCTGGAGCTCCCTAAAGTTAATGAAGAGCACTATATACTGTTAGATTTATATACATCAGTCTGTTTAGTGCTGCAGCTCATAACTCAAAGTACCCAGGTGCAAAATAACAGCAAAAAAAGAAAAACAGCCTAATAAGTCATTCAAATGTATGAATATGAAAATGCCCAGCAGGTCTAGACTGGCAACTCTGGCATATGCAAGAAGGGCACATGTATAGTTATCCTAAATCAAATCTGTTTAAAAACATAATTATTTATGTCAGCCTGTGTACCTGTTATACTTTCTGGAGCTGTATTGCCATACACTCCTCACTTCGGTGTCTTCACATTGCTAAAAGTACACTCCAGTCAAAATTACAAATCTATCTATCTATCTATCTATCTATCTATCTATCTATCTATCTATCTATCTATCTATCTATCTATCTATCTATCATCCATCCATCCATCCATCCATCCATCCATCCATCCATCCATCCATCCATCCATCCATCCATCCATCCATCCATCTATCTATCTATCTATCTATCTATCTATCTATCTATCTATCTATCTATCTATCTATCTATCTATCTATCTATCTATCTATCTATCTATCCATCCATCCATCCATCCATCCATCTATCTATCTATCTATCTATATATCTATCTATCTATCTATCTATCTATCTATCTATCTATCTATCTATCTATCTATCTATCTATCTATCTATCTATCTGTCTATCTGTCTATCTGTCTATCTGTCTATCTGTCTGTCTGTCTGTCTGTCTATATATCTATCTTTAGATAGATAGACACTTCCCTCATTTTTCCTTTTGACCTCCAAAATACAGTAATCCAGGTTTAAAAATGCCATTTCCTGTCTCATCCTTTTCTTGCTTTCCACCAGCATCTGAGCAGTTTTGCATGGAGGAAAGCAGAATGTGCTCACCCCCTCCCTATGACTAAAGCCCTGCATGAAGATGCTCTTTTATCCCTCACAGGCATGGAGGCTAAGCCTAATGGGAACTGTAGTTCCCATTAGGCCTTGATGTAGCAAGAATGAATGCACACCACAAACCAGGAAGTCCCGCCCAGCGTCTTAAAGAGACATTTTTTTGAAAAAATTACATTTTAAATTTTTTAGTATTTTTTTGCATTTTAGCCTAAATATGAGATGTGAGGTCTTTTTGACCCCAGATCTCATTTTTAAGAGGATCTGTCATGCTTTTTTCTATTACAAGGGATGTTTACATTCCTTGTAATAGGAATAAAAGTGATATTTTTAAAAAAAATTAATTTCAGTGTTAAAAATTGGTAAAATAAATAAAAATAAATACGAAAATAAAAAAAACATTTTTTTAAATCGTCCCGTCCCGACGAGCTTGTGCACAGAAGCGAACGCATATGCGAGTAGCGCCTGCATATGAAAACGGAGTTCAAACCACACAAGTGAGGTATCGCCGCGATCGTTAGAGTAAGAGCAATAATTCTAGCCTTAGACCACCTCTGTATCTCAAAAAATGCAACCTGTAGAATTTTTTAAACATCGCCTATCGAGATTTTTAAGGGTAAAAGTTTGACGCCATGCCACGAGCGGGCGCAATTTTTAAAGCATGACATGTTGGGTATCATTTTACTCAGCGTACCATTATCTTTCACAATATGTAAAAAAATTGGGCCAAATTTATTGTTGTCTTATTTTTTTATTTAAAAAAGTGAATTTTTTCCAAAAAAAAGTGCGCTTGTAAGACCGCTGCGCAAATACGGTGTGACAAAAAGTATTGCAATGACTGCCATTTTATTTTCTAGGGTGTTAGAAAAAAATATATAATGTTTGGGGGTTTTAAGTAATTTTATAGCAAAAAAAAATGTTTTATGCCGCATACACACGATCATTTTTTGTGATGAAAAAAAACGACGTTTTCTGTGAAGTAAAAAACGACGTTTTTGAAACGTCACTTTCAAAGACAATTTTGCATACACACCATCGTTTTTTTCACAAAAAGTGAGGTTACATTCACCACTCTTTTCCATTGAAGCTCGCTTTCATAACTAGCTTCTGGGCATGCGCGGGTTGAAAAACGTCGTTTTAAAAGACGTTTTTGCTACACACGGTGACTTTTTGTGAAACAAAAAACGACGTTTTGAAAAACGACACAAAAAATTCAAGCATGTTGGAATTTTTTTTTGGTCGTTTTTTTTAAGACAAAAAACGACGTTTTGCCCACACACGATCAATTTAAATGACGTTTTAAAAAACGTCGTTTTTTTTCATCGCAAAAAACGACCGTGTGTACGCGGCATTAGTCTCGTAAACACCAAATCTGAAAAACAGGCTCGGGGCTTAAGTGGTTAAGTTAGCCAATGTTTACCTTAGCCAAGGGTTATGCATATACTTAAATATTTCTCCATTACCAATGGCTAAACAAGGTTCAATAATAGTCTTAAGGCCCATACACACGATCAGACATTTTGACAACAAATGTCCGAAGGACCTGTTTGATTGGACAATCCAACTATGAATACTCCATCGGACAAAATTTTGTGTTTTTCATCAGACAAATGTTCTCTGTGCAAACATACAAACTTTCTGGCAACAAATGTCCGATGGAGGATAATCCAATCGTGTGTAAAATCCAAATATAAATCCATCGGACTAATGTCCAAACACGCATGCTCAGAACCAATGCTAAACATCAGACAATAATATCAGAAGTTTCCCACAGGGGGGCAGTAAAAAGCTGAAAAACCACATGATTTTGTGAAAGTTGGCTGAAAAAATCCTGCCGTGTGTATGCAGAACAAGTTCACGGCCAACACCCTTTGAACAAAAATCCATGTAAAAGTCAGATGAAAGTCCAATTGTGTGTATGAGGCTTAACACTGCAAAAGTAATTTCCAACATTTTAAAATTTTCATTTTACACTAAAATAATATCTGGTGACCTTGCTATGAAGGTCCTTGTTCAGGAACTTCCTGATAAGTGTGATAATGCTCTCCCTGCCTTCCAATTGGGCTCCTGCATTGCCATTCTGAGCGAGGAATGTCACCAGAACACAATGGATCTCCAAAAAAATGGATTCAAAGCTTTATTCAGCAAACACATCCATACAGCAAACAGCAATGTTTTTCGGAGTCTCACAAGACCCCTTCATCAGGCATCTGACAGCACATGCCTGATGAGGTTCTGAAACATTGCTGTTTTCTGTAACATTGTGATTGCTTAATAAAGCTTTTGACCCATTTTTTGGAGACCCATGGTGTGCTGGTGACGTTTCTCATTCTGATTGCTCATGGTTCCAGCCACTGGTTGCTTCAGCACCCACTTAGACACACAGCCACTTTTACAGGAACATGTGCATTGGGAAGAGAGTGTTGGATGCATTCTGTCACATTGACTGGAATGAATGGAAACTACAAGCAATTCCTTTAACACATATGATGCATGGTCCACTGCAGTCATCAGGAAAGGTGCCCTAAAAATTATACGTATGGATGGTTTGACAAACAGAGAGGAGGCCATATGATGCTCAGCATCACTTGTTTTAACCTTGTAAATGCTGCACTAATGGCTGTGGCGTGCTTCCTATTGCACACGGCTCACTTGAATAGATCATATACAGTGGTGGTTCTGCTTGCTGAAAGTGACAAGGGTAAATTTTGCTGTGGGAACAAAGCAAAGCTTTGTAACCATGGCTTGTGAATACCCCCTTTCGGTCTCATTGCAACTTAAGACAGGGCAGTTGGGGGGTTGCTTTAAACACGGCTCAACCGTGTGTTTTTAGTGCCTCTCAATTAAAAATTAAACAAGCCCTCAAAAAAACAAATCTAATGAGTTTCAGATGACTGAGGGATTGTTCCTGAAACATATATACGCAAATCAGGTGACAACTCTGAGAAACTGGCGAATTGCCTAATTCCTTATTTTCCTTAATATAAGCACTCAAAAGCAGAGAATCATACAATTCATTAATCATTATTGTCTGCCTAATAGAAAAGCAATCCTAAAGCAGCAGTGCACCTCCTTCCACTGTCTTCCTAACCTAATGGATAATGAAGAGAGTCTCTGTTTAGATACATTCGGGAATATTTATACATATTATACATTATTCTGTACAGGGAAATCAAAGTGATTTACATCTTGTTTGTCTCTCACTGTGTCTGCAGGCAGGGTGTCATATCTTATCTATAAAACAAACAAAAACTGGGCAGAAAGGTATTGTTCTTTTTATGGATGTTGCTGCGCATTACGTTCTGTGTACTTTTCACAATGTCCTTTTGAAATATAGATTTATGTACTAACAAGAGTGCACTGTGTGTAAGTAAATATTTTTGTAAGTTTCAAATAGAAATTCTAGTGTATGCAATGCTCTTTTTCTCAAGCAATACAAAAGTTTTGCTGCAAAGTTTAAAATACACCTAATGTTTCAATACAGCTTAATTTTGAATATGTTATGGTCCTAATTTAAAAAAAAATGGTACAACAAAAACATTAAAATTTTCTATTAAGTAAATTGAGCTACTGCATTGAAAGTTGTATATTATAAAATACATACAAAAATAATTTGTTATATTTGTTTTCAGCTTCTAAACCATTTTTTTGTTCAACCTTTTTACCTCAGAGGAACCCTTGAAATAATTTTCAGGTCTCAGGAACCCTTACAAATTACAGCGTATTTAAGGAACAGTGGGAAAAAATGTATTTACATTGGTGGTCGGTGAGAAGAATACCCCCAGTAAAATAGTCACCCTTAGGCCGCGTACACACGAGGAGACATGTCCGATGAAAACGGTCCATGTCTCCTGGGATATTTTGGTCTGATGTGTGTACACACCATCAGACCAAAATCCCCGCGGACAGAGAACGCGGTGACGTGGCGGTGACGGTGACGCGCACGGTGACGGCAACGTGCGCAAACAATGCTTCCACGCATGCGTCGAATCAATTCGACGCATGTGGGGGATTTCTGTCCGATGGTTAGGCGTAATAACCATCGGACATGTCCGAAGGACAGGTTTCCAGCGGACAAGTTTCTAAGCATGCTTAGAAACTTTTGTCCACTGGAAACCTGTCCGCTAGGCCATACACACGATCAAACATGTCCGCGGAAACTGGTCTACGGACCAGTTTCAGTGGACATGTCTCCTCGTGTGTACGCGGCCTTACAGACAGCTAAAAAGATCATTGGTATCATGCAGCTGGCTATGCTAAGTGCTGTTAGACCCACAATTATTAGACATGTGCACACTAAAATATGTTGTTTCGGAATTTTGTTTTCATACGAAAAATAATTTTTTTTAGTTACTCCCGAAATTCGTTTTTATTTATTTTGTTTTGTTAAAAAATGCGTTTGTCTGAAAATCCGAATTAATTTAGGTCGACTCTGTCATTGAAGGCTTATGGTGTCCGTTGAATGTTCTAAGAAGATTCGACCGAGCAGCTAAACTGTACGATGCCGCAATCGTACATTTCCAGTCCAATGCTCCGCCTACAAGCTATAGAAGAATTCTAATGTTGTATAGCACTAGTAATAATTATATTTATAAATGATTATTACTAGTCAAATTCGAATTTGAATTCATCTATGGGCCGAGGATTTGACAGGTAATGTACGATTGCTGTGTCGTACAGTTTAACTGCTTGTCGAATCCTCTTAGAACTTTCGACAGACACCATAAGCCTTCAATGACAGATTCAATGTATGTATGTTTTTCGCTGCTTCGTCGAATCTTTGAGAATCTTTGAGAAATAATACCGCTCTAAAAACTGCTGATACCTTGGTTTTGCTTCCGTCCCACTAAACCAAAAGGGTGCTGGCTATGCACAGGTACATTGGATAGAAGAAGGTCCTGGACTGCCACACTCCTTAAAACAATATCTTTATTTGTACAAATAAAATCCAAAAAACAACCAAAGCAATGCAGTCAAAACGTGGTGAACAATAAGAAAAAGTTGACTGACATGTTTCACATCATGTGATGCTTAAAGAGGGGGTTCACCCTTAAAACTACTCTGTGTGATCCCATCCAGCATACTGGCGTCAGCGCCAGTATTATGTTTTTTTTTTTTTTTTTTTTTAATCTTCGTACTTACTGTTTAATTGATCATTTTATATTGTGCCTACCGCGGTTGAATTGCGCTTCTATGGAGTGTCACGGCTTCCGAAAATAGCCGACTAGCACTCGGGTATTCCCGGCGCTATACGGCGGCCACGCACAGACCTAGGAGCTGACTGCACAGGCACTGTATATATATCCTAGTGAGGGGGACACCCGGCTGCCATGTGGGGGGGACACCCGGCTGAAATGTGTGGGGGAACACCCGGCTGCAATGTTGGGGGGACACCCGGCTGCAATGTGTGGGGGGACACCCAGCTGCCATGTGGGGGGGACACCCGGCTGCAATGTGAGGGGGACACCCGGCTGCCATGTGGGGGGGACACCCGGCTGCAATGTGTGGGGGGACACCTGGCTGCAATGTGTGGGGTGACACCTGGCTGCAATGTGTGGGGGGACACCCGGCTGCAATGTGTGGGGTGACACCCGGCTGCAATGTGTTGGGGGACACCCGGCTGCAATGTGTGGGGGGACACCCGGCTGCAATGTGGGGGGGACACCCGGCTGCAATGTGGGGGGGACACTCCTGGCTGCATTGTGGGGGGACACTCATGGCTGCATTGTGGGGGGACACTCCTGGCTGCAGTGTGGGGGGACACGCCTGGCTGCAATGTGGGGGGGACACTCCTGGCTGCAATGTGGGGGGGACACTCCTGGCTGCAATGTGGGGGGGGACACTCCTGGCTGCAATGTGGGGGGGACACACTCCTGGCTGCAGTGTGGGGGGACACTCCTGGCATGCAGTGTGGGGGGACACTCCTGGCATGCAGTGTGGGGGGACACTCCTGGCTGCAATGTGGGGGGGACACTCCTGGCTGCAATGTGGGGGGGGGGACACTCCTGGCATGCAGTGTGGGGGAACACTCCTGGCATGCAGTGTGGGGGGACACTCCTAGCATGCAATGTGGGGGGGACACTCCTGGCTGCAATGTGGGGGGGGGACACTCCTGGCTGCAATGTGGGGGACACACTCCTGGCTGCAGTGTGGGGGGGACACCTGGCTGCAGTTTGGGGGGGGGCACCTGGCTGCAGTGTGGGGGGGGGCATCTGGCTGCAGTGTGGGGGGGGAACACATGGCTGCAGTGTGGGGGGGGGGGACACCTGGCTGCAGTGTGGGGGGGAACACCTGGCTGCAGTGTGGGGGGGGAACACCTGGCTGCAGTGTGGGGGGGAAACACTTGGCTGCAGTGTGGGGGGGAACACCTGGCTGAAGTGTGGGGGGGGAACACCTGGCTGCAGTGTGGGGGGGGAAACACCTGACTGCACTGTGGGGGGGGACACCTGACTGCACTGTGGGGGGGACACCTGACTGCACTGTGGGGGGGAACACCTGGGTGCAATTGTGGGGGGGAACACCTGGCTGCAATTGTGGGGGGAGAACACCTGGCTGCAGTGTGGGGGGGAACACCTGGCTGCAGTGTGGGGGGGAACACCTGGCTGCAGTGTGGGGGGGGGACACCTGGCTGCAGTGTGGGGGGGAACACCTGGCTGCACTGTGGGGGGGGGAACACCTGACTGCACTGTGGGGGGGGCACCTGACTGCACTGTGGGGGGGGAACACCTGAGTGCAATTGTGGGGGGGAACACCTGGCTGCAATTGTGGGGGGAACACCTGGCTTCAGTATGGGGGGGAACACCTGGCTGCAGTGTGGGGGGGGCACCTGGCTGCAGTGTGGGAGGGGGAACACCTGGCTGCAGTGTGGGAGGGAGAACACCTGGCTGCAGTGTGGGGGGGGGTTAAAACCTGGCTGCAGTGTAGGGGAAAACCTGGCTGCAATGTGGGGGGGGGAACACCTGGGTGCAATTGTGGGGGGGCCTTTTGAACTCTGGCTGCAAAATGGGGACACATGCTGCATTTTTGGGCACGGATAAAGTTGTTGTTAATATTTATTTTTATAACTTAAATCTGCATAAAACATTTAAGTGCCATTTCATGAGATTTATGAGGGCGTATCTAGGGGCGGGATTGGGGGCGGGGCATGGTAGGGTTTGGGTGGGGCAACTGGTGGCGAGTACGCCTTGAGGCCTGGCTAGCACAATATAAAATGATCAATTAAACCGTAAGTACGAAGATTCAAAAAAAAAAAAAACAGCATACTGGCGCTGACGCCAGTATGCTGGATGGGATCACACAGAGTAGTTTTAAGGGTGAACCCCCTCTTTAAGCATCACATGATGTGAAACATGTCAGCCACCTTTTTCTTGTTGTTCACCATGGTTGACTGCATTGCTTTGGTTGTTTTTTGGATTTTATTTGTACAAATAAAGACATTGTTTTAGGGAGTGTGGCAGTCCAGGACCTTCTTCTATTCAGTTTGTCGAATCTTTGTCATTCATGACGAATGGTCTACCCCAACACTGTCTCTATAATGTCAAATCTTTTCTCTGTATGCCGAATCTTTCCTCTCTATGTAAAATAATCTTGGACTAATAGAGTTAAGGTTAGGCACATTCGACCACAGAGTGCTATTGTCAGCGTCATGTCGAATCTCCTATCTATATCAAACTGGTGTAGCAACAAAAACTAAAATAAAGCTTATATTATGTTGGATCTTTCGGATTTCGGATTCTGCGCGTTCATTTTCGTTTGTTAAAATCATAACAAAAATACCCAAAATTCGGACGAAAATGCATTGGGATGAAAACGAATGCACATGTCTAATAATTGTGCAGGCACCATCAGGAGTTTAATAAGTCAAATCTATTGAAATCCCTAGCAACTTCTGAAGGAACCCTTGGCTTCCACAGAGCCTTAATTTAAGAATTCCTGTCCTTTATTAGCCTTTCTAAAGCTATTTGTTAATATAGGCTTAGCAATGCTGATATAATGGTGGTGTGTGAGAAATATGATTTATGATGACAAAATTCCACTATTGCTGGAGGGGTATATTGATGCTGGGAGGGTCTATTGTTGGGGAATAGGGGGTCTTTTGTTGCAGGCTGCAAGAGATCTATTTTACAGATTTTCTCGTTAATGTGATCAAAGTCCAAACAAACTACTTAGCACCACAAAATACTTTGTTCTTTATTATCTAAGAGGGGCAGTACAGGCAGGTGAGTAGGGGTGGAACTGAGAGACGATGCTCAGAGGTGAGTAGGGGGTGAATTGGAAGGGGGGAGTATCTGCACCTACTCTCTGAGAGAAAAAAAAAAACTTTGGAAAGTGACCATAAAAAGGATGGAGAATAAACCTACATATGTACAAAGGAACACAAATTTATTTGAGTAAGATCTGAACAGAGTTGTAGAGAAGCAGAAGAAAATATACAGGTGAACCAACATGTACTCAGAAGTAACCTTCTACAAGAAAAAAATATATAAATAATATCTGGATTCCTATGTTCGCATCACCACTGTTCACAATTTCACATTCAATTCAAGATGGAAATAACTAATTAACTAAAGTAATGTTTTTTGTACTATGAAATCTTGTACTAAATTTAATGTTATCAATTAGATTTAGGTTTGCCTCGGACATTTGAATGTGTTTGATAATACAGGAAGAAGAGAGGAAGGAATTAGTACTGTTGGGATTATTGTAATGCTCTCTGGTTTCTTGCTGTTTGGTAGATAGGATCTACAGTTCAATGACTGTCTTTGCTTATTACATGGAATTACTCTTTAGTGTTCCGTAAAAGAAAAATACCTACTCCATAAAGAATAACCTCTCCAATAAGTACCCTAATGACTGTTTTGAACATACAATCGTTATCTCAAGTCAACATCATCTTTATTGTTATATCAATTTCAAGGATGAGCTTTGACATGATACCACAGAATCTAAATTCCATAATGAATAAGATGGACATCCAGCCATTACTGCAGCATTCTTCTGCATACAAAATCCATTGACTGAGCCTATAACTGGCTTTTGCAGCAAGGAGCATTGGAGGGCAACACGTGTCAAAAAAGGCTAAGGAAAAATCCAAGGAAAATTCCAAGCTCTACTTACCGACCAGCCTACGATCAACCAAATTGACCTGTCTAACAGTATGCATTTAAAAACAGGGGTTTAGTCTGCAGACATTTGCAAATACATGTGTAAGCTACAGGCCCCAGCAAGGCACCCTGCTACCTGTAGTTTCTACCTCTAACTTAAGAGGCTCAAAAGTGGAAAAACATGTATTCTGATGGGATAGATGAAGGGCAGTTGGGCTTAAAGATACGGGGACACACTGAACAACCAGCACATAGAACCAAGGCTTTAAATGTGTCAGTGTGTTGCCTGACCTATATATCAAATGTACAAAAAGTTAGCCATTGCCATCACCTATAACTGGGCTATGCAGCATGGACCCAGGCAGAACAATACATGTAAAAAAAAAGGCCAAGATAAAATTCAAGGAAAATGCCAAGCTCTACTTACCGACCAGCCTACAACCAACCAAATTGACCTGTCTAACAGTATGCATTTAAAAACAGGGGTTTAGTCTTTGCAGTTATGGTGCTATGTGTTCAATGTATCCCTATACCTTTAAGGAGGGGTGGGCTCCCTCCAGCCCATCTGCCCTTCATCTATCCTTCATCTATCCCATCAAAATGCTTGTGCCTTTTATAGGTTAGAGGTAGGAACTACAGGTAACAGGGTGCCTTGCCGGGGTGCAAGTATTTGCAAATGTGTGCAGACTAAACCCCTGTTTTTGAATGCATACTGTTAGAAAGGTCAATTTGGTTGGTCATAGGCTGGTCGGTAAGTAGAGCTTGGAATTTTTCTTGAATTTTATCTTGGCCTTTTTAGCATTCTTCTGCAGCTGGAAAACACTGATCAATAAAATTGATGGCAATCATACAAAGGAGTGTTTATACACTGCACTTGAATGCTAGTGGAGTTAGCAGCTTCAAATTGTTCCAGGGCATGTGTAGGTTTATTGTAGGCTGTGATTAAATTTAAGGATCCAGCTTAAGAGTTCTTTATACATGTAATGAAATCTTAGATAACTTCAGATCCTTGCAATCTTGTGTGATGAATGCCAGAGGTCTAAATGCATTTTCTTTTTTTAAAGTTAATAATCTGACCAATGAAGCATTTCTTGTTCATAATCCATCCTTATTTACTTGAAATGCTATAGTTTAAACAGCATATGAAGTAATTGTCCACCAGAAGCTAGCGCATGGACACTAGAAAATAAAACTAAAAACTGGTTTGTAACATTCTTTTTTCGCCATAGAGTGATCTATATTCCACTTTTGGTTAGAAGACTGGTCTCCATGTTTCTATTTCATGTCTGGTTATAATGTATACACAGAGCAGCCACTACTTTTTGACCACTTACTAGTTAAGTGAATAACATTGATTACCCTATTACAATGACAACTTAAAGTTGGTGGGATATATAAACAAGTAAACATGCTGTCCCTGAAGCTGATGTGTTGAAAGCAGAAAAAATATGCATCCCAGTTTGTTGTGTATGGGGCCGTGTAGCAGCAGACCGGTCAGGCTGCCCATGCTGACTCATGTTGCTTTGGAAAATGTTCTGCTGGGAAACCTTGGTCCTGCCATACATGTGGACAATGTTACTTGACATATACAACCTACCTAAACATTGATGCTGATCAAGTACACCCCTTCATGGAAACAGTATTCCTGGAAAGCAGTGGCCTCCTTCAGCAAGACAATGCACCCTGTCACACTGCAATGGTTTAGAAATGGCTTGAGGAACACAACAATGAGTTTGAGATGTTGACTTGGCCGCCAAATCATTCAAATCTCAATCCAATTGAGCATCTGTGGTATGTGTTACAATAACAAGTCTATGAGGGCCCCAGACTATGACAACTTTTTTTTTTACTTTGTTACATTATTGTTTGTGGTGTACAGCTGACTGCTGTTTTTTTTTCTGTGTGAATGTTTGTCTATTTTGTTTTTATTTCTCTAACTATAGCTGCCGAGTCAGACTGGTAATAGGGTTTTTATCTCAGTTACATGATGCTGCCAGTTTTCAAGTAACAGCATGCTGAAGAGAAGGAGCATGACACCAAACAACTACCACAGTCCTGTTAATGAGTTACACTGTAAAATTGTGTTTGTTTTTTAGATAGCTTCAAGCTATGGTCAGTCGTCACATGGAGTGGACATGGTGTTTCTATAATAAAACACATTGCACTTCTCAAGTTAAACAATACAACAAATCAAAGTGTTCAGCATGTGTCCTTAATAAAAATAACATCACAGGGACCAAATAATGAAAACAAATATATGGCTTTGGTAGGTAATTAGTAGATGATGACATGTGTAGCTGCATTATCACAAGTGCTCACTGTCATCCTGGTAAGACTAATCTTTTGTTAGTCAAGGTGTTTAGAAAATTTTTCTCATTTGTATCAAGATATCCCAGACTCAAAGGACATGGATGGCAATACAATAAACTACATTATCTAGTTTTGGTAGTGTTACATGATCAACCAATTATACAAACAATACAAAATGTATTGATACATAAACCGTATAAAAGCACTTATACAATTAGGGCTATAGCTAACCCAATGGTCATATTACAAAATAATGGTTGCCTCTACATATTTCACTACAAATGTGGCTTCTTCTGGAGCTTTTGTAGGACCTTTGCGGTGAAACATGTAGAGGCAACCATTTTTTATTGTAATAATTGTATAAGTAGTTTTATACTGTTTATAAGTCAATACATTTTGTATTTTGTGTATTATTGATTCTTTGATTTTCTGCACCTTAAAACTCCACTCTCTGCCCCCTTGGGGCCTACACACTTTTATGTTATACTTTATGGTGGTGCATTTATTGAAATCTCTGGGCTTCATGAATAATTTGATAAACTAATGCAGACACTACATCTAATGATTTGTAAACTGCAATATATTACATTTTTGGCTTTGGGTTTAATGCCGCTTTAAAGCATTTGATTCATCTCTTAGGCCTCGTACACACGACCGTTTTCCTCGACAGAATCCATCAAGAAACTTGGTGGCAGAGCTTTTTTGCAGAGGAAAACGGTCATGTGTATGCTTTTCATTGAGAAAAATTACGTGGAACTCAACGAGGAAAAAAGAGAACGAGTTCTCTTTTTCCTCGTCGGGAGTCTCAGTTTCCTCGCCTCGTTCCTCGTTGTGCTGGTTTTCGACGAGAAACACGTTTGTGTGTATGCTTAGAAACCCGCGCATGCTCAGAATAAAGTATGAGACGGGAGCGCACCTTCGGTAAAAATAGAGTTTGTAATGGAGATAGCCCATTTGTCACGCTGTAACAGACTTAAAATTGCAAATCGTCTCTCACCAAACTTTTACTTAACATGCAGTAACATGAGATTAGCAAAAGCAGCCCCAAGGGTTGTGCCAGTGGAATCGAACTTCCCCTGCCGTCTATGTGTTGTACGTCACCACTTTTGAGAACGAGAAGATTTGGTCTTGACAGTGTGTACGCAAAGCCAGCTTGTCAAGTTTCTCGACAACCATATCAAGGAACATGTCGAGGAAAACGATGTGTCTTTTCCGACTAATTCGTGTGTACGAGGCCTTACTGATGCTTTATGATTTATTATGGTATGTTTTATTTAATGCAAATTGTTTCACTCCATTCTTTCAGTACTACTGTATGTCATCTGTTCAATATTAAGATTTACAGCAGGTATGTGGTACTGTTTATATGCAAGTATTCCATGCAAAGGGAAAAGTTGTAAACATATTTTTATGTAGTCATTAGCTGCCCATTGTTTTGTACCATACTTTTATCATTATTGCAAGTTTATTATTACCATATGACTTCTGCATGTACTTGATTACAGAAGAACAGCAATATCATTTATTTAGTTAGTTCCCCATAATGCAATTAAATCAATAATTTTTTTATTTTGAGATGAAGGTTTGTTACTCTAGTATGACAAAAATGACCTGAAATGACCGTTCCTACTTTGCTCTCTTGTTCTATAGTGACTGTTGCTTTGATTCGGAAGACAATAGTGGACAAGGACGCATGGTGGTAATCTCATACCAATCAGAGATGACTCACCTTGTTTCAAGCTTCTCAAAATGCCTTTGAAATGTTATTCTCATTTTTAAGAGCATCAGCTTCAGTAAGCATTTCTTCTACAGGTTTTGAGAAGATTTATACAAGTTTTTAGCACACTTTAAATGGGTTGTAAAGGCATAAGGTCTTTTATCTTGATGCATTCTATGCATTAAGATAAAAAGCCCTCTGTGTGCAGCAGCCCCCCCCCCATTGGCCCATTAATACTTACCTGAGCCCCATCTCTGTCTAGCAATGTCCACAAGTCCCTCAGCTATCCAGGACTCCCTTCCCCTGATTGGCTGAGACACAGCAGCAGCGTCATTGGCTTTCAATCAAAGTCAGTTAGCCAATGACCAGAGAGAGGGGGCAGGGCCGAACCGCAGCTCTATGTCTAAATGAACACACGGACCTGCAGTTCAGCTCAGGTGCCTTCATAGCAAGCTGCTTGCCGTGGGGGCACTCAACAGGAGGGAGCAGGCCCATTCAAATTGCCCATGGTGGCAGACAACTTTTTGTTTTCTCATTTGCAGATTCCTCTGAATGATGTGGCTGTGTGGGCAGAGCCCCACACAGCCCTGCACAGTGGCTCTCTTTTCAAAATGTAATCAGGGAGAGGACCCCCACCCACTGTCATAGGAAGGGGGGGGGGGAATCAGTGGTGCAGGTTTGGAGCATGTTACACATTATACCCTAAATATGGGTGTGAAATGTAACATGCTCCAGAAGGTGAGCTTATCCTATAACATCTTGCAGTTTTGTAGCAGAGGCAAACTAGATAGAGAGAACATCTATCATTTAGCCCTGGTTCACACTGGTGCGATTTGACATTGTCAAATTGGCGGCATTTGCTGGCACCAACCTAATTAATGTAACGTTGCATCTGCAGCGCTGCAGCAATTTCAAAAAGTAGTTTCTGTACTACTTTTTGCGATTTCGGCCCATGATTTACATTGACATCTGTGTAGAAACCTGCACAGATGTCTCTGTAATCGCGGCCGAAATCGGGACTGACAAGTGGGAGTGAAATCGTGAAATCATGCAAGTTCAGCTGAACTCGCACAGCTTCAATTCCACAGCCCAGTGTGAACCTATTTACCAAGGAGTGAAGTATGTTACACTTTCAAAGTGACGTTTTACTTTGCAAAGTGAGAGAATTGTAAATTATACCCAATCTTGTGTAAGGAAAATTAAAAAACATTGATTTTTGCTTGCCCATGATTGAATGAAGTCAACACAATTTTGCCTCATTTAACAAAAATAAATTAAAACATTTTTTGAAAAGAGGAAATTTTGTTTCATAAATGAGGTGAAGTTGTGCTGGACTTAATTGTCTTATGTGCATGCAAAAACAATTCTTGTACATTATTTTATTTGCACTATGCAATTTTCTCAGGACAGGTTTTTAGGGTATGTCCCCGTCTTCAAAGTCTTAGGGAATGCAGTGAAATTAAGTGAAAATATACTTTTCAAAGAATACCCCA
Organism: Rana kukunoris; assembly: GCA_029574335.1. Lineage (NCBI taxonomy): Eukaryota > Metazoa > Chordata > Amphibia > Anura > Ranidae > Rana > Rana kukunoris. The sequence continues at coordinate 437,728,064 of CM056053.1, read as the reverse complement.
TAATGTACAAGAATTGTTTTTGCATGCACATAAGACAATTAAGTCCAGCACAACTTCACCTCATTTATGAAACAAAATTTCCTCTTTTCAAAAAATGTTTTAATTTATTTTTGTTAAATGAGGCAAAATTGTGTTGACAGTACTCAATTTGTTCTGACTAAAATAAGCAAAAATTCCCTTTGAAAGTGAACATGCTTTATTAAATAAATCCCACTGTCTTGCACTTGATTGTCTTTCAAAAAGCCAACTGTCAATGCAGGTCAATGCATATCAGTCCTAAAAAAAAAAAAGATTATTTAATATGTTTTTCATCTTAATAGAAAAACCAAAAACACAGGAAAATGAAATGTAATTTGTAGTATGTAAGAACACTAGGTACATGTAAAAATAATCCTCTTTAAATGGTTTAGCATCAACGTTTACTGGTTGTTTGTGGCCATAGGAAAATGAGCTTGTTAACTATAGATTTACAACCATAAGCACAATACCTGCATTTCACTTCATGCTGGCAACCAGCTCATTACTATCTGTGGAGTTTTGAACTTTTAATGGTACAGGAAACTTCCTTTTTCCATTGCTGTTTCTTGACAGTGCTAGTCATTATACACACACACTTGAGTTTGAATGGAAATAATTAGACTGGCAAAAAATATGCAGCTATGTCTGAGAAAAGTTCCTCAAGTGTTAGTCTGCTCTCCTAAAGCTAACTTTTTTCAGTAGTATGGAATGGTTAAACCTCCAGTTAGATTTGTTTTATTTTTTGCCATCTGTGTCCTCATACAGGGAGTTTTATCTTCACTTCCCATCCAGTACACACAACAGATATAGGAAAGTAACTTTTAGGGAATTCCCCTCTCAAACAGTGGTCACTAGAGCTAATGTCCAAATTGGAAGAATATACCTAATTTCCTGTTTTTGTGGATTCCTGTGTACTTTATTTTTGTAATATATAGTACGTCTGGTGTCCTTAACCACTTTAGCCCCAGCGACATACCAATATATTGCAGGGTTGAAATGTTATACTGGGAAGATGTCTAAGGATGCATGCATTATCCTGGTATCTTATTTTAACCACTTCCAGACCGCCCACCGTCATTTTACGTTGTTACTTTGAAGAAGAATACCGTTGTTATGGTAGCAGATAGCTAACATAACCCCGGTATCATCTTTAAGAGTGGACGGTCCGCTGAAAGATAAAAGTGGTATCTGTGATGGATTCACCGTGAGATCATTTTTATTGGCAGCGGGAGAGGGCCCCCCTCCTGCCACTCTCTGGTGCCCTCTGCCGCTTATCTAGTGGCTAATTGGCTCTCTTTACAGACAGCAGAAGGGGGGCACTTCTGCTGCCTTTTGACCAAATCTCTGGCTCTCCTGTCCCACTGAGAGTCAGGGACTGAACCCAGTAGTTCCTTCAGCTGACTATAGAGATGACCTAGAACTGGAATGTCCCTTATCATTTATATGGTCTAATGAACCAGAAGCAAAGAATATTTTTCACTTCCAGTTTCGCCATGATATAAACAAGCCATTACTGTCTAGGGAAAGCATTGGATTAAACCAATGTTGGTGTAATGTCATGCATTTAAGGGTAGACAAGAGACCTGGGGTCTAAGAGTGCCTCTCACTGCCCATGCTATTATAAGGGATGTTGTTTATCCCTTGTAATAACAATAATAATGATAATAATAATAATAATGATAAAAAAGACAGACAGTGTAAACATTTTAAAATAATATAAAATAACTAATACAATTAAAAAAAATATTTAAAGCACCTCCGTCCCCCTGAGCTCATGCACACAGTTGAATGTACACTTTGGTCCCACACACATATGTAAACAGCAGTCACACCACATATGTCAGATCTCCTATATAAATCTAAAGTGGTAACTCATAAATGCTTTTAAAATGTTGACTATGGATAATTTATTGTAAGCAGTTTTAAAGCGTGACATGTTTGGTATCTATTTACTTGGCGTAACATTTTTGAAATTGTATTTAAAAAAACACTGTGCAAATACTACGTGACATAAAAAATTGCAACACCCACCATTTTATACTCTAGGGCCTCTGCTTTAAAAAAAAAATTGGGAGTTCTAATTCTTTAGCAGATTTTAGCAGATTTTTACATATATGTGAGAAGTGTCAGAATAGGTCTAGTTATAAAGTGGTTAACGTAACAAGAGTTAATAATGGCAAGAAAATACTGGTTGATCCTATCGGAAATGTTATCAGTTCATTACCTCCTTTGCACTCTGCTTCTGCTGACTGTTATGTTAGCAGTGGGTTCAACTCTCTCTGTGGACTGCAGACACCCTCCAAAACAATTCAGCCATCACATTTGAAGGCTCTAAGATCCAATGTATTACATATTTGATCATAAGTTTAGGTACATTTTGGAAAGTATACTTTATTTAAGGGTTAGTAGGACTTTTATAGAAGAAAGTAGGACAGAGGAATAAGGTTCCAAAAGTTCCAAAAGAGGGACAGTTGAAAAAAAGGTTACCCCTATGTCCATATAGGTTTATAGCTGTACACAGAAACAAGACTTTTCAAACAATTTCACTGATAAGGTTAATTACTTTAGGCTGATGACATTCACTTATACATATATCGGGTAATCACAGCTAAAAGACAATAGCTTCTCTTTGATATATTTTCTTTTAGCTTGAAAACTTCATGCTCTTTTCAACTCTATTTTGTTTCATTGCAGCGGAAGTTGGTTTATATTTCAAAGCACAATGTCAGGCTGTTTGAGAGAATGGCTTTGAAGTTTTGTTTGCCCTTTTCGTTACATGAGGGATCTGGAGTATAATGTACAGTAGTAAATAGTATTCATTTCAGCTTTTTACTTTTTTTGGTATAACATCTTTCACAATATTTCTGCTGTAGGGTTGTGAGAAAACTCTGTATAACCTGAAAGACATAATTTGTCCTACTTTTCAGAAATTGCCAAAAAAATCCTGTACAAGGTGGAGAACTCTAATATGGTGAAGGCATTCAGGCATAGTTGCCTGCATTATACTGTAGCTTTTAATTTTCTAGATGTTTTTCCTATAGTTGTCTAAAATTATATCTCACCTTCTTTTAGTTAAAGAACTCTTTTTTTTTGCAACTAATGTTGCTTTTAGCCCAGTACATTCTGTGTAAATTGCAGCCTGATTCATAGGTCAGGGATTATAGCTAGCTGGTGTTTCTTCTACCTATAGAAGACCCTGTTTCCTTAAGGGAAGCAGGCCTAGCTGTATTTGGTTGCCCCAAGGTCCTAGAAAATGATGCTCTAGTTCTAGGCAGCACTGGGAGTGACTGAAATGGGTACCTGTGGTCCAAAGGTTAGGACAGTCTAAGGTCAGAGCAGGTAGTAAGAAAACATAGCATGAAAACAATTCTGAGGTCAGACCAGGTTGCAAAAAAATGTAATCCAAAAGACAATTTCAGGGTCAGGGTAGGTAGCTAGCCAGTAAGCAATTCAAAGTCAAGTTCAGGTGTTAATCCAAAGAGTAATCAGGGTACAAGCTAAAGGTCAGCAACAGGGGAATCCAATATAATAGCAATCTGGGTCAAGCAAGGAAACAGGGCAATAGAAAAATGCTACTTTCTCAACCATAGAGTGAAAGGCTGTTAATGTTTAACCAGTAGGACTTTGTACAGCCGCAGTGTGGATCCCAATTGCCGGGAGGCCGTCTATATACGACCTTTGGCCTCCAGCCACTGGGGGGTGCGCAAGTGCCACTAGCGGTGGCGCGGGCATGCCCGCCGCATTACTGAGATGCTGTTGTGCATGACTGGTGGCCTGCCATGTCTGCCAGGCACCTGCGATCGGCGGTTACACAGACAAGGACGTGGATCTGTGTGTGTAAACACACAGATCCACGTCCTGTCAGGGAGAGAGGAGACAGATGCTGTGTCCCTTGTACATAGGGACACAGATCGGTCACCTCCCCCAGTCAGTTCCCTTCCCTCACAGTTAGAAAAACACTATGCAGGGTACACATTTAACCCCTTCCTCGCCCCCTAGTGTTAACCATTTCCCTGCCAGTCACATTTATACAGTAATTAGTGCATATTTATAGCACTGATTGCAGTATAAATGTGAATGGTGTCAAAAGTGTTTGATGTGTCCGCCATAATGTCGCAGTCCCAATAAAAATCGCAGATCACCGCCATTACTAGTAAAAAAAAAAAAAAATTCTGGCCCCTATTTTGTAGGTGCTATAACTTTTACGCAAACCATTTTTTACCAAAAAATATGTAGAAGAATACGTATCGGCCTAGACTGAGAAAAAAAAGTTTTTAAAAAAAAATTATTATAGCAACGAGTAAAAATTATTAAATTTGTTATCAAAATTTTCGCTCTTTTTTTGTTTATAGCGCAAAAAATAAAAACCGCAGAGGTGATCAAATACCACCAAAAGAAAACTCTATTTGTGGGGAAAAATGGACGTCAATTTTGTTTGGGAGCCACGTCGCACGACTGTGCAATTGCCAGTTGTCAGTTAAAGCGACGCAGTTCCGGAAGCTGAAATTTCACCTGGGCAGGAGGAGGGTATATGTGCCCAGTAAGCAAGTGGTTAAGGTACCTACAACACTGAGGAACAATCCATCTAAGGGTTCTGTTACCAGACTCATAACCCCGCAGATGATGGGAGCAAATAAGAGTCTAAGAAGACTCATTCACAGCTGATGGAAGAAGCTAGAAAGCTGCCCAACATTTCAGTTTTAAAAATACTAGCTAATTAAGTTTGTATATTTACTTGAATGTTAGCTTCATTTTAGCTAATCCATGTTTGTCCCACCAAGCCAAAAATATGCACGTAGGAGTAATTGGCTTCTCTACAGTTAGGCCCTAGTTTATTTGGCTTCCCAAGATTTCAGACTGTGGGTGGCAGTTATGAAGACTGTGCTGTTGTTAGGGCAGATGAATAATAGTAAATTAGCTGCTATGGAAATGTACACATTTGCACATATGTACAAGGTGCTATTTAGCATTTTAAGATTCTGCCATAGCTCTCAGGTTGAATTTCATCACTAAATAAGTGCTCACAGTAATGGCACAAAAGAGGCAAATATTTTCTAGTTGAACACATGATCCCACAACACTACATCTGGCCTTTTGGCTGCAAAACAGATCCAAAGATTAAACTACATGTGAACTTCTGACTTGAGACATAGACCAGGCAACAATGAGGACACCGAGCAAACATGAAGTGATACCGATGTATTATTAATATGTTAGCGCATTTTCCTTCTGTATTTACCATAAGCAATATATTTTAGCTTACAAATAATTGGATTTGAGTGGCTCCACATTCCCTGACTTACATGCTTACAGAGTTACCCCTGGATGGCAGCATTGTAAATCATCAATGTAGAAGGCACTGTTAGATGAACTACTATATTTAGTTGGGCTTTACACAAGTATCTAACAATTTAGTTCCAATTTGTTCCAGCAGGGGAAAACAATCCTTCCCGGTCCCCCAGGAGGCAATCGGATATTCCCTGGTTCAACACTACTTGGTGTTATTATTTAGAAAATGCTATTATCCGGTTATATTTTGTGATTTTAGAAATTCTTACAGCTTTCTTTTAAAACAGTCCATTGGCCAGACCTAATTCTTAAGGGATTATATTCCGATTTTTTAGCTCTTACTTTTACTTTGTGAAGGGTTAAATGTTCCCTTATCTTTAGTAATGACCTAAAAAGTGAATAAATCTACACCATGTTTGCTATATGGACCAAGTATTTATTTATGCATGATAATTATATTCTCCTTTAATCTTGTTTTCTCAAGAAAGAATACATTAATTTCCTCTAAACTTTCCTCATAGCTGAACTCCTCAAAAAAAAAGAGGAACAACATGGTTGAGTGGTCTCTAGTATCCATTTGAAAGGATACTTAATGTGTTAAAGAAGTTGTAAAGGAAAAAAAAAATTGCCTAAAATTAATGCCTGAAAGGTAGACAGACAAAATAGTGTAATGATTCTGTTAAACATTGAGTAAATACCTATTAAATTCCTTCATCTATATCACCTCTGGCATTCTAGTTTCTGTTCTCTCATTCACTTCCTGGTTTGCATCACTTGTTCATGTAAGAACTACATTTCCCAGTATGAATTGCGGCATGCCCAGTATTTCACACCTCCTTGAAGTCTCTAACACGTAGAGAGCATCCTGCCATACAGATGTAGTTCCCAGGAGGGGGAGAGCACGTTACTGACCACCGCAGTAAAGCCTCCCTTCACGGTGATCAGTAAAATCAGACAAGCAGGAAGTGAACAGAGGAATGTCAGAACAAAAACGAACAATGAGGAAGTGAAAAGAGGAATGTCTGCAGGTAAAGGATGCTTATTATGAAAAAAAATTCCTTTACAACCCCTTTACGTTTCACCATTGCTGGATATATCCAAAGACACATTTCTAAAACCTGGCACTGTCCCCACAATTAATGGACAGATGGATGTTATGTTATGGTGAATTACTAGTAGCTGTTTATATAATAAAATGTATTATTTAGTTCTGTTAGTTCATTAAATACACAAGAACAAGATCAAGGGCAGTTGGTGGGTGTCTGGTAAAAAAAAGGTAATTGTATTTAATTGCCAAGGAAATAGTCTAACTCCAGCTGAGCAATTGGCTCAGGTCTGCAGTCAAAATCTTTAAGTGATGGCGCTGATAACCAATATCCTACATTTCATCTTCTATCAATGCCCTCATCTTGTATAATGTCTCCACTTTGTTAAAGATGGATGAGCCTGAATTCTACATATTAAAAGCTTTTGAAGATATTACTGATCCAAATCAGCCCTTGGTTGTCTTGGATCCCTTCCAGTGGAGATGAATATACAGAGATTGAATCCAAATTGCAATCTTCTGGTTTCCTGAAACATAAAAAGTCAGTAGGAAGAACAATGTTAAAATAACTTTACTGTATCTGTAGCTTGGACAATCAATGCTTATATATGGTAAAATTATGGGGAAGTTTAGGTGCATGGTAGTTCACCACCTATATACAGTAGAAAAGAAAAAAAACTGTATAGGCCCTCATCTATCAAAGAAGTCATATTCAACAATCAAACAATAAATAATACATTGACTGATCATGGAGTTTTAAAAACAAATGATCTGTATAAAAACAGGTCAGTCTTACAAATATTTGTCAAGGTTGGTATACTCTATGTGTTTATTAAGATTTCATTAAAGAGATTCCTAAACATATAGGCCCGGATTCACAAAGCACTTACGCCGACGTATCTCCAGATACGCCAACGTAAGTACAAATGTGCGCCGTCGTATCTATGCGCCGACCCACAAAGCTAGATACGTCGAAAAATAGGCTTTAGCCGCCCAACGTAACTTTCCTACACCGGCGTATAGTGGGCACATATTTATGCTGGACGCATGTGTCGCTCCCATTGATTTTCAATGCAAATATGCAAATGAGTCAGATGCGCCGATTCATGAACGTACTTGCGCCTGGCGAATACGCAGTTTGTTTAAGTCGTACGTCCGGCGTAAAGTTATTCCCCATATTGGAGGTGCAACTCATGCAAAGGCGCAGGGTTAGGGGCATTTTCTTTGTGAATTCCATGCTTCCCTCTCTGCGTTGCGCCAGCATAGCGTAAAGAAGATACGCTGCGGCGGCATATATTTGCGCCGATGTATGTGAATCCGGACCATACTCTATATACCTCCCTTGTTGTTCCATACTGAATCCTGCTGTATATGCTGTCTCCTTTGCCATTACAGTATTTACTTACTGATGCCTTCACTGCTATCTACATTAGCTGTGACAGTCATACTGCCAGGCACCTTGAGGAGCTAAAGGGGACCCTTCCCTTCACTCCCTTTTAAACACATTTTTAAGATTTACCTTTTGAAAATAGTTGACTTGGTTTTTGAGACAACCTGGTCTATGATGTTCATTTCAGGACATTCATAACAAATTACTGTATTTATCAGCATATAACGCGCGCCGGCGTATAACACGCACCCCAATTTTAAGAGGGAATTTTCTAAATAAACAATATTGCGTGGCCTGATTACATTGCCTCCTATAGATAAGCAGATCTGTGTATAAATATATATAAATAAATACGGTACTTGTTCAGTTGTTGCATTTGTATTTATTCCAGCTACTTGCCTAAGGAAGCACCTTGCATGCAAGATCACACACATATCTCACAATAATAATCATGTTCAGTGGTAAAGTTTCAATCATGTAATCAAGCTTCTGTATTCAAATCCCAATGCAATCAGTTGCACACCACATCCCCTCCCTCTGGGCAGCAGGATTTAGGACTTGTATTTGAAGTTGGAAACAAGAAATAGAATATGTCCTGCGCGCTCTGCAAACTACTCTAGGTTTCACCAAACTGTAGATTCATAACTTACTGTAAGAAAAGCTCAGAAAATAGATATAAAATATACGGAGGAGGACGAACACCCGCCGGAAAAATCACAGAGCCGTCTCGGCTGTCACGTCACACACGCACAGTCCCGCCTCCACCATCGGCATTGGACCATCTCCGTGTGTGACGCAACAGCTGAGTGAGAGCCGAGAGGAGATGACAGCTCGGTGATTTCCGGCGGGAGTTTGTCCCCCTCCTTCCCCTCCGAGGTATGCTATCGCGTACATCGCGCACCCATGATTTTCCCCTGATTTTATGGGGGAAAAAGTGTGCGGTATACACCGATAAATACGGTACTTTTCTCTCTTTCCCAGCCAGTATATTGAATATAATGGGCTTATCTTTGGTAAATTATTATTTGTATTAGGAAGAAGATATTTTTGTTGAAATTGATGTAGAAGGTTAAAAAGGAACAGTGATACAGAGTACAAATGTAAGGTCACTTGTTTTTAATGGAAAGTAGAACCATTCAAAAATGAATCATGGACTTTTGGTGATTCTTTTTAAAGTACAAGTAGTATGCCTATACCTTCCTAAACCTTCCCTGGTGTGCTTCAGTTATTCGTAAAGTTCCATTATATTATTTTATACACCTGTGGCCATGGAGGTGAATGGAACACCTGTGTTTAATGATTTGGAGGGGTGTCCCAATACTTTTGGCAATATAGTGTATATATTTTTTTTTTTTACAAAGTCTGTCACACATTGGAAACTACCATCCTGCTGACTATAATAATTATAACCCACAATAATGAAAGTCACAGTACCCGCAGGGAGGAATGCTAGCTTTTTTCCATGTGATTGGCATTATGCAGGTTTCATTTTGTTGCCTCAAAGCTTTAAATCTTTAGCATTGATTTGGCTAACAGGACGCAGGATACTTTCCATTAGCTAAACTGAATTGCAAATATTGGTTTGTTGCCACTCCATTCACTAGGAGAGAGGGAGGTTAAAACATGTTGCGACATGGATCAGTGCTTCACTCTCTGATTTATTGGGAACAGTGGGTGGCTAACAACCAAAATCTCAAATGGTGTCTGTTAACAGTTTCACAGGACATACTTTAAATATGCAATGCAAGCAACGTGAAAGAAATTGTTGTAGCTGTTTAATTCTTGAGAGAAGAAATAAAGAAAAGGAAGGTAAGGAAAAAAGGCAAGAAAGAAAAAAAGAAAGAACACAATGCAAAACATTTGAAAGGGATTTTAATAGCTGGCAGATTCTTAAGAAGAAAAAAAAAAGAGAGAAAGAATGAGAGAAAGAATTGGTCTTTGGGTAAAGAGAGTTACAGTGGATGTAGTGGGGAAAAAAAGAGTAAGTAGTTATGTAGACTATTGAATGCAAGTCTTACTTACAAACTATCAGTAGAGGGAGTACCCTGTAAATAATATAGAAATATAGAAATACCTTTAATTTAAGATTACCTTTCAATTTAACTTTGCAATAGTAACTCAAAACACAGAATAGTAAAGGGTTGGCGAATTCCCTGAAAGGTTTTAAATGGTTTATGTGGATGTGTAGAAATCTTGCTAAGAATCCCAAAATATATTGAGGGAGGTTGTAACAATCTAATTGTATGGTATATTTAATGTAGATTTCTTGAGGGTCTGCAGCCTTCCTATAACGCCAATACACGTGGGGCTTAAGCACACATATGTATACATAGGCATGCCTAGAAACACAATTGAGCACATGACCACTGTTTATATGTTAGACCGGTATCTATTATTGTATGCATTTGCATTGATGCCTCCATGTCCAATTGCGCATATGTGGCTCTTTTCACAGCCATTTTTGACTCAAGCTATATGTAACCACCATATATACATATATACATACACATAATTTGTTTTCAACAATTTGTGTGTAGAATTGCATCTGGCCCGTTGGGTTCTCTGACTCCATCATATGCCCAGGAGTATGTGTGTGCACACCTCATATTGGTCTGGCAGACACACCCTGTTTGGGGCTCTCCTGGCGTTAGGCTTACACTGTAACTGTTAAAACTGGCCTATTAATCTATCAGGAGATTTTACCCTCCTACCACTAGAGGGCGAATCTCTGACCTTCCCCTATTGGAGAGCGCTACCATGGGCGGAATTGACGCTCCTCATTGTAAACAAGCAGACGTCAGACATGCGCCACAGGATACGTCGCATGCATGCGCACGCACCATAGGACTCTGCAGACCAATCGGCTGGAGCGCATCCTCTTCCTGCTATGGCGGGCGTGCGTTCTAGCTGATACACATGGAACCGATCGGGCAAACGAAGGGAGAGTGGCGCCACACAGGATGAAGGTAGGCAACCTGCTCCTGGGCAAATAATAAACAATAGGAGGACACTTTCCACCCAACATCCCGCTCCTACTATGCCCATACAGATATGGAGGTATGGCCGCTGTACACTTCTGGAGCTGGTGACGTGTGGTGCCTCTCTCTGTGCATTGAGGTGCTCGCTCTGCACATGTTTGTATGTCTATATTCACTTTTATTTATATTTATTATCTTTATCTATGTTAACATCTGCATGTATGTCTATATTCATGCTGATGTTGGACATTTCTATAGACGGCTGGGTGCAATTCTAGGGAGGTGACCACCATCACAGTGTGTGTGTGGAGGGTGTGTGCATGTGTGGGGTGGGTGTCCCGGATGAGCCCCTCCTTTCTTGTGGGAGGGGCAGCCCGGGACCCTGACCTTTCAGCACATGCCCACTTATTAGTGCATTAGTGCATATGTGTATATATTCCCATAAGCCACACAGCGAGGGAGCACTGCAGACCACCTAGCTCTGAAGAAAGGGGTACGCCCCCGAAATGCGTCAGCCCTAACATCGATTGCAGATTCAAGCGATTATCGTGTCCTGCTGATGTTGCTGGATTTCTGCTGTACTGTCTTGTAAAGCCTGATTTTAACTCCATATTGTGAGTATAATGATTGATTTTAACATTTTAATAAAATTCATTTAGCAGTATCACACTAGGTCGGTGCGCCCTCCATTTTTTTCTCTTTTTTTTGTGTAGAAATGTACCTTTCAGATTTTAAATGCTGTGTATGTCCACATAGAAGAGATTTCCCCTCACACTTCTGTCTGATGCTAATAATCATCACCTGAAAAAGGTTAGGGGAAAATCCAGACACACAGATTACCCAATGTTTTGTTGCTTGCAAGATAGAGGCTGCTCACATACACTAAAGTGGGGTTCACACTATGTGCAGCAGGGTGTCCAGTGCATCCCTGTTCACTATTTCAGGGGCAAACCTGGTCTTAATTTTTGCCTGGATTTGGACCTGAAATGGAGCCAAAAATGCACAGGACCCTTCTGCTGTGTGCTCCGCGGGCGCCCTGGAGCTGTGAGAAGTGGCTCTACTGAGGTCCGGTCACACTTTCCTGTCAAGCGAATTGGATGCAGGGAAACCCATATCCAATTTGCATAAGCGTTAACCCGGCCTAAATGTCAGAGACCAGTAAAGTCCCTCATTTTAATAAAGGAATAATAAGGCATAGAGAAAAATTTGAAAAGAGGTAGCGATAGACATTGGTTCATAATTCAGGGCTTTTAGTAGGTAATAGGGTAGCTATATTACTTTTGTTGCTTGTATGACTTACCTTGTAATAATGTGTTCCCATGTTATGCCTTCAGTTAATATTGTCATGGCTGACCGATTCCCATATGTCCATGTGTTAATTTAGCTTGCTTGTCCCTAGGCAACTTTTTGTTCTGGGTCACACAGCATCCAATTCATGCTTTTCCATGTTCTCTGTTTTGCATCACACATTTGGGAGTGATAATGTGATGAAACAATGCATGATGAACTCTCTCTTAATTAGCCTGTCTGCTTGTGTCTGTTTCAGATCTAATTATTGTTATGCTCTCCCCTGCAGAACACTAGACTGAGAGACACTGTGATTGAGGGAAATATAGTTTCTTATCAGCAAAAGTTATTTCTCATACTAAAAACAGAGGTTATGCACTAACCCATGAAGGAAAATCCAAAGTCAGCCTTAAAATATGTTAATCTGCGTGCAATATGTGTAGATATACAACACACTTTAAGCATAACTCCACTTTTTGTTGGAAAAAAAAACATTCCCCACTGGGTGATCTATGTACATTACAAGGATTATAACAACCTTTGTTGCAGATTCCTACATTTTGTTATTCTGAAGAAATCCATGTGTGTTTGTCTGTGTCTTTGTTCTGAGTGGTTCTAATGGGAGTGGTTTCATAATTAACTGTCAGGTGTGCAGCAGGAAAGCACTCATTTTCCGGGCCTGCATCCCTTTAGACATGCTCCTATTGAAAGTATCTCTCAAAATTTTTAAATTTTGTTGCAGGGGATGACTGAAATCTGACTTGTATCTTAGGTAGGCTTCTATAAAAATTGGTGAGCCAATCACACAAGCAGGAAATTATGTTTCTGTGGAGTGGCCTGTACACACTCTGTGTACAAAAAAACTCAATGTATTTTTAGAAAATTACAGAGCTGCATATTGAAAAGGAAAGACGTTTAAGTAACATTCAACAACAATATGATTAGTGCCGCAATTATATGCAATACATTATTTTTTATTTATTTGCTATTTTTTTCCCCCGTGAAAGTGTAGTTGCCTGCCCTTTAAACATATGAAACATATGAAACATATGAAAATCTTATAGTGCAAATAGTAATTCATGCAAAAGTCCACTTTAACTATATTGTGATATCCATCACCCTGGATCATTCTCCAAGTGTATCCTACCACTGAGTTGTAAGATTCAAAACTCGCCACAAACTTACACTGTCTAAACATAGAACAGCAGTATGTGCTTGTTACACAATACAAGATGACTCTTGTTTGAGCACAAACAGACTTCTGAGGTAGAAATTTGAAGATTTACTCCCCTATAGGCTGTGAGTATAGGGCAACAAAATACATTAAATTACATGACCAAATCAGGTCTTATGCAGGTGAGATCACAAGGTAATGACTTTATTTAATTTATAACATCTTCCTCAGGTCTGTGTGGTTATGGGAAAAAAAATGGTAAAAAGCCATTGTTAAATGCATGCCTTCATAAGCGCTAGTAGAAGGTCTTTTCTGCCTATACACAACAGCATTATCAGGAAGTAGCTGGCAGGATTGTGCTTGATAGATAAGTGTCATCTGCACAACGTGAGAGGCTCCAGGGTATCATATGAACGTAACAAAATTTTGTTTTCTCAAATCTTGATATGTTCGGTGTTGAGTCCTGGAGCCAGGAGTCTTTTTACAGCTTAGGGTGGGAAAATGCTATATTCCTAGGTCCACATCTTACGAAGTAAGTAAACCCTTTAAGCATCTCTTTAACCACTTTAGCCCCGGACCATATTGCTGTCCAAAGACCAGAGCATTTTTTGTGATTCGGCAAGTGCGACGTGGCTCCCAAACAAAATTGGCGTCCTTTTTTTCCCACAAATAGAGCTTTCTTTTGGTGGTATTTGATCATCTCTGCGGTTTTTATTTTTTGCGCTATAAACAAAAATAGAGCGACTATTTTGAAAAAAATTCAATATTTTTTACATTTTGCTATAATAAATATCCCAAAAAAGATATAAAAAACATTTTTTTTCCTCAGTTTAGGCCGATACGTATTCTTCTACATATTTTTCGTTAAAAAAAATAAAGCGTTTATTGATTGGTTTGCACAAAATTTATAGCGTTTACAAAAAAGGGGGTCGTTTTATGGCATTTTTATTATTATTATTTTTTTACTAGTAATGACAGCGATCAGCGTTTTTTTTCGGTACTGTGATATTATGGCGGACACATCGGACACTTTTGACACATTTTTGGGACCATTGGCATTTTTATAGCGATCGATGCTATAAAAATGCATTGGATTACTATAAAAATGCCATTGGCAGTGAAGGGGTTTACACTAGGGGGCAGGGAAGGGGTTAAGTGTGTTCCTATTTGTGTTCTAACTGTATGGGGGGGTGGCCTCACTGGGGGAAATCACTGATCTTCTGTTCATACATTGTATGAACAGAAAATCAGCGTTTCCCCCGCTGACAGGATTGAGAGCTGTGTGTTTACACACACAGCTCCCGTTCCCCGCTCTGTAACGAGCAATCGCGGGTGCCCGGCGGCATTTGTACCCGCCGGGCATGCGCGCGGGACTGGGGGGGCGTGCGGGGGTGCGCGCGTGCCCTACAAGTCTCTAAAGGGAGGATGTAGAGCTACGTGCTCCCGCGAGACAGAGCCACAGCTCCACAGTAATATGACGGCGGGCGATCGGCATGTAGTTAAAAAAAAAAACTTGCAAGAAATAGGTAAAATAAGCTAGTATGCATAGCATACTAGCTCATTATGAATAACTTACCTGAGATCAAAGCCCCCGAAGTGACTCTCGTTCCTCACCTCCACTGCAGCTATTGATACCCGAGTTACTTCCGGGTATCTTGGCTCCGGCACTGTGATTGGCTGGAGCCGCGATGACGTCACTCCCCATGCATGCGCGCAAGAAAAGTCAGTGACAGCGCAATCGCCCTCACTAACGGCATGCTTAGTGCGCCTGCGCCGTAGACATCGGTGCAGTCTTTTTTTCTGCAAATATCTTCTAAACCGTGTAGGTTTAAGAGATATTTGTTGCACCTACAGGTAAGCCTTAATCTAGGCTTACCTGTAAGTTAAAGTGGTCTATATGGGTTTACTACCACTTTAACTGTTAGCCAGACTTCAGTAATTAGTCTCAGCAGTATCAGCCAAGGGCTCTCTGCTTCACTCTCCCTGCTGTGAGAACCTGTTTTTGTGAAATAAAGCTGACTGCTGACAGAATGCTAAAAAAAAAAGGTATGATAGTTTTTGGGAATCCATGAGGGAGTAGTCAGCTGGTGTAATTATCTCATTTGTATTTTTTTTATTAAATATGGATACAGATTAAAGTTAAATCTAGATTTTCATTTGGAAGTTCCTGCTTTATTAACTAGTGGGAGGGGTGCCTAGGAGATGAGAGAGTTTGGTGGGAGTTTTTTTTAGCAATTTTTTATGGTAGCGTAGCAATTTTTTATGGTAGTGTAGCAATTTTTTATGGTAGTGTAGCAATTTTTTATGTAGCAATTTAGCAATTATAGCAATTTTTTATGGTAGTCCAAAGTCCAGCCAAAGGGTCAAAAACAGTGATGCTATCCTTTTTAGGAAAATAGTACAGCAAGAGTGATAGCATAATAGGATCATGTTTGTTAAGAAATGATATGGTGAGTGTAATGATCAGTATTTTAACTGTGCATTTGAATGTTCACCTAGTTTGCCTTCAATTTAATTATCAGTGCATAGGAAGGTAGAAGTTGAGTCATTTTCTATTGCCATATCCTACACATGTTTTCACTGCTCTACCAAATATATAAGACATCCTGTATTAAGTCAAGTCATTTTATATTCTTTTATCAAGCTGGTTATTATTATCTGTGCACATCAGATTTAAATCCCGACATTTAAAAATAATTTTGTTTTATTTTTTGACTGCCTAAACTGTTTACTGCTTACAATGTTCCTTTTTTTCCATTTCGGAAGATTTCAGAAATGCCAATTTTCCATATTCTTTTCACTATGAATAGATTATAATATTGCTTGATATTCATTGTACACACTTTTTAGACAATCTAATATGCATGTAGATTTCTTAAAAAAGCAATAGCAATGACATAAAAGTATCATCGTCCTATTGAGGTACATTTACTAAGGCTGGTGCACTGGATCTGGAGCAGCTGTGCATGGTAGCCAATGAGCTTCTAACCTTAGCTTGATCAATTAAGCGTTGGCAATAAAACCTGGAATCTGATTGGTTTCTATGCAGAAGTAAGCCTGATTTTGCACCCTCCAGCTTTGGTAAATACATCCCATAGTGAAAAACTCTCAATTTCAGTAATTATTAAGGTGTGTAGGTGAAATTTGTTTGGGAACTTTTTTTCTTTCATATTTGGAGATTGTGTTTTTTTGGAGGTGTATTTTAAATAGTTTCGTTTATTTCAATCTTACTGATAACAACCTTCTTTACCCCCCTACAGTATGACTTCTACCCACAATATTCCACTGAAACTGCCTACCAGAACTCACTAATGAATTACTAACTGCTAAATCCAATGGTCACTATTTAAAACTCTTTCAAGACTCTTCCACTGCCTTTGATACAGTCAACCACCCAGTCCTGCTCAATAAACTCTACCCCCATGGCCTCAATGACTCTGCTTTTCCTGGTTCTCCATCTACCCATGTCATTGCACCTGCAATTCTATTTACTCTGCTTCTCTTTCTTTTGGGGTATCCCAAGGCTCTGTCCTTGAGCCCCTTCTATTCTCTCTCTACACCTCTTCCCTAGGCTAGTTGATAACCTCCCATGGCTTACAAAAACCACCTCTAAGCCAATGACACCCAGCTCTATCTTTCTACTCCTCAGCTCACCCCCTCAATCTCCTCAAGTATCACTAATTTTCTGAGTGACATATCTGTATGCATGTCACACAATTTCCTCAAAATCAATAGCACAGCCAACACAACAAGATGCTAGGTGTAATCCTAGACTCTGAACCCTCGTTCAGACTCCACATTCACTGGCAAAATATAGCCACGTTAACCCCCACAACATTTTAAAAATATGGCTCTTAACTAACAAAACCACAAAAAAATGAATTCCTTCCCTGATTATATCCAGCCTTGACTACTTGCAGCTCTCTTCTGACTGGCCTACTTCTACATAGGCTACCCCCTTCAGTCCATTATGAATGCTGCTGCTAGACTCATCCACCTTTCTAACTAAATCTTGGCTGGTGCCCCATTCTGCCAATCCCTCTGTTGGCTTTCTACAGCCTTACAATATACAAAGCCATCCACAACACTGCCTCCAGTTACATCACGCATCTCATCTCAATATATCACCTAAACCATATAATCTGCTCTTCCCAAGACCTCCTTTTATGAAGCTCACTTGTAACCTCCTACCATGCTCACTTCCAGGACTTCTACAGAAACTCCCTCATACTCTGAAATTCCCTATACCAATTTGCTGGGTTATTTCCTATCCCGTCCTCCATTAGGAAATCCCTAAAAACAAATTTAAACAGAGAAGCCTACTCTGTCACCACTGAAAACTGTATGTCAACCACCTCCATTAGCTCATCCTTGACAGCTTTTACCTTTTGCATCACCTCTTATATTGCAAGTTCCATGAGCAGGGCCTTCCTAACCCTTTTGAACTGAACTGTACTGCAATTGCACTGTATCCATTTATATTGTAAAGTGCTATGCAAACTGTTGGATGTATATTAATTCTCTTAAATTATGTAATAATAATTTTTCTAGTTAGTGTTCTATTTTTATGTGTGGGTTGCGCTTAGTGTACTGAAATTTTACTTTTTTATTTAACTGTTTTTTTGCTGCCACTGAAGCCGCGTACATACGATCGGTTCAAACCGATGAAAACAGACTGAAGTTCATTTTCATCGGTCCAAACCGATCGTGTGTAGGACCCATCGTTCCGTTATCCTTCGGTCCAAAAACAGAGGGCTTGCTTTAAAATTGAACCGATCGATGGCTCATCGATAGGTCAAAACCGATCGTTAGTACGCACAATCATTGTTTAAAAATCCACGCATGCTCAGAATCAAGTCGACGCATGCTTGGAAGCATTCAACTTCGTTTTTTTCATCACTCATTGTGTTTTACGTCACTGCGTTCTGACACCGTGTTCATGAACCGATGGTGTGTAGGCACATCAGTCAGCTTCATCTGTAAACTGATGAAAACGGTCCGTCAGACCGCTCTCATCGGATGAACCGATCGTGTGTACGCGGCCTTAAAGAAAGCTTCTGTAACCCCCATGAGCCATTTTCACCCATAAAACAGCAAATGTTACCCTCTCTATTGCCTCTGAAATATTTAGCTCAAAACTTAAATGCACTGATCACTACAGAGTATTTTTAAAATGTTATAGATTAAAAATTGTTCTTTAGGACCCTGGTCCTGAAGGTTGTTACAGTGGTGAATTGTGTTGGCCTGTGAATTGTTCACTTGATATGACAATTTTTTTTCAAACAAGAAATTACATTTAGCTCATGTATGAAATGTTCTGTGGGTAGGAATGACACTTCTTGCTCACTCTTTATATGTGATTTAGTGGCATAGCATGTTGCTCCCTTGGTGATCGCATGAACAAGGTGTTATAGCATGCTTTTAGTGGTGAACCTAGCACAGAAAGACTATGTTAAAAGACCCAGCATATCATATATTAGTGGAATGTATTAGCCCCCACTGAGCTAAATCTTCTCATCATAAATTTAAATGAGATATTATATAATTATATAAGTATGAAAAGAGAGTAATTCTTAGAAATACTTCTGGCTGCATATTTCAGAATGTATTATAGCTACATAGCTACATAGTTAAATAGGTTGAAGACACATGTCTTTCCAATTCGACCTCTCATTCAAATCCAGATGTTTTGGCCCAGAAATGATGAAAAAACTCAACTAGCCCCAAGCAACTATGGAAAACTTTATATAATGGATAATTTTTTTCTCACTCTACAGAGACAGTCTTGTCAGCCATATGATCAAACCATTACCATATTATCTTTTATTAATTATCACCTTGGGTAACCAGTCTTTTTTTTTATTTTAATGATTGAGTTTTTACTACTTTTTTGCAACAAGGCATTCCACTGCTTAACCACTACTTCCATAACGAATATATTTTTATACTGATGAGAACATTTTCTTTCCTCCATATATAACAGGCTTTTTTGGAAAGGTTGTATGTAATTTTTTTTAAGGAACTTGGTACAATTTTTACCTAAAGCGGTAATAAACCCCAAATCAAAAATGGAATATGTTGAAACTTACCAATTGTGGTGTCTGTATTAGTTTCCCTTTTGAAGTTTTTTCACATATGGACTTTACAGTTATCACCTTATAATGCCCTGTACACATGATCGATTCGTCTGATGAAAACAGACCGATGGACCGCTTTCATCGGACGAACCGATCGTGTGTGGGCCCCATCAGTTTTATTCCCATCGGTGAAAAAAAAATAGAACCTGTTTTAAAAAAATTTGTATGGTTAAAAAAACGATCGTCTGTGGGGAAATCCATTGGTCAAAATTCCATGCATGCTCAGAATCAAGTCGACGCATGCTCAGAAGCATTGAACTTAATTTTTCTATGCACGTCGTTGTGTTTTACGTCACCGTGTTGGACATGATCGTATTTTTAACCGATGGTGTGTAGGCAAGACTGATGAAAGTCAGCTTCATTGGATATCTGATGAAAAATTCCATCGGTTCATTTTCATCAGACAAACCGATCGTGTGTACAGGGCATTAGTGTCACAAATACTGTGCATTCATTTATTGTGATTATCATTTTATGTTGTTCAAATTGTGCAGTTAGGACCTATCAGACGGTCCCTGGACACTTTAAATTGCAAGCACTGCACTATTCTTATCTCACTATGATGAAAGGTACACCATTTCTACTGTAAAACACGGAGGTGGATTGTTGATGTTTTGGGAATGTGTGAGCTACAAAGGAACAGAAAATTTGGTCCAAATGTATGGCAAGATGAATGCAATATGTTATCAAAAAATACTGGAGGAACATTTGCATTCATCAGCCAGGAAGCTGTGCATGGGACTAACTTAGAAATTTCAAAATGACAATAATCCAAACCACAAGGCTAAGTCAACCTATCATTGGCTACAGCAGAATAAAGTGAAGGTTCTGGAGTGGGCATCTCAGTCTTCTGACCTCAATATCATTGAACCATGCTGGAAATCTCAAACGTGCAGTTCATGCAAGACAGCCCAAGAATTTACAGGAACTGGAGGCTTTTTGCCAAGAGGAATGAGCAGCTTTACCATCTGAGAAGATAAAGAGCCTCATCCACAAATACCACAAAAGACTTCAAGCTGTCATTGATGTTAAAGGGGGCAATACACAGAATTAAGAACTGGGGTATGTAAACTTTTGGTCAGGGTCATTTGGGTAGTTTATGTTGTCATTATGATTTAAAAAGAGTAAACACAGTTGATAATAAATGGCTTCAGCTAAACACTAACAATGAGTGAAAAAAGTTTTTGTGTTATCATTCATATTCTCTGAAAAATGGCCACTCATAAATTCTGGCAGGTTTTGTAAACTTTTGAGCACAACTTTATGTTTTGGGAAGTTTCATTTTTCCTAAGCGCTAAGCGGTGCACTTAGGCCTTTTTATACACTGAGATTTTTACTGTATTACACAATGGTAACCTACAATATATACTTAAACCTTTGGGAAGAATAGCCACAGAGCTCAGAAGTGAAATCATTGTGACAAATTTATCACAAATGGAACATAAATATAACTTTAATAACCAGCACAATGAAGAAGTAAAATTGATGGCAATTGATGAAATCATTCTCTAAATGTCTGTTCTTTACTAAGTTACTGACAATTACTTACTGCGTAGGCAACCTTGAAAAATAACATTTCTCTTGTACCCTTTTTGACTGCCAAAGTAGTGAAGTAGGCAAAGAAGCAGAGTGTCAGCATTGTAGTCACCTGTTATATGGTGGGCCAAGGTTAGCCAAACAATAAAGAAATACACTATAGGGCCAAAATTTGTGGACACAATTGAATAATTGAAAGTACATGGACACCCTCCAAATGATTAGGTTCAGGTGTTCACAAATGCTTTTTTTTTCTTAATGGGTACCAATTTCAACAAACACAAACTCCATATTGATGCCCAGGGTCATACAACAGAGAGAAGGTTGGCCAAGAAAATGGGTAACACACCTTATATGCATACATCCCGTGACTACTTCCCTCTAGTGACGAAATGTTATGAGGAGCGACGTTCTGACGTCACTGTGTTGTGCCCCAGACCCTGAAGATACGGGCTGCTGAATCGAGAGGCCGGCCGGCTTGATTGCTCATTACATGTTGATTTTAAACTTTGTGATTTTAAGTGCTCATCTGTCAAGTCACTTAATACATTTTAAAAGGGTTTTATGCTGTGTTCGTTTATTTTGTCCTTATGTGGTGATACCCTGAACTCGATATCCTGTATGAGACATATATCAACTGAAGCAGAGGCGCTCACTGCATAACACAGAGACCCCAGACGGGGTTATTAGCCATACGCCTATACTGATCTCCTGTTATTAAGAGATCACACCCATTTGGTAAGCGGCACTGTGGCACTTTCCTGTCATCACTTTTTCCGAATGCTGTGGTTTCATTTCTGCACCGAGGATGTTTAATGCATATGGACATTTTTCTTTGCCACTTAATTTCATCGACATTGACTGTTATTGCTAACACCGAGGATTGTTTGTCACTTTTTTTATTATTATTTTTTTTATTTTTACACATGGACTGAGATCCCATTCACATATTTCTTTGACCTCCATTTGGTTCTGGAGTCAGTCATTAGAGTAATTTTTGTTTTCACAGTCACAAGGATTGAGGTCAGATAGACCATTTTGACTAATTGATATTTTGTTCTATGCATTTATTGTTTACTCTCTAGTTTGTGAGTACACTTAGTATTCATGGTTGCTAGTGTCACATTAATTTATCTATAGTGCAGATTTTTTTTTTTTTATCACACCTTAGATGCACATGGTCCAGGGGCGTTGCTAGGTGCCAAAAAGACCAGGGGCTTCAGCCCGAAACCAAGCCGGCACCAGGCGGGGTGCCTGGTCAGTGGAGTGGCACGGCGCAGGGTGACCTACCTGACACACATACCCTGACCTACGTGAGTGTGTGTTTCATTACACACACACTAACACAACCTGACTACACTGACCAGTGAACTGACTACACTGACCTGTCTATATTGACCTGTTTACACTGACCAGTGACCTGTCTACACTGACCTGTCTACACTGACCTGACTACACTGACCTGAGTACACTGACCAGTGACCTGACTACACTGACCAGTGACCTGTCTACAGTGACCTGTCCTGACTACACTGACCTGACTACAATGACCAGTGACCTGTCTACACTGACCAGTGACCTGTCTACACTGACCTGTCCTGTCTACACTGACCTGTCCTGACTACACTGACCAGTGACCTGACTACATTGACCAGTGACCTGACTACACTGACCAGTGACCTGTCTACACTGACCTGTCTACACTGACCAGTGACCTGACTACACTGACCAGTGACCTGACTACACTGACCTGTCTACACTGACCAGTGACCTGACTACACTGACCAGTGACCTGACTACACTGACCTGACTACACTGACCAGTGATCTGTCTTCACTGACCTGTGACCTGACTACACTGACCTGTGACCTGACTACACTGACTAGTGACCTGACTTCACTGACCAGTGACCTGTCTACACTGACTTCAGACACTGACCAGTGACCTGACTACACTGACCTGTCTACACTGACCAGTGACCTGTCTACACTGACCAGTGACCTGTCTACACTGACCTGTCTACACTAACCTGTCCTGACTACACTAACCAGTGACCTGACTACAGTGACCTGACTACACTGACCTGTGACCTGACTACACTGACCTGACTACACTGACCAGTGACCTGACTACACTGTCCTGTGACCTGACTACACTGACCTGACTACACTGATCTACATACACAATCACTGACCTGACCTACATACACAATCATTGACCAACATACACTAACATTGAGTGACCTACCTCAGCTGTGGTAGAGATGCAGCCAGAAAACTCGAGGAGGCTCAGGAGCCGAGGAGGAAAGGAGAGCCGATGAAGCAAGCTGGGATGTGGGGGTCGTGCCCAATGTGCCTGGGGTGACCGTGACCCTGTACATGTTACCCTCAGGACTCAGAGCCAAGGAGGAGAGCCGCATCATGGTGTGCCGGGCGGCATTGTAATTCCCGCTTTCTGAGCTTGCAACGCCTATGATGGACATTACAGGTTCCGCGGTCCCGTATTGGACCAGTGGGACGTCCATCATAGGCGCTGCAGGTTCCAGAAGGCGGGACCTGCTGTGTCTCTTCGGGCAAACTTTGGGTCCCTGCTTGGCGGCGCTCGGGCGCTCGGGGCTACTAATTAACTAGCCTCCTTAGCCCACCACTAATGACGCCCCTGGCATGGTCAGATGCCTAGCTAAGGACAAGCATGGCTAGTAGCCAGATAATTAGGCATCACTACGGTCAGAAAGGAAATGAATTCAGTAGTTGGACATTAGGATTTTCAAATTCATGTTTTTCAGGTTTGGCAGATCCCCTGCACTAAACATCATAGGCCAGATTCAGGTACAGCGGCATATTTTTTGGCCGACGTAGCGCATCTCATATGCGCTACACCGACGTAAAACAGGGAGCCCAGAGCAGTATTCTCAAAGCAGTCACGCCGTACGTTGCGCCGGCGTAGTGTAAATAGGCCGGCGTAAGCCCGCCTAATTCAAAGTAGGCAGTTAGTGGGCGTGCTTCATTTAAATTAACCGTGACCAGATGTAAATGAGCGGCCTAGTGAACGGTGCATGCACGCGCATGCTCAGAATCACGTCGAATAGAATGCCTAAGATACACGTCGAACACTGCCTACGATGTGAACGTCACTGCTCCAGTAAAAACGACGGCTGTTCCGACGTCCATACCTTGCATGGGATGTGCCACCTTTTTGGTGGTTTATCTTTACGCCGGAAAAACGCCTTACGTAAATGTCGTAGATTACTGCGTTGGGTATACGATCGTTTGTGAATCGGCGTATCTTGCTCATTTGCATATTTATAATGGGAACACCGAATGCGTCCAGCGTAAATATGCACCGAAGATACGATGGTGTAGGAGACTTACGTCGGTCGTATCTTGGCAAAATTCAGGCGTATCTGATTTAAAGAATCAGCGCATAGATACGACGACGCACATTTGGACTTACGACGGCGTATCAGTAGATACATCGGCGTAAGTCTTTGCGAATCTGGGCCCATGAATCTATATAAGCAGTAGTACTTCTTAGTGACCATGGACACATACATTACACCGACACACAGAAACATAGAAAAGTGGTGGCAGAAAAAAGACCAATTTGAGTTAAGAGTTAAATATGTATGTAAAGTAGATCACAGAAGACTAACCTGCATACACAGCCCCTAGTCTTTTGGCTTGCAATTAAAAACATTCTGCAGGCCTTTTGTAGGCCTATGTCCAATGAAATAAATAAATAAATCCATCTGAAATTGACAATATTCTTGACATTTTGATAAAATATTTACAGTTTGAAAAAGAAACATACTTTGATTATCACAGCACTCAGCAATCCAAGGGGGCATTGTGCATTTGTATTGCCACTGGATTCTATAAATCTGTAGATTTTCTGCTTCATAATAGGATATTTTGTGTTGTGTGTTAAAAAATTTGTCATACTGCGAATCAACAAAAACTGCCAGAGAGATTCAAGTGAGATTATGCCTTAAACACTTCTCTCTCTTGACACCCGGTATAGCAACATGGTTTAAATTATTACTGAAAGAAATGCAGCACCGATTATTCCTAGTTGAGGCATATATAATAGTGTGAAATAGCACAATATTTTCTCTCCAGTTTTTTAAGGAGCCATGATAAATGTGCCTAGTTTAGACTTGTGCAAATTATAGATGTCATGAATAGCAGCCCAGTCTATTCTGCTTGTCAGCTAATTCTTTGCTGTGCAACAAAAGAGCAAATAGTCTATGTGACTGTAAGGGAGTCTTGTAACATACTGGTAGTTTTATCATCTGGATTTAACCCCCCTGCCGGTATCCCCGAGCACGACTCGGGGTGGATTTTTTATGTAAATATCGATATCCCCGAGTCGCGCTCGGGGTGAATATGCAGAGCCTGCAGCACGCGCTGGCTTACCTTGTATCCAGGCAGGGTACTGTACTTACCTTGTCCCTGGATCCAGCGATGCATCCATGCTGTGTGAGCGAGTGGCGTCCTCCATTCGACTCACACAGTGCCCGCGCGCCGCCGATCTCCGTTCCCTGCGACGTAACGGCGCACGGGGGCGGAGACCGCCGGCAAATTCAAAAAAGTAAACAAACACATTACATACAGAATACTGTAATCTTACAGATTACAGTACTGTATGTAAAAAGTACACACCCCCCTTGTCCCTAGTGGTCTGCCCAGTGCCCTGCATGTTCTTTTACATAATAAAAAATTTTTTTTGTGCCTGCAAACTGTAGATTGTCCATAGCAACCAAAAGGGTCCCTTTATGTCAAAAGTGATTTTAGAGCAGCTAGAAAACAGCGATAATAAATGATAATCACTTGCAGAATTGAGCGATATCGATTTGTGGGGAAATTCGTCATAAAAAAATAAAAGTAATGACAGCGACAATTCTGTAACTGAGCAAATTTCAGTGATTTTGATTTGATTACATTAGTGAATAATTTTTATTATAATTACATTATTATTTGTTATAATTATTTATAGTTATTTATTATATTATAATGTTATGATTTTGTGTTTCAAACTTTATCATACCCGGGATGTCTACTAGACTCTGGTTTGGACAAATTTAAGTGAGTTATTCCTAAAAACTGCAGGCCTACAGTATAAAACGCAGAATTTCCATGCAAAATAATTTTACCGCTTTTGGTACGTAATTCCAGACAGAATCATACCGCCAGGGAGGTTAAAGTTTCGTTTATAAATATATACAGTATTTTATTTATTTTTTTGTATTACAGATTCCATCTAGAATGGGTATGGCTTGGTTCAAAACCCACATCTACCAGTTGCTTTTTTAAATGCCTTCTCTTACCTATTATTACTTTCTCCATGTTCCAGAATTTCACGCTGCGTCATCCTCAGGTTCAGAATCATTCAACTTAATTTCTATGAATCCAAGGTTTCAAGAAAATGGCCAGTGGGGACATATTATTAAGTCATCCCCAGCTCACATGAAAAAAGTCTGTACAGCACACACATCACTATGGGGCATTGTGAATTGCATTCCTAGAGGACCACCCACAGCTGTCAAAGTAAGAGAAGAAAAGGACCCCAAGACATTATATACATAGACTAAAGACAGGCCAAAAAAATGTACATACACAAAAAATATTATTCAAAAAAAGAATGCAGGGAAGTTTTTCCAAAGACCGGAATATGAGAAATGAAAAAATATACACAAAGTGTTCATCAAAAAACGAAAAGTTACCAAGCCTTTCAAGTGTGCAAACCACTGGTACCTTACCCCTTACAGTATTTCTAAATTTTCAGTGTCACATTCCCCGCTTTGCTGGAGGGGGTGCGGTGGGGTGGGTCAACTCATGCACATTTTTTGGTCCTGTAGACACCTGACCAGTTTTTGGAATAAGGTGTTCTGCATGATTTCCGAAATTACTGGGCTTATAACTCCGCCCTCTCCATCTTTGGCGATTTTGAATATAGGTATAGATATATTCCCTTCAGACTGCCGAAAAATTGTCACTCATATCTTGCTTGCAGCTAGACTGCTAATTACTAGGAAATGGAAGTCTAACTTATCTCCTAACTTATCGGACTTGATAGACTTGGTAAAACAGAATTTTGCCTTTGAAAATTTACTGGCATATAAACATGGTTCTAAACGACTGTTCGATCAACACTGACGCTTATGGACTCTTTGGGTTAGGAATCGGTGATTACTATAATGTATCTCCTTCTCTATATTAGTCTATTGGACCGTACAACTAGACCGATCAAAAGTCTATAGACAACTGTTTTCAGGTCTAACGACCCAAACCTATTGTGTCAACTCTTTATTTTTTTATTATTTTTTTCTCTTGTTTTGTTATAATCAGTTACTTTTTACTATATATATATATAAAACTAGATATAACTTTATCTGGTTATAGTCGACTGTGTTTTCTCTCTCTCCCTTTTGTAACATGTATCATGTGTATAGTAATGCTATGATGTTTGTGATTTGCTGTTTTACCAACTTATTGTAATACTCCATACTGCTGTTTTTGATCTAATGCATATTACTACTTTTTACTCTAATAAAAAGAATGAAACAAAAAACAAAAAGTCACAAGATGCGAAGGCACCAGTAGGTGCTCCTTGCAATATAATAAAAAAATAATAATATGTGACCTTGGTGAACCAAACAAGTGATCAAAAACATGTGGTAAAAGTCAATGGCAATGACACCGATGACATATGTTACACATATGGAAATGAGCTCTTAGTATGGTCAGGAGATAAGCTCACTTGGGTGAAGTACCGAAAAGTGGAAATCTCTGCTGGGCAGCTGTAATAGGCTGTAATGCAGGGTGAAGTGAACAGGATCTCAGCAGACCAAGGCATATGATGTCCAAAGAAATATCATGGAAAAAAAAAAGAAACTCCACATAGTGTAGATGAATCCGGGGTGAGAGGTATAAAACGGCCTTTATTGGCATAAAATCAAAAAATAAAAAGTATGTATCTACATACAAGCAGCTGGAAGATGCATGTACAGGGTGATCACAGGATTAAAAACAAAAAGCGCGGAGTAGGGAGCCAGACAGGCTACTGTATGTGGCTGACATGTTAGGACTTCTCAACTGGGGCATTTTTTTGGGTTATTTTGATGCAATATGATCATATTGTTGATGCTGGCTGCTTTATTGTTCTATTAGTAGCGCAACTTTTTTTCTTACTTTTGGGTTTTTCTAAAGAGTTGGGATAGGGGTGCACACCATTAGGTGGGGGCCTGTCCAACCTCGTGTTGGGATTTAAACTCAACAAATTAAATTAAAAATCTGACTAAAGTTTTTATTTTGGTTGAATAGAACATGTTAATGTTAGAACCTTTTTCAAAGTATTTACTGCCATATGTGTTGAGGGGATTTCTCTCTCATTGCTCTCAGGACAGGTAGGGATCTGAAATCTCTCCAATGGACACAGATTCTTTTCTGCTAGAATATGGAAAATTATAGCATCTGACATTTATTTTATTGTTGCCCAGATGACACTCATTTCTCCCTATTTTTTGTATGGGTGTCAAAGGCTGAGGCCTCGTACACACGACCGAGGAACTCGTCGGAAAAGACACATCGTTTTCCTTGACGAGTTTCTTGTTAGGCTTGTCGAGAAACTCGACAAGCTGTCTTTGCATACACAGTCAAGACCAAATCTCCTTGTTCTCAAAAACAGTGACGTACAACACATAGACAGCAGGGGAAGTTCGATTCCACTGGCACAACCCTTGGGGCTGCTTTTGCTAATCTCATGTTACTGTGTGTTAGGTAAAAGTTTGGTGAGAGACATTTGCACTTTTCAATCTGTTACAGCGTGACAAATGTGCTATTTCCATTACAAACGCTACTTTTACCGAAGGTGCGTGGGTTTCTAAGCATACACACCAACGTGTTTCTTGTCAAAAACCAGCCCGACGAGGAACACGGCGAGGAAATTGAGACTTCTAACGAGGAAAAAGAGAACTTGTTCTCTTTTTTCCTCGTCGAGTTCCACGTCAGTTCCACGTTCCACGTCAGTTTTCTCAATGAAAAGCATACACACGACCATTTTCCTCAAAAAGTTCTGCCACCAAGTTTCTTGATGGATTCTGTCGAGGAAAACGGTTGTGTGTACAAGGCCTTAGAAAGTGAGGTGAAATCTCCCCAGTAAGGTTACAGGCAGAAGTAAAAATGAAACCATATTTTAACTCTTTCGCACTCTATCCATATTGTAAAACTAATATGCAAAAACATTGAACTTTAAAGCAGATTTAGGCTGGGTTCCTACTGCAGTACAGAGCAGCTCACAGCAGGGTAACCGGTGTTCACCGTTTCAGGTCAGATTTTGGTCAGAATTTTTGGTTCAATTCGCACCTGAAACAAACCAGAAGACTCACGGGAACAGTATGCAATTCTCTCTATAGTCGGTCACGGTCTCCTGGCATGCGAATTGGTGAAACCTACATCAGATTCGCAATAGTGTGAACCCAGCCTCATTAAAATTGCAAAGGAGAATTTAGTAATGTCAGGTTTATGGCAGACTATAAGGCCGCGTACAGACGAGGAGACATGTCCGCTGAAACATGTTCGACGGACCGTTTCCAGCGGACATGTCTCCTCACATATTTGGTCTGATGGCGTGTACACACCATCGGACCAAAATCCCCTCGGACGGATAACGCGGTGACGTGGCGGTGATGTTGACGCCGCTACATCACAAATCCAGGAAGTAAAATACTTCCACGCATGCGTCGAATCCATTCGACGCATGCGGGAGATTTATGTCCGCTGGTTAGGCATACTAACCAGCAGACATGTCGGACAGACGGGTTTCTAGCAGACAAGTTTTAAAGCATGCTTTAAAACTTGTCCTCTGGAAAAACCTGTCCGCTAGGTCGTACACACGATCGGATATGTCCGCTGAAACTGGTCGGCGGACCAGTTTCAGCGGACATGTTCGATCGTGTGTACGCGGCCTGAGAGAAAATAAACCTACACTAAAGGTATATCTGCTTTAGGTTGCTTCTGAAGACCTCCTTTCAAAAAAAGCTAGTTGCCCAGATGTTATCTTGTTATGTTAATTTAATCCCCTGAATCACTTATCTAAATAAAAGAATGCCACCAATGAAGGCAGGACTGAAATAAGAGGAGCATAATCACTCATGTTTTCAATGGGCATTTATCTATTTCTCTCAGCACACGTTTTCTTTTAACCACTTGAGCTCCAGAAGATTGTATCCCCTTAATGATCAGGACACGTTTCACACAAATAGAACTTTCTTTTGCTGATATTTGTTCACCACTGGGTTTTTTGTGATATAAACAAAAAAATACCAACATTTTTGAAAAGAACAAAACAATATTTTCTACTTTCTGTCACTGATTCTATTGTGAGCTTTAAGGGAAAATGACTGTAAAGATGCAGTGACTGTAATTACAGAGGTCTGTGAGAGCTTATTATGAATATTTTATATTGTTCATTGTGTAAATTAGTATGTAAATATGAGCACAGCCTTGCCTCTAGAGCAACTGGAAGACTTATTTCTGTCTTCCATGAGTCAACCTATCATCAGTGGGGTCCTTGGTTCGTATCCCAGCCATGGCACTACCTGCATATGGAGTTTGCATATTCTCTCTGTGCCTGTCTGGGTTCCCAATGGGTACTCCAGTTTTCTCCCACACTCCAAAGACATGTTGATGGTTAACTGGCTCTAAAATTGTCCCTAGTACATGTATGTATGAATGTGAGTAAGGCTCCTTTCACATGGAGAAGACCATTTTTGTGTCCGCTCCGTGTGTGTCCGTCGGCTCAGCGGGATCCCCGCTGAGCTGTAGGCGGACAGGGCGGTCCCCGCACACTGTGCAGGGAACGCCCTGTCTCTTCTCCACTCTCCCCTATGGGGAATCGGATGAATACGGACCGTGTGTCCGTATTCATCCGATCCGCCGGACAGAAGAAAAATAGGGTTTTCTTCCGTCCGAAAAACCGGATCCAGACGGACGCGGATCTTTTCGGACGTTAGCGGATGCATCATCCGCTAACGGACGCGATCCCATAGGGCCCCATTCTAAGTCCGTTTACGGACTTAGAAAAAGCGGACCGTTTGTCCGCACGTGTGAAAGGGCCCTTAGGGATCTTAGACTGTAAGCTCCTTGAGGGCAGGAGCTGATGTGAATGTAAAATGTATATGTAAATCACTGCGTAAATTGTTGGCACTATACAAATACATAAATAATAAATAAATAATTTTACATGGTACTTTGGATCAGCACCTCTTCCAGTAAAGGGCCAGAGCACATTGAATGCTTCTGACCATTTGAGGAACTAATTTTTACCAACAAGGTGGACAGACGTCTCCATAACCACTTCAGCCCCGGCCATTTGGCTGCCAAATGACCGGGCCAATTTTTGCGATTCGGCACTCAGTCACTTTAACTGACAATTGCGTGGTCGTGCAACGTGACTCCCAAACAAAATTGAAATTATTTTTCCCCACAAATAGAGTTTTATTATGGTGATATTTTATCACCTCTGCGGTTTTTATTTTTTGCGCTATAAACAAAAATAGAGCAACAATTTTAAAAAGAAAAGCAATATTTTATACTTTTTGCTATAATAAATATCCCCACAAAGCATTTTTTTTCTCAGTTTAGGCCGATATGTATTCTACATATTTTTGGTAAATAAAATCGCAATAAGTGTATATTGATTGGTTTGTGCAAAAGATATAGCATCTACAAAATAGGTGATAGTTTTATGGCATTTTTATTATTATTGATTTTTTACTAGTAATGACGGCGATCTGCAACTTTTATCATGACTTCGACTTTATGGCGGACACATTGGACACTTTTGACACATTTTTGAGACAATTGAAAATTTTACAGCGATCAGTGCTATAAAAATGCACTGTATACTGTAAAAATGATGCTGGCAGTAAAGGGGTTAACCCCTAGGGGGTGTTGAAGGGGTTAAGTGTGTCCTAGGGAATGATTCTAACTGTTAGGGGGAGGAGGAAGGAGAGATGGCCACTCCAGGTGGAGACCTTGGCAATAATACACCCCACAGAGATCCCAGGTGCAGGCAATGCAATCAGCAAGGCAGGAATAACAAGGATGTATTTCTGGACAGCCGCACTCTTGAACACTTGAACTCTTGAATAGTTGCCTTTATTTAAAATAGGAACAGCACTACAAGTCACAGCAATCGAACCTCGGACAGCTAACAAGGTTTGATTGCTATGACTTGTAGTGCTGTTCCTATTTTAAATAAAGACAACTATTGTTCAAGAGTGAGGCTGTCTGGAAATACATCCTTGTTATTCCTGCTTTGTTAAGGGGAGGAGCTACCAGTGACACATCAGCGATCACTGTTCCCGATCACAGGGAACAGTAGATCAGTGTCATGTCACTAGGCAAAACAGAAGAATGCCTTGTTTACAAAGGCATCCCCCTTTTCTGCCTTTGCCGACCTTAATCGTGGGCCACATGGGAACATTGAGTTCTCAGGACCCGCTGGTGCACTCACGAGGCTGGGTGGCTAATTTAAAGGGACGTACAGGTGCACCCATTTGCCTGTCCATTCCATTGTGTAGACAAAAATTTGTGAGCGCTGGTCGGCAAGTGGTTAAGTTAAATACTTACCTTTAACCCTTTTTCAAAATTATTCACTTTGTGGCCCTGCCTGACACCACATAGCCTTTGCCGAAAAATTCCAGAAAGCATCCAGCCCCCAAAGGCCTATTTATTTTTTACATTTTTTTTTCATCATTTTTTTTAATTTGAAATCAAGGACAGATAAATGCGTGAACAACATGTACAAAATACAGACAGAAAACCAAAGAAATTGTAAGGCATACATGTTTCACAATCAGATTTGTGTACCAGAAGAATACAGCAAAGGTACACAAAGGAACCATGGGGTTTCAAGGGAGTAAACTCCATTTATCGCACATGTAACATATCAAACCATAACTTTATGTGCATAAAGATAAAGATAACCCTGTTATATCTGGTACAGTAATCATATCGGTAGCCCGACTTTCAGAGCGAAAGCGGAGAAAAGCAAGAGAAGAAAAAAAAGGGGGGAGGGAAGGAAGTAGGGGGGATTAAGGAAAGGAAATGGAGAATCCCAGATGGGGTAGGCTGGTCTAGGTCATCAAGGCCCATAGCATGTCTACAAGAAAGGCCTTTACTGTTCTTTTTATGTCTTTGCTGTTCTATTTGTAATACAACTCTGCTCTTTATGCATTTGTAATGCGACTGTACTATCTTATTCGATATAAGAAAAATGTATAGTTAAAAAAAAAAAAGAAGAAATCAAATGGAGAATAACAGAAAAAGGGGAAGGGAGAAGAAATGGGGCGGAGATGGCATGCTGAGTATAGAATAGGCCTATTTATTTATATGGTCGATTCCTAAAAGAAAAGGTACAGTACATATTTAAAAGCAACTATAGAAAAGAATGCTCCCTGAAAATGCACTGTACCTTTTATGTAACTGGTGAGCTTTTTTCTGACTCTTCCAATGCCTGTTACGTCCTCCGTTTTGCCTCCAATTAAGGATCATGGCCTGATCACAGTGGTGCTCTTTGAACTGCAGTGAAAAGTAGTATTGACACAGCAACTACCGAACGTTAATGCCTTCCATTGTAATTACTGTTATTGCAACTTATTCTTTCCATTAATAATCCACCACTTAATTGAAAGCTATGTAGAAACATGGTGTTAGTATATAAAAAGCCATTAAGTAATTATAAGCTGCTTAGTACCTACTATGTCTGCCTGCTTTGCTTCTGCCAAAAAAAGGTGGGATTGTGTTGTCTGCATATTCAGCGTGAAACAACCTTGAGAGGTAGAAATGTGCACCAAAGACTTCTATCCCCATGTAGAAGTAAGGGTATAATATAGTGTATTGTCAAATCACTGAACGGCTAGAGTATCCAGGAAATATTGCCTAGACTAAAGATGGAAAGGTCCACTGAGTTTCACTTTAATCTGGCATTTAAATAAAACAATGTGTGTGTGTTTTGTGTGATTTGATGGCACAGAACACAACGCTGTTTAGAAGAGGAGGATGCTGGCAATATTAGAGGTTTAGCAGTGCAGTGAGGTACAGAACATGAATACAAGGAGAGACATTCTGCAGGCCAGCTTTATCCCTGAGTCAGTTTAAGATTCAAATGTATTCAGCAATGATTTGGCCACTGGATGTCACTATTCTACTGAAGTATGTAATGTAGATCCATTATTATTATTGTTGTTGTTATGATTAGTATCCCTGTTATTCCTTCGCAATAAATTTATGATCACACGTAATCACCGTTATGCTTATAGATCATGCAGAAATTTTCTTGTCACTCAAAATGCTTCATAGACTACATATCTTATGACTTTTACTATCCAGAAGGACATTTGGAAGTAGATGACAGCTTGAGGTGGAGCAGTAAAATTATGTTTTAGACGTTTGTGATTGTTTGAGGATTATGATGTGCATTTGTGTGCATGTGCGTGTGCATGTGCGTGTGCGTG
The DNA here is from genome assembly GCA_029574335.1 of Rana kukunoris. Classification (NCBI taxonomy): domain Eukaryota; kingdom Metazoa; phylum Chordata; class Amphibia; order Anura; family Ranidae; genus Rana; species Rana kukunoris. The sequence goes on along the minus strand of CM056053.1, from coordinate 437,693,691 downwards.
TGTATGCTAAACCCATCAATTAGGTGATTTTTTATAATTAAAATAACAAACATGTTATAATCACCATTTCTGTGCAAATGTTTTGTACCAAGCAGCCCCAAACCTCCTCTTCTGGGGTCCCCTGAAGGCACACTTGTCTGCTCCTCTTTTGTGTCTGCCTCCCTAGCAGGCACTTGCTTTGGGGGCAGACATATGTGCAAACTCCTGAGCCAGGCTCTGTGTGTCGATAGTAGAAACACATATCATGGCTTGGCTCTGCCTCCACTCCCTCCTCGCAGATTTTTATTGACAGCAATCTATTGTCTCCTGTTGCTCTTCTCTGTGAAGAGAGAGAGCAATGATTCAGCCCTCAGACACAAATCTGGATCCAAAGAGGAGTAAGGTATTTAACCACTTAATACCCGGACCATTATGCAGGTAAAGGACCTTGCCCCTTTTTGCGATTCAGCATTGCTTTGCTTTAACTGACAATTGCCCGGCTGTGCGACGTGGCTCTCAAACAACATTGGCCTCCTTTTTTTCCCACAAATAGAGCTTTCTTTTGGTGGAATTTGATATTTTGCGCTATAAACAAAAAAAACATATTTTTTTCCTCAGTTTAGACCGATACGCATTCTTCTAAATATTTTTCGTAAAAAAAAATCGCAATAAGCATTTATTGATTGGTTTGTGCAAAAGTCATAGCGTTTACAAAATAGGGGATAGTTTTATGGCATTTTTATTTTATTTTTTTACTAGTAATGGCGGCTATCAGCGATTTTTTTTAATGACTGCGACATTATGGCGGACACATCTTACACTGTTGACACATTTTTGGGACCATTGTCATTTTCACAGCGAAAAGTGATATACAAATGCACTGATTACTGTGAAAATGACAATGGCAGTGAAGGGGTTAACCACTAGGGGGAGCTAAAGGGGTTAAGTGTGTCCTATTGTGTGTTTCTTACTGGAGGTGTGACATCACTGATCGTCGTTTCCTATGACAGGGAACAGACGATCAGTGACAAGCCACAGAGAAGAACGGGGAAGATTTGTTTACACTCACCTCTCCCTGTTCTTCAGCTCCTGTGACCGATCATGGGACACCGGCAGAGATTGGGTCCGTGGGTCCCACGGGCGTGATCATGGAGCTTTGGACTGGGTCACGAGCGTGCCACCGGTGGCGTGCGCAAGATCCACGGCTGGGAACTTAAAGGGCAATGTACCTGTATATGCTTGTGCCCAGGCGTGACATTCTGCCAACGTATATCGGCGTTAGGTGGTCCTTAAGTGGTTAAAGGGTCTGGGGGAGTTGATACTGGAATGCATTAAGATGAAAAACCTTAACTGCTTGCCAACCAGCTCATGCAGATATACTGAAGCAGGTCGGCAGCGCTGCACGAATCGCTGTACCTGTACATTGCACACTATGGGATCGTGCCCATGGGTCGGGTGGACTGGATGTCCACTGGCGACTCACAATCGCAGTGAGGAGAGGCAGAATGGGGAACTGCCTATGTAAACATGGCAATTCCTGAAGTAGTTAATGTGTGCTGGTCAGTTTGTGAATGATTTTTAAAAAATAAATCATCTGGTAATTGATTTATTTTCTCATCAATAACATTAAAGCCTTGAACTAATGGTAGTCTCAATCTTTGCTGCATGGGAACAAAATCTAAATGTTTCTGTTCGTGTCCAGCCTGGAAATGATCCAGTTTTTTTTTTTGTTTTTTTTTACGGCTTTTCTGTAAATTCTTTAATTTCCTTTATGGCTAAATATGACATTGGGAACTTTTCATTATTCCTATAAAGATGATGGAGAAAAAATACAGTGCTGGAATGATCATTTTCGGAAGTGACTCTGAATTTTCGAGTGCTTTCCTATTTACAATGTTTTTTGCTTAGGAAACACTGTCCCTGAACTGCTCCAGCAAGCTTATAAATCAGATCACCAACCATACATAATTTATTTCAGTAGGTAACAGACTGTGCAGCACCGCATACAAATATGCTCTGAAAAATGTGTCTGTGTGTATGCTGCAGCAGACCAGAATATAGATACAGGGATGCATGTTTTGGGCAACATTGCCTTGCAAATATTATTTTCTACTAATTAATATTGTGTTCTACTTTGTATAACAAAAACAAACCAAATGACTGAACACATCTCTTTCCACTCTCCTTCCACCACTCTAATCATTTGACCTTTTTACATTATACACAGAGAGGTGTAGGTAGATGGATGCTTGGATATGTAAAAAATTATAAAGAAAATAATAGAGGTGACAGTTTTACATATATATACCATAATCTACCTACTGTATCTACCTATCCAGAAATTATAGGGGTGCATGTAAAAATATTTGTGCTTTAAGCATATTCACCACGGGCCAGATTCAGGTAGGAGATACGACGGCGTATCTCCAGATACACCATCTCTGCGTCGGAGGCGTCCTATCTATGCGCCTGATTCATAGAATCAGTTACGCATAGATTTGCCTTAGATCCGACGGGCGTAAGTCAGTTACGCCATCGTATCTAAGTTGCATATTTACACTGGCCGCTAGGTGGCGTTCCCGTCGATTTATGCGTCAAATATGCAAATGAGATAGATACGCCGATTCACGAACGTAGCGTATTTTTTTACGTCGTTTGCGTAGGTGTAAGTCTGGCATAAAGTTACCCCTGCTATATGAGGCACAGCCAATGTTAAGTATGGACGTCGGGACAGCATCGTATTGTACGCCGTTTATGTCGTTTGCGTAAGTCGATTCAGAATGGGGCTGGGCGTAAGTTACGTTCACATTGTTTTCATTGACTATTTGCGACGTGATTTGGAGCATGCACACTGGGCTACGTTCACGGCCGGCGCATGCGCAGTTCGTTCGGTGCGTCGATTATGTCGGGTCACACTTAGTTTACATACAACACGCCCCCTACCTTCCCTATTTGAATTATGCAGGGATATGCCGGCCCATTTACGCTACGCCTCCGCAACTTACGGAGCAAGTGCTTTGTGAATACAGCACTTGCCTGTAAAAGTTGCGGTGGCGTAACGTAAATCAGATACGCTACGCCCGCACAAAGATACGCTCTCCATCCTGAATCTAGCCCCACGCATTCAAAACTTACATTTGCTGACACTTGGCCACATCCGTTCCTCAATGAGGAAAAATAATTACAACGTACTATAACATTCACCCAATTTGTAATACTACCACACATTTGTTTGCTCTTTGCCAGACTGAGATGGAAAATCAATACATTTTTTAATAAAAAAGGTGACAATTATCTTAGGAAACCCATTGACTATTGGGCTAAAATGGTGCTTTTGTACAGAAAATGATTAATATTTAGTGATGCAACAGCTTTTATGTATGTGATATATTTTCTTAAAATATTTTTTAAACATTTACTATTTAATATAATTCTGTACTATGAAAGAGTATTCATTAATACTACAAGTAGATGCACATGGTCACACAGTTTTGTTCTGCAATATTGCTGCTTAAGTCTCAAAAATCCCCTTATTTATTGTATATAACATGTATTGAGTTGTAGAACCCTTATGCCGCGTACACAAGATTGGAATTTCCGACAAGAAAAGCTTGATGTGAGCTTTTGGTCAGAAATTCCGACCATGTGTATGCTTCATCGGACTTTGGTGGGCCTATCTCCCACGAACACCAAGTTCGTCCTGAGTCCTGGATGCACACCTGGCTCCTCTTCTTCTGTGTCTGGGCCGGGTGGACACTCGGAATGGGTAAAGGGAACCCTCACACAACATGTATGTCAGGAGAGAGAAAGACCATAGTACAGCCCCGCAAAAATGGAACAAGTTTATTGAAACAACATGGATGCACTCACATTTAGAAGATAAAACTGGGCACAGAATACCAGACGTCACGTGACGTGACGAGACGCGTAGGGATCGAGGAGCATCAGAGTCCACACGCCTGACACAGCAAGACCCCCCTGTCGTCCGTCTGGTATTCTGTGCCCAGTTTTATCTTCTAAATGTGTTGACACAATATTCATGTATGTTATCACTCTGTTTTGAACTTGCCCCCCCCCCTGTTCCACCCACGGTCACTAGCCTAGGGATTTATTCCCGTGTCTCCTTTAGATTTCACCCACTTCTCACAGCGCAGACACCACCCCCTTGTTTTCTATTTGCTATTTCTCTCTGCCCAGGACAGAGTGTCAGGTGTTTGCAGCAGTGACCCTATCCCATTCCACCCCCCTCGGTAGTGCAGGAGCCTCTGTCTATAAAATATTATTCTTGCGAGTGTCTCTCTTCAAGGGTACAGTCATTCACAAGACAATCTAGGCAAGAGCCTAGGGTCTAAAGGATATCCCGAGGGCCTAGCTAAACCTTTATACTCCTACAAAGAGCCAGATGGACAGTGTGACTGGTCAAAACGGTGCACCTATCTGTCACTTAACAAAGAGATTGTGCGACTGTAGGCAGTGGATACCTGGTGGTGAGGGGTAATGCCAGTGAAAACAATGCAAATGAGGTGGCTTTTTATGCCTAGTACAGTCTTGTTAAATGCCAATCCAAGGGATGGAGGGATACCTTTCATAGATCCCTATTGTCCATTAATCTGTCAAGGCATTCTCTCTTCTTTCCCACAATGCAGCATGGGTGCCTGAGTGGCGAAACACCAGGCCCAAGTGCTGTCACATGGGAACTAAGAGATAACCCTTAACCCTATCAGACTAACTTGGATGGCATTAAGGAGTAAATGGATTGTTTAAAGCAGGTGGTGAGGGGAACAGGCAATAAAGTTAGCCCGTTGCTTTTATCCTGCATGGACAAAGCATTTTCAGTTAATTTTAAAGTCAATAAGACTACATTTGTTTTGAAGAACATTTTATCATGCTTATTGTTTTCAGCAATAAAATAAATGAACATCATTTGTACGAAGTACTGAAAGTTTTGTAAGATATTTCATTTTGGATGTTTTTTCTGCTAAATCCTCTGTAGACCATATCTGAGAAATACTGGTTTACAGGGACAAATATTGCAGATCAAACCTTGAACTGTATTCAAACTTAACTGTAATGAAAAGAAATATAGTAACAGTAATGTTAGCAGAAGAATTGAAGTCAAAAGATGGTTTACTGTTCTCTTAACTGTCACCATGTCCTACTGTATGTAATTATGTGTCTTTGGTGTCCAATATGCTACACTTATGTCTGCTTGAGGCTGTTTCTAAAAGCCTGAATAGAACCATTTATATAATGTTATGATGATATTATCACAGCTATTTTCTTTGTTATTTTACAAACTTGATTCATCTAATTGAGCTATGTTCTTTTGATGGCATGACAGCAAGCATAGACTATGAGACAGAAGACTTGTTTTATTTTTTCTGCAGTAAAACAGTCCAAAAGAAACCATCATTCTACAAGACACTGCATCCTAAAAATTATATATACCTGTAATCATGCTGCAATTACTGTAACTGCTTCAGTATTTTAAGATGAGACGTGAAGTTTGTTGGATACCATTAGGCAATTACCGGAAACTAAGAAAGACAGGCAGATCTAATGAAACTACGGGATTAGTTTGCATAATGTTACTGAACTGCATCCAAAATATGCTGAGGATGTCAAAACAGAGATGCATTTGAATTTGTTACTTTAAAAATTAGATCAAGTTTGCCACCAAGGACATAACTGGAAATATAATTGTTTCAAATACATAATGTATTATATTATATTACATAATGTAAATAGCTGTAGATCATTAAATTGCTGACTGGCTAGTCTTTTGAAATATTCAAGGGCTAAAGGGAAAATAATACATTAACAGAACAGAATTTGACCAGTTAACGGTATAAATATATTATAGTAATACTATTTAAAAGTCGCAGGTTAAATGATTTACAGGGAAAAGCAGGTGCAGATAAGGAACTCAATGAGCACATTAATAAACTTGATTCTTAAAAAGTGCTTAAGAATGTTCTACTGAGACAAAGTCGCTTTGGTGGTCCTAGTAAGATTTAATACAGACCATCTGCTGGTGAGGAATTTAAAGGTGCACATCTCATTTAAAGTGTATGCAATTCACTTAACATGCAATACAATACAGTACTTGGGTTGTTTGTGCTCTCTATGTACTGTTGGGGAGATTTCTCTGTATCTCTTGTTTTGTAGATCCAACAACAAGTGAAAGGGAATCTCTCAAACTTGAGGGGAATTTTCAATGTGATTAGTTGTAACTAGACATGTGCATTCGCTTTCATTCAAATGCATTTTCGTCAGAATCTCAGGTATTTTCGTTATCGTTTTAACAAATGATAACGAAAGCGCAGAAAACGAAAAGCGAAAGATCTGACATAAAAAATGCTTTATTTTCGTTTCGTTGCGATAACAATTCAATATAGAGAGATTTGACGTGACGCTGACTGAATAGTCTAAATGGCTATCGTTGCCGTCGGATGCCACCATATTGGAGCCGGAGATGGAGAAACGAATGTGAAACTAAGTCGGCTAGGTTAGGAATTGAACGACGAAAATTTGACAAAGCATCGACGAATCTGATCTGTCATTGAAGGCTTATCGAAAGTGCTAAGCAGATTCGACGGAGAAGATATACTGCACTCGTACATTTTAATGCTCCGCCCATAGGCTATAAAACATTTTAATGTTGGTTGACTATGACTAGTAATAATAATATAATTATTTACAACATTAGAATTCTTGTAGGCGGAATATTCGACCGGAAATGTACGATTCAGGGTAAAGTTTCAATGTTCCGTTGAATATTCTTTGACCATTCGACAGAAACCAAGTATAATATCTGGATTTTCGGACGAAAACTATTCCCCAACGAAAATGAAATAAATCAAAACAATTTTCGGGAGTAACTAAATAAATGTATTTTCCGGACGAAAACGAAAATACGAAACAAAATATTTCAGTCTGCACATGTCTAGTTGTAACCAATACCTTTGACCCCATTGGGATATTTCCCCTGACTTCTTTCTCTGAGGACATTTCTAAAATGTATTATCTCCTATCCCTTTCTATCTCTGTAAAAATGGTCCCCAGGACAACTAGGTGGGCAAATTATATTTTGGCAGAGAATCTAAACCTTCTCTACCGAAAAACTTCATTTGGGATTTTATAGGTGTACTAATTCCAGTGACCGGGTTTAGGTTATAAAAACTAGAAAATAAAACAATGGCACTAACATCTTCATACATTTCATGTAGATGTAATTTTGCAATTGGATTTTCTCACAAAACATGGAAGATGTCCTGATGTTTGAGATAGCTTAAAATGTTGTAGTTGCTGTCAGCTGTTGTATGAGCTTTAACTCCAGCCATTAGAATGGGTTTCCCTGAATGTAGAATTTAAGAAATTCATGTTCACAACTTGGAATCCTTCAAAGGAATTGTGGGTTTTACTGCATGATCCCAGGCAAGGCCAGGATTACTTACCTATAGGCCACCCTATCTCAATCAACTAGCTAGTGTTGCACTCATAAAGGTCAGACATTATATCCACACAAGGCTGGGGAATTAGAAGGTGAAAAGCCCCATATTGAGTCTATATAACTAAAGCTGATAAGTAGAAGAATAGGCCAAGCATATCTACTTGATATTATTACATGCCTGTCCAGCTTTGTGCTTATATGAAGCCTTAATATAAAGTAATAGACAACCCTGGAGCCATGCAATCACTGGTATCTTCCATATTTCTGTCCTTAAAGGTTTAATGTATGTATCCCCCTTAAACTGAATTATCCTATTTAAAACATGTCCAAAAGGTGAACTATTATTTGAAATTACATGGGTGCTTACCACTGATTGACTGGAATGGTTTAGGTCTTTCGATAAGGTGGATTTATTAAAAGTAAACATGCTGTGCACTGTGAAAGTGCAGTTGCTCCAGAGCTTGATGAATAAAATAAATCTTCACTTTGCAAATAATTCACAATTACATGCAAGGATAATTAAAAAAAAAAAGAAATGCATTTTGCTTGCACATTATTGGATGATAATTATTATTATTATTATACACAATTTATATAGTGCCAACAGTTTACGCAGCGCTTTACAATGTAGAGGGGGACAACACAATTACAGTACAGTTCAATACAAAAGGTACAGGAGGGCTCTGCTCATAGAGCTTGCATTCTAAAAGGAGGGGGTGGAAAGGTAATAGCTGCAGAAAATGATTTGAAGGGGTTGGCTCAGGGACAGTTGTTAGGTGGGTGTAGGATAGGCTTCCCTGAATAGGTTGTGTAATGCCGCGAACACACAATCGTTTTTTGTGATGAAATAAAACGATGTTTTTCATCATGAAAAAAACGTTTTTCTAACTTCATCATAAAAAACGACGTTGCCTACACGCCATCGTTTTCTGAAAATGCTCTTGCAAAGTGCGGTTACGTACAACACATACGATGGCACTCTGTTCCATTGAAGCTCCCATCTCATAACTTGCTTCTGAGCATGCGCGGGTTTAAAACATTGTTTAAAACATCATTTTAGCCCACACACGATCATTTTTTATGACACAAAAAACGACATTTTGAAAAACGACATAAGAAATTGAAGCATGTTCGAAATTTTTTTGGTCGTTTTTTAAAAGACAATCCCACGCACGATCATTTTAAATGACGTTTTTAAAAACGTTGTTTTATTTCATCACAAAAAACGACCGTGTGTACGCGGCATAAGTCTTTTTTAATTTATCTGTTTAATCCTGTATTATATGTGCAAATGTTCGCTGTGAATTTTGCCAACAGGATGACATTTTTTATAACAAACTATTCATTCTTTTTATTTTATAGCATACTTAGAGATAATGCAATAACATCATGGGTTATACAAGGACAGATATTATGGGAAAACTTGCAAAAGACTTAAAAGAAAAAGTAATTCTTAACCATTAGTCAAGATTGTGAATTTTAAAAGTGAACTTTTCTATTTCATTCTCTTATGATTCATTCAAGTATGTAAACTAATAGCTGGTTAAAAGCATACTGAAGTTAAACATAAGTTATTTGTGAACCAATGATTATATAGAAGATGAGACAGCATTTTTTGTTTTGTCTTTGCAGCTATGTGCTTTTGGTATACTTGGGTAATGCCTAGCTCCCAGATTTGATTAATGTTGTAGAAAGAAACATATTAAATACAAAAAGGCTAAATTACTTATGGGTACATGATGTTCAAACATGACCTATTGTGCCACCTGTAATGTACAATACATAGGGAGTTATTTCAAATGGATACATTACAACTCTTCCCAAAATACCAAAAAGCACAGAAACTATGATCTATAAATGTATAAAAATTGCTAACATGTAAAGTAAACAATGCTATCAAGGGTCCTCAGATCTGGTGAGTCCTATCAGAAAATAATACTTTATTTGTCCACATTTTTGAACCACTTCCTTGTCTTATGCCCTGTACACACAATCTGAGTTTCCGTCGTCGTTTCCATTCAAGCTGTCTTGCATACACACGGACACACCAAATTCTGACCATCAATAACGTGGTGACGTACAACACTACGACATTCTCACTGATGATATATATATATATTAGGGCTGGGGAAATTAAAGATTAATTCCTCGATTAATCTTTAATTTTTTTGATTGATCAAAATTCTTTTGATCGATCAAAATTATTGACGTCACTGGACAGTGAGAGTTACCCTGCTGGAATGCGAGCAAACTGCACCCATTGGATTAAGGTACATTTGCATCTGTGGAGCAGGAGGATGCATCAGGCTCCATCAGGGGTAAGGGGCAAAAATAACCATCGTTTTCCTGTCCTAAGCAGTTTTGTGCAGACAATTCTTTGTGTATCGGCAACATCTGTTCCCTGCGAAAGACTGTTCAGTTCTTCAGGGTATATTGTCAATAAAATGCGATCATGTCTGCTTCCAGAAAATGTAAACACTCTGGTATGTCTGCATGACTGGCTAAAGTGATGCCTACTTGCCTACTATAAAGTGACTGAGAGTCAATATACTAGATATGTTTTATAATTAAAATGAAACTAACTTTCTACGTTTTTCTTAAAGTTTAATAAGAAAAAAATACTTATATTAGTGCTGCAGTTTGAATTCAAAATGGATTGTGGCAACTAACTAGTGTCGGGTGATTGTATATAGTGTATACCACATTTACCACTGACTAATGCAGAGTTGCAATGCAAGGAGATTAGCTAAAAGTAGTTGTATCTGTAAGTGCGTTATAATCGAAATTAGTCGATTAATCGATTAAAAAAAAAATTGATTAATTGAACACAACATTTTTAATCAGTAACAGCCCTAATATATATATATATATATATATATATATATATATATATATATATATATATATATATACAAAAATGTGGCACTTACAAGAGTACCAAGATGTCCAAGGGTCAGAAATAAAATGGCATATAGTGCTCATCTCTCCAGGTGGTCTTGAAAACACATTATTGTGTACCACAGAAATTAGGCTTGAATAATAATAATTTCTGCTATTTGTATTTCTGGTTCGTTTAACGCTAATCTTCAGTCACTAATAAATAAAGAAACTTGGCATCTAAGTGCAGCAAAATCCAATGGTGGGGAGACACACACAAGGGAGGACTCATCTGATCTTAATGCCAAGTATAATTTACTACAGTTAAAGTGCTGATTAAGGCTCCTTTCACACGGAGCGCACCGTTTTTCGGTTTGCTCCGTGTGTCCGTCAGCTCAGCGGGGGGTCTCCGCTCTGCTGTCGGTGGACAGGGCGGTCCCCGCACACTGTGCAGGGACCGCCCTGTCTCTCCTCCGCTCTCCCCTATGGGGAGTCGGATGGAAACGGACCGTCTGTCCGTTTGCATCCGATCCGTTTGGCCGGACGGAAGAAAAATAGGACATTCTTCCGTCCGCAAAAACAATTGCGGATCTGGCGGACGTTAGCGGATGCATCATCCGCTAACGGATCCGCTCCCATAGGGGCCCATTACAAGTCCGTTAACGGACTTGTAATTAGCGGACCGTTCGTCCGCTAGTGTGAAAGGGCCCTAATAGTTAGTCCACAGGGCAGAAAACCAAAGGAATTCAATCCAAAGACTTCATGAATAAAAGAAACGTCAAGTTCAAAAAATGTATTATAACTTGTTGGGCTTCATAATGAACATCACTTTTTCTTCAGACAAATTTTTTTCTGTGTTTCTTTATTTATTAGTGACTGAGATTACCTTTATTGGAATCAAGAATCAAAATAATAAGAATAGCTATTATTCAAGACTGATTTCCATGATTAGCTATATTGTGTTCTTCTGACCATCTAGTGATCGTGAGCACTTTATACTGATTCATTTCAAAGCCTTGGACCTGTTGGTTCCCTTCACTTTTGTCCTTTTTTATACATTAACAAATTAAGGACCGCCTAACGCCGATATACATCGGCAGAATGGCACGGCTGGGCACAATCACGTACCTGTACATCCTCTTTAAGTGCCGAGCAGTGGACCCAATCGCCGCCGGAGTCCGGCAATCGGTCACAGGAGCTAAAGAATGAGGAGAGGCGTGTATAAACACACCTTCCCCGTTCTTCACAGTGGCAGTGTTACTGATCGTCTGTTCCCTGATATAGGGAAAAACGATCAGTGACGTCACAAGTCCAGCCCCGCCCCCCTACAATAAGAGACACACATGAGGTCACACTTAACCCCTACAGCGCCACCTAGTGGTTAACTCCTAAACAGCAATTGTCATTTTCACAATAATCAATGCATTTTTATAGCACTTTTTGCTGTGAAAATGACAATTGTCTCAAAAATGTGTCAAAATTGTCCGATGTGTCTGCAATGTTGCATTCATGAAAAAATCACTGATCACCGCGATTAGTAGTAAAAAAAAATATATTAATAAAAATGGCATAAAACTATCCCCTATTTTGTAAGCGCTATAAATTTTGCGCAAACCAATCGTTAAACGCTTATTGCGATTTTTTTTTTTTTTACCAAAAATAGTTAGAAGAAGACGTATCAGCCTAAACTGAGGAAAAAAACGTTTTTTTATATCTTTTTTGGGGATATTAGTTATAGCAAAAAGTTAGAAATATTGAATTTTTTCAAAAATGTTGCTCTATTGTTGTTTATAGCGCAAAGAATAAAAACGGCAGAGATGATAAAATACCACCAAAAGAAAGCTCTATTTGTGTGGAAAAAAGGACGCTAATTTTATTTGGGAGCCACGTTGCACGTGCAATTGTCAGTTAAAGTGATGCAATGCTGAATCGCATACAGGGCCCTGGTCCTTTACCTGCATATTGGTCCGGGTCTTAAGTGGTTAAAAGGGTAGTGGTTAAATGGGATCATCTGGTTTGGTATTTCAAGTTAGCTTTTTTTTTACTCCATAGATTTTAATAAAGGAAATTGCATTACAAGATATGACAAAAGGGATGTAATACATTTTTCATGTAACATTTGATGTAAAACATAAAACCAAGTATCCTAGGTATAACATGCCTAGGTCGGATGTGTAGCAATGGTACTGTTGCACATCATCATATAAGAGAGACCAAGCTCTTCTGCAGAGAAAACTGTATGGATCATCTGTAATGGATTCCTGAGAACTGCAGGATTGAGGGAGGTAAATGGTGGGGGGGGGGGTATACCACTAAGTTGTAGAAAGACATTAGGATCAGAATTTATATTATGGTATGGGCTGGGTCCTCTCAGAAAAAGCGCTGAATAACAAATGTTCAGTGGGGAAGAGTAGAATGATCACGTTGTATAGGCTGGAGGATTACAATATCCTCTAAGGCCACGTACACACGATCGGTCCAAACCGATTAAAATGGACTGAAGTCCAGTTTCATCGGTCCAAACCGACAGTGTGTACGGCCCATCGGTCCATCGTCCTTCGGACCAAAGTTTTAAAACTTGCTTTAAAATCGGACTGATGGACGCCTGACCATCGGTCCAAACCGATGGTTAGTACGCAAAAGCATCGGTTCAAAAACCCCGCGCATGCTAAGAATTAAGTCGACGCATGCTTGGAAGCATTGAACTTCGTTTTTTCAGCACGTCGTTGTGTTTTATGTCACCGCGTTCTGACATAATCGGTTTTTGAACTGATGGTGTGTACGCACATCAGACCATCAGGCCACTTCAGCGGTGACCCGATGAAAACAATCGTGTGTACGCGGCCTAAGTGTGAGTTAGTTGTCGGATGTGTCCTCATGTCCCAAATTCTTGTGGAGAGTCCCATAGTATAAGAATGAGTTTTCAAAGTTGTCAATTTCCACTGGAGATAGAACCAAATCCATGAAAGCCGCGAGACCGGGGCCTCAGTTTGCAGATGGACTGATACGGCTGCCGTTTGTGATTGCAGACTGTTTGTTTTGTACAAATTGGTCCATAAGCTGGTCGGGGGCACCTGAGGGGACTGCGGGCAGTAGCGGATGGTCGGGATTCTTTTTTAAGCCGGTCTAAGGGTTGAGCTGAGGAGAAGCTGAGGAGAAGAGCAGCTAGCTACTCCATGCGTTACTCAAACTGGAAGTTCAAAAGTTAGCTTTTAGAACATGTTGTTACTGATAGCCAGATCTCTACATTCAAAATCCCCAAAAATTCAGTTACATTAAATCATTACATTACTGGGAGAAATACAATGAGAATGCAAGACTCTTTTTAAAATAAATAATATTAAAATTTTTTGGAAAACTGACCTGCAAAATGTTTGAATTTTCCTGCTTGCCCTAATCTTTGTTTTTAGACATTCATATACCCCAATTTTATATCTTGAATAAGATTACAAAATATTTATTTACAGTACATTACAATATATGTATGTTAATAAATGAAGGTTTAAGCCTTATATTTTTTTTCAGTCAAGCTTCAGATTCCTATTGCAAGGAATAGTTATGTATTTGCTTCTCCTGGGATTTTCTCAAAGCTCATAGTCTAGTACAGTACATCAGCTGTGATGGTATCTGATGAATTGCCACTGACATATTTGACACTTGATATGGAACTTTATTGCAAATATTACTTTTGCTGCTTGATTTGAAGCTCTGCTACTCTGAGTACATTGTGCCCATGAGAGTGTTTTGGTATTCTGTGTAGAGACCACATTTTGTAAGTAGAAAGCAAGTTCCTTCTTTTCTATGTTAATGTTTTCCAGCATTATGTAGCATGCTTTATTCTTTTGCACTATATGTTTACTGTACATAATATACATTTTTTTCCAGTTTAAACGTCAAAATAAATCCAAGATATATTAACATGTATCTAAATTTAAGAAAAACATGTACTTTATTGCAGCTTACTAGTCAATAAAAAATGTTTCCAGACTTTTTGATTTGATTTTCATTTGGTGATCATACCAGTGATACAGTTCTAAGGTGAAAACACTTACTCGCTGTACTGTATCTATAGAGGAGTCACCCTGGGACAGAGGAAGCATTAGAACTACAGAACATGTTCTTCTAAATCCATGACGTAGGAAGGAGCTGTTCTGTAGCTAACATAGGTGGCCCGAGCAGGCATAATAAGGCAGCGTACACACGTTCGTTTTTTGTCTTGTAAAAAACATTGTTTTTTCTCATGAAAAAAAAAAACGGCTCACTGAATTCCTAGCAGGATCAATATGTATTTTTGGACTTATAGAACAGATCACAAAATGCTTTCAATGGTACGTTTAACAGACCAAATAGTAGCAAACAGGAGACTTCTGTTGTTAGGGTTTACAATAGCTGGAATTAAAGGATAATTAAACTGACAATGTAAATGTATTATATTGCAGTTTACTGGTGCTTAGATGTGGTTTCTACATTTGTTTATTCAGGCTAAAATTATTTTTACTTTAAACCAAAAAACTGGAGTGTACAGATCAAATCAATTCATATATGCAGCAGCAACAATACCAAATACACATATACACAAAAATACACTGAATTTTTAAATTCTAATCTTCAAAATAATAATAATAATAATAATAATAATAACAACAATAATAATAATAATAATAATAATAATAATAATAATAACAATAATAATAATAATAATATAATAATAAATATAATAACAATAAATGTGTATATGTAACATGCTCTCCTAGCGCCGTGGTGCGTTCCACGCTGGAACGCATTACGGCGACTGCGCGATGACGTCATTGCCCGGCGCCGTATGCATTACAGGTTGGAACACAAAAGTGCGCCGTGTATCACGGTGGTTTCTCCTCTGCCTTCGTATCAGTGATTATGCACTGCACCTGTTACCTGCCTTTATAGGCATTCACAGTCAATAGGAACATTGTTCTATTATTGACGGCCGTATCCGGCTAGGCTGCAAGGAACTACAGGTACCATCTGTCCCAGGCTGGAAACTATCCCATTCCTACACCTGTTGTTGCTGCGGACGCCATAAAGATACCTTCCTTCTTGGATCCCTACACTACGGAACACCAGCCTAGCTGCTGACACCCTACTCTACAGGATCCCATGGCCTAAAAGCCCTGCAAACGGATAAGTAGACATTGGGTTACTTGTAGTGCCTTAAGGAGATCTGCTACACATCTTGGGATGAGAAAGAAAGTTTACCGCTCAGAGGTCCCAGGGAACTGCAAGGTGGAGTCCAAATGCCTGGGTGCAGGCACTGCAATAGTATGCAAAAATGTATAGAGAAAAACCGGGACGGCCGCACTCCAAAAGAATGGTTCCTTGTAATAAAACTGGTCACAACATGAACATATCACAGCAAAAAATCAGGAGAAAAACTGACGCGTTTCACACTATCATACAGTGCTTATTCATAGCTAGCTATGAATAAGCACTGTATGATAGTGTGAAACACGTTAGCTTTTCTCCTGATTTTTGGCTGTGATATGTTCATGTTGTGACCAGTTTTATTAAAAGGAACCATTTTTTGGAGTGCGGCCGTCCCGGTTTTTCTCTATACATTTTTGCTACACATATTGCTGTATTTAAAACTGGCTTATCTAATGCTATACTGCTGCTTGGGATTATTTGGGACATACGCT
Source organism: Rana kukunoris (assembly GCA_029574335.1). Lineage (NCBI taxonomy): Eukaryota > Metazoa > Chordata > Amphibia > Anura > Ranidae > Rana > Rana kukunoris. The sequence continues at coordinate 437,677,707 of CM056053.1, read as the reverse complement.
TTCAATTAAATTACGCTAAAGTTGTCTCTCTTAAGTAATTTGCTATTGCATACATTATTCCTATTTACTACGTGCCTGACATACGTTTCTACTTGTTAAAGGGCTCATGCCCTAAGTTACTGAACATGTTTGCTCAAAACATTTCTATGCTAAGGGTTGCAGCTATTTCATACTTACTCCCTTAGTGGCCTAATGCATTGCTTTATGTAATAACTGATATGATGTAGAGCAGTGGTCATCAACCCTGTCCTGCAGGGCCCACTAACAGGCCAGGTTTTATGTATTACCTTGGGGAGATGCAGACTGGAATACTGCAATCACTGAGAAGCGAATGACATCACCTGTCATGCATTTCAGTTATCTTGCAAACCTGGCCTGTTAGTGGGCCCTGCAGGACAGGGTTGATGACCACCGATGTAGAGAACCCCCAAACTCCTGTTTGTGTGGAGTGACGCCTGGGGTCCAATACTGATAAGCACTTGCATACAGTTGTGCATTGAAACGTTCTCCTGAATCGTATCTCTTTAAAGCTAGGGTATGGTCGCATGTTGTAATGCGTCCAACCCTAGTAGCTCAATGCATTCCTTTATGTGAGAGAGAGAGAGAGATGATGTAGAGAACCCCCAAACCCCTGTTTGTGTGGAGTGACGCCTGGGGCTCAGTACTGAAATTTCACATAAATTCTTGCTATCCGCAGTTGTTGTTCATTCCCGTTTACCAGTGCCGTTAAAGTATAACACCCAACTGTGCAAAAAACATTTATTTTAACTATAGTTTGGAGACCCCTGATATAGATAAAAAAGCTTAACAAAAAACTCTGGTGCCACTTCCTCTGGCTCCATCCCTATGTGTTTCATCATATATTCTTAAAGGGGTTGTAAAGGTTAAAAAAAAAAAAAGTCCTAAATAGCTTCCTTTACCTTAGTGCAGTTCTCCTTCACTTACCCCATGCTTCTATTTTGCTTTTAAATGTCCTTATTTCTTCTGAGAAACCCTCGCTTCCTGTTCTTCTGTCTGTAACTACGCACAGTAATGCAAGGCTTTCTCCCTGGTGTGGAGTGTCATGCTTGCCGTCGCTTCCATGTTTACATTGCGGAGACTGAATCAAAGCCGTTTACGGCTTTGATTCAGTCTCTCTCTGAGCACTGCAGGCACCGGCGCGAATCGGCTCTCCTGGTGGGACTGGAGGCCCGGTCAGAACCGCGAGAGGTGGCGGGAGGGGGGATGTCCCCTCCCGGTTCTCCGGCATAACAACCAAGCGGCTTTTAGCCGCATCGGCTAATATGTCAGGATAGCTAATCGCTGGCTCTAAACAACGGTACCAGGATGATGCCTGCAGCTGCAGGCATCATCCCGGTATAACCCCTGAAAGCCGAGGACGCATATATGCGTTTGCTTGGCGTGAAAGGGTTAAGGACATCTAGGAAGATAGAGACCACCATATTCATACCCCAAGATTGTAAAAGTGCATTAAACTTAACAACATATGTTCTGAGATCTATGCCATAAGGTGAGTGCATTGGAGTGAAGATGGCAGGATACACTTGCATGACAGTTTGGATATATAGTACATAATTGTTTTTTACATGCAGTGGAAGAAGAGTGGATTTGGACACATCACTTTGGGACAAGATTTTATATTGGTAATAAATTATTTTCTTTATGGACTTGTATCACAATATGAAAGATTTGGTTATTGAAATTTGGATGTGGATTGTCAATTTACATTTGGAATGCTCACTTTATAATTTGACCTTATAGTTTTGATATATGTTTATTTAAAGCTTGAGGTATTAATTATTGATATTTTTATCACATGGTGATCTTAATCATTTCTTGAGAGTGGGCCGCATACTTACCAATGAGAGTAAAAACATTTTTAGCAAGTACAGAAATTCCCTGTATATTTTGCCAGGAATTAATTCATTTTTCTCTTCTTGGGAGATGAAAAACTCACATGGGTTAATTTACTAAAACTGGAGAGTTTACTGTAACTGATTATTAAGTGTAAGCTGGAGTTTGAAGTCATTTTGTTAGTGTATTTAAATCTGCGAGTACATTTAAACCTATCCTCCCCCAGGCTGTTATCTGCCATGCCCCTGTGCTCTTTCACCTAGAGTGTAGGTTCTCTAATAAAAGAGGTGAGTTACTGGCCAGATCACCAGGTGTAGTTACTGGCCAGATCACCAGGTGTAGAGAGCGGAAAAAGCCCAAGAAAAGAAAACAATTTCAACTGCCCCATCTTTGGTTAATAAGCTGCAATATATTACATTTTGTTTTTGGCTTTAATACTGCTTTAAATATATTACTATTTTATGTGTATCACCTTAAAAGCCATTAGTTTGGTGGTACAGGAATATTTTTATATTCGGATGTGGAATTGATATTAGCCTTTAGGGATTGCATTATTTGTATAGTATTAATAACTTAATTAAAATAGTAGTAAGGGTCATATAAATGTAAAACTTTTAAAAACAGTCTTAACCCTTGTAATCCATCTGTGATTTTTTTAATCCAGGCAGACTGTATTTGTAAATGAAATGTAGATTCTTATTGGTTGCTATGGACAATACAGAGCATCTGAAACACATACTTTCACTTGTATTTTGATAAATGAAATAAACCTACTTTCTAAAAAAATAATAGAATTCTTTCAGTTATTGTTGTGAGAAAAATGTAGACTGTAAGGCAAGTTGCTATTGAAACACAGTAAGCGCTGTAGTTGGTAACCAAGGTTACATGCGCACTGGGAACTGGATTATATGTGTGATATATTTTTTTTGTTTAATTCATACACACTTGCTATAGGTCGCTTTAAAGATAAATGATCTATTTTATGAGTATTTACACATTACCATGTTTAATTTTAGCTAAATGCACCTCAAGACTACCTGTGCATTTCAGAAGTGTTTAATACAAGTACTAAACCTGCATTCATAATTAAGAATAATAAAATAATTCATTTAAAGTAATCCAAAACTGGGAATGCAATGCAAACACTGACCAGCTAACTCTAGCCTTAGTATTCCCATAAATGGCACTCTCTAACAACTTTCAAACCCTAGTTTAAAGAAAGCAACTTCCTCAAACCTTCCCCAAAATGAGAGATTATGGTAAAGAGGGGGTGATTGCATGGCGCCACCATCTTACACCACAAATGTGATTGGCCATTACGCTAAGGGGAATGTTGTTACTCTAATAATAGAAGAATCAGTGATTGTTTGTTTTGGTTCTATCCCGTTCCGATATTTGGGATCTTAATTGCATTGCATGCACTGTCTTACACTTGGATAATTATATCAACACTTTCTGAAACCCTATATATTCCATCACAATCAAGTTCATGTGACGGCTTGTATCTTTGGGTGACTTTTTTTTATTTTTAATGATTACTGATACACTTCTGGAAATGTCCCATTCTTTTGACCATCAGTGCATCCTGCATGATGATGAATTTGTGATGTGACATGTTATGGCTACATTTTGAAGTATTACACCTATCAATACTGCAAAGGGGATCCTGAGGAAACCCTTTATCCAGGCGAAATGTGTCGACCCATATACATCATGTTATGCACTGATACACACAACTGTTATGCTAGTTCTTGTATAATATTTTTTTCTAAGGCTCTATTTTAACTTTGTATAAATACAATCTTAAAATCTTAAACTATGTGCTTATTATTTTTAGGCACTTTAAAATCCCCCACTTTCCCATAAACTCTCCTTTTGGGGAGGTAAAGGGATTTGCTATGTGCATACACCTCAATCATTGTAGGAGTGTTTACATATACACAGCCAGATCTGTGAATTCTTACACAAAATAGGTAGTTATATCCGCAATACACATTTATTGATAGCATTGCACAATATATACAAATTACACCCTAGACAGTATTTACAACACAATTTACAATATAAGTCCCCTGGCTTATATTATATTTACAAATTACCCACACAAATCATATTTACACTGCATTGTACAATGCAAGTAAAAAGTTAGTTTACCTCTCCTCTTCAGGTATGGTCATGGTGACTGCTGTGTGTCCCAACACAAAGTGAGCCCACTGCTTGGTGATAAAGCATTATCTCCCTCCCTCCTTGTACTGTTGCTAATATAATGCTCCCTAATTGATCACTGTACCTAGCAAATCTATAAGAGGCAAAGCCTGATTGGATGATTCAAAGAAGGCTGCTGTTTGCAACTCATGTGAGATTAGGGATGAGCCCGATTTTCAAGTCGAACTGCTCCCGTAAAAACTGCTGTTTTTAAAAGTTTTTTTTTTTGCATTGATAAATGTCCCCTGGGACAGAATCCAGGTCCCCAAACACTTTTTATGACAATACCATGCCTATAAGCCTTAAAAATTAGCACTTTTGATTTTTCATGTTCGTGTCCCATGGACTTTAACAGTGTTTGCATGTTCGAACAAATTTTTTGCCTGTTCGCAAGTTCTGGTGCAAATGAAACTGGGGGGTGGAGGAACACGCTCATCCTTATGTGAGATGTGATAAGGGAAAACAAAAGGCCAACCTGTGAAGTTGCTCTAATTACAGGAACACCAACAAGACACTCAATATAAATGTATTTCTATCTAACTGAAATATAATTCTAATTAAAATATTATTACCATCAGTTGATGGAGATTTCACATAAAGTCATTGGCCTAGATTCACGTAGGGCTGCATAACTATGAGCGGGCGTAGCGTATCGTATTTACGCTATGCCACCGCAACTTAGGACGCAAGTGCAGTATTCTCAAAGCACTTGCATCCTAAGTTACGGGGGCGTAGCGTAAATGTGCCGGCGTAAGCGTAAGTATTTGACGCTTTTAACGAATGGTGCATGCGCCGTCCGTGGACGTATCCCAGTGTGCATGCGTCGGATAGAATGCCTAAGATACGTCGCACACTGCCTACAACGTGAACGTAACTTACGCCCAGACCTATTCGCGTACGACTTATGTAAACAATGTAAAAAGATACGCTTGTTCCGACGTCCATAACATGCATGGGCTGCGCCACCTAGAGAGTAGGGATGAGCTTCGAGTTCGAGTAGAACTCATGTTCGACTCTAACATTGCCTGTTCGCCGAACAGCGAACTATTTGGGGTGTTCGCGGCAAGTTCGTGTGAACTTTAGAACCCTGTTAAAGTCTATGGGACTCGAACGTTTGAAATCTAAAGTGCTAATTTTAAAGGCTAATATGCAAGTTATTGTAATAAAAAGTGTTTGGGGACCTGGATCCTGCCCCAGGGGACATGTATCAATGCAAAAAAAAAGTTTTAGAAACTGCAGTTTTTTTGGCAGCAGTGATTTAAAAAAATCCTTTAACTGAAACACTAAAAGTGAAATATTCCTTTAATGACACGCATTCTTTTTTTATGAATGACTTTTCTCTGTATTGCTGGTATCCGACAATTCATTACAGGTATAGCCACGAGTGATTTTAAATGATTTTTTTCCTTCAGAAATTACATTTTGTGCAGGGACAGTTCTAAGCACAGGAAACAAGCGCTACTTTACAGGCATACTATACACCCCCCAGGTACGAAATTTAAAGGAATATTTCAATTTTACCGTTTTACTTTAAGCATTATTAAAATCACTGCTCCTGAAAAAACGGCCGTTTTTAAAACTTTTTTTGCATTGATACATGTCCACTGGGACAGGACCCAGGTCCCCAAACACTCCCCTGGGGCAGGACCCGGGTCCACAAACACTTTTTAGGACAATAACTTGCATATTAGCCTTTAAAATTAGTACTTTAGATTTCAAATGTTCGAGTCCCATAGATTTTAACAGGGTTCTAAAGTTCACACAAACTTTTTGTCTGTTCGCAGTTTCTGGTGCGAACCGAACCCAGGGGTGTTCGGCTCATCCCTACTAGAGAGCAGCTTTATCTTTACGCCGGCGTATGTCTTACGTAAACGGCGTAACTAATTGCAATGGATGCACGTACGTTTGAGAATCGGCGTATCTAGCTCATTTGCATATTCGATGCAGTAATCAACGGAAGCACCATCAAGCGGCCAGCGTAAATATGCACCCAAGATATGGCCAAGATACGAGCGGCGTAAGTCTCCTACACTGTCGTATCTACGACAGTGTAGGAGACTTACGCCGCTCATATCTTGGCCGAATTTATGCGTAACTGATTCTGAGAATCAGGCGCGCATATACGACAGCGCAGATTCAGACTTACGACGGCATACGTGGAGATACGCCGGCGTAAGTCTTTGAGAATCTGGCCCTCTATCTAACACTAGACTGGTCTAAAGACTGAAGGTACAATTGGTAGATATAATTGTATCATAAGAGGGTACAGGGCAGGGTCTGGCCTGCAATCAAAGGTAAAACTGGGCTTTGACATTGTAACAAGATAAGACTCTCTCCCATCACCCCCAAGATCATATGTATATATTGTTTGCTGCTTCAATGCTTAAAATTATTTGTAATATTTACACAGTAAATAGTGATTTTTTTTTATATAAAAGAAAACAGGTACTGGTGGTTTCATTTTTGTTTTTAATCAAAACATGTACTTATAGTTGTAGGTAGTGAAGTCAGCCATTGTAAAAGTAAAATTATAATCAGAAGAATTGTGCTGTCACTAAGGCCTCGTACACACGAGGGGATATGTCCGCTGAAAACGGTCCGATGGACCGTTTCAGCAGACATCTCCGCTCGTGTGTATGGGCTAGCGGACAGATTTCTCCACCCGACAGATTTCAAAGCATGCTTTGAAATCCATCCGGTGAAATCTGTCCGCCCGACATGTCTGCTGGTTAGTACACTTACCAGCAGACATGTCGTGCCCCACCGCCGCCGCGCCGCCCCGCCGAATGGATTCGGCGCATGCGCGGAAGTGTTTAACTTCCTGGTGCGGTGATGTAGCGGTGACGTGGCGGCGTCAACGTCACCGCCGCGTCACCGCGCCGTCCGGTGGCGGGGAATTTGATCCGATGGTGTGTACACGCCATCGGATCAAACTCCCGATCGGACATATCCGATGGAAATGGTCTGCGGACCGTTTTCATCGGATATGTCCGATCGTGTGTACGAGGCCTGAGAATCACAATTATTCCCTTTGGGTTGTTGCAACTCTGTCAGTGTTATGATATGTCAGCTTGCTGTATAGATACTTTGAAGAGATGGGTCAGTCTTTCTAAAAAAACGAATTATTGACATTTGGACAGTCCGATATTCACTAGATGTAGCCTTGATTTTGCGATGAAAGGGTCTACAAAGCAGGAAAGGTCAGTGAAGATGCACATGTACTTATTGATTATATGTTGTATGTACGAGATCTCTCTGCTGAAAGGAAAAATATATGCTTTGAGAAATGTTATTTATCAGGCCCATAATGTGTGTAATCCATGAACTTTAAGAGAAAATAATAATACAAAAATTATAGTGGGCATTTGCTTTTGTGCTGTAAAAAAAAAAAATACATTGATCATCAGTTAGAAACAACGGATCTGCTTTTCTTCCACCTGACACTCTTCCCTTCAGAAAGTTTGCTACTCTGCTAGATAGCGTTTTTCTTCTTGAAACAAAAAAATTGTGTCATCATTGTACCCTGCATGTAACCCCTGCAGCAGGTAGTGGCAAAGAGCATGCATCTAAAACAGAAAGAGGTCATTAGACATGTGCATTCGTTTTCGTTAGAATGCATTTTCGTCCGAAAATCTGTTTTTTTCGTTATCATTTTAACAAACGATAACAAAAGCGCAAGAAACTAAAACCGAAAGATCCAACAGAAAAAATGCTTTATTTTCGTTTTCGTTGCGGAAAAATTCGATATAGAGAGATTTGACATTATAGGGAAAAGATTCGACAGTATAGGGAAAAGATTCGACATTATAGAAATAATAGATTCAACATTACAGAGATTAGATTTCGATTTATGAGAAAATAGATTCGACATTATTACTAGTCATACAGCATTATAATTCTTGTAGGCGGAATATTCGAACGGAAATGTACGATTCGATGTAAAGATTCGACATTCCGTCGAATTATACTTTTGACCATTCGACAGAAACCAAGTATTATTTGATTTTCGGACGAAAGCTATTCCCCAACGAAAAACGAAATAAATCAAAACGATTTTCGGGAGTAACTAAATAAATTTATTTTCCAAATGAAAACGAAAAAACAAAATGAAATATTTCAGTCTGCACATGTCTAGAGGTCATTGCCATATAACCTGAAAAAGAGGCGTGCCTGTAAAAAGTTTTCACTGTCCAAAAATAATATAGTGTAAGACTGCTGTTTGTTATTGAACATATAGGCAAGGTCAGGTCTTGTGGAACAATATGATGTGGACTGATGGATAAAAGACAGAGATGTTTGGCCCACAGTAGCAGTGGACAAGTACTGTATGACACACACCAAAGACAGCGGCCCAGATTCATAAAGCAATTACGCCTGTCTAACTGGTGTTAGACAGGAGTAATTTCAAATTTCGCGCGCCGTATCACTAGTTTGAATCCTCAAACCATGATACGGCGGCTTCGGGCTTCGATCCGAGAGGCTTACGTCTTCGTAAGCCTTCGGATCTACGCTGCGATATTTTTGCGGCCGCTGGGAGAAGTTCGCGTCATTTTCATGCGTCGGGATATGCAAATGTGTTTTTACGGCGATCCACGAAGATACGAGCGGTCTTCGCAATCGCTTACGTCTGTTTTTTTTTACGTACTGTTAGACCAGCTTTTTGCTGGTCTAACGGTGCGTAGCCCATGTTAAGTATGGCCGTCGTTCCCGCGTCAAATTAAATTTTTTTTTGCGTAACTCATTCGGGAATAGAAATGTCCGTAAACGACTCTACTCAAACAACGAATGACGTAACGACGTGATTTCGCGCAATGCACGGCGGGAAATTTGCGAACGGAGCATGCACAGTTCGATCGCCGCGGGAACGCGCCTATTTTAAATCCTTCACGCCCCCTACTCGTCTAGATGGATTGCGATGGGAGAAATACACTACGCCGCCGTCGTTTACTGGACAAAATCTAACTGGATTCCACGTAGAGCCAGGTAAAAAACGGCGGCGTAGTGTATTTCTGATACGCTACGAGAATCCAATTCTCTCTGAATCTGGGCCAGCATTTCTAGAACCTGCTACCAACTGTGAAGTATGGCAATGGAAATGTTATGTTTGGAGTTGTTTTGCTTCTTAAGGGCCTAGGCATCGTGCAGTGAATAAGTCAGATATTAATTCTACATCATCATCAAATGTGCTTGATGAAAATGTGAGGCCTTCTGTCAATACCAGCTTCTGAGGCCAACCGTACACCATTACTATTGACATTTTTGTTAAATTCATGATCAACCACTTGCCTACTCGGCACCTGAACCCCCTTCCTGTTACACTTTGAATGACATGTACCAAAATGAAAATGTTATAATTTTCTTTCTCACAAATAGAGCTTTCTTTTGGTGGATTTTTGATTCTTTGCAAAAAAAAGACGAACCAAAAAGTTTCATAGTTTATTCTAAAATGTTGGAAACAGGTAATTTTTATCCTTCTTTGATGTGCGCTGATGTGGCTGCACTGATGGACACTGATAGGCTGCACTGATGGGCACTAGGAGGGCAGCACTGATATGCACAGATAAGGTGGCACAGATGGGCACTGATGAGGTGGCACTGATAGGCACTAAGAGGTGGCACTGAGAAGTGGCACTGATGAGCCGCGCTGATGGGTGGCACTGATGGTTGGTACTGATACACAGCACTGAAGGGCACTGATAGGTGGCACTAATGGCCATTGATGGTTGGCACTGATGGTAAATTGTAGGCACTGGCAGGTGACACCGTTAGACAGCACTGATTGGTGGCACTGATGATGAGGCACTGATGGGCATTGATTAGCAGCACTGGTGGGCATTGATAGGTGACACTGGTGGGAAAAAGTAGGTGGCACTGTAGGGCACTGGTAGGTGGCACTGGTGGGTACTGATAGGTGACACTGGTGGGCACTGGCAGGTGGCCCTGGTGGGCACAGACAAGGCAGTGGCAGCTCTCTGTGTGAGGGACCGATGTCCCTTTTGACAGAAGCTGGTGATCAGCTTTTTTTCTCAAAAAGTTCTTCCCACTTAATACTTATGGTGTTTCTGTCACTGTATTCTGCGCTTCTTTTGTCCCATAAAGCAGGCCTGACATGGACAAGTTGGATGAGCCGTTCATGGGACACCCCTCTGACATATCTGGTCTCTTCTCTCCAGGCACTAGGCAGCATGTGCTTAATAAGCATGTGACTTTCTAAAAGACCACTACCTGGGTCAAAGGGTAAATTGTAATGTATGCATATTGTACAGTATGCATATTAAATTACATTTGATAAAAAATAAATGTCAGCTGATCGGATGTTAACGGATCATCCGCTAACATCCGTTATTCGTTAGTTTGGGGTTTTTTTACGGAAGAAAAATAGGGTTTTCTTCCGTTAAAGAAAACGGAGATTAACGGAGACGGATGTTAACAGAAAGCATTGCAGTCCATTTTAATCTGTAAACAGATGAATCTGATATGAAAAATCAGACGAACGGTCCGTACGTGTGAAAGAGCCCTTACTGTTTATTCTCAAGGCAAAGACAGAGTAGTTTATTAGCCCAAATAGTTTTTTCTTCAGATTGTGGCTTCAGAAACTTATGAAGGAATACAACAAATAAACAGTCATTTGTGCAACTTATTTTTTGTTGCAGGTACTATCTTGTTCATCTCTGAAATATAAAACAAAAATACAATGCAACATCAATTATAAGAATTCATTTCATAGGCCCATGCTTTTTTGCAATATTTTTTTTATTGTAGGTTTCATTTTTACATGTATTTTGTGTATGTAATTATAATCTATTTAAATATACAAAATTAAGGTAATTTTCTGTCCATTCAGGTTATCTGGAATGAACGTACCACCTCCAGTAGTCAGCAACAAGCACTGGTTAAGGCTTCATTTTGTTACTGATGGCAACCATCGATACAGAGGATTCAGTGCACAGTATCAAGGTATGTAGGAAGCATATGTGCTCAGCATGTCTATATATCATCTAGTAAATTAAAATGTTACCTGCTACAATTCTTGGCAGTAAATGAAATTCATCAATATAATGGGAATTATTATCCATTGTTTTCCCTATTTAATTATAAGAATGGTGGTCACCCTTTTTCTAAACTATCCACTAACGATACCATAACATAGTTGTGTATCTTGGTGCATAGTTGATGTATGCTGTATGAAACATGGGGTCACTTAGTTAAAGAGTACATATTCCACTTAGCCAAGTGAACGTTTGTTGATGGCTGTTACAGTTAATCAGATTTTTATTTAATTTTCCTTTGCTCTGTGGGAAATATGAAAATAAATGAAAAAATGTTATGGAGAGCAGAAACTTCTTTGTCCAACCACTCTTATACAGAAAATATTTTGATACTGATAAGACTTTGTAACTTTAACAATTCTTATAGGTGCCACCATTATTATAGTGGGACAAGTAAAAAAAAAATGATAATATATATTAAAAATATATAGAAAAAAAGCATGTACTATTGCTGCTGACACCCAAAATGTGTTCAATTCTTTACAGATTTTTTTTAAATGATATACAAAGTATTTTTTTTTATTTCTACCATCAATGGAAAACAGGTTTACCTGTGACGGTGAAAATTAATTACCTGTAATGCATTATATTATAAGATGTAAAATATTTTATGTTTATAGTTTTTAAAATCAGATACTATCAGCAAAAGTGTCCAAAATATATAGATGCCCCCAAAGATACCTATTGGTTGTCACTGGTTACTGTTTTCCAAACTTCATCTTTCATGTGGCTTGTTATTCAACAATGTTGCATTTTCGTGTAGTGTGGTTTTATTTTATTAGAAGTTAAAACCTGTACTTTAGGCTAGAAAAGCACTGTAAACTTTAGAAAAAGTATTTTTCCATATAATAAGACTTACAAACACAACGTAACACTTCCTAAAATATTTATCACATTATGACAAAATACAGATATTTTCCCATTTCATATTTTAGTAAACAGATCATCGTAATAGTGGTGAAAATATACAACAGCATTAGAAACAAAAAAACTATTTATGTAAAATAATGTAAGCTAGGTTACTATGCAACATAACGTTTGTGTGTTTTGTATAAGTAAATTACTTTATTTACTCTTTATTTATTATACAAAGATTTTAAATATTCATGCCAGGCTGGCAATGTCTGATGTTGACAGATTTCAATATATACATAGGTTTCTTTAATTTATAAATAATTTGGGAAAACAAATTCAATTTAAAAGATGTATGCTATGTGTTTGTGTATATTTCTGTATATATTCACTGACCAGAAATAAATGTTTCCCTTAAGCAAAGAAGTAGGTAAGCAGAGGCACAAAATAGCACTGCATTTCTACACTTGCTTTGCTTATAGACAATAAATCACCAACAACTAGTTTAATAACTTCATACTAGCCTGTAATATCCCTTCATTACCAGGCCATTTGTAGTTTTCAATGCTACAACAGGTTGACTGGCAATTACTAGGTCATACAACACTGTACCCAAATGAATTGTATGTTGTATATCATTTTTTTAGACAGATAGTTCTTTTTTTTTTACTATAAAAAGGAAAACATTTTGAAAAAAAGTTCCCTTACTTTCTTTTACAAAACATGCCAAATAAAAGCAACAAATACATAGTAATGGAGGATAGGACTTTTAAAGACACAAAATCCATAAAATTAAAAAAAAATCAACACATTTAACCACTTCAGCCCCAGACCATTTGGGTGGTGAAAGACCAGGCCACTTTTTGCGATTCGGCACTGCGTCGCTTTAACTGACAATTGCGCGGTCGTGCGACGTGGCTCCCAAACAAAACTGATGTCCTTTTTCCCCACAGATAGAGCTTTGTTTTGGTGGTATTTTATCATCTCTGCGGTTTTAATTTTTTGTGCTATAAACAAAAATAGAGCGACAATTTAGAAAAAAAAGCAATATTTTTTACTTTTTGCTATAATAATAATCCCCAAAACATATATAAAAAAAACATTTTTTCCTCAGTTTAGGCCGATACGTATTCTTCTACATATTTTTGGTAAAAAAAATGCAATACGCAGTTATTGATTAGTTTGCGCAAAAGTTATAGCGTTTACAAAATAGGGGATTGTTTTATAGCATTTTTATTAATATATATTTTTTTTTACTAGAAATGTCGGCGATCAGGGATTTTTTTCATGACTGCGACATTATGGTGGACACATCGGACACTTTTGACAAATTTTTGGGACCATTGTCATTTTCACAGCAATCAGTGCTATAAAAATGCACTGGTTACTGTGAAAATGACACTGGCATTGAAGTGGTTAACCATTAGGTGGCGCTGTAGGGGTTAAGTGTTCCCTGCCTTGTGTTTCTAACTGTAGGGGGGATGGGCTCTCTGTCACATGACACTGATCTCCGCTCCGAGTACACGGAGCCGAGATCATTGTCATTCTCACTAGGCATGAGACGATAGCGGGGATCCCTGTGGTGATCGAGTCCACCTGACCCGCGATCCGACTCACAAGGAAGGTGGCAGGGTCGTGACCACACGGCAGGCATTTAAAGGGCCACGTACAGGTACGTGATAATGCCTGTCCATGCCATTCTGCCGACGTATATATACAGTGGGTGGTCCTTAAGCGGTTAAACAAATTATATCCATAAGCAATACAATATAATATACTGCACATAAACTTTGTGGAGCCAATGTATCAAGCAAAAAATGAATCAGAGGTTATCAATCACATTTCCCAACCACAGTACTGTGCACCAATATCCTCTGGCAGCACGCTGAGTAGGGATAAGCTCCGCGTTTGATTCGAACGTATGTTCGACTCGAACATCGTCTGTTTGACCGTTCGCCGAAATTCGACCGTTATGGGCCGTTCGCGCCAAATTTGAGTGACACGTCACGGCCCATAATTCAATGCAGAAGTGCACGCTGATGATTGGCCAAGCATGCACTATGACCCGCATGCTTGGCCAATCACAGCACACAAAAAACAGAGAGCCATAATTGGCCAAAGCAAGGGTGGCTTTGGCCAATTATGGCTCAGGGGGTTTAGTACACGCCCCACACTATAAAAGGCCGCCTGCAGGGCGGCCATGTGTAGTGTGTTGTGGCAGTTAACAGAGAACAGAGAAAGACAGAGAGAGTGTCATTTTTTGCAAGTAGATAGAGCAGGCAGGCAGGCTGGCTAGTCAGTTAATGTTACAGTGTGTAGAGGATATATATACATCCCAGGTGTTGTACATATATTTACACACTGTATAGCTTAGCTAGATCAGTTCTTCCTAATTTACTGGCAGGCAGGTGATTGTGCTATTTAAAGACGTTATCACAGGCATAGACACCCAGCAGGTACAATATTTTAAAGGAATTGTTATTTTTTTTTTTTATTTAAGCATCATTAAAATCACTGCTTCTGATGCAGGAGCAGTGATTTTAATGATGCTTAAATTAAAAAAAAAAAAAGAAAAATTCCTTTAAATATTGTACCTTCTGGGTGTCTATAGTTTGCCTGTGAAAACGTCTTTGAGAACCCGGGTCTTGCCCAAGGGAACATGTCTTAATGGAAAAAAACTTTTAAAAACGGTCGTTTTTTCAGGAGTTCTGCTCCTGAAAAAACAACCGTTTTTTAACTTTTTACCATTGATATATGTTCCCTGGGGCAAGACCCGGGTTCTCAAAGACATTTTTTTTTTTTTTACAATAACTTGCATATTAGGCTTTAAAATTGGCACTTTTGAATTTGAAAGTTCGAGTCCCATAGACGTCAATGGGGTTCTAAATGTTCGCGCGAACGTTCGGTCCGTTCAAAGGTTCTGGTGCGAACCGAACGGGGGGGGGGGTGTTCGGCTCATCCCTAACGCTAAGCAAGCAAGCAATTAAGGCAACAAAAACAAATGTCTTATAAGGAAAAAACTGACTGTTATGTGACTGGAAACTACCAATCATGTCTCGTACTGGCACCAAAGAAATCTCCAAACAGCAAGTTCTTCCACCTCAATTGTGGCAGAGAACAAGGTGGAATATGCCCAAACTGAGATAGAGTCACTCAATGTACACTTGTGGACGATGACAGCATCCTCCACCTATTTCTGGCACCAGTGACATTACCTGGCATCACCAAAATTGATCTCATCACATGCTTGATGAAGGGGTCTTGCGTGGCTCCTAAACATTGCACTATAAGGAAAAAACAGAGAGGGGGAGGCGCAGTATTAAAATGATGGCTTTAACCACTTAAGGACCGGTTCCTGTACATATACGTAGAGGCACGGGCAGGCAACTCCACATATATATATGTCCCTTTAAATTTGCCACCATGTGGTCGTGCGTGCTATCGTGTGTCACGGAGCTGCAGAACAGGGGATGCCTCTGTTAAACAATCATCTCCCTGTTCTGACTAGTGACAGGACACTGATTGTCTGCTTCCTCTCATCAGGAGCAGAGATAAGTGTCATGTCACAGTAAGCCCTGTCTCCACACAGTTAGAATCACTCCCTAGAACACACGTAACCCCTTCCTAGCCCCCTAAAGGGTTAACCCATTCAATGCCAGTCACATTTACACACTAATCAGTGCATTTTTATAGCACTGATCACTGTATAAATGTGAATGGTCCCAAAATAGCACCAAAAGTGTCCGATGTGTCCACCATAATGTCGCAGTCATAAAAAAAAAATCACTGATCGCCACCATTACTGGTAAAATATTAATAAATATGCCATAAAACTATCCCCTATTTTGTAGATGCCATAACTTTTGCGCAAACCAATCAATAAACACTTACTGTGATTGTGTTTACCAAAAATATGTAGAAGAATACGTATTGTCTTAAACTGAGGAAAAAATCATGTTTTTATATATATTTTTTGTATTTATTATAGAAAAATTTTAAAATATTGCTTTTCTTTCAAAATGGTCGCTCTATTTTTGTTTATAGCACAAAAAAATAAAAAACGCAGAGGTGATCAAATGCAACCAAAATAAAGCTCTATTTGTGGGGAAAAAAGAACGTCAATAAAAATAAATAAAATAAATGAATAATAGAGAATAAAAGAACAGACTAGACTAGAATATAATAGAAACATAGTAAGGATATAACCATCTATTACATTTCTAATTTCAAATAGAATACATTTGAATTTGAATATATAGGAAAACAGTATAATAGAATAGAAAAAATATATAGATTATAATAGAATAGAAAAGAATAGAATAAAAAAAAAAACAATAGAATGGCATATTACGAATATAACCATTTCTCAAAATTCAAATAGAATCAATTCAAATTTGAAAAGTATAGAAAATAATAGATTATAATAGAATAGCAAATAACAGCATATTATAATCAAAGACAAATATAATATAATAGAATAGAATAGAATAGAAAGAATAGAATAGAATAGAAAATAAAATAATGGAAAATAATGGAATAGAATAGAATAGACAAATTGAAAAAAAGAATATAAGTTATAAAACATAGAATAGAGTAGAAGGAATATAACCATTTCCCAAAATTCAAATAGAATAAATTCAAATTTAAATAGTATAGTTAATAATAGATTATAATAGAATAGCAAATAACAACATAGTATAATAAAAGATAACACAATAGAATAGAATATAAATAATAAAATAAAATATACAATAAAATACTGGAAAAGAATGGAATATAATAGAATAAACAAATCAAAACTAATATAAGAATCAATTTGAATTTTAATAGAATATAAAAGAATAGGAAAGAATAGATAAGAATAGGAAGATGGTTATATTCATTCTATTCTATTCTATTGTTTATTTTCTATACTATTGTGTTATTTTCTATTCTATTCTATTATTTTCTATTTTATTCGAATTTCAGAAGATGGTTATGAACTTTCTATTTAAGTCTATTCTTTTTTTATTCTATTCCTTTCTATTCTAGTCCATTATGTTCTGTTCTTTTATTTCTTTCCTATTTTGTTTTGTTTTACTCTATTACATTATATTCTTTTATTTTCTGTTATATACTTTTCTATTCTATTACATGTTTTTTTATTTTATTCCTTTATTTTATAGTCTATTTTATTGTTTTTGGAAACTGGAAAACTATTCGAAATTAATGTGAAAACTTTTCAAATCCATCTCAATTTGAATTTACAGATTCAAATCAATTTGAATACGAATAAACAAAATAAAATCCGAAAACAAATTAAACAGATAAAACAAATTTAAGTAAACGTAACTTAGCAAATCAAAACAAGACAAAACTATTTTTTTCGTTCTGCTCATGTCTAATCCAATTAACTAAGGAACATTAGCCCTGGACTTTTAAAGACTGAAATCACCTTATTCGGTCTTATAAATCACCATTTCAGTTTAGGGTAGAAGGATATTGACACATCCACCCATTACATTTAGGTAGTTGTCTGATTGGTTGCCCCTCACACCACACTATAACAGGAAGTTCTTGAAGTCACTGTTATGGTGTGGCAGCTGCTGTGATTATTCTTCTGGCCACTAAAAGTATATTTTTACGTAAACACTGATTTCTTAAAAGAGCAATGTTTTCCAAAAATACAAAAGCAGAGACCCATTTCAACTACATTTATGACAAATTAAATATTTAATCATATGCATTCATTCTGTGAATCTTATTTTATTTTAAGTTAGTTAATATGTTAATCTGTTAATGTTTATGTAATAACTATCACATATGATTTTTAAACTGTCTGTGGCTCTTATTCTTATTTTTTTATTGAAATCTTTTGTTGCATTATTTTTCATATTCAACTATGTCATAGTTATGAAACTGTATTATATACTATTTTTTATAAATATCAATCCTCTGATTTCATTTTTGTTTTAGGCACATATTTAAACTCATTCATTTATTGTACATAATTTATTTTGTAATATGACATCGTAGAGCTGTGTAAAAAGTTGTAAAAACTCAAAACTGTGAAGACAAACTATTTATTTCGATTTTTTGGTAATTTTGCTTTTTGGTCAAGGTGCCTTTTTTAAGAAACTGTATGGGCCAAGCTGTTTAGATTATACATTTTTTTGCGCCACTAGGGCTGTTTTGCATGTAAGTAATTAATATATTTAAATTACAGTTTCAAACAATGTTTAAGCTATTGAGCAATAACTATAAATTTGTGACCCACAATAGATTAGGGTGTCGCTTAGGCTCCGTCAGTATGGGGAGTAAGCTAGATGATTCTGCATCTGTAGCAGGAATGTCAGTGAAAATAATAGAGTATAAAATAAAAGAACATACTAGACTAGAATAATAGAAACACATAAAATAGAATAGTATAACATAGAAAGAATATAACCATCTTCTGAAATTCACATTTCAAACAGAATAAATTGAAATTGGAATACATAAGAAAATAATAGAATCAAAAAGAATAGAAAATAACGGAATAGAATAGAAAAAGACAACATACTAGCATAGAATAGAAAGAATATACCGGAGCGCGTTATACCGCGCACCCCTAAAGTGACCCCCAATCCTGTGGAAAAAAAGTTATTTTTGTACTTACAGTTTTGGTGTCTTGCGCGGTGTCCATCGGCGGCCTCGTCGTGTCCGGCGTCCTTCTGCGGCTTCGCGTGTCCTCTTCGGCAGGTCCGGCGACCTTCTGCGGCTTCGGTTGTCCTTCTGCGGCTTCGGTTGTCCTTCTGCGGCGGGTCCGGTGTCCTCTTCGGCGGGTCCGGTGTCCTCTTCGGCGGGTCCAGCGTCCTTCTGCGGCGTCCTTGCCTCCTCCCCGCTCGTTTTCCGCGCCAAGTTTTGAATACTGCGCCAGCATATACCGAGCGCAGTACACTCGGGCAGGCTCGGCAACTGTCGCGCCCACGTCCTGTACGTCCAGGACGTGACCGCGGAAGAAGCCGAGACTGGCCGAATATACCCGAGTGTACTGCGCTCGGTATATGTCGGCGCAGTATTCAAAACTCGGCGCGGGAAAGCGGGGATCGGCGTATATCGTGCACCCACGATTTTGCCGTGATTTTCAGGGCAAAAAAGTGCGCGATATACGCCGATAAATATGGTAACCATCTTCCGAAGTTCAAATTTCGAATAAAATACATTTGAATATGAATACAAAATAACCATTTCCCAAAATTCTAATAGAATCAATTCTAATTTGAATAGAATAGAAAATAATAGATTCAAAAAGAATAGAAAATAACAGAATAGTACAGTAAAAGACAACAGCATATAATACTCTATTCTATTAAAAATTCGAATTTCAAATAGAATACATTTTAATCTGAATACAAAAGAGTACAATAGAAAATAATAGAATATAAAATAAAAAAGTGATAAAATAGAAAAGAATAGAATAGAAAAAAAGAAGAATATCATTTAAAAATGAATAAAAAGAATATAACCACTTACTAAAATTCAAATATAATCAATTTGAATAGAATAGAAAATAATAGATTAGAATGGGAAGATGGATATATTCATTCTATTGTATTCTGGGTTTTTTTCTATACTATTGTGTTATTTTATATTCGATTCTAGTCAAATTCAAATTGATTCTATTTGAATTTCAGAAACTGGTTATATTTTTTCTATTCTATTCTATTGCTTTTTTTATTTCTGTTCTCTTCTATTATATTAAAATTTCAGAAGATGGTTAAAATCTTTCTATTTATGTCTATTCTTTTTTTAATTCTATTCTATTCATTTCTATTGTATTCCATTTTATTCTGTTCTTTTATTTTCTCTCCTATTTTGTTCTGTTTTACTCTATTATATTATATTATTTTAATGTTCCTTAGCTCTTCCTAGCTCATGTGTTCACTGGATGTGCAGCACTAGGGCGTCTTTCCTCTTTTACTATAAATATGGGTTTGCAAGTTGAAATATATCAAATTAGATCATTTGTATGAAAGTAAATTAGTGTTTCTAGTATGTACTACTTTTTCTTAACCTTAAAGTTCAAACTTATAGTACATGGAACTGTCAGTTTTACTGTAGCTTAACATTTTCAGAATTCTAAGCAGCTTTACTAGTCACACTGAGGCGTTTTCCTTCTCTTTTGTGTCCAGTTATTTAAAAAAAATAACTAGAAAACCAGTTTAAAAAGAGGCTTAAAGGGTCACTAAAGGAATTATTTTTTTTTAGCTAAAGAGCTTCCTTTACCCTAATGCAGTCCTGGTTTCATGTCCTCATTGTTCATTTTTGCTGTAATCCTTCTCTGTTCTCCACACTTCCTGGTTGTCTGTTTCCTTATGAAACAAGTACTGGGAGCTTCTCTCTGTGGTCTCTGATCAAGGAGGTGTGATTACTGTGTGTCTAAAACCCCTCAGAACCAATCAGTTTCATTTTAAAAACAAACACTGCCCTGTATTGGCTCTGTGTCTTTGTCCTTCACAGAATCATGAAACTAGATGAAAAACAAAACTGAAACTGCAGGCACATAATATGATTAATTTGTATCTACTTTTAATAATTTTTAAAAGTAATCAGTTACTATTATGTCTCTATACCCTGTAAACAGTCATTTCAGCAAAACATTTTTTCCATTACAACTCCTTTAAGCCCCGTACACACGATCTGGCTTTTGCTTGGCCAAACTCACATCGGAATTCTGACGGAATTCCATCCAAGTAAAAGAGAACACAAACTCTGATGGAATTCACTCCGATGGGGCAAATACACGGTCGGAATTTCCGATGAAAAAAATCTGTCGGACTTTATTCATTGGAAATTCCGATCGTGTGTACGGGGCTTAAGAGCTTTTTTTTTTTTTCATTTAAAATTTAAGTTTATTATAATAAAATAAAGAGCATACAGAGTAATAAACGTAATACAATAAATGCATCAGGAAACATCATGTTGACAATTATAGTAGTAAACAATAGATTACATTTCTTAACTAGATTTCCCCTTCTCCTCCCTCCCCCCCCCAATGTCCCAACTATATACCTGATAAGTCTAACATGGGAGTGTAAACGTGTATAATCAGGAGGGATGGGAATCAGTAGAGGTAGCGACAACATTTTAGGGCTAAAATTCCCTGTTTACTAAGCAATCTATAAAACTTTTATTATAAGCTGAGATCATAAAACTAAAATATATGTAAGGAATAAATCATACCGAACCGTGGAGAGGATAGGTTTCCGGGGGCATCCCCTCCCCCCGACACCCCCACCGGGAGCAATCTGTGTCGAGGAGGGGGGGCAGCCCCCCTGATGACAAAAAAATTAGATCCAAATGGAATTTAATACATACATCCAGTTAAACTAAATCAGCACTACCTGAGACCAGTGGAGAATATGATATGTAATGAATATCTCCTTTTCAAGAGAAAGAATAAAAATAAAGAAAAGGAGAGGGGGAGAAGGAGGAAAGAGGAAGGAGAGGAAAGGGAAAGGGAGGGTGGACCTACCTGCCATAGGATTACATCAGTCTGAGTCCAGACTAAACTTACATGTTGTGGGAGATTCCCATGTAAATCAACCAAGGTTCCCAAATTTCAGTGAACTGGGTAGAGGTATCTAACATAGAATTAATTCTTTTTTCTTGTTCCATAATCCATGTAACCTTTCTCTTCATGTGTAAAATGGAAACCAACGGTTTCTTCCATGCAGCCTCTAAAGTGATTCTGGCGCCAGTCAGTATAAATAGAATCAGCTGTCTAATGGCCTTGGAGCTCTGTGGTATTAGTCCATTCAATAAGGCTATTGCAGGAGATTGATGGAGGTTACAACCGGTAACTCTCCTGATAATCTGGAATACCCTGTTCCAGAATCCCCGTATCCTAGGGCACTCCCACCAAGTATGGATCATGGTGCCTATTCCTTGACAACCTCTAAAGCATAGTGGTGAGGATGACGGATACATGGTGGCCAATTTAAATGGGACCAAGTACCATCTAGTGAAATTTTTTATATTAGCTTCAATGAGGGATGGACTCTTAAAACCCTTAAGAGATCTAGAGTAGTTTTTTTGCCAGTCCACCAAGTCCCAGTCCTCTTGAAGCTCTCTTTCCCAAGCTAGCATATGAGGTAATTTTATGTTATTTGATGCAAGAGATTTGTAGATGATATTACCTTTCCTATTCTGAGCTTGTTCGCATTTGTGTTCATATGGGGTCAAAAGGCCAGAAATTGTTTTATCGTTCCAAAGTTTCTGAGCAAAGGTATGTATTTGGTGTAGTCTGGATCTTTCAGAGTGGGGGGCAAAGGTTGTCTATAAGGAATTGCTCAGGAAGAGGACCTGTATGTTGAAAGAAACGTCCAATGCGGTACACCCCCCTATCAAGCCACCATTTGAAGGAGTCCACTTCCGTTTTGGGGCAGAAAGATGGGTCGAGAAAGATACTTGACAAAGGTTTGCCTCTAGAAATTAAGAGTGGATTGCTTTTAAGTGAATCCCATAATACCAATGCTTGTGATAGGGTGGGGGATAGTATAGGGGGTCTACTTTTAGGAGTGTGCCACATGAGTTCTTCAATTGTGGACAATGGGGAAGCCTGTTCTTCTATTTCTATCCAATCTGGGCGATCATTTTTAAGGTAAACCTCCGATAATTGCGCTAACCTCGTGGATTGATAATACCATAACAAGTTTGCCACTCCTAAACCTCCCTGTACAGGTAAGTTAAACAGACTACGAGAGGGAATACGGGGTCCCTTTTTGTTCCAGATAAACTTGGTGATTTTACCTTGAAAGGATTTTAGATGGCTTTTTATTATCGGGATCGGAAGGGATCGAAAAAGATATAGGAGTTTCGGGAGGAGAGTCATCTTGGTAGAATTAATTCTGCCGATCCAGCCTATTTTCTGCGCTCCCCACTCGGTAAGGTCCTTCTCGAGTTTCCAATACATAGGAGGGTAATTGGCTAAGTATAAATTCTGGAAATTTGGGGTCAGGTTGATACCTAAATAGTTAGTAGACGTAGAGTCCCATTTGAAAGTATATTTGTTTCTCAAGAGGGACACTGTGGGTTCTGAAAGAGAAATATTAAGGGCCCTAGATTTAGGCATGTTTACCGTGAGACCCGAGACTTTAGAGAACTCGTCTAGCAGGGAGAAAATTTCCGGAAGGGAGGAGATAGGAGAGGTCACGAAGAGTAGCAAATCATCTGCGAATAATGCGCATTTGTGTTCTTTTTTATTACAATGAACTCCCCTGATATTCGAGTTATCTTGGATGGCTATGGCCAGAGATTCAATAACAATAGCGAATATCAGAGGAGCTAAAGGGCAGCCCTGTCTTGTGCCTCTTTGGATATTTATAGATTCCGAGAATATGCCTTGTAACCGGATTTTAGCTTCAGGGGAGGAATAGAGAGCGGAGATGATTCCTAAAAATTTAGAACCAAACCCCCAACGATTCAAAACAGAAAACAAGGGGGCGTGGCGACCGAGCTCCAACATGGCCGCGTAACACAGGAGCTCCGTCCAGCCACGAGAGAGACAAACAATCCCACCGCACCTACCGACGAAAGACCGGCACCGATCGGACCCTCAGGTCCCGCTGCACACGCCGGGATGACCCGCCAGCGGAAAAACACCCAGTCCCCGAAGAAAGTCACGGACTTCTTCGCGACACGCGGGAACACACAAGATGGCGCCGCCGCGCCGGGGACAGAGCAGGAGACACGAGCAGCGTCCGGACGTCACTCGGGACAGCACAGCTCCCAGCAAAGCAACTCGTCCTCGGGCAGCTCCAGTCCCTCCACCAGGAGCCCGGTGAAACAAAAGATGAGAACTGCCTCCCCTGATAGACCATCCAGAGACCCAGGTATGGAGATAAGCAGGCCTCAGGCTCCTGAGGGGACGCAGCTGCCCGCGATAATTGACCCAATGGCTGCATTCCCCACATCAGACAGGCCTGTGTCTGAGACATTTTTAAAAGAAATGTTGATGTCCCTCAAAGCGTCCCTGCATACTGACATGATGGCTGGCATAAGTAACTGCCGCAAGGAGGTACAGGCCATAGGAGACAGGGTAGATCAGGTGGAGCAGTGTGTGGGGAACCTCACATCATCCTTCAACAACATGGTGGATGCCCATAGCCACCATAGTGATGAACTTGCTTGGCTGAAAAACAAAGTGGCAGATTTAGAAGACCGCTCCAGAAGGAACAACCTTAAATTAAGGGGGGTCCCCGAATCAGTCCCCACTACGCAACTTCTATCCTACACCCAAGCATTCTTTTCTACTCTGCTACCCTCCCTGTCTCCTCATGATCTCATTGTGGATCGCATACATCGCATACCCAAGCCCTCCTTCCTGCCAGATTCCACTCCCAGGGACGTGTTGCTTAGGGTACACTTCTACCATGTCAAGGAGCAGATCATGGTGGCATCTCGCAGAACAGAAAACAGGCACCCTCCCTACACTGACCTTCAAATACTCCCTGATCTGTCCAGACATACCCTACAACAACGCCGCAACCTGGCGACAATAACCAAAGCGCTGAGGAACCACAACATTGCTCACAAGTGGAAATACCCGGCAAAATTGGTGGTCACCCATGACGGTACGTCAGTCCCCATATCCACGTT
Source organism: Rana kukunoris (assembly GCA_029574335.1). Lineage (NCBI taxonomy): Eukaryota > Metazoa > Chordata > Amphibia > Anura > Ranidae > Rana > Rana kukunoris. The sequence goes on along the minus strand of CM056053.1, from coordinate 437,653,126 downwards.
AGATGAGGGCTTAGCGATGCTACGCCAGTGGGGTATACTACCGGACCAGACACCTTCAATGGCTCCGACTCCTTCTGCGCCACTCGCCCCATTACAAGAGGATTGGCAGCTGGTCACACGCAAACGTTCTTCTAAAACAAAACACGGTGGTAACGTGTGAATCACTACGAGTATACATAGATACTCTCTCTGGCTACAGGGGTTATACACACTAATCCCTGTTTTTTCTCCCCCTAAATCTTTAGCAGCAGTCATACCTGCACATGGATCAGTTTATGGATCTCTTTCTTATCGTTCTTTCTATTCAAGTGTTTTTGTTTATGTTTTTTTCTCATACCATTTTTTTTGTTGAAGTTGAAAAACCAGAACTACACCATCGTCTCCTCTTGGAAGCAACCGGAGAACACATCCTCCTTCAAGCCACCATCCCGGGTCACAGTGAGTACGATCACCTCATGACATGTCAGACCGCTCACAAACAGCACTATGCCTATTACCTGTTTAACTATTAATGCACGGGGTCTTAACCACCCTGCTAAAAGGATGTCCATGTGGTCCGAGGCGAAAACACGCAACGCGGATATCCTGTGCGTCCAGGAAACTCATTTTCAGGAATTTAATGCCCCTAAATGTTCCCACAAGGACTTTCCACATGTTTTCTTGGCTTGCACACCTGGCCGTAAAAAGGGAGGGGTACTACTAGCTATCAGGAATACCTTGTCTTTCCACTTACAGGACGTCACTCCTGACCCCAACGGCAGGTACATCATTTTGAAGGGGGACATTAACTCACAGCCTTTCACAATAGTGGCCTTATACGCCCCAAACTCACACCAGACCCGCTTTCTTGGCAGGCTGCTACGGAAAGTTAAGGCTCAACAATACGGAAACCTTCTAATGTGTGGGGACTTTAATCTCATTATTGACCCAAGCCTGGATACGTCCTCAAAGAACTATAAAGGTTCCACGCAACTGGGTAGTTTGATGCACAGAGAGGAACTATATGATGCGTGGAGATGCCTACATGAGAGCTTGAGAGACTATACTTTTTTTTCACATAGACATTGCTCCTATTCACGTATTGACCTGTTCTTGGTAGATAAGTGGTTGCTACAAAGGGTATCTGCGGCCCGGATTCACGACATAACGTGGTCCGACCACGCAGCGGTGACAATATCCATTGCTGACCAGGCTGCCTCCCCCTCCCCCCCCATCTGGCGCAATAATGTCCGACTAATGCAAGAGCCTCAAATCTCTGACCAAATATCCAAACATCTTGCAGAATTCTTCCTTAACAATGCTCACTCAGTAGACAATCCCTTTACCCTCTGGAGCGCCCATAAGGCGTTCACCAGGGGCATAATGATTCAACTAGGCGCTAGGGAAAAACGAAGACGCACAAACAAACTTGACTCTATCCTTGCTGACATACATGAGCTAGAAACAAAGAATAAGCAGTCACCCAACCAGACTCTCTCGGCGAAACTCTCCAAGTTGAGAACCTCGCTTAAAGATCTATTGACCCAACAATATGATTATCACCTTAGAAAACTCAAACTTAACTCATACGCTAACGCGAACAGAGTGGGCAAATATCTGGCCAATAGACTAAAAGCAACTCGCACGAAATCGAGAATTGACCACTTAATTCATCCCACCCTTAAACATAAAATTACCGACCCTCAGAAGATAGCAGATCAATTCGCTGATTACTATGGTAGCTTATACAACATTAAAAATGATCCCTCCACCCATCAACCCACGCCATCGCAAATTTCAGATTTCCTACAGCGGATTAGCCTACCCTCTCTCTCAGACCCACAACTTCTCTCCTTAAACTCACAATTCACCACCTCTGAGGTAGAAAATGCGATAGCCACCCTACCTAATGGTAAATCCCCGGGACCGGATGGGTTTTCGAATGAATATTTTAAAATTTTTGGTCACCTTCTGGCTCCCCATATGCAATCCATTTTCAATAAAGCCGCAAACACAGCATCGTTTCCCCCTGAAATGTTACAAGCCTACATAGTTACCCTTCCTAAGCCAGGTAAAGAACCAAACACTCCCTCCAACTTCCGGCCAATTTCACTCCTGAATACGGACGTAAAAATTTATGCCAAAATTCTGGCCAAACGCCTAGCAGATCTCATACCATCCCTCATTAAGCGCGACCAGATGGGTTTTGTGAGGGGACGGCAGACCTCAGATGCAACCAGGAGGATAATCAATGTTATTCACCACGCTGAAAATACTCGAACGCCTTCTCTGCTGCTTTCCATAGACGCGGAGAAGGCGTTCGATAGGGTCCACTGGGGTTATATGCAAGCGACTCTATCCAAATTTGGGTTTGATGGACATATTAGAGACGCAATACTGGCTTTGTATTCATGCCCCTCTGCAAGGGTGTACACATCCAGTATGCTGTCAGTGCCATTTCATATCTCCAATGGGACACGCCAGGGATGTCCGTTATCTCCAACGATATTTAATCTCATGATTGAACCCCTGGCGGAGACTATCCGGTCGCTGGCAGACATACGAGGGTTCAAAATAGGTTCGACTCACCATGTCATAAACCTGTTTGCAGATGACGTAATATTGATGCTGACAGACCCGCTCACTTCATTACCTAAAGCACATGACGCACTGGTGTCCTTTGGGGAAATATCTTACTACAAGGTGAACTTCACCAAATCATACATACTGAACCTAGGCCTATCAACAGCGGACCGCCTCCACCTGCACCAAAAACTCCCCTATGTATGGAATGACGACACTATAACATACCTGGGCATCAAAGTGACCAACTCCACTAGATCCCTAGCAGATACTAATCTAAAAACGCTGTTACAGAAACTTAATACACAGGTTATTGGACTGTCCCATAAAGAATTGTCCTGGATGGGTAGGTTGGCCGCCTTCAAAATGCTCATACTGCCACAGATTTTGTACATTTTTAGATCCCTACCAATTGCCATTGCCCCAAAATACACCAAAGCACTCTCCAATATTCAATGGCGTTTTCTGTGGGGCACAAAACGAGCACGGTGCTCACGCACCACCCTACTACCTCATAAAAGTGTGGGGGGAGCAGGATTGGTGGACATTCAAGACTACCTCAAGGCGACTAGGCTTGATCAACTCAAGTACTGGTTCCTCCCCTCTGACGCACCACTATGGGTGGACATTGAGAAAGACCTGGCCCCCACGCATGACCTCCCATCACTCCTTCTAGGGGATTCATGGATACCGTGGAATTTGACTTCCACACCCCCGACCATAGCTACTTCAATACAGACATGGAGATCCCTTCTGAACTCCCATCTCCCCAACCGGCGACCTGTACAGCATAAGTTCTCCCTACAATGGTTGGAGGCTCATATACCAATGATATCGCTAACATTTTTCGACACATATGGTATACACACAGTACACGACTTCATGAAGGATGGGAGACCTAAACCAGTGCAACAAATACTGCAGGAACACAGCCTACCGGCAAGTACGTTCTTTACGTGCACAAGGGTAACACACTTCCTAAAGGCACATCCACCCCCTGACGTTTGCCTTCCAATATCAGTATGGCAACACTTGACGGGAGGTAACATTCACAATAAGGGCATAGCCATATACTATAACTTACTACAAGCCAAGAAGACCTTTCATAAACAGAAGACACATATAAAATGGGAGCAAGACCTGGGGTCCACGTTTACTGAAGCCCAGTGGAAATTTGCTTTCCACGCGATACAAACGGCTTCCCACTGCTCGGGCCATTGGGAATTGATGACCAAAATTGTCAACCGTTGGCAATATACTCCCTGCAGACTTGCACTTATGTTCCCCAACACTTCACACCTCTGCTGGAGGAATTGCGGATGCAAGGGCCACCTATTCCACATGCTCTGGGAATGCCCTAGTCTGACTAGTTTTTGGAATCAAACTTTCACACTCATATCTAACATTACTGGGATATTGACCCCCCCCGACCCAGCATTGGCTATCTTACACATTGGTATGGAATCCTTCCCTCATAAAACGAGACAAGTAGTGTCCCACATTCTGCTAGCAGCTAGGTCTCTGATACTACAAAATTGGAAACACGCCACTACACTTAACGTCACCGACCTGACTAGGAAAGTACACCAACACCACACATTTGAACGACTGCTAGCAATCAATGCATTGAAATGCTCTTCCTTTGATAACCAATGGGAAGTCTGGACCGCTAAATATGGTTGACTATGTGTATTGCATACTTTCTCTGCATAACTTACTCCAATGTATGCTTCCATGAGAACTTCTGCCTACCATGTTACTGTTAAGATCTGACCTACTTAGAATGAAACATGAGTGGTATGTTTGTTTTTGGTTTTTTTTCTTTTTTGTTTTTGATTTTGATCTCTGTTTTTGATCTTGATTTACGTTTTACCTTTATATAATCTCTGTATTTTGTAAACTACAATAAAAACTTTATTGAGAAAAAAAAAAAAAACAGAAAACAAAAATGGCCAAGATACTGAATCAAAGGCTTTCTGGAGATCAAGTGAGAGAAACATACCTCTTTGTCTAGTGCTTCCAGACCACCCCGAGTACATTAAAGAGATAAGATCAATAGCTCTCCTGATCTGGTCCAGGCCTTGTCTCCCTGTGATAAAACCTACTTGATCTTTGGATATGTATTGACCTAAGAAGGCAGACATCCTATTAGCTATTATTTTAGTAAGTATTTTTAGGTCGTTATTAATGAGGGATATCGGTCTATAGTTCTCCACTAGGCTATGATCTTTATCGGGTTTCGGTATCAACGAAATATAGGCCAAATTAAGTTGTTTATCTATAGGGGAGCCCTCAGTCAAATGATTGTAAAATCGTGCTAGGTAGGGTGATAGAATGATAGGAAATGTTTTGTAATAAGACCCTGAGAATCCATCAGGGCCAGGAGCTGTGTTTAATTTTAAGTTTTTGATCACTGACATAACTTCCTCAGCTGAAATGGGTGCCTCCATCAACTCCTTGTGAACCTTTGTCAACCTGGGAAGATTCAGGCTGTTCAAATATTCAACTATTTTGTCCGAAGAAAAGTTACTATCCTTAGCGTTGAGCTTGGAATAGAAGTCGTGGAAGGCCCCCATCGCCCGCCGAGGATTTAGGGTAAGGGTACCATCTGCCATTTTTATCTTAGGGATGGTTCTCGATTTAAATCTGGGAGATAGTTTGCGTGCTAGCATTGGACCTATTTTATCCTTTAAATGGTAGAACCTGGCACCTGTCCATTTTAGATCATTTTCTGATTTTGCTGTCAGAGCTAGGTTTAAGGCCGATCTAGCAGCGTCAAGATCGTGGGTGGGAACACTGAGAGGGTCTAATTTATGTTTTCTACGTAACTCTAAATAGGTCTCTTCCAATTTCTCTATGGTCAATTTCTTTTGTCTTCTAAGTTTGGCTGCAATTTGTATTATTTTTCCCCTAACTGTAGCTTTATGGGCAGCCCATAAGGTTTCGGGGGATATATCTTTAGTATCGTTAATTTCAAAATATTCCTTTATGGATTGTTCAATTTCTGCCATGAGAGTGGGATCTTTTAAGATCGACTGGTTAAGTGTCCAGTGAGACATTTTATGAGTTGTGTCCTCTTTTCTCAAGGTTAATAGAACCATGGAGTGGTCTGACCAAGGGACATCCTTTATAGTGGATTTAGAGGCTGCTGGGACATGATGGTTGGATATTAATATATGGTCTATGCGGAAGTACGATTTGTGAGGATTAGAATAGTGGGTGTAATCTTTAGTTTTCGGATTTAATTCTCTCCAAATATCGGTCAATCGGGATTGATGAAGCATGCGAGCTACTTGTGTGCTAATTTTGGTTGGCCTTATGAGTTTATTATTTGGTTTGGATTTATCTAAACCCGAATCGAAAGCCAGGTTGGAGTCTCCTCCCATAATAATGATGCCCTCCATAAGAGGATGGAGGACTTCAAGCATCTGAGAGAAAAACTTCTTCTGTCCCCTATTGGGGGCGTAATAGGAGACAAACGTGTATAGCTTCTCGTCTAGAGTTCCTTTTACCAAAATAAATCTGCCTTCCCGGGTCTTTATATTCCTTTAGTAAATTAAAATTACAAAATTTGGATAACAAGATAGCCACTCCTTTCGTCTTGTTTTCCGCGTTGGATAAGTAGAATACTGGGAAGTGGGAGTGTAGGAATGAGGGGGAGTACCGCCTTGGGAAGTGTGTCTCCTGCAGGAGCACTATATCTACATGAAGTGCCTTGTATGCCTGGAGGGCTTTTCGTCTTTTAATAGGAGAGTTCAACCCCTGGGTGTTGTGTGTCACAACACGCAGGGGTTTAGTAGTGTTATTTGAGCCAGCCATGGGTCGTAAAGAGTGTTATGGACAGATCATGTCTTGAAGACTGAGTCCATAGCTCAGAAGACACCTGTGATGGCAGGTAGGCCGGGAGGGAGGGTGGGAAGGTAAAGGGGGAAAAGGGGAGAATAGATACATAGAAATAAAGGCAAAAATGGTAACAACAAAGCAAGATGTAGTATTGCAAAGGGTCAAACCATGACCCAGATTGAAGGAAGGGAAGTTTGCTCCTTCCTTCAATCAAACAGAATTTATTAGAGTAGTCCATTTAGAGGACTAACTTCCTACTTGTCAGGGCGACAAAGTGTCGCTCCAAGAAGTAGGTTGAGGCTCAGGGCCTCACCGCCGACTGTCAGCGACAATCAAAAAGTTCATTAATTAAATTTTGAAAAACAAAGGGTTGATCCCCCAAAAATAACAATTGAAGAGATGGTACCTTCCCCCTAAAAAATATATATATATATATATATATATATATATATATATATTATTTAATACCATAGGAAAAAATAAAAATTGTAGAACCATATGGGTAAGTAGATATTGAAAAACCACAAGAATAAATAAATAAATTATATAAGTGAGCCAGTAAATATTAACTCTTACTCTACCAGAAATCCTTATAAGTAATTTGATCAAGAATTGAGAATCAATTCATATTAAAAGAAGGCCTATTGGGGAGAAAAAAAAAGAACACAACAACTTATATGAATGGGGGATGGAGACCACCGGAGCTAAGATTAAATCATTTCAGTTGATTTTTAGTAGAGTTATTTCAGACTTTCCTGTGTTTGACTCTATTCCAGGGATTTGAGGTTGGACTATTGGGTGTATTTCTTTTAGCTGAGGTTTGTTGCGGTGGTAAAGTGTCCATGGCTGGTTCATGTGAAATAATTTTCAATTCTAGTAATAGTCTTTCACCTTCTTGAAAGTTGTGTACTACGTGTAGTCTGCTGTTGTTTTTGAATTTTAAGGCGAATGGGAAGGCCCATTTGTATTTAATGTCTTTTTTCATGAGGGCAGAAAGTAGTGGTTTCATCGCTCTCCTCTTCTGAATGGTGTAGGGAGATATGTCTGAAAATATTTGAATCGTTGCACCTTGATATTGAAGGTTTTCTTGTTGTCGAGATTTTTTCATCACCTCGTCTTTGGTGGAGTAATAGTGAGGCTTTACTATCACATCTCTCGGTAAGCCGTCTTTTCTTGGTGGGCCTAGGGATCTATGTGCTCTGTCTAATTCCATTTTGTGAATAGGTATGGATGGGATCAGGATTTTTATGATGTCCTGTATAGCTGAGTGTACATCTGTGATGGACTCAGGTAGCCCCCTGAGCCTGAAATTATCCCTCCTTGATCTGTTCTCCAAATCATCTATTCTGGCCTGGGCCACCTCCAGTTGTTCTTGCAGGTGTTGTATGTGGTCAGTATTTTGTTCGATTCTAGAGACATTAATATCCAGTTTCCGTTCTATGGATTCGATCCTGTTTCCAAGACTTTGGAAGTCGGCTCTGATGTCCTTAGTGATTTTTTCAGCGTTCTGGGCGAGGCCCCTATCTAGAATTTCCGATATCCTGTTGAATAAGTCAGTAACATTGAAGGGGGCTTCAGGGGAGCGTTCAGTATTAGAATGGATGTAGATAGGGTTTTGAGAAGGGGCCTCAGAAGGGGTTAATTGACCCGACATTGTGGATATTATTCCTTCTTTAACAACAGACGAGTATAGCGCTGTATGTGATATAGAGTCTGATGAAGGGGGTGGTGAGATGGCTAACAGGTGAGATGAGATTTGTTTGACAGACATAGAATTTTCGGTAATTTCCAGCGTATGTGTCTGGAGTTTGGAGTCCATGTTTTTAAGAGATTCCTTGACGGCTAAAGTTTTAATAGTATTCTTGTTCTTCTTGTTTCGCTTTCCCTTCATGTATTGAATGTGTAGCAGAATATTTGCACCCACATGAGTCAAAGCTAAGTGAATATTAGGGTCGGCAGATTTATTAAGTATCCTGAATCAACCATTGGGAGGAGCATGATATTTTAGTGTTCAGTTCATACCTGGGTACCAGGGCTTGTAGTCAAACTGTGAAAACTGACAAAATCTGTTATAGGTGGAGTCCCTGTTTAATATAATAAGTGGGTGTCATTACTGTAGATGGGGGGGATCTAAGATCTTCAAAAAATGTTGTCATCAGACACCCGACGGTGAGTGGTGGGTCTTCCCTAAGTCGCCACCTTAAAAGTATCCCTGAAATGAATTATAGTAAATGACTTGCGATTATTGCAGATTAAGTAAGATATTGTTGAATGAAAGTTTTCCTCTTAAGGTTGCAGCCTTAAAATTATCTGGTGTATATTTCTTCAGGTGGTAGCCTTAATCTGAGAGGCTGTAATGTACTCTGACAGGGGGGGAATATGGACTCAGGGTCTTGAGGAGCGATGCTGAGGTAACCACTAGTCCCCTGTCTCTGTGTATTGTATCCACTCAGATTGAATTGCTGGGGAGGCCTCAGACAAGGAATGAATCCTATTGTGTAAAGTCTATTGATGAAAGATAAAATATCAGATGATATTAATCCTTTATGCTGTCACCTTAATCTAGCCAGGTGTGAGGGCTAGTCAGGGGTTCTCAGTGTGGAAGAGTGTCCTGAGGAGATTTGACAGAGACTAGTGATATCCCCCCCTGGTAGGGATCTGCAGTATGTGGTTATCTCCAGTGGAAATTACCTCACATATGAGCTGCTGTATTTGCAGATACCTCAGAGTCTTTTTTCCCTTTTTTTTCCTTTTTTTCTTTCCCCTTCTTCCTCTCCCCTCTTAGGTTAGTTATTAAATAGTACTGTCTAGGTCACTTGCTGTGCTGACAGGGTGAGACAGAAATGACAATGGCTTAAGAGCTTTTATATACTGCCAGCTCTTTACAGACAGTGCTACAAATGTGAGCATTGCTTGAGAAAACTGATCTAGAGTGGTGAGATTTTACATCCCTTTCACACTGGGGCGGCGGGTCCGTTAGAATTTCAGCCACTGGAGGGGCACTTTTAACCCTGCTAGCAGCCGAAGAAATGGTTAATAGTGCCCGTTTTGTGGCGCTGCCCATTCATTTCATTGGGCATGGGCGGTGGAGGAGTGGTGTATACACCGCTCCCACAGCCCCAAAGATGCTGCTTACAGGACTTTTTATTCCTGTGCTGCAGTGCAACGCCCCAATGTGAAAGCACTCAGTCTTTCACACTGGGGTGGCTAAAGAGGTGCTTTTCAGGCACTTTGCAAGTGCTATTTTTAGTACTAAAATGCCTGAAAAGCACCCCGGTTTGAAAGGGGTCTTACTAACAATATTAAGCATGCATAATATCCATACTGAATATTATGAATATGCATACTGAAGTTTTAGTTATCTGTTTCAGAAATACATTTAACATGTTAGAAGCTTTGCATAGCCAAAGATTACCGTCTAGCTCAGGGGTCTTCAAACTACGGGCCTCCAGTTGTTCAGGAACTATAATTCCCATCATGCCTAGAGGTGTCTGTGAATGTTAGGCCGCGTACACACGATCAGTTCAAACTGATGAGAATGGACTTAAGTCCAGTTTCATCGGTCCTAACCTACCGTGTGTGTACGGCCCATCGGTTCGTCGTACGTCGGACCAAAGTTTTAAAACTTGCTTTATAATCTGACCGATGGACGCCTGACCATCGGTCCAAACCGATGGTTAGTACGCAGAAGCAAAGGACCAAAAACCCGCACATGTTTAGAAGCAAGTCGACGCATGCTTGGAAGCATTGAACTTTGTTTTTTCAGCACGTCGTTGTGTTCTACGTCACCGCGTTCTGACCCGATCAGATTTTGGACTGATGGTGTGTAAAACGGTCCATCTAACCATTCTAATTGGTTTGAACCGATCGTGTCTACGTGGCCTTAGAGTTTTACAATGCCTCATGGGATGTGTAGTTCCACAACAGCTGGAGAGCCGTAGTTTGAGGATTCCTGGTCTAGCTTTTTTTTTCATTAAAAATTTAAATATGTGTATACTAAAGCTCACAGAAAAGTCTGCTCCATTAACATTTTGATGAGAAATGTTACCACATATATTTAGCCTTAAAAGCAAAAACAATCAAGTATGGTCCGCAATGCTCTTTTTTTATTTGTGTTAACATTAACATTTTAAGGATAAGCTTTTTTTCAGGGTGTATCCCCCTCCTTTAAGGTAAAGGAGTACTGCTTGGACCTTAAAGGTACATGTTTTTTCATCCTATGCGTTAGGTTAACCACTTAACCCCCAGACCATATTGCTGCCCAATGACCAGAGCAGTTTTTGTGATTCGGCACTGCGTCACTTTAACTGACAATTGCGCGGTCGTGCGACGTGGCTCCCAAACAAAATTGGCGTCCTTTTTTTCCCACAAATAGAGCTTTCTTTTGGTGGTATTTGATCATCTCTGCGTTTTTTATTTTTTGTGCTATAAATAAAAACAGAGCGACTATTTTGCTATAATAAATGTCCCCAAAACATATATAAAAAAAAATGTGTTCCTCAGTTTAGGCCGATACATATTCTTCTACATAGTTTTTGTAAAAAATAAAAAAACGCAATTAGTGTTTATTGATTGGTTTGCGCAAAAGTTATAGCATTTACAAAATAGGGGGTAGTTTTATGGCATTTTTATTAATATTTTTTCTTACTAGTAATGGCGGCGATCAGCGTTTTTTTCAGTACTGCAACATTATGGCGGACACTTCGGACACTTTTGACACATTTTTGGGACCATTGGCATTTTTATAGCGATCAGTGCTATAAAAATGCATTGGATTACTATAAATATGCCATTGGCAGTGAAGGGGTGAACACTAGGGGGCGGGGAAGGGATTAAGTATGTTCCTGAGTGTGTTCTAACTGTATGGGGGAAATCACTGATCTTCCGTTCATACATTGTATGAACGGAAGATCAGCATTTCCCCCGCTGACAAAAAATATACATACATATATACATCAATACATAACATACATACAACTTACAAACTTACAAACTTACAAACACAGTCTCACTATCTTTCAATATCCCTTTAAAACCTTGATGGATATAATAATCTAATCTAATACAAGCCCCTCACTCTTCACTTGATATATCACACACGCATAGACATCTTTGGCATGAGTGATTCTGAGGTGTCTCGCATCTTCAGATTCACCCCTCATGCCATCCTGGAGTTAACCACAACCCTGACACCACCCATGACACCCATGACAGCTACATATACAATCATAGCCCCATCCCCACAGATTTCGAACAGAACATGTATGGGGACAGCTGGCTGGTTGGTGAGTGACATGGGTGGCAGGCATGACTGTCCCCCCCCATGATGCTGAAATCACAAGGGGCACATGCACTACTAACATCCTCCTGTCTTATCCCTTCAGGGTGACTCTGCATATGCACTGGGACCCCATCTCATGACTCCTATACGGAACCCCCCTAACCAAGGCTACCCCGTCTTCTAAAGGGAAGAGCAGCCAGGAGCCAGCTCACATTAGGCATCTTTGCACGGTTAACACACACATTAATCATGGCACAATGAGAATGCATGCATGCATGCATGCACACCACTGTGGTCCCTAGCACAGACACATCACATCCTCATCACATTGGATTGGCACAAGCCCACCATGCAGGACTTGTGAGCAGCAACGCCATGCCACGGCTCCAATTATGTCACTGTACATTCATACACCATTCACACAGATCTGGGGATCACTTCTCCACTACAAATGAGGGTGACACCCTTTTTCCGGCAGGAATGTCACCCCCACATTCCCAAATCATACACAAACAGAACCAAAAATAAATAAAAATTGACCAGCAAAAATAAAAATGACCAGCAAAAATATAATTTAAACAAAATAACAACAAAGAAAACAAATAAAAGACAAAAATCACTCTGCAAAACAGTCCCCAAATATCTCAAAGTCACGTCACAAACAAACAAACAAACGCTAATAAAAAACAGAACAAAAGCACCTTGCTGTATAGGAAGGGATACAAAGGGATGTACTTTTGCAAAGGAAGTGCGTGTGTGTCTGTCTATTTATGCTGTCTGCGTAGTTCACTAAGTTGCCCTGGTCCACTTCCAATTTCACTGATTGCGCCGTTCCCGAGTTGTGAGCATGCACACAGAGGTGCTGACCATGGTCTGCTTCATGTGCGCATGCGCGAGCTGGCCGGCCCTTCATTTGCATGGGGTCACGGCTCATTTCAATGTAACATGCCCACCTCCTTCCCAATTTTAATTACTCTGCCTTATTTTTTTAATTGATCAATCAACTAATTTTGATTAATTACAACGCACATACAGATCCAACTACTTTTAGCTGATCTCCTTGCAGGCTGATTCCCAGTGCAGCTACCAACCACTGGAAAAATGGATAGCAGGATACCAAAACAACACAAAGGTAGCGCTCGATGGAAATAGCATTAAAACGTTTATATTCTTCAAGTAGGTAACAAAATAAATATTGCACAAATGGGAGAGACGACCGCTCCAGATGAGCTCCAGGCAATCAGTGTCCGTTTAGAACCCAGGCAGGTGCAATCAGGAGAAGAAGTTTGGACAGCCGCAAAATTCAAAAAACGCCCTTTATTGGGGTAAAATAGATGGATGCACTACAAAAACAGCATACAGTGGGAACAAAAGACAACTGACGCGTTTCGCATTGGGCTTCAATGCTTAGTCATAGCTATACATATAGCTATGACTTCTTCTCCTGATTTTTTAAAATAAATATTGCACTGGAGATAAAATCGATGTTGCTACATAAACTGTAAAAAGGGTGCGAGTAATACCAAACGGTAGCAAAAGCAGTCATAAAAACATGTAGCTAAGTATGATACTGGTATAAAAATGTGTACAACGATACCACTGCTGAATCCAGATGAGGAGGAGTTAACATCAGTCCATCGGCATGTAGATGTCCCGTGAAGAGAACTATCACAACTCCCAGAGGATGGCTGTAGAATCCCAGGTTGATAGAGGAAAGTGTAACAGCCCTTGTGTGTGGCAGATAGTAAGGTCCCGCCGACATGCAGATATGAACCCACAGCAAAGGAGCCTTTCAAATGGACACTGCAAGCCCCGCCGGTGTTGTGACGTCACCAGATCTCTGACAGAACTCCCTGAAGACCCGGAAATCGGCGGAGAGGTGAGTACTGATCAAAAGAATTTTGATCGATCAAATTTTTTTTATGATTAATCGAGGAATTAATAGTTAATTTCCACAGCCCTAATTTAAAGTAAAGGGTATCTTTATTATAAATCAGATTTTAGCACAATTCTAAAGCCCTGTATACACGATCAGTTTGTCTGATGAAAACGGACCGATGGACCATTTTCATCGGACAAACCAATCATGTGTGGACCCCATGGGTTTGTTTTCCATCGGTGAAAAAAAAATAGAACATGTTTTACATTTTTCCTATGGATAAAAAAACAATAGAAAAAAAAACGATCGTCTGTGTAGAAGTCCGTCGGTCAAAAATCCATGCATGCTCAGAATCAAGTGGACGCATGCTCAGAAGCATTGAACTTAATTTTTCTCAGCACATCGTAGTGTTTTATGTCATCGTGTTTGGACACGGTCAGATTTTTGACCGATGGTGTGTAGGCAAGACTGATGAAAGTCAGCTTCATTGGATATCCGACAAAAAAATCCATCAGATTAGATTCCGTCAGATATTCGATAGTGTGTACAGGGCTTTAGTTATCCACAAGGAAAAAATATGTGAATAAAACTGCACTAATAAATCAATAAACAAGACCCGTAAACATCAGAGAGCGGAAAGTTGATACATTTGTAGCGAGAGAAGAACGGAGTGTCCATTGTGTGTCCGAGAGAAGAGAAGAGAGGAGAGCCCGGGAGAGGAGCCATGACCTGGAATGTTATCTCCCCGGACACACTTGTTGCTGGATAAGCAGGAGGTCATTAACCACTTGAGGCCCGCGCTACCGTCGGATGACGGCAACAGCGCGGACCTCAATATCCAACATGCCGTCATTTGACGGCATGTCTTTCTGGCGTTCCCAGCGCGCGCTGTACAGCGCGCTGCGGGGAAGCCCTGTGTTGTCCGTGTCCCTTGGACACGGCCAATCACAGATCGCGGCAAACGGCCAATCAGAGCGGCCGTTTGCAATGCGATCTGTGGGCGAATGAGAGATGATCTCTCATAGATCATCTCTCATTGCCGGCTGAGACAGAGACAATGTCCTGTCTCTGGAAGGGAGGAGCCCGATCTGTGTTCCTTCCTACATAGGGACACAGATCGGTCACCCCCCCAGTCACCCCCCCTCCCCCTACAGTTAGAACACACCTAGCATACACATTTAACCCCTTCCTCACCCCCTAGTGTTAACCCCTTCAATGCCAGTCACATTTATACTGTAATTAGTGCATATTTATAGCACTGATCGCAGTATAAATGTGAATGGCGCCAAAAATGTGTCAAAAGTGTCCGATGTGTCCGCCATAACGTCGCAGTAAAAATAAAAATCGCAGATCGCCGCCATTTCTAGTAAAAAAAAAATAATAAAAAATAATAATTCTCTCCCCTATTTTGTAAGCGCTATAACTTTTGCGCAAACCAGTCGCTTATTGCGATTTTTTTTTTTTTTTTTTTTACCAAAAATATGTAGAAGAATACGTATCGCCCTAAACTGAGAAAAAAAAATGTGTTTTTTTTTTTAATTGGGATATTTATTATAGCAACAAGTAAAAAATATTGTATTTTTCTTCAAAATTGTCGCTCTTTTTTGTTTATAGCGCAAAAAATAAAAATCGCACAGGCGATCAAATACCACCAAAAGAAAGCTCTACTTGTGGGGAAAAAAGGACGTAAATTTTGTTTGGGAGCCACGTCGCACGACCGCGCAATTGTCAGTTAAAGCGACGCAGTGCCGGAAGCTGAAATTTCACCTGGGCAGGAGGGGGGTGTAAGTGCCCAGTAAGCAAGTGGTTAAACTTAATCCAAAGCAAGCTCCGATATACTGCCAATGGGTCTGACTAAAGGAACGAAGTGACGGGTTCTAGCAGACTGTGTGCATCCAGCTTAAGGCTTCGCAATCCCCTACACTCTCATGCTACCCGGGGTCCCCTATAATCAAGGGACAACTGGGATCTGGTAAGCGGACATACATGCTTTGTCGTTGGAGGATCTTTTTCTTTCTGGTTGCCACTTGTCATTGGTGATTCATTTGTATATACACCTTGAAGACTCAACACTTTTCTGGTGAAGGACTAATACTCTTCAATGAATTGGTCACACATGTGATTCTACTTTTCAATCACCTATATATGTGGACTTTTGTCTAAGATTTTAAGTTCATCAAATTTTTGTATAAGTTATTCAAGTCTACAATGTTTGTTATGGAGTAACCGATCACCATAATCCACTATTGTTTTGTATCTTTCACACTAATGTTTAGCGCTACCTTTTTTATCTTTTCCTTGTCAAAATATCTTTATTGAGAAGATAATGGTTCGTACAAGATCAGTGAGTAGATAGAATACATGAAAAGCATATAACATGTAGACAAGAACATTGTACATCTGATGAGGCATTTTTCCAGTGGTCTATAAATGGGTAAGTATGTTGTGGAGTCCATATGGTTGTTTTTGCCTGACCTGCTATAAGGTGCCTCATCTGTCATGAGCAGTCCTGGAAATGATAGGGCTTATAGTTCATGCAAGTGTACCAATGCGTACATCAGGGAGCTTCAACAGTACCTACTCATAAAACAATATTAATAACATTAGTAACAATATCTTTCCAGACTGTCGTCCAAAACGTGGGGAGACGGGAGGAGGGTAGGAAGGGGGGGGGAGGGGTGTCTGCAGGAGTGGTCCGGATTTTGTTGTCTGTTGTTCTAGTAAGTGGAGGTTTGCTAAGGATGGCTGGGCTACCATGGCAATATAGCAGCATCAGTATTTACACTGGGTAGAACGTAGTTCAACCAAGGTTTCCATGAACTTTCATATCCGGCTAACGTGTCCTGGTCTATTGCCATCATTTTGGCGTGTGCCGATGCTACATTCATTCTGTTTATTGTTTCGCTGAGGGGTAGATTAGGGGACTTCCACGCTTTAGCCAGTGTTTGTTTTGCGGCTGTGGTAAGCTGTAGGATTAATTTAAATTGTTTGTGTGGGATATTCCCCGGTTTCAGGTTCAATAATGCTAATTTAGGATCAATTGGAACTTTGGTTCCCGTGAGTTGGCTTATTATTTTTTAAAATTTCCGACCAGAATGAATGTGCTGTTGGGCACGACCACCAGATATGAAAGAACGTTCCTGGGGATGAGCAACCCCTGAAACAGTGATCAGGGTAGTTTGGTAATTCTGGTAGGAACTAGATACCACCTTGTAAGTACTTTATAGTTAGTTTCGCACGCTATTACATTTAATGACGCTGATTTAGTGTTGCTCCAAATTTGATTCCAATCTGATGTTTCTAGTTCTTGATCAAGGTCCTTTTCCCACTTGCTTACGTAGGGAAGTTTCTCTGTTGTGGAATTGAGCAGTAGTTGAGCGTATACTATTGAGATCCTACCCCTGGTGGGGGGGTCATTTGTACAAAGCTTTTCAAAGGCAGTTAGGCGAGGGGGGTGGGATACGGAATCAACGTATGGCTTGAAGAAATTCTTTATTTGTAAATATTTGAATAGTTCAGATTGCGGTACGTTGTATGTATCGCAAATATTGGGGAAGGACTTAAACGTTGATGAGTCCATTAGCTTGTATAAATTTGTGCAGCCCTTCTTGGCCCATTCTTTAAATGAGTTGGGATATACCCAAGCCGGGTAAAATGCCGGGTTTTTGTGAAAGGATAAAAGTGGAATATGAGGGGATATAAGTTTGTTTTTGGTCTTCAATTTGTCCCAAAGGGAGAGAGAATGCTTAGTGATGGGGTTGTGGATAGTTTTGCGCGTTTTGGGGGGGATCCATAATATGTTTGAAATTGACATAGGGTCGCAGTCCACCGCTTCGATTGATAACCAAAGAGGTGGATCTCGTGTGGCGTGGTATTTCACTAAATCAGTTAATTGCGCTGCTCTATAATAGTTCATGAAGTTGGGTAGCCCCAGTCCGCCATTAGCTTTTGGTAGATGTAAAATTTGGTGTTTAATCCTTGGTCTGGCGGACCCCCATATAAAGTTGGAAACTCTTTTTTGTATCAGCCTTAAGTAATAAGACGGAATTGGTACAGGGAGTACTCTGAAGAAGTAGAGGAGTTTCGGTAGAATTGACATTTTGGTTACATTAACTCTACCGATCCACGACAAAGGTAGGTGGGCCCAGAAATTTAGGAGGTTTGAGATTTGTTTTAGGAGGGGGGAGTAGTTGGATGAAAATGCATCTGAAAAGGAGGCTGTGAGGTTGATTCCTAAGTGTGGGATGCTTTTGTCTGACCATTGGAAAGGAAGACCGGATTTAGCTGCAATTAGTTCCATAGGTGAGAGGGATATGTTGAGTGCTAAGCATTTTTTGGGGTTTATAGCTAATCCTGAAAGAGATGCAAATTGTTTTAAAAGGGATGTTAAATTAGGGCCCGTTACTTGGGGAGATGCGAGAAAGAGTAAGATGTCATCCGCAAACAGGCATAGTTTATGTTTGTGGCCACCTACTTCTATGCCTAGGATTTTGGGGTCCAGCCTTATCTTTTGCGCGAGTGGTTCTATGAGGAGGGCAAATAAGAGCGGGGAAAGCGGGCACCCCTGTCTTGTGCCTCTCTCAATGGAAAACAAGTCTGATTTGTATCCTGCGTATTTGACACAGGCCTTCGGATTATCATATAATTTCCTTGTCCATGACATGAAATTAGGTCCGAAGCCCCATTTTTGTAATGCAAATTTTAGATAGGACCAGGATACAGAGTTGAACGCCTGTTTTATGTCCAAGGAGAGAAAACATGCAGGGATACCCCTCTTTTTTGCGAAGTGCGCCAACAAACTTGCCCTCCTTATGTTGTCCCCCGCCTGGCGGTTAGGGATGAAGCCAACCTGGTCATGATGGATCAGGGATCCAATTGTTTTGTTTAGGCGGATCGCCAAGATTT
Organism: Rana kukunoris; assembly: GCA_029574335.1. Lineage (NCBI taxonomy): Eukaryota > Metazoa > Chordata > Amphibia > Anura > Ranidae > Rana > Rana kukunoris. The sequence goes on along the minus strand of CM056053.1, from coordinate 437,634,656 downwards.
TCCCTAGAATTTTGATGTCTGTGTTTAGCATTGAAATGGGGCGAAAGTTTTCACACAGGGAATTGTCAGATTGTGGTTTCGGGATCATGCAAACTGTGGCTAGGAGTGACTCTTGTCGGAATGACTTATGAATTAGTAAATCATTGAATGCATCAGCTAATCTAGGTGAAAGAAGTTCTGCATACGTCTTGTAGTATTTAGCTGTGAAGCCGTCTGGGCCTGGCCTTTTATTAAGTTTGAGGTCTTTTATCGCGTCAATTACTTCTTTATGTGAGATAGGTGAGTCTAGCTGTGATCTTTGGGGGTCAGACATTTGGGGAAGGTGGAGCTCTGCAAAGAAGAGGTCTGCGTCCTGTTCGCAAAATGTATTTGTTTCCGAATATAACTTTTTCAGGTGGGTGCTGAATTTTTGTACGATTTTAAGGGGGTTACTGGATAGGATGCTATTTGCCAATTTCAATTTTATGGGGGAGTAGGATTTGTTGATTGAGTTAAGTGATCTCGCTAAATACGCCCCCGGTTTGTTAGCTGATTTGTAAAAAGTGTGTTTGGATCTATTTATTTGTTTGTTGGCAGATTCAGTAAGAAATAAGTCATATTCTAGGCGGGCTTTGTCCAACCGATCCCTGGTTCTAGGCGAGTAATTGTTTTGGAAGTCCGAATAGGCTAAGTTAAATTCTGTTTCTAGCTTCATTGCCATTTGTTTTCTTTCTTTTTTGAGGATCCCTATTTGTCTTTGGAAAGTTCCCCTTAGGACCGGCTTGTGGGCTTCCCATAGCGTGAGGGCAGAAATGTCCGGACTCTCGTTGTGAATTAAGTAGTCTCTCAAGGATTGTTCAATTGCTAAGCTATGAGAGGGGTGGTTGAGTAATATTTCTGGCATGTACCAGGATCGGTCATGTTTTTTGGGGATAGTAGATGCTATAGTTGTGAGTACAGCGTTGTGGTCTGACCATGGAATAGGGATAATGTCTGAGTTGAGGATTTCAGGTATCATTCCGATTGTTAAAAATATGTGGTCTATTCTGCTAAAGGATTGGTGTGGATTAGAAAAGTATGTATAATTGCGTCTTGTGGGGTTCGATTCTCTCCAGGAGTCTACAAGATTGTATTTTGAAAGAAGATTGGGGAGATTCCATTTGGGTTGTTGTTTCTGCTGAACATAGGGCGACTTGTCTAAAAAAGGGAGAAGAACTTGATTGGAGTCTCCACATATTAGAAGTGAACCTATTTTATGGGAGTTGATAGTTTGAAGAAGGTGGGACATAAATGGCATTGGGTTGAGGTTAGGGGCGTAATAAGATACTATCGTGACTGCTGTGTCTAGAATGTAACCTGTTAGAATCAGGTATCTCCCTTCTGGGTCCTTAAGTTCTGAGTTTAATGTAAATGGGGTAGAGCGATGGATAGCTATAAGAGTACCTCTCTTCTTTACTGGGGCCGATGCAGTGTATATTTGTGGGTAAGCTGAGTGGAAATATTTAGGGGTCGTGTTCGGGGTAAAATGTGTTTCCTGCAAGCATACTATGTGGGCCTTTTTTGATTGGAAGAGCCTAAATGCTTTTGTTCGCTTGTGTGGTACATTCAAACCTTGTACATTGAGAGATAATAGGTTCAGAGGTGCCATAGTAGCCAAACCAAGGTTTTCGTCTTACCGTGATTCCACGTGCGGCTGTTACCCGGATCATTCCATGCAGATGGGGTGGGGAATGAGGATGGGAAGGTTCCTAGGGAGGAGAACTCGAAAGGGAGATAAAAAACAACATAGGTTAGAGCATTGTCATGTATCAACTCATAAAGTAAGTGTTCAAAATATCCCCTTGGCTGGGGAAATAGGTCCCTGCCAAGGAAAAGGTGGTCATCGTCGGATCCCCACATATTAGTTTGGGGACCCGAGGTAGACTGGGCGGGGTGCATGTTTTCCCACAGGACAGGAAGCCGCATTCTGTAATGTGTGAAGAAAAGGTAAGAGAGTTCTAAGTGCATGTTCCAAATAATTGTGTTGTCTGCTGAAAGGGAGGGGGAGAGGGAACTTTTCCTTACCTGGGTATGTTAAGCGTTACCCAGATGGGACTTGCGGCGATTGGAGCAAGACTGGTTACTCTGGGGCTAGACCGGGAAGATAGATATGGGATGGGGTTTGAAGAGGAGTGTTGGTTACCTGGGTACTTGTCGTGACGGAGGAATTGCCTCAGTCATGGTGGACATCCCAATGGAATAAAGAATCTAAGTTAGTGCGCAGGGGATGTACCAGGTAAGCTATTGTTATAGGGTGTACGAGAGTTGGTTTGAGGGGGGGTGGATGAAAGAATATGTCAGGTCGATTAAGGCTGTTGATAAAGTGTGTGTATGCATACTCAGAGTTTTCCCAAGTCTCTAACTATAATGCTATGTGGGGTGCATATTTCAGTTAAGGAAAGAGGCTGATAGGAGTGAGATTCTTATGTAATTTAAGGGGTGTGGGATGAAAAGTGGTGATCTCAAAGCCTCTGGTTGAGGTAGAGCCGGTTACACCAACTGCGGAGGAAGAAGCAAACAAGAAAAAAGGTAGTCTTTTCAGTAATAGATGACCTAAGGTCCAACCTAAAGTGGAAAAGAGAATATGTTAGTGGTGATGGAAACTCAGTCCATTGAGTCATCTCGTTCAGGGGGATGCGGGGCGAGTCTGCTACGCTTGCTTGAATGACGGATGTCATCATTTTGATCCTGCTGTGTTGCTTGGTTGCTAGAAGGAGAAGAAGACTGTCTTCTGCGTGCGGTTGAAGTAGCAGAGGGTTGCTCGATTAGCTTGAAGTCAACCAGGGCTTGGTGCAGTTGATCGGGAGTTCTACATACTATTTTCATTCCTTGTAGCGTGAACCGAAGGGAGAAGGGGAAACCCCATTGGTATTTAACATTTCGTTGCTGCAACTCAATTAGGAGGGGTTTCATAGCTCTTCTTTTAGTGATGGTTAATTGCGAGATGTCAGCGAAAATTTGATAATTATAGCCTTGGAATGACAAGTTGTTTTTTTCCCTTGCTGCCGTCAAAATTTGCTCTTTAGACTTATAGTAGTGGAACTTGGCTACTATGTCCCTGGGAGGACCATCTGTTTTTTTAGGGGTAAGTACCCTGTGAATTCTGTCCATTTCTAGACGTTCAACAGGAATACCTGGGAGTAGTTCTTGACATAGAGTTAAGACGGTGGATTGAAGGTCCATTACAGACTCTGGTATGCCCCTAAATCTTAGGTTAGACCTCCTTTCCCGGTTCTCAAAGTCCTCTAATCTATTCTGTAAGGTGAAATTTTCCTCTTTAAGTGCGTCAATCTCAGATATACAGTCCTGAGTGTATACTTCAATCTCCTCTACCTTGGCTTCCAGGGCATCTGTGCGGCATCCCACTTCTCTTATTTCCTTAGTGAGACTTGAGGTGATTTGCTCAGAGGTCTGTTTCAGGGCTCTGCGGAGCATCCTTTCAAACTGCTTGAGCAGTCCTGAGGGGACTTCACTGTCCCCAATATCCCTTTGTGATAATGTGCTAGCCTCTTCTTCCTCATTTTCTGAGGAAATGTTAGAAAGTGCTGCCATTAGGTTGTCAGGTTTGGCTGTTTTAGATGCCTTTTGTTTCCTTTGTTTCCCTGAGGGGAGCTGCTCTGAGGCGAGCTGTGTTTTCCTGGTGGCACTTCCAGTCAGCTGAGCGCTGCATGAGGGGTTCGTTTTGGATCTATTCCTCGAGCCTCCCAGCACCATTTTTTGATTTTTGTGGTCCTCTCACCTTCCAGCTGGTATAAGGCTGATTTTCATATGTTTTGCGGCTGGATTTAAATTGAATTATCCGCGGCTCCTGTCCCGTGAAGCAGAGCTCTAAGCAGGCATGTCTGCTCTGCTAGAGCCCCAGGACACGCCCCCCCTTTTTTATCTTTTCAATCTTAAGTTATCCACAGCCAATTTATTATAACACTATAAAGTTTTTAATGATGAATATATAGGCTTTGGAAAACAAAAACTAGGCATGGTGCCAAAAAAGGTATAGATAACAACTATGTATATATATGTAAGCCTAACTTTTTGCCCGAAATTCCAAAATGAACAGACTATGTGACCCACTGCTGCTTTTTACTTACAGCAGTGCCAGTGCCATACTGTAAGTTTTCCTAAAACAACGAGCCAGGGTTAATTTAAAACACCAGTCAGTTTTGAGCCTTGAGGGCATTTAAAATTAGAATAGGTTTCCTAGGTCACAGTAAAAATGTATCCTAAAATAAATCCCCCCCACATTGCTTTTCTGTCTGTAATATAAAATATTCCACCAAGATAAGTAATTACATATTCTGTAATACTATTTTAGAAAAAAAATTGGATTGAGAAAGTAGTGCCGAAAAGATACTGCATTGGAAATGTACAAAAATTTATTTTTCTATATTGCAAATATGCTTGGTCAATATTAATTTGCATAAACAGTAGGTTTTTGTAATAGTGGAAATGATAAATCCAGATAAGACGTTGATATAATAAGCTTTCTTTGCAATGCAGGTTTTCTTTGCTGGAAGGGCAGGGGTGAGCTGTAGATCACAACACCATAAGTATAACTGCAAACAAGCCTTTTATATGTCCTTACAATATGATTTTAGCTAATGCAGTATCTGCAGTTCAAAGCTTTAAAGTATTGTGATATTTTAGGAGTTTTATATTGCATAATTTAGATATGTGCTTTTATAATTTCTTTCATCAAATAGAGAACCTAAATATATGAATTTAAAACTCCATACGCTTGAATAAAAATAAAAAATACATCTGAATATGATTAAATATTTTCCAGCTTAATTGTGTTAGGCCTCGTACACACGAGGCAATTCATTTGTTCAAATCGGTCGGACCGCTGACGTGTCGGTGACGTGGCGGTGACGTTGACGCCGCCACGTCACCGCACCAGGAAGTAAAACACTTCCGCGCTTGCGCTGAATCCATTCGGCGCCGGTGCGAGACGACATGTCTGCTGGTAAGTGTACTAACCAGCAGACATGTCGGGCGGACGGGTTCCCACCCGATAGATTTCAAAGCATGCTTTGAAATCTGTCGGGTGGCCAAATCCGTCGGCTCGCCCGTACACACGATCGAATCTGTCTGCTGGGACGGTCTAGCAGACCGTTTTCAGCTGACAGATTTGATCGTGTGTACGCGGCCTCAGTCTCTTAAAAATGTATTAACATGTTTATTTCTTAAAGTGGAACTTTAGTCATTTTTCATCTTTCCATCTATTAAATCAATAAACGCTGGTAAACAAAGCTAATTAACGCCCCCTGGTAACTTTCTAAACCACCACTGCGCACAGGACAAACTTGATTATCTACAGCTGCTACTTAAATAGAAATATATATAGTAAATCTTTAGTGAAAAAAGATTTCATAAAACAGTACTAGTAAATTGATTATATTAAAATAACATAAATAAACACATAAAAATTAGCACATAAAAATTAACAAGTGAAAGTGAATTAATAGTGCATGTGAATGATCCATAAACATATAAAGTAAGTTGAAAAGAAAATAAATTCATATAAAATTGTCCATAAATCACACCAATCTTTAAGTGATTAAGCAGTGATTGATCAATGAATGGTATCTTTCTTTTTTTTTTTTTTATCAATATAGTTTTTATTGTGGTTTTACAAAATACAGAGATTATATAAAGGTAAAACGTAAATCAAGATCAAAAACAAAGATCAAAATCAAGATCAAAATCAAAGAATAAAAATCAAAAACAAAAACATACCACTCACGTTTCATTCTAGGTAGGTCAGGTATGTAACATTAACATGGTAGCAGAAGTTCTTATGAAAGCATACATTGTAGTAAATTATACAGAAAAAGTATGCGATACACATAGTCAACCAGCGGTATATTTAGCGGTCCAGAGTTCCCATCGTTTATCAAAGGGAGAGCATTTCAATGCATTGATTGCTAGCAGTCGTTCAAATGTGTGGTGTTGGTGTACTTTTCTAGTCAGGTCGGTGACGTTAAGTGTAGTGGCGTGTTTCCAATTTTGCAGTATCAGAGACCTAGCAGCTAGTAGAATGTGGGATACTACTTGTCTCATTTCGTGAGGGAAGGATTCCGTACCAATGTGTAGGATAGCCAATGCTGGGTCGGGGGGGGTCAATATCCCTGTAACGTTAGATATGAGTGCGAAAGTTTGGTTCCAAAAACTAGTCAGGCTAGGACATTCCCAAAGCATGTGGAATAGGTGGCCCTTATGTCCGCAGTTCCTCCAGCAGAGGTGTGAAGTGTTGGGGAACATAAGTGCAAGTCTGCAGGGAGTATATTGCCAACGGTTGATAATTTTGGTCATCAATTCCCAATGGCCCGTGCAGTGGGAGGCCGTTTGTATCGCGTGGAAAGCAAATTTCCACTGGGCCTCAGTAAACGTTAACCCCAAGTCTTGCTCCCATTTTATATGTGTCTTCTGTTTAAGAAATGTCTTCTTGGCTTGTAGTAAGTTATAGTATAAGGCTATGCCCTTATTGTGAGTTTCACCTCCCGTTAAGTGTTTCCATACTGCTATCGGAAGGCAAACGTCAGGGGGTGGACGTGCCTTTAGGAAGTGTGTTACCCTTATGCACGTAAAGAATGTACTTGCCGGTAGGTTGTGTTCCTGCAATATTTGTTGCACTGGTTTAGGTCTCCCTTCCTTCATGAAGTCGTGTACTGTGTGTATACCATATGTGTCGAAATTTTTCAGTGATATCATTGGTATATGAGCCTCCAGCCATCGTAAGGAGAACTTATGCTGTACAGGCCGCCGGTTGGGGAGATGGGAGTTCAGAAAGGATCTCCATGTCTGTATTGAAGTAGCTATGGTCGGGGGTGTGGAAGTCAGATCCCACGGTATCCATGGGTCCCCTAGTAGGAGTGATGGGAGGTCATGTGTGAGGGCCAGGTCCTTTTCAATGTCCACCCATAGTGGTGCGTCAGAGGGGGAGAACCAGTACTTGAGTTGGTCGAGCCTAGTCGCTTTGAGGTAGTCTTGGATGTCCACCAGGCCTGCACCCCCCACGCTTTTGTGGGGTAGTAGTGTGGTGCGTGAGCACCGTGCCCGTTTTGTGCCCCACAGAAAACGCCATTGAATATTGGAAAGTGCTTTGGTGTATTTTGGGGCAATGGCAATCGGCAGTGATCTAAAAATGTATAAAATCTGTGGCAATATGAGCATTTTGAAGGCAGCTAACCTACCCATCCAGGACAATTCTTTATGGGACAGTCCGTTGACCTGTGTATTAAGTTTCTGTAACAGCGTTTTTAGATTAGTATCTGCTAGGGATCTAGTGGATTTGGTCACTTTGATGCCCAGGTATGTTATAGTGTCGTCATTCCATACATAAGGGAGCTTTTGGTGCAAGTGGAGGCGGTCCGCTGTTGATAGACCCAGGTTTAGTATGTATGATTTGGTGAAGTTCACCTTGTAGTAAGATATGTCCCCAAAGGATACCAGTGCGTCATGTGCTGTAGGTAATGAAGTGAGCGGTTCTGTCAGCATTAATATTACGTCATCTGCGAACAGGTTTATGACATGTTGAGTCGAGCCAATTTTGAACCCTCGTATGTCTGTCAGCGACCGGATAGTTTCCGCCAGGGGTTCAATCATGAGATTAAATATCGTTGGAGACAATGGACATCCCTGGCGCGTCCCATTGGTGATATGAAATGGCACTGACAGCATACTAGATGTGTATACCCTTGCAGAGGGGCATGAATACAAAGCCAGTATAGCGTCTCTAATCTGACCGTCAAACCCAAATTTGGATAGAGTTGCTTGCATATAACCCCAGTGGACCCTATCGAACGCCTTCTCTGCGTCTATGGAAAGCAGCAGGGAAGGCGTTCGAGTATTTTCAGCGTGGTGAATAACATTAATTATCCTTCTTGTTGCGTCTGAGGTCTGCCGTCCCCTCACGAAACCCATCTGGTCGCGCTTAATGAGAGATGGTATGAGATCTGCTAGGCGTTTGGCCAGAATTTTGGCATAAATTTTGACGTCCGTATTCAGGAGTGAAATTGGCCGGAAGTTGGAGGGAGTGTTTGGTTCTTTACCTGGCTTGGGAAGGGTAACTATGTAGGCTTGTAACATTTCAGGGGGGAACGATGCTGTGTTTGCGGCTCTATTGAATGGTATCTTTCTTGAAGAAATCTTGATGCAAACTTTCCACCACACCTCATGTGCTTGTGAATCCACTCCCAAAGTACTCACATGTTATAAAATTCACACAGACACTTCAATCAAAAAAGTTCTCTAATAAAGGAGACTTGCAGTAAGAAGTTAGGTAATTGTGGTCACGGCAGACACAGAACACCCAGCAGATCTCACCCTCTACTTGCTCGCTCACTTCCCCAGCCGGAACAGCTACTGTACCTTCGGTGGTGATAGTATGTATAGGGATCACAAAAATTTGCCGTGCAGGCCGCCCAGACATGTTTCGTCAGTATAGACTTTTTCAATGGGACTGCAGACTGCAGTTCCTATTTAAGTGTACATATGTAAAAGAGTTAGAAAAGTCATTATATGAGTACATTAAATATTAAAAAAAATTAATTTTGTTATTAAATGGCAGCAAAAAAAATTCTAAGGAAAAATCTTTGTTTTATTGAATATTGTAAACAAAATAATTCACCTGCACTGCCTTAAGCTGGCCATAGATGGATTAAAACTTGGCCAGTTCATCAGGGATTGGCAGTATTGATTCTATCTACTGGCAGGCTGGTTGATCAATCGACTTTAGCACAACCAGCCTGTTGTATTCATGCATGTAATCACTGTTGGTGGCTATAAAAGCTAGCAAACTATGGCAGAAGTCCCATGGCAGAACACAGTGTGGGAAAGATTCCCTCATTAATGTTGATTGTGTTAATGGGGAAATTAAGCAATTTCTTTCCTTCCATCCATGGTGGAAGGAAAGAAAGTTGTATAATGTATGAGGTGCTTTAGATTATATGTTAAAATCAAAAACACCAATTGTTTGCCCATAGGACTTTAAAGAGTTGTGCCAAATAAAATATATATCCGTGTAATAGGGAAATATATAATTTATTCCATATAAAGCTTAAAATCGAACAAAGTAGACACTACATGTGTCATAGAAACAAGCACAATATACCACATATACTCGAGTATAAGCTGACCCGAATATAAACAAAGTTTACCACAAAAAAATGGGAACATGTTTTGACTCGAATATAAGCCTAGGGTGGGAAATGCAGAAGCTACTGGAAAAACATGTCTATCTGCAGCCTCACTGTGCCCATCTGCAGCCTCACTGTGCCCATTTGCAGCTTCACTGTGCCCATCTGTAGCCTTTGCCCACCTGTATCATCAGTGCCCATCTGAAGACTCACTGTGCCCATTTGCACCCTCACTGTGCCTATTTGCAGCCTTACTGTGCCCACCTGTATCATCAGTATTTATCTGCAGCCTCACTTCCCATTTGCAGCCTTGTGTACCTTTGCTTACAGTCTCCCACCGTGTCATGCATTCTTAATTGTTCAACGGCCATCCACTGTAACAAAGCCTGATTTACGTTTGCTATTAAACTTTATCTGGAATAAATTGTATATTTTCCTATTGCCTGAATATCTGTTTTATTTGGCACAACTCTTTAAAGTCCCATATGCCTTTTTCCCCACAAATAGAGCTTTTTTTTTGGTGGTATTTGATCACCTCTGCAGTTTTTATTATTTGCACTATAAACAAAAAAAGACCAACAATGTTTTCTTTTCTTTTTGCTATAATACATATCCAATTTGTTTTAAAAAAAAAATATTTTATTCCTCAGTTTAGGCCAATATGTATTCTTCTACATATTTTTGGTAAAAAAAAAAATGCAAAACGTGTATATTGATTGCTTTGCACAAAAGCGTATACACAATAGGGGATATATTTATGGCATTTGTATTATTATTATTTTTTTTTACTACTAATGTAGATGATCTGTGATTTTTAGTTTGACTGCGACATTGCGGCGGACAGATCAGACACTTTTGACATTTGTTTAGGACCAGTGACATTTATACAGCAAACAGAGCTAAAGATAGCCACTGTTACTGTGTAAATGTCACTGGCAAGGAAGGGGTTAACACTAGGGGGTGATCAAGGGGTTAGGTGTGTCCTAGGGAGGTGTTTCTAACTGTGGGGGCAGTGTGCTGACAGGGAGTAGAGTGAAATTGCTGTTCCTAATCACTAATAAAAGTAGATCTCTCTCCTACCTGATAGGACGGAGATCTGTCTGTTTATATTGACAGACCCCCCAATCTGTCTCTCTCAGGAGCGATTGCGGGTGCCTGGCGGACATCGCAGCCGCCGAACATGTGCATTGGCTTCTACGTCCATGGTGGGAATGCATGCTAAGCTGTACATTGGCCTTTGGCCAATGTACAGCTATGGTGATTTGTGCAGGAGAGTCAATCGGCTGCAGTATAACGACAGTGGCTGGTCGGCTAGTGGTTAAACTAAAAGTTCAATTGAGCTTTACCTTAGATACCATTGGATATACTGTAATCTGTCTATAAAAAGTAATTCCAAATGTTTCCTTTTAAGACTATAAGATATTTAAAATAAGTGATAAATCTGTCTTCTCAGTGTACTTCAATATAGGTTGAGGCTACAATACCACTTTAGTTATAATTTACAGTAGCTTTAGAATTTTAAGTTCAGTAAGGTTTTAGCATGTATCAAAATTACCTTGCTGAGAATATGCTTTAAGTAAAATTCTTAGCACAGTTTTTCCATAGAATCCAGTGGATATTGCATTACAAAGCACATTAATGATAACATTACACTGTTTGAGTTAGCTGAAATTATAGCAATGGTCTCCAAGTGGCTTCCTCCTGATGGTGAATCATGCAGGTGAAGTGCTTTATTTTGATATACACAGCTCTCAATCCCCCTGAGTCCTGCAGGTACGCTCTATTTTGAAACTAGAAGTATTTATGAGTCTGCTGTTATAGATTCTCATGCTCAGAATTTACAATAGGGAATGAGAACATAAAACAGACCTATTTTTTGGCTCCATTATAAGAAACAGACACTACAGTAATTTCTCAAGGAAACAAAATTCAGTGCACGTTTCCTTCAACACTATAATTGGAATAAGAGAACAAAGATTAAAACACAGACAGAAGACCAATGCTAAACTCTTAAAGTGGGTGTACACCCACTCTTATCCTTTCTAAACTACTACCATAGTGCTGATCTATAAGGATATAGATACCTCCTGCATGTATCCTTACCTGTCAAATGTCCCCCCTCTGTCTCTTATGAGACCTGAAAAACTGCAGATTCTGTGGGTGGATCTGTTGTCTGGAGCTCTGTGGGTGGAGTTGTGATGTCAGTAGACTCTCAGCCCTCCTCTACACTCACCTTGTCAACATGCATTTTTTCCTATGTATTTCTTACACTGAATTCTGCTATGATCACTAACATCCAGTCAAAATCCAGAAAAGTAACCACATGACTTCAGAAAAGGAGCAGGGGTGGGAATTAAAAAATAATGCCTGTCTGAAGCTAGTGCATTAGATATGTAAATAACCTATCATTCACAGTAAGGGGGTGGAACGGACTAAGGTTTTTCTCTGTAAGTTCATTTTATCTCACTGAACAATAAAAGAGAATTGCTCAGAGCTGGATTAACTCTGCGTGACAAGACTGGGCACAGATGATAGGAAATCTTATACTGCACATTGTGTAATAAAAAAAAATGTAGGTTTACATCCACTGTGCAGATTATGTGTGAAATAAAACAGTTTAGGCCTCTTTTTTGATAATCGGTCTATGTTTGAGATACGGATACCTTTTAAAGAAAACAAAAGCTTTCTTGGACATTTGAAGTGGGAGGCAAATGTGCCATAATTAAAAGCCCCATTGGCATGAATTTAGCTTTTAGTTGTTTGTGACATTACCCTTCAAACTATTTTGATGGTTAGCACTTTTTCATTTTATATCGACATCCACATTGATAGTCACAATTGATGCCCTAATGGCTATGAAAAAAAAATATAGAACAGTTTTAGGTTACCAATCACTTGTATAAGCAACTATAACTAGAAATCATGGGTTTTTCATAAAAGTTTTCATAGGCCATTGGCTCAGAAAGCTGTCTTTAGGACAGTCAACAGGCTATGTGCAATGTGCTAAATAGCAAAATTGTAAGCCTGCCAAGTGGAAATAGTGGCATAAACAGCTTACCATATTCTGGCAGAGAACTTGCCCTGGGATACTGGCATGTGAAAATAAACATCGACCTGGCAAAATTGAAAAACATTGCTCTAGAGAAGAAGACGCTGCCCAGAAAAATCTACCCTGCATGGAGAGAGAAAATGGCTTTCCAGGACAGAGAAAAAGAGGATAAGAGATAGGTACAGAGTTTGACCAACAATATAGGTATTCAAAATTGAAAGCTTTTAATTTGAGAAACATTTTGGGAGTTTTTAGAAAAAGTGTCACCATTTATGAAAAACTGCATTGGACCCAATAGAGTGAATGTGTTTTTTATTGTTTTTCAAAGATGCTTTAGACTTTACATTTATCCAGCGAATTACAAATACTTCTTTCAACTACCCCAGACATGTTTTTGTGCCAAAAACTGCTCCTTTCTTTTCTTCTTTTTTTTTTCTTCCTGCAGTTCTGTCCAATAAACTCCAGACACTGATCAGTGTATGCTGACAGCAGTGGGAGAAACTGAAGCCCTGAAACCATCAAGCCCTATGCAGTGTTTCCAGCCAGTGAGAGGCCTCTTCTGCGTAGATAATGAATCAGGTCATGCTGCCATATTGAACCCACAAATGGGCTGGTGAGGCCGCATACACACGATCAGTCCAAACCGATGAAAACGGACGGAAGTTCATTTTCATCAGTTCACAGACTGATGGTCTGATGGTGTGATGTGCGTACACACCATCAGTTCAAAAACCGATCATGTCAGAACGTGGTGATGTAAAAAACAACGACGCGCTGAAAAAACAAAGTCGACTTGATTCTGATCATGCGCGGGTTTTTGAACTGATGCTTTTGCGTACTAACCATCAGTTTTGACCGATGGTCAGGCGTCCATCAGTCCGATTTTAAAGCAAATTTTAAAACTTTGAACTGAAGGACAAAAGACTGATGGGCCATACACATGGTCGGTTTGGACCGATGAAACTGGACTCAGTCCGTTTTCATCAGTTTGGACCGATCGTGTGTACGCGGCCTCAGAGTATGCTGCATTTAATACCTTTAGTTTAACAGGTTAAAGTTCATGTGGTCAAAGAATCGGCAAAGCTTTTGTGTGTCCATGAGTAGTCTGGAAAAATCATTTGTTTTGCAGCCTCATATGTGGCTTCCAGGCCACATGCAGTACTAAATCATGGTCTTGGAAATTTAGCAAATGAAGGATAAAGGTGTATGATGGGGCATCCGAAGGGAAGATATTTGCCAGCATCCTCTGGGCTCATTCAACAGCAAAGAATGAGAAGAATTGCATCTGAAGGAGCAGGGATTGCAGCAGATGCTCAGTAACAGCCACAGGATCTGGATCCTCTTCCCCCTCCAGCAGTCCCAGGAAGCTCAAGGTTATTATGACTATTGTGAAACTCTGCATCCTCTGCCCTGGACTTCAACAAATGTATTTTTGCCTGGTGGCTTGGTCTCTGATGGGGTCCTCTGAGTTCCCCACACAACATTCCATCACAGTCAAATGGGCCCAGAATTTAACCATACTTTTACGTAGCAGCCTGATATCTGTCTGGAGAGAATCCATCTTGCCTGTGAGTGTGATTTGGCAAGTAGTGAATGCTCGCATTATAGCAGAAGAAATTATCTTGTTCCAGGACTGTTTGTTCACTGTCCTATGCCCACGTTGCCAAATTGGCTGCTCCAACTGTCTGCTCTCCCATCCCACCAGAGTAATGTGCAGTGTTTACCAGATTTCGGATTGCAGATTGTCGTCTGCTTCTAGTCATAATTAGTCTGTGTCACTAAAGAGGTTAATGGTAAGTCTGTAGATGACAGGTTCAGTAAGTGGACAGCGGAGAAGAATCACATGTCAGCAGAACTCTCTAAGATTCATCCACTCATATCACAGTTTTGGACATTCCCGTCAGGATTTTAAAGGGTATGTAAATCCTGACAATAAATTTCTCCCTTTTGGTCTGTGCCCAAGAAAGCATTTTATTATATTTCTTTAATTAGTGAAAAAAATACATGTTGGTCCTGCTGGAAATCCAGTGAGCTTATAACTTCCTGTCTCTTCTGCACTGTTATTAGTTCTCTCTTTGGCCCACAGAACACTTCCCTAATATGTTAAAAGGAACTAACAAGAGTGGTGTAATGTAGCATTTTATTAAATTTGTTTGATTAGGCCCCTTTCACATGGGGCAGTGGAGGTGCGCTGGTGGTATAGCACCGCTAAAAATAGTGGCGCTATGCCGGAATCGCCGCGAGTTGCGGCTGCTAGCGGCTGTGAAAGGGTTAATACTGCTTACAATGCACCTCTGTAGAGGCGCATTGCGGGCGGTATTGCCGCGGTCTCCTATTGTTTTCAATGGGAAGGAGCGGTGAAGGAGCGGTATACATGCCGCTCCTCTCACCGCTCCAAAGATGCTGCTGACAGGAGATTTTTTTATCTCCCGCCAGCACATCACCTCAGTGTGAAAACCCTCGGGCTTTCACATTGAGGTTTCTGGGGCAGGAGTTTTTCAGGCGGTATAGCAGTGCTATTTTTAACAATATACCGCCTGAAAAACTCCTCAATGTGAAAGGGGTCTTAGTGAAAAAAATACCTGTTGGTTCTGCCAGGAATCCAAGGAGCTCATAACTTCCTATGCACTCTGCCTCTGCTGAACGGTTGTCAGTTCTCTATGTGGAACACTTCATCAATATGTTATGGAGAAAAGGCAAGGTCTGGTACGCCGTAGTAATTCTAATGATCTCAGGTGACAATGCTGCTCCTCTATAGATACAGAAATATGGGTGAATGTTGTCATCTTATGGCAAGAAGTGTGTTATTATCAGAATAATCATGTGAAAATAAGGGTAAAAGAACACAAATGCAGAAGTTGCATATAAAGACCGGCAAGCTGCAATGTTCTATATTTTATTTTTTGAGTTCCTCTTCAAAATTATATGAAACATGCTTTTATGGAGCGGTAAATAGCAAGGTAACATTCTATTATAAGTGGAAATCACACAGTTCATTGGTCAGTTTCCAATTTCCTTGCAATGCTTTTTATTTGAACTTGGCATTCCAAGCGAGCTACACACTGATCTCTTGTCACTTCTGCCAATCTACATAAGGATGATACATTACTTCAGCAGAATACAGACCATGTCCTAGAACTCTTCTGGTCTTTCCCATCACACAGCTACTCATATAGAGCAGAACTTGGTGTCCTTTTATTCTTCATTTTTGTGTAAATATGTGAAACAGTAAGTTACTGAATATTTAATTTGTCATTATAAATGTTATTTGTGAATAGCAGGTTATTCACAGCTATAGACAGGCTGTGTAAAAAAAAAATAGCCAGACTGATTTTGCTATATTTGCATCTTTTCACATTCAGCCTAAAATTATTATTTTCCTGTATGTCCCATTTTTCATCCATATTCTTTTATCATCTTTTTTTTTTCACTATTAATGTTTTTGGTGTTTTATAAATCTGTGTAGTTCATATGTTAGTTTCATGTGCTTTAGACTACAACACAAATTTAAATAAAAAATTAATACAACAGTAAAATTAGCCCATTTTTTTTATATTGTGAAAGATAATGTTACACAGAGTAAATTGATACCCAGCATGTCACGCTTCAAAGTTGCGCCCACTCGTGGAATGACGACAAACTTTCACCCTTAAAAATATCCATTGGCGACGTTTAAAAAATTGTACAGGTTGCATGTTTTTAGTTACAGAGGAGGTCCAGGGCTAGAATTATTCCTCTCACTCTTTCTCTCATGTGTAGTTTGAACAGCGTTTTCATATGTGGGCACTGCTCACGTATGCAGTCACTTCTGCTCACAAGCTTATCGGGAAGGGGAGCTTTAAAAAATTTTTTAAAAATACAAATAGTGGCGCAGAACCATCAAGTATAGTATAGTATATAGCAGCTACAGAGTCTGTTTTTAAAAAGTCCTTCATAAAACAAGTTTTAAAAGGTTACATATATAAGGATAAAAATGACCTGGAGATGAGGGGAGGAGACATGGGGGATGCTGATCTATTTAAAGCTATTGGGTCTGGTCGTTGTTCCGAGGCAAGCCTTCAAAGGTAGGAGAGAAAAAAGCCCAGACTCCAACATATGTAGAAAGAAAAAGAAGAGGGCGCCACCGGGTTAATCGTTGATCTATTTAAAGCTGTTGGTCCTGGTCGTTGTTCCAAGGCAAGCCTTCAAAGGTAAGAGAGACAAAAGCCCAGACTCCAACATATGTAGAAAGAAAAAGAAGAGAGCGCCACCGGGTTAATCGACAAATAGCTTTAATTAGTTATAGACAGCAGCATCCACTTACATATGAAAAGTTGGAAGTCCAATATGTAGATCCTGTTTAAAAGTCTCTGGTATGGCGTCCTTCCGCGCTAGTTGTTGGCTGAAGATGCTCCCAAGCCTCACTGTGTCCATCCGTCCGGATCGTTGGTCTATCCCTTGTAATAGAAAAAGCATGACAGGTCCTCTTAAATATGAGATCCAGGTCAAAAAGATATTTAGACTAAATTGCAATAAAAAATAAAAATAAACGGTCATTTAAAAAAGGTCCCTTTAAGAGCATTGGGCAGAAGTGACGTTTTGATGTAGCTTCTGCCCTGAAATGATATGGAGATGGGTGAGGGCCATCTTCCCCTCACTTGTCTCCATACCCAGGCAGGGACAGGAATGGATCGCCTCTGCCGCTGCCTCCGGTAATCAGTGGAGGTCACCGGAGTGTGGTGGGAGGGGCGTCCCCTCTCCCACCACCAATAAAAGTGATATTGCGGTATATCCACCTCAGAGACCACTTTTATCTGAAATAGGACCGCCCGCTGAAGAAGAGTATACCAGGGTTATGGTAGCTAGCTGCTATCATAACAATGGTATTCCTCTTCAAAGTAGCAATGTATTCCTGTGCGGGCGGTCCGTAAGTGGTGAAAATGGATTTTAACTCAAAAGAATACTATATAGCAGCTTACCAGTTCATAGAAGAGTTGGCTGCTTTGGCTTCTTCTTTTCAGCCCTTTTTTGTTTATCTGATGATCCTGCCCATAAGACACTTCCTGACCTAAGATGGCAGTGCTTCCTCATGTTACTTCAACTATGTTGTCACACTAGGACAGAAAGTGTGATAGGACAATAAAACACCTACCTTATCACCATCTCCATAACATAACCCTTACCATCTCCATCACATAGGCGAAGGAAGATATAATTGCAGAGAGCACAAGACACAGGATGTCACTGTATACTGTATCTGTTAGAATCAACAGGTATTTTTTTTGTACTTATTGAAAAGATATGACCAAACACTTTCAATGGCATGTTTAACAGATCAAAAATCAGTAAACATAATTCCTTGTTAGGGTTTACATAGATTTTTGGGTCTATTTATGAAACAGCAAATTGGACTTTCACTAAACATTTTCTAGAGAAGAACATTCTAGGTCCATGTGTTTTAAATGATCATGATTAATTCTCTGCCAGAGAACATTTGGTGGAATTCTATTTGACTTTTTTTTTATAAATAGCCTATCCAAAACTGACATTGCTCATTCACTTTTTATCTACTCCAGTAGGATCTTCATCACTTATTCTGATGAAGAAGATTCAAATATTATTTATTTGTTATTTTGTTGTAAAATACTAGGATCCATGGCATATTAGACCTCTTCAAATAAAGCCTATATACAATAAAATTAATAAAAGAAGAAAACTCTTGGGTTTTTGAAATAAAATACCCTTTCAGTGGGGCCATTAACATTGCAAGGGTTAGCTACTCATTAACCACTCATTAACCATTAGTCAGCTAAAGTACCTGGCCAGGTTTTGCGATTTGGCACTGCGTTGCTTTAACAGACAATTGCGCGGTCGTACGACGTGGCCCCCAAACAAAATTGGCGTCCTTTTTTTCCCCACAAATAGAGCTTTCTTTTGGTGGTATTTGATCGCCTCTGCGGTTTTTATTTTTTGTGCTATAAACAAAAATAGAGTGCCAATTTTGAAAAAAATTCAATATTTTTTACATTTTGCTATAATAAATATCCCCAAAAATATATAAAAACATTTATTTTTCCTCAGTTTAGGCCAATACATACTATTCTACATATTTTTGGTAAAAAAAAAATCGCAATAAGCGTTTATCGGTTAGTTTGCGCAAAATTTATAGCGTTTACAAAATAGGGGATAGTTTTACTACTAATGGCGGCAATCAGCGATTTTGTTCGTGACTGCAACATTGTGGCGGACACTTCGGACAATTTTGACACATTTTTGGGACAATTGTAATTTTCACAACAAAAAATGCATTTAAAATGCATTGTTTATTGTGGAAATGACATTTGCAGTTTGGGAGTTAACCACAAGGGGGCGCTGAAGGGGTTATGTGTTGCCTAATGTGTGTTTACAACTGTAGGGGGGTGTGGCTGTAGGTGTGACATCATCGATTATGTCTCCCTATAAAAGGGATCAAGCGATCTATGACGCCGTCACAGTGAAGAACGGGGAAGCCGTGTTTACACACGGCTCTCCCATTCTTCACCTCTGGGGACATATCACCGCACTCCAGCGGCGATCGGGTCTGCGAATCCCGCGAGCTTCGGACTGGGTCGCGGGTGGCTGGGTACTAGCACAGCACGTACCTGTATGTGCATGTGCCCAGCCGTGCCATTCTGCTGACGTACATGTGCAGGAGGCGGTCCCTAAGTGGTTAAGTATAGGGGTAGAGGAATAGGCTGTAATATTTACCTCATTCCTAGCTCCAGCAGGATTTTGATTCCCTAGACCAGCCTTTCTTAACCTTTTCAACACAGAAATAGTTCTCCAGTCTCGGAGAACCCCTGCTAAAAAATAATCTACAACTCATGATACATTGGTGTAATGGTCAGTGGGAAGAATGGTCCTCACACTTTTGGTCATTGGGAAGAATTACCTCCTTACAGATAGATAAAAAGATCACTTGTGTCAATGGGAACTTATCTGAGAGGCAGAAATTGCCCAATGCTGAAGGAACCCTTAGGAACCTCTGGAGGAACCCTAGGGTTCCACAGAACCCTGGTTGAAAATCACTGCTCTAGACTGCAGAACTGCTGGTCTTGCATTGTGCGAGTTGATGACCATTGGCTGGAGAAATTATCAGAAGAGGCTTCAGGGGACCTAGTATAGTGGAAGCCTGTCATAGCAAGGAATAAGGTAAACATTACAAAATCAATCCTTTAGCCTCACATCCTAATAGAGCTGCATGATTATAAAACAAAGTATCAAAAAAATTAGCCAAAACAGTTTTCTGGTTAAAAATGATAAAACAGCGCATAACATGAAAAGTCCAATATAGATAAAGATGTTGGAAGAAAGTCCATAGATCAGTGTATTTAGGCAAAGTTCAAAGTGACTTGAAGGAAACTTCATGGAATACTAGCACACCCTCCACCGGTTTCCTCTGTTGAAGTCGGATGTGACGAAACGCGTCAGGGCGTGGCTACGACGGCGTATCCAGGAAATACTAGGTGTGCGTTCCACCGCTGCATCATCGCCACTAAGACAGGAGTCTTTAGCAGCGTGCATTGTGGCACAAGCGCGACCCCCTGTGTGCGGAGGAGAGCGGTGAATTACACTCTTTATGTTTATTGTTCATTTTCAATGTTTTAAATGTACGTAGATAGGAAGCGGGGTGTTGTTATACGGGAATATCTTTTATTAAAAGCAATATTACACTATTTTGGTGCTCTTTGCTTTTTTCTATGATCCATATATTGGAGTTTGACTCATTAACCCTTGCTGCTTCTGGAATGATGTTGGAGGTTTGATCAGGACGTTTTATACTTAAGGCCTGTTTCTTTGAGTTTCTGGTGAGTTTGAACCCCTGCGGGGAAGTGTGCCTCACGTTTGGTGGAGATTGGAAACCGGTGGAGGGTGTGCTAGTATTCCATGAAGTTTCCTTCAAGTCACTTTGAACTTTGCCTAAATACACTGATCTATGGACTTTCTTCCAACATCTTTATCTATATTGGACTTTTCATGTTATGCACTGTTTTATCATTTTTAACCAGAAAACTGTTTTGGCTAATTTTTTTGATACTTTGTTTTCTACCTTGAATAGATGAATTTATTTCTTTTATTTTTAAACAGCTGTTTATATATATATATATATATATATATATATATATATATATATATATACATATATATTGCTTAATTGCTCTCAGTGGGATTAATATTTAATTTAATTTAATTCTGAGATTTTAAATATATATTATTTTAATTAATTTATCTATTCCTCTGATTAAGTAATCTTTGTCCTTGGTGCCGAGAAGTGCACTACCTATCCCCTCTGACTGTGGCCCCCCCCTTTTTTGTGCACTCTTCTCTACAGAGCTGCATGATTAATCATTAAAAAATCACAATCTCAATTCAAATCCCCCTCACGATCTCTATGCAGAATTTCCCATTACATTCATGTAACAATTGTAGGGAGTTCTCTGCTTACTCATCTGTCAAAAGAAAAATCTTTTTTCACAACATTGCTTGCACTAGTATTTTATGTTCGCGCAGCGATCTTTCAAACACAATTTTTTGGAAAAAAATACACTACAATGAACAAAAAAAAAACTAAACAGTAAATTTAGTTTTTTGGTATAATGTGAAAGATGATGTTAACCCCCCGAGAATTGTGAAGATATAGTGATCTTTATTCTAAGCTAAAAAATCTTGATTCTCATTTTTGCCAGAATCATGCAGCTCTACATTTTAACAAACATTACAACCCATGCAGTGTTGGGAGAGGGCAATTTGTATTACAAAAACGAGTTTGGCATTAATACCATATTTTATTTTCACTGCTGACTCGCAACTAAGCCAATTTATTGATTCATCTCCATATTTTTGTCTACACCAACATACACATGCAGAATATTTTAAAAAGTCTGTCTCTTTGGGGAAAAATGTGCATGCCATTTATTAAAAAAAAAAAGTTTATGGCTCTGCATTAAAAGTCTTGGATTCAATTAAATTGGTTTTCTAATTTACTAAATCCAGATATAATTGTGAATCATATTCTTTAAACTAAACTAATGAAATTCTGTGCACAGTGTATTAATAATGTATGGAAGCTGTCTTCTAAAGAAGAATACATTTATCTTTATAGAACAGAATATAGTCCAAGTTATGTTTGCATATGCATAAACACAAACTTGGCACTGATGCTATATTTCTGCAATTATCATTGTAACAGGCTGAATTTTTGATGTAAAGAAAGTCATTTTATGACTAAAACATGCTATAGTGAGCCTTCACTGTCATAAGAAATCGTTTATTTACACACCTTGTTGTGTTTTCAGAAATGATTATGTTTTTTATATCCATAATACAATACTGATATTATTTAAAACAAAGAGTCTTCAGGACATTAACATTTACGTTGCACTTCTACAACATAAGTCAAGGAGCTAGTTATATAGCTTGACAGGTACACAGAACTAATGGGATGTTTTTTTCATTTATAACTTTCCCACAATCTGTGTCTACACATGGGTCCTTTGATTAGTAAAATGCATTAATGCATACATGTATTTTTTTTTTGCATCAATAGAGTAAAATAACAAAGTTCCAAAGCAAGATGACCTGCATCAAGTGCTTCACAACATACTTAAAAGGAAAATAGCTGTAGTTTTTGCTTTAATCAGAAATGCAGTTAATAATTCTCAGCATTTGGAAGCATTCAACTTTTAAGCCCTGTCCAACTCTTTTCCAAGCTATCCAAGGCAAAATAGCCATATGACTCTAATGCCGCATACACACGGACGTTTTTTGTGATGAAACAAAACAACGTTTTAAAAAACGTCATTTAAAATGATCGTGTGTGGGCAAAACGTCGTTTTATGTCTTCAAAAAAACGACCAAAAAAAAATTCAAACATGCTTGAATTTTTTATGTCGTTTTTCAGAATGTCATCTTTTGTTTCACAAAAAATGATCGTGTGTGGGCAAAACGACGTTTAAAACGACGTTTTTAAACCCACGCATGCTCAGAAGCAAGTTATGAGACGGGAGCTTCAATGGAACAGAGTGCCATCGAAAGTGTCTTACGTAACCGCGCTTTGCTAGAGCATTTTCAGAAAACGATGGTGTGTATGCAACATCATTTTTTAAAATGAAGTTTGAAAAACGTTGTTTTGTTTCATGAGATAAAACAGTTTTTTACATCACAAAAAGTGATCGTGTGTACGCGGCATTACTCCTACAAAACCTATTCCTCTTGTTGTTTCTATATATTTACACAATTTACATGCTTGATCCCACACTTCCCCACATTTTCTTTTTAGTGCTGTTACTTTTCATGATCAAAAGCTGATAGTCACAGGGATAAGGTAAAATCATTGCTCAAAATTCATAAATTAAGAATAGAAATATGGCACAATGTGTGTGTGTGTGTGTGTGTAGGGGGGGGGGGTCTTGAATTTTTATTTTTTTTGCCTTGAGAAAACCACTCTAACATGTGTCATGGATAAATAGTTTAACATATTGCCATATTTAGTTAACATACTGTAGACATTATTTTGCATGTGTCCGCATGTAATTTTAGTGCAGTCAGACTAATATTTTTTTCTACCACATATAGTATTTTAAGAAGCATTGATAGCCATGGCAGAAAATGATTTTTTCAAATAATAATCTTACCCTTCTCCAGCAGTCTAAAAAAGGGTGTCAGATATAAACTCTAATGGCGTGTAAACATGATCGGAATTATCGACAACAAAATCGTGGATTTTTTTCCAACATAATTTTGCCTCAAACTTGTGTTGCATACACACGGTTACACAAATGTTGTCGGAAATTCTGAACATCAAGAACGTGGTCACGTACAACACTATGACAAGCCAACAAGCCAAAAAAATTAAGTTCAATTATTCCGAGCATGCGTCAAATTGATTCCGAATATGCGTAGGTTTTTGTAAGTCGGAATTGCATACAGAAGATTGTCAGAAAAATTGAGAACCAGTTCTCAAACATTTGTTATCAGAAATTCTGACAGCAAATGTCCAATGGAGCCTACACACAGTCGAAATATCTGACCAAAAGCTCACATCGAATATTTGTTGACCGAAATTCTGATCGTGTATATGCGGCATAAGGCTTTGTTCTTGAAGAACACCAACTACCTCACCATAAGGGGTGGTACACATGACACAACATTGCTTGTGAAGCTCACCTAGTGAAGTCAATTGGACACTCCACCACCCCACAACCATGGGCAAAATGTGTGGCTCCCAGTTGCATTGTATTACCTCCATGCACAATCGCTGCTCAGCAAAAAAAAAATGAAAAGAAAAAAAGGCATTAAGAGGTGGCCTGGAAGCTATTGCTAGGTCACCCTATGAAAAGTTTTAAGGGGCAGTGGAGACAGCTGCAGTGTACACTTAAGCCATGTAGACCGATGGACTGTTTTCATCAGACAAACCAATCGTGTGTGGGCCCCATTGTTTTTTTTGCCACCCGTGAAAAAAAAAAATAACGTTTTACATTTTTCTTATGGATAAAAAACGATAAAAAAATCTGATCGTCTGTGTGGAACTCCATCGGACAAAACACCACGCATACTTAGAATCAAGTCGACGAATGCTCTGAAGCATTGAACTTCATTTTTTTTTAGCTCATCGGATTTTTGACTGATAGTGTGTAGGCAAGACTGATGAAAGTCAGCTTCATCCATCGGATTATATTCCATCAGATATTTTTTTTTCACAAGAAAAGATTCCATCAGATATTTGATCGTATGTACAGGGCTTTAGCCTAACGTAGTAATACAGAGGACAGCCTGAAAAAAGACCTGTAGAAGTGTTTATTTTATTACAGATTATATCTGTGTGTCTGAATGTTATCTGTGCCAGGAATCCACAAAGATATATTACCAATCATTTTGGACACGAGTAATACAGGAATCAAATCACTTTTCATATTGTGTCCAAAGACCGAAGTTGAACAGAGCACTTGCATGTAAAAGGGGCATCGTAAAATAGACACAATGCTGGCTGGTATCCTCATTAGTACACAATTTAATTAGTGATGTGTTGATCCCATCATGTCTTAACAAGGCATTCAGAATCAACTGTTTAAAATACAAATAATAGACTGACAGAAGACAATACTAGTTGCAGTAGTCAGGTTTGCAAAAAAAATAAAGAAAAAGTGGTGATTGCATGCCAGACATGGGATCAAGTAATGCAACATGATCCTAACATTACAAAATATATTTCAATGTTCAGTGCTAAAAATATAAAACCTCCCAAAATATTAATATATTTTTTTTAAATCTGGAAAATATGAAACACTGAATATATTGCAGTACTTGAATATTTCCTATTTACTTATTTTGGCCAACAGGTGAAGCACTAAGCAACCCTCAACTGGCAGTTAAAGTTTATTAAGGAACTTGCCCTACTACCCCTAAGCTGTAAAAGACAAGAGAATTAACACAATCCTATAGACAGCATAAATGCAGTGCTAGGCTTTCTTATGAAAAAGCCCAGAATGCATTTCATGCTTTCAGTGTAATGTACAGTATTTACCCTGAAACACATTTTTATTTTACAATAAATAATTTATAAACATACTGTAACATCCCTGCTATGCAACTACAGTAAAACGATTGGTTTTAAAACTATAGAGGTCTCTCAGATCAACCACCAGTTCTCTCTCAGAGTAAACAGAGAGATTGGGGTTAATTCATCACAACCTCTAGTGGACAACCAACTGAGAGACTGTAGAAGCTTATTCCCTCATAAGCAACTACCTGAGGAGGAAACAGGGTAGTATCTCAGATACAGACAAGGTATTACTGCCAATCTACAAACACAGACTATAGGTAGCAGGTTGTATATGGTACTTGTGGTTCTGCAGAGTGAAGTAGTAGCAGATGATGTAGGGGATATCTGGAAGTCCTAAGCAGGAGCGAGCTATCTGTGTATAGAAAGGATCTTCAGGTATCAAGATGACTGCAGGTGTCCTACAAACAGGAATCAAAGATAAGTCCGGGTCACAAGCCGTGGTCAGGTGCTGGAGAAGACATGTGTATCCAAAGTCCAAGCCGGGGTCAAGGGTTCAGGCAAGCAGCAGTCCAAAAACAAAGCCAAGGGTCAAAAGCCGGGATCAGTCAAGGATCTGAAAATATAAGCAGGTAGCTTTAGCTCAGACAGGGAGATCAATACCAAAATGAACTGACCCCTCCCTCATAGTGAGGCATGGCTTTATATCCAAGTTAATTAGGCAACATGCCTCAGCTGGACCAGGATAGAAGTGCAAATAGTAGGGAGATCAGGCAAACAGCACATGGTTCAGCACCAGGCTTCAATGGACAGGAACTGAATCTGAACTGATAGATGGCTCAGAGGTAAGGTTTTGGGATAACAATGGAGAGGTCCCAGGTACAATTCCACCCTGACTCACTGTCTGTTTTGCACGATAGGGATCGTGACACATACTTTAAAAAGAATATAAAATATCTGTTTCTAAAAGTATTAACTTTCAAACACATTTTGAAATAAAATTTGACTGAATTAATTTATTTCAGTCATTTATTTAAAGTGGTTGTAAACACTTTACAACCACTTTTACCTACAGGTAAGCCTAGATTAAGAATTACCTATAGGTGCTCGAAATATCTCCTAAACCTTCACGGTTTCGGAGATATTTACAAAAGATATGGGCGCCAATGTCTACAGCGCATGCACCGTAGACAGTGGCACAGGTGCACTTTAGAAACCTTTAGAAACGGCGATCGTGGAATTTCTAAAGGAGAGCGTGCCATGACTGGCCGCTTTGTGTAAGAGGGGACAGTGGTGACATTACAGGCTTTGGTTTAAGGTTTCAGGCTTTGATGCATAGTAGCCCATTATGCTTTACCTTTGCAGGGAAACAAAAAGGAAGTAAAACCCATCTTTCTTTGTTTGATAAATGTACACCTGTGAGATTTACCAATTCTATAGCTGGGTATAGTGCCAACATCTCTTGCCAACTATCTCTTTTGGCAAGTCATAAACCTGCACCTTCTAGTGGACTTTATAAGTACTGCATCAGAGGCAAGTTTACACATTTCCTAACTATAACCAGACATTAGCCACTTAAGGACCACCTAACGCTGATATACGTTGACAGAATGGCACAGCTGGGCACAATCACGTACCTGTACATCCTCTTTAAGTGCTCAGCTGTGGGTCCGAAGCTCCGTGACCATGGCCGTGGGACCCGCGGACCCGACCACTGCCGGAGTCCCGCGAAGGAGCTGAAGAACGCAGAGGTGATCAAATACCACCAAAAGAAAGCTCTATTTGTGGGGGAAATTTTTTTTTGGGAGCCACGTTGCACGACCGCACAATTGTCAGTTAAAGCGAAGCAGTGCCGAATCTCAAAAAGGGGCCTGCACCTTTACCTGCATATTGGTCCGGATCTTAAGTAATTAAAGGATAATTTCACCTTTTATAACATATTACACACTGAATAAGTACATATAATACATGTACATGTTATGAATACACCAGCTTAATCCCCACTGCACCAGCTAGCGGGGGTTCTTCTCCACCCGCTAGCTGTCATTTGTTTTGTGTCTTTCCGCCCACCCAGCCACATCACTCATTTACATGGCTCTAAGGAAAGAAAAACTACAGTCCGGCAGCTTTTTTGGCTACTGTATCTGCTTGTAGCTTTCAATGAACTAGTTCATTCATTCTTCCTGACAGCATGTATTGGCTTCTGCCTATAAAGTACAAGGAAGCAGATAGACTGACAGATCTATAGGAGATCTGCATGGCATCAGAGATCATTGGTGTTTTACAGGCTCCTGCAACAAAAATTTATAAATGCACATTTTTTTACCTTCAAAAAAATGTGCATGTATTATTTTTTTATGAAAAGGTGAACTTAACCTTTATATAAGAGCACAAATTATTACATTGGTCTATTATTGAGCTTCAGAATTAACCTTCTATTTTATTCAGGTTATGATTCAACCCTTTTGTTGGTTTCTATTCTTCTGTTTGCTACCTTGCCTTGACATAACACGTGTTATAAGTCTGCTATGTCATGTGCTTCCAGTGTGATTCTGTCTGAATGCCTCTTGCATTGGTAATATTCTGTTTTTTAACAATTTTGTTTGTCTATTTTTTTGTCTATTATCTTGTTGCTTTACTTTTGTCATCTTCTTGCTTACATACTGTGCCCTGTAAAGAGAACCAGTGTCAGATTCATCTTGAATTGTAGAAATAGTCCATCCCTTCTGAGCATTTTATACATTTAAAAAAATATGCCAAAAAACATATTCTCTTTTCCTAAATAAGATAGTGTTTCCTCTCACGTATGACATTTTCTAGAACTATACTAAAGAAACTAATTTGTGCACAGTTTCCAGTGTACATTTACATTCTGACTTTGAAGCTGACCTGTTTTGACATGGATCAGCTAGGAATATTAAAAACACGTTTGTTGAGTGAAACCTCAGGGAGTTGTAAAGGAAAATGTTTTTTCACCTCAATGCAAAATATGCATTAAGGTGAAAAAACATCTGATACTGACGCCCCCCGATCCCCCCTATACTTACCTGACCCCTCGAAAGTCCCATGCGCAGTCCCGCGATCCTCTTCACCGCTCAGCCTGGCCGCTGATTGGCTGGACTGGATGGATTGAGAGCAGTGCAGCTATTGGCTGGTGCTGCTGTCAATCACATCCATGATGCGTCGCGCCAAGGGGCGCGGCCAAGTGATACAGCGTGTGGCTATGGCCACTCGCTGTATCACAGGAGCGCGCCCGCAATTAGTGACCACCATGCGAGCTCTCGCATGACTGTGGTGACTAATTGCGGTAAGGACCAGAGACAGCCGCCGAGGGGCCCAGAAGGCGTGGATCCGGGGCACTCTGTTCCAAACGAACTGCAGAGTGGAGGTAAGTATGACATGCTTGTTATTTAAAAAATAAATCCTTTACTAACGCTTTAAGTCAAATTTGAATGATTTAATGTACTTTAAAGTCGTCATCCTCTTCAAATAAAACAATTACTTTGTTTTGCTGTGAATTTCCACCAATTATACCTCTCACTGAGTAGCAGTTTATCACTTAACCCACGGACCATTTTGCTGGTCAATGACCGGGCCACTTTTTTGTGATTCGGCATTGCGTCTTAACTGACAATTTCACGGTCGTGCGACATGGCTCCGAAATAAAATTGATGTCTTTTTTTCCCCACAAATAGAGCTTTATTTTGGTGGTATTTGATCACCTCTGCTGTTTTTATTTTTTGCGCTATAAACAAAAAAAAGAGCGACAATTTTGAAAACAATTCAATATTTTTTTACTTTTTGCTATAATAAAAATCCCCCAAAAATACATATAAAATTTTTTCCCCAGCTTAGGCCGATACGTATTCTTCTACATATTTTTGGTAAAAAAAATCGCAATAAGCCAGGGATCCTCAAACTACGGCCCTCCAGCTGTGGTAGAACTACACATCCCATGAGGCATTGTAACACACTGACATTCACAGACATGACTAGGCATGATGGGAATTGTAGTTCCTGAACAACTGGAGGGCCGTAGTTTGAAGACCCATGCAATAAGCGTTTATTGATCATTTTTCACAAAAGTTATCACGTCTACAAAATAGGGGATAGTTTTATGGCATTTTCATTAATAATTTTTTAGTAATGGCGGCGATCAGTGATTATTTTTGTGACTGCGACATTATGGCGGACGCACTTTTGACACATTTTTGGGACCATTTTTACAGCGATCAGTGCTATACAAATGCACTGATTTCTGTGAAAATGACACTGGCAGTGAAGGGCTGCTGAAGGGATTAAGTGTGCCTAGTGATGTGTTCTAACTGTAGGGGGGCTGGGCTGTACGTGAGACTACAGTGACCACAGGAAGCTGTGTACACTGTCCTGTCACTAGGAAGACTGGGGAAATGCTTGTTTAACTGTTTAACTGTCTGAGAAAATTCAGAAAAATCTTCACCATGCAGAATCTACTTCAAGTTCTTGTCCAATATAATGTTAAAAAATGTCCTCCTGCCTGGCCCTAATGTTTTGACCAGGGCTTTTTTTTTCTCAAAGAAAAGGTGCACTTCTTTGTTCCCTGTCCACCTCTGGGCAGTGTCCCTTGGTTCTACACTCTACCCACCTCCTAGTACTGCCCCTACCCATCTAGAAACAATATAGCATCAATAGACCCTCCAGCAGTCAACATTCATACACCCCTCTCTCAACAGTAGATCCTTCCCAGCAATAATTGACTCCCCAACAACATAAAATCCCCCCAGTAACAATAAACCTTCCCAGTAACAATAAAGCCACCTCACAACAATAGATCACCAGCAGCAACAATAGACCCCAAGCAGCCAGCATCAATAGATTGTTCAGAAAACCCCACGCTCCTTGCCATTACATAGATTAGGTGCTGGAGTTACCGGAACTGTGTTCCTCCATGTTCCGGCTAAAAAAAGCCCTGTCTTTGACCAATAATACATCATTGACTAGACTGCCTTGACCCCTTTCAAAACTTGCTGACGTTTTTAATTATCCATCTAAGTGTCATGCAAGAAGTCAAGGGCCCAGATTCATAAAGCAATTACGCCTGTCTAACTGGTGTTAGACAGGAGCAATTTCAAATTTTGCGCGCCGTATCACTAGTTTGAATCCTCAAACCAGCTTCGGGCTTCGATCCGAGAGGCTTACGTCTTTGTAAACCTTCGGATCTACGCTGCAATATTTTTGTGGCCGCTGGGAGGAGTTTGCGTCGTTTTCATGCGTCGGGATATGCAAATGTGTTTTTACGGCGATCCACGAAGATACGAGCGGTCTTCGCAATCGCTTACGTCTGTTTTTTTTTTTACGTACTGTTAGACCAGCTTTTTGCTGGTCTAACGGTGCGTAGCCCATGTTAATTTTTTTTTTTTTTTTTTTGGCGTAAATCCGTTCGGGAATAGAAATGTCCATAAACGACGCTACTCAAACAACGAATGACGTAACGACGTGATTTCGCGCAATGCACGGCGGGAAATTTGCGAATGGAGCATGCGCAGTTCGCTCGCCGTGGGAACGCGCCTATTTTAAATCCTTCACGCCCCCTACTCGTCTAGATGGATTGCGACGGGAGAAATACACTACGCCGCCGTCGTTTACTGGACAAAATCTACCTGGATTCCACGTAGAGTCAGGTAAAAAACGGCGGCGTAGTGTATTTCTGATACGCTACGAGAATCCAATTCTCTCTGAATCTGGGCCAAGGTATTTAACTGTGACTTTAATCTTGTGCATTTCCCCTTTTCTTTTATTCATTGGCTGTATGCCACTTATTGCCCCGAAACCTGGGGGGGGGAGCAAATAAAAAATCCTCATTTAACAATACCAATGCATCACGTGAGCTGTTTTTTTTTCTTCATTATGAAAAAAAAACTATTGATTGATACTCTGCCATTATGAACATGGTTTAAAAAATCACTGCCATCTATGGTTTCATTTTTGTAACTGCCTACAAGATGCAGCAATGTTCACAAAACTGGAGCCTACACATGAATTTCCATTATTGATGGAATAAAGGTTTTACCCCCTTTTTGACCAGAGCACTTTTTACAATTTGGCACTGCGCAGCTTTAACTTTTAAATGTGCGGCCATGCAATGTTGTACCCAAACTAAATTTGCATCCTTTTTTTCCACAAATAGAGATTTTTTGGTGCTATTTGATTACCTCTGTGGTTTTTATTTTTTGTACTATAAACAAAAAAACAGTGACAATTTTGAAATATTTTTTGCTATAATAAATATCCCTAAAATGATTTTAAAAAACAAATTTCTTCATCAGTGTAAGCCAATATACATTCTTCTACATATTTTTGGAAAAAATAAATCACAATATGTGTATATTGATTAGTTTGCACAAAAGTTATAGCGTCTACAAACTATGGAAAAGATTTATGGCATTTTTATTTTTATTTTTTTACTAGTAGTGGCAGGGATCGGACACTTTTGACACATTTTTGGGACCATTAGGGCTATAAAAATGCACTGATTACTGTGTAAATGTCACTGATAGGGAAAGGGGTTAACACTAGGGGGCGTTCAAGGGGTTAAATGTGTGGTCCCTCAGTGTATTCTAAATGTATGGGAATTAGACTGAGTAGGAGAATAGACATATTGCTGTTCCTTCTTACTAGGAACAAACAACATGTCTCCTCTCCTCTGACAGCACAGGGATTTGTGTGTTTACACACACAAATCCCTGTGCTGGGATTCATGCACTGGATCGCACATGGCCGACGGCATTTGTGGCCACTAGCCACGCACATCGGGTCCCCGGCCGTTCAGTGTGCCCTCTGGCGGCTCTTAAAGGAAACCCTGTATGGGTATGGGTTTCACGCAGGGGAGCCATTCTGCTCCCGAAAATATACATAGGCCGGTTGGGAACCGGTTAATGTAGCCAATGTTACATTCATTAGTACCTAATGCAGTGCAAACCACGTTTTCACTCTTCTTTCTTTAACCACTTGCTTACTGGGCACATATACCCCCCTCCTGACCAGGTGAAATTTCAGCTTCCGGCACTGCGTTGCTTTAACTGACAATTGCGCGGTCGTGCGACTTGGCTCCCAAACAAAATTGGCGTCCTTTTTTCCTCACAAATAGAACTTTCTTTTGGTGGTATTTGATCACCTTTTTTTTATTTTTTGCGCTATAAACAAAAAAAGAGCAACAATTTTGAAAAAAAAAAACAATATGTTTTACTTGTTGCTATAATAAATAGCCCAATTTTTTTTAAAAAACGTTTTTTTTCTCAGTTTAGGCTGATACGTTTTCTTCTACATATTTTTGTTTAAAAAAAATCTCAATAAGCGACTGGTTTGCGCAACAGTTATAGCGCTTACAAAATAGGGGACAGAATTATTATTATTATTATTTATTTATTTTTTACTAGTAATGGTGGTGATATGTGATTTATGGCGGACACATTATGGTGGACACATTGGACACTTTTGACACATTTTTGGCACCATTCACATTTATACAGGGATCAATGCTATAAATATGCACTAATTACTGTATAAATGTGACTGGCAGGGAAGTGGTTAACGCTAGGGGGTGAGGAAGGGGTTAAATGTGTACCCTGCATTGTTTTCTAATTGTGGGGGAGGGGGGTGACTGGGGGAGGTGACCGATATGTGTGCCTATGTACAAGGGACACAGATCGGTCTCCTCTCTCCCTGACAGGACAAGGATCTCTGTGTTTACACACAGAGATCAATGTCCTTGTCTTTGTAACTGCCGATCGTGAGTGCCTGGCGGACATCGCGGCTGCCAGGCACGCGCATCGGCATCTCAGTGATGCGGCGGACACGTGCACAGCGGCGGCGATTCTCGTGCGCCCCCCAGTAAGTTGGAGGAGCCAATTACGTAAAAAGACAGCGTCCCAGAGAAGTAGAGCCACCTTGCGGCCGTAAAAAGTCGTACGGCCGTCGGGAAGTGCTTAAGAAGAGGAATTCTATTTTAAGTAAAGTAAAATACCTGTGTGATGGAAGCTGCAATTGTCTGAGCCATAAGCTGTATACTATTTTAAACACAATCACCTCAATCACAGTGACACTTTATTTCCATTAAATAAGCATGCAGTTTGTGAGTTAGACAACAGCAGTCTTCAACAGAAATACGTTTACTTTAATGACACCTTTTTATCTAAATTTCTGTAACAACACAAAAGTTTATCAACAATGTTTTCTAGAATACTTGTGTATATCCATGTACCTGGATGCATCTTGATTTTACTAAGGGTTCAACATTTTAGCAAACCTTTTGTTTTTAAATAGACAATCCCATTTGTATTTTTGGTGAGACTTAGTAAATCAGCAGCCTTTTCTAGTGATGATAAAGACACAAGTGTGGGGTTATAAGTATGTTCTAAATAAATAAATAACATGCAATTGTTATCTAGGCTTTGTGGTGGATTTACTAAAGGAAAATAGACTATGCACTTTGGAAGTGCAAGTGACCTCTGTAAGTACAGTTTTTTCAAGAGCTTAATACATGAGGGGAATTTAGTAAATGATGGGAAGCTCTTTTTCTTTTTTTTCCTTGCCTGCGATTGGGTATTCTTTGCAAAGTGGAGGTTTGCCTTATGGAAAGTGCACAGTCTATTTGCTTTTAGTAAATGCACCCCATGTTTCCTTTTTGAATGTTTTTTTTTTAAACGTTTAGTCTAAGTGCACAGTAATAATACAATTTTTTGCGTTGCAGAATTTATAACACAATATGAAAATTTGAAAAATAACACAATATCTTTTACTTTTTTCTATAATAAATATCCCACATGTTTTATTTAAAAAAACACATTTTAGGTCAATATGTATTCTTCTACATATTTTTGGTAAAAAAAAAAAACGCAATAAGCATATATTCATTGTTTTGCGCAAAAGTTATAGCGTCTACAAAATAGTGGATAGATTTATATCATTTTTATTATAATTTTTCTTTTTTACTAGTAATGGCGGCAATCTGCGATTTTTATCAGGATTGTGATATTGCGGTGCACAGATCAGATATTTTTTAGACATTTTTGGGACCAGTGACAATTATACAGCAATTAATGCTATAAAAATGCACTGATTACTGTATAAATGTCACTGGCAGGAAATGGGTTAACACTAGGGACGATCAAGGAGTTTTCTTTCTTTTTTTTTCAGTGAAGATTAATTCCCTCCCCTCCCGACCTCTCTCTTCCCCGCTAACACCGGCTTTCCACCTTCTCTATCCCTCCAGAACGCTACAGTAGGTGCTTCCGATTTTGTATATCCAGCACGATGAGATCACGCTGGATATCGCCGCTGGAGGCTGTGCTTCTCGCGCTCGCTGTCCCCACGAGATTCCGCGCATTCATAGGAATCCATTGGGGGCGGCGATCGGGAGGAGCAACATAGCTCGGCGCTGGCTCCCGCGACAGGGACCGCGGGTGTTCAATCTCGCCACTAGCAGAGGCGAGATTGACACAAAATCGGCGGCACCTACTGTACCTCATACCGTTAAGTGATGTAGTTGTATTAGGTGCCCATCATTTCTGCATATTCCATCGTAAACTTGTACCCTTTCCAGTTTTTCCACTTCTCTTCAAACCCCTCCCATTTTTCTCCATCCCTAAATCTTAGGTATTCCATATTGTAATTGTTTTCTATTTTATTACACCACCTTCTCAATAATGGTCTCTCCAGTTCTTGCCAGTTACAAGATATTTGGTTCTTTGCCGCGTTCAAGCACTGTGGGATTAATGTCTTTAGGTATTCTTTTGTTGACATTCAGGACCCATGTAAAACACAAACCCACGGATCATCTGGGAGATCATCGTTTGATATTTCTCTAATTTTTTGTCTAATCTCCCCCCAATATTTTCAAATTTTGGGACAGGTCCACCAGATGTGGGCCATCGTTCCGATTCCATTGCAACCTCTCCAACATAGCTGTGATGTAGACATGTGCACAGAAAAAACATTTGTTTTTTTGTTCTGTTTCGTATTGTTCCGTTTTTTCGTTTTCATTCTTTTTTTGTAAGACGCCCGTTTTCCTGTTTGTTCCCATTCGTTTTTCATACGACGCAATTTTTTCGTATTCCGATCGTTTCGTATTTTCGTTACTGTTTTATTTTCGTACATGCGGGATGGTTCGTTATTCTGTTTAATTCATGTTCGTTACTTGTTAGACAATCATTTTCGTGAATTTTCGTCAATGATTTGCAGTATCTTGAAACCCTTTTCTTTTGCTATTTTCAGTCGTATGTTCATATGACATATATAACAAAAGATTTGCATTCTGTATTTTAAATTCCTTTTTTCTGTTCGTATTTTGGATTCAAAATACAGCATGCAAATCTTTTGTTATAGATGTCATATGAACAATGAACATAGGACTGAAAACAAACAGAAACAGGATTGAAACAAAATACAGAATGTAAATCTTTTGTTATAGATGTCATATGAACAATGGACATAGGACTGAAAACAAACAGAAAAAGGATTGAAACAAAACACAGCATGCAAATCTTTTGTTATAGATGTCATATGAACAATGAACATAGGACTGAAAACAAACAGAAAAAGGATTGAAACAAAATACAGCATGCAAATCTTTTGTTATAGATGTCATATGAACAATGAACATAGGACTGAAAACAAACAGAAAAAGGATTCAAACAAAATACAGAATGTAAATCTTTTGTTATAGATGTCATTTTTGTTCTTTTGCCGTTTTCGTTTTGTCGTTTTTTTTCGTCGGATCATTTGTTCGTATTTGCGGTTGTTCGATATGCAGCTCATTCGTAATCTCGTAGTTTTCGTATTTTGGTGCTTTAATTTTTTCGTATGTACACATTATCCTATCCACTATTCGTGAAATTACGATCGCATAGTGGTACTTTCTTATATCGGGTGCCCCTAACCCCCCTTGTGCTTTATCTTTAGTCAATAATGCTAGTTTGATACGTGTTTTATTTCCTCTCCAGATAAATTTAAGAAACATTGACTGTAGTTTTTTGAAACATGCTTGTGGTATTGGAATTGGGAGCATCTGCATTTTATAAACTATTTTTGGTAATATTATCATTTTAAAGATGTTTATTATTCCACTCCAGGAGTTAACTGTGTTCTAACTGTAAGGCCGCGTACACACGACCAAATCTGTCTGCTGGAAACGGTCTTGGCCAGCCGACAGATTTGAAAGCATGCTTACCAATCTGTCGCTGGGAACCCGTCCGCCCGACATGTCTGCTGGTTAGTACGCTAACCAGCAGACATGTCTTCTCGCACACGCGCCGAATGATTTTGACGCATGCGCGGAAGTGTTTTACTTCCTGGTGCGGTGACTTGGCGGCGTCAACGTCACCGCCGCGTCACCGACACGTCAGCGCGCTGTCTGCTGGCGGGGATTTTGGTTTGCTCGTGTGTACACGCGAGCAAACCAAAATCCAAACCAAAAAAAACAAACCAAAATCCAAGCAGACAGATTTGTTCAAATCGGTCGGTCCGACCGATTTGAACAAATAGATTGCCTCGTGTGTACGAGGCCTAAGGGGAATGAGAGTGACTAGGGGAAGAGAGAGATCGGTGTTCATACACTGTATAAACACATGATCAGTCTCCTCCCCCCCTGAGAGAACCGTGATCTGTGTGTTTACATACACAGATCACGGTTCTTGCTCTGTTATGAGTGATCGCGGGTGCCTGGTGGTATTCACGCCCATCAAGCCCTTGCATCGGCTTCATGTACATGCTATGGGCAGTCGCGCGCTCCTAGTGGCCAAAAGGTGAAGAGACGTAAGGTAACATTGTTTCGCCCAGCCGAGCCAACCTGCCACAGTAAAACTGTGATGGCTGGTTGGCAAGTGGTTAAACATATCTTTTTTTTAATATTAGGGCATAGAAAAATTCCTATACTGATTACTATTATCCCATGAATGTTCCTACTACCATTATAATTTTTCATTCAGACCCAAAGAAGGTAATAACATTTTTTAAACATTTACAATTAGCTGGCTTAATTATTTGAAAAGAGGACAACCAAGCTGATTTTTACACAACTTAAGACTAACTTTTAACGATTAATAGCTCTCATTATAAAATATTTATTAAGAGAATATTTTTTACCAAACCAGAGATTGTGTTTAAAAAAATCCAACCAAAAGCAACATTTGCTTTTCCTTGAAACTGACTGAATCTTTAAGAATAGCAAGTCAATAGTCCAATGTAAATACTGTGCATATTTTATTACCATCCTACCTTAATGTCCATCGACCTTCACAATTGCTTTTTAACTGTGCGGAAAGCTTGGGAAATGTTGTTTTACTTAAAGCGGTCTTTCACTCGTTTTTCGTTTTTTTTTAAGTTTTAGGCTTCTCTTACCTGTGTTAAATAGCAGCCCGTGTGTCCCGATTTCTTGGCCCCCCAGTATGCGATTCTACTGCCAAACGATAACTTAGATTTCAATCTTCAGGCAGTTTCCATCTTCATTCATGGCACGCTGGGCACGTTGAAGCCCAGCACTAATCATTTCCGGGATACGGCGGTGAATGCTGGCTTGCCGAGTCACGTGACCGCGGTAATATCATGGGATTTCAAGAGAGATCGTCTCCTGGGAACATCACATCTAATTCCCAGGAGACTCTGCACATCGGGGGAAAGATAGGCACGCCCAATAATCCGCGGGGAGAGGTGATTGACAGGCAACATTGGCGAAAATATAAAGGTAAGCCTTTATAAAAAATAAAAAAAAAACACCGATTTGTAATGGTCACTGGGAGACAGTAAGGCTCATAGAGAGTGAAATATAAGGGTGAACTTCCGCTTTAAGTTATACATTTCAGAAAAAAAAAGTTTTTCAGGCTGCCATTGTGTGACTGTTTTTTATTAAGCAAGTGAAGCCATTGCAATCATTAAACCATTTTTACTACTTCATACACCATTGACTGGAACAAGAATTTGCATATCAAGTGTCCCAACTAGGTATTGGGGGGGGGGGTTGTCAAATATTTTTTTAAATCCACAAAATCTGTACTTGGCTGAGAACTCTATTGAAGTCAATGGGGAATCTTGATACTCAGTGCAGGCCATTTTCAAGGCCAATGGGTAAGCTGTTGCTTGAAAAAGAGTTGCAAATCTGAGCACTGTCATGGAGGACATTTAATAAAGCAAATAAATAAATAAAAACACTGCACAACGGGAAGAGGATCCTTTTAATGCAACTTCAAGGGCAACATGAAAATGCACCATTTTTTTTTTGTTATATGCTTGGAGATGTGTTTAAGCTATGTGTGGTGTTACCAATTTTACAGCATGAGCAACACCATTTTTTGGCAGTACAAATTTTGGATCTGCAATAGATTTTTTAACTTTTCAATTAAGCTTGGCTTAAATACAGCAACAGCAGCACATCAATCTGATTCATTTCAGCTTGAAAAATACCTTTTATACTGATTTTTTATTTAGCAGTAATAGGCCTGTATTGA
Source organism: Rana kukunoris (assembly GCA_029574335.1). Taxonomy (NCBI): domain Eukaryota; kingdom Metazoa; phylum Chordata; class Amphibia; order Anura; family Ranidae; genus Rana; species Rana kukunoris. Next base: position 437,596,457 of record CM056053.1, on the reverse strand, counting down.
CGCCTGGAAGTAGCAAGCACAGCACATCTAAAAGCTATTGATAAGTTTATCTATACAAAAAAAACCACATGAAGGACACTTTAACACCATAGCCCCACGCTGAATTAAAAAAAAACATGTTTATTATTTGAGAGACAATAGCCATACATATTGGACAGTGCAGCTCAATATGGCAGTGGGCATCAACTGACATCTGGAGCTGCAAAAAAAGCTACACTATGAGTGAGTGAATAACTTGTATAGCGCTACAAATGTGAACTGAATCGCCTCAAGGCGCTTGGCATCCGTTTTCCTTCTATTTATCCTTCAGAATTGGTGGGTCTTGAGTTTTTTTCTGAAGGCCTGGTGATCAATTTCCATTCGGATGTTAGTTGGTAATGCGTTCCACAGTCGAAGTCCTTGGACTACAAATCTTCGTTCTCCTTTGGTCTTGTAACAGGCTTTGGGGATTTGGAGTAGTTTTTGGTTAGTTGATCGAAGAACGCGATTGGGGTTTTGGTATTTTATTTTCTCAACCAAATATTGAGGGGTGCTTCCGTGTACACATTTGTGCGTCAGGCATAGGTCCTTAAATGTGACTCGGTCCTTTACTGCCAACCAATTTAGGGATCTCAGGGACAGATGGATTGGTTCCCAGGGTTTTTCCCTGTTACCAGTCATGCCGCCGTGTTCTGGACAACTTGGAGACGTGCGATCTGGTATTTTGGGGTAGAGAGAGTTTGCATAATCTAACCTGGAGTTAATAATTGTCCCTACCACTACTGCTGTGTCCTCTGTCGGGATGAAGGGAATGAGTCTTCATAGCTGACGTAGAAGATGGTGAGATCCGCTAACTACTGAACCTATTTGTGCATCCATTGTCACCTCAGAGTCAAAAATGACTCCGATACGTTTGACTTTGGTGCTTGGGGTGATAATTTGTCCCAAAATTTGTGGTGGTGTCCAGGTAGTCCCTGCTAGTCTCTTTCGTTTTGCATGGAGTAGAAGGAGTTCTGGTTTTGCTCCATTGAGTTTGAGGTGCCTCTCTGTCATCCAGTTGTCTATCTGGGTGAGGCATTGTTCTAATACGGGGTAATGGTCTGTTTTGTTGCTGATTCGAAAATAAAGTTGTGTGTCGTCCACATAAGAGTGAAAGAGTAGGTCTTGGTTACTAATAATTTTAAGGAGTGGGCAGAGGAAAATGTTGAATAGTACCGACGATAGGGGTGATCCTTGGGGGACTACGCATGACAGGATACATGTTTCAGATGTGAACGGTCCTAGTTTCAATCTCTGGGATAATTTTTCCAGAAATGATGAAAACCATGGCAGACCTGAATCTGCAACTCTGGCTACTTCTGTGAGGTGAGACAGCAACAGTTTGTGGTCTACTGTGTCAAAGGCCGCACTAACGTCTAGAAGTATCAGAAGACAGGATTCTCCGTCATCCACTGCTTCTAGAGCATCATCCCTTATTTTGAGAAGTGCTGTTTCTGTCCCGTGTCCTGGACAGAAACTCACTTGTAGTGGGTCCAGAAGTTTGTGCGTGTCTAAATGGTGTTGTAGTTGTTGTACTACTGCTTTCTCAATAACCTTGAAAAAGATGTTGAGGCCGGTTATAGGTCGACGGTGTTAGGGTTTTTTGGGTCAAGGTTTTTTTTTTTAGAAGGGGTTTAATTATGCCTTGTTTTAAGAAGGTTGGAACCATACCATCTTTAAATTATTGGTTTATAAGGTGCGTGATCGCGGGTGCCAAAATATTGGCACATTGTTTCAGCAGTTTTGTGGGAATGATGTCATTAGAGGATGTACTCGTAGATTCCAATGATTTTTTTTGTATCATATAGTGTCTGTGGAAATTGGCTCCAATAAAAATTTTGTTGATTGAAGAATGTTTGTATTACTATTTTCTTTTTAATTTGTAGGGGTGAAGTTTGTGGGGTTTTTTTTTTTTTGCTCAATTGTTTCACAAATTTTTATAATTTTGTTAATGAAAAAATCTGATTACACGTTATGGTTGTTTTTGTGGTTTAAACATATAAGCCAAATCTTTTTGTATATACAGTATTTCAAGTTTAATGTCAATAGAAGTGCTGCTTGTTTATGTTCCTATATAGTTAAACCTTGTACCTAAGAATTGTGCTAGCTGCTCCTTTTTCACAATTTTATAGGCCATAGTGTGGAAAGTCCTTTTTTTTCCAGCACATTATGGTTGCTGTCATGAATTCCTACATTATTTTGCCAGATTCACAAACCTCAAACACGCAGTATTTTATGTAAACCCATGATAGCAGTGAATGCAAACCTCATTTCTATCACTTGATATTAGACATGGGCCAAACACTCCCCTGTTCGGTTTGCAACAGAACTCCCAAACAGGGGAAATCCCACTGAAGTCTATGGACTTTGAAGGCTTATATGCATGTAATTGGCCATAAAAGGGATTTGTGTGTCTGGGTACTGCCCCGGGGACATGTATCAATGCAATTCTTTTTAAACAATCAATTTTAATTATGCTTAAAGTGCAACAATAACAATGACAATTTTCTTTAAATATAGTGTCTGGGAGTCAACCTTGATGTGCCAGTAAAGTGGTCCATCTGTAGCATGCATGAAATATGCTGCAGCTAAAAAATTATTTCTAAAGAAAAAAACAAGTAAAATCCCATTTAAAATGTAAAAATAAAGAAACAAATCAATGTGCCCCCCCCCACCCCCGTTCATAACGTTCATACCAGGTACCAGGTACCATAGGACCCCTACCAGTTCACCAAAAAAGTGTAAAAAAATATAAAAGCAAAAGACAAGGTTTTGATAAAATCCTTTATTAAGAAATTCATCAATCACGCCATCTGCTGATTTATTTTGCGGCTCAGCAGGTTGGCAGGTGACGTGATTAACAATGGATTTACCATGAGGGATACTATTTTTTTTATTTTTTAATAAAGGAGTTGTCAAAAACTTGACTTTGTACACATTTCTGGTGAATGGGTAAGGGTAATATGTACTCTATACTCATTCACCCACAGACCCCCACAATCACTGGCCATGGTCATGGGGATGAGGCCCTTGTCCCCATCAACATGGGGACAAGGTGCTCTGGGGTGGGGGGGCAGAGCCCACCCGCCACAAAGCACTCACCGACCAATGTTGAGAGAATGTGGCCTTGGTTGGTAAAGAAGGGGGCGTTTGCCCCCCTTTTCCTAACCTGCCAGGCTGCATGCCTGGATAAGGGTCTGATATGGATCTTGGGGGACCCCACACCATATTTTTTTTTATTCAGCTGTCAGCGGGAAAACCCATTGACAGCTGATGACTCATTGGTTGCTAAGGACACCACAGCCAGCTTCCTGGCCCTGATCCTTAACACCCAGCTTACACTGCTCCCTAATTGGGCAAAGCATTGCCCAATTAGGGCACAGAGATTCACTGTGCAGTACTCAGTGAATTTCAGGGTGTTCATCGGGGGCAATCACCCTAGGATGGCCACCCATTAAAATTGGAAGAAAAGAGGTTTAACCTTAAACTACGTAGAGGGTTCTTTACTGTAAGAGCGGCAAGAATGTGTAATTCAGCGGGGAGCATCTATAGTTTAAAAAATTATTAGATAAGCACCTGAACAACCACAATATATAGGAATATACAATAGACATGTGCACACTGAAATATTTTGTTTCGGAATTTAGTTTTCGCCAAAAAAATACATTTATTTAGTTACTCCCGAAATTTGTTTTTATTTATTTTGTTGCGTTAAAAAATGCAATCCGGAAATCCGAGTTAATTAAGGTCAAATCTGTCATTGAAGTTTAATGGTGTCTGTCAAATGTTCTAAGAAGATTAGACGGGGCAGCTAAACTGTACGACGTCACAATTGTACATTTCCGGTCGAATGTTCCGCCTACAAGCTATAGAAGAATTATAATGTTGTATGACACTAGTAATAATTATATAAATATACATTATTATTACTAGTCAACCAACATTCAAATTCTTCTCTAGCCTAGGCGCTGAGCATTTGACCAGAAATGTATGTTTCCGGGATCGTACAGTTTAGCTGCTTGTCAAATCTTCTTAGAATTTTCAACAGACACCATAAGCCTTCAATGACAGATTCAACGTTTGTATGTTTTTTGCTGCTCCGTCGAATCTTCGTTGTTCATGTCGAATGGTCTACCCCAACACTGTCTCTATAATGTTGAATCTTTCTTCTCTATGTAGAATAATCTTGGACTAATAGAGTTAAGTTTAGGCAGATTCGACTGCAGATTCGATAGACACAGATTGCTATTGTCACTGTCATGTCAAATCTTCTATCTATATCGAACTGTTGTAGCAACAAAAACGAAAATAAAGCATTTTTTTATGTCAGATCTTTCGGATTCTGCACGTTCATTTTCGTTTGTTAAAATGATAACGAAAATACCCGAAATTCAGATGAAAATGCATTCGGACAAAAACAAATGCACATATCTAATATACAATGTAATACTGAAATATAATCACACACATAGGTTGGACCTCACCTACTCTGTAATAGTGTTGAGCGGAATACGCCATATTCGATTTCGCGATATTTCACGAATATATAGAAGAATATTCGTGAAATATTCGTTAATATCGAATATTCGTGATATTTTATAAAAAAAAAAAAATTGCGAAATTTCGCTAATGCGAATGCGAAATTGATTGCGAAATTCTCGTCAACACGCGAAAACGGAGATCATTTCCTGGATTACTAAACTAATATGCACTAAACACTAACTCTACTTACACAAACTTATATGACTAAACTAAAGCTAATTTTTTTTTGTTTATTTTATACACAAAACACAGAAGGGCAGAGAAAGTATTCGCGAATATTCGTAATACGAATATTCACATTGCGAATATTCGGCAACATAAAAGGATCGCCTCAGCTACTCGGCCCAGCAATGCTTTTAGCCGTCGATGGAGATCACTAGGATGTGATCTGTTTTAAAAATAAATTTGAAAAAATACGAATATTGCAATATCGAATATTCACCGCGATATTCGATTTATTCGCGAATACTCGAATATGCAATATTCGTTACGAATATTCGCAATGCGAATATTCGTGAGCAACACTACTCTGTAACTATGTAACACCCTGCAAATACAGGTTTTTGAAAACAGTCGAACAGGCAAATGTTTGGCCTGAACTCATGCTCGGGCCAAACCATTCATCCATCCCTACTTAATATGCATACACTGATTCCAGACTTGCAATTTACCAGTTACTGAAAAAATAATAGGTATGCACAGTTGAAAATGGCAGTTTCAATGTTTCCATTTTGATTTTTTTTTGAGCAAGGTCTGTTGGTTCACGATCACATTAAATAAATAATGTATGCAGGTCAGACTTTTAGAATGGGGTCACTGACTTCCAGGGATTTTCAGATGTATCATCTGCTCTTCTTTAAAGCTAGACCAATTTATAAGACATTCTCTGACAGCCTGTTACATCATTTAGTTGACTGTCCATTGGGCACATCCCAAAAGAGATTTAATTATACATATATGAATTACAGTAACTTCAATTCAGCTCATTATGTTGCTTTAGTATTCCATTGTATACAGTAATAATATTAGTTCTATTGTACTTGCAATACAAGCCTTTACAACTAATATATATATATATATATACCTGGTTAGTCTTTTATTTTTCTATATTAGAGTAGTGTAGAAATGGTTTACTATTTAAACAGTAGTGTCAATTCACTAGCCTGTTATTTTGTAGTTATTTTATATCACATTCATTTTCTAATCAATGCTCAATTCACATACATCAATATTATGCAGGTTTAAACATTTTAGTTTTTTATGACATTGTTATTTAACTAGTGCAAGCCTCTTTTTTATGAATAATTTTTTTATATATTTTTCTCTATATCAAATAGTTACATTTTGTGCTTACCAAAATAGAGATCTCATATAACTCACAAATAGTTCCAGTCAGAGATTAGCATTTTTAAGGGGAAATCATAATCTGTGCCATATTTTTTTTTTATTTACTTTATTTAGAAAATTTCATAAAAATTAAAAAAAATGACTACATAAAAGACCAGATATTCTTTGCATTAAAACCTTTAGGGAAATAACACACGATTCAGCATGTTTTATGGTTTGGTGAATAGATCTTTATGTTCCTGGTATATCACATGTTGACAGTATTTGTACATAGTTAAAACAAGCGTATGTAGTCATTTCAAACTTTTTGATGAAGTATTTTTTAAATGTAAGCCATTAACATTTTTGGCACTTGCTTTTTAATACTATAACTGTAATGCAGCGTACACACAATCATTTTTCAGGTTGTAAAAAACGATGTTTTTCAGGCTCTAGAAAAAACAATGGGGCAGATTCACAGAGAATTAGATTCTCGTAGAGTATCAGAAATACACTACGCCGCCGTTTTTTACCTGGCTCTACGTGGAATCCAGGTAGATTTTGTCCAGTAAACAACGGCGGCGTAGTGTATTTCTCCCGTCGCAATCCATCTGCACGAGTAGGGGGCGTGAAGCATTTAAAATAGACGCGTTCCTGCGGCGATCGAACTGCGCATGCTCCGTTTGCAAATTTCCCACCGTGCATTGCGCGAAAACACGTCGTCACGTCGTAGTAGCGTCGTTTACGTATATTCCTATTCCCGAACGAGTTACGTTAAAAAAAAAAATATTTTTTCAAATCGACGCGGGAACGACGGCCATACTTTACATGGGTTACGCACCAGCAAAAAGCTCCTCTAACATTACGTAGCCAAAAAATGACGTAGGCGATTGCGAGGGACACTCGTACCTTCGTGGATCGCCGTAAAAACTCATTTGCATATCCCGACGCATGAAAACGATGCAAACTCCTCCCAGCGGCCGCAAAAATATCGCAGTGTAGATCCGAAGGCTTACACCAGTTAGACAGGCGTAATTGCTCTGTGAATCTGGGCCAATGTTTTTTCCAACTTGATCATTAAAACGGCCTTGCCTACACACGACCATGAAAAAAAAATGCTCTATCAAAGCGCAGTGACGTACAACACATACGATGGCACTATAAAGGGGAAGTTCCATTCAGATGATGCCACCCTTTGGGCTGCTTTAGCTGATTTTGTGTTAGTAAAAGACGATTTGCGCTTTTCTATCTGTTAGGCCGCGTACACACGATCAAATTTATCTTTTGAAACCGGTCCGACGGACCGTTTCAGCAGACAAATCCGATCGTGTGTACGGGCGAGCAGACAGGTTTTTCCAGCAGACCAGTTTTAAAGCATGCTTTAAAACTGGTCTGCTGGAAACCCGTCCGTCTGTGTCCGATGATTAGTACGCCTAACCAGCGGACAAAAATCTCCCGCATGCGCCGAATGGATTCGACGCATGCGTGGAAGTATTTTACTTCCTGGAGTGGTGACGTGGCGGCGTCAACGTCACCGCCCCGTCACCGCGCTGTCTGTCCACGGGGATTTTAGTTTGATCATGTGTACACTGGTAAAACCAAAATAGCCCAGCAGACATATCCAATGAAAACGGTCTGTACGACCGTTTTCATCGGATTTGTTTAGTCGTGTGTATGCGGCCTTACAGCGTGATGAATGTGCTTACTCCATTACGACCGGCAGTTTTACCAGAACGACTCCCGTCTCATAACTTGCTTCTGAGCATGCACATGTTTCTCACGTACATTTTTTACAACCCGAAAAACGACAACGTTAAAAACGTTGTTAAAAAATAGAGCATGTTCAAAATCTTTTTTGCCCATTTTTTAGAACCCGAAAAATGCTCTGAAGCCCACACACGATAATTTTTAACGACATAAAAAAAAACATAGTTTTTTAGAACCCGAAAAATGACCGTGTGCACGCGCCATGACAGTGTAATGCCTATATGTATATACATCATGCTTGACAAGCATGTTACAGTAGATACATAATTAACAGCAATAGAAAGTTTGTACGGAATGTTTAGAACATTTAACACTTACTTGATGATATATTTTAGATTCCTAATAGTCATAGTTGTCATTTTGTCTCCATGCCATATATCCTCATCAAAATATCGTTTTAGACATTTTATTATGAAAAAAACTATAATATTTAGGTAAATGCAACATTCAAAAGAAAAAGTTAGCATCCAGTGCCACTATGTGTCCCACAGGTTTCAGCAAAACTACTGCTACTACCACCGGTGAGTTGGAGGAGCAAATTGAGGCTACTCCTGGTGCTGTAACACTTGCTCTCACATCTGCTGATGTTACTGTATCCTGTTTAACTGCTACCCCCAACACAAGCCATACAGAAGATATCCTGGTCCAAGCCGTTGAACATGTTTTGGAATCGAGCATAATCATGGACCTACAGTCTTCACCAACAGCACAAACACAAAGCTTACGAAGACGGCCAAGAAATTCTGTACAGATAGAAAGAACTAAAGAGCTTGCAGGTGTTACTCATAGAGGTATCTATGCTATTTTATTGTGACCCTTTTAAAAAGCCATTTATTAAGGCCATGGTCACTTATGTTTGTCATATCATGGCTAAAAGTATCAAAACATTTTTTCTTTAAATTAACACTTTCAAGATGTAAAACATTGGAATATTGCACCATAAAATCATCCCCAGGAATGAAACGGGGTTTAAAAAGTTTCAAAAGTAAGATACTATAAATAAATAATTAATAAGCAGATATGTCATAGCATGAAATGACAAGACAATCACTGACAATGGCCATAAACATGGATTTAATTATGATGTACATATTTTATTTTAAGGTCTGTTTTGGAAGAAATGTTTGCATTGAAAATGCATTCTTCCTCTTTAATTATATTGAATCATTTTCTTATTGAGCATTGTCCTAATTTTGTACTATTCTTTCTTGAAACGTTTAGGATACTGCAAACTTAATGTACAGGTAAAATATTGGCATTGTCCTTTTAAATATGAAGCAAACACATTTATATTTGGGATGCAGCTGAATTATGGAGATTTTTTTGTGAAATACATGCCCACCCATTCAAGAATAAGTGGTTGTTTTACATTTACTTTTAATTTTGCTGTGTGGTGAAAATTAAGAAGAATTATGAACACATTTCCAATTCTATATGAGGTTTAGATCCCTGGTACATCATTGTTTTTGTTTAACAATTAGAAAAATAAAATTGAACAGATAAGTTAAAGTTAGAAATAACATTTACATTTTTAAATTTAAGACATTCATTTTTACACTTCATTTTCACAGTACAGCAAATTCTACATAGTTTATGACAATAATTTAATACATGTTTATCTGTTCTAATGATTTATCTCATAGTTTATAATGATACATAAAGCAGCTTTGTTTTCTTTTTCACTTTTTAATTAAACAACTTTTTCTAGCAATTTTAATTGAAACAAATTTTTTCAACCCCTTTCATAATTATAAATTTGACTCTTAGCCATTATATGGGACAAGCAACTGATTTAAAAATAAGATACCAAAGTGACAACAATACTTTACGTGTACTATGCTATTTATGTGTGTATATATATATATATATATATATATATATATATATATATATATATATAACTATCTCTATCTATCTATCTATCTACCTATCTATCTATCTATCTATTTATCTATCTATCTATCTATCTATCTATCTATCTATCTATCTATCTATCTATAGATATATAGATCTATATATATATATGTATATATAGGTATATCTAGATATATCTATATCTAGATATCTATATCTAGATCTAGATATATCTATATATATATATATATATATTTATCTATATATATATATATATATATATATATATATATATATATATATATATATATATATATATATATATATATATATATATATATATATATATATATATATATATATATAGGCTGCACCTAGCACATGTAGCAAATCTTTTATTAAAAAATAATCACATCAAGTGGGCTCCACACTCACTACTGTAACGTTATATCAAACAAATGGGATGTCATACCATACATTTGATGCAATTAAACTCCTCTATTTATCATGCATTGAGATCTAATCAAAGCAATAACAGTTCAATCCTGCAAGTAAGAAATAAACAGTTTCAAACAGGTGAAAAGATTTGCAGTATCACATCCTTTTTTGTTTTATATCACAGGTGTCAAACCGCAAGGCCAGTGGGCCGAATCTGGCCTCCCAGGCCATTTTATGTGGCCCTCGCACCTCACCTGCAGCTGCAGGAAAGCTCCAGCCCTCCTCTGTTTCTCTTTCAGACCCTTAGTTTCTGCTTTCAAGCAATGTATCCAGCTTCTTCCCAGCAGCAACATAAGGAAAGGGGGTGCACTGTGATGTAAGGGAGAGTGGGGGACTCAACTTCTGATAGCTGGGTTGCTCTTGACATCTAATGCCAAGGGGGGATGTGCGTTGGACATCTAATTTTACAGATACAATCTGCCCTTTTGAGGGCAATCATAGTGCTGATGCGGCCCACAATGAAAATTAGTTTGACACCCCTGTTTTATATATATATATATATATTTATATATGTATACATACTGTATATTAAACATTCAGCAATTTGCTAGTTAGATCATTTAAAATGTTTTCATCAGGTTAGTGTCCTGATAGATGATTACTTTTCCCGTGACAACTATGACTAATGTAGCAGACATTCTGGCTGAAGCAAGCTGCTTTAAATTATTTGTTCATGCAAAGAGCAGCTTCAAGAGTTCTGCTTCTAAATTACTTTAAGTCATAAAAGTACAGATCGAGATTCTGAAACAACGTTTCTACTTATGGTTACTGACAACTGACAGCATATACAATCATAAAAAGAAAATGTGTTTCCATAGGGGTTGAACGCACCCTGAAAATACAGTATTTGCATATTTAGGAAAGCCTAATTGTGGCTTCTCAATTTACAAGCCACATAGAATCCTGAAAGTACGTTATCATGTAGGTAGGTAATGCAAACTAACTTATGTATGATTTTTTTATTTTATTTAAGGTACTATTAATTGTCACCACTATTTAGTTATCTGGTTTGCAGTACTAGACAGTTGTGAGAGTTGTTAAAAATAGTGCTGTAGTCTCAAAAAAATAACGATTTGAATATATTTATTTAATGGACTTTGCTAAATACTTTTAGTAACTAGGGTATGTCAGCTATCCTACATGAGATAGGTTGGTGTCTTATTTTGTTCCAAGGAATGCACATTTTAATTTAAATTATTATTATTACTATTATTATGATTATTTGTAGTAGCTGTACAACAATACAATTATTATCATCTTTGGAACATTTATTTTTAAATTAAATACTTGAATCTCCCAATAAAATTGTGCAGGAAGCTTAAGGATAATACAAATATTGCTCTCCATATATATATATATATATATATATATATATATATATATATATATATATATATATATATATATATAATATCTCTAAAGATATTTATCTATCTATATATATATATATATATATATATATATATATATAGATCTATATAGATATATAGATATATATAGATCTATATAGATCTATATATATATATATCTATATATATATATGACAATTTTTGTAAAAATGTAACCCAATAAAATGAAATCTCAACTTTTATAATGCATTATACTGGTGCATGACAGGATACAGGCAAGTATATACAAATTGGTTCAAAAATATGGCAGCCTGGTGACATCATAGGCTCTTCCAAACTAATTGCGTTACAGAGTCGCATAACTTCGTGGGACAACCTGAGTGCACTCAGAGAGGAGGGGGGTATACTTAAAGGAAACATTTAGAGCAAAATTGTTCTTTAAATTCTGCTAGAAGATATGTTCAAATATGTTGAACCAACATTTTTGGTCCTCCCTGCTTTGATTCATAGATCTGTGCCAATTAAAGCGGAGGTCCACCCAATTTTAAAAGTTTAGTCAAATAGCATACATGTATTCATTAAGAAACTGAACTTTTATTTAAGTGTACCCGTGTATTTATACTGTTCATCTCTGTTTCCTGTACATGATACTGCGGGTATTTTGTAATTTCCTGTGCGTCGCAGTGACTTCTGGGAGCTTGTGTCATTGTTCCCAGGAGTCATTGTGAAGGCCCGCCGTGAGTTTTCATGGGATTTCGAGGAAGTGATGCGATTACTACAGTCAGAGAATGCCGTTACAACTGAGCATGCGCAGGAACGAGAAAGGAATGCTGGTAGCTCAGCATCACTAGAAGCAGGAAGTAAATGCTTGTGGGCTTCAAATGCCCACAAGAAAGATGAAAACAGCCGTGCACATTTTATCTAACTTCTTTTTTGCAATGAAACCAGACAGCAGGCAAGCTAATTCTCCAAAACAGTGAGTGTGGCACTGTTTCTAAAAAAAAAAAAACACACAACCGTCAGTGGTCCTCCTCTTTAACTTGTTAGCATTACAAGTCAAAATATGTCTGGCTAGCATTAGTCTAGTCTTCCCACAACTTTAAAAAGTTATGTACTATTATTATTTATCAAAAACACAAAAAAGAAATGCTGCACAAGTAATATGTGCAGTGCAAACAAGCTTAAGATTCTATCCAATTATCTGGCATATTGCTCATTAACATTGCAGTATCCTTTATTGTACAGTGTTTAATTAGGCAGAACATGATACCGTATCACCATTACTTATTGTCACATCATTCCATGCACTAACTACAACATTATGGCTTAATGTTTAAAATCATCTTGCTGTTAAGTGGAAGACATTGCATTTCTATTAAGCAGCAGTGAATGATTTTCCCAGAATTCACTTAGCCCTTCTTTAATCCACAAGCAAAATGACTGATGAGCATTTAAGAAGGAAGGAGACACTGATAATATTGAATTTCCTATGCAATAATATTAGTAATTGCTAAAGAGGATTTTTTTTTTGGTGAATGTTCAAAGATATAGATCTGACAGATTTGTAGTCTTTGATATAAAAGTTAGTTCGGAAGTTTTAATTGTTGAATACTTTTTGTCTTATAGGGCAATTGTTTTATTGTACCAAAGCATTGACCTAACACTGAGGTGGTATTAAACCCAAAAACAAACATTTGATATATTGTAGCTTACCAACTTTTAATGTGATAGCTAATTTTTTTTTTTTTAGGGCTTTTTTTCCTTTATTGTCACCTGCTGTTTTAGGATGTCTCCACTCTGGATAGAATAGTGATGGAGAAACTTTTGAACAGCATTTTCAAACTGAGGAAAGGGTAGTGCTTGATATAATAAAAGATTTAGATGGACTTAAACAGCATGAATTTTACACTTTTAAGCAGTTACAACAACAGTTCTTTTTTGCTGGGCAGCTTGGTATGTTAAAGGTAGTTGAAAGACAACAGATTTACTGGCTGGATCATCAGGTGAATATAATAAAAAAGACTAAAAATAGAATACTAACACTGCCTCTAAATTTAAGAATTGGTGAGTCACCTCGACCCCATTTTAAATTGCTTTTGCAGGTCACCACAGCTGCGAAGCAAATGATTGCAAAGTCCTGGAAAACCCCCCACCTAAACACCTTGCAAACCAAGAATATAATTACAAGAGTGATGATCCACACTAAGGTTGAGGCTCCTTGATAAGGTCGCTAAGTTTGAAAGACTTTGACAACCTTCAGTAGATCACTTTCTCCACTCTGATTTGACAGCTCTCTACTTCATCCTTAAGTCACTCCCTTCCTTTTGATTACATGCAGGCATCAGACCCCCTACCCCCTCCCCCCACTTTCTGGTGACTCCTCTTCTTGTTTCTGCTCTTTCTTTCTATGCCTTTTCTTCTCTACAATGTACCTCTACCCATTCACAAAGGGGCAGGATCTGGTGGCCCCTTATTAAAGGGGCTTCCAGATTACAATAAGCTCCCCGCTCACAGACCCCCACAACTACTGGGCAAGGGTTGTGGGGATGAAGCCCTTGTCCCAATCTACATGGGGACAAGGTGATTTGGGGGGACCCCATGTTGAGGGCAAGCAGCCTGGTATGGTTCACTCTCCCTCACTCTCCCCCCCTTTCCTGGCCTGCCATGGCTGCTTGCTCAGATAAGGGTCTTGTATGGATTTTGGGGGACCCCAACACAATTGTTTTTTTTTTTTCATTTTGGTACGGGAATCCAGGGCCTGGTATGGATTTTGGGGGGGGGGCAATTCATTTTTTTGGGCATTTAAAAAAAAATGCATTGATACATATCCCACGGGGCAGTACCCAAGTCCCCTAACACTTTATGTGTTATACATTTCAGATGCATAAAAAAGAGGTGTGCAGTCCTATAGTACTTTTTCTTTAGAAAGAAGCCATATGCTAAGTAGAAAAGAATTTAGAAGAACCTCAAAACACACCACCTGCCGAGTCAGAGAGTTCTCCAATCAGCGGGAATATTGAGCTTTCCTGATTGAACAGCTATAGGTGTCTGACTTCTGCAGAAAGACCATTGCCTTTACAGAGAGAGCAAAAAATTTGAGAGTTTGTAAACTTTTTTTAACATACCTGGAATTGATTAAAATTGAAAATTCAACTGGGCTTTACATTTCATTGTAGAGGATGAAGTATGTTAAGTCTGCATTTAAATGTATTCAGTTATTCCTACAAAGGTCATGATTTAGAGCAAGGTCATTTGATTCAATGTGATTATTAGCCATGGACGTCCAGCAATATTTTCTCTTGCAGGGTAAAATTACCTCCAGGGATATAATGAGGTCACTGGTCAGGGGGAGAAGTGAAGGCCTTATTTTGGAAAGCTACCCTGTGAGACAGCATTTCATCAATAATAGCTCATTATATCCACTGTTAATTTAGTGGTTATACATTTATACTATTTACATTCTCTCCACATCTTCTTGCACTTAATAAATATGTCATATACTAAGGCTTATCACTTTTTTAAACAGGGCTTCTAACACGCCCATGCTATTAAAAATGAGCTGTTGAGTCATACAAGAATTTTAAAGAATTTAATCAACATGAAACATTTGGATTGAGCTGCCCACGTTGAACATATTTGGGCACTATTTTCCTCTTAGTTTCACTCTTACCATAATTGGAAGCTAACATATATTTATGATATGCATATGATATGTAAATATAAATATAACAGTCAAGCATTACCATGTCAGATGTATTTTATTTATTTTTTGCTCAAAAATTGGAACAGTTGATTCCATGGCCTACCTTGATAAATTTGTTTTAGTGTCAAAGAGTCCATATGTGTGCACCATTCTATATAATAAATGGTAGTTTATGTAGTTCATCAGTTCATGATTACCTCCAGCAGTAGGGTTGCCACCTCATCCCTTTAAAACAGAACACATATGAATTACACAGGTTCTGTGGCTGATTATGTTGGTAATTAAATTCACTCGGTGCCTAATCTGCATTAGCCTGAGCCTCAGAACCTGTGTAATTCATATGTGTTCTGTTTTAAAGGGATGAGGTGGCAACCCTATCCAGCAGGCAAAACATATTGGGGTTTATTTACTAAAGGAAAATAAACTGTGCACTTTGCAAAGTTACAGTTGCTCCAGAGCTTAGTAAATGAAGTAAAGCTTCACTTTGCAAAGAAAATCCACTCACATGCATGGCAAAATAAAAAAAAAGAATTTTTGCTTGCACATGATTTGATGATGGAAGTCAGCAATGCTTCTGTTCATTTACAAAGTTTTGCAGAGTGCAACTGCTCTTTGCAAAGTGCACTTTTTGCCTTTAGTAAATCAACCCCTTTGTGATTGTGTCTTTCTACAAGTAACATATTTTCGGCATATAAGGAGACTTTTTAACACATGTAATTCTTCTTAAAAGTAGGGGGTCGTCTTATACGCCGGTACCTAACATGCAGACTCTCAGTCAGACCATGGCCATCCATTTTTCAAAAGCCGCGCCTCCTCTTCATGCTGTTCAGTGATAGGCGGAACACTCAGCTTCCCAGCAGAGCCTCTATTCAGTGTTCCGCCTATCACGAATGCCCTCTCATCCTTGGTCTCAGACGAGAGGGCATCCATGATAGGTGGAACACTGAACACAGTGTCTGCTGGGAAGATGAGTGTACCGCCTAGCACAGAACAGCACGGGGAGGAGACACTGCTTTTGAAAAATGGACACCCGCAGTCTGACTGAGATTCTGCATGTCAGGGATAAGGTAAGGGATCGTCGAGGCATGCAATGGCACAGTGAGGCATTTAATGGAGGCACAATGGTGGCACAGTGAGGCATATAAGGGTGGCACAGTGAGGCATGTAATGGTGGCACAGTCTGGCATGTAATGGCACAAGGAGGCATGTAATGGCACAGTGAGGTGAGGCATGACTAGTAGGAAGGGGGTCATCTAAAGACCAGTTTCATTGGACAAATTCGATGGTGTGTACGGCACCTGCTTTAAAATCTGTCCGACGGACACCTGTCTGTCGGACAGATTCGATGGTCAGTACAAAAAAGCATCGGACCAAAAACCCGCGCATGCTCAGAATCAAGTCGACACATGCTTGGAAGCATTGAACTTTGTTTTTGCATCACGTCGTTCTGGTCTGATCGGATTTTTGGTCCGATGGTGTGTACGCACATCAGACCATCAGACCACTTCAGCGTGGTCCGATGAAAACGGTCCTTCGGACAAGTTTCATCGCACCGGTCTGATCGTGTGTACGTGGCCTTACAGGGTAGGACATATGATTGTTCTTGGCTGCAGTTTAGGTTCACTAACAGGCCTCCTCCTCTCCCCCAGCCCATTAGTGGCAGTGAAAGGAGAAGTAACAGACTGATAAGCTCATATCTTAGTCACTTTGAATGCTTCTTGTAAGCACATCAACCGATTTGCTCTTTGAACCACTTCGTTCTCATGTTACGATACTGGAACCTGTTGTACAAGGACTAAATGAGGATAATACCAGGTCGAATTTCAGTACGGCTTGCATTTATGGATGTATTAGTGAATGAATAATTGTATTAATGTGTGTATTTTATATTCACTTGGAGCTTTATTATTATACAAAATGAAGAATGCAAAGGACTTCTTGAATTAATTCTGTTTAATTCTGATAAGACTTCAGTTAGTAGCTTTTGATTTTAAAAAGTACATGATATAGTTCTTGACATACAGAGCAACAATAAATATTACATATAGCAAATGATTTAGAAAATACACTAGGCAGCCAATTATCACAATCATGGTGCATTACTGATTAAAAATGTATTTAAGCACTGAGCTGACCTTGTGTTAGATTTATCAGACAGTGTTCTTTTAATAAGCAGAAGGGCAATCATTTTAATTCATTTGTTTTTCTGCTGAGTAAGAGCTTTGGCAAGCTGGGTCTTTTTGTCTTTTCTCTCCTTCACCTAAGCACTTTGCTGAATTGGAACTTCCACTGCATATAATTTACTAATCTGCTTATCAGTGTCAATTTCCCATTCATTTCTCAATTTTGCCTAGATCATCAGTTAACATTTTAAGAAATAAAATAAAATAATCACTTCTATTTCCCTTATTGGAATTCACAACTTAAAAAAGAAATGCAGCACTATATTCAATTTATTTAAAGAAACGGTATATTAGAATGTTAAAATTAATAATGTGTGTTGTTAATGCAAATATATAGTCAAATTAACACTCCATTTACTCCAATCAAATTATTGACATTACCAAATGCAGAGGCTCATGACTGATTGATCTCACCTAAATGGTAAGACTAGAGCTCAAGCAAATCCACTAATTGACAAGCTTACCTGATCTTACGTTCCTTTAGCCTCTTTAGGTGGGATTGTCTGACACTGTTTTAGTGTAAGCTTTGTTTTCTGCAGGATAGGGTTTTTAAAGCTTTATTTAATATTTATTACGGTTATTTGGTAAAAGGCGATCAACATACCGTATTTATCGGCGTATAATACGCACCCTAACTTTAAAAGGGAAGTTTCAGGAAAAAAACTTTTCACAGCCCCCATAGTATAACACGCAGCCACAGTTTACCCTCTATTTTCGGGGTAAAAAAGTGAGTGTTATACACCAATAAATACAGTATATATTTTTTATTTGGCTATAGTAATAATTTAAGCTAATATAATCCTCACTTTGCCCTTTCCTTTTCTAAATGTAATCCTTTCTACAGCTATACAGTTCCCTCTCTCACCAAAACAGCCAAACTGTTTGAAGATTATTCTCTTGGGAATCTTTTAGAATAAAATCAAAGAGAATTTTTTTTTAAATGACTCTCCCAGTCACATAAAGGTGCAACATAAATATTATGGGAGCCCGTTACATTGACATCATGAGCTCCAATGTGATTGGTGTTTAAATGTTATATTTAAATTATCAACATTTTCTTTTTTTACTGTAGATTTCAAATCTATTTTACAACCTAATTAATACTAGGTTCACCCATAGGACTGGAGCCCCAGTGAATTATAGGTTAGAAAACTGCATCAGCTATCTGTATTCAGACTAGTCTTTTCTAATTGAATCTCCATATGATTACATGTAGACAGCGAAGGCAGATGGGAAGAGGTGGTATTGAGCTAGACATATGTTTAAAGGTGTTAAAGCTTGACCTGGGAAATATGTAGAAAGTAGCATAAAATTCCATATACTGGCTAGAAAAAATATATAATATATATATAACTAATATTTAATGTTCTAGTTGACTAAAATTATAGAACTGTACATAACAAATTTAATCCTAATTAAAATAAACTGTATACAAAAACACCTTAATGCAAATAACTTACCAGTTCAGATATCATATTGCATCTATATTACATACTATCTTATTTATGAAATTGCTGTTACTCTTCACAGATCACGTTAATGATACCTCCATTTATCTATATGAAGGATTAAATGTTTCCTGTGCCCCTACTTGCACAGTGCACATTACATCCATGTTGACTGTGAGCATTATTTAGATCCCAAAGAACATGCAGGAAATGGGGGTGTCCAATCCCTGTAACATGTGAATCTTTCTATTGGTTAGTAGAGCACATGCATTGCATTATTGGTTGCAATATGAGTCATGACACAGCTCAAAAAATTGTTGAATATGTTATTTATCAGAGTGGCAGTTTATTTTATTTCTACAGAATCTCAGAACAAGAGTTAAAGAAAAAAATGAGCAGGAAATTTGTAGTTACCTTTACCATTTTTGAAACAGAGTAATTTAAATAGAATTTATCTACGTTAATTTTCTACTGTTAATTAATTTGCAATTGCAGCATGCATTTTATGTTGTTTCAGTTAAGTTTACAACACTGTGATCTTGCTTAATGCATGACAGGTTAGCTTTTACAGAACCATGACATTTTCAAATTGGCCTTGAATGATATCTCTTTGCCATATGCAGTATTTATTACTGAACCTGACATCACTTCTTAAATGCAGGACAGCCTGCATACTGGAAAAATGCAGATGGAGATGTGTTTTTATTCAGCTGAATGGATCACATTATCTTTTGTCATAGTTGGGTGCATATAAATGGTTTTACATTGTTCCAAGACTTTTAAACAGTTTGTGCAACATTTTCCCTGCATGAATTAATAAATAAGTAGCCTGTTAAAGCTTTTGGCAAAATATCTGGATTTAGTAATTTCATTTTCAATAATGTATTTGTGTGTTCCCTTTGAGCCTTTAATTCCCTGTGTTTTTTTTAAATTCAAAGATATTCCTTTTATTTGTACTTTAAAATATGATGACATCAGTACTTTGGATGCAAGTAATACACAAGTATTTTTAAAAAAATAAATCAAGGAAGCTATATGGAATGCCTAATACTGTAGGTGTCATTATGCTTAGCATGAATCTTTTTACACAGCTCTAATTGTCATATTTCATATCTACATTTATTAACCATCATAATATGTGCTAAGCTTCATAAACACTTAAGACTACTTTTGGCACTAATTTGCCTATGCCAATTATTACTATCATTTTTATTATTTGAAATTATTATAATTTATTAATAAATATTATTATTTCTGTCTTTTCATGCTTCTAAAAATATTGAATTGTTTTTCAATGAGTTACAAAAATTCCTTCAAAGATAGTAACACATGCAGGGGCATTAGTGTTTATAGGCCATGCCAGATTATAGTATATGGAGCCCAAACATGCAGTTTTAAAGACTGCATGAGCTTCATACAACAAATTGACAGTACATATGTTAGAAATGCTGTAAAAGTAAAACTGGGGTAACAGTCAGAAAAAAAAAATCATTATTTAATTACTACATTTCCAGTGAATCATTTAGAAAGAGGGCCAAAGTGACAAATTCTATGGAAACCTTAAGACCTGTTATCTAACAGAACTTGGTTAAGGCTTTAGACTATTTACACATTTTGCCACTGTTCTCTCATTCCAAATCCTGTAATGGATCTTCAAAGGACTAATGCATGGGGGACCTTGAACAGCAATGACCCACCCTGCTAAATTATTACATTAGTAATATCTGCTGGCCTCAAAAGTCAGTCATCTCCCATAGGTTGCTTGGTTTTTTATTAGCTTTTAAATAACCTAATCTTCTCAGTAATAAAGAAACTTTATTTTTGGTAGCTTAAGCTTAAAAAAAAATATAAATTTGGTTGATGTCATAGAAATATAGATACCATAGATATATATATATATATATATATATAAGTAGATAGATAGATAGATAGATAGATAGATAGATAGATAGATAGATAGACAGACAGACAGACAGACAGGCAGACAGATAGACAGATATATAGACAGATACATTTTATTCTTTCTTCAGTGATTTAAATGCATACTATACGTTTTTACATTGCCAAATGGTTTATAACATTTGTATGAGATGTCTGGATATGTGTTTCTTTAATATGAACTAAAACTACTGCTCTTAAAAAAAAGTGGTTTTAAAAAATTGGTTGACTGACAGCCCACATGAAAGATCAAAAGTCCTTGTCAGCGGTCCAACTGCTGCAGCTAGATCAAGCCCTTAAAATAGTAATAGTCAGCTGAAATTAAGTCCCATGCATTTTGGAGTCTACCATACAATGTTGTCTTTGAAATATTTAACTTAAGTCCTATCTGTTTACGCAGATTTAATTTTACAGTCTTACTACTTTAACATTTAACAAAGGAAACATATGTTTTTATATAACAGTCACATTGATTTTAAACTAGATTGTTTTACCTTATTCATTTTCTTTTTTGTTTTCCTAACTAGTGAAAAAGTCCATAGATTTTAAATCTAGAGGATTTAAATTGTTTCCAGGGAAAGACCTCAGCAGCAAGTTTTCTATCTGTGAGTGTAACCATTTTGTTCCTCTTTTGGTGCAACATTGACCTCTTGTGTCTGTGTTTGTTTTTCAAAATTAAGATAATACAGCTTAATATGACTATATTTTATGTTAATTGTTAGTCTGCATGCAGCTCACTCTGTGTAATTTACCAACATAGCTTAAAGGTCTGATATCAAAGCTAAATTAAACATTTAGGAGTTTATGTATTAACAGTTTCAGCATTCCCTTTCAGTTAAAATATTGGTATATTAAAAATCATTAGACTTCACACTGTAAGATGACTTGTAACAATGACATATGACTTTTTTTTTTACTAAAATAATTACATGCTCACTCCATACCATAAATTATCCATAATATCATCATCAAATGTATTTTCAGATTCAACCTTTGCTGTGATATATACATTTAGAAGACATTTGTGCTGACTTGGAGATCCAACTTATTTTGTTGTTTATTCAGTCTTTGTAATAGTTCATAAGGGGCCAGCTAAGGCACCAGGAGAAAAATGGGGTGGGGGTTGACTAGCTAAGGTCTTGTTAGCTTCAAAAAAGACTAAAAATGCATGTATATCATTGACATTTGACATGTATTTTTGCAACTTGTCTTACACTACTCCGTGGTGCATTTTTACCTGCATTGCAATACTGGCACCATGTAACCACTTAAGGACCGGAAGGATTTACCCCCTTAATGACGGGCCATTTTTTGTGATATGGCACTGCGTCACTTTAACTGACAATTGCATGGTCGTGCGATGCTGAATAAAATTGGCTTTTTTTTTTTCCACAAATAGAGCTTTCTTTTGAAGGTATTTAATCACCTCTGCGAGTATCATTGTTTGCATTATAAACAGAAAAAGAGCGACAATGTAAAAAAAAATAAAAAAAAAATCTTCATCAATTTTGGTCAATATGTATTCTTCTACATATTTGTGGTAAAAAAATGCAATAACCGTGTATTGAATAGTTTGCGCAAAAGTTATAGTGTCTACAAAATAGGGAATAGATTTATGGCATTTTTATGGCATTTTTAATTATTTATTTGTTTTTTACTAGTAATAGCAGTGATCTACAATTTTTAGTGGGACTTTGACATTGCGGAGGACAGATCAGACACTTTTGACACTTTTTTTCGACCATTGACATTTATACAGCGATCAGTGCTATAAAAATGCACTGATTCATGCATAAATGTCACTGGCAAGAAAGGGGCTAACACTATGGGGCGATTAAGGAGTTAAATGTGTTTCTAACTGTGAGGGGTGTTTCTAACTGTGAGGGGATGGTAGTGACTAGAGGAGGAGACATATTGCTGTTCCTACTTAGTAGGAGCCACCATACAGCTACGGCGACTCAAAGGAACCTGCCATCTTGCCGCCCTATAATGACAGCAGCTGGTTGGCAAGTGGTTAAAGCAATTTACCTATTAAAGTTCAATGTAGGCATTAATGTATCTTATGGTATAAAATAAGCCCCATAGTTAAGGTAAGTAAGTGAGGTAAAACAGAAAAAAAATATTTATATAAGCTATATAAGCCTATGAAAGCCTAAATAAGCTTACTGGCCATCCAATTAAAAACCATAGGCATTGAATCTTGTCCCACCTTAGAGGATATAAGCCTATAAAAGCCTCCACTGTCCTGGAAAGGCTTTCCACAAAGTCTTGGAGTGTTTCTTTGTGAATTTGTGCCCATTCAGTCAAAAAAGCATTCAGTCAACTCATGATGTTAGATGGAAAGACTTTGCTTAGTGTTTCAATCAAAGTTCAATTCCATTCCAATGGTGTCTAGTAGGGTTATGATCAAAGGTCTGTGCAGGCCACACACATTTCTCTGCGTTAGACTCATCAAATCATGTTTTTATGGTGGCTTTGGGTACAGGGTACAATCATGCAGGCATAGAAATGGGACTTTCCCCAAAAATTTTAAAACAAGGTTGACAGCACACGCAAAATACTTTGTGCTGTATGCTACAACAAAAGTTTATGTTAAGGCAAAACCTTTTTTTTTAAATGTAGTAAGGAATAGTTAGAGCCTCTGTCACATTTTTTTTGCAAATGCTATGTTCCTGCTGAAGAGATTTACCCCTCTTTGTCCTGGTAACCATTTTCACAGAGATAGAAAGTGATAAGAAATGCAATATTTTAGAGGCATTTTTAGGTGACTTCCATTCTCCCCTTCTGTTCCCCACTCACCAGATCCTTGCACCCCTGCAGGGATAAAGCACATGTAGTGAGTGTAGTGGAAGTCCTCAGAGAAATCACCTCTTCCTTAGCTCAGCAAACAATAGGATATGCTTCCAATAAATAAGGTTGCAGTAATTACCTCCTCCGTGGTAAAGCACAGGATATCATGTGGGTGTACTGGTCCTTATCACAATGCACCACCATTGTAATTAGGACCAGAACACCCACATGATATCCTGTGGTCTACCATGGAGGAGGTAATTACTGCAACCTTAATTATTGGAAGTGGCTCAACCCCAGAGGGGCATAAGGATTCAGATACCCTATCTTTTGCTGAGCTAAGGAGGAGGTGATTGCTCTGAGGACTGCCTTTACACTCACTAAATGCGTTTTACCCCTGCAAGGGTGCAAGGATCTGGTGAGTGGGGAACTGAAGGGGAGCATGAAAGTCACCTAAAAATTGCTACATAGGCACATGTCACTTTGGACTAACACAAGTCACTTGAAACTTGTAATTTTTGCACAACTAAAGACTGAACTAATAATTCATTTTTTTCACTTTTTTTCACTTGAATTTGTTATTTATCGCCACAATTAATTTGGATGTAATTTTTTCTGCACATTCATTATATACTAGTTGGATGAATCGTTTAGTGATGAAATTTGGTTGCAAATGCTGATCTGATGAGATTATTCACTACTACACTACGCACATTTATTTCAACATTACAGGTTGGCACACACGTCTGCAATCAGCATAACCAATAGTGCAGTATTAGTATACCCTTTTTTTTAGGCACAGAACACCCTTCATGACATCTACCTCACATTGTAACTAATCACATTACCTATCACTCAACACTCATTTATAAAAGAGTGACTCACTTTGAATTATTACCCTTCAGGTGAAGGTAGTGTTTATCACCTATGTTTTGCACATTCAACTGGGAAGAGTGACTCACTGTAAAGGCCTACTGATTGTTGGCCTGAGTAGTAAAACATACACTGTGCAACTGCTATAGCAAGAAAGAAAAGTGAAGAAACTATTACATTTTAAAGTGACATGTAATTT
Organism: Rana kukunoris; assembly: GCA_029574335.1. Lineage (NCBI taxonomy): Eukaryota > Metazoa > Chordata > Amphibia > Anura > Ranidae > Rana > Rana kukunoris. The sequence goes on along the minus strand of CM056053.1, from coordinate 437,571,969 downwards.
TAGTTCCCATTAGGCCACGTACACACGATCAGACCAAACCGATGAGACTGGTCCGACGGACCGTTTTCATCGGACCATCACTGAAGTGGTCTGATGGTCTGATGTGCGTACACACCATCAGTCCAAAATCCCATCGGACCAGAACGTGGTGACGTAGAACACAACGACGTGCTGAAAAAACGAAGATCGATGCTTCCAAGCATGCGTGGACTTGATTTTGAGCATGCACAGGTTTTTGGTCCGATGCTTTTGTGTACTAACCCTCGTTTTGGTCCGATGGACAGGTTTCCAGCGGACAGATTTTAAAGCAAGTTTTAAAACTTTGGTCCGATGGACAACGTTCCGATGGGCCGTACACATGATCAATTTGGTCTGATGAAACTGGTCTTCAGGCCAGTTTCATCGAACCGGTCTGATCGTGTATACGCGGCCTAAGTTTTCTATGCATGCAAAATGTGTTGCCAAATAAAAATCACAATCAAATGTAATCATAAGTATATTCCTTTTGGCTTATTCAAGAGTTGTCACTATATCCAAAAATGATCAGGAAGAAACATTGGGATGGAATTACTAAAAACAAATAGACTGTGCACTATGTAAGTGCAGTTTCTGCAGAGCTTAGTAAATGAAGAGAAGCTCTGCTTACTTTCATCCTCCAATCATTTGCAGGGAAAAATGCTGTTTTTCTTATGGGTATTCTTTGTAAAGTGAAGCCTCATCTCATTTGCAAAGTTCAAAGTCACCAGTATTGTCTGTGGTCCCCCTTAATTTGACCTTTATATTGCATTGTGTCTCTTGTTGCTGTTTCAAATCTATATATTTAAGATTTACTATCTCAGAGATATGATATGGGTTAAATAAGAGTTCTTTTGACCAAAAGTGAAAGCTTCAATATAATAAACATGTATTAGAGCTTATATAAAGCTTATATAAAGTCTAATATAACACACAAACTATCTATCACCTTAAGAAGCAGGAAATAGCAGTTTAAAATACAAAGTCTTTACATGGAGAGATACAGAGCATATTCCTCTAAAACATTAAAGTACAGACATATTTAGTTACAACTACCACAGACCCTTTTCCATAACTACCCTTTTAGAACCACCCTGCAGGCCATCCTTCTATAAAAGTGAGCTCCCTTCTCCTCCCATCTGGAGTATATCTCTCTATGCTGATGTCTCATTGGTTAGCCTAGCTTGGATCAGGTTTGGAGGCCTTACTACATAAGTCAGCCTCCTTTCAGGCAAATCCTGCAGACTATATCCGGGCAGGAGATTTAATAGAATTTTCCCAGATTTACAGGTGAGGCAATCTTCAATGCACATCCCAGCATGAGGTCAATTGAAGAAAGTAGGTTTAACACAATTGAATTGTCTCTCCAAGCTTGGGGCTCCACATAGTCTACTTTTAATAAAAGGGCTTTCCTAGGTGCTAAATGAAATAAATTCAGCAGGCTTAATGAAATATATTCAGCAGGCTAAATAAAATATATTCAGCACGCTAAATGAAATATATTCATAATTACGATATATATTCATATATACAGCTATTTAGTGGAGGTTACCCAATAAAACCATAAGGCAGCACTCTGTATGAAGGTGACCAGCCTGATAGAATCAGCCATTTACCTCTCTAAGCCAGGGACAATGAGCAGAACAAAAATCTTCAAATGTCCACTTCAAATCTCCTGGAACTAGCATTTAGGCAGCAGTGTAAAATTATCAAATGTCGTGCAATGCTTATACCCTAAATAATATTGCCTATTGCACCAGTAAGTACATTTTTGTGGAGATAAGTCCGCTAGTAAAAACCGTGATAAGTTCTTTCAACACCATCTCACAAATAAATTTTAGTCTGGATGCTGGCCATGGTGCAGGACTATTGAACAGGTAAGTATGAAGTCTTTGGTTCCACTTTAAGTATCCTTGTTTACCCAGAAGTGCTTTTTTTTTTTTTAAGTAATACAGTATATGTATAAGCTCAATAATGGCATGCAATGCCAAGCTGCGGTTTCCAAAGCGAGCAAAGTCCTTTTATTGTATTAAGAGAGGTATGGACTTCAGAGATAGAGATATAATTTTGCCCCTGTACAAATCATTAGTAAGACCTCATCTGGAATATGCAGTCCAGTTTTGGGCACCAGTTCTCAAAAAGGATATCGGAGAACTGGAGAAAGTGCAAAGAAGGGCAACTAAACTGATAAGAGGCATGGAGGAGCTCAGCTATGAAGAAAGATTAGAAAAACTTAATTTATTCACTCTTGAGAAGAGGAGAATAAGGGGGGATATGATCAACATGTACAAATATATAAGAGGTCCATATAGTGAACTTGGTATTGAGTTATTCACTTTAAGGTCAACACTGAGGACAAGGGGGCACTCTTTACGTCTGGAGGAAAAGAGATTTCACCTCCAAATACGGAAAGGTTTCTTCACAGTAAGAGCTGTGAAAATGTGGAACAGACTCCCTCCAGAAGTGGTTCTGGCCAGCTCAGTAGATTGCTTTAAGAAGGGCCTGGATTCTTTCCTAAATGCACATAATATAACTGAGTACTAAGTTTTGTAGGTAAAGTTGATCCAGGCTAAATCTAATTGCCTCTCGGGGGATCATGAAGGATTTTTTTCCCCTCCGGTAGCAAATTGGATCATGCTCTGCTGTTTTTTTTTGCCTTCCTCTGGATCAACTGTGGGTATGGGGTTGGGTGTATGGGATGTACTGTGTTTTATTTTGTTTGTTTATTTTTTTTTATGGTTGAACTGGATGGACTCATGGGCACAGTTAACATTGATATGAGTAAATGTCCAGGCACTTATATGTATAAATATTCTAAAAAGTTACTCATTATATTTGTCACCAACTTAGGATGTATATCTCATATTATTATTTATAGCCTTGCCTTTGTATGGTCCTTTTTTCTATAAACATTAGCACTTATTTTAAATTATGTATGTGTAATTGACTGGCTGAAAAGAGTAGGCTTCATAAAATAAGGACAACTAGTTATTTTGAAATGATAACATAACACAGGTGTTTTAAAGCTTAATTTATGTTGGGAAACAATTCTAACCTTGAAGATGTGCTACTTAAATGAAAAGCATTGACACTAAACATTGTGGAGCTTATTAACCTATTTAAAGAGTATAACTTTTCACAAAGAGTAACAGAATTAAACAATAGTAATTTTCCTAAAATAATACATGGCTTTAGGAAATTTACCAACTGAATTATGAAAATGAAAAACTCTAAAAGCTTTGATGCAAATATTTTGAGATATACAAAGCAATAATTACATTTGGAAATTGATTATTATAAATTGCCTTGTTTACAGGATTTATAAGTATGGACTATAGGAATTTATATATTATATTGGTCTTCTGAATGAATGTAATGTTTAAAAGACACAAGATACTTGATTTTATCTCTTATGCCATGTAAGCACGATCGGTTCATCCGATGAAAACGGACGGATGGATTTTTTCATCAGATATCCGATGAAGCTGACTTTCATCAGTCTTGCCTACACACCATCAGTTAAAAATCTGTTTGTGTCAGAACACGGTGATGTAAAACACTACGACGTGCTTAGAAAAATGAAGTTCAATGCTTCCGAGCATGCGTCGACTTGATTCTGAGCATGCGTGGATTTTTAACCGATGGACTTGCCCACAGACTTCATCAGACCATCTTTTTTTAACCATCAGGCTGCGTACACGGATATGTCCGCTGAAACTGGTCCGCCAAACAGTTTCAGCGGACAAATCCGATCGTGTGTACGACCTAGCGGACAGGTTTTTCCAGCGGACAAATTTCAAAGCATGCTTTGAAATTTGTCCGCTGCAAACCTGTCCGTCCGACATGTCCGCTGGTTAGTACGCCTAACCAGCGGACATAAATCTCCCGCATGTGTCAAATGGATTCGACGCATGCGTGGAAGTATTTTACTTCCTGTAGTGGTGACGTGGCGGCGTCAACGTCAACGTCACCGCCATGTCCTCAGTCAGAGAGGATTTTCATCCAATGGTGTGTACACGCCATCGGACCAAAATCCGAGGAGACATGCCCCCCCTGGAAACGGTCCGTTGGACATGTTTGAGTGGACATGTCTCCTCGTCTGTACGCGGCCTCAGATCATTTTAAAACAGGTTCTAAGTTTTTTCACCGATGGGAAAAAAAAACGATGGGGCCCACACACGATCGCTTCGTCCAATGTAAACGGTCCATCGGACCGTTTTCATCAGACGAACTGATCGTGTGTACGCGGCATAAGTCAAATAATAATAATAATAAAAACAAAAAAAAAACATTTATTTTGTTATATAATATAAATAGAAGCAATAGTACAACTTCTATCAATGGAGGATGGGACAGAAATGGAGAGCATAGTCAGTACATGAGTGCAAATAGCTGGTTTCTTAGCTCTATTAACTTCTTTAGCACAAGAAGATTACCACTATTTGTGTTGGAGGGGAAGGGCAGAGGACAGAAGCTTTTCAACTAAAGGAGCAGGCAGCAGCACAAGGCACAATGCCCATCACTAAGACTGTAAGTAATATAAGTAATGTCCCATGTGCTGATTTTTAAAACATATTTTTTGACTAAGCTTACAGTTAAAGTTAAATAGACTGTGCACTTTGCAAGTGCGGGTTCACTAATTTTTCTCACAGCTTGGTGAATATGATGTTTTTCACTTTGTAAAGAATACCCAATCCGATGCAAGAAAAAAATGCATGTTTGTTTCCATATGAATGATGGAAATCAGCAGAGCTTCACCACATTCACTAATCTCTGGGTAAAATGAGTGCAACTGCACTTTCAAAGTGCACAGTCTATTTGCCTTTAATAGATAGGTATGGTGCGTGACACTGCGCTGCTAAATAGAAACAATATTTTAAAGCAGCTGACATGGCTGTTTGATGGAAGCAAAAAATCTAGAAATAATAAAAAAGTGTCGCGCTATACAAACTAGAGCAATACATATATCTACATATAGTTAAAACTCATTAATAAGCAATAAGAAATAAAAAAAAAAAATTAAGCACCCAGTGTCAATGTCAAAACACTAAAGTTGACAAAAAAGTCCACTGAAAAAACTGCAAAGCAATGTGATTCCAAATGATGAGATGATGAAAACACCAGATCAATTCAGTGCAATTCCTTGAGTAACGGTGACAGAACCCTCCACCAATGACGATGCAGGCTTACCAGAAAATTCAGACCCAAGTAAACATACGTTCAATGAGTCAAAATGGGCTTAAAACCAGAAGGATGTCCTGACGTGTCTCCACCAACAGAGGATCAGCGGCCAATATCCAAACTGATATCATAAGGCTTGTAGATATATATCTCAAATTTTCAGCAATATACTCGATCACAAGTAGAGAGGGAAGAGAGAAAAAGGCAACATAGCATAATACTGTAGCTGAACGAGAAATTTTAATAAGCAGATGCACTTACAATTATAGCAGTGAACAACGCATGTAAAAAATCAACAGCAGCGTCCCCTGGCGCGTTTCGTGTTAATACACTTCTTCAAAGGGTGACTAACTGCCGTAACCTCCTCATTTAAATAGGTGTAGGCCCCCATATTGTAAATCAAACCCACCTGTGTTTCAGGAAATAACTTGGCCCGATTGGTACATCCATTTCCGGTATGGAGACGCCATACAGCTCTGGCGTGCGTTCCATACCTCACTAACAAGCCGAGAGTGCGTTCCAACTAGCGGTGTCCCCGGAACCCAGTGGAAATCCGCCATCCGATGACATCCATACTGTGTGTGTTCCGGGTGTGACGTCACAGAACGTGCGTTCCACACCTCAGCTTCAACGTCGAAGCGTGCATTCCACGCCTCAACCCCGGAAGGAAACAGACTCACATTCTGAATGCGCTCATGACATAACGTCAGGCGCCACATCCGACGCAATAAAGGGATATATGCATATTAAAGGAGAAAATGCATATAATCTATAACTAGAAATTAATATTAATGCTAATATTCAAAAACAAACCTACAGTCATCTAAGGAAGACCCATGTAAACTATAGATCAAATTCTAACAATGAGGGGTAAATAATAACTGTTTAAAAAGGAGCAGAACAAGTAAAAACTACCATATTAAGTGCATAAAATGTACACAGACATTAATGCTCTGTATACCTCACTAGAATAATGACTCTGTTACACTATGGAACGGACCCCGCAGAGCCCTCTCAATGTTCCAAAAAATTGTGCATTGGTTATATGTAAACACAGGAGCCTGAAAATGTAATAAAATAAGAAAATATATAATAAAAATATATAAAATAAAATTATATATATAAAATAAAATTGCATGTTTAAGCTGTTAGGAGAAAACATGCAAATTAAGTTCATGGGTTGGATTCACAACATGAAGTAAATCTAAACAACCAATATATTAAAACATATAGAAATAGACAGATCAATATCATATTCACATAATAAATCATTAAAAAATTGACAGAAAAAATGTCCCTGATTAAAACAAAATAAAACAAAGTATTTGCCTTTAATAACCTCATAGGCTGTTCAGTTTGCAATGTATCGTGTAAAAGATACAATCTAATCTAGTAAAGTAAAGTAAAGACAAATTGGAGCTTGCTGGATTAGGGCCAGGCAATGTTCTACCTTTGTTCTTCAAAAACAGGTAACTGATTGAAAAAGAGAATTGGGTATTATAGGCAGTCCTATCAAATAATATCAACACTGAGTTAACCATTAGACTGCTGCAGAAGCTGGGTCTGTGTGTAAATCTGAAGCTCTGACACTCAACTATCAGATGGAAGCTATTGGGGTGGCTGTACAGCTGCCCATTTGCTCCCACACAACCCACCATTGGTCAATCCTCTGGTACTTTTGCTGGGTTTCATGCTCCCAATGGTGGACCCAGTACTGGGTTAGAGAATCTCACCAGATATAAGGGGGGGTGAATCAGTATAACTTAATTTGATAACTTCCCCTTCCTACTAAGATGCTAGAAGTGAAATGTAAAACATCACTTCCAGGTCTGACTGTCACTTTCCTACCCGCTGAGGATAGGGAAAAAAGTTTATGGATTGTTATCTGCACTCTGTTATGTACAAAAGACCCCTGTTGTCTTTTTAAAAAATACCTATCACCAATTAAAATTACATTTGGACTTGTTGTACCATGTGTAATGAAAAATAAAGTGTTGTGAAAAAAACTACACAAAAAACATTGATTGTGCTACACATGTTACATATTGCCACATATGCGAGCAAACATTATATGGCCATTATTTAAGGTTATCGCTAAACTGATGACCTGTAGGGGCCTTTAAAATATCATCTTAATATTTAAGGTATCAGAGTTTTTTGCCATTTAATGAGAGCAATTTTACAGTGGTTGTAAAGGATCTTTTTTTAAACCTAAAATTCTATACTTATACTTGCCTGCTCTGTACAGTGGCATTGTACAGAGCAGCCCCAAACCTCCTATCCTACCCCCCCCCCCCAATCAGCACTCTCTGCTCTTCCTCTTCTGTGTCAGTCTCCATAGCTACTTGCTATGGGGACAGATGTATGCCCTTTTTTTCCGAGCCAGGCTGTGTGCATCCATAAACACACACAGCACAGCTAGGCCCTGCCCTCTAATCTCTACTCACAGTATTTGACTGAGAACAGCAGGAGACAATGGATCACTTTATTGCCTCTATGTCCTGAATAAAATAGATCTATTCAGTGTGTATTGTGATTATCTGAGATTGGCCACAACTGACCATATGGTAAAGATACGCTGTGATTAGCCCTGTATCTACCATGTGATTACTGTGACCAATCACGGTATGTGATCAACACAACAGTACACAATATATGGCATGAATCAAAGTCTTTCATTGTGTAAAATCGTCATATGGTCTGCTGTGATTGGCCACAATGGTCAAGTGGTACATGCAGCAGGCCAATACACTGATCTGTCATCCACTGTGTCTGGTGGACATACTGTATAATGCCATGGGCCACTCTATGGCATGATCATAGGCGGAGATAATATGACCTCCACCCAGACAATATGGCTCCTGCCCGGCCATTAGATGTCATAATAAATGAACTCCAGCATCCATACATAGGAGTTATGAAAAGATGTAGACCCTTAACCCAAAGGAAATCAGTGAAATGAAAGCATCAGTGAGGTAGTTCATGGATATTTTTTCGCAGGAAAGAGGTACGTATAAGTGGAGTAATTGTTAAGCTTTAGAGGAGGGTTGATTGGTACTCATTTCCATCCACCGTATTATTAAGTATGAGAGAGCCACATTGTATTTAACAGGGTGTCCTTTTATTGCACCAGTAACCCACTGTCAAGGTGTGATGTAGTATATGCATACAATATGGTATCACCCTCTGGCATTGATTTGCATTGTTTTTACGGGTGATATCCCCAACATAAGAATGTTTGCAGTGCAGGTGCAATGTTCTTTAAGTCCTAAATACTCTTTTGCAGTCAGAAGCCCTCTGAACATATCCTTCAACAACAAAGCTTTAAAAATCAAAAGATGTTCATTTAATTATTTATTTATTTTGTTTTGGCAGACATGGATTTGAAAATCATAAAATAGTCCACTTATAGTGGATATCTATTAGTGTTTACTTTCTAGTACCCTGCCACACCTGGTTTACTTAGTGACACATATGTTTTATCTAAATTTGTCATATAAAAAAAAAAAAAGGAGCAAGTGGCTCAAGGTACAAAATTGTAAAATTACATGCTATGTCTAACAAGCTTATGATGTCAATTACTAGATCTCTGTGGGGAAAAAGAGAATCCCTAGCTGGTTGTCAAATTTGCAAGGAAAACATGACTAATATGGAGTTTACAAATGTTTAGCCTGTCATTTCATTTTACACAGTACATATATATTTAATTTCTAAATTTGTCCCAAGGCATAACTGAATGCTAATCATTTTATAATTATTTAAGTTTATTCTCTGGCTCCACTATGTAAGTATTAGCTAATTGCAGAGATAGTATAAATAGTATAAATATTTTAAATTAATTTTCCTGAAAATAAATAATATCAAGTTTTATATCATATGTGACAACTGTGATTTCCTTTACTAGCTACATGCAATTAAACACTAAAATTTGAATCCAGATACTTTTTAAATCTACACAAAACTTACATTTCAAGTTTCAGGTAGAAGGCCGCAGGGTTCATTCTATCGAGTTTATTATTGATCGTGACTCCAGGTGGACAATTTCCTTTTCACCTGAATTGAGCTGTTAAGGCAAGACTATGATATGATCTGAACAGCATCATACTCATATCTGGAATTAATTCTCTATATATTTCTCTTCTGATGTCACTGCCCCTCCCCCCCAGTTTTTTTTGTTAATATAGGAATAAATGAAACAAGCACTTTGGAGAGGAAAAATAGGAGGGATGTCCCCTCTCAGGCCTCGTACACACGACCGAGGAACTCGTCGTAAAAGACACATCATTTTCCTCAACGAGTTCCTTGTTAGGCTTGTCTTTGCGTACACACTGTCAAGACAAATTTTCTCGTTTTCAAATGAGGTGACTTCAACACATACGATGGCAAGGGAAGTTCTATTCCACTGGCACAACTCTTGGGGCTGCTTTTGCTAATCTCATGTTACTGTGTGTTAGGTAAAAGTTTGGTAAGAGACATTTGCACTTTTCAGTCTGTTACAGCGTGACAAATGTGCTATTTCCATTACAAACGCTACTTTTACCGAAGGTCCGCGGGTTTCTAAGCATACACACCAACGTGTTTCTCATAGAAAACCAGCCCGAGGAACACGATGAGGAAATTGAGACTCCCGTTAAGGAAAATTAGAACTTGCTCTCTTTTTTCCTCCTCGAGTTCCTCATCAGTTTCCTCGGTGAAAAGCATACACACAGAGGCATATCTAGTGAAAATAGCGCCTATGGCAAGCACTGAAACTGCGCCCCTGTCAAAACATTTGAAACCCATCTTTCATATAACCTTAACAAAAAAAACAGCTAACAAAACTAGTGATATTTATCATCCCTTGTGATACCTTTGGTAGTGACATATCCTCTTTATGGAGAAATCTGGGGTTTATTAGACCCCTGGTCCCTCCTCTGGCCTCCAAGGCCAGGTAAATGCAGAACCAATACTGAAAGTGATAAAATCTTCATCACTTAAGGCCTCAGTTTTCACAGAGGAGAGGGAGAAACTGATGTTCCTCCTTCTTCTTTGTGCGCTGCCAATCCGACCAGATGGAATGGGAGAGCCTGGGAGAACAGGGGAGGGCTGTGGCTGAACATAGCAGGGATAGCGCTGCCATTGTCCATTAGCAAAGGTGCTGAAAAGGAGATCCTGCCTATGCTCGGGAGGAGGGAAGAAGAGACCCTCAGACCCTGGTAAGTGCCTTGCTGCCCAGCCACTCAACAGCGCCCCCTTCATATGATGCCCATGGAACTTTCCATGGCTGCCATACCCTAGATACGCCACTGCATACACACAACCATTTTCCTCGGCAAAAAAGCTCTCCCACCAAGTTTCTTGATGGATTCTGTCGAGTTCCCTTGTCGTGTGTACGAGGCTTAGGAATTTTTCCCACCAATTTTTTTCATTTATAGATTCCCCCTTACCCATACCTCTTGTTCCAATTACTTAATTTTCCATTAATTTGTGTATCAGAAACAATGGTCACTAAAATCAATAGTGATAGTGAATCTCCACAGTGGGGTCACAGACAGCAAAAAATATATTTTGGGCTCTAACCTATCTCTATCCAAAACAGAAAAAATGACATATGCATTAAAACCATAGGTGTCATGGAAGCACCAGGTGAAAGGGTATCTCTCCTTTTGTGTCAGTGAGATTATTAAATAAAATACATTTTTAAACCTATCTTCTCTGATTTCTTGAGTAAATTTATGCATACATAACAATTCTGTCGAGGAAATTGTAAGTTGGTTTTAAAACAAAACAAAGATTATGCTCAAGGAGTCGTGTTAATCTTAGACTCTTAATTTAATTAATTCAATAGATTTGTTTTTGTTAAAGTGATTGAAAAGTCTTACTTTTTTTCCAAAATTACAAACATGTCATTATTACCTGCTCTGTGCAATGGTTTTGCAAAGAGAAACCCTGATTCTGTTCTTGTGGGGTCCCGCGCTGGTGGTCTAGGCTTCTCCACTTCTGTAAGTGCCCTTATAGCAAGCTTGGCTCAGCCCCCCCCCCCACTCTTCCCATGGCTGTTGAGCCTCCTGTGAGAGAGGGGAGAGAAAAAATACCCTATTTGTACACACCAGGGCATTTCAGTTACTTTGTTATCCATGGATCAACATCCTAGTCATGAATGCAAATGCATACCCCAAATAACGTGAACACCAAAATAATATTGCACTTGCCAAACCCCTATATCAAGTGCCTAAAAAAAATATACAGCAAATTCAATAAGAAAAAGTGTTGCATCTGTCATGTGTTTCCACATCACAGATACAGTACATAATCCAATTGAAGTGCTGCAAAATAAATAAATACAATTATGACTCATATATGTGAAACTAAAATAAAAATGCAACAATTATATATATGTAAAACAATATTATATAATATATATATATATATATATATATATATATATTGCTGCTTACCCCAGATATTGACCCACACTCAAGTAAAATCAAACTTTCCCATAAACCTGTGTCAGGAACTTCACTGGAATTGGACACCTCCAACCTTCATCCCAAATTGGTAATGCAGAGAGTAGCTCACTCATTTCATCCAAGGGAATACATAAACTCATAGTGCTGTATAGAAATTCAAATGTATTATTTATCAACCCCTAAAATAATGCTACTCACAAATGAACTGCACTACATAAATTGCACAAGAGAAAATCACCTTATTCATAAAGACATATTGCCCCCTTAATGATAAAAAAAATCTATCTAGCAATCGGTAAGCACATATGTCAAACCTGAGTCTTGTGGCGTGACCAGACCTTCTAAAATGTTTGGCCACATAATGCATGACTTGCTCATAAGATTAGTGGGCATAAAGATAGAGGTAAGGAGTAGGCTGCCATTTTCCACTATGTATACGTCCACTTGTCCGACTATAGTGTGTGTGACTGTGTGGTTTCTCAGCATGGAAATTCACTGAAAACTGAGCATGTGCAGAGTTGTCACTGCAGCTAAACATCCCCAGCTGAATTGGGGACATGAACAGAAGGGCAAGATAGAAAGCAGCAGGATCAACTAGGTTTTTTGTAGAATACAGAAAAAAAATCTCATAGCGACTGCGTGGGTATGAACAGCAGGTAATACAGCACTTATTGATAGTTGTTTTATGATGTGGGTTTAGTGAAAATGTAATGATACATTTAATTAAAACCTACCACATTTACATACATGTCTTTAAACCAATAAACCTGAACTCCAAATTTGAAAAAAAATGAAATACTCAGAAGATTTCTAAATACAAAAGCATCTCTACCTGTAATATTCACCTTGTCTCTGGCACAGATATTTGGTAATAACTGGACAGTAGTGTTTCAACATAGATATTTATCTAAAAGTAAACTTTACTTACGCTATATACTCGAGTATAAGCCACATTTTTCAGCACATTTTTTGTGTGCTGAAAATGCCCCCCTCGGCTTATACTTGAGTCACCTTTTTGCGCCTGATCTCCCGGACTTTGGGGACCTGGTACTGGCCGGCTGTAGGTCTCCTGGACCACAATCTTGGCACACATAGCCCCACTCTTCCTCTACAAGTGTGCAAAGTTTGTTGTCTGGGGGACCTACAGCCAGGGAGCACTGAATTTTCAAAGCTGGTTACACCTTCCATAGACTATTATGTTAAATGGTAATTTCTCTAGTGAATGTAGGGACCTGGTACTGGCCGGTCGCAGGACCCGGAACTTGGCACACATGTAGCCCAATTTCTCCTCTACAAGTGTCTGGGGGACCTATGGCCGTTGAGCACCAATTTTTCAAGGCCGGGCACCCCTTCCATAGACTTTCAAGTTGAACGTCAGTCTAATCATGGACCCAGTGAGGCATGGTCACAGTGAGGCATGGGCACAGTGAGGCATGGACACAGTGAGGCATGGGTACAGTGAGGCATGTACTCAGTGAGGCAAAGTGAGGGACAGTGAGGCATGCAGATAGACACCCTAGGCTTATACTCAAGTCAATACGTTTTCTCAGTTTTTTGTGGTAAAATTAGGTGACTTGGCTTACATTCAGGTTGGCTTATACTCGAGTATATACGGTATATCTTATGAGCACATATGTTGGTTTGCTTTGCCTTGCCTACTGCTGTTATCTTGGGGGGGAAAAAAAGCTTACACAGAGATTTTCTTCAACAGATTGTCCCTAGATCACCCTTTATAATAAGAAGTGCCCCAAAAACTGCAATGTTCTAATGAAATCACAGGTATTGGGCAATGGTCGTTTATATTACCTGAGTACCTGTCCTGTTTTACTGTTTGTAGATGTAAAGAAAGTATACCTCTTGAAATTAGTCCATAAAAAGTAATCACATAAATATTATCATACTTAGTATTTTGTAGGGATGAGCTGATCACCTGAATTCGCTTCATGGAGGGTTGGCTGAACATATCCAAAGTTTGGATACCAAAGCTAAACTCCCCTGAACCAAATATTTAAAATAGTTTTTCTTCATACTTAAATCCAATAGCCAAGTGATTGGTAAAAAAAAAAAAAAAAAAAGAAGGTGCACTAGGGCTGGGCACTGTACTAAGCAACGTGTAATTTAAAAAAAAAAAGTTTTTTTAAAAATGCTATTTTACAGAGAAAAGGGAATTTATTAACACTAAAACCATACGATCAAAAATTCCCTATTCCTTTAAAAAAAAATCAAAAACGTGGGGTGTCCCCTAAATCTGCCTGTGGAGTAGCGTTTCTCTCCCATGGCAGCAAAGGGGTTCATTTACTAAACTCAAATAGACTGTGCACTTTTGCAAGTACAATTGCCACATAGCTTAATAAATAAGCTAAAACTTCACTTTACAAAGAACATTCAATCACATGCAAGGAAAATAAAAATAAACAATTTTTGTTTGTGCATTATTGGATGATGGAAGTCAGCAGAGCTCTCCATCATTTACTAAGCTTTGGAGCAACTGCAACTGTTTGCCTTTAGTAAATAAAAAAACAAAAAACATCTCATTATTTTACATTTTCTTTCATGCTGACTTTATTGGTTTGATAATGAATGCAGTAGTGACAACGTTTGCAGGGAACAGTATTTTTTTTTTCTATACGTCACTTTTGCTATACATGTAAAAAAACGTGACATGAAGTCCACCCTAAAATCAATACCAGCCCCCTCTGCTCTGGCATGGACTTAATAGAGCGGCCAGAGCAAAAAAAATAAATGACATAATATACTCCTCAGATTTTGTATTGATTTTACAGGGGAACCCCAAGCAAAAAATAGGATGGGTCCCTCCCCAAAGCACATAACATATCCTTAATCTGAGAACACATCTGGCAAGCCACATATCCCCTCAATTCTTTCTCTTCCCCACAACCCTGGCCTGGTGTTTGTGGGGGTGTGGAGGGGGAACTCTTTGGAATGTGGAAGCCCCCCTTTAAGATAAGGGGCCCCCCACATATATGACCCTCTCCTTACTTAAATGAGTAACTTATTCACAAAAAAGTCAGTTGTAAACAACTACACACACAAAGCTTTTTAAAGAAATTCAGCATTGTAAATCTAGCATAAATGGACATTGCCCATAAATCATCAAAAGAAAAAGCCCATTGATAAGTTGACCTGTCCATTTGTACTACGCTCCCACCACAAATGGCAGCTCTCTAGAGCAGATCATTCTTAGTATTTAGCATGGTTGTAGTTTTAAAACCACAATCCATTCAGAATCTTTTAAAAAAAAAGCCAAATATCTGGTATACATTTCTTTTTGGTTCAAATTCTACCTTTTCGCTTTCATATATTTGCAAATAAGGCTGTGAAAATCTCTCCTAACTAAAGTTGCTCCTGAGGTTGCTAATGGTTCCTTGAGCAGTGAAAAGTGATCACCTACCCTGACCACCATTGCAAGTAAACAATTTTCCACTTATTACTAATGCAAGGGTTCAGGGCTGTCTTAATGAGAGGGCACACCTGGGCACTGCCCAGCGGCCCCAGCTGCATGTGGAGCCCCTGCACTTTCCCCAAAGCAGCTGGTCCTTGAGCCCATGCTGCCCCGAAAATAGCATAGTAGCTCATTATAAATTACTTACCTCAGATTGAAGCCCATGCAGCTGTCCCCGTACAATGCTCCAACGGCCGACATCTCTCCCGGGGGTTACTTCCGGGTATCGCGGCTCTGGCACTGTGATTGGCTGTGATGACATCAGCACATACAGGGGACAGGGGATGTCTCCTAAACCGTGTAGGTATCCTCGTAGTATTTGCGCAGAAATTTGCGCCGGTGCAAAGTAATTCCCGAGGCGTAAGGCGGAGTAATTCAAATTGGGAAGGACGTGGTCGTGTTACATTGAAATGAGCCGTGACCCCATGCAAATGAAGGGCCGGCCGGATCACGCATGCGCACATGAAGCAGACCATGGTCAGCACCTCTGTGCGCATGCATACAACTCGGAAACGGCACAATCAGTGAAATTGGAAGTGGACCCGGGCAACTTAGTGAACTACGCAGAGAGCTTAAATAGACAGACACAAACGCACTTCCACTAAAGTACATCCCTTTGTATCCCTTCCTATACAGCAAGGTGCTTTTGTTCTGTTGTTTATTAGCGTTTGTTTGTTTGTGACGTGTCTTTGAGATATTTGGGGACTGTTTTGCAGAGTGATTTTTGTCTTTTCTGTGAGTTTTCTTTTTTGTGTTTTTTTTTTTAATTATATTTTTGCTGGGCATTTTTATTTTTTGCTGGTCATTTTTTTTTAAAAAAAAATTTGGTTCTGTTTGTGAATGATTTTGGAATGTGGGGGTGACATTCCTGCCGGAAAAGGGGTGTCACCCTCATTTGTGGTGGAGAAGTGATCCCCAGGTCCGTGTGAATGGTGTATGAATGTACAGTGACATAATTGGAGCCGTGGCGTTGCTGCTCACAAGTCCTGCATGGTGGGCTTGTGCTAATCCAATTTGATGAGGATGTGATGTGTCTATGCTAGGGACCACAGTGGTGTGCATGCATGCATTCTCATTGTGCCATGATTAATGTGTGTGTTTAATGTGCAAACATGCCTAATGTGAGCTGGCTCCTGGCTGCTCTTCCCTCAGAAGATGGGGTAGCCTCGGTTAGGGGGGGATTGTCTGGTTCAGGGGTCAGGTCATCACTTATGTCAATCCCCAGGCCCTTTCTCACTGCGAAGTTGTGCAGCATGCAACATGCACCGCTGATCTGGCATACAAAGTTTGGGGAATACAACAGGGTACCATGGGGGGTTCCAGATAGGAGTCATGAGATGGGCTCCCAGTGCATATGCAGAGTCACCCTGAAGGGATAAGACAGGAGGATGTTAGTAGTGCATGTGCCCCTTGTGATTTCAGCATCATGGGGGGGACACCAACCAGCCAGCTGTCCCCATACATGTTCTGTTCGAAATCTGTGGGGATGGGGCTAGGATTGTATATGTAGCTGTCATGGGTGTCATGGGTGGTGTCATGTGTTGGGCTGGTGATGTCCTCCTGCAGGGTTGTGGTTAATTCCAGGATGGCATGAGGGGTGAATCTGAAGATGCGAGACACCTCAGACTCACTCATGCCAAAGATGTCTATGCGTGTGTGATATATCAAGTGAAGAGTGAGGGGCTTGTATCAGAGAAGAATATTGTATTAGATTAGATTATTATATCCATTAAGGTTTTAAAGGGCTATTGAAAGATAGTGAGACCGTGTTTGTAATTTGTATGTATGTTATGTATTGATGTATATATGTATGTATATATTTTTTGTAATGTTTATAAAAGCAAATAAAAAGTTTTTGTAAAAAAAAATCCTCCAGTAGTATAGCTTTGAGCATGGATGCCTCTTTCATGTTGGCATACAGTTTGTTGTCCAGCAAGTGTGACTGCTCAGCTCCTCACTAACCGTGTTGCTGTAGCTGACATGTAGACGGATTGTCTAATTTTATTCCACCTTTTATATGGACTAATTTTAGACAGGACGTGCAGCTGTTGCGCACAGCGCGTAGCCTGCGCTGCACCAACTTACTTTTGTGGATCCCCGTAACTCCCTCATTTGCATATTTGAATAGCAAATCAATGGTGTGTCTAGTGCAGTTTTGCGTGCACGGATGCGCCGGTCTATCGAAATTATGCCGGTCGAAAAAAATTAGATTTCATGCGTATATCGTTTTGGGGATGCGGCGCATCGATACGCATGTGCAGATTTAGACGTACGCCGCGCATCTCCTGTAACGCCGGCGTAATGGCTCTGTGAATCTGGCCCAGTGTTTCTTTTATTTGTTATTATTATACATTGTATTTAAATATTACTATTGAAATTCGTTTTTTTTTTTATTTACAGCACGTACATGTTAAGAAATGTATCTGCTCTGGGAGTCATATTCTAAGCACACTCTATTCCTTATTATTTTATTTAAAACTTTTGCAACGTATTGACCACACTAATGTACCATGAGCTGTAGGTATAATCATTTTAACAGGGGTCCCCTGAGACCTGATAATTATTACAAGGGTTTCTCCTGGGTAAAAAGGTTGAGAAAGGCTGTGTTCTTGAATCTCATTGGAATAATGCCACTTGGATTGTATTATTTCAAAACTATCTGAAAGGTATCGAAAAAGTTATGTACTTATTTACATAAATATTAATCTTATGTTTTTTATTTTTTTCCTACTTTACTTTTTATTTGGGCACGTCGTTGGCAGTGGTGACCCCATGTTCGCATTTAAACCAAAATTTATTGTAAGATAAACATTTTATGCAGGCAGTTGTAGCTTTGAGATATAGCTGGCACATAGCGTGTCTAGACTGAGTAATGCATTCTGCTTTTTACAGTGATTTGTATTGCCAGCAATAACATATTATCAATTCTGAATAATAATGCAGACAAATTTCCAAAGTGCTTTAATATAGAATATATGTCTGTGTTACCTCACCACATCGATATGTAGAGTATGTTTATAGGTTTCTTGGCTAAAATTTTAAATTTAAGTGTACAAATACCCTAACAAATTAACTCATATTGTTACTTTTTGGCCTGTTATATATTCATTTGAAAGCATTTTGTTATAGCTGTTAAATTTATGCAAAAAAAAAATGCAAAAAAACGAAACAAAAAAAAATCAAAAGACCTGTTGAATTTTAGTGGTCTTGAAACGTTCTTTTCTGTAAATGTCTGTTAGCAGGGTTATGATTTTTCTCTGAGGACTACAGAATTTTTCCTACTTTGTCATGGATATAAGGAAAGTCAGAGGTGTATCATTTTGCATTTCCTATTGATACTGCCTGAAATCCTGAGATGATAACTTCCTGCCTGCTGCCTGCCTAGCGTGTCAAGATCCTATGGGGTAAAAATGACCGCACCAGCCAAGCAGACACTGGCTGGAAAAAGCGCCCCGAGGCGATTCAGTTCGCATGCGTTGCGCTATACAAGTAATTCATTCATTCATTCATTCAGTATCTAAACTAGTGCAAATACTGAACAATAAAGTTCATTTTTCCCTTTAAAAAAAGGTGTTTAGCTCCTGGACTTTGCCTAATATTGAATGGGAGAAACAGAACCCACAGGAGTGAGCACCTATTACATAGTTACATTTATTCATAGCTGGTGAGGTTAACCTCCCTGGTGGTATGATTATTTCAGATTTTAGGTGCTGAAAGCGGTACCATTATTTTGCACGGAAATTTGGCGTTTTATATTGTATTAATGTAATTCTTAGGAATAACTTAAATATGTCCAAACAAGAGTCTAGTAGACATTTCGGGTATGGAAAAGTTTGATAAACAAAATCATAAATTATAATATAATAAATAATTATAACAAATAATAATATAATTATATTAAAAAATATTCAATAATGTAATCAACTTAAAATCACTGAAATTTGCTCAGTTGTAGAATTTCCCCACAAATCGCTATCGCTCAATTCTGCAAGTAATTATAATTTATTATCACTGTTTTCTAGCTGGTCTAAAATCACTTTTGACATAAAGGGACACTTTTTGGTTGCTATGGACCATCTCCAGTTTGCAGGCAGAAAGAACAGTTTTTATTATATAAGTGCATGCAGAACACTGGGCAGACCACTAGGGACAAAGGGGTTGTGTATTTTTTACATACAGTATTGTAATCTGTAAGATTACAGTATATTGTATGTATTGTGTTTATTTACTTTTTTTTTATTTGGCGCTGTTCTCCGCTCCCGTGCGTCATAACGTCGCAGGGAACGGAGCTCAGCGGCACACAGGGACCCTGTGAATCAAGCGAGGAGACACCGCTCGATCACACAGTAGAGAGGCATTGCAGGATCCAGGGAAAAGGTAAGAAAACCCTGTCTGTGGCTGCTGTGAGGCAGTCCCGAGTCTGGCTCGGGGTTACAAGTTTTGGTGCTGAAATTCCACACCGAGCCTGACTCAGGAATACCGCCAGGGGGGGTTAAAAAAGATAGTTTATCAATTTCAACCTGTGTGTGTGTGTGTGTATTTATGTCAATAGTACATTGTATACCCCAATATGTTGTGGTTGTTAAGGTACCCATAGTAATTTTTTTAAATTATCTATGCTCCCCACTGATACCACTGCTTTTGGAAGAGAATTCCACATCCTTACTGCTCTTCCAATAAAGAAACCTTTACGCAGTTTAAGGTTAAACCGCTTCTCTTCTAATTTTAGTGAATGGTCGTGTGTCTTTTTAAATTCCCTTTCAATTAAAAGTTTAGTTCCCTATGCTAAGGTCACCAGTACGGTATTTGTAAATCGATATCATATGCCCTCTCAAGCATCTCCTCTCCATAGAGAATAGGGATAAGCTTCGCGTTCGAAACGAACGTATGTTGAATTTCGAACAAAAACTATCGTTCGCGGCAAATTCAAGTGAAACAAAACTACCGTTTTTAAAACTTTTCAGTCCTGCTGCTGAAAAAACGACAGTTTTTTAAGACTTTTTTCTATTGATACATGTTCCCTGGGGCAAGACCCCGGTTCTGAAAGACGTTTTCCAACAATAACTTGAAAATTTGTCTTTAAAATTATCGTTTTTGAATTCGAACGTTCGAGTCCCATAGACTTCAATGGGGTTCTAAATGTTTGTGCGAACGATCAGACTGTTCGACGGTTCTGGTGCGAACCGAACGCGGGGGTGTTCGGCTCATCCCTAATAGAGAATACGTTCAATGCTTGTAGCCTTTCCCCATAGCTGAGGTCCTCCAATCCCTTAATTAGCGTTGTTGCTGTTTTCTGGACTCTCTCCAGCTCCAAGATGTGGCCAGACCAGAGTCTTGTAGAGTGGAGAATTATCGTTTTATCTCTGGAGTTAATCCCCTTTTTTTTTTTAAGTTTTAACAAGGAATTTATTGAAAGGCAGTACAATACAGCGAAAATTCCCCATTTCACTCTGGGGTACATTACATTGACTCAAATATCAAAAGCAAATAGTTGAACCATCCGTAATCAGCATAAAAAAGGACAAAGATAGAATATGAAAGCTCTATTGTAAAACAATGAAAATAAAAGAAAAAAAAAGAAAAACAACATAAACGAAAATGCGAAAGAAAAAACGAGTAACTTCCTTGAATCAAAACCAAGGTATCATATCGCATGGAGGGGTTCTCCCAGGGAGCACAAGAATACCCATCGTCGGGCCAGACACCCCAAATGGGGACACAAATGTCTGGAGTCGACAAAATAAACCTTATTATTAAATTCCACCCCTTAAACGGGTTCACTCACTAGGCTCCAGAATACCAGCACTCTCCGGAGCCCAGGAAGTAAACCACAACAGAGAAAAAAATAAATAAATAAAAAAAAAACCTAACTGGTTAATACTCATACATACCCATAAAAATGAGAAAGAACGTAACAGTACTGTCCAAGAGTCTCTGCAAGGGTAAAATATTAACGGAACAAATCACAGACAGCAATGAGCACGATAAGATCTAGCTATGGCTTTCAGTTGGAACAAATACCAGAGTGAGGTACAAAAAAAAGAAAAGTATAGAAAAAAGATAGAGAGGAAAAAAAAAAAGAAGTAGATAAAGTGTGATACAAAATGAGCCAGCTCACAACTTACACAGTGCTACTCTTGTGTGAATTACCAATACCAGGAATCAAGGATATTCCCATATAATCAGCCCAGGGTTCCCATGTTGCCTCAAACGTTTTGGTAGAGTTTGACAAGGAGCTAATTAGCTTTTCCTGTGACATAATCCAAGAGATCTTCCTTTTAGCAGCAGATATTGAGACTTTCGGAAGTTTCCAGGCCCTAGCTATAACAAGTTTTGCTCCAAGTAGCATAAACATTATCAATTTACGGGTGAATTTGGACAGCTTAGGAATAAATGCATTTAATAAAGCTACTTGAGGGGACTGTAGTACCGGGGCACCCGAAACCTTCCGAATAAGGCTAAACATTTTGTTCCAAAAGCTCCTAATTTTCGAACATTCCCACCAGATGTGCAACATGGAACCCTGGGCCTGACAACCTCTGAAACATAAAGGAGATGAAGAAGGATACATCATCGCAAGCCTAGTGGGAACCAAATACCACCTCATCATCACCTTAAGGTTGGCTTCAATCAATGACACATTTGTTATACCTTTATAAGCTCTTGTTCCCGCTCTGTGCCATTCGTCCAGGTCCCAGGTGTCCCATAGATCCCTCTCCCAAGCCTCCATGTAAGGAAATTTAGAAGTGGGTTCCACAAGTGCAAGATAAATTATAGAAATACCGCCTTTGTGTTCCATCCCCTGACCACACCATCGTTCGTACTCAGTGAACTCCGGGGGTTTCGACTTATTCCGCCAAATCGAATTTAAAAAATGGAGAATTTGATGATGTCTAAATATTTCAGAATCTGGCAAACTCAATTTTTCTAGACAATGCTTAAGAGAAAAAGGGCCAGAGGAAGTGAAAAAGTGTCCAATTCTGTACATCCCCTTGTCTAGCCACCATTTGAAGGCCTTTATGTCCATTCCTGGATTGAAAAGCGGATTATGGAATAAATGGGAAAGTGGTCTAATGTCGGAAATCAACGAGGGAAGGTGTATCAACTCATCCCAGAATTTCAGGGACTGCGAGAGAGTGGGTGCGAGGATCGAAGGTCTCGATTTGCGTGGGCACCAAAGTAGAAAATCAATAGTATGCGACGGGACCGCCTGCCGTTCTATATAGACCCAGTCAGGTTTTTCATATCTAGAGTAAATAATTGATAGCTGTGCAAGCCCAGCCGCCTGATAGTATCGGAATAAATTGGGAAGGCCCAAACCTCCCCGAATTTTAGGGCCATAAAGGACTTGTCTGGAGAGCCTACAGCCCTTTTTCCCCCAAACAAATTTAATAATCTTCCCCTGAAATGAATTAAGATGTTCTCTAGTGATCGCTATAGGGAGGGATCGAAATAGGTATAGGAGTCTCGGGAGCAGGGTCATTTTTATAGAGTGGATTTTACCCAGCCATGAAATCCCGTAAAGAGACCATGTTCTGAGATCACTTTCCAGAGCACGGTACATGGGGGGAAAATTTTCTTTATATAAAAGTTCAATCCTAGGGGTTAAATTTATGCCTAAGTAACAGATTGAGGGAGATTTCCATGTATAAGTAAAATCGACTTTAAGTTGATCTACCATAGCGGGTCGAAGTGACACATTCAGCGCATGTGATTTAGCCATGTTTACCCATAAACCTGAAATCGAGTCGAAGGCCACTAGTAATTTGTTTATGGAGGGCAGCGACGTGAGGGGTGAGGTGACGAATAGGAGCACGTCATCAGCGAATAGGGCACATTTGTGGACTGTTTGACCACAGCTGACACCTTCAATTGCTTGTTCTGAGTGTATTGCTACCGCCAGAGATTCAATTGCAATAGCAAAAATCAGAGGGGACAACGGGCAGCCCTGTCTTGTCCCCCTGGAGATAGAAATAGGCTCAGACAAGTATCCCTGCAATTTAATCCTGGCCTCCGGATTAGAATATAAAGCTTTTAATAAATTCAAGAAGGAAGTACCAAAACCCCACCTACCTAAAATAGTAAACAAATACGACCAAGAGAGAGAGTCAAAGGCCTTTTGCAGGTCTAACGAAAGTGGAAAACCTTCTTGTTTTGGCCCCCGTCACAACCTGATTGAAGAATGGAAATTATATTCACAGCTCTCCGCACTTGGTCAGGGCCCTGTCTCCCGGGGATAAAACCCACTTGGTCCTTGTGAATATAAAGATTAATGAAAGAACCCAATCTATTGGCCAATATTTTAGTAAGAATTTTCAAATCGTTATTGATCAGGGATATGGGCCTATAATTTTCTACTCGCTCAGGGTCTTTGTCGGGTTTCGGGATTACTGAGATGTAGGCTGCATTGAGAATAGGTGCCAAAGGTTCTCCCTTTCGTTTTGAGTTAAAAAATTTGGTGAGGTGAGGGGCCAGAATATCTGAGAAGGACTTGTAATACATGGTAGAGAACCCGTCCGGACCAGGGGACGAGCCGCTTTTTAAACCTTTAATGACTTCTAAGGTTTCCTGTAATGTAAATGGAGCATCAAGCAAATCGACATGCTCCTTACGGAGGGAAGGGATAGGAAGTTTATCTAAAAAGGAAGATGTGTCAGCAACCCTGGACTCCTCAGTTGCCTGATATAATTTAGTATAGTAATCCTCAAAAGAGCTCAAGACCCGTTGGGGATTAAGAGTAAAAGAGCCGTCCTGTTGTTTAATCTTAGGGAGAGTGTGGGAGCGCATTTTAGGGGATAGCCTATTGGCCAACATCGTACCCATTTTGTTGGCCTGAGAATAGAATTTTGCACCTGACCAACGAATAGACCTCTCAGCTTTGACCGTAAGGGCTAAATTTAAGGCCAATTTAGCCTTTTCTAGTTGCGCAAAGTGAATCCGTGAGGGGGCTTTTTTATGTTTTTTGCAAATTAAAGCAAAATCCCTTTCCAATTTCTCGATATTCGAGGCTCTCGCTTTCTTCAGATTAGAAGCCAATTGAATAAATTTCCCCCGGATCGAGGCTTTGCGGGCCGCCCAAAGAGTCTCAGCCGAGATTCCTTCCGTGTTATTAAAGAGGAAATATTCCTTCACAGCTTTTTTGATCTCAGACAAAATTATAGGGTCGTCTAGTAGCGATTCATTAAGCCTCCATTGGGGAACAGTAGGCCCAGCAAAGCGTCTTTGAATGATCATAATCACCATGGAATGATCAGACAAAGCCGTATCTTTAATGATAGCTTTGTGTACTGCTGGGATATGAATAGAGGATACGAATATGTGGTCGATTCTTGAGTAGCATAAATGGGGGTGCGAAAAATGAGTATAATCCAGTGTCGAAGGGTTAAATTCCCTCCAAATGTCAACCAACCCTTGTTGGTAAATCAGTTTCGCTATTTTAGAACTGCAGCGAGAGGGGTGGATTCATTGTTTGGACGGGATCTTAGACTTATCTAGGATTTGGTCGAAGGCTGTGTTAGAGTCGCCTCCAAAAACAACCCTACCCTCCAGTAATTTGTCCAGGATCGTAAACATTGACCTAAAAAACGGATTCTGTCCTTTGTTGGGGGCGTAGTAGGAAATAAAAGAAAATAATTGGCCATCAATCAGTCCCTTCACCAAGATAAACCTCCCTTCGGGATCCCTATGAATTAAAGTCGATGTGAACTGACTCAATTTGGCAAATAAAATCGCAACCCCCTTTGTTTTATCTTCTGCATTAGCTAGGAAGAATTGTGGGTAGTGTGAGTGTAAGAAAGAAGGCGAAAACCGCAGAGGGAAATTAGTTTCCTGAAGCATAACTATTTCCATTTTTTGTTTGTGGTAGGATTGTAACATTTTCCTCCTCTTAGAAGGTGAATTTAAACCTTGCACATTGTGGGAAACCACTTTCATCGATGGAAATTTTACGTTAGTAACAGACATGGTGCATGGGAGAGAAGAGCCTATCACGAGCAGGACTCACCTCTAACCACCCGGGGTGTTGTATTCCTGGATTCGGTTGACACCTGGGACCTGGAGGAATCCGGACACACTGAAGCGTCTGTGGGCTGGCAAAGGAATCAAGAAAAAAAGATGAAGTAAGAAAAAAGAAAAGAGAAAAAGAAATACTTCGACCCAAGTCGGGCCTGTAAGGCCAAAGGGGGATAAGACCCCCATCGACCTTACCAAAAAAAACTTTGTGTGGTCCTCAAAACGGACCATCAGTCCATCTCCCGAGCATGAGATATTCATGGTCAGAAGATGGATGGAGGCGCATGACTGCTGCTCCAGCCAGTCACATCCCTGAAATACAATAATAAACAAAATCAATAGAAAATGTCAACTTCAGTAATAAAAAAAAAAAAAAAAAAAAGAATAACTATAACAATAAAGAGTTCGGTAAGGGACCTCTAGAAGACTTCTTCAAGGTTGATGCAGACTCCTGTCCGGGGCTAAGTCTACAAATCCCAAGGCTGCCAATGAGAAAGAACACCACTAGGTAATTTTCAGCAGATGAAGAAGGCCATCCCCACAAGGAAATAAAAACAGCAAAAAAAAATTGAAAAGAAAAACAGAAATCAAGCTCCGGCTCAAGTGTGAAAAGAACCTTAAGTGCGTCTAGATTTGGTGGACTTCCATGTAGGAGAGATAGGACTGGAAGGGGTAGGACGCTTGGAGGAGTTCACTAAGAGGTTTGAAGTGTCCATTGCTGAGTCCTGCGTGATAAATTTTAAATCCAACAACAACCGTTCCCCCTCAGGAAAAGATGAAAAGGAATGGGTTTTGCCTTTGAGCGAGAACTTCAAAGGAAACGGGAAAGCCCACCAATATTTAATATCTCTTTGTGAGAGGACTGATAGCAGGGGCTTTAGGGTTCGTCGGCGTTGAATTGTTGTAGGAGAAATGTCAGCGAAAATCTGTATCTCAGAGCCATGAAAAGATAAGTGGGGATTTTGCCATGAAATTTTCATTATTTCCTCTTTCACGCTATAGAAGTGGGGCTTTACTACTATATCGTGGGGTGATTCGTCCTTCCTAGGGGGACCAAGAGATCTATGGGCTCTGTCCAACTCCAATTTATTTGGGGCAATTTCCAGGATAAGGGTTTTAATAAGGTCCTTGATTGTTGCCGGGACATCCGTGATGGATTCCGGCAGCCCCCTAACCCTAAAATTATCTCTCCTGGAGCGATTTTCGAGGTCATCTAACTTGCTTAAAGCTGCGTCCGGTTGCTCCTGTAATACTTGAATATGTTCTGAATTTTGATTGGCTCTAGAGACTGTAATGTCGAGTTTGTGTTCAATGGATTCCATCCTGGAACCCAGGTTCTGGAAATCCACACGTATGTCTGCTGTGATCTTATTAGCAGTATTTGCTAGTCCCCTATCCAGCAGATCAGATGCATTCAGAGGGGGAGCAGGTCCCGGGCCTCCTGGAGTGTTTATGTCATCCACATGGGGAGAGATGGCTCCTAATGGAGTTAGAGTGTATTCTCCCAGCGTGCGCTCTAGGAGCGATTCAGTGGAAGCTGGGGAAGGGGTCATTGCAGGGAGATTAGTGTGAGCAGCTTGGGGTGTGTATGCAAGGGTGGCTGGCGCGATCACTTGCCTGCTCCCTGCATTTCCTCCGTTGTGAACGTCACGCTGCTGGGTCACGGCCGCCATTTTGGATTTGGCCTGGGAGGCCTCGGCGGTAAAACTCGGCCCGAGGTCCTGACGAAAAGAGCTGCTAAGCATGGGAGAGGAGCAGGGGATATCCCCGACTGATCCCCGGAGACTGGAGAGATATCTCTGGAGTGGATCCGGCTGTAGGGACGGTCGATGGCTGGAGCAGTGAGGAGCTCCCGGCTTACGCGGCCATCTTGGATTCCTCGCGCATGCGCACTCCGTTAATCCCCTTTTTAATGCATTCCAATATGCTGTTGGCTTTGCTTACAGCATCTTGGTATTGCATGCCATTACTGAGCCTGTCATGTACTAGGACTCCCAGGTCCTCTTCCATCCTTAATTCCCCCAGAGGTTCTCCCCCTAGCGAGTAACCTGCATTTGAATTTTCGGTACCCAAATGCATTACCTTACATCTTTCAAGCTTAAACCTCATTTCAAGCCAAACCATGCAATCCCATTAATATGTTTAGGTCTTCTTGCAGGGTTTGCACATCCTACGTAGACGTTATTGCCTTGCTTAGCTTTGTAGAAAATACAGAGATTGAGCTGTTTATCCCATCCTCCAGATCATTTATGAATAAATGATTTGGAGTTTAGAAAATACAAAAGTCGTAGTGGTAGTTTCATCATTTGTCAGTAACATGTTTAACAACCAGTTGCAGCAACAACTGGTTAACCGCTTGCAACATAGAGAGCGTCCTGACTCTCCTGTAGTCCAAGGGAGGGGGTGAGCATGACACTCCACACCAGGGAGAAAGCCTTGCATTCCTGTGTGGAGTTAGATAGAAGAACAGGAAGTGAGGGTTTCTCAGAAGAAATAAAGACATTTAAAAGCAAAATGGAAGGATGAGGTAAGTGAAGGAGGACTGCACTAAGGCAAAGGAAGCTATTTAGGAAAAAAATACCTTTACAACCCCTTTTAGCCATGACAAGCAATGATCATGATATGATGTTGTAATGTATGTGTTACAAATAATTCACTAAGCTATTAACATTTTTCACGGTGCTTATTATCTAATAGCAAATATATTTCAGGAAAAAAACCCATAAACTTTATTAATTCAAACATTGCAAAGGCACATTGGGGGTTATTTACTAAAAGAAAATATACTTTGCACTACAAGTGCAAAGTGCACTTGAAATTGAACCGAGGGGGACATACAAGGAAAATAAAAAACAGCATTTTAGCTTGCACATGATTGGATGATAAAATCAGCAGAGCTTCCCCTAATTTCAGATCGACCCCTCAGATTTACAGCGACTGCACTTCCAATTACACTTTCAGTGCAATTTTAAGTGTAGTTTGCACTTGTAGTGCAAAGTGGAGTTGCCTTTCATAAATAACCCCCATTGTGTCCTATTTTCATTTTTTTTAAGTATCTTTCAAATACATTTTCATAGATTGAGAGTTTCTTTAATAACACTTTTAATATCATGCAGGTATTTATAAGCAGTAGAAAAAAAACAGGAGTGCCACTTTTGTGTTCTGATAAAGCAATGAATCCTGTCTCTTAGACGCAGCATGATGCTTTTATATCCAGCTGTGTGGGGATGCTGACTGGAAATTAAATAGAGAGAGACACCGAGGAACATGATGAAAGGTAGAAAACCACCTACAACTTTGTACAAAAGAAAGAGATAAAATACACACAAAAGGAAGATGTAAAATCTGTACATAATCAAATGAAATAACTAAATGCGCATTGACAATCAAATAATGGTTCATTTTGTATTCTTTAGTAGATTTTTAATGCTTTCAAATATACTTACATAATATTACATTTAAAAAAATATATAAAAAAATATATATTTATGTCTTGGAAAATCCACTGCCCTCACAATGGTAATTATTGTATAATTATACATTATGTACTGTGAAGAGCAGTAAAGGACTAAAACCACTCATCAGTTTATTGTTTGCTGTCTCTATCCTTTTAGGGAGATTTCCCTTCACTTCATATCTCAGAGATGCAACAAAAGTAAGAGGAAATCTCTCCAAAGCAAGTGGCACTCCCCTCGTAGTTTTATTTTTTTGTGCTATAAACAAAAAAAGAGCGACAATATTGAAAAAAAAAAACAATGTTTTTTACTTTTTGCTAAAATAAATATCCCCAAAAAAGTCATTATCAGTTTCTTCTACATATTTCTATAAAAAAAAAGTGTACAGTATATCGATTGGTTTGCACAAAAGTTGTAGCATCTACAAAATAGGGGATAGACTGATGGAATTTTTATTATACATTTTTGTTTTTTTACTAGTAATGGTGGTAATAAGTGATTTGTAGTGGGACTTCAACATTGCGTAGGACAGATCGGACACCTTTGACACTTTTTTGGGACCATTGACATTTATACAGTGGTCAGAGCTAACAATAGCCACTGATTACTGTATAAATGTCACTGGCAGGGAAGGGGTTAACACTAGGGGTCAATCAAAGGGTTACATTTGTTCCCTGGGAGGTGTTTCTAACTGTGGGGGCAGTGTAGTGACAGGAAGTAGAGATAGATCACTATTTCTTATCACTAGGAAGAGCAGATCTCTCTCTCTTCTTCCCTGGCAGAATGGGGATCTATCTGTTTACATTGACAGATCCATGTTATGGCTCTCTAAAGAGTGATTGTGGGTCGCCGGTGGACATTGCGGCTGTCTGCTACTCGCATGAGCTATGACATTGCTCCTAGAGCCCTTTAAGCAGCTGCCGTACAGCTACAGGAGAGCCAACCTGCTGCCGTATAATGATGGTGGCTGGTCGGCAAGTAGTTAATTAAGCAGTTCTTATCATAATGTGCAACTATGCACATAATACTTACAGATTATGACAAACTTACCTCCAAGTTTGCATTTCTCCAGCCATTTCAGCTCCTTCCTCAATGTTCCATCCACCACCACTGCTATTGTTTCTATTGTTTCTTCTGGTTGAGTATTTTCTCTCATTGGTCACTATTAGCAAATGATGGTGTAACTTCTACCTACCCACGCAAACTGGTGTTTCATAGTCCCAGTATTAACAGATTAGGAAAGCTGAATAGCTGAAGGCCAAAATACAGACTCAACACAACCATTTAGAAAACTATATGGAGATTCAGATATACAGTACATAGGCAGTTACAGCAACAACTGGCCAGTTTTGTTGGAAATCCTAAATGTTGTTCAGATCAACATCATGGCTACATACTATAGTATGCTTATTTGTAAAACATAGATATAATGTGAATAATACACAAGAGACATAAAAGACAAACTAATATTACTCTAATGCCGTGTACACACGGTCACTTTTTGTGATGAAAAAAAACGACATTTTTAAAATCACTGTGTGTGGGCAAAACGTCGTTTTATGTCTTAAAAAAAAACGACCCAAAAAAAATTCGAACATGCTTGAATTTTTTGTGTCGATTTTCAAAACGTCGTTTTTTGTTTAATAATAAGTGATGGTGTGTGGGCAAAACGATGCTGAAAACAAAGTTTTTAAAGCCGCGCATGCTCAGAGGCAAGTTATGAGACGGAGCTTCAATGGAACAGAGTGCCGTCGAACGTGGTGTACGTCACCGCGCTTTGCTAGAGCATTTTGGAAAAACGATGGTGTGTATGCAACGTCGTTTTGGAAAAAGAAGTTTGAAAAACGTTGTTTTGTTTCATCACTTGAAACGTCGTTTTGTTTCATCACTTGAAACGTCGTTTTTTTCATCACAAAAAGTGATCGTGTGTATGCGGCATAAAAGCATTAAAGACCCCCTATAAAATAATAGATACAAATTTCTTATCTTGAGATTGATTTACAAAAATAATAGAGACAATTTATTTAGAAAAGTAAAGCTATGTTCACTTTGTGAAACCAGTATTTTATAAGGAATGAAAAAAGAAAACTTGATGTTGCCGTGCACATGATCAAACTGTTTAATTAACCAAAGCATAACTTTATTAACTAATATGAGTAAACATTTTCTAGTCCTTTTTACTGAATCATCCCCACAATACGTTTCTCAATTTTGCTACAATACTTCTCACAGTTAATATAGCCAGAAACCTATAGCAATAACATGATGCCACACTTTAGAATAAATCATTATTCTTTTAGAAAAGAAAAATCTATTTGATCTGCCATTGGTCTATTTTCCCTTCCAATAACTAACTTGCAGTGTAAAGTTTAAAACAGTAAAACTAATAAAGGTCAAAGTTGTGATGATTGCTCAAAAGTTAATCCAGTTTAATATACTTAATTAGCAAACTTCTTGGCTGGGAATCTGTAGGAATATGAATAATTCGGAATAATTAACTTAGTATGAGACAAATTTTGGCAGAACAGACAAAACACAGAATTTCACTATGGTTAAATTTAATATGAACTTTGGTCTTAATAAATACATAGCTATTGCAAATGTACTGCCTTACCTTCCCACAATCTTGTTTCTGTTTTCCTAGTAGTGCAGCATTGCTAACGATGTGCACCCCAGAGCTTCAGTGCAGTAATTCTAAAAACGACAACTGGTTGCCACTGGCCTTTCTAATTGCCGTCATGTGCACTGCTCTATGCACATGACAAATCCCATAGTCCCTAGTTCATTCTGAGAGTGAGCAAGAGAGGGTAGTTCCTACATACATTGGAACCATGGAGAATGAACATAGACACCCTCTAACAGGAAGTTGGATCACAGCAGCAAAAAAAAAGAAGGAATTTAGATATTCAGATGAGGCTGAGAGCAATACGTATTATTTTTTTTTTTGAGTTAAGCAGTCATTCATTCATTCATTATATATATTTTTTAAATTAGAGTTTACTGTCACTTTAAATATTGTGGTGTCTATTGTTTCTTTTTCCTATAGTCCATAGTAGAATTTCCTACAGTGATCATTGCACATTGCTTCACAGTAGCTATTAGACATGTGCACACTGAAATATTTTGTTTTGGAATTGAATTTTCATCCAAAAAATGTATTTATTTAGTTACTCCCGAAATTCATTTTTATTTATTTTGTTTTGTTAAAAAAATGCTTTCGTCTGAAAATCCAAACGTGCAGAATCCGAAATCCGAAAGATCCAACGTAAAAATGCTTTATTTTCATTTTCGTTGCTACAACAGTTCGATATAGATAGGAGATGACAATAGCGATCTGTGTCTATCGAACCTGTGGTCGAATGTGCCTAACCTTACTCTTAGTCCAAGATTATTCTACATTGAGAGAAAAGATTCGACATAGAGAGAAAGTGTTTGGGTAGACCATTCAACATGAATGACAAAGATTCGACAAAGCAGCAAAAAACATAAAAACTTCAAATCTGTCATTGAAGGCTTATGGTGTCTGTTGAATGTTCCAGTAGATTCGACAGAGCAGCTAAACTGTACGACGCCGCAATTGTACATTTCCGGTCGAATGTTCTCCCTACAAGCTATAGAAGAATTCTAATGTTGTATGACTAGTAATAATTATATTTATAAATGATTATTTCTAGTCAACCAACATTCTTCTATAGCCTATGGGCCAAGCATTTGACCGGAAATGTATGATTGCAGTGTCGTACAGTTTAGCTGCTTATCGAATCTTCTTAGAACTTTCGACAGACACCATAAGCCTTCAATGACAGATTTGAAGTTTTTATGTTTTTTGCTGCTTTGTCGAATCTTTGTCGTTCATTTTAATGGTCTACCCCAACACTGTCTCTATAATGTTGAATCTTTCTTCTCTATGTAGAATAATCTTGGACTAATAGAGTTAAGGTTAGGCACATTCGACCTCAGGTTCGATAAACACAGATCGCTATTGTCAGCGTCATGTCGAATCTCCTATCTATATTGAACTGTTGTAGCAACAAAAATGAAAATAAAGCATTTTTATGTCGGATCTTTCGAATTTCGGATTCTGTGCGTTCGTTTTTATTTGTTAAAACCAGGGGTCTCCAAACTTTTCAAGCAAAGGGCCAGTTTACTGTCCTTCAGACTTCAGGGGGCCGGATTCCGACCAGTGGGGTTAGAAAATGCCTCAGGCCAAGCATCAGTGAGAATAAACACGACCTCAGTGTTGGTGGTCAGTAGGAGCAGGAATAGTGCTCCATCATTGGTGTTAGTGGAAGAAATAGTGCCCCATTGTTGTTGTCATTGGGAGAAATAGTGCCTCATATCATTGGAAGCAATAGCAATGGCCGGATAAAGGCTAGCAAAGGGCCACATTCGGCCCTCGGGCCACAGTTTGGAGACCCCTGGTTAAAACGATAACAAAAATACCTGAAATTTGGACGAAAATGCATTCAGATGAAAACGAATGCACATGTCTAGTAGCTATGAGTAGGTCCTTATAAATAAACAAATAAAATGGGGGCGGGATTCAGCACTGTATTAAATGCCATTGTGTGCAAGGACTACTATGTTGCTAAGTAAAAATGGAGCAAAATATAGAAGTTCATTGTCGGTTTACATACATTTCAAAGTTGAGTTTTGTGTATTGCATGGTGTTCTTTTTTAATGTAAAATATATAGATTTCAACACCTAGTCATTTAAACAAAAACAAAAAACATACTGAGTGGAGTAATATACTGAAGGAAAATGCTGCTGTTTAAAATATATTTACTACCTGCTAGAAATTTATATTCAGGAGCAAAGTGTTTGTCCCAGGAGTATAAAGGGATAATTCATCTAGTTTATTTGTCATAGCAGATGATGAAGTACTCCATAGCGAAGGGTCACACCTTCTATCACTGTTGCATGTTTGTTACTTGTTATATCTGTTATTTTTTGTTGCTGACTAAGGTCAGTCCCAGAAGTCATCATGTGTTAATCGTAACATCTGAGATAAAGCTGGCATACTTGCTTGTAGGATCATTAATAACATTGATCTCACACTGTACCCTATCTTGGCAAAAGCCGATAGGAAAGACCAGATGTGATTCTCTAGATGAATACAATTATAAGTACCTGGCAGCACAGAACTACTAATTATAGCTTAACTCAGAATAATTCAATTTTTTCTGACCACTTTTACCCTCTTTATATATTAAATGATAGGGTTGCATGAAATATCAAATATTTCAAATAGCAAACAGCCTCATCCTATAAATTATCTCACTTTCTTGATGTTTTGTTTAGGGTTTTTCCAAAGTTCATGTAATACGTTTCATTGTTGCTTGGAGAGATTGTTTACTGGCGGGCACAATGTTTGTTATTGTGTAAATAGCATTATTTGTTCCTACTTCTAATTAAAATATTCAGTCTTTCTTAATCCTATCTATTAACCCCTTGACCTTCAGAAGATTCACCCCCTTCATGACCCAGCAATTTTTTTGTGATACAGCACAGTGTTATTTTAACAGACAATTGCGTGGCCATGTGACACTGTATCCAAATACATGTTTTACCTTTTTTCCCCCACAAATAGAGCT
Source organism: Rana kukunoris (assembly GCA_029574335.1). Lineage (NCBI taxonomy): Eukaryota > Metazoa > Chordata > Amphibia > Anura > Ranidae > Rana > Rana kukunoris. The sequence continues at coordinate 437,537,800 of CM056053.1, read as the reverse complement.
TTCTTTTGGTGATATTTTATCATCTCTGTGGTTTTTATTTTTGCACTGTAAACAAAAAAACTGCAAAAGGAAAAAACAGTATTTTTCACTTTTTGCTATAAAACACAATAAATAAATTACATTTCTTCATCAATTTAAGCCAACATGTATTTTTGGTAAAACAATTCCCAATAAGCTTATATTGATTGGTTTGCACACAAGTAATAGTGTAGTGTCTATAAAAGACGGGATATATTTTTTTTTTACTAGAAATGGCAGCGATCAGCGACTTATAGTGGGACTGCAATATTGCTGCAGACAAATCACACACCTAATGCCCTGTACACACGATCGGTTTGTTTGATAAAAATGGACCGATGGATTTTTTCATCAGATATCCGATGAAGCTGACTTTTATCAGTCTTGCCTACATGCCATCGGTTAAAAACCTGATCGTGTCCAACGCGGTGACGTAAAACACAATGACGTGCTGAGAAAAATGAAGTTCAATGCTTCCGAGCATGCGTCGACTTGATTTTGAGCATGCATGGATTTTTGACCGATGGATTTCCCCACAGACGATCGTTTTTTTTCTATCTTTTTTTAACCATAAGAAAAACTTGAAACAGGTTCTATTTTTTTCACAGATGGGGAAAAAAAACGATTGGGCCCACACACGATCGGTTCATCCGATGAAAACATTCCATCAGTCCGTTTTCATCAAACAAACCGATTGTGTGTACAGGGCATTACTGAAATTTTTGACACTTTGGGGACCAGGGACACTAATACGGTCATTAGTGCTAAAAAATATAAACGGTCACTGTACTAATGACATTGGCTGGGAAAGGGTTAACAACAGTAGCATTCAAAGGGTTAACTGTGTGCCTAGCTTGTGCTTGCTTACTGTGTGGGAGGTGCTTTGACTAGTGGAAAGCTTTCTGATTTGCAGAAACACAGGATTAATACCTTCCATTCCAACAGAACAATGATCTGCCTTACATAGGCAGATTGCCGTTCTACTTGTGTCCTGTGTAATTTTTTTAGATTGTCGTGGAATCAAATTTCAGCTTGCTTGAATCAGCCCATTAAAAATGGCTTATTGCTTGTCATTAGTTGGTTTTACCTCATTTAGTAGGCCTAATTATCTTTATTTTAGAGATAATAATAGTTACCACAACTAATATTTACTCATTGCTACAAGTACCCCTCATGGGTGTCCACTCCATAGGGCAAGGGGGGGCAATTGACCCCCCCCCTGGAAAATCGAGAAGGTGTTGAAGAGTCTAGCGGCTGCGGGCTGTCTGAGCGGTCTCGGCCCGGATGTCACACAGGCACAGTGAACAGAGTGAAGCCGTCTCCCTCTCCGGTGTTCATGTGTACACAGGGGGAGGGAACCTGCTGTGCCTGTGCCATGCTGATGGCTGATCTGAGGTACAGAATGGGATGGGGGAAGGGGTTCCATCTGTGCTGAATGGGGGGTTTGTGCTGAATGTGGGGTTCATCTGTGCTGAGGGGGGGGGGGTCTGTGCAGAATGGAGGGGTCTGTCCAGAATGGGGGGTCTGTGCTGAAGGGCGGTCTGTACATTCTCTAGGCTATATTCATATGGGCATGGATGAAGCTGAATTATCTCAAGAGCTATTTCACACTGCCAGCTGGCCGCGTTATTGGTACAGCACAACTAAAAAGTGGCGCTTTACCACTGCTTTAGCTGCGCTATTGGGCCGCTAGCGGGGCACTATTAATCCCCATCAGCGTTTTAAGAAAGAGTTAAATGCGACTGTGTATCACCGCTGCCAAAGCGCCCCCCTCTGAAAAAATGTCAGCGGACACCCATGGTACCCCTTACTCATTACTACCAGTACCAGTAAAATGATTGTATTATTATCCAAACATAATTATTTTTTATCTTTCATAATTCATCCTCCTCAAACATCATTAATCATCAACATCTGCATTAAATATTATGGTAAATCATTTCTAATCATTATCACCTAAAATATGTCAGTCATAGCTACAAGAGTATACATTTTTTTGCCATACATTCATACTGTACTAAGAGTGTCTTCTTTTTGTGTCTTCTTTTGCTCGTCTGCATTGTCACCCTGTTACCTAAACTTACAGTGCAGACTATAAGCTGCAGAGCTCATTGTACATGCATGTTCTGTTGTTTTCACTTTAGGAAACCCATCCTCTGATATGGGCAGGCAGTTACATGAGAGTAGGAAAATCAATGAACTTTGACAGCGCAAACCAGCACCCCTTGTAATTTATTTAAAACCACAAGCCGTCAACCACAATGGCTGATGGTACTTGTAGTCTATGCATTCACAGGAAACTATAAATGAATGACTGGCCATGAGGGGCAGGGAGAAGGCGCCCCCCGCTATCACAATAAGGGGGGATTGAGTTGAGAGGGTGCAGATGCTGGAACATGTTGCATGATCCACCCTAAAAACAGGTGGAATGTGTAACACAAATGTAAACTTATCCTTTAAGAATTGTTTATAACACACTGGGATTGATTTACTACAGTTTTATTGTCAAAGCTTATGTCAAAAAGCAGAAGTTCAAAGCAGATTTGCTACCATGCAGAGCTGTACCAGATTGTACACTCTTCAGGTATAGTAAATCAACCCCAAAGTGCTTTAAAAATTGAATTTCTTTCAGTTAGGGTTTAGATATTTAGGATTCTAGGTGAGCACAATTGTTTGTTTTTTTAAAAACATCAGTTGTTCAGTGTTATTTACTTATAAAATTATATCACATGGGAAGTTTGCTTCTTTTGCCTTGTACACATGACCGTTTTTAACGACGAGAAACGTGCTATTTTTTATATTGGTCGTAAATACTGGTCATGTGTATGCTCCCTAGCAGTTTTCCTGACCAAAAAAATGCCCCCCAAAATTTTAAAACCAGCAATCTTTTTTCTCATCGTGTTTTCCATTCGTTTTTTTCCTCATCGCAAAAAACGGTTGTGTGTTAGCTTTTCCAAGAGGGAAAAAAAACATGCATGCTCAGAATCAAGTATGCAGCCCAAAAGCAGCCCAAAGGGTGGTGCCCTTTGAATGGAACTTCCCCTTTATAGTCCTGTCGTATGTGTTGTACGTCACCGTGCTTTGGTCAGACTTTTTTTGCATGAACGTGTGTATGCAAGTCAGGCTGGAGAGGAATCACTTAGTTTTCTTTCCTTAGTGCAGAAAGTTTGTGATATCAGAAATGATGCTACTGTATATTTACAGTATATCTTATCTATCTATGCAATAATAGTAGAACTAAAGGCAAAACTTTGTTTTCATTTTGGAAAGAGTAGGAAAGGATTATAACGCCTGTCAAGTTTTTTTTGTCCATCTGTGTCCTAATTGGGAGATTTATCTTAATTTCCAGTCCTATAGCCAAAACAGGTAGTGAGGGGAAATCCCGGCAAAGTTAGAGAATCCCTGGAATATTTGGCCTCTATTACTGTTCTAGGGAAAATCCAAAATTGAGCAATTTTCTTTTACTTTAGTTATATTTTAAGGTAAAAACATGATGTAACTAATTTATTCATCTTGTGTAGCTAATATGAATGAATAAATACTATCCTGTTTTGTTTATTTTTGTCAATGTCTAAACAGACTATGATTTCAAGCAATTAAATATTATAGTTTATGCAATTCCCTCCAAACTGTGCTGCACCCAAATATAACTGTTGTGTTTGCAAAATATAATAATCATGTAAGGACATCTTCATATATGTTGGATAAACTAGAAGATGTTCATATCTACAGATATAAAATGTGTAAAGTTTCTCATATATATTTGCCACCTGAGGTGCAAATAAGGTATTATTACTTTAGTAATGAACATAATGCCGAAGAGGATATAGGGGGAGGTAGGTAAATGCTTTACTTGGTTTCAGTAATGATGGTTTTAATGCATTCTTCAAAAGTCACTTTTAAAGCATGCTTTGCTCCTATTTGTCTTATTATGTTTGCCAAGTACCTTGGCAGCACTTGCAAATTAGCCGGTGGAAGATTTAGGTGTAACAAGTTAAATTTCCATTCAACAGTTTTTAAACTCTCTATAAGTGACATTGGGCTCTGGTACAATCATATCTTCTTACAGCTGTAACATATACAAACAGGCATGGTTTATTAAAAGAGGAATGCTTAAATAGTGCAGAAGTTGAACTTAAAATTAATTTTTTAAGGATAGCATAAAACCTTCATTACTGAAAAAAAAATGTAAGGGCAGTACTTAATGTCCGCACTTTATTGCAGTATATCATTTGTTGGAAAGTGAAGCAAAATTGTCTTTTTGATAATTTCAGTTATATTTTTTGCAGTTGTTAGTTGGATTAAGTCTGGTATGCTTGCAAACATTGGACATTCGATTTTCTTTTGGTAAATAAAAAATGTATTTGGTAAAAAGCATTTTTTTAAAGCTAGTTACATTTTATGTATGTGTGTGATTTTTTTACAGCGTTTCTCTGTACTATATTATGTCACCTATATCAATTAATTGTATAAAATGTTTTTTTTTTCACAGTAAATGAGGGAGGTATAAAACAAGCATCAAATATGTGCCCTGACCCAGGAGAACCAGAAAATGGGAAAAGAATAGGCTCAAATTTTAGGTAAACAAAAATGAAAATATTGGTGGCATCACTATGGTCAACTGACTCAATTGTCTGAAACAATTTACTAATCCATAATTATCAGGCCTCATATATCAATCAAGGAGCAGCTGATATGCCATATTTTCCTCTGCAAACCATTCAGTGCATTAACTAGTGGATTAACACAGGCTGTTAGAAGGCAAACAATCAGTACAAGGCTTTCTTGAGAAATCCCAGTATTTTTTGCAAACACAGCATATATACTCTGTAATATATTTATGTTAGAAAATAATACAAATAAATTGTAAATATTATTTTGAAAAATTTAAACACCTTGAACCTAAAGTAAACCTGAAGTAAGCCAGCTATCTCTATATTTTATTTTTTATTTTCTAGCATATAGACAACAGAAGTGTCTTATACTCAAATCACAGGTGACTGGTAAGCAGCAATCTAAGCCTGTCAGTTTGACTAAGCAAGTGGATCTATTGCAATGCACTCCTAGTGCTGAGAACTGCCATGCTGAGTCTGACAGAAAGTTAAGGTAGCTTCTAGTGTTCAGACATGTGTGGTCACACTGAAAGGCTGAGCACGCTGGCCATAATCATTTGTCATTTGAGAACAGGGATTATTGGAACACCAGTAATGCAGGACATCATACATCAAAGAAAAAAACAAAATGGAATGGTCCAAATGTTTATAAAACGGAACAGCTTAAACACCCCTGAAGAAGTAAATGGGGCAGGTTATTTCCTACTATTGTCAATTCCAGAATTAGTGATAGTTTAGTAGTACAACATTTGTAAAGGCCTTTGAAAAAATAAGGTGCTATTATCTTCAATGTTTTATCATCAGGACATGCAAATAGTTTACGATAATGGTCCTTAAATATATCAAAAATTATTCTCCAAAAAATATAATATTCACATCAAAATGCATCTAGTCTAATGAAAAGCACTCAGTATGCATGTGGGATGTTTAAATATCACAGTTACAAAAATATCAATTAAAATATAGGAAAGAGGCAAAACACAAAAAAATTACACTGTCATTGAGCATGTGTGTGTAATCTATCTAAGCTATATATTTAAAAAAGTAAGCTGCTAAATAATATCTTCATTTAGTCATAGTGGATGCTTGTAAAACAAATTTAGATAGGGCAGTATTAACACTTAACAATGGCAACCACATATCAGTTGGTGTGATACAGTATGTTACCAATAATTAAAATGAATTATCTGCTTTTCTTTCTACCTTTTTTCTATTTAGAAAGTTTGCTTGATTTTGAACTAAAAGCCTGGCCTGTTGTGTGTGTTTTATTACTTTGCATGTATATCCTGTATAGAAAACAATGATTATTTAAATGTTTTTAAAATGAATAGTTTGGGGCCAGTAATATTCCAAAAGATTGTAAAAAAAAAAATGTTCAGAGACCTATTCTAAAATAGCAGATACAAAGTTTCATTAACCACTTAAGACCCAGACCAAAATGCAGATAAAGGACCAGGCCTCTTTTTGCAATTCGGCACTGTGTCGCTTTAACTGACAATTGCGCACGTGCGACGTGGCTCCCAAACAAAATCGGTGTCCTTTTTTTCCCACAAATAGAGCTTTCTTTTGGTGGTATTTGATCACCTCCGCGGCTCTTATTTTTTTGCGCTATAAACTAAAATAGAGTGACAGTTTAGGCCGATACGTATTCTTCTACCTATTTTTGGTGAAAAGAATCAAAATAAGCGTTTATCGATTGGTTTGCGCAAAATTTATAGCGTTTACAAAATAGGGGATAGTTTTATTGCATTTTTATTAATTATTATTGTTTTACTGCTAATGGTAGCGATCAGCGATTTTTTCGTGACTGCGACATTATGGTGGACACATCAGACAATTTTGACACATTTTTGGGACCATTATTATTTTCACAGCAAAAAATGCTATAAAATGCATTGTTTACTGTGAAAATGACAATTGCAGTTTGGGAGTTAACCACTAGGGGGCACTGACGGGGTTAAGTGTGACCTCATATGTGTTTCTAACTGTAGGGGGGTGGGGCTTGATGTGTGAAGTCATTGATTGCCTTTCCCTATATCAGGGAACAGACCATCAATGACAGCGCCACAATGAAGAACATGGAAGTTGTGTTTACACACACCTTTCCCCGTTCTTCAGCTCCGGGGACCGATTGTGGGACTCTGGCGGCAATCTGGTCCGCATCCGTGGTCATGGAGCTTTGGACCAGGTCGCAGGCCCGTAACCCACGGCTGGGCACAGGTACGTGATTGTGCCGAGCCGTGCCATTCTGCCAACGTATATCGATGTTAGGTGGTCCCTAAGTGGTTAATGACATAGGTTATGTAATTAATAGTAGCAAAAGTCATTGTGTATTTTTTTTTTTGGAGTAACCATTGCTTCCCCTTGTTATTTGTGTCCCATTATGTTTTGTTTTAGCCTCGGAGCAACTGTACTGTTTTCTTGTGATGAAGACTATGTCCTTCAAGGTGAAAAAAAAATCACTTGTCAGAGGATTGCTGATGTGTTTGCAGCGTGGAGTGATCACAGGCCTGTGTGCAAAGGTACGTGTAGAGTGTGATAACTTACATCCAACCTAATTCCTATGCTCTCTGACTGAATGGTGATGAGGAAATATATGTATTTTCTCTCTCGCCAAATTTTTATGCATACGGCCAACTTCGACCTGGATTAACTGAAGTGATATTTTAGTTAATATAATATATTATTCTCACTATTTTGGTGGAGGAATGTACACTGCAGAGCCTATGAACATATAGAATTGGGTTATGTATTGTATATGACATACGTACCTTAGTAACATTATTAAGGGAGCATCTCTTGTACAATCTAGTAAGTGTTAATGTTGGAATTTGCAATATTGTGGCCTAGACAGTCAGCTTGATAAAAGCTGACCTTGCGTGAAAAATTGAGAATGACAAATTATATGAGAATGCACTCCTACTCAGTAATAATCTATTTTGCTGAGATTTTGGGTTATCTCATCTTTCCCAGGATACTGCAAGATGCATAAGTGATGTCACCAGAAGATGAGATGTTACCATAGATGAAATGGTAGTGTTTTTTCTTCTAATATTCTTAGGTATACTTAAAGTGGAACTTTGCCCTACAATGGAAGTTCTGCTTTAACACCTCCTACCCCCCTCATCTCCCACTTTTGAAGGTTTCTTAATTTTTGCAGGGACCTGCTCCCACTTATGCTCTGACTGCCTACGTGATTGGAATGAAAAGGTCTAAACCCCCCTGCAATATTCTGGGACATGTTATGGGTCCCATCAGGCTACAGGGCCATTCAAACAGCACAGCCAGCTCTCAGCAGTGGGAAGCTGGCTGTTCAATCGCAATGAGTCACAACCAGATCCCCTAAATATTCCAGATCTAGAGACCCCAAAGACTGTTGAAGGTCTGACCAGGGTGAGGACAGTGCTGAATACCTGGACTGGCAAGTGTCCTTTTTTTTTAAAGGCTGAATATCTTCCTTAAATTTCAGTGTACATATAAAGTAAAACATTTTTTGGTGTGGATAGTTTAGAATACCTATCAGGTTTTTACTGCTGCGTCCAGGCTAGGAGGATTCACCCATCCTAATGACCATTATCACCAAAACAGATAATGATGTGAAAACCAACATCTTACAGTTGTTCAAGTGACTTCTGTTGTATCTTCAGGACAAGTGAAGGGAAATCATCTAAACACAACATACTGTAGACAAAAAAAAAAAAGAAAAACAATGGCATGGATTTAATTATTCTTAATTCTTTTTTTTTATGCTTACTATTTTTAATCATGTTTTTACTATTTCAAAACTATTTGGGATGTTTCTTACTTACCTTTTTGGCATTTTTTTTCCAAATATAGATTCATTAGCATAACATTGTAACCCTAGCTAGTAGTGGTTAGAAACATGCAACTACACTTGTTCTACAATGCTGATGACATTTCACAGCTTTTCTAATCAACTTCGCCAGCGCGAATACATATTGTGAACATTTATAGCCCCAATGGTTACTCAATAATTCACATTTCCACCATGTAAATCAAAGCATTACAACCTGTTGTTGCCTTCTTACACCAAGGGATAGGATTAAATAGAACAGAGTGGTTCTACAAATGTTGACGCCGCAACGTCCACAAACCAGGAAGTAAAATGCTTCCACGCATGCGTCAAATCCATTCGACGCATGCAGGGGATTTTGGTCCGCTGGTTAGGCGTACTAACCAGCGGACATGTCCGACGGACAGGTTTCCAGCGGACAAGTTTTAAAGCATGTTTTAAAACTTTTGTCCACTGGAAACCTGTCTGCTAGCCCGTACACATGATCGGATATGTCTGCTGAAACTGGTCTGCGGACCAGTTTTAGCGGACATGTTCGATCGTGTGTACGCGGCCTTATAGTCATCAGAACTAAAAAGGCACCTGGATAAGATGTGAAATGCCTTTAATACGTAAAAAAATACAGTTAAATGTGATTAACCTATTATATGTGGCAATTTTACTACTTTGAAAATACAGATATCTGATCCACACATCATTTGGCTTGTTGTTCATATTTTTTTTTTCTCAAATCAAAGTAAAAATGTTTATTGTTCCATAATCTCTATCACAGGGATAACTTTAAAAAAAAGACAATATACTGTAGAATTATGTAATACCAATTTGAAAAATAATAAATAAATGACTGTATTTTACAAGAAGACATATGGCTTTAATTACATTTTAGCAATATCTAAATAAGTATAGTGTAAATGTAAGGAATCTTGACAAACAGTTAAATATAGCACCAGACAATTTTTAATATAAAGAAAAACTCTGGAATACCACATAAAAACTGCAATAAGTACACTGACCTATTTAAACTAATAAACCTTTATCAGTTTATTTATAAGCCTCATCCTTCAATAGAAATTTTGAATGCAATATTTGTAATTTTACCAATCTAATTTAAAAAAAATTGTAGCGAAGGAGGAGGTATAAATCACATCCTGCCTTTTCACTCAATAGCTATTTAGAAACTACAGTTCCCATTATCAAAAAGTTGTAGAGTGAAAAGAAAGGGCATTGTAGGGAATGGGCGTGGATATGGACAGGTGCATTAAGCATGTATTGCTTGCACTAAATGAGCTCATGTACTTGCCCACATAGTTCTAATATTCATTACAGGTCTGTCAGTAAGTAAATTAGGTAATATGAGGCTAGATGTCTCCTGGCTGTCTTTCTTATGATGATGCATCACTGGGTGGTTTAGACTGGAGGTCTCAGAATCCTGTGTCCGCCCACTACAGTGGTGGAATTGAAAAATGTTCTGGTCTTACAAAATTTATATCACAGGCAGGGAACAGCAAACAAATACTCCTGCGCAATGATGCAACATTGAGTAGTCAGTCACTCATGGGATAGTTGCTATGGTGTTGCTGCCCTCCAGGATAGGGGATATCCTAGTAGTCACAGAACAAGAAAGAAAAGGAGGGTGCACCAGCCTTGTGCATTATCCCAAGCAAATTTATTAATAAAACCAGACTAAAATACTACTCACAAACATATAGGGAATGGGTGCTTAGACTGATCCTTGCTGATGTGTTTCAGAGTTATAGCTGAAGAAAAAACTATGACTTTGAAATGCGTAAGTCAGCAGCAGCACTAATGTCTTTCCCATAGCTGTAGACTATTGGTCCTGGACTGATCGCCACAATGAGATGGCTACGCTAAGCTTATTCTGCTTTTAATATATTTGCTAGGATAATGCACTAGACTGATGTACCCTTCTTTGGTTTATTGTTCTGTCATAAGCAAGGAAGCCCCTGATTCAAATAACACACCTCAATTTTCTCAGAGAAGATGGACTAGGGAAAAAAAATAACAAGATCTTTGCTTATCAACCATGAACCATACACCATAAAGGAACCATCAGCTTACATAGAAAAAAAAGTTTCTGCTCGTAGTTCAGCTTTAAGTAGAATACAAAAGCAGCAGTTCTCCTATTTTGTAATGCAGTACAAGTTCTGCCAGGTAATCAATGTAATGTCAGTTATATTAAAATGTTTGTAAATGTTTAGGTAGCACAACAGACAATGGGGTTCAGAACACAGTACTTAAAACAGAATGAATATCCCTTACACAGATGAAGCATATTATGAAGGATATTACAAATGCCTACACTGGCATATGGTAAACAAATAAACAGATGGTATCAAAATGCTGGTTTCTTTTGTAATACAGTATAGGCATTTTAGTTTCTTCAGGCATCGATTTTCAGTAAATGCATTTTACATTTTGTTCACCTACTTAAGTTAGAGACAAAATTGATATCACCACCAATGACACTGCCAGAAAAAGCATTGATTCTTAAAAAATGTTTCCTCTCCCAAATCCCACCTATTCCTATCCTGCCTAAGCTGTAATTAAAAGATCTGTATACTTACCTATTTTTCTTCCCAGTGGGTATATTGCCCGATAGGGCCTGCGATAAGATACCTACTTAGGGCCTTCGACTCAATGGGCCTGTATATGGTTTATTTTTTGTACTATTATTATTCAGCCCGCATTGGGGGGTTGTATTTGATATTTAAAGAAATGCTAGTGGGATGCACCAATGTTATGGACTAATCTATATAAGATTCCCTGGATATGTTAAATACTGTGCAATGAAAAGCTGAGATTTTATTTTTTTATATTTTGTATGTAAAACTTTAATAAAAACTATTGAAATATACTTACCTATTTTTAATCTGCTTTGGTCCGGTCCCACAACTCCATCTACCTTGTGTCAGTGAGCAGCTTTTTTAGGAGTGAAAAGGGATCACTGACAATGGCTTGGCCATGGGAGCCTATGGGTGATATCATGGCTCCTGAAATCAGGGCCATTGTTAAGTGTTCCCTTAGACAGAGCTGCAAGAACACATAACCAGAGCAGTTAAACTATACGTATGTATTTAATTTGTTTATACATTTTAGGTAGGATAGGTAAAAGGAGGGGGAAGGCACATTTTTAAGAACAGATATACTTAGGCTTCGTACTTAGGCTGATAGATATACTTAGGCAGAAAGGGGGAAGTCTAGCTGAGGAGCAGAGAGAAAGATAAAATGCTCGCTGAAAAGCTGAAGATGTGAATGAACCCTTTATCACTTCTGAGAGGATACAGGTAGTATTAATAGTTTTTTAAATATATTTAAAATATATTTATATCATTTTTATATTGTGTTGCACACTTGGTGTTGTGTTTAAACACAATGGGCCAGATTCACATACACTTAATATTGCGCTGCGTAATTGAAATACTCTACGCTGCCGTATTTTTCCAGGCTCTACACCGAATCCTGGTAGATTTTTGCCCGTACGCTACGGCGGCGTAGTGTATTTCTCGCCGCGTAATCAAAATACGCGATTAGGGGGCGTAAAGCATTTAAATTAAGCGTGTCCCCACGGCGATCGAACTGCGCATGCTTCGTTCAGAAATTTCCCGCCGTGCATTGCGCGAAATCACGTCGTTACATCATTCGTTGTTTGAGTAGCGGCGTTTACGAACATTCCTATTCCCGGACGACTTATGTAAAAAATAATAAAAGACGTCGGAAAACGTAGAAATTCGACGCAGGAACGACGGCCATACTTAACATGGGCTGTCTAATATTAGAGCAGCAAAAAGCTGGTATAGTGTTACGCAAATAAAAGATGACTAAAGGTGCCGTAAGAGATTGCGATTGAAGATCGTAATTTCGGGGATCGCCGGCAAAAGCTCATTTGCATACCCCGATGCGGAAAACGACGGGAAGTCCACCCAGTGGCCGCAATTTTATTGCAGCGTAGATCCGAAGGCGTACGAACACGTAATCCAGTCGAATTGAAGCCTGCAGCCGTCTATTCATGGTTTGAGGTTTTCGACTAGCTAAAAAACGCGCGTACTTTGAAATTACTCCAGTCTAACACCAGTTAGACAGGCTTAATGGCTCTCTGAATCTGGCCCAAAGGTTTTCAAGCTTGTTTGTTTTATTTTCCTGTGTACAAGTTACCTTTTAACTGACAGGTATTTCATCAATGTGTACCTTGTCCTTTGTGTCCTTGCTAGACTTACCAACATTTAATGTTTTAATGCCAATGACTAAGGGGAAACAAATCTGATTTGTTTGTAGAAATATTTGAACTTTGGAAACTTCTATTTAACTTTACATTCAATTTCAATTTCCACACATATTTTGGTTAGGAACTCATTTTACTATTTTATGAATAAACTGTGTGTTTGTTTTTCCTTTTACTGACTTTTGCCAGCCAATACGATAGAATAAAAACGTACTATGAAAATGATATAATATCTAGGTAAAGAATAGTAAAAATGGATTGTAAAAATTCTGTTTCTTTTATTATAATATAATTATATTCCTCTCCTTTTACTGTCTAAAATTGCTTTTATAGGGAACTGTGATTTCAGCAAAAGTGTCAATAAAATAACCTAGGAAGAAAGTTTCAATAAAAGGTTGTGTGAAATATATTCCAGAAGACTAACTTAAAATAGTCTCTGACAAGACTTAAAATGTGCATTCAATTTTCTTTTTTAGGGCAGTGAACAATAATCTGAGGCCACGTACACGCGACCGAGAAACTCGACGGGTGAAACACATCGTTTTCCCCGTCGAGTTCCTTGTTCGGCTGTCAAAAAAACGTGTCGAGCCAAATTTTCCCATTGCCCGTCGAGGAAATAGAGAACATGCTCTCTTTTTGGCTCGACGAGTTCCTCGACAGTTTTCTCTGCGAAAAGTGTACACTAGGGATGAGCCGAACACCCCCGCGTTCGGTTCGCACCAGAACAGTCGAACAGTCCGATCGTTCGCACGAACATTTAGAACCCCATTGAAGTTTATGGGACTCGAACGTTCGAATTAAAAAACGATAATTTTAAAGAACAATATTCACGTTATTGTTGGAAAACGTCTTTTAGAACCCGGGTCTTGCCCCAGGGAACATGTATCAATGGAAAAAAGTTTTTAAAACTGTCGTTTTTTAAGGAGCAGGACTTCTGAAAAAACTACAGTTTTTAAAACTTTTTTCCATTGATAGTAGTATCAATGGAAAAAAAGTTTTAAAAATGGTCGTTTTTTTCAGGAGTCCTGCTTTTTTCCATACATGTTCTCTCGAGCAAGACCTGGGGTCTCAAAGACGTTTTCACAGGCAAACTATAGACACCCAGCAGGTACAATATTTAAAGGAATTTTTCATTTTTTTTAAGATTTAAGCATCATTAAAATCACTGCTATTGTACCTGCTGGGTGTCTATACCTGTGATAATGTCTTTAAATAGCACAATCACCTGCCTGTCAGTAAATTAGGAAGAACTGATCTAGCTAAGCTATACAGTGTATAAATATATGTACAACTCCTAGGGATGTATATATGTTCTCTACACACTGTAATTACAGCTAAACTGACTAGCCTGCTCTATCTAGCTATCTAAAAAGACAATCTCTCTGTCTCTCTAACTGCTCTCAGTAATAAGCTGGAACACACTACACGAGGCTTTGGCCAATTATGGCTCTCCTTTTCTTGGGTGCTGTGATTGGCCAAGCATGCAGGGTCATAGTGCATGTTTGGCCAATCATCAGGGCACAATGCCGCAGTGAATTATGGGCCGTTTCGTTTTACTTGAATTTGCCGCCAACGAACCATTTTTGTTCGAAATTCGACAAACAGACGATGTTCGAGTCGAACATACATTCGTTTCGAACATGAAGCTCATCCCTAGTGTACACACGACCGGTTTCCTCGGCAGAATACGTCTCCTATCGAAATACTGTTCACACGGGATTCTAGTACAAGGGCCTAAAACACTGTGAAATAATGCAGTGGCAATGCGATGTCCTGTTTACAAGAATGCTGTTGTTTGTAACTAAAATTTGTATTAATTAGTAATTAATTAAATCAAAACGATATAGTCTTCAAATCATCTGTTACTTATAATCTGACAGACTCTGTCAGGTAGAACTGAAGTGAGATGAGAGAATGGCCAAGGTAGAATTTTGTGCAGCCCTACTAATGTCCACTGGTTATAAGGGCACAAAAAGACAAAAGGTAGAGTTCAACAGACTCTGAACATCTGCTCCATCCAACTTCCTCCAACTCCAAAGCCAGCAGTTGATCAGCACGCTATGCTCAGATCTGTTGGGATATTTGGAGATGTGAATTCTCGTTAGCGAGTGCAGAAAAGCAGACACTGCAGATATTCAGAGCCTGTTGAACTCTACCTTTTGTCTTTTTGTGCCCTTATAACCTGTGGATATTAGGAGCATAGCGTGCTGATCAACTGCTGGCTTTGGAGTTGGAGGAAGTTGGATGGAGCAGATGTTATGAGCCTGTTGAACTCTACCTTTTGGTGAGTAGACACCCTTGAGTGGAGATTGACACGGGAGAAGCCTGAAGGGTGGAGTGTGTCACTTGCAGCAAAGAGCTCACCATTCTTTATAGAGCACTTTATTCACATTCTTGCTTATATCCCTTCATCTTAAGAATAATTCCTTCTATTCATGGTCATAGGAAAGAGGGGTCACAGTCTGTAGTGACAACTAACGCTGCTGTAGTAGTTTCTATTTACAGGCTTGGGAATTTTAGGCCTAATTTTTTTGTCCAAAAAAAAGAAAAGGAAAAACATGCAGTACTTCTCTGCATTGCATACATATGTGTCTGTATCCTGCAAATGCAGGAAAATACCCATAGACGTGACAGAAACAAACTCAGATGGATACAACATTTCTGAGAATGGCATGGCACAGTTGTCTTTTGCTAAACCGCTGAATCCCTCCCAATGCCAGCATAACACATTTTCTTAAGTATAACTTGAGGATAACTACCTTCCTTCAGACAACACAGAAAGTCTACAGAGGACACAGGACAGCTCTGCATTTTTGAGAAGGTAGGCATGTATTTTTTCACCTATTAAAAACTACTTTCAACTGTATATTTAAAGAAGAAGGAAACCCTCTTAAAAAATCCCCCCCCCCAAAAAAAAAGAACTGCAAGGAAAAGGCATAATGAGCTATTATGACTAGTATACTAGTATACAATATGAATTACTTACCTGAGATTTAAGCCTCCAAATCCATCCTCGTCTCCACCTCCGGTCGCAGACATCTCTCCCAGAGGTTAAATGCGGAGGCCAATCACAGCACCGGATGAAATCACTCCACGTATGCGCACAGTAACGTAACACTCTAGGGAAGAAATGGCACAGAGTTTAGTTTCTTCCCGGCCCGTGCCGTTTGATTTACTGGCGGACTACAAGTGAAATATCTCCTAAACGGCGCACGTATAGGAGATATTTACACTACCTATAGGTAAGCCTTATTCTTGGCTTACCTATAGGTAGAAGTAAAAAAAGAGGGTTTACAACCACTTTAGCACATAAACAGAGAGCAAATAAGAGAAGTTGCTTACAAAAGCCATATACACTTTAAATTGCTAATTTGTGTTGAGTCAAATATTCAGACAATATGTGCATAGTTGAGGATGCAATAACTATGAGAATGGGTAATGGGTCTTGTTCTGATTATTTATCTTCTCTAAGCGGTGAATATCAGACAGAAAAAAATTAACAACTGTAGCATCCTTAAATAATACATATTATTTATACCACGGATTTTTCGCTGCAAAATAATTTCTAATCTGGCTATTGTGTTAATGGTTAAAGTGCTTTAAAAACAATGACAGTGAAAAGCCATAAAGGCAAATGATCAGAATGAGCAACTAATCAATGCAAATTTGTTAACATTAAATAACAACATATGTAGGCTTATAGTAAATGTGTTAATAAAGAACAACAAGCTGGCACTAAATAATTGATTCCCACGTATGCACTAGTTAACCAAAACAGGTAATTAATAAGTGCAGTGCTATGAACAAATAGAAATACAATACAAATATCAAACTAACACAAATACCAGCTCCCAATGCAGTGCAATAACACACTTCAAACGATGCTGTGAACATACAGTGATATAAATTGCAATATCTACAATGTTGCTCCAATACATACATAATACAAATTGGGGGTAAGGCAAATCCACTTTGCACTATAAGTGCACTGCAAGTGCACTTGGAAGTGCAGTCACTGTAGATCTAAGGTCTACATGCAAGGAAAATAAAGAACAGCATTTCAGCTTGCACATTATTAGATGATACAATCAGCAGAGCTTCCCCTCATTTCTGACCTTTCACTTAGATCTACAGCGATCTTCAGCAGCTGCACTTCCAAGTGCACTTCCAAGTGCACTTGTAGTGCAAAGTGGATTTGATTTTTGTGAATAACCCCCATTGTGTTGACAATGTTAAATATAAAACAGATGTAATGGTCTACAGTAGTGTGTAACCAATCTTCAATACTCAAATTAAGCTATTAGTGTTCAAACATAAAATGCACAAACTAAAAACACAACATGAAAGTCCATACAATATACTAACATGTTTTTGTGCTTGTGCTTCCAAATGTCACATGTGGTGTGCCCATTCACTTAGTAGCACTCCAAACTGCCCACCTTTATTACAGACCTCTAATATAGGAGGTATGCATTAACTTGAAGCAATGAACACCTAACTTTGGGGTGAGTAGGAATAAAAAGGGATAACAATCTGCCCCTCTCATGGATCACCAGAGCTTAGAAAAAAATGCACTTGCATCGTGATCTCTGTGTAACTTTATTAAGATTTCCCCAATGCCAAATGAATACTTACATTGATAAAATTATGAAGGCTAAAACATTTCTTATCAGTGATGGCTATGCATGTACTAGACCCACAATAAAATCAATCTTGGAATCATAGGCATGCGCACAGGGTGTGCCAAGTGTGCCCTGGCACACCCTAATTACGCTGTGCTTCACAGATTCCCTCTGCTGCTTGGGTGCAAAAGAGGGGACTGGGGAATCTCTGTATTAAAAGTGAGACATCAGGGGGTCTGTCACCAAAGCCCCCCAAAAGCTCCTAAAAAACTGTATATAAAAATAAATAAATAATAATAATATGTTATTAAATGAAGTTGTAAAAAATAGATATATATTTTTTTTAAACGTAATATAAATAAACTACTGACATCAATCTCTTCCCTACTGACCCTGTCCACTGCTCTACTGAACTGATATACAGTATATATATATATATATATATATATATATATACACATGTGTGTGTTTGAGCTTTGGGTGCACACCCTAATGCCATGGCCTGCACACACCTATGCCTGGAATCAAATGTAACATTCTACAGAGATTGGCAGTTATACCTAATGTCAGCATGCTGTGCATGTACTTAGCCAACCAATCGGTCCAGGAATCCAATGTAGTGCTTTGCAGAGATCAGTAGGTTTCACCTGTATCAGCTGATGAAGTTCAATATAGGATGTAATATGTAAGGCAGGACCCTGCCTCGATCACATCAGTACGCTGATACTTTTTGGAGTGTACTATTGTACTGCACTGGGAGTTGGTATTTACCGGTATTTGTATTAGTTTCATTATTTGTGTTCTTAAAATATGTCAGCATTCTGCCACATCCTGTTTTGAACTAGTCTCCAAATACATTTGCCCTGTTATGCCCTATTATGACTATGTAATAATGCTGTGGTTGACATCAAACCTGTTATTGTAATGATACAACCCTATGACAACAAACATAAATGCACATTTACTGTAAAATATTAGATATATTTTATGCAGTCTGGGCATAAATCTGATACTGAAATCTAGATATTTCCTTTGAAGCATCATTATTTCCAATGTTCTATAAGGAAAAAAAAAAGTTAATTGAACAAAAATAATGAAAGTCATTTACTTGTACCTTCTGCAATTGTTTTTTTATCTAAAAGACATGTGAGATGTGCTGGACTGGAAATTAAACTTTGCCCTGTTAAACTCAATTCTGCTCAGCCTGCCAAAGTTAAAATATCAGAAAGCAGCAGAGAGGAAATGGCCAGAAGCTGTAACGCCAATGATATAGCTTATGGATAGTTGCACAGCAAGGGAGAGCCACTCATTTCTTAAAATTTGGACTTCCACAATATGTAATTTTAATTTGATGTGAAGAAACAATTATGGGTAAAAATGTGAATATAAAGCTACAAGCTATCACAGAAGTGTGGATCATATGAGACCAAAAATTACCCATTTACTCCTGGGGCTCTAAATTGCTCTTCAAAGTAATGCCAGCTACTTTTTAGAATGGATGTAGGGAGAACTTCAAAGAGAACTTAGTGTATCCCTTCAAGGGATATGTAAAGAATTTCAACAGCAGACATGGAAAAAGAAAAGAGAAAAGTAATATTATTAAAAAGAACAAGAAATGCATGTGTAAAAGAATATATATTGCTATTGGTTATGGCTCTGCAATATTACCCTTTGGTCCAGCGTTATCTGACTTCTGTAAGTCTGTGTCTATAGAATTCTTTGTGTACACCAAAAGCTTCTATATATGGCATTCCAAAGACACAGGTTCATTCTTCAGACACAAATGAAAACCTGTGTTGACTTCCAAGACTGAAGGTGGAGAGGAAAGAGAATTGGGACTTTTTGGGTGCAAAGTAAATTTCCAAAATATCAAATATAATGTATAAAAAATATTTTACTTTCTATTTTGAGCAGCAACATAAAAATAAATATAAATGGCTAGTACAGTTTATCACAATTTCATCTAAAAAGCAATATAAGATGGACTTCCGAACATGTTTCACCCATATGTCAGGCTTCTTCAGGGGATGCTGTCTGGTTTAGGGGTACAAGCCTTCTATCAAAAAGCACAAAAGAACATATGTGTATCATATTAAATCAATACATTTAAAATTCATATAGTACATTAACATTTACATTTTTATTTATATATACATGTTCATCTTCACTGCCAAGGCACTGCCACTTACCTATATCTCCTAGCAATAGATCCAAGAACTGCCAGGTCAACTAGATGTCTAACTGCATTAAAGGAACCAAATGTGATAGGCGGCCATAGATGGTAATCAAGGACCAACTACAAGTATAAAAAAAAATATATATAGGTAAATCAAATGCTTTGAAAATATCAGAAAGCAAGATGAAATGTCCTTCCAGATATAAAAAGCAAAAAACTTTGTTATATTGCCCACTTACAGGAACAGGTTCTGCAGCAGACTTAATACCGAGGGCACACGCTCTCTCAACACCTCTCTAAGGCTATCTAATTGCACAAAAATAAAAAGGAAAACACTTGCAGTACAGTGCCAGCAAGAGAATACAACAATAGAAAAAACTTCAAAAACTATTGTCAACTTAGTATGCCCAGAGAGAGAGTGAAGCCAATTTCCAGAGTTTCAACTGTTTAGAAAATTACCTGATTGATCCTGTGGGGTCTCTGTGCTGCATACAGTGGCCTTAAATACCATCCATCTGGTCTGAAAACCAGAACCGGACGTAAGGACCATGTGCGCATGAGCGAGCCCCGTCATTCCACACATCCCGTCTCATACCACCGGGACCTAAGAACTAGCTCTGGTGAATTGGAGGGGGAATCCCATATGTTAAAAACATATAGAGATCCAAGGAGGCAAGACTGAAGACTGAAAGCAACTTATAGATAGTGACGGGCGATCCTGGTAGGGTTGGATTCATAGGAGATTTAAAAAATCTAGCGTGAATCCTGCAAATCTATTTGCTTAGTGCCAAACCCTATTGAAGTCTGAAGGAAGCAAGTCTTGTTATTTCTTTCTCTTTGTTTTTAAAGCAGCATGTTTCTGAAATATACAACACAGCATGCTTTTTCTGTGCAGTTTTCAGTGCCTTTAGCAAAAACACAGATGTAAATGGAGCCTCATTGTTTTTGTGTAAACACACACATTTCACTTTCAGGCCCCATTCATACCTAGCGTAGTTGGAGTACATGTTTTTTAGCTTCTCTTTTCCACACATAGGGCAGCCCACTGATTTCAATGGGCTGCTCTGGCAAATTAGTTTATGGGCCATTTTTATGTGTTGTGGGTTGCCCCTTTTTTACTGTGCTTTTTGCTGCACTTTTTTTTTCACACAGCAAAATGTGCATTTGCTTCTGTGTTTGGTGCTATTAACGGTTAATGTTACTGAAAGCGCAACTAGTTAATTTTAGGTGTATAAAGGTGGCCATATACTATATAATCTGAAGCCCTGTACACATGACTGGGAATCCCGTCGGGAAAAAAACTTTGGTTTTCCCAACAGGATTCCTGGCAGGCTTGCCCTGAAGAGCCATGTATACACATGACCACACAAAAACCCGCCGTTTTTTTGAATTGCAAGAACGCAGTGACGCCATTGACTATGACAAGACGGTGTCTCATCACATTCGATGCCATCGCTGCTATCTTGCTACACCCCACACTAACCTTGTATGCTACCGTGCATGCATCAAAGTGTTATCGAGCATGCAAGGTTTTTCACCGCATACAGATGACCGGTTTTCTCGGCAGGAAACACTGTGCCGGGAAACCCAACGAGAAAATAGAGAGCAGGGTTCTCTATTTTTCCATCGGGATTACCGTCTGTTTTCCTGACGGAAAAACTGCTAGGGCGCATACACAATGCTCAATGCTCTCCTGGCAGTTTTTGTGCTGGGAAAACCGGTGGTGTGTACGAGGCTTCATTGTACAATCTCTGTATGATCTCCTTTAGATTTACCAAAACTATATATTATTTTGGTCTATGTCATTGGTCATTAGAGAGATTTGCCATCTCTTTTTTTTTTTTTATCAGATTTTTTTTTATATATATGCAAACAACATTGAGACAATACCATCTCCCTTATAGGGTAAACAGCTTCAATAAATCCCTGACAGAGGCTCTAACCCTTCCACGCTTGATCCAAAGCAGAATCAAAAGCTTTAGCTGGAGATAGGCTTTAACCCCTTCTTGATCATTTGATCACATTAATCGAATGATCATTTGATCACATTGATTGGCTGTCACATAAATAGAAACCCATTCTGGCAGCTCCCGATTATAAACAGCGACCCGAAGTTGTCTTTAACAGCTCAGTCACTGTGTTGGCAAAGCAAATTGAGTGTGCTTTCAGCACTCTATTGATGCATATGTGTGGCAGGTCGGCATTAATGCCCACCTGTCCAGCTGCCACACCTATGTGTTATGTGATCAGAAAGATGTTAATGGGATTACATGTTCCAATGTGATTTTTAACAGAAATTTTTATGGAAATAGCCTTTGTATTAAGATCAACCAAATGTATGACAATACAGATAATCAAGATTGAATGAGTGAGTCATGGAAGCACTAATTTTCCTATCTGTACAATTCATTATGTATGCAAGCATACATTTATTTATTCATGCATTTACTTACTTCATTTTTGACATCCCTTTAAGCTCAAATACCATCTAGAGTATTTTAAAGAAAAGTAAACACCTCTTGAATAATAAACCCGTTTACAAAACTTGTAATATTTAATGCAATCTCAAAAAAAATGTGTTTAAATTGAAAGAAAGACAAAACATGGGGTCTTCAAAAAGTTTTCACAATTTTTTATATTTAGTAGCGTTAAAAAGGTCCTGAAACATTTTGAAGCACGCTCGTAATAATACAAATTCTTTGATAAACTAATTTGCACTTTACGGTATGAATATAACTAATAGCCAAGAAAGTGACCAACCAGATGGCACATCCTTTGTTAAATATTGATGAAAAAAATATAGATTCCCAAATGCTTCTAGTGATAAAGACTGCCATTGGCATATTATTACTTAGTGAAAAGGCTTTCATCAATGAAGCAGTAATGTTAAGTGTATATTGATTGTTAACACATTAATGGTGCTAAGTGAATTTTAGGTTACCTTTTATGTAAACAAGTGATTTTTGTTGTATAGAGAATCATTACAAGGACTTAACAAAATATAAATATAAAATACGTCTCTATTGTTGATTGATGATACTAAACTAATGCACAATCTAGTAGACTTGTTTCTGTTTTGAGTACAGGTGTATGTACAGACAAAGGTGTATGTAAATTCAAAATGATTTTTTAGCTTTAAAGTTTTTATTGCTTTTTGTGTTTTCTCAATTTGTGTTGGTTACCAGCATCACCCATATGGAAAGCCGTAGGAATTCCAAATCGTTAGAGCTGCCTCCAAAGCAAGAGAATACATTTTTTTTAACATCATACTCCACCAATAGACCTGTTTAACCTCCCTGGCAGTATTCCTGAGTCTGACTTGGGGTGAATTTTACATACCAAAAGCGGTAACCCCGAGCCTGACTCTGGATCTCATTGCAGGATACAGGGGAAGTTACTTACCTTGTCCCTGGATCCTGCGATATGTCCCCGCTGTGTGTTCAAGCTGTCATCTCATTAGATTCATACACTGGTGACTGCCGAGTGCCGCTGGGCTCTTACAGATTAAAGTACTGTATCAAAGAATTTCACATCCCCTTTGTCCCTAGTGGTCTGTCCAGTGTCCTGCATGCAGTTTTATAAACTGTTCTTTCTGCCTGGAAACTGGAGATTGTCCATAGCAACCAAAAAGTGTCAAAAGTGGTTTTAGACAGCTAGAAAACAGTGATAATAAATTAGAATCACTTACAGAATTCAGCGATAGAAATTCATCATCAAACACTGAAAATAATGACAGCTACAATTCTGAAACTGAGCAAATTTCAGTGTTTTTGATTTGATCACATCATTGAATAATTTTTATTATAATTACATTATTATGTGTTATAATTATTTATAGTTAATTATTATATTGCAATGTATGGATTTGTGTTTCAAACTTTATCATACCCGAGATGTACTGAGCTTTTAAATGGTCTCTCAGTTTGGTACAGTAGGAATCACAATCATGGTAAAGACTGCTGACCTGATAGTTGTGCAGAAAACCGTCATTGACATCCTCCATAAGGAGGGAAAGCCTCAAAAGGTAATTGCAAAAGAAGTTGGATGTTTCCAAAGTGCTGTTTCAAAGCACATTAATAGAAAGTTATGTGAAAGGGAAAAGTGTGGAAGAAAAGGTGCAAAAGCAGCAGGGATGACCGCAGCCTGGTGAGGATTGTCAGGAAAAGGCCATTCAAAAGTGTTGGGGACTTTCACAAGGAGTGGACTGAGGCTGGAGTCAGTGCATCAAGAGCCACCACACACAGATGGAACCTGGACATGGGCTTCAAATGTCGTATTCTTCTTGTCAAGCCGCTCCTGAACAACAAACAACTACAGACGCGTCTTACCTGGGCTAAAGAAAAACAGACCTTGTCTGGTGCTCAGTGGTCCAAAGTCCTCTTTTCTGATGAGAGCAATTTTCCATCTCATTTGGAAACTAAGGACCCAGAGTATGGAGGAAGAATGGAGAGGCGCACACTGCAAGATGTTTGAAGTCCAGTGTGAAGTTTCCACCGTCTGTGTTGATTTGGGGAGCCATGTCATCTGCTGATGTTGGTCCACTGTGCTTCATTAAGTCCGGGATCAATGCTTCCTTCTGCAGACGAGCTCTATGGGGATGCTGGCTTCAATTTCCAGCAGGACTTGGCACCTGCCCACACTGCCAAAAGCAACAAAACCTGGTTTAATGACCGTGGGATTACTGTGCTTGATAGGTCAGCAAACTCATCTGACCTGAACCCCATAGAGAATCTATGAGACATTGCCGAGAGAAAGATGAGAGACATGAGACCGAACAATGCAGAAGAGCTCAAGGCAGTAATTGCTGCAAAAGGGGCACACACCAAGTACTGAGTACATATGCAGGCTTCTACTTTTCAGAGGTCCAATATTGTTCTATGTACAATCCTTGTTTTATTGATTGCATGTAATATTCAAATTTTCAGAGATTTGGGGTTTTCATGAGCTGCAAGCCATAATCATCACAATTATGACAATACCCAGCTTGAACTATCTTGCTTTGCATGTAATGAGTCTATCTCATATATTAGTTTCACCTTGCAAGTTGCATTAGTGAAATAAATTAACTTTTGTATGATATTCTAATATTTCGAGTTTCACCTGTATATAGGTGTTTGTTTCTTTAATGTTATTACATGAGCAGTCAAATCTACTTTTTGATCTCTAAAAAAAAAAAAAAAAACTTAACCACTTGCCTACTGTGCACCTACACCCCCTTCCTGCCCAGACGAAATTTTAGCTTCCGGCACTGCCTCGCTTTAACTGACAATTGCGCGGTCGTACGACGTGGCTCCCAAAAAAAATGTACGTCCTCTTTTTTCCACGAATAGAGCTTTCTTTTGGTGGTATTTGATTGCCTGGGCTATAAACAAAAAAAAGAGTGTAAATTTTGAAAAAAAAAAACACAATATTATTTGCTTTTTGCTATAATAAATATCCCATAAAAAAAAATGTATCTTAGTTTAGGCCGATATGTATTCTTCTACATATTTTTGGTAAAAAAAAAAATCACAATAACCGTATAGTGACTGGTTTGCGCAAACGTTATATTGCCTACAAAATAGGGGACATAATTATGATTTTTTGTAAAAAAATGTTTTACTAGAAATGGCGGTGATCTGCGTTTTTTTTCTGGGACTGCGACATTATAGCGGACACATCGGACACTTTTGATACATTTTTGGGACCATTCACATTTATACAGTGAACAGTGCTATAAATATGCATTGATCACTGTATAAATGTAACTGGCAGTGAAGGGGTTAACCAATAAGGGGCGGGGAAGGGGTTAAATGTGTAGCCTAGTGAGTGTTCTAACTGTAGGGGAAGGGGGGTGACTGGGGGATGTGACCAATCTGTGTCCCTATGTACAAGGGACACAGCATCGGTCTCCTCTCCCTGACAGAACGTGGAGCTCTGTGTTTATGCACAGAGCTCCACATCCCTGCTCAGTTACTGGGCAATCACGGGTGCCCGGCGGCCATCGCGGCCACCGGGCATGCACATTGTGTTCCCAGTAACGCGACGGGTGCGTGCCCCCTAGCGGCTTTAAATGAAAGGACGTCATATGACATCCTGTCAGAACAATAGGGTATTCCGCCTGCCGTCATTTGACGGCGTGCGGTACCCTATTGGTTAAAGGGGTTGTAAACCCTCAAGGTTTTTCACCTTAATGAACATGATCATTCCAGCGACGGGGATGAGCACTCCAGCCACTGTCTCGGGTTCTCATTAGATAGATTTATAGCAGCAGAAAACATTGACTCCCACTGCTGTTAATCAAATTCAGTAACACAGGAGCCGAGTCCTGCTGTCTGTGTAAATGGAGGACTGGGCAGTGCATGCGCACAAGTGCCCCCTTGGAAAGCGGCTCTCCAAAGGAGCACTTAAGAAGAGGAGGAGCCAGAAGCCCCGCTCAGGGACCCCAGAAGAGGAGGATTGTGGCTGCTCTGTGCAAAACTCTTGCACATAGGGGGTAAGTATGAGATTTTTGTTAGTTAAAAAAAACACCATTTACAACCTCTTTAAGAACATTTAATTTCAAACCCATTCCCTCCTTCAATTCCATTGATCTTTTCTCTGTTTAGGACCAATGGATTCCAGCAGTACTTTGACAACTAGCAATTCCAGGAGGGTTGGCTGCCTGCCTCCTCTGCCATTCTCTGGTTCCATCTGCTGTCCCTTACAACAATACAGTGCCCTTTAGTGATGCAGGGGGCAGTGGATAAAAGCACTGCAACCACAGGGAACCAGAAGACACATGAAAGTATGATGGGCAAGATGATTCTGTCAGAGGCTAAAGTTTTTGTACAGGCAAAAAAAAAACTGTTTTTATTGTTTCTAGAGTCTCTTTAAGCTTAAACAATATTACAAAATATTGGCATTCAAAGAGTTTAAAACTCAGATATTACATGTTGTGCATATGATTTTATTAGGAAATGATGTGCTCTTGAAAAGTTGGAAATGTTGGGTCTATCCAAACTTTAAAGGACATTTTTCCTTTTACATGTAATAAATTATCCTTTTACACTACATGTATGTTCATTTTATTGTACCAAGATAGTCCATCAATTTTCAGGGGGAGGGAATATTACTGGGTCAACCTCAGCCATTGCCCCTTTTCCCTCTTACCCCGCCACTTTTTGTGGTTACATACTTTTCCGGATGATGGTACACCCTTATTGTTTATTAACCTGTTTACAGGAGGCTATACTCAAAATTCTTTGCATTTTTCCAAAAAGCATTAACCAAAGGCATTTTCTGGTTTACCGGAAAAACTGTTCTGAAATTGCACAAAATGAAAACAAAGAAATGTTTTTACTTTACACATAGTTACATCATCACAAATTAACGTTAGCCAGTGCTCTCTAATGTACAGAGCAGTAAAATAAACAATTGGATGACATGTGCAACCAATGATTCTGGTGCTGTATTTTTTTAATTGTTCCCTAATTAGTTTTAAATAATGTTGTAAATAACTCCACTGTCATATTATAAAACAGATGGCAATGACAAACGTTGCTGCATTCTATGAATATTGATTAGATGATATGATTTTCAATTTTTTTTTAGCAATCCCTTATGAGTTTTTCCCGAAAAAAAATGTAATCATATTTACTTAGCAATCAAAGTAAATATGTGACAAAACAGAGACGCTGATATAATGATATCGTAAATGCAAACTTCAATATTTAATACAATGTGCTATTATCCCAAACGAAAGGAGAAAATTTTGCTTGCTGGCAGAAAATCCAATCTGTTCCTGAATAAACAAAGAATTGCTTGGATAAAGGCTCTACCTCTACAGACTAACAAATGATTGTGAAGCCAGATTTTAGAATAATTTCATTCTATCTTTGGTGCCTGAGGAATGAATGTGAAAGACCCTGCCAAACCTATTCACTTTTGCGTTTGACATTTTCCCTTCTTTACAGACAGATTGAGCTTTACTGCCTACATTATATGTTGTTGGAATCAAAAGTTCTGACTGCAGAACATTCAAATGGGCTATTCAGTTGAAAATAATTCCTAAAACGTATTAGCATAGCTTACTAGGGCAAGATTCTAAATAACATTCCACATTACCCCCAAAATCAGAGATAGATTGGTAGATAGATAGATAGATAGATAGATAGATAGATAGATAGATAGATAGATAGATAGATAGATAGATAGATAGATAGATAGATAGATAGATAGATAGATAGATTCTCTTAGCTATGTAACCACTTGAACCCTGAAAGGTTTACTCCCCTTAATGAGTAGGCCATTTTTTGTAAAACGGCACTGCATTAGTTTAATTGACAAATGCACGGTCGTGTGGCACTGTACCCAAATACATGTTTTGTAATTTTTTTCCCCAAGAATAGAACTTTCTTTTGGTGGTATTTGATCACCTCTGTAGTTTTTCATTTTTGCGCTATACAGATATACCCCGCTTTTAAGTACACAATGGGGTTTATTTACTAATGTTGGAAATTGCAATATCAGGCTCACTTCTGCATAAAAACCAATAAGCTTCTAACCCCAGCTTGTTCAGTTAAGCCTGGTAATAAAACCTGGAAGCTCATTGGTTTCTGTGCAGAAGTGAGCCTTATATTGCGCTTTCCAGCTTTAGTAAAAAAAAAAAACATTGTGTACTTAAAAGTGGGGTATGCCTGTAAACAAAAGAAGACTGACAATTTTGTTTTACTTTCTGCTATAAAACGCATTCAATAAAAAAAATTGAAAAAAAAATCGAATTTCTTCCTCAATTTAGGCCAATATGTATTCTGCTACATGTTTTTGGTAAAAAAATCCCAATAAGTGTATATTGATTGGTTTGTGCAAAATTAGTGATCAGTGCTAAAAAACATATTCGCTCTAATGACACTGGCTGTAAAGTAATTAACATCAGGGGAAATTAAAGGGTTAACTGTGTGCATAGCTTGGGTATTCTTTCTGTGCAGGAGGTGTTTATACTAGAAAAAGGCATGTATTGATGCCCCTGGTGACACAGGATCCATGGCTTCTGTACTGACAGAACAGCAATCTGCCTTTACGTAGGCAGATCGCCATTCTCCCTCTGTACCGAAGGATCAGCAGATGCTGGTGAACATAGAGTTTGTGGTACCCATTGACTCCTGCAGTCCAGTGGGAGAGTGCTGTAGGCGGCACGTGTGCGTGCCCCAGACCTTGACATGTCAGATCATGTACTAGATACATAACTCTCTGACTATCTAAGTTATACAGTCGGCAAGTGGTAACAGTGTATCCAAAGCCTAAGATCCTTAGCTTTAGTTAAACCAAGACATGGTTAAAATGGTAAAACCTCTCTCTCTCTCTCGTTTGTGTGTCTTTGTTCCAATAGGAAGATTCCCCTATATTTCCTGCCTGGGAGACACAGCAGAAAGAGAAATCTCTCCAATGTGAAGAGGGGGAATCCTCTGTTAGACAGTTGTCACTGACACAGGTGTCCTCATTGAAAGGCATTTGTGATTGGACACAGTTTAACAATAAATTGACAATGATTGTGTTATGTAATCACTATTTTTAATCAAAGGGTGGCACATCAGTTTTGTAAAAGTCTCCTTAGATTTGATCAGAAATTTTTTTTTTCCCTTAATGGTGACACATGGAAATTCAGTTTTTACCACTTTCTGATGAAATTTTTTTATTTACAATTTTGGGTGATTTTTGGGTGAAATCTGGAAATCAGTAATATCTGAAGATTGAATGATCAGATTGAAATGTGTGCACATGTACCTTATGGTATATCTAAAACGATTTTTTGGGGGGAACTTATCGGAAATCATATAGTAGTAAGATTTAACTATCTAAAATATATTTTGTTTAATTTGCTTTTTGTCTTTGGGACATAAGCTGAGGAAAATATATTAAGTGGGACACAACATAAAATAATCACATTTTAGATTTCATATCTCCTTCTGTCTTGGTGACAAGAGAGAATTTGAGAGGATGAATCTCCCTGATGGAGAAACAGATGGCAATAAAAACCCAATAGTGATTTTAGCTATTTTCCAACTCTATAAACAAATTAAAAAAAAAGAATAATAATAATAATAATAATAATCAGTGTTGGCTTTAGATATGCATTGAAACCAATTGACCTTTCCTTTCTGCTAAGAGACAGGCAACTGCTATTTTTTACAGTGAATTGTGATTACAAACCATGGCCCAGATTCACAGAGCGATTACGCCTGCGCAACAGGAGATGCGCGTGCGTAAGTCGAAATGTGCGCGTGCGTTTCGATGCGCGGCATCCCCAGAACGAGATACGCCAAAAATCTGCTTTTTTTTGTCCCGCGTAATTTCGTTAGACTGGCGCATCCGTCCGCGCTAGACACACCATTGATTTGCTAGTCAAATATGCTAATGAGGGACTTACGGGGATCCACAAAACATGCAGTGTGCGCAACAGCAAAATGTCCTGTCTAAAATTAGAGCATATAAAAGCTGGTCTAAAAAGAGAAAAAAAGTCTACTTGTTAGATAAAGCAACACTGTTAGTGAGGAGCTCAGCAGTCACACGTGTTGCACAACAATCTGTATGCCAACATGCCAGGGGCATCGTCGCACATAGCTATACTACTGACTTTAGATGAACAAAGAAGGATGAGGGCACGGAGGATGGCACGGAGGATGGCACGGGAGAGGATATACCGCACCCGCACAGACCTGTTTGGCATGAGTGATTCTGAGGTGTTTCGCATCTTCAGATTCACCCCTCATGTCATCCTGGAATTAACCACATCACCAGCCCAACACACCACTCACATGCAGTGCAGCCACTGGTCAAGGTACTGGCAACACTCCATTTCCTTGCCAGTGGCTATTTTCAGCGTACAAGTGGAGTGGTGGCTGGGATGTCACAATCCTCCATGAGCAGATGTGTGCACCAGGTTATCCCTGCAATTCTCAGACGCATGGCCAACCAAATCATCAAACCCACCACTGAGGACCTGCGGCTGAAGGCAATGACAGATTTCTACAGAATTGCCAGATTCCCACGCACTGTGGGGGCCATTGATTGCACACATGTGGCACTCCAGCCCCCCCAGGAGACAGAGCACATGTACCGCAATCGGAAGCATTGGCATTCCATCAATGTACAGGTGATAGTCGATGCCCAAGGCCTCATATGGCACGTCTGTGCCAAACACCCAGGGTCCAGCCATGACAGCTACATATACAACCAATGCCACATCCGATTGGAATTCGATCAGAACGTGTATGGGGACACCTGGCTGGTTGGTGAGTGACATGGGTGGCAGGCATGACTATCCCCTCCCATGATGCACATCACAAGGGGCACATGCATGACTAACATCCTCCTGTCTTTTCCCTTACAGGTGACTCTGCATATCCAATGATGATGAAGAAAAGAGGGAAGGACGGCCGCACTCCAAGGATTTTCAAACGAAAAAAGTTGTCTTTATTGTAAATCCAAAAACATGTACAGTCACAGCAATCACAGAAAACAGGACAGCCGACGCGTTTCGCACTCGATCAGTGCTTAGTCATGGCTGAGCCATGCGGCCGTCCTTCCCTCTTTTCTTCATCATCATTGCCATTTGCATCGCCAGCACCTTGGTAATCTAATTATCCTTGATCGTCTACAGGTCTCATCTGGAGCGGTGATTTCTTTTCTTTTGTCTTTTTTGGATTTTGACTCTGCATATCCACTGGGACCCCATCTCATGACTCCTATCCGGAACCCCCAAACCCCAGGAGAGGAAAGATACAATCAAGCACATGCCCAAACACGAGCAGTGGTGGAGCACACCTTTGGCCTCCTAAAGTCACGTTTCCGATGCCTGGATAAGTCTGGGGGTACCCTCTTGTATTCCCCAAACTTTGTGTGCCAGATCATCGGTGCATGTTGCATGCTGCACAACTTCGCAGTAAGAAAGGGCCTGCAGATTGACCTACGTGATGACCTGACCCCTGAACCAGACAATCCCCCCCTAACCGAGGCTACCCCGTCTTCTGAGGGAAGAGAAGCCAGGAGACAACTCACATTGGGCATCTTTGCACGTTAAACACACACATTAATCATGGCACAATGAGAATGCATGCATGCACAACACTGTGGTCCCTAGCACACACACACCACATCCACATCAAATTGGATTGGCACCAGTCCACCATGCAGGACTTGTGAGCAGCAACGCCACGCCAAGGCTCCAATTATGTCACTGTACGTTCATACACCATTCACACGGACCTGGGGATCACTTCTCCCTGGTCCTGGAGAACCCTTCTCCACCAAAATTGAGGGCGACACCCCTTTTCCGACAGGAATGTCACCCACACATTCACACAGCATTCACAACACAAAAAAAAAAAATTACCTGCAAAAGCATAAAATTTCCAGCAAAAAAAATAAAATAAAAAAAAAAAAAAGGGGAAAAACAAATTAATGCCCTTTGCGTGAGCCACGCCTGGGGCGCCCCCGGCCACGGCCCTGGCTTCTCAGGGGAGACTCATGGGGAAGGGGTAAAACCGGGGAAGGAGGAGCAGCCCCTGATCTCTGCCCACCTGGCGGCCTGCCCTCCAAGGCCACGGCTATTCTGTCCAGGGCAGCACCAAGTGTTGCCGTGTTGGCCTGGATAGCCAGGGCAAGGGCCCTCACATCCTGCCCAACGCCTGCTGATGTCATCTGCAGTTCGTTTAGGCAGGTTGTGAAAGCCCGGGAGTGGGAGTCCAGGTTCCCCAGCGTATCCTTGATGGAGGACAGGCTCTCCTCCATCCGCACCAATGTCTGGCTGACCTGTCCCAGATGGCGGGTCTGGAGGAACTGGTCCCTTCTCAGAGTGGCGGGCAGGAGATCGGCCACCCCCCTGGTGGTCTGGGATGACATCCTGCCTCCAGCTGATGCTTGTGGCCGGGGAGAAGGGGAGGCCCTTGTGAGGGGAGCCATGTTGGGGGAGGAGGGGGGGGCTCCCCCTTAGGGAGGCCTGCCTGCTGCCAGCCAGAGGGGAAGAGTCCTCAAAAGCCAAACGTCCAGTACCTGACATGGACTCCTCCTCCTCCTCATGATTCTCCTCCTCCTCATGATTCTCCTGCTCCTCTTGAACCTCCTCCGCGGACTCCGGCCTTGTTGGGGGGGCCTCATTAGGCTGCTGTCCTGGGGTTGGTGCGGTCAGGCCAGATGGCCCTGCACCCTCCTGCACATCTGTGGATGACACAAAACATTCACAGGTTGGAGGATCCACACACTTGCCACATATTCCCTTTCACCCCCTCCCCCACACATGCTACACACCTGATATTAAAAAAAATAAACTTACCTGGCACCACGGGCTCCGGACTTGAATCAAAGCCGGGCAGGCCCTCAACTTCATGCCGATGAAAGGTCAGGGCCACCGCACGCTCCTCCGCTGTCAGCCTAATACGGCATGGTGGGCCCCCTCCTGTGCCCCTGGCATGGGCATGCATTCTGGCCATCTTCTGTTTGACCAGACGCCGGAGGTCATTGATTTTTTTGTCAATCCCAGACCGGGTCCGTGTCTCCCCCTGCCCCGCTGAATTGACCTGCTCAGTGATCCTATCCAAAATCTCCCTCCTCCTGGCCGGGGTGGTGTTGGCACTCTCTGGGCCGTGGAGGTAACGCCCATACTCGCTAATGGCCCGGGCAAGAATTTGTTTTTCCACAACCGTAAAATTCAGCTTTCGTTTTCTCTCAGTCATCCTTCCAAAAAAAATCAGTCCCAGTCAACAAAATTCAAGCACAACCAATCAAGCAAAAACACACACAGAGAGAAAAATACTCGGCAATAAACAGTCACAAAAAAAACAAAACAAAAATACAGCAGGAAAAGAAACAAACACAAATATATCAATCAAACAAACAGTCTCTCAAACACTTATCAAAAACCACTTTCAAAAATCTACTAACAAACACTTGATCACACAGAACACTAATCTGACAACTACAAAACACACCGCAACGAACAACAGGACAAAAGCACTTGGTTAAATGGGAAGGGACAAAGGGATGTACTTTTGCAAAGCAAGTGCGTTTGTGTGTGTGCTGTTTGCGTAGTTCACAACGTTGCCCTAGTCCATTTCCAATTTCACTGATTGCGCCGCTCCCGAGTTGTGATCATGCGCACAGCGGCGCTGACATGGTATGCTTCAAGCGCGCATGCGCGAGCCGGCCGGCCCTTCATTTGCATGGGGTCACGGCTCATTTCAATGTAACACGCCCACGTCCTTCCCAATTTGTATTACTCCTCCTTACGCCTCTGAAAAAACGTTACGCATGCGCAATTTCCTGCGCAAAAGCTACGAGAATAGGGTGATTACGCGGCAAAATTGCGCAAGTCTAACGTAAAGGCGGTGCGCTACGCCGGTCCAATAATGCGCAGATGTACCTGAATCTGGGCCCATGACTTTATCACCTCTCACTGCTGTCTGGAATTATTGGTACTGAATCTATTGAATACTGCAATAAAGCAAGTCTACACAGCAGTTTAAAAGTTTGTCTCGCAAAGGTATGGGCGACTTTTAAAGGCAAGCCTTAGCACCCAATTACTGATATAAGTACAAACGTAGTTACAGTGTTCCCAGCAGGTCCCTTTTTTCCACCAGGTGTATACTTGTTACCTCTTTGAAATGCTGACATTCTGATGGCTAAATGTATAATGTTTGCAATTACGAACAAGTTTTCATTTAGTAAGCTTGAACTTGTGCAGATGTTTGTTTCAAAAGTGTCATAGAAAGACAAGATAACTCGGCAAGCCTGCTACATGGTGATCAAATGACATGCAGAGACAGTTCAATCTTGTGGGACACTTATTTAAGAAATGGTCCATTTCTCTGTTAATACATCTCAATCTTATCAAAGCAGTTAGCTGCAAACAGCTTTAGTTTAGTCTCCAGCAGCATATGCTCTTGTGTTTTTACCGCTGGGAAAGTGAATCGGTTGTAGAATGACTAATCTGTTATATCTTACAGGGATTTGATATAAAGAAAACAGGAGTTCCTTGTATTTACAGAGTTTTGTTTTTGTCAGTGGCAAAACAATTTGAGAAAGTATAAATTATAGTTATATGTAATTTGTAATATATTTAAATAAATGGAGTAGATTTACTAAATGAGTTCACTTAGTAAAATGAATAAAGTGAATTGTTCACTTCAATCTCCCAATCATTTTAAAGGCAAACCTTTGTTGCTTTTTTACTTCCCTGCTTATGACTGGGTAGTCAAGGTAAACACACATTCACTTTGATATGCTAACATTATTGCCTACCCCTTAAGAAAACCAACCCCAAACTTCACTACGAATGTGAATATGCTAAAGCCCTGTACACACGATCGGACCTTTGTCCGACCAAACTCACATCGGAATTCTGACGGAATTCCATTGGAATAAAAGAGAACGTGTTCTCTATCTAAACTCCAATTGAATTAATCAGAATATCCAATGGAAAAACTCAGATGGGCTTACACGCGGTCAGAAATTCCGATGTAAAAAGTCTGTCTGGCTTTTTCTATCGGAAAAATCCGATCGTGTATATGAGACATACTGTAAGAGAAATTAAGTAATTGCAGGATATGTCCATCTTTGTTTTTTTTCTTCTGCAGTTTTATGAATAATTGGGTTTAAACATACAGTTTATAGTTTTTCATTTCAACTTGGTATTACCATTGTGATGGATGTTGGCATTACATCTCAAGGCCAGTTAATCCCAAAAAGGATGTTTCAGTTATTTTTCAGTCTCAAGCTTTGTATATATATATATATATATATATATATATATATATATATATATATATATATACATATATATATATATATACAGTATATTATGCCAGCAGATCTCCCTGGCAGATCTCCCTGCCCACCTGAAATTTTTTTGGTGTTCCCATCCAACTTTTCATGTCCAAACCCCTCTTGTTGCATTATCTATAATCTAAAATAAATAAAAAAAATCCTGCAATCATCTCATAATGATGGCAACAGCAGGTGGACCTGACAAGGGCATGGAATACCAATTAAATCTCTGAGAGATATACAGAAAACTGCCAGGTAGTTTAAGATGAAATATTGGTTTGAGGTGGACTGCAATTTTAATATTAACATGTACACCAATCAGCTAACTTATTATGATGGATGCCACTAGACCTCTGAAAGAATGCTGTGGTGTCTGCCACCAAGTTCTCATAGCAGATCCTTAAAGTCCTATAAGTTGCCAGTGTGGACATTTAGGCCCCCTTCACACTGGGGCAGGAGGCGCGGTGGCGGTATAGGGCCACTAAAAATAGTATGTCTTGAGTGTCAGTTTATAAACATTATCTTACATATAATAAAAACATACGTGAGCAGCGCTCGCATATGAAAACGATGTTCAAACCACACATGTAAGGCATCGCCGCGATCGTTAGAGTGAGAGCAATAATTCTTGCCCTATACCTCCTCTGTAATTTAAAATATGTAACCTGTAGAATTTTTTAAACCTAAATGCCTCTAGATATTTTAAGGGTAAAAGTTTGTCGCCATTACATGAGCAGCCACAACTTTGAAGCGTATTATGTTGGGTATCAATTTACTTGGCATAACATTATCTTTGCCAATATAAAAAAAGTTGGGCTAACTTTACTGTCGTCTTGTTTTTGGATTCAAACATCTTTTTTTTTTCAAAAATGTTACACTTTTAAGACTACGATTAATACGATGTGACAAAAAGTATTGCAACAACCACCATTTTATTCTCTATGGTGTTATACAAAATATATATAATGTTTTGGGGTTCTAAGTAATTTTCTAGCAAAAAAAAAACAGTTTTTAATGTTTAAACACCAAATCTCAGAAAGAGGCTCAGTTCTTAAGTGGTTAACACAATAAAATACAATTATACTGGTTGTGGCATTCACTTCATCTACTGAGAATAACACAAAAGGAATGTTCATTGTGGTCTGAACATAATAAAAGCACACTCTCTGAACCATATAATTAGAAACATATTAACTAATTATTAAAGCTTAATTCCTTATTAGAAAGGAGAAATAGCGTTCTCCATTTCAGCTGTCCTTTAGGAATAATTACAGGGAATATATGTTAAGTATATATTTATATATATCTATATAGATCTATATATAGATCTATATATATATATATATATATATATATATATATATATATACTGTATACAGTATACATATACACTGTATATCTTTATAGATTAATGCTCTTCTTCTATTCTGAATGGATTAAAACAATATATTGTTTTATAGTAATTATTTGCAAGTCTGTTTAATATAACGTATATATCAGTACATTATGCCATAAATGTGTATTATAAGTGTATTTTTCTGTTACAGTAAAAACATGTGGCTCAAACCTTCAAGGTCCAAGTGGCTCATTCATGTCACCAAATTTTCCATTTCAATATGACAGCAATGCCCAATGTGTTTGGGTCGTTACAGCTGAAAATCCTAACAAGGCAAGTATAACTTTAATCATTTTGAATACATGTCCTTTTTTTTCTTATTGTAAAACAATCTGAAATATGTTGTTGACCATACCAAATAAAAGGTTAGATGTTACTGTGAAATCTTAGATCTTGTTTACACTCGCTTTGCTCTGTGAAGAGTGATCTGTTCAGAGAGCATTTAGCAGTCAGTAAGGAGGCATTGTATCAAATCCTCACTGCCTGCTTTAACCCATTGAATCTCAAATTAGAACCCCATAACCACATGCATTGCAGGTGGTTGAGGGATGATTTAAGAGCACCCCTATTCACTTGAGAAGGGAAACAATTCCTGTTGTGGCCCTGA
Organism: Rana kukunoris; assembly: GCA_029574335.1. Lineage (NCBI taxonomy): Eukaryota > Metazoa > Chordata > Amphibia > Anura > Ranidae > Rana > Rana kukunoris. The sequence continues at coordinate 437,500,534 of CM056053.1, read as the reverse complement.
AGTAAAGCATTGTGGTTTGTGCCATCTGCACACCCTTGGTCACTGCTTTTAGAAGCTAAAGAGAGTAGTTTTACCACCCTCCAACCACTGGTGTGAATGAGCCCTTGTGGAATTTTTGTTTTCACTGTGGAGGTACTATTCCAGGAAACACACGTGTATAACATCCTATGGATTCTAACATATGATCCTTAAAAGGAACAATTCCACCATCCGAATAATGCAAAGAACAAGGCTGCCTATAATTATCTTTCATTATCATAATTAATTTTATAATAATAATACATTTAATTCATATAGCGCCTTTAAAGATAACTTCTCAAATTGTTTTACAAAGAAAACACAAGAAATGTACGTGATAAAACAAAGGAAAAGGGTTCAATGAAGTGAAAGCTTGTCTAAAGAAAAAAGTTTTTAGATTTGATTTCAATAAGATTAGAGAAGATGACTCTCTGATGCTCTTGGGAAGAGAATCTCAGAGTTTTGGAGCATAGCAGGAGAAGGCTCAGTCTCCCATTGAGTGTAATCGAGTAGAGGGGACAAACAGTAGACCAGAATTTGAGGAGCAAAGGTTACACTGTGGGGAGTAAGCTCATAGTAGTTCAGACAGATAATGTGGGCCAAACCATAAATAGCCTAATAGGTGAGCAAGAGAATCCTAAATGTGAAACCTGACAGGTAGCCAGTACAAGGACTCCAGGATAGTTATCAAATGATCACTTGTACCAGACCCTTTAAAGATATTGTAGTCCATTTATGGTGGATTTAGATACACCAGCGAGTAGAATTAAAAAAATTACAGTGGGTTTCCACCACTCAAGTCTAAAAAAACAGCATGCCAACCTAAAATCCTAATGGATAGAGTGTTATGTGTTTGATTTCAGTCCATACATTCTTCAGCATGTGGGAGGATGCATTACCAAGGGTAATAGCTTTTAAAGCACATAGTTCAATTGCTAATTTTCTAAAATCTCCCTTTTGCACATTTGATGCTCTGAAACAAAGAGGCCTGCAGAAAAGAGCTATTATATAAAACAGATAAATACTGTATACATTCGAGTATAAGCCAAGTTTTTCAGCCCTTTTTTTTTAAGCTGAAAATGCCCCCTCGGCTTATACTCGAGTCAGTGTCCCCACTTACTGTTCTCTGGTGTCTCCGGGGGCCGCTCCAGTGTGTGCGGGTGTTCTCAGGGGATGAAAAGGCTTTCAGTTAAGCTCCTGAGCAAACTGCATTTGCTGATGAAGGTGAGGAAGATAAGATGATGTCATCAGTCAGAGCCTGAGCAGGGGAAGTTTTCTTTTGTGAGATGTCTGAGCTATCACTGAACTGGCATTCCCTGGCATCCCTTCAGATGAGAAAAATCAGCAGACAAGAAAAGGGGACATACTAAAAGGAATGACATAAAGGGAGAGGGGATGATTCTACTACAGCAGTGGTCATCAACCCTGTCCTCAGGGCCCACAGACAGGCCAGGTTTGCAAGATAACTGAAATACATCACAGGTGATATCATTTGCTGTTCAGTGATTTCAGTATTCTGGTCTGCATCTCCCCAAGGTAATACATAAAACCTGGCCTGTTAGTGGGCCCTGAGGACAGGGTTGATGACCACTGTTCTACGGGATTCCATATGGATCAAGCAGCCAGGTAAGAAGCACCAGTGCCCCCTCTCCCACTGACTGACAGTGCTCCCAAACTGCCCCCATTAGGCACCAGGAACCCCATCTCCCCTCACTAAACACCAGGACCCCCATCTCTCCTACTGGATGCTGGTTTCTTAGAACACTAAAGAAATTTACCGTACCAGTATCTGCTGCATTTCCCACCCTAGGCTTATACTTAAGTCAATGCGTTTTCCCATTTTTTTGTGGTAAAATTAGGTGTCTCAGTTTATACCAGGGTCGGCTTATACTCGAGTATATACGGGTATGTGAAATAGATAAAATAAAAACAGAAGAGAACAGATAAAATAATGTACATTTTATGATTTTATCAGTCTGCATTTAAGCTTTTACTTTTCACTGAGTAAGGTTAAGAGGAGAGATGTTTGTAATTTCACCATTAGTGAAGTATAGTTCATATAATGTATTGTGCTTTACAATTGTATCTTTCCTTGTTGTGTTTGTATGCTATATGTGTAATGACACTTTATATTTTATTTATTTATATATTTGCTAGCTCTAAAAAAGCAAAATAAACGAATGAGGTTAATGTGTGGCCATTTTTTTGCCGAAAAACAGGTCTATAATAGTTGAAAGCATCTTCCATAATCCTTCAAAAGCTGAAAGCAGATTCCATAATCCCTAAAAGCCAATTACATTCTTAAAAAAACAACAACAAAAAAAAGCTTTCTCATTGATTACAATACCTTTAACCAAAATGGTTGAAATTCACTGAAATCTCACTATTTTGTATGCTTCATTCATCCCTACTAATTAGACTCTAGCCCTCCAAGTAATACGAGGGTGTAAAAAAATGAGGATGTTATAGAAAGTAAATGTTCTGTAGGGTGTTACATTTCTCTTGAACTCTCCAGACCATGATATCAGAACATACATGAATGGCTATGCCTACGTTTTGCCATTTGTCTAAGCTGTTAAAGACCTGGACTAGGACAAATAAAAGACTTTCCGCCAGAAGAATTTCTTCACTATATTGCTCTCAGCATTTTATTTGATATTAAAGCAGGTATTAAAAAACTGTTCATTAAATTGCCTATGGAGCCTTGCAGTGAGGTTGAAATTAAACATGACTTTTACAATATTGTTCAAATTCTTAATGTTCTTGGTGCAATTGATTTCACTCGTGTATCATTAGTGCTTTCTTTCAGGCATTAAGCTATGTTTAAGAACATGAAATTGGTCATTTCCACCATCTGCTTGTAACAAAATCCCAAAACGACTCAAAGCTGCTTTTGTGATGTACTTTCTTTTTGGTAAAATAATGTTCCTATATTTTTTTTTCTGTGAGGCAATTTAGCATGTGTAAGTTCTCTTCCTTGTGCTGAAGTCGTGTATGCAAAAAAGATAACTTTCAGCAAGTAAAACATTATTTTTGAAAGCACTGTAAACACTATCAGATACAGCTGAAAGCTTGAGATTGCAAAAGAGCGTCTGATATCTTATAAACTATCTAAGGGGGTGGGGAGGGAGACATTACACATATAATAATGACCATTGAACCTGTATACTGTAGAACAACAGTCTCCAACCTCCCCAGCACCAGAGACCGGCTGTACGAAAGTCAACCCCCCCATTGACTGGGGGGGCTGCAGACTGTAGTAGTAGATATATTAAATTATATTGACTGACTGCTAAAGGCTAGCTCCTTGTCCAGGCTGGGAAACCAGTGCCTTCAAAAGAGGCACTGGCCCAGCTTCCAGCAAGCCACAAACCTGTACCGGTCCAAGGCCCAGGGGTTGAGGAACACTGCTGCAGATGATGCATGCATTTAAACTATATACATGAATACACCCCAAAATTGGTATTTTCGTTTTTGTAATATTAAAATGTCATTTTTTGGGTGCACTGACTCGGTTGGGGTTGTAAAGGTTTGTTTTTTATTTTCTAAACGGGTTCCTTTAAGCTAGTGCATTGTTGGTTCACTTACCTTTTCCTTCGATTTCCCTTCTAAATGTTTTATTTCTTTGTCTGAATTTCTCACTTCCTGTTCCTCCTCAGTAAGCAAAGGAAAAGGCAAGTGAACCAACAATGCACTAGCTTAACCACTTAACCCCCGGACCATATTGCTGCCCAATGACCAGAGCACTTTTTGTGATTCGGCACTGCGTCGCTTTAACTGACAATTGCGCGGTCGTGCGACGTGGCTCCCAAACAAAATCGGTGTCCTTTTTTTCCCACAAATAGAGCTTTCTTTTGGTGGTATTTGATCATCTCTGTGGTTTTTATTTTTTGCGCTATAAACAAAAATAGAGCGACAATTTTGAAAAAAATGCAATATTTTTTACTTTTTGCTATAATAAATATCCCCCAAAAATATATAAAAAAACATTTTTTTCCTCAGTTTAGACTGATACGTATTCTTCTACATATTTTTCGTAAAAAAAAAAAAAAAAATCATAATAAGCGTTTATTGATTGGTTTGCGCAAAAGTTATAGCGTTTACAAAATAGGGGGTAGTTTTATGGCATTTTTATTAATATTTTTTTTTTTACTAGTAATGGCAGGGATCAGCATTTTTTTTCAGTACTGCGACATTATGGCGGGCACTTCGGACACTTTTGACCCATTTTTGGGACCATTGGCATTTTTTTAGCGATCAGTGCTATAAAAATGCATTGGATTACTATAAAATTGGCAGTGAAGGGGTTAACACTAGGGGATAGGGAAGGGGTTAAGTATGTTCCTGGGTGTGTTCTAACTGTATGGGGGGGTGGACTCACTAGGAGAAATCACTGATTTTCCGTTCATACATTGTATGAACAGAAGATCAGCGTTTCCCCGCTGACAGGACCGGGAGCTTTGTGTTTACACACAAAGCTCTCGGTCCCCGCTCTGTAACTAATGAGCGCGCGTGCCCACCGGCGATCGTCCCCACCGGCGATCATCCCGCCGGTGGCCGCTTAAAAGCGGACCTATAGCTACGGGCTCTAGCCCAGGAGAGCCGACCTGCTGCAGTAAAATGACGGCGGCAGGTCGGCAAGCAGTTAAAGGAACCTGTTTAGAAAATAAAAAAATATCTTTACAACCCCTTTAACAAAACAAATTAAAGCATTTCACTTTTTCAGATCCGCTCTGATTTTCAGATCATGATATGCAACATTTGACATTTGCTAATGTTTCCTTTTAAATCCTGTTTGTTTCTCCGGAACATGACTGAGTAATTAAATTAAGCATAGCTTTGCTTCATTCGCTAAAGCTACTCTATTGATAAAACATTTTTTTTTTACATAAATAATGTGCCCCCTGCTAAGAAGATAATTCTCATTTCTGTTATTGGCCATACCCCCACTGCTGCTTAAAAAAATCATCTGAATCAGACACTTCCTGGAGTGTCTGATTCCTAATCCCCACCATGCATTATTGTTCTTTCTGCTACCTCCTACTGTATGTGTGTAATGCAGCACCCTGAAGTTTCAGAATCGAAGGATTCTTCAAGTGGTGGCTTCACTGAAAGACAACAGCGATGCTTGGAAAATGTGCCTTATCCTTTTTTTCAGGGAGCATATTAATTAAGGATTTTTAGTTTGGTGGTAGGCTAAAAAATATATATTTTTTTATTACATCAACCCCAATGAATAAATGTTTTCAGGATTTTTAAAATTGTTCCAGAGCTTGGTATTTTTCATGCATTATGTAGATAAAGAAGACTTTTTAGACTTAATTTAGTGAACCCTATGACCTTAGTATGGCCTCCTGTGACCATCGACCACCATTAACATTTTTACCAACAAAAAATAATATTGTTAAAACAGCTACAACAGATTGTCAGAAATAAAAAAAAGTATCTTATTTATGTACTTGAGCTAATAATCTTGATTTATAGGAATTTATTCAGAAGACCCGAACTGGATAATTGTTAGCAATAGTTGTCTAGATGTTTTTTTTTTCTGTCACTAAATACACAATATGCTAGTTATACAGTAAATGTATTAAATAACATTGGTCTTTCCAACATTGACCCTGCTCATTAAATGTTTAGCAGTATGGTCGGAAAATGATGGTAGATCAGTCCACCTGTGACTTCATTACTGAACCACACATATTATTTACTGTATTTATTGGCTTATAACACTCACTTTTTCACCCTGAAAATAGAGGGTAAACTGTTCCTGTGTCTTATACGCAGGGGGCCGTGTAAAGTGTTTTTCCTGAAACTTCCCTCTTAAAGTTAGGGTGCGTGTTATACGCCTGTGCGTGTTATACGCCAATAAATACGGTATATTTGTCTGTCTGCTTTTGGAACTTTTTAGATTACAAGTTTCTGTGAATTGGCCATACCCCCACTTACTTTGTGGTAAATACAGATTTATTTTTCTTATTTACTTATACATGCTATGGTTCTTCTCTTCAGGTTATTCAAATCAATTTTGAAGAATTTGATTTAGAAATAGGCTATGACACCTTGACAATTGGAGATGGAGGAGAAGTTGGAGATCCAAAAACTGTTTTGCAAGAGTAAGTACATGGTCAATAATCTTTCATACAGAATTCCAAATTTTTATATCAACTTTGCTGATATACCAACACCCAGATTGTCATGCTTAGCCCTGTCCTTGTCCACTCTAACCACATGCTTGCCCACTTTATATTCCATGACCACATATCTGTGTTCTACTCTCGCTACCATGCCCCAGTCACTGAAAACAATTCTAAGAAATGAAGTAGCAGCATATGATAAGACCCGTTGCATGCCAGGCCTTGTACACACAAACGTTTTCCTAGACAAAATCCATCAAGAAAAACTGTTGTGGATCTCGACCAGAAAAAAAGAGAACATGTTCTCTTTTTTCTCGTCGGGAGTCTCATTTTCCTTGTCGTGTTTCTCGTTGGGCTGGTTTACCATGAGAAGCATACCATGCTTAGAAACGCGCGCATGCTCAGAATAAAGTATGAGATGAGAGCGCACCTTCAGTTAAAGTAGCGCCCGTAATGGAGATAGCACATTCGTCATGCTGTAACGAATTGTCAGTGCGAATTGTCTCTCATCAAACTTTTACTTAACACACAGTAACATGAGATTAGCAAATGCAGCCCCAAGGGTGGCGCCAGTGGAATAAAACTTCCCCTTTATAGTGCCGTTGTACGCGTTGTACGTCACCGTGTTTGAGAACGACGAGATTTTGTCTTGACAGCGTGTATGCAAAGAAAGCTTGACAAGATTCTCGACAAGCCTGACAAGAAACTTGTCGAGGAATACACCGTTTCATTTACGACAAGATTCTCGGTCGTGTGTACGAGGCCTTAGTCTAGAGATTTGAGTTGCAGAATCACACACTGACATTCACAAGAAATGTAAACTTTACTTAATAGGTAAGAATGATTTTAGGAATGTTTTTAAATAATATCAGAGGAGTACTCGATGTTGCATTGATGATTAATGATTGAGATGAACCAGATTTTAACTATTTGTACCAGTCCTTCCTATAATAGTTTATAATCAAACTCTCTTGCCATATTCATTTAGGCAAATAAACTGTAAAACCAGTTTTTAATTAGAAGCTGTTTTACTGTAGCGTAAGTAGTGTCTTCTAAGGGCATGTTGCTAGCAGCAGCAACTTAGAAGAGATCTTTAGTTTCCAGCACAAACATTCTGTACTGTGTTGGCTGAAGGTTCTAAAAACAAAACAAGGCAATCCACAGACAGAAAGTGATTTTCATTGATTTATTGTGTAGGCGACTCTGCATAGAAATCCCATGGATATTGTTACCATGGAGAGTAAAGAAATCTATAGCAATTGAACATGTGATCTTTTAAACCCAGCTTTGTAACAAAATACGGAATGTTCATAAAATGTGACGCATAAAGATATTATCATTATTTTTATTTTTCGATAGGTTAACTGGAAGTTTTGTTCCAGACTTGATAGTAAGCATGAGTAATCAGATGTGGCTTCATTTACAAACTGATGACAGCATTGGCTCAATTGGTTTTAAGGTGAACTATAAAGGTAAGCTGCCACACAAGCACGCCATTATAACTAATCTGCCGTATGTGAAAACTGGACAAAACAGCAAATTGGGATTTTTGTTGCTCTACTGCAGGGATCTCCAAACTACGGCCCTCCAGCTGCTGTGGAACTACACTTCCCATGAGGCATTGTAAAACTCTGACATTCGTAGACATGACTAGGCATGATGGGAATTGTAGTTCCTGAACACCTGGAGGGCCGTAGTTTGGAGACTCCTGCTCTACTGCATACATGCATGAATGTCTGTCCAATCAGCAGGTCACTATATAACTCATGTATCAAGATTGCTTTGCTTTTTTTTAAATTGCATGCGTCTCTATGAGGACATATTTAGGAATATTGAAACTGATGAATCTGAAGGTATTTTACTAATACAAATTATTATTAATGATATCAATGAGAAGATCTAGGGCTAACCAGTTATTCCTCCCCCCAGTGTACAGACTACTATAAAATTAAGATATTACTACATTAAAGGCATATTATATAACTTGTATAAATGTCAGAAGAAATTCTGATCCTAGCGCTCTATGGTACAGGTAAAATAGTTGTTGCAGTATAGCAGCTATTATAAAAAAATACAGAACTAAAAAGAAATATGTCTCATTAAACCTAGTAATAAAACATTAACAGCGCTAAAGAAGTCATATATATAAGCAAAATTAATATATATATATATATATATATATATATATATATATATATATATATATATATATATATATTTATATATATATTATATAACTGATACTTTGCATGACACACTAGGCGAGATCAGGCTCCACACTCCATAATCACATCTCAGATGTTGGCTTGTCTTGTCTCTACCAAAGCTTAATTAAACAAGACTGATTGGCTACCATTTCACAGTTGCACCAGATTTTTCACTCTCCAGTTTTAGTAACCCCGATATTTTTAACCACCTCATTACTGTGTTTTAGCTGGAAAGCAGCATCAGCCCATAGTTCTGGATAACATTCATGGATGTCCTCCCAGAACAACGCCCACTACACCCTTCTGGGTGTGCATCGTGCATGCTCTGTAACCGTTGTGTTGTTAGGACACAGCTAATTGCAGATCGCTGTAAAGGGCCAATCACATCTGCCCTTTATCTTGTGATGAGCTGTGATTGTCCTAACACAGAGCACCCTAGGAGGGAAAATCAATATTTCACCACATTTACTAAGATCTGGGGTAAAATACTGTGCAAAGTGCAAGTTCCCTTGCAAAGTAAACAGCTTGTTTGTCTTTAGAAATCAAGCCTAGCATGTCTTTTAGTGAAACTAGTTCCTTAAAAGTCCATAACAGATTTTGTCTTAGTCACTGCAAAACAAAACCAAACTACTGATTGTTGATCTCTAGAGTATCTCTACACTTTTTGACCTGAAGAGAATCCTGTAAAGCTGAAATAGGACTGATTATATCTATTCAGACTGTTGAATGATTACTTTCATGTGATTGGTCGATTGAAGTTAACACAGCTTCAATTTTTTTTGTTAAAGCAAAAGTGCACTTTCCAAAGTTAGCATTCATTTGGTTAAGTGGATATTCTTTATTTATTTCATAAGTAACGCCAATGAGTTTTGGTTAAAGATACTTCATAACTGACAGTGAGATTTATTTACAAAAGGCAAATCCACTTTGCACTACAAGTGCAAACTGCATTTGAAATCGCAGTAAACGTGCCGTCGCTGTAGATCTGAGGGGGACATGCACAGAAAATAAAAAAACAGCATTTATCTTGCACAATGGTTGGATAATAAAATCAGCAGAGCTTCCCCTTGTTTCAGATCTACCCCTCAGATTTACAGCGACTGCACTTCCAAGTGCACTTTCAGTGCATTTTCAAGTGCACTTTGCACTTGTAGTTTGCACTTGTAGTGCAAAGTGGATTTTCCTTTTGTAAATAACGTCCATATTTGTATTATTATTGATATTCTTAGTTTTCAAATATCAAGTCAATATCAATAACTTAGTGCTGGTAGTACAAAATTCTTTGGTGGTAAAGGTTGCAGAACCAGGAAAATCAATTAACATTAGTAATTTCATCAGTGTTAGGGATTTTTTTTTTTCATTTTGGATAGAGTAAAGGAGGGTTATAACCCCTGTAAGTTATTTTTTTCACTTTCTATGTCCCATTGTGGAGATTTCCATTTACTTCTTGTTTTATAGCCAAAACAGGAAGTGAGAGGAAATTCCTGCAAAACCCCAAGGTCACTAGAACTATTGTCCCCATTGGAAGTCCCCTGTTTTTGTGTTCTGGGGACAACACAAAATGTGTGATTATCTTTTACTTTCTCTTTTTAATGATAATGGTAAATGGGACAAACTGAGAGAATTAATCTCTTTACCAGGGACACGGACATAAAAACAAAATGATAAGCAAACTAATCCATTTCCACTCTATCCAAACTAAAAAAATAAAATTGCCTTTTTTTATACTTTAAGATTTGTTAAAATTATTAAAGCCCTGTACCATCAGCCGTCTGACTCCCGGTGAGCGGTCTCAGCTAATGACAAAGATTGCTGACTGGAGTGTTCTGGTGAGGGGGCATCCCCCTGTCAGAAGATAACAGCTCAGAGGGGTAGATTGCTGTACTAACATTGAATGGTTAGTACAGTGGCTCTGACCGGAGCTGACAGTTTTTTTTTTTATTCAACACGGTGGGTTGAACGGAAAAAAAAAACTCATAGTGTGTACCAGGCTTTAGTAAGGTTTTTGATATGAAGGAATAGACAGGAAAGATGTTGAGTACAATGAAAACTAAAAATGGCAAACCTGAATTTTGATGGACTGTATGATATGAGTGCAACCTGTGATCTGTCAATTTTACAGTTTTGTGAAAAGGCTTGGTGAGATAACTAGTATCACTTACCTACATCTCTCTTGTGGTACTTAATATATGTGGGAAATACCATAAAATGCTTCAGCTAAATTTCTGCAGAGTCTTTATTTATTCTTTTTTTATGAATTTAGATGCATATGCACTTTGATATAACTACCCACTTATTCGAAAATAGTCACCAAAGCCCATAGAAGTGAACACTTGTCACGGTTTTGAATAAACACAATGTGAGATGTAACCATAATGTCAGTGAAGAACCATAGGTGGTATGGCCGATGGATTAAAAATGCTCTTTGTAATTTGATAATGTGGCACTGAACCACCCGTGTTAAATCAATATGGAATATGTAGACCTGAAATTTTTTTCTTCAAAAATGTCCTTGCATGTCATGGCATGTCATGGCATGTTCAAAAATAAAGTACCAGCACACCACCAGACTTGCTACCAACATGGCACAGACTTTACACTTGACTCTTCACAGTGTATTAATCCACTCACACTAAATTGTCGCGATCAGCAGACAATGACTGTGTTCTTGATTGTGAGTGATTTGACCTTGTATGAACATCCCCCATCTCCCTAATCAAGGCAATGTTGTGACCTGAAAAACGGCCAGGGCAGGCATCCAATGGGAGGGGAGAGAGGTGACGGGCAGGGTGCATCGTTGGGCTGGGCCACGGGCACTGTCACCCTACAGTGTGCACCCATAGGGGTGGGGTGATTGACCTGGAGGCCCCAGACTCTGACCGACTCTGAGGCCGCGTACACACGAGGAGACATGCCCACTGAAACTGGTCCGCAGACCAGTTTCAGCAGACATGTTCGATCGTCTGTACGGCCTAGCGGACAGGTTTCCAGTGGACAAAAGTTTCTAAACATGCTTAGAAACTTGTCCGCTGCGCATGCGTGGAAGCATTGAACTTCCTTGTTTGAGCACGTTGGTGTTGTCTACATCACCACGTTCTCTGTCCGCGTGGATTTTGGTCTGATGGTGTGTACAAGCAGTGGTTATATTGCTCTAGATAAACACTTTGGCCCAGATTCAGAGAGAATTGGATTCTCGTAGCGTATCAGAAATACACTACGCCGCCGTTTTTTACCTGGCTCTACGTGGAATCCAGGTAGATTTTGTCCAGTAAACGACGGCGGCGTAGTGTATTTCTCCCGTCGCAATCCATCTACACGAGTAGGGGGCGTGAAGGATTTAAAATAGGCGCGTTCCCGCGGCGATCGAACTGCGCATGCTCCGTTCGCAAATTTCCCGCCGTGCATTGCGTGAAATCACGTCGTTACGTCATTCGTTGTTTGAGTAGCGTCGTTTACGGACATTTCTATTCCCGAACGAGTTACGCAAAAAAAAAAAAAATATTAAATTCGACGCGGGAACGACGGCCATACTTAACATGGGCTACGCACCGTTAGACCAGCAAAAAGCTGGTCTAACAGTACGTAAAAAAAAACAGACGTAAGCGATTGCGAAGACCGCTCGTATCTTCGTGGATCGCCGTAAAAACACATTTGCATATCCCAACGCATCAAAACGACGCGAACTCCTCCCAGCGGCCGCAAAAATATCGCAGCGTAGATCCGAAGGCTTACGAAGACGTAAGCCTCTCGGATCGAAGCCCGAAGCCGCCGTATCATGGTTTGAGGTTTCAAACTAGTGATACGGCGCGCGAAATTTGAAATTACTCCTGTCTAACACCAGTTAGACAGGCGTAATTGCTTTATGAATCTGGGCCATTATCCCTAGATAATAGGCAATCCTATAGACAGAGGAGCAAGTCTGAACCAAATAACTGTTCAGTGCTAATCGTTCATAGGTTCTACTGACCCCCCAGGGGGTCCTTCATGTTTGTTAACAACATGGCATTACTGTTATATATTTTTATATGTTGCCATTAGACTATACACCATATAGAGATCTATACACAATTATATGTCACACACTTAAAGGAGTTGTAAAGGATTTTTTTTTTTGCTGAAATGACTGTTTACAGGGTTTAGAGACATAATAGTTAACTGATTCCTTTTAAAAACGATTACAAATAGATAAAAATCAATCATATAATGTACCTGCAGAACAAAACACCCAAAACAAGATAATCAAGAGGAATGCACCTTGTTTTAAAGTAAAAGAAAATATCTCAAGTACAGAGATAAAATCTGTACCTACCTTAACCAGTTAAGGACCCCCGCACGCCTATGTACGTCCACAACATGGCTCGTACAGGCACAAGGGCGTAAATTTACGTCCTCGCCTTAGTGCGGTTCGGGGGTCCCATCGGGACCCCCTCCGCGGCGTGCGGCGGTCCCCCTGGCTCTGGGAGCGATCGCCGACGAGCGGGCGGATGTCCGTGTTTTCCGCCCCCCCCGCGATCGCTCCCAGCCAATGGGAGCGCGCTCCCAGGCTGTCACTTCCTCCTCCTGTGTTTACACAGGAAGGAGGAAATGATCATTTCTCTCATCGCAGCGCTGTTTCCCAGCGCTGCTGATGAGAGAAGACATGCCAAGTAAGTGTGCACCAACACAACACTGACACACACTCACATAGGCATATTAACCCCTTGTGATCGCCCCCCCCCACCCCCCTGTCACAGTGTTACTGAATGCAGTGATTTAATCACTGCATTTAGTGTCAGTGTGACAGGCACTGTAAAAAACAGTTAGTGTTAGGTTCAGGATAGCCCCCCCACCCCCCCTAATAAAGTTTTAACCCCCTGATCACCGCCCTAGTTAACCCTTTCACTCCCTATTGCCAGCGTCACTAAGCGATCATTTTTCTGATCGCTGTATTAGTGTCGCTGTTCCCGCTAGGTAGCTATTTTTTTTATTACGATTTTTTTTTTTTACTAAAGACATGTGGCTAAATAAATTTTGGCCTAAATGTTTTACTAAAATTTAGTTTATTTGATTTTTTTTATAACAAATAGTAAAAAAATAGTGATTTTTTTCAAAATTGTCGCTCTATTTTAGTTTATAGCGCAAAAAATAAAAATCGCAGAGGCGATCAAATACCACCGAAAGAAAGCTCTATTTGTGGGAAGAAAAGGACGCAAATTTTGTTTGGGAGCCACGTCGCACGACCGCGCAATTGTCTGTTAAAGCGACGCAGCGCCGAATTGTAAAAACACCTTGGGTCATTTAGCAGCGTAAGTGTCCGGGTCTTAAGTGGTTAAAGGGGTTGTAAAGGTAAAAAAAAATCCCTAAATAGCTTCCTTTACCTTAGTGCAGTCCTCCTTCACTTAACTCGTCCTTCTATTTTTCTTTTAAATGTCCTTATTTCTTCTGAGAAATCCTCACTTCCTGTTCTTTAGTCTGTAACTACACGCAGTAATGGGAGGCTTTCTCCCTGGTGTTTAGAAAGCCTCTTGAGGGGGCAAGCAGGAGGGTCAGGATGCCCACTAACACACAGTTCCTTTCTCTATCTGCAAAGTAGAGAGCGTCCTGACCCTCCTGCTCACCTCCTCCCCCCTCAAGAGGCGTTCTCCACATCAGGGAGAAAGCCTCCCATTACTGTGTGGAGTTACAGACAGAAGAAGAGGAAGTGAGGATTTCTCAGAAGAAATAAGGACATTTAAAAGCAAAATTGAAGGATGAGGTAAGTGAAGGAGGAAGCGTAAAGGAAGCCATTTAGGGAAACATTTTTTTACCTTTATAACCCCTTTAAATGGAACACCATGATTAGTATTTTATTTTAAATCCCCATGCATTGAAAATGAAATACAGGAGATTAACCTACTTTTCGAGTATAATAATACCACATTTTTAATGATACTTCTAGTATCAATTCACAAAGTATTATTTATTTAAAAAAAAAATCATTATTAAAAAGAGTATTGTTTTATAATACAGTATGTGTTTATTATGTTCAATAGAATTTATAGAGTTAAAACTCAGCTCAGCTACTGTATGTTACTTGGCTTGCCATCCATTGTAATACATTTGGTAGCACTTGTTATCCTCCCCTGGGAACAGAGAGAAATGTGTCTGCCAATAGCAGTTGTAGGTTTTCCAATTTAAAGCTAATCTGTTTCTCACCACTTCAATCACCCCTCCTGCCCTTGTGGATTAAACCATTTTCCCCTGTATCAGTGCCCCAGGTGAGTACATGAAGTTCAGTGGGTAATCCTGCCACTTGTGACAAGTTTTTGTTGACCTCATTATTGAAAAAGGCAGCATCTTGTCTAATACACACAGAAAAAAATGTTTGTTAAAAAAGGTCATATAAATTGTGTTTTTTTTTTGTGTTAAACAGAGCAAGGGTTTAGCCAAATACAGCAAACTATTTTAAAATGTACCGTTCCACTCAGCAAATCTGCAAGTGGGTCAACTGTATTTTTATTATTTGATTTGATTTATTTTCACAAATGGCCCAATATGAATATAGTCATATAATCTTTCAAACTGCACATTTAGAGAGGATCGGCTGTGAATAAGGTTCAGAAGTGTATGAAACTGATATCATGGACACAGCGACATATCCTCAAACTAGCAGGAAAAAAGTACAAAAATTACTTAACTGGTTGCGGACCGCCGCATGTACATTTACGTCAGCAAAATGGCACAGGCAGGGACATCAACGTGTATATATACGTGCCTGCCTTGCCGTGGGTCGGGGGTCCGATCGGGACCCCCTCCGGTACATGCGACGGTCCGTTTTGCCGTGGGAGCGATCCGGGACGAGGGGGCTCCCATCCAATGCGCGCGCTCCCCCCGTGTGTCATCTCCTTCTCCTGTGTAAACACAGGAAGGAGGAAGTGATGTGATCTCTCCCTCTGCGTTTTTTTCAACCACCGCTGAGGAGAGATCACATCTCACAGTAAGTGTACACAACACTACACTGACACACAGACACATAGGCACATTTAACCCCCACTGCAGTTAGTGTCAGTGTGACAGGCAGTTAGTGTTAGGTCCAGGGTAGCCCCCGTACCCCCCTAATAAAGTTGTAACCCCTTGATCACCACCCTAGTTAACCCTTTCACTCCCTATTGCCAGCGTCACTAAGCGATCATTTTTCTGATCGCTGTATTAGTGTCGCTGTTCCCGCTAGGTAGCTATTTTATTTATTGCGATTTTTTTTTACTAAAGACATGTGGCTAAATACATTTTGGCCTAAATGTTAGACTAAAATTTAGTTTATTTGATTTTCCTTTAACAAAAAGTAAAAAATATTGATTTTTTTTTTCAAAAATGTCGCTCTATTTTTATATATAAAAAGAAGGTTAGACATGTAGTATCTTTATGTATGAAACTAATATGAAACTAAAATAGGGAAAAATGGGGGCATAAACTCCAAATTGCAGGAAAAAATCCTAAAACAAATCTAGGAAGGAATATAAAATGATCTGATGTATACCTAACCGATAGAAAAAAAAATGATCGTCTGTAGGCATGTCCATCGGTTAAAAATCCACGCATGCTCAGACTAAATTAGGGGACGGGAGTGCTCGTTCTGGTAAAACTAGCTTTCGTTATGGAGATAGCACATTCATAACGCTGTAACAGACAGACACGTGCAAATCGTCTTTTACTAGCACAAAATTAGCTAAACCAGCCCCAAGGATGGCGCCATTGGATTTGAACTTCCCATTTATAGTGCTGTCGTACTTGATTTACGTGACCACGTTCTGACACAATCGTTTTTTTAACCGTGTGTAGGCACGACTGACCATCAGTCAGCTTCATCGGATAACTGATGGAAAAATCCACCAGACCGTTTTCATCGGATTGACCGATCGTGTGTACAGGGTATTAGAATAAACATAGGTTTTTTATCAGACGAAAATTTTAAAATAAATACATTTAACAATTAAAAAAACAATTATTTTTTTACTTGGAGGATGCACTGCCCTGCGCCTAATTGCGTCCCTAAACACGCCCTCATCGATTATCTCATGGAATGACACTGTTAAATGTTTTATGCAAAATCAAGTTACACAATTAAATATTACCAACAACTTTAACAAAATAAGACAGGGCACTGGGGACAGAACAGAGGGGCAGGGCACTGGGGGCAGACCAGAGGGACAGGGCACTAGGGGGCAGACCAGAGGGACAGGGCACTAGGGGGCAGACCAGAGGGACAGGGCACTGGGGGCAGACCAGAGGGACCTGGCACTGGGGGCAGACCAGAGGGACAGGGCACTAGAACCAGGTCTCTTCCCCATTCTCTTGCAACTCCTATCCATCCAGTCTCCTCTGCAACTCCCACCCATCCATCCTCTCTCTCTCCCCCTTTCCTATTCATCTCATCATCAGGAGCCCCTGTGTGCGGCTCCACGCTTGCATGTCCCCACTTCCCCCTTTTATTCAGGCTGGCAGTAAGGAGAGGAGCTGCAGCACAGCGGGAGGAATTACAATCCAGCGCCAACTGCACAGCCATTGACACCATAGCACAGCGCACACTGACACCGCACAGCACACATTGAGACCAGTCTGCTCGCAGTGCTCAGGCTGAACTGCTGGACAGTTACATAGAGCACAAGAAGAAAAAAAAACTGGAAGGCTGTCGCTCTCATGTCAGGGAAACTTTCAGTGATCAATCCTCCACCTCACTCATTACTTCCTGCTCCCTGCTCTCCAGCTACGTTGGTCGGGGGGCAGGCTCAGAGAGGTCATACTGTTAGGTCCCATGGCTTAATGAGAATTGTAAGGAGAGCACCTGTGTACTGCTCTGCCTGTGCGTGGCTCACCAAACGACTTTTCTCGAGCATGCACCTTGCCTCTTCGACCGCCAATCGCATCGGGGCTCTAAGTATAGGTACAGATTGCAGATTATGCAGCCCTGTCAACACTCGCCCACAGCTTAAATCCACTCACCAAATGCTAGCAGGCGAGTGGAAATTTTGAGGGCTGCCCTATACACTGACGGTAAATGCCGCGCACACGCTATTGTTTTTCGGCATGTAAAAAACAACGTTTAAAAAAAAATGTCATGTAAAACGATCGTGTGTGGGCTTCACATCCTTTTTCGGGTTCTGAAAAATGACAAAAAATAAAAAAAAATTCGGACATGCTGCATTTTTTAACGACGTTTTAAACAATGTCAATGAACCCCCTTTGATTTTTTCAGAAGACACTCTTCTTTGTTTCTATCTTAATGAAATTAAGCTGGCTATACACAGATTGAAATTCGGTCAGTTCAGCAGGGACTGGCCAAGATTCAATCTATGTATAGGCAGACTGATTGCACCCAAGTCAATCCATAGATTGGCTTGGGTACAGAACAGTCTGTTTGATTTTTATTTTCAATCTTTTTGTTATGGGTTTTCAAAGAGAAAAATAGACATACAGAACTATTAAAGATCTGGGATACAGTCGGATACAATTTGTGAAAAACTGGCAACAAAAATTTAAGAAAATATAACATCCAATGACCATCCTACCCAGAGTAATGCCTTGTACAGTGAGGCCTCTTACTGTACACATGACCGAGAAACTCGTCGTAAAAGAAACATTGTTTTCCTCGAGGAGTTCTTTGTCAGGCTTGTCGAGAATCTTGTCAAGCTTTCTTTGCATACACACAGTCAAGACAAAAATCTGGCTGTTCTCAAATGTTGTGACGTACAACACGTACAATTGCATTATAAAGGGGAAGTTCAATTCCATTGGCGCCACCCTTGGGGCTGCTTTTGCTAATCTCATGTTGCCACGTGTTAGTAAAAGTTTGGTGAGTGACGATTCGTGCTTTTCAGTCTTTGTGCTTTCAGATAGATTTCTGCCGTTCAGTTTGTGCTTGTGGGTTTGTATCTTGTCTTTCAGGGCATGTGGTCAGGTCGTATTTGTTTTATAGTGTGTTCCTGTTCGCTCGTTTCTGGTTTTCAGGTCGTTCTTCATAGGACTTGCTGTTCTATAGTGCTGCCTTCTATTTATTTTCTTTCTATTTTTTACCAAAATAAATGGTCATTTTGTTTTACAGTTTATACTTGCCTATGTGTTTTTAATCAACCCAAAAATGTAGCTTGTGAGTAGGCAGGTTAAAAAAAAATACAAAAGGTCTAATTATAAAGGGACAGATTAGATAAGACAAAACAATAATGTTACAATGGTGGTAACTTGACACAATAAAATTAAAAAGTAAATCATGAGATGACTAAAAATTAAATAATAATAAAAAATTAAGATCTGTATTTAAAAAAAAAAGAAACTATCTGGCTATATAAATTATTCAAAAATATTCATGAGATCAGCATGAAAAAATGTTACAAAAAGTTAGTCAGAACTCTGTGTGAATATCAGCAGCAAAAGAAGATCAATATTGTTCATGTTTGTACCATTCTAAAGATGATTTAAATGAACAGCATTTAAACAATGCTATAGTTTTTGCAGCTTTACGAATGTTCTATCTCCATTACGAACGCTACTTTTACCAAAAATGCGCTCCCGTCTCATACTTTTTTCTGAGCATGCACGGGTTTCAAAGCATACACACAAACATGTTTCTCATCGTAAACCAGCCCAACGAGAAAAAAACACGATGAGGAAATTGAGACTCCCGACGAGGAAAAAGAGAACTTGTTCTCTTTTTTTCTCATCGAGATCCACAACAGTTTTCTCGACGAAAAACATACACAAAACCGTTTTTCTCTGCAAAAAAAGCTCTGCCACCAAGTTTCTTAAAGGATTTTGTCAAGGAAAACGGTCGTATGTACGAGGCCTCAGATGGACTTTTTCCATCGGATATTCCAATCTTGTGTAGCCCCATCAGAGTTTTTTCATTGGATATTTTCCGATGAACTCCGTCAAAGTTTAGATATAGAACATGTTCTATTTCACTCTGATGGAATTCCATTCGAATTTAGAGGAGCATTAGAGGAGACCCCTGAGAGTGTAACATTAACCTAATGAAAAATTGATCCACCACTCAGAATGTATATTCCAGAACAAAAAAGAGAACAGCCCCAAAGTCATACATTAGTTGATAGAACTATAGCTGGAGCTATTGGCTCAGCTATGATCATGGGCAGACAGGTATAAATGGTTACAGACAGTAAATGAGAAAAATATTGTATGCATCATCTATCAGGCTTAGGGAAAAAAATAACAAGAAATTCACGTGTGGGAAGGGTCAAAGTAGTACAGGGCACACATGGGAAAAAAACTCTCAACCCAATATCAACTCAGGGTTTCTCAGAGTTATGCCTGTTGGATTTTTTTACATGCCATTACTGCCGGTAGCAATAACCTCTAGCAGCAATCATTGTGTTCTGCCTGCTGGGAATGCTCCACACACTGGCAGATCATAATAGTCCAGTGGGATCGATTTCCCCATTAACACTGACTGTGATTTTTCCTTCCTTCCACCCTTGGTGTAAAGAAAATAAATGAAAGTTATCTATGGCCTTACACACTGTATACCCATTGGCAGTGACAGGGCGTAGGTGATGACATTAAATACCATAATGCTTTTATGCGCACAAAATAAACTAAAAATAAATTATAGCAGTATATAATAACTCAAACCACTGTATAACATTATTATTTAGGAGTGTGTCTATGGAAATGTTTGACCATTCTTCCAGAAGTACATTTGTGAGGTGAGGTACTGGCTCGCAGTCTCCACCTTAATTTATCTCAAAGGTGTTCTATCGGGTTGAGGTCAGGACTCTGTGCAGGCCAGTCAAGTTCCTCCACCCCAAACTCGCTTATCTATGTCTTTATGGACATTGTTTTGTGCACTGGTCCAAATCATTTGGTGGAGGGAGGATTATAGTGTGGGGTTGTTTCTCAGGGATTGAGCTTGGCTCCTTAGTTCCAGTGAAGAGAACTCTTCAAGCAATACATTCTGGATAATTTCATGCTCCCAATATTGTGGTAACAGTTTGGGGATGGTCCCTTCCTGTTCCAACATGATTGTGCACCAGTGCACAATGCAAGGTCAATAAAACACATGGATGAGCGAGTCCTGACCTCAACCAGATAGAACACCTTTGGGATGAATTAGAGTGGAGACTGCAAGCCAGGCCTTCTCATTCAACATCAGTGCCTGAGCTCACAAATGCGCTTCCAGAAGAATGGTCAAACATTACCATAGACACACTCCTATACCTTGTATACAGCCTTCCCACAATAACTGGAGCTGGTATAGCTTTAAAGGGTTGGGCAATTCAATATTGAACCCTATGGACTAAGACTGGGATGCCATTAACCTCCCTGGCGGTATGATTCTTTCAGATTTTAGGTGCTGAAAGTGGTACCATTATTTGCATGGAAATTTGGCATTTTATACTGTAGGCCTGTAATTCTTAGGAATAACTCACTTAAATCTGACCAAACACGAGTCTAATAGGCATCCCGGGTATGACATTTTTTTAAACAAAATTATAAATTATAATATAATAAATAATTATAAATAATGATAACAAATAATAATATAATTATAATAAAAATTATTCAATAATGTAATCAAATCAAAATCACTGACATTTGCTCAGTTGCAGAATTGTCGCTGTCATTATTTTATTTTTTAATGACGAATTTCCCCACAAATCGCTATCGTTCAATTCTGCAAGTGATTCTAATTTATTATCATTGTTTTTTAGCTGCTCTAAAACCATTTTTGACATAAAGGGACACTTTTGGTTGCTATGGGCAATCTACAGTTTGCAGGGAGAAAGAACAGTTTTTATTATATAAAAGTACATGTAGGACACTGGGCAGACCACTAGGGACAAGGGGTGTGTGTATTTTTTACATACAGTACTGTAATCTATAAGATTACAGTATACTGTATGTATAGTGTTTGTTTACATTTTTGAATATGGCGACGTTCTCCGCCCCCGTGCGTCGTAACGTCGCAGGGAGCGGAGATCGGCGGCACACTGGGACACTGTGAGAATCGAGCGAGCACCCGCTCGCTCACACAGCGCGGATGCATCGCTGGATCCAGGAACAAGGTAAGTAAACCAAGCCTGTGGATTCAGCGAGGCGTGCCCGAGTCTGACTCGGGGTTACCGATCGCAGCACAGAAATCTAACCCAGAGTCAGACTCAGGAATACCGCCAGAGAGTTCATGTGTGTCTAAAGGCAATACTTTTGGAAATATAGTGTATGTTGTAAGGTGTAGGTATAGTTCAAAACCTTTTATTTAGTCATGGATAGGGTAAGGAAGGGTAAATTCTTTGCCAGGTATTTAAAACTATCTATGTCCCCAATTGGTAGATACCCCTCTCTGTCGTGTTATGGGAAATCCAAAATATTACAGCTGTCAAGTTGATCACTAGTACCTAACAGAGGATTCCCCTCAGGAAGCAAGAAAGTTGTTGATTAGAACAATGTTTTTGTGGACAGCCTTCCCAGAAGAGTTGAAGCTGTTATAGCTGCAAAGGGTGGGCCAAATAATTATTGAACCCTACAGACTAAGAATGGGATGCCATTAAATGTAATGTACGTGTAAAGGCAGGAGTACCAATACTTTTGGAAATATAGTTTGTAGATATATAACATGCTTGTAATCCAAAGCACTTGTATATGAAAGCATTTTTTTTTACAGGGTATAAAAGAGAAGAGAGGCACCTCTAAGTGTAGCAATAAGTTGCTAAATGTTGTACCTTCTTTAAATGTAACCATATTGCTACAATTAGAGGCCCCTCTCTTCTTTTTTATACTCAGTTGTGACATCACGCTACTCTTAAATCAAGACATAACCTGTATATCAAGGCAACATTTATTAAAACATTTTGCTTGTCTTGCAAAACGCTCTCAAACCAAGTTACTCTTAAACCAAGGTTTTACTGTATATATTTTTCAACCTTCCAAGTTTTTATGATTAATGGTTGTTCAATACAAGTTTTTGATTCACCACCGGATGTGTGAGTGCCAGCTTTGAAGTAATTCCTACATTTCATACATACAGCAGTGCCAGTTAGTGAAACATATTTAAAGACACGTACACACAACCGTTTTTCATGACGTGAAAAATGTCATTTTTTTAATTGGTTAAAAATTGAATCGTGTGTGGGCTCCAGAGCATTTTTCATGATGTGAAAAATGGGCATTAAAAATTTAAAACATGCTCTATTTTTTCACGTTGTTGTTTTTCTCGTCGTAAAACATGGTCGTGTGTAGGCTTTAACGACAGGAAAAAACATGCATGCTCAGAAGCAAGTTATGAGATGCTTGTTATAGTAAAACTAGCATTCGTAATGGAGAAAAGCACGAAGACTGAAAAGCGCAAATCGTCTCTCACCAAACTTTTACTAACACGCGGTAACACGAATTTAGCAAAAGCAGCCCAAAGGATGGCGACATCTGAATGGAACTTCCCCTTTATAGTGCCCTCGTACGTGTTCTCGTATGTGTTGTACATCACCGCGCTTTGCTTGAGCATTTTTTTTTACAATCGGGTGTATGCAAGGCAGGCTTGACAAGAATCACATAGAGAAAAATGTGTTTTCCTGGTGCCTCCATGGCAGCATACCTGCGACAAGCTCCGCCTTGGCTCCTCCCTCAGGACTAGTGAATATTATAAAAGAAAAGGTTAGCGTAGCCCCCACATTCTCCTTTTTTTCCTCATACCTCATGGCAGTGAATTCTGGGATGGATGTCCCTACCTTCTGCAGTCGGCAGCTTCCGGCCGGGTTCAAGCCTCTCCCGGACGCAGTCCCCTCTCTTGGGCCGCTAAACGCGCTGATAAGGTGGGGAGTCCCTTCTGTAGGATCTTTTGGGACAAGCAGGTACTGTCTCTTAAAATAAGAGTATTGCTGCATATTATGTATATTAGGCATTTGGCCTGGAAGATTTCAGAGCAAGCAGCTACCTGTGCTCACCCTCCCCTTACCTGTTTGCTTCCTTTTTTTTTTTCCCCCTCTCTCTTTTCTTTCTTTCTCTCCCATCTCCTTCCCCTCACGTTCCCCCCCGTCCAGACATGCCCCCCCCCTTCTCCTCCTCGGGTAGCCCCTCCATCACACTGCGTCCCTGGAAGGCCCCCCTTTCTTTCCCGTCCTCCTTAGGACCGGGCGCGCGCTCTCTGGCGCCGTTTTCAACTCTCCGGCGGTCCCCGGCGGCGTTCTGCGCATGCGCGGGCGGCCGTGGACGTCAGGTCCTGCGCCGCCGGTTCGCGCATGCGCGGTGGCGTCGGAGGTCGCGGCGGCCATCTTGGCAAAGGGCAAATGCATAGCCCTTGCCAGGAGCACACCGCACACCTGGGACAGAGGCGTTACCTTCGCCTCTGTTTCCCTCTTATTCCCCTGGCAGCTTCAGACATATGCCTGCTGCCGTTCAGGGAGGTTAAGCAACAGAGAGAGCTCCAGAAGACACCTCCCCCCCCCCCCTTCACAAGGTAATTAACCAGACCCTCTCAAAATGTGCTTATTTTATTATTTAAAAAAAAAAAAAAAGGAGGATACACGGTAGCGTTCCTATCTGCGTTTTAAAAAAAAAAAAAAAAAAAAAAAAAAAGGGGGTGAAAATAATAACATATGTATAATAATGATGTATATATATATATATAAAGCTGAGGAGAACTATGGGGAGGGGATAACAGTACCATTATCTCGGGTACATGCGGGTATGTGTATATATGTATGTAAGTATGTCCTCAGTAGTGAGAATTAGCTCCCGCCCAGCAGGTCGGTAGTAACCCTTTCCCTACCCTTCCTAGCTGCTTGCCCTGCAGATCACCCAAGATGAGCCACTCGCCGCCCGACCAAGATCCTTCTCTACATATAAGGTAGGGACCTACACCCAGGTAAGCTTAAAACCAAAATAAGGAAAAAACACATCCAAAAGAGTGCACTCAGGCTGGTACCTTTTTTTCTGTATTTCAGCCCTGTACGCCAGAAGACGTCCAAAGGGACCTCAAGGCGACATTAAGACTCTGATGACTCTAGTCCCAGCAGGGAGAGGTCATCCAGGCCTACGCATCGCGGAGACGGCAGAAAAGCATCGGCCAAAAAACGCCGTTACTCACGCTCTCCCAGGCCCCGGCAACCAAAATGTCAAGCCTGTGGAGCCACTCCCCTGCAGAATAAACTGCTTTGTCGAGGTTGTCTCAGGGAATACGCAGCAGACAGGGAGTCAGAAGGACTGCAGGTGGCAGACCTGCTTAAAAAAGCGGTCAAAGACTCTGTCGCAGAGCTATTAGCGGCACTTCCAACACAACACCCACCCTCTCTTTCCCAGGAAGATCTGGCTATTGCTTCACTCCCTGGCCCTTCCACAGCAGAGGGTTATCGCTCAGCACCACCCCCCTCATCCAAGCCCCAGGAGCAGGGGGTTGCCTCAGGGGAATCCTCCGACGAGGCGGAGGCATCAGGCTTTGCCTTCTCTCTGGTTCAGCCGTATATCCAAGCCGTAAAACAAGCGATTGGGTGGGATGAGACCACTACAGAGGCCGATCAACCGAAAACGTATTTCCCGTTCCTGAAACGTCAAATATCCTTTTTTCCTCTCATGTCCGAAATCAAGGGTGTAATAGAGGAGGAGTGGAAGAGGACGGAGAAAAGATTCTCCCTCAACCGTATAGGGAAACTTAACCCCCTCTCAGAGGAGGACTCCGCAATGCTCGACGCCCCGCCAATAGTGGATGCAGCAGTGGTAAGACTGGCGAAAAACGTCACTTTGCCCATGGAGGATTCAACCTCATTCAAGGATCCGCTCGATAGAAGGATGGATCTGGATCTGAGAAAGGCTTACCACTTAGCGGGCAATGCCTGCAAACCAGCTATAGCCCTGACTTCTGTATCCAATGCCCTCCGAGTCTGGACGGACAACATCGAGACCGCGGTCTGCCAAGAGGTCCCCAAGGAGGACATTATTAAGGCTCTAGACGAAATAAAACTAACAGCAGACTTCATCGGGGAGGCCGCAATCGACTCAGTTCGCTGCACGGCCAGATCAATGCTCCACACAGTGATGGCCAAGCGGGCCCTGTGGCTCAAACCCTGGGCGGCGGACATCGCCTCGAAACAGAATTGGTGCAGAATACCTTTTGACGGTAAGGCCTTGTTCGGGGATAAACTTGACAAGGCCATTTCCCGCGTCACGGGAGGAAAATCAGGCCTACTACCTCAAGACAGGCGGCCCAGACGTACTAGGACTTTTGGATCCAGGTTCCATCAATTTAAAAATAAGGACTTCAGGCAATCCAGACAGGGCAGGGCCTTTAGACCGAATTGGAGAAGCACCCAGTCCACGTTTCTCAAGACCCGTGGCCAGAGGGCCTTACCCGCACCACAGGATGCGTCAAAGCCTTTTTGACGCCAAGTCAGCCCAGAGGATCCCGGTGGGCGCCAGGCTCAGGTGCTTTGCAGGCATATGGGAACAGAAATGCAAGGACGCTTGGGTGGTTTCCACAATCAAGTATGGACACTCCTGGACCTTTTTGGACAAACCCCCAAGGGACTTCTTTACCCAAACAAGGGTATCCGGGTCCCCTCAGAAGGCGGAGGCCCTACACCAGTTCCTCCTATCACTACAGGTGCAGTGATTCCAGTCCCTCCATCCGAGAAATTTTTAGGTTTTTACTCTACCCTATTTCTGGTCCCCAAGAAAAACAGAGGGTGGAGACCCGTGATAGACATGAAAAGATTAAACCGCTATATCCACCTGGAAAAATTCAAGATGGAGTCACTACAAACGATAGTTCGTGCGATTCA
Organism: Rana kukunoris; assembly: GCA_029574335.1. NCBI lineage: Eukaryota > Metazoa > Chordata > Amphibia > Anura > Ranidae > Rana > Rana kukunoris. The sequence goes on along the minus strand of CM056053.1, from coordinate 437,474,437 downwards.
ACCAGGAGACTGGATGCTATCGGTGGATCTTCAAGACGCTTATTTGCACATCCCCATACTCCCGTCCTTCCAAAAATACCTCAGATTCGCGGTAGGGCCGATGCACCTTCAATTTCAAAGCCTGCCATTTGGCCTTTGCACATCTCCCCGAGTCTTTACAAAGACGCTGATCGCCATTATAGCTCCCTGAGAGAGCTAGGCCTCAGAATCTACCACTATTTAGACGATATCCTGCTGCTTGCAGAAAGCCCAGCCCAGCTGATAAAACACAGGAATACCCTAACATCAACGCTGGCAGAATTCGGCTGGAAAATCAACCTGGAAAAGAGCCAGCTTGTCCCTACACAGAAAATGATCTTTTTGGGCGCCTTATTCAACACAGCCAGCGGCACGGTATCCCTACCGCTCCAGAAAGCAACATCCATCATTCGGCAGATGAAGAAAGTAAGCTCGAGAACACGCATGACAGCCTCGAGCTGCCTGAGCCTGATAGGGCTGATGTCATCGTGCATACCTATGGTCCCCTGGGCACACTGGCACCTCAGATATTTTCAAACAGGATTTCTCAGGCTCTGGAGCAGGCACGACCTATCACAATCCATACGCCTCACGGGGCTAATGATCAGGAGCCTACACTGGTGGATGTCGCGGCTCAACCTTCTAAAAACTCGCCCGCTAGGTCCTGTCAGCTGGACCACAATTACCACAGACGCCAGTGCGGCGGGCTGGGGGGCACATTGCGACCAAATCTCAATGCAGGGGAGATGGTCATTCCACACGACTGGCCTAGTATCCAACATCCTCGAGATCCGAGCAGCCTACCTAGCATTACTAGCCCTAGAGTTCAAGATCGCAGGGAAGCCAGTGCTCCTTCGAATGGACAACAGAGCCGCAGTATCCTACATTCACCGGCAGGGTGGAACACACAGCCGCACCTTGCTGAGGGAAGTAGAGCCTATTATGCTATGGGCCGAGAGGAATCTGATAGACCTGAGGGCAATCTACCTCCCTGGTCGTCTAAATCTGAGGGCGGACCACCTGTCCCGCAAGTTTGTGGATCCCAACGAGTGGTCACTGAACCAGAAGACCTTCGACTGGATCTCAGATCAATGGGGCCGCCCGGAACTAGACCTGTTCGCAACAGTTCACAACACCAAACTGCAGAGATTTTTCTCAAGATTCCCTCACCCGCAGGCGGTGGATGTAGATGCCCTCTTAGCCCCCTGGCCGGACGGCCTAGCCTACGTTTTTCCTCCTCGCCCACTCATTCCAAAATTTCTATCGAGGTTGACGAGGGAAACCACAACAGTGATAGCAATCTTGCCGTACTGGCCGAAACGCCCATGGTTTCCCATGGGACTGTACCTCAGTACCCAGCCACCTGTCAAGGTCCCAGTAATACCTCTCCTTCTGTCACAGGGGCATCACGTGCACCCAGATCCACAGAGGCTGAATCTTCACTGTTGGCGGCTGAAAGGCAGAGGTTCCAATCCTTAGGCTGCTCCGCGGGGGTCATTGCTACCCTACTCAAAGCAAGGAAACCATCAACAAGCAACATCTACAGCAGGATATGGAACAAATTCATTTCCTTCGCAAGGGGCAGAGGTTTCAACCCAGAATCACCACTACCTTCCGAGCTCCTGGAGTTTCTACAGACAGGTCTTGACTCGGGCCTGGGTCTAAGCACCCTGAAAGTACAAGTTTCGGCAATTTCGGCAACAGCCAGCAAAAGGTGGGCAGAGGACCCCTTAATCATACAATTCTTTAAAGCCGTCAAAAAGATCCGACCACCAGCTAAGAGAGTCTTCCCTACCTGGGATCTCTGCGTCGTTCTGGATTCCCTCACAGACCACCCTTTTGCCCCCTCGGAATCGATTTCTCTGTGGAACCTAACCCTGAAACTCACTTTCCTGCTAGCTATAACCTCCGGCAGGAGGGTTTCAGAGCTCCAAGCCCTAGGAGCAGATCAGGACCACGTCCTGTTCTTCCCCGATAGGGTCGAACTTAGGACAGTCCCGGGTTTCATCCCCAAGGTTGCCTCCACAGCAAGCATGTCGGAACTCTGGACGCTTCCAACTTTCACAGACCAGGATCCAGCCTCGCTAAGCGAACTAGACGTTTCCTCCACTCTGAGACACTACCTACAAGCCACGGAACCATTTAGGAATTCATCCCGGCTACTCATAATCCCCTGGGGTAAATACAGGGGCAAGGAAGCCTCAACAAGGACGATCGCCTCATGGATTGTGAAGCTCATTCAAAAGGCGTACAGGGCGAGAGGTACGGAACCTCCCTCAATCATCAGGGCACACTCCACCAGATCAGTGTCGACCTCTTGGGCCGCTAGAGCCAACGTCTCGATCGAAACCATATGCAGGGCAGCAACCTGGTCTTCGCAACACACCTTCCTAAAGCACTATAGGGTCGATCCAGGAGCTCTCTCATCTGTGGAGTTTGGCAGACGCGCACTGAAGCTAGCCGTTACCTCTTCCTCTAGCTAAAACTCTTCTCTGAATAAATTTTCACTATAAGCATTATCCCACCCGTCTCAGCTATTTATTTGTCACAGGTATGCTGCCATGGAGGCACCAGGAAAACAGAAAATTGTTCCATACTTACCGTAATTTTCTTTTCCTGGTGCCTATCCATGGCAGCATATGCTCCCACCCTCGGTATTCTATATTACGGAGAATGTGGGGGCTACGCTAACCTTTTCTTTTATAATATTCACTAGTCCTGAGGGAGGAGCCAAGGCGGAGCTTGTCGCAGGTATGCTGCCATGGATAGGCACCAGGAAAAGAAAATTACGGTAAGTATGGAACAATTTTCTGTTTTTTTTCCATTACATTAAAAACGGTCGTGTGTACTTGGCATAAGGATGTGGGCTGAGAAACATTCCCCAAATGTAGTAGTTTTTGTAAGCATTAAAAAGATCTTACTATAACAAATGCATTTAAAGGCTAGCAGTTCAAAACAACAAAGAGGTTATTAAATAATCTCTCAAGACTTAATAGAAGAAAAAAAAAGATATAAATTCCCAGAACTTTTCTTTCTGATCAACGTTCTGTTCAGATGGATGTCAATCTGAAGAGACATGTAAACAACAGTAGATTAGTAGAGGGTACTAATATATTAACATATTATCCTAGGCATCCAAGCGTTCAAAATGTATGCAGAGAATCAATAGAAATGTGATTAACTGTTATGCATTTTTTGCATAGTAATAGAATTTTAGGATGTCATTATGTATGTAGGAAAACATCTGGGTACTTTAAGTATGAATTTAATGAAGCAGCTTGCATTTCTAACAATACATAATCTCCAATGATTAATTAATTATGCTAGGAAAGAAAATCGCTATTGTTAATTATCTGACAATGTCAATGCTTTATATACTTGGGTTGTTATATAATTTTAGTGTTACTCTTTGGATTATGAGCACTGCTTAACCATACTCCCACCACTGCAGCGCCAATGAATACAAAACAAACTATTAATGCTGCTCTGAATGTCTGCGAATCTCTAGAAGCACACCTGTCCCCTTGTACAAATTATTTTATTGGATTTCTAAATCAAGACAACACAAACCTAAATAGAACAATGATGAAACATTTGGAAATTTGTAAAAGAACACATTATATTCTAATATATAATCAAATGATTCTGTTATATAATAACAAAGCAATAATAATAATAATTTATTTCCAGTAATTATGTAGCACCTGCATCGTGCACATTGCTTTGCAGAATATAAAGGACTATACAACTCAGTTCCTAACTGGAGAGGCAATATAGCCTAACACCTGGAGTATCTTTCCCAATATAGTTTAACCCTCCGGGCGGTATCCCCGAGCGTGACTCTTATAGATTACAGTACTGTATGTAAAAAATACACACACACCCTTGTCCCTAGTGGTCTGTCCAGTGTCCTGCATGTACTTTTATAAAATAAAAACTGTAGATTGTCCATAGCAACCAAAAGTGTCCCTTGTCCCTAGTGGTCTGTCCAGTGTCCTGCATGTACTTTTATAAAATAAAAACTGTAGATTGTCCATAGCAACCAAAAGTGTCCCTTTATGTCAAAAATGGTTTTAGATCAGCTAGAAAACAGCGATAATAAATTATAATCACTTGCAGAATTGAGCGATAGCGATTTGTGGGGAAATTCATCATAAAAAATAAAATAATGACAGCGGCAATTCTGCAACTGAGCAAATTTCAGTGTTTTTGAGTTGATTACATTATTGAATCTTTTTTACTATAATTATATTATTATTTGTTATAATTATTTATAGTTATTTATTATATTAAAATTTATGATTTTGTTTTTCAAACTTTATCATACCCCGGAAGTCTTGTTTGGACAGATTTAACCAAGTTATTCCTAAGAATTGCAGGCCTACAGTATAAAACGGCAAATTTCCATGCATAAAATTGTACCCCTTTTGGTATGTAATTCCAGACAGAATCATACCGCCAGGGAGGTTAAGGGCAACCTGTGCTTAGTAAAATATGGAGAATGACACTTAAAAAGCCCAATTTCACCAAAAAGAGCAAAATACCTTTTAATATACAGTATATCATTTATTTTTTATTTTTGACTAGACAACTGTACAAAATTTGGAGAACAAAATATTTCAGTGTGCACATGTCTACTGTTTACAAGAGATAGTCTCTTGTAAACAGTAGACATGTGCACACTGAAATATTTTGTTTTCCGAATTTTGTTTTCTTCCGAAATATAAATGTGTTTCGTTACTCCCGAAACTCGTTTTATTTATTTGGTTTTGTTAAAAGATGCATTTGTCTGAAAAACACGAATTAAAGATGAAGTAAACCCTCTTTTAAAAAAAAAAGGAAAAAGCATAATGAGCTAGTCTGCATAGCATACTAGCTCATTATGAAGTACTTACCTGAGATCAAAGCCCCCACAGCGGTGCTCAGTCACCTTCTCCGTCGGCGCTCACTCACCTCCTCCGTCGGTGCCATCGCTCCACGAGTCACTTCCGCATATCGCGGCTCCTGCGCTGTGACTGGCTGGAGCCACGATGATGTCACTCCCGCAATGCGTGCGGGTGCCACCACTAATGGCATCATTGGCGTTAGTAACGGCACGCTCAGTGCTCCTGCGTGCCGTTGTCTACGACGCATGTTTTAAGAAATATTTGTTGCACCTACAGGTTAGCCTTAATCTAGGCTTACATGTAGGTTAAAGTGGTCTGTTAGGCCGCGTACACACGATCGAATCTATCTGCTCGAAATGGTCTGACAGACCGTCCCAGCAGACAGATTTGATCGTGTGTACGGGCGAGCCGACGGATTTTCCCAGCAGACAGATTTTAAAGCCTGCTTTAAAATCTGTCTGCTGGGAACCCGTCGGACAGATATGTTTGCTTGTTAGTACGCTAACCAGCAGACATATCTGCCTGCACATGCGTCAAATGGATTTGACGCATGCGCGGAAGTGATTTACTTCCTGGTGCGGTGACGTGGCGGCGTCAACGTCATTAACCAGGAGGGGACGCTAAAGGGGTTAAGTGTGTTCTAAGGGAGTGTTCTTACTGTGGGGGGGTGTGGCTGTGCATGTGATGTCACTGATCATTGTTCCCTAACACAGGGAACAGATGATCACTGATGGCCACACTAGTAAGAACGGGGAAGGTTTGTTTTGTGTAACCTCTTAAGGACCGCCGCATGTACATTTACGTCGCCAGAATAGCACGGACAGGCACATCAACGCACCTGTACGTGGCTGCTTTGACGTGGGTCGGGGGTCCGATAGGGACCCCCCCGTTACATGCGACAGTCCCGGTGGCTGTAGGAGCGATTCGTGCTGAGGGGGCGGCGGTTTGTTTTTGTCCGCCCCCTCCGGATCGCTCCCAGCCAATGCGCGCGCTCCCCCTGCAGTGCACTTCCTCCTCCTGTGTAAACACAGGAAAAGGGAAGTGATGTGATCTCTGCTCTCAGCGTTTTTTTCAACCGCCGCTGAGGAGAGATCACATCACACAGTAAGTCTGCACAACACTTCACTGACACCAGGAGCACTTAACCCCTTGCGATCACCCCCCCTCCCCCTGTCACAGTGTCACTGAATGCAGTAATCATATATGTATGATCACTGCATTTAGTGCAGTCAGTGTGACAGTCAGTTAGTGTTAAGTTCAGGGTAGCCCCCGAACCACCCCTATTAAAGTTTTAACTCCTTGAACACCGCCCTAGTTAACCCTTTCACTCCCTATTGCCAGTGTCACTAAGCGATAATTTTTCTGATCTCTGTATTAGTGTCGCTGTTCCCACTAGGTAGCTATTTTTTTTTGTGATTTTTTTTTACTAAAGAAATGTGGCCAAATACATTTTGGCCTAAATGTTTGACTAAAATTTAGTTTATTTGATTTTTCTTATAACAAAAAGTAAAAAATATTGTTTTTTTTTGAAAAATGTCGCTATATTTTTGTATATAGCACAAAAAATAAAAATCGCAGAGGCGATCAAATACCACCAAAAGAAAGCTCTATTTGTGGGAAGAAAATGACGCAAATTTTGTTTGGGAGCCACGTCGCACGACCACGCAATTGTCTGTTAAAGCAACGCAGTGCCGAATTGTAAAAACCCCTTGGGTCATTTAGCAGCATATTGGTCCGGTCCTTAAGTGGTTAAAGGGGACATACCTCTACGTCCATGTGCCCAGCCATGCCGACGTAAATAATCGCGCGGTGATCCTTAAGCGGTTAAGGTCAAATCCGTCAATTGATGGCTTATGGTGTCTGTCGAATGTTCTAAGAAGTTTCGACAAAGTTTCGACAAAGCAGCTAAACTGTACGACACCGCAAATGTACATTTCTGGTTGAATGCTCAGCTCACAAGCTAAAGTAGAATTCTAATGTTGAATGACTAGTAATAATTATATTTATTAATTTTTACTAGTCAACCAACATTAGAATTCTTTTATAGCATATGGACGAAACAAAAATAAAGCATTTTTCATGTTGGATCTTTAGAATTTCGGATTCTTCGCGTTTGTTATCGTTTGTTAAAACAAACGTGAAAGTCCCCAAAATTTGGATGAAAACGAATGCACATGTCTAGAAAACAGACCATATGTTTATGTAAAATCATTTTTGAAAAGAACAGTACAGTTGCTAAGGTAGCTGCTAGCTGAGAAATGTGATAAATGCTGAGAGGTGGAGTTTTAATTTTGATAAATATTTTCATGAATGTTTTGGTTGCTGCGTTGATTTGCTTCAGCATGCCACAGCCACACAAGCCTATACACATGCAGTTCAGCCAACTTTGTTAGGCAGGGGGGAACCAGCACACCCAAACAGATAGAAAGACAACATATAAAGTACTTTTAAGTAGTAAAAATAGTATTGCATGTAGAGACAACACTGATAAATAGACATGTGCAGTTAGTTTAGTTTTGGATAAATATTCGGACAAATGTTTTGTTATTTGAAGATTCAGAAATATCCAAATACCCTAGCTACAGTATAAATTAGAAGGCCAGTATGGTGGCCTGAGTTTATGGGAGGAGCCCTGAGGATATTTAAGCAGCCCACTCACACATGCTCTTTGTCGGTTCAGTGTGCGGTACTACACGTCACTGGGCCGACTCTTTCCAGCTCACCTCATGTCCGTGAGTCTGCGCATTCAATCGCATTCGACACCCTCCCGCCCTTCCCTTCAGGGCACTTCTCAGCACTTCTCAGCATATCGTTCTTCAATTAACTACCCATTACTTACCTTGGGTATGCCCCCTTTTCTTGGCATACTGACCAGACCACCAAGGCACAATTCAGGTCTATTTATGTTGTAAGTCTTGTCGCATGTTTATGTGATCCACATCTCTCTCGGTCAGAGGGTAACGACCATAAACAAAATATACCAAATGCTCAGATTAACGAAACAAAATTTGTCTGAATTTCTGACATTCAAATTGAAATTTTAATAGAATTTAGAAACAACATGGATAAATAGACAGGTGCCGTTTGTTTCATTTTCGATAAATAATCAGACACATGTTTCATTGTTCTGAGATTTGGAAATATCCAAATACCCAAACTACAGCATAAAAAAAATATATTGAATGCTCTGAATAACGAAGAAAATGTATTTGAATTTCTGGTATTCAAATTGAAATTTTAATCAAATTGTACTTCGAAATCCAGTTCAATTCTAACTGTAAACATAGTGGCCCGGATTCACAAAGCACTTACGCCGACGTATCTCCAGATATGCCGACGTAAGTACAAATGTGCGCCGTCATATCTATGCGCCGACCCACAAACCAAGATACGTCGAAAAATAGGCTTCAGCTGCAGTGGGCACATATTTACACTGGATGCATGTGGCACTCCCATTGATTTTTGATTCAAATATGCAAATGAGGCAAATACGGTGATTCACAAACGTACTTGCGCCCGGCGCATAATATACGCGGTTTGCGTAAGTGGTACGTCCGGCGTAAAGTTATTCCCCATATAAGAGACGCAACTCATGCAAAGGTATGGAGCAGGGAACGAATGCCGTCAAATTTTACATAGTTTACATGTTTTGACATGATTGTGAGCATGCGTACTGGGCTGCGGCCACGACACGACGCATGCGCTGTTCATTTTAAGTACTTGTCTGGCACTCGGCACATCATTTGCTTGGGGTCACGCCTCATTAGCATGGCTCACGCCCACTTCCACCTATGCCGGCTTACGCTGGCTTACACCGACAAAATATACGCCACGCTGGTGCAACGTTGGGAATATGGCTTTGTGAATTCCAAGCTTGGTCTGTAAAAGAAAGCTAAAAAAAGAATTCACTTACTGGCTGGATCACCAGGTGAAAATAAATAAAAAATATATATATAAAAAAAAAGAAAACAAATGCAGCCACCACATCTAAGACATGGTGAGCTGCAATGTATTACTTTTTTTGTTGTTGGGTTCAATACTGCTTTACCTCTATAACCCTGACAAAGATTAATGCCTCATTGTAACAAACATTATGTACTTAAAGCGTTTGTTACCCTGAAGTCTCTGCTTAGAACATTTCCATCTTCTTGTTAGTTTTGAATGCTCAGTGTGATGGATGACCACACTGATCAATTCAATGTTCATTAGGGAAAAATATGTGGAGATAAACAATTTATGTGATAACATGCAGGCAATATTAACTTAAGAGAACAGGTCTCTAATGCCGCGTACACACTATCAGATTTACGATGAAGCTGACTTTCATCAGTCTTGCCTACACACTATCAGACTAAATTCCAAAACGCGGTGACGTAAAACACCACGACGAGCCGAGCAAAATAAAGTCCAATGCTTCCGAGCATGTGTCAACTTGATTCTGAGCATGCGTGTATTTTTCTCCAATGGAGTTCCACACAGACAATTAGAATTTTCTATCGGTTTTTTTCCCCATCAGAAAAATGTAAAACATGTTCTATTTTTTTTTTACACCGATGTAGATGGGGTCAGATGGGGCCCACACACGATCGTTTTTTTCAGATGAAAAAAGTCCATTTGACTTTTTTCATCGGAAAAAAAACCAATTGTGTGTACGCAGCATTAAACCCCTTTCACACTGGGGCGTTAGCGGTAAAGTGCTACTCGTTTAAACGTTGCTTTACCACTGTTTAAGCAGTGCTTTTCGGCTGCTAGCGGGGCGCTTTTAATCCCAAAGAAGGGCACTTCCAAAACACGTTTCAGGCACTTCAGAAGCTCTGCCCATTCATTCCAATGGGCTCCCAAACCGCCCCAAAGATTCTGCTTTCATTACTTTTTCTAACGTCCCGCAAGCACACCACCCCAGTGTGAAAGCACTCAGGCTTTCACACTGGGGCGACATGGGAGGCAGTTTTCAGGCACTTTACAGGTACAATTTCTAGAACTAAAATGTCTGAAAACTGCCTTAGTGTAAAATGGGTCTAAAGTCACTGTAAGGAACAAACAAGTTTAGTGCCGGCAGGGTCATTTTTTATAAAATTATCTCAGCACAAGTGCACTTTGATACCCATTATGAGTTAATGCACACAATCTTTCTATTTTTCTGTGCTGCATTGGTGGTTTTAAAGGCTTACAAGGGAAATAGGCTGTGTTATGAGATAACAACACCTGATTGGACAAATGCCAAGGCCATCCAATCAACTGGCTCTGTCCAAGAGAGACATTTTCAGTGTGTTTATAATTACCCTAGGCAGCAATTATTGGAGATTTGGATTTTTAATCTTTCACAGCTGCATCTCAGTAACATTTGACACCTGAAAGAAGTGACCCAACCGATCTCGAAAATAAATGTCCAGCATTAGTTTTCATTATTATATAATCTTTAAATGGCCTTTTTTGGGCCAGACATGCTAATAAGAAATGTTTGATGTGTTACAGAACATTGAAAAGCTTACTATTAAAAATCAATTAAAGTAAAAGCTGATGGGAGGAAGGAACCACCAGCAGTAAGCTATTCCCAGGTCATTGACACATTCCTGTTATGGTCTTTCGTCTTCATGCCGGTGCACTCACTTGCCTGCCTTTGCCACCTGCAGACTAATTTAAAGATTTCAAGCTTACTTCTTTTAACAAAGGAACTAGGTATAAATAATTTTTGGTTCAATGTGAAGCCAAGCTCGGAAAGGTTCTTCCTGCTCCTTTGTTACATTCTAGAGTTGATCTTTAACATATAGTTCAGCATATATTCCAGATCTATCCTGTCATTTTGTGTGTATTACTTGTAGTCAACCTTGAATCTTGCCAATTATATGGCTCTTCCTAATCACCTTCTGCCCTAACCATTTATTATTTTAGTGTATAAATCCCTGCTTTTGTTGTCTGCCTTAAATGTCAACTGCCACAACCTCAGACAAGCTTCAAAGCTTATACAACCATATCAAAACTTCCTTAAATGATTATATGTTCAGAATTTATTGAAACATTTATTTTCTATTTCTTTAATCTCACAATTTCTTCCACATCTGCATCAATTTTTTTCATAATTTATTTTGTTTTGCATACATTTTATATTTACATCTGAAACCAAAAAAGCAACTCTTTAACTCTAGCTGTGACTTTAACTCTGATGCCGCGTACACACAACCGCTCAAGCAAAGCGCGGTGATGTACAACACGTACAACTGCACTATAAAGGGGAAGTTCCATTCGGATGGCGCCACCCTTTGGGCTGCTTTTACTGATTTTGTGTTACCGCGTGTTAGTAAAAGTTTGGTGAGAGACGATTCACGCTTTTCAGTCTTTGTTCTTTTCAGTCTGTTACAGCATGATGAATGTGCTATCTCCATTACAAACGCTAGTTTAACCAGAACGAGTGCTCCCATCTCATAACTTGCTTCTGAGCATCCACATTGTTTCCCGTCATTAAAGTGTACACACTAGGGATGAGCTTCATGTTCGAGTTGAACGTATGTTCATCGAAATACGAACAAAACAGGACGTTCGTGCCAAATTCGAGTGACGCGCCATGGCCCATAATTCACTGCGGCATTGCTTGCTTATGATTGGCCAAGCATGCTTTATGACCCGCATGCTTGGCCAAATAACATCGCTGCCAGTACAGAGAGCCTGAATTGGCCAAAGCCAGGGTTTCACATTGAACCAAAAATTATTTATACCTAGTTCCTTTGTTAAAAGAAGTAAGCTTGCAATCTCTAAATTAGTCTGCAGGTGGCAAAGGCATGCAAATGAGTGCACCGGCATGAAGGCGAAAGACCATAACAGGAATGTGTCAATGGCCTGGGAACAGCTTACTGCTGGTGGTTCCTTTCTCCCATCAGCTTTTACTTTAATTAATTTGTAATAGTAAGCTTTTCAATGTTCTGTAACACATCAAACATTTCTTATTAGCATATCTGGCCCAAAAAAAGCCATTTAAAGATTATATAATAATGAAAACTAATGCTGGACATTTATTTTCGAGATCAGTTGGGTGGCTGGTTAGATATCAGTCACAAAGAGAGAGAGAGTGTCTTTTTTTTCTAGCTAGAAATAGCAGGCAGGCTAGTCAGTTAAATTTACAGTGTGTAGAGGATTTATATGCATCCCAGGTGTTGTACATATATTTATACACTGTATAGTTTAGCTAGATCAGTTCTTCCTAATTTACTGGCAGGTAGTTAATTGTGCTAGCTGCAGTATTCTCACGTGGTGTATTGCCTGTGTCCTCTGCATTGTGCACCATACAGCTACACAGGCATACTATAGACACCCAGCAGACACAATATTTAAATGATTTTTTTTAATTATTATTATTATTTATTTAAGCATCATGATGCTTAAATAATAATAAAAAAAATGAAAAATTCCTTTAAATATTGTACCTGCTGGGTGTCTATAGTATGCCTGTAAAGACCCGGGTCATTGTTTTTAAAAATGGTTGTTTTTTTCTGAAGCAGTGAAATTTAATGATGCTGCATCATTAAAATCACTGCTCCAGAAAAAACTACAGTTTTTAAAACTTTTTTCCATTGATACATGTTCCCTGGGGCAAGACCCGGGTTCTCAATTACATTTTTCGAAAATAACTTGCATATGGGCTTTAAAATGAGCACTTTTGAATCCAAACGTTTGAGTCCCATTGACGTCAATGGGGTTGTAAATGTTCGCGCAAACATTCGGTCCGTTTGAAGGTTCTGGTGTGAACCAAACGCGGGGGTGTTCGGCTCATCCCTAGTACACACGACTGCTTTTCACGACGTGAAAGCGGTTGACATGAAAAACAACGAGAAAAAAAAAACATTTTTAATGCCCATTTTCACGTCAAGAAAAATGCTCTGGAGCCTACACATGATCGTTTTTAATGACCAATTTAAAAAATTTAATTTTCTCGTCTTGAAAAACGGTCGTGTGTACGCGGCATGAGATTGTGGTATAGATTCCACTAGCCCTGACCTTGCACCAAGGCCGCCTTGCTTGTAGCAATGTTCACTGACTATAGCAACCGTGTGTGATTAGAACAATTTATAAGGTTTCCTTTTAACCTGTCATAAATAAATAACTTAGACCATCTGCTCAAGTCTGTACAATATTAATAACATGTTCTGAGGTTTATGGACAAGACAGTAAAGAATATAAATTAACATATATACATACATGCTCATTAAAGCAGAACCAAACTCTCTCAATCAACATTAATTATTAACTAAAAATTGTAATCTTTATGCTGCTAGCCAGAAAGGTACAGTATATTATATTTACTTATTTTAAACGTTTTTCCCCACTTAGTCAGTTGCTTCCTGGTTTCTGGTCTAGGCCAAATTGATGTCATCCATCTCAGGAGCCTTTATAACCATATTTTTTCTTTCATCAGAATGATGGGGAGAAGGGGTTTTCTAACTAAGCATGCCCTCCTTCCTGCATGACTGAGCTAAGGGCAAGTGGATTCCAGGCAGTAGATGCTATGTAAATCATCTACCCTTACTCAGGATGGCCACAGAGACATGAATTAATGTATTATTTTGCTTTGAATTTTAAAAATAAATTAAAGTGTTTTCAGTTTGTGATGCTCAGATACAGTTTAGTTACTGTTTAATCACTTAAGCCCCGGACCATTTTGCTGGCCAAAGACCAGGCCACGTTTTTTGATTCGGAACTGACAATTGTGCGGTCGTGCGATGTGGCTCCCAAACAAAATTTACATCCTTTTTTACCACAAATAGAGCTTTCTTTTGGTGGTATTTGATCACCTCTGTGGGTTTTTTTTGCACTATAAACAAAAATAGAGCGACAATTTTGAAAAAAATGCTATATTTTTTACTTTTTACTCTAATAAATATCCCCAAAAATATATTTAAAACAACTTTTTTTTTCACAGTTTAGGCCGATACATAGTCTTCTACATATTTTTGCTTAAAAAAATTGCAATAAGCGTATTTTGATTGGTTTGTGCAAAAGTTATAGCATCTACAATATAGGGGATAGAATTATGCTATTTTATTATTAATATTTTTTTACTAGTAATGGCGGCGATCTGCGATTTTTATCATGACTGCGACTTTATGGTGGACACATTGTACACTTTTGACACATTTTTGGGACCATTGTCATTTTTACAGTGATCAGTGCTAAAAAAATTGACTGATCACTGGGAAAATGACACTGGCAGTGGAGGGGTTAACCACTAGGTGGCATCTAAGGCATTAAGTGTGCTACAGGGAGTGCTTCTAACTGTAGGGGGATGGGCTATGTGTGACAAGACAGTCATCACCGCCTCCGATTACAGGAAGCTGTTGTCACTGTCCTGTCACTAGGAAGACTGGGGAAATGCTTGTTTACATCAGAATTTCCACCTTCTTCCTCACCGTGACACGATCGCGGGTATGCTGGCAGACATTGAGTCCATGGGACCCATGGTCGAAGTCACCCAGCTTGCACCGCACGTACGTCCACAATGCCGCGTCTATAAGTGGAGTATATATACGTCCTTTTGCCTGCACGTGCCATGCTGCAGACGTATATCTGCGTGCGGTGGGCGGCAAGCGGTTAACTGTAACTTTAGAGTGGAGAACAATGAATAATTTAAAATCGTTGGTTCATATTTTATTGGGAAATTAAATGTGAAGTAAAAGTAAAGTGGGGCACCCAGGCATTTTAGGGCTATTTTTATTCATTAGATAGATCCTATGGGAAAAATGCCGCTTAAATTGGTGGCTGGTGAAATGAATGTCATCCGTACAGTAGTAGTCAGAATATCACTCTTACTGACCATTTAACCACTTAAGGACCCCAGCACGCACATATACGGCCACAGAATGGCTCGTACAGGCACAAGGGCGTAAATTTACGTCCCCGCCTTCGTGCGGTTCGGGGGTCCCATCGGGACCCCCTCCGCGGCGTGCGGGGGTCCCCCTGCCTCTGGGAGCGATCGCCGACGAGCGGGCGGATGTCCGTGATTTTCGCCCCCCCCGCGATCGCTCCCAGCCAATGGGAGCGCGCTCCCATCGTGTCAGTTCCTCCTCCTGTGGAGGAAATGATGTAATCTCTCATCGCAGCGCTGTTTCCCAGCACAACACAACACTGACACACACTCACATAGGCAAATTAACGCCTTGTGATCGCCCCCCCCACCCCCCTGTCACAGTGTCACTGAATGCAGTGATCTAATCACTGCATTTAGTGTCAGTGTGACAGGCAGTGTAAAAAACAGTTAGTGTTAGGTTCAGGATAGCCCCCCCACCCCCCCTAATAAAGTTTTAACCCCCTGATCACCGCCCTAGTTAACCCTTTCACTCCCTATTGCCAGCATCACTAAGCGATCATTTTTCTGATCGCTGTATTAGTGTCGCTGTTCCCGCTAGGTAGCTATTTTTTTTTATTGCGATTTTTTTTTTACTAAAGACATGTGGCTGAATTAATTTTGGCCTAAATGTTTTACTAAAATTTAGTTTATTTGATTTTTTTTATAATAAAAAGTAAAAAAATTGTGTTTTTTTTCAAAATTGTGGCTCTATTTTAGTTTATAGCGCAAAAAATAAAAATCGCAGAGGCGATCAAATACCACCGAAAGAAAGCTCTATTTGTGGGAAGAAAAGGACGCAAATTTTGTTTGGGAGCCACGTCGCACGACCGCGCAATTGTCTGTTAAAGCGACGCAGTGCCGAATCGCAAAAACACCTTGGGTCATTTACCAGCGTATTGGTCCGGGTCTTAAGTGGTTAAAAGACCATTGACAATATGCAGCTGGTTCTACCAAATGGCACTGGTCTTAGAATTATGTAGGCACCATCATATTGAAGGTCAGACAGCTCTAGCGCAAGGCCCCTAGCAACCTCTTTAGGAATCCAAGTGTTACACAGAACCAAGGTTGAGAATGGCTCTTAAAGTGTTACTTAACCCTGGAATGGTAAAGATCTGCAGACCTCAGCACCTACCATCTTTGCTCTGTGGTTTTCATCTTAAAAAAAAAAAAAAAACACCACGAGGATAGAGCATCTCTGAGGCTACACAAGCAGTTTATTTAAATTATAGACATAAAAATATATCAAGTCATAACAGTGTATACCCCCCCCAAGGAGAGTTCATCTTCACTATCACCCCCCCCCCATGTCCCCTGCACACACCTCCCACAATCATGCCAATACCCCCTACATGAACCCCAACCCCACTCCAATGACCCTAAACCTCACTCCACCATCTTGAAAGATAGACTTATCCCCAGTTCATGCTTTTTGGTAACTTCATCCCCTTGTAGAGTTACATGGAGCCACCTCTGCATGTGCACTTCCAACACTGCATCTGTGTGTTCCAGTATGCTGCATGCATTCACACAATCAACAGCAAGTCATTCTCCTGTTACTCCCTTCTGCTGTTTGCAGCCGCCTAAATTACAACAGTTTGAGTGTGTGCTGTCCAAGCAACTGGTGTACTGTGGCATTCTCAGTGTGATCACTTTCCTACCCAGAAATCTAAGAAAGCAGTGGTGAATGCTCTGGAGGTGTGTGTGTGTGTGTGAGAGAGAGAGGGGGGGGGGCCGGGGTTATTTTGAAAAGTAAGTGTAGCCAAAAAATTATTATTTAAAAATGTATTGTGGAAAGTTCTCTCTCTCTCTCTCTCTCTCTCTCTCTCTCTCTATATATATATATATATATATATATATATATATATATATATATATATATATATATATATATAAAACATTTAAGACCATTTTAACCACTTGACCACTGGGCACTTAAACACCCTTCCTAACCAGACCAATTTTCAGCTTTCGGTGCTCTCACAATATGAATGACAATTACTCAGTCATACAACATTCTACCCATTTGAAATTTTTGTCCTTTTTTTCACACAAATAGAGCTTTCTTTTGGTGGTATTTGATCACTTCTGGGTTTTTTATTTTTTGCGCTATAAAAGAAAAACGACTGAAAATTCTGTAAAAAAAAAAAAAAAAAAACTTGTTTCTGTCATATTAGTGGGTTATTTCTCACACACAGCATATGCATACCACAAATTACACCCCAAAACACATTCTGCTATTCCTCCCGAGTATGGCGATACCACATGTGTGGGACTTTTACACAGCGTGGCCACATACAGAGGCCCAACATGCAGGGAGCGCCATCAGGCGTTCTGGAACACCCAGACCAATTCTGACATTTCTCTCCTACATGTAAAAATCAACACTTATTTGCTAGAAAATTACATAGAACCCCAAAACATTATATATGCTTTTTTAGCAAAGACCCTAAAGAATACAATGGCGGTTGTTGCAACTTTTTATCGCGCACGGTATTTTCGCAGAAATTTATTGAACGCGTGTTTTTAAAAAAAACTGTTTTGTGCTAAAAAAAAAAACAAAACAAAACAGTAAAGTTAGCCCAATTTTTTTTCATAATGTGAAAGATGAAGTTACGCCGAGTAAATAGATACCCAACATGTCACCCTTCAAAATTGCGCACACTCGTGGAATGGCGCCAAACTTCGCTACTTAAAAATCTCCATAGGCGGTATTGCAGAGTATCGCGCAGGGTATTGCAGAGTATTGGGGTATTGCAAAGTATCATGCAGGGTATTGGGGTATTGCCGAGTATTGGGGTATTGCAGAGTATTGGGGTATTGCAGAGTATTGGGGTATTGCAGAGTAGTGGGGTATTGCAGAGTAGTGGGGTATTGCAGAGTAGTGGGGTATTGCAGAGTATTGGGGTATTGCCGAGTATTGGGGTATTGCCGAGTATTGGGGTATTGCCGAGTATTGGGGTATTGCCGAGTATTGGGGTATTGCCGAGTATCATGCAGAGTATTGGGGTATTGCCGAGTATTGGGGTATTGCCGAGTATTGGGGTATTGCCGAGTATTGGGGTATTGCCGAGTATTGGGGTATTGCAAAGTATCATGCAGAGTATCGGGGTATTGCAGAGTATCGGGGTATTGCCGAGTATCGGGGTATTGCCGAGTATCGGGGTATTGCCGAGTATCGGGGTATTGCCGAGTATCGGGGTATTGTTGAGTATTGGGGTATTGTTGAGTATTGGGGTATTGTTGAGTATTGGGGTATTGTGGGGTACTGGGGTATTGTTGAGTATTGGGGTATTGTGGGGTATTGTGGGGTACTGGGGTATTGTGGGGTACTGGGGTATTGTGGGGTACTGGGGTATTGTGGGGTACTGGGGTATTGTGGGGTACTGGGGGATTGTTGGGTACTGGGGGATTGTTGGGTACTGGGGGATTGTTGGGTACTGGGGGGATTGCAGGGTACTAGGGGATTGCAGAGCTGGGATGTTTTGAGGGATGGCTGGATCTGTGACTGCATTTGTCACAGATCCAGCCACAGCTCAGCTGCTGACACCCCGCTCCCCCCCCCTCTCCTCGCACACTGTACAGAGCGGAGAGCGAGGAGAGGGAGGAACCGGCGTCATCAAATGACGCCGGTTTGTTTACAAGTGATCGCGCCGTCATTCGACGGCGCGATCACGTGGTAAACGGCCGCTATCAGCGGCAATTTACCGTGATCCGTGATGCGCCGGGTCTTCTAGACCCGGCGAGCACGGACACTTTCGCGAGCGCGTCCCAGGGGACGCGCAATCGCGGAAGTGCACGAGGACGTCCCAGGGACGTCGTGTCAAAGCAACTCCACCGCGCCGTAGCAGTAAAATGCTTATGGCGCGGTGGGGAAGTGGTTAAAGTAATGACACATAGTTATATCCTCAGACACTGTATAGTAAATAGTGGGTACACTATATATATTTTTTTCTATTTCAGGAGTTATAGAAATTAACGATTATAAAAAATATCAAAGCAACCTGCAAAATTAAAGTTATAAATACTCATATTTCCTTGGCCTAGACCAATGATCTTGGGATCACTTGCAGCTGTAACTGGTTTATCCCTCTAAAATCATCACTACTGTATCCTACAGTGATTTTAGGTCAAAGGGACTAACTAGCGTGAACACCCAGAAGCATCAGTATCCCAGTAGTAGTCATGTGACAATAATCTATGATCTGAATGTAATAATAATGTTGTCTGCTGTCACTCATTTTGTAATAGGAATAAAAGTGACAAATAAAAAGTGCCTGGGATTTATATGGGCCTATGTTGATGGACATTTATCAACTTCAAGTGGAATTTGCATTAACATACAAATCTATAGGACTGCTAAACTCACTTGAAACTGGTACAATTCAGGTTTGAAATAAATAAATCACAGGTCAAATGCACCTGTCAATGGTGTATACATGATCTCAGAAAAGTCTCATACTGATGTCAAACTGATGTCATCAACACAAACCTAAAGTTGTTAATACAGGTCCTAAAACTTCATTCCACTTTTGAGTTATATTTTCCATTCCTCAAAGAAGAGTCCACAAGAGGCTCTATATGTGTATAGAGTCAACTGTTACAGTGACTTAATAAATATTCATACCCCTTGAAATTGTCCACATTTTTTCATGGTAAAACCAAAAACATAAATGTATTTTATTGGGATTTTATGTGATAGACCAACACAAAGTGGCACATTATTGTGAAGTGTAGGGAAAATGACAAATGCTTTTCAAACTTTTTTACAAAGTGTGGGGTGCATTTGTATTCAGCCGCCCTGAATACTTTGTAGAACCACCTTTCCCTGGAATTACAGCTACAAGTAACTTGGGGTATATCTCTACCAGATTTTCACATTTAGAAAGTTACATTTTTGCCCATTCTTCTTTGCAAAATAACTCAATCTCTGTCAGATTGGATGGAGAGCATCTGTGAACAACAATTTTCAAGTCTTGTCACAGATTCTCAATTGGATTTAGGTCTTGACTTTGACTGGGCCATTCTAACACATACATATGCTTTGATCTAAACCAGGGATCTCCAAACTACGGCCCTCCAGTTGTTCAGGAACTACAATTCCCATCATGCTTAGTCATGTCTGTGAATGTCAGAATTTTACAATGCCTCATGGGAAATGTAGTTCCGAAAAAACAGCTGGAGGGCCGTAGTTTGGAGATCCTTGATCTAAACTATTCTATTGTAGCTCTGGCTGTATGGTTAGGGTCGTTGTCCTGCTGAAAGGTGAACCTCCACCCCAGTCTCAGGCTTTCTTCTGAGATTGCCCTGTATTTGGCTCCACCCATTTTGCCATTAGCTCTGACCACCTTCCATGTTCCTGCTGAAGAAAAGCATCCCCACAACATAATGCTGCCATGGCGTGTTCAAAGTGATGTGCAGTGTTCGTTTTTCATCACACACAGCATTTTTCTTTTAGGCCAAAAATTCAATTTTGCTCTCATCTGATCAGGACACCTTCTTCCACGTGTTTTCTATGTCCCCCACATGGCTTCTTACAAACTGCAAACAGGAATTCTTATGGCTTTCTTTCAGCAATGGCTAACTTCTTGGCACTCTTCTATGAAGGCCATATTTGTGGAGTCAATGATCAATAGTTGTCCCAAGGACAGATCAGCCCACGTGAGCTGTGGTTCTCTACAGCTCCTCCAGAGATACCATGGGCCTCTTGGCTGCTTCTCTGATTAATGCTCTCTTTGCCCAGCCTGTCAGTTTAGGTGGACGGCCATGTCATGGTAGGTTTGCAAATATGCCATACTCTTTCCATTTCCAGATGATGGATTGAACAATGCTCTGTGACATGTTCAAAGCTGGGAATATTTTGTTATGACCTAACCCTGCTTTAAACTTGTCTACAACTTTACCCGTGATCTGTCTGGTGTGTTCCTTGGCCTTCACGATGCTGTCTGTTCACTAAAGTTCTTTAACAAACCTCAGAGTGTTTCACAGAACAGCTGTATTTATACTGTGATTTCATTGAACACAGGAGGTATTTTTTAATTAGGTGACTTATGAAGGCAATTGATTCCAATATATTTTAGTAAGGGGCATCAGATTAAAGGGGGCTTCATGCAAATGCACGCCGCAATTTTCACATATTTATTTGTTTAAAATTTTGAAAACCATTTATCATTTTTCTTCCACTTCACAATTATGTGCCACTTTGTGTTGGTCTAAAATCCCAATAAAATACATTTACATTTTTGTTTGCCAAGGGGTATGAATACTTTTTCAAGGCACGGTATGTTATACAATCTAACTTTTTACTTTGCAGGGACATAAGATAAATTGTCACAGGTGGCCAATTTAAAAAAAATACCACCTGTTCAACAAAAAGAATGATTGGAAGTTAGTATGAGGTCAACACCTATATAAGTGAATAGGTAATTCCTTGACTATTAAGGGGGACTTATTTTTTCATGGGCCAATGATCGTTGCAGTCGGTAGCAGACAACCAAACCACAGAGGTCCTGTATGCTGGATTGACAAAAGCTATAGCCCACTATTTCAGTTTGTCATTTAAATTGTTCAAGCATAGTGTTGTCACTATGGATAAGAAAACATAAGAAATAAAGGACTAAAAAAAAAAGAGGGAACCTTGTCCTTAAATATTCATATATAACCTCCAAAACTAGGTAAACATCGTTTTTAAAATATATTGAAATATTGATATGGGTTTTTCTACCATTCATAAATTATTTTCATGTACACAGATTTGTTATATGGATAATTACAGCAATTGAGTGTTGTAATATTTCAGCTGACAGCAAGAATTGTTAAAGATTAAATGTGTATTTTTCCCGCATGAATCGTAATTGTATTATACTGTAGGTAATTTCCCTGTAGGGGTCAATGATGATGGCCCTGATGAGCCAGCATCTCTCTTCTGATTAGCACAGGTAATATAAGATGCAGCATGGGAGGGCATGAACCACATCCAGCAATAAAAAGACCATGTAGTTAAAAAACATCTTCCAATAAAATTGCACCTCACTGGGGCTTCTTTGAAGCTGAACTAAAGGCAGATATAACAGACACACCATAATGTAACATTCTATTCATTATTGCATCATTAAACTACACGTCCTGCAAAGATAAGTGTAAATACTTACCTCTCCAATTGCCCATGCAGCACAGGTAAAATTAACTCTTTCTGGGAATGACGATCTCCTGGTTTCCCTCTCCATTCTCAGTGGTTTCTCCCATTAACCTCCACATCTCAACAGGACATATCACTGATGTGGAGTTTGGGGTGAGGAACCACTGAGCGAAGTGAAGGACCAAGAGACTAACATTAGCACAAGTGCTGATTTCTCAGCAGACTTTCATCTTTTCAATGGTGTGGCTTTGATTTTTGCAGGGATAGCTTTCTGGATACGTTTAGGCCGCGTACACACGATCAAATCTGTCTGCTGGAAACGGTCTTCCAGACCATTCCAGCAGACAGATTCGATCGTGTGTACGGGCGGACAGACAGATTTGGCCAACCGACAGATTTTAAAGCATGACATGTCTGCTGGTTAGTACGCTATGGATTCGACGCATGCGCGGAAGTGTTTTACTTCCTGGTGCGGTGACGGTGTCTGCCGGCGGGGATTTTGGTTTGATCGTGTGTACACGATCAAACCAATACATCCCAGCAGACAAATCTGCCAGACCGATTTGAACAGTGTATTTAATAAAATAATAAAATAATAAAATAATAAAAATAATAATTTTTTTTTTTTTTACCTATGTTAATATAGAACAGTGCTGTGATTGCACTTAAATTGAAAATGGAATTAAAATGGACACTTATTGACTGTCTCCAATAAGTTAAATCTCATCATAATCATAGTGAGAATTTTATCACCTTGCAGTTGTCAGTCTGTGAAAAGGCTTGTGCCACTGCTAAAAGCATTCTCTGCAAATGACTGAGACATCTATTACACTCACTAAATAAAGATATACCATAATGTGTTGGAGAAAAAAATAACATTTAGATACACCATTCTCAACCCCCCCCCACCTGTCCCTACTGTACTTACTTCCATGGGGAAGAGCTGTCAGTGCCTTTACAACTGGTGTAGCATTCAGGGGATTTGAAATCCCGATTCTTCTCAATCTCATTTCTGCAGGGCTTCTGGGACTGATCAGAGTGAATCCCTGTGTCAGCGCTGACCTGTTCTGGAAGCCCTGCAGAAAAAAAAGGGGGAGAAGAGCAAGTATTTCAAATTTCAGGACCACTATAAAAGCTGCTTTTAAACAGCTTATCACCCATGGATATAAGTACAGCAGGGACTGGGGATGGTGTATGATTTTATCTGAAAAGGTGAACTTACACTTTAATAATGACCTAAAATGAAGGTGTGCCTAAAAAGTCAAGCAAAGTACTAGTGTAAAGTACTAGTCTCTAATGAGCTTTGGGTTCAACTCAAACCTAGCCTGTTGCAGTCAGGGGTATGGGTGAATAAACTGGCCAGTTTGGCCATGTTTATCCAGTTTGCCCACTTGAAACCCAACTGATGTGAACAACTGATTAGACACAATTATAATTTCTCAGTATTTCTCAGTGTTCCCTACAATGTAGAACATCTCTGCTTTTTGAGTTTGGGTCCACTAAAAATAATAAAGAAACCTCAAATACTCTTACGGTTGCAGT
The DNA here is from genome assembly GCA_029574335.1 of Rana kukunoris. Classification (NCBI taxonomy): domain Eukaryota; kingdom Metazoa; phylum Chordata; class Amphibia; order Anura; family Ranidae; genus Rana; species Rana kukunoris. The sequence continues at coordinate 437,451,021 of CM056053.1, read as the reverse complement.
TTAAGATGCATTTTTATCATTGCATGCATTTGTTCTTTCTATTAGTCAATGCAGTCATATGTAAATTAAATAGCAATGTACAATTGCTGTTCTTAACAGTTTATCTTCAGAGAAATATATGTCCCATATGTAAATTAACTATGAATCATACTGTTTTGGTCAGGCTTTACAATACATATTTGCCTAACTTGCTGATTCAGCTGTATAACTCTCTAGTTAATAGTTGGTCTCTTATAATTAAATAGCTGATTAGGTGACTCATATGATAATATATAATAAACAAGTGGTCATGTGTAATCTGGTGCAAATGCTGACATAAGGAGAAAAAGGCTACTCAAACGGAATCTTTAAACAAAATGTAGCTCTAATGTTGTGTATTGGTGCACAAATTAACTGTATTTAAAGAAACGTTTTGAGTTTTTGGTAAAGTTGGGGAAGGGTTTTACATTTTTCAAACTTTTGTTGCTATGTCCTCCCTAGGGAGGTCCACCCCCCTATTTGTCCTTTTCACCATGGTTACTGAGACAGAAAGTTTTGGGCAAATTCATAATTTTGGAGATGCCACCACAACAAGAATTGAAGGTATACTGCATCTACCAATGGGGATACCTGTTCCCATGGCAACTCCCCAAAACTCCTCTTAGTTGGAGACATTTTCTTTTTACTACCCATTGCATTCCTGAGACAGGATCTTTTTAATAGGACACCAACAGCAACAAAATAAAATCATAGATATTTTAACCCTTCTCTACTCTTATTTACAGCGAAAACAAAGTTTTGCCTTTACATTCACTTTAAGGTACAATGGCTAGGAGGTAAACAAATGGGTAGCAAAATTAGTACCTGCTTTTGCATGTCTAAAGATACAGTGCCAGGTGAAACTTTGATTTTCACACCCATTTAAAACCTTAACCATCCACTCACTACAGGAGGGACGACAGTACTGCCTTGGTGGCATTTAGAGTGAGCTTTGGGTTTGCCAATACCATAGGTTCCAGGTAAATTGTACATTTGACATTTATGTCCAATTCTCCCTGGGGAATTCTTTTAAGCTACTGCATGTCCGTAAAACTGTGGACAGCAAGCTTAGAAGGGCCAAAAAGTGGGGTTTTGAATAAAAAACATAAAGGGTGTCATAGAGCAGCTATAATAACTTGGATAATAAATTGGAAGCTGTTTTTGGAAAACTAGTGGCAAAGCTGACAAACTGTATTGGGAGAAATAAAGATCAGGAAAACTAGACTTAAATTCCGATTGGTATCTTTTTTGGGCATTTAACCCCTTTGCTGCCTTTTGTTGTTCTTTTCATTTTGTGGTTGGTTTGAGGTGAGAGGTCTTTTTTAGCTGTTGTAATGTTCATACTTTAAGACTTAACGTTGCTTTTTTATTTTGGGGGATACGTGTTTTATTGTATATTGAGTTTATGTTAATAGGGTATTTAAAAAAATTATAATTAGAGTGCTTTAAGTGAAACATCCAATTTATACAAACCATCAGTTCTGTGAAATGTATTTTGTTAGCAAGAACAATGTGCTCCTAAACCACCTCACAATATATCCCTCACATTCACTGCACTTCCCTACCACTATAGATAAAATATGCCCCTTGGTTAAATCTATCCTGCTGCTGGCCAGTTTTACACTGCTGTTAACGCTCTTAAGCCTTATCTGTGCTCACTGTCTCTAGTAAATTTGGACTGTTCTGCTACTGGCCATTTTTCACTGCTTTATCCTCTACAGTTTCTTAATTATTGAAGTTAAGTGTTCCAGCTTGTGCTCTTTGTTTCTAGTAAATGTGAGCCTGCTGCCCATTTTAATATATTTTTTTTATCTGTGGCCTGTTAATTTTCTCTAGTACATTTTAGAAAGTAATTGAAAGACCTTCTTCCCATTGTACTGTATTTTTTACAACTCTGTATACCCTTTTTTAACAGTAATTTATTTATTGGTCCTAGCAATGGCCAGGGTTTAACAACAAGTCTCACCCCTCCCTCCCCGAATCCACCCACAGACGTATTAGGGATTTGCCTCTATGTTTTGGTATGCTGTATTTCAAACAATATTTGTCACACCCTTTGCAAATTGAACTGTTTCATCCATCATTAATAGCAACCCTAAATACTTATTTCCTTGCCCTATAGAATACCAGCTGGCATTCTCTTTGGCCATCAAAAAATGGACACCTTTTACAAACTACCAACCTGATGTGGAAGGTTACTGGGCTTTTCCTTACCTTTGACACCCATGAGAGTCAAGGAATTCTGCTCTATATCAGCCCATAACAAGATATGTTGGAATGTTTGCTATGATTAAATGAAACTAAGTCAGAGTCTCTAAAAATCTTTCTAGTATAGAGGTATAGAGTGATGAAGTGCAATCTTAGGCCGCATACAGACGATAGGTTAGCCAGAGGACAACGTTCTGATGGGCCGTTTTTTATCGGTCAAAACCAATCGTGTGTAGGCCCCATAGGTTATTTAACCTTTAGTTAAAAAAAGCCAACTTGCTTTAAAATTTAACTGATGGACGCCTAACCGATAGGTCAAAACCGATCGTTAGAATGCAAAACCTTTGGTTAAAAACCTCTCAGAATCAAGTCGACGCATGCTTGGAAGCACTGAACTTCATTTTTTTCAGAACATCGTTATGTTCTACGTCACCGCGTTCTGATACGATCGTTTTTTTTTTAACTGATGGTGTGTAGGCACATCAGACCATCAGTCAGCTTCATCGGTTAACCGATGACAACGGTCCTTCAGATCGTTGTCTTCGGATGGACTGATCGTGTGTACGAGGCTTTATGCTGTCCCAGGTTAGGTGTTCATATAATATAAAGTAAGATGGTAACAATATTCGCTGCTTTACCAGTATATAGCATCCTATGATTTTACTGAAATTGTTATTATTCATTGATTTGTTTTTGTTTTTTTGTAGAAATTGAAAAAGCGAGCTGTGGTGACCCTGGAACACCTCTGTATGGTATTCGAGAAGGGGATGGTTTCTCCAATGGAGATGTGTTGAGATTTGAATGCCAATTTGGATTTGAATTAATAGGTCAGAAGTCAATAACTTGCAAAGAAAATAATCAATGGTCAGCCAATATACCAATATGTATCTGTAAGTATTTTTTAATATACCTTGTTTTATTATTTATATAACACAAATGAATCATTCCACAAATCTGTCTAATATGCTGAATCTTATAACTGACACTAACTTGGTTGTTGTTTACATATACAACTCTCCTTATTGAAATATCCAAATGTTTCTCTTAAATGTATGCTAAAAAATAAAATGGTACATTGAAACTGCCATCTGTTCTATAAAACTTTGGTGAAGCAATGCAACTGTTTGGTTGACTAATATAATCAAAAAATATGTTTTAACAAATCCCAAAATATTTTCTTAATTTAGGTGAATAAATAATACTTCTGTTTATTTTTGTATTTTATACAGACCTTATATGTTATCTACGTAAACAAAACTGTTTTCAAACAAAAAGAAAATAATTACAGCGGACAATTGCAATTTTAATTTAGACTCTGTCTAGAGAATTTATATACACATAAACAATCAAGAATAGCAAGCCATGTTTTATGCAAATTTGTATAATGAATGTGGAGTACTTGTTACAATTTGTCTGTACTTTATGTATTTATTTATTTTGCAGTTCCATGCTTATCAAATTTTACTGCACCAATGGGGACAGTTCTCTCTCCAGACTATCCAGAAGGCTATGGAAACAATTTGAACTGCATTTGGACTATAATATCTGATCCAGGGAGTCGGATCCATCTGTCATTTAATGACTTTGACTTGGAATCTCAGTTTGACTTTCTTGCTATTAAGGATGGTGATTCTTTGGACTCGCCAATATTGGGAACTTTCACAGGTGCTGAAGTCCCGTCCCACCTTACCAGTAACAGTCATATAATCCGTCTGGAATTCCAAGCTGACCATTCAATGTCTGGACGAGGCTTCAATATTACATATAGCAGTAAGTATTATACAAAAAAAAAGTTAACTGGTAAAAAAGTGAACTTTTGAACTTTGAAATGCTTATGTTAAAGTGTTAGTAAACCTCAGACATGAAATATGAACAAAGCATGTTCTTCTATAGTATGTATTTGTCTCTGTCCTGAGCATTAAGTGGTTGATTTACTAAAAATGGAGCACTCAGAAACTGCTACAGTTGTGCATGATAGCCAATCAGCTTCTAAATCAAGCTTGTTCAATTAAGCCTTGACAATAAAACCAAGAAGCTGATTGGTTCTATGCAGGGCTGCACCAGATTATGAGTGCTCCAGTTTTAGTAAATCAATCCCAGTTTGTCATTTCTGTCTGCTGCTCCTTTTCTCTGCTATCTGCATGAATCACTTCTGACAAATTTTCTTAAAACTAAGGCTGCGTACACATGATCAAATCTGTCTGCTGGAAACGGTCTGCCAGACCGTTTCAGCAGACAGATTTGATCGTGTGTACGAGCAAACAGATGGATTTGGCCAGCCGACAGATTTCAAAGCATGCTTTGAAATCTGTCGGCTGGGAACCCGTCGGACCGATATGTCTGCTGGTTAGTACGCTAACCAGCAGACATATCTGCTCGCACATGCGTCCAATCCATTCGACACATGCGTGGAAGTGTTTTACTTCCTGGTGCGGTGACGTGGCGGCGTCAACATCACCGCCACGTCACCGACACGTCAGAGCGCTGTCTGCTGGCGGGGATTTTGGTTTGATCGTTTGTACACGATCAAACCAATACATCCCAGCAGACAGATCTGTTTAAATCGGTCTGTCCGACCGATTTGAACAGATCTATTTGCTCGTGTGTACGGGGCCTTAGAGAAAAATGGTGACAGGGGAGGGAACTCCAGATGTTTGACAACTGAAGTTCTGTTCCTGTGTGCTATGTGAAGGGGGTGTGTCTCTTGCCTCCAATCAGCTCTGCAGAGTGTAACTTCAGCTCTCATCCCATTTTATCTGACAAATCAGACACGCTTTATAAATTCCAGACTTTGAATGGATGTGGAGAAGAGAAGACTGCAGATAAACAGGTTAACCTTGTGTAGGATGATTTGTTTTATCTCTGTGTATCACCTTAGGCCAGTCACTTACCCGGTACTGTATATGTAAGGCTTTATAACCACTTAAATTATAGTGTGCCTTGTGTAAACAAATATGGTAAAACAGATTACAAAAAGCAATTTTTAGTCTTTAAAATTAAATTATAAAATATACCGTATTTATCGGCGTATAACACGCAGCGGCATATAACACGCACCCCAATTTTAAGAGGGGAGTTTAGGGGAAAAAAAATCTCAGCACCCTTTACAGTACACAGCCTCCCCCATCCAGTACACATCCCCCTCCATTATATATCCCCCATCCAGTACACATCCCCCTCCATTATACATCCCCCTCCAGTACACAGCCCCCCTTACATTATACAGCCCCCTCCCCAGTATACAGCCCCCATCCATTATACATCCCCCCATCCAGTACACAGCCCCCCATCCATTATACAGCCCCCCTCCCCAGTATACAGCCCCCCTCCCCAGCATACAACCCCCTCCCCAGTATACAGTCCCCATACAGTACATAGCCCCCCCCCATCCATTATACATTCCCCCTCCCCAGTATACAGCCCCCATCCATTATACCCCCACTGCACTCCCAGGAGACCCCTAGTCTCCTGGGACACTGCTGCCAGCATTCTCTACAGTTAAGTACAAAAAAAATCGCTGTCAGCCCCTTCCACACTGCTCCTCCTGCGTCTATTGCAAAACGAAGCTTCCGTTTACCTCAATAGCTCCGTTTTTTTTCACTGACCAGGTCACATGACTGCTCTCCTCTGATGGGCATGTGACTTCTCTCCTCCTCCAATCAAAGCTACACTCAGAGGAGGAGGAGAGCAGCATGAAAAAAACGAAGCTATAGAAACATTTACAAGCTTCATTTTACAATGACACATACTATCCGCGCCCCCCGCTGCTGAAACATGATATTGGCGTATAACGCGCAGGCACTGTTTACCTCTGTTTTCGAGGAAAAAAGTGTGCGTTATACGCAGATAAATACGGTAATATATGTATATATGTATATTTAAATATAATTAAATAATAATAAAAAAATAGGCAAGAAAACCTTTTGCATCAAGAAAAAAGAGACCCACATGGCAGCTGCCAATGAAAATTCTAACAATCGGATTTGAAAAAAAACTAAAATCAACATTATCATGTTTTATTAAGAAACAGAATCTATGATTTACTGCTTGAGTTGGTTGGGTAACAAAAGTGATCTAAGTACGGTAATTTATGCCTTAAAGTCTTAACCTCATCCAGTTCAGCAGGTACAGGTCTGAATTTTAATATACTGTATCTATGGCATTTCCCAGTCATTAGTTGATATAAAGATTCACTTCTGCTGAATGAGCTAGTTGCAAAATCTTAGTTCGATCACTGTTGCAGCCAATCGACTGCAGAGCTGATCAGTGTATCAGCTGATAAGCTGAGCAGTCCCTGCTGTCAAAATACAATGAGGCCGTGTACACACGGCAGAGAACCTCGACGGGCAGAACACGTCGAGGTTCTCTGCCGGCCGTCGAAATCGGTGACCCGCCCGTCGGGAATGGCAACCAGCCATTCATCCAGGCGGGCCGTCGAGCAAAAAGAGAGCGTGCTCTCTTTTCGCTCGACGGGATTCCCCCGGGCGGGGCGAGCCAAAAGCGTACACACGGCCGAGGTCCTCGTTGGAATGCGGATTCCAGCGAGGTTCTCGCTGGTTTCCAGCGAGAACCTCGGTCGTGTGTACGCCGCCTAACACAGCAGGTAAGATTCCTCCATTCCTCCATTCACCTTGCTTGTGTGGCCAGCTTTACAGTTAAAATGTAACAATGATATCCTCTCTTTTGCTCACCTGTCTGTTAAATATGCCGTTGAAAGAGATTTGTTAGATGAGCGTTAACCTGGCAGAAATCTAGTTTGCTTTTAACTCCATGTAGTGATCTGAGAGAGAATGCTGAACTGAAATTTCAAACATCACCACTACTCAGTTCACTTTTATGAACTTTACAACACTGCATCTCTATTATGGAAATAAGAAGAGGGGAAGATGTTTCAAACCATTGGTGATATAACATGAGTTAGCTTCACGAAGAATGTATTATTTTCACCCAACTGTCAATATTTTGTGTGCCCACAATTATTTTCCAGCACTGCCTTAACCCTCTTGGGCATGGAGTTCACCAGAGCTTCATAGGTTGCCACTGGAGTCCTCTTCCACTCCTCTTCCTGGTGGATGTTAGAGACCTTGCGCTCCTCCATCTTCCATTTGAGGATGCACAGTACATGTTGGAATTCATGGTTCCCTCAATGAACTGTAGCTCCCCATTGCCGGGAGCACTCATGAAGTCACAGACCATGACTCTCCCACCACCACACTTGACTGTAGGCAAGTCACACCAAGAGGAACAATGCCACATCTACACCCCTTATTGCCTCATTTATCTGTACTCCACCTAGGTGGCAGTATTCGGTAAGGGCAGCAGTTCTCTGTCATTATTATAATATTTTTTTCCTGCCTTGTACATTCTTTTGTGTGGAATCATGCAACTATTTCTTTCAAGACACACTTGCCTCTGTACTCCTCACCTGTTGACACCATCTGAACCCATCAAGCTTATCTTGGTCTCATCAGACCATAGGACATGGTTCCAGTAATCCATGTCCTTAGTTTGCTTGTCTTCAGCAAACTGTTTGCAGGCTTTCTTGTGCATCATCTTTAGAAGAGGCTTGCTTCCGGGATGACAGCCCAGCAGACCAATTTGATGCAGTGTGCAGTGTGCAGTGTATGGTCTGAGCACTGACAGGCTGACCCCCCACCCCTTCAACCTCTACAGCAATGCTGGCAGCACTCATACGTCTATTTTTCAAAGACAACCTCTAAATATGATGCTGAGCATGTGCACTTAACTTCTTTGGTTGTCCACGGCGAGGCCTGTTCTGAGTTGAAACTGTCCTGTTAAACCACTGTATGAAAGTTCAACATGGTACCTCATGGCAAAGAACTCTCTAAGGATCTGCAAAATGAATTGTTGCTTTACATAAAGATGGCCTAGGCTATAAGAAGATTGCCAAGACCCTGAAACTGTCCTGTTAAACCGCTGTAGGGTCTTGGCCACCATGCTGCAGCCCAGTTTCAGGGTCTTGGCAATCTTCTTATAGCCTATGCCATCTTTATGTATAGCAAAAATTCTTTTTTTTTCAGATCCTCAGAGAGTTCCTTCCCATGAGGTGAGATGTTGAACTTCAAATGACCAGTATGAGAGAGTGAGAGGCATGACACCAAATTTAATACACCTGCTCCCCAATCACACATAAGACCTTGTAACACTAATGAGTCACATGACACTGGGTAGGGAAAATTGCTAATTTGGCCCAATTTTGCCAGTGGTTTAGACATTAATGGCTGTGTACAGGAAAAAACAGTGCAGCGCAAAAACAATAAGACTATATATTCTATAAATATATATATATTGTGAAATACAAATTAATCCATAATGTGTCAAAAAATGATTATAAATGATGATGAAGTCCACAAATTGTGAAAAAATTCAACATGCCAGATCTTAGAAACAATCTTCCCCCGGGTGACGATAAGAAAACAAGCTTAAAGTGATCCCAGTAAGAATGGGTACTTTTACCTCCACAAATGGACCACTGTTTTACCAGATAGTCAAATAAGCAGAAATCTCAGCATGGGAAACCAGCAAGGAGGATAATGATTTAATTCCTCATAAGTCAGTGGTACACCGAGCCGAACATGAAAAAGGAATCACAAATCTAAGTGCTCTCTGCGCTCTGTCTTTTTCCTTTAAGGACAAAATGCAAGCCAACATGCTGTTTTTCTTTTGTTTTTTCCTTGCACATGATAGGGTATTCTTTGTAAAGTGAAGCTTTACCTCATTTACTATGCCCTGGAGCAACTGCACTTACAGAGTACAACTGCACTACACAGTCTATTTGCTTTTAGTAAATCAACCCCTAAGGCCACATACACACGATCGGTCCAAACCGATGAAAATGGACTAAAGTCCAGTTTCATCGGTCCAAACCGACCGTGTGCGCGGGCCATCGGTCCGTCGTCCGTCGGACCAAAGTTTTAAAACTTGCTTTGAAATCGGAACGATGGACGCCTGACCATCGGTCCAAACCGATGGTTAGTACGCAAAAGCATCTGTCCAAAAACCTGTGCATGCTCAGAATCAAGTCGACGCATGGTTGGAAGCATTGAACTTAATTTTTTTTGTGTTTTTTTGTGTTTTTTTGTGTTTTACGTCACCGCGTTCTGACACAATTGGTTTTTCAACTGATGGTGTGTACGCACATCAGACCATCAGTCTGTGAACCGATGAAAATGGTCCGTCGGACCATTCTCATCAGGTTGGACCGATCGTGTTTACGCGGTCTAAGTGTTTACAAGAATACAGCTGTATGTGTCACCAGCGGCTCCCCAGGCATGGGAAACTATTGGGAAATAAAAAATATATGCATGAACCCTAATGTTGCTTGACATTTTTGTTTTAATTCAATACATTCTTATTGAGTTTTTAACCACTTCAGCCCCAGAGTATTTGGTTGCCAAATAACCGGGCTACTTTTTGCGATTCGCTTAAACTGACAATTGTGGGGTTGTGCGACGTGGCTCCCAAACAAAATTAATGTCATTTTTTTCCTACAAATAGAACTTTCTTTTGGTAGTATTTGATCACCTCTGCGGTTTTTATTTTTTTCCCTATAAACAAAAATAGAGCGACAATTTGGGAAAAAAAATATTTTTTACTTTTTGCTATAATAAATATCCCCAATTTTTTTTCCTCAGTTTAGGTCGATATGTATTCTTCTACATATTTTTGGGAATTTTTTTTTGCAATAAGCGTTTATTGATTGGTTTGTGAAAAAGTTATAGCATCTACAAAATAGGAGATAGTTGTATGGCATTTTTATTAATATTTTTTTACTAGTAATGGCAGCGATCAGTGATTTTTATCATGACATTATGGCAGACACATCGGACACTTTTGATGTTATTTTGGGACCATTCACATTTATACAGTGATCAGTGCTATAAAAATGCACTGATTACTGTATAAATGTGACTGGCAGGGAAGGGGTTACCCACTAGGGGGCTAGGAAGGGGTTAAGTGTGTCCTATGAAGTCATTCTAATGCCGCATACACACGATCGGTTCGTCTGATGAAAATGGTCTGATGGACCGCTTATATCAGACGAACCGATCGTGTGTGGGCACCATCAGTTTTTTCCCCATCGGTGAAAAAACGTAGAACATGTTTTAAAATGATTGGGTGGTTAAAAAAACGATTGTCTGTGGGGAAATCCATCGGTTAAAAATCAACGCATGCTCAGAATCAAGTTGACGCATGCTCGGAAGCATTAATCTTCATTTTTCTCAGCACGTTGTTGTGTTTTACATAACCGCCTTCTGACACAATAGTTTTTTTAACTGATAGTGTGTAGGCAAGACTGATGAAAGTCAGCTTCATCGGATATCTGATGAAAAAATCCATCAGACCGGTTTCATCGGATGAACCAATCGTGTGTACAGGGCATTACTGTGTGGGGGCTGGGCTTACTGTGACACTACAGTGATCACTGCTCCTGATGAAGGGGAGCAGATGATAAGTGTCCTGTCACTAGGCAGAACAGTGAGATGCCTTGATTACACAGGCATCCCCCCGTTCTGCCATTCTGTGACACGATCGTGGCGTGCACACCCCTACGCGGTGGCAAATTTAAAGGGGAGTTCCTGTACCCCCATTTGCCTGTCAGTGCCATTCTGCCAACATAAAAGTGCATGCACTGGTCGGCAAGTGGTTAGCAAAGACAAGTTAATGCTTGACACATTTTTGTAAATTGTTCTTGTAGTTGATTACTTAGCATGGATACACATAGTTGAAAAACATTTAATGGTAAGATAACTTGTAGGTCGTGAGCAATCTGTTACCTTAAAGCAAGTTTTTAGTTTAAACGGCAAATAGGATGTTTTTAATGTAATCTAGATAGTGTCTGAAGTAGTTGTCTAATCTTATTGCAGTTTCAAAACTAGTAATTGTTTCTGCCAAGGCCAGAATCATGCAATTAATAACAATATAAATTTAGTGCCTTTCCAAAGTGACACTAGTGGATAATGCTGTCACTAATAAGTTCTCGAAGTGTAATTGTGTAGCATTAACATTAAATTGACTGTGACATATGTCACGCCAGCTTGGTACATAAAACTGCTGTTTTGCCAGTAGGGTTTTCTTTTCCAGTGTTAAATATTCTCATTTGACTGAAGTTCAGTTACCACGCATGACTTAAAGTTAGGTCCTGTCCCTCCATGCTGAAACATTCCTACCACATTCATACGCTGTGTGCACTTAATTATACTGCAAGCAAAGAAAAAAAGGAATCCATTCAAAAAGTTCTAAATAAAGATTTTAATACATTTTTGTATTAGTTTTCAATGGCTGCATTGAAAAAGAATTGTGATCTTAAAGGGAAACACTAGGGGCCAGATTCTCAGCTGAGATATGGCGGTGTATCTCCAGATATGCCGTCGTATCTCTGTATCTGGCCCTGGGTATCTATGCGACTGATTCTTAGAATCTGTTACACATAGATTTTGCTTAGATCCGACTTGCGTAAGTCACTTAGACCGAAGTTGTAATGTTACGCTGGTCGCATCGATTTCTGCGTTGAATATGCAAATGAGCGTGATATGCTGCTTCCCGAACGTATTTGCGCGCCATCGTCGTAGTTTACGTAGTTTGCGTAAGCGTAAGGTTACCCCTGCTATATGAGGGGTAACCTTGCGTAGGTCCAGTGTACAGGTATGGACGTCGGGACAGCGTCGTGTTTTTCCGTCGTTTACGTCGTTTGCGTAACTCGCCGCGAATAGGGCTGTACGTTAATTACGTTGCCGTTGAAATCAATGTATTTGCGGCGTACTATGGAGCATGCGCAGTGGGCTACGTTTACGGCCGGTGCATGCGCAGTTGGTTCAGCGCAAGGGCGCGCTTAATTTAAATACAGCACGCCCCCCTCCTTCCCTATTTGAATTATGTGGCCTTACGCCGTCCCATTTACGCTACGTCGCTGCAAATTACGGAGCAAGTGCTTTGAGAATACGGGCACCCGCGATTGCTCGTTACAGAGCGGGGAACGGGAGGTATGTGTGTAAACACATATATATACATACATATATATATATATATATATATATATATATATGTATGTTTCTGTTATAACATGTTGTAAATAAGTAAGTTTTCTCCTTCACTGACGGGCACTAAGGAGGAGGCACTGACAGGAACTGATGAGGTGGCACCAATGAGGTGACACTGATGAGGTGGCACATATGGGCACTGATGATGGGCACTAATACAGGCATACCCCACTTTTAAATACACAATGGGGTATATTTACTATCACTGGAAAGTGCAAAATCAGGCTAATTTCTGCATAGAAACCAATGAGATTGCGGGCTTTATTACCAGGCTTAATTGAACCAGCTGGGGATAAAAGCCCATTGGTTTCTATGCAGACGTGAGCCTGATTTTAGACTCTCCAGTGATAGTAAATAAACCCCATTGTGTACTTAAAAGTAGGGTATTCCTGTATACAGCACTGATGAGCACGGATAGGTGGCACTGATAGGCACTGATAGGCGGCACTGATTTGCAGAACTGATGGGCACCTGTAAATTGGACTTTCACTTATTTTTTACTTTGTTCACACATTTCCTGTTTTTTTTTTATATTTTTTTCATATATCTTTGCTGTATTTACTTACTTGATACATGTACACATATATATGACCATAACTTATATATTGTTTCAACCACTTGAGGCACTAGTCAGCAGCTTTGGCTGTTGTATTTATTTTATTTTATTTTCATTCTATTTACTCACCATATTCTCCTAAGGAAGTATGATTACAGATCTTACTCTTTATGTATAATACTGAATAGTAATTGAGGCACCCCAGTATTATAAGTATACAGGTGCCCATTTGGTCCCTGGTATCTATTCACACGGATGGTGAGGGATTATCACTTAATTAAGCTTAGGACACAGCGCGGTTAACCCTTTGCAGGTCCCCGTAGGTTACCTTTTTTTCCTACTGATGGGCACTCATAGGTGGCACTGATGGGCACTGGAATGTCCATAAGTTTGTCCAAAAGGAGTAAACAGGACCAGGCTCTTGGAGTATGGCTAGTGGGTGTAATGTGGAGTCCTGTGTGGAGCCTCTCCTGTGTGGCAGCATTTTTTGTTGTGCACATGTCTAATGACAACCAAAAAAACTTTGGATTTTCCACCACACATCTTTGTGACAACGGTCATCAGAGAAATTGTGGAAATCAATTCTCCACAGCGGGGACACAGAGAGAAACAAAATAAGAAAGGCATGAACATATAATAATACTTAAATGATTATTGTCAGCAATATGATGATGATAATATTGGTATTTTTTTTTTATTCTCAGTAATAATCAATATATAATTGTCTATAACATTACATGTTACATGTTTTTTAGTAAATTTGTATTATATATCCACCCTGTAATTGCGAATAATCTAGGTTGTCTTCATCAGCAAAGATACCAGCAAAAATCCAATCATCTGTGATGTATTTAATTATGGGAAGACCTACATCTGCTGATATGTTTTAGCATTTTTAGGTTCATATGGCATGTTGAGAGATATCTAATAAAAATTATGTCTATGAGCCTGTGACTTCATGTTCATCTAGAATTGCCTAGAGGAAGTCAGTGGGAGTATAGTATGGAACAAAACGTCTTCACTCGCTCCCAATACTCGTTAGCCTGGAGTTATAGATGCACAACAGGTCACAGAGGCATAAAGAAATGATTTGAATGTCTCAATACAATATTCATTATATGAAGAATGACCTTTCTATGGAATGGATTAAGGTTGCAGTAAATATGGAATTACATCCTGTTTTAAAACATCCTTTATAAATTATCTACAGTGGAGGTCCTCTCAGCCTCATCACCATAACATTAAAGAGACACTGTAATGGTTTTGGGTCTATTTTATTTTAATTTTATATGCACAGTTTTTGTTATACAAATAAACACTTGGGGCCAGATTCACAAAGCACTTACGCCGGAGTATCTCGAGTTGTGCCGTCTAAGGGCCAGATTCAGCAAGACTTGCGCTGGAGTATTTCGATATGCGCCGCGTAACTGTGAAGATGCGCCGTCGTATCTATGTGGCCGTACCCACCAAACTAGATGCGACAGAAAACGGGCTTTCCCCGACCGGCTTAACTTTCCGACGCCAGAGTCTCGTCAGCGCATAATTTCGCTTGGCGCATCAGTCGCGCCTATTGATTTCCCCTGCAAATATGCAAATGAGGGAGATTTCCCAATTCGCGAACGGATTAGCACCATACGCTGGCTACATGCGCCGCGTGTATCTCGTCCGTTCGGCGCAAAGTTATTTCTACAAATAGCTGCTTTATCTTTACTCCAGATGGCCACAGGTCAGCAGGAGAGCAGCTACAGCAGCGTTACCGACAATAAGAGCTAGCTGAGCACCCCCACTTGCAGGACAACACCTCTGTCCCTGCTTGTCTGTCAACTTTTACAGCCATGGAGGAAGACATCATAGGTCTCCATAGCCGAGATGACGGCTGACAGTTCCTGGCCTTTAAAGTTCAGCTTTCTCCTGTGTTTGCGGGGAACGGGAGCAGCCATCTCAGAACAAAAGTAACTTCACTGCAGGGAGAGGGAACAGGATATACTTTAGTGCCGGAATGGCGCATCTACGGGCGCATTTAAACGTCCAACGGAACACATTGCGCTGTCGTTTCCAAGGAAGTGGTGCCGACGGAAGTTGTGAGCATGCGCACTGGGATGCATTGACAGTCGACGCATGTGCAGTACGTTCGCCGTGGGATCGCGCTTAGTTTAAATAATACACGCCCCGTACCCGCCCAATTTGAACGCTGCCGCAACTTTAGGAGCAAGTGCTTCATGAATAACAGCACTTGCTCCTAAAATTTCGCCAGAGTAACGTAAATGAGAAACGTTACTCCAGCTTAAAGATGCTCCCATCTACCTGAATCTGGCCCTAAGTCTAAATTTGCTCCGGAATATTTTTTGCACCGTACCCACAGAACTAGATACGCACCGAAATAGGCTACTCCCGACCGGCCTAACTTGCCTACGCCTGCACATCTTAGGTGCACATTTACTCCGTCCACTGAGGGAGATACGCCGATCCACAAAAGTAAGTTTGTGCGGTGCAGTCTACACGATGTGCTTATCAGCTGCACGGAAAGTCTAAAATTAGACCATATAAAAGCAGGTTTAAAATTAGACAATCCGTCTACATGTCAGCTAAAGCAACACCGTTAGGGACGAGCTGAGCACCCACACTTGCAGGACAACAATCTATATGCCAACATGCAGAGCTGCCATCAGGGGGGTACAGGCATTACACCTGTAAGAGGCCCGGGGGTCCCCAGGGGCCCGGATGGGAACCCCCTCTTTTTTTTAGATATTTAGATATTTTTATTTTATTTTTGATTAAAGGGCCCCGAGGTCCCTGGATGGCTACCCCCCTTTTTTATATATTTTTTTCTTTATTTCTTCTTTTTTTGGTACAGGCCCCCCCCGCTTCTCAATTCGCAGCAGCCCCCCCACGCTTCTCAATTTCAGGTGGCAGCACCCCCCCCCAGTTCTCTGCTCCAGGGGGTCCATGCCTGAAGCTGTAAGGGGCCCCATAATTCCTGATGGCGGCCCTGCCAACATGCCAGGGGAATCCTTGCTCATAGCTATACTACTGACTTAAGATGAGCACAGAAGGAGGAGGGCACGGAGGAGGGCACGGGAGAGGATATACCGCACACGCATAGACCTCTTTGGCATTAGTGATTCTGAGGTGTCTCGCATCTTCAGATTCACCCCTCATGCCATCCTGGAATTAACCACAACCCTGCAGGAGGACATCACCAGCCCAACACACCGCTCACATGCAGTGCAGCCACTGGGCAAGGTCCTGGCAACACTCCATTTCCTTGTCAGTGGCTCTTTTCAGCGTACAAGTGGAGTGGTGGCAGGAATGTCACCCCCACATTCAAAAATCATTCACAAACAGAAAAAAAAAATGCCCAGCAAAAAAAAAATGCCCAGCAAAAAAAAAATGCCCAGCAAAAAAAAAAAAAAAACAGCAAAAAAAAAAAAACACAGCAAAAAAAAAAAAAAAACTCAGCAAAAAACACTCTCAAAATCACTCTCCAAAAATCTCAAAGACACGTCACAAACCAACAAACACTAACAAACAACAGAACAAAAGCACCTTGCTGTAGGAAGGGAAAAAATTGGATGTACTTTTGCAATGGAAGGGCATTTCTCTCGGTCTATTTAAGCACTGTGCATAGCTCACTAAGTCTGACGGGCCTAGTTCCTATCTAACTGATTGCGCCGTGAGCATGCTCAGAGAGGTGCTGACCATAGTCTGCTTCATGTGCACATGCCCAGTCTGGCCGGCCCTTCATTTGCATGGGGTCACGGCTCATTTCAATGGAACACGCCCACGTCCTTCCCACTTTGAATTACACCGCCTTACGCCTCGGAATTTACATTGCACCGGTGCAAATTTGGACGAAAATACTACGAGGATACGGCACTTGCGCCTCGAAATTAAGCTGGTCTAACTTAAAGGAGTTGCACTACGCCGGTCCAAAAATGCGCTGATTTACGTGAATCTGGCCCTTGATTTGCGATAAAGTATTCCAAAAGCATTATGCATTAAGAGTACAGCAGAAGTTCAGATTGAAGTTCTAGTAGTGTGTACATCAAATGATTACAAAGCTTTTGCTGAGATTTTGCTTGAGGTGATTCTAGCCATATTAGTGCACTTGCAAAAACGAGTGTACTGTCTGTGGTGCTTTTTTATGTTCAGTTAAAAAACACACAAACAAACATACACAACAATGGTAAATAAACATGGATTATTGGCAAGATAAAAAAAGGAGGGGCTATGGGCTGGAAGTAGATAAAGAGTGACAGAGGACAGAGTTGTCATAAAACTGTAGGATAATGATTTAGAAAACTGAGGTCCACCCTTAGTGCACTATCCTTTGAGTCAAATAGAATTAATATTCTTAGTTCAAAAGTTATCCTTTCCTGTGTACTTTTGAAGTTACCTTTAAGAACTAAAACATTCATGTCTTCCATGGTGTGGTGTGGTTGCAAAAAAAATGATGTCCCACAGGTGTGCAAGAATCATCTTCCTTGTGTTCTTTAATAGTGTGTCTATGTAAATTCATTATTTTTGCAATATCTGTCCTGTTTCACTGACATAAGATCATTGGTTGCATTTGGATGAGGTACACCACAATACTGTAGGTACAGCTGTATGATCATGTAATAGTGAATTTTCCTTTTTGTGTGTGTGATACTTTTTAGTGGATTGATTTGCTGTACAGTTTGCTGCATTTTTTTTGTTGTTGTTGTTGCAAGGCTTGGTTATTGGCAACCTCATAATCACAATGAAGTTTCCTGCTGATTGGTTTATGTCTGGGGTTGGGTGGTTGCCTGAAAGCCAGCCTGAGGGTTGTTGGAATATTTATTTCAGTATTGTATCCTCTGTTATGATGGGTCGCAGCTCTTTAATTATCTTTCTTATCTTTTCTAGTGCTGCACTGTATGTGGTTACTAGAGGTACATGGCTATTTGTTCCTCTTTGTATCTGAGGAGATTTTATCTTTGGGTTCTTAAGGTTGTGTTTAAGCTTTAATTGATGGTTTTGTTCTTGTACTCACTGTTAATGTTGACATCAAATTTAGATTTAGTATTAGTCATAGTCTTTTGACTAAAATGTCATTTTATTTTTAGTCATGTTTCAGTCATCTGAATTGTTTAAGTTTTAGTCGTATTTTAGTAGACTAAAATCTCCAGTAAATGTTAGTTGACTAAAATCTCCAGTACCGACCTGAACTTTTGCTTTTCTCTAGCCTCGTACACAGGACCGGTTTTCCTGGCAGGAAAACTGCCAGGAGAGCAGGAGAACACTGCTCTATATTTTCTTGTTGGGTTTCTAGGCAGAGTAATCCTGCCGAGAAAAATGGTTGTCTGTATGCTTACCTGTCCCAGGTTAACCCACGCATGCTCGCGAGTTCTATGCATGCGTGGTAGCATACAAGTTTAGTGTGGGGTGTGGGGTGTAGCAAGATGGCGGCAACGGTATTGAATGTGTCGAGAGCCGGCTCGTCGTAGTCGATGACGTCTCCACATTCTTGCAATTCAAAAGAACGACGGTTCTTTTGAATGGCTGTCTGTATGCATGGCAAGCTTGCCAGGAATCCCAATAGGAAAACCAATGTTTTTTTCCTGACGAGATTCCTGGCCATGTCTGATAAAACCCCAGCCCCCTGACTCTACCACAAGCTGTATTGGCTGAGAGATGCAGGCTCTCTCTGTCTGCCTGCTGTCTGGGAGTTCTAGAACAATGCCCTGCAAGCCACAGAAGAGGAACTCCTCCATTGGATTTGTGGCTGTCTGGGTGGGATGTGGTGAGTGTTTCCTCTCAAAGCAAAGTAGGATTGTTTAGTACTGTGTAAAATAACAGCCTCACCAGACCATCCAGTTCTCCTCCCTATGTACTCCCTCACTCCCATTAACTTCCCCATCCCCAATTGCAGCCTGGCATTACAGCCAATAGAGTTTGCATTTCTTACATATTTTAAACTTGCACTGCTGTTTGTCAAAAAGCAACATTGTTGTTTGTTTATACATTTTTTTTGTCTGTTTATAATTTTTTATGTTTGTTCATTTATAAATATGTTATATATCATGCATTTTCAAACCTTAATACCATCAATAATAACATATTACATTTTTACTCTATGAGAATTTAACAAGTTTGGAAATTATAGAGCAATGCTTAAAACATGCATTACAATTTAACTAAACCCATTAGATTTTAGTCCACTAAAATACACAGGAGATTTTAGTTGACTAAATGAAAATTGGTATTGATTTTCATCTTAGTTTTCATTAATTGACTTAATTTTAATTGTACTTTTGTTTAATTTTCATCACTGAAAACATGCAGCTGATGAAAACTATGACAAAAATAGTTTTGTCTGCAAAATTAACACTGCTTGTAACCTTTTTTTTGGAAGGAATCTGCTAGTATTCTGTTTATTTCTGTCTTTTGAGTCTGAGAATATTTGGTGATATTTGATGGCCTGGCAATGTTTGGTGTGTTGGGTTGTAAGCTGGTACTGTGGAGATGCACTCAGTGAGTTTCCTGTATATTGAGTTGTGCAACTTGTCATCACTGATGGATACTGTGGTGTCTAGAAAGTTAACCTGTGCAATCAAGCATCTTACCTTGGTTATCTTACCAAATATTCATGTTTAACAATTGCTGTGTAAGCTTGTTTGCGTTGTTTCTTTTTGAAATACTAAACCCAGATTTTAATGAGAGTGAGAGGACTCCATTGCCGCCCCACTTGTATACAAGCACATTTTATCTCAGCCAAATATTTGACAGCTGTAATAAACCTTTTTATTTATCCATACGGTATCACGCTATGGCCACTGTTTCTTTTCTTCCTTTATACTTTCAACCATTTATGAGACCACCAGCCCAGGGAATATTATCTCCTGCATAGCTTCCCATCCACTTCCATTCATCCATCCTGGAGAGGAGTTGATGACCGGCTGAGTTGTGACCATCTGTGATATTATCACTATAAGCCTTTTTAGACTTTTGGTGGCGTATGTTACCTTAAGTCCATTGGCTCTGGTAAGCCTGCATTACTTTCGGTGATGGGATTACTGCACACTTGAAGAAAGTCACCTGTTATATTCCATTCACTTATTCACTTGATTGTTTTGGATTCATATGGACTTTATTATATTCTTTGTGTGTTAACAATTGCACTATCACGTCTGTGTGTCTTGATAGCGGTGTGACATACATACGCCTTATTTCATCATACAGACTTTTTATATATATATATATATATATATATATATATATATATATATATATTTTTTTTTTATCTAATATTGATGTTTGCATATATTTCTGATGTGAATCATCGTTTTATGCTTCATTAATTCACAATGTTTTTTCATAATTAGCATGGTGTAAGCGCTACACACTCACACTTCTAATGAGAGTGCTGTCTGTGACTTTGGACAGTCAGCTGTTACATATTATTTTTTCATTCATCGAGTGAGTTGAATTAGATCCAATTCCCCCAGTTGCATATTTGAAGGTGGATAGGGGAATCACTCTTGCTGCACTCTTGTTCTGATGGCTGGTAGCCTTCCCCGCTATTAGAACACATTGATCAGTGTTGTTGCCTATAGTTGGTAGCACTGATCGATCAGGAAAAAAACAACAGGCTGGTTGTACAGAACATGATTTGCCAAACAACTTTTGTACAACATGGGTGCCCGTACATGGAATTGAATCTGAGCAGTTTCTGATGAACCGGCTGAATATCGATCCATGCATGGCCAACAACTAAAAATAATAATACACTACAATCCACAGCAAAGGTGAAAACGGGATACACAGCTGACATTTCGCACTGATACTCAGTGCTTACACATATGAGTTATCCCGTTTTCACCTTTGCTGTGGATTGTAGTGTATTCCATTTTACCATTAAAGGACAATTCAGGAATCTTTTCCAGGAGCACGGCTGTCCAAATATTTTCTATTTGTTTTCTGCTATATGCACTGCCGTGGTCTCCAGGAGGCAATTGATTACATATTTCCATCTGGAGCGGTAATTCCATTTCTTCCATGTATGGCCAGCTTAGGACTCTTCAGAAACCTCTTTACATGTGAGAAACATTTAAAGATGAAAAATACTTTGCTTGCATAAATATAAAAAATAATTGTTTAATAGCAAAGAGCAATTGCTTACTGATAAATTATGTAATACAAATATAAAATAATAATGTAAAAAACAAAGTAGAAGTGTTAAACTACTGCTCCAGTAGACTCTGTGCCCCAGCACTTCTAACTATAGGTACAAGCTCTCCATCAGTCTGTCCACTGCATCACAAATGTACTTCACAGAAAAATTAAAGAAAACCGTACTCTATGATTGAGCTCATTATCAAGTGGAACTAGTACAGAACAGTTATATGTGACACAATGTAATTGTAATCTCATTTCATTCTTTTATCAGTCATTCGAACTGAATAATAATACATATGCTGTGCTTGTACAGTTGTACCTAAAATAATGCTCTTATATTCATTCCCTAATCAGAAATTATTACAATAGAAGGCTAGAACTCAAAATGTATATTCTGTAAAAACTATTTACATAAGCTGCTCCTGCATTCAACCTAGAAAAATATTTAATTCTAGAGATCATAAAACAATTCAAAACTAGCAGGCTTTAGCAAGGTTCAGAGCTACTTGAAGCTTGTTAAAAGCCTACTGAAGCCTAATAGCAGTTTGTTTAAAGTCATAAGCATTACCATTAAGGTTTGTGTTTAAAATTTCCAAAGTGAAACTGAAGAGTTCTTTACCAGCTAAAAGCCCTACAAATACTTCATAAAAGCCTGCTGTTCACAATTCTCTTATACAAGTTGAAGCTCAATTGAACAAGAACATATAGAAGAAGGAGAAGGAGTTTCTGTTGTGTTTTATTCACTAATGTCTGTACATTTTAGATGAAATTATTGAGCTCCTTATATCACAATCTTTTCAAAAAAAGATAACAAGAAATTGGAAAACATGTGAAAAGGAGATTAACCTGATTGAGGTCTGGGAAAGCATAAAACAATAAACATGCAATATTCCTTATTTGAAAGAATTAAGAAAGACTAACTTGCAGATGACCCCTCAGGGTTCTCTTTAATTATATGTAATTAAATGGAGTTTTGACATATAGGTCTGCTCCAAAATCTTCAACATATTTTCTGTGATTAGGCAGTGATCATGCAAATGCAATTTTAGGGCATGGGCCTATGTATGTAAAAGTTTGGGAAAATTATAAAATTGTATATATATATATATATATATATATATATATATATATATATATATATATATATATATATATATATATATATATATATATATATATATATATAAAAAAGCAGCTGTTGTGAAGAGCAATCTTATTTTTTTTTTATTATTATTATTATTGCATTGCAAGGTGGCTGTGTAGTGAAGTTCCCATTTACCCACTATGCAGAAATGCAGACACAGTCCACTTTAACTATTTTCTTACAACTTCATGAGTTTATGAACATACGTTTAGAAAGATAAGGAAAGAAGTTGGAGTCGGAGAAGGCCTTGTACACACGAGGGAATATTTCCGCTGAACGTGGTCCGACGGACCATTTCAGCCGAAAAATCTGCTCGTGTGTAGGGGCAAACGGACCGTTTTGGCCGGATTCCTCCGGCGGAAAAATTTCAAAGCATGCTTTAATAATTTTCCGCCGGATAGCTGCCGGTCAGATATGTACGCTGGTTAGTACGGCAAACCAGCGGACATATCTGCCCGCACATGCGTCGTATCCTGTGAATGGATCCAACGCATGCTCGCGGAAGTGTTTACTTCCTGGTGCGGTGACGCAGCGGTGACGTGGCGGTGACGTGGCGGTCACATGGCGGCGTCAACGTCACTGCCGCGTCACCGCGCTGTCCGCCGCCGGGGAATTTGATCCGATGGTGTGTACAGCCACTGGATCAAACAGCCCGGCAGACATATCCGATGGAAACGGTCCGTCGGACCATTTCCATCGGATATATTATATATATATATATATATATATATCGTGTGTACAAGGCCTAAGAGGACATCCAATATTGAAGCTTGGGAGAGAGACCTGGGCACCTCCTACTTCTCAGAGCAGTGGCAGAGGGCCCTACAGGTAACGTACGCCTCCACTAGAAGCATTAACCTCTGGGAATTACACCAGAAAATACTATTACGGTGGTATCTGACCCCTTACAGGCTCTCAAAATTCGAATCTTGGATGTCCCCGTTGTGCTGGAGAGGGTGTGGTCTTACCAGGACCTTAGTCCACATATTCTGGGAATGCCCACGCATTCGCCCAGTTTGGGATGAGGTTTTCGCCTTAACTACTCAAGTAGTGGGAACTCAGGTACCTGAAACCTCGGGGCTGGCTGTTCTATTGTTGGGCTTGGATCCATCCAGAAGACGGGAAGGGCAATCGTCTCACATATACTATTGGGTACCAGACTAGCCATAACTCGCCATTGGAGAGAGCAGACTGTCCCCACTATACAGGAAATTATTGCGATAGTAAATACACATGTTGCCTACGAACTGATGTTCGCAGCTTCCCAGGGCAAATATATGCTGGCTTGCGAACGGTGGAGGGCGTGGACTGAGTGGTACAAAATACAGATTGATTGAGATCTGCATGCATATGTGGAATCCAAAGTTGTTTTACCCTTTTGCGGTATAGTGTATATCAATTATTGATGTTCTGCGTTCTTACCTCTTTATCTCATCCTTCTCTACTCTTCTATTCTTTCCATTTCTCTCTTCCGTTCCTATCTTTATGTGTCGACATTCATGTTTAGATCTATGGGATGACTTGACTCCCTTTGATACCGCAGAGCGGAATGGGTTCCTGAGGGGCTGTCTGGTCTTCGGGGAGGATGTGTTGGGTCGGGGGGGGGCCGTCCCGATATGGCACAGCTTGTTCCCATGGGGGTGCACGGAGGGCGTCCCTCCCTTCTCCCTTCCCGTCCTTCTCGGGACCATTCGGGCTCGGGAATCTAACTTGATTGTGTTTTTTTCTTTCATATATACTGGCACTTGGCTATAAGCTGGTGTCACAGATTTTGTGGCTATATTTTTGTCACGGTATATCTACTATGTTAAGAATCCCAGATGCTGTTGTTATGTAAGACATCTATTGTTTGTCGCATTTTGTATCTTTGTAATTTTCTTATAAATAATAAAAACCTATTGATTTAAAAAAAGAAAGATAAGGAAAGATAAGTTCCTGTCCTTTCTGTCTCTGTTGCTAAGACTAGCCATACATTCTACAATTATCTTGTAAATGTTTTCTTTATTTACCAAAACCATATAATACAAGGTCAAATCTAAATACTTTCAAGTTGTATACAATCAGTTGGGCTCTTGCACTGCATAGTTGAAGGTAAATCCCAAAGGAAATTGAACAAGAGAATTGTATAATACATGGGCAATTAAAGATAAGCCACATCTTATGAGCAAGGGTAGCTGGGAAGTGATCTGCAGCCTGGTACGAGGCTCTCCACTGTCATAACCAATGTTTAGGCATCCAGGAAAGATTCTAATAGCATGCAACTTCCCCATAAATAAAAAAAAGTGTGCACGATGGCACAGGAGTTGTAAATAGAAAGAAACAGAAAGATGAGAACTCATTGGTACAGGACTGAAAGTATATTATGAACATATTCTTAATCTTTATGTTATATCAATATCAGCACACTTCATGCAGACTGAATAATTCTCTGAATTGAAAACAGACACAGCAGAGGGTGCAGACTAGGTGTAGTGGGTATCATAACATTTATTAACCACTTGCTTACTGGGCACATACACCCCCCTCCTGCCCAGGTGAAACTTCAGCTTCCGGCACTGCGTCGCTTTAACTGACAAGTGCGCGGTCATGCGACGTGGCTCCCAAACAAAACTGGCGTCCTTTTTTCCCCACAAGTAGAGCTTTCTTGGTGGTATTTGATCCCCTCTGCGGTTTTTATTTTTTGCGCTATAAACAAAAAAGAGCGACAATTTTGGAAAAAATACAATATTTTTTACTTGTTGCTATAATAAATAGCCCAATTTAAAAAACATTTTTTTTTCTCAGTTTAGGCTGATACGTATTCTACATATTTTTGGTAAAAAAATTAAATAAATTGCAATAAGTGATTGGTTTGCGCTAAAGTTATAGCGCCTACAAAATAGGGGACAGAATTGTTATTTTTTTATAAAAAAAATTATAAAAAAAATTGCTGCGATTTTTATTGGGATGTGGACATTATGGCAGACACATCGGACACATTTTTGGCGCCATTCACATTTATACTGCGATCAGTGCTATAAATATGCACTAATTACTGTATAAATGTGTCTGGCATTGAAGGGGTTAACACGGGGGGGTTAGGAAGGGGTTAAATATGTTCCCTGTATAGTGTTCTAACTGTAGGTTGAGGGGGGTGACTGGGGGAGGTGACCAATCTGTGTCCCTATGTACAAGGGACACAGATCGGTCACCTCTTCAGAGACAGGACACTGTCTCTGTGTGAGCCAGCAATGAGAGATGATCTCAAATGTTTACATTTGAGATCATCTCCCATTAGCTGCACAGATCACATAGCAAACGGCCACTCTGATTGGCCATTCCCTGCGATCTGTGATTGGCTGTGTCCAAGGGATACGGCCAACACAGAGTTTCCCCGCTGCACGCCCGGGAGCGCGTGCGGGAAACGCCCAAAAGGGCGGACGTCAATTGACATCCTGTTGGCAATTCAGGTCCGCGCTGTAGCCGTCATTCGGCTATAGCGCGGGCCTCAGGTGGTTACGAACAACAACTGGCAATTCACACAGAGATTAACATAAAATGCTTATCATCAGTAGGGTGAGAGTCTCAACCAGAAAAGACACCAGGAGCAGGAGTCTAAGGCCGCATACACACGATCAGACCGGTCCAATGAGAAAAAAAAAACTTCAATTAACTTAACTTAAATTATAAATATAAAATAGTTATGAAGGATTTAAGCTATTATATATTCACCAGGCAGAGTGTGTCCCATTATTTCATGGGAGTATACATACTACAAGTTGAGAAAAACAGCTACAGCTATTGGGTTTGGATGTGCATTTACATCCAATAATTACTTGTACATGACTTTTTACTGTAGTAAAACATTAATTACATTTACACACAGCATAGTGATATACAAATGTCTTTTGTTTGACAAAATCTGTTCCTTTTAGAATATCTAATTTTATCATATCACCAACCTGAACTTTGTTAGCTTTGTCTAAAAAAAAGAAAGCAGGTTCAAATGCCAAGTCACAAGTACTGCCTGTAGGCTCCCTGTATATATACTTCTCCATATTGCAGACTTTCTTTGCCTTGTTTTGCACTGTCTCTATGTGAAAGTGATCCTATTGTTAAAGAAACAGTCAGAGACAGCAGTACTTTGTTGATCTTAAATTGCAGATATATAGCTACAAGGCGCACGGCTAAGAACATAAAGTGGACTTAAATACTTCAAAATTAATTAATCGCAAAGGATACATTTTTATGGTACTTTTTAGACACAATTCTCATTCTGGGATGTCACAGATAAGAAAGCAAGTCTTCGTTTTTTTTTATTTTAAGTCCACATCAATGTCTATCACGTATCATTTAGCTGAAAAATAGGCCAAGTGATGACCCTCTAAACAGACACATAGGAGAGAATTTTAATGTCTTAAGGCCACTGGTAAAACTATTGTTCCATATAATGTAGTATTATGAGGACTCTTTGCAACACGTCTTCTTGGGAACAAAACTGATTAAATAATCAACATCAAATGGAAGAGAAAACAGCTGCACTGCCCATATGCGAGTTGTTACTAACACAGCCTGAATTGACTTAAACCCGATGTGACACAGAGAAAGCCTTGCTTATTTCAAGACAAATCGAATTTGCCATGACAGAAGTTAAAAATGTTGCTCAAGGCATCCAAGGCTTTATTGGAGTGTTTCATTCACTAATAATTTGTAATAAAGAGTTGTACTGTGGTAGGTGTTTTACTGCAGTTCAGTGATGAAACACATAGCTTAAGATATGCATTTGGTATGTTTTCAAGGTCCTCTGCTTTTAAAGTAAAAAATATATAAAAATCAGGATACACTAAGTTCTTAATAACTGTCAGTTACAAATTCTGCCAATATATATAGCAGAGCTCTTGACACTGAACTGATTCCACATCTTCAGGTTTGTGGATTAGCATGTCCCCATGTCTGGCTGCTGTGGTTATTCTGAGATATGGACTGCAGAGAGAGAGTGAAACCATTTTGCCCCTGTAAAAATCATTAGGAAGACCTCACCTGGAATACACAGTTTAGTTTTTGGCACCAGTTAACAGAAAAAATCGGGAACTGAAAAAAGTGAAAAGAAGGGCAACCAGACTAATAAAGGCATGAAGGAGCTTAGCTATGAGGAAAGATTAGAGGAACTGAATGTATTCTCTCTTGAGAAGAGGAGATTAAGGGGGGATATGATCAACATGTATAAATACATATGTGGTCCATATAGTAAACTTGGTGTTGAGTTATTCACCTTAAGGTCATCACAGAGGAAAAGGGGCACTCTTTACATCTGGAAAAAAAAGAGATTTAATATCCAAATATTGAAAGGCTTTTTCATAGTAAAAACTGTGAAAATATGGAATATGAAAATATGGAGCCCTTAAGCGCTAGAACGAGCTCATTCATTTTTGAGTTTTGTAATGAGAAAACTATCAAACTGTAATCGTGCACAAACAGCCTTTGGTATGGGCCATTTGGGGAATCACATAGGGCTACCCATTACATTTTTATTTTTTTATACACATTATAAAGTAGAAGAAAGACCAGTGGTAATGAGGAACAAAGAGATAGAAAAAGGGTAAAATAGAAAGGGAAAGAGGAAAGTTGAAAGAAGAGGGGGATGGGGAAGGGGAATCGGAAGGGGATTGGAGGGAAGGTTTGCAACGGTAATAACTATTCGCAATGCGAATATTCGTGAGCAACACTATTCTTTAATGAAACAAAATAAATCAAAACAAATTTTGGGAGTAACTAAATACATTTATTTTTCAGACGAAACCGAAATTCTGAAACAAAATATTTCAGTGTGCACATATCTAGTCTTTTTCCCATTTCCTAAGGCACAGTAGGCTTTTTTCAGAAGAGGGGATTATCAATTATCTATAGGTTTTAGAAAGTACCTGAGGCAATGTACTTCCATCGGAGCAGTATTCCCCAAAAAGTGGTCAGTTGGCAGCCAAACCCTTGGTTTGGTAAGGAATGTAAAAAATTGTGCAGCTGGAGGGCACTCCAGAAGGTTATATGGAACAGGCTTGTGGCGTCCATTAACGATGTAATAGAAGGCCATCTACCTGCTGTTAGGAAATTGGAGGCCTGGCCTAATTTTTTTTTCAACCAAATTAACTATATAATTATATAACTCCTGATAACTCCTATGTTGCTAATATGTTGCTAATATGTGCTGCAAAGACAAGGAGTAAGTAAGAGAAAGCACAGTGGCCACTATTTTGTTTGCATGAAGAAATTAGTTTTAGCAAATGAGAAAACAAACAGATATGTCTGATTGTGTTTACCCCCTTGTTCTTGGATCTGACTATTCATCAGGATAGGCATGGTTGACCTCTTAGGCCGCATACACATGATCAAACATATCTGCTGAAACTGGTCCGCAGACCAGTTTCACCGGACAGATTTGATCGTGTGTACGGGTTGCAGACAGGTTTCCAGCAGACAAAAGTTTTAAAGCATGCTTTAAAACTTGTCTGCTGAAAAGCTGTCTGTCGGATATGTCTGCTGGTTAGTATGCCTAACCAGCGGACCGAAATCTCCCGCATGCGCCGAATGGATTTGATGCATGCGTGGAAGTATTTTACTTCCTGGTTTGGTGACGTGGCGGCGTCAACGTCACCGCTACGTGACCGCGCTGTCTGTCCGCGGGGATTTTGGTTTGATCGTGTGTACACAGATCAAACCAAAACATCCCAGGAGACATGTCCGATGTATGTGGCCTTATGGGTAAGGTTTGGTCAGTTTCATAAATAGTTAACCGAGACTATCTCTATGATTAGGCTTGTTTTCGACTGAAACACATTTACAGCAGATGATATGACAGCTAGCAAGTTTTCATTTGGATGACATTTTGCAAGGAGCAGGGACATTAAAGGCAAGCACCTGGAGTTTGGTTTTAGCATGGCAGGTAGGAACAGTGTGCTTTAGAGCAGTGTTTTTTGAATTGTCTACCAACTATTAAGGATCTCCATTACAACAGTAACTTCATATCTTTATTTGCGACTATTGCTGCTGATGTTATTGTAGATTAGTTAAGTACTAACATATAAAAAGGTTACCATGTATACTTTGCCAGCTATGTTTGCTGAAAATGCCTCTTTGCACTGTGCACATTGTGAAAAATCATGAGATCAATCATTTGTATGCACCCTCTATAGAACTGTCAATAGGCAGAGGTATGACTGGGTGGTGCACTTGTCTCAGCCCAGCCAATTGTTAGCATGGCCACAATATTTTTTTTAAACTCCATAAATGAGTCAGCACATAGTCCAGCAGTCTGGGCTTAGCTTGTCTTGCAGGAACAAAGAGATAGAAAAAGGGTAAAATAGAAAGGGAAAGAGGAAAGTTGAAAGAAGAGGGGGATGGGGAAGGGGAATCGGAAGGGGATTGGAGGGAAGGTTTGCAACGGTAAGGCAGAATGGCTCAATAAAACAAAATAATAATAAAAAAAATCCAGAGCGGTTACCTGACAAATGGGTTAAAATTCAAAAAAGAGCTGCCCCTTCCTTAGAACAAGTGAACATATTCCACAACCTCCAAGTTTTGGAATATTTTTTATGTTTGTGTTGTGCTGTGAGGATTAAGCCCCCCACTTTCTTTTTATTCCTCCACTTTGTGAAGCCAAAGACTTAGTGGTTGTGTACTCTTCCAATGGAGGGGTACACAGGATTTTGCAGCCTCCAAGACATGACGTACAATAGATTTTTTTATAGATTTTTCCTGGAATGCCCGAAACATGTAAAAAAAATGATGTTGAAGTTTATTATGAAGTTGGTGGGGGGTGTAGTACCACCTCATGAGAATTTTGAAATTTGTTTCTTGAATCTTTGAACATATCGAGGATTTAAGGAAAAACCTGATAACGTTTTGTTGTTGATACGGTGTAAAGGAACGATTCAAGTATTTTTTCGTCCGAATATTGGGGATTTTCATGTTAGTTTTAACAAACGATAACAAACGCGCAGAATACAAAATCCGAAAGATCCAAAATGTAAAAATGCTTTATTTTCATATCAATTACATTTTTGTATCTTTGCGACAACAGTTCGATATATATAGATAGAAGATTCGACATGACGGTGACAATAGCGATCTGTGTCTGTCGAACCTGAGGTTGAACCTAACTCTACTAGTCTAAGATTATTTGACATTGAGAGAAAAGATTTAACATTATAGAGACGTGAATATTTGACGAAGCTGCTAAAAACATACAATCTCCGCAATCGGACATTTACGGTCAAATGCTCCACCCATAGGCTATAGAAGAACTCTAATGTTATTTGAATAGTAATAATAATTAATAATTATAATTATTACTAGTCGAACAACAATATAATTCTACTATAGCTTGTGGGCGGAACATTCAATCGGAAATGTACGATCATGGCGTTATACAGTTTAACTGCTTAGCCTAATCTTCTTAGAACATCCGGTAGACACCATAAGCCTTCAATTGACAGATTCAACCTTAATTAAGTCAGATTTTCAGACAAATTCATTTCTTTAATAGTGTTGAGCGGAATACGCCATATTAGATTTCGCGATATTGCGCGAATATATAGAAGAATATTCGCAAATATTCACTAATATTGAATATTCGTGATATTTTATCCAACAAAAAATTTTGCGAAATTTCGCTAATGCGAAATTTCGCTAATGCGAAAATGATTGCGAAATTCTCATAAACGGAGATCATTTCCTGTATTACTAAACTAATATGCACTAAACACTAACTCTACACTAACTCTACTTAAAAGAAAGGAGACTAAGGGGGCAAAAGAAGGGCGGAGAAGATAATCGCGCAATATTCCTATTGCGCGATTATCTTCTCCGCCCTTCTTTTGCATCAGAGCCAATCAGAATAACTCGAATATTCGGCAAAAGGAATATCGCGCAATATTCCTTTTGCCGAATATTCGAGTTATTCTGATTGGCTCTGATGCAAAAGAAGGGCGGAGAAGAAAATCGCGCAATATTCCTTTTGCCGAATATTCGAGTTATTCTGATTGGCTCTGATGCAAAAGAAGGGCCGAGTAGCTGATGCGATTCTTTTATGTTGCCGAAAATTCGCAATGCGAATTTTCGGCAACATAAAAGAGTCGCATCAGCTACTCGGCCCAGGGTCTCTCTCTAATCATATCAGAAATGCTTTTAGACGTCGATGGAGATCACTAGGATGTGATCTGTTTTAAAAATAAATTTGAAAAAATACGAATATTCGCCATAGCGAATATTCGCCGCAATATTCGAGTTATTCGCGAATACTCGAATATGCAATATTCGTAGCGAATATTCGCAATGCGAATATTCGTGAGCAACACTATTCTTTAATGAAACAAAATAAATCAAAACAAATTTTGGGAGTAACTAAATACATTTATTTTTCAGACGAAACCGAAATTCTGAAACAAAATATTTCAGTGTGCACATATCTAGTCTTTTTCCCATTTCCTAAGGCACAGTAGGCTTTTTTCAGAAGAGGGGATTATCAATTATCTATAGGTTTTAGAAAGTACCTGAGGCAATGTACTTCCATCGGAGCAGTATTCCCCAAAAAGTGGTCAGTTGGCAGCCAAACCCTTGGTTTGGTAAGGAATGTAAAAAATTGTGCAGCTGGAGGGCACTCCAGAAGGTTATATGGAACAGGCTTGTGGCGTCCATTAAGGATGAAATAGAAGGCTATCTACCTGCTGTTAGGAAATTGGAGGCCTGGCCTAATTTTTTTTTCAACCAAATTAACTATATAATTATATAACTCCTGATAACTCCTATGTTGCTAATCTGTGCTGCAAAGACAAGGAGTAAGTAAGAGAAAGCACAGTGGCCACTATTTTGTTTGCATGAAGAAATTAGTTTTAGCAAATGAGAAAACAAACAGATATGTCTGATTTTGTTTACCCCCTTGTTCTTGGATCTGACTATTCATCAGGATAGGCATGGTTGACCTCTTAGGCCGCATACACATGATCAAACATATCTGCTGAAACTGGTCCGCAGACCAGTTTCACCGGACAGATTTGATCGTGTGTACGGGCTAGCAGACAGGTTTCCAGCAGACAAAAGTTTTAAAGCATGCTTTAAAACTTGTCTGCTGAAAAGCTGTCTGTCGGATATGTCTGCTGGTTAGTATGCCTAACCAGCGGACCGAAATCTCCTGCATGCGCCGAATGGATTTGATGCATGCGTGGAAGTATTTTACTTCCTGGTTTGGTGACGTGGCGGCGTCAACGTCACCGCTACGTGACCGCGCTGTCTGTCCGCGGGGATTTTGGTTTGATCGTGTGTACACAGATCAAACCAAAACATCCCAGGAGACATGTCCGATGAAAACGGTCTGTCGGACTGCTTTCATCGGATATGTCTCCTCGTGTGTATGTGGCCTTATGGGTAAGGTTTGGTCAGTTTCATAAATAGTTAACCGAGACTATCTCTATGATTAGGCTTGTTTTTGACTGAAACACATTTACAGCAGATGATATGACAGCTAGCAAGTTTTCATTTGGATGACATTTTGCAAGGAGCAGGGACATTAAAGGCAAGCACCTGGAGTTTGGTTTTAGCATGGCAGGTAGGAACAGTGTGCTTCAGAGCAGTGTTTTTTGAATTGTCTACCAACTATTAAGGATCTCCATTACAACAGTAACTTCATATCTTTATTTGCGACTATTGCTGCTGATGTTATTGTAGATTAGTTAAGTACTAACATATAAAAAGGTTACCATGTATACTTTGCCAGCTATGTTTGCTGAAAATGCCTCTTTGCACTGTGCACATTGTGAAAAATCATGAGATCAATCATTTGTATGCACCCTCTATAGAACTGTCAATAGGCAGAGGTATGACTGGGTGGTGCACTTGTCTCAGCCCAGCCAATTGTTAGCATGGCCACAATATTTTTTTTAAACTCCATAAATGAGTCAGCACATAGTCCAGCAGTCTGGGCTTAGCTTGTCTTGCATCGATATACCCCATTGATATTAGAAAATGGGGTTAATTTACTAAAGGAAAATAGAATGTTTGCGAAAGAGCTTACGAGGTAAAGTTTCACTTTACAAAGAATGCCCAATCCCATGTAAGGAAAACAAAAACAGCATTTTTGCTTGCACCTGATTGGATGATGGAAGTCAGAAGAGCTTTCATTCAGGAGCAACTGCATTAGCGGGTGAAACTGCACTAGAAAAGTTCACAGTCTACTTGGCTTTAGTAAATCCACCCAAATGAATAGGCTGATTTTTCAGTTTTAACAAAACAACAGTCTGTTTTAACAAAAGGACAACATAATATCAGAAAACTCTGATAAAAATTAGAAGGCACTTCTAAAGCACATATTCAAAAAAGTTTAAACATTCCTCTTCACAATCAAAATATTAAAAATAGCGCTCTATATAGTTTAGTATTGCTGGTTCTTTAACATTGCACAAATGTTTTAAAATAATTTTTAAAAGTTTTACTTTGTGTAAAATAGGGAGTAATTTATTTATAGGAAATAAACATACAATTGAATTCTGATCTGAATTATTACCTTTTTTGTTTATTAAATAATGATTATTATGCAAAGGTAATTTAAAAGCATTATAAGAAGAAAAAAAACAATAATAACTAATCAGATACAAGCTCGGTTTAGCCTGGCATAAACTGAACTGACAAAAGAAAAACAAAAGAGTAGCTTAGTGACCAAGGGCATTGACCGTGTCACGGTGACATTGAGAGATTTGCTGAAGTCTTCACTTTAAATTCCATTTCTCAGCTTGCTGTGACCTTGGAAAAGTCACTTGTTTTTTCTGTGCCATAGCAACCAAAAACTAGACAGAAGCTTGATTGGACAGAAAATATGGATGAAAGATTACACATAAAGTGGCTGGCTAATTTAAAGTAAATACCTACATCTCTCCATTTTTTTTTCTATTTCTATTCCCATTTATACAATATGAGAATAAAGAGCCATATTGTATATATAAATATATTTTCATTTTAAAGCCTAACTCCATTAGGCATTGTATTTAGCTGTGGGTAGAGTGAGGAAGAGTTAAACATTCTGTCAGGTTTTAATTTCTGTCTGTGAGGCAATTGGAGAAATGTGCCCTCACTTCCTGTCCCTGTGACAGTTATACAAGAAATGCCAGAAATGGTTGTTACTTAGACAGGAAGGCACAGAGAGTAATACAATTAAAAACATTGTCATATGCTCTATTAAAATTGTGTTTTATTTTTTGGGGGGGAAATCTTCCAAGTTACAACTCATATGACGGTAGAAAACTAACAGAAATGATAAAATTAATAATATGCGCTATTTTACAACTAATGTTGTGATATCATACAGTGATAAGTGATAACGTAGTGCAAATTCCTTATATTGTGTGTTCATATGAGGCCAATGTAGCCAGTAGGAATATGTATTATACAATTCAATGTCCAACTGGGTCCCCTCCGTGGGTAACGTCGCCTCACAGGCTACTCACTAAATACACACATCCAATCTGGGTGTCACAAAAATAAAAAGGATCTAATAGAAAATAAAAAACAGTCCAGCACCTACTGATGGTAACGTCCATAGGTCACATTCGCTAAAGGATCAATATAGATAAAAAACAGTCCAGCAACTAAGAATAGTATCGTCCATAAGTCACATTCACCATAACATATGGCTCCGAATAGACGTGTACACTCACATACTGATGTTGCTCATAAAAACTAACAGAGGCTTTGTTCTTTCTTTCCCGCTCAAATCAGGGATGTCCTGGGCCACGTTGAAAGAAGATAAATTGTCTTGGGCCGCCCAAAAAATACACTAACAATAAGAATAGCAAAAAAATGATATAGCTTACAAGTCAACGATCACCAATGAAGATAATGTACCTATTTGAGTTTTTTAATTATAAATGTAAAAGAGGGTAACACAAAGCCAGTGCAATATTTTACACTGGTTTTGATAAGCTAACCCATCAATATCTGGTTTGATGGATGTAGTGGCAAGTCTCAATGAATTCTCAGATTTATTGGTTCTAATTTTGTCCTTTGTGTGCTTCATCCTTGAAAACAGTTGTTCACAAATATAGGAGTTGCCAAAAAACTGATCACATGAATAAGGCATGATTGTGAAGTAGAATATTTTTCTTTGGGAAGATAATACGTGTAAAAGTCTAGTAACGAGACATTGTCAGATTTGTCTTTGGCTGCATGTGTTTGCCAAGTGTAAACACTTTTTTACAAAAAACTCCCCAAAAAAATTCTTAAGTCATTTTACAATTTTGTTTTATGGCCACATTCATAGCCACCTTGGGCCTCACGCGGTCCGTGGGCCACAGGTTGTACACCCCTTGTAAAAATAGGATTAAAAAAAAATTCTAGCTGTAGCAAGCTTTAAGGTATATTTAAATGCAAATTCATAAATATGTGTATCTATGTAGCTGCTTTTCTAGAAACAAAGTGAGAAAGTAAAAAAAAAAAAAAATCATTGGTGGCTTAGGGTAACTGTATTGCATAGTTGGTTAGCTAGGTAGGTGGTGATGAGAAGAGTGATAAGTTCTGTTTTCAAAACAAAATATATGAGAAAAAGATCATGCAAATAACTTCTGGAACAAGAAACATAGCAGGTTTCAAACAGTTAAATGTCACGTTGCCTGAAAAAATAACCCTGGTCATGCAGGCTTTCTTCTACATTAAGCAAAAATGTTTGTTTACATATCAGGGGAGAACAGCTTCCCTTGTGTATAAGCACTCATGATTCCCAGTGTGACTGTCATATCTCTGCCTCCCATTTTTCCAGACCATTAACAAAAGACACAGCCCCAGGCTTCATTTTGTTAATTACCATGATGAGAGATATGACCATGTTGAGGTCTATAAGACCTGCAGTTTTCACATCCAAATTGAAGAGGATTCTATAACATAAAGAGCTGTAATTTCTTTGGCATGTAATTAAACAAGTTTGCCTAATGCAGAAGAAAGCCTTATGATGGGCCATTTACATGGAGAGGCACAGTGAAGAAGGACATGGGTCATTAAGCTTCACTGGCACTCTGCCTGTTGCCACAAAATGTATTCCCTTTTTGGGGCTACTTTCTTATTGTACTCCTCCCCTTTCACAGGTATGCTTGCCCCACTTCTGGGTATTGACGCCACGGCTGGGGCTCCCTCCCCCAGGCGCCAGGACAGTAGGAGAGCGGAGCGTTTCTTCGTACATTTGCAGTAGGGTTCCCAGCGTGAAGCTGTAAGGCTTCACTGCCGGGTTCCCTTACTCACATGGGAGGTGGCATGCACCCGACAGCTGATGGAAAGCTGCAGTGCTGACATCGCTGGACTCCAGGACAGGTAGGTGTGATTATTAAAAGTCAGCAGCTGCAGTATGTGCAGCTGCTGGCTTTTAATTTTTGCAGTGGTGGGCAGATCAAAAAATGTATACCCTAAACCTTTTAGCCTTCTGCCTGGTGACATTGTGGTTCCACCCTCATCTTTTCTAACAGAGTATTACTATGTCAAAGTGTATTGTGAGACTAGGCCGACATGATGGTCTGATGGCACAATTATGACATGATGGCATGGCCACCTGAGCACACAAAAAAAAGTTTTGATTATGGCTATCAGAAAAATTAGAGAAGAGTAATTCTACTTTGTTTTTCAGGTGGGTTTGAGTTGTGTGTTAGGTTGAAAACTGGCAACAGGTCGGATCTGCTCAGTATTTCAGTGTTTTAATAAAGACATTTTTGTAGCATATAGCTGTACCTCAGTCCCTTTTGCCAGTAATGTATTTGAGAACCCTGGTGATGATGTGTAGGATATCTTTTCCTAAATCCATCCACTACAAGATTTGTGATAGTTCTCAGTTACAGAAAGTCTGATGTAAAGTCTTTGTGAGGTTTAAATGTTAATGGTTAAATAAAAAGCAGAGAGATAGGAAGACACAGCTCAAGTTTTAGGATCTACACTCCTAGTGATCTGTAAGGTTGCCTACATTCTTGCTGCAGTACATTACAGAAAGCAGAAAACTCTGAAGAAGTATGGAGAAGTAATTAAATATCAACATTTAAGTACAGATGCCACATTTTCAGCATAGCATAGATACTTAGTGGCTGATCAAACTTCATGCCTGGATTTGATGCTAAACATAATAATATACTGGTAGTATGTGAGGATTAGTAAAAGATTATTTTTACATCAATTTAATTCCATCAGAACAATGAAATAATAATTCTTATTGCTTGATATCCATTGCTGAATTTTACAGTGGTTCTTTGTTTCTTTAATTAAATCCCATTATCTGCTTTGCACTTTTACATAAGGTATATATTATGTGCGTTGACTGACTTTGAAGACAGTTGTTAAATAGTGTTGCTCACGAATATTCGTATTGCGAATATTCGGCTCGAATATGGCATATTCGAGTATTCGCGATATATTCCGAATTTCGCGGTGAATATTCGCTATTTCGAATATTCGCTATTTCGAATATTCGTATTTTTTCAATTTTTTTTTAGAACAGATCACATCCTAGAGATCCCCATCGACGTCTAAAAGCATTGCTGGTATGATTAGAGACCTTGGGCCGAGTAGCTGCAGCGATCATTTTATATTACCGAAAAATCGCAATGCGATTATTCGGCAATAGCGATATCGCGCGTTTATTTTCGAGAAATTCGCAATATTGTTTTTAGCTAAAATAACACATATATTCGATTTCAGAGTGTTACTGTCGAAATTCCGCAATCAATTTCTCATTCGCATTTTTGCGAAATTGCGATAAAATATCAAGAATATTCTGAGCCAATCAGAGTGCTCCTTCCGCATTTGCCGAATATTCGCAATTATTTTGTATTGTAATATATCACGAATATTCTGAGCCAATCAGAGTGCTCCATTCCGCATTTCTCGAAATTTCGCAATTATTTTGTATTATAAAATATCACGAATATTCTGAGCCAGCAGAGTGCTCCTTCCGCATTTGCCAAATATTCGCAATTATTTTGTATTGTAATATATCACGAATATTCTGAGCCAATCAGAGTGCTCCATTCCGCAATCAATTTCTCATTCGCATTTTTGCGAAATTGCGATAAAATATCAAGAATATTCTGAGCCAATCAGAGTGCTCCTTCCGCATTTGCCGAATATTCGCAATTATTTTGTATTGTAATATATCACGAATATTCTGAGCCAATCAGAGTGCTCCATTCCGCATTTCTCGAAATTTCGCAATTATTTTGTATTATAAAATATCACGAATATTCTGAGCCAATCAGAGTGCTCCATTCCGCATTTCTCGAAATTTCGCAATTATTTTGTATTATAAAATATCACGAATATTCTGAGCCAATCAGAGTGCTCTTTCCGCATTTGCCGAATATTCGCAATTATTTTGTATTGTAATATATCACGAATATTCTGAGCCAATCAGAGTGCTCCTTCCGCATTTGCCGAATATTCGCAATTATTTTGTATTGTAATATATCACAAATATTCTGAGCCAATCAGAGTGCTCCATTCCGCATTTCTCGAAATTTCGCAATTATTTTGTATTATAAAATATCACGAATATTCTGAGCCAGCAGAGTGCTCCTTCCGCATTTGCCAAATATTCGCAATTATTTTGTATTGTAATATATCACGAATATTCTGAGCCAATCAGAGTGCTCCATTCCGCATTTCTCGAAATTTCGCAATTATTTTGTATTTTAAAATATCACGAATATTCTGAGCCAATCAGAGTGCTCCTTCCGCATTTCTAGAAATTTCATTCGCATTCGCAATTCGCATTCGCATTCGCAATAGCGAAATTTCGCAATCATTTCATTTCCAAAAAATATCGCGAATATTCGCATTTAACTAATATATCTCGAATATTCGACTATATATTCGAGATATATCGCGAAAACGAATATGGCATATTCTGCTCAACACTATTGTTAAACCATAATGTATATGAAAAAGAAAGAAAAGAGAGAAAACCGCGCTGTCAAGTGGTATATGTGTATGGTAGCTGCCTGCACGACAGATATACTATATAAAGGCAAAAGTGAAAATAGTAAAATGCGGTGCTGAGAATGATAATTTTAATGTGATCAAAAAATGGATGAATAAAAAGGTGCTGTCTATATGAACTCAATCATTAGACTGCACTAGTGTGTGATGGTGCATACAACATAAAAAACAACAAAATCCTGATAGACAAAGTCTGTAGATGCACAAAGAGATAAATATAAATCTATATTGAACATCAAAGTGACAATAAACCAAATGTGTTGGTAAACATCAAAGTGACAATAAACCAAGTGTGTTGCTAAACAAGTGAGTATAAAGTCCAAATATTCTTACTGAGATAAAAGTGACTGTAGGTAATCCACCACAGGAAGATTAAAGGCTTACAACACGAGTTGGACCCAGCGAGGCTTACGCCTGATGAGTCACAGGCTTGTTGGTGTATCTCACCCAGGGAGAAATAAACAAGTACGGCTTCCAATGGAACCAGGTAGAGGTATATCGCAGAATTGGTATCAATGAATATATGCCATGGATAGAGCAGCAGTACATCATATATAATCCTCCCAATGTAACATATGGTACAAGGAAAAAGATTGGGCCACATAATGTAGTGTAATTTTGTTTCAAAATGAGAACATTTATTAAACTTATAAAATGGTCACTCTCATTTGAGAAGACATATAATGCAGATAAAATTAATGCAGTGGCATAAGTGGAGCCCTCCAATTTCTTCTAATAAGGCATCTGGGGAGCTTGTCCACTGCGTCCACTGTGTATGTATAGGTATAGAGGATCCCCCAAATGAGGGCCAGCTCTACAATTTCCAAAACCAGGAAGTGAACTACTTCCTGTTTGTAAAGATGGCACCCATGGCTTGCACTTCAAGCCTCATTCTGAATTATGGCTCAAGCCTCACTCCTAAAATAAAATAGTTTATTTGAAATTTAATTAGTGTATGAATATTATATACATATAAGCCACAGGATCTGATCCTTCTAGCTGAAATATATGCAAATCGTGTATTATAAGGCGGCAAACTAATGCTCAGCCTAAATAAATATAAAACAAATGAGATTTAATAATGTAATGGTATGAATCCACAACAAAATTGCCCCCAGACTCGGAAGTGCAACACTTCCCGACTCAGGAGCACATTCCAACTGGGCACCACCCAACCACATCACAGAGCCTACAATAGGTACGCAGGACCACAAGCATGCACCGAGAGGGCCCGGGGGAAATGGCGCAAGGCAGGGCTACAAAAAAATTGCGCCCACAAGCGGAAACATGGTCCTCTAGTGATTGTACTCAATCTAATGGTTGATGGAACCAGGGGAACCAAGCCTCATCCTGGCTCTAAGCACAACTTCCAGATTGGATACTGGAAGTGCAGTGACAGGACGGAATAAGAAAATTAACATGTCAATAAGCGCACTCGGGGGCGAATATAATTAAAACTAATAAAAAAATGTACTTTCATTTTAATTAAATTAGCCATATATTCCCCAACTGTATGGATGGCAAATATATATATTAAAACAGGTGAGTGTATGAGTCTACCTCTACACGGCCTCCACGGGATTCTGTGTACACAAAATATGGTCACCGGGTCAGTGGAAGGTAAAACAAACATATAGTAGAGCTGACCCTCACCTCAGGGTATTGCATAATAAAGAGATATACATATAGTAATTACCAATAAAATTAAAAATGTTATTAAATAAAAATAAAGATAAAATGGTGATAGTTTTGTGTTGAATGCAATATATAATTCAAATGAATAATTATTAGAATAATAATATTATACATTCACAACATAAATAAAAAAATATCAAAATATGAATGCAATGGATACATGTGAAAGTAACATCTAAAAATATACTGTAAAAAAAAACATCAAGCCTTGTTTATAAATGAATTGACATCCCATTCTACGGTCATACCCCTTGGTTGGTACGTTTGGAGGACATATATCCAATATGTCTCCAATTGTGATACACCCCTAGTGAGGACGCCCCCTCTCCATGGGGGAATGTAACTATCTATCATCTGAAAACTAGTACCTGTGGGATTGCGATCGTAATGTTCCCTGAAATGTCTTGGAACCATATGCTTGGTGTCTCCACCTTTTATCTTGGCAATGTGTTCCCCTACTCGAATGGTAAATGTATAGGTAGTATGTCCAATATATTGTTTCCCACATGGATATGTGATCAAGTATACAACATGTCTTGAAGCACATGTGTGTAAACCTTTAATTGTGTAGATTTGGTTAGTGACAGTAGAGCTGAACTATAAAGTTTTTGTTTTCCCAATTTTATTATGACTACATACCACACATTTTTTGCAGGGATAGTATCCTTTCATGTTGGGAAAGAAAAAAGGGTGTACAGGATGGTTAATTATATTGGGGAAGATTTTACTCTGTAATGATGGTACTCCTCTAAATGTGACTTTGGCATTGGCTGGAAGTAATGTACGGAGAACCTTGTCAGTTCTCAGCACGTTCCAATGTCTATTCAATATAGCTTTGATGTCCCTATGTTGTACGGAGTAAGACGTTAGTATAGCCCATTTATGTGAATAGTCCTGTTTTTTTGGTGGTCGATCCATCAACAAAATAAAAAGAAAATAAATCAGCGCAAAAATGATTAAAGGGTCCAGGTGGTGAGGTGAGAGGCCATTTCATGTGGTGGTGGATGTGTTTCTAGCACATGTGAAGTTATCTACACAGTCATCTGTCTGTCTACATTGGCACTCACTGGAGGTGTACTGCGATTTTTATGGACTTTCTATTCATCTTTTATTATTTTATTTGAGCGCTGCACCATCTGTATTTGATCCATCAACAAAGAACTTCTCTCTATCTCCAGAACCTATTGGTATTGTGAATGTGCTGACATAGGGTCATAAATGTCTTAGTCAATGTGTCAGCTTGTTTTATAAAAACCTCAGTGTCTGTACAATTCCTAGGAAGTCTTAGGAACTGACTTCTTGGGACAGCTTTAAGCCAAGATTGATGATGGCAACTGTCTTCGTTTCTATTGGTTGGCTTAAAAAAAGTTTGAAACTTGAAGCATCCCGATTCAATCTCTACTTCCAGATCTAAAAAATGTACCTTGGTGGAACTAGAAAGAATGGGGTGAATGGCAAATGTATGCTTGTGCCACATCCAGTAGATATGAGAAAATAAAAAGGGTTTAAAGAAGGTTCTTCATGTATTTACTTATATGGTGACAATCATTGGAACTGTATATTTTAATTCAATATTATTTTTTTGACAAATATGTACAATTGTGAATAAAACAATTTTTTTACTCTCAATATCCTGTATATTTTGGAATACTATAAGTGCCTTAAAAGTCCACCCAGGGGAACCCCCTTTTTCTTTTCTTGGTGGAACTAGACTCATGAGTCAGAGAAATCCCTTGATCATTGGAATTGAATGTAGAGAAAAAGGACTTAAGAG
The DNA here is from genome assembly GCA_029574335.1 of Rana kukunoris. NCBI lineage: Eukaryota > Metazoa > Chordata > Amphibia > Anura > Ranidae > Rana > Rana kukunoris. Next base: position 437,408,443 of record CM056053.1, on the reverse strand, counting down.
ATTCTGGACTGCCATGCCATAGGAGGAGGATGGTGTCTATGTATCTATCTCATAAGACTAGAGAGACTACTTGCCCATAAACAAATTGGCGAGGCTGGGGGCAAACTTTGCCCCATCACTACACCTCTTTGTTGGATGTAATACCGTTGGGCAAACTAAAAGTAGTTATGCGCTGTAGCAAATTCCAACATTTCTATGATGAAACTGCATTGAACCTGTGTGATGGAAGGATCATTACTCAAAAAAATGCATAACAGCTTTCATACCCAAATGGTGAGGAATGCAAGTATATAGGAAGGCCACATCGGCTGTGGCCAAAATGTAGTCTCCCCGTATATATCTATTTGTTCCAACAACTGAATAGTATGACTGGTATGTCTAAGATACGAGGGAACGGCTGTAAGAAAAAGTCGATATAGCGGCCGATTCTTGAAGTAACTGAATTAATGCCGCTTATAATCGGAAGACCAGGGGGGGTCCTTGTGGATTTTGGATAAAAAATATATGGTAGGGATCCTAGGTGCTAAGGGCATCAAATAGGATCGCTCTTTTTGGTTTAAAAGTTTAATTTCAAAACCGTTATCAACTAGGGATACCAATGATTCCCTGAAACTGTTTGTGGGATTAATAGGTAATTCCTTGTATGTCTCAGTTTTACCGAGAATTCTGTACATCTCTTTATCATAATCAGTTCTATCTAAAACTACAATACCCCCGCCTTTGTCGGCGGGCGTATAACTATATCCTTGTTTTCACTAAGTGATTTGATACCAGATTGCAACACAGGATGACTGCAAGGTTTTTGAATGGATAATTGGGCCAAATCACTAAGGACCAAATCCTTGAAAATACTGACTGCTGGAGCGACGGAAACAAAGATGGATTTGACAATCCAGAATGAACTGTGCCTGAAGTTGCAGCATCCTCGTAACGTTCACAAGGATTGGATACAAGATATTTCTGAATGTTAATTTTTCTAATATACTTTTGCACATCAATGAAGGTGTGAAACCTGTCAAGCTTTTTTTGAGGGGCATATTTAAGGCCTTTATCCAAAATAGATAATGTCTTGGGAACTCAAATTTAAAACACCTTGGCCAACTATGTTTTTTTCTTTTTTCCTTTGGACTCTCCTACCCCCTCTGTACCCTCTTTTGGGTCTGGAGCCCTTTTTCGTCCCCTCATGTCCTGTTGAAAAACCTGATTTGCATACACATGTTGATCATAATGATTATTTCTATAAGGCAGAAGTTCTTGGCTATCCTCAATATAATGACGATAATCCTCGTTATATGTGTCCTGCAAAGGGGCAAATAGGTTATATGTAGTGGCATAAGGGCGTTGAGAGGGTTGCATTTGCATATTATGTGAGGCGGGATACTCATTGTATTGAGATGGGGAATTATATTGTGAATAATACTCTAGCTCTCTCTGGTGTTATGGATTAGAGCAGGAGTCTCCAAACTACGGCCCTCCAGGTGTTCAGGAACTACAATTCCCATCATGCCTAGTCATGTCTACGAATGTCAGAGTTTTACAATGCCTCATGGGAAGTGTAGTTCCACAGCAGCTGGAGGGCCGTAGTTTGGAGATCCCTGGATTAGAGTAACACTGATGGCCTCTAAAATTCCCTCTCCCACCTCTTCTATTTCCACCACCCCTATATGGTTGTGAGGGGGTGTGTGAACTCGGGTTCCTACTTCTATATTGAGGTACAGGATCCTCCTTAGGGGATCTAAAGAGTTGGTCTCTGGTTGGTAGTATTAGGTGGGACACTTCCTGCCATGGTGATGGCACTGGCTTTTGCTTCCATAAGTATTTCTGACGTACGTTCGGTTGCAGTGAGTCTCTGCCAGTCAAAGAAACCATAATGTGTCTTCAATATTTATTTTTTTAACTATTTTTACAATACTTTTTCCTGCAGCTTAATTTAGGACGTGTGACATTACATAACATATAAGAATGTTTTTATCACGTTCTCTTTTCTATTATATCACTTTCTGTTAAGTAAAGTATTTATGTGAAAGGTTTCATTAACAGCATTTAGACTGCATTATTTAATGTACGTCTATTGGTTAAGAGAACCAAAACTGACAGCTCGCCCACTTGCAGCTAAGGGTACTCTGAGTTCATAATTTCTATCTGCTTACTGATATAAAAATTTAGTTCAACTTTATCAGCACTTAGAAATCCATCTATGTAAAAATTGATTTATTTTTTTCAAATAAAAGCTTTGTCACCAATATTCAAAGCTGAACTTGAGGTACAATAACTTTCATTTGGATATATTGTTTAGCAGCCTTAAAGTGCATCTGTTCCCAGACGATGAGCATTCAAATATTTACATATTCTTAAGAAGCAGTAAAATAAAATAAAAAAGCTATACTACAAGCCATCCCTGTCCTCTCTAGCTGCTTGCACAGGAAATTAAAGAAGTAATAAACCCAAAAGAAAGCATGTATTATATTGCAGATTACCAATTCTTAGATGTGATGCCTGAATTATATATTATTTCCTTTATTTTGATCCAGCCAAAAAGTATGTTGTTTTACAAATTTCTTTGACAGAACAAGCTGTCCAACATATGTGGCAGTTGGATGGTTCAGACAAACCATTTAACACTGGCAGGGATGTTTACAATGATTAGCTTTTATTTATTTATGTAATATATATATAGAGTATTGGTATGCTAATACAGGTGGTGTGGTGCTGGTCAGATCAAAGATCAAAAGCAAATGAATGCAGCCACCACATCTACAGGGAAGTACATAGGATACAGTCAGTAGAGGCATACTCTTCTTGTCGTCTGTGTATATGACCCTCTGCTTACTCCTTGCCTATACTCCAACACTGCACTACTTAGACTGGACAGTGGGTCTCAACTAAACCCAACTAGTTGTCTCTCCCTATGTGTATGCATCCCAACTGGCATGCCAGACGTGGGCAATCATCACTTGCCTGACGTCAGTCGGCCCGGTCGAAGTTGCACGCCCCTCCGAGTCGGCCACGCCGTGCATGTGCAGAAACCCCTCAGTGGTACCTGGAGGTGCCGCACTCTCAACGCAGCATGTAATAGGACCAAGCCCACCACGGCTGGTAGACAGTAGCGGCGCCTTCAGCCATAGGAGGACAAAAGACATTACCAATGCTTCTAAAATGGTCCCATTGCTCATCCACTGTCCACATCTGTTTTCTATAAGGGAAACAAAGCAACAATATAGTTAAATAATATAGACAGATAATTAATAAACCAAAATAGATTAGGCATGGATACCATATAGAAGCCATATTGAAGCTACAAATAGTTTCTCTATAGTGTAGTAGATTGCTATAGGGTTAAAAGATTAATCACAACTGGAGCCCAGATGCTTATACAGTACCGCTGTCTGTGATTTCAACACATATACAAGGAAAATGTATAAGGTTAAAGGTATGAGAATAAACAATGTTTATGTCCATCTAACTGAATGCTGCAAGGAATGTTATTTTTGAAAAATGTCAAGATACATGTTATGTGTTGGGAGTAACTGCTGAAGATGTGAAAAGACCAATGACGTGATCTCACAATACTAAACTTTCAATACTTCCTTTAATGTGATTTAAAATGTTACAAATGTAAAAAGATTATCAGTATGTACTGTATATAACAACACATATACAGTATTAATGTATTACTCCATGTGCAGCTAATTTGTTAGTGTTGTAAAAAACATGAAAATCAATATTGCACAGGTTTTGATGAGCTGATGTATTTTTTTTTTTTTTTGTTTTGTATTTAATATGTTTGATATTTTTATCAATCAGGATTTATGATTGCAATATCATTTTTTTCTCAATTGACAAAGTCAAATATTATGTCACCTTATGGCAAGGTATTGATTTAATTAATGAGCTTTTGTTTGTGAAAGCATGGCCTGAACAGCATTACCATAATAATAATAATAATAATAATAATAATAATAATAATAATTATTATTATTATTATTATTAATATTATTATTGTATTTTTTTATCATTATTTTTTTAGGTCATTAAATAGCTTATAAATGCATAAGATCACATCATATGTTTTCCCTATACACAATAAAAGGAACTTTTAGCTTAAATCTAAACAAATAATCCATCTTACAAGGAGTATAGTGTTACATTTTCAAAAGTCTAATTTGTATTCTTGCACTACTGTAAACTTGGTTGCAAAAATGTATTTAAGGGTTAACTAAATTAATATTTTACTATAGCTTTAATTAGGCTCTCAGAAACACTGTATTGCCATATGGTTGTCAATAGTAACTATCTTGGTACTCTTGTTTTACAGCATTTGGTCACAATGAATGTCCTGATCCTGGAGTTCCATTAAATGCTCGTCGTTTTGGGGACAACTTTCAGCTGGGAAGTTCTGTATCAGTTGTCTGTGAAGAAGGCTTCATCAAGACTCAGGGCACTGAAACCATTACTTGCATGCTGATTGATGGGAAAATTATGTGGAGTGGTCCAATACCAAGATGTGAAGGTCTGTGGCCTCCATTGTTTTATTGTTTCAAGATTTTTAATCTTTGATCTTAAACTGACTTGTGTACATCCAAATGTTGCAAGTTCAGATTGTAAGGATCGGATTTGAGTTTCCAATTCCCTAACATGTTCCTGTTAAGGTTGTTTATCAGTTAATACTGGAGACTTTATGAGATTACAATACCAGAAATTCACAGAAACACTGAGATGTCAGTTTATTGAGCAGTGATAAATTATCACCGCTCATTACACTGACAGACCCCGTGGTTAATGTAATTAAAATAACGAGTCCCCCTGCATAATATATATATGTATTTATACACACACATACACTATATATACATGTATATACACACACATTATATATATACATGTACACATTATATATATGTATGTATATATATATATATATATATATATATATATATATACATAAATATTACAGGGGAACATGGTTACAGTGTTGGGGGGTCTGAACGAGGTAGAAGGAAGTTAAAAATCTTCCATCTTCCTCCTCAGAACCCCCGGGCTTCCCTATTCAGTCCCCGCTTCACCACCTTTGAAATGGTGAATCGGGGAGTGTGAATTCTAACTCAGAACGCCAGTGAAACTTTCAGATCACAGCTTCATAAACTGGCCATTTCTGTGTCAGTCTATGAGACTTCTCTGTGTGTAGAGATAATCGGCGGGAGAACAAATTCAAACACTTCGATTATCACTGTCTCATAAACTGTTTATGGGCATGATCAGTGGTGATCCCTGGGATCACCGCTGTTCACTGCTTCATAAACGGACACCTTAGTGAGCAAAACTCAAACTTGCAAAAGTGGAAACTTGTGGCATCATAGGAGTACTGTTTCAACAAGTCTTTGCAAATGTCTAGAGACCTACAAGAAATATGTGAGGACAAAGACCCATGACTACTATTTTACATCTATGCCCATGCTACTATTTTTAGTCTTGTGTGTATATGTATTTATGCTAGTGTATGGTTCAATATTGCCACTGATGAGTTGGCACTGATAAGGTGGCACTGATTGGCACTGATGAGGAGGCACTGATATGTAGAATTGATGGGCACTGATAGATGGCACTGATATGCAGCACTGATGAGCACTGACAGATGGCACTGATGTGCATTGATGGGCACAGATAGGTTGCCCTGACAGGTGGAACTGATGGGCACTGATGGGCACTGATAGACGGCACCAATTGGCACTTATTGGCACTAATAGATGGCACTGATTGGCAGCACAGATTGGGCAGGTACTGACCAGTGTTAATGCTGGGCACTGATTGGCACTGTAATGGACACTGATTGGCACTATGGTTGGCACTGATTTGCACTGTGGTGGGCACTGATTGGCACTTTATTGGGCACTGACAGGGGGCGATGATGCGGCACTGACTGGTGGCTACTGGGCACTGATTGGCAGCTGATGGGTACATTTGATGGGAATGAGCTCATAATTAATGTGTTGATTATTAGCACAGTGCCTCCCTTTGACAGGGAGAGATGTTGATCGTCTCTCCCTGTCAGCGCGAACCATGGAATGCCATTTACCAGCAATTCCTGTTCACGTGATGATCAGCTGTGATTGGTCACAACTGATCACATTCGGAGATGCGATTTGTCAGTGTGACAAGCCACACTTGAGACCCCCGTGGGTGCGTGACGGGATGTTATCAGGATAACAGAAACACTTCCCAGCTGTCATTTTGCTATATGCCGGGTGGGAAGTGGTACATTTTTCCCGTAAAAACAATAATAAAATCACTGCTCCCTGTAAACCTCATCACACACACAGAAGAAATACAAATTTATAGATTTTAAGTATAACTATGGGTAAACTTAAAACTGGATCCTAGCCAAAACCAAAGTAGAAGTCACCAAACCATACCAATTAATGGGCTAAACTGTGCCTTGGTAAGTACCCATTTTTCATCAGTTCACATGTAAAGAGTCAATGGCCTATTTGTTCTAAACTTACAGGGATTCCTGAGGGCTGCCTGAGCTTAAGCTGCTCCTAGCAAGATCAGTAGAGAACATTTGAATTGGATATGTTCCCTCTGAAAAATGTTTTCTGTTCTCAGCAAGTGCAGGTGCACACTTCAAGAGTGCTTTCTACTGAGGGTCAATACATCCATTGCAGTGGGTAGAAGCACAACTCCTATTCCTGCTTTAACTGTGCATAGCTAGAAGCAAGTCTTTGTACACCTAACCTAAAGCATAGTGGACTCGTTTTCAAAGTAATCATTTTGGAAGCCAGTCTCAGTGTTAAGAAGTCTTAGAAATGCTACTACATTTGAATTCATATAAATACATTGAATGAATATATTTGGGATTAAAATATTGTACATTATAGAAATCCACATATTTATTTTTCGCAATATTTCTAATCCACTTATATTTCTACGATACACTGTAATACTTTGCATCATAGTTATCATAATTGGTCACCCAAAGCACTTCATTACTGTCAGATCTAAAATTACTTTCCTAAAAATGCTGAAGTTGGAAAATTAGAAAAGTCAGAAAGGATGTAAAATAAATAAACTCAATGATATATGAAAATTGTTTAACTTTTGCACTGAAAATTTGATTTCATGTTCCTTTTTTTATTAATATGACAATATATTTTTAGCTCATGTTATAAGTATATTTTGTGGTCTGCAAGGACAATCATAATAACAGAGTAAATTAGCATAACACATGCAGTATTTTAATTACTGTGTACTTAAAAAAAAAATTATGTAGCCCTACCCCCGTAGGAGCTACTGGTTAGTTTTGGGCCTGCACGTTACCTCAACATTTCTCATCTAGGGGAAGAAAGTCTAAAAGAACTCCAATGTCCACACAAGATGTAAAACCTTTAGCTGTCAGTCATTCACCACTCCCTCTTGAGTGGGTATTGCTTACCCGGATAGACCCCTCTCACCTGGCCTAGCAGCCAGAATGATGCATGAACCAGTTTGATAACAGTCTCTGCCACAGACTGATTGAGAACAAATTGAACAGTCCAGAATCCCCTGCCACAGGATGTAATACCTGAACTTCCAGTTGTACAGTTTAAAGAGCCTTTAAGCCAAACCGGCGAACTGTAGGACAACTTGAGTTGTGGATCCCTCCTTACAAAGGTCACCAGGCTTATCCCGAGACATAAGCCTTCTGCTTGGTCTCCTCCAGGGCAGGTCCTCATCTGGTTTCCTTCATTAAGGCAGCTTCCTTCTCTTAGATGAACAGCTTGAGAACCCTCTTGATTTGTAGGCCTGAGTCAGCATAACTGGGCCTAGTTATAGAGATTTAGCCTCAGGCCAATGTGTTCCCGGGCTGGAAATCACGCAACACATACCTTGAGCCAGGAGGGCCACGAGGCGAAGAACCCCAAAATATATCGTCTGCACCTTAAGTATCCCTTCCTGGCAAGCACAGAGGGGCACCACTCCCACTGGGCTGCTCCCAAGGAAAGATGCGCAAAGACCTATGGTGTGGCCATGTTCCAACACTATCAGGCACAACCACTGCCAGGACAGAGGCTAATTTAGAATAAATCATACAGTCTGAGCTACATTATCGGCTCAGTCATTTGGGAGCAGGGTGCTACATTTAAGATATTTTTGTTTTGTAAAAAAAAAGGTTAAAATAGTACTGCCTTGTAACTGCCTTTAAAGTAGAACTATGCTCTCACAAAGAACAGTTTATTATGTAGAGAACTGTAAGTAAAACAAGATTGCTATTTTAGTTGTTAAAGGAATATGGTTTTCCCCCTTACTTTGTTCCTGTTTTCTCTTGTTCCACTGTGCACACCCTGTAAATTCCTTTGCCATTGCATTGTATGTGGGCATGGCTGCTGCTAATATAATTCAGAATTGCACAGGGAAGGGTGACAATGCTGCATCTGAGCAAGGGCTGTCTAGGGGAGGGAAATCACTGTAGTTAAATCTTTCTGGTGTAATTTAATGAAGAGCCGTACGTGTTAAAAAAGAGTGACAATTTGTGATATTTCATGAACATGAGCAACAGCATATTCAATTTAAGTGTTTGGATTTGGGTACAATTAACCTATGAGGTTCTCTGATACGCCTTCTGAGTGGAGCAGAAAATGGTTGATTAGAAGTTCATACATTACAAAATACTAAACCATAGAAAAGTAAAGGCTTTAAAAAGTGAAATACCGTATTTATCAGCATATAACATGCACAGGCGAATAACGCACAGCTTCATTTTAAGAGGGACGTTTCAGGGAAAAAGCACAAGTTTTAAATAAAGAACTTTGAAGCAAAATAAGGGTCAGTGCCCATCAATGCAGCCTCATCAATGCCCATCTGCAGCCTCACCATTGTCCATCAATGCAGCTTGATCAATGCCCATATGCAGCCTCAAAATTGCCCATTCAGACAAATCTGTCTGCTGGGGATGTATTGGCTTGATAGTGTACACACGATCAAACCAAAATCCCCGCCGACAGACGGCGCGGTCATGTGGCGGTGACGTTGACGCCGCCACGTCACCGCACCAGGAAGTAAATCACTTCCATGCATGCGTCGAATCCATTCGACGCGTGTGCGAGAAGACATGTCTGCTGGTTAGCGTACTAACCAGCAGACATGTCGGGCGGACAGGTTCCCAGCCGACAGATTTGAAAGCATGCTTTCAAATCTGTCGGCTGGCCAAATCCGTCTGCTCGCCCGTAAACACGATCGAATCTGTCTGCTGGGACGGTCGGGCCGACCGTTTTTCACCATAAAACGCTTACTGAATCTGGTTGTGATACATTAATTCTTAGGTTTAACAAAACTTTGTAGACTTTTGTGTAAACTTAAACAATGAATGTCTCTTATTTTATCCTTTTTGGTCTGTCAAATATACCATTGGAGGTGTGTTGTTATACAGTATTTATTTAATAATTGCAAAAAATACCTGTTGATCTTACTGAAATCCATTCAGTTTCTAACATCCTGTAATGAGCTTACAATGTTGCAATCAAATCTCAAACAAAAGATAAGAAGAAGGAGGGGCTTTGCAGTCCCAGCACATGTCAAAAAAAGAACACACAGGGGGGCGCAAATGCCTAATGCATTACCCAGGGTTTATTGCAGAAAGCAAATGCCAAATAAATACTCACAAGTGGACAGAAGTATTATACATGACAATAATCTCCGAGGGTCAGTCAATGTAGTGACTGGTGACCAAACAAAAGGCGTTTCCGGCAGACTGGTGTGTTTCGGGGACGCATCCTCTTAATTAGAGCTCCGAAGAGGGGGGCAGGTCCCAAAACATGTCAGCCTGCCAACAACACCTAGAGATTGTTGTCATGTATAATATTTCTGTCCACTTTGCAAGTATTTATTTGGCATTGGTTTTCTTCAATAAACCTTGGGTAATGCACTCGGCATTTGCACCCCCTGAGTGTTCTTTTACAGTATATAGTTGGATTTCTCTGTCTAAGGATATCAACACCACCAAAGTACAGTACCAGAGGTTACATAGATCCTGCTTTATCTCCTGGTTTGGTGTCTGACCTATTGAGTGCTAAAGAAATTGTTCTTGTGCAAGCACACTTCTTGTCCTAGGGTGACAACACTTCTCCTCCATAGATACAATCCAGTGAGTTAGCATTGTTACCCTACAATTGTAAGTGTGGTATTTGCAGGATCACCAGGTAAAAATAAAAACAAAATGGAACACAAAAACTAATGCAGCCGCTATATCTAAGGACTGTGAAGCTGTAGTGTAATACAATGTGATTAGGGGTAAAATATGTTTTGACATCTTATTTAGCAAGCTGTCTAGAGTTACTTTGTATTGCGGTGTATCAGATTATAGTTTTCAAAAAGAGTTCTTACACAGTTAAAACAAAGAAAATATATGGGGTAGTAACACAATATAATAAACGATCATAGATATAGAATTAGGAATTCTTTGCTATTTGCAGGAATGGGCATATATTTCATGTGTGAAGGTAGAAGCTTATAACTTTTGTGATTGAGCACATTTCCGACTCCGGAAATATGTCATGCTCCCTATAAAAGTAGCACAATGACAGAAGATTTTTGCACATCATTAAATCATTCTTGCCCAAACTTAACTTTTCAGATATATGTGGCAGGTATTAACGGGTGTTCTAGTGTTCATTTCAAAGAGAGACTGTGTTACATTTCAATCTAAACTTAAGAAAATGACTGTTAGATATTCAATCACAAAAATGAGATCTAAAAGCCCTTCTTATACAGTTACATTTCCAGCATGCTAAAAACTAGCAAACGTGGAGAAAAAGTTATAACTCTAAAAAAATGTAGATGACAAATGTCAGGTTTTAAATAGGAATTCATAACTATTCTATGTATTTATTGATAGTTTGTTATAGATGTATAATAAATAAGTTACAAAATAACAAAAATATTAATAATAATAATAATAATAATAATAATAATAAAACAATTATAATAAAAAAAAAATTAATAAAATATAAATTAATAATAATAATTTTCAAAGCAAAAGAGTAATACAATGGTGGGGTGGTTATAAGAGATTCATGTTGAGAGGATAGCAACTGCTCATTGTGCAATAAGTATTAAAGGGAGCAATAAAAAAACATCTAAGATTAAAGTATCTTTCTGTGTAAAATAAATAAAAATAAAAGCTATGCAGTAAGTATTTGCAATAAATGCACATTTCTCCATGTGTTATCCTTTTTTGAAAATGATGCAAAAATCCAGTGAGCCCCTAACAGAAATTATGCACCCACTTTATCCATAAAAAATAAATAAAAAAAATCACAGTTTGTTTTTTGTTTTTTACAGACCCATTATATATTTTCTGATCTTCAATTAACAAGTTTTTGAAAGTTCCAATACAACTATAAAAACTATCAAGATTTATATAAAGTGGCCACACACTGATGATATCAATCCTTCAACTAGTTTATTCAAGTCATACAAACTAACATTCCCAGCCTGTATTTACTGTATGTCCCTCTAACACATTTTAACAAAATTTGGGCTTAGTCGTAGGGCTCTGTGATCAAGCCCTATCCCAGTGGAATGCATTTTTGGAGTGTGGCTACAGGTGGGGTCTGTAAGTTGGTTTAACTTAAAAAAAAACTACTTGAAGAAATGACATCATCAGTGTGTCTCCACTATCTATGGACCATATAGGACGGCCAAAACCTTTTACACCTTGGGATGGGGGGCTGGACAGTGATTGGAGTTGTGCTCACACAGGACATTCTATAACAAACCATAAGAACGGTTACTAATATGAAATGTATATCTTTCCCTGACAGCTCCCTGTGGCGGTCACTTTTCATCTCCCAGTGGAGTTATTCTTTCTCCGGGATGGCCTGGATATTATAAAGACTCTTTGAACTGTGAATGGGTGATCGAAGCAGAACCTGGACGCTCCATTAAAATCACATTTGAAAGGTTTGATTTATTTTCACATTACTTCATACATTTTACAGAAATACTCTTGCATATATTTGTACATTTATATATCTGTACATTTAAAAACAAGTTTCCTACAATAAAACAAATTAAAATTTGTGCTTGACATGCCAATTGTTAGATTTTATCACTCTTCTGAATTAATTGGATATTCTATGAGTGGTTGGTTTAAATAACCCCACTGTGATTTTATGTGTGTGTGCGTGCGTGTGTTGTTTTATCATTATGGTTATTAACCACTTAAGGACCGCTTAACACTGATATACGTTATCAGAATGGCATGGCTGGGCACAGGCACGTACCTGTACGTTGCCTTTAACCACTAGCTGACCACCTGCCGCAGTTAACCATTCTGTGGATGTACATGCGGCGGGCGTTAAGTGGTTAAACGGCGGCAGGTCGGCTCGGCTGCGCAAAATCACATAGATATATGTAATTTCGCATTCAACTGACAATTGCGCGGTCGTGCGACGTGGCTCCTAAACAAAATTGGCGTCCTCTATTTGTGGGGAAAAAAAGAACGCCAATTTTGTATGTGAAAACACACATACACAGAATGAATGAGGCAGAAGCAAAGAACTTGTTCTATTTAGATACAGATTCTATTCCATAAAGAAAAACAGTGATCAGAACAATAGTGGCATTGCCAAACCTCTCTCCAAATCTAGTAAGACTGGTAAGCAGAGGCAGCTTCTCCTTGCTACATAACAGGCATTCCTAGGTAGAGAGTCATGTCAGAAAGTGCACTTTTATCCTTCTGGAGAAATTCAAGACAAAGTGTAAATTATGTAAGGAACTGCTGCGACACAATTAATATGTTTAGATGATCTCTATAAGATAGCACATCTCCAATTATTCTCAAGTTTTTCAATTCAGATGCACGTTAAAGTTATATAATAAAAGATGGTAATGAGGTCTGGTGCACCCCCAAACTGAGTGGGGAGAATGGAATATTATACATAACACAATGCCACCTTCAATGCTTCAAAATCGTGCAATTCAGTGACAAAACGTTCAGATTGAACAATGTAGAGCGGAGAGTTATCTAAATCCTGTTTATCCAGGATCTGCAAAGCATGTTAATGGAATCACATTCTAAATGGTTAATTGACTGTCATTGACAACATTAAGCCATTGACCTTTAATGAAGCACTGTCATAAAATAGTTGTTAAAACATTCTAGTTTATAGCACCTTTGTCAGGACAAAGGCTCAGTCTCATTAAGCCCCAGTAGAAGGGTTTTTAACCCATAGTCCGGTAATGACCATCACAAATATCAATTAACCTTTTTGCTGCCAATTTTACTTTTTTTTTTTTTGGTCTTAGCACAACTGCTTGTCAAATGCATGTTTTTAGTACAAGATACACTAAAGTTACTTTTAGTGTACACAAATTATTTCTGTATATACCAGATGATGTTGCCTTTTAGTAAACAGATACCCAACTTGTGAAGTTTTAAAATGACCTCACTCATAAATAGTGACAAACTTCACTCCCCAATTTATCCATAGGCATGGTTTTAAACCCTGTACAGGTAATTGGTTTAGAGTTAACTGTGAATAATGGCCTTAAAATTGTTGCTCTCACTCTAGCATGCATGTCGATCTACAAAATGTGTAGCACGATAGCCATTTTCATATAAAGCCATACAAAGCCATATTTAATGCATACATTTACGTGGGACGGGGGTTAAACAATGATTTTTTTTTTATATGTCACTTTTATTTTTGAAAACATTTTTTTACTAACTGTATTGTCATCATGTGGGAGACCAACAGCCCCATGTGCCACAGCATATTATAGGGACAGGTTCTCCTTATTTTATTGTGGGGCTTGAAGACCAATTGCAATAGCAGTGGCAGGACAGGCATACAGGCAGTCACTTCTGGCAGATGACACAGGCTCACCTCAGGTGCGGAGTCTAAGGCCGCGTACACACGACTAAATAAATCCGATCAAATCGGTCTGACAGACCGATTCGATCGGATTTATCTGCTGGGATATATTGGTTTGATCGTGTACACACGATCAAACCAAAATCCCCGCCGGCAGACTTCGCGGTGGCGTGGCGGTGACGTTGACGCTGCCACGTCACCGCGCCAGGAAGTAAAAAACTTCCACGCATGCGTCAAATCCATTGGACGCATGTGCGGGCAGATATGTCCGCTGGTTAGTGTACTAACCAGCAGACATGTTGGACGGACGGGTTCCCAGCAGACAGATTTTAAAGCATGCTTTAAAATTTGTCTTCTGGAAAAACCTGTCTGTCTGCCCGTACACACGATCGAATTTGTCTGCTGAAACGGCCCGTCGGACCGTTTCCAGCAGATAAATTTGATCGTGTGTACGCAGCCTTAATACTAGCTGGTGTTCACCAGAGCTCCTGATAGTGGAGATAGATTTAGCTGCAGGCTAGTACCAGGTCACGATCCTCAAGTTTTCCCCACCAGGGTGTGAGCAAGCCGGGTTCCAATAGCAGATAAACAGACAAGGATGAAACAGCAGCGTGGTCAGTAAACAAGCCTAGGGATCAATCACGAGTGGCTGCAGGTTGGGACAGAGTAGTCAAAGAACAGGCTGAGGGTCAAACACGGATGGTTGCAAATTGGGATTAGGCAGTTGAGTAGTCACGAGTGGTTGCAGGTACAAATGGCAGCAGGAAAGACAACAGCAAGGCACTAGCAGGGAAGGCACAATAACCTGGCAAAGAGGAAGTGCTGAGACAAGGCTTTTATAGGAATTTCATGGGAGCAGCAAGGGGTTCAAGGTTCAATGACAATCAAGACACCAAGCAGAGTAGTCTAATAGATCAGAATCCCAGGTAGATCACTGGGAAGCATCAATGCCAGACACAGAAGAAGTCTCAGCTTCAAGCCCAGGTCCTGACGTTTAGACATCAGGGGCCTAAAATACCCCAGGTGTCTCATTGGCACTCCACTTAAGCCAATGTAGCTCAGATCATACCATGTAATTTGGCAATATTCATATAGTTAGAGAAGTAATATTAAATAAGTATTAAAGAATTGCCCACGGAATGAACACATTAACACCCCAACATCACAATCCTCAGCTATTTTGATTAGGTGAAAGTTTTACATCTTCTAGAAAATCCACAAAAGATGACATCTCTCAATACTCTCCCAAAACTTTCAATGAGTGTCGAGAGTCATTCATTATCGCTCATAACTCTGATACAACAGACCAGACTACTCTGTAGTGAATTAAACTTTACCCAGGAACTAAATCCAGAAGAACTTTGCAAGTACTTTTGCCTTTTATTAATATTTATATTGATATTGAGCTTGTCTATTTTACAATTTTTTTCTGTTAATATTTTTGTGCACCAGTTTTCCTTTTCTTTTATTTAAACAATATTAAACAACCTTAGGCTGATCCGAGTTAGAAATGAAAGAATCCTTGCCTATTTGAAAAATGTTGCAATGCTTAAAACTTAAAACCTTAAACTAAATTGCTGCCTGGCATGGCAGTGAGTGTCAAAGACATTTAATAAAGAGATTTTACTGTTTCACTGAGAGCTATACTTCTTGAACTCTGAAATGGATGTCCTACAAATAGCTGTATGCATCATTTGCAGCTGCAGTTTCATACCTTATCTCCCCCTGCCCAATCACAGAACCCATCAGTTGAAAGAAGGGGTGGTCAGAGCAATTGCTGTGTAGGAGAGCTATATCTCTAAGCAAAAATGGAAACTACCCCGATTTATAACTAGCTTTTACAGTAAGGTGCACAATGAAAGGCTTTGCATTGCGTAAACACAACAACATTTTTGCCAAAAAACTCACCAGCTAACCAACAAAAAAACATAACAAAGAAAAAAATTGACACTGTTATTATAATCCAGCTGTGGAAGGGTTATCACCCAAGTAGCAATAAGCATGTATGGGTATCAATATATATTTTTACCTACCAATTTATGATATTTAAATTTAAAATATATGTGCACCACAGTCCTATATTTCCCATTCTGCTGTCTTCTTTTTTAGGCATGTGCCCTTATATGAGCATAATATGTCTATGAATGTGAAAGGAGATTCCCATGTTTCCTTACACACACAGATGTGGCACATTTTGCTGAAGGCAGCTTTTCTCAGCAGCAACATTTGGGTGGCATGACTGGATCATTTTGAATCTTTGCCCTCTCCATTGAACTAGAGTTCTGGGAGCAAAATGTCCTACATATAGCACACATGCTAAGCTGCTCAATGGCCTGGAAATTATGTTTATCCATGCAATGTTTTCCATCTGTAGATGTCTTCTTAAGTGCCCAAAACAGCTGCAGAAAAGCAAGCGTTGACACAACTTTAAAAAAAAAAATTGCATTGTTGTATTCCAAATGTTGTTGAGTTGAACTGAAATTAATAAAAAAAAATATTAATGAGTGAATAAGTAAATAAACTGCACTTATCTTTTTTTTCTTCAGATTCCAAACAGAACTTAATTATGATGTTCTGGAAGTACATGATGGCCCAAACTTATTATCACCACTTGTGGGTTCTTTTAATGGCACACAAGTCCCACAATTTCTATTCAGCAGCATAAACTACCTCTACCTTCTCTTTACCACAGACAACAGCCGATCCAATAATGGTTTCAAGATTCATTATGAGAGTAAGTAGGATGCACATTAGTATACTGACCAGTAATTGTCTAGCTTCTGTTTTTTTTTTTTTTGAACACAGGTGTGGGTTAAATCAATTTGGGTGTGTTGGTTCTAAAAAATGTTCAGTTTGACAATGGTCATTCAAACTTGTAATGAGCCAAAAGAAAACTTATTTACAAAAAAAACGTGCCATTTATAAGCTCTGTTTTATGTAAAATGAAAGGCTTTGTTTGTGCAATTGTGTATACTAGACAAGGATATCATGAAAACAAATTAATATACAGTGCCTTGAAAAAGTATTCATACCCCTCGAAATGTTCCACATTTTGTCATGTTACAACCAACAACTTAAATGTGATTTATTGGGATTTTATGTGATAAACAAACACAAAGTGGCACATAATTGTGAAGTGGAAGGAAAAAATAGTGTAGCATGCATTTTTGTTCATCCCCTTTTACTCTGATACCCCTAAATATAATCTAGTGGAGCCATTTGCCTTCAGAAGTCACCTAATTAGTAAATAGAGTCCAACAGTGTGTAATTTAATCTCAGTATAAATACAGCTGTTCTGTGAAGCCCTCAGATGTTTGTTAGTTAACCTTAGTGAACAAAGAGCATCATGAAGGCCAAGGAACACACCAGGCAGGTCAGGGATACATTTATGAAGACGTTTAAAGCAGGATTAAGTTATAAAAAAATATCCCAAGCTTTGAACATCTCACGGAGCACTGTTTAATCCATCATCCAAAAATAGAAAGAGAATGGCACAACTGCAAACCTACCAAGACATGGCTGTCCACCTAAACTGACACTCCGGGCAAAAACAGCATTAATCAGAGTAGCTCTGGAGGAGCTGAAGAGATCCACAGCTCAGGTGGGAGAATCTGTCCACAGGACAACTATTAGCTATGCACTCCACAAATCTGGCCTTTATGGAAGAGTGGAAAGAAGAATGCCATTGCTGAAAGAAAGTCATAAGACATCCTTTTTGCAGTTTGTGAGAAGCCATGAGGGGGACACAACAAACATGTGCAAGAAGGTGCTCTGGTCAGATGACTCCAAAATCAAACTTTTGCCCTAAAGGCAAAATGATGTGTGGCGGGAAACTAACACTGCACATCACCCTGAACACACCATCCCCACCGTAAAACATGGTGGTGGCAGAATCATGTTGTAGTTATGCTTTTCTTCAGCAGGCACAGGTAAGCTGGCAAGAGTTTATGGGAAGAGGGATGGAGCCAAATACAGAGAAAACCTGTTAGAGTCTGCAAAAGACTTGTGACTGGGGTGGAGGTTCACCTTGAAGCAGGAAGATTACCTTAAACATACAGCCAGAGCTACTCTGGAATGGTTTAGATCAAACCATATTCATGTGTTAGAATGGCCCAGTCAAAGTCCAGACCTAAATCAAATTGAGAATCTGTAGCAAGACTTGAAAATTGCTGTACACAGACACTCTCCGTCCAATCTGACTGAGCTTGAGCTATTTTTCAAAAAAGAATGGGCAAAAAAAACACTCTGTAGATGTGCAAAGCTGATAGAGACATCCCCAAAAAGACTTGCAGCTGTAATTGCAGTGAAAGGGGGTTCTACAAAGTATTGACTCAAAGGGGCTGATTACAAATGCACACCACACTTTTCACAAATGTATTTGTAAAACATTTTGAAAACCATTTATCATTTTCCTTCCACTTCACAATTATGTGCCAAGTTGTGTTGGTCTATCACATAAAATCCCAATAAAATACATTTACATTTTTGGTTGTAACATGACAAAATGTGGAATACTTTTTCAAGGCACTTTAAAGACAACCCATAATCTCAGTTCTTAAAGCATTGATACATTGCACATGAGTAAGAGACTCAAGTTACTTGTGCATTTTCTACTCTGAACAAAGACACATAAGATCAGTCAACAAATGTGTCATTTTGTTGCACCTGTCTTAACCCCATGGGCTGTGAAAATGGCCAGTTATCTTCAACAGTAAGAAAATAAAAGCAAATGAATACATTAAACTGGTGGGAAGGGGACATTTTTTGTCAAGCCTATTCATTTTTTAATTTTTCTAAAAATGTATCCACTTTTATAAAATTAAGATTAACAGTTAACTGGTTTTGTGATGTAGGTGTAACAGTTGACACCCACTCGTGCTTGGATCCAGGGATACCTGTGCATGGTCATCGTTATGGCTATGATTTTTCTATTGGATCTACCGTTTCCTTTGGCTGTCAGCCTGGTTATACACTCAGCCATGAAGAACCATTGCTATGTGAAAAAAATCATTGGTGGAGCCATCCTTTGCCAACCTGTGATGGTAAGAGATTTTTAAATTAACTATGCATTTATTATTTCAATATAAACAGGTAAATAGAGCAGGTGTGTAGTCGTTACCTTTTTTATTTTCCTCTCTTCATTTTTGAGAGATGTCATTAAGGGCACAGTCTGTGAAAAACTATCTTTATTTATTTTGTCATCTTTCCAACATTATTATTTTTTATGCATATAGTAGAGCTGCACGATTAATCATCAAGAATCGTTATCGCAAATTTTTCCCGTTGCGATCTTGACAAAGTCTTTCCCAATCTTTTGTATGCAGAGAATTCTCTCTGCTCGCAGCCGTTCATAGAACGGAAGAAACAATCCGGGCAGTCTGCCAAGTATCACAACATTCTTTATCAGTGGAACGTTAAGTCTAAACATTGTAACAATTTGTCTTTTACATAAAAGGAATAGACTTCTGTATATAAATTAGGAAAATGGAACCACTTAAACACTAAACCTCCTCTGACATTTTTTGTAAAAATCATATTTTTTGCTAGAAAATTACTTATAACCCCCAAACATTATATATATATATTTTTAGTAGAGACTCTAAAGAATAAAATGGTGGTTGTTGCAATATTTTATGTCACACTGTATTTGCGCAACATCTTTCAAATGACATTTTTTGGGAAACAAATGTATTTAATGAATAAAAAAAAAATAACAAGTAAAGTTGCTCTACCCAGAATTGGTGCTCTATTCACCGTGAGAAGGTGTTAAGAGTCCTCAGCACACCCCTGGACAGAATAAACTCACTAGAACACAGGGACAATATGCTTAATCAAATAATGAAGTACAACCCTCCACTCCCCTAGACCCACAGAGCTCCACTCACAAAATGAAAGGGATAGATGGAAATAGACTTTTATTTGTGTTTTATTTTTAGTGAATAAAACTATATAAAGTTAGTGAGTATTGTTTATAAAACTCTTAAGATTTTAAGACTTTCTCTTTATTATGTTAGTTGTTATTTAACTAGAAAGGTTTGTGTTTTTTCACCTCAATGCATCCTATGCATTAAGGTGAAAAAACACCTTGCACTCTCTGGCCCCCCCGAGCCCCCATTTTACTTACCTGAGCCCTGAATCTCCATGGGCGTGATCCCGCATTGCTTTCCACAGGTCTTGTCGGCTCTTTATTGGATAGATGGATATCAGCACAGCCATTGGCTCCCGCTGCTGTCAATCAAATTCAATGACATGGCTGCCGGGGGCGGGGCCAAGTCATACACTCGGCCGCTATATATGCAGAGTGTATGACACGTGAGCACACCCGCAAGGTAACCCCCTTGGGAGAGAGCTTCTCAGAGGGGGTTAGCTCTTGGGGGAGGAGCCGTGAGAGCCACCATGGGACCCCAGAAGAGGATGTTCGAGGCCACTCTGTGCAAAACTAACTGCACAGTGGAGATAAGTATGACATGTTTGTTATTTTAAAAAAAAAAACTGAACCTTCAGTGTCCCTTTAAATAGCTTAAAGACTGGAAATCAGCTTTAAAACAATGGGTGCAAAATTGTAGAAACTCTATTTTCTGGTGTCGGGCTTACCTAGATTTTTGTTTTACCATTTTTTAAGCAGGAATAAAATTATTTTACCACTAAAATGACTGAACTGTTACACTTGTTCACTGCAAGCCTATAATGCATAAAATAGAATAAGTCAAGGATGTTATGTGCTATTGCTTACCATTTGAAAATTTTAAATCCTTAAGGTCAAGGACTCATGCCAGGCTTACAGAGTAGCTTTCATCATGAACTCTTCTTCAGCGTGATACTGACGTTAAGTCTTATAGCATTAACTTAACTTTCACTGATGGGAATTTCTTTTGACACATGTTAGGCACAATGGCAGGAAAATATGCACGTCAATCTAAATTAATTGTATACATAGTAGCTTTGAAAAGTGACGATAGGCCAGAGGGCTTCTTATGATTAAACTCAATTAAAATATTAAAAACACATGTTACACAAACATGAAGGTCATAACGTATAGTATGTATCTGATAGCAACAAAAGAGGCAAGGTAGTATAGTTGTAGAATTTGAAGTCCACTTTTTAGGTGTGTGCAGTGCAACTGGAATTTCTAATAATATTAACCACTTGCCGACTACATATACGTCGACAGAATGGCACGAGCAGGCGAAGCAACATATAGGTACGTAAATCTGCTGCCTAGCGGGTGCCCGTTGCGGGCTTCATGACCGTGCCTGCAGGACCCACAGACTCGATGTCTGCCAGTGTTCCTTGATCATGTCGCGGAGAGGCAGAATGGGGGGATGTAAACAAGGCATTTCCCTGTTATGCCTAGTGACAGGACAGTGATCTACAGCTCCCTGTCATCGGGAGCAGTGATCAGTGTCATGTCACATGTGTCACATGTAGCCCAGCCCCCTCACAGTTAGAGTCACTCCCTAGGACACACTTAACCCCTTCCTCGTCCCCTACTGGTTAACCCCTTCACTGCCAGTGTCATTTAAACAGTAATCACTGAATTTGTATAGCACTGATCGCTGTATAAATGTCAATGGTCCCAAAATAGCGTCAAAAGTGTCCAATGTGTCCGACGCAATATCGCAATCACGATAAAATCACTGATCACCGCCATTACTATTAAGAAAAAAAATGATAAAAATGCCATAAAACTATCCCCTATTTTGTAGATGCGCAAACAAATCAATGTAAGCTTATTGCGATTTTTATTTTTAACAAAAATATGAAGAAGAATACGTATCGGCCTAAAATGAGGGAAAAAAATGTTTTATATATTTTTTGGGGGATATTTATTATAGTAAAAAGTAAAAAAATATTGTTTTTGTTTCAAAATTGTCACTACTAGCTCTATTTGCGGGGAAAAAAAAGGACATCCATTTTGTTTGGGAGCCATGTTGCACGACCGAATCGCAAACAGTGGCCCGGTCATTTGGCAGCCAAATCCTCCGGGGCTGGAGTGGTTAAATAGATTTAGTTTTTTTGCTTTGAAACTTGTGCAGTTACAGTATCTGAAGTGCTTTTGATTAGAGTGGTGCTTAACTTACTAACCATCATAATTTAAGTAAACCTGTCATGGGAGAAATATAGGGCCAGATTCAGGTACATGTAAATTTGCGCAGCGTATTCGAAATACGCTACGCTGCTGTATTTTACCAGGCTCTGCATCGAATTCTGGTAGATTTTTGCCCGTACGATACGGCGGTGTAGTCTATTTATCGAAATACGCGATTAGGGGGCGTGAAGAATTTAAATTAGGCGCGTCCTGCATGCTCCATTCAGAAATTTCCCGCCATGCATTGCGCGAACTAACGTCGATACGTCATTTGTTGTTTGAGTAGTGTTGTTTACGTACATTCCTATTCCCGGACGACTTACGTAAAAAATAAAAACAAACGTTGAAATTTGACGCGGGAACGACGGCCATACTTAACATTGGCTGTCTAATATTAGACCAGCAAAAAGCTGGTATAGTGTTACGCAAAAAAAGATGACTAAAGATGCCGTAAGAGATTGCGATTGAAGATCGTAATTTCAGGGATCGCCGGCAAAAGCTCATTAGCATACCCCGACGCGGAAAACGACGGGAAGTCCACCCAGTGGCCGCAATTTTATTGCAGCGTAGATCCGAAGGCGTATGAACACGTAATCCAGTCGAATTGAAGCCCGCAGCCGTATTTTCATGGTTTGAGGTTTCAGACTAGCTAAAAAACGCGCGTAATTTGAAAGTACTCCAGTCTAACACCAGTTAGACAGGAGTTACGGCTCTCTGAATCTGGCCCATAGAGTCTATCATTCCTAATGTTTAAAAAAAATTTAGCCATTCAACATTTATGTTGATCTTTTTGCTTCAGTTCTTTTAAATCACTGACCGAGAGGAAAGTACTTTTTTCAGACTTTAGTGAGCTACATAGAAGCTAAATTACTAAAGGAGTAAGGGCCCTTTCACACTAGCGGACGAACGGTCCGCTAATTACAAGTCCGTTAACGGACTTGTAATGGGCCCCTATGGGAGCGGATCCGTTAGCGGATGCTGCATCCGCTAACGTCCGCCAGATCCGCATCCGTTTTTTCGGACAGAAGAATGTCCTATTTTTCTTCTGTCCGGCCAAACGGATCGGATGCAAACGGACAGACGGTCCGTTTCCATCCGATTCCCCATAGGGGATAGCGGAGGAGAGACAGGGCGGTCCCTGCACAGTGTGCGGGGACCGCCCTGTTCACCCGACAGCTCAGCGGAGACCCCCCGCTGAGCCGACAGATACACGGAGCGGACCGAAAAACGGACCGCTCCGTGTGAAAGAGCCCTTAAGCAAATAATATGTTCACTGAGCATAGTTAATACTGACTGCTATCCTCTGTCTAGACTTAGGGCCCCTTCACACGTGCGGACCGTTTTTTAGGTCCATTTTTTATCATCAGTTGATCAGTTTTTCATCAGTTTTTTATCAGTTTTTTATCAGTTTTTCATCAGTTTTTCATCAGTTTTTCATCAGTTTTTCATCCGTTTTCATCAGTTTTTCATCTGTTTTTTCGTCTGTTTTTTCATCCGTTTTTTTTTTGGTTAGAACTTTTTTTTATTACATATTTTGATGAAAAACGGATGTTAGCGGATCGGATGTTAAACGGATCGTCCACTAACATCCGTTTTTCGTCCGTTCCGTTTTTTTGACGGAAGAAAAATAGGGTTTTCTTCCGTTCAAAAAAACGGAGCTTGACGGAGACGGACGTTAGCGGATAAATGTGAAAGGACCCATAGGTAAAGCATTGCGGTCAAAAAACGGACGTCTAAAAATGGACGAACAGTCCGCACGTGTGAAAGGACCCTAAACGTTTTTACATATTATTAACAAGCACAGGCTTAAAAAAAAAAAAAAAAAAAAGCTCTTAGTGATATCTGCAGCTAAATCATTGTGGGGAAATTCATATTTAAATGTAACAATAAAAATGTTGTTAAAATTTAAAAATGTTAACATTTTAAAAATAGAAATGTGGCAGCCTGAAAGTCTTCCAATAACAAGCAAACACCAAGCTCTGTAAGTTATTAGAAACTGACTAAAACCCAACTTGAGTGCCTCTGTTGCCATTTGTTGGGATCAGTTATTCTACAGTGTACGAAAAAAATTGGTTGTTTTGTTTCTCTTCGATTTGTTATTTATATATATTTTTTTTAGTTAAAGTTGATTCATTAATTCAACTTGTTTTTAGAATTCATTTTGTTTATTTGTTTTAAATACAATTCAATTTTTTCTAATTCGGATCGATTCAAAACATTTTCAAATACATTTCGAATAAAAAAGAGGAATCACCGTTCTAAGATACTAATCAGAAAGTCTCCTCACCTGATCCAAAGCCAAGAGTGCTAGCAATGTATGGAATGATGCAAAATGAAGGAAAAACATTCTGGACAGCCGCACTCCAAAAATAAATAGCTTTTATTGTAAAATAAAAAAAACACACAAAAAGCATGCCACAGCAGACGGAGTAAAAAGCTGACATGTTTCACACCAAACTTTAGTGTGTATTCATAGCTTACATTTAAAATAGTTTTCGAATTTAAATTTTTTTCGAATTTGAATTTTTTTTGAATTGCAATTGTTTTTCAATTTCCAAAGAGAATAAAATAGAATTGAAAATAAAGGACTAGAGTAGAATACAATAGAATAGAATAGAAAATAATATAACAGAAAATACAAGAATATAATTTAATAGAGTAAACCAAAACAAAATAGACAATACAAGAAAGAATAGAATGTAATTGAATATAATAGAAAGGAATATAATAGAGTAAAAACATAATAGAATAAAATGGAAATATTATTATTTTCTTTTGAAATTCGAATAGAATAGAAAATAAGAGGATTAGGACAAAAAACAATAGAATAGAAATAATATAACCATTTTCCAAATTTAAAATGGAATCATTTGGAATTTGAATGGAATAGAAAATAACACAATAGTATAGAAAAAACAACAGAATAGGATGAATATGACCATCTTCCTAAACTATCTATTTTCTATTTTATTTAAATTTGAATTATTCTATTTAAATTTTGGGAAATGATTATATTCTTTCTATTCTAATCTATTCTATTCGATTTTTTTTAAATTATACTATTTTCTAAATTTGTTTATTCTTTTCTATTATATTATTTAAATTTGTATTCTATTCTTTTCTATTCTATTCTATCATATTTGTTTCCATTAAAATGTGTTCTATTTAAAATTTGAATTTCAGAAGATGGTTATATTCTTTCTATTCCATTGTTTTTTTTCAACATGATTCTGTTATTTTCTATTCTATTCTAATCTATTATTTTCTATTCTATTCAAATTCAAAATGTATATATTAGAATTTTGGGACATTTTTATATTATTTATATTTTATTCTATTCTATTCTATTGTTTTTCTTAATACGATTCTTTTCTTTTCTATTATAGTCTATTTTATTATATTCCTTTTTTACTATCCTATTCTTTTCTTTTCGTATGTATTCAAATTCAAATGTATTCTATTTAATATGGTTATATTCTTTCTATATTATTCTATTCTATTTGTTCTCTTATATTCCAGTCTATTCTGTTCACTTATTTTCTATTCTATTTTGTTCTGTTTACTCTCTTATATTATATTCTTTTATTTTCGGTTATATATTTTTTTTTCTAAATTCCTTTATTTTTTATTTAATTTTATCCTCTTTGGAAATTGGAAAACGATTTGAATTCAAAAACTTTTTAAATTTAAATTTATAAACCATTCAAATTTAAAAACAGGGGAGCTGTCAAGTTTGAGTAGGGATACTTCCCTTTTTATTTTTTATTTGTTTGGGGCATTGGCTCATTTCCCTTATGTCCCCTATGGCAATGCCTAGCTTTCCATGCCTTTCAGTTGACAATAGCTTGATTATTAGCCTTACAAAATGGCAACATTGAAAGATCCCCCCAATAGACTTCATTGCAGTTCACTGTACACTTTCCAACTTTGAATTCTAAGCAAGATTTATGAAAAAGTTTGCAGATCAAACCCAGGCAGATTCATCCATTGTTAGTGCCTAGGCACATTCATATATTAGGATAGTGCAGGAGCAATTCAGGACACAAAGTCAAGCTTTAAAGGGATACTATGGGTTCAGTTTTTTTTAACCACTTCCATACCAGGCACTTACGCACCTTCCCGCCCAAGCCAATTTTCAGCTTTCAGCACTGTCGCAATTTGAATGACAATTGCGCGGTCATGCTACACTGCACCCAAACAAAATTGGCGTCCTTTTTTCCCCACAAATAGAGCTTTCTTTTGGTGGTATTTGATCACCTCTGCGTTTTTTTTTTTTTTGTGCAACAACTAAAAATAGAGCGAAGATTTTTTAAAAAAAATAACGTTTTTATTTTTTTCTGTTAATTTTTTTGTAAATGAGTATGTTTTCTCTTTCAATTATGGGCACTGATATGGTGGCACTGATGGGCACCGATGAGGTGGCACTGATGGGCACCGATGAGGTGGCACTGATGGGCACCGATGAGGTAGTTCTGATGGGCACCGATTAGGTAGCACTGATGGGCACTGATAGGCGGCGCTGGTATTGGGCACTGATGGGCACTCATGGGCGGCACTGATGGGCACTCATGGGCGGCACTGATGGGCACTCATAGGCAGCACTGGGCACTCATAGGCAGCACAGATGGGCACTCATAGGCGGCACAGGTGGGCACTCATAGGCGGCACAGGTGGGCACTGATAGGCGGCACAGGTGGGCACTGATAGGCGGCACAGGTGGGCACTGATAGGTGGCACAGGTGGGCACTGGTAGGTGGGCACTGGGCATGGATTGGCACTGTGGGGTGGCACTGACAGACACTGGGGTGGCACTGATGATCACTGAGGGGTGGCACTGATGGATCAATGTTGCCAATCAGTGCCCATGTGTGGGCACTGATTGGCATAATTTTTTTTTACTGCCCCCCTTTTTTTTTTTTTTGTCATTTTTTTTTTTTTTTTTGTCATTTTTTTTTTCCGTCGGCGGCTCTTCCTGTTTACATCGTGATCAGCCGTGATTGGACACGGCTGATCACGTGGTAACGAGGCTCCGCCGGAGACTCGTTACCGAGATCGGAGGTGCAGGGTGTCAGACTGACACCCCGCATCACCGATCGCCGCGCTGCGCGCCCGCACGGGCGCGTGCGGCATGAAATCGTGCAGGCCGTTTGAGAACGGCCTGTCACGATTTCATAACCACTTCCCGGCCGTAAATCGGCTATTGGCCGGGCGGGAAGTGGTTAAATAACAAACACGTCATACTTACCTCCACTGTGCAGTCCGTTTTGCACAGAGTGGCCCCGAACAATCTCTTTTGGGGTCCCAAGGTGGCTCTCGCGGCTCCTCCCTGCAATAGATAACCCCCTTTGGGAAGCTCTATCCTGAGGGGGTTACCTTGCAGGCGCGCTCCCGTGTCATACACTCAGCGTCCTTAGCCAAGTGTATGACTCGGCCCCAGTGGCTGCGTCATTGAATATGATTGACAGCAGCGAGAGCCAATGGCTGCACTGCTATCAGTCTATCCAATGAAGAGCCGCAAAGCTGTGGGGAGAGAGATGCGGGATCGCGCCCACTGAAATTTGGGGCTCAGGTAAGTAAAACGGGGAGCTGGGTTGGCCAGGCACAGAAAGGTGTTTTTTCACCTTAAATCATAGGATGCATTAACCACTTAGGACCAGACCATTATGCAGTTAAAGGACCTGACCCGTTTCAGCGGTTCGGCGCTGTGTTGCTTTAACTGACAATTGCGCGGTCGTGTAGCTCCCAAACAAAATTGGCATCCTTTTTTTCCCACAAATACATATCTTTTGGTGGTATTTGATCACCTCTGCGGTTTTTATGTTTTGCGCTATAAACAAAAATAGAGCGATAATTTAAAAAAAAATATATATTTTTTACTTTTTGCTATAATAAATATCCCCAAAAACATTTATATACATTTTTCGTCAGTTTAGGCCGATACGTATTTTTCTACAAATTTTTGTTAAAAAAAATCGCAATAAATGTTTATTGATTGGTTTGTGCAAAAGTTATAGCGTTTACAAAATAGGGGATAGTTTTATGGAATTTTTATTAATATTTTTTTTTCTACTAGTGATAGCGGCGATCAGCGTTTTTTTTTGTGACTGCAACATTAGGGCGGACACATCGAACACTTTTGACACATTTTTGGGACCATTGTCATTTTCACAGTGATCAGTGCTTAAAAAATGCACTGATTACTGTGAAAATGACAATGGTAAGGGATTAACCACTAGGGGCGCTAAAGGGGTTAAGTGTGTCCTATTGTGTGTTTCTTACTGTAGAGGGATGTGGCTGGACATGTGACGTCACTGATCGTCGTTCCCTATGACAGGGAACCAATAATCAGTGACAAGCCACAGAGAAGAACGGGGAAGGTTTGTTTACACCTCTCCCCATTCTTCAGCTCCTATGACCCGATCGCGGGACACCGGCAGCGACCGGGTCCACAGGTCCCGCGGGCGCGGTCATGGAGCTCAGGACTTGTTCGCGAGTGCCCTGCCGGCGTTGCGTGCACGTGACCCACGGCTGGGCTCTTAGGCCTTGTACACATGATCAGAGCGGTCTGATGAGACTGGTCTGACGGACCGTTTTCATCAGACAACTCTGAACTTGTCTGATGGTCTGATGTGCGTTCACACCATCGGACCAAAATCCGATCAGACCAGAACGCGGTGACGTAGAACACAACGACGTGCTGAAAAAACGAAGTTCAATGCTTCCAAGCATGCGTCGACTTGATTCTGAGCATGCGCAAGTTTTTGGTCCGATGCTTTTGTGTACTAACCATCGAACCTGTCCGACGGACGGGTGTCCATCAGACAGGTTTTAAAGCAAGTTTTAAAACTTTGGTTCGACGGACAACGGTCTGATGGGCCGTACACACCATCGAACTGGTCCGATGAAACTAGTCTGCAGACCAGTTTCATCAGACCGGTCTGATCATGTGTACGCGGCCTTAAAAGCGCCTGTGCCCAGCTGTGCCCTTTTGCCGATGCATATTGGCGTGAAGGGGTCCTCAAGTGGTTAAGGTGAAAAAACATGAGGGTTTACAACCCCTTTAAAAGCATTCCTTTGACAATGTTAATATCTATAGATGTTCCTTATGACCTAAAAATAAATCAAAATTTTTTGAGTTCAGGTCCAAATATTTGTTGTAGACGGGCAAAGGAATGTTTTTTTTTTAAACATCCGTCATGAATACCCGTGGACTGGAAAGGGGTCTGGCACTTGTACTTTTATTTTCAGATACAAGCGCCCAGAGGCGATTTACTTCGCATGTGCTGCGCTATATAAGTTTTCATTCATTCATTCATTCATACCATGTAAGTGCATAATTTAATACATTGATTTATTTTATATTCCCCTTGTCGTTTCCTTTGATTTACTTTTGTTCATAACTGATGAGCTGCTTTCAGTGTCCTACTTCAATGACTGATAATTTAATCATGCTGCTTTTTACAGTATATGGGCATAGTTCCATCACCTAAACCGGTTCCTTTTTACCAGTGCCAATGCAATATAGTTGCCATGAAGGAATACTTTCACACTGTGAGTCTGTTAGTGAAACCTCTGATCAAGATCTGATTTAAAGTAGCCAAGATTTTTTTTAATAAGGATAAAGAAAAATAAAAGTTACCAAAAAAAGTCCTTGAAAAGTTGACATCTTAAATAAACCATGAAAAATGGTAATGGCTTTCTTGCTTTCTCTTGAATGCTATTCAGATTTTTTTTTCTGAAGTAAACTTTCCTGCCTAGACTCTTTTTTGATTGATCAGAGGATTTATAAAGATTGTAAAGTTTGCACTGCAGCATGATTGGAAATGTAGTCCTAATGGGTAAACAGAGTCTGCTAAGAATTCACAGAGCCATTTCATTTCCAAACTTCTATTAGAATTGATTTTTCTTTACAGGGATAGCATTATAAACAGGTTTGGTTACGTTTTTACTGTCTTTTAAATGGACAGTATGTTCTAAAAAAGAAAACTCAAGACTATTTTTAAAAGTTTGATACTTGCTCAATATACAATCTTATGCCGCGTACACACAATTGGAATTTCCGATGAAAAAAGTCTGATGGACTTTTTTCATCAGACATTCCAATCGTGTGTGGGCCCCATTGGACTTTTTTCCATCTGTGTTTAGAAATTGTTTGTTTTTTTCCGATGGCCAAAAAAAAAAACGATAGGATGTTCCTATTGTCTGTTTGCAACTCCAATGGAAGAAAAAACCCATGCATGCTCAGAATCAAGTCGACGCATGCTCAGAAGCATTGAACTTAAATTTTCTTGGCTCGTCAACGTTTTTTGTTACCGATATTTGGACAGTAGGAATTTGGTCTGACTGTGTGTATGCAAGACAGCTTGAACGACAAAAAATTCCATAGGATTTTAGGCCATCGGAAATTGGAGATTTTCCTAGCTGGTGACGGAAAATATTAGTTATATGAAGACAGGAGGCGAGTATCTTGCATTAACTTTCTTTACTAATGCTCATAGCAGAAAACAGAATTCAATACTTTAAAAAGAAAAATTTTACAAAGAGAACTTTACTACAAATCCCAGAATCCCTGAGACCGGAAACCCCTCCCCCAGGAGATCCTATATAACGTCTGCATGAAACCAGGAACTTCCTCTTTCTGGATGCGAATACTCCAGGTGTAACTCCAACTGCTGGAACAAAAAAGTCCAAACCTTCCGCGTCCATCCGGGCCGGAATTCTTGAACCACTGAGAACAGCCTCTAGGCTTCACGAATCCTGGCGCAGAGCTTCGTCTCCCAGAGATCTTCAACAGATAACGCTTTAATCTATAGCGCAATTAACTTCGACCCAACGGGGTCCAGAGGGCATCTTTGAACTGTGTCCAGAGTTATGTGTAAGGCATCAGTATCCTGAAATGATAAAGAATATGCATCATAGGGTGGGTAGGGTGGGAAGATACTCGCCTCCTGTCTTCATATAACTAATATTTTCCGTCACCAGCTAGGAAAATCTCCAATTATATTTCAGACAGGAGGCTCATATCTTGCATGTTTAAAGCACAGTCATAGATCATGCAACAGTATATATAACCCTACCACAAACGAGTGAGCCTACAGTCCTCTACATAACTACATGTACGTTAGATTCTCCCTGAAGGGCGAGGTAAGTACTAGCTGAGTCAGAGTATCACGATCAAGAATTCAGTACCGATAGAGAGACATGATTTCCTGGTCTAAAGTAGAACTCGCGAAAGGTCGATTCGGACGACCAGTCGGCCGCTAGTAAAAGGTCTGATAGAGAGCACCCTGTGGAAAAGACCTTAGTGGCCATGGCCCCCCTGGTCGAGTGTGCGCCGAAAAGAGAGACATCTATCCCCGCCATGTCCATGACCGCACGCACCCATCTAGCCAAGGTGGCTGAAGTCACCGGATGGTGTGGTTGCACAAATGAGATTAGAAGTTGTGAAAACCTAGGAGGGCGAAGATGCGCCGTGAGATTTTCGTAGGCTTGCAGGCATCGAACCACACATAGTCGAGGATGGGTCGGGAAAAAAGGGTAGAAAACCGAGTGCAAGTGGGTTTTTGTCCTGCGTACTACTGAGAATCTCACTCCTTCTGGAGAAAATTGCCGTCTGGAAACATCCAGGGCTCTCACGTCCGAGACGCGTTTGATAGAGATTAGGCATAGAAGAGTAGTGAGTTTCAGAGATAACAGTTTTAGGGAAAGGAGGTCATTGTCTTCCCAGGAAGAAAACAATCGAAGAACCTTGGAAACGTCCCAAGTGGAGGAATAACGTGGCCGGGGAGGTCGGTTGAATTTTGCGCCGCGGAGAAGGCGACACACCAAAGGATGTTTCCCTACAGGGAGGGAATCGACCGGGCAGTGATATGCTGAGATGGCGGATCTATAGACATTCAAGGAGCTATATGCCTTGCCCGAAGCGTAGGACTCCGCGAGGTAATTTACAATCGCGGAGACAGGGGCCTGAATGGGATCAATTTGTCGTTGATCACACCAACGAGCCCACAGCCCCCAGGCATATCGATAAGCCGATCTAGTCCCTGGGGCCCAGGCCAAGGCGAGGAGGTCTCTAGCTGATTCTGAAAGTCCAGTACTAGATTCTGGCAGCCCGATACCAACCATGCGAGGAGGGGAAGATTGCCCTCCAGCAGTAAAGGATGTGGACCCTTGGAGGGATTGGACAGGAGGTGAGTCGAGTGGGGAAGAAGCCTGGGGTAGTCGACCGACATCCCTAAGGCCAGAGGGAACCATGGTTGGGTCGGCCACCAAGGAGTGATCAGGACCACTGTGGATCCCAGGTTGACCACCTGGAGGAGTAGCCTGGTGATCATGGAAAAGGGGGGGAAAGCGTAATGTGGGCCGTCTGGCCACCATTGAAGGAACGCGTCTACAGCCACGGCTTCCGGGTCCGGTCTCCAACTGTAGAAACTCGGCAGTTGTCGATTGAGCCGGGAAGCGAAAAGGTCCATATGCAAAGGACCCCAGAGGTCGTGTAACGCCAGAAACACAGATCTGTCCAGGGTCCAATCGCTGGAATCGGACAGATGACGGGAGTTCCAATCTGCTACCCAATTGGATACTCCCGGGATGTACTCCGCTACGGGGGAAATATTGCGAGAGAGACAGAAATTCCAAAGTTCGGAGGCAATATCCGCCAATTGTTTGGATTTCGTGCCTCCTAAACGATTGATATATTGCACCGCCGCTACGTTGTCTAAACGTAAGAGAGCGCAACAATTGGATCTCTGCGAGAGAAAACTCTTGACGGCGAAAAATGCCGCCAGGAGTTCCAACGCGTTGATGTGGAGAGGAGACTCTTCTACGGACCACGTCCCTCCTGTGGAGTCCGGGCCGCAGCGAGCTCCCCAGCCTAGGCGACTGGCGTCTGATTCCAGGACAATGTCCGGGCGGGGGCTGAAGATCGTTTTCCCATTCCATTCCAGGGCATGGTGGAGCCACCATCGGAGCTCCGCTTCCGAATCCGGACAAAGGGTGATTTTGTCCGAGTACCGAAGACCTCGACGCAAATGAAGGGCACCTAGACGTTGAAGGGCTCGGTAATGAAGGGGCGCAGGGAAAATAGCCTGAATGGAAGACGACAACAGACCGACTATCCGGGACAGGAGTCTGAGAGATATCTGCCGTTTGTGCAAAACCGTCCTGATTTCCTTCCGAATCAGAGCCATTTTGTGGTGTGGTAAGCGTAAAACCGCTTGTCTGGTGTCCACCGAGAACCCCAAGAATTCCATCTCCTGAGCCGGAGATAGTATGGACTTCTTGTGGTTTAGGAGAAAACCTAGACCTTCCAGGAGAGATATCGCCCAACATTTGTGTGTTTCGGCTTGAGACTTCGTGCGAGCCATAATGAGAAGATCGTCTAGATAAATTATCAGACGTACCCCCCTGCGACGCAACATGGCGATAACCGGTTTCATTATCTTGGTAAAACACCAAGGGGCCGCTGAAAGGCCGAAGGGAAGGCAGGTAAACTGCCACGTATGTCCCCGCCATCTGAATCTCAGATACTTTTGGGAGGATCGGTGCATAGGAACCGTCAGGTATGCATCTTTTAAATCTATCTTTACTAGCCAATCCCCCTGGACAAGAAGGTCCCTGAGCATATGGATACCCTCCATCTTGAAGTGGCGATAGACCACGTATTGGTTCAGATTTTTTAGATTTATTACCGGACGATATCCACCATCCTTCTTTCGAACCAGGAAAAGGTTGTTTATGAACCCCGGAGACTCGGGGTCTACCTCTATGACAGCGTGTTTTGCGATCAGGTCTTGTAGTTCTAAGTCTATGAGGTTCCTGTTGTGTTCTGAAAAATGAATGGGGTGCGGGGTCCCCGTCATGGTAGGTATAGTCATGAAGTCTATCTGGTAACCCTGAATTGTGGACAGAATCCAATCGTCTGCCGTAATCATGAACCAGGCATGGGTAAAATGTTTCAGTCTGCCCCCTATTGGTATGTGAGGGTGGTATGGGACACTCACCGGTAGGAGGTCGGGATCTCGGGAAGCCCCTGCCGCCGCGGCTCCTCCATGGACGTCCTCTAGGGGGGAAGAATGGTGCCGGTTGTGCAAGGGTGGTAGTATATTGCTGGTGTGTTGGCGTAAAGGCCTGATTGGGGGCCCTTGAGAAGGCCCTATAGTAACCAGCACGGCCGGCAGAGCGGCCTCTACCTCTGCCGGCCTTGGCAAAAACCCGGGTACCTGAACCGGATTTCTTCAGGGACGACTGGGCCTTGTCCAGGCTATTGAACAGACCCACAAATTTATTAATATTTTTAATTAGGTCCTCCCCAAATAGGAGACCCTCAGCCGAGGGACCTGGCTCAGACTCTGCTAGATGAGAAAGCTGTGGGTCCAGCTTCATCAAAAGAGACCTGCGCCGTTCTATGGCACAGGTCGTGTTGGCTGAGCCTAGAAGGCATATGGCCCGCTGGGCCCAACCCCGTAACTGCACTAGATCTACCGGTTCATCGGTGTTGGCCGCCTGTTCAGACAGGTTCAGGATCTTTGTTAAGGGTCCCAGCAGGTCTAAGATGCGATCCTGGATCGACTTAAAGGAGCGTTCAATGCCCTTTTTAGCATATTTCCCTGTTTTTGTCAGGTACTTAAGCAGGATCGGGTCAATCTCTGGGGTGACTGCCGCTTTATGGGGTACGAATGGCCTGGGACATTCTGCCCTTAGTTTATTTTGGTCTTTCCTATCAAGGATCTTCCTGACCCAATGTTCCACATATTGTGAAACTTGCGGAATCGGGGCCCAGTCCCCTGACCTAGGGTGTGTGATACTTTCGGGATTAAAGAAAGGTTCACCCAGAGAGTCCAGAATAGTTGTGGACTGCAATTGTGAGTTGGTTTCCGTTTCAGGAACCATGTACCCAGCATCCTCCATTTCCGCATCGGAATCGTCCGATGAAAGGATCAGAGATCCGTCAGGTGACTCCTCGTCTGATTCCTCGTTAAACGAGTCCGGTTTAACCCGGTGGGCAGAAATAAATTTTTTATTAGTGATCTCCTTGTTTGTCAAGGGTCGTTCATTGTTCGGATGTCTGGGTCGGCAGGCCGTGGAGGGTCCTGCCTCAAGCATGAGTTTTACTTCCCCTGCCGGGGAGTCGGTGTGGGTCAACAAATGTTTCCTCTTGCAAGAGGCTTTTCCCACTTTCATTGCCTCAGGGTGAGGTAAGATGTTGGTCACAGTGGCAGCTAATGCTGCTTGAATAGAATTATTAATGATGTCCTGAATTTGAGCAGCTGTGAGCAACTGAGGGGTCTCAGGGGTGATACCCTGATCTGCTCCATGTGAAGCTAGGTTCCTAGAACCTTCTGCCATGTTAGTAGTAAACAAGGAATTTTGCTCAGGCAAACCGTTTTCTACAGACCACTGATTACAGTGCTCCGTCTATTCAATAAACTGCCTGAGGTGAAATATGTGTGTGTAAGTCTACCGTGCCCTGATAGTGGTCACGCTATCAGGGAGAATATGAATCCAGCAGCCAAGCCCGCACAGCACCTTCCCCTAGTAGATCAGCCGCTGAATGCAGCGGTGAAGAGCGGTGGGCAGGTCCTGTGTTCGGCGCGTCGCGGTGACGTCACCGGAGCGCTGCCATTGGTCGAACGAACGCGGGTATACTAGGAGAGAGAGAGTCTGTGATCGGCCCGCCCCCTCCTACAAGAAGGGCGCGAATCGCCCTGAGGTATATAGTTCAAAGGACATACGCGCAAGCGGGGGGGGGAAAGAAGGGGGGGGGGGGTAACACAGCCTAAAGGCGTTTGAAGCGCCAGTAAAACGAAGCGCAGCCGCGCCTTACAATCGAATAAACAATACAATTTACAATACAATTTACACCATAGACAAAAAGCAAGAATATGAGGTACTTAACTGGCCATGAGCAGAAAGAAAGAGGAAGTTCCTGGTTTCATGCAGACGTTATATAGGATCTCCTGGGGGAGGGGTTTCCGGTCTCAGGGATTCTGGGATTTGTAGTAAAGTTCTCTTTGTAAAATTTTTCTTTTTAAAGTATTGAATTCTGTTTTCTGCTATGAGCATTAGTAAAGAAAGTTAATGCAAGATATGAGCCTCCTGTCTGAAATATAATTCCGATTGTGTGTAGGGGTTGATTTACTAAAACTGGACAGTGCAAAATCTGGTGCAGCTCTGCATGGTAGCCAATCAACTTGTAACTTCAGCTTATTTAATTGCGTTTTGACAAAATTACCTGGAAGCTGATTTATTTCTCTGAAGAGCTGCACCAGATTTTGCACTCTCCAGTTTTAGTATACCCCTCAATGTCTTATTTTCTATATCAGTTTGGTGCAGCTCTGCATAGAGACCAATCAACTTCCAGTTTTTTTGTCAAAGCTTAAAGGGGTTGTAAAGGAAACTTCCAGCTTTGACAAAAAAACTGGAAGTTGATTGGTCTCTATGCAGAGCTGCACCAGATTTTGCACTCTCCAGTTTTAGTAAATCAACCCCACTGGCACATTATGGCCACCTTCAATCAGTTTGCACCTTTCAAAAAAACAAAGAACTTGGTCATGTGGCAAATAGCTAAATGTTTCTCTCCAAAGTGTAGATTGGAAATAAGAATGTAGAAACAGCAGAACTAGACACTTCAGATTATACAAGCAGTGATATAGAGTATGCAATAATGTGTAAACTGTGATAGTTACAGATTTCATGCAGCGTGTTCTTTCTGACTTTAACTTCTGGAGATATCTTTTCAACAAGTACAGTATTTCGAAGTATGGACATTCTATACAATTATTTTGTATAGGTGTCATAAGTGTGTCACATGCCTCCCCATTGACGATCGCTGCCCTACAAGTGTGGTACAAGAAGGGTCTACTTTCTATACTGTCCTCCGATCCATCACCGCTTACTTCCCTCTTCGATCACCCCGGATTACCTCTAGGACTAGGTTCTTATATGGCGGGCCCATACTCCCGCTCTACCTGGCCCGTAGCGAGCTCATTTATAAACCCCATTTCAGGCTACCCTGTATTACCTAAAGACCAACGTAATTGGCTCACAACTCTACAATTGTCATCCTTTTGTTCTGACCTATTCTCTTCCTCTCAGACTCATAGACCTCTTACAACATTTGAGAAGTTGTGCTCTCTCTCAGAAACACCGAAAAATTTACTCCATGTATAGCTTGCTACACACACTAATACATGATCGACCCCCCCCCCCCTTACACGGAGAAGTGGTCCACGGATCTAGAAAGGGATTTCAACACTACGGACTGGCAGAAGTCCTATTACTTCACACATAAATCCTTTATCTCCTGTTATTCTCAGGAGAAAAACTTCAAACTCCTCTCTCGTTGGTACAGAGACCCTCTTTCTTTAAATAAAATATTTTCATCTATACCCCCTACATGTTGGAGATGTGGCACAGCAATCGGTAGCTACCTTCATATATGGTGGTCGTGTCCGGCCATTCAATCGTTCTGGTCTCAGGTCTTTACCATATATAGTGAGCTCTATAGTGAGCAACCCCTGACTATAATCAACCCCTGACACCCTCACCCGAAATAGCATTATTGTCCATGTTACCTGGTTCTATAACATCACAGAAAGGCACTTTATTAAGTTTTTTTTTATCAGCCGCACGACAACTTATTCCAATGTTCTGTAAATCTTCTACTACCCCTCCATTATCACTATGGGTCTCTTCGGTTAACGATATCATGCGAATGGAGGAGATGTTAGCCCTGGATTCTGACACATATGATAAATTTAAGTTCCTTTGGCTGCTTTGGATTGATTACTCTTCATCTGATTCATTAAAAACTTTATTGACACCTCAGACCAAACCCTGATACCCTGCTCAGGTTGCCCTTTTCACAAATGGAATGTAGTTCGGCCAGCTCGGTCTTCGATTCTTCTTTTCCCTCTTCCCCTCTAATCTTTTTTTTTTTCTCCTTTTTTCTTATCTCTTTTCCGTATTCTTATAAAATTATACCTTGTAAATGATCATCTATAGCCTTAATGATCTTTGTTTTTTCAGTTCTTCTTGAAACTACATGATGAAAATTGTTGAATACTCAACATAGATAAGTTTGTTACATTACTGTTAAACTTATGTCATGTTATTTAACAAAACATTTTATGTCAACATGTTACACTCAATATTGTAAACGCTTGTTATTATTTGTGCTATGTTTTACTATTAAAATAAAAATATATATTTACCACTAAATAGCTTCCTTTACCTTAGTGCAGTCCTCCTTCACTTACCTCATCCTTCCATTTTGCTTTTAAATGTTCTTATTTCTTCTGAGAAATCCTCAATTCCTGTTCTTCTGTCTTTAACTCCACACAGTAATGCGAGGCTTTCTCCCTGGTGTGGAGAAAGCCTCTTGAGGGGGGAGGGGGTGAGCAGGCAAGTCAGGACACTCTCTACTTTGCAGATAGAGAAATGAGCATGTGTTAGTGTGTGCCTGACACTCCTGCTCGCCCCCTCAAGAGGCTTTCTCCACACCAGGGAGAAAGCCTCACATTACTGTGTGGAGTTAGAGACAGAAGAACAGGAAGTGAGGATTTCTCAGAAGAAATAAGGACATTTAAAAGCAAAATGGAAGTATGGGGTAAGTGAAGGAGGACTGCACTAAGGTAAAGGAAGCTATTTAGGGAGAAAAAAAAATCCTTTACAACCTTTTTAAATAAACAGGCTGAAGATAAAAGTCGGTTGGCTACCATGCACAGCTGCACCATATTTTGAACTCTCTAGTTTTAGTAAATCAACCCAATTGTGTTTTAATACAAGACAATGGGGTTTATTTACTAAAGGCAAATCCACTGTGCACTACAAGTTCTCTATATAAGGTGGTGAGTCATTACACTGCCCGTTTGACAATGTCACATATGACAAAACGTGTTTGGTGGAGGGTACGTGCTGACGTCACCATGCTGTTTACTATGAGGACAGGCTTTTGATTGTTTTGCCGGCCGACTTTAATTTTTACATGCAAACTTTTATTTTATCTATGTAATTGCAATACTTATTTTTTTATATTAAAACCTATTAGACTGTATTATGCTATGGTCAGTCTTTTCTTTCTGGGTAATTTTCTGGGCTCATGGCCACAGACTCTATAGACACTGACAGGGGTAGATCTGCAGTCATCCAGCCTGTGTTACTGGGTTTTTCAGTATTGATCATCATTTCAAGCTAAAGGCCTTGGCTGGGCTATAGCCACATGCCTTTTGTGCTTGGCATCCAGTAAGCCGGTCTTTCTTAAGGTGGTGGGGCACTTTTTTGTTTGAAGTCAATGTGGTGCCATTGAGAAGAGGATTGACTTCCCTAACATGGATCATTAACACGCTGTTCTCTGCCTTGATTGGGACTTTGCAGCACAGCTTCTATTTTTTATCTTACAAGTGCACTACAAGTGCACTTAGACATGCAGTCACTGTAGATTCAAGGAGGACATGCAAGAAAAAAAAAAACATGTTTTTTTGTACATTATTGGATGATATAAATCAGCAGAGCTTCCCCCTTGTTTTAGATCTTCCCCTCAGATCTACAGTGACTGCACTTCCAAGTGCACTTGTAGTGCACTTGTAGTGCCCAGTGGATTTGCCTTTAGTAAATCAACCCCATAGTCTTTGTTACTGTCAAAGTGATATAATCACTCTTTAATATGTCCCTGACAAGTAAAGACTGGCCAACTCTAATGTGATGGGGCTGACTGTAATGTGATAGGACAACTGTAATATAAAGGGGGAACTCTGACATAATGAGATCTGACTCTGATATAATGGGGGACTGTGATGTGAAGGGGGACTCTGGTGTGATGGATATCTTATGATCTGAATGGGGGCTTACTCTGCTGTAATGGAGGAGACTATTGTGTGAAAGGGACTGACTCTGATGTGAAAGGTGATTTTGATGTAAGGAAGGGACTCTGATATGATGGGGGAAGGACTATAGTGCAATAGGGGCTGACTCTGATGTGATAGGGGACTCTGATGTAAAGGAGTGGCATGGGTGTGATGGAGGGACTCTGATGTCAAGAGATGTTTCAGATGTAATGGGGGACATTGATGTAAAAGGCTTCATTTCCTGATTCCCTTATTGAAAATGGCAGAGGCAGCACCCGAGAGCCGAGCAATAGCTCAGCTTCGGGTGCCAACATCGCGGGCACGCTGGATAGATAACTGTCCTTATTTTAAAAGTCAGCAGCTGCACTATTTGTAGCTGTTGACTTTAAAAAAAATGGCGGACCTCCGTTTTAAGGGATTTTTTTTTCTAGGTGCATTATTTTACATTTAGAAACATTGAACTGCAGTTTTCACTGCTTTGACCGATCTTCCAGCAATGCCTCAAAATGCCTGACTGAAATATTCCCATAATGTTGCTATGATGTTGCTAAACAACGCTAATCATTACTGCTCACCTCCACCATCACAGGAGTGAGCTCTGAAATGCTGAGCTCAGGGCTACGGTGTCAGGGAAGAGAAAGAGAATGTGAAAGGGGTTCAATCGGAGAAAGAGCTCACTACTGCAATGGTGGAGGTGAGTAGTAATGAGTAGGCTTGATTTAGCAATGCCGTGGGAGTATTCCAATCAGGCTTTATGTAAATGATTGTATTTATGTAAATAGTATACACCTATAGCAATATTCAACCTTAGTCAGGGCGGCACAGTTTGTTTTAATATACAAGCACTCCTTTTGTAACGGTGAACTAACCCTTTAATCTGCACAATCTGCACTATGCTTAGATAAATTAATCGTCCTTCTCTACACACCCCTAAAGAAGGTTACCCCACAAAACGCGTCAGAAATAAAGAAGGTTTTCATGTATTTACCTATTTGGTCACATTCTTTGGAACTGTATATTTGAATTCAATATTCAATTTTTTTGATAAATATGTATAATTGTGAATAAAAACTATTTTATTACGTCAATATCCCATATATTTGGAATTGATACTATCAGTGCTTTAACCCCCCTGGCGGTATTCCCGAGTCTGACTTGGGGTTAGCTTTTTATGCTGCGATCGGTAACCCCGAGTCTGACTCGGGCTCGCCTCGCAGCTTTCACAGGCAGTGTTTACTTACCTTGTCCGTGGATCCAGCGATGCATCCACGCTGTGTGAGCGAGCGGGTGCTCGCTCGATTCACACAGTGTCCCAGTGTGCCACCGAGCTCCGTTCCCTGTGACGTTACGACACACGGGGGTGAAGAACGGCGCCATATTCAAAAATGTAAACAAACACGTTACATACAGTATACTGTAATCTTATAGATTACAGTACTGTATGTAACAAATACACACCCCCTTTGTCCCTAGTGGTCTGTCCAGTGCCCTACATGTTCTTTTATATAATAAAAACTGTTCTTTCTCCCTGCAAACTGTAGATTGTCCATAGCAACCAAAAGTGTCCCTTTATGTCAAAAATGGTTTTAGATCAGCTAAAAAACAGCGATAATAAATTATAATCACTTGCAGAATTGAACGATATCGATTTGTGGGGGAATTCGTCATAAAAAAAAAATAATGACAACGACAATTCTGGAACTGAGCAAATTTCAGTGATTTTGAGATGATTACATTATTGAATAATTTTTATTATGATTTTATTATTATTTGTTATAATTATTTATAATTATTTATTATATTATAATTTATCATTTTGTTTTAAAAAAAATGTCATACCCGGGATGCCTATTAGACTCGTGTTTGGTCAGATTTAAGTGAGTTATTCCTAAGAATTACAGGCCTACAGTATAAAACGCCAAATATCCTTGCAAATAATGGCACCACTTTCAGCACCTAAAATCTGAAAGAATCATACCGCCAGGAAGGTTTAAAGTCCACCCAGGGGAACCCTCTTTTTTCTTTTCTCATATATACTGGATGTGGCACAAGCATATATTTGCCATTCACCCCCCTTTCTTTAATCTGCACAAGCTCCGCCTCACTGACCATCAAAAAAGTCACTTTGTAATGAATAGAACATTAGAAAATTATTAAAAACTGTATATTTGCCAATAAAGTTCAATGAAAGTAATAAATAATGCATTCAGCGCATATTTGTAACATAATTGATTGATTTTTGTATATTTTTTTTATTAAGTTATGAGATATTTTTAATAATATAAAATATACATGTGTATTTTTTAAAGAAAGCTTTAGATAAATATTTTAAGAGCTGAGGAAATTTTTGTTTTTGCTGTTTCTTTAACCTAGCCATTACACCGAGTAGTACAGCCAGTTCAAATATCATTTATAATATGGTAAATAAGAAACTGAAACAGTTGGCCCTTGGCATGACATTTATTAAGAATAATTTCTAGCACATACTGCAATTTCTTTTTCAGCTGATACGATGTTTACCATGAATGGCTAAACAAAAGTTAGTTCTAAAGAACCAAGTTTCATCATGTATTTTTAAAAGTGGAAACTCTTAATAAAGCCAGAAAAAAGCTGTAATCTTTATTTATTTTTTCAAACATTCTGGTTTGTGTATCTCAAACCAATTTTTTCATGGTATAAGTTGTTATTAAAAGTGACATGAATGCAGCAAAAAGGTTGATACCCAGTAAGTGGCAAGAAACGGAGTGTCCCTTGGTATGGGAATGGATCGACGCAGTGGAAGAGACTTATATAAACTTAGAAGGGCATAGTCAAAATAAAAAATGGGATA
This sequence comes from Rana kukunoris, assembly GCA_029574335.1. Taxonomy (NCBI): domain Eukaryota; kingdom Metazoa; phylum Chordata; class Amphibia; order Anura; family Ranidae; genus Rana; species Rana kukunoris. The sequence goes on along the minus strand of CM056053.1, from coordinate 437,365,828 downwards.
ACTGGAGAGTATTTAAGAGATCATGGAGCTATGCAGAAAATCTACGGGAAGGCACTTAAAGATATACGCGAGTGAGTAGGAAAGAGAAGGTAAAGAGAAGGAAAAGGGGGCAAATAAAGGTGAGGTGGTGGGGGGGAGGGAGGAAGAGGGGGGGAAAAAGGTGAAACGTATTTTGTAGGATGAATAATATAAAAAATTTCCTAAGTTTAAAAAAAAATAAAAATAAATAAAGATCAGAGTAAAAGGAAAAGAAAAGGAAAAGAAAAAAAAAAGTGAAAAGAAAAAAAGGTATCTCTCACTAATGATGCGAAACCAAAACTAGAGATGCTAATAACTGGAAAAAATGAGCGTTGTAAGCACTCTATGAGGTCGAAGTCTGAAGAAAAAAAATAACAAAAAAAAAGTGACATGTCATGCTTTTCTGTCTTCAGCTTTATGTGGTGGAGATGTCAGAGGTCCCAGTGGCACAATTTTGTCTCCCGGTTACCCTGAGTTCTACCCAAACTCTTTGAATTGTACCTGGACAATTGAGGTGACCCATGGAAAAGGTAAATATGTCTTGATAGTATTGTGTTTATTGTTGATAGCATTATTATTGTGTTTATTGTGTTATGCCTGTTTAAAATTAACCATTGTTCTGACACTGTAAAATACAATGGATATTATAGAGAGCTAACAGCATGTACATGTATGTATACAGGTTTACTCCTCATTACAAGATGCTATGGAACTCTCAGTTATTCACTGTTTCCCCCCAAAACTCATAAGAGCAATATCTTGTTTTAAACACATACCAAAGAAAAAAAAACATGTGGTCTTATTTTAAGCCAACCATAAATGATGCAATTTTCTATGGGTTTAAGGAATGATAATTGCTTGATTTCCCCATCAACGCTGACTGTGTTGATGGGGGAATTGAGCACTTTTCTTTCCCTCCTACAGCGCCCTTTTGTTCTGCTGGAGGGATCACTGAGAGCCTTCCCCACTGGCAGAATTCAAAGTTCACTGCTGGCGGCTATAGCCGCCAACAGTGATCACATAAAAAAAAATAATCCAACAGACTGGTTGTACGGAAGCCTATCCATCTATCAACTTTAGTACAACCAGCCTGCTCACAGATGGATCGAATCTCGGCAGTCCCTGCTGAACTGTCCAACAATGGATCTATCTATGGTCGGATTTGCTTTAGTAAATGTAAATCTGGTTGCAACAGAATTGCACTTTGTTGCATAATTATTGTTGTGCTCAATGCTCTATCAAATATACATATAAATTATGTAAATTGTACAAAATTCATTTGTTTGAACTATTATTTATTATATTCTTTTAAAACCTACCAGAGAAATGTTTAGTAATGCATATTACTGTATATAAAACAAAAAACCGCGCTAGGAAACCCCCTCCCCCCAAAAGGACTACAGGCTGCAGCAAACGTGTGATAAACAGGAAACAATGGGATATAAAAAGCCGCGCCACACAAAGATTGATAACACCAGTGTAAGTGATGGTAAAATTAATATAACACTAAAGTCCATTAACGTCCATAATGATTGAAATAATGATGAATCTCGGAAGCGATCCTCTGTGAAGTGTCACCAAACGCACACACGTCAGAAGGTGCACCCACCACCACATGAATAAGCAGCTTACCAGAGGTCAGACTTATGCTAGCGTCTGACTATAACCCAGTCAACGGCCTTTAGATCCTTGAGGTTCCCACGATCAACACGAGTAGACCAGGAGAGGGACACTTCTTAAACTCCGGAAGAAAAGAAGGCGCATATAGCATAATTCCGTATCGAAAATTTATTATAAAAGGTAAAATTGTACTTACACAGCACATGTAATAAACGAGCATTAAAACCAATACAGGTATTGCCGGCCGGCATGCAGGAGCCCTTCCTCCTCAGCGTGGTGACGTCACTGCGTCGCCTCCCAGACGCGTTTCGTCACAAAGAGGACGTTTTCCCCATTGAAAACGTCCTCTTTGTGACGAAACGCGTCTGGGAGGCGACGCAGTGACGTCACCACGCTGAGGAGGAAGGGCTCCTGCATGCCGGCCGGCAATACCTGTATTGGTTTTAATGCTCGTTTATTACATGTGCTGTGTAAGTACAATTTTACCTTTTATAATAAATTTTCGATACGGAATTATGCTATGTGCGCCTTCTTTTCTTCCGGAGTTTAAGAAGTGTCCCTCTCCTGGTCTACTCGTGTTGATCGTGGGAACCTCAAGGATCTAAAGGCCGTTGACTGGGTTATAGTCAGACGCTAGCATAAGTCTGACCTCTGGTAAGCTGCTTATTCATGTGGTGGCGGGTGCACCTTCTGACGTGTGTGCGTTTGGTGACACTTCACAGAGGATCGCTTCCGAGATTCATCATTATTTCAATCATTATGGACGTTAATGGACTTTAGTGTTATATTAATTTTACCATCACTTACACTGGTGTTATCAATCTTTGTGTGGCGCGGCTTTTTATATCCCAATGCATATTACTGATTTGTGTTATGTGTTAAATACTGTTGCACTTACCTAATTAGTGTCTACAGTATATAAATGTTGGTAGCCAGTATGTTCTTCACTCCAGGGTGACTGTTATGGGTGGGAATTAAAATCTTTTTTACCTTCTCTCTCAGCTACTAAGTATCATGTTTTGCATACTTTTGTTCTTTGCTCTTGCTTCAACTCCATTAAGAGAATTGCACAGTGCATTAGGTAGCATCATGAAGAACAAGGCAGTTGATGGCATTGCATTGATTAGGAGCACTCATGTTGTGAAAGCTGTTACATTAAAAGAAGCTTAATTGGAACACAACCATCTTTTCTCTATATTGGTTCTGTGGATTACCTTTTATTTCAAAGTATTTCTTATGTTACTGTGCAGTGTTTACTGCATCATTGTTTTTGATGACCTGGCTTTTCCTACCACTTTCGAGGAAAACACTTTTCATTTTTTAATGAACCTTCACTTTATGTTTGTGTGTCTATAGAAAAGGGATCTAGAATTTCTCCTTGGTACATATGTGTAAAGTGTCAATTTAAAGCGGAAGTAAACCTATCCGTAAAACAGTTTCATTTCTGGCACATACCCGAAATGTAACACTCCCATTGGTTGTGTTCTCAACCAAACTGTGAAACCATCCAATGGCTGGTGTTAAAATCTGATCACACGTGCAGCATCATGGCACTTATACATTGAACAGAGGCAAAGATGGCAGCTTCCTTGGCTGAAACTGATAGGGAGGTTTACTTACACTTTAATGATAACAAAACATATCAAAATTCTGAAAAACTACACACGGACAGGTAACTGTCCAGCTGATCATGATGTAAACAGGAAAGGCTGGTAATCGGCTTTTGCTCACTCGTGTCTGTCAGACGCGAGTAGAGGAGAGCCGATCGGCTGCTCCTCTTACAGGGGGGGTTTGTGCTGATCGATTATCAGCACAGACCCCCCTAGGATGCCCACTTGACCACCAGGGATGCCCACTGGACCACCAGGGATTTCACTAGACCACCAGGGATGTAAAATAAAGGTATGCCACCCTAGACCACCAGGCATGATGCATAATGAATGCCAATCAGTGCCTGCAATGGATGCTAATCAGTGCCCACAATGGGCATCACTGATTGGCAGGCATTGTTTGTCACTGATTGGCATCCATTAGTACAACACATACGTTAGTGCCCATCTATGTCCATCCATGCCACCTATCAGTGCCCATCCATGCCGCCTATTAGTGCCCATCCATGCCGCTTATCAGTGCCCATACGTGCTGCCTATCCGTGCCCATCTGTGCCCATCTGTGTCGCCTATCCCTTCCCATCCGTGCCGCTTATCCCTGCCCATCCATGCCGCCTTTCCGTGCTGCCTATCCATGCCCATCTGTGCTGCCTATCCATGCCCATTCGTGCCACCTATCCATGCCGCCTATCAGTGCCCATCCGTGCCGCCCATCAGTGCCGCATATTGGTGCCCATCATCAATGCCACCACATCAGTGCCACCTCATCGGTGCCCATCAGTGCCACCTTATCAGTGCCAGTCAGTGCAGTACCATCAGTGCCCATTAGTGAAGGATAAAATGTACTTATTTACAATGTTTTATAACGGAAACAAACAAAAAAAAAATTCAGTCATTTTTTTATTTTTTTTGCAGAAAATAAAAATCCTAGAGGTGATCAAATACCACCAAAATAAATCTCTATTTGTGGGTACAAAATGATAAAAAATTTCGTTTGGGTAGCATGATTGCTCAATTGTCATTCAAAGTGCAAAAGCACTGAAAGCTAAAAATTGGTCTGGGCGGGAAGGTGTATAAGTGCCCAGTATGGAAGTGGTTAAGAACTAGCCTTACCATAAATGTTTGAACAGATAGTGTAGCGCTTAGTGAAATAATGTGATGCAAATGGATATAAATGGTGAATCCAAACACTCAATTGATAGAAATGGGTAAAAATAATAAACAATAGTAATAATCCGTATATAGGAACAATTAAATGTCCATAATGTGTAAAAAACGAAACGACACTGTCTAAACTAAGCTCTGTACACACGGTCAAGAATCTCGTCAGGAAATTTTTTTAGTTTTTCCCCGACAAGATTCTTGGCAAGGATCTGCCCAAGTGTACAGACTCTCCTTTCAAAAGAGCCGCGGTTCTCTTGAAGGGCAAGAACGCGGTGACGTCATTGTGTATGATGAGCATGCGATTGCCAAATTCGATGCCCTCGCTGCCATCTTGCTGCACCCTACCTATGCCTAGGAAGCTACCAGGCATGCGTCAAAGTCATTTCAAGCATGCGCGGGTTTCCACGGCGACCAGGTAAGTATACACACTCTCGGGTTTCTTGGCAAGAAAACTGCAGAGAATCTCACAACAAGAAAATAGAGAACATGTTCTCTATTTTTCTCGTCTAGATTCTGGGCAGTTTTCTTGTCGAGAAACCTGAAAGCCTTGTACACACGCTCGGTTTACTTGGCAAGAAAGCTCTGCCAGCAGTGTATAAGAGGCTTAAGAGTTCAAAGCTTCATATTGACATCAAGACAATGAAAAATGGTGAGCAAAAACGTGAAGGAACCACCGTCGATAAGTAGAAGGCTTACCAGAGCGTTTGAACCCAAAAAACATGCGTTCTACAGGTCAAACGAGCTTGCATTGTAACGCAACTCATGTTACTGGACAATTTGGAAACTCAAAATGGCTGGACCAGGATCGTCCAACTATCCACAGGCTAGGATATCCTTTCAGGGTGGTTTCGTGAGAGATGATGGTCAAATATCCATAATTGTGGTAAAGATGATTTAAAGAGAGGAGAACAGAAGGGGCCACACAGCGTAATTCCGTTTACACTATGTTCCCCAGACGATGTCCTAGGAGAAGATACGCGTCGGGAAGACTCTACTGCTGCCATATGTACTTTTAAAGTATTTGTCATATCTTCTAAATATAAGTTTTTTAACTACATTAAAGTATGTTTTACTATAAATGGAATTACGCCATGTGGCCCCTTCTGTTCTCCTCTTTTTAAATCATCCTTACCACAATTATGTATATTTTAACATCGTCCCTCATGAAACCACCCTGCAAGGATATCCCCATCCTGTGAATAGTTGGGTGATCCTGGTCCAGCCATTTGGAGCTTCCAAAGTGTCCAGTTACATTAGTTGCCTTACAATACAAGCTTGTTTGACCCATAGAACGTTTTTTGGGTTCAAATGCTCTGGTAAGCCTTCTACTTATCGGTGGTGTTTCCATTCACTTCAGTTATTTTTGCTAACTGTTTGTTCATCGTCTTAATGTCAATATGAAGCTTTGAACTCTTTTCTTTTTAAACAATGTCATTTCAGTTTTTACACATTATGGACATTTAATTGTTCGTATATACGGATTATCACAATTGTTTATGGTTTTTAGCCATTTTTATCAATTGAGTGTTTGGATTCACTATTTATATTCATTTGTATTATGTTATTTCACTAAGCGATACACTATTTGTTCCTATATTGTTTTTGCTATTATCTAATTGTTGTGTTAGCTGCTACTTTGAAGGGCAGCACTAAATAATTTTTTACATTACCAAAAATGATGGACTTTAATGGTACAAACAAAAGGCAAGACATACAAAAATAAAATAAAATAAATGATTTTATACAAAAATATACAATGATAAAAACAAGTTGTTCCAACAACCTCTGAATAGAGATCCGGCCAATCAAAATACCCCATGTAGGATTAAGGACACAGACACTTTTGTACAGGTATACTAAGCAACATAATATTGGAGGTGTACAGGTCCCAATCCAGTGGTCAATGTGTTTCACATATAGTGTAGCTTCCTTAGGAATGTCTAGTGTGGAGTATCAATCAGAATGACTGGGCGTAATATGCCGCTCAAACAAGTCTTGGGGGGTCTCAGACCAAACATATTCCCTGGAATGACATGGGTATATACCAGAAGTTTAATAGAGTGCATCTAACCACATTCATCTTGCTCATATAGTATGACAATTATGCCCAAGTGAGAGGGATGGCAAATTATTGCCATGTGGGTTTTGATTAATTTGTACACTCCTGACGAAGCTCTTTTTCACGAGCGCAAACATTTGTTGTTTGTTTAGCACCTTTTTCCTTTATTTCTTTTTTTGGAGGGTACACATGTTTTTTGTAGGATGGTGACCTGCTACTCCATTATTTCCTTTGTTAATACTTGAAATGATTGTAGCCGTATTAGTGCAATTGTGACAGAGAAAATTGAGTACTGTCTGTGAAACTTTTTTTATTTGCACTAACATACAATTTTTCAGGACAAGCTTTTGGGGTGTTACCGCTTCTTCAAGGTCCAAGCAGTACCCAGTATCGAGTATTGCTTGGACATTGAAGAAGGGGTAACACCCCAAAAGCTTGTCCTGAAAAATTCTATGTTAGTGCAAATAAAAAAAGTATCACGGACAGTACTCAATTTTCTCTTCCTTTGTTAATGGCAGTATTATTTTGAGTGGTTTCACCTAATTCATACCCTTGGGCTATTTTTGTGGGAGGGGAATTTCTGGAGGTGAAAAAATTAATTTATACCGATCACCTCAGCAGTAACCCAAACCCACAGTGTGTTTATATTTCCCCTGCAGTATTAAAATATATTAATGGGGCTGACCAACTAGTGGCGTAGATGAGCTATTTGTCACCACAGTAATGAGCCCGGCTTTGGAAACAACTGCAGAGGTGTTGCTGTATTGCTTTTTTATTAGCCAAGATGTACTTTCAATTGTTGCCCTTCTTCATTTTATGAGGGAGATTTCTATCTACCTATGTTCAAGGTCAACACTTTTTTTTAATTATAATGTGTTTGGGTCTTTTATAAAACATGCTGAACTTATTTCCTAACACCAGATAACAACAGTAATCAGTGAATATTTATAGCACTGTTCACTGTAAAAAATGTAAAAAAATGTAATAAATCTATTCTCTATTTTGTATGTGCTTTGGGATATTATTATAGCAAAAAGTAAAAAATATTGTGTTTTTTTTTTTCAAAATTGTGAGTATTTTTTGTTTATAGTGCAAAAAATAGAAACTGCAGAGATGATCAAATACCACCAAAATAAATTTATATTTGTGGAAAAAAAATTATCAACATTTCATTGGGGTACAGTGTTATATGACCGCACAATTGTCATTCCAAGTGTAAAGGCTGAAAATTGGCCCGTGCAGGAAGGGGTTGAAAATGCCCTGTATTGAAGTGGTAATAGGATTCAATTACAATACGACTTGTGTAGCAATTGTATATGCTAAAACAACTTTTGTTATTTGCTATTTTTTCCCCACAAAAGTAGAGTTATTTAAGTAAGTAATGTCAAATATAAGCAAAAGCGAGTTGAAGCGGTTAAATAATGTGAGAGATTTGTTGTAGAAATTCTCTGCAATATCACAGCAGATTTTTGTTGCTTCTGATCTGATCTTTGATCTTGGTATTGTTAGGAAAACTCAAGTGAGGACAAATGAGTCCTGGCTGGCCGGTGACATGTAACAATTCACAGTAACACCATTCTTTCTTTAAAAAAAAAAACTCTTGTATTTATGAAATCTGAGTTAACAAGAAACATGCCATTTTAAGAATGATTCCACTTCATCAGATGGTTTGAGGAATCCTCCCCAAAATGTTGTTATTTGTGTACTGATGAAAAGGGATTTTCCCAAGGTAGACTGATCTCCAGTTGGTGTTATCCTGGATTTTATCAATTTTGCTTTATATAGCACTATCACCTGCTGTGGTGACGTACAAATTAATACAAACAAAACAAGGGAGTACAAGTAAAAGGCAAACGAGAAATAACAACAAATAATATCAGAAGGGGTCCCTGCCCTTATGTATATGTTAACAAGATCTAAATAATTGCGACCATCCATTCCTTGAAATGTTGTCAGTTCAGGAAGGACCGACCAAATTTCGATCTATGTGCAGCCCTCCATTTGTGACTGAAGTTAATAATTGGATCGTCTTTTGTTGAAGAGCCACACTAGAGAACTTTCATCGATCAGCAGCTGCAGCCAAGGGAGGATTCCTCTATTCACCTTACATGTCTGGATGGGGGAATTCGTTCTTTTTTTTTTTCAACCCATCAGCTGAATGGAAAAAAAACTGTGTGCCCAGCCTTATTGTTGTGCCCCGATGAATTCTATAGAGCTTGTGTGAAAGTTCCATGTTTGTGTTAATAGGGGACATGCAGCTCAAGAATGTCACTTTCCTAAGCCTAAACGCTAGATTATGTTTAAAATGTATCTCAACTGACAGTTTAAATTGACTAAATGCATTACAGGTGCATGTAAACAAAAAGTGTGTAAAGTCTTACAGATTATTTTATTTACAAAGCTACTGCAGTGAAAAGCCTGTGCCAACATGCTGTAGAAAAGCCCCCCTACTTTCTGTGTATAAGCAGTGACCTTTTAGCAGGGGTCTGACAGGCCCCCCCCCCCGAGTTAAAGTGATACTAAAGGCTTGATTCTTTAAATCTAACAAACATGTTATACTCACCTGTGCTATGCAGTGGTTTTACACAGAGCAGCCTGGATCTTTCTATTCTCGGGTCCCTCGCCGGCGCTCCTGGCCCTTCCCTCCCCCTTGATATGGGGCACCTGAGCCGAGCCACAGCTCTGTGTTTATTTATTCAAACACAGAGTCATGATTCAGCCCTTCTCCCTCTCGCTTTCTGATTGGCTAACTGCCTTCGATTGACAGCAGCGAGAGCCAATGGCACTGCTACTTTGTCTCAGCCAATCCAGAGGGAGAATCCCAGATGACCAAAGCACTCGTGCACATTGCTGGACAGAAATAGGGCTAAAGTAAGAATTAGGGGGGCTGAGGGCAGCTGTTACACACAGAAGATTTTTTTATTTTTTTTTGGTGCCCCATGTGAGGAACATGGGGGAGCAGATACCTGTGTAATACAGGAATTTTCTCCCACTTTCGGGCATAGATAGCTGAGCCACCCATGGGTATATACGGCACTTCCTTCGTCCCCCTGCTGTCTTCTGGGAGACACACTTCACTTCCTGATTCCCTTACTGAAGATGGCCGCGGCAGCAACCGATAGCCGAGGGAGAGATCAGCTTTGGGTGCTGACATCGCGGGTGCACTGGATGGGTACGTTTCCTTATTTTAAAAGTCAAAAGATGCAGTATTTGTAGCTGCTGACTTTAAAAAAAAAATATTCGGCGGACCTCCGCTTTAAGTTTGGCAATACTTGTCAACTTCCATTAAATTAATTCTTCTATTAAACTGTGTATGATGGTCTCATGTGATTTACCTTTCACTTTTAGCATGTTGCAACTTATTCATTCCAAGTTTGTATAATGATCTTGCTGAGATGTACAGTTCTAGCCTGTCCATACTAGATTTTTTTTAACTATCAAAGTCCAGCTACACAGACTTTCCCCTAACCTGTGACCTTGGCTCCATTCCCAGACTGGCTTTTTTTCTCTAGCGAATGCCTTGCTATGAAATGCAATTAGCACCTTTTTTTATTTGGACTTAACCCAATAGCCATCTTTGATTTGTAAGCTCTATATACTGATTTTTAAAACACTAATTCAGAATGTACAAAATCATTAAAAATAGATATGGAATAGTGTTATTTAATCATGCTACACATTTAGACAAAGTTTTCATTACTTTTACTGTTATTGAAAGAATGAGTCTCATTAATGGTTTCACTGCAAAAATACTTTTAAGCTGTGCTACTGCAAGAGCATCAATTAAATATTAGTCCCGCTGTGCATTTGTAACCACAGTTCACACTGCCATGCAGCTTTAATTTGTTCCTATTTATATAGAAATCTAATTTGGTTCATTCCTATGTGTTCATTTTTTATAAGCAGTAACTGAAATTCACTTGCGTAGTTAATCACTTGACCTCCAAAAGATTAACCCCCGTCATGACCAGGCCATTTTTGGTGATACTGCACTGATTTACTTTGATTGAAAATTGCGTGCAACACTGTACCCAAATAAAACATATGTCATTTTTTTCTCACAAATAGAGCCTTTTTTTGGTGGTATTTGATCAACACTGTGTTTTTTTTTGTTGGCTATAAACAAAAAAGATTGACAATTTTGAAAAAAATAATTATATATTTTTTATTTTTTGCTATAAAACATATCTGATGACAAAATTAAAAAAAATCAAATTTCTTCATAAATGTATGCCAATATGTATTTTGCAACATGCTTTTGGTAAAAAAAATCTCAATAAGTGTATATTAATTGGTTTACACAAACATTAAAATGTCTAAAAACTATTGTATATATATATATATATATATATATATATATATATATATATATATATATATATATATATATATATATATATTTATACTAATAATGGCAGTGATCAGCTACTTATAGTGGGACTGTGGTGGACAAGCAGACACTAACTGACATTTTTGACACTTTGCGTGAACCGGTGACACTACTACTATACTAATAATATTGATCAGTGCTAAAAATATGCACTGTCACCGTATTAATGACACTGGTTGGGAAGGGGTTAAACATGGGGCAATCAAAGGGTTAACTGTGTGCCTAGCCAGTGTTTGTGTTCACTATGTGTGTTGCTTTTACTACAGGGAGAAATGGATTCTAGTCCCTTTTTTGCTAGAACACAGAATTCATGCCTTCCCACCTGTCAGAATGTGGATGTACCTTGTTTACATAGGCAGATCCATATTCTGTGAAGTTTATGGACGATTGTCGGTTGGCTGAAGACATTGAGTGCCAGGCACCCACAGATCAGCTTTTGCTGTAAATTATCACAGCAGAAGCGACCTGTCGATGGCATGTGTGTGCCCCCTGCAGGCAGAAGTGCAGGTTTATATATATATATATATATATATATATATATATATATATATATATATATATATATATATACATGTGATCTGGCACACAGCTGCTGTCCTGTAGCAGTAAAACTGCTATAGGGTGGTCAGCAAGTGGTTAAGACATTTAAAAGATCAGTAACAAATGCACTTTTGCAATATGATGTGTAAATTCCCTACATTTTTAATCTGTTTGAAGAGAGATATGCAAATACCTTCTGTTTTAAAGCCAAATCCAGTTCTGGGTGCAAAGCCACATAGACCCCTAGCCTTGCAGGCTGTTATTGAGTTACATTGAGTTAATGACCACTAGTATTATTATTATTATACTGGATTTTTATAGCGCCAACAGTTTGCACAGTGCTTAACAAAATGAAGGCAGACATTCCAGTTACATTACAATTTTGGTACAAGAGGAATCAGAGAGCCCTGCTCATTAGAGCTTACTATCTAGGAGGAAGGGTCAATTGATACAAAAGGTAATAGCTGTGGGGATAAACTGATGGAGAAAGTAAAACAGTGTATTAGTTAGAAGCAGAATAAGCTTATTTAAAGAAGACCACTATTTATTATGGGGTCACAGAGCCTAATGCCGCATACACATGGTCGGAATTTCCGTCAAGAAAAGTTCATGTGAGCTTTTGGTCAGAAATTCCGACTATCTTTAGGCTCCATCTGACTTTTTCTGACGGAATTTCCGTCAGCAAAAATTTGAGAGATGGTTCTCAAATTTTTCCGACGTCTGTATGCAATTCCAACGCACAAAAAAGCATGCATGCTCTGAATCAATTTGATTCTTGCTTGGAATCATTGAACTTCATTTTTATTGGCTCATTGTAGTGTTGTACGTCACCACGTTCTTGGCGGTCGGAATTTCAGACAATATTTGTGTGACCGTGTATATGTATTTAAGTTTGAGCCAAAATTCAGTCGGAATTTCCGATCTTGTTTACACGGCATTACACATGCAACTCATTGTCCTCCTTACTATTACTTTTTTTTAATCACTGCTGATGGCCCACCACGTTGTAAAAGTAAAATTACAGCATGAATAGACAGTTGGGTTATGCAGCTGGAGCTGCACCCAGACCCTATGGGTAATGCTATATTTAATATTAAAAAAAGGAAATACCACCATATAGAGCTATATGGAGTGATTTTATCTTTTTTCAACTATTAAATAGTCAAAGACAAGTTGGGATGTGGGATGTTTGATGGGTGTTGAGAAAACAAGGGCACATCTGTTGGTTCCACCTTCAAACTTCTTGTACCAATTGATGTATTGGAACTGTGAAATAGAAAAGTATTGGAAGAAGCAAAGTGATGTTAGCCAAAGTTTTGTTTTTGTGAAATACAAGGCACAAGTTAGTCAGCCTATGGAAGAACGAATTGTAAATCTGGCCCTTAGGATGACATCCAATTTACAAAATCTTTGTGTTAAGTGATTATGTAAGTAAAGAAATACTGCTAGAATGATATTGTTTATATTCAGAAGTACTTTTTACCTGTACACCCCAGCTAACCATAGAAGGGAAAGATGTTTAATTTTGACTTGAACTATGAAGAACCATGGTACTTTCCTCAGCATCCCCAACACCACCTTCACCCTACAGATATATTTATGAATTTAGTCAGAGGTATCGCTTTAGTCTCAGGATCCCTGCCTGTTTAGATCTTACCCACCAGGAAGCTGTCACAGTACACCACCAATTAAATAAATAACATGTGTATGTTCGACTGCGGACAAGGAAATGCCTTACTGCCTATGATTGGTGGTGTGCAGTGATGGCTTCCTGGTGGGTTCAATCCGAACACATCTGAGCCCATCCCTAGTCAGAGGTGTCTAAAGGTGGAAAGTAAATGGAATACAAAAAAAAAAAGGTAACAAAAAGGCTTGTTCAAATGTTGGTATTTGATGCTGCACCCCTGTTTCCTACTACCCTGGATACTGGTCTACAACTGCCGTTATAATTATAAAGGATAACTGTTTTCATTCTGTAACATATGATAAAAATGCAGAAGCTGTTATAAGATTTATCCTTCCCTTATTTTTGACATTTTGTCCATAATGGAATACATGACTATTTCACCAATGCAGTAATACTATATTTGAATTGTTTGTAATGACATTAGCTACACTTCTAAATCTCGTTTATTTTTTTAGGCGTTCAGTTCACCTTTCACACCTTTCATCTGGAAGATCTTCATGACTACTTACTAATTACCGAAAATGGTAGCTTTACCCAGCCTCTGGCACGGCTCACCGGCTCTGAACTCCCTACAGCAATTAATGCCGGTCTCTATGGAAATTTCAGAGCTCAGTTGCGATTTATTTCTGATTTTTCAATATCATATGAAGGATTCAACATTACCTTTTCTGGTGAGGAAATTGTCAGAATACACTTCAAAATGTAATAGTTATCTTTCCTCTTCAGTAATTATAAAGGAATAAGTTTAACAAGTTAAAGAAAGTTACCTTTGTTTAACTCAACTTTTATTGTCCCTAGCTTTAATAATAACAGATGCCTCTTTATATTAATTACCCTGCTCCATATAGATATTAAAAAAAAGCTATATACATGCCAAGATAAAATGGTATGTAAACCCAAAAAGAAAAAATACTTCATGTAGTTGCTTCTCCTCCATTAGATGTTGTGAGCTTAATTATATTCTTGTGTTCCTTTACTCTCTATTATGTGTACAGTATGTCTAAGGTGATTATATAAAGTGTAATAATCTGCGCACTCTATGGTCCATGAATAAGAAACATGGCCATGATTCAGAATTGGCCAAAAAGAGGTAGTCTTATAATAATGAAAACTTTCCTTTTACTTTTAGAGAAGCAAACATGTTGAACTCTCTTCACCAGGACTATTACTGTAGCTGTGAGTGCTGATAAAATAATAAAAAAAACAAAAACTTTTTAGATATTATTCTTAGTCATCATAAAATATAGGGCTATGGGGAATCCTAAATTGTATAGGAGGTTGATCCAGGGATTTATCCAATAACCAGTATGGAGTGGTTCAAACACATGGAACCAAACACCCCCCCCCCCTCCCTTCACAAATACACGAAAAACATTCAGGGAGCATTGTCAATCTAGGATGTATATTTCCACTGTGTACTACAAACTGGTTGGCTGACACGCACTGCTTCCACTTGTTTAGCCTGATTTAAGACAGTATGAGCCACTGAGACGTGCACCGTGTAAAAAAATAAAATAAGATTAAAAAAATAAGATTAAAAAGCACAGCAGTCTACACTCTATCTCCACACACTATCCAATGTTTTTCTTTTCTTTGTTCATGGTTTAAATCACAGCTATATATAAAAAAAACAATGGGGAGATATTTACTAAAACTTAAGCTCTCATAATCTGGTGCAGCTGTGCATGGTAGACAATCAGCCTCTAACTTCAGCTTGTTCAATTAAGTTTTCACAATAAAACCTGGAAGCTGGTTGGTGTCCATGCGGAGCTGCCCCAGATTTTGCACTCTACTATTTCAGTACATTTCCCCAAATGAGTACTTATTTGCACACATCTCAGTATTTGGCCTGGTTCACACTGGTACGATTTGAGATTCGATTTGAGATGTCAAATCGCATCTCAAATTGGCGGCATTTACCGGCAATTGACTGCAATGCACCGTCCTAATCGGTGCGATGCCGCATATGCGGCACTGCACCGTTTTGAAAAAGTAGTTCCTGTACTACTTTTTGCAATTTCGTGGCCGCAATTTACATTGACATCTGTGAAGAGACCTGCACAGATGTCTCTGAAATCGCGGCCAAAATCAGGACTGCCAGCGGGAGTGAAATCGTGCGAGTTCAGCTGAACTCGCACGGCTTCACTCCCGCAGCCCAGTGTGAACCTGGGCTTTATCCTAAATTGTTACAATTATATGGGCTTGGTGATAAAAAATGTAACCCCCCTCCCCACTTTCTCAATTAAGCTTTGCTTGCTGTGTCTGAATCTGACTCTTTAAATAGTGTGTCAGTGATTAGAAGCCATCTGATGTTTGTCAATTTCCACCCTGTTAATTGTCTTTACTAATGCCCCGTACACACGATCAGGATTCCCGGCAGTAAAAAGTCTGCCAGGAATCCTGGGGGGAAAACCGAGAAGATGCTTGGTCACTTTCCCTGTCTACACACCAGAGGTATTCTTGTCTGGAAAACTGGTCGTGTGTACAAGGCATAAGGGTAAAAATATTCACTGCACACTTCCAGCACAGCAACTAACATGTAACAGAAAGCTTCCAATGCATACTTGTGATTGGGAGCTTTTTGATCATGTGATCAATGTGACAGCCAATCACAGCAGTCACATGATCAGAATATCCACCTCCAGGCATTTCGATCCAATTGAAGGGTCGGGAGGCGGCGGAGGTATGCATAAAAGGTTAATGCATGTGCCTTAAAAAAGTATTCATACAACCATAAATGTAGGAGTATTTTATTGGGATTTTATCTGATAGACCAACACAGTGGCACATAATTGTGAAGTGGAAGGAAAATGATAAATAACTTTCAATTGTTTTTACAAATAAATATGTGAAAAATGGGGCATGCGTTTCATTCAGCCCCCAGCCAATGCCCCTAACTAATATCTAGTAGAGCCAATTGCCTTCAGAAATCACCTAATTAGTAAATAAAGTCCACCTGTGTGTAATTTAACCTCAGTATAAATACAGCTGTTCTGTGAAGCCCTCATAGGTTTGTTAGAGAACCTTAGTGAACAAACAGCATTATGAAGACCAAGGAATGCACCAGACAGGTCAGAGATAAAGTTGTGGAGAAGTTTAAAGAGTTAGGTTATAAGAAAATATCCCAATCTTTTAATATCTCACAGAGCACTGTTCAATCCATCATCTGAAAATGAGAGTATGGCACAACTGCAAACTTATCAAGACATGACCGTCCACCTAAACTGACAGGCCAGGCAGGGAGAGTATTAATCAGAGAAGCAGCCAAGAGGCCCATGGTAACTCTGGAGGAGCTCCAGAGATCCACAGATCAGGTGGTAGAATCTGACAAGTATTAGTCATGCACTCTACAAATCTGGCCTTTATGAAAAAGTGGCAAGAAAAAAGTCATTGTTCAAAGAAAGCCATAATAAGTCCCATTTTGTTTGTGAGAAGCCATGTGGGGGACACAGCAAACATGGTCAGATAAGACCAAACTTGAACTTTTTGGCCTAAAAGCAAAAGTCTATGTGTGGAGGAAAACTAACACTGCACATTACCCTGAACACACCATCCCCACTGTGAAAAATGGTGGCGACAGCATAATGTTGGGGTGGGATTTGCTTCAGCAGGTACAGGGAAGATGGGCAGAGTTGATAGGAAGATAGGTGAAGACAAATACAGGGCAATACGGGCTGAAGAAAACCTGCCGCGTACTCACGATCAAATTTGTCCACTGAAACTAGTCCGACGGACCGTTTCAGCAGAAAAATCCGATCGTGTGTATGGGCTAGCGGACATGTCTGACCGGTGGACAAATTTTAAAACATGCTTTAAAATTTGTCCGCCGGAGACATGTCCGTCGGATATGTCCGCTGGTTAGTACACTAACCAGCGGACATATCTACCCGCACATGCGTCGAATGGATTCAACGCATGCGTGGGCGTTTTTTACTTCCTGGAACGGTGACGTGGCGGTGTCACCGCCACGCACCGCGCTGTCTGCCGGCAGGGATTTTGATCCGATGGTGTGTACACGCCGTCGGATGAAAATCCAGAGGAGACATGTCCACTGGAAACGGTCCGTCGGACAGTTTCAGCGGACATGTCCCTCCGTGTGTACGCGGCCTAAGGCCGCATACACACGAGGGGATATGTCCGCTGAAAACGGTCCGATGGACCGTTTTAGCAGACATCTCCGCTCGTGTGTATGGGCTAGCGGACAGATTTCTCCACCCGACAGATTTCAAAGCATGCTTTGAAATCTATCCGGTGGGAATCTGTCCGCCCGACATGTCTGCTGGTTAGTACACTTACCAGCAGACATGTCGGCCCCCACCGCCGCCGCGCCGCTGCCGAATGGATTCGGCGCATGCGCGGAAGTGTTTTACTTCCTGGTGCGGTGACGTGGCGGTGACACGGCGGCGTCAACGTCACCGCCGCGTCACCACTACGTCACCGCGCCGTCCGGCGGCGGGGAATTTGATCCGATGGTGTGTACACGCCATCGGATCAAACTCCCGATCGGACATATCCGATGGAAATGGTCCGCGGACCGTTTTCATCGGATATATCCGATCGTGTGTACGCCGCCTTAGAGTCTGCAAAAGACTTGAGACTGGGGTGGAGGTTCACCTTCCAGCAGGATTACGACCCTAAACATACAGCCAGAGCTACAATGGAATGATTTAGATCAGTGGTTCTCAACTCATGTCCTCAGGACCCACTAACAGGTCAGATTTTAAGTATTACCTTGGGGAGATCCAGACTAGAATACTGCAATCACTGAGCAGCAAATTATATCACCTGTGATGTATTTCAGTTGATTAGCAAACCTGGCCTGTTAGTGGGTCCTGAGGACATGAGTTGAAAACCACTGGTTTAGATCAAAGCATATTCATTTGTTAGAATTACACAGTCACAGTCCAGACCGAAACTCAATTGAGAATCTGTGGCAAGACTTTTGAAAATTGATGTTAGCAGACACTCTCCATCCAATCTGACAGAGCTTGAGATATTTTGGAAAGAACTTAGAATGGGCTAACATTTTATTTTCTATATGTGCTAAGCTGGTAGAGATATACCCAAAACGACTTGCAGCTGTAATTGCAGTAAAAGGTGGTTCTACAAAGTATTGACACTTTCACATATTTATTTATAAAAACAAATTGAAAACCATTTATCATTTTTCTTCCACTTCACAATTATGTGCCACTTTGTGTTTGTCTATCACATAAAATCCCAATAAAATGCATTTACATTTTTGGTTGTAACATGTAACAAAATAGCGAACATTTCAAGGGGTATAAATACTTTTTCAAGGTACTGTAAATTATCCTAGCATTTCAAATATAATGTCCAATGGCATGTGTGTTTATTATTTTAGAATACAACTTAGAACCATGTGACGATCCAGGAGTTCCACTGTATGGAAGAAGGCATGGCATCCATTTTGGAGTTGGAGATATCATAACATTTACATGTTTATCTGGATATCGCTTGGAAGGAATATCGGAAATTGTTTGTCTTGGCGGTGGGCGTCGTGTGTGGAGTGCACCTCTGCCAAGGTGTGTGGGTACGTGGTCAGCTGCTTTCATTTGCTTGTCTGTGTAGTCACTGTTCAGAGATGTTATGCAATTTTATTCTATTGTTTGCACTTTTCTTTACATTATTAAATCAGCCTGTAACTATTTTGTGGGCAAATCAAATTTTTTTTTTTAGTTTAATTTTATAACTAGTATTTTAGATATAGGTGGATTTTGCTGGACTGAATCCTCCTTGAATTGAATAGAACCACTGGAATCCTTGACAAATATAAGCAACCAGCATGTGCTTCAATATGCCAAATTAAGCAATGCTAGTTTTGTTGACCTTTTTATGCAGACATTCACATTGAAATATGAACCTTTTAAATATATAATAGTGGGGGGTGGGTGGGTCGGTGAGAGTTGAGGATTATTTTTTTTATTTTTTTTGGGGGGGGGGGATGGTGGAGTAGCTCCAATCTTACTACCCCTTATTTTTGTTTTCCCAAGAAATTTGAGAGGAGTATATGCTATATGATAGATCCATTCTTAGTTTTTGTGTTTTCTTTAACGATTTATATATTTGTTTTTGTAAAAGTATGTAAGGTTTTATATCTGTTTAATATCTATATAATGGTTTAATAAAAATAATTTGAAACATAAATATTTAATACATTTTTAACAATCCTTAAAAAAAGTTGAATTGCTTCTATATTTTGGAACTACTATAAAAATGATGATTACATATATTTTATTTTTTTTTTAATCCTCAAACTACCTTACTGCTTTGATTTGCTAATTTCCTTGGCAAGTATAGCTGTAGCCAAACATTTTTTTTGTATAGAGTACAGAAGGGTAAAAAACTGTCTTCATTGTTGTATGTTCAGGTTTAGGAACTTCTCCCTCAATGTTATCCTTGTGAAATCTCTTATTTTGGAGAGATTTATTCTTATTTGCCTGTTGAGTGCATGAAGTGAATAAAGATCTCTTAGAGGAGACATATACAGAAATAAAGACCTGATAATCAGTCTAACTCTTCCATATTCTAAAAGATAAAAAATTTGTAATCAAAACAATTTTAGTTTAAATAATGTCCAATGAAAAGAAAAATATATTTTTTATTGTTGCTTGTTATATAAAATCACCTTGAATTGTGAGTACACTTGAGAAAATAAAATTAGATAAATACTGTACATATTTAGTCAAAGTTAAAAATAATCTGTTAATGTTAATCAATGTGGCAGTTGAAGTGGGCTCCATTTGGAAAACAGTGTCTACCACTTGCGGTAAAATAAGCTCAGCGTTTAAATACCAAATATGCTATTTTATAAATTGATGTGGTATATTAGTAGTGAAAGCTTATGGTAATTGAATTACGGACCAGGTACGGATTGGGGGGACCCTACACCATTTGTTCTGTGTTTTTTTTAAAGCCAGGAGCCCCACTGACAGCTGATGACTCATTGGTTGTTAAAGATGTGGTGGCCAACCACTCCTTAAAGCGGAGTTCCACATATCTTTACAAGAAGACCTTAAACTAAAGACTACCCCTCCACCTATCATGTCTGGATACCTAAATACCACATGTGAGCTGCTTTTGTGAATGGAGACCAGTAGCACTAGAGTCAAAGCGCTCAAAATGCCCCCCCCCCTGCAAAAACTGAGATGGGCAGTGGCATTAACATTATTTTTGTGGCACATATCATTTTTAATGCAGTTCGACTAGATAAATTGTTTTCACATTTACATGTGAACTGTAAACCAAACAACAAAAAAGCTAATGGAAAACAATTGGTCAAACTTTTAATTAATTTATTTAAATTGGTTAAAAATTCACACAGAAAATTTATTGTGAATATAACTGTAGCCTTCATGACGAGCAGGACTGAGTTATCACATTGACAACCTTTCACTATAGATTATTCTGGGCTCTCAATGTAATCAGTGACAATCACTATTATAAGCAACCTTTTTTTAAATGAAATCCATTCAGTCAGTCTGGATACAAGCGCCTTGAGGCGATTTGATTCGCATTTGTCAGCGCTATACAAGTTACTCACTCACTCATTCATTCACTCACTCACTCACTCACTCACTCACTCACTCACTCACTCACTCACTCACTCTACACTACTATTGTGATTAGCTGTGATTGGCCAATTGACAAATCACAGAGATCAACATAGTACACAATGAATTTTATGAATGGAAGCCATCTATTGTGCAAAATTGTCATATGATCTACTGTGATTAGTGACAGTGATCCCATGGTAGCAGCAGTGGCTTGGTACACAGATCTGTACATTGCTGTGTGTGGTGGACAGATCATGCTGCAGAGTGGTGGCCCATGAGGCTCTTGCCCAGCCATCATATTACAATAGAGCAGGTGGAAAGCAGTTAATGTATCCCCAGCATAAGAGATCATGCTAAGGAAAATTAATAAACAGGATGCAGACAGAAAGGGGCTAATCTGCACAAATGATATGTATAAACACCTTTGAAGTCAATGTCCAATGTTTTGGTTTACAGAGCTCAATAGCTGAATCTTGGATTAAATTGAGAGAGCCATCTATCTCCCCATTGTGTATAAAATACCTCTGAGCTTTCTCTTTAGAAAGACCACCACACAGTTCAAAACAATTGTTATTGGTGCATGCTTTGTTAAATGATTATTTGTAAAATAAAAAAAAATATATAAATAAAAACATATATACAAAATATTAGTTTAAAACATAAGACAAAAATATAGGGGCAGGTTCACAGAGAATTAGATTCTCGTAGAGTATCAGAAATACACTACGCCGCCGTTTTTTACCTGGCTCTACGTGGAATCCAGGTAGATTTTGTCCAGTAAACGACGGCGGCGTAGTGTATTTCTCCCGTCGCAATCCATCTGCGCGAGTAGGGGGCGTGAAGCATTTAAAATAGGCGCGTTCCCGCGGCGATCGAACTGCGCATGCTCCGTTCGCAAATTTCCTGCCGTGCATTGCGCGAAAACACGTCGTCACGTCGTAGTAGCGTCGTTTACGTACATTCCTATTCCCGAACGAGTTACGTTAAAAAAAAATATATATATTTTCAAATCGACGCGGGAACGACGGCCATACTTTACATGGGTTACGCACTGTTAGACCAGCAAAAAGCTCCTCTAACATTACGTAGCTAAAAAATGACGTAGGCGATTGCGAGGGACACTCGTACCTTCGTGGATCGCCGTAAAAACTCATTTGCATATCCCGACGCACTCCTCCCAGCGGCCGCAAAAATATCGCAGTGTAGATCTGAAGGCTTACGAGGACGTAAGCCTCTCGGATCGAAGCCCGAAGCCGCCGTATCATGGTTTGAGGATTCAAACTAGTGATACGGCGCGTAAAATTTGAAATTACTCCTGTCTAACACCAGTTAGACAGGCGTAATTGCTCTGTGAATCTGGGCCATAATACTTAAAACCATTATATATTTCCCTTTAAATGACAATGATTGTGCTCAACTTTACATGATTGAACTATGTTGATAATTGTAAACTAATGTTTTATTGTTATTATTTATTCTCTGTTAGGAAAAAAAAAATATTTGTCAAGATAAATATCATGGGTTAGGACTTGGTAGGGTAGACTTTTCACAAACGCATATAAACTATCACAATCCTTCTTTACCTCAGTTTAAAAAATATCATTAAACAGTCCCACAGGCAAGTCATCATAGATTAGAGATTTAAACTTAACCTACATGTACTTAAATTGGAAGCAGTGAAATAAAGTTAATGTTTTCTGTGACATCAAGAAAGTTGAGCTTGAGGCATTTTGTACCTTTGCTTGATCGTTGCTTCCCAGTAATCATTACAGTGCAGCCATGGTGTGAAGAAAATGTCAACATCGGTAATGTTCAGTTACATTAGATTTTAAATTTCTTATTGGTGTTAGTCCAGTCTGCCTGTACTGTATAACCGCAGATGTGGTAATATAAAGCAGAATTGTATATGTACAGATGAACTAGATGGGAAAATTTTCCAGGACTCCCAAAAAGTTCTCAAAAATGTAGATGTTTTTTATATCTCTAAAAATGTAAAATAATACTTAATGCAAAATGTAAAAGTAGAGAATTTAAATTAAACATTTGAAATTTAGTTTTGTAGTAATCCACAGTATTGTATGGTGCAAAAGCTCTATAGATGGCACATTATCAGGATTTTTTTTTTTTTAAAGAAGTTGTTCTGGAAAAGGGGACAACGTCATATAGGCCATGAGCATACTAAAATAAATGTATAATTGAAAATATTGTTGTTTGGATGGCATGTGGTTGGCAATTACAATGCATGGTTATTACTTTACACAAAAATGGAAGAGATTGATGTCATCACCTGTTATTTTAGAACGTGCCTTGTCTGGGCAACATATATCTCAATGTAGACATACTTCCAAAATAAGCAGGTACAGGCCAAGGGAACATGATAGGAAAGAGAAGATGAGTTCTGTGGAGGACAATGTGCTGAGAATGGCCTACTATCCTCCATTCTACTCATATCAACCATGCACATACTGTATGTGCACTGTATATAACTGAATGGCTTTGGTAGGTCCCAGAGAATGATGTCCTCAATCTAGCATTAGGGAAGACTTGCTTGAAACATTGTAATGGTGCTTACATATGACACCTTTCACGCACCTTCTGCCACTTTTGGTTTATAGGGAAACAAACATTCTGTATGATGAAGGTGGTTGCTTGAAACCAAGCAATCTACTACCCAAAGATTTAATAACAAGCTTGCAGCAATAAAGTCAGGCATTAAAAAATACACCATGGGGCAGACTTTGACATTGTTTCAAGGTCCTTCCTAGGGAACTCCTGTAGAACAGTTTTAATTTAGGAAAGCTCAATCAATGACAACCAAGCGGTCAAACCCAAAAATGCAAACATTAGCTTGATGGTCCATAAGAGAAATACATGAGTAAAGTCTACGGCTGCAGCACTTCAAATTTCTGTTCCCAGTATGCAGTGCTGCCAGCCTGAGGAAGGACGTTATGTCTGAAAACATGCATTGTGATGGAACACTGATGATTTTAGGCACATTACGATTATTATTAGACACGTGCATTCGTTTTCGTCCAAATGCATTTTTGTACGAATTTCTGGGATTTTCGCATTCGTTTTAACAAATGAATGAATGCGTAGAATCCGAATTCCAAAAGATCCAACATAAAAAATGCTTTATTTTCATTTCGTTGCAACAACAGTTCAGTATAGATAGAAGATTCGACATGACGGTGACAATAGCGATCTGTGTCTATCAAACCTGTGGTCGATTGTGCTTAACCTAACTCTATTAGTCCAAGATTATTCGACATAGAGAGAAAAGATTTGGCATGATAGAGACGTGATGATTTGACGAAACATAAAAAAATACGATCACCACAAACAGACATTTATGGTCAAATGCTCGGTCCATAGGTTCAATTCTAATGTTGGTTGACTAGAAATAATAATTAATAAATATAATTATTACTAGTCATACAATATTAAAATTCTTATATAGCTTGTGGGCGGAGCATTCGACCAGAAATGTAAGATTGCGGCGTCGTACATTTTAGCTGCTTCATCGAATGCTTCATCGAATCTTCTTAGAACATTTGACAGACACCATCAACCTTCGATGACAGATTTGACCTGAATTAATTCGGATTTTCGGACAAATGCATTTTTAACTAAACAAAATAAATAAAAAAACTATTTTGGGAGTAGCTAAATAAATGTATTTTCCAAAATGAAATATTTCAGGGTGATTGATTTTTATTAACCACTTAAGCCCCGGACCAATATGCTTCTAAATGCCCAGAGGCTTTTTACAATTCGGCACTGCGTCGCTTTAACAGACAATTGCGCGGTCGTGCAACGTGGTTTCCAAACAAAATTTGCGTCCTTTTCTTCCCACAAATAGAGATTTCTTTTGATGGTATTTGATTGTCTCTGTAATATTTTTTTTTTTCGATATAAACGGAAAAACATCGAAATGTTTGAAAAAATTATATTTTCTATTTTTTGTTATAAGAAAAATCAAATAAACTAAATTTTAGTCAAACATTTAGGCCAAAATGTATTCAGCCACATGTCTTTAGTAAAAAAAAATCACAATGAAAAAAAAAAACTATTTACCTAGCGGCAACAGTGGCACTAATACAGCGATCAGAAAACCGATCGCTTAGTGACACTGGCAATAGGGGGTGAAAGGGTTAACTAGGGCTGTGATCAAGGGGTTACAACTTTATATGGGGGGGTAGGGGGCTACCCTGGACCTAACACTAACTGCCTGTCACACTAACTGTCACACTGACACTAAATGCAGTGATCAGTAAATATATGATCACTGCATTCAGTGACACTGTGACAGGGGACTGGGGGGTGATCGGGGGGGTTTTATGTGCCTATGTCTACTGTGTTAGTGTAGTGTTGGTGCAAACTCACTGTGTGATGTCTTCTCTCCTCAGCGGCGGTTGAAAAGACCGGCACGAGGAGAGATTACATCACTTCCCCCACAGGCAGAGGGCGGGGGAGTGCGCGGATTGGCTGGGAGCAATTGCGAGGGGGTGGCTAGAAACGAATAGCCGCCCCCTCATCCCGGATCGCTCCTGCAGCCACGGGGACCGCCACAAGTACCGGGGGGTCCGATCGGACCCCCAAACCCACGTCTAGGCAGGGACGTACAGGTACGCCAATGTGCCTGTCTGTGCCATTCTGCCGATGTAAATGTACATGCGGTGGTCCTTAAGGAGTTAAATAAGAGAAAAAATATTTAGAGTGCTACAGATATTGTAAAAAAAAAATAGATACAGTATATGGTATTTTAGATTTTTTAACTTGATTTTTTATTTGGTTGGTCTGAACATATCAGTCTTATAGTGTAGTCATTAACCACATGCCATCCAAAACATGTCTTTCAGTGTCTTTCATACCACTTCAGGGATTTGTACATCCCCATGAGTAGACAATTGTGCTTTCAATAAGAATGTTAAAACCGCCAGTTTAAAGGGATCAGGTTAGTAATTATGTTAATGTGCTTAGTTATGTTTTACAGTTTCACTGGGGAAAGCAGTTATAAAGCACAGCACTGCCTATTAAAATGTCTTCTCTCACTTTGTGCTTTATCTGCAGCTGAATGTGGAGCATCTGCAACAAATAATGAAGGAATTCTGCTGTCTCCGAAATACCCACTGAACTATGAAAATAATCATGAATGTATTTACAGCATTCAAGTACAAGCAGGGAAAGGAATCAATATCTCAGCCAGAACATTTCACTTAGCACAAGGGGATGTTCTTAAAGTAGGTTATTTGGATAAAAAGTATGCATGTTCCTTTAAAAAAATGTCATAGTTTTATAAGAATTAATTTTCTATGATATTGCATGGAAATATTAAATTGAAAGGCAAATAGTTTCAAGATTAGTTTCACTGAATTATATGTATTTTATATACTTTTATGTAAGGTTATAATACGGTTATACTGTATATTGAAAGGTACATATGTCCCTGAGAGCAATAGGTAGGGAGATATTTGCCTGTCCACTGTAGCACCGGTAGCCAGCACTGCTGACTTAAAGGGTCAGTAAAGGAAAATGTTTTTTTTTTTTTCTTACCTCCACTGTGCAGTTCATTTTGCACACAGTGGTCCCGATCCTAGTCTTCTTGGGTCTGTCGGCGGCTGTCTCGGCTCCTCCCCCCAACAACTTCACACAGATATGCGAGCGAGCTTGCATAGTGTGGAGCTCTTGTGGGCACGCTCCCATGATACAGCGGTGGCCATAGCCGCTGCTGTATCACTCGGCCCTGCCCCCGACACGCCACATCATTGGATGTGATTGACAGCGGCGCCCACCAATGGCTGTGCTGCTTTCAATCCATCCACTGCAGCCAATTAACGACCAGGCTTCGACTTGAGGAGAATGACAGGGGCGAGCGTGGAACTTCCAAAGGGTCAGGTAAGTAAAACGGGGGCTCGGGGGGGCCGGAATCATCTGATGTATTTTCACCTTAATGCATAGAATGCATTAAGGTGAAAACTGTTTTACCTTTACAACCCCTTTAAGGGCAGGGCTACAATAACACCTGCCATCCTATCAGTGAGAATCAGCCAGGCTGCATCGAGTATTGGAGAACCTCTGTGAGAAAATATTTGAGGTAAAGGTCGTTCCCCTCAGTGTAGCTAACCCGTAGGCACCATTCAGATCTTGTGTAGCAGGAATGAGAGTTCCTGCTTGAGATGTTTAAAGTGTTATGCATAGGGCAGCCCATTTACTTTAATGGACTCCCATATGAGTGTTTGTCACCCAAAATAATCTTCTCCTCCTTTTTGGGTGACAAGCTTACTAGTAAAAAAAATTATAATAATAAAAATGCCAGAAATGTATCCCCTATTTTGTAGAAGCTATAACTTTTCCACAAACCAATCAATATACGCTTATTGCGTTTATCAAAAATATGTAGAAGAATACAGATTGGCCTAAACTGATGAAGAAATGTTTTTAATATATATATATTTATAATAGCAAAAAGTAAAAAATATATATTTTTTAAAATAGTTGCTCTATTTTTGTTTATAGTGCAAACAATAAAAACCACTAGCGCACCACTCCAGTGTGAAAGCCCCCTGGGGGCTTTCACACTGGAGACACAGCAGCAGCTGTTCGGCGTCGGTTTGCAGGTGCTATTTTTAGCGCAATAATGCCTGCAAACTGCCCCAGTGTGAAAGGGGTCTAAGTATGGTAAACTCTGTTGAAAAATCATTGAAGTCCTAGAGGCTTAAAACATAAAGTGGTTGTAAAGGTTCATGTTTTTTAATGCATAGGATGCATTAAGGTGAAAAAACATCTGACGATTACCAGCCCACCAGCCCCCCATTTTACTTACCTGCACTCAGCGGCTATGGATGCCAAGTGTATAACTTGGGAGCTCACCCACAAGGTAAACCCCTCAGGAGAGAGCTTCCCAGAGGGGGTTAGTTATTACAGGGAGGAGCCGAGAGAGCCGCCGAGGGATCCCAGAAACTGGCGTTTGGGGCCACTCTGTGCAAAACGAACTGCACAGTGTAGTTAAGTTTGACATGTTTGTTATTTTTTTTTAAATCATTGAACCTTTAGTATCACTTTAAGCCTAGGTTCACATTGGAGCGATTTGTCATGCGTTTTGAGAGATGACAAGTCGCAGCCTATTGGCGGCAATGGCTCTGTTCCAATCGGTGCGACACCGATTTTGCGGCGCGGCACCGATTTGCAAAAGTAGTTCCTGCACTACTTTTGCCGATTTGAGGTGCGATTTCTATAGACATCTGTGTATGAAGCAACACAAATGTCTATCACGTAGCACCTGAAATCGCGCTGACCTTGCTACTTTGAAATCGCGATACTTCAAGTAAAGTAGCACGATTTCAAAGTAGCATCAGTGTGAACCAGGGCTTAGGCAGAGTTCCAGCATCTTAAAAAAAAAATGTAGCTGCTGACATTTAATATAGAACACGTACTTGTCCAAGGATCCCGTGATGTCAGCCCCCTGAAGCTGATTGGCAGGCACCGGCATTTCAACTTCAGGCTTTACAGCTGATTTCCTACTGCTCATTCTCAAGTCACCCTGCTCTTTCTGAATGACCCCGTCGTCTTCTGGGACACACACAGGTCCCAGCAGGCAGCGGGGGGGCAGGAGGAGGGGGCGATGCAAATCCAGAGATGACGTACCTCACAGCAGCAGTGTAGGATGGAAGCCCTGCTGCAAAAAACAACTAAAATGTACAAAATGCCCAAAAAAGTTGCTTGATTGGATTACACCTTGTTTGATTTTAGCCCGAAACTCCATACTGTTTGATACAAAACAAAAGAACCAGCTAAATGCAGCATTCCTGTCTGTATAACACATACAGTATATGTAAGAGGTTATTGTACTTTATCCTATAAGTCTTCCATGTAGGCATTGCATGTTTCAATGGCGTTAAGCAGATAATAGATGTCATCCTGAATGTACAGTATGTAATTAATTCTCCTAGATGATGGATAAGAAACCCAGGTTCTACATTGAATAATTCTCAGTATAGCAGGTCAAAATGCTTTCACAAAACCATGTGCTGCTTGACTAGTTTTTCAAGAACAGTTGTCTTCAGTATCATCCACATTTGAAGTTCATTTCAAAAGTAATTTATCTTGCTTGGCCTTTCATTGCTCTGCTGTCATGCCCCAAGGCAAAATGATCATTTTAATTTATTTAAAGTTTTAAAACTTTATTTACAAATACATGTAAAGTGTATAGTATTATTTACACTTTGTTTTACCAAGTTAACACATTTAGTGTGTGTGTCTTAGGCACTTTGTTAATACATCACCTAAAGAAACGTCTCATTCAACTCATTTACCACATATCAGCCTTTCTTAAAGTTTTTACCTTTGAGGAACATTTGAAATATGTTTCAGCTCTCAGGGAACCCCAACTGCAAGTTTATATACACTATGGGCCAGATCCACATACCTTTGTCGCCGGCACGGCGTGACCCTTTTACACTACGCCGTCACAGCGACGTATCCTTACCCTCAAAGAAATGCTGCTGTAACTTACGGCGGCGTAGCGTAAATGGGCCGGCGTACATGGGTGTAATTCAAATTTACTAGGGGGGGCGTGTTTTATTATAATTCTGAATGACCCGACGCAAACGACGTGAATGTAACTTACGCCCAGGCCCATTCTGGACCGGCATACGGAAACGACATAAACGACGTCCAATGCGACGCCCTCCTGACGTCCATACTTAACATTGGCTGCACCTCACTATGCAGCTTTATCTTTACGCCGGAGATACACTTACGCAAGCGACATAAAGGCAATGCGCCGGCCGCTCGTACATTTGTGAATTAGCATAACTCGCTCATTTGCATATTTTACGCTGGAAATAGACGGAAGCGCCCCTAGCGTCCAGCGTAAATATGCATCTAAGATACGGTGGTGTAAGAAACTTCTGCCAGTCGTATCTTAGCGCAAGTCCGGCGTATCGTGTTTTCTGGATAGAAAACAATGACACACAGGCGGGAAATTCGAATTACGCCGGTGTATCTGCAGATACGCCGGTGTAATTCCTTTGTGGATCTGGCCCTATATTTTCAAATGTATTGGGGCACCTGCCTTTACACATGAACTTTAATGACATCCCAGTCTTAGTCTGTAGGGTTCAATATTGAGTTGACCCACCCTTTGCAGCTTCAACTCTCCCGGGAAGGTTGTCTGCAAGTTTTAGGAGTGTGTCTATGGAAAATTTGACCATACTTCCAGAAGTGCATTTGTGAGGTCAGGCACTGTTGTTGATGCGAAGGTCTAGCTCGTAGTCTCCATTCAAATTCATCCCAAAGTTGTCCTATCAGGTTGAGATCAGGACTCTCTGCAGTCAAGTTCCTCCTCCCCAAACTCGCTCATCCATGTCTTTATGGACCTTGCTTTGTGCACTGGTCCTTTAAAGACATGATGGTCCAAATAATTTGGTGAAGGGGGGATTATGGTGTGTGATATTTTTTTTAGGGGTTGGGCTTGGCCCCTTATTTCAAAGGAAGGGAACTCTTAAGGCATCAGCATACCATGGACAATTTCATTCTCCCAACTTTGTGGGAACAGTTTGGGGATGGCCCTTTCATGTTCCACCACTCTACAAAGCGAGGTTCAAAGACATGAATGAGCAAGTTTGGGGTGGAGGAACTTGACTGGCCTTTTTCAATTCAAGAACATTTACATTTTGTACTGCAATGCTTTTAATATCAAGGAAATAATGAACTTCTTTCATTAGCTTACTTCCAAACTATAATATACACACACAACACACACAATATATAATATACACACAGCCATTAATGTTTATACCACTGGCCACAAAAGTAAGTACACCCCTATATGAAAATGTCCAAATTCGGCCCAATTAGCCATTTTCCCTTCCTGGTGTCATGTGACCCATTAGTGTTACAAGGTCTTAGGTGTGAATTTGGTGTTATTGCGCACCCTGCATCAAATTGGTCAGTGTGGCTGTTATCCCAGAAGGGAAGCCTCTTATAAAGTTGAAGCAAAAGAAAGCCTGCAAACAGTTTGGTGAAGACAAGCAGACTAAGGACATATATTACTGGAACCATGTCCTGTGGCCTGATGAAACCAAGATAAACATATTTGGTTCAGAAGATGTCAAGTGTGTGTGGCAACCAGGCGAGGAGTGCAAAGACAAGTGTGTCTTGCCTACAGTTGAGCCAGTGATGGGAGTGTCATGGTCTTGGACTGCATTGATGCTGCTGGCACTGGGGAGCTACAGTTTATTAAGGGAACCATGAATGCCAACATGTTCTGTGATATACTGAAGCAGAGCATGATTCCCTCCCCTCAGAAACCGGGCCGCAGGGCAGTATTCCAACATGATAACGACCCCAAACACACCTCCAAGATGACCACTGCCTTGCTAAAGAAGCTGAAGGTAAAGGTGATGGACTGGCCAGGGATGTCTCTATACCTATACCCTATTGAGCCTCTGTGAGGAAACAGAAGGTGGAGAAGTGCAACATCCACCAGCTCTGTGATGTCGTCATGGAGGAGTGGAAGAGGACTCCAGCGGCAACCTGTGAAGCTCTGGTGAACTCCATGACCAAGAGGCTTAAGTGATGGAAAATAATGGTGGCCCACAAAATATTGACACTTTAAGGCAGCGTACACACGGGGAGACATGTCCACTGAAACATGTCCGACGGACCGTTTCCAGCGGACATGTCTCCTCGGATTTTGGTCCGATGGCGTGTACACACCATCGGATGAAAATCCCCTCGGACTGAGGATGCTGTGACGTGGCAGTGACGTTGACGCCGCCACGTCACCACTCCAGGAAGTAAAATACTTCCACGCATGCGTCGAATCCATTCGACGCATGCAGGAGATTTATGTCTGCTGGTTAGGCGTACTAACCAGCGGACATATCCGACGGACAGGTTTCCAGCGGACAAATTTCAAAGCAAGCTTTGAAATTTGTCCGCTGGAAAAACCTGTCCGCTACGTCGTACACACGATCGGATATGTCCGCTGAAACTGGTCGGCGGACCAGTTTCAGCGGACATGTTCGATCGCGTGTACGCGACCTAAGCCCAATTTGAACATTTTCACTTAGGAATGAACTCACTTTTGCTGCCAGTAGTTTAGACATTAATGGCTGTGTGTTGAGTTGTTTTGAGGGGACAGCAAATTGACACTGTTATACAAGCTGTACACTCACTACTTTACATTCTAGCAAAGTGTCATTTCTTCAGTGTTGTCACATGAAAGATATAATACAATACTGTATACAGTATATGTTTTTTTTTCAGTAATCAGGTAGAATACTTTTCCATTTTGTAAGCTGGTTTTAATTGTCTTTATCAACATTATCTTGTTTATTACTAAAGTCATGTGTGTCTCAGCCCCATTCATTCTGAATATAGAACCAAAAATATTTTACATTTTTGATGTGCCTTTTTTCTCACAGATATATGATGGGAGAGACAATACTGCTCATTTGTTGGGAGCCTTCACAGCATCAGCGTTAAGAGGACTGACACTAAGCAGCACGTCAAACCATTTATTTCTGGAATTTAATTCAGACTCAGAAATAAATGATGAAGGTTTTCAGTTAGTCTATACTAGTAAGTATACTTCATTGCAAAATTATTTACAGGCTGTAGTTAAGTTACAATTTTTTAATTGTCATGGTTAATGTACTGTACTGTTTTTGTGTTGTCCCCCCTATACATTGTAAAGCGATGCGTAAACTGTTGGCGCTATATAAATCGTGTATAATAAAAATAATAATAATAATGTACTGTTTTACTAATGGATTATTTGGGATTTCAACGTTTAAGGCTGCATTCACACCTAATCGCGGCGTTTTGTCCTGCGAATTGCGGCGACAAATTGCGGCGTTTTGTACCGCGATTTGCGGCAACAAAACACCACGATTTTAACCCCCATTTAACCCCCAGGTCCACATCTCCTATGCCGAACACTGAAGCCACCTGAAAAAAAGGGTCCAGGACTTGTTTTGAGCTTCAGGCGTACGGCGTTTGGGCGTTCGGCGTGGAGATGTGAACCATCTCCATAGAGGGCAATGTAAAATCACCCCTCCAGCGTATTAGGGGCTGCTGCGGCGTCAGGCTTCAGGCGTAAAAACGCCTAGGTGTGAATGGAGCCTTAGAGCTGCAATAGTGTAACACATAACAAAGAAAAAATATACGGCAATGCAGGAGGATGTGCAGCTTGTCCCCTAGCTTTGCAGTATCATTAATTATATTGGGGGCAGTGGAGGAAAGGGAAGATCGGAGGTGGCAGGATCAAACAGACTTTTTATGCAATGCAGAGGATTAACCCCTTAAGTTCCACAATCCATATTGCTACAGAGCTTGTCATATCGCAAGCGAATATACGGTGTACCGGAGGAGTGTCCAGGGTGTCCGCATTGGGTCCATTCTGAGGTCCATTTTATACAGTACAAAGGCCACGGCTGAGTCATAGCCAACTGTGCATTTTGGCTTATTTTTGGTAAGCGGCCAATTTATCTATGTTGGTGGGCACTTCGGTTTCAAGCACTGTGGTGTTACCTGATTTGACTTCTTTGGACTTGTACAATCTATGGTCCTTTTGTGACTCTGTTTTTTTATGTTATACTGGCACCATACTCACCCTTGGGATTGCCACATATCATCAGCTTTTTTAAATATATTTCCTTTTTGAGGATCGATTTAAATGAACTTCCATTGGCGCAGCTCTTACTTTATTTATGTACATTTGTTTTTTATCCCACCAGTGCTGCTGCCTATGTTTTTCTGTTTTTCTGATTTAAATAGTTTGTCTTAGTACAGTTTTTTTTTCTAATTTTAATGCAGGAGTTTATATCACAATGGGAATCTATATTTAACTCAAAT
Source organism: Rana kukunoris (assembly GCA_029574335.1). Taxonomy (NCBI): domain Eukaryota; kingdom Metazoa; phylum Chordata; class Amphibia; order Anura; family Ranidae; genus Rana; species Rana kukunoris. The sequence continues at coordinate 437,332,299 of CM056053.1, read as the reverse complement.
TACTTCACCCACAGCTAACCTGTTTTGAGTGAAGTTTCCTAGATGAGACAGTCTTAGGCCTCGGACACAGGGAGACATGTCCGATTTTGAAAGTTTTCATCGGACATGTCTCCGGGGATCTTTTGGTCTGATGGTGTGTACACACGATCAAACCAAAATCCCGGAGACAGACAGCGCAGTGACGTGGCGGTGACGTTGCCGCCGCGACGTCCGCAAACCAGGAAGTAAAATGCTTCCACGCATGTGTCGAATTGGGCGTGCAAAATGATTCAGCCCCCTTAAGTTAATACTTTGTAGTGCCACCTTTTGCTGTGATTACAGCTGATAGTTGCTTGGGGTATGTCTTTATCAGTTTTGCACATCGAGAGACTGAAATTTTTGCCCATTCCTCCTTGCAAAACAGCTTGAGCTCAGTGAGGTTATATGGAGAGCGTTTGTGAACAGGTTTCCAGCGGACAAGTTTTAAAGCATGTTTTAAAACTTTTGTCCGCTGAAAACCTGTCCGCTAGGCCGTACACACGATCGGATATGTATGCTGAAACTGGTCTACGGACCAGTTTCAGCGGACATGTTCGATCGTGTGTACCCGGCCTCAAAGTTATCACAGTAATGGAAAGTGAAAAATCTGAAAATTAGTGTAGCAAAAGTAATTGTACATATTACCCAATACGTTTTTTGCTGTTTGTTTGGTTTGATTTCAAAGCAAGATTAAAAACAAAGATCATGGCAAATGCAGCTGTTAAGGCTTTTAAATTAGTATGCCTGCTAGTTCAAAAGGAGGAGGTCCTTCGGACCTGCAGCATCATGTATAGTATACAATTGTCTCCTTTCTAATAGCTCTTTAGAAAATGTTTCAGAGCTAAATGCACCTTGCTCTGGCACATTCTAATTCCACAAATGTAAGCCTTTTTACAATAAGCAATAACAAAGCAAATTACTTTATGAGGGATGACACTGGTCTGAGGTCTTTCTGAAAATTATAACAATTGAATATGACACATTCAGGAATTTTAAAATGTGTTAATAGACTAGTGCCAATTGTCCTATTGCCTTATCGCCTTAATGCACTAGTGCACAAGTGGATGGATTCTCATTAGAAAATGTGAAGCTCCCTTGACAATTAGAAATACCAGCAGTGTTGCTTCAATCCTAAACACATTCCAAATTAAATTCAAATGTAGAGAAAGCACCCATGGATGCACAGTTTGCACACTGTTAAAGCTCTTCTATGGAACTAGTTTGACAACAGACAACATACTGTTGGAAGAGCTGTGGCAGCTATATTTTGTAGGGAGCTTAAATCTTAAGAGGCAGGCCATTGTCTCGACACATTACAATTTTAGTTTAGATGTACCTTCACCCAGACTGCATCCAAAACTTGCATGTAAACCCAGCGCGGACCCAGTCTCCTCGACCTCGGGAGTCCTGGTTGAGGTCCAAGAATTGCATATTATTGTACCCCTTGGAACAAAGGGCACAAACACATTATCATCTTCTACATTTGCCACTTATGAATTCTGAAAAGAAGTGCTGTCAGGCCGCGTACACACGAGGAGACATGTCCGCTGAAACTGGTCCGCAGACCAGTTTCCGCGGACATGTTCGATCGTGTGTACGGCCTAGGGGACAGGTTTCCAGCAGAAAAAAAGTTTCTAAGCATGCTTAGAAACTTGTCCGCTGGAAACCTGTCCATCGGACATGTCCGATGGTTAGTACGCCCAACCATCAGACAGAAATCCCGCGCATGCGTCAAATTGATTCGACGCATGCATGGAAGCATTGAACTTCCTTGTTTGAGGACGTCGGTGTCTTCTACATCATCGCGTTCTCTGTCCGCGAGGATTTTGGTCTGATGGTGTGTACACACATCAGACCAAAATATCCCTGGAGACATGTCCGATGAAAACAGTTTGCGGACCAATTTCATCGGACATGTCTCCTCGTGTGTACAGGGCCTCAGACGTATACTTATAATAATAAACAGAAGGCAAACTGTATATTTTATTAACAGTTTTAATTTTTACCAATTTTTTAAAGGCTTTGAACTCTCCCACTGTGAGGACCCAGGTGTGCCACAATTTGGATACAAAATCAGTGACCAGGGACATTTTGCTGGCAGCACCATCATCTATGGATGCAACCCAGGCTACACTTTGCATGGAAGCAGCCTATTGAAATGCATGACTGGAGAGAGAAGAGCATGGGACTATCCTCTGCCATCGTGCATTGGTAACAAATGTTCATTTTTTTCTTTGGGAGTTTATTTTTCATCCACTACCATCTTGCATTACATTTATTTTATTTTATGAAATATTATGTTTACCGTCATAAGCAAATATTGTGATGCTCTTTTAGTGCTTGATAATTCTTCTATACTTACTGTTATTATTTTCAATTAGCTGAATGTGGAGGTCGTTTCAAAGGAGAATCTTCAGGCAGAATTTTATCACCAGGATACCCCTTTCCATATGATAATAATCTGCGCTGCACATGGATAATTGAAGTGGACTTGGGCAACATTGTAAGGTAAATCGGATAAGGCTTGGAATTTCGAAACATTGCAAAAAATATCTTAGCAAAAATAAATTTGTTGCACTTCACAATTTGATGTTGATACAGATAGCTACATATATATATATAATCTGTATATACAGTGCCTTGCGAAAGAATTCGGCCCCCTTGAACTTTGCGACCTTTTGCCACATTTCAGGCTTCAAACATAAAGGTATAAATCTGTAATTTTTTGTGAAGAATCAACAACAAGTGGGACACAATCATGAAGTGGAAAAAAAATGATTGGATATTTCAAACTTTTTTAACAGATAAAAAAACTGAAAAATTGGGCATGCAAAATGATTCAGCCCCCTTAAGTTAATACTTTGTAGCGCCACCTTTTGCTGTGATTACAGCTGTAAGTTGCTTGGGGTATGTCTCTATCAGTTTTGCACATCGAGAGACTGAAATGTTTGCCCATTCCTCCTTGCAAAACAGCTTGAGCTCAGTGAGGTTATATGGAGAGCGTTTGTGAACAGCAATTTTCAGTTATTTCCACAGATTCTCGATTGAATTCAGGTCTGGACTTTGATTTGGCCATTCTAACACCTGGATATGTTTATTTGTGAACTATTCCATTGTAGCTTTTGCTTTATGTTTTGGATCATTGTCTTGTTGGAGGACAACTCTCCGTCCCAGTCTGAGGTCTTTTGCAGACTCCATCAGGTTTTCTTCCAGAATGGTCCTGTATTTGGCTCCATCCATCTTCCCATCAATTTTAACCATCTTCCCTGTCCCTGCTGAAGAAAAGCAGGCCTAAACCATGATGCTGCCACCACCATGTTTGACAGTGGGGATGGTGTGTTCAGGGTGATGAGCTGTGTTTTTTTTATGCCAAACATAACTTTTTGGATTGTTGCCAAAAAGTTTGATTTTGGTTTCATCTGACCAAAGCACCTTCTTCCACATGTTTGGTGTGTCTCCCAGGTGGCTTGTGGCAAACTTTAAAAGACACTTTTTATGGATATCTTTAAGAAATGTCTTTCTTCTTGCCACTCTTCCATAAAGGCCTGATTGTTGTCCTATGGACAGAGTCTCCCACCTCAGCTGTAGATCTCTGCAGTTCATCCAGAGTGATCATGGGCCTCTTGGCTGCATCTCTGATCAGTCTTCTCCTTGTATGAGCTAAAAGTTTAGAGGGACGGCTAGGTCTTCGTAGATTTTGCAGTGGTCTGATACTCCTTCCATTTCAATATTATCGCTTGCACAGTGCTCCTTGGGATGTTTAAAGCTTGGGAAATCTTTTTGTATCCAAATCCGTCTTTAAACTTCTCCACAACAGTATCTCGGACCTGCTTGGTGTGTTCCTTGTTCTTCATGATGCTCTCTGCACTTTAAACGGACCTCTGAGACTATCACAGTGCAGGTGCATTTATACGGAGACTTGATTACACACAGGTGGATTCTATTTATCATCATTAGTCATTTAGGTCAACATTGGATCATTCAGAGATCCTCACTGAACTTCTGGAGAGAGTTTGCTGCACTGAAAGTAAAGGGGCTAAATAATTTTGCATGCCCAGTTTTTTATTTGTTAAAAACGTTTGAAATATCAAATAAATTTCGTTCCACTTCATGATTGTGTCCCACTTGTTGTTGATTCTTCACAAAAAATTACAGTTTTATATCTTTATGTTTGAAGCCTGAAATGTGGCAAAAGGTCGCAAAGTTCAAGGGGGTCGAATACTTTTGCAAGGCACTGTATATACAGGCTAGGAGTCTTTCTTTTTTCAAAAACAAATTCCTGTTTCAAGAGAAACATCAACACCAGTTAACTTCTTTTGAAAGTGTGGCAAACACTAATAAATAATTATGAATAATAATATACAAAACAAGAAAAAAAAATCTCCTTTCCTCTGCTCTTCTCTGCTCTCCCCTTCATCCTTCCCTAGCCGTCATCATATACTCTCCTCTCTTCTCCATCTTATCCTCCATTCTCTCATCCTCTCCTCTTACTTAATTTTTCTTGGCTCGCTGTAGTGTTGTACATCATTGATGGTTGAAAGTTCAGAGAACATTTGTGTGACCGTGTTTATGCAAGCCAAGCTTAAGCGGAATTCCGTTGGATAAATCATCCAAGGTTTTTCCAATGGAAAACCCAATTGTGTCTATCTATCTATCTATCTATCTATCTATCTATCTATCTATCTATCTATCTATCTATCTATCTATCTATCTATCTATCTATCTATCTATCTATCGATCTACCTAGTCCCAGTAATTATGCCATACCTCTCAATTTTAATCAGTTCCATTCCATCAATTTAAAGAATAGTTCAATAGTAATAGAAGACTACAAAGTCCTATTACACTGTATTTCCCCTGTAGCATCAGTAATTTGGAATATCTGAATAATTATGTCTGCAATGCGTGGCTTACAGTTGTTCGTTTGAACAAACAGTACTGAAAATTATGTGAAGCAGTACATGCAAATCCCACAATTAATCCATGTGGGACTATTGCTAATTAATCATGACAACTGCCTCAAATCTGTTATATTCTATGCATTATTGCAGTACCAACTAGAGAAAAGCTGCCAGCATTAGCTCACGGTAGCAGTTAAAGATACCAAAGCAACACACATGGGAGAAAATGTGGAATACAACATGTGATTTGTAATTTGGAAGGTAGTTTGATATTACTTTTTTGTGCAAATGCCTTTTAATGCTTACAGCTTAAAAGTAAGAAAGCAAAATCAACTAGTACAGACCCGCCCTAAAGTGTAACTTCAAATGCTGTCCAAACGCACCGGCCCAACCGTCCAACTCCAACCAAAATTTTCTTTACAGCTACCTGTAATTCCATTTGGGATTGTTTTTATTCCCACTGTGCTTGACACCTGCCAAGTTGACAAGAATCTCCTATATAGAAACAGACGTTGAAGTGCAGACTCTTCTACACTCTAATCAAACTGAATTTATTTTTTATTTTTACTTAAGCTTCCCTTCAATTTAGTTTGGGAAATTTTATTTTTGATATATCTTATTTATAAGTTACGCTGTCATTTTTTAATATTTTGCACTGATGTTTGTGGTCATGGGTTATGACACTCAGATGCATATGTACATTAATTATATGGAGCAGTAAGAGTAGAGGTTAGTTTTAGTAACTATCTTATAAAGCTATCTGTATATAAAATCACTAGTAAATATTTTGAACATATACATCAAGTTATATAGAGGTAATTTCCACTATCATTAGACACACCTTCTCACAGAACTGTTATTAGACATGTAAAAAACATAAAATTAGATTTATTTGATTAAATTAATTGTGGCATTTTTTTTTTGTTCCCCCCTCCTCTCCTGTACATCTCATTTCCATCCTGTAGTGACCTGTATATTAACACCTTTGGCTCCTTTATATGGTGCATTAACCCCTCTTCTTGATCTTTACACTGTATGAGACCTGTACATTAACCTCTTCACCTCCCTCTGTGTATGATCTACAGTATAAATTAATGATGCAGTGTATGGAGTGCACCATTACCAAGCTCCATGTTTAACCACCTCACTACCAAAGTGTGTAGAGATTTAAATTGTTAAAATGTATCCGATGGACGCCTGACCGATGGGTCAAAAACAATCGTTAGTATGCAAAAGCATCGGTTAAAAGGCCGCGCTTGCTCAGAATCATGTCGACGCATTCTTGGAAGCATTGAACTTGTTTTTTCAGCATGATGTTGTGTTAAAACACATAAACGTCACCATGTTCTAACACAATCGTTTTTTAAACCGATGGTGTGTAGGCACATCAGACCATCAGTCAGCTTCATCGGTTAACCGATGAAAACGTTCCTTCGGACTGTTCTCATCGGGTGGACTGATTGTGTGTACGCGCCTATTAGCTTTGTTGCCTTTCTCTGTACTCGCTCCATTTCCAGCACATCCTTCCTAAGGATTGTAGCACAGAACTGGACGGCATACTCCAGGTGTGGCCAGACCAGAGTCTAGCAAAGTGGGAAAATTATTGTTTTATTTCTGGTGTTAATTCCCTATTTAATGCATGCCAATATTATGTTTGCTTTGCTTGCAGCAGCTTGGCATTGCATACCATTGCTGAGCCTGTCATCTACTAGGACCCCCAGGTCCTGTTCCATCCTAGATTCCCCCAGAAGTTATCTCCCTAGTGAGTAGATTGCATTTATCTTTTTTCTACCTAAATGTAATATTTTTTCTTTTTATTTTTTACGGATGGGAACATGTAACAACACAAGGTTAAAGCAAATATCAGTAGCACACTGTGGCATGCCTGATGAAGGGGTCCTGTGTGACCCCAAAACTTTGCATCTTGTTGCTGTATGATCATTCTAATACATTTTTAGATGCTGTTTTAAAGATCCTTAGTGCACTGGCAAGGTATGAATTAAAGTGGAGTTCCACCCAGATATTTTTTTTTTTTACCAAAAAAAAAAAAATAGAAAAAAAAATATACTCACCAGAAAGGGCTGTTGCTATGCGGAAGTAACTCTTTTGCCTCTTCCTCCACCTCAGTCCTCTTCTTCTTCGTCCTGCATTGCGGTGTCTTCTGGTGAATGGGGAACGCTGCCTTCTGGGAACTGCGTGTATCCCAGGAGGCAGCTGCCCATTCACAAAGTGCCGTGCGAGTCGCGCATTCACAGTAGGAAACGTGCCTGTTTCCCTTAGTGCTGAATTGCTCAAATGTTCTCCTTCTAAAAAGATGAATGCTTACCAGACAATATTGATCCCAAATTACAGGGATCAAAAAGCCATGACATCCATCTCCAGATAAAAGGTCGAAACTGAATCATGACTTTATGCTTCCCCAGTGGATTAAATTGGATATATCATAGAATCGTTCTCCACGGGTTAATGTATGACAGATGTGTAAAACTCAATCTCATTGTGGGCCGCATGGGCATTATGTTGTCCTCAAAGGGCCAGGTGAGCACCACACACCACCTTACACCAGATGTTAAGAGCCCATCCACCATCAGAACTCAAGAGTCCCCAACTCTCTCTTACATAACAGTTCTCCCCCTTACCTTTTGCTGCTGCAAGGAAAGAAGCTGGGGTTGGAACAGGGAACAAAAAGTACAGGGTATGGAGGAGGACCAGAGGGGGGTTGGAGCCAGCTTAATGGCAAGACCAGGAAAGGGCAGAAACCAGGGGGTGCTGCGGCTAGATATGTAGGAGACAGTAGAATGAGTTCCGGCCTCCTCTCTGCTGCCAATGGCTAAGATGGGGAGGTGAGGCAGACATGAGCCTCTCTGCAGCTGCAGAGGGAAGGGCAGGATCTGTCAGAGGAGATCTGTCCTCCTCACTGCTGCCGACTGGTGAGACAAGATGGGGGCAGGAACAAGGAGGTTGTCACAGCTGCAAGAGAGGTGCAAGGGCCAGATGAAATGACTTGGAGGTCCTCATTTGACCCATGGGCCTTGTGTTTGACACCTGTAATGTATGCGAAACAAGCAAGGAGAAACAGCATAACACAGCCCCATCAGCTTGCAGTGATGTCACACACACTCTCCACCCAATGAGATTAAGAACCAGCCTGAGTAAGAGATTAAAGAGCTAGATGGGGAAACAAAATCACCTGCAGTCTGTTTAGTTTATTTATTATTTGCAAAGTCATTTGTAGCAACATTTTTTCTTGTGCAGTAGCTGAAGTGCAGTCCTTAATCCAAGAAAATACCTTGTCCAAGAAGAATAAATGTCAGTGCCACCCCAGCCTATGCTATCCCTAATAAGGTGGTGTAGATTCATACTAAGATGGGTGGGATTGGTATTTGTCAATTAATCAATCAGGAGTTCATAAAAGACACATGGTTAACAGTAGACATGTGCATTCGTTTTCGTTAGAATGCATTTTCGTCCAAAAATCTGTTTTTTTTCGTTATCGTTTTAATAAACGATAACGAAAGCGCAATAAACGAAAAAATGCTTTATTTTCGTTTTCGTTGCGGTAAAAATTTGATATAGAGAGATTCGACATTATAGGGAAAAGATTCGACATTACAGAGAAAAGATTCGACATTATTACTAGTCATACAACATTAGAATTCTTAGGCGTAGGCGGAATATTCGAACGGAAATGTACGATTCGACGTAAAGATTCAACGTTCCGTCGAATATTCTTTTGACCATTCGACAGAAACCAAGTATTATTGGATTTTCGGACGAAAGCTATTCCCCAACGAAAAACGAAATAAATCAAAATGATTTTCGGGAGTAACTAAATAAATGTATTTTCCAAACGAAAACGAAAAAATTAAACAAAATATTCCAGTGTGCACATGTCTAGTTAACAGAGCAAACTTCTCACACTTCAAAACCTGCTGGTACATGTGGGCATTAATTTATGCCTACATAAAAAATAAAATAGAAATAGGAGCAGAGGAGCAGACTGCAATCAACCCAATCTTGTATACACCATCCGTGTTGTTAAAAGAAAGCAGAACAGGCTTATATTTTATTATATAAAGCAAGGTGTCTTAGAGCAAATTCTAAAGATGAAGAAAACAGTTTTATGGGACCATAGTGAGCTTTATGGGTGGTTTCACAGCAGGTGAGTAGATTTTAGTAGATAAGAACCTTATCAATAAGTTATCAAAGCAGCAGTAGAATTTATTTGACAGATGCACGTAAAGCTCAATTTTTTTCATTGCTACTTGATTAAATATTCAAGAGCATGGTTGAAAGGCGCAGCTTTTTCACTATGTTAATTTACAAAATTTGTCAAAATCCAGGGAACAATAGCTGGTAGACAGTCAATGAATAAAATAGTCACTCAGTGATGAAAGCACGAAGAACAGCATCCGGCAATGCCTTTAGATCTGCACCCTTTCTTCACTTGATGATGATGACGTTAGGATGTATCTAGAATATTAAAGATTTTTTAAAGGGTAGCAATAGAAATGATACAAGAAACTGTCAAAAGTACCAGCAGAGATTTACTACCTCTTTTCATTACTGTAATTTTCTCCTTCAAATGCTTGCATTAGACTATTCTTCTTAAGAACAGTGACAAATGGTAATGTCAGATTTCCGACACTGAACTGATCTCATTCCTTGGTAAAACAAATTGAAAGTAATTGACAATTGAATATAAAATCATTAAATTACCTTGCCTGACTTTTGATGAACTCAGATTAACATAAAAGCCTGAAATTTACATCATAATCATGCAACTTTTATTGTGTTGCCTTGGATTTCTTAAAAAAGTTGTTGTAACTGATGTTTTTACAAGATGTATATGTTTTAGCACATCAAGGGCAGCAAAAAAATTTAAAGCTGAACTGCAGACAAACAACTAAATGCTACTTGTGATCTTTTATTAAGGTCCATGAAATAAATATAACCACTCTCCCCCACTAACTTATTGCTATATTATTAAAACTGCTGTGGTTATGTGACACTGTAATCCCAAGTTTCCCTCCACTTGTAGTTACTTCCAGAGGGTCCTTCTTGGGGTGATCAAATCACTGCCAGGCAACATATTGTGGGCACTTCCTATTAGCTGTCCAGCAGCAGGGTCCACTCTAGAATATGAGGGATATCCTTGCCAGTGGCCTGTCAGGTGACTGGTTGGTGATGTAGCATCTGCAGAATTGAATTCACAGTCTCCTGTAATGGGACTAGCAGGGATTTGGATGGGGGACTTAAGTGAATATAACTTGATTCACTGGCTGACAAAAATATATAAAATTGTAGTATGTTTAAAGGGGGTGGGAGTTAGGGTGCCAGGGGAATCATATTTTTCCTGGAGAATGCGTTTAATATATAAGAGATGTAATATTCTATTTGGCCAGTGTTGTGGCCCATTCACCTCTGCCAGGCTTAAACCAGGTTGGTGTTCTCACTATTCTCCACTTCATTAAACCAATGCAGCTTGGTTATAGACCTGCCCTCACCTGCTGACAGAATATTTATGTGCTTAACTGATTGGGTCAACTCTCCTATTCTGCTCTTTTTTTCTGTCAGAAATCTTTCTGTTTCAAGTTCCAACTTAAGGATTTAGGATACAGCTGAATGTTTTTATTTGAAAAAAAGCATTACCCCCTACTTTCTAGTGCTGCCCACTGAAGTGCCCTATCCTTCTTTAATACAATATATACTTGGCCTATCCGGTTGAGTAATGCTTAGCACCATACAATCTGGGAGACATGCTGTATAATATACTGTGAGTGCAAGGGGTCATGACCCCCAAAATTGATGCAAAGGGTGGTGTTTATGTCATCACCAGTTTAGCCCATAGTTAGACATTAATTTTTTCAGAACTGAGCAATGTGGAAGAGTTTATTTTATAGAACACAGGACTTTTCTTAGGGTCTAATCCCTAAATACAGATCTTGGAGCTGTTAATTTGGAGTTGCCTTTTAAAGTATGCATGGAGTTGAGCTAATGCCAATAAACCCCCTGTTAACACTATTCTAGTAATTTCATAAAGATTAGTTAAGCTAAGTAGGGAGGTTTAAGTTTCTGAGTACTATTATTTTGTAATGTCTTTGTAACCTTTCTAGAATAATTGACTCTTAATAGCAATAGTTTAATAGCATAACTGGCATTAAACTTAGCAAAGATCTCTAACCACAGTAAGAAGGAACAGAAACTCAACTTTTGCTTTGCATTCCAATCCTTATTTAACATTAGTAGTCTGTTATACCCCTTTGACATTATGTTGCCCTTTATTAAGCTTTACTATATATCTCACAGGACCTAAACATTTTGTTAATTTATAAGCTTTGCATAATAATATAACTTTTTCTGTTTCCATAAATGTACTGTAAGTGGTTCAAAACCCAGCAGTAAGCATGGAATCTACTTAGGTAGTTCAGTGAATAGAGAAAGGAACTATTTGAAGAGATGTCACTGTTCAAGTTCTCCTAAGATCTACAAAGCTGGTCGAGCAATCAATCTGATGGAAATATTAGTTTGGTGTGGATAGACTATTAAAATAGCTTGTATATAAATCTTAGATGTGTAAAATATACCGGTGATACTCAAAAAATTATAATATCGTGCACAAGTTCATTTATTTCACTAATGCAACTTAAAAGGTGAAACTCATATATGAGATAGACTCATTATATGCAAAGCAAGATAATGTAATCCATGATTTGTCATAATTGTGATGATTATGGCTTACAGCTCATGAAAACCCCAAATCCAGAATCTCTGAAAATTAGAATATTGTGAAAAGGTGCAATATTCTAGGCTCAAAGTGTCCCACTCTAATCAGCTAAAGGGTTCCTGAGCCTTTAAATGGTCTCTCAGTCTGGTTTAGTAGGAATCACAGTCATGGGAAAGACTGCTGACCTGACAGTTGTGCAGAAAACCATCATTGACACCCTCCATAAGGAGGGAAAGCTTCAAAAGGTAATTACAAAAGAAGTTAGATGTTCCCAATGTCCTGTATCAAAGCACATTAATAGAAAGTTATGTGGAAGGGAAAATTGTGGAACAAAAAGGTGCAGAAGTGGCAGCGATGACGGCAGCCTGGAGAAGATTGTCAGGAAAAGGCCAATCAAAAGTTTTGGGGACTTTCAAAAAGAAGAGGACTGAGGCTGGAGTCAGTGCATCAAGAGCCACCACACACAGACAGATCCTGGACATGGGCTTCAAATGTTCTATTCCTTTTGTCTCTCCTGAACAACAAACAGCATCAGAAACGTCTTACCTGGGCTAAAGATATACAGACCTGGTCTGGTGCTCAGTGGTCCAAAGTCCTCTTCTCTGATGAGAGCAAATCTTGTATCTCATTTGGAAACCAAGGAGCACAACTGTCAGGTCAGCAGTCTTTCCCATGATTGTGATTCATACTGAACCAGACTGAGAGACCATTTAAAGGCTCAGGAACCCTTTAACTGATTAAAGTGGAACACTTTGAGCCTAGATTATTGCACCTTTTCACAATATTCAAATTTTTTGAGATTGTGGATTTGGGGTTTTCATGAGCTGTAAGCCATAATCATCACAATTATGACAAATCACGGCTTGAACTATCTTGCTTTGCATGTAATGAGTCTATCTCATATATTAGTTTCACCTTGTAAGTTGCATTAGTGAAATAAATGAACTTTTGCACAATATTCTAATTTTTTGAGTATCACCTGTAGGACTCGTTTTTACATGTGGGTGCTAAGAGCTTTCTGCAGGGGAGTTTAGAGCAAAATGTGGCTTACAAACCACTATCTAGTTAAATTCTTCTGATACTATGCACTATACATTCAAGAAGTATGGTGTGAATTTTAATATAATTATACTCTTTCAACAGGTAACTTTATATCGTAGCCAGATATTGCTGGCTATATGGCATTGCCACTTGTCAATATCTTCCAAATTAGGCTCATGTATAGGTTCTGTACACCCATTCATTACTATGGAAAGTTAGTCTGGAGTATGAGCTTGTACAAGAAAGCTCTAACTGTCTCTTTTTTGTTCCAGGTATACTAACTTGTCCACAGTCAAGCAAGATATCCCTGGCTAGATTGCACAATGGCTTGTCAAAAGTCTTCTTGACCAGGCTCGTGCTTGGGCTCTGCACTCCTATTCAATCCTATACAGAGTTAGTCTGAAGTACGAGCCTGTACTTAAAAGCTCCAACTGGATTTTTGTATAAAAAGCAATTCAACAAATGTTCCTACAGTAATGGTGTAGGAGTAAATGGTATAAAGTTATTTCATCCAATGAAAGAAAACCAGATAAAAATTGCTTTTAAAGCTAAATGCTAGGCAAACCACTAAATATACAGCTGTGATGCTCATAATGGAGCTGTTTACCTGCCAAATGATCTGAATTCCTGTCTATCCATTTTTAAGATTTCCACACCTCTGCCACACAGCAAAACCCTGTCTAGAAGGGCAGGAGCCTTGAATTTCCTTTCATGTTACTAATAACACTTAGAGCTTCTTCTTCCAAGTAGTGTGGCAAACCTGTGTTTTTACTTGCATGTTTCCCACACCATGTTGAAAGCACATTGGATGCATGATCTGCTGTGGGTGTAATATAATATAATATAAAGAAACCCCAAACACTGATTACAAAAGCAATGTGTTTGCCTGCACCAGATCGCAGGGTATCACAGTACCATGTCATCTGGTTGCAGTTTATTTTTAAAATTAGAGCATGCATTACTTTGGTGTGACCTAGTGCAATTTCAAGGAATTAAAATGAATGGACTGAAAATGACATCACACTAAATTGCACAAGAATTCAGGTGTAAACAGGCCCTTAAATGTCCCTCCTCCATTATGGGTAGTAAAGGAAGATGTCACAGACTGATGAGCTTTTCTTTCTCCCGCTTTGCTCTCTCCTCCTATCAGCATGTTAATTTTAAATGCATTTTACCTGGTAATTAATCACACCTGACTGGCTCGCAGCCCTACCCCTCCCTCCTCCTCAAGTGATGCTGCAAATAATAAATAAGTAAATAATAATAATAATATTAATACAAATATTATTAATATCAATAATAATACTAATAATAATAATCATATATTATTGAATACAGTGCTAGGCCAACTGACAATATGAGTGAGTAAGGTCAGGAGTCAACTTATTAACAGACATAATGTACTTTAGCTATTTAAAGCCTACCTAAGCCTAAAAACATATGTCATATGTAAGATATTGCAGCTTACAAGTAGCTAGATGTGGTGGCTGCATTTGTTTTCTATTTCCAACCTTTTTTTCCACTCATTTTCGTCTGTAACACACTTCTAGTCCTAGGATTAAAATGCTCAATGGCTCAGGATTGTATCAGGATAATAGTATAAGACTGTAAGGCCTCATACGCACAAAGGGTTAAACAGAGGACACCGGTCTAATGGACCATTTTCATCGGTCAAAACTGATCGTGTGTGGGCCCCATAGGTTATTTAACCATCAGTTAAAAAAAAGCCAACTTGCTTTAAATTTAACCGATGGATTCCTAACCGATAGGTCAAAACCGATCGTTAGTAGGTACGACCATCGGTTAAAAATCCACGCATGCTCAGAATCAAGTCGACGCATGCTTGGAAGCATTGAACTTCATTTTGTTCAGCACATCGTTGTGTTTTACGTCACCGCGTTCTGACACGATCAGTTATTTAACCGATGGTGTGTGGGCGGGACGGACCATCAGTCAGCTTCATCGGTTAACCGATGACAACGGTCCTTCAGACCATTCTCATCGGATGGACTGATCATGTGTACGCGGCTTAAGAGTCGGTTCACACTGGGGAGATCCGACTCCGGGGGTGGCTCTGCAAGTCAACCTGAGGACAACTTCAGAGGCGACCTGCTAAACGATTTCTGTATAGAAGTCAATGGAGGTCGCCCCGAGTGGCCCCCAAAGTCGTACAGGGAGCATTTTCTAAGTCGGAACGACTTGCGTCGCTCCTATTAGAAAGCTCCCATTGCATTCAAAGGGAGGCGATTTGTCAGACGGCTGAGCCGCCTGACAAGTTGCCCCAGTGTGAACCGGGTCTTATGCCGCGTACACACGATCACTTTTTGTGATGAAAAAAAACAACGTTTTCAAAAACGTCATTTAAAATCACAGTGTGTGGGCAAAACGTCGTTTTATGTCTTCAAAAAAACGACCAAAAAAAAAATTCGAACATGCTTGAATTGTTTGTGTAGTTTTTCAAAACGTTGTTTTTTGTGTCATAAAAAGTGATGGTGTGTGGGCAAAACGATGTTGAAAACAACGTTTTTAAAGCCGCGCATGCTCAGAGGCAAGTTATGAGACGGAGCTTCAATGGAACAGAGTGCCGTCGAACGTGGTGTACGTCACCACACTTTGCTGGAGCATTTTGGAAAAACGATGGTGTGTATGCATCGTCGTTTTGGAAAATGAAGCTTGAAAAACGTCGTTTTGTTTCATCACTTGAAACGTTGTTTTTTTTCATCACAAAAAGTGATCGTGTGTACGCGGCATTAGACTTCACTCCTGTTCTCTAATCCAGTTTTTCTCAACCTTTTTACAGTCGAGACCCTTTAAAATGATGTACATTCTTGAGACACCCAAGTCTAAAATGTAAAGAACCAAACTAATTGTTATACATGATGTAGCAGCATCCACAATTGTAGTACACCCATCATTAGAGGAGATTTATTATTACAAAGCAAATACACATTTGAATACTGACTAGTATTTCAGTGTGTCTCGTCTCCCTCCATTTATCTCCCTCATTCAGCTAACGTGACCCCAGTACTGATAGAGAGGGGTAGGGGATGGGAAAACAAGAATGCTATGCAGGGGCCCAACATCCTCCTTATCAACCTATGGCATTATTAGTTGTTGCCAAAAGAAAATGTGTCTTTTTGTAACAAAAATAAAAAGGTAAAGTGAATTGAAAGAATTGCAGAAATGGAGGAATGATTCTTCATTGCCCGAGACTCCCTAGAAAAATTCTCACGGACCTGGGTATGCTGGACCCACTTCCGAACCATGTCTAGATACTCCTCGCTAATCGGATAAATGAAACCAGACACCCCAAACTGACCACTTATAGCTCCCCTGACCAATTTATACCCAATTTTTTTCCTACACTCACTCGACAAGAGGCTTTCCACCCCTACCCAAGGGACGAGTATGGGAAGACCTCAGTCAAATTTTTCATGCGTAACCTAATTATGAAAGGGGACTTCCTCCCCTCACACAATTTCACCACATGAACGCAACACCAAACCTTAAGGAGAGGATACCCCTTTACACCTCTCCCCACGTGTTTCCCCATCCTTGTCTTCCTTTTGATGTCATCACCCTACTCCTTTTCTTCTTGCCCCTTATTTACTACCTACCTTAGTCCAAGCAATTGACTCCAATACAGATGTTTGGGGCCAGCCGGCTGATATGATCGGCCGGCAACCTGTGCCTCAAATGGCTGGGAAAATTTCACACAATTGGCTGAAGACTCAACAAAGCATACAGAATGCACCTAGTGCTTCCACTTCGTGTCACTTCTTTTCTCTCTGTCCCTTTCCCCTAGCCTCAGACAGAAGGTCAGACACAACTGATGTTTTTTTTTCTTGTAGATTTAGCTATTCATCACCAGATTAAATGTTGATGTTCAGTTTATCTCAACTTTCTATGTGATTTACTGTTAGATTTCAGACTTAGAAGCAACTACACCCATTGAGGTTTACATACATCTACTACAATTGCATTATTTGTAACCCAGAATGCATATGGCTATGTTATCACCTGTATTATATTGTTATATCTCTGTTCACTACTTCCAATAAAAACCTTTTTTGAAATAAATAAATAAAAAGGTAGGCTTAATCCACCTGCTAGCTTGTTGACAACTTGTAGGCTATGTGGGGTAACTTTGCCATGGCACTCTGTTTAAAAAGTGCTACTCAAATCTTTAACCATTAAGCAGCATAGCTTTGCAGTCCCCAGAGATCGCTATGAACATTCTAATTTATAACAGTAAGCACAGAAAGAGTGCACAGAAAATTATTATTTCTGGCAAGATCCGTTTGCGTCTTTCAAAGAGATATAACAAAGCATTTTTAATGGTACATTTAAAGTATAACTAATAGCCTCTGCCCCCAGATTACTGTTATGCTCATCACGATCAAAGAAAATTCCAAATATTGGGTTGTCCTCAAAACATTATTACAATAAAATCTTTCAATAGGGACACTAGTTCAGGTGACCTGGGGGCCCCAATGAATTCCCTTTATTTGAAGGGATTTTCTCTCACTTCCTGTTTTGCTTCAGGACATAAAGTGAAGAAAAATCTCCCCCCCCCCAAAAAAAAAAATACAGAATTATTATAACTCTCCCTTACTCCAAAATTAAAATTAAAAGTTTTTCCTTTAAGGGAAGTTTATTGTTAAGGTTTACATACCATTTGTTGTATATCTAATGAATCAGTACCAACTTTTCTTTTTTTACTTTCAGTCTTCAGTTTCTGGCATTTGACACCGAGGCATCCCATGACATCCTGAGAGTTTGGGATGGACCGCTTGAAAATGAGATGTTACTGAAAGAAATCAGTGGCTCACTTATCCCAGAAGGAATTCATAGCACTCTCAATGTTGTGACGATACAATTCGACACAGATTTTTATATCAGCAAATCTGGATTTGCCATTCAGTTTTCAAGTAAGTTATTCCACAATGGTTTAATACATGTAAGTACTTCTAAGTCAGCCTATATTTCATTTGCTCTCTTGAATTAGGGCATATTTTGTTCTGTAGAAGTAAAAAAAAGAGTTTAAGGAGAAAAGACAGTGAACATACAACACATTTATAATTTCATTTTTTTCATTTCTTGTAAACTTTTGAACTCTGTCAGATTTGGAGGGATTTTTGATTTATATCTGTTGTGATTTTCTTTTTTTTAAGAACGTCATATAGCATTTCCATCTATGTAATGTTACCTGAGAAAAAAAGGGCAAAGTCTTTTAGAAGATTTAAGAGAAAAAATGAGTTTTACGCTGTTGACCTTAGAATTGTTCAGTTGCTTATTTTGTTTCTTCATTCAACTTTTAGACATGTCTTCATGATTTTACTATTATTTAGACACATAAAAATATGTTAGGATAGGCAGTTGACCCCCTATTTAGTGGCACAGGACTTGCTTCCTTATCAGATTTAAAAATACACTTACTAAAGGACTAAAAAGTGTTCACTTGGAAAAGTGAATGTTCTATAATGTTCTACAAATACAAAAATAACATAGTATAAACAATTGCAACACAAGCCTATTGCTACGCAAGCCACATTGTAATGTAATGTTATTAAAAAAAATACCTTTCCTTTTAAATCTGCAGGTCAATTCTTGCTTGTGTGATTGGCTCATTGATTTTCCCAGAAGGTCATTTTTTGCGATGCGGCACTGCGTCGCTTTAACTGACAAATGCGTGATTGTGCAATGTTGTACCCAAACAAAATCTCTGTCTTTTTTTCCCCACAAATAGAGCTTCCTTTTGGTGGCATTTGATCACCTCTGGAGTTCGAATTTGTTGCGCCTAAAAAAAAAAAAAATGTCTTCATTATTTTAGGGCGATATATATTCTTCTACATATTTTTAGTAAAAATATCGTAATAAGTGTATATTGATTGGTTTAAGCAAAAGTAAAAGTGATTAAAAATCAGGGGATAGATTTATGTAATTGTTATTGTTATTATTTTTTTACTAGTAATGTCGGCGAACTGCGATTTTTATCAGGACTGCAACATTGCGACGGACAGATCGGACATTTTTGACACTATTTTAGGACCATTGACATTTATACAGCGATCAGAGCTACAAATAGCCACTGATTAGTGTATAAATGTCACTGGCAGGAAAGAGGTTAACACTAGGGGGTGATCAGGGGGTTAACTGTGTTTACTAGGTGTGTTCTAACTGTAGGGGGATGGGACTGATTGGGGGAGGAAACCGAACAGTGTTCCTACTTACTATGAACACGCGATCTGTCTACTCTCCCCTGAGAGAACTGGGATTACACATACACATCCCTGTTCTGTCACGAGCGAACGCGGGTGCATCAGCTCCAGGGACACTCGGCTCGTGTGCGCGTTACTGCTATGGCGTCTTAAAAGAGTGACATATAGCTATGGCATTTTGCGCAGCTGTGCCAATCTGCCACAGTATAACTGTGCCGGCTGGTCGGCTAGTTATTAAGATACAAGTCAAATTCTAGGCATCCCCTGCAACAAAAAGCGTAGTTTGGTTGAGTTACTGTATTCAACCACTGCAGATTTTTACCCTGCAGAACACTAGAAGTGAATCAGCTTATTATAATGAATCAGATCATACTTTTAGATTCAACATCTAAAGGATATAGTAAAACAAATAGCCTTTTCTTCAAAGCAGAAACAAGTAGGAATCTGCTGCAATGTTTGTTAAAATGCCTGAAATGAACACCTAGAGGGCAAAAGTAAAGTTACTTTTTAAGCTTTGCAGTTAAGAAGCTGTGATGACTTCAATAAAGCAATCATACAGCATGCTATCAATAATATATATTGTTTTAATTTCCTTTATAACTGATGGGCAATGCTGTCCTTTTACTTTAGGCTGCACATGCATAGTTTGTAATCTCACCTGTCCTCCAGAGCTCATCATAGTCAGTAGAAGGGAGTTGACAATGTGCATGTTTGACCCAAATGAAAAGGATGGTATTCCATTCCTGCAATAACTCAGGATGGGGCCATTACTGGCTTCAGAAATGTTTAAGAAGGCTTCTTTTGAATGCAGATTTGAACTACATCCTTAAAAGGGAGCCTTGTCTTTCTAGTTAGGCTTAGCACACTATGCTGCTATACCAATATGGGACAACATATTTTTTTTGTAAAGTTAAACTTACCTTTTATTATTCAATTCAATCAAATGTTTTACTTTCTGCAAAATGAACAAACAGTTTATATATCTTTAAAGATAACTGGAAAGATAATTATCACTGTGATGAGCAGATTGAAATTAAATTAATTTCTCCTAATGTATATCTTGTTAATTTAATGTTTAATTAAGGTGTGGATATATTTTTTTCCTTAATAGCGATAGTAATTAAGATGTCATAAGATCACTTGACTTTTGCATTAAAAAAAAAAAGAAAAAAAAATTAAGTGTATTGTGTCTTGAACTTGTTAGATTTGTTCTAAGCACCCCCAGGGAAAGTGTAAATCTAAAGGAAAGTGTTTAGTGATTGATTGCATACAGTATCCCGCATTGCTGGTTTGGACAACCTTTCCCTCCCCAACTGTTAACAAAGCTGCAGGATATATTGGGTCTTGTAGTTCATTTAATGCTGACTATGAACACATATAGCCATTTTCTTTTCAACGTGTAAGCAGAAGGGAAAAGGTTGAACAAATGGACACAGTGAAAACACTTGCTCTGAGGCTTTTTAAACTTAGCATAGTAAACATAGTTTGCTATGCTTCAGTTGGTGAATGAACGGGAAGCCACTCAGCAAAGAGCACTTCCCATTCATACACTACCCCATGCAGCTAAGGCTGTAGAGAAAGGAATATGTATTTGAGCTTTGCGGTGCACACCCTACTGCAATGGGCTGCACACACCTAGGGTTAGACATCACATTTGATTTGCACCGCACTGCTGTGCAGATCACATGCAATGTCTGTGCGATGGCTTAATTTGCATTAACACCAACTTGGTGCAGGTCCCTTTTTTTGGTCCGCACTGGAATCGGATTGCATGGGTAGTCACACCCATGTAGAGCTGAACGATTCTTGCCAAAATGAGAATCACAATTTTTTTTCTTAGAATAAAGATCACGATTCTTGTGGCGTAAAATCTTTCACATTTACAAAAAAAATTGGGCTAATTTTACTGGTTATTTTTTTTTTTTAATTCATTAAAGTAATTTTTTTCCAAAAAATTGCATTTGAAAGAATGCTGCACAAATACAGTGCGACATAAAAACAATGCGACATCCACCATTTTATTCTCTAGGGTCTCTACTAAAATATATATACATAATGTTTGGGGGCTATGTTTCTAGCAAAAAATGATTTTAACTTGAAACATTTTTAAACATTTTTAAACATTATCCAGGGATGGAGATGCGATTTAGGAGTGGAATGGAGTGCCTGCACAGATTTACCACTGATCAGTTTTTTTATGCATTGTAATTTTTTTACTGACAGACCCAGTTGGAGTTGGTCTGTCTTTAGTCTGGTGGTATGTTGTTTTGTTGGGCAGTCCTTGTTCCACTCCTATTTTTCTTTTTTCTTTTTTTCCAGTGCTCTCGTTTGCCATACCAACTATAGGTAGGGGCGGGTTTTAGGTCAGCACCTGTCCTCTGCCTGTTGATTAGCACACCTGGGCTCCCTTTCAGGAGACCCTAAATTTATAGTTAGAACTGCAGCCATGCAGAGTGCCGTGGAGTTGGCGCCGCAGCTTCCCAGGTATTTGCAAATGCTTGCAACTAAAACTCTGTTTTTACTTACATCAGTTAGACAGATTAATTTGGTTTAGTGCTGTTTGGTTGACAACTCTGAGCCTGGTCACATGGTTATATAAAATGTATTTTCCATGTTTATATTTAATTGCATATTGCTAAAATCACATCTCATTTAAAGTCCAAACCTGTTCCAGTTTTTATCAACTTGAAAACAACAACTGTCAGAAAAAGGTTTTGTGTTTAAGTGGTTAAACTTTCCTAATTTGCATACAGAAGTCTATTCCTTTAATGTAAAAGTCAAATTGATACAATGTTTAGATTTACATTCCACTGATAGAATGGTTTTTAAAACTTGGCAGACGACCCAGACTTTTGACGGCAGAGAGCAGAGAGATTTCTGCATAGCAAATATCAGGATTTGCTTTAACACAAAATTAATGGATGCAAATCAGA
Source organism: Rana kukunoris (assembly GCA_029574335.1). Taxonomy (NCBI): domain Eukaryota; kingdom Metazoa; phylum Chordata; class Amphibia; order Anura; family Ranidae; genus Rana; species Rana kukunoris. Next base: position 437,310,458 of record CM056053.1, on the reverse strand, counting down.
CAAAAAATGCAAGTGATTTGAACAGGAATGCAGTGTGATTCCTGTCTAAACTGCAATTTCCCCCATCACACCTGTATGTGTAAAGAAAGAAGCGCCTTCTAGTAGGCAGTTTATTAAAAAGGTTTTAACTTAAAGGGTAAATTCACATTGACAAAAAAGGTGAACTTACACAGGATGCCCTCCTCATCCCCCCGTCCCGTCCTGCTAACCTGGAGCACAGCGATCACACATTAGGAGACATCGGGTCGCCGCCTCACCGGTCTGGGGATTATAAATCCCCCGCAGCATAATCTCCAAAACATACCTCCTCAGGAGGTATGTTTATGAGCATTCTTATTGGTAGGCACTGTCACATTACCAATCAGAACCCGCATATTCCATCCTGTCACCGCGGGTGAAGAGTAGAGAAAGCCGTGAGATTTCAAATCCCTCTAGCAGGACAGCGGCGATACAAGCTGTCAGTGTGGGGGATCGCCGGACTCCAGGTTAGCAGAACCTGAGGGGATGGGGAGGGGCGTCCAGTGTTAGTTCACCTTACAGATTTTATGTAAAGGTGAACTTACACTTTAAGTACATATCTGGACTAATTCAAAATCTGTATATTGTCCCAGTCCTGCTGATGATAGCAAATTATGACTGATAGAGGTGCTCACAGGGCTGAAGGAGATGTAGAAGCGGTCCACCCCCAAACTGACATCACTTCCACCTCGTACCCACAGGGCCAGGAACTACTTCTCCAGACCTGAGCACCTCCAGCAGCCGTGATTTGCAAGCATTAGCAGGACTGGCACACTATGTAGATTTTGCATTTGTTCAGATATGTACTTAATGTGAGTTATAACATTTTTAATAAACTTCCCACTAAATGGCACTTTCCTTTCTACAAACACACACACAGGAGCAGTGGGGTAAATCACATGCGCTTTGAACAGGAATCACACTGCATTCATGTTCAAATTGCATGCAATACTTTGCAGTGCGATTTGTGCCCATTTATTTTGTATTGACGCAAATCGCAGTGCAAAGTATCAGTAATCATTCTTGCCAATGATAAACCGGTATCCGTGCAACCCTATAATTTAATATGCCGGTCAGAACAAAATATCATCCTAATTCAATAATGCTCTTTTTGCTTCCCAAGTCAATACACAGAGCTGCCCCACTCACACAATCAAGAAAACACTTTTATGTCTTGTACACACGGTCGGACTTTTAATCGTGCAAAAGTCTGCTGTGAGTCCGTCAGAAGTCCTATGGAAAGAAAGAGAACAGGTTCTCTATCTAAGGTCCATCGGACTTCCAAAAAGAAAAGTCAGATGGAGGCTACACATAGCTGGACTTTCCTAGAAAAAAGCCTGTCAGACTTTTTTTCTCAGAATATCCGGCCCATATGTACAAGGCATAAGTGTATGTAATTCAACAATCCAAATAGATGAGTGCTTTAATATGACCTTATAATATGTATACAGAATGTGACCTGTATATAAACTGTGTCCTTGTAATTCATATATACAGTAATAGTTCATCATGGCCATTGACTAAAAGTATTTTGGATGTCCGATGGACCGTTTACAGCGGACATGTCTCCTCGGATTTTGGTCCGATGGCATGTACACACCATCAGACGAAAATCCCCTCGGACTGAGGACGCGGTGACGTGGCAGTGACATTGGCGCCGCCACGTCACCACTCCAGGAAGTAAAATACTTCCATGCATGCGTCGAATCCATTCGACGCATGCAGGAGATTTATGTCCGCTGGTTAGGCGTACTAACCAGCGGACATGTCCGACGGACAGGTTTCCAGCAGACAAATGTCATGCTTTGAAATTTGTCTGCTGGAAAAACCTGTCCGCTAGGTCGTACACACGATTGGATATGTCTGCTGAAACTGGTCAGCGGACCAGTTTCAGTGGACATGTTCGATCGTGTGTACGCGGCCTTAAACCCAATCCCATGTTCGAAATATATAAAGAAACATATCTAACAGCAGAGAAGGTCCAGTAATAAGACTAGCCTTTTATCTAAATCAAAATTATTTTGGAATTGTTAGGTGTAGGGAGTTGTAGATCTGATAGACAAAGGCTGTATAGCATAAAATTATTGGCAATGGGCTTCAGTCCTACTCAGGTGCACAGTTAAAGCCTTTCTGACTCTGGCAGCAAGGATGTATGGTAAATGTTTTAAATCATGTGCCAAGATGAAATAAGTGAACTCTATGGGCCAGATTCAGGTACACGTACATTTGCGCAGCATACCCGAGATACGCTACGCAGCCATATTTTACCAGGCTCTACAATGAATTCTGGTAGATTTTTGCCCGTACGATACGGCGGCGTAGTCTATTTCTCGCTGCGTAATCGAAATACGCGATTAGGGGGCGTGAAGCATTTAAATTAGGCGCGTCCCCGCGGCGATCGAACTGCGCATGCTCCGTTCAGAAATTTCCCGCCGTGCATTGCGCGAAATAACGTTGTTACGTCATTTTTTTCTTGAGTAACGTCGTTTACGGACATTCCTATTCCCGGACGACTTACGTGAAAAATAATAAAAGACGTCGGAAAACGTTGAAATTTGACGCGGGAACTACGGCCATACTTAACATGGGCTAAAAGCTGGTATAACATTACGCAGCGAAAAGATGACTAAAGATGCCGTAAGAGATTGCGATTGAAGATTGTAATTTCGGGGATCGACGGCAAAAGCTCATTTGCATACCCCGACGCGGAAAACGACCGGAAGTCCACCCAGCGGCCGCAATTTTATTGCAGCGTAGATCCGAAGGCGTACAAACACGTAAGCCAGACGGATTGAAGCACAAAGCCATCTTTTCATGGTTTGAGGTTTCAAACTAGTGAAAAAACGAGCGTAATTAGAAAGTACTCCGGTCTAACACCAGTTAGACAGGAGTTACGGCTCTGTGAATCTGGCCCAATACATTTATCATGGGCAATGTTTTTTCAGATAGCTTGGATTTGCTCTTTTTAATGAGCATGGTTATTGTTACCCTGAAGTGTTCATGTATTATTCCTTAACATTGAAATATTAGCATATCATCCAAATACTATATATTTTGTCTTTAGGCTCTGTGGCTACAGCCTGTAGAGACCCTGGAGTTCCAATGAATGGCACTCGGAATGGGGATGGAAGAGAACCAGGGGATACTGTTATTTTCCAATGTGACCCTGGATATGAATTACAAGGGGAGGAAAGAATAACCTGTATTCAAGTAGACAACAGATTTTTTTGGCAGCCAAGTCCTCCATCATGCATAGGTAAATTTGTATTTCCTTATTAATGTTCATATACATGCTTGAAGTTATTGAAGGGGAGGGGAGATGGATTAGAACACTTGTAAGTTGTTATTGCTGTCTGAGCCCCTGTTAGGGAGATTCCCCCTCTCTATTTGTCCTCTTTACTATTATCATTAAAAGTGAAAGTAAAAGAAAATCTCAACTTTTGGGTTAAAAATAAATAAAGGGAAAACCTTCCAATGAGGGCACAAGTTCTGGTGATCTGGAGGTCCCCAAGATATGTATTTAATTTGCAGGGGTGACCTCTCACTTTCTGTTTAGCTATGGGGCAGAAAGTACAGCTATATTTCCCCAATGGGACAAAGATGGAAAAAATAAACCTTGCAGGGGTTATAATCCCCCTTACTCTAACCAAAATAAAAAAAAAACTGTGATATATTGATATTATTATTTTTTTCCAATTACTTCTTTAAAGAGCACCAATAGGTTGACACAATTAAGAATTACAAAAAAAGCTATAGGACATATATAATTGCACAACTTCAGAACAAAAAGATTACAAATAGTCAAAAATGTATAAAAATTGTATTCATTTTCACATATACCAACAGACGTGCAATAATGTTAGTAGATATGGCACATCTGATGTTACTGGTAGAGATTAATAAACTTTCTATATTTTTTGACTATTACTCAACATTTGTCTTGTGGTAGTGCCTTTATCTAGTATATGTCCTGAAGCAATTTATTTTGTTTATATGATTGACTTGTGCACAGGGTGGGCAAGCCCTTAGTACATGGATGGGTGCCATGCCAGTGATACATATTTACCAAATAATTCATGCCACACCTATACTTTGAGTTCCATGTGACTCCTAGTAAATGTGCAGTATAGTACATTTAGCAGAAATACTGTATTGAAGCATTATGATGAGTTATGCATATAGTATACACAAGTGACAGAGACTTAAAATATGTGCATGAAGTTTTTTTTTTAACCTCTGTCTGGCAGAATACATTTTTCTTAATTAAATGTGCTTCCAGCTGAGAGAAGCTCTATGCAAATATGCACAACACTTTGATATGTGATACTTTATCATGTTATATTTTGGCTAACCCATGATTGTCTTCCACTCTTACCCTACAGATATTTGCTAGTTCTTTCCAATATTTTAAATAATTTTAAATGATATATTCTGTATACAACTAACAAATTATTACTATTTTTCAGCTCCATGTGGTGGCAATCTAACAGGGTCTGCTGGCTTTATTCTGTCTCCAAATTTTCCTCACCCATATCCACACAGCAGGGATTGTGACTGGACAATTACTGTCAATCCAGACTATGTAATTTCATTGGCTTTCATTAGGTAGGTCTCTAAAAAAAATATTGAGCACTTTAGAACCTTTCTTAGGTGGTTATCAGGGTCTAGTTTCACGTGTAACCCATCGTCTCTGGCTACTTCTGTGGTTAGTTTCCACACAATTTCAGGGCTGATTTACTTTCTGACTGACCAATAAAGTGCCACTTTAAAAACCGAGTTCATCAGTTCATCAGTGCTGGGATAAGCTCCTTGAGCATAGAATCACCAATAGTAAGAGACAATCCAATGATAAATGTGAAAGTGTTTAAAGTTCCTTCTGTGCAGAGCTATTGCCCACAACATTTTTGGGAATGTCAAAAGTACATGTGGAACTTTGGAAAATGTTTATAGTGCATTTAAAGTGTTTTTTTTTTATTTAAAATGTACACTTTCCTGTGTACATCGCAATGCAAAAAAACCCCTAAGAAATTAACACAGTGCATCTTTCTACCCTGAGCATAGCCTTAGAGGATTTTTCATGATTTTTTTTCATACAATGACCATTTTTTGTTGTTAAATATTTCCCTATTTAGTTATTGGTCTGAAGCTTACTCATATGATTACTGTGAGCCATTTTACTTTATGGTAGCTTAGGTATAATATGTGAGCACTGGAGATCAGCTGGTGTACAAACTGTCTGAATGAATAATACATTTATGTGTTAATGAGTCAACATGAAAGACACAAAGGATGCTTGAGGTTCACACTGATACTACACAACATTCATATGACTGTCATCCTACTTTGCTATGCGACATCAGTCCTACATCTGTCCTGCATCCATCTGACTTGAATGAACAGGATACTACTTTGATCCAACTTTGAGATAGTCTGACTTGTCCTTTGACCAATTAAAACAATCCCAGTGTGACATAAATTCCCTTTACTGCTGCTATAATCACCATGTCGGATGCCAAAAGTCAGATGGTTAACACAAGGATCCTACTTTGATCCAAATTCACTGATATTCAAGGGGTTGAAGTAAGACCAAAGTCGTGCAGGGGCCCTTTTTTTAAAGTCAGACCAACTTGTGTCAGACCAGTTAAGACAGCTCTCATAGGGAAACATTGATTTTCACATGTCATGCGACATGAGCTCCCAATGATGGAGCGTTTGTTTTACAAGTCTGAACCCAGCCTAAAGCTTATCTCCAGTAGGGATGAGTTCAAAGTTTTGTGTTTGGACAGAATTTTGGCTATTAAAGTGTTCCTCTGAACACTGTACCTTTCACTTGTTCAGCAATATAAATACTGCTACTATACATGAAAGTTTTCTTGCTGAAAGTGGTTGCTAAAGAAATGGCAGGTATTAGCACCCACCATCTCATTCACAACCTGTAAAATCACATGGCCCCATTCATTTGCTGAATATGAATGCATACTTTTTTTTTTTCTAAATGAATAGGTGGGTATAGTACCCCAACTCATTTACACAAGGGGCAGTATCTTCTTATTTTTAAAGGGAGGTACCAGGGCCTGAAAAGACCCCCTACCCACAGACCACAAAAAACACAGGATAAGTATATAGTTCTATGTGTTCTTAGGTGGAACCCTATGTTTTCATAGAGGAGGAGGGTCTGCCATTTACATTGATATCAGACCCTAGTCTAGCAGCCAGCTATTTAAACTGCATTTTCTGTCTTTGCAAATGCCAGTTTTGCTGTAGTAGGTTGTATACATTGTACATATGATCCTATTTGTGGGCATCTTAAGAGAATCTCCCATGCATTTTTGTTCTGCTTTGTTACATGTTCCCCGGGGCAGTGCCCAGCTCCTTAAATTATTTGTTTGGCAATCTCCTGCCTATTATCTTAGACAATGGCCATTACTTTTTTTTGTTGTTCCCAATTCAGCACCCAAAGTTTATCCATGTTCTGTGAGCCATGAACTGAACCCAGGTACATCTGGCTCATCCTTAATCTCAAGGGGCAAAAAAGCCTACTGTGAACCTCACCACCTCCACACTCCTGGCCATTTATTAGTTATTTACTTACTTAAGTCCACTGTCACTTGATGATCCATGGTATTCAAGCTTCCATCCGAATGGAACTTCCCCTTTATAGTGCCATCGTACGTGTTGTAAGTCACCGCACTTTTCTAGAGCATTTTTTTTCACGATCGTATGTAGGCAAGGCAAGTTTTTTCTAGACCATTAAAAATGTTCTTGTGTATGCGGCATTAGACTGGCATGCTTTGAAGAATACATACAATACCAGAGGGTGCAGCACCAACTAAGTTTTAACAAGATTCCTGAAAAGCCCTTCATATAAAGTCCACCAACTGTAGATGGTGAAGATGATAGAGGTGATAAAAAGATCCCTGCACCAACTATAGTGAAAAGGATGGTAAATGCACTTATCACCACTGTGGGAGAAATAGCAATCTTGTTTACCAGAATGTGTTGGCCCTCAAGTTATAGTCAATAAGCATATATGTAGAGACCAGGACAAGATGAATGGACAACTGGGCACCTGCTTTTAACCTCGCTGTGGATCCTTAGGAAAGGCTCTGAAAATTAGTTATCCAGAACACAGAGGAAGATGATAGTAACCATGAATGACTGGACAAAGGTGGTTCTCTCCTTGTGGAGAGACAAGCAGGTAAAAGGCCATTTTCTATGCACTTATCGTTTGGAGTACAAGCTTCCTGCCTTGGGATTGCAAGTTACATATTTCCTAAGCAGCCACAGAGAGGTTTACAGTGTGTGCCCAGTGGTCCATTCATCTTGCTCTGTTCTCTACATATGCATTTCTTGACCTCTTTATAACTTGAGAGTAAACATATTTTAGTAAGCAGGATTGCCCTTTCTCCTACAGTGGTGACAAGTGCATTTACCATCCTTTTCACTACAGTTGGTGTGGGTATCTTTTCATCATGTTTACGTTTCGCTTTTCAGTAGTCTTGTTAACACTTGGCGCTACGTACTCTGTGTATTGTATTTGTTTATGAGTGTATGATCAAACATGGTTGCCAGCCAAATATTTTCCAGTCAAGCGCAGATATCATTTTGTTTTTTTATTTTTTTTGTTTTAAAGAATATGTGACACTCACCAATGGAGGAAAATTTAGAGATTTTAACTAAATTGATTATTTCATAAAATTACTGATTTTGCTGTTGCCAAAATGTTGCCGGATGGAGAAGCAAAATTTGTTAATTGAGCTGCTTGTGCAAAACTACTACCTAGGATAATTTTAAATATTCATTTAGTGTGCTTTGCACTTGTGTATTTGATAGTAGTTTGTGCACCTTTTTTTTTTATTATTACATTGTGTAAAAGCAATTAAGAACAAAGGCCACAGCATTTGGCTGACAAATGAAATCAAGAAAGACAATATAAAGTATGTTACTATAAGTTGAGAGAGACCCAGTGGTGCTGGACGTAGTGGTGTAAATTAAGAAATGTTTGAATGTATGGTGGACGGACCAGTAAGTAGCAAGCAAAGGGACGAGGGGGATGCCTCAATTTTTACATTAACATGTGTAATTCAATTTAAGAGAGGCATGTAATGTTAATTGGAGGATTGTTGGCTAGGGGTCTGAGTAGATACCACTGAGTATGTTCAAAGCATTACATTATATATTGTTGAGTTTCTATAGGCAAGGGTTGAATGAAAGATTCCCAAATGTTGAAGACATTGTGAACCTGTAATTCCTTACACAGGGAGGCCTTCACCCATTCCATGAAAAAATGTAGAATGAATAATTTAGCTATAGATAGTAGGGGGTTCTGGGTAAATCCACTTTTGTAAAATAGTCTCCTGTGAAACAAAGAATATGATAGTAAGCAGCCCCGTGAGATTTTAAAGTGGATGTAAACTCAAAAAAAAAAAAATGTTTTTGATGTCACAATGTAGAGTGTAATATTTCCTATCATCTGTGCCCAGTCTTGCCACACAGAGTTAATCCAGATCTGAGAAATCCTATTTTATGTTCAGTGAAAATGAACAGCCTTCCAGATAAAACCCTGCCTAGATAAAAAGTCAGTTTTCTCTCTTCTTGCTTTGAGTGAGAGGTTATTTACATATCTAGCTAGGACATGTTTATCATATGTTATGTTTTGTTTATCATAACATGAGGTGATATAACATCATAACACATCCTAGTAATATACAATGAACTTTGGATCACCTCTTGTTATGATAAACATGTCCAAGCTAGATATGTAAATAACCTGTTACTGAAAGCAATAACATAGAAACGGACTTTATAATTTGGCAGGTTTTTATCTGGAATTCTGTTAATTTGTACTGAACTTTAAAAGAGGATTACTCAGCGCTGGATTAACTATGTGTGGCAAGACTGGGCACAGATGATAGGAAATCTTATACTCTACATTGTGACATCACAAAAAAAAAATGTTTTGGGTTTACATCCACTTTAATGCCTGGGAAATTAAATAGGCCAAAAAAAGTTGGGAATTAGAGGTTAGTAGTTTACAAGGTATGTGGTAGCATAATTTCAGGGAAACTAATTTCAAAACATCCCAAGACATAATGTTATTTGTGATAGACACCTGTCGTGTTAATTTTTTGCAAGAAGGTCTCTAGAGATGAAAATAGTTTTATTATTTTCTGTTGAAGACAATAGAGACATGAAGGTTCCCAATGAATTCATTAAATAGTCAATTAAGCATAGCATCAGTAGCATTAAAAGATCACTAAGGCCGCGTACACACCATTAAATAAATCCGATCAAATCGGTCTGACAGACCGTTTTGATCGGCTTTGTCTGCCTGGATAGATTGGTTTGATCGTGTACACATGATCAAACCAAAATCCCCACCGGCAGACACCGTGGTCACGCGGCGGTGACGTTGACGCTGCCACGTCACCGTCACCAGGGAGTAAAACACTTCCGCGCATGCGTCAAATCCATTTAATGCATGTGCGGACAGATATGTCTGCTGGTTAGTGTACTAACCAGCAGACATGTCGGACGGACGGGTACCCAGCAGACAGATTTTAAAGCATGCTTTAAAATTTGTCTGCTGGATAAACCCGTCTGTCCGCCCATACACACGATCAAATTTGTCTGCTGAAACGGTCCGTCGGACCATTTCCAGCAGATGAATTTGATCGTGTGTATGCGGCCTAAAGGATTTTTTTTTCTAAATAGCTTCCTTTACCTTACTGCAGTCCTGGTTTCATGTCCTCATTGTTTGTTTTTTGCTTTGAAGTTGCTGTAGATCTGCTCTGATCTCCACACTTCCTGCTTGTCTGGCTCCTTATGAAAAATCGCATGGCAGCTTTTCACTGTGGTCCAAGCAGTCATTACTGTGTGTCTAAAACTCCTCAGAACCTATCAGATTAATTTTAAAAACAAAACACTGCCCTGTATTTGTTTGTTTTTGTTCTGTGTGTCTCTTTACATCACAGAAACATGAAACCAGTTTAAAAATGAAACTAACCCGCAGGCACATTATATGATTTATTTTTATCTATTTTTAATCATTTTTAAAATGAATAAGTTAACTATTATGTCTCTATACCCTGTAAACAGTCATTTCAGCAAATACAATTTTTTTCCTTTAGTGACCCTTTAATAGCAGACCAAAGGATCATCATGGAATTGATTTGCAGAGAATTGTACAATTCTTGATTGATCACTGTTTTTTTTTTTTTTGGGGGATTTCCTGAATATAAATTCATAATATGAATTTATGTAGTACTGCAACCCCCAGCTTTGAATTAAAATTACCATAACTTGAATGTGATGGACAGATAATAAATTCATACATGAAACGTGACAAGAGACAATATAGGAACTGAAGTAGAAATGTAATAAATTAAAGTACACCTCCGTCTATATATTCGTGTTGAATCATATCAACAATCAAAAATAAAATCCCTAGCAAAGATAGCATAAGGAAAAATAACAATAACAATGTGTCATCTTTCAACACCAACAAGCTTACAAAATAAATGACAAAGGGCTAAGAAAAATCTGTACATATTTCTACTGTGAACACATTTTTTTTAGGCTTTGCCTGTTTGATCAAAGCACAGGTGCTGAATAGGTTAAATTGCCAAACATAAGATGAGTAAGTTAAAGTTTAAGTCAAGCTTAACCTTTTTTTTAAATTTTGGCTTGACTGTGGAACCATAAGGATCCCTATCTGTTTTCTTTTACTATCCTAAAACTAAAAGCATAAGGAAAAATGAAACGAGTATCTGAAGAAAAATAACAATGTGTCATCTTTCAACACCAACAAGCTTACAAAATAAATGACAAAGGGCTAAGAAAAATCTGCACATATTTCTACTGTGGAAATACAATTTTTTAGACTTTGCCTGTTTGATCAAAGCACATGTGCTGAATAGGTTACATTGCCAAAAGTAAGATGAGTAGGTTAAAGTTTAAGTCAAGCTTAACCTTTTTTTAAAATTTTGGCTTGACTGGGGAACCATAAGGATCCCTAGCTGTTTTCTTTTACTATCCTCTCACTTTCTGTCACTGTGACACTGGCACATACAGGAAGTGAGAGAAAATTTGCAAAAGCAACAGACAAAGTTAAAAGTGGGGGATGTGTACCAATGCCAAAATTGGAAAAAAAAAAAAACATATTTCTCTCTGCCCAGAATTGTCCCCTCTTCCCACCAACTCCAACATACACTGACAAAATGGCTGCTCTACATTTCAGGAAATGTTTGAATCCCAAGGATTCGCTTCAAACCCATGGTAGTGAAACCTATCTATATCAGTGAACTGAACCTTTAGATTTCCAATGAAATGAAACAGATTTTCTTCATAATAATTAATTTAAAGTAAACTCTCCCAAACACTAGATTTGATTACCGCTTGCCATCCAGCCACCGTCATTATTTAGCCACCGTCAGTTTGGCACAGCTGCACAAATCACCGTAGCTGTACTTCGGACACTTTAGGAGAAATAACAGGCACCCACGGCGCAAAACTGGAGCCGAATGCACGCAATCTCTGCTGGCCACCCGCGATCACTCCACAGAGAGCCAGAATAGGGATTTGTCAATGTAAACAAACCAATCCCTGTTCTGACAGGTAAAGAGAGAGAGATTTGCTGTGCCTAGTGATCAGGGACAGCGATCCCTCTGTACTCCCAGTCAGTCCACTCCCCCCACAGTTAGAAAAACCTCCCTAGGGATAACTTAACCCCTTGATCACCCCCTAGTGTTAACCCCTTCCCTGCCAGTGTCATTTATACAGTAATCAGTGGCTATTTTATATATATATGTCACAGGTCCCAAAAAATTATCAAAAGTGTCCGATCTGTCCACCACAATGTCGCAGTCACACTAAAAACTGCTGATCAAAGTCATTACTAGTAAAAAAAAAAAAGAATAATAAAAATGCCATAAATGTATCCCTTATTATACCCACTATTTTGCAGATGGTTTTGCACAAACCAATCATTATACGCTTATTGCAAATTAACATCAATATGTTAAAACATACTTTTTTTTATTATTATTATATATCTCTCTGTCTATTCAATCAAGGGGGGTACACTTGAGAAAATGGCAGTACCAGTTCACCCTATATTGGTTAGATTAACATGCTCGCTCAATCAAGGTGTAACATCAATGTTGGTAATAATAGCCCCCATCTCATTTTTGTCAGTGCAGTAATAATAAATGCCCAGCATTGGTGTCAGTAGCGCTAATAATAAACCTGCCTTCTTTTGTGTCAGAGGCAGCACTATAAAACCCCCTTCCCTTTACTGTTGGCAGGGGCAGTAATAGCAAACCCCTCTACCCTGGTGTCAGTAGTGGTATTAATAAACCCTCCTTTATAGAGTTATTATGTCAATTGCATAACTTTAGCAAAATCCTTGCACTTTAAAACAAACTGGCATATTGTATGCTTATCAGAAAGTGTTCTTCGTGGGCTGAAATTATATATACTTAATACTTAATACTTATATACTTAATTATCCTTTTAGGCTAAAACTTCACATTGTTTGGAAATAAATTAAGCAGCACAATTTATGGATATTAACCATAGACTTGCATCACTTTAGTTAATATATTATATTTAGTTAATGTAGTGTACTCAGTCCTAAAGGAAGATTTAATAGGCTTGGACATTGAAATACATGTCTGTTGGTTATGCATATTATGTTCAGGGATGTATTTCCACTGTAGGTTTTGTATATTTACAGTATTCCCTAGTGAATGTGTAATAGATTGCTAATTGCTTCTATATTTCATACAAGTTTGTTATCCTTATTCACCATATTGCTGACTTGTGATGGACAGGAGAGAAATAAATCTAATTAATAGGTTACATCTGCTTATCAGAAAGTAATTAGGTGTTATAGTGTGGAGAAGCACATGTTATGGTTAAGGTTTCCTGGTAATTTGTCTGTTAAAAGCAATCTTACTTGCTGGATTACATTTTATAATATTGTTCTTTGAGCAAAGGACAAAAGGGGTCTCTCATAGGGTTATAAGATTTTTTTTTTACTGTAGCAGGGTATATAATCCTATAGAATAATTTATAAATAGTTACAAGAAATAATGGGTGTTTGAGTGGCCTCCAACAAAACAATATCTTCTAACATAAGCATGGGTCGGGGTGCAGTTAAAACTTGAAGGTATTTGCAAGCCTTGACCTTGCTTGTGCAGCTCTTTTATTAATTGAATTATTTCCATCTAACTATGTGGGTTTTAAAACACATTTTCAAATCAAAATATGACTCACACAGTTATTTTACTTTTCATTTGTGTTTTTCTCTGACCTTAAAAGCAAAAATCTTAAAAAAAAACAGAATGCTAGAAAAGTTGGCTTAGATCCTGAGGTAAAAGCCTCTCCATGTATAATGTTCTGCCAAGAACCTCTGGCTTGTGTCTCTTTTAAATGCTTCAAGCATCCTATTAAATACAGTATTATAAAATTAGTGTGGCAATATATTTAATACAAGATTGCCCTCCTTCTTTTTTTGCAGCTTCAGCATTGAACCTAATTACGACTTCTTGTATATTTACGATGGCACTGATGGCAACAGTCCCCTGATTGGAAGTTTTCAAGACAGCAAGTTACCAGAAAGAATTGAAAGTGGTTCAAACAACATGCATTTGGCTTTTCGAAGTGATGGATCTGTTAGCTTTACTGGCTTTCATTTGGAATACAAAGGTGATTTTAAAATATACAGCATGTACCTTATCTAATATATTTATTTTAGAGGGTACGTTAAGTGAATTATTATGCCTTTGTGTGATTTAAAACTATTTTATTCAGTGGTATTATTTAAATGTACTAATGCATACTGTATGATTTCCCCCCATTTCTGGGGCTTCTTTCCTGTATTCTGTATGAACATATGATTACGTTTTTGAAAGCTCTTCTTTCCTGTATTCTGTATGGACATATGATTACGTTTTTGAAAGCTCTTCTTTCCTGTATTCTGTATGGACATATGATTACGTTTTTGAGAGCTCTTTTTTCCTGTATTCTGTATGGACATATGATTACATTTTTGAAAGCTCTTCTTTCCTGTATTCTGTATGGACATATGAGTATGTTTCTGAAAGCTCTTCTTTCATGTAATCTGTATGGACATTAGACATGTGCACACTGAAATATTTTGTTTCGGAATTTTGTTTTTGTCCAAAAAATACATTTATTACTCCCGAAATTCGTTTTTATTTATTTTGTTTTGTTAAAAAATGCATTCGTCCGAAAAATTGGAATTATTTCAAATTGAATCTGTCATTGAAGGCTTATGGTGTCTGTCGAAAGTTCTAAGAAGATTTGATGCAGCAGCTAAACTGTATGATGCTGCAATTGTACAATTCTGGTCGAATGTTCCGCCTACAAGCTATAGAAGAATTCTAATGTTGTATGACACTAGTAATAATTATATTTATAAATTATTATTATTATTACTAGTCAACCAACATTCAAATTCTTCTATAGCCAATGGGCCCAGCATTTGAAATGTATGATTGCGGCGTCGTACAGTTTAGCTGCTTGTCGAATCTTCTTAGAACTTTCAACAGACACCATAAGCCTTCAATGACAGATTCAGCGTTTGTATGTTTTCGCTGCCTTGTCGAATCTTCGTTGTTCATGTCTAATGGTCTACCCCAACACTGTCTCTATAATGTTGAATCTTTTCTCTCAACGTCAAATCTTTCCTCTCTATGTAGAATAATCTTGGACCAATAGAGTTAAGGTTTGGCACATTCAACCGCAGATTATATAGACACAGATTGCTATTGTCAGCATCATGTCGAATTTCCTATCTATATAAAACTGTTGTAGCAACGAAAAAAAAATAAAGCATTTTTTTTTTTATGTTGGATCTTTTGGATTTTTGATTTTATGCATTAGTTTTTGTTTAAAACGATAACGAATATACCTGTCTAATGGACATATGATTACATTTTTGAAAGCTCTTCTTTCCTGTATTCTGTATGGCTTCTTGAACAATGGATTTCTAGCATGCATTGGTTATTCAAGATATTAAGCCACCCACAAAAATAGTTCAGTCCATCATATCCAAAATATGTTCAAAATGAGATAAATCAGGTTGGTTGTTTATTGCCTCCATTAGATCAACTGATTTCTGTTGAAGACTGCACTGAAGATGGCACTTATGCCCTGTAAACACGATTGGATATCTGATGGAATCTAATCTGATGGATTTTTTTGTGTGTACAGGGCTTAAGGGTAGAGACGTTCTGTTGATAAAATGCAATTTGTGTTGGGTATAGTGATAATGGACTAGTTTAACTGTGTTGACATCTTATCTGGCTGTTCATACCTATAACTAGATGAGACCCAATTACATACTTAATGCCCCCAAAAGATTTGCTAATAATAATGTATAATATTATGAAAGCAAAAATGGGTTAGCCCATCCTTTTGTTCTTCTACGGGTAATGCTATTGGTTTGACCTGAGAAGAACCAGACTCATCGATTATGGTCATGAACTTTAAAATATGAATGTGCAATCTCTTTTTAGTCTCATGGACAAGCAGAGACCAGAAGCCACTATATTAAAACAGAAAATGGCATGAAGCTTAAAAAGTAATGATTCTACAAGGTCTTTTACCTGCCTCTGGGTATCCTTAAGGCATTTCTCATTCATATTCTCCAAAGTCATTGCATTTTCTATCTTAACAAAGTGGTTTTCTAGATGATGGAGTTGTTCTAATTACATATCGATCAGAATTACACAGAGACATTTTCTCTGCATGGAATGTTTACATTTGTGTGATGTGTTTTGCTATCTTTTGATTTACAGCTAAATTAAGGGAATCCTGTTTTGATCCTGGTAATATAATGAATGGCACAAGACTCGGCATGGATTATAAACTTGGGTCTACTGTTACTTACTACTGTGATGCTGGCTATGTACTGCAAGGATATTCTACTCTTACATGTATCATGGGGGATGACGGAAGACCTGGGTGGAACAGAATTCTACCAAGCTGCCATGGTAAGCGTTGTATGACAAAAATATATAATACACATCAGATGTTGTGTTTTCTCAAATTAGAATAAAATGTATAATGTGTAAAAAACAAACAAAAAACTTAAAACAGGATTGTTTGCCCAGATAAAGAGATATTACAAAAGTACTATCCATATAATTATACAAATTCTTTTTAGTCCCCTGTTCAGCACTGGAGGCCACAACAGCCAAACATCTTGCATTTTCAGTAAGAGGCCTGAAATTTCAGCCCCATGTTTCTATCATGTCAGAGTCAATCAAAGATTACTTTTAATGATAGAAAGCAAAGCTTTTTGTTTGTTTGTTTTGCATTTGAGTCAGAAAGCAATAAGATTTATGATATATTTTCAATGCCTGTGGTCCCATTCGGAAGATTTTCCCTCACTTCCCATACCTGTGATTAGGGATGAGCCAAACACCCCCACGTTCGGTTCGCACCAGACCCGTCGAACAGTCCGATCGTTCGCACGAACATTTAGAACCCCATTGAAGTCTATGGGACTCGAACGTTCAAATTCAAAAACGCTCATTTTAAAGACCAATATTCAAGTTATTGTTGGAAAACGTCTTTGAGAACCCAGTCTTGCCCAAGGGAACATGCATCAATGGAAAAAAGTCTTAAAAAACTGTTGTTTTTTCAGGAGCAGGACTCCTGAAAAAACAACCATTTTTAAAACTTTTTTTTCCATTGATAGTAGTATCAATGGGAAAAAAGTTTTAAAAACGGTCGTTTTGTTTCACTTGAATTTGCCACGAACGATCGTTTTTGTTCGAAATTCGACGAACGATCAAACGGACGATGTTCGAGTCGAACATACGTTTGTTTCGAATGCAAAGCTCATCCCTACCTGTGATGCTTGAACAAAATATGTAGTTGTCATTAGGACTGAAAGGCACAGACAGTAATAAGACAGTCCATAATTTTAACCCTTTCTCACTCAACAACAAAGATATGTTTTTTTTTTGGGACAAAGATGGAAATAAAAACAATGGCTCAGAATAAAACATTTTGGATCAAGATTTAAATGCATACTATGATTTTATTCTCTGACTCATAGGTTACTGCAAAACAGAGTGCACATTGTCATGCTAGCCAGCAAGAAAAGATGAAATTATCTGTTTCAAAGCTCAATTTTTTTTGCATACATTAGCAAATAGATGTTGAATGAATGAAGACTTATATAGCGCAGCACATGCGAACTGAATCGCCTCTGGGCGATGTTGAATCTACACTACCATGTCAAGGCACATCTGATACGTGTGGTCCCTAATGTTAAGCTATTTGAGTTCTCAACTATGGAACATGTATAGCAATGTGTAAGAAGACAGCAATACTACTGATTACCTGGAGGCAGACCTTTCCTCCTTAAGGGACAGCAACCCACCAGAACCCCAGACATAGCCAATACAAGGCAAAAGAAAAGAGAATGGCGCCCTCTAAATGCAGTGTGTTTACAATATGTTTAATGTAAATGGCTTAAAAACACTCACATGGCAGCAGTAATTTTCCAGCATTCATAGAACTATAGTGGTTCATCCGCATAGTCCCTGTATAGTGCTTAATTCATGGTCTGGTGTAGACAATCATCTATCATGTGGCTGTCCGCACTGCATGCACACAGCACTTCCGGGAGGCTGGTACGCAGATTGTGGATGCTCCATGCATACATGCTCCGAAATCGATTATGGATTTGCGATTACGCAATTATAGATTTGTTTTAAATACCCACATCTACCACCAAGTTCCCCTCTCCCTGTTCATGTCCCTCATTTAGCTACTATTATACAGCCACATCCAGAGTGCGCCATATTACCCCTTTGTTTTTGAGCCAATGCAAGGCAACTGAAGATTTCCAGTTTGTGTCTACACCAACCAAAAACAAAGCAACAATTGCAACTGCTATGAAGTGTTTGCAACTAGAAGAAAAATGACAGGGGCAAGACGATAAACAAAACAAGAGATCCCTGGCACACTTTCAACCTAGCTACCAAAAAATAAAGCAACAAAATGATTATGCAGTCAGAGAAAAGGAACACTAAAACCTCTCCTTAACCCAGACTTAGCCAGCAACAGAACCTGAGTAATTCATGTGTGTCCATAATTAAATGGATTTAAATGGATTTGGCAGCACTACCCGTTACATTTTTGTTCCCAATGTCATAATTTTGCATCACTTAAATATACAAAGCTCAACAACTGATTCATCTTGTGAAACTGCATTACTGTCACCCACAAGCTGCAATATCGCAAATCTGAGATCTTTCACTAACAGTGACTCATTCTTCCACCACAGCGCTCGCATCTCATCATGTTCCATGACTAAACGCCTCCTACTTATCATTGTATCAATCACTTACTTTGAAATGTGTCACTTTGACTAACATTAACTAGAATAGATGTTGTATCATGCATATATCTAGGCCACTATGTCAATTTTCCTGCATTCTATTTTAAGTTTCAACTTCCTGCTCAGATGCAATCTACCTTGTTTGGTTACGTAGGCATAAAATTCTGGATCAATATCACATTAACTCCCCTGCTCATCCATGATTTTGATAGCATTTCTTTATGCCGCGTACACACGATCACTTTATGTGATGAAAAAAAATGACGTTTTTAAAAACGTCAGTTTCATTGACTGTGTGTAGGGGAAAACGTTGTTTTATGTCTTGTAAAAAAAACGACAAAAAAAATTGAAGCATGCTTCAATTTTATGTGTCGTTTTTCAAAACGTCATTTTTTGTTTCACAAAAAATCACTGTGTGTAGCAAAAAACTTTGTTTAAAAATTTTCAACCCGCGCATGCCCAGAAGCTAGTTATGAAGCGAGCTTCAATGGAAAAGAGTGGTGAACGTAACCTCGCTTTTTGTAAAAAACGATGGTGTGTAGGCAACATCGTCTTTGAAAAGTGAAGTTTCAAAAACGTCGTTTTTTACTTCATAAAGTGATCGTGTGTACGCGGCATAAAATTTAGAAATTGCTCTAGTGTAGATTGGGACTAGTTGAATTTGGAAATTTCCAGATAACAATTTCTTATATAATTTTTATTATGCTACCATGCATTGAAGATCAGCCAATACAATTATTATCATGCACCATAACCTGTCAAGGCATGGACTGGTATCTGGCACCAAGCCATCAGTAGCATATCCTTTAAGTCCCGTACGTTGCAAGGTGAGTCCTTTATGGATCAGACTTGTTTTCCCAGCACATCCCACAGATGATCAATTAGATTGAGATTTGGTGAATTTGGATGCCAATTCAGACCATTCTTCAATTCAACTAGAACTAGACTGGGTACACTTCCCTATGCACCAAAAGGCCACTTATCTAAAATGTAACCTTTATTATAAATCATAAAAGGTATGTAAATTAGCATAACATGTATCCCTATAGGGTGAGGTCAATGCCGCTATATATGAACCAAAGTTCTAGCTCTATGTGGTAACATTTACATCTACCAAGTTCATTGGTAAAACTTCTCTTGATATACACATACCAGACCAGGCCGCCTTCTTCCGTTGTTTGCATTGTCCAGTTCTGGCGCTCATGTGCCCATTGTAGGTACTTTTGGCTGTGGACACAGGTTTACAGGGCCGGCTTGATTGGTCTGCGGCTTTGCAGCACCATAAGCAACAATCTGTGATGAACTGTATGTTCTGACACATTTCTATTGGAACCAGCATCAACTTTCTTATCAATTTGAGGTGCATTATTTTTTCATTTGGATCATTGGGCTAGCCTTTGCTCCTCATCAATGAGCCTTGGCAGTCTACTCGGTCACTGGTTCACTGAATTTTCTTCCTTGCACCACTTTTGGTGGATCCTGACCACTGCAGACCAGGTATATTCCACAAAAGCTGCAGTTTTGGAGTTGTTCTGACCTAGTCATCATACAACTTCAGGGACAACATGTTCACTTGCTGCCTAATATATCCCCCCCATTTTCAGATTTTATTGTAATGAGATGTTATTGATTGAGTTTACATTCAGCCATAAACTTATAACCACTGACAGGTAAAGTGAATAATTATTCTGTATATATTGTTTTCGTTAGCTGGGGCACAGTAGTGACTTGTAGAGAGTGATGAAATCTTTGCACTCTCCAACTCCAATTTGCAACTTTGTACTGAATACAGTGCAAGTGGGCATAATCTGACATTATTCATTTTTACAGGTTGTAGCTTTTAAATGTAAAAATTATCCATCTTTCCAAGGCATGGGGGCTGATCTACTAAAGGCAAATAAGATTCACAGAGAGTTGGGCGCACATTATGCCGCCGTAGCGCAAATGCTGTACGCTACGTCGACGCAGCGTGGAGAGGAAAGCACTGCATTCAGCAAGCTATTGCTCTCAGCGCTGTGCCGGCGTGGCGTAAGTTTCGAAGGTGCAGGCCGGGGTGGGTGGAAGTGGGAGTGATCATGCAAATGATGGTCTGAGCATGGTGCAGTGTTTTACTCCCGGCGTATCATGAACTGCGCATGCACCGTGACGTAGCCGTGACATGAACGCATGAAACAGCACCCTTATGCGCATGCTCACAACCATGCTACGCCGGCTCACCACGTACACCGTGAATGTAACGTACGCCCAATACGCCGGCCTGTGTTCTCTGGTGCAGACCTTTGCATGTCTATTGCTGGGTTGCGCCTCATCTATGGGGAATAACTTTACGCGGGACGTAAAACGTACACGCACCTCGCGTACCATGCTCATGGGAGCACGTACGTTCGTGAATCGCTGTATTTTCCTCATTTGCATATTTGAATACCTAATCAATGGGAGCAGCAACATGCGTCCAGACGAAAAGTGCGCCCACGCTACGCCGACGTATGTAAGCTACGTCAGCGTAGGGTGGCCAGTTTTTAGGCGTATGTTGGTTTGTGGGTCCGGCGCACAGATACGCCGGCGCACATTTGCACTTACCGCCGCAAATTTGCACTTACGTCGGCGTAAGTCGTCTGTGAATCTGTTTACTTTGCATGGGAAGTTGCACTTTGCAAGTGTATTTTCCAGTGTTTAGTATGTGGTGAAAAATGCAGGAAAAAAACAACAACATTTACTAAGTTCTTGGGCAAATTCCTGTAAAGAAAACAGTATATTTGTCTTTAGTAAGTAATCCCCAGGGTCACCAAAGGGCCTCTGTGAAAAAATAGTTTGGGTCCCCCTCTCAACTACTGCCCAAATACAAAATTATTCATTGTCAGATTGATACAGTAGAGGGATAGCGTGATAGGGGGGTAGAGGGATAGACAGATATGAAGAGTAATCTTTGGAATACTTTGAACTCACTTATGATCATCGTAAAGAATGCCTTCCATTTTTTACCTGCCCTAGAAGTAAGTAAGCAACCTCCACCTAACAGCAGGGGTGGTACCCAGAATTACCGTGGCCCACCTTTGAATAATTGAGCCAATATTTCCAAGGGGGCCATGTGCTTTCTGCAGAATCAGTGTACCCCTGCTTCCACTTTGGCAGTACGTCCTAACTTTATGGTACAAATAAATATTTCAAGTATTGTTAGCACAAGTATTTAAAACAAATTCTGCAACACTTAGGTTTTCTAGTTAGCAGTGACTTATCTGCCATGAGAGAAACGCTGAGACTTCTGATCCCTTTCTGAAAACTCTATTTGTCTGTTTTTTATGTTGATCCTCATGCTTCAATTCATTACTTATTCCATTCCACTTTGTGATAATAATTTTTTGGATCAGTTAGCTATGTATATATAAAAGTATTTTTATTTTCTCTAAATGGATTTTTTTATATGACTGTGCTCTTAATACATAAAAGTGATTCTTTCTAGAGCTTGGTTGATTGCCATACAATAAGGTCTTGTGCTGTATATAATTTCCATGCAGGGGCTGCAGTTCATACTGCTGAATCCTTTTAATATGATATATGACATTAGCACAGCTGGTGTTTCAACAGGAGCACAAATAAAAAGCGCTGTCATGATATTCTTTAGAGTTGAGATGCATTTTTCTTTCACTATGTGCGGCCTATGTGTCATAATCAGAATTCTCTGCTAACTTTTCTAGAAAAAAGTGATAGAAACAGATTTAATGGTAACAAAAGTGTCTATACAAGAAAGAAGCTTCCTAGTGGTAATACTGTTAGGCCGCGTACACACGATCAAATCTATCTGCTGGAAACCGTCTGCCAGACCGTCCCAGCAGACAGATTTGATCGTGTGTATGGGCGAGCAGACGGAATTGGCCAGCCGACAGATTTTAAAGCATGCTTTAAAATCTGTCGGCTGGGAATCCGTCCGCCCGACATGTCTGCTGGTTAGTATGCTAACCAGCAGACATATCTTCTCGCACATGCGTCAAATGGATTCGACGCATGCGCGGAAGTAATTTACTTCCTGGTGCGGTGACATGGCGGCGTCAACGTCACCGCCACGTCACCGCGCTGTCTGCTGGCGGGGATTTTGGTTTGATCGTGTGTACAGCGATCAAACCAAAACGGCCAGCAGACAGATTTGTTCAAATCGGTCTGTCCGACCGATTTGAACAAATCTATTTGCTCTTGTGTACGGGGCCTTAAAGATTTCACCTTGACCCATAATTGTTCTTATCCCCTATTCAACATTTTTATAAGTAAAAACTAAGGTTGGGTTCACACCAGTCCGAGAGAAAAAATCAGTTGTTCAGCATTTCACGTCAGTTTTTGATCAAGATCAGGTCAGGATTTCATCAGTATCAGGTCAGGATTACATCAGGATCAGGTCAGGATTTTATCCTGTTCACAACAGAACACATCTGCAAATCAGATACGTGCCCATAGAAGATAATGGGCCTGAATTGACACCTGAGCCGAACTGCACTGCCTAGAAAACGCACATGTTTTTTGGGCAATGCAGAGTGCGAATGCACCACAGATATGTAAACCAGTATCATTCAAATTAATGTATTTTAAAATGCCATGCTAATTAAATGCGGTGTAAGTCGCATTCAATTCGCATAGGTGTGAACCCAGCCTAAAGGTGCTAGTTCCTTAACCGGTTCCCGACCGGCTCACGTACTTATACTGTGGCACAATGGCACCACTAGGTAAAACCCTGTACGGGGACCCCTTTGAGAGCTGCCAGAGGGCACACGTGCATCGCCGGAGGGCGGACCCGATGCGCGAGGCGGGCAGGCGAGATCGTGTGCACGAGAGCCAGCACAGGGATTTTTGTGTGTTAATACACAAATTCCTGTTCTGTCAGGGGAGAGGAACATATAATTTGTTCCTACAAAGTAGGAACAACAAAATGTGTCTTCTCCCCCAAGCAGTTCTATCCCCATACAGTTCGAACACTTTGAGGGAACACACATTTAACCCCTTGATCTCCCCCTTCCCTACAACCCCTTCCCTACCAGTGACATTTACATAGTAAACTGCTGTATTAATGTCAATGGTCCCAAAAATGTTTTAAAAGTGTCCGATCTCTGGTGGAGCAGTTCACCCGGGCACAGTCTTGCACTCAAAGTAGTGTACGCAACAATATGCGTTTTCATATAACCTCCACTATTTTCACCATTTACAATGTTATTTGGATGGTAGTTGTGTAGATGTTGCTGCGTTATTGTTACAGCGGCACTCTTTATTTCAAATATTGCTGCATACTATCTTTACATTGTGAAGCATTTCAACTACTTGTTAAATGTATGCCTTACTCTGTTTCATGCAAAATTTGACAATAAAAACCTATAAATGGAAAAAAAAGTGTCAGATCTGTCCGTCGCAATGTCGCAGTACCGCTAAAAAAAAAAAAAAAAGATCACCACCATTACTAGTAAAAAATTAAATTTACATAAATCTTCCCCATGGTTTTTAGAGGCTATAACCAAGGCGTGCAGTGATAAATATTAGGGAAAAATTGTGATATAATTTGTGAATATTATCCTGAAAAAAATCCTTAGATTCCTAGAGATTTTTAGGAGTACATTAAACTACTGTGGCTGACTGTTAAAATGTTCCACTCCAAATGATTTGCAAAGGGACCTGAAGGATCAAAGAAGATCAGCAGGGAATTTTTGCTGTCTTCCACATGGCAGATATCCTTGAGGCAATCTATAGTGTCTACAGTGTCTACTTTGTCATCCTCCATTATGATGATATCTGTCTGCATGACTAATGTCTTTAACCACTTGACTACTGGGCACTTAAACCCACTTAATAACCAGACCAATTTTCAGCTTTCGGTGCTCTCACATTTTAAATGATAATAACTCAGTCATACAACATTGTAACCAAATTAAATTGTTGTCCTTTTTTTCCCACAAATAGAGCTTTCTTTTGGTGGTATTTTATCACCTCTGCGGTTTTTATTTTTTTCGCTATAAATGAATAAAGAACGAAAATTTTGTAAAAAAAAATATTTTTCTTCATTTCTATTATAACATTTTGCAAAAAAGTATTTTTTCTTCATAAACTTGGCCTAAAATGTATACTGCTACATATGTTTGGTAACAAAACAAAACAATGTTAGATATTATTTAGTCTGAGTGAAAGTTATAGGGTCTACAAGCTATGGTACCAATTACTGAAAATTGATCAATTTGATCACATCTGATGTACTGACAGCCTCTCTCATTTCTTGAGACCCTAACATGCCAGAAAAGTACAAATACCCCCCAAATGACCCCTTTTTGGAAAGAAGACATTCCAAGGTATTTAGAAAGAGGCATTGTGAGTTTTTTGAAGTTGTCATTTTTTCCCACAATTCTTTGCAAAATCAAGATTTTTTTCATTTTTATTTTCTTTCCACAACATTTTCATATTAGCAGGTTATTTCTCACACACAGCATATGCATACCACAAATTACACCCCAAAACACATTCTGCTATTCCTCCCATGTATGGCGATACCACATGTGTGAGACTTTTACACAGCGTGGCCACATACAGAGGCCCAACATGCAGGGAGCACCATCAGGCGTTCTGGAACACCCAGACCAATTCTGACATTTCTCTCCTACATGGAAAAATCATCATTTATTTGCTAGAAAATTACATAGAACCCCAAAACCTTATATATGCTTTTTTAGCAAAGACCCTAGAGAATACAATGGCGGTTGTTGCAACTTTTTATCGCGCATGGTATTTGCACAGCAATTATTCGAACACATTTTTTTGGAAATAAAACAGTTTTGTGCTTTTAAAAAAAAAACATTACATTTAGCCCAATGTTTTTGCATAATATGAAAGATGAAGTTACGCCGAGTAAATCAATACCCAACATGTCACCCTTCAATATTGCACACACTCGTGGAATGGCGCCAAACTTTGCGACTTAAAAATCCCCATAGGTGACGTTTTAAATATTTTTACTGGTTACATCATTTTCGTTGGAGAGGAGGTCTAGGGCCAAAATGATTGCTCTCGCTCTAACGTTCGCAGCGATACCTCACATGTGTGGTTTGAACACCGTTTTCATATGTGGGCGGGACTTACGTGCACGTTCGCTTCTGTATACAAGCACACGGGAACAGGGGCGATTTAATTTATTTTTTATTTTTTTATTGTTCATTTTACTTTATTTATTTTAGTGTGACACGTTTTTCCCCAAAAATAAATGTTTTGATTACTTTTATTCCTATTGCAAGGAATGTAAACATCCCTTGTAATAGGAATACAACATGACAGGTCCTCTTCAGTGAGATATGGGGTCGATAAGACCCCACATCTCACCTCTAGGCTGGGAAGCCTGAAAAAAAAATGACCGCAGGGTATTGCGCAGGGAGTATTGCGCAGGGAGTATTGCAGAGTATTGCGCAGGGGTACTGCAGAGTATTGTTCAGTGTATTGCGCAGGGGTACTGCAGAGTATTGTTCAGAGTATTGCGCAGGGGTACTGCAGAGTATTGTTCAGAGTATTGTGCAGGGGTACTGCAGAGTATTGTTCAGAGTATTGCGCAGGGGTACGGCAGAGTATTGCGCCGGGGTACTGCAGAGTATTGCGCCGGGGTACTGCAGAGTATTGCGCCGGGGTACTGCTGAGTATTGCGCCGGGGTACTGCTGAGTGTTGCGCCGGGGTATGCTGAGTATTGCGCCGGGGGAAGGCTGAGTATTGCGCCGGGATATGCTGAGTATTGCACCAGGGGTGTGCTGAGTATTGCGCCGGGGGTATGCTGAGTATTGCGCCGGGGGTATGCTGAGTATTGCGCCGGGGGTATGCTGAGTATTGCGCCGGGGGTATGCTGAGTATTGTGCCGGGGGTATGCTGAGTATTGTGCCGGGGGTATGCTAAGTATTGTGCCGGGGGTATGCTGAGTATTGCGCCGGGGGTATGCTGAGTATTGCGCCAGGGGTATGCTGAGTATTGCGCCAGGGGTATACTGAGTATTGCGCCAGGGGTATGCTGAGTATTGCGCCAGGGGTATGCTGAGTATTGCGCAGGGGGTTGCAGGGATGGCTGAGCAGGGATGGATGGATCTGTGACTGCAATAGTCACAGATCCATCCACAGCGCTGCCGCCATCCGCGCTCCCCCTCTCACACTGTACCGATCGGTGCAGAGAGAGGAGGGAGGAACCGGCGTCATCAAATGACGCCGGTCTGTTTACATGTGATCGCGCCATCATTGGACGGCACGATCACGTGGTAAACCGCCGCTATCAGCGGCGATTTACCGTGATCCGTGACCCGCCGGGTCCAGAGGCATTCCCGTGTGCGCGCCCCGGGGGGAGCGTGGGAGCGCGACTCTGGAATCACGTTATATAACGTGATCCCAGAGTTAAGCAACCACGTTGCCGCCGTTATTTTTCGGCAGGTGGTTGCTAAGTGGTTAAAGCTAAATACTAATTCCCAATTCTATTGTTAAATATTTGTTTTGGGTATATACAGGTAATCTTCTCCTGTATTTCAAGGAATATTTAGATGCTGGACTTAGCTAAAATGGAAGGACAGCTTCAAAATGTAATAGCTCTTAAAAGGTTACCTACATTTTAATTGTCCTCTAATAATCCATAAAATCCATACCATTTTAAAGGGATGTAAAATAAAAAAAGCAAACATTTAATATACAGTGTGTTTCGAAAAGAATAACCTGATTTTAAAACCTTATAATTGTGCAACCATGAACCGCCAATGAATGAAACCTGTACTACTAGAATGGGCGGGGCCTAGAATTTTAAACAGTGACTGCTAGATACCACTACTAGTGCCCTAATAGCCATTAACCTCAGTCATTAACAAGATGGCGTTTTGACAGTGTTGTGGGATTGCTCCACCAGTGGCAAAGAACATTTGTCATTGGTATAAACCATGGGTCCTCAAACT
The DNA here is from genome assembly GCA_029574335.1 of Rana kukunoris. Lineage (NCBI taxonomy): Eukaryota > Metazoa > Chordata > Amphibia > Anura > Ranidae > Rana > Rana kukunoris. The sequence continues at coordinate 437,283,128 of CM056053.1, read as the reverse complement.
ACGGCCCTTCAGCTGTTCAGGAACTACAATTCCCATCATGCCCTAGTCATGTCTGTGAATGTCAGAGTTTTACAATGCCTCATGGGACTTGTAGTTCCGCAACAGCTGGAGGGCCGTAGTTTGAGGATCCCTGGACTATAAACAATTTGAAGAATCAGAGGGCCAGATTCACAGAGCCCTTACTCCGGTCTATCTCCCATTAGACCGGACTACTTTCAAATTGCGCGTATCGTTTCATTAGTCTGAATCCTCAAACCATGATACGACGGCTTCGGGCTTCAATCCGACTGGCTTACGTGTTCGTAGGCCTTCGGATCTACGCTGCAATAAATTTGCGGCCGCTGAGTGGAGTTCCCGTCATTTTCCGCGTCGGGGTATGCAAATGAGCTTTTTCCGACAATCCACGAAGTTACGAGCGTCATTCGCAATCTCTTACGGCATCTGTAGTCATCTTTTTGCCGCGTAAAGTTATTCCAGCTTTTATCTGGTCTAGTATTAGACAGCCAATGTTAAGTATTGCCGTCGTTCCCGCGTCGAATTTCAAAGTTTTTTTTTATTTTAACGTAAGTCGTCCGGGAATAGGAATGTACGTAAACAACGCTACTCAAACAAAAAATGACGTAACAACGTTATTTCGCGGCGGGAAATTTCTGAACGGAGCATGCGCAGTTCGATCGCCGTGGGGACGCGCCTAATTTAAATGCTTTACGCCCCCGTATCACGTATTTCTAGTCCGCCGCGAGAAATAAACTACGCCGCCGTACCTTACGGCCCAAAATCGACATGAATTCATTGTAGAGTCAGGTAAAATACGGCGGCGTAGTGTATCTCTGATACTCTGCGCCAAATTAATTGTACCTGAATCTGGCCCAGGGTGTTTATGTTAGGCCACGTACACACGATCAGACCGGTCCGATGAGACTGGTCCGACGGACCGTTTTCATCGGACCACGCTGAAGTGGTCTGATGGTCTGATGTGCGTACACACCATCAGTCCAAAATCCCATCGGGCCAGAACGCGGTGACGTAGAACACAACGACGTGCTGAAAAAACGAAGTTCAATGCTTCCAAGCATGCGTCGACTTGATTCTGAGCATGCGCGGGTTTTTGGTCCGATGCTTTTGTGTACTAACCATCGTTTTGGTCCGACGGACAAGTGTCCGTCGGACAGATTTTAAAGCAAGTTTTAAAACTTTGGTCCGACGGACAATGATCCGATGGGCCGTACACACCATCGGACCGGTCTGATCGTGTGTACGTGGCCTAAGGGGAAGAGGCCAGGGCGACCATGCACTTTAGAGGAAAATGTGCAAAGCATTCAAGAGGCTTTTCAGAGAAGCCTGCACAAGTTCACTAATTGTGCTAGACGAGAACTTGTGATCTCTCATACCACTGTTTGGCGTGTGTTAATTAGTGATGAGCGGAATACGCCATATTCGATTTCCCGATATTTCGCGAATATTTCGAAGAATATTCGCGAATATTCGTTAATATCGAATATTCGTGATATTTTATAAAAAAAAATGCGAAATTTCGCCAATGCGAAATTTCGCAATTTTTTTTTTCTATAAAATATCACGAATATTCGCTATATTTTATAAAAAAAAAAATTGCGAAATTTCGCATTTTTTTTTTTTTTTATAAAATATCATGAATATTCGATTTTAACGAATATTCGCTATATTTTATATAAAAAAAATGCGAAATTTCGCTAATGCGAAATTTCGCTAGTGTGAATGCGAAATTGATTGCGAAATTGATTGCGAAATAAAAAAAAAAACGAATATTCGAAATAGCGAATATTCGCCGCGATATTCGAGTTATTCGCGAATACTCGAATATGCAATATGCGTAGCGAATATTCGCAATGCGAATATTCGTGAGCAACACTAGTGTTAATACGACGTTTGCTTCTGAGGCCATACCGATTGTAACTTATGCAAGCTCTTTGTGTAAATGACAGAACATGTTAACATTTCTGTCATGTGCTCTTAAGCCCTGTACACACGATCGGTTTGTTTTAACATTTTCCTATGGATAAAAAAACGATAGAAAAAAACGATCGTCTGTGTGGAAGTCCATCGGTCAAAAATCGATGCATGCTCAGAATCAAGTCAACGCATGCTCGGAAGCATTGAACATCATTTTTCTCAGCATGTTGTAGTGTTTTACGTCACCGCGTTGGACGCGGTCGGATTTTTGACCGATGGTGTGTAGGCAAGGCTGATGAAAGTCAGCTTCATTGGATATCTGACGGAAGAATCCATAGGATTTCTGATCAAAAGCTCACATCAGACTTTTCTTGTCGGAAATTCCAAACGTGTGTACGGGGCAAAAGCGATAAAGTTTCACTCTCAGATGCGTTGGGGACAAATTCAACTATTGTTTTGATGTTATTCGTGCAGCAAATGGAAGACACATGGAACATTTAGGACTTACTTAATAGTTTATAATTTGTTATGTAACTATAATAAAGTTTCATTATTAAATATAGCCATTTGAAATTGGGTAAGTCTTTTTGAAACATACTGTATTTTATCTTTTATTCCTTTTTTTTTCTGATGAAATTTGCAGTAACACAATTTCTACCCTAGTGTGACAATGCTCACTCACTGCACTGTTTAGAGCAGGGGTCCCAAACTGGTGGCCCTCCAGCCGTTGCAAAACTACAAGTCTCACCATGCTTCTGCCTATGGGAGTCCTGCTTGTAACTGTCAGCCTTGCAATGCCTCATAAGACATGAAGTTTTATGTAAAACAATGGAGGCCAACATTTCTGCCAACTTTTTATTAAACACGTTGTATAACCCCTTGCCACCAGAGGTGGATTCCTGATTATGTGACCACTGTTATTGGCTTTCACAGCAGTTACATGATTTTGAGCCCCAACCACCATCTTGGTCAGTGTGCTCACTCTCAACACAGAACATCAGTGCACTATGGACACATATGTGTGGCATGTGTGCATTAAAGGGGTTGTAAAGGTACAATTTTGTTCCTAAATAGCTTCCTTTACCTTAGTGCAGTCCTCCTTCACTTACCTCATCCTTCCATTTTGCTTTTAAATGTCCTTATTTCTTCTGAGAAATCCTCACTTCCTGTTCTTCTATCTGTAACTCCACACAGTAATGCAAGGCTTTCTCCCTGGTGTGGAGTGTCGTGCTCGCCCCTCCCTTGCACTACAGGAGAGTCAGGATGCTCTGTACGTTGCAGATAGAGAAAGGAGATGTGTGTTAGTTGGCGTCCTGTCTTTTTTTTTTTGTAAAATAACAAACATGTTATACTTACCTCTCCTGTGCAGCTCGTTTTGCACAGAGTGTCCCCGAACCCTGTCTTCTGGGGTCCCTCGGCGGCTGTCTCGGCTCCTCCTCACAAGAGCTTTCCACCTTCATGTGAGCGAGTTTGCATGGTGGAAAGCTTTTGCAGGCGCGCTCCCGTGATACATTGGCGGGCATAGCCACCGACTGTATCACTCGGCCCCTGGCACGCTGCATCATCAGATGTAATTGACAGCAGTGCCAGCCAATGGCTGCACTGCTATCAATCCATCCAGCCTAGCCAATTAATGGCCAGGCTTGAAATCGAAGAGGATCATGGGGACGCCTGCGGCACTTTTGAGGGGTGAAGTAAAACGGGGGTTCGGGGGGGGGCGGTACCGCCGGATGTTTTTTTACCTTAATGCATAGGATGAAAAAACATTTACCTTTACAACCCCTTTAAGTTAATTATGCGTTAGGATAAGAAGAGCCAAATAAGCCCATGCCGCTGGAGACAATCAAATGTATTTGATCATTCCTTATGGCTATTCCAGAATTCCTTACTTATGGTCCTTTGGTGCCAATGGCCATGGGCAGCAAATCCTGTTTCCAGAAATCTTGCAAGTCATTCTGCTGTGCAAGCATTTGGATTTCCTAAATCCTTAGTTTACAACTTCTAGATGCCAATTTTGTTAGAATGGATATGTAATGAAAAGCTGTCTTGTGTTTGGTCTTTCGCCTTGGAAAAAATATCACTTGCCTTTGTAAAGACATTCCTTTCAGATGCCCTTGAAGCTTACCTAATAAGTTTGGGATGTGAACCAAATCCACAATTCTCATTCCATTATGAATGCATGTGAAGATTATCCAGTGTAATATACTAAACCATTTGGCACAGGATGATGGCAGTTAAGAGCAAGATCTAATTAAAGTATGTAGATGAAACATTCATTCAACAAAGGCATGACAAGTAATCATTTCTGTCTACATCACCAGATAGGACACTTAATTTCTATATTATTGCATGTAAATGCAAACTTTTGCACAGCTGATGCCAATGGCTCTTTTTGGCTGGCTTATGCAAAATGACAGAAAACTGAATTCTAGAATTTGGACTGGGACTGTCCTTTTTTTTTTTTTCTTAATTTAGGATCCCTAGACACAAGTTTATGAAAATAAACTTGTCAGTGTGTGCTAATATTTAAAATTGTATGTCCTTAAATTTGTAATCTAAGCTTCTATTCAGGAACACAGCATTGTGGATGTGCCTGACTGATGTATTCTTATTCACAGACAATCGGTATCTCAGACAACAGAGGCATATTGAATGTTGTGGGAGTTAAATTGAATAAAAATAAAGCAAAGGCAGCCTTTAAAAGATGACACCATGTTGTAGGTGGGCAGTGAGTAGAATTCTCCCTGTTGTCTGCTGGGCCTTGAAGCAGCTGTAAAATTTAGCATTATACATGTGATCGATTTGTAAAGAAAGAGCAGTTTACATAAAAAGAGGTAACCTTAAGGAACTTCAGGAGATGTGGAAGCCATGGTTAGAGAAAAAGGTCCCTCTTCAAGGCCGCTGATAGGGGGTGACCACCAGCCCTCCTGTAGGGGGCCCCGGCACACAGAGGGGCCCAGACAGCAGGAGGGTTGGTGGAGAACAATGCCCTCCATCTCTCTCACCCAGGTTTCTCCCCCTCTCCTTCCCACTGGCTTTTAGCTGCTGGGTGAGAGACATGGAGGGATAATGAACCTAACCAGCCGCCGCTGAGCTCCTTCCCCCTGCCTCAAGAGGGGGTTGTGCTATGAGGAGGGATTTGTGGGAATGTGTCCTAGGAGAGGGATTGAAGAAAGAAGATTTGTGCTGGGAGGGGAGATGCGGGTGAATGTGTTACAATTTGTGTACCAGGAGCCGATGAGAGAATGCGGGGCTAATAGGAGGGATTGGGGGAATTATGCAGGTAGGGGAGATTTATACTAGGAGGGGAAATCGGGGGGCATTTGTGTCCATTAATAATGTATTTTTTTGTGAAAATATTGTATAGAATACCATCAGGCGTGTGTGTGTCGGGGGGCCCCATCAGGTAGGTTGTACTGGGCCCCATGATTCCTAACAGCGGCCCTGTACCCTCTTTATAGGGTAAGGATTATAGTAGGGGCGGAGAATAACCAACATATAATATCTGATTGAAAAGGCACATGTGTGATATGTCAGTAGAGTTATGGTTGTTGTGGCCTCGAGACCTAGCTGGGGTAGGGGAGACAACCGGGTGAGTGAATTGCTCTACGAAACCAACGGTAAAGAGACTAATGGAGTAGTACTAACCGGGGAGGAATAAAGAGCGGGGAGGAATAAGAAATACTATAATTATAACAAATCGAAATTGGGTAAAATAAATAATAGAGTTCCTGGCCCGGTTGTTTCTTCTACTCCAGTAAATGTTATTTTTTTTCTCCTTTTTTTCCAGTATGCCAAAAAAGGTGGTCTCACTTTTTGTATATCTACTAAGATGATGATGTACATAAGGAATCATTTTTTCCTGTTTTAATGAATTGTTAATATTTGAATGAGAAAAAAAAGAATAAAGAATGAATAATTAAAAAAAAAAAATACATGTGATCCATAGACTTTTAAGCTTTATGATGGAAGGCTGATGGAATCTTTTCTCTCTCTGAGAGCTCTAAGGCCGAAAACTATATGACATTTCTGGGTATGTTGGCTAGCAAGTCACCTACTGCACTCTATGGTTCATTCCATCAGTCATCACCTCTGTTACTTATTGACTGTCAGGAGCAACCACAGAGCCTGGCAAAGGACACACTATTCGAAACGCTGGAAAGTGTCAGATAGCAGTGACCCACAAAGACCGACAAAGCTCTTTACATAAGCATAGGTCCACTCAAAACTCACTGGAAAAAAGTCCTCTGTTACTTGGTGGCTTTGCTTTATTTTTATTTATTTATTAAATAGGAATAGGTAAAAAAGAATACACATTCCAGGTGGTGTGCTCATGCCAACTGCTCAACATATGCATCATTTGACTATGTCGTGGCATGATATTGGTTTCTTCAATAGCCAAATAGGTTTTTGAAATAACAATAACATAAGAGTTAGCATAATAGTTATTTATCTTCCATGTTCAGGTGTTGCATAGGGCTTCACATGAATTGCATAATGCTAGTGTGTTTTCCAAAAGGAATACTAGGAATTCAGCCACTTTGTAAAAAGTGCAGACACACTATTGCCTCGTTTCCACTGAGCGGATCGGTTCGGGTCGCTTAGAATGGAACGGGTTAGAATGGTCCGGTCTATTCTGCTGAGCATTTCCACTGCAAATCGGACCATCCGGAACCATACAAGGTTTAGAAAAAAAGCCTAGCACGTCCACCAATCAGTGAGATGTATTTGTAGGTCCGTCCTAATGGAACCGTTCCATTTTCTATGGCCCCACATCTGAAGCAGGACCCAGAATGGTCTGGTACAGCTCGCTTTTATGGCACGCTTTCATAATGGAAACACCCAAAATACCGTACCGTACCGAACCGTACATAACCGATCCGCTCAGTGGAAACGAGGCATATGAGTTAAAGGGGTTGTAAAGGTTTGTGTGTTTTCACCTTAATGCATCCTATGCATTAAGGTTAAAAAAACACCTGGCAAACATGGGCCACCCAGCTCCCCCGTTTTACTTACCTGAGCCCGTTCACCCACTGTGTGCGTCCCCAGTGTCCTCTTCTCCACGGAGTCTCGGCATTGATTGGAAAAATTGATAGCAGAGCAGCCATTGGCTCCCACTGCTGTCAATCAAATCCAATGATGCGGCCGCCAGGGGGCGGGGCCGAGTCATACAATTGGTGGCTATGTACGCCAAGTGTATGACATGGGAGCATGCACGCAAGGTAATACCGTCGGGAGAGAGCTTCCCAGAGGGGGTCTTATTGTGGGGAGGAGCTGCGAGATGGATGGGACCCCAGAAGACAAGGGTCGGGGCCACTCTGTGCAAAACGAACTGCACAGTAGAGGTAAGTATGACATGTTTGTTGTTTAAAAAAAACACAAAGCTTTAGTATCACTTTAGGTCCAAGGAGGTAAATGACATCTCCTGAACTTATCCCTATAATTTATATATGACAGGTTTATGGCTCTGCTGAAACATACACTGACTCTTGGGGCTGACTCTGACTCTTGAGGAGAGAGGCAAACAAAGCAGCTATGCACATCCTGTTGCTGTCCATTCAGAGAAGCCTTTGTATTTTGTGAATGAGTTCCATAATACAAAAACTTCTGTGACTGGGCAGAAGGATGGAGAGGGACAGGCATAGCAGTTAAACCGAATTTAATGTTAAAGATGCTTGGACCTAAAGCATCAACGTCAGGCTCCCTGAAATACAGCTATAACCATCCTTCGGGTGAAAAAAAAATGTCAAATGCAAATAAAAGAGATATGTCCAGGAGATGACATGTTTTTACAAAAGTGATGAATCCCTGAGATTTGACTATGCCTATGCTATACCTTATAATGTATTAAGTGAGTGTAGGGCTGCTCAGTGGGTTGAACAAAAAAAAAACGACCACCTGAAAGGTATGGATGGGGAAATTAGAATACAATGACACAGTAAGGAAACGCCCCTGTCATCAGAATACACTAATCAGTGCTGCAGTGTATATCCTGCGGAGGTGATTTAGTGGGGAAAATCCGACAGGGCTATTTCTGAGCAGACCCAAATAGCTGAGGGTGGTGGTGTCAGGCTCCCATTGCTTCTTGTGGGACTTGTCACCCACACGTTTTCACATGAATCCTTGCTGAGTCTTGTGCGGGTACTCACAAACAGCCCCATTTGTAAAATAGAGTTTCAAAAGAATAGTATTAGCAAACATGCTTCTTATTATACAGGTGTCCAGTACAATTTTGATTTTGGATGCACATGATATTTAAATGCTTAATACATTTTAACAACTTTAAATATAGACACGCAGTTTGAAATACAAATGGGTATTGATGTTGCATAAAGGAACAAACAGCAAACAACTGTCATTATGTTCAAAGACAGCTATTATAGAAGACAGGTATCATTCATGTCATTGAACATCCATGTGAAAGGTTGGGTGATTGATTAAGCTCATTCAGAATCATTTGCATTTCTGATGCAATGTCCAGATGTTAAAGACAGTTAATTTACATTTCTAATTACTGTTAACCCATTTTATACATATTGATTGAGAGTAATCTTTTGCATAATTAGTTTAATTAGGCCAAATCTGCAAGCGAGCAGTTTGCTAACATAGTAAAACTTTTTTTCCTGCATTACCCTATCTGGAAATGAAGCAAACAACTCTTGCTGAAAAAAGCTTGCAAATATTAGCAATCCTTTTCCAAGGACTTATTGTTTTATTATTATTTTGTACTTTTAGGCCTGACGTTTTAAAAAAACAGGCTGTAAAGCTAGTACAGACAAAGCACCTTGCCCTCATGTTGATGGGGACAAGGGCCTCTTCCCGACAACCCTGGCTGTTGGTTGTCTGGGTTTGTGGGCGGGGGGATTATCAGAATCTGGGAGCCCCTTTTATAAGGGGGCCCCTAGATCCTGGCCCCCACCCTATGTGAATGAGTATGGGGTACATCGTATCCCTACCCATTCACCTGGTGGAATAAAAACTTTGGAGGTCTTCCGGCTTATCCCTTCTGCCAGGCACCACCGCTGTCTTCTTTCAGCTCTTTTACCAGCAGAGGCCCAGTCTTCTCCATTCTTCTGACTTTGGGGGGTCTTCTTCCGACTTCAGGCGGTCTTCCGACTTCTCCGCTCTCTTCTCCCAGTCTCCGCTGTCTTCTTTCAGCTCTTTCACCAGCGGGGGCCTGGTCTTCTGTGTTGCCTTCTTCTCTTCTTCTTCTTTTCTTTTCTTCTTCGATGTTGACGCAACTCTCCCTACCGCTGTAATTCCGGGTGTGCGGTGCACGGAAATTAATATAGGCCTCTTATGACGTCACAGTCCCAGCATGCTCCAGGTGGTGATGACATAAGGGGGAGGGGGTTATGTCATCACCACCCAGAGCATGCTGGGACTGTGACGTCATAAGAGGCCTATATAACTCATTTTACAGCCTGGGCTGTAAAAGATCTGTAAGAAGATAGCGGCGGCCAACCCCGAAGAAGGCACCGGAGAGTGGGAGAAGAATCTGGGAGCGCAGAGATTAGAAGAAGTGAGTGGAGAAGACCCCCAAAGTCAGAAGAAGACCCCCAGAGAGCAGAGAAGTCGGAAGAAGACCCCGGAGCTGCCTAATAAACTACTTTGAAAACCTGTGCAGTGTTTTTTTATTTACATTTTTATTCCACCAGGTGAATGGGTAGGGGTAGCTGTTTTTTATCAGTGTGGGGATTCACCTTTAGATCGATACCAGACCAAAGGCCTGGTATCATCCTGGGGGGAACCTCACGCCAATTTTTTTTCTTCATTTTCGCAGGGGTTCCCCTTCAAGATCCTCCACACACGAGTCGCCCCGCAAGTCGGATCATCTTGATCCGACTTCTGGTGTGACCTGTATTCAAATCAATGGGCTCCCATAGGGAATCATTGATTTTGAATAGAGAAAGAAACGCCTGACGAGGCTTAATACAGCGTTAAATCACTTTGCCGGCGTCTGACATCTTTAAAAACTCTAATGCTGGAGCTTCAGAAAGCACTGGTCCTGGTTTCAGCTATCAGCTCCTCTCCACATCGGGAAAACCCTAGGAGATGCGCTCTCTCTGGGGGTTACCGTGCAGTCGTGCTGCCGAGTCCCGCTTTTGTGTCCATAAACACTGAATGGCAAAACTCAGCCTTGCCCCCTGGCGTCAATAGGTAGAGAGGTAGAGTGCATCTCTGCCGTGGGGGAATGAACGAGCTCATGTGAGTAAAACAGAGGGCTGGGGGGTGGTCAGTGTCAGAAGTTTTTTCATCTTAATGCATACATGTAGGTGAAGAAACACAAACATTTACAACTCCTATTTTTTTTTAGGGTTTTCTTTAGGGTTTCATCATACTTAGTATGGTGACTTGAATTTTTCCGCACTGAATAAGAAATTGTTTTGAATGCTGGTGTGATGTGTGGTGCAATGCAGTTCGATGTGCATTAAATGCCCTAAAGGCATGTAATATATCAAATATTCTAATGCCGCATACACACGGCTGACATTGAAAAGGGGGGTCGGTCGGAGCTGTGGTGGCTCAACGTGATTGGCACTGCGCTGACAAGCCGTTCACCTCTGCAGCCAAGGGTTCGGATCCCGGTCTCGGCTACATGTGAATTGAGTTTGGTGGTCTCAGCCCGGCTCCCGGTGGGTGTGCTATGCAAGGTACGCCTGTGCTTAGTTCGCCCACCCCCCCCCCCACAAAAACCACCACACTTGCACGCACACAAAATTGGTTTAATACGCACGCACTTTGGCCATGCGGTCTCCTAAAGAGAGGCGAAGGACCTACGGGGCTGGCTTGGTGGGTCAGGCCCCCTCACTCCCTCATAGGGGGAGTCCCTCTGCCCCGATGGGGTCCTGTTGGGCCCCAGTTGGGCTCCAAAGTGGAGCAGGTAGGGCGGGGTGAGTGGGAGGCCCCCCCTCACACCCGCCATTGCCACCGGGGGCATGGAGAAGGATGGCGATTGCCTCCGGGGGGAGGGTCTGCCTACTCCCAACTCCTGCAGTCCGGCTCCTCTCTCTCGAGTTCACGCACAAAATACACTTTAAAAAAAAAAAAAAAGGGGGTCGGCTGACAGAGAGGAGGGGGGGCGTCTGACAGAGAGGAGGGGGCAGCTGACATAGAGGAGAAGGCTGACATTGAGGAGGGGGGTTGGCTGACATTGAGGAGGGGGGGCGGCTTACATTGAGGAGGGGGGCGGCTCACATAGACACGGCTGACATTGAGGTTGGGGGGGGTGGCTGACAGAGAGGATGAGAGAGATGGACCTCAGGAGATAGTGACACACAGCGAGAGTTAGGAGCAGCCAGGGCAGGCACGATTACCCACAGATACAGTTCAGCCTGCATCCACATGTGTCCAGCTCCTCCAGGAGAATCACAGAGCCTCATGTCGGCTGTCTGTCCTGCACATGACCTGCTTAGCCAATCACAGGACACCCGCCACTGCCAATTGCTGAGCGTGAACATAGCACTATAGCCGGCACGGGGTGATCGTACACCCCTCTAGCAAGGGATTTGGCTGTGACAGGACAGGTACGTGTGCCCGGGTTTGCGGCGGGTGGAAACCCAGGCACATGTGCAGCGGAGCGGGCTGGCAGGCGGCAATTTGCCGCCCCCTGAAAGTGCCACCTGGGACCGAGGTAAAATCCGGTCCCATGGTAGGGCCGGCCCTCTGTCTCCCTTTGCATAACTTGGCATCTAACAGAGAGCAATAGGACTACAAAGCAAAGACACATAAATGTCAGGTATCTGACTTTCTATATGGATGGTGGTTGAATTTGTGCATTAACGTTTTCAAATAATATAACTGTGTATTTAAAGTTTTTAAAACCAGTGACTGTGGTGTGCAATAACGACACTGATGAAACAAGTAATATAAATACAACCAAAAAGTATTAAAAGAAAAGTGTGATCTCACAGCCCTTGTTTTAAATTCTTGACATCTCTTCAGGCTATTGGCTTCCAGTTAGCACACACACAAGCTTTAGAGTCAGTTAAAGTGGTATTAAAGCTTTGTTTTATTTTTTTAAATAACATACACGCTATACTTACCTGCTCTATGCAGTGGTTTTGCACAGAGCAGCTCCGATACTCCACTTTTCAGGTCACTCACTGGCGTTCCTGGCTCCTCCATCTTTCAGCAGTGCCCCTAGAGAAAGCCACTTGCCCTGGGGGCACTGCTGCATTATTAAGACACATACAGCCTTAACTCTCCCCCATCTTTCCTCATTGGCTTACTGGCATAAGGTAAAAACCTTCAGACTTTAGAACCACTTTAACATAAACGCTGGTGCTGTTGGACCCATTCTCTATAATTCTCAGCCATGTACTGCATTCATTACCTTACTTTTTTTTGTTAAGGGATATGTATGGATTCTATGGAGGATATTTACTAAAACTGGTGTGCGCATAATCTGGTACAGCTGTGCATACTAATCAATCAGATTCCAGGTTTTATTCATAGTATCATAGTAGCTAAGGTTGAAAGACAATAAATGCACAGTGCAGCCCAGATTCTCTTCTCTTTGGGTCCCCCGATGACAGTTCTGGCTCTTCCCCCCTGCCGAGTGTCCCCAATAGCAGCTTCTTGCTATGAAGATACTCGAGCAGTGTCCTCCTGTGAATGGACATTGTCCATTTATACAAGGAGCGCAGCACGGCCCCAAGCCCCTGTCCTCTCCTCATTGACTCTCTAGCTGTCATTGACAGCAGCAGGAGCCAATGGCTCCCCCTGCTGTGTGAGCCAATGAGGAGAGAGAGACCCAGGAGAGCCGCTGCTCTCATGCACTTTGCTGGATCAAGATGAAGCGCAGGTACGTTTTTGATTGGATACAGCAGGAGCCAATCAGCGGGTCCAGGAGACGTGATGTTCACTGGGACCTTTCGATCGTTCAGGAGAAAGGCAGAACAGTGGTCTGCCTATGTAAACAAAGCATGTCACTGTTCTGTGAGAGGGGAATTGGCTTAGCAGGAACACAGATCTTTACATTCCCCCAGTCAAAGCACCCCCCCCCCAAATAAGCAATCACTCCTAGGGAACACATTTAACCCTTTGATCACCCCTGGTGTTAACCCTTTCTCTGCCAGTGTCATTAGTACAGCGACAGTGCATTTTTTTTAGCACTGATCACTATATTATTGTCACTGGTCCCCAAAAAGTGACAAAAGTGTCAGTTGGGTGTCCGATCTGACCGCCGCAATATTTCAGTCCCACTATAAGTCACTGATCGCCACCATTACCAGTAAAAAATAAATAAATACAAATATACCATAGTTTGTAGATGCTGCAAACCAATTCCTATACGCGTATTGGGACTTTATTTTACCAAAAATATGTAGCAGAATACATATTGGCCTAAATTGATGAAATTTACGTTTTATAGCAGAAAGTAAAAAAACATGTTTTTCTTTTTCTATCTTTTTTCTTGTATATAGCGCAAAAAAGAAAAACTACGGAGGTGATAAAAACCACCAAAATAAATCTCTATTTGTGGGAGAAAAAGGACATACATTTATTTGGGGGTACAGTGTCACCCACTTGTCAGTTAAAGCGGAGGTTCACCCTAAATCAATTATCTACCATTCGATCCAGCATACTGCTGACATGTGCAGTATGCTGTGTTTTTTTTTTTGTACTTATCTTTTTATCAGGGCTTTCTTATCTGGCAACGAGCGGGGATTCCTTCCGGGTATAGGCGTCCCTAATGCAAGCCTAGTTGATTGACAGGCTAGAAAAGAGCGTCACGCCTTCCGAAAATAGCCGAAGTGACGCTTGGCAATTTACGGCGCCTGCGCAGTCAGCTCTACATGGCAGGTGCAGGCGCCATATAGAGCCGTAAACAGCCAAGTGTAATTTCAGCTATTTTCGGAAGGCGTGACGCGCTTTACTATCCCATCAATCAAATAGGCTTGCCTTAGGAATGCCTATTCCCCGCAGGAATCCCTGCTCGGAGCCACATAAGAAATCCTGATAAAACGATAAGTACAAAAAAAAAACCCAGCATACTGCAGATGTCAGCAGTATGCTGGATCGAATGGCAGATAGTTGATTTTTGAGTGAACCTCCGCTTTAAAGTAATGCAGTGCCGTATCACAAAAAATGGCCTGGTCATTAAGGGGAGGGGGTAAATCTTCTGAATCTAGAGTGGTTAAGATAAAAAAACGTCTGCGTTTAGAAACACTTTAAAGGCATTTACAGCACCTCCAGCTTTGAGCGTACTGACTTAATTTGCATAGAAACAAAAGAATAAAGTAGATTTAGCTGTAAAGAAAATGTAGCAGCAGTGAGATTATTGTCTGTTGCTTATAAACTTCTTGCAAACAAACAGTCACAGAAGTAAAATCAGATTTGCTGATAAACTCCACAATACTCAATTGCAGCAAATGTTTCCCAAGAGGTAACGCGACATACGGAGATCTGAAGCCATAATTAACTTATCTCACTGCTGTACACTCCAAATGTGTCACTTAGAAAAGTAGCTCAGTTTGTTACACTAATACCTTTAACTGTGAAGTCTTTTCCTTCTAAAGCTAAATAACATTCATCATCACTGAGGTAGAACTAAAAGTTTAGGAATTCAGAATGGTTCTGGATAAATGTCATTGTGCCAATAGAGGTTTCTTACTTTGCAGAATTATCTGATCCTCTGTTCAACCTGTTGTTAATAAAAGTAGATATAAGCCCCAACTGAGTGACATTTATGCCGCGTACACACGACCGGTTTTCGGGTTCTAAAAAAATGAATTTTTTTTTTTTAATGTCATTAAAAATTATCGTGTGTGGGCTCCAGAGCATTTTTCACAATCTAAAAAATGGGCATTAATAATTTCTAACATGCTCTATTTTTTTATGATGTTTTTAACGTTGTTTTTTTAAGGTTGTAAAAAATGGTCGTGTGTGGGCTTTAACGACATGCAAAAAACGTGCATGCTCAGAAGCAAGTTATGAGACGGGAGCGTAATGGAGTAAGCACATTTATCACGCAGTAACAGACTGAAAAGCGCGAATCGTCTTTTACTAACACAAAATCAGCTAAAGCAGCCCAAAGGGTGGCGCCATCCGCATGGAACTTCCCCTTTATAGTGCCGTTGTACGTGTTGTACGTCACCGCGCTTTGCTAGAGCATTTTTTTTTTCACGATCGTGTGTAGGCAAAGCAGTTTTAATGATCGGGTAAAAAAAATTTAGTTTTTTCTAGACCCTTAAAAACGTCATTTTTAAGAACCCGAAAAACGGTCGTGTGTAGTCTTCTAAAGCTCTGTGTTTGACCTCTTGCCGACTGCATAATGAATATATGTTTTGGCAAAGAGGGTGGGCTTTAAATTCCAGATGCTGCACATATGCGTCCATGGCAGCCTGGGGGCGTGTGCCGAAAGCATCTTGGTCCCAGATTTTGATTGGGCTCCCGATCCGAAGACTATTTCGAAAGCCAATAACAGTGTTTACTGGATAGAGAAGCCACTCTGCCTCTAGAGAATGGGTGTCCAACCTGCAGCCCTCCAGCTGTTGTGGAACAACGGGACCCATGAAGCATTGCAAGGAAAGTCACATGAGGCAATGCAAGGCTAACAGTTGAAAGCATGACTCCCAAAGGTGAAGGCATGATGGAACTTGGCTCCTAAAGGCAGAGGAATGATGGAACTTGGCTGCAGGTTGGACACCCATGCTCTAGAAGCAGAGTGGCTTCTCTATCAAGTGAACACTGTGATTGGCTTTCACAATAGTCCCAGGAATCGGGAGCCCAATCAAAAAAATATATGACAAAGATCTGTCAATTACAACATGGTCAGTGTGCTATAAGTGTGCAATTAGTGCTTTCAGCACACACCCTCAGGCTGCCATGGACACATATGTGCAGCATCTGGACTTTAAATTTCACCCTACAGGCTGCCATGGATGCATACTTTAGAACTATGGTTGCCCTCAAAGGGCGAGTTGTATGGGGTGTGCGCTTACATACAGAGTTCAGTATTCAGGAGCGTGCTACATACAGAGTGTGAGTTCAGGAGTGTGCTATGTACAGAGTTCAGAGTTCAGGGCTATGTTCCGTACATATTTCAGTTCCAGGGGTGCCCTATGCACAGAGTGCAGGGTTCAGAAGTTTGTTATGTACAGAGTGCAGTGTTCAGCAGTTCGTTATGTACACAGTGTTTAGGGTTCAGAAGTTTGTTATGTACAGAGTGCAGGGTTCAGGAGCTCATTATGTACAGAGTTCAGGGGTACGCTGTGCACAGAGCACATGGTTTAGGAGTGTACTATGCACAGTGTGAAACCCCAACGCTTCCTTGCATCTCTCTCCTACCTGTCCCCACTCTAGTTGCTCCCCGTGTAGGCGGCTCTGCCTCAACTTGCAGGGAGATTGTTCTTTCTATCAGATTCTGGAGATTTGTCCCTTGTAAAGACTTCTGGTGTACAACTGACAGCAGAGTCAGTGTGGGAGTGGAGTGTGAGAGCTGGAGGAACAGAAATGTCCAATTTGGGCTGCAAAACCAGCTCTGGGGGCCACATGATAAAGCATGATTGTGTTTAACATATGTGCTCTAGGGCATTAAAGCCCGATAAAAAGGCCATTGGTACAGGGTGTAACGGAGTTAATAAACTTAATTTTTTTCAATTAATAAAATACTCTTTTCACCTTTGTTCATCATTTAATACATTCAAGTGTACTGTGGAGCTCCTACATCCTTTTTGCAGTCACCTTCTATTTATGTGTATGCACTCCACCAACGTCTGCATGGCATTTCTCAGGGCATTTTTTTTTTTTAATGACAACAGTGGACCATGACTGTGGAATGTGTGTCAGCATGACTACTTTTTAGCCACCCCCAGTGCCACTGATAAAAAGGTTAAATACAAGAACAAAGATAGAAAAAACAGTGTTGTCAGGCATGAAATATGAATAAAACACATAAAGACTAGTTTGTACTACTCTTGATGCAGAGCATCCATCTGCTGCCTCATTCATCTGCTATGTGTATGAGTAATTTTTGACAAGTTTTTCTGACACCAAGAAGAAAAGGGTGACAGGGGAGGCATCTCCAACAAAGAGATTGTGATTGACAGCCTCAGGTCTGTTCCTATGTGCTGTAACAAAGGGGTGTGACTCTCCCCTCCAATCAGCTCTCAGAGCTCTTGTTACTGAGCTCTGTAGAGTGTAATTTGAGCTCTCTGCCCCCTCCTTTGTGAAAGGTTTAGACAAGTTGCAAATATTTATGACTTTGAATGGCTGTAAAGAAGAGTTGGCTGCAGATAAACAGATACCATATATGTAGAAGGATTTTTTTTATTCTACAAAAAAATGTATTTGTGTTCTTTTTCAAAGATGTCAATACATAGCATAGTGCAATAATACAAATAACATAACATACTGCAACCATCAAAAGCAGCAGGCAACAATGCATACAAGTAGTAGATCATAGGTCAGTGAGTAGCAGGTAGGACAATATGTAGTAACTGCACTCATTGTGAATTGAAAGGAACAGAGCCCCAACCAGCGGGGGCCTGATTCCTGCCTGCCAAAGTAAATATGACAATGTGAGTGATGGGTTTGATGATGATGATATTACTTGATCAGAGTAAAAAGCAGAAAAAAGAATGGTAAGAAAATAAAGGTAGAATGACAAGGACAGAGAAAAGAGAGGGGGAAGGAAATGGGAGTTCACCGAATCCAGGCTAAGGCAAAAAAAATAGAGACACAGAGAATCCTATTAAACCGTGAGTAGAGTGCCACCTAAATTCAGGACAAAGTTGTAAGGTATTCATGGGTCTCAGACTCTCAAGAACTTGGTGTGAGTGTCATTACATATGGTAATAAGCTTCTCATGTACCATAGTCCCCATTAAACATTGTATAACTTCCCCAAAGAGGAAATATTGTTGGCGCGAGGCTCTAGCTAATGTTTGGTGGGCAGCCTGGAAAAGAAAGGCTAACCACTTTATGTAGAAGAATTTGTTTCATCTTTTCACCTTAGGCCAGTCACTTCATTAGGTATATGTAAGGCAGAAAAAGGATCCTTTGGGGAAACATGGGACTTTTAAGGTGCTGCTTTCTAGTGAAAATATATTGCAACTGTTATGGTATAATTTTTTTTATTATTATTACACAAATGAAAAGAAAAAAATAAAAAGTATACAGTACTGTTATATCTAGAGAAAGAAGTACATTTCCTCTATACAATATTTCCACACTTATGTTCTACATGTTTCCCCCTTGCGGCTACCTCAGGAACATGTGTGGATATTCTTCTCTGGATGATTGCAGAGACCTTCAAATAAATGGCTCTGAACCAAAATTTGGAATATTTAGGGCCTATTCTGCGTATGACGATGTCAGAGCAGCTTATCAAGCATAGAGATTGGTCCCATGGAACTCACGTCCAATCCAGCTGAATTAACCACAGTGAGGTGTACTATACTGTATACTGTATAGCCTTTTCAAATTATTAATTACATGAAGACTTTTAATCAGTTCGTGGACTAGGAGCCTGTATTGTCCTAAACATGGGCAGCTGCAGATATTTGGGTTATATCCAATGTCGGCATTTAAATTTACCGTTCTCCTTATCTATATGTGTCAATAGTTCCATATATCCTAAGGCTTCAAGGTGGTAGTGATTAGACATGTGCAATATTTTATTTCAGAATTTTGTTTTCGTCCAAAAAATACATTTATTTAGTTACTCCCGAAATGTGTTTTTATTTATTTTGTTTCGCTAAAAAATGCATTCGTCCAAAAATCCGAATTAATTAAGGTCAAATCTGTCATGGAAGATTTATGGTGTCTGTCGAATGTTCTAAGAAGATTCAACGGAAGAGCTAAACTGTATGATGCCGCAATCGTACATTTCCGGTCGAATGTTCCGCCTATAAGCTATAGAAGAATTCTAAT
Source organism: Rana kukunoris (assembly GCA_029574335.1). NCBI lineage: Eukaryota > Metazoa > Chordata > Amphibia > Anura > Ranidae > Rana > Rana kukunoris. Next base: position 437,264,316 of record CM056053.1, on the reverse strand, counting down.
GTTGTATGACACTAGTAATAATTATATTAAATTATTATTACTAGTCAACCAACATTCAAATTCTTCTATAGCCTATGGGCCGAGCATTTGACAGAAAATGTACAATTGCGGCGTCATACAGTTTAGCTGCTTTTTGAATGAAAGATTCAACGTTTGTATGTTTTTCGCTGCTTCGTCGAATCTTTGTCGAATCGTCTACCCCAACACTGTCTCTATAATGTTGAATCTTTTCTCTCGATAATGTTGAATCTTTCCTCTCTATGTAAAAAATTCTTGGACTAATAGAGTTAGGTTAGGCACAGCCACAGATTGCTATTGTCAGCATCATGTTGAATCACCTATCTATATCGAACTGTTGTACGAAAACGAAAATGAAGTATTTTTTTTATGTTGAATCTTTCGGATTTCGAATTCTGCACGTTCGTTTTTGTTTGTTAAAACAAAAACCAAAATATCAGAAATTCTGATGAAAATGCATTTGGACAAAAACGAATGCACATGTCTAGTATTGATGCTATTATGAGTGATAAGTTCTGTCTGCAGCTGTGTGGACGGTATGGCTCCTAGAAGACCTTATCACTCATTTCCCAATAGTGTCCTTTTTTCTGTCTTTTTTTATAATGGGATGATGGTGCCAAATAATTAAATCTGGAAATCGATCGTTCTAAATCATCAAGGTATATGTAAGGGTTTACATCCACTTTAATAAAAACTGCATATTAAAAAATACTGAATGTGACTTTTAAAAAAAAAATTGTGTTTAATCATTATAATATTACAGTATGTCTCATATACCCCAAAAAAATAAAAGGAAACGTAAATAAAATTAAATAAAAAAGACTCTCTCCACACTTCTCAATAGTACGTAAAAATTAGATGAAATCATTAACCCCCTTCGTGCCCAGGCGAAATTTCAGCTTCCGGCACTGCGTCGCTTTAACTGACAATTACGCGGTCGTGCGACGTGGCACCCAAACAAAATTGGCGACTTTTTTTTCCCCACAAATAGAGATTTCTTTTGGTGGTATTTGATCGCCCGTGCGGTTTTTATTTTTTGCGTTATAATGAAAAAAAGAGCGACAATTTAAAAATACTGTATATATATATTTTTTACTTGTTGCTATAATAAATATCCAATTTTTTTTTATTTTTTTATATATTTTTTTCTCAGTTAAGGCCGATACGTATTCTTCTACGTATTTTTGTAAAAAAAAAAAAAAAAATCACAATAAGTGACTGCTTTGCGCAAAAGTTATAGCACCTACAAAATAGGGGACATAATTATGATTTTTTTTATATATTTTTTTTTTACTAGTAATGGCGGCGATCTGCGATTTTTATTGGGACTGCGATATTGCGACGGACACATCAGACACTTTTGACACATTTTTGGCGCCATTCATATTTATACAGCGACCAGTGCTATAAAAATGCACTAATTACTGTATAAATGTGACTGGCATTGAAGGGGTTAACACTAGGGGGTGAGGAAGGGGTTAAATGTATTGCCTGGGTGTGTTCTAACTGTGTGGGGGGAGGGGGGTGACTGGGGGAGATGACCGATGCTGTCTCCCTATGTACAAGAGAAACAGCATCTGTCACCTCACTGACAGGACGTGAAGCTCTGTGTTTACACTCAGAGCTCCCTGCTCTCTCACCGACGATCGCGTGTACCTGACGGACATCGCGGCCGCCGGGTACACGCATCGGATCCTCGGTGATGCGTCGGGACTGTTTTTCCCCGCCGCGCGCCACCCTGTGGCGCGCGCGGGGAATTACAAGCAAATCACGTCCAAAGACGTGACCCCGGCGCCTCAGGTCCGCGCTGTTCACGTATTCTGTTAATAGCGTGGACCTGAAGAGGTTAAAGCGACTCTGATAGTCCTCCACCACATGTAAATAACTGCACTGTGCAATAGAAGGCTGAAAATGCTTATCTCTCCAGTGGGCATGAATGCTGAGCTTGTTCTAGCATTGTAGTCTCTATCAAAGTCTTTAATATGTGATACTTTATTGAATGTCAAATGTCTGCATCCCTGCTCAGCACTTTGGATTCTCCCACAAGCTCTTACATTATTTCTATATCATAAATTGTGAAACTCTGCAGCATGAATGGTGCAATACACAGTTAAATCTCCATCCCTGTCCACCAACTGTCTTTTTAGAAGCATAAAGTAAACTGACCGTTCAGAAGCATGTGACTAAAAGTAAATTGTTCATTAGCTATGACATTTGTCATAACATCTGATCAATTATGAGACAGAGGTCACAAGTTACTACATGAAATATTATAAACTTTATTCATAAAGCACTTGCCTGTAAAGTTGAGGCAGCGCTGCGTAAATCACCCGGCCAAATTCAAATTCGGCCGGTAGGGGGCGTGTATCATTTAAATGAAGTGCGTCCCCGTGCCGAACAAACTGCGCATGTGCCGGCCGTGATTGATTCCCAGTGCGCATGCTCCAAATCTCGATGTCAATTCGACGTGTAAACGACGTGGACGGCACTTACGCAAAGCCCTGTTTGCGAACGTTTTACGTAAATGACGGGAAAAAAAGCCTAGGCACGCCGTCCATACTTAACATTGCCTGCGCCTCATATAGCAGGAATAACATTACGATGGCACTATGCTAACGCAAACGACGTTATAGAATAGCGCCGGACGGGCATACATTCGGGAATCGGCGTATAGGCTCATTTACATATTTTAAACAGGAACGCCACCTAGCCGCCAGCCTAAAATATGAAAATAAGATTCGACGGCGTAAGAGACTTATGCCTGTTGGATCTTATGGAAATCTACGCTAGGAGGGCAAGACGCTGGAATAAGATGGCTTATCTGGAGATAAGCCGGATTATTTCTTTCCTGAATCTGCCCCAGTATATATAAATACATATTTTATTTGGCTGAACACTGTATTTATGAAAAATGTGGAACTATGCAATTATGTTTTATCTTTTAAACTAACTACATCTTTTGTGGTCAGAAGCTGCATTTTTTCTTCAATTTTATTTTCCTTACCTGGTACATGCAATATCTATTTGTTCTTCTATATACATGTCTGGAAGGACATCTGTGGCTGCACAAAAGACCCGGAGACTTGTATTTTAAAATAACAACTATTTATATTTCAGCTCCATGTGGAAGTCGCTCTACTGGCTCAGAAGGCACTGTATTATCACCAAACTATCCCAAAAACTACAGTATTGGACACAACTGTGTGTATTCCGTTGCAGTTCCCAAGGAGTTTGGTGAGTAAAAAGGAAAGATTCTGTTATGAAATACGTGAACGTCTGTATGAATTCTATCTGAAATATGTGTGTTGTTTATATTTGTGATTTGTTTAAATAGTTCTATACTGTATCATTATGATGAATATGGCTAGTCATCAACAATGTCTATAGAAACAATAACCAACTGATTGGAAATTGTCACTAGGCAAATGCTGTAGATGGTGATTATATATAATTTTAATCAGAAACATGATGTGGGATAGATCATATGATTTATTTGTTAATATGAGTTTGATCTGAACAGTAACTGTTTTTTACATTGTCAATAGTATTATCCAACCCACCTTGATACAATGCATACTGTTTGAATGTATGGACTATTTAGTGGATACTACTAAATCTGATGGATTCCAGGGTCCTTGGAGCTCTTTCCATAACATACACTATTGCAGTTTCAGCTCCAAGGTTGGCGTCCTCGAGTGATGAAAGGTCCATGGCCCCACTCATTCACCCTTCTGTGGCTGCTGCTATCCTCTCTTTGTCTTCTTCAACATTCAGCATCTTCTTTCTTCAGCCATCAGAGGACACTGATGATGTAGCTCCTGTACATGTATTTCCTATGCATGCATAGTAGGGTGACATTTTTTCCAGCACCCAGCTCCATTCTCAGCACCTTACAGCTGTCAGAAATGGACCTAGAATCAACATTTTACTAAGCATGTGCTGCAGGCATTGTACACCAAGATGACATTTATAGCAGATGGGAGAAGCAGTTTTTTAGAAGAAGGGACTTATGAATTGCTTGCTTTAACATTTATTTTTAAGTATAGTTCTTCTTAAAAGCTTGACTCCGATCCCATCCCATTACATGTCTCTAGTTGATCTATGATTTTAACAGTTTTTTTTTATTAGAAGCCCTATTTCTTACTTAACCATAGTCATGTGGCATAACATAATCCTCCAGTATATAGTGTGGAAGCGTAATTCTTAAGCCCCATACACACTATTAGATTTTCTGCAGATTTGTGTCTTCAGATTTACCAAAACCGTATAATATGAGGTCAAACCTTAAGAGTTTCAATTTGTATGCAATCAGGCAGGCCCTCACACTGCATGGTTTTGGTAAATCTAAAGAAAAAAATCTGCAGAAAATCTAATAGTGTGTATGGGGCATTACAGTGCATACCTCACTTTCTAAAGGCTGTCAAAAGACTACATTAAAGGGTCCCAACAGGTGTCCTCTGGTCTCACAGAGGTTGCATGAAGATGTCACAACACAAGGTAGTGACAAAAAGACAAGTCAGCTGCACGGAGAGCAGCTTGCGATCACCGGTCTATGTTAATACAAGGCGCACTGTGGATGGTCAAGATAACTAAATGAAGGTCTAAAGCCACGTAAACACGATCCAAATTTCCGATCGAATATTATCCAATTGAATTTTCCGACGGAATTTCGATGAAGCTGACTTCCATCAGTCTTGCATACACACTTTTAGACTAAATTCCGACCGATGGCAAAAAAGTCTAATGTCCATCTGACTTTTTTAATCGGAAATTCCGATCATGTGTACGCGGCATAAGAAGCTTTTTTTCCTTTCAAGGTACTGAATTGCTAGAAGTGAGTGCGTTGGGAATCTTTTGTTTTAGGGAACTATCTATGTTACTGGTTGTCTGGTAGATCAAACATAACAAAATACTGATAATGCTGGTTTAGAAACCTACTACCATTTATTTCCTGCAAGCATGAAGAACTGCTAGGGACCCATCCTTTTTACTGCATCTCAGGCCCTGTACACACGACCAAGTTTCTCGGCAGAATCCAGCGAGAAGCTCGCTGGGAGACGTATTCTGCCGAGAAAATCGGTCGTGTGTACACTTTCGACGAGCAAACCGTCGGGAAGCTTGTCGAGCCAAAATAGAGAGCATGTTCTCTATTTCCTCATTGTTCAATGAGGAAATTTGGCTCGATGACCTTTTCGACCACTCATCGGGAACCTTGACGGGCGGAACGTTGAGTTTAGCCCGACGAGGTTCTTGAACGTGTGTACGCGGCCTCAATGTTCTCTCACTCAACTGGGAATGGCAACTGAAGTTTCACAATATAACATTGCATTATACTCAGAAGGTTATGTAGCATTGAACTAATCAGACTTGTGCCCACAACAACTAGATAGAGTCGGTGTTATATTTCTTTGAGAAGGAAAGTTTAATTTTAGTCAGGCAATAGATTCCTTTTGTTCATTGTTATAACTTAGCTTGGCAATCTTTTGGCAAGGTGATTTCAGAATGAGCTTTAGATGCCTTCTAACCTTTAACAATCATTAATGCTGTAGGTAAAAACACAGAGTCAGCCAAATGATAAACCCACGTATGACAAACATTGGTTACAGCATTACTAATTAGATTGCTGATTAGCTAACCCAATACATCCCTTGTCCAGTGATTTTTGTTTATTGTTTGTCAGCTCTTTCTATAATTTGCATACTCAAAAGTATACCAATTAACATATCTCCCCTGAAAATGTAATTACATTTTCCCAAAATTATATATTTTTTTTCATGTAAATGTTTCCAAATGTATATAAATGTGTTATGTATTATAATTAATATTACAATTAATAATATTAATATTATCAATATATTACAATTAATGTTTTAATTCACTCTCAACATCATTCTATTTTATTAAGTTTATTGCAAATCTATGGCTGTCAATAGTTTAGGTATGGCTTCTTTCTGAGTGTCTACATTTCCTCTACTTGATAGAGTGACCAAAAGTCCTGAGTTGCCTTCATGAAAGGAAGTTGCAAGAGCTAGCATGGAAACTGTACCTCCTCATTTTTGCACTACCTGCACCTTCCTATTGATCAGCAGTGTGATCAGTAATGATACAGAGGAATGCACAGTGGCAGATAGGGAAAATAAAAAATAGAAAGCATGGGACATGAACCATAAAATTGGGGTGCTACTCAAAAAAAAATAAGTTTCCACAAAGCTTTTCACCCTTTCTATGCTCCAGGCTATGTCCTCCTCTACTGCTATTCTTCCATTGATTTAATCCACTTCCTGTAACCCCAGACTGTCATTGGTATCTTTCCACTGATAAGGGATATGTTTGGTAGTAGACTTTTGGCATCTTTTACAGATATCCTAAAATCTGTTTTATCAGATGAAAAACCAGAAGGATATCTGGCCGTAACATAAAAGGCTTAATAAGAATACATATGTAAAATATACATAGAAAGATACAGCAAATGTTATAGTAGAACTTCCCTCTATCATCATCCATGTATCCTATGGATACATAAATGTGATGTCATATGTTAAAACACAGGGTATATCCCAAGGGAGACTGTAGAGGATATAACATATAACATATAGGGTCCTACAATGCTCATATTATATCTCTATCAGAAATGAATGCACATCTCCTAAGTGATTGCTAGACATGTGCACACAAATATTTTTTTTCGGAATTTCATTTTCGTCTGAAAAATACATTTATTTCGTAATTCCCGAAATTGGTTATATATTTTGCTTTGTTAAAAAATGCATTTATCTGAAAATCCAAATTAATTAAGGTTGAGTCTGTCATTAAATGCTTATGGTGAATGACGAATGTTCTAAGAAGAATCGACAAGCAGCTAAACTGTACAACGCCGCAATCGTACATTTCCGGTTGAATGTTCCGCCTACAAGCTATAGAAGTTTTCTAATGTTGTACGACTAGTAACAATTATATTTATTCATTATTATTACTAGTCAGCCAACATTAGAATTCCTCTATAGCCTATGGGCCGAGCACTTGACTGGAAATGTACAATTGCAGCGTCATACAGTTTAGCTGCTTGACAAATCTTTTTAGAACTTTCGACAGACACCATAAGACTTCAATGACAGATTCAATGTTTGTATGTTTTTTGCTGCTTCGTCAAATCTTTGTTGTTCATGTTGAATGCTTTATCTATTCCAACACTGTCTCTATAATGTCAAATCTTTCCTCTCTATGTAGAATAATCTTGGACTAATAGAGTTAGGTTAGGCACATTCGACCACAGGTTCGATAGACAAAGATTTCTATTGTGAGCGTCATGTCGAATCTCCTATCTATATGGAACTGTTATAGCAACAATTTTTTTTTTTTTTTTTATGTCGGATGTTTCAGATTTTGGATTCTCCACGTTCGTTTTCGTTTGCGAAAACTGTAACGAAAATACCCTAAATTTGGACGAAAATGCATTCGGACAAAAACAAATGCACATGTCTAGTGATTGCCAGTAGTTTGTTGCCAATAGTAAACTACCTTGGGTCATATGTTTATTTTCTGGCACTTATTTGTATTTTAGTAACTGGATCCAATTAGTCCAGCACATCAGTAAGAGTTACATGACAACTAATAAATTAAGAGCATGATCAGTTCAAACTCTAAGGCCCCATACACACGAGCAGACAGACCGATTTGAACAAATCTGTCTGCTGGGGACGTATTGGTTTGATCGTGTACACACGATCAAACCAAAATCCCTGCCGGCAGACGGCGCGCTGGAGTGGCGGTGACGTTGACGCCGCCACGTCACCGCACCAGGAAGTAAAACACTTCCGCGCATGCGTCGAAACCAACGGTTTGGCAGACCGTTTCCAGCAGACAGATTTGATCGTGTGTACGCGGCCTAACCTGTACATAAAACTTTCACCCAGTGACTGGCGTGAGGTGGCATTGCCCTGTAGACAGGTGAAGCAATGTACATATTGTTTTCTTGTGTTTTCATGGGGAGGTGAAAGTATTTCCTTTCATTCTGGTAACTTGTTATTGATGTATGTAAACAAAAATCAGCATCACTGGTTTCTGCGTGTCAGTTTCATAAGGGTATCAAACAGGGAAGTAAGCGCTCTGCACTATGAAATGTGGTGTCCATGCTGTGCAAATGAATGAGGAACAGATGGACAGTTGTGTATGCTTAAAGTCACACATGTAATATTATGTATTGTCACTGATGTAAGACAAGTTAATGTCTATACATTATTATCATTTTCTTTCTTCTATAATTGAAATGCAAGTTCTTCTTTAATCTGTATTACTGGGGTACCCAACCTACTACACATTTAGGCCTCGTACACACGATAGGATAGACAGAGGACAACGGTCTGATGGACCGTTTTCATCGGTCAAAACCGATCGTGTGTGGGCCCCAAAGGTTATTTAACCTTAGGTTAAAAAAAAAGCAAACTTGCTTTAAAATTAACCTATGGACTCCTAACCGACAGGTCAAAACTGATCGTTAGTAGGCATGACCATCGGTTAAAAATCCACGCATGCTCAGAATCAAGTCGACATATATATATACAGGGCTTTTTTTCAGCTGGAACTTGGTGGAACTCAGTTCCACCACCTCTGGCTCAGACCCTCTGCTTCCTGCTCAGCACTATCATGTGTAAACACAGAAGTCCAACTTATGTGTTTACAAGTGACAGCTTGTCTCTCAGCAGCTCCCACAAATGTGGTATCCTGAGTGGCTCTCACTGAGTATAGGATGGGGACAAGGGAGATGTGGGTGCCTAGGGTGCAGTGCAGATGCTGACACCCCCACTGGATTATCTCCCTGCAGGTGAGAGAGGAGGAGCCATTTACAGTTCCTAGAGTCCTAGAGTCGGCTGGGAATAGGGATGAAAGTAAGATGTGGATGGGGGGTGCAGAGGTAAACAGCTGTGGAAGAAGGCTGTGTGTAGTGCACACCTGAACGCTGCACTCTGTACATAATGCACTCTTGGGGCCAGATCCACATACAATTGCTTCGGCACAGCGTATCAGAGATACACTACGCCGCCGTACCTTACCTGGCATAATTTCGAATCCTGAAACATTGCGCGCCGAAAGTTACGGCGGGGTAGTCTATCTCTGGTGGCGGAATTCAAATTGGCGATTAGGGGGCGTGATTCATTTAAATGAAGCGCGTTCCCGCGCCGAATGAACTGCGCATGCTCCGTTTCTAAATTTCCCGCCGTGCATTGCGCTAAATGACGTCGCACAGACGTCATTTTTTTTATCTAGACTTGAGTTACGTACATCCCTATTCACGGACGACTTACGCAAACCAAAAAAAAATTCAAATTTTGATGCGGGAACGACGGCCATACTTAACATGGCAAGTCTATCTATACGCCGCAAAATACCAGCTTTAACTATACACCGGAAAAAGCCGACTAGAGACGACGTAAGAGAATGTGACGGCCGCGCGTATGTTCGTGGATCGTTGGAAATAGCTAATTTGCATACCCGACGCAGAAAACAAAGTGTATTTTGTAACCTAGAGTTCTCCTACCTATTGCTGCCATGCCTGATTTCTATTATTACACACCAATCCAAAATGCCTGTGATTGTTGATGGTTTTTGTAACATGTTCTAATTTAAAATGCATCACTAGTGAGAAGTTTTTTTTTTCACAATTTTTGATTGAGTGGAAAATAATTAAATGTATTATCATTTATTATTATGTTCTTAATAATTAAATCTAAGTCAGTATTGTTGTGTCTGCTACGTCTCTCAGACAGGTAATGAACAGGACACAGATCTCTCCTCTTTTCCCCTCAGTTCTGTTGATTTTTTTATTTATTTAGTTACTAATATTTTTTAACTATTGTCTTTTTTTCATTATCGTTTATGTTGGCTCATAATTTTGTTGGTGTTTTACTTTTAAATACTTTCACCATGCTTTGTACCAAAAATATTATTTATTGTTACGTTAAACAAGATAAATTATAGAACAAAATGTGCACTTTTTATTAATAGCAGAACTACTTGTTATTAAACTAACATTGGTCAAACTGTAAAAAGGATTTTTTTTTTATTACATCCTATTACACCTCTTTGTCAAAAAAGCATTGTCAAAAAAATAGTTGTTTGTCCCCAAAAATGCTATACGTATTACTTCATTATTTTAAACACATTCAGAAATAAACAGAAGATATTTATATGTCTCTTTCCATCATATATCCCAAAATAGAGGTACGGTATTATTCTTATAGCAAATTTATATTCTGAATAGTGAATGGAGCCATGAAAATCATTTCCTTACAACCCAGTGGCCAAATGTCCTTCCAGAACTGCTGTGTATAATACAGAATAGTATACTAATATTATAGAATCATGTATTGCAAACTGTATACAGCAGAGTGGGCAGCACCAAATGTAATTGACAATATTTAAATATCCTATATTTTTCATGTGTTCAGTGGTCTTTCAAAGTACAGTAGGTGACTGGGATATTGTGTCAATCTCGCTCCCTTTCTCGGCGAGATTGACCACCTACGAGCCCCATCGCGGGAGCCAGCGCCGAGCTGGCTTGCCGCGATGGAGACAAAGCCGTCATAGAAGCGACGGGGATCCGACTTGGATTCCCGCCAATTCTACACGTGGGCGGAGTTTGTTATGAATCCTGAAGGAGAAATCCCCGCCGGATTTTTAAAGAAAAATCCGGCATGGGTTCCCCCCTCAGGAGCATAGCGGGCCCTTAGGTCTGTTATGGGTTGTAAGGAGACCCCCTACGCCGAAAAAACGGCGTGGGGGTCCCCCCACAATCCATAACAGACCCGTATCCAAAGCACGCCGGCCGGCCGGTCAGGAAGGGACTGGGGCGAGCGAGCGCCCCCCCCTCCTGAGCCGTACCGGGCAGCATGCCCTCAACATGGGGGGGTTAGGTGCTCTGGGGCAGGGGGCGCACTGCGGCCCCCCACCCCAGAGCACCCTGTCCCCATGTTGATGAGGACAGGGCCCCTTCCTGACAACCCTGGACGTTGGTTGTCGGGGTATGCGGGCGGGAGGCTTATCGGAATCTGGAAGCCCCCTTTAATAAGGGGGCCCCCAGATACCGGCCCCCCACCCTAAGTGAATGAGTATGGGGTACATTGTACCCCTACCCATTCACCTGCAAATAAAAAGTGTAAACACAAATAAACCACACAGGGTATTAAAATATTTTATTAGTTGGCCGCCGGGGGGGGGGGGTGTGTATGATCGCTTTTATAAAAGCGCCCCCCTCCGGCGGGCTTCTGTGGGGGGTGGGTGCCGCCGTCTGGTTCTCTTCCGCCGCCCGGCGGGCTTCTTTCGACGTCTTCGGCGGCTGGGGGGTCTTCTCCCACTCTCCGGGGTCTTCTCCTGCTCTCCTTCTCCTGCTCTTTGTGTTTACACTTTTTATTTGCAGGTGAATGGGTAGGGGTACAATGTACCCCATACTCATTCACTTAGGGTGGGGGGCCGGTATCTGGGGGCCCCCTTATTAAAGGGGGCTTCCAGATTCCGATAAGCCTCCCGCCCGCATACCCCGACAACCAACGGCCAGGGTTGTCGGGAAGGGGCCCTGTCCTCATCAACATGGGGACAGGGTGCTCTGGGGTGGGGGGCCGCAGTGCGCCCCCTGCCCCAGAGCACCTAACCCCACCATGTTGAGGGCATGCTGCCCGGTACGGCTCAGGAGGGGGGGGGGCGCTCGCTCGCCCCCACTCCCTTCCTGACCGGCCGGCCGGCGTGCTTTGGATACGGGTCTGTTATGGATTGTGGGGGGACCCCCACGCCGTTTTTTCGGCGTAGGGGGTCTCCTTACAACCCATAACAGACCTAAGGGCCCGCTATGCTCCTGAGGGGGGAACCCATGCCGGATTTTTCTTTAAAAATCCGGCGGGGATTTCTCCTTCAGGATTCATAACAAACTCCGCCCACGTGTAGAATTGGCGGGAATCCAAGTCGGATCCCCGTCGCTTCTATGACGCACTCGCTGGAATGTGCTTTTACTATTCCAGCGAGTGCGAGATATCGGCAGCCTGTCGCCGAGATTCAGCGCGATGCTGGCGTGTTAAAAACACATTCTCGGCGGCAGGCACTGTATACTTTTGTTTTGCATTTACTATTTCATTCTAATGTAGATCAGACATGGTCTTTATGAGTATTTTTTTTTTTTTTTTATAAATTTATATTGCTGATCCTATCATGGGAAAAAATAAAATAAAAAAACAAAACACTAAAAACAAATGTCACTTCCCCTACCAATGACTGGTCTATACAGTAAGAAGCACTGGAAAGGGCGCGTATACATACAAAAACAACATAGAATATCCAAGCTCAAACTTACCGACCAATCAGCAACCAACCAAATTCACCTGTCTAACAGTGTGCGTTAAAAACAGAGGTTTAGTTGCACGCATTTGCAAATGCATGTGTAAGCTGCAGGCCCCGTCAAGGCTCTCTGTGTACTGCAGTCCTTACTCTAACATTTAAAGTCTCCTCAGTGGAAGCACATGCTTGCTGATGGATAGATAAAGGGCAGGTGACTGGAGGTAGCCCAGCCCCCCTTAAAGGGGCAGAAGCACACTAAACACCCAGCACATAGAAGCAAAGGTGCCAGTGCGTTGCCTGACCACAATGACATCAATATAAAAAACAAATGTCACTGCCCCTACCTATGACTGGTTTATACAGTAAGGAGCACTGATAAAAAACAGAATACATAAACGAGAGAGGGATACCCTCTTCCAAATGTCGGGATTTTTAAATGAGAGATGTCAATTGTAGTAATAAGGTAAGTACACCAAACACAGAGGATTTAGAAATTTATCAAAATGTTTAATATATATAGAAACTTCATAAAAACAATTGTTGCATGAATTGGACCACATTAGTTACAAAAAGCGAAGGTAAATTACAGTATGCAGATTGCCAACTAGTTTCACACTTGCGTGCTTAGTCAGGGCCTTGCAACTTAATCTTTTTGGATTTAGTGGTCTGTGTATGACATAAAGATATGCCGTTAGTACACACATATTTAATATATTGCATTACATTATACATTTTATATCAAAAAGAATATGATATCTGTGTGCTCACCAATTCTGTTAGCTACTGAAACCAAAAGTTGTCAGAACGCAATCCAAGGAGCACTGGAAAAAGCGCGTATACATACAAAAACAACATAGATTATCCAGGCTCAAACTTACTGACCAAACAGCAACCAACCAAATTCACCTGTCTAACAGTATGCGTTAAAAACAGATCCTATCATGGGACTGTGCATTTAAAGCTATATTTTTCACTAGATTATTTTTTTTTTATTGTTGATTTCCATCCACAAGATTGGATTTGAAGGAGAATCATAGCCATAGCCAAAGTTTTTTTGGCTGTACTTCTCTTAGGGATCACAGGAGTGCTAAAGCCTGCTGTCGGGCCTGAAAGCCAGAGCCAGGCACTCCTGTCCACTCCACAGCTCAGAGGTCCAGTGAGCACTGGAGGGGCAGAGCAGAGAGCCAGTGATTGACAGTCAATAGCCCTCGGAAGACCAGGAACCAATCGAATAGCGTTTTTTTCATAAATTTCATGTTTTTCTTTTAGAAATTGATAAGCTGCAATATCATATTTTTTTCTTATGTGTTTTATAGAGGTAATGCTCATTCACTCAGACCATTGATCACAATTTCAATTGTGCTATTGAACCTTTTTCTCGTTAACAGTTTGTTTTTTAGTTCATTTTTTTTTCATGTTATAATTAAGACAGTTTAATTATGAAGTTATTATAGATTAAATCATTTTGTGAATTCTAAAGCGATATTTGTGCTACCATGTACGCACAGGACTAAAAAATGCAAAACAACTCAGTTCATGTACAAATTCATTTTCCAGGAATGTTTAATTAGCTGACATAACATTGTCAACATGATGCCGAAGGCATATTTCACAGGTGCCTTCCGTATATTTTCATATAATTTGGCACAGTACATTGTTCATAACAAATTATACATGTTTGAGCGGGGGAAGGGTAGTCATGATTTAACAAAGGACAAAGGAGTGGCAAAACTCTGTCATGCACTAAATACTTGCAAAGCACCCAATTTACACAGCTTTACACTATGAGGCTATGTTTTTACATTTGTGCTACCACTGGAATACAAACGCATTCATCATACAGATGTTACCGAAGCAAATGTCAAGATGCACCATCCGTTGAGACCCATTAGTAAGTTGGCAGAGTGTACGAAAGCTCACTGTGCCAAATTGCCTTTTTCGTGTTGTTTTGATTTGATAGTTACATTAACTGAGGCAACATTTGGATTTTTAGTATAAGTGGTAATTCCACATATGGAGTATGCCATAACTGCTTAGGTGTCAAGATTATGTTTCTGCTTACAAAGTACCACAAATGAATAATGTGCATGGTCTTTAATTGGATATCATTTTCAGTGTGTGAATACTAATTCATGTGTAAGAATAACACTTCCAGGTATGTATTACATCTCACAGAGATGAAAGAACATGCCCTGATAATACCTCCATCTAATTTTCTCCTTGGGAGGACTGAGCTGTTTTCATTTAGGTACTATCTAAGCTCAGCATATACTTACTGGACTGAAACGCAGTCTCAGACATAACATAACAATGTAAACCCCATTACCCGTGCAGTTCCTGACAAAATGTGGTGCGGTACTTTCACAAATGTCTGACACAAATCCGGCTCTGCCACAGCCTCTCAACCTGTGGCTTGCTGCAAAGTCACAGTGTTACAGTCTGATCACCGGGGAGCAAGTGACTTAGGAATGTTCTTTCCTGCCTGCAGAAAAATAATGGCACAATCCAGTAAATATACTGGAGCTTAAAGTGTTTGGAAAGTCTAATTTACTTGTTTAACCACTTGCTTACTGGGCACATATACCCCCTTCCTGCCCAGGCGAAATTTCAGCTTTCAGCACTGTGTCGCTCTAAAATAAAATTGCGCGGTCGTGCAACGTGCCTCACAAACAAAATTGACATCCTTTTCCCCCACAAATAGAGCTTGCTTTTGGTGGTATTTGATCACCTCTGCGGTTTTTATTTTTTGCGCTATAAACAAAAAAGTGCGACAATTTAAAAAAAAAAAACATAATATTTTTTACTTTTTCCTATAATAAAAATCCCATTTAAAAAAAAAATATATTTTTTTTTCTCAGTTTAGGCCGATATGTATTCTACATATTTTTGGTAAAAAAAATCGCAATAAGCGTATAGTAATTGGTTTGCGCAAAGGTTAAAGTGGCTACACAAAAAGGGATAGAATTCTGACAATTTTTTTTTTTACTAGTAATACGGCGATCTGCGAATTTTGTCAGGACTGCGATATTGCGACGGACACATCGGACACTTTTGACACATTTTTGGGACCATTCACATTTATACAGCGACCAGTGCTATAAAAACGCAATAATTACTGTATAAATGTGACTGGCAGGGAAGGGGTTAACACTAGGGGGTGAGGAAGGGGTTAAATGTGTATCCTCTGGTGTGTTCTAACTGTGTGGGGGGAGGGGACTGACTGGGGGAGGTGACCAATGCTGTGTCCCTATGTACAAAGGGCACAGCATCAGTCACCTCTCCCTGACAGGACACACAGAGCTCCACGTCCCTGCTCTAAAACTGCCGATCGACGGGTACCTGACGCACATCGCAACCACCAGGCACCCGCGTCGGCATCTCGGGGACGTGCCGGGTGCACCCCCCAGTGGCCCGGAGAAGACGATGCCGTCAAATGATGGCGGCTGGGATATTCAGATCCCCTTTGCCGCCGTCATTTGACGATACACGGGGATTCAAGTGGTTAAATAACATACATATTATACTTACTTGCTCTGTGCAATGGCTGTGCACAGAGCAGCCCTGATCCTCCTCTTCTTAGGTTCCCCACTAGCACTCCTTGCTCCTCCCCGCTGCCGAGTGTCCCCATAGCAAGCCAGTTGCTATGGGGGAAAATCATGCATGCTCACTCGTGAGACCCTACTTATTAACACACAGAGAGCGGCTAGGCCCCACCCCCACTTCCTTGACCCTGGCTGTGATTAAAAACAGCAGGAACCAATAAATCCCACTGATGTATCTGAGCCAATGAGGAGGGAGAGAGCCAAGAGAGCCTGTGCTATTGTGCACATTGCTGGATTGAGTTTATACTCAGGTATGTATTTAGGTGGGGTTGCAGGGGAACTGTACGCAGAAGGTTTTTTACCTTAATGTAAATAATGTAGAAAGGTAAAAAAAAAAAAAAACTCTTAAAGGACTGTGTTTTAATAATACAAGATGGACCATTTTTGAAAGTTTGTTCCGTGATTATATATTGTTTTGGATAGGGGGGGAAAGGGTCGGAACAGTCGCAACCTAAGACACGTGTGCTAAAGTGGGCATGCAATGCCATTTTTAGTCGTAAAAAGAGGATCATCATCAAACATGCACAAAAGCTTAGACTGGCCTGCCAAAGGAAACCAAAGCTGTGCTGCTCACTAATATAAAGCAACCCTCATTTGACAGATCACTAGACTGTCAATGAAAAATGATGGCCTTCCCATTTATACCAGTGGCCCATCCACCTCTATGGCTTTTCAGAGAGGCCTGCCTAGTGTCACTGATGTTTCAGTGCCAGCCCTCCATCTAGTATCATTAGAGACCCAATCACACACAAAGTTCAGCAGTTATTGGACATTTATGGGTAAAATAAGGAGCATAACTGAATACAATCACTTGGATCTGATTAAGTCCATATATACAGTAGTAAAGGATGTCACCTAGGAGACCCTACCCCTTTGTTTGTGTCGATGTGATTCACAATGGATCTATGATGGATTGACAATGGAAGACAATAATAATAAAAAAAATTCCATATCTTCCAGGACCTGTCCTTCTTTACAGTGGTCAAATTGCTTTTAAATAAAACATTGAGAACATACACCACCATACTACAAGACCTCCTGTCACTACAATGGTTTTTAATACGCATTTACACATTTTAAACGTCTTCTTTTTTGTTGACCATTTCTGACCTTCTTCTTAAATTGCTAGCTGTCAAGCAGATCCTCTGCCTTCAATGCTTTACTGACCTGGGTTAAGCATAAAGTAATTGAAGTCAGAGAAAAATCCCAGACCCTGATCTACATAGGCCAAGCAGCTAGCAAGCTCACAAATAGGTCAGCAAAGGCAGGTTGGGTATTTCTCTTACAATAGTTTTTTATTATTGTAAAAGTGGGTGTCCAATGTACAGTGTAATAATGTATTTCTGAAATTATTAGAATTGTTAGAAATATCAGCAGACAAGCCATATATGGCTTCTTCTGTAGAAAAAAAAATATATATGCACAGATTTTCTTGCTACATGTGGTTTAGAAGAAAAACAAATAAAAGTACAAGAAAAAAACATTAAAATAAAACTGATATAAACATAAAGGAATAAAAAAATTAAGACAATAAAAATATAAATAAAGAGAGAACAAAGAAAAATATGTAGAAAATAGAGAAAAAAAGAAAATGATACATGTGCCTATACCCTATGCATCTTTCACACTTCTCATACAGAACAGACTGAAGCTGGAAGTAGCTGTTTTGACAGCTGACAAGAAACTGAGGTCCTGTGCTTATGATGTGCTGGCAGGCATCACGCATTAGCTGGGCATTACCTGAGTGAAAGAATTTCCTTTTCCCAGCTGTGTGGAACTGTTATTCAGGTATGGCTTGGTGTAGTCAGCTTCTCAAAAGCTGTAAAGCTTTGGTAGCATTCATTTTTGACATCCTTCTATTGTGCCCTTGTAGAAGAGAAAATAATGCTTTCCTACACCGCCGAGAAACCCAAAGGGAAAACCAAGGACTGGCTTGGTCCCTTTTCCCCGTGTACACATGGCCAGTTTTTCCAACAGGTTTTATCTTGGTTGAGACAACCGGCCATGTGTAGGCTTCCTAGCAGTGTTTCCCTATGGAAAAACTGCTCAGCAAAAAAACGCTACGATTTACGATGAGAAAAATTAAGAAAGATGTTCTAAATTTTCTAGTTGTGATTCTCAACGTTTTTTTCGTCTGAAAAACTGCTGGAGAGCCTACATATGGCCGGTTTTCTCATACAAGAGAAAACATGATAGTTTTCTCAGCGAGAAAACTGATCGTGTGTACACGACATTAGGCCTCGTACACACGACCGAGGAACTCGACGTAAAAGACACATCGTTTTCCTCGACGAGTTCCTTGTTAGGCTTGTGGAGAAACTTGACAAGCTTTCTTTGCGTACACAGAGTCAAGACCAATTCTCCTTGTTCTCAAACGCGGTGACGTACAACACATACGACGATAGGGGAAGTTTGTTCCACTGGCACAACCCTTGGGACTGCTTTTGCTAATCTCATGTTACTGCATGTTAAGTAAATGTTTGGTAAGAGACAATTTGCACTTTTCAGTCTGTTACAGCGTGACAATTGTGCTATCTCCATTACAAACGCTACTTTTACCGAAGGTGCGCTCCCGTCTCATACTTTATTCTGAGCATGCGCGGGTTTCTAAGCATACACACGAACATGTTTCTCGTTGAAAACCAGCATGACGAGGAAATTGTGACTCCCGACGAGGAAAAAGGGAACGGCCTCGTACACACAGAATCCATCAAGAAACTGGTTTTCGATGAGAAACACGTTCGTGTGTATGCTTAGAAACCCACGCATGCTCAGAATAAGGTATGAGACGGGAGCGAACCTTCGATAAAAGTAGCGTTTCTAATGGAGATAGCACATTTGTCACGCTGTAACAGACTGAAAAGAGCAAATCGTCTCTCACCAAACTTTTACTTAACATGCAGTAACATGAGATTAGCAAAAGCAGTCCCAAGGGTTGTGCCAGTGGAACGAACTTCCCCTGCCATCGTATGTGTTGTACGTCACCGCGTTTGAGAACGAGGAGATTTGGTCTTGACTGTGTGTACGCAAAGAAAGCTTGTCAAGTTTCTCCACAAGCCTAACAAGGAACTCGTCGAGGAAAACGATGTGTCTTTTACGACGAGTTCCTCGGTCGTGTGTACCAGGCCTAATGCCGCGTACACACGATCAGTTTTCTCTTGTATGAGAAAACTGGCCATATGTAGGCTCTCCAGATGAGAAAACCGCCGAGAATCACAACGAGAAAATTTAGAACATGCTCTAAATTTTTCTCGTCGTGAATCGTGGTGTTTTTTTGCTGAGCAGTTTTCCTTTAGGGAAACACTGCTAGGGAGCCTACACATGGCCGTTTTTTTCAACCAAGAGAAAACCTGTTGGAAAAACTGGCCATGTGTACACTGGGAAAAGGGACCAAGCCAGTCCTCAGTTTTCCTTTTGGGTTTCTCGGCTGTGTTTTCACCGCCGAGAAACTCGATCGTGTGTACGCGGCATTAGGAAAGCATTATTTTCTCTTCAACATGCTAACAGGAAGAGAATAGAGAGATGAGTGCATCAATCTGTGGCTACTCTTTTACTGTCCAGTCACAGGCTGAGAGCTTATCTAGCTGTGCTGCTTAAAGTGATTGTAAACCCTTACCTTGTAAAACTACCCATTTGGTTTAAAATAGAAATGAAAGGCATGTGTGTATAGTTATAAAAAAAGTCTTCTTTACCCCTTTTTTAAGTGATCACATAATCTCTGTTCTCAGCTGCATTGAGCTGGAGGGAGTAAAAACAGCAGCATGCTTATCTTCATAGTGAAAGGCTGTGTAAGGGGGAATTGTCAGGACAAGTATAATCACTGGAGGAGAGCACACTGAGTTTCCTGCACAGCTAGAGAAATTACCACAGTGTGTTCTCCTGCTTAGTGTGGTCAGTTTGTAATAGGAAAGCAGAAGGACTAGGGATTTCACACAGAGGAAACAATACAAAGAGCACAGGGTACGTTTTCATACAAGTACATGGTACAGCAGGCACATATCAGGAATATGAAATGCTGGGGTAACAAACACTTTAACTTCAGCAGAGGAAAGTGGTAAACTAGGCTGGCTGTTCCCTCTGACAGGGTGGAGTATTTTTGGACAGACAACAAAGAAACTGATGGCGACAGAACATTGCTATTAGTGTCAGTGCACTCTTTTAATACACAGTAAAGTATACTTTTCTGTTTTAACTGGTCAACGACTGGCTCCTGCACATATACGTCAGCAGAATGGCACGGCTGGGCAAAGTAAAGTATATTTATGTCACTTTGAAATTACCGCCGAGCGGGCACGCGCGCCCCTGCCGTTCTGTGACCGTGCCTATGGACCCGCAGACTCGATGTCCACCGGTGTCCCGTGATCGGGTCCCAGAACTGCAGAACTGGGAGAGGACAGTGTAAACATGCATCTCCCCGTTCTGCCTAGTGACACTGAGGCGGCGTACACACGATCGGATATATCCGATGAAAACGGTCCGCGGACCATTTCCATCGGATATGTCCGATCGGGAGTTTGATCCGATGGCGTGTACACACCATCGGATCAAATTCCCCGCCGCCAGACGGCGCGGTGACGTAGTGGTGACGCGGCGGTGACGTTGACGCCGCCGCGTCACCGCCACGTCACCGCACCAGGAAGTAAAACACTTCCGCGCATGCGCCGAATCCATTCGGCAGCGGCGCGGCGGCGGTGGGGGCCGACATGTCTGCTGGTAAGTGTACTAACCAGCAGACATGTCGGGCGGACAGATTCCCACCGGATAGATTTCAAAGCATGCTTTGAAATCTGTCGGGTGGAGAAATCTGTCCGCTAGCCCATACACACGAGCGGAGATGTCTGCTGAAACGGTCCATCGGACCGTTTTCAGCGGACATATCCCCTCGTGTGTACGCGGCCTGACACTGATCTCCTCTCATCGGGAGTAGCGATCAGTGACGTGTCACACGTAGCCACACCCCCTAACAGCTAGAATCACTTCCTAGGACACACTTAACCCCTTCAGAACCACCCAGTGGTTAACCCCTTCACTGCCAGTGTCAATTTCACAGTTATCAGTGCATTTATATTGCACTGATCGCTGTAAAAATTACAATGGTCCTAAAAATGTGTCAAAAGTGTCCGATATGTCTGCCATAAAGTTGCAGTCATGATAAAAATCGCAGATCGCCAACATTACTAGTAAAAAAAATAATAATAATAAAAATTCCATATAACTACCCTTATTTTGTAGATGCTATGACTTTTGCGCAAACCAATCAATATACACTTATTACATTTTTTTTTACCAAAAATATGTAGAAGAATACGGGCTAAACTGTGGAAAAATTATTTTTTTTTTTAGATTTTTGGGGGATATTTATTACAGCAGCAAGTAAAAAATATTGAATTTTTAAAAAATTGTCACTCTATTTTTGTTTATAGTGCAAAAAATAAAAAACACAGAGGTGATCAAATACCACCAAAAGAAAGCTCTATTTGTGGGAGAAAAAGGACGTCAATTTTGTTTGGGAGCCACATCGCATGACTGCGCAATTGTCCGTTAAATCGATGCAGTGCCAAATCGCAAAAAGTGCCCTGGTCTTTTGCCAGCGAAATGATCCGGGGCTTAAGTGGTTAACAATATTAAATATAAGATCTAGAGAACTTTAATGCCCAAAAATAATATCATAAGTAGATAATTTACTATAATTTACTATAATAATTAGGATGACCAAAATGTTTCATTGATACAGAAGATTGAATAATAAAAAAAAGAAAATAAATTGTAGAGACTCCAGCAGTTGTTCATGATGATGATGATGATGTGATATGAAGTGAATTTGGTTGTTGTTTTGTTTGCTGCAATATATGTCACAGGTGGCAACAACATGAGCAGAGCTTGGTGGCGTTACAGACATTTTAGCGTTACTCCGTAGAGCACACAGCTATGACTCCAAGCTATGTTTTCTATGCAAATGTCTGAAGCTATGGAACTAATGGCATCTGATGTGCCGGTGGCCAGATTGCAAACTACTATTCATATGTCACACAGCTAAATATTAGTAGAAATGAAAATGTTGTGAATTTATTCAAACCACAAAACAATTCTGAGTTTAAAATGAAGCCTCTTGCATTATACAATATTTTAAATCTATAATGGAGATATATACTTTGCCTTGTACATTAGTTGTGAAGTACTTTCTGTATCTATTTAATTATGGCGCTCCATCCCAGTCCTTGATTTTCAACTATTTAGGAGCAAAGAGGTAGGCAAATAAATATAAGTAAAATAAATATTCCAAAATGCCACAACTACTTATTTTGGATAAAGTTGTTTCCAACAAATGTATCCCACATTTCCCACAAATCTACAGGGGGTCCCTGGGTTACAAACAAGACAGGGACTGTAGGTTTGTTCTTAAGTTGAATCTGTTCGTAAGTTGGAAGGGGTACATTTTTTAAGTGTAGCTTCAGCCCAAAAAAAATGTTTTAAGCTTTTTGGATAGCATAGGGAAGGGTTATCACCTCTGTAAGATTTATTTTGCTGTCTGTGCCCCGTTTAGAAGATTTCACCTCACTTCCTGTCCCAATGACAATTGGATTATAAAAATGTGGGGTCATTATGGAAACAAGCCTTGGTGATAAAGCATCAGTGGAGGTACCTTTTTCATACAAAAACTCTTAGGCCGCGTACACACGATCAGACCGGTCCAATGAAACTGGTCTGCAGACCAGTTTCATCGGACCAGTTCGATGGTGTGTACAGCCCATCGGATCGTTGTCCGTCGGACCAAATTTTTAAAACCTGCTTCTTTAAAATCTGTCTGACGGACACCTGTCCGTCGGACAGGTTTGATGTTTAGTACGCAAAAGCATCGGACCAAAAACCCGCGCATGCTCAGAATCAAGTCGACGCATGCTTGGAAGCATTGAACTTCGTTTTTTTCAGCACTTCGTTGTGTTTTACGTCACCGCGTTCTGGTCTGATCAGATTTTTGGTCCGACGGTGTGTACACACATCAGACCATCAGAGCACTTCAGCCTGGTCCGATGAAAACGGTCCGTCGGACCAGTCTCATCGGACCGGTCTGATCGTGTGTACGTGGCCTTAGTACACACGACCGAGAAACTCATTGTAAAAGAAACATCGTTTTCCTCATCAGGCTTGTCGAGAATCTTGTCAAGCTTTCTTTGTGTACACACTGTCAAGACAAAATCTCGTAGTTCTCAAACGCGGTGACATACAACACGTATGACGACACTATAAAGGAGAAGTTCGATTCCACTGGCGCCACCCTTGGGGCTGCTTTTACTGATCTCATGTTACTGTGTGTTAAGTAAAAGTTTGGTGAGAGACATTATGAACGCTACTTTTACCGAAGGTGCGCTCTTGTCTCATATTTTATTCTAAAGCATGCGCGGGTTTCTAAGCATACACACGAACATGTTTCTCATCGTAAACCAGCCCGACGAGAAACACGATGAGGAAATTGAGACTGTTCTCTTTTTTTCTCGTCAAGATCCACAACAGTTTTTTCGACTAAAAACATACACACGACCGTTTTCCTCTGCAAAAAAAGCTCTGCCACCAAGTTTCTTGATGGATTTTGTCGAGGAAAACGGTTGTGTGTACAAGGCCTCACAGGAGTTAATTTCTCTTCCATGGGGTAGATTTCCTCTCACTTCCTGTTGTCACCCTTCGTTTGTAAGAAGGAGTCGTTTGTAAGTCAGATGTTTGTAACTAGGAGTCCACCTGTATATATTTTTTGAGTTTTTGAGTTGGGAAGGGTTAACGCTTCTGTCTCTTTATTCATTAATGTCTGTGTTCTGTTGGGGAGAGTTTGCTTCAATTTTTATCTCAGAGATACAGTAAATGAGAGAAAAATCTCTACAAAGTGAACATGAATTTCCCATTTAGTAAGTCATCTCTGGAACAGGTTTACCTCTTACCTCTTGTTCTGGTGACAACTAAAGTAAATCTTTGAGCATGGACACCGAAACAAATAAAATACACATTTATCTAGCGTTGACACAGGTGTTCTAATCTTTTTTTACACTGTCCAAAAACAAAAAAAAGGCGGCTACACATACACATTAATCATACTGTTTAAAATCCTTTTGGACTCCTTCGTGGTTCATTTCCTGCAAACAGAGAGCTCAGCAGTCTTCCCATCTGAGGTCTCTTTTACAGTGAATACCCTGTCCATTCTTAATAAAACATTTATTATTTTATTGATTTACTGGACTTGACAAAACCAAAATGATATCTATGTCATGAAGACAACGCACACCCATTATTCTTTGTGTCATGTCATTAGTGCAAATTTCACTAATACGATTCCTCAAAGGTGACTAAGAATAAGTGGGAACTTGTGCTTGTGAAGATGGCAGACGGGACAGGGACCGTGCATGCTAGACCTGAGCATCGGGTACAGATATAAACCAGGAGGGGTTCATAAAAGATAATCAGACAAGCAATGTAAATTTTAGGTTTTAATTCACGGACTACCAGCAGAGGAATACCAATTGTATCCACTTACTACTGATGCCTTGTACACACGGTAGGACTTTTGACCATGCAAAAGTCCGCCGTGAGCTGCTGACTTTTAATAAGGACACTTACCTGTCCTACTCGCACGCACTGATGGCCCCCCCGATGCCGATCCCTCGATCGGTGCAGGTCCCGCACCGCCATCCACACTAAGGGAAACAGGCAGTGAAGCCTTACGGCTTTCCTACTGAGCATGGGTGAGTCTCGCGCCGACTTGTGAATGGGTGGCTGCTCTCTGGGATTACACACAGTTCCCAAAAAGCAGCACACCCCATTCACTAGAAGAGGATGCAGAAGAAGACAGACCACGGTTACGGAAGAGGCAGATTACCGTCTTCCGCATAGCAACAGGTATTTCGGGTGAGTATACAATTTTTTGGGGGATTTTTTGTGAATTTTTTTTTGCTGGGTGGAACTCCACTTTAAGGGCCAGATTCAGCAAGACTTGCGCTGGAGTATTTCAATATGCACCGCGTAACTGTGAAGATGCGCCGTCGTATCTATGTGGCCGTACCCACCAAACTAGATGCGACAGAAAACGGGCCATTTCCGATCGGCTTAACTTTCCGACGCCAGAGTCTCGTCAGAGCATAATTTCGCTTGGCGCATCAGTCGCGCCTATTGATTTCCCCTGCAAATATGCAAATGAGGGAGATTTCCCGATTCACGAACGGATTAGCACCATACGCTGGCTACATGCGCCGCGTCCGGCGCAAAGTTATTTCTACAAATAGCTGCTTTATCTTTACTCCAGACGGCCACAGGTCAGCAGGAGAGCAGCTACAGCAGCGTTACCGACGATAAGAGCTAGCTGAGCACCCCCACTTGCAGGACAACACCTCTGTCCCTGCTTGTCTGTCAACGTTTACAGCCATGGAGGAAGACATCATAGGTCTCCATAGCTGAGATGACGGCTGACAGCTCCTGGCCTTTAAAGTTCAGCTTTCTCCTGTGTTTGCGGGGAACGGGAGCAGCCATCTCAGAACAAAAGTAACTTCACTGCGGGGAGGGGGAACAGGATATACTTTAGTGCCGGAATGGCGCATCTACGGGCGCATTTAAACGTCCAACGGAACACATTGCGCTGTCGTTTCCAAGGAAGTGGTGCCGACGGAAGTTGTGAGCATGCGCACTGGAATGCATTGACATTTGACGCATGCGCAGTACGTTCGCCGCGGGATCGCGCCTAGTTTTAATAATACATGCCCCGTACCCGCCCAATTTGAATAACGCTGGCTCATTTTCGATACGCTGCCGCAACTTTAGGAGCAAGTGCTTCATGAATAACAGCACTTGCTCCTAAAATTTCGCCAGAGTAACGTAAATGAGAAACGTTACTCCCGATTAAAGATGCGCCCATCTACCTGAATCTGGCCCTAAGTGTTTATTTGCCGTGTCATTATTTTTTTTAAATGGTTTAACTATTAATGTTATTAATAATAATAATTAGGGTTGTCCCAATACCACTTTTTTAGGACCGAGTACAAGTACTGATACTTTTTTTCATGTACTCGCCGATACCGAATACCGATACTTTTTTTAAATGTGTCCCCAAATGCAGCCATGTCCCCCCACATATATTGCAGCCATGACCCCCCCACATATATTGCAGCCATGTCCCCCCACATATATTGCAGCCATGTCCCCCCCCACAGATGCAGCCATGCATGTCCCCCACATATTGCAGCCATGTCCCCCACAGATGCAGCCATGTATGTCCCCCACAAATTGCAGCCATGTCCTGTCCCCCATATTGCAGCCATGTCCTGTCCCCCACATATGCAGCCATGTCCTGTCCCCCACATATTGCAGCCATGTCCTGTCCCCCACATATTGCAGCCATGTCCTGTCCCCCACATATTGCAGCCATGACCTGTCCCCCACATATTGCAGCCATGTCCTGTCCCCCACATATGCAGCCATGTCCTGTCCCCCACATATGCAGCCATGTCCTGTCCCCCATATTGCAGCCATGTCCTGTCCCCCACATATTGCAGCCATGTCCTGTCCCCCATACCTGTAGTAGATGCTGCTGCCGGGTTAATCCCCGTACAATACAGCGCACATTACAAGCTTTCGTTTGTATACTTGTAATGCTCGCCTTGCCATGTATAGAAACTCCCCTTCTCGGGATTGGACAGATCCGTCCAATCCCGAGCAAGGGGGAGTGTCTATACACGGATCCGTGCATAGACAATCCCTCGATGCTAGCAGCTCCCGACGCCACCATCCTCAGTAAGGGAAAAAGGCAGTGAAGCCGTGCGGCTTCACTGCCCGTTTACTTCTGCGCATGCGTGAGCAGCTACACACTGTGAAGGTAGTGTGCCCCATTCACAGGAAGACACCGCAGGAGGACAGAGGAAGAAGACCCACCGCGGATGATGAAGAGGCATATTACAGATTTCCGCATAGCAACCGCTATTTATGGTAAGTATAAGGATATTTGCAAAAACAAAAATTTTCAGGGTGGAACTCCACTTTAACCACTTGCTTACTGTGCATATATGGGCATAACTGCCCAGGTGAAATTTCAGCTTCCGGCACTGCATTGCTTTAACTGACAATTGCGCGATCATGCGACGTGGCTCCCAAACAAAATTAAGGTCCTTTTTTCCCACAAATAGAGCTTTCTTTTGGTGGTATTTGATCGCCTGTGCGGTTTTTATTTTTTGGGCTATAAACAAAAAAAGAGCGTACATTTTGAAAAAAATAACACAATATTTTTTACTTTTTGCTATAATTAATATCCCATTTATATAACAAAAATTCTCAGTTTAGGCCGATACATATTCTTCTACATATTTTTGGTAAAAAAAAAAAAAAACACAATAACTGTATAGTGACTGGTTTGCTCAAAATAGGGGACATACTTATGATTTTTTTTTTTTTTTTTACTAGGAATGGCAGTGATCTGCAATTTTTATTGGGACTGCGACATTATAGCGGACACATTGGACACTTTTGACACATTTTTGGGACCATTCACATTTATACAGTGAACAGTGCTATAAACATGCACTGATAACTGTATAAATGTGACTGGCAGGGAAGGGGTTAACACTAGGGGGCGAGGAAGGGGTTAAATGTGTAGCCTAGTGAGTGATTCTAACTGTAGGAGGAGGGGACTGACTGGGGAGGTGACTGATCTGTGTCCCTTTGTACAAGGGACACAGCATCAGTCTCCTCTCCCTGACAGGATGTGGATCTCTGTGTTTACACACAGAGATCCACGGTCCTTCTCAGTTTCTGGGCAATCGCGGGTGCCCAGCGGCCATAGCAGGTGCCCAGCGGCCAAAGCGGCCACCGGGCACGTGCATCGTGTTCTCAGTAACGCAATGGGTGCGCCCGCTCGCTGGTGGCGGCGCGCGTGCCCCCTGTCGGCTTTAAAAGACGAGGACGTCATATGACATCCTGTCAGAATAACTGAGCTACCTTGCCGCCGTCAATTGATGGCGGCTGGTAGTATAGTGGTTAATGAGACAATATACCACATTTTGGCAACTAGAAGGAGCTGATGATCATAAGAATTTAATCATTTCCAGAAAATACAAGGAGAATTTGTCCACGCTGCACAACTGTTTGTGACATGCGGTCAATGAATGTTTCTAAATAGATCCCATCAAGTTCACCAAAGAAAAAAACCTGCATTCAGTGGACCAAGACTAGTAATATATAATATTTTATTATGATTTAAACTACACATTTATGCGTAAATTGTGGTATTGTTGGACTGTTTACTGATCCAAGCTTGCTGCTTTTGTTGAATGGAGAATTCATGAAATGTAATGAGACGATCAGAATAAATATTTTCATTCCAGAATAAAACTAGAAGTTTTCATTTCTACAGCCCAATTTCAATGGAGAGGGGGAAAAAAAAAGATGACTACAGTGTAGCCATTTTCAATGTTTCATTATTCTGTCACGCAGAATCACAGCTGCAATATTTCATAGTGTGACACATTTCGGCTGCAAGATAAATGATTTGCAGAAGCACACAGCATGCCACGGGCAGACTGTTTGGTAAACATGCAACCCTCCTCACTGCTGACACTCCTCATAGACATTTCAAAGTTGTTTAATAATATGTAATTGTTAAATGATCCATTCAGAGGCCAATTAATATCAAAATAAAGTCATTTAAATTTTTATGGCATATTTCTGATTAATGTGCTTTAATTTGTGTTGATTGTCATGTATATATAAAAGAGCAATTCCAGGCAACAACTTCAATCAATCAGTGAGCTACTACTGTGATCCAGCTATGCTAAATTCAAAATGCTCACTCACATTATTATCGGTTCTTTGTAATTCATTAAAGGCAAACTCCAGGGAACAATAGAAATATAGAAGGCAGTATCAGACCAAAACTTGATAAAAAAGCCCAAGATAATTGTGATTGCTGGTGAAAAAGTCACCACCAATGCATTTCAAGAAAGCAGCACGCCTCTTCATCAGGGCTCAACACAGGATAAAACTTGGATGGGCTCAAAGTGATTTCATAGATCTATATTAGAACCGGTATTGAACTCTCCTCATGGAGGAACAACTTTGCAGGAGTTGCTGACAAAGCAATTAGGACAGTTCAAGCGGAAGTAAAACCTCAATTATTCCCCCAAAAAACACCTGCAAGAGAAAGGCATAATGAGCTAGTATGCATAGCATACTAGCTCATTATGTGGCACTTATCTGAAATCAAAGTCCCCAAAGTGCTCTTCGTTCCCCGCCACTGCCGCCATGTCTCCTCACAGCTTCTTCCTGGTATTACTGCTCCAGCACTGTGATTGGCCGGAGTGGCGATGACATCAATCCCGCGCATGCGCACGGGAACGGCAGATCCCTGCGAATGCGCGGGAATACGGCATTAAGCACAATTATGCCATTCACAAAAACGGCACGCTTAGTGCGCCTGCGCCGTTGTCTATGGCGCCTGTCATTATTGTAAATATCTCTTGAACCGTGCAGGTACAGGTAAGCCTTAATCTAGACTTACCCGCAGGTGCAAGTTGTGTGGTTGGGTTTACAACCACTTTCCATACTTAATACTTAATATAGAGCTGTAAATTACCTGTTTTCCCTAAGTCCAATAGGAAAAGAAAATTCCGCTCCAGTTGAGTGATGGAACCAGGTAGACTGGGGAATAGACACCTCCCAGGGGTGCTAGCCTTGGCTCGCTGGCCGTGCAATATGGATAAAATGAATGGATGACTGCACACCGAGGTAGTGATGCATCTCTTTATTGTAAAATCCATAACATGAATAACACCACAGGAGAGGCAAACAGGTACAGGTAGATGCGTTTCACACAGTGACGCTGCACTTATTCATTATCAAATAATGAATAAGCGCAGCATTGCTGTGTGAAACGCGTCTACCTGTACCTGTTTGCATGTCCTGTGGTGTTATTCATGTTATGGATTTTACAATAAAGAGATGCATCACTACCTCGGTGTGCACTGTGCAGCCACCCATTTTTTTTCATAAGTTCACCCAAGCCTATACTATGCCAACAGAGAAGGGCACTCACTGTGTGGAAGTAACAGTCTCTCTGTCATTTCACCTGTCAAGTCAAAGCTCTCTAATCAGCAGGAAGCATGAGCTTTTCTGATTGCAGAGCTATAGGTTTGATTTAGCTGGGTCGTGCCAAACCTCTTCTGAGTGACCACTTTTTTTTCTCATAGAGAGCAAGGTTCATTTTCAGCAGCATGCTGGTGGCAAGGACAGGCTGTTTCAGGATTTGTGGCTACTTTTAAAGAAAAAGAACCTAAAGACTTGGATTACCTTTAGTTTAGATGGAACTGGAATATATTATCCTCTTCCTATCCAGCCCCTGTGTCCCTTTAAGTAGGTTTTTATTCCTGAAAGGCAGAATGGAATTCCCCATTTGGTGACTACTGTGATTTGCTGTAAGGTGGATGGGCTTCCAATCATTTCTAGAAACTGAGAGCTGTCAATTACAGTTCACTCACTATGCTGGAAGCGCACATTTGAGTGCACTCTCAGCACAGCAATTTTGGTTTCCATGGATGCATGTGTACCACTAATTGGCAATAAAGGCCATCCTCTTTGCAACCACACATATGTGTTACATCGGCCGCAAGAGAGGTTAAGCGGATTCTAACTAACAGTTCAGTTAGGCTTTAAATTTAAATTATTTGGAAAAGTTACCTACAACTAATCATAATCGATAGGTTGCGATAATTCTAGCACAAGATGAATTTGGATACCTAACTTTATATTGAATTAGGCTGCTGGGTTCTCTTGATTTAGGGCTCGCTCACAATTTCAGCAGTGACCTATGTTTTTCCACACTGGATAAATGCAGGTCATTGCTAGGGAGTAGTCCGGGACAATGTGCTGGTGGAATAAACATTGTGATTATTATTTAGTCTGGGACAATTTTGACCATATTAAACCAATGGATATTCGGGTTCCCCGCTACCATGGCTTTAAAGGATTAGCAAAGCTTGGCTATTGCAAACCTTTGTCTGAAAAGTGCACATGTTCAACGACAAAAATAACGAACAGCCTATAATGCAATGCATAGGGGAGGATTTAATAAGGGCAAATAGAATGGGCAGTTTTCAAAGTACAGTTGCATTCTGCAAGTGCAGTTGCTCCAGGGCTTAGTAAATGAGATAAAGCTTAAAGGGTCACTAAAGGAATTTTTTTTTTTTTTTTAGCTAAATAGCTTCCTTTACCTTACTGCAGTCCTGGTTTCATGTCCTCATTGTTCATTTTTGCTCTGATGTTGCTGTAATTCTCCTCTGTTCGGGACACTTCCTGGTTGTCTGTTTCCTGAGGACCACAGTGTTAGGAGCTTCTTGTTTAGTTTTCCAAACCATCACTGCTCTATGGCTCTGTCCAGCACAGATGCAGGATAACATGCAAAAAGGAAACTAGATGCAAAAACAAAACTAAAAAACTACAGGTACATTATATGATTGATTTTATCTATTTTTAATCGTTTTTAAAAGGAATCAGTTAACTATTATGTCTTTATACCCTGTAAACAGTCATTTCAGCAAAAAAAATATTTCCTTTACAACTCTTTTAAATTTGCAAAGATTACCCAATCACGTGCAAGGAATGAAAAAAAAACTGTGTTTTTGCTTGCACATGATTAGATGGTGGAAGTTACAGTAGCAGATCCTCTCCTCATTTGCTAAGCCCTTGAGCAAGTTGCAGAGTACACAATCTACTTGTCTTTAGTAAATCAACCCCATTGTCTTGGTTAGCTGAGTCACAAAGGCCAATCATTTAAAAGAATGGACAACACAACCCGATTTCCTATAAAGGGTGGGCTCACAAAAACCATATTAGAAGTGTAGTTGGAGATGTTAAAGAAAGCTGTTGCATATGTTTTGAGACAATAAAAGAAAAAAAAAAGCTATTTATTGTTTATTTATTTGTTTTACATATTGACATTGGTACGTATTCCCTGTGAAAGTGCCCCCTCCCCTATGTCTTTTTGTTTGACAATAGCTTGCTTATTAGCCCTAAAATTTGCCATAATTTAATATTAGTATAAAAAAATATATACCTATAGACTTCATTGGGGTTTGCCACTGAGGGCCAGATTCTCATAGCGTAGCGTATGCTATTTACACTATGCCGCCGCAACTTACAGGAGCAAGTGCCGTATTCTCCAAGCACTTGCTCCTTAATTTGCGGTGGCGTAATGTAAATGGACCAGCGTATCCCCGCGTAATTCAAAGGGGGCGGCTTGTATTTAAATTAAGCGCGGCCCCGTGCCAAACAAACTGCGCATGCTCCATAGTACGCCGCAAATACATTGGTTTTGACGTCTACGTAATTAACGCACAGCCCTATTCGCGACAAGTTACGTAAATGACGTAAACAACGGAAAAACACGACGCTGTCCCGACGTCCATACTTAACATGGCGTACGCCGGACCTACCCAAGGTTACGCCTCATATAGCAGGGGTAACCTTACGCTTCCGCAAACCACGTAAACTACGACGACGGCGCGCAAATACGTTCGGGAATCGGCGTATCAGGCTCATTTGCATATTCGACGCAGAAATCGACGGGAATGCCACCTAGCGGCCAGCGTAACATTGCAACTTAGATCCGTCGGTGTGAGTTACGCAAGTCGGATCTAAGCAAAATCTATGCGTAACTGATTCTAAGAATGAGTCGCATAGATACCCAGCAAAAAAAAAAAAAAGATACGACGGCGTATATGGAGATATGCCGTCGTATCTCATATGAGAATCTGCCCCAAAGTTTTTAAACTTAGAACTGTAAACAGAAGTCATAAATCTGTTCCCAAACTGAGCCTAGGTAAATGAGCTCATCCTTACTAGACATGTGCGTATGTTTTCGTCCCAATTTCAGGGATTTTTGCGTTAGTTTTAACAAACGATAATGAATTTGCAGAATCTGAAATCCGAAACATCCGACATAAAAAATGCTTTATTTTCGTTTTCTTTGCGACAACAGTTCGATATAGATAGAAGATTCGACATGACGGTGACAATAGTGATCTGTCTCTATTGAACTTACGGTCTAATTTGCCTAACCTATCTCTATTAGTCCAAGATTATTCGACATAGAGAGGAAAGATTTGACATTTTAGGGACATGAACATTTGAAGAAGCAGCTAAAAACATACGATCGCCGCGAGCAGACATTTATGATCAAATGTTCCGTCCATAGGCTATAGAAAAATTCTACTGTTGTTTGACTAGTAATAATAATTAATAAACATAATTATTACTAGTGTCATACAACATTAGAATTCTACTATAGCGTGTGGGCGGAGCATTCGACTGAAATGTACCATTGTGGCGTCGTACAGATTAGCTGCTTCGTCCACTCTTCTTAGAACATCTGACAGACACCATAAGCCTTCAATTGACAGATTCTTGAGAAATGGGAAAATTCCCCCATGGGGCTTTTGAACAGCAAAGTATTTAAATAGACAGTGTAAAGTAAAAAGAATAATACTTTAATAATGATCATAACTTAGTAAGATTAAAAAAAATGGGTACTGGCTATATCATACAACATGATGTTCGATAGTGCAAGGTAGAATCACAAACATTAGCAGGTATACAGGAAATGTAGTAACCATAAGGAATTCTGACGCGTTTCGACCTTTATGGTCATCTTCAGGGGGAAAGGTTACTGTAAAAATATATAGAGACATTTTTATATGCAACTTGAAACATATCAAAGCATACATAAGGTGAGTGTGTGAATGAAAACACTGATAATTACCACTATCGAAAGGGATGAATGTTCTTATAGCCAGAAAAGTAAACCAGGTGCAGGATACAGAGAATTCCGTGGTGATTCCCAGCTCCCCAGAGAGACCCGCCGTAATTTGGATTTTCGGACTAATGCATTTTTTAACTAAATGAAATAAGTCAAAATGTATTTTGGGAGTAACTAAATTAATACATTTTTTGGATGAGATATTTCAGTGTGCACATGTCTAATCCTTACTGGCCATCCGTTTTGTGAGCAGGAACCTGTCTGCCTCGACACAACATTTCAACATTTTGTTTTCCAATGCTTTTAACAATAAATGTTCCCTTTGACAGGGCCTAATAGAAGAATGCTTTCAGATGTTATTTGTAAAATATCTACATTTGCATATAAATTAATGTTTTAAGCAAGTGAAAGAGAGGTAAAATTGTTAGACGCTTTTTTCCTCATCCAACAAATTTATCCATTACAGGCAAAATAATAAACTCAATGTTGTTGGAAAAGGACATGCGACATAAAAAGCAAAAATGGCACATAAAGTATAATAATGTATATATTAAATATACAGCTTTTTGTTAGTAAATGACATCCAATGAAGGAATTCAGTTTCTTAATATTTATTTTATTCTGCATGAATAAAAACACACTTAGTGTGAACATTTTGTGTTGAGTAGTTGCTTTATGTTCTGACGACTAGACTGAAGTTCCCCTTATGTTGCAGAGATGCATATTTATATATGCTGTATTAGGATTCAGCTACTGTATGTAGCAAAATAGGCATTATTTAGCATAATGTTATACATATGAATATCTACATGTATTACTAATATATAGGTTTAGAGCCGGTTCACACAGGGGCAACTTTGCAAGGCAACAACTTTGCAAGGCAACTTCAGCGTGACTTGAAGCAACTTACAACGCAACTTAACCACTTAAGCCCCGGACCAATATGCTGCTAAATGCCCAAAGGTGTTTTTACAATTTGGCACTGCGTCGCTTTAACAGACAATTGCGTGGTCGTGCGACGTGGCTCCCAAACAAAATTTGCGTCCTTTTCTTCCTACAAATAAAGCTTTCTTTTGATGATATTTTATTGCCTTTGCAATATTTATTTTGTGTGATATAAACGGAAAAAGACCGAAATTTTTGAAAAAAATATGATAATTTCTACTTTTTGTTAAAGGAAAAATCGAATAAACAAAATTTTAGTCAAACATTTAGGCCAAAATGTATTCAGCCACATGTCTTTAGTAAAAAAAAATTGCAATAAAAAAAAACTAACTGCCTAGCGGCAGCAGTGACGCTAATACAGCGATCAGAAAACTGATCGCTTAGTGACACTGGCAATAGGGGGTGAAAGGGTTAACTAGGGCGGTGATCAATGGGTTAAACCTTTATTAGGAGGGGTAGGGGGCTACCCTGGACCAAACACTAACTGCCTGTCACACTGACACTAAATGCAGTGATCAGTAAATATATGTTCACTGCAATCAGTGACACTGTGACAGGGGGCTGGGGGGGGGGTGATCTGAAGGGGTTAATGTGCCTATGTGTGTGGTGTCAGTGTAGTGTTGGTGCGACTTACTTGTAATGTCTTCTCTCCTCTCCCCGGATCGAAAATATCGCCGAGAGGAGAGGTGACATCACTTCTTCTGCCAGTGTTTACATTACACAGGTAGAGGAAGTGCAGAGCGGAGGCTCTGCGGATTCGCTGGGAGCGATCGCGAGGGGGCGGACAGAAATCAACAGCCGCCCCCTCATCCCAGATCGCTCCTGCAGCCACGGGAACCGCCGCATGTACCGGGGGGGGTCCCGATCGGACCCCCGACCCACATCTAGCCAGAGACGTGCAGGCACGTCCATGTGCCTGTACGTTCCATTCTGCCGACGTATATTTACATGCGGCGGTCCTTAGGCGGTTAAAGTTGCCTCCAGGACAGGCGACTTTGGCTGTGGCCAATCACAGAATAATCATCTCTGTGGGAGGGAGGGTTTTTCCTGAGTAAACTATTTTCTCTTCCTGTAAATTTGATTCAGTTAAGACAGTAATCTGACTTTGGAGGCAAGTTCCATCAAGAAATAATTTTTCCGTCAACCACAATTGCATAATCTATTGGCCTTAGGCCAGCCATACACCGACCACATTTTTTACTTGTAATCATGGGTTGCAGGAAAGAAATTTGCGCGATTCCCCCATCAACACAGACAGTGTGGACAGGGGAATCCCTCCCACTGGGAAATCTGTCTTCTGCCAGCAGGGGGGTGGGCAGGGGAAGTCGTCCCGCACCGGGAGAAGAAAGTAATTATTGGTAGCAGCTATAGAAGCCCCTTGTGATTCTCGCAAGTGAATCATCTGGCTGGCTGGTTGTACCCAAGTTGATCGATTGATTAACTTGGTATATTCAGCCTGTCCATTAACCACTTCACCCCCGGAAAAATGTACCCCCTTCCTGACCAGAGAACTTTTTGCGATTCGGCGCTGCATCGCTTTAACTGACAATTGCACAGTCGTGCGACATGGCACCCAAACAAAATTTACGTCCTTTTTCCCCACAAATAGAGCTTTCTTTTAGTGTATTTGATCACGTCTGCGGTTTTTATTTTTTGCGCTATAAACAAAAAAAGAGCTACAATTTTGAAAAAAAACACAGTGGGGGGTTACTTACGAAAGGCAAATCCACTTTGCACTTGTAAGTCCTCCCCTTCGCGCGCTGCCCTTGCACCCCTGCAGGGCATGCGTGGTGCATGCTGTGATCACCCGAGTCACTGAGACTTGGGTGATCACAGATTTGAGTAAGTGCTCAGTCCCGACCCCTTACCACGTGATCAGCTATTAGCCAATGACAGCTGATCATTTGATGTAAACAAAAGCCGGTAATTGTTTTTTTTCTCCTCACGCTGACAAAGCTGAAAATTGGTCTAGGCAGGAGGGGGGTTTAAGTGCCCAGTGCCCAGCAAGTGGTTAAAGTGGTTGTAAACTCGATAAAAAATAAACCCTGCAAGACAAACGCATAATGAGCTAGTATACATAGCATACTAGCTCATTATGTAATACTCACTCATTATGTAATACTCACCTCAGATCGCAGCCCCCGCAGCCGTCCTAGTACACTGCTCCGGCGGCCAACATCTCTCCCTGGGGTTACTTCCGGGTATCGTGGCTCCGGTGCTGTGATTGGCCGTAGTAGTGATGACATTACTCCTGCGCATGTGATCAGGAGTCGCCAGTCATGGCATGACCTCCTTTAGAAATGGAACGATCGGGGGGCGGAGCCGGCAGCCAGAGCTCATGGACGTGTGCTGAGAGAGCTCTGACACACCGGGTCACATAACGCGGCTCACAGCACATCAGGACACCACTAAAACACCTACAAGGTACAGCAGAAGTGGGGGCACACTGTGGACACAATGTCCAAAAGAAAGGAACGGGAAGGACCCCGAAAACTTACAGATTTCTTCCCTCCAGCCGGGAGCCGAGAAATCCAAGATGGCGCCGGCGCGAGGAGCCGCGCTCCGGATCCCACACATGCAGCTGCAGTTAATCCACTGCCATCCTCGGGTGAGTCGAATCCTAATGGATATCCCCCACCAGCATCCCCCTTTAGCAGCCCTGCCAAGCAAAAAAGGAGGGTTGGGGAGGCCCCGGGAGCCCAAGATGGCGCTGTCCATGAGGGAGAGGAGATGGAGGAAGCTTCTGCCTATGCCCAGCAGCTGGATGCGTTCCCCACATCAGGTCAGCCTATTATAGATACCACCATGAAGGAGATGCTGCAAACCCTGAGGGGAGCCCTGCAATGTGATATGGCAGTGTTCATGCAGTCTACTAAGCAGGAAGTTTCTGCAGTTAGCAACAGAGTGGGGTATGTGGAGCAGAAGATGGAGGAGTTTACCTTAGCACACAATGACCTTGTGGATGCTCACTTTGAAGTGGTAGAAGATATTACAGCTATGCGCCTCAAAATGGCAGATTTAGAGGACAGGGCAAGAAGGAACAACGTTAAGTTTAGGGGGGTCCCTGAGACTGTCAAACCCGCAGAACTTACACCTTATCTGCAAAAATTGATGATGACAGCCATTCCTACTTTGAGCCCAGCCGACATCATTATAGACAGGGCTCACAGACTGCCCAAACCTTCCTTCCTGCCTGAGCAAGTTCCTAGAGATGTGATAGCAAGAATCCACTTTTACCACATCAAGGACCAACTTATGCGATACTCCAGACAACACCCTGCTTTACCTGATCCCTTTGCTGGAATCGCACTATATGCTGACCTGTCACAAGCCACACTGGCAGCAAGGCACAAGCTAGTACCCATCACTAAAATTTTGAGAAATCACAAAATCCTCTACAAATGGGGCTTCCCAGCCAAACTGCTGGTGGAAGTGAACAATGAATCGCATTCAATCACATCACTGGATAAAGGTCTCAATCTCCTCAAGAAATGGCGTCTGATTCCTGCTGAAGGACTCCCGGCGGAACCTGAACCCTCACTCCAACATCGCAACTCCCAGCGGCAGAACAGAAGGAGCAAGTGATTTTTGTATGCAGATTTGATGCGACTCCTGCTGCTTTTCATTGAGGATTGCCTCCTTTGCTTCTCTTCAACTGACGTACTCTTCCCTTCCTACTAATCAACCTGGCCCACTTTTGATGTCTTTGATGAATATCCATTTGTCCTGAATGACACCCGGTGTTCGGCTGTTACTATTTTTCTTTGTTTTTTCCCCATGTTTGGTTACGGGATGCTTACCGTAACTTACTTGCCGCACATCAAGCGGCCTGATCAACTTGAACAGGTTTTTGGTTCAGAAGTTACATGGACTCTTGATCCTTGTCTTTTTGTGTTTTTTCGTTTATTTTTTGTTTTTCATCTCTACAAGCGTTACATACCTGAATTGAGCCTGTCATTGCGGAAAATTACCACTGGATGGCACTGCTGCCCAACTTACCAGAAGAATGACACTTAAAATATGGTCTAACAACGTGAGGGGGCTAAACAGCCCTTACAAGCGCAGGACCATGTGGAAATCAGCCATAGAAGCCAAATGTGACATTCTGTGCGTACAAGAAACTCATTTCTCCAACGTAAACCCGCCAAAATGTACGCATGTCAAATTTCCACATGTCTTCACTGCTATGAACAGCTCCAAGAAAAACGGGGTCTTGATCGCCTGTAAGGACTCATTAACATTTTCTCTTTTACAGGTCCATGCTGATCCCTGCGGCCGCTACCTCATACTGGTAGCGGACATTGACCATGTCACCTACACGCTGGTAAATGTGTATGCACCTAATGTTAGGCCCTTAAGGTTTATCAGGAAAGTCATCAAAAAAGCAAAGCAGTTGCAAAAAGGTGGTTTAATAATATGTGGTGACTTTAACATGGTACTGAACGAGGAGCTGGATGTCTCTTCGGTGGCCCTCAGGCGGAGACCCTCTCTAGGGGCACTGTGTCACGAGGAAAGGCTATTTGACCCCTGGCGGTGCCTGAGGACTACCGAGAGAGACTACACCTTCTACTCTAATGTCCATGATAGCTACTCGAGATTGGATTTCTTCCTGACCGACATGTACACACTACAAAAAATCCGAACTGCCGACATCCACAACATCACATGGTCGGACCACGCACCTGTGACTATTGAGGTTGTGGATTCTGGCAAAATATCCCACAGACCACTGTGGCGGAACAACACATTTCTCCTGTCCCGCCCCGAAATTAGGGACGAGATAGGCGAAAAAATAAAAGAATTCTTTCTCATCAATGACAACGGGGAATGTTCACCTATGACAACTTGGTGTACACACAAAGCTTTCACTAGGGGCGCCCTCATACAGGTTGCCTCTAGGGAAAAGAAAAAGAAACAACAACGAATGGCACAACTGCAGGAGTCCATAGCCGACCTAGAATCGCAACACAAAAATCCGCAAACCAGGACCGCTGACGTTCTTCAAAGCCTAAATGCCTGTCGTGAGGAATTACGGCAGGCACTTAGGGTAGACTATGACACCTTCTTTAAGAGACTCAAAGTCTCTTACTACTCCCAGAACAACAAGGCGGGGAAAATGCTAGCTTCCCAGCTTAAAAAGAGACAGGCCCGCTCCAACCTTACTCACATTAAACACCACAAGCGTGACGTAACATACCACAATCCCAAAGATATCGCCAATGCCTTCAAAAATTATTATGAAGAACTATATAACCTGAACAAAGACCAAACTACACACCAACCGACAGATAAAGAAATTGAAGACTTTCTGCAGGGGGTGCATTTACCCTCTGTGGAGGGCCCTTCTCTACACAAGCTCATCTTGCCCATAACACTACAGGAAGTAGTGGATGTGATACATTCCCTACCCATGCACAAATCCCCAGGAGCGGACGGATTTTCCGCAGAGTACTACAAGGCATTCTCTGCTATACTCGCCCCCCGATTAGTAGAAATTTACAATGTCGCTGCCTCATCAGGGACCTTTCCCACCGAAATGCTCCAAGCTGTTATTGTCACCCTACCCAAACCTGG
Organism: Rana kukunoris; assembly: GCA_029574335.1. NCBI lineage: Eukaryota > Metazoa > Chordata > Amphibia > Anura > Ranidae > Rana > Rana kukunoris. Next base: position 437,224,083 of record CM056053.1, on the reverse strand, counting down.
CAAAGACCCGTCGACCCCCCAAAACTTTAGGCCAATATCCCTCCTGAACTCCGACTTAAAAATATATGCTAAGGTCCTAGCCAATAGACTAATGAATGTTACTCCCTCCCTTATTGATCTTGACCAAGTTGGATTTGTGAAAGGCAGACAAGCACCGGATGGGACCAGACGGATGCTTGACCTCCTACGATTAGCAGAGGCCACACAAACTCCCAGCGCCTTCATAGCCCTTGACGCAGAAAAGGCCTTTGACAGAGTCCATTGGGGATACCTGTCAAGGACTTTACATAAGTTTGGAATCTCGGGTTTGATACACTCGGCAATCATGTCGCTGTACTCCACTCCCACAGCCAGGGTTTACTCATCTAACCTACTGTCTGACTCCTTCTCTCTCTCCAATGGCACTCGTCAAGGCTGCCCACTATCCCCAATCATCTTCTCGTTAGTGATAGAACCATTGGCAGAATACATTAGATCGAACAATAAAATAACGGGTATAGGAATTAACTCTGATATTCATAAAATTGGGCTTTTTGCGGATGACATAATTTTAACTGTCTCCAAACCGGTAGAATCCTTGCCAGCGATACAATCGATCTTACATAAATTTGGGCAAGTGTCCTTTTACAAAGTCAACGCAGTTAAATGTCACGCCTTGACACTGAATCTATCTGACAAAGAGAAAAATACTTTAATAACTAGCTTCCCCTGCAACTGGGACCCTCCCTCAATTACTTACTTGGGTGTACAATTAACGGCCTCCTCAAGCAAAATCTATGCAAGCAACTTTCCCCCCCTCCTAAGCAAAGTGGAGGCGGAACTCACCCAGATTGGTGCACTAAACCTCTCCTGGCTGGGAAGGATAGCAGCGTTTCAAATGCAAGTACTCCCCAAACTACTGTACCACTTTAGAACGTTGCCCATCCCGATACCCCAAAAATTCTTTACACAACTAGAGAAATCACTTAGGAAATACATTTGGGGGCATAGAAAACCCAGGGTGGCATTAGCGCAACTTTACAAGCCCAAACACCTGGGAGGAGTTGGATTACCCAACGCCCAACTGTATTACAGAGCGGCAGTACTGGACCAAATGCGCTACTGGTTCTCTTGCCAATCTGACAATCGGTGGTCAGCAATAGAACATGCGGTCACTCCTGGTCACGATCTCCCTGCACTGGTGGTAGCCGCTAGTCTGCATCACAGCCCACTTACCCCGCCTTATCCGACTATACAAGCTGCCTTGAAGGCATGGTCAGCCCTTACTAATGTTCACTTCACTGACGTTCCCACCCAGACCTTGCAAATACCGCTAGCAACATATGAGTACCTCATTCCTGACTTCACGGTTACGGCATGGAAAAAGATAGGGGCACGCTACTCTACGCCCCCGCTGACTGAACAGACTACCGTAGACAGATATAGGACGTTCCAAATACAGCACTATACTAAAATCAATGGGAGGAGACCTATAGAAATTCCGCAGATCCTATGGGACTTTCTGAGGAGCACAACCCTAAACATACGCAAGGGGATATCCATCTTTTATAAATATGCCTCTCCCCTATACGTTCAAAATAAAAGCCCAAACATGTTAAAATGGGAAAGGGAACTGCAGCTAGAATTCCCACTACATCAGTGGCACGCAGCAATCAAATATAATGGGAAGTCCTCAGCATGTGTGGAGCATTGGGATAATGCACAGAAATTGCTACATAGGTGGTACCTAACACCTGTCAGGTTAAATAAAATGGATAATTCTATAACACCACTTTGCTGGAGAAACTGTCAGTTAATGGGGAGCCTACTCCATATCTTTTGGAGCTGTAGAATCATTCAAAGGTTCTGGAAAAGAATACAGTCGATTATCTTTCATGTCACATCCATAAAATACGCCCTTAACCCTGCATTTACTTTGCTGAGTCTGGGAATAGAACACTTTCCACCATTAATGAGAAAGGTGGTCGTACACATATTGTTTGCGGCCCGTATTTCCATAGCAAAAGAATGGCGCACCCACCTAGCTCCAAGCATAACAGAAGTGATCTCTAGGGTGAACTCACAATACACTATGGAAAAAATGTTAGCTTACACTGAAAGAAGATCCCACACCTTCTATAAACACTGGGACATATGGAAAACATCTAAATATGCCCTCTCACACATGTAACTCTGATATATGTAAAATGTAGCTATTATGCCATCTAGTGGTAAATATAGGTATCTAGGTATGTTGTTATACGTTCAATTCAGATCATTGACGATCAATGTTAAAATGTTTCCTTCTTTCCTTTTTTCTTTCTTTCTTTCTTTTTTACCCAGTTCTTGTTTGAGTTTAAATGCATCTAGGTACGCTTATAAGTTTGTTGCGCACCATGGACCCTCGTTAAGGTCCTGGATAGGATACATATTGTTGAAACTGCACCTAGCCTGCTCACAGTAGTACCCGAAGGGGTGACAGGCCTAACCTCCTCCGGAGGTCAACCTATAGAGAATATATGTAACCCACGTTGTGCAATGTCTATATACCCCTGTAAGATGTACTATTTTATTTTATAACGCTTTATACAACTTGAAATCACCTTTTTGTACCAGCTCTGTATAATATGTTATTAATTTAATAAAAAATTTATGGTTAAAAAAAAAGAAATGGAACGATCGCCATTTTTAAAGTGCGCCTGCACCATTGTCTACGGCGCATGCGCCATAGACATACGCAATCTTGTAAATATCTCTTAAATCGTGGAGGTTTAAGAGATATTTCCAGCACCTACATGTGAGCCTTAGGCCCCTTTCACACTAAGGCGTGAGGCGCGGTGGCGGTATAGCCCCGCTAAAAAAAATGGCGCTATACCGTTGGAATTGCTGCATGATTCGGCCACTAGCAGTGCAGTATTAACCCCCGCTAGCGGCCGATAAAAGGTTAATACCAGAGGCGCATTGCGGGCGGTATTACCGTGGTTTCCCATTGTTTTAAATGGGAAGGACCGGTGAAGGAGCGGTACACATACCGCTCCTCTCAACGCGCCAAAGATGCTGTTTGCAGGAGATTTTTTTCTCTCCTGCCAGCGCATCGACCTCAGTGTGATTGCCCTCGGGCGTTCACATTGAGAAGGCTGGGCAGGAGTTTTTCAGGTGGTATTTAGGCGCTATTGCAAATGAGCCAAGTGATTGGCTCATGTTTACAATGTGACTTCATTCATTTACATGGGAGAGTGCCACCTGTCAATTTCTGCATGTTGTGTTAAAATGACCAAGTCACCAAGCAAAGCATTGCAGCCATGGCAATGTGTATTCCTTTGAGTGGCACCATGTCCTCTTGTAGGTTGGCAGTCTGGGGGGAGGGGGGTAAAAACATGGATCAGTCATCTGTTTTTACTGCCCCAATTGCTGGCCTTGTGCACTCCTGCAACACAACGGTATAAATCTGGCCTGAATGAAGAAATATTTAATGAAAAAAATGACAGTAGACTAGCAAACAACACCTTAATGACATGCATGTAAAACATTTTGCTCTGACATAAAAGAGATTTATTGCTCTATAATATCTCTAAGGCATCACTGATCACCTTCCCATGTGAATGTCATTAAAGAGAATAACATTTTCAAAGAAACAACAAGAGTTAAAAATACATGCTTTTTTTTATTAATAATTAAGTTGACCCTACAGCCCTGCACCTGTTTGCAATAGAGAAATGCTAAAACGAAGTAAGACTTAATTATTTTCTCCTGCCGAGTAAAAATGCACATGCAAATCTATGCAAATTTGTCTCTTTTTACCTTAGCAAATGACTTGAGAATGGCAGTGTCACTTAACAAGTGCTATTTAGCAGATGGTTGATCATTCCCTTTATGTCTTTGAGAGCAACCAAAGCTGCTACTGGGTCTTTTTCAGAGTGCATAAAAAAGATTATGAGAAGTTTAACATCAATTGGTAACTAAAGGAATGCCTAGTCACTGTTTAATTTCATGTTATATATGGCAAAAGAAGACTTAAAAGTAATGACTAAATGAAAGGGCTTTAAGTCAATGTGAAAAGTAGGAGACGCTATCTAAGATTGTATAGCTAAATAAATAAGATGAGTAGAGCTAAAATGTGGCTTGAAATGAATGAAATCAATGCAACCGCAGGTTACAAAAAAAACATCAGCAAAATCACTACACTTATAGGCCCGGATTCACAGAGATGGACGCATATTTACACCGGTGTATCGCACAGATAGTACGCTACGCCGGCACAGCGTGGAGAGGCATGCACTGAATTCAGCAAGCTATTGCTCCCAACTCTGCGTCGGCATTTCAAAGGCACAGGCTGGCGTAAGTGGAAGTAGGTGGAAGTGGGCTGGAAGTGGGCGTGTTCAATGCTAATGAAGCGTGACCCCATGCAAATGATGGGCCGGGCGCCAGACAAGTACTTAAAATGAACTGCGCATGCGTCGAGATGTGGACTTATCCCTGTGCGCATGCTCACAACCACGTCGGAACAACTGCCTAAGATACGCCGGATCACTGTGTACGCCGTTAAAGTAACCTACGCCCAGCCAAACCCACATCCTACGTAAAATACGTAGGCTTGAGTTCCCTGGTGCAGACCTTTGCATGTCTGGTGATGACTTACACCTCCTTAACCACTTAAGCCCCGAGCCTGTTTTTCAGATTCGATGTTTACGAGACTAAAACTGTTTTTTTTTTGCTATAAAATTACTTAAAACCCCCAAACATTATATATATTGTTTCTAACACCCTAGAGAATAAAATGGCAGTCATTGCAATACTTTTTGTCACACCGTATTTGCGCAGCGGTCTTACAAGCGCACTTTTTTTGGAAAAAATTCACTTTTTTTAATTAAAAAATAAGACAACAATAAATTTGGCCCAATTGTTTTACATATTGTGAAAGATAATGTTACGCCAAGTAAAATGATACGCAACATGCCAATACTTAAAAATTGTGCCCGCTCATGGTATGGTGTCAAATTTTAACCTTAAAAATCTCGATAGGCGACGTTTAAAAAATTCTATAGCTCGTCGGAAAGGGTGCTTTAAAAAAAAAATTTTTGTTTTCTGATTTATTTTTATTTATTTTAACATTTTTAACACTGAAATAAAAAAATAAAAAATTATCACTTTTATTCCTATTACAAGGAATGTAAACATCTCTTGTAATAGAAAAAAAGCATGACAGGTCCTCTTAAATATGAGATCTGGGGTCAAAAATACCTCAGATCTCATATTTAGGCTTAAATGGAAAAAAAAATTGTCTCTTTAAGACACTGGACGGGACTGACGTTTTGACGTCACTTCCGCCCAGCAGAGCTATGGGGACGGGTGGGGCCATGTTGGCCTCACTCGCATCCCCACATAGCACCCGAGTGGACCCGATCGCCTCCGCCGCTTCCGATGGCTACGGTAAGCAGCGGAGGGTGCGGGAGAGGGGCGGGAGGGGAGGGCGGAGACCGCCATTAACGTTGACAGGCCGCCCACTGAAGAGATGGATATCTCGGTTGTGGCAGCAGCTGTTGCCGTTACCGAGATATCTATCTTTAAAAATAGGATGTATATATACAGTAGGCGGGCGTTGAGCGGTTAATGGGGAATAACTTTACGCCGGACGGAAAACTTACACGCGTTGCTGGAGCCTGCGCCGGGCGCACGTACGTTCGTGAATCGGCGTATTTCCCTCATTTGCATATTTAAATGGCTAATCAATGAGAGCAGCAAAATGCGTCCAGAAGAAAAATGCTCCCATGTTACGTCGGGGTAAGTTAGATACGTCGACGTAGGGTGGCCAGGTTTTAGGCGTACATTTGCACTTACGTCGGCATAACTTGATTTACGCTGGCGCAAGTGCTTTGTGAATCCGGGCCATAGAGTATCGGGTAAACATGCTTTTATTTAATGTCATTTTTTATATACTGCATATTGTGAACTGCTAAATTATACAGGATGTGGAAAAGTGCAGAGCTATTAATGAACAAAGTGTAATCATATATGTGAAAAAATTAACATACACATAAGCATAAAATTATAGCAATATGAATGTCTCACCCAATGTGATTGTGACAACAAATGTCTCTAAACATATGTTAACAACATAACAATATTAATGTAAAAAATAAATAAATCCTGCGCTTAGGATCAAAATTATACACCGAGGCTGCTGCCCTCCCTAGTACAATCCCCCAACAGAGGTAGTGTAAAATGGTGAAAAAATATGTATGAATGGGGGTGATGGCGCTGCCTACCCCTATGTGCCCCTATGTACAGGTAGGGGGAAAGGACTCCTAAACAAGGGTCCTAATATGTGAACTACTTAATGAAATATCAAATGTGCAAAACCATCCATATGCCAAAAACAGTGTCAGTGACTAGATAACCCGAAGGAGTGTAAAATTATATAGATGAGTATATAAGATTTATATTATTCAGTGATATGACATATAAATGGGAATATATGTGTACCTATACCAACCCTAATATAGGTAAGTGCACAGTCCTCACGACTCAATCCTATTTTCAAACCTGATACCGTTTTGGGCATATGGATGGTTTTGCACATTTGATATTTCATTAAGTAGTTCACATATTAGGACCCTTGTTTAGGAGTCCTTTACCCCTACATGGGGGCACATAGGGGTAGGCAGCGCCATCACCCAAATTTATACATATTTTTTCAACATAACAATATTCAGTGCTCAAAAATAGTCCATATAGTAAATTAAAGTGACTAATACAATCCAGGCAATGGAAAGCTGATCCAAAATAGTGGACACAGTCCAAAATTGGGTAGGACCCTCTGGATTATTACGTAAAGAGACAACCAGACAACCACCACCGATGATAAGAGGAGGCCTACCAGATGTCAGTGACTTGGCAAAGCATACGCTGCCCAAGTCTATTGCCTTGTTAAACCGAGAACCTGCTTGGTTGCTTTTTCCGCTGTACACACCACTGGTTTTCCCGACAGGAAAACTGCCATAACAGCTTTGGTTGGGAAAACCGGCCGTGTATATGCTCCACTGCAGTGTTTCCCATAGGAAAAAAATGCAAAGAATCGTGGTGGGAAAAAAAGAGAATAAGTTCTAATATTTTTGGTCGCAGTTTTCCTGTCGGGAAAACTGCTATGGAGCACACACACGGCCGGTTTTCCAGAACAAAAGCAAACATGGCGGTTTTCCCGTCGGGGAACCTTTCAGGTCTGGTGTGGATTTGGGGGGACCCCCGCACATTTTTTTCCCCCGAACTCCGAACTCGGACCCAAACTTTCACCAATAATTCGGGTTCGGGAAAATCCCAAAGTCCGTACCGAACCCGAACTTTACAGTTCGATTTCGCTCAACCCTACTTTTAAATCAACCCCAAAATGAGTATTTTCTGCAATTTAAAAAAATGTATTAAAATATTTATGCTTGCACATTTAGAAAATGTAGCTTTAACCACTTCAGCCCCGGAAGAATTGGCTTCTCAATGATCCTCACAGGTTAACACTGCACATACAGCTCCTTATGGTGACGTGAGTACATCTGTTTACCTGTGTGACTCTCTACCCCCACCACAGCGGTATCCCATTTCACCATCTGAGGTACTGTGTTCCTATGCATGGGACATCAAGTCTGATAGAACAGCTGCTTAAGTGATTGACAATAGTCTCTGATTTTCACCTTTCCATCACAGGACTCCTTCAATGTTAAACATTTGGTTGTAATTTTATGTACCTGATTGTTCATTATGGCATATTGATTTGTGCGCATTTATTTGATGTCCATTTTTTTTTCAACTATAAAGTTTTAACCACTTTAACTCTTAGAGCGCTGCTTGTTTTTGTTGTTTATCAATGACCAGAGCATTTTTTTGGAATTCGGCACTGCGTCGCTTTAACTGACAATTGCGTGGTCGTGCAAAGCTGTACCCAAACAAATTTGACGTCCTTTTTTCCCCACAAATAGAGCTTTCTTTTGGTGGTATTTGATCACCTCTGCTTTTTTTTTTTTTTGCACTACAAAAACAAAAATAGAGCGTCAATTTAAAAAAAAAAAACAATATTGTGTACCTTTTGCTGTAATAAATATCCCAATTTTTTTTTTTTAAAGGCACATTTTTTCTTCAGTTTAGTTCGATATGTATTGTACATATTTTTGGTAAAAAAAAATTGCAAAAATTGCTTGCTGTGCTTTGTAGTGCTTTTTTCCTTCTTTTACCATTAAAGGCTATAAGGTTTTTTTGATGTGCGGCTGTCCATATTTTCTCTTCAAGTTTTGCTTCGTGCATTTCCGGCACCCATTTGTTTCTGAGAGGACACTGATTGCACAGTGCATTCACCTGGAGCAGCAGTTTTTCCTTTCCCATTATGGAGGACCATTGGCACTTATACAGCAATTAGTGCTATAAAAATGCACTGATTACTGTGTAAATGTCACTTGCAGGGAAGGAGTTAAACACTAGGATAAGGGGTTAACTGTGTTCCCTAATGTGTGTTCTAACTGTAAGGGGGTGGTACATACTATAGGAGATGATCGTGGTTCCCAGCTTGTAGTAACTCACAATCTGCATCTCCTCTTCTCTCAGAACAAGGATGTGTGTGTAAGTAGTATAATGATGGCGGCTGGTCGGCAGGCGGTTAAAGTAATACTAAACCATCATAAAATATTGCTTAGCCATGTAGTGCACTGTAAGTGAAGCAGGATTGCATTTTTTTTCCAAAATCAAAGTTAATTTCATACAAAAGATAGAATACACATTAGTAATACCACATTAAAATGTATAAGGTGTAATACACGCTTTGGTACAGAAAAAAAGATATAGCATTTGGGGGTGCATATCATACATTATACCATTGTACTTTAGTATGGTGTAGCAAGAATAAAACATAAACAAACAAAAAACAGAAGATGAACAGCAGGAATGTCTAGCCCTCCAATAATCCTTGTGGTTATGTAGTCATGGTTACCCCATTTATACTGTGGGTAGTGGTTTCCCTGACACAATAATGAGGTCTAGTGCACCTGTCTGATTAGTTGTCATCGTCGTTGACAAGGTATTTCCGCTACATCGGTGTATGTTATAAGCCTTGAAGGACTTTGGCAGTGTGAATGGGTGTGCATAGACTCATTAGATCAGATGCTCAACTAGGAGTTGTTATTTGGGATGAGTGTTTGGATACAAGGTGCTAAACAATGTTTAGTTAGTTGCCTACTGTCTCTTAATGGGTCAATTTCCATTAGGACCACTAGCAATACACAGGTAGGAGCAGGTCTGGTAGGCACGTTTAGTATTCAGAATGGATACTTAAGTTGTTGGGAAAACCTTTTAGGTCAATTGCTTGGAATGGGGTGGGACTTCTGGAAGCAACGCTCTTCGTAGGGGAGAAGAGCGATAATGAACACAGTGGATAGGGGCAATAGGCGGCCTAGGGATAGGGTGTTGAGTGTTAGTTTGGTTTCTGGACATAGATAATGGTCCTGTTTGTTATGTGTTGAGTGTGTGATGGGATAGAAGAGGAGGGATGGTGGAGAATAGGGTGGCAGGTTGGTATGGCAGATTTTTTCTCCTCTTCCTCCAACTTGGCCTTTTGATCTTTCTTATCCCCCTAAAGCAATAGATGAGAATATTCGTCAGTTGTTTGGAAGTGCTGCCAACAAGAACAGATCATCTGGAATTTAGGGGGCGTGTCTTTGGCTTGGTGTATTAATTCCTCCATTTCTTAATTATTAGTCTGAACCAGTCTGCAAGGATTGGGGGCTTGGAGGACTCCCAGAGAGTTGGGATGCACATTTTTTCAGCATTTAAAAAGTGTAAAGGGAGAGAGCGATGGTAATATTTTTTTGGGGGGGGGATGGAGGAGTGGTGCAGGAGCATTTGGGCTGAGGTAAAAAAAAAAATGATATATGTTTTTGAGGGATATTTATTATAGCAAAAATTAAAAAATATTCAATTGTATTTCAAAATAGTCGCTCTATTTTTGTTTATAGCGCAAAAAATAAAAACCGAGGTGATCAAATACCACCAAAAGAAAGCTCTATTTGTGGGAAAAAAAGGAGCCGCATCGCACGACTGTGCAATTGACAGTTAAAGCGACGCAGTGCCGAATCGCAAAAAGTGGCCTGGTCTTTGACCAGCAAAATGGTTTGGGACTTAAGTGGTTTAAGAAATAAAACAAATAAACACTACACACCATTTGATTTGATGCAGATAAAATGTATTTAAATTTAATATTTTTTGGGGGCTTTAAGTTAGCCAAATGTTATTATTTAAAGCGGGGGTTCGCCCTAAAACATCTATATACTGTTACATCCAGCATACTGCTGACATCGACAGTATGCTGGATTTTTTTTTCTGCTATACTTACCGTCTTATTGTTGTTTTCACCCGGCTTCCGGGTTCTCGCTCCCCCTGGGAGTAGGCATTCCTAAGACGAGGCATAGATAATTGATGTGCGGGTAAAACGCGTCACGCCTTGCGAAAATATCTGAGCTGGGACTCGGCTCTCTACGGCGCCCGCACAGTCAGCTCTACATGGCAGGCACAGGCGCCGTATAGCGTCGTAAAAAGCCGAGTCCCAGCTTGGATATTTTCGGAAGGCGTGACACGCTTTATCCGCACATCAATCATCTATGCCTCGTCTTAGGAACGCCTAATCCCCGAGTCAGAACTCGGAGGCGGATGAAAACAACTATAAGATGGTAAGTACAGCAAAAATAAATAAAAAAAACAGCATACTGCAGATGTCAGCAGTATGCTGGATGTAATGGTATATAGTTGTTTTTTAGGGTGAACCTCCGCTTTAAGCTGGCCATAGACAGATGAAAACTGAACTAGTTCAGCAGGGGTTGGCCCTGTTTGACCAAAGCTGATTATTTGATTGAGTTCTCTAAAGTTGATTTTTTTGTCTAGATTAGCAGCTGCAGCCAATTAGCTCCAAATGCTGGTCATTTTCCTGACAGCAGCAGGAACCGCTATCAGAACACAATGTCCCAACAGGGACATTGTTGTCTTTTGCTGGATGAAAGAAAAATAACCATCTATAGCCAGCTTTAGACTAAAATCCTTTAAAGTAACACAAAACAGATAACAAAATATGTAGACAGATAATATAGATAGATAGATGGATAGATAGTGGAGAGGTGCATTACGATCCTTATTCAGGTAGAAATAGATAGCCTGTAAGAATTTAAAGATACATGACAGGGTTGTGTCTCATCTTATCCCTCTTATCTATGCAATCCTTGTTTTTATTGGACTCGGTACTGGCAAAGTTTGTATAATCAGATCATAACTCACAGCTGGGGAGCATTTTATTCAATAGTTCAAAGCTTGACACGGATGCCAGGCGAGCAGATGCCTGTAAAGAAGTTAGCATAGGGTGATCCCTTCGAGAATTTAAATAATTCAGTAGGCTTCTTCAAGTTGAACTTTGAAGAACTAGGTTATTGTTTTTTTGAATTTTTCATGTGCACTATACAAGGACATCTCAAGAAACGATTGGGTAATTTCATGAATGTAACATATGACTGCAATCCTTCCTTTTATTTACCTGTTCTGTTGGTTTAGAAACATGACCTATGATGGAATTTATAATCAGTACCAATAAGTCTTTGTTGGACATTAAATGAAAATGATCAGCATTATCAGAGCCCAATCTAAAGGTTTAAAATGAATTCAACTTTTTGGAGAAATGTATGCAGAACTGGCGGATTGAATTAATTTGCAATTAATGTGCATTTATTTAGAGCAGCGGTGTTACTGTCCATATTGTAAACGCATACATTTCTACAAGTGGCTGTTATTTTTTTTTGGGGGGGGGCGGCAAAAACCACTGCACCCCCCGTCGATGTCTGCTGGTAAGTCCAGCCCTCCTCCATCTAGGGGGCAGGGCAGGTAGCAGACTGTGTCTCTGATGTCCTCTCCATCTCCTCCTGTGGCTTTGGTGTCCTCCAGCATGGCGGATGGTGGTGGGTTGCAGCTCCTTTCCTCTTGTGGCTCCTCTTCTCTCTCCTTCTCTCCTCCTGCAGCTCCACGGTGTCCCCCCAGCACAGTGGATGGTGATGGGCTGTGTCCTTTAGCATGGGGGATAGTGGTGGGTGGCGGGCTGCGGCTCCTTTCTATCTCATCTCTCCTTCTCTTCTCCTGTGGCTCTGGTGTCCATTCAGCACTGCGGGGTGGTGGGCACCGGTTCTGATGATCTCTCAATTTCCTCTCTTCTCATCCAGCACAAGAAGCTAGATTCAGGTAGGAGCGGCGTAATTGTAAAGTTGTGTAGTGTATGCTATATACACTACGCCACCGCAACTTTTACGGGCAAGTGCTGTATTCTCAAAGCACTTGCTCCGTAAGTTGCGGCGGCGTATCGTAAATAGGCCAGCGTAATGCAAAATGGGAAGGTAGGGGGCGTCTTCTATTTAAAAACCCCCCCCTATAGGAATCCCTAGTCCGGCACCCTGTATCCTGTATGTAGATCAGGGAGTCAGATGCATGGATGGGGGGGCAGCACCCATGCTCCCCTAATGGATGGGCCACCACTGATTTCTACTCTTTAAGAAGAACATAGCAGAAGAAACTAACTGAAAATCATTGAAATAGATTGTTTAACCACCTGCTGTCCGGGATATTTTTTTAAATGTTTCACATACATATTAAAATTTTTGTTAGAAAATTGCTTTCAAGCACCAAAATTATATATTTTATAAAAGCAGACGGCTGGGATAGCAGCTGCATTTTTTTTATGTTGCACATATTTGCACAGCTGTGTCAAATGCAAATTTGTAAGGAAAAATGCACTAAAATGTATTTTAGTGCCCATAAACGCAATAAAATACTAAATGTTTTTGTAAAATAGAAAAAATAATGTTTGGGTTGAGTAACTAGATTTCAAACATTTCAAGACTTAAAATTGTGCGTGTTAATGAAATGGTGGTACCTGAAATTTCTCATAGATAATGCTTTAAAAGTTATCTAAAGTTATCACTGTAGATTTAATCATGAATGATGGCCCCAGAATTATTGCATTCATTCTGATATTCACAGTGATACCTCACATGTGGAGTGCAAATTCTGTTTACATACGTGTGCAGGACCTATACTTATGTCTCTATTTACGTGTATGCATCGTGAAGATGGGGGTACATTTTCATTTTTTATTTTATCACTTTATAATATTTATTTTATTTTTTAAATGTTATTTCACTTTATTTCTATAACAAGGTGACTAACAGGCACCATATCTAATTTCTTTGGGCAGGTGATGGGTATTCTTTATGGAGACATCAGAGTTTAGACCTCCAATGTCTCCCCTGCACTTCAAAGCAGCTACTCAAGCACTGAATGTGCTTAATTAGCTGCTTCCCTGGCTGTAGCAGCCAAGGAGTGACAGTTCTGAAACCAGAAGTGATGAAACATCTCTTCTGGCTTCAATATTCATAGAGTAGTTTGGAACACATATAGCTCCATTTCTCCTCTACAAGTGTGCAAAGTTTGTTGTCTAGGGGACCTATGGTTGGGGAGCACCGATTTTTCAAAGCCGGACACCCCTTCCATAGACACGTGGCATGGACACAACGAGGCAAAGTGAGGCACAGTGAGGCATGCAGATGGACACCCTAGGCCAGAGGCGGCTCTCTAATTAGGCAAAGTAGGCGGTGGCCTAAGGCCCCTCACAGGGGCCTCGCATGACCCGCCTACTTTGCCGAACGTGTGTGAGTAAGTGAGGAATGTCCCTGGTCAGCGGGTAAAGTCATGCAGGTTTCAGCTGTGCCGGCTGTAACATCCCCCTCACACAAAGGACAGCTTGTGATCTCCTGCCTCCTAGAAGTAGCCTTTAAAAAAAGCCGACACCAGAGCTGAGGGGGGGTTGGCTGGATTGTGAGCTTCACTATGCTCATTCAGTGCAGGGAGAAATGGCCTGCGCTGAGGTTGTGTACATTGTGCATGCTGTGTGCCTCCTCTCTGTAGCTGCAGCCATACCAGTGTGCATACAGGAGAAGGAAGATCCTCCTGGGTTTTCCTGGCTGTATCGGAGCTTGCACAGTCTGAGCAGCAGTAGAGGTGGGTGGAGCATGCAGAAAAAGTTCATAACACTGCACACTCTGCAGCACCGATCATTGTCCAGCCCAGCAGTTAACAGAGCTCTCCCCAGACCAGCACACAAGCTCTTCCTTCAATCCATGGACGCTGCTAGTAAGGTGAGGTGCTAATGTATGATTACAAGTGTCAGCAATGCCAGAGTTGTAAAACGTCCTGGCTGTGTCAGTCTGTTATCAGTGCTTGCAGATTACTGTTAAATGATCAGTATCCTGCAACTCTGATGAGATCACAGACCTGGAAAACGTCACTACTTCCCAGGTTTAGAAAACTTTACTGGACATCTACTAAAGACTATGGGCCAGATTCAGATACACTTAATTTTGCGCTGCGTAATCGAAATACTCTACGCTGCTGTATTTTACCAGGCTCTACATCGAATTCTGGTAGATTTTTGCCCGTACGCTACGGCGGCGTAGTCTATTTCTCGCCGCGTAATCGAAATACGCGATTAGGGGGTGTGAAGCATTTAAATTAAGCGCGTCCCCGCGGCGATCGAACTGCGCATGCTCTGTTCAGAAATTTCCCGCCGTGCATTGCGCGAAATCACGTCGTTACGTCATTCGTTGTTTGAGTAGCGTCGTTTACGAACATTCCTATTCCCGGACGACTTACGTTAAAAATAATAAAAGACATCGGAAAACGTAGAAATTTGACGCGGGAACGACGGCCATACTTAACATGGGCTGTCTAATATTAGACCAGCAAAAAGCTGGTATAGTGTTACGCAAAAAAAAGATGACTAAAGATGCCGTAAGAGATTGCGATTGAATATCGTAATTTCTGGGATCGCCGGCAAAAGCTCATTAGCATACCCCGACGCGGAAAACGACGGGAAGTCCACCCAGTGGCCGCAATTTTATTGCAGCGTAGATCCAAAGGTGTACGAAAACGTAATCCAGTCGAATTGAAGCCCGCAGCCGTCTATTGAGGTTTGAGGTTTCCGACTAGCTAAAAAACGCGCGTAATTTGAAATTACTCCAGTCTAACACTAGTTAGACAGGAGTTACGGCTCTCTGAATCTGGCCCTATGTGTTTTGCTTGCAAAGGAGGTGAGGGTCTGCTATAATTAAACCCCAAGCCTGTGATCAGTGACATACGCAGTTATAAATGTAAAAAAAACTCTCTGCTCATTATCAATCATTTTGGGATATCAGTGTGTAGCTGCTAATCTATAACAAGGAATCTGAATTTTAGGCTGACCATAGAACACAAGATTTAGCACAGAGATGCCCTCTCCCTCTGATTGCAGCACTCCTCCTTCACAATTACACATTTCCCCTTAAGTTGGGCACACACAGACCAAAAATCGTCCAGTTCAGTAGGAACCAGACAAATTTCAGTTTGTGTGTGGCCTTCCCCTTTTTTATTTAACAGAAATCATTCAGTAGATCAACTTCTGTTGAATGGCCATGCTAGAAATCTTTCAATCAGCGGCCAAAGCCAAATGGTTGCAGATTGATCAGTGTATTCTGACATTGGGGGGGGGGGGTCTGGGAGTCCCATTGTCAGAATATAAATGGCACAGAAGGAGAGGATTTCTCCATCTGTCTCATTTGTGTGGCTGGGGTGAATCCGTTCATTTATCTTTTCTTCCGCACACCAGCTGCACAAAAAAAAAAAAAACTAACCGTGCCTACTCTGCTTTAGACTCACACCACAGAAGCAGGGGCATCTATTCCTTCTAGTGACACAACAGACACAGGTATTTTTCTCACACAGATAATTTTTTTTCTACATCACTGTTGGCCCAAAGCTTTACTGCAGGATAAAATGCGTACTGCTATTAAACTGCGCATGTCGCTACAAACTACTCCACCTGGGGAGTGGGGTGCAGTTTAACACATTTGCCCTGGGTACTGGATGACCTTTTCCCGGCACCTCATTGCATTACCCATGCTATGACTAAACACTAGATATAGTGTGAAACGCGTCAGTTTTGAGTTTTGTTTGCTGTGGCTTGTAGTGCTGTCCTGCTGATTGTATTGTCTGCACCTGAGATCTCTGTGGGGTGGATCACCACCAAGGTTTCCACCTGTAGCGGCTATTTCTCTTTCATCTCCTGCAGCATGTCCACTCAGTCTCTGACCGTCTCCTGTATCATGTCCACACAGTCTCTGACCGTCTCCTGTATCATGTCCACACAGTCTCTGACCGTCTTCTGTATCATGTCCACACAGTCTCTGACCGTCTCCTGTATCATGTCCGCACAGTCTCTGACCGTCTCCTGTATCATGTCCACACAGTCTCTGACCGTCTCCTGTATCATGTCTGCACAGTCTCTGACCGTCTCCTGTATCATGTCTGCACAGTCTCTGACCGTCTCCTGTATCATGTCTGCACAGTCTCTGACCGTCTCCTGTATCATGTCTGCACAGTCTCTGACCGTCTCCTGTATCATGTCTGCACAGTCTCTGACCGTCTCCTGTATCATGTCTGCAGTCTCTGACCGTCTCCTGAATCATATCTGCAGTCTCTGACCATCTCCTGTATCATATCTGCAGTCTCTCACAACTCTTGTATCATGTACGCACAGTCTAAGACCATTTCCTGTATCATGTCCGCACAGTCTCTGAATGTGGAGTGGATATTATAGGATGAAACCAGAGCCACCAAGCTGGAGGCTAGAGAGGACTGTGACTGAGAGGAGGTCAGTGACTGCGCTGCAAGGCCAGTCTGAGGGGATTCACTGATGTAAGGGGGAGTGAAGGAAGGTAAGGGGGCACTGATTTAAAAGTTTCCCCTGATATCAGTACCCCCCCTTACCTTAGTGCATTCACTCTGTGGAAGGTGGTCTGTGGTCCCCAGCGTCCCCTCCATATCAGAGTTCCCATTTTAAATGCAAGTCGGAACACTGTGGACCCTGGTATAAAGGGGAACTATGATGTAAAGAGGATTGCTGTGCACTCTGATATAAAGGTGATCTCTGGTCACCAGAAATCCCCTTACATCAGAGTTCCCCTTTACACCAGTCTTCAGCATTCCCTCTTACATCATGATCTGCAGCATTCCCCTTTACATAAAATGTCCCCTTGCACTGTAAGGGGGAATCCTGCAAACTCTGATGTAAGGGGGGACTCTGTGTTGGGTTATATTAACCTGACCTTCATGTAAATGGAGAAATATGTTTTTTTACTTTTGCTTTAACTTAAACACGTTGTTGGTAGCGGCTGCACAAATTGTATATATATTTGTGTGGGTGTAATAAAAAAAAATGATATACTGTGTATATATACATACCCTATGTTTAATGATATTTGATTAAAGAATAATTGCTTAGAGAACATTTTAGAAATTGTGAATTCATATAGTTCATAGGATTTAAGGCACTTAATATAGGTCAGGGATATGCAATTAGCAGACCGCCAGCTGTTGCAGAACTACAAGTCCCATGAGGCATAGCAAGACCCTGACAGCCACAAGCCTGACACCCAGGGGCAGAGGCATGATGGGACTTGTATTTTTGCAACAGCTCAAGGTCCGCGAATTGCATATCCCTGATATAGGTGATATATACAGTTAATTTTTTATCGCCTTAATTATTTTTCCCATTATGGACGTGAATGGGGTCTCATGTCTAAGTTTTGCCTAGGGCCTCACAAAGCCTAGACCCGCCTCTACCCTAGGCTTATACTCGAGTCAATGCATTTTCCCAGTTTTTTGTGGTAAAATGAGTTGCCTCAGCTTATATTCGGGTCGGCTTATACTCGAGTATATACAGTAATAATCTATAAAAGAATATACAACTGCATAACATTGCGTTTACATATCTGTCTCTTTAACTAAACGGTATGCATTATGAGGTCCTCACTAAAATGGCAATGGGACCCATCTTGATGAGTGTATTAACCACTTAAGGACCGCCGCATGTACATTTACGTCGGCAGAATGGCACCGACAGGCACATCAACGTATATATACGTTGGTGCCTTGGGGGGGTTCGGGGGTCCGATAGGAACCCCCTCCTACATGCGGCGGTCCGCACGGCTGTAGGAGCGATCCGACATAAGGGGGCGGCTATTCGTTTTTGTCCGCCCCCTTCGGATCGCTCCCAGCCAATGTGCGCGCCTGCCCGCCCTGTCACTTCCTCCTCCTGTGTAAACACAGGAAGGAGGAAGCGATGTGATATCTCCCTCGGCGTTTTTTTCAACCACCGCTGAGGAGAGATCACAACACAAGTAAGTCTGCACAACACTACACTGACACACAGACACATAGTCACATTTAACCCCCCCGATCGCCCCCCCTCCCCCTGTCACAGTGTCACTGAATGCAGTAATCATACATGTATGATCACTGTATTTAGTGTCAGCGTGACAGGCAGTGTGACAGGCAGTTAGTGTTAGGTTCAGGGTAGCCCCCCTACCCTCCCTAATAAAGTTTTAACCCCTTGATCACCGCCCTAGTTAACCCTTTCACTCCCTATTGCCAGTGTCACTAAGTGATCATTTTTCTGATCGCTGTATTAGTGTCGCTGTTCCCGCTAGGTAGCTAATTTTTTTTTTATTGCGATTTTTTTTTTTACTAAAGACATGTGGCTAAATAAATTTTGGCCTAAATGTTTGACTAACATTTAGTTTATTGATTTTTCTTATAACAAAAAGTAAAAAATATTGTTATTTTTTTCAAAAATGTCGCTCCATTTTTGTATATAGCGCAAAAAATAAAAATCGCAGAGGCGATCAAATACCACCAAAAGAAAGCTCTATTTGTGGGAAGAAAAGGACGCAAATTTTGTTTGGGAGCCATGTCGCACGACCACGCAATTGTCTGTTAAATCGACGCAGTGCCGAAACGCAAAAACCCCTTGGCTCATTTGGCAGCATATTGGTCCGGGTCTTAAGTGGTTAAACTCACAAAAAAATATAGCTGCAGTCACCATGTAGACTTTTCAAAGATGGGCACTAAGTATGTGGTCATTGATATTTCAATTCATATAATTAACACTACTTTTATTAGGACTTCTTGTTATGGCGTCAGTGCAAACTCCTCAGAAATGTTAGCCAAAAATGTACACAGAGTCTGCAATAAATGTAGATGACTGAGGCTGCCATAAAACATGTGAAAAAAAGTCTGTAAAAAAGTATTGCTTTTCTTTTGACTCAAGCAGCCCCAGCATTCTATTCAAATGTAAATCTGATGCATATTCTTTAATAATTTAGTGGCCTCCCATACACTGGAGATAAGTTTCTGTATGTTGTCCAGCAATATACAATCTGACGCCAAGTGCTTACACTGCTGGATGCAGTGATTAAACAATGGAATTATGAGATTGCTTGGCTGCATTTATTAGTCCCAGACTAATGCTGTTTTTTTGGCAGATTAAATGTAAAATGATTTTGCTTGTTTTTGATCATTTTCCTATACTTGAGAAATTTTAAATGTCTATTTAAGCACTCTATGAGCCCTATAACACTTGGTCTTTTTGATATGTAAATATTGATTTGGGAATCAACATTCCAGACATCTTCCTGCCACCTGCACATGACTATTGGTAATGAGTCAATCCATTCATTTGATAACCATTGCTAAAGCATTAGCATGGAAGGGAGCCGGGTAATATTCCACTTTGTTTCCTAAAGTCAATATTTGCCTTTTCATGAACTTAGGGCCAGATTCTCAAAAGAGATACAACGGTATATCGCAGGAAACACCGTCGTATCTCTGTTTTTTCCCCTGGGTATCTATGCGTGTGATTCATAGAATCACTTACGTGTAGATACAGCAAAGATCCGACAGGTGTAAAACACTTACACCGTCGGATCGTAGATGTAATTACTTCACTGGCCTCTAGGTGGCCTTTACATTGATTTCTCATGTGCCTATGCAAATGAGCCTAATACCCCGATTCCCGAACGTTTTATCGCCGCCTCATCGTCATTTACGTAGTTTCCGTAAGCGTAAACCTACCCCTGCTATATGAGGGGTAGGTTTACGAAGTTCTGTTGTATGCCATGTTAAGTATGGCGTCGGGTCAGCGTCGTCTTTTTCCATCGGTTACGTAGTTTTACTAAGTCGTTCGCGAATAGGGCATTGTGTAAGTGACGATCACGTCGTTTTCACAACGGTTTCAACTACGTTTTCCAACGTGAGCTGGAGCATGAGCACTGGGCTTTTTTCCCGGCCGGCGCATGCACAGCTCGATCGACGCGGGGGCGCGCTTAATGTAAATACAAGCCGCCCCCTTTGAATTACGCTGGGATACGCCGGGCCATTTACACTACACCGCTGCAAACTACGGAGCAAGTGCTAGGAGAATTCAGCACTTGCTCCAGTAAGTTGCGGCGGCGCAGTGTAAATGGCTTACGCTACGCCACCGCAGATTCTACCAGAATCTGGCCCTTAGATTTTAGAGACACATGGGAGCTGAAAAGACATATCTGCCTGCCTTTCATTAGCATCACAGGTTTATAAAGTTTTGGGTAAACAATAGGTTAAGCAATACATAAGTTATAACATTTTCTTTCCTTCAACCTTGGGTTGAAGGAAAAAGTAGACAAATAGATTTGTATAATCCTTTCCAAATTAGACCAGGCCCCTTCTATCCCAAGGGCCCATAGCAGCTGCATGGGATGCTTATCCTCGAAAGATAAAGAGAAACTCCCACCACGCCCATTCAGGGAAAGGTGACATTGTCTGTGAAAATTTAGCCCTAGACACACTCATAATCACCTTGACAGTGACTCATCCACTGTTGTAGATGGCGCTAAAATCTTCAGTCATCTACTTTTCGATATTAAGACAATCTGTGACATTGTTCTGTCAATCATGTTACAGTACTTAAGCAAAGGTTTTGTATTTCTCTCCATCCAGTCCAAAGATTGGCATAGCTCTGCTACACAGCACAAGGGCAAGGGAAGAGACCTGTCTTTCCTCTGCTGCAGTTTAACTATTGTCACATATCTCCTCCCCATGCCCAAACTGTAAATAGACAGTGAAAGAAAGTCTGCTCTCTCCAACTATCAGCATGCTCCTTGCCCTACAACACATCTGTTTAGCTCCTCGCACTTCTTCTCTCTCCTCTAAACTCTGCTGTGCAGTAGACTTCAAGAATTTAACACCAAGTCAAAATCAGATACATACACTACTTGCATTATATATAAAAAGCAGTTATTGATGTATTAATGTTTACGGAGCTGCCTTTGTTTTTGCATTTTATTTCTACCTGTACCTGGTGTTCAGCTTTAAAGTGTTACTAAATCGAGTAATATAAAAATAGTTAATCGCCCCCACATTGCCCACAGTTTATAAATCTTCTTTTTACATTAAAATACTGCCACTGTATACCTTTCTGGATGATCTGTATACCACAGTCTAGTGATAAACTGCAGGGTTTTCCTGAGTGCTGAGTGTTCAGGTAGGAGGAGATTTCCACTACAGCCTGTGTCCTCATGTTGTTATGGGAGGCAAATCATCCATTAATGAAGAGGTGACATCCCACCCACTGTGTTCTTTTTAGGTTACTGTTCATTGAGGAGAAGGGAGGGACTGGGCTGTCATTGACTGGGATCTGTATACACACCCAAATGTGTGATGTCAATAGCATGCGACCTGAAAAGCATTTTAATCCTTCTCTTCTCTATTCTGCTACTGACCACCTCTATGACATAATCTCTCCCATGTCCTGACCTGGCCACCTCGATCTACAACAGTTCACTCTCATCATTACTGGATTCACTTTCTCCTCTAACTACACACAGAGTCAGGCCCCCGACTTTTACAACTCTGGCAAACTGACAACATTAGAAATCTCAAGAGACATTGCCATGCTCTTGAACAAATGTGCCGTGAAACCAAATGCCAGCAGAACTTCACCCTATATAAATCTGCCCTCCTAAAATACATATCCTGCCTCCATGCTGCCAAACAAGCATACTTTGTCTCTCTCTTTACTACCTTGTCACCCAGTCCCCGTCGGCTCTTCTCAACCTTAAACACTCTGCTTCGTCACCCACCCTCTCTGCCTACTAACTCACTCACTGGCCAAGAGATTGCCAATTATTTCAAAGATTTCTTTTGAACTACTACTGAAGAGGTTACAAAACTTTTCTCAGATGCCCACCTAACCAATTATCCCCTGGATCCTGTTCCCTCTTATTCTATCCTATGCTCCATCTCCACTCACATCTTCAATCTCTCCCTCCTAGAGCCTCTAAAGCATGCGCAGATCACTCCCATACCTAAAAAAAACCTTACTAGACCACACCAACCTGAACAACCTAAAACTCATCTCATTGCTTCCATTCACCTCTAAACTTCTAGAACGCTTAGTCTACAATTGTCTTAGCTTCTGCCTCAATGAAAATAACATTCTTGACCCCTTACAGTCTGGCTTTCACTCGCAGCATGCCACAGAAACTGCCTCACTAAAACTCACTATTTACTAATTGCTAAAACCAAAGGCCACGATTCCTTACTCCTACTGCTTGACCTCTCTATGGCCTTAGCACTGCCATCAGCTCATTCCCTACAGTTACAACCTTTTGTACCACCTGCCCCACCCTATTAGATTGTAAGCTCTTCTGAGCAGGGCCCTCTTAATCCTCTTGTATTTTATTGTATTGTAACTGTATTGTCTCCATTTTATCTTGTAAAGCACTGCGTAAACTGTTGGCCTTATATAAATCTTGAATAATAATAACTGCTCTTCCAACGTGCAACTGCACTTTTCAAAATGCACAGCCCGTTTGCCTTTAGTAAATCAATCCCTTTATGTGGATGG
Source organism: Rana kukunoris (assembly GCA_029574335.1). Taxonomy (NCBI): domain Eukaryota; kingdom Metazoa; phylum Chordata; class Amphibia; order Anura; family Ranidae; genus Rana; species Rana kukunoris. The sequence goes on along the minus strand of CM056053.1, from coordinate 437,201,288 downwards.
GGAAATCCTCCCCACTGAGCGATCGTATTCTGGAGGGAAACTTCTCTTATATCAAAATACACTGATCAGTACTGCAGGTTATAGCCGACTGAGTGGGGAAAATCTGACAGGGCGGTTGTACAGCAGTTAATCAGTAGATCAACTTCTGTACAATCTCTGCCTATATATGGAAAATTCAGCTAGTCCCTACTGAACCAGCCACATTTCAATCCATGTATGGCTGGCTTTAAATAGATGAAAAAAAGAAAAAAAGATGCAGTATAGACTGAAAAGGTGAATTTGTTCTTATGGTTTTTGCAAAGAAAATTTCATAAAACAAGAATGTCATTCCAGTTAAGCCCTGTACACACGATCAGACCGGTCTGATGAAACTTGTCTGACAGACCTATTTCATCAGACAACTCTGAACTTGTCTGATGGTCTGATGTGCGTACACACCATCGGACTAAAATCTGATCAGACCAGAACGCGGTGACGTAGAACACGCGGTGACGTGATGAAAAAACAAAGTTCAATGCTTCCAAGCATGCGTCGACTTGATTCTGAGCATGCGCGGGTTTTTGGTCCGATGCTTTTTTGTACTAACCATCGAACCTGTCCGACGGACAGGTGTCCATCAGACAGGTTTTGAAGCATGTTTTAAAACTTTGATCCGACGGACAACGGTCTGATGGGCCGTACACACCATTGGACCTGTTTGATCGTGTGTACACGGCCTAACAGGTTACTTATCATGGGCAGGCATAGAATCCAGGTCTGCTAATTAATACATTTACAATGCATAGAGCAATTTTATGTGCATTTGGTTTTTCTAAGATATATTATCGGCAGCTTTTTATAGGTACTGAAAAATTAGCACATGTATTTGTTTCACATTGGTGGTCCTACTTTCTCAATATTCCTAGTCTTATACAATTACTATAATTTATTTTTATATCACAAATATTTAAAAGAAAAAAACAATCATTTCAAACCACTTTGTACTTTGATGCAGAACAGTGTGAAATAATGAGTCCACATTGACATAACCTTGACTATTCAGAGCCAGGCACAACCTTGACAGTATTTGTGCTGCCTACTTACTGCATCAAGTCCCTTTGTTTAAATTTTAAGCTCTAAATAGGGATGTCTAAATAGCTAATGCTTCTCATTTTAAGCTTCTTAATGGCTATGCATAACATAAAAGTAAATAGAGAGCTCATAAAACAGTCACACGATATTGAATTCATTTCAATGGCTTTAGAAAGCAGAGGTTGTGTTTATGGAAAATAATAGCTGTCCTTTACAAAGCTTTCTATTCTGCTGATACTGGTCCAGCAGAAACTGATTGTATTTAGGCCAGAGATGAGACGTGTGGCATGTCTGGAATACAAAATTGTTCATTATCTTATACCCATGGTGCTGTTTTTTACTGAGCTGCGTAAGCTGTTCTGGGTATTCCTGAGCCAGTACCTAAGTCAATAGGCTAACAGGAAGCAAATCCAAAGCACCCTATTAATAATTTGGTATTGACCCACTTATACTCAACTCTCCAGTGTGAATCATCTGCTCATTAGTCACTTCAAAATATCCAGTGTTCTTTGTATAGGGGAACATGTGATCTCTTTGTATGATGAAGGGCTTGGACCTTGGAACAGCCTATTTCCTGGCCCAAAAACTCACAAAAGGACAAAGATCTCATAATCCCTCTGTAATTTCTCCTACTAATCACTGACATGAGGTTTCACTGGGTTGACTCCAGGAGCACAAACGCAGTGGTGCAGTACAGAGTAAGTGGCCATGATTCAGATACATTGGCGTATCTTTGTGCGGGTGTAGCAAATCTTCTTTACGCTACACCGCCACAACTTAGAGAGGCAAGTGCAGTATTCACAAAGCACTTGCTCCGTAATTTGCGGTGGCATAGCGTAAATTGGCCAGCGTAAGCCTGCCAAACTCAAAGTAGGAAGGAGGTGGACGTCATCTATTTAAATTAAGCTTGACCCCATGCAAATTAATGGCCAGTCGAACTGGGCCTGCATATACTCACTAAGATACGTCGGCGCAATACCTACGACGTGAACGTAACCTACACACTGCCCTATTCACGTAGTACTACGTAAACGGCGTACGCAACGTAAAATTCAATGGTGTCGTTCCCTGGCCCATACCTTAGCATTAGCTGTGCCTGCTATATGAGGGGTAACTTTACGCCGGACGTAAGCCTTACGCAAATCGCGTATATGAAGCGGCCTGGCGCATCTACGTTTGTGAATCGGCGTATCTTACTAATTTGCATATGTATAATGGGAACGCCGAATGCGTTCAGCATAACTATTCGCCCACGATACGCCGGCATAGGCAAGTTACGTCGGGCGGAGGAAGCCTATTTTTCTATGTATCTCGCTTTGTGAATCAGCGTAAAGATACGACGGTGCACATTTGGACTTACGTTGGCGTATCTGGAGATACCCTGACATAAATCGTTTCTGAATCCGGTGAGTATAAGTTGGTATTTTAAAATCTGGTCCATTGGTGGGAAAGAGCACAAAAGGGATGTGGTTTCTTTAATGGAAGCATTTATAAACCAGAGAAGTTGAATGTATTGGCAACTCTCAGCTTGTAAGGGTTAATCTTGGGTTCACCTATACCGTTATTTGGGCAGTTGGGAGCTTAGAAGGTAGGAGGAGCAGGTTCAAGATCTACATGCAACTTAATTTGCCTATATCTTTGGATCAACTGATCTTACTGCTGAAGGGAGAGGGGCCAGCAGAACCACTCACTGCAACATTTTGGCTGGTTCAAGGACATTTTCATAGTGTATGGTCGGCTTTAATCTCAATAACATGTAATCAAATGCAGCCAGAAAGCACACAGGCCAAATCACATGTTCACTGGATAGTTCTGTGCTGTGTAACTTTGTTTTTTTAATAGGCCATTTAATTATATTTAATTTTTTAACCAAAGTGTTGCTTTAACATTTTGAATCCCAGTGATTAAAGAAAATAGAATATTTTCCCTTTTTTTCAAAGAAACTTGAAATGAGAAAATTGCATCTTATACTGCGCTATGTGTTCTTGAGAGGAAATGCAGTCCAAGTTAATTAGCACTATATCTTGAAAGGGTAGGCTGGTTTCTTTCAAGTAAAGGATCTCTAAAAAAAATCCAGGGCAACAGCAGGTTGAAATAAGGTAAGATACCTTCTAGATTTGTTCAGTAAGGCAGCCTATGAGTGGTTCTGAAATGTCAAGTTCAATCAATATTTTCTGATTGTTCTGTATGACTTTCCAGACTCTGAAGATTGTTATGTAAATATTACAGGCATACCCCACTTTTAAGTACACAATTGTGTTTATTTACTAAAGCTGGAAAGCGCAAAATAAGGCTCACTTCTGCACAGAAACCAATGAGCTTCCAGGTTTTATTACCAGGCTTAATTGAACAAGCTGGAGTACGAAGCTCATTGGTTTCTATGCAGAAATGAGCCCGATATTGCGATTTCCAGCATTAGTAAATAAACCCTATTGTGTACTTAAAAGCGGGGTATGCCTGTACTTACCAGGGCTTTTTTTCAGCGGGAATGCGGGGGAACGCAGTTCTGGCACCTCCTGGACTGAGTGTATGTAATGACAAGGGGTGCTGGTTTGTGCTGCAGGATATTGATGCTCTCTGCTGGTGATCTATTTTCGCAGGAGGGTCTGTTGTTGCTAGGAAGGTCTATTGTTGCTGGTGGGGGACCTATTGTTTCTGGGGGGGTCTTATGTTGATGGGGGTCAGTTTTTTCTGAAAGAGATCTACTGTTGGGAGAGGGGTCTGTTCTTGATGGAAGCCAGATAGTCTATTAATGCTGGGATCTGTTGATGCTGCTGGGAGCCTTTTGCTGCTGGGGGGAATTTTGTGGGTGGTCCATTGTTTTATGGGGATCTATTGTTGCTGGCTGCAGGGGGATCTAGTTTACTGCTTTTTTTTATATCATTGCTGAATTACATACTACATTGCTTAGCACCACAAAATGATACTTGATTCTATATTGTCTAAAAGGGATGGTTCTGGGAGGTGGGTAGATGGCAGAGAAAAGGGGTGACTTGGAAACGGGGAGTTCCTGCACCTATTGTCTGAGAAAAAAAGCCCTGTTACTTACCCTATCAACAGACCAATATTTTTAACAAAAATCTTTCTATAAAATTATAGGTGCATTTAACAGATTTATTGCCTGATATTTGCCTGTAAATGCATCCCTTGTGTACACACCTAAAACCCTTGAGACTGCTCCTGGGCTCCCTCAGACTCAGTGCTGACACTCAACTGATATATTATACTATCCCCTTTCACTCATTCTCCAACAGCTACACAGGAGGCTTTGTAGAGTGCTGACGGGAGAAGCAGATAGGATTGGACAGACTAAAAAAAGTTAGACACTCCTAGAAGCAGAAAAAGCTATGAGGTGCAAGGCGGTAGTGGCTGCAAGTTTTCATGGAAGTTCAAAGGAACATCTGAAGTAAATAAAAAAAAAAACTGATTGTCTGTGGGCAAGTCCATCGGTCAAAAATCCACACATGCTCAGAATCAAGTCGACGCATGCTCGGAAGCATTGAACTTCATTTTTCTCAGCACGTCGTAGTGTTTTATGACACAAACATATTTTTAACTGATGGTGTGTAGGCAAGACTGATGAAAGTCAGCTTCATAGGAAATCTGATGCAAAAATCCATCGGCCGTTTTCATCGGATGAACCGATCGTGTGTTGCCTGTTGCCTATTGCACATTGCCAATTGCACCATTAGGCAATATAAAAGCCCTATAACTAGACATTTTTTAAACAACTGCAAAGTTGCTTTACCCCAGACACTGGAAATCGACTAATATACCAACAATTGCTGAATGGTTACATGTGAAAGAGGACATTTACAATATGGAAGAAATAGTAGCTATAGCTTAGGAAACTACTGAAAAGTTTCACAAACAGTGGATCCCTTTGACCATGTTCTTATACTCAGACCAATTTACACACTTATCAACTGTATGAAACACCTACAGTACACACTTGAAGTGGTTAATACCCTGTATTTCCAGTGCCAATTCTCTGTGGATTTTCTCATACAGTTGTATGCAACAGATTAGAAACCCCTGCCAATTTCCATGATTATTATTTATAAATATATGGGTGTTTGGATCAGCAATTTCAATTGTATCTATCAAATAACTGAAGGACACAGTAATATTTCAGTACGTAAATGTTTTGTTTTGTAATGAGAAATGGTCCAAAATACATTCATCTAGAATCCAGACACTCATTACAGGCTCTAGGAAGCGTCTAGAGCAGCCGCCAATAAATGGTGGCCCGTGGTCTGAGTCTGGCCCGGGTGGCGCTTCTGCCTGGATCGCCATGCCGCCAGTATATTTTAAATGTCAGCGTTGGTTTGCTGGGGATGCAGGTTTCCCCAACAACCAGTGACGCTAAGAGCAGAGCAGACAAGCTTGCACTCACGGCCGCGATGGGGTGTGACGTCACGTGCGTGCCCCGCCCCCCTGCTTCTCGCGGTCCCGGGCTCTCCTTATCACGCAGCTTTCGCCCATCTTGCATGCAAGGTATGTGACAAGTTAGTTAGTTGTCACTAATGGGCAGATTTGTTATTGTGTACACTGCTGGACATATGTCATTAATGGTCACACTGATGGGCACCTTTTTTTATGTTAAGGGACACTCTGATGGACGAATTTTATTTTAAGGGTCACACTGATGGGCACATTTTATGTTAAGGGCCACTTTGATGGGCACATTTTATTTTAAGGGACATGCTGATGGGTTTATTTTTAATGTGCACACTCACTGATGAGCATATTTTGTTAAGGGGCACACTGATGGACACATTTTCTTGTGCCCAGCAGAGTGCCCCTTAACATAAAATATGCCCATCAGTGTACACATTAAAAATATACCCATCAGTGTACCCCTTAAAATAAAATGTACCCCTCAGAGTGTCCCTTAACATAAAATGTGCCCATCAGCTTGACCCTTATTTTATGTTAAGGGGCATGCTGATGGGAACATTTTTTGTTATGGGCATATTTTATTTTAAGAGCAACACTGATGGGCAGATTTTGTATTAAGGAGCACTCTGACGGGCAGATTTTATGTTAAGGAGCACGTTTTCTTGTGCCCATCAGAGTGCCCCTTCATATAAAATGTGCCCATCAGGATGTCCCTCAATATAAAACGTGTGCATTAAAGTGTCCCTTAACATAAAATGTGTCCATCGGCGTGACCCTTATTTTATGTTAAGGAGCACGCTGATGGGCACATTTTATGTTAAGGGGGACTCTGATGGGGACATCTGAAGTAAGGAGGCACTCTGATGGGAAGGCCTGATGTAAATGAGCGCTGTGATGGGGACACCTGATGTAAAGGGGTGCTGTGATGGGGACACCTGATGTAAAGGGGTGCTGTGATGGGGACACCTGATGTAAAGGGGTGCTGTTATGGGGACACATGATGTAAAGGGGTTCTGTGATAGGGACACCTGATGTAAAGGGTTGCTGTGATGGGGACACCTGATGTAAAGGGGTGCTGTGATGGGGACACATGATATAAAGGGGCTCTGTGATGGGGACACCTGATGTAAAGGGGTGCTGTGATGGGGACACCTGATGTAAAGGGGTGCTGTGATGGGGACACCTGATGTAAAGGGGTGCTGTGATAGGGACACCTGATGTAAAGGGGTGTTGTGATAGGGAAAAATGGGCACTTGAATTTTAGTTATAGTGATCGGACCTCCTTGAATTTTAATTCAAGACCCCTGTTCTAGAGGCTGTCTTTCTGCTAATTTCGTTAATCCAATAAACCTAATTTCACTACTGAAATATTACTGTGTGCTTTAGTTATTTGATAGATCAAAATGAAAATGCTCATCCAAACACCCAAATATTTATAAATGATAATCTTGGAAATTGTCAGGGGTTCCTAAACTTTTGAATACAACTGTATCACATTTGTTATTTATTTGTCAATCAAATAGTATATATTCCGAGAAATTACATTGTCATTTTTCTTTGTTTATTCACTGCTCTGCCCAGAAACGCTCTACTTCCATTCTTGTCTCTGTTATATCTTGATATTTTATTTTATACTAATTATCCTACTTGAAATGAAACACCTACTACTGGATGTCCACAAATAACACCAAAATATTTCTGTTCTTTAAAATATATGTTGTACATTAACTACAAAACATGTATTATATGCTGTTGACTTATACACCCCTGATGGATGTCTTCAGTCATGTTTTACTGATTATACTCAATAATGTACCTTCTTTATTCATTATTAACCACTTGCTTACTGGGCACATATACACCTTCCTGCCCAGGTGAAATTTCAGCTTTCAGCACTGTCATGCTTTGAATGACAATTGCGCGGTCGTGCAACGTGGCTTCCAAACAAAATTTACGTCCTTTTTTCAACAATTATATAAATATATATTGTAACAGGAAGTCAGGTAAATCTGTGGGTGTTGTCACAGATGGGAGATACATGTCTGCCTTGTTTAGACAATTCACAAATTACTATCAGGTGTCGGCTACAGAGGTAGCCAGAAAGGTTTAGGGCGTTGGAAAACTTCAGCTGTTCAGTATGAGGCAATTAAGGCCTCTATAAGTCACCCAGAGGATGACTACTGATCGCTGCATCCTAAGGCCTTTGAGTTAAGGAGAGCAGTGGGCTGAGAAAGACTTCTGAATGTGAGGTCGTATCAGTATTTCTGTGTGATAAATATCAAAGAGACTTTTTGTTTTCTGCTGTATGACCAGCATTGTCTGCCCGGCAGTAGGCTGTGCCAGACTCCATAGGCAGGTTCCTGTGTTGTGAAGGTAGATGCCCCATGTGGCCATGGTTTATTTTATGTTTTGTTTTGTTTATGCTGTTTGGATGCTTGCACTTGTATCCAGCAATATGGAAGAATAAACCATATCATTTGTTTTCAACCATCCTCAACTGCCTTTCTGTATAGTTCAGCGTGTAGTGAACCCATCCAAGGAGTCACACACACTCGCTACCGAGCGAATCCCTCACAATATATATATATATATATATATATATATATATATATATATATATATATATATATATATATTTATTTATTTATATATTAAACAGTGTGGTCCCACCATGAAAGTTGAGGGGTTGCATTATTTAAAAATGTAATCTCACCAAACTTTTAACATGCAGAACATAACTTGTACTTGTGTAAATTATTGCTAAACAACATAAAAAATCAAGTGCGTCTATGATAGATGTCCACATGCATAGCAGATAAGTTATACATTTAAATATTTATATAAAAGCAAAACTCTTTTTTGTATGTAGCGTTATTTTACTACACCTCTTATAAGTTCCCCCTCTTGGCATATCACTCTTGCTACTTCATCGGTCCTTACATTTTCTTTTTCACTATACTATATAATAAATTGAAGGAACTTTTTCCTTTTCAACACTGAGTTCAGATTTTATAGTCTCTTACCCTTCCAGGCAAGTCATATTCAAAGACATAAAGAGTCGACTGTAGTCTGCACTTTCTGGCCATATATCTTTAGGCAAGGTCTTGCAATATCTCCAAAGCATAAATGAGGTGCTCATCTCACAGTTGACCCTTAAATTTCTGCCCATGAGTCACTGACATCAACATCAGGAATGAGTGATATTCTCTAGAGGGAGAGATTGTGAAAATGGAGGTGAGAAGACAGCTATTCTTCAAATCATTGTTTAGAATGGTGGCCAATCAATAGCCTTCAAGGTGTTCTACCAAGGGCTTTAATAAACTGTCACAAGCTTAGGAATTCAGCAAGTGTTTAAGCCATGGTGAAAAAAATGTTAATGTTTTTTCTAAAGCTAGCATATAGGACTTGTTTCCCCATCGTATTTACCTATTGTTCTTCTCATATTTTGTATGCTGTAGAGACATACATTAACTTCTTTGGACTGCCTACTGACATGTTACAAAAAAATTCTAATTTGTCAGTGACTTGCAAGCCTAAACTTTCAATTTGTATTTAAATAATCTTTAAATAGATTGTCAACATTTAGGACAAAATAATAAAGTCTGTCCAAAGTATTCCTCTGACCTACTGGTACTCACCTTTCCAGCTAACAGAATTGCCAACTTCATCCTTACTCCCACATCCTTATTTTATTGTTGGGCATATTGTACAGTAAAATGTAACCGTAAGGAGTAAATTAATTCATTGACAAATAATGATTAGATCCTTGGATAAGGTTACTTGAGTGTTGAGAAGTATAGGCATAATTGATGATGAAGTACCTATCTGATAGGTGGCACTGATATGCTGCCCTAATGGGCACTGATAAGTGATACTTATATGCAGCACTGATGGGCACTTAAAGGCAGCACTGATGGGGCGACACTGATAGGCATTGATAAATGGCACTGATAGGCCTCACTCATGAGGAGGCACTGGCAGGCATCACTGATGGGCACTGAATGGCAGCACTGATGGGCACTCATTGGCATCAGTGATGGGCACTGATTGGCACCATTGGTGGGCACTGTAGAGGCAGCACTGATTCGCATCGGTGATGGGCACTGATTGGCACCACTGGTGGGCAGTGATTGGCATCACTGGTGGGCACTGGCAGACATCGCTTATGGGACTCCCCCTGTCTGGAGAGCCATTTATTGGCACTCCTCTTCTTACGCATTGTCAGCGTGAATAGAGGAATGGCAATAACCGACACTTTATATTTACACTGTGATCAGTTGTGATTGGATTGATCTTTACCATGATCAGTGGTGTGTCCGAGCAACACACTGCACCACTGATCACCCCGCTGCACACCCCCAGGGGAGGGCGCGAATGACATGTTGTTAACCTCTCTGGCGGTATGATTATTTCAGATTTTAGGTGCTGAAAGCAGTACCATTATTTTGCAAGGAAATTTGGCGTTTTATACTGTAGGCCTGTAATTCTTAGAAATAACTCACTTAAATCTGTCCAAACAAGAGTCTAGTAGACATCCTGGGTATGATAAAGTTTGAAAAACAAAATCATAAATTATAATATAATAACTAACTATAAATAGTTATAACAAATAATATATATATATATATATATATATATAATTATAATAAAAAATATTCAATAATGTAATCAAATCAAAATCACTGAAATTTGCTCAGTTGCAGAATTGTCGCTGTCATTACTTTTATTTTTTATGACGAATTTCCCCACAAATCGCTATCGCTCAATTCTGCAAGTGATAATAATTTATTATCACTGTTTTCAAGCTGGTCTAAAACATAAAGGGACACTTTTGGTTGCTATGGACAATCTACAGTTTCCAGGCAGAACGAACAGTTTTTTATTATATAAAAGTACATGTAGGGCACTGGGCAGACCACTAGGGACAAGGGGGTGTGTATTTTTTACATACAGTACTGTAATCTATAAGATTACAGTATACTGTATGTAATGTGTTTATTTACTTATTTGAATTTGGTCCAATCTCCACCCCCGTGCATCGTAACGTCGCAGGGAATGGAGCTCGGCGGTACACAGGCATTGTGTGAATCGAGAGAGGCAGCTCGATCACACAGCAGGGAAGCATCGCAGGATCCAGGGACAAGCTAAGTAAACTATGCCTGTACTGTATGTGCTGCGAGGCGATCTCGAGTCTGGCTTGGGGTTACCGCTCTTGGTTCTTAAATTCCACCCCGAGCCAGACTCGGGAATACCGGCAGGGGGGTTAAGGACATCATAGGATGCCCAGTCACAACAATTAAACCACCGCCCAGCCGTAATTTTTGTATAGGCTGGGGAGGAAGGTGATAAATCCCAGCTGCATTTTTAGTTTAAATCCTATATATCGGCAGGGAGGATGAGTATGCCGATTTGGGAAATCTATGTCTGACTCTAAAAGGGAGGAAATGTTAGACTGACCATTACTTTTACAAGGAGCAAGAGACCTTGTCTACAGAATGTTGGCAGGTAAAAGACTTTTCTACTCAGGCTGTGGCTGCTTTCTAGACATGTGCATTCATTTTCGTTCGAAGCGCAGAAAACGAAAACCGAAAAATCCGACATAAAAAATGCTTTATGTTCGTTTTCGTTGCGATAACAATTTGATATAGAGAGATGACGCTAACTGAATAGTCGAAATGGCTATTTTTGCCGTCGGATGCCGCCATATTGGAGCCGGAGATGGAGAAACGAATGTGAAACTAAGTCGGCTAGGTTAGGAATTTAACAACGAAAATTCGACAAAGCATCAAAAATCGCCGAATCTGATCTGTCATTGAAGGCTTATGGTGTATATCGAAAGTGCTAAGCAGATTCGATGGAGAAGATATACTGCACTCGTACATTTTAATGCTCCGCCCATAGGCTATAGAAAATTCTAATGTTGGTTGACTATGACTAGTAATAATAATATAATTATTTATTATTATTATTACTAGTCATACAACATTAGAATTCTTGTAGGCGGAATATTCGACCGGAAATGTACGATTCAACGTAAAGTTTCGATGTTCCATCGAATATTCTTTGACCATTCGACAGAAAGCAAGTATAATATCTGGATTTTCGAATGAAAGCTATTCCCCAACGAAAAACGAAATAAATCAAAACGATTTTTGGGAGTAACTAAATAAATGTATCTTCCGGACGAAAACGAAAACGAAAAAACGAAACAAAATATTTCAGTCTGCACATGTCTACTGCATTCTAATGGATTAATGGTTAATGGAAACTCCAAAGAAAACAAAGGGCCAGATTCTCTAAGAAATTCGCCGGCGTAGCGTAAGCCATTTACACTACGCCGCCGCATCGTACTAGAGCAAGTGCCGTATTCCCTAAGCATTTGCTCCGTCGTTTGCGTTGGCGTAGCAAAAATGGCCCAGCGTAAGCCCGCGTAATTCAAATGAGGCGGCTTGTATTTAAATGAAGCGCGCCCCCGTGTTGAACGAACTGCGCATGCGCCGGCTGGGGAAAAAGCCCAGTGCGCATGCTCCAGCTCACGTCGGAAAGCGACGTCAAAACGACGTGAGCGTCATTTACGCAACTCCCTATTCGCGAACGAGTTAGTAAAACGACGTAAGCGTCGGAAAAAGCCGACGCTGACCCGACGCCATACTTAACATGGCATCCGACGGTACCCGACGGCATCCGACGGAACTTCGTAAGGTTACTCCACATAGAAGCTGGGGTAACCTTACGCGGACGAAAACGACGTACGCAACGACGGGGCGGCGTAAAAGCAATCGGGACTCGGCGTACTAGCCTCATTTGCATATGCAAATGAGAAAACAACATAAAGGCCACCTAGTGGCCGGAGTTGTCATTACACCTACGATCCGCAAGTGTAATGGTTTTACACTTGTCGGATGTTGCAGCGTATCTATGCAAAAGTGATGCTAAGCTAAGCTAAGCATCATGCGCATAGATACGAGGCAAAAAAACGGCGATACCACGACGTATCGCCGCTGAGAATCTGGCCCAAAGACGTTGCACACCTTTTGATTCCACACACAGTTATTTAGCTCAATTCAGCTGGGCTTTAAATAAATAAGATGCAATACAAGCAGCAATAACTATTGGTGACTTCTGTCCAGTCTGGAGATCCTCCTAAAATGTGATAACTTATTAATGGAGCACTATTGTTTCTGCCATTCTTAATTTATCATTTTCATTTTACTTTCTACAGTGCGTTTTTTTCTTTTTACATTTTTTATATCTGATCTTCTTGGAGCAATGTTCTTCAATTAACACACAAACTGAGAATGACAAAGGGACGTCTATTTTCAGTTTTTATATCTGATGAAGTAGATAAAACAAGACAGGATCAGCTGCCCGTCCATTTCTGTCTCTTTTAATATTTAGGAGGTCATTTCAATAGTCTATATACCTGGCAATCCAATTGTTAAATTTGACCTACACTCATGTATTTGATTATGTGTTCTCTTTAGTATCTTTAAATTACTCTAGGCAGTACTGCATGCTGTATTGGTGATCTGGAACATAGACTTTGAGCTCCAGACCATAACCAACTCAGGGTCAGTCAGGGCTGCATCGTTACTGTGGAAGGGGGCAGCAATTTTGCTCATTAGCAATTTTGCAGTCCATACACAATTAAAGGGCTGAACAAAAGTAAATTCTTTCATCCATGCTAAACTGTATAGATGGACTAAACATCCACTGTAGCTATTGTATTCTGACAGTCAGGGCTTCCAGCTGTCAGAATACCCTCCGATTTCACATCTGATTGGATACAGGTGCTGATTGGTCAATTACCCAGCTCCTCCAATTTTTTTTAATCAAAGGGTGTTAGGTGTAATGGTACAGTTACTGGTGCAGATCATTGATATAATTCCTTAGAAACATCTGAAATTTGCGTATGGCTTGTTTACACTTGCAGTTGAGTTATGGTAAAACACATGGTTGAATTGCATTTTATGGATCCCCAACTGGTCTTCCCTAAAGCAGCCGACAGGAGTCTACACATGCTCTTGCTGCAAGGCTTTGTTTTGTGGCCACTGCAATAATTAAACCCACCATCACATGTTGTGGTCAGCATTGCCTTTTTAAGTGAATGGAGCCATGCCACAACCACTTCTCAGCTGCCTGCAATGAACATGGTTGTGGTGCGGTAATGTGGGCTTTTAGGGATTAAAACAGACAATAAGGAGGCAACAGAATGCAGCTTCTCTGCCTGTCTAATGCCCTCTGAAGAGATATCTACTGTGGATTGTGGATCTTCAGAGGGCTAATGCTAGTGTAAACTAGCCCTTCGTGAATTGCCAGCTTTAGTCAGCGGTGATAAACACCAGGTGAGAAGCTTTCCGTGCCTTTCCGCGCCTTGACACAATTTCACACATCATGGGGCATCATAAAAGCAAATAGGCTGCTCACTTTGCAAAGGAAATTTCTCTTACCCTAGTAAATTAAGTGGAGCTTTCTTGACTTTATTCAAACATGTGCAAGCAACAAAGATATACATTTTTAATTTCCCTTGAATGTGATTGGGTATCCTTTGCAAAATGAATTTCCACCACATTCACATGCGCTCGCGACCCGGTCCGAACCTCCGTGACCGTGCCCGCGGGAACCGCAGACCCGATCGCCGCCGATGTCCCGCGATCAGTCTCAGGAGCTGAAGAATGGGGAGAGGTCAGTGTAAACACACCTTCCCCGATCTTCATTGTCGCAATATCAGTGATCGTCTGTTCCCTGATATAGGGAAAGACGATAACTGATGTCACACTTCCAGCCCCACCCCCTACAGTTAGAAACACATATGAGGTCACACTTAACCCCTTCAGCGCCCCCTAGTGGTAACTCCTAAACTGCAGTTGTAATTTTCACAGTAATCAGTGCATTTTTCTAGCACTTTTCGCTGTGAAAATGACAATGGAAAAAAAATGTTTGTTTATATATTTTTTGGGGATATTTATTATAGCAAAAAGTAAAAAATATAGAATTTTTTCAAAATTGTTGCTCTATTTTTGTCTATAGCGCAAAAAATAAAAACTGCAGAGGTAATCAAATACCACCAAAAGAAAGCTTTATTTGTGGGGAAAAAAAGGACGCCAATTTTCTTTGGGAGCCATGTCGCATGACCGTGCAATTGTCAGTTAAAGTGGCTCAGTGCCGAATCGCAAAAAAGGTGCAAGGTCCTTAACCTGCATAATGGTCCGGGTCTTAAGTGGTTAAAAAAAAATACTGCTTTTACACTCATAAATGTGCATAAACGCACATAAACTGGGTGTCTAGGAGCGTTAAAAATTTCCAGGTGCACATTAAAAAATGAGTAGAGAGTGATGTTTTTCTGCAAGATGTTCTGGCATGATTTTCTGCTCCTAGTGTGCATGGATACTTACTTGGATCTTGTGTCATTTGTGTTCTGGCTTCAGAATAGTAATTCAGTGGTTCTGCATGAAACCTGTGTGCAGGTACTTATTATATTATTATATTATTATTATAATATTATATTATATTATTATATTATATATAAGATCAGTCAATGTTGCTGTTAGAATTAAGTTCACCTGCTGGTGGCACTATCCTGCTCTGGGCTGTTTTCTGCAGTTCCAGTGTCCACCAGCAGGTGTCTACCAAAAGCCAGCAGGTTCTAAACAGCCACACCTGGCTTCAGCTGCCAGGTGGATATTTAAGGCTTCCCCTTCCTTTCCCCAGCGCGGAACTATCCTGTCTGATTGCCTCGTTACTACCATGTTTCCCCGAAAATAAGCCTGGGTCTTATATTAATTTTGGCAACCTAAAACACACTAGGGCTTATTTTTGGGGGATGTCTTTTTACGGTATGTTCAATGATCTTAAAGTGGTTGTAATGCAAAAAAAAATAATTTTCCTTTAAAGCATAATAGAATGCATAGTGCTTCTGCTGTGTTAATTATCCATCTCCTGTGTCCCCTGTCTTCTCCCCCTCCCCCTCCCTATCAGATCAGGACCTAAAATCCATCCTTAAAGAATTATACAATTAGATTTAAAGGAATTGTGCCGATGTGGGGTGCAGTGTGTCTCCCTTTGTAAGGTAAATACCTTTCATGCAGCTGACCTGGCGGTCGCATGGTCTATCTGGGGTTTTCTTCTTTGCTCCGGGATCCCCGCTCTGCTCCGTGCACTTGAATGGAAGGCTGCAGGCGTCGGGTGGGAGGAAAGCGGAGGAGGGGGGAGCCTGTATCCACTGGCATCTGTCTGCTCCAAAGTAAAGGGGCTAATGAAATGAAAACCACAGGATATACACCAGCCAGCAGCTCCTTGTAGAGATTTGAATTCCCTTAAGGCCTCGTACACACGAGGGGATATGTCCGCTGAAAACGGTCCGATGGACCGTTTCAGCAGACATCTCCGCTCGTGTGTATGGGCTAGCGGACAGATTTCTCCACCCGGCAGATTTCAAAGCAAGCTTCGAAATCTATCCGGTGGGAATCTGTCCGCCCGACATGTCTGCTGGTTAGTACACTTACCAGCAGACATGTCGTCCCGCACCGCCGCCGCGCCGCCGCCGAATGGATTCGGCGCATGCGCGGAAGTGTTTTACTTCCTGGTGCGGTGACGTAGCGGTGACGTGGCGGCGTCAACGTCACCGCCGCGTCACCGCGCCGTCCGGCAGCGGGGAATTTGATCCGATGGTGTGTACACGCCATCGGATCAAACTCCCGATCGGACATATCCGATGGAAATGGTCCACGGACCGTTTTCATCGGATATGTCCGATCGTGTGTACGAGGCCTAAGAATAAGTGTAGGTAAAAACAACAATACTTTATTAAATATTCACTTACATCTAAAAACCTTGCAAGCTGCATGTGGAGGTGCTGTAGTATCATGTGCGATATCTCAGGATGGTCAACAGGGTGGACTACGTCCAAACCCACTCGGGTGACAACCCGGACTGACGGCATCAACAAGCTCCGAGATAAACTACCGAAGGACCGTGGATGGACACGGCAGGCTAAGCAATAGTGTTGCTCACGAATATTCGCACTGCGAATATTCGTTACGAATATTGCATATTCGAGTATTCGCGAATAACTCGAATATCGCGGTGAATATTCGCTATTGTGAATATTCGTATTTTTTCAAATTTATTTTTAAAACAGATCACATCCTAGTGATCTTCATCGATGTCTAAAATCATTGCTGGTATGATTAGAGACCCTGGGGCGATCCTTTTATGTTGCCGAATATTCGCAATGCGAATATTCGTATTACGAATATTCGCGAATACTTTCTCTGCCCTTCTTTTGCATCAGAGCCAATCAGAGTTCTCCTACCACAGTTGCGATCTTAGAGCTTAGCATTGTGCTTCCTATAGTGCTTTCAGTTCTGAGTTTCCTGCTTCTAAAACCAAATGCTTTTTTCAAAGCAAAAGACCCAACAGCTTTTTTTTTTAAAGCAAAAGACCCAACAGCTTTTCTAAAAGCTCAGATTTGTGTTGTTTTGTGCAGGTTAGTGTAGCTTAGTGTTAGATAGATTTCTGTGTAGTTAGTGTAAGTGTACATTTCTTTAAGGTAGCTTAGTTTGGTGTGTGTTTAGTCTCTGTGTTTTGTGTATAAAAAAAAAAATAGCTTTAGTTTAGTCATATAAGTTTGTGTAAGTAGAGTTAGTGTTTAGTGCATATTAGTTTAGTAATCCAGGAAATGATCTCCATTTTCGCGTGTTGTTCGCACGCATGCGCATGCGCGGATGAGAATTTCGCAATCAATTTCGCAATTTTTTTTTTTTGATAAAATATCACGAATATTCGATATTAACGAATATTTCAAGAATATTCTTCTATATATTTGTGAAATATCGCAAAATCGAATATGGCGTATTCCACTCAACACTACTAAGCAACTGCTCACATGAATAGACAGGGAAACGGCAGCGTCACAGGCTCTCACTCGCCTCTCAAACTACAAAAAGACTGTATACACAAACTAGGGAGGGGGGGCTGCAATGCATTTCCGAGGCCCTGCCATTCCTCTGTCTATTCAGACAGTGGGTCCTGGCTTGCGTGAGCGGTTGCTCAGGTTAGCATGTCCATCCGTGGTCCTTTGGTGTTACCTGGTGGTGCAAACACTACAAATTGTGACTGCAGGGACTCTGGTGGAGCAAGTGAATCATGGATCATTTGTTTCCTTTGGACTTTCTTGTTTCACATATATTTTCCTTTTTAGCCCTTGTGAATGGGCTCTTATGGGCATATGATATTTGGTGTGATATCTTTATACACATTTTTTCACCTCATAATTTGATGTTATTATATTAATTTATTTTTGTACTTTCACAATATTGAGTTCATTTTTTTTTTTAGCGTGGCTTCATTAATGTATCACAATTCTTGTATTTAATGTCACAGATTGTTTAAGCTGCTTATTCGTAATTTATGTTTTATACTATATGATTTTTGATTCATTACATTTTACCCTTGCACAGTTTTTTCTTTCTTTATTTCCAGTGTGGTTAATTGTACAGGGAGTTGGAAGAAATCTTCCTAATGTGGGATTAGCCATATGGCAACTAGACAGAACAAACCGTGTAATGGTAATGTAGGCTTCATGTAAAGTAAATAAAGTAAACCTTTCATAAACTTTTTTATACACACACACACACATATATATATATATATATATATATATATATATATATATAGATTATGCCTTAGGCAAAATAAGTAACTTGTTCAATGTTAAAATGCTACTTTTATTCCTACTAGATAACAAATACAGACTTAACAAAAAAGTTGTTGTTGATGTTAAGAAAAATTGTTCTTTGCTAGTACACAGGAGCTCTCTGGGTTCATGACCTTAATAAATCAGCGAAGCTGCTGCAGTTTGCTATTTAGATCTTTACCTATTCCTTTGCAATGGATGACTTCAGAGTGGCTGTGATGAAGTGTCACTCTAGAGAGTAATATGATTCAGCCTCAAACTGGCAAAAGCCGTATGAGCACTCTACCATTCTCATGACCTTGTCTAGGCGGTATTCTCTCACCATAACTAATGTCACAAAGAAACTCGACTTAAAGGTCATTGCAGTTGAAAGCCATTGCAGTCAAATCATGTTTCTTAGACAAGTATGATGAGAAAAGGACAAGTCTGGAACACCTGCTGCTATAGTTCTGACGTCTACCATTATCGGTGAGCCAACCGAAATATAAAGATACTTTCTAGGTTATGTTTCAACATTTACCATTTACACGTAACTTACCATTTATGATCTGTAGCTTGGTGACCTTTGGTATTATCATGCAGTAATACAAATTTCTTATCTTCTATACAGTAGTTGTTAATTGTTGCTGATTTTGTTTGTATTTTTTATAAATGTTATATATATATATATATATATATATATAAATATATATATATATATATATATATATATATATATACTTATTTCCTATACAGGTTCTACCTTGTGCTTTATAGTGCTACAAAGTGTACCTAAACCCAAATTCCAAAATGTAATCAATTGCAGATTGCTAGTTCGTGGTGTGGTAGCTGTATTCATTTTATTTTCTATTTTCCGTTTAGGCTTTATTCACATGGGTGTACCTATCTGTACACCTGTGCAAAGGTCCATCTGTGCCCATGCTGGATGTATAGGTGTTCCATGCATGCATGCTTACAGACAGCCTCATTCATTCTACTGTCAGACGTTTTGGAATATATGTGTGTGTGTGTTTGGGGACCTGGCTGTTGAATTGGGAATGATTGGGGACATGCACCCACATGGCTGTTGAATTGGGGACATTTGGGGACATGCACCTACTTGACTGTAGAATGGGACCAGCGGCTGTATGCACAGTGTTCCAGTAGACATAAATCGGACTGCTTGCATGCTGATGCAGGAAAAACAGGTGCACCTCGTGCGGGTGAAAACAGCCCTACGCACAGGTTTATGAATAGGTATACCCATGTGAATGAGGCATTGTGTTCATCTGATTATACTGCTAGATGCAATATGAAATTGAAAACATGAGGCATGTATAGATTAATGCTACAGCAAGTGCTCTACTTACAAACAAGTTCCATTACCAGGAGCTTGTTCGCAAGTCCAACTTGTTCTTAAGTCCAAAAAAGATCACTGCTTGTAGAGAAAGGCTGACAGCACTGATCAGTGTGTTCTAGCGGGTGGTGTCCCCCTGTAAGAACACAATAGCCAGCTGGGGAGATCACTGCACCAACATTGCTTATGTTGGTAAGGCGAAATTGTCAGGTTTTTTTTCATTCACAAACCCAGCCCAGTTTATATGTAGGGGACTTAGACCCCTTTCACACTGGGTCGGTTTGCAGGCACTATAATGCTAAAAATAGCCCCTGCAAACCGACTTGAAACAGCCGCTGCTGTCTCTCCAGTGTGAAAGCCCCAAGGGCTGGATGGTAAAATAAGTCCTGCTAGCAGCATCTTTGGAGTGGTGAATGAGCTGTGTGTATACCGCTCCACCACAGCTCCTGCTTATTGAAATGGGGCACCGCGGCTAAGACAGACCCAATAGATATACAATCCAGACATGTGGGTACAGTGAAATGAAAAGTGAGCTTATAATATCAAAAATGTCCGGATGTGTACAGAATAAACATGTCATAAGGCAAGATATATGTAAGGAATCAGACGCTTCTAACACATCATGGTTCTGCTGGTAAAAATGTCTTACATATATGGTGGCAAAAGTCAAAAGGGGAGATCATTTTACACAATGCTGTAATAGCAAGGACTAAAGTTGTGGAAACATAATGGATTGGGATGAGGCTCTGTGTTATAATCAGAAGAATCTCATCTCTGCCAGATGGATCCAAATTTGGGTAGGGTATCATATATAACAGCTGTAATGCTGCGTACACACGGCAGAGAAACTCGACGGGCGGAACACATCGTTCCGCTCGTCGAGGTTCTCTGCCGGCCGTCAGATTCGGCGACCCGCCCGTCGGTAAAGGCAACCAGCCATTCATCCTGACGGGTCGTCGAGCAAATAGAGAACCTGTTCTCTATTTGCTCGACGGGTTTCCCGACGGGCGGGGCTCGCCGAGAGCTACACACGGCCGAGGTTCTCGGCAGAATGAGGCTCCCAGCGAGTTCTCGCTGGTTTCTGCCGAGAACCTCGGCCGTGTGTACGGGGCTTAAGGTGTTCCATCCTTCGAATATTAGCAATTGTTGATAAGAATTGTGCAAAGGTGGGAGGGGAGGTATCTCTCCACTGTTGAGGTATAACTCATTTAGCTGCCAACAAAATAAAGGCCATCAGTTTGCGTATTTTTTTGGATACTCTTGGAAGAGGTAGACCTAGCAAAAGGTATAATGGTTGAAAGGGGACAGAAGTCTCCAGGATCCTCTCCAGGGGGGCATGAACCTGTGACCAGAAGGGAATTATTACTGAACATTCCCAGAATATATGAAGATGGGTGCCAACCGAGGAACCACATCTCCAACAGTGGTTGTGTGTAGTTAATTTCCTTGCTGCTAGGAATTTGATGTTTTTTAACCCTTTCTCGGCCGCTAGCAGGGGTAAAACTGCCCGCTAGTGGCCGAATAGCGACATGAAATTGACGGTAAAGCGCCGCTAAAAATAGTGGCGCTTTACCGCCGACATCACCCCCTTCCCAGTGTGAAAGGGGCCTTATTGTATTACACTAATCAATGTTCGTACTATAGACTGCTGAGGTCTGAGGGCCACATATCATATAGCAAAGAGCCACATGCTGCCCTTGGGCTGTAGGTTGGGCACCAGGGGTCTCATTGGTTGAAGTAGGTCACTCTTGTACTTTTTTGTTTCCTCCTGGTTAGCAGAAACCACTTGTTTTTCTATTGAACAGATATGAACAAAACTGCATTGATGCATTTAACAAATGGAAATATTTTAGAGCCTGTGGAAGTGTTATACATTTTTATTCCTAAAATATATTTATTTGTAAATCAAGTATATGCAGGAGGTGAATATTTTAAGTCAATTTCATTGCAAGTCAGATTGTGTTTACAATACCATGTCTTCATCTTAAAGATGAATAACTCATGACTTATTGTCCCAGAAGGCTAAGTAATTTCCTCGCCTGACATTTCCAAGAAGCCCATCTGCTCACGAGATCTAATATTGTAAGTCTCCATCTGAAATAAGTATAGACCTAAATGGTAAGAAGTAGTGAGAATTTACAGATTATTCCTTGTGTCAAAATGTATTATGATATCTGGAAAAAAAAAAGATAACTACATTCCCATTATCTTCATAGCATAAGTCTTAGGGGCTTATGTAGTCAGGTTCTTGGAATTTCAGAACCAAATAAGAAATTATAATAGCAAAGCAAGCTATATATCTCAATGAAGATCAGACTTATGGAATGAATCAATCTTTATTTGGTGGGGTTTGGTGACAAAATAAATGTACATTGATAGATTGATTTCATGTTCGAGGTTTAATGGCCCATATTCTGTGCAACAATACACAATGTTACCTGTGCTTCATATGATGTTTACATTTTTTGTGAAGATGGGACACAGAGACCGTTTTAAAGCTAGATTTAAAAGATATAAATTATTGCAGTTATTTAAAGTTCAATTTCAGAAAACGTAAAAGCTATCGCTTGCTGTGGGGGTCCACCTGCAATGTAAGAGTTAATTGCTCATTTAGATCTAGGGCATCCAACTGTGGTGAAACTACAAATCCCATCCTGCCTTTAGGAGTCATGCCTGTGATTATCAGGGTCTTGCAATGTCTCATGGGACTTGTAGTTTCAAAAGAGCTGGAGGGCCAAGGTTGCCTACCCCCAGTCTAGGGGATCTGCAGTATCTTCTCCCTTATTCTTCAGATCCCCAAGGTCCTGACATCATTAGTGTGATGATGCTGAGAGAGACAGTTGTCGGAAGGTGGGGGAGCGTCATCTGCTGAGGGGAACAGAGGATCGATAATTTTTGACTTTTCCCTGATTTTGGCTTTAACCAATAATACAGCATTCTATGCATTGTTTTTTGTTTTGTTTTTTCATGCAAGCAGTGTATGTATCGGAATTTGGCTTGATATTAGCCTGTTGCATGCAGAGTTCAGTAAAAGAGAGCAGTACCAGAAGTCAAACAGTTATGCTGCAGCAGAAAGAGCATGTTGATAGATGAAGAGAGAAGAGTGACAGTGAGATGAGCCTCTCTTTTCACTGTTTAGCCACAGGGTGGTGATGGGGAGGAGACCTTTAATTGTTACTGAACTGCAGAAAATTAAACTCAAGCTCCCTGCCTGACATATTGGGTTGCGACTAGTAAACCTCAGGTGTGGATAGACAAAAATCTAAACCCTTAGGTATGGAAAATAGGTCATATATACTGTATGTGTTTCATCTGTTTAGAACTGTTTGCCTGCAGTTTGTGCAGGTGTCAGGATAAACCTGTATAGTAAGAAATAGTGTTAACATAGTACAGTTTTTGGATTTGACTGGTTTACTTTAAAGCAGGGGTCTCCAAACTGTGGCCTGAGGGCCAGGTGTGGCCCTTTGCTAGCCTTTATTCAGCCCTCCAGGCTTTATTCCTCCCACTGACATGAGGCACTATTCCTCCCACTGACTCCAACAAGGTGGCACTTTTTTTTCCACTTATACCAATGATGAGATACAATTACTCCTATTAATAGGGACCCTACTCCTTATCCTACTGGTCGCAAACTATGAGGCCATATTTATTCTCACCAATGCTGGGCCTGGGGCTTTTTCTGCCCCCGCTGGCCACAATCCGGCCCTCCTAAAGGCTGAAAAACATTAAACTGGCAATTTGTTTGAAAAGTTTGGAGACCCCTACTTTAAAGGGACAATGTTGCTAATTAAATATAAATCCAAATAATGGGTTGAGACAAAGGACCTGACCATGTGAGTGGCCTGTGGTATGAACCCCCCATTGGGTATTTTCTGCTTCCCCAGATCACCCTAAGTATTCTACTGGTGTATGGCTGACCCTCTAATATCCATTAGCTGGGAGCCCTTACTACATGCAAGGTTGAACTCTTCTCGTCAGGCCCAGAATATTACAATCTGGTCACACTGTAGGCTAAGTTATGCGTTGCACATTTTTTTGGCTATAGAATTCTATGTATTTTCCAGTTTTGACAGGACTAAGATGTTGGGTAAATATCCCGTCGATAGCTTTTAATGTATTTATTTTTGCTGGTTACCATTGTCACCTGAAATGAAAGTAATGAAAATCCAAAAGTTTGTATTGTCACCAGAATAGAAACAGAAAGGAAATCTTTTAAAGAGGACATTTCATTCTGATGAATTTTTTTTTCTCACTACTAAAAAATAGCTTTGCAAAAGAGAAAAAGGCTTATGAATATTCAACCATGAGGCCGCGTACACACGATCCTTCAAAACCGATGAAAACTGACTGAAGTTCCGTTTTATCGGTCCAAACCGATCGTGTGTAGGCCCCATCAGTCAGTTATCCTTTGGTCAAAAAAAATAGAACTTGCTTTAAAATTTAACCGATGGACACCTAACCGATAGGTCAAAACCGACCGTTAGTATGCAAAAGCATCAGTTAAAATGCTGCGCATGCTCAGAATCAAGTCGACGCATGCTTGGAAGCATTGAACTTCTTTTTTTTTCAGCACGTCGTTGTGTTTTACGTCACCGCATTCTGACACGATTAGTTTTTTAACCGATGGTGCGTAGGCACATCAGACCATCAGTCAGCTTCATCGAATAACCAATGAAAACGGTCCTTCGGACCGTTCTCATCGGATGGACTGATCGTGTGTATGCGGCCTAAGAGTTAACCACCCTGGCAGTATGATTATGTCAGATTTTTGCAACTCAAAGCAGTATGATTGTTTTGCATATAAATTTGGCATTTTATAGTGTAGGCCTGTAATTCTTAGTAATAACACACTTAAATCTGTCCAAACAAGAGTCTAGTAGAAATCCTGTGTATGATAAAGTTTGAAACACTAAATCATAAATTATAATATAATTATTAACTATAAATAATTATAAAAAATAATAACCCAATAATTATAAAATTAATTTCCACATGATTCACTTTCGCTCAATTCTGCAAGTCTTCTAATTTACTATCGCTGTTTTCTAGCTGATCTAAAATCACTTTTCACATAAAGGGACACTTTTTGGTTCCCATGGATTATCTTAAGTTTTCAGATAGAAAGAATAGTATATATAATATACAACTGCATGCAGGGCACTGGACAAAGCACTAGGGACAAAAGGGAGGTGAAATGATTTCATACAGTAATGTAATCTGTAAGATTACAGTGTACTGTATGCGCTATCTTTTGTGTACTTTTTGTTTTTGTGTACAAGCTCCATCCCCGTGCGTTGCAACGCTCATGGGGAACAGAGCATTGCACACACAGGCATTGGGTGGAGGACACAGCCCGCATACACAGCGGGGGGACATCGAAGGATCCTGGGGACAAGGTAAGTATACTGCACCAGGATCCTGCAATGCAGTCCCGAGTGTGGCTTGGGGCTACCGCTAATGGTAATGAAATTTAACTCTGAGCCACACTCAGGAAAATCACCAGGGAGGTTAAAGAACGTTAAACAAATAAAGGTAATAGCTTAACACCAATGAGCAACAGATAACCTAAGCTATACAATGTCTCTGCAATATGTATCAATTCTGTATATAATATTGCTCAGTTATATATAAAAAAAAAAAAATTAAAAAGACGAATGTTTCTTCTAAACAGAATGCTGGAGGTCAGTTTTAGAGAGAATAAGACCCCTATATGAGGCCAAACTTCCTCAGCATGTTTAACCACTTGAGCCCCGGGCCATTGTCAATTGACGGCCACAACTTGTCAGGGGAGAGAGGAGACCGATCTGTGTCCCTTGTACATAGAGACACAATCGGTCACCTCCCCCAGTCACCCCCCTCCCCCCACAGTTAGAACACAATACAGGTACACATTTAACCCCTTCCTCACCCCTAGTGTTAACCCCTTCAATGCCAGTGACATTTATACAGTAATTAGTTCATATTTATAGCGCTGATCGCTGTATAAATGTGAATGGCGCCAAAAATGTGTCAAAAGTGTCCCATGTGTCCGCCATAATGTCGTAGTCCCAATAAAAAAATCACAGATCACTGCTATTACTAGTAAAAAAAAAAATAACAAATAATAATAATTCTGTCCCATATTTTGTAAGCGCTTATTGCGTTTTTTTTTTTTTTTAATCAAAAATATGTAGAAGAATACGTATCGACCTAAACTGAGATTTTTTAAAAAAAATAAAAAATTTGGCTATTTATTATAGCAACAAGTAAAACATATTGTTTTTTTGTTTATAGCGCAAAAATTAAAAACCGCAGAGGTGATCAAATACCACCAAAAGAAAGCTCTATTTGTGGGGGAAAAAAATACGTCAATTTTGTTTGGGAGCCACGTCGCATGACCGCGCAATTGTCAGTTAAAGCGACGCAGTGCCCGGAAGCTGAAATTTCGCCTGGGCAGGAGGGGGGTGTATGTGCCCAGTAAGCAAGTGGTTAAGTTGGGTAGGTCTTTGAGCTCCCATATACCAGAAGCAGGTTTCCTTTTGGTACTTCATGTATCAGTCATATGGATGTTATTGTGGCTGACACAACATGACTCCTACTGTTGCTAAATTACCTTAAACTACTGACTCTAAATGACCTACCTGTACTTATGACAAAGCTTCCAAACTGCACACTGAGAATGCTTTCTTACTGGTATCTGCATATAGGTTTGGATTTCCTCTGGAGTTGCATGGGAGAGCCTCTATTCTAATATTATATTATTTAAATCCTGACTATATTAAAAAAAAATTAGATCTTGATAGCTCTCAACTATAGTGAGCACACCCCTTACATTTTTGTAAATATTTTATTATATCTTTCAAGTGACAACACTGAAGAAATGACACTTTGCTACAATGTAGTGGGTGTATAGCTTGTATAACAGTGTCAATTTTCTGTCCCTTCAAAATAACTTGACACACAGCCACTAATGTCTAAACCTCTGGCAACAAAAGTGAGTACTTGCCTATGCAGAGCAAGTCAACATGTTCACTTTAACTCAGCTCTCCCCAGAAGCCCATACTCTATTTACCTTCCTTGCACTCCCCTGCTGCTCCATTCAGCTGTGGCAGCAAAGTAAAAGTTTTGTGTAAGCTATAATTCTCTGCAGTTGTAGCATACGCACAGTTACGGACACCTTATGTGAAAATGAATAGGCACAGTGTTACCACATGCGGTGAGTCACATGGTCCCTCAGCTTCCAGAAGGTGAATGGGGCAACAGAAGCATTAAAAAATGAGAATTCAGGCATACCCCGCTTTTAAGTAAACAATGGAGTTTATTTACTATCATTGGAGAGTCCAAAATCAGGCTCACTTATGCATAGATATCAATGAGCTTCCATTTTTTTTTTTTTTTTTTTTACCAGACTTAAAGGAGTTGTAAAGGATTTTTTTTTTTTTTTGCCTAAAATTAATGTCTGCAAGGTAGACAGACAGAATAGTGTACTGATTCTGTTAAAAAATGAGTAAATACCTAATAAATTCCTTCATCTATATCACCTCCGGCATTCTAGTTTCTGTTCTCTCATTTACTTCCTGGTTTGCATCACTCGTTCATGTAAGAACTACATTTCACAGTATGAATTGCGGCACGCCCAATAATTCACACCTCCTTGAAGTCTCTAACACGTAGAGAGCGTCCTTCCACACAGATGTAGTTCCCAGGAGGGGGCGAGCACGTTACTTACCACCGCAGTAAAGCCTCCGTTCACGGTGGTCAGTAAAATCAGACAAGCAGGAAGTGAACAGAACAGAGAAGAAATAGAGCAACTTCTGAGCAAAAACGAACAATGAGGAAGTGAAAAGAGGAATGTCTGCAGGTAAAGGATGCTTATTATGAAAAAAAAAATCCTTTACAACCCCTTTAACAACTTGCTTACTGGGCACATATACCCCCCTCCTGCCCAGGTGACATTTCAGCTTCCAGCACTGCGTCGCTTTAACTGACAATTGCACGGTCGTGCGACGTGGCTCCCAAACAAAATTGACATCCTTTTTTCCCACAAGTAGAGCTTTCTTTTGGTGGTATTTGATCGCCTGCGGTTTTTATTTTTTGCGCTATAAACAAAAACGAGCGACAATTTTGAAAAAAAGATACAATATTTTTTACTTGTTGCTATAATAAATATCCCAATAAAAAAAATAATTTCTCAGTTTAGGCCTATACGTATTCGTCTACATATTTTTGGTAAAAAAAAAATCGCAATAAGCGACTGGGTTGCGCAAAAGTTATAGCGCCTACAAAATAGGGGACAGAATTATTATTTTTTATTATTTTTTTTTTTACTAGAAATGGTGGCGATCTGAGATTTTTATTGGGACTGCGACGTTATTGCGGACACATCGGACACTCTTGACACATTTTTGGCGCCATTCACATTTATACTGCGATCAGTGCTATAAATATGCACTAATTACTGTATAAATGTGACTGGCATTGAAGGGGTTAACACTAGGGGGTGGGGAAGGGGTTAAATGTATTCCCTGCATAGTGTTCTAACTGTAGGTGGAGGGGGGTGACTGGGGGAGGTGACCGATCTGTGTCCCTATGTACAAGGGACACAGATCGGTCTCCTCTCCAGAGACACTATGCTGTCTCTGTGTGAGCTGTTTACATATGAGATCATCTCCCATTGGCCGCACAGATCGCATTGCAAACGGCCACTCTGATTGGCCGTTTGCGGCAATCTGTAATTGGCTGTGTCCAAGGGACACGGCCAACACAGAGTTTCCCAGCTGCACGCTCTGGAGCGCGCGCGGGGAACGCCCAAAGGGGCGGATGTCAATTGACGTCCAGTTGGATTTTCAGATCCGCGCTGTACCGTCATTTGGCTATAGCGCGGACCTCAATTAGTTAATTGAACAAGCTGGGGTTAGAAGCTGATTGGTTTCTATGAAGAAGTGAGCCTGATTTCGCACTCTCCAGCAAGAGTAAATAAACCCCATTGTGTACGTTAAAGTGGGGTATGCCTGTATATGCTAGGGAGTTGATTTAAACCTATACAACGCTGCCAATGAAAACTACCGAAAGGTTATTTAGTCTAGATTGGAGTTAGTTAATTACAGTTTATACCTCTAGGAATGTCAGTTATGTGTGATAAAGCATTATAGAGATTCCAGGTTACTCCTTTGTGTGCATGGAACTGCTAAAGAAAATAAAGCAAGAGTGACTTCCTCATTTATTTCTCAATGTAGCCCTCTTTTACATGTAATGAAAGTAGCAATAATCACATAAAGCAGTCTTAATTAAGATCAGCATCTTGACTGTAATTTCATCATGAAGAGATGTGTGATTATTAGGTCAATATTCTTCACATATGCCATCGGGAATCTAGGTAAAGTGAGACATTCTCTATTGCAAATGATTTATTCTTATGCAATGCGGTTGTATTATCTTTGTCAAGTCCAGTGGAGAAAATCAAATAGCTGTGGGCTGTATTGTATTACATTAACGTGAAGAGGTGTAAATTGGTTTCAGTTGAATGATCAAATGAATAATTTGATATAAACAAAAAAAAATCATCCATTCTTGGTAGGATGATAAGATGTGAGTGTTTCACAAACAAAGCTGCACCACTTTTTAATTAGTGGTTTCAAATTAGAAGGTGACAAAGAAATAAGCAACATGGAGACATTTCTTTGAAATTCTAATCAGGCTGACTAGTCATAGTAATCAATTAAGTATGTAAGCTCATCTTTGCTTTGATAATTGTTTAATTTGAAGCTCTTTACTGGGAATGTAAAATGGGTTCATGCCACTTTACAAGCATAAAAAAGGCATTTGAGGCATTTAAAACTGCAAGGGAATTGACACCTGATTAGTCTTGCAAAATCTCTTGTTTTTTTTTTTTTTTTTTTTTTTTTTTGGGGGGGGGGGTTTGTTTTAAAGAATGGGTTTAAAAAGTGCATTTTTTAACATACTGCAGTCTTCTGAAGCAATCAACTGCCAATTTGGGGACAGTTTAAATGGCATGAAAGCAGCAAGCAAGAAATCTAATAGGTCATGTGATCTATCATCAACTGCCACTTGTAATGGGTCACATAATCTGTCATCACTTTAATGATTCATGTGAATTGCCATCAACTGTCACATGTAATGGGTCACATGATTTATCATCAAGTGACACTATTAATGGTTATTATGATCTATCATTAGCTAAAATGAGTAATAGGTCAAGTCTTTTGTCATCAAATGACACTTTTTATGGGTCGTGTAATATTTTATCAACTGACACTAAGCCTCTCCTGCATTTAGGTTATTTTTTTTAAACTATCTGGGAAGTATAAAAAAAGTGTTATGCTTTCTAGATTAAGATGTACTTGCCTTTAACTAAGTCTACTTTCTTTTATGTGCATTTAGATTCTTTTGACATGTGCTTTGACGTGTTCCAAGTATCTAACCTGCAGAATTTTATGTTCGCTAAAATGAGCTAAACTCAATTCACCTAAATGTAGATAAACACACAGTGTGATTTATACCATTTAACACAATTTGGTATGCATTTAGATATGTCCTATATGTGCACATAAAAAGGTTTATCAATGCCAGTGTAAATGAGGCCTTAGTTTAGTTATTGTATTTTTATCAATGTGGCACATGTGTTCCACAGCTACTGAGAACAAATAAATGATCAAATCAAAATGTACCAACCTGCTAAATTAACCACTTAAGGACCACCTTCTGCACATATACGTCGGCAGAATGGCACGGCTGGGCACAAGTGCCCAGTTGTGGGTCGCGGGTGTGCGCCTGCAGCCCGGTCCAAAGATCCGTGACCACAGGACCAGCGGACCCAATCGCTGCTGGACTCTCGCGAACGGTCCCCAGAGCTGAAGGACGAGGAGAGCTGTGTGTAAACACAGCTTCCCCGTTCTTCACTGTGGCGCTGTCATTGATCGTGTGTTCCCTGATATAGGGAAACACAATCAATGACATCACACGTGCAGCCATGCCCCCTACAGTTAGAAACACATATGAGGTCACACTTAACCCCTTCAGCGCCCCCTAGTGGTTAACTCTTATTCT
Source organism: Rana kukunoris (assembly GCA_029574335.1). Taxonomy (NCBI): domain Eukaryota; kingdom Metazoa; phylum Chordata; class Amphibia; order Anura; family Ranidae; genus Rana; species Rana kukunoris. The sequence continues at coordinate 437,170,737 of CM056053.1, read as the reverse complement.
GCAATTTTAATTTTACAGTAAACAATGCATTTATATAGAATGTTTTGCTGTAAACATGTCAATTTTGGATTTGAGTTTAACCACTTAAGGACCGCCTCCTGCACATTTACGAATGGCACGGCTGGGCACATGCACGTACAGCCGTGAGTACTAGCGGTGCGCGCCCGTGACCCGGTTCCGAAGCTCCGGGACCGGGACCGTGGACCTGATCACCGCTGGAGTCCTACGAAGAACGGGGAGAGCCGTGTGTAAACACATGTTAGGTCACACATAACCCCTACAGCGCCCCCTGTGGTTAACTCCCAAACGGCAAATGTCATTTTCACAATAAACAATGCATTTTAAATGCATTTCTTGCTGTGAAAATGACAATGGTCCCAAAAATGTGTCAAAATTGTCTGATGTGTCCGCCATAATGTCGCAGTCATGAAAAGAAACCTGATCACCGCCATTAGTAGTAAAAAAATAAAACTATCCCCTATTTTGTAAACACTCTAAATTTTGCGCAAACCAATTGATAAACGCTTATTGCAATTTTTTTTACCAAAAATAGGTAGAAGAATACGTATCGGCCTAAACTGAGGAAACAAAAATTGTTGTTTTATATATTTTTGGGGTATATTTATTATAGCAAAAAAAATATTGAATGTTTTTCAAAATTGTCGCTCTATTTTTGTTTATAGTGCAAAAAATTAAAACCGCATTGGTGATCAGATACCACCAAAAGAAAGCACTATTTGTGGGGAAAAAAGGACGCCAATTTTGTTTGGCAGCCACGTCGCATGACCGCGCAATTGTCAGTTAAAGTGACGCAGTGCCGAATTGCAAAAACTGGCTAGGTCCTTTACCTGCATTTTGGTCCGGGTCTTAAGTGGTTAAACTAAATAAGCAAGTATTTTTTTCAATGTGTTTTCATGCCAAAACTTAATTAACTTTTTTTATGATTAATCAAACCATGTATTCTATACTAGTGTATTATGTTGGGAGGCTGTAGGTTTGGCATATCCCCAAGTGGATTACAAATTCCTTAGCCATTACACACTACATTCTTACATGATGGATTATCCAGATTATCCATACTAAGGACTAGAGAAATATCTGGGGAGTCCAGCTGTGTGACACATTTGTTATGGCCTTCTGGAAGAAATATTTACATTGATGTGTCAGAGATTTGTAAGAATCTGGCATACCATTAAATTCATGCAGCCCACCAAAATTATAAATTCCATTTTTGATGGAGCCTTCAGCTCTAAATAAAAATGCATTGGGCCAGATTCAGGTAGATGGGCGCTTCTTTACTTTGGAGTAACATTTCTCATTTACGTTACTCCGCCGACAGTTTCGGCGCAAGTACTGTTATTCACATAGCACTTGCGCGTAAACTTGCGCCAGAGTAACGATAATGCGCTGGCGTAACCCGACGCAAGTGGAAGTGGGTGTGATCATATGTAAATGATGGGCGGAGCCCAGCGCAGAGGCTTACGTTCAGCGCATCATCCACGGAGCATGCGCAGTAAGTGAGGCTTCACTCGCCCCCTTGTGCGCATGCTCACAACTTCCGTCGGCACAACTTCACGGGAAACGTCAGCGCAATGCGTTCCGTTGGGCGTTTAAATGCGCCCGTAGATGTGCCATTCCGGCACTAAAGTATATCCTGTTCCCCCTCCCCGCAGTGAAGTTACTTTTGTTCTGAGATGGCTGCTCCCGTTCCCCGCAAACACACAGGAGAAAGCTGAACTCTAAAGGCCAGGAGCTGTCAGCCGTCATCTCGGCTATGGAGACCTATGATATCTTCCTCCATGGCTGTAAAAGTTGACAGACAAGCATGGACAGAGGTGTTGTCCTGCAAGTGGGGGTGCTCAGCTAGCTCTTATCGTCGGTAACGCTGCTGTAGCTGCTCTCCTGCTGACCTGTGGCCATCTGGAGTAAAGATAAAGCAGCTATTTGTAGAAATAACTTTGCGCCGGACGGATGAGATACGCGCGGCGCATGTAGCCAGCGTATGTTGCTAATCCGTTCGCGAATCGGGAAATCTCCCTCATTTGCATATTTGCAGGGGAAATCAATAGGCGCGACTGATGCGCCAAGCGAAATTATGCGCTGACGAGACTCTGGCGTCGGAAAGTTAAGCCGATCGGAAATGGCCCGTTTTCTGTCGCATCTAGTTTGGTGGGTACGGCCACATAGAAATGATGGCGCATATTCACAGTTACGCGGCGCATATCGAAATACTCCAGCGCAACTCTACCTGAATCTGGCCCATTGTGTTTATGGAGTGTGGGCTTATTGTATTTATTGGTAATGGGATTCATTTCTTCTACCAGTGCCAGTAAACCACTTAGAATGAAGAAGGCCTTGCATGTCAAGTGCATGGGGCCTCCTTGGGGGCAGGGTATAGGGGAGGAGTGGAACAGGACTTTAATATTAACACAACATGCAGAAAATGGCAACAATGGCAAGGAACAGTAGCTCATTCTTTTCATCGCAGTTCACCGTCAATCTACAGTATAAAGGTGGATGATTGCTAATTGGTTGTTATTGTTAACTCAACTTTATGCATTCTCTCTTACCTAATTAAATAAGCATTAATTAATGAGTGCATATTTAATGAGATGAAGGGGATTTTTGTATCATCTAGTGTGCAGTATTGGAGCATGTTATGGTGCAACCTGTTGGCTTTGTGACGTAGCAAAAGAAGAGACACATAGTTCATATATTTATAGATTGCTCTAAAGCAAGAAACAATTATAAAGATTTATAATGCATGAAGATTACTTGTGTTCCTTAATAATATTACAATTGTAATAAAGGGTTTATAAAAGACTATAAAGGTTGATTAGGAAAAGAAGGGAAGCGTTCTTAAGAAATTGTAAAGGTTTTCACCATATTAGATCTTGGGTTAATCTTCAAATGAAGAACCCAACAAAACTTAGAAAAATGTGCAGAAGTACTACGGATGATCACAACAAGAGTGGCCTGTGTTGTATTGAGGAAAGCCGTCCAAGTAATCTATACATAAATTCAAGTTAAAGACAAACTTCTTTTTTTTTTTTCAGTTTATAAAGAGTGGAAGAAACGTAAAATGTATATCTGGCTTCTATTCTCATCTCTGCCACATTGGGGAGATTTTATCTCACTGCCTGCCTATGTGATGCTTACACGAGTGCTATAGAGATGGGAAATCAGGGTAGGAAGGCATTGACAGCAATCTAAAGTTCTAACTCTTCCCTGCACTAATATGTGTTTTTGTTTTGGGCTGTGGATCAATTGGTGGCATTTTCTATCACTTCCAGGATGAGGTCATATCTCCCCAGTAGGGACACAGACAGGGGAAAAAAACTGACAGAGGCTCTACCAGTTTTACATGCTTTGAAGAAGAAGCTAGAACAGGATAGCGGATTTCTAGTTAGCCACTATGACATATCGCTGCATGCTGTTCCAAGCTAGTAACAACTAAGTTATTGAATTTTAGTAATGCAGATAAAAAAAAAAAAACATTTATCCTCTATCTGTTTGTTATCTATTCAACCTTTTCATAACCAAGGGTAAAACAATTCTTAACTTCACAAACCCAAATTTGCAACTTTGTTATGTGTTAGTAAAACTGCACATTTCATCATAGCTACTTAATGTATCCAGTTGAATTATATTTTACTTTTTATGTAAGGATATCTCATTACTTTTTTTTTTATCAAAGGAAAACTGGCCCAAGATAGTTAAAAATAAATAAATAAATAAATAAATACATTTAGCTGTATAGTTCATGTTGTTACCATAACTTACCTTCAAAGAATGACCCAAATTCCATTCTCCTGCTCTTGAAGATTGCAGCAATACCACATGTGTGTATGTTATTTGTTGCTAGTGCAGCCCAGAAACAATAGTGCACATTTTGTTTTGTTTGTATCTAAAAAATACTGACACTGTTACTAATTTAAAAAATGCAGCTTTTTAAAAATCTTACCTGAAATATGCTGACTCTGACCTTTGACCCTGGCCTTGACCTTTTACCCTTGCTTTGACCCTGACACTGACCTAGATCAAACTTTGATCTAGCATTTTTTTTCTATAATTGTTTTTTATACACACCTATTTGTGTACATCTTTTCTTCCGGCAATGAGAGAAAGATACAATGTATTGTTCTCTCCATTTAGAAGAGAAAGTAAACACATGGGTGGGCTGCACATGCAGTAACCAGGTGACCTTAAACTTGGAGTCCTGGGTCCCAATCTTTGCTATGCGATCTGGGGCTCTTGGTGAGAGCCCAGTCTCTGGGCTTGGAAGGCACTGTGTGGTGCACTCCCAGCACAAACATAGGAACACAAATTAGCTGCAACTAGGTTTAAAACCCACCTCCTTGATGCCTCATTTATGTGTTACTGTGTTGTTATGGGGTTAAAAGGGTTATTCTGTCCATTGAAATTAACCTATATTACTGAGAGTTGATAGAAAACTTAAGGACTTGAGGGCCAGGGACAAGGATTCTGTAAGTCAATTATCTAAGCCAGGACCGCTGAGATATAGTCAAGTCAAGGAAGGCCTTGTTTTATATGCTCCTTCAGCAGTAAATTAGTTCTACCACAGGTCCTAAGCTGTTTTCAGTTTATCCCTTCCCCAACAACACCTTAGGGGGGATGCTGCAGAATTCAGAATGCAGTGTTTAAATTTGGATACAACTCATGTGGTGGTAAATTCTGTGCACATGATACGTTTAATAGTGGAAAATAATATAAAAAACCATGGGGTAGATATACTAAAGACATATAAAGTGTATACTTTATAAGTTCTATTGCTTTCATTTTCCCCATAGCTTAGTAAATTTGGTAAAGTGCTGCTGATTTACATTATCTAATCATGCCCAAGTAAAATGTATGTATTTTTTCTTTGCACCCAATTGGGTATTTTTGACAAAGTGAAAAGTTACCACATTGCATTAACTAAGAAAAACGAGTGCAACTGCATTTGCAAAGTGCACAGCCTATTTGTATTTTGTAAATTAACCCCAATGCTTCTAGAGACTGCGGTTTCAATACGTATAGGGGTTGATTTGCTAAAGACAAATATCTTACAAGTGCATTTGCTCAATCACATGCAAGAAAAATAAAAAGCAATTTTGCTTGTACATGGTTGGATGATAGAAATCAGCAGAGCTTTCCCTAATTTCAGGGCTTTCCCAGTCTCAGATCTAGAGTAAATGCACCTGAAGTGTACTTGCAATGCACTTTAAAGTGAACTTGCAGTGCACAGTATATTTGCCTTTAGTAAATCAACTTCCCTGTGTGTGATCATTTGATAATCTTAAAGAAAACCCTTACTTAGTGCAATTCAAAGTTGGCCTTTGATAATCACCTAAAGACTTTCAAAGTTGAAATTGCCTTACTGTGAAGAGCAGTAACATACTGAACTTTTTTAGCATCTCCATGAGCCTCTTGGAGTCTGGGACCCCTGGCAATCTCTTCTTTTTTTTTTTTTTAAAGAATCCACAAACGGGTTCCTAGGATGACCGACAGCTGGGCTCCTAGGACAATGGTATTCTGTTTTTCTGAGTCAAGTGCACTTAGTTTTCATAATTATGATACATCAGGCTTGATGATCAGGATAACATTGAAAGCATAGTCTATATTATATTTATAGGACAAATAATCACTTCTGAACTTGCTGAACTGGTAGTTAAAGAGGAGGTTCACCCTAAATATTATCTCTCCCATGCGATCCAGCATACTGGCGTCAGCGCCAGTATGCTGTTTTTTTTTTTTTTAAATCCCCCACTTACTGTGAAATCTTTAATTTTTATTTCTTTCCCCCCGTGGTGGATGGCGCCTGTATAGCACGTCACAGCTTCTGAAAATACCCGATTTAGGACTCGGGTATTTCCGGCACAATGCGGCGCCTGCGCACAGACCTAGGAGCTGACTGCACAGGCGCTGTATTTCTCAGAAATACGGCGCCTGCACAGTCAGCTCCTAGGTCTGTGCGCAGGCGCCACATTGCGCCTGAAATACCCGAGTCCTAAATCGGGTATTTTCAGAAGCTTTGACAAGCTGTATAGGCACCAGCCACCGCGGGGGAAAGAAATTAAAGATTTCACAGTAAGTGGGAGATTTAAAAAAAAAAAACGGCATACTGGCGCTGACGCCAGTATGCTGGATCACATGGGAGAGGGTATATTTTAGGGTGAACCTCCGCTTTAAGCAGTCAAAATATACTGTCTACTAATTTGTATTCTAACCAATTGAAAACATTTGATGTACCAAGTATTTAGGCTTGCCACTATTACTAGTATTTTAGGAAAATGATTTGTTTTGCTTCAATGTTTTATAAATAATCTTGCTGCTAATAGCTGCTAATGAAGCCGAGATGCTTTTTCTAAACAGGAGGGAAAGATGCAGTATTGTGGTTAATGTAGCAAAGGCCAAATTCCCATCTGCTATCATTATTATTGTGCTGGTTTTTAATTTTATTGGATAGGAACCAAACTGATTTTGTTATTGATTTTGCCAAGTAACAGATGTTATCAAAAGCATATATATGTATATTGCTTTCTGGCTGCATTGTATGTTTTTGTACTATAGATGTGTTATAATGCATTGAAATTTATTGATATGGGCCTTCAAGGCATCCTGCAACTTTTGGTGATCCACTGCATTGCTTTACAGAGATATGTAAAAGGCAGATTGAACTAAATGGAGGGCCTTCATTCACCACACTATTTTTGCAAGGCACTGACCCTGTAATATTTTTGACAATTACTAAGATGTGAATGTAGTATCATTACATGGGGATTAGGGTTTTTTAGACCACTTTTTAGTTTATGTAAAGCCTAAGGCCTCATGCACACTGGACGTTTTAACAGCTGCTGTTTTGGGCTTCAGCCATTTTTTTTCTGCAGCCAGTAAACCCCCTCAACATATTGGGGTAGATTCACATAGATCAGCGGATCTTTTGATCCGCATGATCTATCTTATTTACGATCCGCCTGCGCCAGTTTTCAGAAAGCACTTGCCTCGTAAGTTGCCCTGGCGGATCGTAAATCCCCCGGCGGAATGCAAATTCCGCGGCTAGGGGGAGTTTACTATTTAAATCACGCGCGTCCCCGCACCGATCGTACTGCGCATGCGCCGCCGGCTAAATTTCCCAGCGTGCATTGCCTCAAATGACGTCGCAAGGACGTCATTGTTTTCAACGTTAACGCTATTAACGTATGGCCATATTCCCAAACGACTTACGTAAACGACGTAAAAAATTCAAAACTCAACGCGGGAATGACGGCCATACTTAACATAGGATACGCCGCACTTACCCCGCATATAGCAGGGGTAACTATCCGCCGGAAAAAGCCGAACGCAAACGACGTAAAAAAAAAGCGACGGCTGGGCGTTCGTTTCTAAACCGGCGGTTCTCCTCATTTGCATATTCGTCGCATATAATAACAGAAGCGCCACCTAGCAGACGGCGGGAGATTGCAGCCTAAGATCCGACAGTGTAACTCACTTACACCAGTCGGCTCTAAGGGAGATCTATGCGGAACCTGATTCGAGGAATCAGCTGCATAGATCCGAGCGTCGGATCTCACAGATACGACGGTGTATCAGTAGATACACCATCGTATCTCTATGTGAATCTACCCCATTATCATATGTGTCCATGCACATATAGGCTGTTATCAGCATTTTATGTCAAGGAAGTTTTCAGGCTCAAAAAAAACAGAACTAGATCTTCTTTTAATATAATTACCTAAAGCAAATACATTTTTTGTGAATCTGTTGCAAAGTTTCTCACCTGTGGATGCTGCCAATAAAAATAAGATGCCTCCTGTTGCAGGCTAACCGCACTTAGCCATCGCCTTGAAATTCACAGCAGCATGGTCAGCCTGCCATGTGCTCTTCTTCAGTTGGCTGTCACACTTTCTTTTAGGTCTGTTCCTCCCTCCTCCATACCTGATGCACAGCCAGCTAAAGTAGTAATGACAACAGGCTAAATTCCTTGTTGCTAATTGTGATCCAGTTGCTTAGCATTGTCAGGTACTCATGTTAGCTGACCATGGTACTTAAGTATTTTCAATACAATCATCAAACGGTGTTTGGTCCTTCCCAGCCTTTGAAGTGACAACCTCTTCAATAGAGAAAGGCTATAATGGAAGATGCAGTTGTATGGATATGTTATCTTGTAAGAAGCTCTCCTAGACCATTTGTCTTAGGCACAGTCCTGGTGTTATGTTCAGGTGTTAAATGAATACCTGTATTGGTTATATTATTACCATGTTAACTACATTTGTCACAGACTGAGTGATCCAGAAGAACCCAGTCATTTCAGTTACTATTGTAGTGCCACTTAAAGGTTTGCCAAAATGGAAGGTTTGGCTTTCAATAAAATGATTACCAGTGTGCTTTAATGGATGGATGTTAGCTGGTATGTCTGCATATTAAACTTTACTTAGCTTGGCAATTGGATTATAATGACAGCCAGTCAAGTAATGTTTTCAGAAACAGAATTCAGCAATAGTAGTCTTTATATGTTTCTAATTACAGGTGTATGTGTTTATTTTTTACTTAAACTAAAAAAAAAGAGGCTCTAGAACATCTCTGGGAAATTCCAAGTAGATCAATTTTTATTTATAACATTCGTAATTCTGATCAATATTTGATGCATAGCTAAGAATTGTCTCTGCATGTCTTTAAACCATTTAAGATTGAAGCCAAGTGACAAGACAGTATGGTGCATCACATGTATTTTTAACTATCTCAGCCAGACTTATTTAAACAGTATCAAAGTTTCAAACTCAATAAGGCTATTCAACAATTCATACAGTGTAAAGGTAACCCTCAGAAGTTATATAAGCTTGGTAAATAGAAAACAATTCAGGAGGAATTGAAGGAAGAATGGACTTTGTAGGCACCTTTATATAAAAGTACAAAATGTAATGTTATACAAAGAAATAACATCTAAATACATAAGAATAAAGAAGGAAAAAATGTTAATAATAACAATACAATACAATACAATATTGGGAATACCCAGCGACATTCTAACAGGAGCTACTCAATAGTAATGTAAGTAATTGGCTATAGAGATGTCTATATAGTAACTGCCTATATTGAGTATGAGAATCTCCTCGATAGGAGGTCCGCCAGATCCACAATGAAAGACTTGTGCTCTACATGTTTCACGATATTCGATCGCTTCATCAGGAGCCTCTAAATTGTATAAAGAGAGAAACAGTTTCAACTAAATTGTCAGATATAATTGCGTTTTTTTGGTTTTAAACAAAGTCACAACATAAACATTATAGTGTGAAACGCTCACCAAAGTTTTTTGATGCTGTTTTAAACAAGTTTATGAAGTTTATGGAGTTTATGGAATTTTTATTAACATTTTTTCCTTCTTTATTCTTAGGTATTTAGATGTTATTTCTTTGTGAAACATAAAATGTTGTACTTTTATATAAAGGTGCCTACAAAGTCTATTTTTCCTTCAATTCCTCCTGAATTGTTTTCTATTTACATAATACTAGGACGAGGCATATTAGTTTATTAAGGATGTTGATTACCATCCAAGGGCAACAGTAATTGATCTTTTCGAGAGAGGTTGTTGTAAAGACTCTCTCGCTGTCAACGACAATAATCTCAATTGTTATGAATAGAAACCACCCCATAAAGAATGTTTACAATAAAGACACAGAAGTGTCACATTCTTGGTTTCTTGCTGTCCACTGTGGTTTGATCCACCAGACCCTTTGGGGTCTCCTTGAAGCTGTTGATTTACTAAGGGCAACTAAGGCTGTTTAATTTTAAAAGAAAGTTGCATTTTGTAGGGGAATAATCCTCTGAGCTTAGTGAATAAGGTGAAGCTCTGTTGACATCCACCATCCAATATTTTTTTATTATCCTTGCATACGTTTTTGTTTTGTTTTTCTAATTGAAATTGTGTCACATTTACCAAGCTGTGGGGGGAATTACCTTGCTCAGTGCAACTACCTTTACAAAGTAAACCGCCTATAGGGCGTCAGTAAATCAACCCATATATACGTTTTTTTGTAGGGTCCAGTAAACTGAACCAAGCAAACAGCCATCCCACACTGCGGGTACTACCACAGTGATAAACATCTCCTTTGTAATATATATATATACCGTATTTTCCAGCTTATAACATGACCTTTTAAGCTGGGGACAACCATTGTTCAAAAGCTGAGCCTCCTCCTCATCCTGTTCCATGATAGGTGGAACACTCAGTTTCCCAGCAGAGCCTGTGTTCAGTGTTCTGCCTATCATGGATGTCATCCCATTCGAGGCCGAGAACAAGAGGACATCCGTGATAGGTGGAACACTGAACACAGGCTCTGCTGGGAAACTGAGTGTTCCATCTATCACAGAACAGGACGAGGAGGAGGCGCGGCTTTTGAACAATGGACGCCGGAAAGTCTGACTCTGCATTACAAGGGATAAGGTATGGAGATAGGCAAAGTGAAGCATGTAATGGGCACAGTGATGAGAGGTATTTAATTGGCACAGTGAGGTGAGGAATGTAATGGGCACAGTGAGGTGAGGCATGTAATGGGCACAGGGAGGTGAGGCATGTAATTGGCACAGTGAGGTGAGGCATGCAATTGGCACTAGTCGGAAGGGGGTTAGTCTTATACGGTGAGTACATCCCAAAACTATCTTTTTATCTGGAAAATTAGGGGGTCTCCTTATACACCCAGTCGCCTTTTACATCGGCAAACATGGTATATATATATATATATATATATAAAAGCATTGATAATAGCTTCCTTGACTGTGCTTCCCCAACTCTGCTGCTCAAATACAAAAAAACACGCACACACAAAATTATGCCCATCAACTCTTAATGCTTAAGTCCCTAGTATATAATTATCAAAAACATACATTTAAAAACATACAATTTGCTATGTGTACTATGCAAGCATGTGCTTTTTTCAGAGTTGTTAAGATTTTATTTTCTTTAAATGTGGTTTATAAAGAATACTGTTTCTTTTGCTGTCACTTGTATATGACACAGCTCAGCAGCAGATGCTTTCTGATATGTTCAAGATGAACATCGATTGTTTGATCAATAAGTTGATTGTGGATGGCAGAGTAACCTAGGTTTCTGGGTAACTGCATTGTTTTATCTCTTTCATCGGATCACTTAATGTTACTGAAGATGCTTGATAGGTCGAAGAAATACACATCTTTGCTTTTCTGTAAACAATCTTTTGTTTCTCCATAGTTAAAGCGGTTGTAAACTTGCATCACATTTTTTATTTTTTTTTCTCCTGCAAGGCAAAAGTCATAATGAGCTAATATGCACCGCATATTAGCTCATTATGAAATACTTACCTCGGAACGAGGTGTGTAGAACTTACCTGGTCCACCCTGAGCGAGATATCATCTTGAATCGGCGTGTCTTCCGGGTATCGCCGCTCCAGCACTGTGATTGGCTGGAGTGGCGATGACGTCACTCCCGTGCATGCGCGCGGGAGATTTAAATTCGGCAAGGTCCGGCGGATGCCGGTGCTTTCGCTGTAGATCCCCCCTGCGCATGTACAGGTTTAGGAGATATTCTCCTTACCTACAGGTAAGTCTTATTATAGGCTTACCTGTAGGTAAAAGTCAAAAAAGTGGGTTTACAACCACTTTAACATCAAAGGAGTTGTATATGCAAAAGTAATTTTTTCATCATAATGCATTCTATGCATTAAGATAAAAAACCCTTTGTGTGTAGCAGCCTCCCCAGCACCCCTAATTACTTACCTGAGCCCCTTCTCTCCAGCGATGTCCAAAAATGTCTAAGCCATCCATGATCCTTCTTCTAAATGTCTGAGACACAGCAGCGCTGCCGTTGGCTCCCACGGCTGTCAATTAAAGTCAGTCAGCCAACCAGGGGAATCAGGGGGTGGAGCCACATCAGGGCTCTGCATCTGAATGGATACACAGAGCTGTGATACGGCTTAGGTGCCCCCTGGCTGTGGGGGCACTCAACAGGAGGGAGGGGCCTGGAGAAGCAAATAGAGACCCGAGAAGAGGAGGATCTGGGCTGCTCTGTGCAAAACAAACTGCACAGAGGAGGTAAGTATAACATGTTTGTTATAAAAAATTGTAAAACAAAACTTTACAATCACTTTAAACTTTAGACTGGTATAAATACATAAATGAATTCAGTTCCGTATTCATTAATATATCATGAAATGTATTTTTTTTAAATGCAAGCAGTAAAAGTATGTACATGTTACTTGATATCCACACCAGTGCAGCAAAGTGGGAGTGGGAGGAAGAAACAGCACAAGGAGTGCTAACAAACATGATGCTGATAGAAGAAATTAAGATATTATTATCTTTGGATTTGCATTTCACTAGAATCAGTTATTATATGCAATTGTGTATTTACCTTTAAATTTATAACCTTTGCACTTATTATTTGTATTTATTTTGTAGCCCTGATAAAGAGTTGAAAGTCTAATCTAATACACAGACATCTATCTATAGTCTACACCAAGGAAGAAAATATTAGGCTAAAATAAAAGAATGACATGAAGGAATACAGAGTATATTCCTTAAAACATTAATCTACCAACATATTTAGTTAAAAGTAAAAGGCAGACCTTTCCCATAGTTACCCTTTGCACCAAAGTTCCATTCTGATGGCTGTGCTACCATAAAGTATGAGTTTTCCCCCATATAGTCTGTGTATATCATTACAGGCTGATGCCTCATTGGTTGGCATGGCGTGGCTCTGATTGGTGGGCTTCCCTATTCCTGGTTAAGGATTGGCTACATCTCCAATCCCTATATTTTGCATAAGTCAGCCCCCTTTAATGAAAATCCTTGTGACTATTGAGCAGGAGATTAACTTGAATTTTCCCAAGACGTTAAGTATTGATTACGGGTTGGCCTCCCTTCATTGCATATCCCAGCATGGGATCTTTTGAAGTGAATATGTGTAGAACAATGAGGTTTGGGTCCCATTGTTTGTATACACAAGCCTAGGCACCGAATTGTCTGTTCTAACAGACACGTCTGTGACGCTATTTTTCACACCCTCCATAGATACAAGCTAAAAGAAATATATTCATAATTACAATATTTTACAAAGAAGTGTAATCTTAAGCACTAGCCAATAGTGAAAAATATAAATAAACAGTAAAGAAATAATGCAATCATAAACAAAATGCTGCTCAAATCTAAATGTGCTAACAACAAGACAAAAGCTATGGATAAATAAAGTGATAAGCACAAATTGATGCACTAAACAGTGTAAGACACTACGCACTGATTATAGGTATAAACAAACCATGTGATAAGAATCTAAAATTTGCAATACAGGCCTGAAATGAAAATCTCAAGTGGCCAAACTAACAAAGGTGAATCAATAAATAAATGAACCAAAAAATATATATTGTGAATAAATTCACTGAAAGTCCCATCCAAAAAAACAACTGCAAAATGGTATCGATGATTGATAGGATGAATATTCACAAAAATGTTGAGCTCACAGAGCGCTTACCTCCCCACTGTGGGAAAATCGCCTGAACCAGTCCTCAGATCACATATATGGAGACTTTTCAGCTGTATGAACGATCCTGGTCTTCAAAATAAAGGGGACTCGCCAAGAGGTGCCAATGTGTTACTAAAGAAAAAGTAGAAGAAAACAGTCTCCAATCGTGAAGTAAATCAAAACAATGGGTTTAATAAGGCTAAAATTATGCTTACAAGCATGTGAATCAAAAAAGATGCCAATTGCAAACACTTCCAGTCAGGCGAGCATGGGTTTCGCGTAACTTCCGGTCACGTCTGTTACCTTACATGTTACGTCATGGCAGGTGACTTCATCAGAGGCCCCTTTATTTTGAAGACCAGGATCGTTCATACAGCTGAGAAGACCCATAGTCTCCCTATATGTGATCTGAGGATATATATATATATATATATATATATATATATATATATATATATATATATATATATATGTTTTTTGGTTCATTTATTTATTGATTCACCTTTGCTGGTTTGGCCACTTGAGATTTTAATTTCAGGCCTGTATTGCACATTTTTGATTCTTATCACATGGTTTGTTTATACCTATAATCAGTGTGTACTGTCTTACACTGTTTAGTGCATCAATTTGCGCTCATCACTTTATTTATCCATACAATATTTTCCAGCTATTAATGGAGATTTCACATAAACTCATAAGGCAACACTGAGTAAGGACATTAATTTTTTAATTGATGGGTCAAAATAAAAACACCCTTGTCTTCTATGATTACATTTAAACATTGGCTAAAATAAATGGTTGCTGTTTACCTCTGTATGGCAATGATGTATTCAATATAAGCACTTTGAAAATACATAAATTGCATTATAAATGTGTCAGGCTACCTTGAATCTGTTGCTTTTGATGTGCAATAATAGCCTGATGTTACATCTACGGCATAAACTACAGTGTTCAATTTACTTTAAATGTGACTTATTTTTTTCATGTTGTCACGGTAAATTTACATTATTTGTTATCTCTCCCTTTGCTCTACTATTGATTTAACAGTAGTGATATACTTATTTTCTGATTTCAGCTCAGTTTGTTGCAGAACTAATTGAGCTATTAGGCACTACACTGGATAAGCTGTAAAATCCTATACAGCTTTATTATATTATTTATTACAGCTATAAAAGAGCCCAAGTGGATACTTTATGTTGACTTACTACATGCTGAAGAGTGACTTCCCTTTCTAAACAGAGAGATTTTTTCCAATTGTCTAATGGCACTTTTTTTTTACTATTATCTTTTCACCATTTTTTAGAGCTTCCATTAAAGAGATCAGCTTAATGTAGATAATTGAATCAATGGCTGTTAATGTTTTATAAAACGTGTTCCTCTATCTAGCTTGTTATTATATACATACAAGGGGCAGGTATATTCTCCCATAATATATGCAGGTTCTGCTTACTACTTAGTTGTTTTGCACAATGGCTGTGCTTCCCTACCTCTCTCTTTTAGTGCTATGAGTCTATAGCCTAGATATAGAGCAGTGATGGCAAACCTTGGCGCCCCAAATGTTTTGAAACTACATTTCCCATGATGAACAACTACACTGCAGAGTGCATGAGCATCGTGGGAAATGTAGTTCCAAAACATATGGGGTGCCAAAGTTTGTCTTCACTGGTATAGATATAGCTGATTATCACTGGGGATCCAGGAGGCTCGCTGATCGCATCCTAATATCCAGACCCTAAAGCTCTGGCCTTAGCTCTGAGCATCTTTTTGGATAGACTAATGCTGCCTAAAACTTATACTGGTTTACATTAGCAGTCTGTGTATATATACCTTGGTGTACCGCCTGAGCCTCCTCTGGATTTTTTCTTTGCTTACTAGACATGTGCATTACTTTCGTCCAAAAATCTGGTATTTTCGTTATCGTTTTAACGAACGAAAGCGCAAAAAACGAAAAACGAAAGATCCAACATAAAAAATGCTTTGAACGACGAGAATTCGACGATTTTCGATGCTTTGTCGAATTTTCGTCGTTCAATTCCTACCTACTCACTGTATTCAGTGAATACAGTGAATATAGGTAGGAATTGAACAACGAAAATTCGACAAAGCATCGAAAATTTTCGTTTTTGGACGAAAACTTTTCCGACGAGGGAGTAACTAAATAAATTTATTTTCCAAACGAAAATGAAAAAACAAAACAAAATATTCCACTCTGCACATGTCTATTGCTTACCAGCAAAAACTCTTCATACCTTACCATTGTGACTGCATCTAACGATTTTACATCCCTGACTGGCAGTTTGTTTTAATACATTATCATTGTGTCGGCGCATAGGTTTTTATTCGTTTCCCTAATATGGCCTTTTCTAATCACATGCTCCTGAAGAAGCGTATCCTTACGTGCAACATGTAGAGCGATCTCTTTATGCATCTGGACCCACATTATGGTTTATCCACTTCACATCTGTATTCCCGTCTTGCTATTATTTTTGAAGATTTTTACTGTATTTATTGGGTTTCTTTGATTGTGTACTGTTGGAAGTGTTACAATAACCTATATGTGGGCCATTTAACAAAAGTGATACAGGCAATTTTATATGTATAATTGTTTTTTTAAACTTCTATAATAAAAAAACGTATTTTATTTTATATTACCTACTCGTGTGCCTTTAAAGTCCAACTTCTTTAGTTTTTAGCTAGTCTATCACTGGTATAGAGCATGTTCACTTGGTAAAGTTAGAGCAAAGTTCCGCCCCCCAGCAAAGAATTAAAAGTCAACAGCTACACATACTGTAGCTGCTGACTTTTAATATTAGGACATTTACAAAATGCTTTTGATGGTATACCTGGAGGACCAAAATAGACCAAATAGGAGAAGCCCATAATTAGAGACACTGCAAAGTGAACAGCCCCAGGGACAGTACTTACCATGAATCAAAAGTGCCCTGTGCACTGATAGCTGCTGTGTTAGGTTGAAATCAGAAGTCCTCTGCCTCCGGATACCTCCACAATGGTGATCTTCCGGTATTGTGGGGGTTAAAAATAATAGCTGCAGTTGTGAACAGCAATTGTACCACATGCGTGAGACATCTACGCAAACTTAAGAATGA
Organism: Rana kukunoris; assembly: GCA_029574335.1. Classification (NCBI taxonomy): domain Eukaryota; kingdom Metazoa; phylum Chordata; class Amphibia; order Anura; family Ranidae; genus Rana; species Rana kukunoris. Next base: position 437,154,138 of record CM056053.1, on the reverse strand, counting down.
GAGAAATAATTATGTGGGCTCTATTCATGATTAATTCTACACTGATGACCTGTAATGGCTTTGAAAGCATGACCTAAGAAATATCTAAGGTACCATAGATTGTCGCCATAGATTTTACAAGTCCCCCTCAATCTTAATTCCTGACATGTTTGGCATTTATTTACTCTGTGCAACATTATCTTTTATATTTTACCAACAACTGGGCATTATATTGTGTCTGTGTGCACTACAATTCATTTTAGTGTATGTTTTTATTTATTTGTGTTTGATAAATGGCTCAATAAATATCTTGTGACATAAAAAAAAAATTGTAACAGCCACCATTTTATTATATTATTCTGGGGCCTCTGCTCTGGGAAATATATGATGTTTGGGGGTTCCACATAATAAAAAATGCTGATTTTAACATGTATGGGAAAAATGTAAGCATTTTGCCAGACAGCAAGTGGTTAAAGCAACCATGTCATTTTATAAAAATTTCTCAGAAAATGCCTACCTGAGATCACAAACAAACTTTTCTTTCTGCCCACACTGCTGAACTCCACTGTGCGTCAGAGAAATTGTCCCCCAAAGTCCACTGGTATTGTTGATCTTCTGGGCCCTCTCAGTGGTTCCTCCTTCTGACCTCCACCCATTATAGGAAAGAGCAGTGACATTGATCTCAGCAGGATAAACCAGATGTAAAAGGGCACAGCTCTTACAATTACATTTCTGAAACTTTTGTAATAGCACCTTGTTATTACACAGGAGAACAATTTTCATAAACATTCGAAAACTGTCATTCTTTAAAAGCACTTAGCAATGGCCTGAACATGAAAAAAAAAAAAAAAAACTGAAAAACAAAATAATATGTAACAATGTCTTTTTATTGAGAATGAGCAAGGCATTATGAGAGGATAGATGGAGTAAGCATTTAGCATAAATAAGATAGACAACACTTTTAACCAATTAACCACTTAAGACCCAGACCTTTAGGCAGGTAAACGACCTGGCCAGTTTTTGCGATTCGGCACTGCGCTGCTTTAACTGACAATTGTGCGGTCGTGCGACGTGGCTCCCAAACAAAATTGGCGTCCTTTTTTTTCGCACAAATAGAGATTTCTTTTGGTGGTATTTGATCACCTCTTTTGTTTTCATTTTTTGCGCTATAAACAAAAATAGAGAGACAATTTTGAATTTTTTTTACTTTTTGCTATAATAAATATCCCTCAAAAAATACACGATTTTTTTTCCCTCAGTTTAGGCCGATACGTATTCTTCTACCTATTAAAAAATCACAATAAGCACTTATCGATTGGTTTGCGCAAAATGTATAGCATTTACAAAATAGAGGATAGTTTTATTGCAATTTTATTAAATTATTTGTTTTTTTACTACTAATGGCAACGATCAGCGATTTTTTTCATGACTGAAACATTATGGTGGACACTTTTGGGACCATTGTCATTTTCACAGCAAAAAATGCATTAAAAATGCATTGTTTACTGTAAAATGACAATTGCAGTTTGGGAGTTAACAACAAGGGGGCGCTGATGGGGTTAAGTGTGACCTAATTTGTGTTTCTAACTGTAGGGGGGTGTGGCTGTAGGTGTGACATCACTGATTGTGTTTCCCTATCAGGGAACACACGATCATTGACGGCACCACAGTGAAGAACGGGGAAGCTGTGTTTACACACAGCTCTCCTCGTTCTTCAGCTCCGGGGACCGATCGCGGGACTCCAGCGGCTATCAGGTCCGCGGGTCCCACGGCCACGGTCACGGAGCTTTGGATCGGGTCGTGGGCGCGTGCCCGTGACCCATGGCTGGGCACTTAACCACTTTAGCCCGGACCAGAGCACTTTTTGTGATTCGGCACTGCGTTGCTTTAACTGACAATTGCGCGGTCATGCGACGTGGCTCCCAAAATAAATTGGCGTCCTTTTTTTCCCACAAATAGAGCTTTATTTTGGTGGTATTTGATCATCTCTGCAGTTTTTATTTTTTGCGCTATAAACAAAAATAGAGCGACTATTTTGAAAAAAATTCAATATTTTTTACATTTTGCTATAATAAATATCCCCAAAAAAGATATAAAAAAAATTTTTTTTTCCTCAGTTTAGGCCGATACGTAATCTTCTACATATTTTTTGTTAAAAAAATTGCAATTAACCTTTTTTTGATTGGTTTGCGCAAAATTTATAGCGTTTACAAAAAAGGGGGTAGTTTTATGGCATTTTTATTATTATTATTTTTTTACTAGTAATGGCAGGGATCATCGGTTTTTTTCAGTACTGCGATATTATGGCGGACACATTGGACACTTTTGACACATTTTTGGGGCCATTGTCATTTTCACAGCAAAAAATGCATTAAAAATGCATTGTTTACTGTGAAAATGACAATTGCAGTTTGGGAGTTAACCACAAGGGGGCGCTGATGGGGTTAAGTGTGACCTAATTTGTGTTCCTAACTGTAGGGGGGTGTGGCTGTAGGTGTGACATTACTGATTGTGTTTCCCTATCAGGGAACACATGATCATTGACGGCGCCACAGTGAAGAACGGGGAAGCTGTGTTTACACACAGCTCTCCTCGTTCTTCAGCTCCGGGGACCGATCGCGGGACTCCAGCGGCTATCAGGTCCACGGGTCCCATGGCCACGGTCACGGAGCTTTGGATCGGGTCGTGGGCGTGCCCGTGACCCATGGCTGGGCACTTAACCACTTTAGCCCCGGACCATATTGCTGTCCAAAGACCAGAGCACTTTTTGTGATTCGGCACTGCGTCGCTTTAACTCACAATTGCGTGGTCATGCCACGTGGCTCCCAATTAAAATTGGCATCCTTTTTTTCCCACAAATAGAGCTTTATTTTGGTGGTATTTGATCATCTCTGCAGTTTTTATTTTTTGTGCTATAAACAAAAATAAAGCGACTATTTTGAAAAAAATTCAATATTTTTTACATTTTGCTATAATAAATATCCACAAAAAAGATATAAAAAAAACATTTTTTTTCCTCAGTTTAGGCCGATACGTAATCTTCTACATATTTTTTGTTAAAAAAATTGCAATTAACCTTTTTTTGATTGGTTTGCGCAAAATTTATAGCGTTTACAAAAAAGGGGGTAGTTTTATGGCATTTTTATTATTATTATTTTTTTACTAGTATTGGCGGCGATCATCGGTTTTTTTCAGTACTGCGATATTATGGCGGACACATTGGACACTTTTGACACATTTTTGGGACCATTGGCATTTTTATAGCGATCGATGCTATAAAAATGCATTGTATTACTATAAAAATGCCATTGGCAGTGAAGGGGTTAACACTAGGGGGCAGGGAAGGGGTTAAGTGGGTTCCTCGGTGTGTTCTAACTGTAGGGGGGTGGCCTCACTATGGGAAATCACTGATCTTCTGTTTATACATTGTATGAACAGAAAATCAGCGTTTCCACCGCTGACAGGTTTACACACATACCTCCCGTTCCCCGCTCTGTAACGAGCAATCGCGGGTGCCCGGCGGCGATCGTACCCGCCGGGCACGCGCGCGGGACTCGGGGGATGCGCGCTCCCTACAAGCTGCTAAAGGGAGGACCTAGAGCTATGTGCTCCCGCGTAGCAGTGCCACCGTCCCGCAGTAATATGACGGCGGGCGGTCGGCAAGTACTTAAAGAGGACGTACCTGTACGTGCATGTGCCAAGCTGTGCCATTCTGCCGACGTATATGTGCAGGAGGCGGTCCTTAAGTGGTTAAGGAGACATTTTCATATTCGTTATTTATGATTAGTTGAATACCCTGGGTTAGTATTTGGGGTAAGTTTGCTAACTTCTCAGTGTGCTAAATCTGTCAATAGGAGACAAATGGTAAAAAATAGTAGTGATCATTTTTTTGGCTAATAAGCAAGGGATTGTCAAACAAATGGCAACAGGGCTGGATACCACCATAAAGAACTAAATCAAAACATTAAAACAAAACAAAAACAAAACAAAAACAGTAAAACATGTAAAACATGTAATATTGTCTAGCTGACCAGTCCTTAGATAGGGTATCTGCGTTTTCTTTGTTCAAACTTTATTTCCTTCATTTTCAATAGTAACTCGGCCAGTAACACATTACCTGCTTAATATAAAAGAGGAGTGTAGGAGTGTAGTCCTGGGTCCAATGGACACAGCGCATTACCAATCAGGGTAAGGAACCAATGACGTTGGCTCTTTACCATGTGATACGCTGTATCCAATCACAGCCAATCACAGGTAAACAAATGCTGGTTATCAGCATTTCCTTTTCTTGGCGCTGTGAGCGTCTAAGGAAAGGAAAGCCAATAACTGACTTTCCAGTTGCAAGGGACATATACACTGATCATCAGTGCCCTGGTTATTATTGCAGCATATCAGTGCCGCCTATCATTGTCCATCAGTGCTGCCTATCAGTGCCCATCATTGCCACCTAGTAGTGCCCATAAGTGTCCATCAGTGCCATCTATAAGTGCCCATCAATGCTGCATTTTAAGGCAAGCCTCTTCAGTGACACTTCATCAGTGCCCATCAGTGCTGCCTAATTAGTGGCAATGCGTGCAGCCTATCAGTGCCCATCAGTGCAGCCTCATTAACACACATCAGTGAAGGAGAAAAATCACTTATTTAGAACATTTTATAACAGAAACAAAGAAAAACTTTTTCTTTAAAATATTCTGTATTTTTTCATTTGTTTAGCAAAAAAATAAAAGACCCAGTGGCGATTTAATACATTTGGGTACAGTGTTACATGACCGTGCAATTGTCATTCAAAGTGTGACAGCATTGAAAGATAAAAATTGGCCTGGGCAGGGACAGGGTTGAAATTACATGTATGATGTATACACCATATTACCGTAACAGCAAGACTGACATTTACAAAGAAATGAGAAAGCTGTTTACATTTTTGGTAAATTACTATTACCAGGTGCTGTATTCTGTTTGGAAGCAAAATTCCCTGGAAATCCTTTCATCTATACAAGACCCTAATCCTAGACGAGGGTTTGGTATATATGTTATTAGGGCACCATAAAACAAATACAGGACCCTTGTAGGTAGGTTTATTTTATTGCAGAAGAGACATTTGTCTTCTGCAAGGCATGTGAGGCATGTTTCCGAGGCATATGTCTTCTGCAATATAGAGCCTGCCTGCTTGCAATTTTTTATTATTATATTTTATTTCCACTTTAAGACCCTCTTTTGTGCAATACAGTTCTCCTAAGATTCTCTTCATTGATACTACATCCTATAGTATAAGATTGATGCACTGTTGTATTGTTGCTTGATTGTACTTGCTGACTTCAGATGTCATCGCTAAACAGTAAAAAATGAACAAGGGCAAGCTGGATATGTTATCTGTTCAGCAAAAATAATTTATTGACTTTTTTGTATCCATTGCAAAAGTGGACAATCTAAAATGGTTATTACTTTTAGATCAGAGGTTCATCATCATGTGTCATCTGGAAGTGGCATAAGTGCTTCCAACTCTGAAAACGAACAAGAGTTCAATGTAACTTTAGATGCATATGTTAATCGGCTCTCCAATGACAAGGTCATCTGCTGATTGGTCTGAATAAATCTTCATACGTTAAGTATTCTCTGTCAGTAAGTGAGCCCTTTGGAACTTGGCAAGTATTAAAGATTGGAAGTTTACCTTCTCCTACCAAAACCTGACAGGAAATTACATACCTCTTAAGCCCCATACACACTATCAGTTTTCCTGCAGGTTTTTCTCTTCGTGTTTACCAAAACCATCTAATATGAGGTCAAACCTCAAGAGTTTCAATTTGTATGAAATCAGGCAGGCCCTTGCACTACATGGTTTTGGTAAACCTGAAGAGAAAACCAGCAGGAAAACTGATAGTGTGTATGGGGCTTTACTGTAAAGTAACAAACAAATAATAATAATAATAATAACAGGGACAAAAGCGTGTCAAAGCTCCTCCACTCAAGTGTCTCACCGATGGTTCGGGATGGCAGAAAGGTCAGGGTTTGGTAGGCTTTGTTTGGGCTTGTTTAGCGTGCCAGGCACGCTAAACAAGCCCAAACAAAGCCTACCAAACCCTGACCTTTCTGCCATCCCGAACCATCGGTGAGACACTTGAGTGGAGGAGCTTTGACACGCTTTTGTCCCAGTGCCAGGCAGGCACCAGCCAGAGTAAGAGGCCATTTGGCTGTTTATGTGCAATTTTTTATTGATTTTATTAAACGGTATTGCACCATGATTTTTTTCATTTATTTTTCTGTCCACACATGAGTATACATAGTTCTACTGTGGTTCTAGCGTGATCCAGCATGCCCTAAGTGTAACAGGCACTTATCCTGTCCCGCTCATCTGACCTACTTGTAACAGAGAGGTCATATCATCTGGTAAGAATATAGTATTTCTCTAGCACTTTTGGTGGAGCACGAACAAACTTTTTGGTGAAGGTTTCCCTCACACCCCAGAACCAGCACACTACAATCTTGTCACAGATCTGTTCACAGACCTTGCCCAATCAAGATGGCACTCTGCACAAAGAAGATCATCGTATTTTTTCTGGTTTACCAGTTGGACTTATTTTTGTTTGTCAAATAATACACCAGAATTTATTTTTGTATCACTTCACTGAGGTTTATTTTATTTTAATTAGGATTTGTTGTTATCCATCACAGTATTTCAGTCATTGATGTTTGTTTTCACTGATTATTTACGCATATCCACACTATGATTTGCTAGTGAGGTTTCTCATATAGTCACAGTGGCGCCCTCTATCGTTCTTTATTTTCAGTAGAGTGGATGTAAGTTGCTGGCTCAAGCTCTCAGCACCATAATTAGAGGCTGGGCTAGCTGTCGATCAGGCATGTGGGTGAATTCAGACATTATTGTTATACTTTGAAAAACCTGGAGTGGCTCTGTGATATTAAGTGACAGCGGGATTTAGCCTTCTACCAGCTAAGGCCTCTTTCACACGGAGCGGTCCGTTTTTCGGTCCGCTCCGTGTGTTCGTCGGCTCAGTGGGGGGTCTCCGCTGAGCTGTCGGGCGGACAGGGCGGTCCCCGCACACTATGCAGGGACCGCCCTGTCTCTCCTCCGCTATCCCCTATGGGGAGTCGGATGGAAACAGACCATCTGTCCATTTGCATCCGATCCGATCCGCCGGACGGAAGAAAAATAGGACATTCTTCCGTCCGAAAAAAACGGATGTGGATCTTGCGGACGTTAGCGGATGCATCATCCGCTAACGGATCCGCCCCCATAGGGGCCCATTACAAGTCCGTAAACAGACTTGTAATGAGCGGACGAACGGTCCGCTAATGTGAAAGGGGCCTAATTCTGGGTCACAGGAAAGCACAAATAAGTGCCCTCCTGTGACCCACACGAGACATATAGTCAAAAAAAGCTTTGGCCATACTTCTCCTTTAACCTCTTCCTGCTGCCTCCTTGTGGTCCTTTAGGTGGGTCTTATCTCCGAGAGGCAAAACAGACTTTATGATCGTGTTATTACTATGACTGGTTGTCACAGTGGTCATATAAATGGGATCCCATCTCAGCAGATTCCATATAAAAACCATGACTGGGAGCTAACCATTGACACATATGTGTTAACTAGTCAGCTAGAGGTTAAAAAAAAGCCTACCATCATTCTGAATGCAGGAATCCAGTTGATCTTCAGCCTTGATTCAGCAATCTTACCGCTGACATAGACCCTTTCATTCTGTTAATAAAGTGGATGTAAACACGTTTTTTTTTTATGTCACAATGTGCAGTTGTACATCCTATCATCTGTGCCCACTCAGAGTTAATCCAGCTCTGAGCAATCCTCTTTTATTGTTCAGTGAAATATAACAGACTTACAGAGAAAAACATTAGTCTGTTCCGCCCGCTTGCTGTTAGTGACAGGTTATTTACATATCTCATGCACTAGCCTGGAGACAGGCACTACTTTTTAATTACCACCCCCACACCTTTTCTGAAGTCATGTGGTTACTTTTCTGGATTTTGACTGGATGTTAGTGATCATAGCAGAATTTAGTGTAAGGAATACACAGGAGAAAATGCATTTTGACAAGGGGAGTGTAGAGGAGGGCAGGGAGTCCACTGACATCACAACTCCACCCACAGAGCTCCAGACAACAGATCCACCCACAGAATCTGCAGTTTTTCAGTTCTTATAACAGACAGAGGGAAGCAATTTGACTGGTAAGGATACACACAGGAGGCATATGTATCCTTATAGATCAGCACTATGGCAGTAGTTTAGAAAGAATGAGAGTGGGTTTACATCCATTTTAAGTAATAAAGCAAGGGTGAAGAGAAAACAGTCAGCTAAATGATAGGGATAATATAAAGCTATCAATATGGTATGTGCAGTTACCTGCAGGCTAGCCATGAGCAATCAAAACAATTTGGGCTCCTACTCTATTTAAAATGTATATTAGAGTTGTCCAACCTATGACCCTAGCAAACAAATAGAAAAGTTACCCACAAGCCAAAGATCCTCGTGAAATATTTTGCTAGCACTTTAACGAAAATAGAGGTCCCTGTAGCACTGGAGCAGAAGAGCAAAACTTTGTAATTGTTTTACGCAAGCCCCCCCCATCTGCTATAATTATATCATTAATTGTATTAATGTAATTTAAATGTACTCATCTCTTACTGAGGTCTGAATTGATAATAGTGTTGAGAGGCTCAGTTCTGAGGTAATTCCATCTCTTCAGTCATTGGGTCAGTCTGCTATGCTACTTTTTTGGTCCATCACAGGATCCCCACAAGGTGAAAAACTAAGGTCCTGGAGTTAGGAGTTAACAATATTCAAGCAATAAATTGAGTGAATATTCTCTTCAGTTATTTGGTCATGTGAAAACCGAATATCTATTAATCTTGAATATCCAGTCATGTGCAGATGTAATAGGTAAATTGGAATTTTCTTTTCACATAATTGCATACAAAGAAATATGTCAAGAAAAGGTAGACTTTGTATGTACCCAAATGAAACATTTTATGAGAATATAAAAATCTATATTTTATTAATATCAAGTTAAAATATATTAAAAGTTCATGTAGCATGTATTATGCAATAATAACATTCAACTTACTAGTGTGTTCCTATCCACTATCTAATTGATATTCATATATACATTTCTAATACACTCACTATAATATTAAAGAAGTATAATTTTGCTAAAGAAGGCAATAGGTTGGAGAGATTTCTCTCTAAACATTTCATGGATATAAATTCTGCATTGTCAGAAGCATGGTTAAAGCTATTCTAAAATAGGAAAACAACTAAAGCTATGAGTACATTTCATACATAAGCATTTCCTTAATACATATAGGGACTTATTTAATAAAACTGGAGTGCAAAATCTAGTGCAGCTCTGCATTGAAACCAATCAGATTCCATTTTTTTTTGTCAAACCTTAGTTGAACAAGCTGTGGTTAGAAGTTGATTAACTACCATGCACACCAGATTCTGCACTCTCAGTTTTAGTAAATCAACCCCATAGTAAATCAATACATTTGAATACAACCTTGTTGGAGCAGACACTGCTAGGCCCTAGTCCTTATCATTATACAAATAATTCCAGCCACGGATGGAAGGAGACAGCTTGGAATGATGGTCAAATGTCTAGGGAAATATTACCTCCTCAAGACCTGTTATGTACATTGTTTAGAGGCCTAAATGAAGAGAGGTCTTCCCCTTGTGGCTCATTTGTGATTACCCCTGAGTAGGGAGCTAGGGGAAAAGGGCACAAAGCAGCATGGCTGCTGGTAATTTGGTAGCAGGTAGGAGTAGCCTCTGGCTGTAGCCAGCAATGGTGGGGGGCACACCAGGAGAGGAGGAAGGATGGCAGTCTGCAGAATGGCACCCAAAAAGTGGAGCTTGAAAGCTTGATGTGGAGACTACTGAGGGTGCTTCATCAGAGGCAGGCATAAGTACCTGTCAAGGTCAAGAATGTGGTCAGATTGTGAACCAAGGTTAGTAGGGATGAACAGCAAGGAAGTATTCAGTAGTCAAGTTGGGGTAATACATGGAGAGCAAGAGTAAACGTAGTTAAGCAGCAAGCCGAGGTTGATACCAGGAAGACAGCAAAGTGTAGTCAGAGGCAAGCTGGGGTCAAAGTCCAGAATCCACAGAGCAAAGTCAGGAGCAGGCTGGGTCAGCAACCAAAGGTCATGGGAAGCTGAAGAACATCCAGCAGTTACCAGAGAGCACCTGCGGCGCTGCACCGATTTCAAAAAGTAGTTCCTGTACTACTTTTTGCGATTTCGGGCCGCGATTTATATTGACATCTGTGCAGAAACCTGCACAGATGTCTCTTAAATCACGGCCGAAATTAGGACTGCCAGCAGGAGTGAAATCATGCGAGTTCAGCTGAACTAGCACGGCTTCACTCCCGCAGCCAAGTGTGAACCTGGGCTTAAGGATAATTTGTTTTCACATTGTGCTTTAATTTTTAAGTGAGAATAAAGTTCTATAGAAATATATACTTAGCTATAGCAAAAAAAATGTCTAACTGGTTTATTTAATTTATCCAGTTCATTTTCTCTATATATTTTTATTATTTTTGTGAGATACATTGTAAAAGGATCACATTATTTTTGTATACATTTGGGAAAAAAGTCTAGTCGAGCTACAGGGGTTCTTGTTTCTGTTATGGACATCTGATTTGGCATCTCGGGTTCATTGCTATGCAAATGCTATAGGAAATAGAAGTTGTACAATTTTCCAGTACTTGTCTTGCTTTTCACTTGGATTGTTTGAAATTTTTTGTCGTATCAAGTCATGTGATTCTAAGTTAATTTATTTCTGAAAATGTCTGTGGTAGGAAAATTATACAGTATATTTCGGTGAAGCAAATATAGTAAGGCCTGTGTAGCTCTTTCCAGCATCTATGTGAAAACGTTCACTAACCATTACAGTGATAGATTTACAATATGTGTTTAACCACTTAAAGACCCCCGCACGCACATATACGGCCACAACATGGCTCGTACAGGCACAAGGGCGTAAATTTACGTCCCCGCCTGAGTGCGGTTCGGGGGTCCCATCGGGACCCCCTCCGCGGCGTGCGGGGGTCTCCCTACCTCCGGGAGCGATCCGGGATCTGCGGGCGGATGTCCGTGTTTTCCGCCCCCCCCCGCGATCGCTCCCAGCCAATGGGAGCGCGCTCCCAGCCTGTCACTTCCTCCTCCTGTGTTTACACAGGAAGGAGGAAATGATGTAATCTCTCATCGCAGCGCTGTTTCCCAGCGCTGCTGATGAGAGAAGACATGACAAGTAAGTGTGCACCAACACAACACTGACACACACTCACATAGGTATATTAACCCCTTGTGATCGCCCCCCCACCCCCCTGTCACAGTGTTACTGAATGCAGTGATTTAATCACTGCATTTAGTGTCAGTGTGACAGGCACTGTAAAAAACAGTTAGTGTTAGGTTCAGGATAGCCCCCCCACCCCCCCTAATAAAGTTTTAACCCCCTGATCACCGCCCTAGTTAACCCTTTCACTCCCTATTGCCAGCGTCACTAAGCGATCATTTTTCTGATCGCTGTATTAGTGTCGCTGTTCCCGCTAGGTAGCTATTTTTTTTTATTGCGATTTTTTTTTTTTACTAAAGACATGTGGCTAAATAAATTTTGGCCTAAATGTTTGACTAAAATTTAGTTTATTTGATTTTTTTTTAACAAAAAGTAAAAAATAGTGTTTTTTTTTCAAAAATGTCGCTCTATTTTTGTATATAGCGCAAAAAATAAAAATCGCAGAGGTGATCAAATACCACCAAAAGAAAGCTCTATTTGTGGGAAGAAAAGGACGCAAATTTTGTTTGGGAGCCACGTCGCACGACCGCGCAATTGTCTGTTAAAGCGACGCAGTGCCGAATCGCAAAAACACCTTGGGTCATTTACCAGCGTATTGGTCCGGGTCTTAAGTGGTTAAAGGAGATATTTATAGCAGCGAACGTAATATATATATTAATAATTTCCTGTCATGTTTAAACACCTGCATCAGGAAGATACATCTGCAGTGAACATCTGTTTTTAAATACACCCTAAAAAAAAAAAACACTCAGACTTACTATTAAGGCTTAATGCACACTGAAGCTGATAAACTGTAGTTTATTGGTGTTTTGGCTTTTTTTTTAAAGCCCATAAACTAAACTCTATGTTAGTCTATGTGCCCAAGCACACATTTTTTTGTGTTAATGAGCTTTGGAGTTTATTGTTTTTTTTTCTGAACGCCAGAAACTTGCGTTCAAAGTGCAGTTTTTTGGCAGGAAAAACGCAAAACAATGCAAAATGCAGAAAAACGCTCAAAAAATCATCACGATACATCATAAGACATCACAAGACCTCTATGCAAGCATGGTAAGATTAACACATTTCACAAATCAAGGTTTGCTTATGCATAATCATTGTTATGATTAGGATTAAGCGAACCTTGATTTTTTGAAACGTGTTAAACTTCCCATGCCTGCATAGAGGTCTCATGATGTCTTATGGTGTATCTGGATGGATTTTTATCTTCAATAAAGTAATCATCATTGCTTTATACCTGGGAGTGCAATAAACCTTTCTTGAACCAATAGCTATATTAAAGGAGAAGTCCAGCCTCAGCTTTTTAGGCTGGGCTTTTCCTAAGGGTCACAGGAGTGAAATTCGTTTTGCACTCCTGTGACCCATTTTCAGCCGAGAACAGTCTGAAGTCCACTCTCCGCTGACATCACTGCCATCAGTTGGGGCAGCTTGTGATTACACCTTTCAAGTTGGGATCCGCCAGCAGCTGAGACAGCCTCTTCCCGCCCCTCCATGGCTCAGTGATCCAATGAGCGTGGAGAACCAGAGGCGAAAGCTGCTGACTGACAGTGAGCAGCTTTCCTTTCAGGAATCTGTAAGAACCAAACCATCAGCAATGTTCAGTGGCTTGGTTCTCAGTGCAGAGATGGCGGGGGACAGATGGAGCATCAGTCTGATGCTCCATCCACCAAGGTAAGTATGGATAAAAAAAAGTAAACCCATACTTCTCTTTTAACCTATCAAGTAAAAATGAATATTAAAATGATAGGCTCCCCCTTAATAATATACAGGCATGTTGTATAAGTCAGCTAAACATTAAGTACACATTTCAGTAATCTATTGACAACCAATTCACTCTATGTATGCCAGACCAGAGCAAGATGGATTCTGATTTATTGGTAATTCTTTTTTTTTTTCTGAAAAAATACCCAATTATTTATTTTTTTCTGCAAAGATTTATATGGTATTTTTATATAAGCAGATGAACAATTTCATCATATCATAAAAAATGACCCATGGAATCTTTGATTTATTTTATCTCTTTGGTGTAAATAATAAACATAGATCTATTGTTATCTGACTTCTGTTAAAAAGTTGGGTAAAATAGTGAAAATGGATATATCTATATTTATATGTGTAAAGCTGGATGAACCATATAATAATCACAATCAGAGAAGAGAAACTGGGACAAAACGTATAAGCATTTTTAAATATCTAAGGATGGGAAATAAATTGTGTCTGGGTTCATAAGATTAAGAAGTGCTTTATGATCAGAAAGCAAAGCTTTAAAGAGACATGTCCAGTAAAAATAACACATGGGGCAAATGTCTGAAATATAGAACAGAACTTTTAGTAAAACCAACAAAGAGTTTTATGAATAATTGATTTAATACAGTGACATACAATCACAAACCATAATATTTAAATAAGCCATTTAAGAGACAATAATTTTTACTATTTTATATTTTTTTGTCCAGTAAACAGTAATCAGCAAACCTGCATTGATGTTGCTTTACTTTTCATGTTTGCTGTAAAAAATAATAATAATAATATTACTACTAATGTCATTATTCATTTTGTAATCCATTATGGGCATTTATTTGCCTTTTTTTTTATAAACTGTCACTTTTTTTTTTACAATTTACAAATCTTAATGATCATGAACTTGGAACATGATTTTTTTCTCTTTTCTCTCCCTTTTCTTTCTCTGCTACTGGTTATTGCTGTTTAGTGGTTTTTGGCCAGTTTGTGTTTTTCCAGACGTCTCTCCACGACGTAGTTGAGGTATATGATGGAGCAACTCAACAGTCGCCTCTCTTATCCTCTCTCTCAGGATCACATTCAGGTACTTTTTCTAAGAGATGCCATCGGGTCATTTAACATATGTTTTTTTTTCTTTTCTTATATTTTTGCCTCTTTCAAAATGATTCATTGCTAAAGGGATTTCCTTTTTTTAAATGCTGCCATCTCTTAGTAAAGCAGAATGGTGAAGGTGTCTTTAATAAGTTCATCAATATGCATTTTAAAAGCTTACAGATACAAATTAAAATTTTAAAGTTACAATTCAAAAGACTGCAAAAGTTGTAGGATTTATATAATAAGCAATGACAGGTATACTATTATAATATTGATCACAGCGGTAGTAGAAGTTAAGTCTTCATTTCATTTTAATCAAGGGGCAACAGTTATGCTAACCATACAAAATAACCAATTTATGTAGCTTAATTGGTAATAGAGAACCACAGAGTTTGACCTTTAGATGCCTGTGATCTGTAAATAAATGTTCCTAGGTGTGGGTCCATTTTCTAAAACAATAAGTAAGTTTGCAGTTGTGAACTATTGGTATGGATTAGCCAAGGTCTCACTAAGTAACTAAAAAGAACAGAAACAAATTAGCAAGGTTCTCAATTATGTTATCCCATTTCAATCCAATTCTGGTGAGCATATGTAGGCCAAATATCTGTTTATCTATGTACTGATACAGAGAAAGAAGTACAATGTTGAGCACAATAATAGTATTAAAAAAAAGTAATTTAAATTAGTTCACTTATCAAGGTGTTTACTAAAACATTGTATGAAATAAACACTTTCTATGTCCATTAAAAATGTAAAAGTTACTTAGGTGGTCAAATTAATCATGGAGAAAGAAAGTTTACTGCTCAGAGGTCCCAGAGAACTGCAAGGTGGAGTCCAAACGTCTGGGTGCAGGCACTGCAATAGTATGCAAAAATGTATAGAGAAAAACCGGGACGGCCGCACTCCAAAAAAATGGTTCCTTTTAATAAAACTGGTCACAACATGAACATATCACAGCAAAAAATCAGGAGAAAATCTGAAGCGTATCAGGCTATCGCTTATAGCTATGAATAAGCACTGTATGATAGTGTGAAACGCATCAGTTTTCCCCTGATTTTTTGCTGTGATATGTTCATGTTGTGACCAGTTTTATTAAAAGGAACCATTTTTTTGGAGTGCGGCCGTCCCGGTTTTTCTCTATACATTTTTGCATGGAGTTATTAATACTGCTAAATTTAGTTTGGGTATCTGCATATCAAAGCTTCTGCCCAGGAGAGGGTTAATTAATAAGCAAGTTAAAGTGTCCCTGAGAAATTAACATTGTCTACACCAGATTCACACTATTTCCAGCAACCCGTAACTGTTTATTTAACTTAAAATCATTTTATATTGTCTATAAAAATAAAAACAAAAACTTAAAAAAAAAAACCTTCAGTAGATCTTCTCCAATTCTTTATTGTTTTGCCATCCCAACTGTTAAATCTATCTTTTAAAATGAAAGGAATCACATATTTGCCTTTAAGGCCAAGTCTGGAATTCCACTTTATGGCAGACCATACACGGTTTGAATTTTGGCCAGTTCCTGCTGAATCTTTTAGAATTAAAAAAAAATCACCTATTTGCTTTCAAGGCTAAGACCAAAAGTGGAATTTCAGTCTATATCTAAGTCTTAAATTGCCCCCCTTCTAACTGCTATTCTAACTACCCTGTATAAAAAATATGCTTATGTTGGAGCACTCCAGTCTGGTCATATGATCTCCCCAGTGCCTGGCTTCAGGGAAGAGGAGCGATCACCATCAATGGCCGAAATGCCTGGGTGGTGATGTCACCCATAGGCTTAACATGGGACATCAGTTGTCTGCTCTCCCTCATTACAGCTAAAGCAATCACTGGGAGCTGATCATGTCATCAGACCGAAGAACCCTGAGAATAGGGAGTATACATATCTTTCTTCTACAGGGTAGTTAGAAAAGCTGTTGGAAGGAGGGTGGAGCAGTTTTAGGCTTAGTTAGATTAGTAGGAACTGGCAAAAACTGGCAAAAATGTGATCTGTGTCTAGGCATTGATCAATCAACTTGGATACAACCAGCATGACAGATTTTACCTGCGATTATCACTAGTGGCTGCTATAGCCACTAGCAATAATCACTGTCTTTTCCTGGTGGGGATGGCTTCCCCCATTCTCCCCCCTGGGAGAAGACAATGATCCGGCATGATTTCCACATCAACACTGTCTTTGTTGATGAGGTAATCAAGCAAATCTGTGCCATGCAAAGATTATGGAGGTGCCTAAAACGTGCTTGTATGATGAGTTTATATACCACGTTTGTCAACTGATGGATCATTTGACAGAAAATAGGATGGTAGTCAAAGTGTCAGGTCCAGAAACATTGTCATCTTTTACCTTGATTATATTTTTCTAAATTGCCCCTTCTAGTTCTTAAGTCTTAGGAAAATTACAATATTGTAAAAAAAAAAATTCACAACTATCAACATTCTGCTCTTCAAAGAGAAGTTAACATATGGTAATAAAATAACATGTTTTTTATGAAAAGTAAAATCCCTTTCTTGTGATTCTGAAATCACAATGAGTGATGATTATTGACAAGATCATATAAAAGTACTTTTTTTATATTTTATTTTTATCTGCATATAACATTCTTATTCACGACACAATCAGACTTCAACGATTGTTGGCTTGTTAATAAATTTTGTTTTATTTATTCTGTTGAGTAGGAGAATCGCTTCCACTAAGTTCTGGTAACCAGATTATTGTTAGATTCACATCTATTGGACCATTGACATCGAAAGGATTTCACTTTGTCTATCAAGGTAATTACATATGTAGCTTTAACAATACATACAATATGTATTGTATTTGAAGCTTTCTATTTAATACATATTGGTCATAATTTTCCATAACTACATATAGATCAATAAAGTAATACCATAGTTTGAATCTAGTTCTTCAGTTGTATTGCATTAAGTCTTTCAATGTGCCTTTTTTTTTACAGAACACTACATTGTGTGAAATAATATCAGGGTTTGAATAAGTCGGAATAGAAAGATGAACTCCACAATGTATTTGATTAGCTTGTCTATTCCTATTTGGTGAAACATGTCCTTAGTCGTTCAAAGTGTAGGATGAACATACATTGGCTATAAATCTACAGGAGAACATATTTTTTTTAAATCTAATGAAAAGCTAATGATTTGGATGAGTTTGGGGTTCAAAGTTAATTAAATTCAATTAAATTGTTATTAACATTTAAACTTAAGAGCAAATATGTAATATAATAACAAAGCTAATTCTGCAGGTCCTGTAAAATGCCTATTGCTCTTACTAGAATTCAAGTGACCTTGTAAATTCCTGCGCACTGGATGGATATCTTAACCACTTAAAGGGGTTGTAAAGACAAAAATATTTTCCTCTTAAATTAAAGTCTGACAGTAGCTGATAAAGTAAAAAGTAATGTTTTGCATTATAACTAGTTTGACACCTGTTGAAATCGAGCTGTTTTATTCACCTCCGTCACTCCTGAATCGTTATTTTTACTGAATTCCTGGTTTGCGATGCGTGTTCATTCTTGCTACATCACGGCCTAATGGGAACTCCAGTTCCCATTAGGCTTATGCCCCGTACACACGATCACTTTTTGTGATGAAAAAAAATGTAATTTTTCTTCATGAAAAAAAACGACATTTTTTAAACTTCATTTTCAAAAATGACGTTGCGTACACACCATCATTTTTGGAAAATGATGAACAAAGTGATGGCACTCTAAAGGGGAAGTTCTATTTGCCTTGAGTCTGCTTTTAGCTGGTTACTTGTTAGTAAAAGATGATTCCTGCTTTTTTGTCTGTTACAGCGTGATGAATGTGCTTACTCCATTATGAATGGTAGTTTTACCTCCCGTCTCCTAACTTGCTTCTGGGCATGTGCAGGTTTAAAACGTCATTTTTTACGTAGTTTTGCCCACACACGATCATTTTTTATGACACAAAAAATGACATTTTGAAAAATGACATAAAAAATTCGAGCATGTTCGAATTTTTTTTTGGTCATTTTTCAGAAGACATAAAATGACATTTTGGCCACACACGATCATTTTAAATGACATTTCAAAAAATGACATTTTTTTTCATCACAAAAAGTGATCGTGTGTACGGGGCATTAGTCTCCATGCCTGTGAGGGATAAGAGAGCATCTTCACGCAGAGCTGTAGTCATAGGGAGGGGGTGAGCACATTCTGCTTTCCACCATGCAAAATGGCTCAGATGCTGGTGGAAAGCAAGAAGAGGAGAGACAGGAAATGGCATTTTCAAACCTGGATTACTGTATTTTGGAGGTCAAAAGGAAAAACGAGGTAAGTGATATTTAAATGCTCTAGCTTACAGCAATCAATTGATCCAATAAAAAAACAAACCTTTAGTGTTCCTTTAAGCCCCGGACCAATATGCTGCTAAATGCCCAAAGCCATTTTTACATTTCGGCACTGTGTCGCTTTAAGGCCGCGTACACATGATCAAATTTATCTGCTGGAAACGGTCCGGCGGACCGTTTCAGCAGACAAATTAGATCGTGTGTACGGGCGGACAGACAGGTTTTTCCAGCAGACAAATTTTAAAGCATGTTTTAAAATCTGTCTGCTGGGAACCCGTCCGTCTGACATGTCTGCTGGTTAGTACGCTAACCAGCAGACATATCTGCCCGCACATGCGTTGAATGGATTCGACGCATGCGTGGAAGTTTTTTACTTCCTGGTGCGGTGACGTGGCGGCGTCAACGTCACCGCCACGTTACCACGCTGTCTGCCGGCGGGGATTTTGTTTTGATCGTCTGTACACGATCAAACCAAAATAGCCCAGCAGACAAATCCGATCAAATCGGTCTGTCAGATTCTGCACTGCGTCGCTTTAACAGACAATTGCGCGGTCATGCAACGTGGCTCCCAAACAAAATTTGCGTCCTTTTCTTCCCACAAATAGAGCTTTCTTTTGATGGTATTTGATTGTCTCTGTGATACATGGAAAAAAAAAATTAGAAAAAAAATGAAATTTTCTACTTTTTGTTATAATAAAAATCTAATAAACAAAATTTGAGTCAAACATTTAGGCCAAAATGTATTCAGCCACATGTCTTTAGTAAAAAAAAATTGCAATAAAAAAAACTAGCTACCTAGCGGCAACAGTGACACTAATACAGCGATCAGAAAAATGATTGCTTAGTGACACTGGCAATAGGGGGTGAAAGGGTTAACTAGGGCGGTGATCAAGGGGTTAAAAAGTTTATTAGGGGGTACGGGGCTACCCTGGATCTAACACTAACTGCCTGTGCATTCAGTGACACTGTGACGGGGTGATCGGACCCCCGACCCACGTCTAGGCATGGACGTACAGGTACGCCAATGTGCCTGTCCGTGCCATTCTGCCGACGTAAATGTACATGCGCCGGTCCTTAAGCAGTTAAAGTAACACCTTAAGCATTTAAAGTAACTCACTTTTTACATTAATTGTTCCTAAAATATCAAGCATATTATGGCTCTATTTTTTATTTATTTTTTAAGTCTCTCACTGTTGTTTTCAGGCTTCTTTTTTGTCCTGTGCATGCTCCCTATCCTCCACTGATGTACCCAACAGCTACTAGTGTAGAGCAAATAGTGCTATTATTTCAGGCCACATGTTCCTCTCTAGGGATGAGCAGAACACCCCTTGGTTCGGTTGGCATCCAGAACAGACCAAAAGTTCATGCGAACATTCGAACACCGTTAAACTCTATGGGACTCGAACATGAGAAATCAAAAGTGCACATTTTAAAGGCTAATATGCAAGTTGTTGTCCTGAAAAGTCCTGGGGACATGTATCAATGCAAAAAAAGTTTTAAAAATGGCAATTTTTTCGGGAGAAGTGATTTTAATAATACTTAAAGTGAAACATTATTAAATTTGGTCTAAAGTATGCCTGTAAAGTAGTGCATGTTTCCCGTAATGTCGGGTCCCGGCAATACAGCTAAAAGTCATTGGAAAAAATGGCAGGGGTCCCCCTTAATATTCATACCAGACCAAAGGGCCTGGTAATGGACTGGGGGGGACCCCTGTCATTTTTTTCAATGACTTTTCTCTGTATTGACAGGAGCCAACAATTCATGAATAGCTGCTAGTAGTTTTAAATGACTTTTATCTTTCAGAAATTACATTTTGTTCAGGGAATATTTCACTTTTATTGTTTCACTTAAAGCATTATTAAAATCACTGCTCCCGAAAAAACACAGTTTTAAAACTTTTTTTGCATTGATACATGTCCCCTGGGGCAAACAATTTTTATGACAATAACTTGCATATTAACCTTTAAAATTAGCACAGTGTTTCGCAGCTTTTCAAATTTGCTGCAAACACCCCAAATTGTTCGCTGTTCACGAACGGGCAAACAGCCAATGTTTGAGTTGAACTCATGTTCGACTCGAACATAAAGCTCATCCCTACTTCTTTCTATAGACTAGTACACACAGGCCGAATGTTGGGCGACATCGGCTGGTTCAATAAAAAACGTCCGACATTAAGCCCATGTGTATACTAGGGAATGTTACATGTCTGCTTAGTAACCAACATATGTACAACAGAAAACATGCAAACTCCTGCGCACAGGTGGGTTGTCCAATAGTTGATCGACGGAACTTCGTCAAAAGTAAGAAAATTGGAAAAAGTGGTGCTAGCAGTGACCTTGCTGCCCTTCGTGGATGGGGGAGTCCTGACACAAACAAAAAAAGAGAAGAAAGGAGCGCCAGCCTAGTGCATTACCACTTGACACTTTATTCGATGGTAATAGTATTAAAAACTACTCACAAACAGCAGATTGAGCAGGCTTGTCAACAAAATGTAGGTGAATTCCCTTTGGACCACACTCCACAGTGGGGGGATGCGAGGAATATGTTACTGCCGTCTGACACGTTTCGAGGCGTCTAGGGCCTCTTCATCAGAGCTCGACAGCACGATGAAGAGGCCCTAGACGCCTCGAAACGCGTCAGCCGGCAGGAACATATTCCTCGCATCCCCCCACTGTGGAGTGTGGTCCGAAGGGAATTCACCTACATTTTGTTGACAAGCCTGCTCAATCTGCTGTTTGTGAGTAGTTTTTAATACTATTACCATCGAATAAAGTGTCAAGTGGTAATGCACTAGGCTGGTGCACCTTTCTTCTCTTTTTTTTAACCAAAATATGTGTAGGTCATGAACATCAACATGGGGACAAGGTGCTTTGAGGGGCACCCCTAAGCACCCTCCTAATGTTAAGGGCATGTGGCCTGGTGTGGTTCAGGAGAGGGGGGGGCCGCACTCTGTCCCCCCCTCTTTTCTGCGGTTGGCCAGGTCAACGTGCTCGGATAAGGGGTCTGGTGTGGATTTTAGGGGGAACTTCACGCCATTTTTTTTTTAATTTGGGGTGGAGTTCCCCTTAAAATCCACACCAGACCTAAAGGATCTGGTTATGGATATTTGGGGGGAACCCCACGTCATTTTTTTTTTTAATTGACGGTGGGGTTCCCCTTAATATCCATACCAGACCTAAAGGGTCTGGTTATTGAATTTGCGGGGACCTCCGCGTATTTTTTTTTCCCGAACTCCGTACCGAACCTGAACTTTACAGTTCAGGTTCGCTCAAACCTATTGGTGAGGTTAAAAAAAGACACAAGTCCATCAAGTCCAATCTGTGTGTGTGTGTTCTTTTTTATTAATATTACATTGTATATCCCTGTATGTTGTGGTTGTTTAGGTGCTTATCTAATAGTTTTTTTTTATTATTATTGACCGTGGAAGAGAATTCCACATCCTTACCACTCTAAAGTCCTATATACACTATCAGTTTTCCGGCAGGTTTTTCTCTTCAGGTTTACCAAAACCATGTAGTGCAAGGGCCTGCCTGATTGCATACAAATTGAAACTCTTATGCCGCGTACACACGATCGGTTCATCTGATGAAAACGGTCCGATGGACTGTTTTCATTGGATGAACCGATTGTGTGTGTGCCCCATCGTTTTTTTTCCCATCGGTGAAAAAACGTAGAACCTGTTTTAAAATTATCTGATGGTTAAAAAACCGATAGAAAAAAAACGATCGTTTGTGGGCAAGTCCATTAGTTAAAATTCCACGCATGCTCAGAAGCAAGTTGACGCATGCTCGGAAGCATTGAACTTCATTGAACTTCATTTTTCTCAGCACGTCGTAGTGTTTTTTACGTCACCACGTTCTGACACAAACTGATTTTTAACTGATGGTGTGTAGGCAAGACTGATGAAAGTTAGCTTCATCGAATATCTGATGAAAAAATCCATCGGTCCGTTTTCATTGGATGAACCCATCATGTGTACGTGGCATTAGAGCCGGTTCACACTGGGGCGACCTGGGATCTGACTTCAAGTCGCCCCAAGTTCCCTCAAGTCACACGGTCAAGAAAATGAATGGAAGGGAGCCGTCTTGAAGTTGCTCCGACTTCAGAAAAGGTTCCTGTACTACTTCAATCCAACTTCTAGGAAACTTGTAGGCAACTTTTACCCATTGATTTCAATGGAAGTCGCCTCTGAACTCTGATCACTGTCTTAACTGAAGCAACAATACAGGAAGATAGCATACATTTCTCAGGCAAACCCCTCCCTCCCCCTCTCTCCAACAGAGCCGATTGTTGTTTGATTGGTCACTGGAAAGCCTCCTGTCCTGGAGGAGGACTTGAAGTTGCCTTGTACTGTCATGTAGGCAACTTGAAGTTGCCTTGTAAGTTGCCTGATGATTCATACTCAAGTCGTGTCCAAGTTGCCTCCCAAAGTCATGCTAGAAGTCATGTTGCCCTTGTGTGAATGGGCTCTTAAGGTTTGACCTCATATTAGATGGTTTTGGTAAACCTGAAGAGAAAAACCTGCAGGAAAACTGATAGTGTGTATGGAGCTTAAAAGTAAAGAACCCTCTACGTGATTTAAGGTTAACCCACTTCTCTTCTAATTTTAGTGAATGTCCGTGTGTCCTTTTAAAAGGAAAAGTTTTATCTCTATTGTGGGGTCACCAGTACGGTTTTTGTAAATTGAAACATATCCCCTCTCAAGTGTCTCTTCTCCAGAGAGAGACAGTTCGGTGCTTGCAATCTTTCCCAATAGCAGAGATCCTCCAGTCCATTTATTAGTTGTATTTCCTTCTCTGGACCCTCTCCAGCTCCAGCACATCCCTCCTGAGGATTGTTGCCCAGAACTGGATGGCATACTCCAAATAAAGCACATAATTTTAAATGTGCCTTATTTATTGTCTTATTCATGTGTGTGTGTGTGTGTGATGTAGATAAAGGGTAAACAATCTTTGGATTTTATCTTTCAAGTTTATAACTTAATTTAAATTTTATTTCATTTTTTTTTATCAGGTTGTCATATATGGAGATGCTAAATTATTTGCATAGTAAAGTGCAAAACATTGTGCTGAACTTTTGAAAGGTCTTTAAGTGGTTTAAATCCTTTCTCATGGATTACTGATATGCCTGTAAATTGTGCTTTTTAGATAAAAAATGGTTTTGTGTGGTACACTCAAGAAGTAAACGAGTATAGAATTCATTAGTATCATATATCATGTTACCTTAAAGATTTTGAAATCATTGTGTGGATGTGAATTACTGAGAGTTTGAAAATATAGGTGGTGTAAATTGGTACCTTTAAGGGGTAACCCAAGGCAAAAATAATATAGGGTTAGATCCCCTGTCAGATTTCTGCTGCTACAGAGATTTAGAATGTTTCTATATCATGCTTGTGGAGTAAAGTCTCTTTGCTGTAGGAGCTCATTTTAGGCTCTACTATAACAAAACCAGCTTGGACATCTGGGAAGGAGTCCAGAAAAAATAGATGAATAAGAATGGAACACCAAAATAATTTGGAGTCTGAGTGTATTTATTTAATCAAATGTATCCAAAATAACAGGCCAAAGTGTTTCAGGGGTCATACTTTACCCACTTCATCAGGAAACAAATCTATTAGTTACTGTTATTATAATAGCTCTCTAGTCTAAACCATTAGCTGCTGAAGCCATAATATTAAGACAATTAATAGATTAGTTGACTTTGTTCACATTGATTTGTGAAGTTGGCTTGTTTTGTTGGAAACATATGATGGAAAAGATAGTTTTGGACTCTAGATCATTTGCTGGGGTGCTCTTAATCATGTATTTTTCAATGCTTGTCATTGCTTTCTATAGTCTAGGTAGGGGACATTTGATAATGGAACACTGTTAAAAAAATTGCTTTTATTGTTACACTGTTCAAAAAAATTAAAGGAACACTTTTGAATCAGAACTCCTTGGATATTGATCTGGTGAGTTGAGTACCAGAGGGGGAGGGGTGTATACAGAGGGGGTTGCTAATAAGTTTCAGCTATTTTGCTGTTAAATGAAATTAACAACTGGTGCACTTTATGGGCAACAATGAGACGACCTCCAAAGCAGGAATGTTTTTTTTTAGGTGGAGGTGTCTGACATTGTTTTTCCCTACTCATCTTTTCTGACTGTTTTTCACTGTTTTGCATTTGGCTAGGGTCACTGTCACTACTGGTAGCACAAGGTGATACTTGGTTGCACAAGCAGTCTAACTCCTCCAGGATGGCACATTAATACGTGTCATTGCCAGAAGTTTTGCCTTGTCTCCTGGCACAATCTCAAGAGCATGGAGGAGATTCCAGGAGACAGGCAGTTACTCTAGGAGAGCTGGACAGAGCCGTAGAAGGTCCTTAACCCATTAGCAGGACCAGTATTTGTACCAGGAGGAAGAGGATTAGCACTGCCAGAGCCCTACAAAATGACATCCATCAAGCCACTGGTGTGAATCTCTCTGTCCAAACAATCAGAAACAGACTTAATGGGGGTGGCCTGAGGGCCTGATGTCCTCTAGTGTGCTCTGTGCTCACTGCCGAGCACTGTGGAGCTTGATTGGCATTTTCCATTGAACACCGCAGATAACTTTATGCTGCCTGTAACATCGTTCAGCATTACCGGTTTGGTGGTTTGGTCAGTGATGCTTTGAGGAGGCATATCCATGGAGGGACACACAGACCTCTACAGGCTACTCAATGGCACCCTGACTGCCAATAGTTTTTTGGGTAATGTTCTACTCATAAGCTCTTCTTATATATCTCTTATAGCAGTGCTTGCAATTTGAAATGTGAGTTTGTGCATCCACAAATCAGAATATTTTCTGTACTTACATGTTTAGGTGACTAATACCCATAGCTAATTTAAAAACACTGACAGAATCTTTGGACACTGCAGCTTCTTTCCTTATCATATTAGTAAATCAATATGACATTTAATGACGCTTTCCTGGCATATACAGCCTAACTGACAAAAACAAAATCAGAGTCACATCATATTGTAGCAATATTACATATGAAGCTATCATTACAGTTCTGAAAAGCTGATTTTATTAAAATGATCTGTCTTCAGTAATAAAGAACCTGGTTATTTCCAAGTGTTGAATTTGGCTTTGCTTTGGCAATATTTAAAGTTGTGAAATTAAAACATTCCAAAAGTTTTGTGAAAAAATCCCATAAAGTCTCTATGATCATTTGGAGGCCGAGCACAATGTTATGATGTCATGCTTGGCCTCTGGATTGGAAAAAAATACGCCACCTCGGTTGGGAAGCCAGGATCTTGTTTTGGGGGGATTTCAGGCTTTCCAGCCTAGAGGTGAGATCTCAGAACTTATTTACCCTAGATCTCCCTGTAAAGAGGACTATTCCTATTACAACTGATGTTGACATTCCTTATAATAGGAATAAAAGTGATCAAAAAAATGTAAAAATAAATCATCAAACTAGAAAAATTAAAGTAGAATTAACAATAAAAAAATTAAAACGCCCCTGTTCCTGCATGCACTTGCAGAAGCGAACACATATGTAAGTCACGCTCACATATGTAAATGGCGTTCAAACCACACATGTCAGGTATTACCACAAACGTTAAAGCAAGAAAAATAATTTTAGCCCTGGACCTCCTAAAACTTCTTATTTCCCCCCAAAAAATAAGTTTTCAAATTTGCTGCGCAAATACAGTGTGAGATAAAAAGTTGCAATTACTGCCATTGTATTCCCTAGTGTCTCTGTTAAAAAAAAATAAAAAAAAATATATAATATTTGGGGGTCCTGTGTAATTTTCTAGAAAAAAAATATGATTTGATATCTAGTGCTTGCAGGCTACTTTGTCAGCTGTAGGGATCTGGTGAGTGAGGAATTTATCTACACGTGGTAGAGAACATGGTCAATCATTAAGAAGATTTTAGCACCTGGATATTTTCAAGAACACAGTGATTGGGGATTTTATATACAATATATACAGTATGTTGGACTTTATATTGATTAGAGTGTATGGGTTTGCTAAACTTGTTGGTAGAAATGTATTAAATATTTTGGGGTTGAAGATTTGTTTAAATTTTTTAAACACTTTTATATTTAAAGAGCCAGTGCCTATCTTATTTCTCTCTTTTGTTATGTTAAAGTGTTGGTTACACTTGAAGGGGCATGTGATATTGTCTACACACTTGTGGGTTGGCGTCCTCTCATCTTTATTCGATTTTAAAACTTTTGCATTTCAGTGAATTATGATTATTTGACATGTAAACTGACTCTGCAGGGATACAATCCTCTAGTTAAATATCAGAAGCTTGCAATATACCATTGATTCTCTCCACCTGCTGAACAATTTGCATTGTAGCTACCTTGTAACCTAACGTTCTCTGCTTCTGAACCTGTGATATGCAGTCCAGGGAGACTTAAAGTACAACTATGAAAAAACAGCTACACACCTTACTACTGCGTTATTTGCCATGGAATTAGTAGTTATGTTCAGCTAATCTTGAGATTTACACACCTCTGCCACACTGCACAGCTGGAAAGAGCACGTTACTTCTTTCCAGTCCATCTTTATTGATTTCTAGATTAGATTCCTGTAAATTGAATAGGGTTGATTATGCTGCTTCCTCGCCAAATGGAAACTGACAGTAGACTGACAATAGAGAGGTAAGATAGGAAGCTGAATTGGTAATACATATGTCACCTCAATGGCTGTGCAGTTGGGGAAACTTTGTGAAAATCACAAGAATGTTAAAGTGAAATATATTTATAAACATATATATTTACAGGGAGTGCAGAATTATTAGGCAAGTTGTATTTTTGAGGATTAATTTTATTATTGAACAACAACCATGTTCTCAATGAACCCAAAAAACTCATTAATATCAAAGCTGAATATTTTTGGAAGTAGTTTTTAGTTTGTTTTTAGTTTTAGCTATTTTAGGGGGATATCTGTGTGTGCAGGTGACTATTACTGTGCATAATTATTAGGCAACTTAACAAAAAACAAATATATACCCATTTCAATTATTTATTTTTACCAGTGAAACCAATATAACATCTCAACATTCACAAATATACATTTCTGACATTCAAAAACAAAACAAAAACAAATCAGTGACCAATATAGCCACCTTTCTTTGCAAGGACACTCATGCAGCCTGCCATCCATGGATTCTGTCAGTGTTTTGATCTGTTCACCATCAACATTGCGTGCAGCAGCAACCACAGCCTCCCAGACACTGTTCAGAGAGGTGTACTGTTTTCCCTCCTTGTAAATCTCACATTTGATGATGGACCACAGGTTCTCAATGGGGTTCAGATCAGGTGAACAAGGAGGCCATGTCATTAGTTTTTCTTCTTTTATACCCTTTCTTGCCAGCCACGCTGTGGAGTACTTGGACGCGTGTGATGGAGCATTGTCCTGCATGAAAATCATGTTTTTCTTGAAGGATGCAGACTTCTTCCTGTACCACTGCTTGAAGAAGGTGTCTTCCAGAAACTGGCAGTAGGACTGGGAGTTGAGCTTGACTCCATCCTCAACCCGAAAAGGCCCCACAAGCTCATCTTTGATGATACCAGCCCAAACCAGTACTCCACCTCCACCTTGCTGGCGTCTGAGTCGGACTGGAGCTCCCTGCCCTTTACCAATCCAGCCACGGGCTCATCCATCTGGCCCATCAAGACTCACTCTCATTTCATCAGTCCATAAAACCTTAGAAAAATCAGTCTTGAGATATTTCTTGGCCCATTCTTGACGTTTCAGCTTGTGGGTCTTGTTCAGTGGTGGTCGTCTTTCAGCCTTTCTTACCTTGGCCATGTCTCTAAGTATTGCACACCTTGTGCTTTTGGGCACTCCAGTGATGTTGCAGCTCTGAAATATGGCCAAACTGGTGGCAAGTGGCATCTTGGCAGCTGCACGCTTGACTTTTCTCAGTTCATGGGCAGTTATTTTGCACCTTGGTTTTTCCACACGCTTCTTGCGACCCTGTTGACTATTTTGAATGAAACGCTTGATTGTTCGATGATCACGCTTCAGAAGCTTTGCAATTTTAAGAGTGCTGCATCCCTCTGCAAGATATCTCACTATTTTTGACTTTTCTGAGCCTGTCAAGTCCTTCTTTTGACCCATTTTGCCAAAGGAAAGGAAGTTGCCTAATAATTATGCACACCTGATATAGGGTGTTGATGTCATTAGACCACACCCCTTCTCATTACAGAGATGCACATCACCTAATATGCTTAATTGGTAGTAGGCTTTCGAGCCTATACAGCTTGGAGTAAGACAACATGCATAAAGAGGATGATGTGGTCAAAATACTAATTTGCCTAATAATTCTGCACTGCCTGTATATGATCCATCTATGCAGATGTTTACCAAAAATTCTGTATTCATTTTCCAACTATACCTTTTTTGGAAACACGCTAGAAACACATGTCTTAGTATGTACTCCATTTAGTGTGCCTTCCCAATGCCTGTTGGGATTGTAGAGTTATCTTGCAATAACAAACACAAAACCTAAAAGCCAGATAATGTGAATAATAGCAAACATTCTTATAGATTGGTATTGCCTGTTCATAAAAAGTGTGGCAGTCTGAGACATCCATTTGGTTTTTCTGTCTCTAGAGGAATCCAGTGGTGAGATCTCAAAGCAGTGCTGTTCCAGCTCACATTGAAGCCTTTGGTATTCCCACTCATGTTGGCTTATAAAATGTTTCAATCTACCCTGGAGCCTTGAGTGTTCCCACTTATCATTCTCTGTAACATGAACTAAAATAAAAAATCTACAGGATTGGGTAAACAATGCAGATTGCAGATCAAGGATCTCAAGTGAAGAGACCTTGACTTTCAATATCTTGTCTTTCAGAAAAAAATAGATTGTTAAGTGATTTAACATTATGTACCAAAGCTTTTAGTAGATCAGGCCTTTCATAAAAGAAAGGGCCAGATTCACAGAGCGATTACGCCGGCATTACAGGAGATGCGTGGCGTAAATCTAAATTTGCGCATGCGTTTCGATGCGCCGCATCCCCAAAACGAGATACGCAAGAAATCTACTTTTTTTTGACCGGTGTAATTTCGATAGACCGGCGTATCCGTCCGCGCAAAACTGCGCTAGACACACCATTGATTTGCTATTCAAATATGTAAATGAGGGAGTTGCGGGGATCCACAAAATAACGTTGGTGCAGCGCAGGCTACGCGATGTGCGCAACAGCTGCACGTCCTGTCTAAAATTAGACCATATAAAAGGTGGTATAAAATTAGACAATCCGTCTACATGTCAGCTAAAGCAACACTGTTAGTGAGGAGCTGAGCAGTCACACTTGCTGCACAGCAAACTGTATGCCAACATGCCAGTGGCATCCATGCTCATAGCTATACTAATGACTTTAGATGAGCAAAGAAGGAGGAGGGCACGGAGGAGGGCACGGGAGAGGATTTTTTTTCCAAAAACCTTTTATTTGCTTTTAGAAACATTTAAAAAAAATATACATACATATATACATCAATACATAACATACATACAAATTACAAACACGGTCTCACTATCTTTTAATAGCACTTTAAAACCTTGATGGATATAATAATCTAATCTGATACAAGCCCCTCATTCTTCACTTGATATATCACACACGCATAGACATCTTTGGCATGAGTGATTCTGAGGTGTCTCGCATCTTCAGGTTCACCCCTCATGCCATCCTGGAATTAACCACAACCCTGCAGGAGCCCAACACCAGCCCAACACATGACACCACCCATGACACCCATGACAGCTACATATACAATCCTAGCCCCATCCCCACAGATTTCAAACAGAACATGTATGGGGACAGCTGGCTGGTTGGTGAGTGACATGGGTGGCAGGCATGACTGTCCCCCCCATGATGCTGAAATCACAAGGGGCACATGCACTACTAACATCCTCCTGTCTTATCCCTTCAGGGTGACTCTGCATATGCACAGGGACCCCATCTCATGACTCCTATCCGGAACCCCCCATGGTACCCTGTTGTATTTTCCCAAACTTTGTATGCCAGATCATCGGTGCATGTTGCATGCTGCACAAATTCGCAGTAAGAAAGGGCCTGGAGATTGACATACCTGATGACCTGACCCCCGAACCAGACAATCCCCCCTAACCGAGGCTACCCCGTCTTCTGAGGGAAGAGCAGCCAGGAGACAGCTCACATTAGGCATCTTTGCACATTAAACACACACATTAATCATGGCACAATGAGAATGCATGCATGCACACTACTGTGGTCCCTAGCACAGACACATCACATCCTCATCACATTGGATTGGCACAAGCCCACCATGCAGGACTTGTGAGCAGCAACACCACGCCGCGGCTCCAATTATGTCACTGTACATTCATACACCATTCACACGGACCTGGGGATCACTTCTCCACCACAAATGAGGGTGACACCCCTTTTCCGGCAGGAATGTCACCCCCATATTCCAAAATCATTCACAAACAGAAGCAAAAAAATAAATATGCCCAGCAAAAAAAAAATTCCCAGCAAAAATATAATTTAAAAAAAACACAACAAAGAAAACACAGAAAAGACAAAAATCACTCTGCAAAACAGTCACCAAATATCTCAAAGACACGTCACAAACAAACAAACAAATGCTAATAAACAACAGAACAAAAGCACCTTGCTGTATAGGAAGGGATACAAAGGGATGTACTTTTGCAAAGGAAGGGTGTTTGTGTCTGTCTATTTAAGCTCTCTGCGTAGTTCACAAAGTTGCCCGGGTCCACTTCCAATTTCACTGATTGCGCCATTCCCGAGTTGTGAGCATGCGCACAGAGGTGCTGACCATGGTCTGCTTCATGTGCGCATGCGCGAGCCGGCCGGCCCTTCATTTGCATGGGGTCACGGCTCATTTCAATGAAACACGCCCACGTCCTTCCTAATTTGAATTACTCCGCCTTACGCCTCGGAATTAACGTTACATCGGCGCAAATTTCTGTGCAAATACTACGAGAATACGGTGATTGTGCCTCTACATTGCGCCGGTCTAACGTAAAGGAGGTGCGCTACGCTGGTCAAAATATGCGCCAATGTACGTGAATCTGGCCCAAAGTGCCTAAGTGATGCAAAATGAATTAAAGACATTTGCCATTAATTGCAAAACATACTGGCCAATATTTTTTAAGATCTTAAATATGCTTTTTTAACCCTTCTAACTTACTTACTGCATTGTAGATGATTATGCCAAAGGAATTTTTTTAATTAATTGATTTATCCTTGCAAAGAAGGTTGTACCACCCATATTGTCCAGGAAGAGGCTGCAGCACAGACCAGTGGCCCTCTGAAAGTTCTATACATCAATATTGCAAAGTATCATAAAAAAAAATACAATAGGTTGAGTTGAAGATAGTGCTAGCAGGAGAAATGAATGACTTACTTGCTGCCTGGATTTGTTCGTAAAATGTTTTCATATTTTTTTACAGCGGTTCCTAGAACAAGTGCAGTGCAGTGCAGCTCGGTGCCAGAGCCCCGTTTTGGAAAAAGGATTGGAAATGAGTTTGCTGTTGGATCTGTGGTTTTCTTTGAGTGTAACCCAGGATATATCCTCCAAGGATCCGTGTCCATCAGATGTGATGCAGTGCCTAATGCCTTGGCTCAGTGGAATGACACTTTACCAACGTGCATTGGTGAGTGACCCAAAGCTATAAATTTGTGTCATCGTTCAAAAGATAATGTATTGACCTGACATTGTTTTGTTGTTTAATACTAACTATTCAATTTCTAATTAAAAAAGTAAACGTTTAAAACAGAAAAACAAGATTTAACCTTTTCCCAATAGGCGTCTGTACCAAACTGTTCAGCTCATTATGTGTCTTAGGTCTGCTATACACTAATCAAAATTTGTCTGGTTGAGCAGGACCAACTGATTTTTTATTAATGTATGAGCAAAATGTTTGTTCAGAAGTGAATCTACTAACCGACTTCTGTACAACAGCCCTCAGTGAAAAATGAATGTGCACTCGATCAACACCATCAGCTATAGACAGCAGCACTGATTTCTGTATTTGGACAGTAGGTAATTCTCTCCAATGTCAGAATACAATAGCTCAGTAGTTAAATGCAAAAAAATAATCATCTAAGGGCTGCCGTATATATACAACGCAAGTCAACATACCAATGAAATAAACCCCTCTTCTTTTTTATCTTACAGCAATCTTTGATTTATATAATAGTATTTGACATATGGTTGATTACGGAGGAAAATAAAAAATAGATGGCAGTTAAGACTAAGACATTGTGTTCTGTTCAAATATCAATATTAGTTCATTCCAGGACAAAAAGTAGTATAAAAAGTTATTCTAGAAAACTTTCATAAAAAATAACGTTCTCTAATATTTGTTATGTGTCTTTGATGGCAAAAAAGGACATAACTAACTGTAAATTCCTAAAGAAAAGGTCTGTAGATTTTTTTTTTTGTTCCTTTTAACACTATATATAAGAATGCAATCAGAGTCTATATAAGAAGTAGATAGAATGATTTAAGGTGGAGTTCCACCCACATTTTCACTTTCACTCACCATGCAGTACTAATGTGCATTCTTAAAATGAATTGGCAATTTATTTATTTATTTTCTGTTCGCTTACCTGATTGATGCCGTTATCTAATTTCACTTCCTCCTTTAGCGGTCGTGGCGCTGTACATAATTTCTGGTTTTGCATTGGCTCCTGGGAGATCTTGGTCAGCTTGGCATGGCACTGCTCCCATAATATTTAACATTGGCGTCTATGGAAATTTTTGGTGAGCTTGGCATGGCAGGTCTCCAGCAACATTTAACATTGGCGCCTATGAAAAATATTGGTCAGCTTGACATGGCACTGCTCGCATAACATTTACCATTGGCATCAATGGAAAATCTTAGTCAGCATGGCATGGCAAGCTGACCAATATTACACTGCACTGCACATGCAAGAGATTGGCAGGTGAATGCTGGGTAGCCAGCATGCATGGAATTCAGGAAGAAGGACACTGCGGCTTCAGATGCCCACACTGGAAATGACTGTGCAGAAACTTCACAAAGCAAGAAAATTATGCTGCACAAATAGAAAACTGGGCATAGTTTACAGCATACCTTTGTTACATTGCATGAGGCATGAGTATTCGTGGGGTATTTTATCTTAAAAGTCATATTTCAGCCGCAACTCAGCCTTAACTCTCCAGTATCTGCTAAAACTGAAATGGCAGTTTTTATTCGTATGCCCTGTATGCAACTCCACAATAAACATCTCTTATTGCCTTCTTTTGGTCTGATAAATATAGCATTTAAATAATTTTGTTATATCTGTTCAATAAGTGAAAATAAAAAATACCTTTTGTAGTCCTAACACACTTCCTTATGTAGGGTGATAATGCTACCCATCATTAGATACAGTAATTTGAGCGATAAAACAGGAGACATGCTAGAGGCAGAATCACCAGGTGAAAGTAAAGGGCAAATGGAAATAAAGGAATAACCCAGCTACCACATCTTAGGACTGGTAAGCTGTAGTATATAAAATGTTCACTTCGGCTTAGATACACTTAAATGAACACGGGTTATTTCCAAAACATTTCACTTTTTCTGCCTAATTACAGGCTGCTGTAGATACAGGTGTGATCTACTAAAGCTTAGCCAAGTGAACTTTTGCTACATTCAAACACCCAATCATGTTCAGAATAATTTAAGAAACAATAATTTCTTGTGCACGATTGAAAGTAAATTCAGCTTCACTAAGTGAAGATGTTTGAGGTTATTAAAAAACAAACAAAAAACAAACAAACACAAAGAAAAAAAATCACCAATTCATTACCTCCATGCTACAGCATCACTGCGCACAACTGGAAGCCAACCCAGCATAAAACAGCCACACTGGCCATACGCATACATGTGATAACACAGGAGAAGGCCCCTGCCATGCTGCAACATATACAATATGTGTACTACTGGCAAAAACTGTTTAACCACTTAAAGTCCACCCTATAGCAGTTTCACTTCTACAGGGCGGAACCTATTGATTTGACATTTCCAGGTAGGGGTTGTGTGATTACACACAGCGGGAGCCACTCAGCAGATACTGTGTCCTCAATGTCTGCCGGCACCCATCGATCAACCTGCAGAGACACAGAACTGCGATCTGCCTATGTAAAAAATGCAGATCGATGTTCTGACAGAAGGGAAGAGATGATATCTGTGTCCTTGCAAAGCAGGGAATAAATTATATCTCTTCCCCTAGTAAAAGCACCTCCCACAGCATAGAAAAACAATGGTTAGACACACAGTTAATCCTTTGATTGCCACTGATGTTAACCCCTTCCTTACCAGTGACATTAGTACATGGACAGTGCATATTTTTTAAGCAGTGATGTATTCATGTCACTGGTCCCCAAAAAGTGTCAAAGGTGTCAGTTAGTGTCCAAATTTCTGCCACAATATCCCAGTCCTGCTATAAGTCGCAGATCACCACCATTACTAGTAAAAAAAATATATAATAATAAAAGTGAATTAACCACTTGCTTACTGGGCACATATACCCCCTTCCTGCCCAGGCAAAATTTTAGTTTCCGGCACTGCGTCGCTTTAACTGACAATTGTGCGGTCGTGCAACGTGGCTCCCAAACAAAATTGACGTCTTTTTTTTCCCACAAATAGAGCTTTCTTTTGGTGGTATTTGATCACCTCTGCGGTTTGCATGAGGTTGTAAAGGTACAATTTTTTTTCCCTAAATAGCTTCTTTTACCTTAGTGCAGTCCTCGATTTTGCTTTTAAATGTCCTTATTTCTTCTGAGAAATCCTCACTTCCTGTTCTGTCTGTAGCTACACACTGTAATGCAAGTTTTCTCCCTTATTCCTTGTGCTCGCCCCCTCACCCTTTTTGGCGCTATTCAAATTTATACAGCGATCAGTGCTATAAATATGCACTAATTACTGTATAAATGTGACTGGCATTGAAGGGGTTAACACTAGGGGGTGAGGAAGGGGTTAAATGTGTACCCTGTATTGTGTTCTAACTGTGGGGGGAGGGGGGTGACGGGGGAGGTGACTCCATATCTCTGTAACCGCTGATTGCGAATGCCTGGCGGACATCACGGCCGCCAGGCACGCGCATCAGCATGTTAGTGAAGCGGCGGTCACGCGCGCGCACCCTCCAGTGGCCCGGAGGAGCTGAGGCCATAAAAAGGAGATTTAGAACCACCCTGCGGCCGTACAAAGTCGTACGGCCATCAGGAAGTGGTTCAAATATATTTTGTAAACACTATTACTTTTTCCCAACCCAATCAATATTTTATAGCAGAAAGTAAAAAAAAAGTTTGTTTGTTTTTTCAAAATTGTTAGTCCTTTTTATGTTTATAGTGCAAAAAATAAATAAATGCAGAGGTGGTCAAATACCACCAAAGAAAAGCCCTACGTGTTGGAAAAAAAAGGACATAAATGTTTTTGAGTACAGCATGGAATGCTTGTGCAATAGTCAGTTAAAGTAACACAGTAATGTATCACAAAAAAATGGCCTGATCATGAAGGGGGATAAATCATCCAGAGGTCGAGTGTGTGCAAAGGGCGAAAAAAAAGTTTTGACTAAACATACACTTTGGGTTCATTTATAAAAAATACAAATTGTTGGATGAATGTCAAATGTGTTTGTATACTGCATTAATTCTGGCTGTAATCACTCAAATGGAGTAATCCTTATCATCGTTAGCTTAATATAGTGAACAAAAATGCAGTATATTTCATCATTGAGTTTCAAGAAACTTGGTCAATAGATGAAGCTGCCGATCATAGGAATTACTCTATTACAGCCAAAATGTGTGGAGTATGAACATAAAGTGTGTGACATTCATCCAATGAATGTTTTAGAAATAGACCCCTTTAAGTGAGTTATTTACAATTTTCACCCCTTTTACAAAAACTCACATTTTTAAATGTATAAATATTCATTACCGTATTTATCGGCGTATAACACGCACCCTAACTTTAAGAGGGAAGTTTCAGGAAAAAAACTTTCCATAGCCCCCTGCGTATAACACTCTGGCACAGTTTACCCTCTATTCAGGGTACAAAAGTGAGTGTTATACGCCAGTAAATACAGTATTTATTAAAATTAATACTTTATTTAATCAGGAAAACATTTTAAAAGTTATACCATGTGGCTAATAATGATTTTATTATTATTATTATTATTATTAATATTATAATTATTAAAATATAGACTCGATAAACATTTGCAAAACTATCATGGGATGTAAACAAATCAGTAATGCCATATTTTAAATTTACAGACCTTGTGTTTTCAGAAAATATATGCTTTGGGGAAGGGGAGGGTTACATTTTAAAACATTAAGTAAAAATAATGGAAAATGAAAAGCAAAAGTGAAAAATAACAAATATTATCTGGCCAGCCAACATGAGAAATTGGCTGCATGGCCTGGCAGCAAACAGGTTAATTGGTGTAATTTGGGAGACAGGCAGAAAAACACATTTAAAATAACAATAAAATAGCAAAGGGATGACTTTGTAGTGACACCTTATTTTTGTTGGTATTCTGTGATGGACCAATGTTCCTTCTCAGGTGAGTAATCTCAAAAAAGGAAAGTGTTTGCAGAACGTCTTCTCTGACCTCTAAGCTATCTGACGAGCAAATAATGCTCTTCCATTCGGATATCAGTATTATATTTTGCCAGAAGCAAAAGCCTTTTTGCTTTTCTTATAAAAAAAGTGTTTATTTTCCACTCTATTCTTTAAAGGGAATTCCTAAGCATCTCATGCAATAATATATTAAAACAATCCATTGCATTTAATTAAAAATATTTAATCACATTGTCCATGGCTGAACCACTTCTGCTTTCCAATGAAATGCTTATAATAAAAAAAAATAGCCATTAAAAAAGTCCAGTCAATGAATAATTTTACAGAAGGTCAAAATGTTGTTTAAAACGTGCAGAATTGGAGCATTATAAGATTAAAGTAACAGTAGTATGAGGTGATGAATGAAAGGTCCTCTTCATTAATTCATGGAGTGTTTTTCCCTGCTGGAAACTACATTATGAATAGAGGAGGGCACATTAAGGGTGGGCAGAGTCTGTACTTGTGATGAGTGCATATGACAGGTCCAGATGGATCATATTATAGAGTTTTATTTACATTATCCCTTCTCTTTTTACAGTTTATATGGATGATGGCACTGTAATTATTTTAACCACTTCATGCCCGGGCCAATTCTGACACTTTTCTCCTACATGTAAAAATCATATTTTTTTTGCTAGAAAATTACATAGAACCCCAAACACTATATATATATATATATATATGTGTGTTTTTTTAGCAAAGATCCTAGAGAATACAATTGCGGTCATTGCAACTTTTTACCTCGCACAGTATTTGCCCAATTGTTTTGCATAATGTGAAAGATGAAGTTACGCAGAGTAAATAGATACCTAACATGTCACACTTCAAAATTGTATACGCCCTTAGAATGGTGCCGAACTTCTGTACTTAAAAATCCCCATAGTCAACGCTTGAATTTTTTTTACTGGCTAAATTTTTTGAGTTACAGAGGAGGTCTAGGGCAAGAATTATTGCTCTCGCTCTAAAGTTTGCAGCAACATCTCACATGTGTGGTTTGAACACCGTTTTCTTATGTGGGTGGGACTTACGTATGTGTTTGCCTCTGCGTGCGAGCATACGGGCACAGGGGCACTTTAAAAGAAAATATTGTTAATTTTCCTTTTTTATTTTTTATTTTGACACTTTAGAAAAAAAATAATATATATATATATATATATATATATATATATATATATATATATATATATATATATATCACTTTTATCTCTATTACAAGGGATGTAAACATCCCTTGTAATAGGAATATGACATGACAAGACCTGTTTACAGTAATATATGGGGTCAATAAGACCCAACATCTCACCATTAGGCTGGGGAGCCTAAAAAAACAAACAAAAAAATGATCACCATTTCACAGCCGAAGCGGCGCTGTTTTTTTTGGGTGCAGATGCCGGGCGTGACGTCATAACATCATGCCCAGCCTCCCACAATCATAGAGACACCGGTGACCATCTGGTTTGCCGGTGGATCCTTTCACCGATTGCAGCGGTGAGTCGGGATAAGGACTAAAGGGGCAGCGGGAGGGGGGGCGCCCGTAAGAATGATCAAGCGGCAGAACAGCCGCTATGATCATTCTTATGGTGCTGGGAATCACCAGCTGAAACCAGCAATATCTGGATGATTCCTTTTAATACACAGTAAGCATAAATATTTAATACCAATAAACTGTTTTTTTTTTCCACTTCAGATTCAACCACAGCAAGAGAGCCACTCATGGCTCCATTCAGTAGTTCTAGCTCAACTTCGGTTTCACATGATATGTGGAATTCATATTATTACTTTTTTTTTTTATCCTTAGTGTTTTTTTTTTTACACTTGTATATCAATTTACTCTTCACGTTAGAAATACTTCTCTACCCCCTCCCTTTTCCCTGTCCCTTCACTGCCCCCCACCCCTCCTATCCCCAGGCTCCCTCTCAGCCTTTCTGTTTCTGTTTGCCGATTTAACTTTCTCTGACTCTTTATTAGTGTTATCCTCACAATGTAATTTTATAACCGTTGGGTTAAGCCTCCATCATCATCTCTGCATATCCCATCTTGATCTTAAATCCTTTCCATTTTTCCCATTTTGCTTCAAATTCCTCCAGTTTGTCCTCGTCTCTAGAACTTAAATATTCGTTGTTGTATATTTCATCTATTTTGAAAGACCACTCTCTCAAGGTGGGGCTCTCAGACTGTTGCCAACAGCCAGATATTTGGCTCTTTGCAGCGTTCAAGAACTCCGGGATTAATGTACTTAAATATTTTTTGTTGGCATTCGAGCCCCATGCAGGACGCAGACCCATGGATCATCTGGAAGAGACATCTCTATAATTTCTCTAATTTTTTGTCTAATTTTTGTCCAGAATGTTCTAATTTTGGGGCTTGTCCACCAGATATGGATCAGTGTACCGATTTCATTGCACCCTCTCCAGCATAAACGCGTTCTAGTTACTGATGGCATCCGTACTCTATCCGGTGTAAGGTACCATCGCACCAGACACTTATAGTTCTGTTCCATTATCTTGTTATTAACCAACGTGACATGTACCCGCTTTATTATCTGTTTAAACTCATATTCGTTTAAAGTTGATCCGATTTCCTCCCCCCATTTCTTGACGAACGGAGGTGCGCACTGTAATTTTGAAACATGTTTACATTTTTTGAAAGATTTTATATATCTTTGAGGTTATTCCTATTTCGATCTTCCCTATACACAGTCTTTCCATCGGTCGAAGATTTGTTTCAGACTCTTGAAAAAATGTTTCAGTTGAGCGTACCTCCATTCGTCAATCAGAACAATTTCTTTCCTGTTTTTTAATTCTTTTAAAGTTGCTAGCTTATTTTGCTCCATTAGATTTTTTAGTTAGATGTTATCCTTCCTTAACCATTTATCAAATCTTTTTTCTTCACCTGGTGGGAAAAATTGTGTATCTTTTAGAGGGATAAAAGGTGAATTATATACCCATTTTTCTTTTTTATGAATCTGATCCCAAAGTTTTAGTGCATGTCTTGTAATAACGAGAATTTCTGTGC
Source organism: Rana kukunoris (assembly GCA_029574335.1). Lineage (NCBI taxonomy): Eukaryota > Metazoa > Chordata > Amphibia > Anura > Ranidae > Rana > Rana kukunoris. The sequence goes on along the minus strand of CM056053.1, from coordinate 437,114,034 downwards.
TTAATCCTCTAAACTGTGTCGGAATCCATATTACTTTTCCCAGTGCTGTTTTGCTAAGTTTATTTCCATATATACCCATCTTTTATCTACATTATTTTTTGCCCAGTCTATTATTCGTGAAAGAACAATTGAAAAATAATACTTTCTAATGTCTGGTGCTCCCAGTCCACCTTGTGTCTTGTCTTTGCATAATAGTGTTAATTTGATACGTGGTTTTTTCCCTCGCCATATAAATTTAAGAAACATTGACTGGAGTTTTTTAAAGAAGGATTGTGCAATAGGTATTGGGAGCATTTGCATCTTATAAACAATTTTTGGGAGTATTGTCATTTTAAAAATATTAATCCGCCCGTCCACGAAAGTTGGCCCGGTGCGATCCTATTGAGGTCATCTTTAATCTCGTTTAACAATGGGATGAAATTGATCTTATAAAGCGTCTCACCAGCAGTTGCTAATCTGATTCCGAGGTATTTTAAGTCCTTTTTCCAACTAAATCGAAAGTCTACCTGTAGGGCCAATAAACTGTTTTAACCACTTAAGGACCGGACCAATATGCTTCTAAATGACCCAAGGGGTTTTTACAATTCGGCACTGCGTCGCTTTAACAGACAATTGCACGGTCGTGCGACGTGGCTTCCAAACATAATTTGTGTCCTTTTCTTCCCACAAATAGAGCTTTCTTTTGGTGGTATTTGATCGCCTCTGCAATTTTTATTTTTTGCGCTATATACAAAAATAGAGCGTCATTTTTTACTTTTTGTTATAAGAAAAATCAAATAAACTAAATTTCAGTCAAACGTTTAGGCCAAAATGTATTCAGCCACATGTCTAGTAAAAAAAATTGCAAAAAAAACTAGCGGGAACAGCGACACTAATACAGCGATCAGAAAAATGATCGCTTAGTGACACTGGCAATAGGGAGTGAAAGGGTTAACTAGGGTGGTGATCAAGGGGTTAAAACTTTATTAGGGGGGGTACGGAGTCTACCCTGAACCTAACACTAACTGGCTGTCACACTACCTGTCACACTGACACTAAATGCAGTGATCAGTACATATATGATCACTGCATTCAGTAACACTGTGACAGGGGGCTGGGGGGTTGTGATCGCAAGGGGTTAATGTGCCTGTGTGTTACTGTGTCAGTGTAGTGTTGTGCAGACTTACTATGTGATGTAATCTCTCATCAGTGGCGGTTAAAAATACTGCCGAAATGAGAGATTACATCACTTCCCCCTTCCTGTGTTTACACAGGAGGAGGAAGTGCAGAGCAGGGGGAGCGCACGGATTGGCTGGGAGTGATCCGGGGGGGCGGACAAAAACCAACAGCTGCACCCTCATCCTGGATCGCTTCTGCAGCCACCGTCGCCTGTACCGGGGTGGTCCCGATCAGACCCCCGACCCACGTCAAGGCAGGGACATACAGGTAAGCCAATGTGCCTGTACGTGCCATTCTGCCGAAGTATATGTACATGCGGCGGTCCGCAAGTGGTTAATAACATACAGATATATATTTGGAATCGGAAATCTTTAATTTAGTGCCAAAGGTAAATGTTGTATGTTGTATGATGCTACTAGCCTCTGAGGCTAGTAAAAAGTACACTGCAAACTTTTTCATTTTAGAACATGATCAACAAAATATGGGGCAAATTTGGTGGGACCAAACTCTGTGTTGGCAGTCTCTGATGCTGATTTTTTTCCCAGTTTTCGGTGTCAGTAAATATACAGCACAAGCATGGCCTATCAGCAAATGTGTAATGTCAGCCCCAAATGTTAAAGAGGAACTTCAGTCACTCCTCAACTGCCTAGTGGATTCAACATTTCATTGCTGTGATCCACTGATCAGGGGCAGAAGCCCAGATCCCAAACTGCCAACTTGGTCCTCCTTCATCATCAGAAGCCAACTACCTCTTCCTGGTTCAGAAGCTCTGAATGACTGAAGGCCTGCCCACTGACCACTGTGAGTCCTCACTCCTGCAGACTCCTGGGATATGTGACATGGTGTCCCCGTGGAGGCAGCAAGACACATCATTCTTGCCTAGGTGAAGGCAGTAGGTGGGCAGGGCTGGGTCTTAAGTTAAAAATGTTCAAGTGCCCAAAAAAAGTGCTGATTTAAATTGGATAGGGTAGCAGCAGTGCACAGAACCTAAGTCAGTATGGGGTTGAAGGTTTGCTTAAAAGAAATGGGTGGAAAACAAATACCATTGAGCATCACTGATGTGGCTTTGCTGGCCTTGAGATGTAAGGCTTCTGCACCAGTTGCTTTATCATTTATACTGTACCCCTTTATATATTGTGGAAGTTAGCAAAGAATATGACATCCCAAACTGGTACATTTTATTCTTATTGTTTGCCTCCATATGACTGGCAAGTAATTTATGTACGCCCTTCATTTGTGCTATTATTTTTTTACTGTATTTTGCAACAAAGTCAAAACCACAGCACTATAATATACATATAAATTAAATGGCAATAACAATGAAATTAATTACCTGGTGTGATGAAAAAAAGATTAAAATCTTAAACTTTATTTCTTGTCATAAAATCTGATGATCGAACCTTTAAAATCCCAGTAACTTGAAGTTCCATTAATTAGCAACTTTTGTTATTGCTGTTGGTTATAAGGCTCCATAACTGATCTGATCCAGCATTTGTATCAAGAGACAGTTTATTGTGCAAACTGTTTGTGTTTCCCTCATTGTTGAAGGAATAAGCATACAATCCCGGCCATTCACTATAGTTGAGAGGCATGATGGAACTCCCATGCATAGATAGTGACATCACAGTGTACCCAGAATACCACTAATGTGTTCTGAAAGCAAGGATGCTGTTTTTTATATGGTGAATGGAAGTTCACTGTATATATTACATAGTTACATAGTTAGTCAGGTTGAAAAAAGACACAAGTCCATCCAGTTCAACCATAAAAAAATAAAATAAACAAACAAAATAAAACACAGTACATCCCATACACCCAACTCCATACCCACAGTTGATCCAGAGGAAGGCAAAAAAAAACAGCAGAGCATGATCCAATTTGCTACCGGAGGGGAAAAAATGTCTTCCTGATCCCCCGAGAGGCAATCGGATTTACCCCAGATCAACTTTACCTACAGAACTTAGTACTCAGTTATATTATGTGTAGGCATGTGCAAAAGTGAAAAATTCGTTTCGTTTCGTTTCAATTCGTCATTTAATAAATTTTGTTAAGTTAGGTTCGTTACATGTGTTGAATTCGTTTTCGGAATTCATTCGTTTTCGACCGAATTTCGAAAAATACGGTCGAAATCGAAAATATTTCGACCGTTTTTCGAATTCGTTCGTTTTCGACCGAATTTCGAAAAAAAATGGTCGAAATCGAAAATATTTCAACCAGATTAGAAAACAAATAGTCTCTTTTCGAATTTTTTTTTTTCGAATAAAATTCGAAAATATTTTTTTTTTTTTTTTTTTTGTTTTTTTTTTTTTTTCGAATTCCGATCGAATTTAGTCCGCGGGTATTCGATTCGGAATTCGAAAAAAAAAAATCGATTTCGACCATTTTTTTTTTTCGAAATTCGGTCGAAAATGAACGAATTCCGAAAACGGTCGAAATTTTTCGCTAATATAGCAATTCGGGAATTCGTATGCATCCAAATGTCCGAATAATGGAAAATTCGTCCGAATTTCGATTCGGAACGAAACGAAATGCACATGCCTAATTATGTGTATTTAGGAAAGAATCCAGGCCCTTCTTAAAGCAATCTACTGAGCTGGCCAGAACCACCTCTGGAGGGAGTCTGTTCCACATTTTCACAGCTCTTACTGTGAAGAAACCTTTCCGTATTTGGAGGTGAAATCTCTTTTCCTCCAGACGTAAAGAGTGCCCCCTTGTCCTCAGCGTTGACCTTAAAGTGGATAACTCAATACCAAGTTCACTATATGGACCTCTTATATATTTGTACATGTTGATCATATCCCCCCTTATTCTCCTCTTCTCAAGAGTGAATAAATTCAGTTTTTCTAATCTTTCCTCATAGCTGAGCTCCTCCATGCCTCTTATCAGTTTAGATGCCCTTCTCTGCACTTTCTCCAGTTCTCCGATATCCTTTTTGAGAACTGGTGCCCAAAACTGGACTGCATATTCCAGATGAGGTCTTACTAATGATTTGTACAGGGGCAAAATTATATCTCTATCTCTGGAGTCCATACCTCTCTTAATACAAGAAAGGACTTTGCTCGCTTTGGAAACCGCAGCTTGGCATTGCATGCCATTATTGAGCTTATGATCAACTAAAAACCCCAGATCCTTCTCCACTACAGATCCCCCCAGTTCAACTCTCCCCATGCATGTATGATGCATGCATATTCTTAGCCCCCAAGTGCATAACTTTACATTTATCAACATTAAACCTCATCTGCCACATAGTCGCCCAATTAGACAGAGCATTGAGGTTGGCTTGTAAATTGGAGACATCCTGCAAGGACGTTATTCCACTGCATAGCTTGGTGTCATCTGCAAAAACAGAAATGTTACTTTGGATCTCAGACCCAATATCATTTATAAATATATTGAAAAGTAAGGGACTTAACACTGAACCTTGGGGTACACCGCTGATAACCTTGGACCATTCAGAGTAAGAATCATTAACCACAACTCTCTGAATCCTGTCTTTCAGCCAGTTTTCTATCCATTTACAAACTGATATATCTAATCCTGTAGACCTTACCTTACACATGAGCCGTGTGTGGGGAACTGTATCAAACGCTTTTGCAAAATCCAAGTATACCACGTCCACTGCCACGCCTCTGTCCAGGGTTTTACTTACCTCTTCATAAAAGGAAATCAGGTTTGTCTGACAACTTCTGTCTTTCATGAATCCATGCTGTCTGCTGCTTAAATAGTTTGTTTCCAGCAAAAACTCATCCATGTGGTCTTTTATTAAACGTTCCAGTATCTTCCCAACTATATAAGTTAAACTAACAGGTCTATAGTTACTTGGTAAAGACTTTGTTCCCTTTTTAAATATAGGCACCACATTGGCTCTACGCCAATCCAGTGGTACTATTCCTGTCATTAATGAGTCCCTAAATATTAGATACAGTGGCTTTGAAATTTCAGAGCTCAATTCTTTTAGGATCCGTGGGTGGATGCCATCTGGTCCAGGTGCTTTATCCACCTTTATTCTGTCTAAATATTTCTGGACCATATCACTTTTGAGCCATTGTGGATTTGGGCCTGTGTCACTCCCACCCCCATTATAGACATGAGCTCCCCCATACTCCATTGTATACACAGAGCTGAAGAAAGCATTTACTAAATTTGCCTTCTCTATGTCCTCAGTCACCCACTCTAGATTATTTTGTAAAGGGCCTACATGCTCAGACTTGACCTTTTTACTATTAATATATTTAAAGAATTTTTTGGGGTTTGTCCTACTATCTTTTGCAATCTGTCGTTCATTTTGAATTTTTGCATCCTTGATTTCCTTTTTACATATTCTATTATATTCTTTGTAACATTTAAACGACACTAGTGTTCCTTCATTTTTATATTTTTTAAAAGCTATTTTCTTATTGTTTATAGCTGTTTTAACTTTGACCGTGAGCCACATAGGTTTTATCTTTAGCCTTTTAAACGTATTGCCCATGGGAATATACTTTGCAGTGAGGTTCCAAAGAGTCTTTTTGAAGAATTCCCATTTCTGTTCTGTGTTCATCTGTGCCAATATTCCCTCCCAGTCCAAGCCCTAGAGAGCAGTCCTCATGCTTTGAAAATGTGCTCTCTTGAAATTAAGTGTTTTTATCTTTCCTGTTTGTATTTCTTGCTTATAGTTAATATTAAATGAAATCATGTTATGATCACTTCTAACCAGGTGTTCCTTTATCTGAACATTAGTAATAAGCTATGCATGGTTTGAGATGACCAAGTCCAACAGAGCATCATTCCTAGTTGGGGTCTCAATAAACTGGACCATAAAATTGTCCTGCAATAGGTTTTTAAGTTTTTGTCCTTTAACTGTCCCAGAAATTCCATTATTCCAGTCAATTTCTGGGTAGTTAAAATCCCCCATTATTATCACTGTCCCAGCCCTTGCAGCCCTTTCCATCTGTGCAAGGAGCCGAGTCTCCACCTCCTCATTTACATTGGGTGGTCTATAACAAACTCCAATGATTAACTTTGAACTACGCACATCTGTATGCAGTTCCACCCATAATGCTTCAACTTCATCACACTCTCCATCAACCAGGTCCTCTTTCACGCTTGCTTTGAGGTCACTTCTCACATAGAGACAGACGCCTCCACCTTTTCTTTTTACCCTGTCTTTCCGAAAGAGAGCATAGCCAGGAATATTTTTTTTTTTAAATATGTTTTTATTGAGGAAGTTACATATCAGAGTAAATACAAAAAAAAACAGGACATATGAACATTTTTGGGGACATTCATGGTTGAAGAACAGTATATGGAGGGGTCTTTAAAGAAAAAAAAGAAAGGGGAGAGCATAAACTTAGGGGTACATGTAGTAGATGGAATAGTCCTTCCAAAAAGAGGGGGGGAGGGGGGGAGGGAGGGATGGTTAGAGATCGTCAGTCCCACGAGGGACCCTGGTAAAGAAAGGACATTTTTTCAAAGTTCAATCTCTCCGTGGGAGTAAAAGTGTGCAACAAAAAGGGAGACCAGAGGTGGTAGAAGTGATTCTTGGTCCGTTCGTGGGTCAGGTCCGTGTTGAGCCTGTCCTTGTACAAAAGCTGCAACAGTTCCTTTTTGACTTGAGCAGTAGTTGGGCAGTCAGTAGATATCCACTTCTGGAGTATGGCTCTCTGGGCGAGCAAGAGACAGATCAGGGTCCAATTCCTGCTCGGGGGTGTGGTTGGGGAAGACCAGGGCTGCAGTAGTGTGTCCCAATAGCCGAAAATAAGTAGTAGCGGGTCCTTGGGTATGCGCAACAGGGTGACGTCGAAGATGTATTGGATGACTTGATCCTAGAACCTGGCTATGAGCGAGCAGGACCAGAACCTGTGAGCTAAGTTAGGTTTGGGTTGTTTACAAAGGGGGCATTCTGGGGTGGCATGGGCTCGGCTGAAGGGGATGTGGGCCCGGTGAACAATTTTGATCTGCGTCTCTCTCCATATCTCGTTAAGGATAAGTTTATGGACGGTGGTAAGGCCATGAAGGAGCTTCCCCACCAGCTCAGGGTCGGGGAAGTCTTTAGACCAGTTGGCCGCTGACGTTGATGCCAGGGGGGGGGGGGTTTGCAGGAGGAGGGGATAGTAAATGTCCAAAACCTTGGACGAGGCCCGGGAGAAAAGGGTGTCGATGAAGGAACTCTGGAACCTTTTTTCATCATCCCGGCAGGTTTTTTTCAGAAAACTAATGCATTGAATATACTGGAATGCGTGTGATGGAGGGAAGGAGAACTTGTCCGCAAGGGCTCTAAAGCCCATGGGGCGGCCTGAAAGGGGGTCACACAGTGAATAAAAAGTTTTGATACCCTTATCCTGCCAGACGAGGTAAGGCTGGTTATCTAGGCCTGGTTGGAAGCTTGGATTACCCAGGATTGGAAGGTATCGTGAGATAAAGTATGGGATATTGAGGGCTTTCCTGACCTCTCTCCAGGCAATGACCGTATCCTGGAGGAGGAGATTGTGTTGGAGGGGAGGGGGGGCAGATTTCCAGTGACAATGGAGAAGGGCCGTAAGGGAGAAGGGGCGGACCATTGCTGATTCCAAGGGGTAGTTCGAGCATCTGGAGGACTGGGAGATCCAATCCAGGCTCGTTCTCAATAGACACGCCAGGTTATATAGCCTGATGTTGGGTAGGGCAATGCCCCCCTTTCATCTGGGAAGATGCAGTTTGGCAAATGCTATGCGCGCACGCTTGCCACGCCAGAGGAACTTGGAAATGGCCGAGTTTAGTGATTGGATGTCTTTGTGGCGGAGAAGTAGTGGGATGGTTTGCAGTGGGTACAACAGGCGTGCAAAACTGACCATCTTGACCAGGTGGCATCTCCCCAGCAGCGAGAGAGGCAGGTCCATCCAGTTTCCCAGTTCTTGGGATATTTTGGTGAACAGGGGGGGGGGGGGGTAGTTGAGATGATATAGGGAGGATGGCAATTTACCTATTTTTATTCCAAGGTAGGTGATATGGGACTTCGCAACAGTGAATAGCGAGCTTTGGGACCAAGAGGGGACAGATAGAGAATCTATGGGGAGTATTTCGCTCTTATTATAGTTAATACGAAGCCCAGAGCATTGCCTGAATTCGTAAAAAGTGGTCTTGATCGCGGACATGTCAAGTGAAGGGCTGGATGTGAAAATAAGGACGTCGTCGGCAAACAATGACGTGCGAAGGTCGTGATCTCCAACCTGTATGCCATGGAGGGGGGGGCGATCTGGGTCAAGTGGCGGGATAGGGGTTCAAGCGCTATGTTGAAAAGGAGCGGGGAAAGCGGGCAGCCTTGCCTTGTGCCTTTGTGCAGCCTGAATTCCTCAGAGAGGAGGCCCGCAGCAACCAATCTCGCAGAAGGGGCAGTGTACATGGACTCTATGAGGTGCGTGAATGGGCCAGAAAAGCCCATTGTGGACAGGACCATGGAGAGCCATTCGAAACTGACGTTATCGAAGGCCTTCTCTGCGTCTAAAGTGATGATGGCATGGTCTCCTGCCGGGTCATTTTTTGCGTGTTCGAGAGCCAGCATTACCTTCCTGATATTCATGGTGGCCGTCCTACCCTTTACAAAGCCCGATTGTGCGGGGTGGATCAGGGAGGGTATAATGGATGCCAACCTAGTGGCTGCTATCTTGGAGAGAATCTTAACATCAAGATTTAAAAGTGAAATGGGCCTATAAGAACCAGGTTCTAGGGGGTCTTTGCCCTTTTTCTCCAAGAGTTTTACGATGGCCTGATTGCCTGTGGGTAGGTAAGTCCCACCCGACCATATATGCTGGTAGACGTCGTGGAGGGGGGGGGACACAGTCGAACTAAAGGACTTATAATATTCTCCCATGAAGCCATCCGGGCCTGGAGCTTTGGAGGGGGCAAGCTGTTTGATGACGGATTGGACCTCCAGGATGGAGATAGGGGCATTAAGGGCTTCGAGTTGGGTGGGGGTTACCCGATCCAGGGAAATACGTTGTAGAAAATTTAGGGCCGTTGGCTTATCGATAGGGTCTGAGGCATATAGGGAGGAGTAGAATTGGCGCATAGTACTATTGATGTCTTTCGGGGTGCTGTGTACAGAGCCCGACGGATCTCTCAGAGACATAATATGTGTCGGGCGGTTGGGTCCCTTACTTAATCTGGAAAGGAGTCTGCCTGCCTTGTTGCCAAACTTGTGGATGGAGACGTCTAGATGTGCATTTTGGGTACGCTCGAGGGTGGCCGCCCAAGTATCAAAGGCCTGCTTAGCAGCAAACCAGGCGTTACGGTTGCTGGGGGAGTCATCGGTATAGAGGACCCACTGGGCCTGATGCAGTGTTGCGCTGGCCTGTTTGTAGCGGCTAAGTGTGTGTTTTTTGAAGGTGGCGGCGTAGGCTATTATGCAGCCCCTGAGGAAAGCCTTGCCCGCTTCCCAGAAAAGGTTAGGGTTGTCGGCGTGTAGCGCATTATCCGACACGTATCCTGACCAGGCTTTTTCCAGATGTTGTTGGAAATCGGAGTTGTTGTGAAGATAGGAGGGAAACCGCCAGATTCTGGGGTTGGAGGCTAGGTCAGGATATTTTAGAGTGGCCGAAACCGAAGGCATGATCCGAAATTGCAATGTCATGTATGTCAGCTTCCGAGATCAGTGGGAGGAGAGAGTCAGAGCAGAAAAGATAGTCCAGTCTCGTGAAGACATTGTGAGGGTGGGAGTATAACGAGAATTCCCTGTCAGCTGGGTGTCTTAGTCGCCATAAGTCGTGAAAGTGCAGTGAGTCAATTGTCGACGCCAACAAGGTCTGGGTGAGAGGAGTCAACGGAGGGCGGGAGTGTCTGGTAGAGGACCTGTCATCTGTCGGGTGCATAATAGAGTTGAAGTCCCCTCCTATCAGGTGTGGGCAAGCTGGGTCTCGAAGCGCCCAAGAGGTGAGGTCGCTGAAAAAAGTACTTGTGGGGCTGTTGGGAGCATATACATTGGTGATGTTTACAACCCTGGATCCCAGTTGGATACGGGCAGAGGCAAATCGCCCCTCAGAGTCTGAGTCTGAGGATAGTCTCTTGCAGGGAAGGTTTTTGTTGACTAGGATTAATACCCCGGCTTTCCGACCGCATGAGTCAGAGCCGAGGACCGTGCCCACCCAGAGTTTCCGCAGCCGCGGGAAGTCGGGAGTAGACAGATGGGTTTCCTGGAGGAGGGCAATGTCGGTCTTAAGCCTTTTAAGGTGATGCAGAACTTTCATCCTCTTATTGGGGGAACGGAGCCCTTTAACATTCCAGGAGACTATTCTCATGTTGGGAGAACTATCAAAGGGGTGTAGGCGAAGTGTATGGGAGCATGGAGTATGGCAGAAGTGGGATACACGGACAGCAAACGGAGTAATGGTTGACTGGGAGAGAGAACGGAGGTATTAACGGAGCCCATGATACGGGGAGAGAGCAGAGAAATAGGGAAGGGGATATGGGGGGGATGGGGACAAACATAGTGAACAATAACAATTGGGAACTTCACTTTTTTCCGCATGGAGCCACTGAATAGGCCAACTCCCAACCCAGGGCTCACTATGCAGCACTTCACCCGCAGAGACTGAAGGGGGGGGGGTGTAGGCAGCAGGAGCAATGCGTGGGGGGGAAAGATCTACACAGGTAGCCCTGCGGAAGAACAGAAGGGCCCACATGCATCATATAAATGTATGTGATAGCTCGATATAAAACACAAGTAAAAAGCTAGAGCAACTATTACCAATCATGCAAGAAGAACATGAAACAATATAAAATAAAATAGCATTATAGAACAAAACAAAATAGCATAACAGCATAATAGTATTGGGCCTACCGTAACCCACCGGGTGAGGGTGAGGGGGATGCACGATGGGGGAGAAGGATCCAGAAGGGGGTCTGAGACGATCAAGGTGCAACAAAGTTACACCAAGATGGAGCGGCCATCTAAAAAGGAAAAAAAAAAGGGGGTTCAAGAGGAGGAGGTTTGTTGTCGGTCAGATCCAGAAGCCTTGAATCTTTTAGGAGAGTCCTTGCGTGGGCTCCCGTGTTCCAGGGCCCGGTTGGTGGGTGCAGCTCTGGGAGACAGGTTGTGGTGGGGGCCTGAGCGGTGGGACCTCAGAAAAGCCTCTGCTTCGGATGGGTCATGGAAGGAGAGTTGATCCCCGTTGGGTGCACGGGGTGCACGGCCGGGAAGGCCAGGGTAAACTTGACTTGCATTCGGTGGAGCTCCGAGCAGATCTGCTGGAAAGTCTTCCTCCTCTTGGTAGACGTCCACGGAGTAGTCCGCAAAAACCAAGATATTCATGCCATCTATCTGGAGGGTCCTGGACTGCCTGAACTTCTGCAGGATGAGGGCCTTATCCGAATAGTTGAGGTACTTGGCGATCACTGGACGTGGTGATTTGCGTTCAGAGTTGAAGAGGCCCTTGCGGTGGGCGCGCTCACCGTGCATGGGCCGGGCAGGCCCAAGGCCTTGGGGATGCGTCGCGAGCAGAGATCGGAAAGTGCCTGGGGTTGCAACGATTCGAGGACGCCAACAAAGCGTAGATTGCTCCTCCTGGATCTGTTCTCAAGGTCGTCCAACTTATCAAGTATATATTTGTTCGTCTTGTCTTGCGCATGTTCAAAGGATTGGGCCTGGTACAGATCCTCTTCTACATGGGCGATGCGGCTTTCAGCTTCACTTAGCCGGGATGCATGCTCCCCTAGTTGGGCCTGGAGTTTCTGTATCCCTGCGTTGATGGCCTTTTCCACTGAGGTGGCTATCATGGGGGATAATAGAGCGGCCACGGCCTGGGCCATCAGCTCTATACTGTGCATGTCCCCCGTTTGTGGGGGGGGTGAGGAGATGTGGACAGCCTGAGGGATGGTAGGAGGGGATGGTGGAACGCTCACCTCCATATCAGGGGCCGTTTCCACGATCGGATCCACGACCGGATCCGTGTAGGCCGAAGCCGGGGCCTCGATTTGCGGCTGCCCCGCGTACGATCGCGCGCCGCTTTTTTCGAGGTATCTGTCCATCCTTGTCTGGGGGGATGGTGGATGCTTGTCCCAGGGGTCGGTGGTGGGTCTGCAGGGTTTTGTAGGCAGTTTTAGGAGCCTGTGTGCAGGAGCTGAGTGGGCACACAGCTACTCCATGCGGCGCCGGAACCGGAAGTTAGCTAGCCAGGAATATTAATAGCCCAGTCATGTGAGGATTGAAGCCAAGTTTCAGCAATACCAATTACATCATAGCTCTCCTCATGCACCAGAGCTTCCAACTCACCTGTTTTGTTCGGAAGGCTTCTGGCATTGGTGAACAAACACTTAAATTTATTGTTACATTTTTCGCTGGTGTTTTTTATATAATTTTTAGTAGTGCAAATGGCACTACAATTTCCAATGGCTGTTTGCAACATGGGGACTTTATTGTCACCTGCCATAACCCCACCTCCCCCCCGAAGTCCTTTTGAGACAAAACGGCGTAGGGTGGCGGCGTGCTGACGTCTTTTAAACCGCAAACTGTGTCCCGGAGTGAACGGGTGTGCTAGCCGGCCGGCTATATATTCACATGCGAATTTTATCTACTTTCTTGTAAGTGTGATTTTATATTTTTTTATTAAACAAGTTATATGGGTTCACACTATGTAGTTTTTCTTCTCCATACTGGTTTTATTAAAACACGGATCATCGGTCCACTGTTGGAGAAGTCTCGGCTCTTGGATATCCTGCCACGTTAACCCCTGGCTGGGGATTAAGCCATCTGCTGTCAGAAGATCTCTAGTTGGGATCTTCCCCTCTGGTAAGGGGTGGTGTGATTGAAAGGTGGAGGTGTTTATCTATCCATGCACTGTTTCTGAGGTTTTTGCATTTGATGTCACCATCTATCTGGAGGAAAGAATAATCTTTTTCTGCTATCAGTTTCCATCAGATGCATAATGTGTTCCGTACTTGATTAATGGACTCTTTCATTTGTCACTTATCTTTATACATCACCTGCAATACGGGACTTGTACTTATTCTACACAGGACTGCTATTGGAGTTCTACATTGTAGTGTTCATATTTGCGCAGCTTTTTTCTTTTAGTTATAACCCCACCTCCATCTATCCCCATTCCACTCTCCATTAATGTCTGACCCCTAACTGACCTGTGTGCCCGATGTAATTCTAGTTAACCCTCCCCCTCAAGTCTAGTTTAAATACTCCTCCAGCATTCCCCTAAACCTCTCCCCCAGCACAGCAGACCCCCTTCCATTCAAGTGCAAACCATCTTTAGCATATAGGTTGCACCCCAATGAAAAGTCATCCCAGTGATCTAGAAACCCAAATCCCTCCTTCCTACACCAGGTCTTTAGCCATGCATTCAGCTCTCTAATCTCCCCCTGCCTTTCCTGTGTTGCGCATGGCACAGGCAATATTTCAGAGAATATCACCTTGGAGGTCCTTCCCTTCATCTTGCAGTCTAGTTCTTTAAATTGATTCTTAAGGAGCCTCCACCTTCCATGTATACTGTCATTGGTTCCAACATGGACCAAGACAGCTGGGTCATGCCCAGCCCCTCCCAGTAATTTATCCACCCGGTCCACCATATGCCGAACCAGGGAGACAGCAAACCATTCGGTTGAGGCGATCCTGGCGACAAATTATTCTATCAGTCCTTCTGATTATAGAATCCCCTATTACCACCAACTGTCTAGGCCTACCTGCACTCCCCTCACCACTTCTACTAGATGGGTTGCTCTCCCGGCTGTTAGGGGTAGCAGTAACATCTAGTGCTGCCACCTCTGTGTTAGCCACCTCCACATCTTCACCCAACTTGGCAAATTTGTTTTGATGCACAAATACAGGATTGGCCTTCCTTGTCTGCAAGCCCCTTCCACTCCCTCTAACTACATTAACCCATCTTCCTATCTGATAATTCTGACTTGCCCCTCCACCCTCGACATCAACCCTACTGACCACCTGCTCAGCAAGCAGAGGACCCCTTTCAAGGTTGTCCTTTCTGCCCAGTGTTGCAACTTGCTCCTCCAGATGTCTAATGCGAGCTTCCAGAAGGGCAACCTGCTCACATCTGTCACAGAAGACTCCTGTCTTAACTCTTGTTTTCAACTCCTGTTTTTTAACTCTTCCCACTTGTGTTTAAAAATCACACTTCTGTTTAAAAATCACATGTAAGCCAACACCATCAACTGGGAGCCAGCTCCTTATGGGAGCTTGACAGAGACTTTATACTCACCTGTTCACAATAAAACACTCCCCTTGATTAGCAGGGGAAAAAAACTCCCCTTAGCAGAGAGAAATAAAAAACCTGTTTAAAAAGTGCCATAAACAAATGACACTTGCAAGCAGAAACAGTTAAAAGCAAACTCCTGTTTTTTAACTCTTCCCACTTGTGTTTAAAAATCACACTTCTGTTTAGAAAATCACATGTAAGCCAGCACCATCAACTGGGAGCCAGCCCAGGGAATGGTTCTCATTCCATAACCATTTAGATCCCTGGTGCCCAAACTGTGGCCTAAGGGCCACATGTGGCCCTTTGGCATATGACGTGTGGCCTTCATCAGTCTGTAGTGGAAGCATTGAATAGCATCTCTACTAGCCTCATGTTCCCAGTTTCCTGTTGTCTTCTGCAGCATATCCCTACCCAAAAATATAGCATGTCCACACTCGCTGACCCTAATTTCCTTTATTAGGTCTGCAGTCCTCTCAAGCATTACATATATTGCACATTATGTCTGCCCCTTTGGTGATGTTAAAAGCCCCTTTAGCTCATAAGATGACAATCACTGCTCATGTGAATATGAACTTAAAAGCCTATCATTATCTCCCTTGATTTACTGTCAAAATCTGCATCATTTTTGTTATTCTAGTAATGCCTTTCTACCACAGAGCAAAAAGCTAAAGAGTAGAAGAGTTCCATTGGTCCAGCTTGCGTATGCATACCTCATACTTGAGGGGCCACTGTAGAAGATGGCAATCACTGCAGTAGTCACTGCTACCACAATGATTACTGCAATCTTTTGAATCCTGTACCAAGCGGTTTCTTATCTACTTAGTGACCACAGGGAGTTGCGCTCTCTGAACTGCCATTCACAGAACACTTTGTACCTTTTTTAATGAATTTATGGTGTTTTCTGATTGGATGAGGTGGAGAGGCAGGGTGGTGATATCATGAGATCCACCTCATCAAATCAGAGCATTTCTAATAGTCACCGAAAACATACAAGGCATTCTGTGAATGTTGGAAATGTCAAGTTATCCCCTATGGTCACTATTCATAAGGCACAGGATCTGGAAGATTCTAGTGATCACTGTGGTAGTAATAAAGTGACTAATAAAGTGATTGTTACTTTCAACAGCGGTCCCTCAGGTATGATATATGGATACGTACATTGGTCCAAGTCAGACTAATGTAACTATGCAATAAAGACGTTTCACATTTAAACTGTAATCGCTAAATGCCACTCCTACCACAGCACTGTTAACCCCGCGTTTTGCACACTATTTGCGCAACTACAAAACACTGCAGTTTTCAAAGTACACAATTGTACCCTCCCTTTCAGCATGGCAGGCATTGCTTACTGCTATTGGTCCCCCACCTTGCCCCATCCCCAATTTCAGGCTCATCAGATTTCGAAAGGTAGGTGATGTTGTCATCACAAAAAATGGTTTAGAATAACATGCTGGGTGAAATCATAAAGAACATTGCATTTTGATGAATTCCAGGTTACTTGTGCTGATTCTACTTAGAAGACTTTATACATGGGCTGGCACAAAGGTACAACACAATATCATAATACAACACATATTTATTTAAATTGGAATTTATTTGGCCACAGTGTTATCCATAAGGGGTTAACATGAATTATTTAAATAAAATAAATAAGCCATCTTGGCTAAAATATATTTAACAAAGAATTAAATGGTGTCCATCCAGCCAAAGCTGCACAACTACTCCCCTATTTGGACAACAACATGACTCTGAAGATAAGGAGGGAGGGTAGGCATCGCTGCCTGTCAGGAATGGTCTGAGGGACCGCCGCACCCGGTCCTTTTATTGGCTTCTTCCACACTGGCTATCTGACCACCCAAAACGACCAATCAGCTGCTTGGCTGTGACCACCAATCCCATGGTTGTTGCTGCCCAGGGATAGGGCAGATACCACTATCAACCTGTGAAATAAAACAAAGCAGGAATAACTGCAAGCTCTCCCTTTGAGCCAGCCCATGTTGGTCCAGCTTATTGCTGTGGAGAAAAGCAAAGAAAATACCGCGCTATAAAAAACTAAGATAGCATAAGCTGCAACAACTGTTATACACACAGGCCCAGATTCAGAGAGCCATTACGCCTGTCTAACTGGTGTTAGACTGGAGTAATTTCCAATTACGCGCGTTTTCTAGCTAGTTGAAAACCTCAAACCATGAATAGACGGCTGCAGGCTTCAATTCGACTGGATTACGTGTTCATACGCCTTCGGATCTACGCTGCAATAAAATTGCGGCCACTGGGTGGACTTCCCGTCGTTTTCCGCGTCTGGGTATGCAAATGAGCTTTTGCCGGCGATCCCTGAAATTACGATCTTCATTCGCAATCTCTTACGGCACCTTTAGTCATCTTTTTTTTGCGTAACACTATACCAGCTTTTTGCTGCTCTAATATTAGACAGCCCATGTTAAGTATGGCCGTCGTTCCCACGTCGAATTTCTACGTTTTCCGACGTCTTTTATATTTTTTTACGTAAGTCGTCCGGGAATAGGAATGTTCGTAAACGACACTACTCAAACAACGAATGACGTAACGACGTGATTTCGCGCAATGCACGGCGGGAAATTTCTGAACGGAACATGCGCAGTTCGAACGCGCTTAATTTAAATGCTTCACGCCCCCTAATCTTGTATTTTGATTACGCGGCGAGAAATAGACTACGCCGCCGTAGCGTACGGGCAAAAATCTACCAGAATTCGGTGTAGAGCCTGGTAAAATACGGCAGCGTAGAGTATTTCAATTACGCAGTGCAATATTAAGTGTATGTGAATCTGGCCCACAAAATATACAAAAAGAGAGGAAGTGGATTTGCGCAACTCCACTTCCTCTCTTTCAGCTTATTGCTGTGACCTTTCATGGGATGCAGCTGACCTTATCTGGGATTTTCATTTGCATTTTAGCATTGATTAAGTACACCAGGCCACTCTGTAATGCAACAAAAACTACTTACAGGTAATCTGGTGTTTTGAGTACACCTAATACAAAGGCTGTGAGTCTGCAGCCCAGGTATTCTAAACACCACATTATTATTAGAGATGAGCTCAGATGTGTTCTGATCCTAGTCCCAAACCCCCTGAGTGAGCTTGCCATGAATCTGTCACTGTACTGGGGCATCATAAGTGGCCATTTCCAAACCTGCACATATACACATCCCAAGTATATGTGCAGCTGTGTGGCGGAGAGTGCCCATTTGGTCTAGGATTAGAACATATCTGATCTCATCTCTAAATAAAATGCATATTATGATAAACTTTTCTAGTGATTCAACAATATATTAACTTCCTGCCCCTGGACAATTTCCTGCTAGATTTACTTCAGAGCTGCACAGCCACACTGAATTGGCTGGAAAGAGACAATCTGAATTGGCTGGAAAGACTACAATCTCCATGTTATCTTAAAGTTATTTAATCAAAGTAAGTTTGAAAAGTGCTTTTCATTTAGGAAAAAAGGCAATGTTTACTAGATTGCATTAGCAGTGCCAAGAATGATTTTCCATGCTGCCTGGAGTTGGAGAATATACAACATGATTCCTTAAACGTAGTGCATGGCGCTTTTTGTTGATAAACCTTGTGCGTCTAACCACTCTCGCCGCTTCTCTAGCTCCATGAAAGCAGCAAATGTAATCATTCATTATATGATGTACTGTTTTGTATAATGAAATGAAACAAGAGATTCAAATCCAATTATTTATCAATCCAACGGTAATATATGCCGTTAGGATCGGATAGAGCTTGATCTGTGTTTTAAATGAAGTACAGAAGAGCCTACATTAAATTGCTCTGTGTCTCAGGCGTCCCCTGAATTGTTTCACTTACAGATACCAGTCATCAATCATCTGACACAGCTTTTGCTGGTAATTATTTAAACATTTTAATGCCACCGATTTTATAGCAATTCTACCTCCCACTGATAAGATCAATTATGCATGGCACAAGACATTGCTGCCGTAATCTTTACAGGGTTAAGTTGCATTGCTCTACAAATTCCCGGAGTCCCCCCTGCATTTAAAAAAGGCTTTTGAAATAGTTGATAATGCTGGTCCGAGGCAGTGATACATTGCCTTGTGATGCTAATGACAAAGCAACACATCAATCTTGTTTTTTTTAGACTAATGAAAGCAGGCAGAATAGCTGGGCCTGAGTAGAAGGTTATATATTGCCTCCTTTGCTCTATTCCTCCCATATATGACCTCAAATTATTTCTATTTTCTTGGCAGTTATTTGTTTGACTTTATTTAAAAGGCTTGTTTCTAATAGTGCTAAATTGCTAGAAGATAAAGGTTTGATTTCATTTCAACAACAATGCTTGCTTTTTCCATGTCTTCCTGCAAATTGATTTTTAGCTAAATGAAAATCTTTTAAGGGGACAATTGTATAACAACAACCTTTCGGTTTATTTTATGTTTTCCTCAAAAAAATAAAAAAATAAACCCAATACAAATCAACATATAATGGGATTTTGTCTCCATACTGCGTTGCCGTACACCAGCAAAAGGCTAAAATCAGTTTGTAATGGGATGGGGCTAATAAAGGAAAAGAAGATGAGCTACACATATAAGGCCTGATACATTATTGATGGTGCACCAAGAGTTGCTACATGGAAAACTGATTTATGGACCAAATAATTGTCAAGATAAGATAAATAAATTGTCAATAATTCTGTCAAAATGGTTTTGATCAGTGTATGGCCAACTTAATAAATGGTTTGGACTCTTTTTCCTGTCTCTATCTTATCAGGGAATGATATATAAAACAGTCTTAGGGTTCCCCAAAATGCTTAGACATTGTGCATACCATGTAGGAAAAGGCCCCATTCATGCTTAGAATGGGGCTGTTTGTGTTTACCCACAGGAGACTTCCTGGAAATCCATACAGGTAGGTGCAGACAGGAAGCCCCCTTTAAAGCAATGGTAGCCTGACAGTGCCTGCAGCTAGTCACGGGCATTCTCTGTTCACATTTTTTATTGAGAAAATAGGACACAGAGTACAGTAACAGACAATTTTGGTTGGATCAATAAAGGGCATGTCAAGGTACATCATGGATAAAGTAAATACAGTCGTAGCAACAGAACCTTCTAATCATAAACAATGCATATTATTACATAACAAAATAAGGTAGAGCATTATAATGAAGACGATTGTAAACATAATAACAGAGGACACCTGATGAGTATATTAAGGAAGAGAGTAGCTCCAAGCCGTGAACAGTGTAGGACAAAAACCTGTACTCTGTAGGTCAAGAGAAAAGAGACCGTAGGCTAAAGGTAGGCAATGAGTGTCACTATTGCCTTAGAAATTACAAATAAGATATTTTAATTGAGGAGAAAAGAGAGTTCAAAGAGAGGAAAGAGTTAAAAGAAGGCTACAAGAGAGGAAACATAGTGGGAGAAGGAGAGAAGGAGAAGAAGAAAGAATGTTGGCGAGACCGCGCGGATCCCTGGAAGGTCACAGTTTCAAACAAAGATGTCTCTTCAAAATTTATGGTATGAGTAGATTAGTGTCAAACCCTGAGGGGAGAACATTTTCCACCCAATAGGTCCAGGTATTGTTATGTTGGGGCGATTCGATCCAGGATCGTTGCCTC
Organism: Rana kukunoris; assembly: GCA_029574335.1. Lineage (NCBI taxonomy): Eukaryota > Metazoa > Chordata > Amphibia > Anura > Ranidae > Rana > Rana kukunoris. Next base: position 437,094,088 of record CM056053.1, on the reverse strand, counting down.
AATTTTGCTATGAATCATCGCTTTGGTCACTCTATTCTTTACTTCTGCTATGTGCAGTTTTGGTGTCTTCCAAGCCCTAGCTATTGTCTGTTTAGCAGCTGTGGTTAGTTGAAGGAGGAGACGGACTTGGGCCCTTGTATAATCTTTACATATGTGGTTCAAGAGAGCCAAGGACGGGTCAGGGAGGAGAGTATCATGGAGCAGTGTGGAAGCCATGTGAAATATCGTCATCCAAAATTGTTGTGCAATAGGGCAGGACCACCAGATGTGTGCATGAGTACCCCTCTCTTCACAGCCTCGGAAACATACAGATGGTTAAGATGGCAGGAATTTAGAAATCCTTGCGGGGACAAGGTACCACCACATGAGAACTTTATAGTTGGCCTCTAAGGCCACCACATTTTGAGTAGAAGATTTTGTGCAGGCCTATATATTTTCCCAGTCCTCCATATCTAACGTTATTTGCAGGTCTTTGGACCACTGTGCAGCATAAAGGCGAAGATCAGCCGGGGGGGTAGTGAGATGGTCATAAATACATGAGATAATACCAGGGGCATGTGGATCTGAGTTGCAGATGCTTTCATAAAAAGACATACCGTCTAAAGGGGAGCAGGCATCAAACGCTTTTTGGACAAAATGGGCTATTTGAAGGTAAAGGAAGCATTCTCTAGGGCCGCGTACACATGCCTTAAGGCCAGTTTCACATGGACCAAAATGATCGTGTGTACGGCCCATCGGACCGTTGTCCATCGGACCAAAGTTTTAAAACTTGCTTTAAAATCTTTCCGATGGACACCTGACCATCGAACCAAAATGATGGTTAGTACAGGGCCAGTCTGATCGTGTGTACAGGGCCTAGAGGGTAACTTAGCTTGAGTCTGGAGATCTGGAAAAGTTTTGAGGGAAGAGTTAGTAACAAGATCACAGATTCGATAAAGCTGAAAAGAACCAGCTCGGTAAAAGCAGGGTAAAACAGTGCGTGACCCATAAAGGAAAGTAACAGGGTATGGGGAGAAATGAATCGAAAAGGACCACGTAGACTATCCCATAATTTGAGTGAGTGGCGCGTGACTGAGTTAAGTATAGGACCATGGGCTAATGGGGGTTAACCACAATAGATTGGATACTAATAGGGGGAAAAGATCTACAGCCTCCAAGCTGACCCATATTGGGATTTCAGAAGATGTGTGAAGTAAAGGGATTTGGGCCAGCTGAGAAGATTGATAATACCGAGAAAAATTAGGGAGCCCTAGACCTCCACCAAGTTTATTGCGAAGAAGTATAGATCTAGGCACCCTAGGTTTTATGGGACCCCATATATATTTAAAGACCCGGGTCTGGATAATACGATGAAAAAAGGAGGGGACAGCAATCGTGAGGACTCTATAAAGATAAAAAAGCTTAGGGAGCAGGAACATTTTAACAGCTGCAACTCGTCCTAACCAAGAAACACATAACGGTTTCCAGGTATCCAATAGGGAGGATAGATGCGATAACATAGGGAGATAGTTTGACCTGAAAAGAGATGCTGGATCACTGGTTAGTTTTATACCTAAATATGGTAAAGATGTTGTGGACCAAGTGAAAGGAAAATATTCCTGTAAATGGGCAACTTCCTGGTGAGGGGGAGACACATTGAGAGCCTCATGCCGCGTACACACGATCACTTTTTGTGATGAAAAAAAAATGTAATTTTATCTCACGAAACAAAACGACGTTTTTCAAACTTGCATACACACCATAGTTTTTCCAAAAATCTCTAGCAAAGCGCGGTGACGTACACCACGTTCGACGGCACTCTGTTCCATTGAAGCTCCGTCTCATAACTCGCTTCTGAGCATGCCCGGGTTTAAAAACGTTGTTTTAAACGTCGTTTTGCCCACACACGATCACTTTTTATTAAAAAAAACGAAATTTTGAAAAACAAAACAAAAAATTCAAGCATGTTCGAATTTTTTTTTTTGACGTTTTTCAGAAGACATAAAACAACGTTTTGCCCACACACGATTATTTTAAATTACGTTTTTTTTCATCACAAAAAGTGATCGTGTGTACGCGGCATCAGACTTGTATTGATTAACTTCCAAGCCTAAAATATGTGCAAACTTTTCTAAGACCTGGATAAGGTTCTGTAGAGTAGTACAGGGAGAAGTTATGAACAGAAGGGCATCATCTGCAAAAAAACTGATTTTATGGGAAGTAGAAGCAATTTCCAGGCCTTTGACTTCTGGGCTAGCCCTAATTAGGGCCACTAGGTGTTCGATCGCTAAAGCAAAGATTAAGGGGGATAGGAGGCATCCCTGTCTGGTGCCCCAGTCACGGGCATTCTCATGTTCTTGCTCATGCAGCAATTAAATGCGGATGATCAGCCCCGGATGCAGGCAGTCTGTGTCCAGGGTCAATTATATACAGGTAATTGCTGCATGAGCAAGAACATACAAATTAGCAGCTGGCGTAATCAGGTTCCTGTTGCTTTAAAGGGGGCTTCCTATTTGTGCATATGTGTATGGTTCCCTAAGGCCTCGTACACACGATCGGACATATCCGATGAAAACGGTCCGCGTACACACCATCGGATCAAATTCCCCGCCGCTGGACGGCGCGGTGACGTGGCGGTGATGCGGCGGTGACGTTGACGCCGCCACGTCACCGCCACGTCACCGCACCAGGAAGTTAAACACTTCCGCGCATGCGCCGAATCCATTCGGCGGCGGCGCGGCGGCGGTGGGGGACGACATGTCTGCTGGTAAGTGTACTAACCAGCAGACATGTCGGGCGGACAGATTCCCACCGGATAGATTTCAAAGCATGCTTTGAAATCTGTCGGGTGGAGAAATCTGTCCGCTAGCCCATACACACGAGCGGAGATGTCTGCTGAAACGGTCCATTGGACCGTTTTCAGCGGACATATCCCCTCGTGTGTACGAGGCCTAAGTCTCCTGCAGGTATCCCGTGGGTAATAGCATACAGCCCCATTCACAAGTATAAATAGGACCCTTCTTCCTGACTTCTAAAATCTCTCTTTTTTTCTCCTGATAAGAAGCGATGGGGAAATATCATTTGTGAACACAGTCATAAAATCTTGACAGAAGTTCTATATCTAACTTACTTTAAAGCCCCATTTGGGGCATCAAAAAAATGTCCTTGCAGTAGGGCTACTACTTAATAAACAATTGTGCAGGGGTTGACATAAAGCTAATATACAGTATGTTATATACCTATAAAACCTATATGTATAAAAAATAACATTTTTAAATTCATATGAAACTTAATTTAATTACGTTTTTGCCTGGAATTCAGCTTAAAACATAAGAACAATATTATACGATTTGCTTTATACTTAGGGAACATCTGATTTGTTAGGAACAAGACATTTTTGTCACGATTGTTTGATGCAAAGATTGACCTGACTTTGTAGGAAATGTATATCCAAGAACAATAGATTAGGGCAGTGATGGCGAACCTTGGCACCCCAGATGTTTTGGAACTACATTTCCCATGATGCTCCACTACACTGCAGCGTGCATGAGCATCATGGAAAATGTAGTTCCAAAACATCTGGGGTGCCAAGGTTCGCCATCACTGGATTAGGGAATGGGTATAAGCCCTGTCATTTTGTTTTTGCTGCCTGAGTCCGATTAGGGAGATTTCCTTTCACTTACTATCTGTGAAGTGAAATAACTGTGCTAGGCATAGTTCTCGAATAATATATTTTTTGTGGGTTTATATTCATAAAGGTGACTTTTTTTTATAACCAAAATAGTATAATTATGTATTTCAATAAGGACATTTGCAGCTTTGTAGGTTTGTATCTGTTTTTTCTATCATTTGAAATTTCCTTTTGTGAAGAAAGTCAACTTCTACAAAGTTGCCAAGCAGCCCGAACATGAAAAAGGTAGAGACCCAGTGATGTATATTAATGATAAAATAAATGTATATACTATTTTAGGAATGTTGAGCTTATCCTTAGTAGATATAAAGAAATGCCAGGGCAGGTGATAGACTTTGAAGCCAAAGGGAAGCAAACCTCAAGAGATATGGAATTAATTTACATTAGATGCAGGAAGTGGTTTTCAGGAAAGCACAGATCTATACTACACTAGAATAATGAAAATGAATATAGAAATGTAATGCTTGCCATAAGTGGAAGATCTTTGACACAATTTACACATCTACACTTCCTGTTATGTTTGATTCCTAAAAAAAAATCAGGTTTTTAGAAATTTGTATTTACTTTTTTTGGTCTGGTTTAATTTTTTTTACATAATAAAAAACAAATTGATTATCTCATTATTGATATAATTAAATTTATCTGAGCTATCATTGATTTTTTTATTCTTTATTTTCATGAGCACATCTTAGTCAGTCTGATGACTGCTCCAGTTTCATTATAATAATCTGGATATGTATAAACAGCAAACCTAAAACAAAAATTTGGAATATACATTTTGTAATATACTAAAATATTTTTAGTATGATGAAATATTTATTTGAAAGTCTTTGAATGTCATTAGATTGGTCACTGGCAAGAAACTTTTTCCTGAGGTTGACAGAATATGAGAGCTGAAAACGCCATGGCCAAACAAAATTTCATTCAGATTTGTATACAGGTGTGCACTTGCCATGCAGCTTCCAGCTAAACTTTGCACAAATATTCAAAAATTCTTAACACCCCATCACCACATGCATCAAAATCAAAAATGCATATATATATATATATATATATATATATATATATATATATATTTATTTATTTATATACAAAAGTGAGTACACCCCTCACATTTTTGTAAAAATGGTATTATATCTTTTTATGTGACAACACTAAAGAAATTACACTTTGCTACAATGTAAAGTAGTGAGTGTACAGCTTGTATAACAGTGTACATTTGCTGTCCCCTGAAAATAACTCAACACACAGCCAATAATGTCTAAGCTGCTGGCAACAAAAGTGAGTACACCCCAAGTGAAAATGTCTGAATTGGGCCCATAGTGTCAATATTTTGTGTGGCCACCACTATTTTCCAGCACTGCCTTAACCCTTTTGCGCATGGAGTTCACCAGAGCTTCACAGGTTGCCACTGGAGTCCTCTTCCACTCCTCCATGACGACATCACAGCTGGTGGATGTTAGAGACCTTGCGGTCCTTCACCTTCCATTTGAGGATGCCCCACAGATGCTCAATAGGGTTTAGGTCTGGAGACATGCTTGGACAGTCCATCACCTTTACCCTCAGCTTCTTTAGCAAGGCAGTGGACATCTTGGAGGCAAGTTTGGGGTTGTTATCATGTTAGAATACTGCCCCATGGCCATGGCCCATTCTCCCAAGGGAGGGGATCATGCTCTGCTTCAGCATGTCACAGTACATGTTGGCATTCATGGTTCCTTCAATGAACTGTAGCTCCCCAGTGACGGTAGCACTCATTTATTCAGTGTTGTCACATGAAAATATATAATAAAATACTTACAAAAATGTGAGATACTGTGTATATATATATATATATATATATATATATATATATATATATATATATATATATATATATATATAATCTTTATAACAAACTTGTCATAAAACACCAACATATAAAGTTTGTTGGGCTAACATATTTGCATAATTAATAGAAACCACCATACACCACATATGTATTGGTTATCAATAGAGATGGGTCGAACACACCTCCCCCTATTCAGTTCACAGCAAAACTCAGGGGAAAAGTTCTAACCCGAACGGCATGCCCTATTGAAGTCTATGGCCTCGTACACACGAGCAGACAGATTTGTTCAAATCTGTCTGTCCGACAGATTTGAACAAATCTGTCTGCTGGGATTTTGGTTTGCTCGCGTGTACACACGAGCAAACCAAAATCCCCGCCAGCAGACAGCGCGCTGACGTGGCGGTGACGTGGCGGTGACGTTGACGCCGCCACGTCACCGCACCAGGAAGTAAAACACTTCCGCGCATGCGTCGAAACCATTCGGCGCGTGTGCGAGAAGACATGTCTGCTGGTTAGCATACTAACCAGCAGACATGTCGGGCGGACGGGTTCCCAGCCGACAGATTTCAAAGCATGCTTTGAAATCTGTCGGGTGGCCAAATCCGTCTGTTAGCCCGTACACACGATCGAATCTGTCTGCTGAAACGGTCTAGCAGACCGTTTCCAGCAGACAGATTTGATCGTGTGTACGAGGCCTAAGGGAGCCAAACAGGAAAAATCAAAAGTGCCCATTTTAAAGGCTTATATCCAAGTAACGGCCATTAAAGGGGTATGGAGGTCCGGGTACTGCCCTGGGGGACATGTATCAATGCAAAAATGTTTTTTTAACCACTTCAGCCCTAGAAGGCCGCTCATTGACCGGCCATTTTTGTAATACAGTACTGCGCCGCTTTAACTGACAATTGTGCGGTTGTGCGACTTTGTACCTTAACAAAATTTAGGTGTTTTTTTCCCCACAAATAGAGCTTTCTTTTGTTGGTTTTTGATCATCTCTGTGGTTTTTACCTATAAACAAAATATAAGCAAAAAAAAGCTAATATTTAACCACTTGCCGACTGCGCTATAGCGAAAATACTGCTACAGCGCTGTCGAGTAGTTTTGACACAACGTCCCTGGGACGTCGTCCTCCACTTCCGTGATTGCGCGTCCCCTGGGAAAGCGCTCGCGAAAGTGTCCGTGATCGCCGGGTCTAGAAGACCCGGCGCATCACGGATCACGGTAAATTGCCGCTGATAGCGGCCGTTTACCACGTGATCGCGCCGTCAAATGACGGCGCGATCACTTGTAAACAAACCGGCGTCATTTGATGACGCCGGTTCCTACCTCTCCTCCCTCTGCTCTCTGTACCGTTCGGTACAGTGTGCGAGGAGAGGGGGGGGGGCGGGGTGTCAGCAGCTGAGCTGTGGCTGGATCTGTGACAAATGCAGTCACAGATCCAGCCACCCCTCAATCCATCCCAGCACTGCAATCCCCCAGTACTCTGCAATCCCCCAGTACCCTGCATTACCCCAGTACCCTGCATTACCCCAGTACCCCAATACCCCAGTACTCTGCAATGCCCCAGTACCCCAATACACTGCAATACCCCAGTACCCCAATACTCTGCAATACCCCAGTACCCCAATACTCTGCAATACCCCAGTACCCCAATACTCTGCAATACCCCAATACTCTGCAGTACCCCAAAACCCCAATACTCTGCAATACCCCAGTACCCCAATACTCTGCAGTACCCCAGTACCCCAATACTCTGCAGTACTCCAGTACCCCAATACTCTGCAGTACTCCAGTACCCCAATACTCTGCAGTACTCCAGTACCCCAATACTCTGCAGTACTCCAGTACCCCAATACTATGCAGTACTCCAGTACCCCAATACTCCAGTACCCCAATACCACAATACCCTGTGCAATACCCTGCAATACCCAAATACTCTGCAATACCCAAATACTATCACCTATGGGGATTTTTAGGTAGCGAAGTTTGGCACCATTCCATGAGCGTACGCAATTTTGAAGTGTGACATGTTGGGTATCTATTTACTCGGCGTAACGTCATCTTTCACATTATGAAAAAAAATTGGGCTAACTTTACTGTTTTTTTTTTTTTTAGCACAAAACAGTTTTTTTTTAAAAACACGCGTTCAAAAATTTTTTACGAAAATACCGTGCGAGATAAAAAGTTGTAACGGCCGCCATTGTATTCTCTAGGGTCTTTGCTAAAAAAGCATATATAATGTTTGGGGGTTCTATGTAATTTTCTAGCAAACAAATGATGATTTTTCCATGTAGGAGAGAAATGTCAGAATTGGCCTGGGCGTTCCAGAACGCATGATGGCGTTCCCTTCATATTGGGCCTCTGTATGTGGCCACGCTGTGTAAAAGTCTCACACATGGGGTATCGCCATACTCAGAAGGAATAGCAGAATGTGTTTTGGGGTGTAAGTTGTGGTATGCATATGCTGTGTGTGAGAAATAACCCGCTAATATGACAGAAACAATTTTTTTTTTTTTTTTTACAGAATTTTCAGTCGTTTTTCTTTTATAGCGCAAAAAATAAAAAACCCAGAGGTGATCAAATACCACCAAAAGAAAGCTCTATTTGTGTGAAAAAAAGGACACAAATTTCAAATGGGTACAATGTTGTATGACTGAGTAATTGTCATTCAAATTGTGAGAGCACCGAAAGTTGAAAATTGGTCTGGTTAGGAAGGGGGTTTAAGTGCCCAGTGGTCAAGTGGTTAAAAAAACACAATATTTTGTGTAAACTATGTTCCCTGACTGGGTTTTCTAACTATAGGAGATGACAGATCATGGTCACAAGCATCGACAACCCCTGTTATCCCACTTAAAAGAACCGGAGAACAGCTACAACGATTCGTGGGATTGTGCCGACCTGCCGCAGTATAATGACAGAGACAGGTCGGCAGGTGGTTAAAACAATTGTTTTTTTCAGGAGCAGTGATTTTATTGATGCTTAAAGTGCAGCAATAGAATTGAAATATTCCTTTTAATATAGTGCCAGGGGGGTCCCTTAGTCTGCTTGTAAAGTGGCATATTTGTAGCATGCATAGAACATGCTGCAGAAAAAATTCAATTTCTAAAGAATATAAACTAGTCAAGTCACATTTAATAAGTATCACAGTTACGATAAAAAAATAAAAAATAAAGAAAAAATGGTGTGCCCCCCTCCCCCAGTCCATATCAGACCATTCTGGTCTGCTATGAATTTGAAGGAGAACCCCACACAAAAATCAAAAAAAGGCAAAAGCCATGCCAAACCCTTATCTGAGCAGGTCAGGAAAGGGGGGGCGAGTGAGAATCCCCCTTCTGAACCACACCAGACCACAAGCTCTCAACATAGTGGGTGACTTGGGGTAGGGGACTATGCTCCCCTACCCCAAAGCACCTTGTTTGTATGTTGATTGGGACAAGGCTCTCTTCCCTGCAACCCTGAGCTGTGGGGGTCTGCAGGCCGGGGGTTTATCAGAATCTGGAAGCCCCTATTAAGAAGGGGCTCCCCAGAGCCCTCCCATGTGAATGCATATGGGGTACAAAGTACCCCTACCCATTCATCAAAAAAAGTGCTTAAAAATAATAAAGTGTCCCCTGATGTAAATCCATCTTCGCACCCGAAAAAAATGTTTTGCACTCATTGACAGCCGACCGCTGAATTCCTCCTCTGCCATTTGACAGTTCTTATATAGGTAAAGGTGGGGCCACCTGGCAATATCACCTATAGGCACCGCCAACCCTTGGGACATCACAGACCGGTGCATGCTTGGTTTGTGATAGCACAGGAACTTAAAGGGTTTATAATTCTGCTTCTTCATCAGGGTCCCAATGGTGGTGTTTCTTTTATTGCAGTATCAAGTACAGTATCCAAAAATAGTCAGGCATAGATAAAAAATATGATCGAAAGGCTGTCAGCAGTGCCACCAGAACACAAACTAGTTGCAACATACATGGCAAAAGACAGCCAATGTGTTTTAGGAAACACAAAATCCCACTTTCAAAAGGACTGGGTGAAATTACAGAATGTTAAATGGATTTAAAAGTACCGTATTTATCGGCGTATAACATGCACAGGTGTATAACACGCGCCTTAACTTTAAGGCCGCGTACACACGAGGAGACATATCTAATGAAAATGGTCCGACAGACCGATTTCATCGGATATGTCTCCTGGAGATTTTGGTCTGATGTGTGTACACACGATCAAACCAAAAGCCCCGCGGATGGACAGCGCGGTGACGTTGACGCCACCACGTCACCGAACCAGGAAGTAGAATACTTCCACGCATGCGTCGAATCCATTTGGCGCATGCGGGGGATTTATGTCCGCTGGTTAGGCGTACTAACCAGCGGACATGTCGGACAGACGGGTTTCCAGCAGACAAGTTTTAAAGCATGCTTTAAAACTTTTGTCTGCTGGAAACCTGTCTGCTAGCCCGTACACACGATCAAATCTGTCCGCTGAAACTGGTCTGCGAACCAGTTTCAGCAGATATATTCGATCGTGTGTACGCGGCCTCAGAGGGAAGATTCAGGGAAAAAACATTGCACGGCCCCCCTGCATGTAACACGCAGGCACATTCTCTGCCTGCAGATTAGTCTGCTTAGGAGTACTTTTGAATCCATTTAATATTCTTTAATTTTGCTCAGCCCTGATGAAGGGGGTTGTGTGGCCCCTGAAACATATTGACTGTCTTTTGCCCTGTTTGTTGTAACCAGTTGAACAATAACAACTTTGGACTTCTAAGGATTTTTCCCTTACCTTTTTTAGGCTTTTTTTTTTTTTACAAGCGCAAGCTCTCTGATAAAATGTATCAATTTACATGGTTGAGGCAAACCACACTGATAGGGGTGATTAAAATGATCAGTTTAATTTTTTCATGCAAAACCTGGAGTTTGGCTTCAATTTGTTAGTGGATCTAAATCTGCTCCTACATTTAACGCTCCAGTTCCCCAGGACGGACTATGTTGCTGTCTGCTGAGCCTCCTGTACTCATTCATTCAGAGTTACATATCACTAACACAGCAGGTGTGTTACTGGCCAAATCACCAGACGACAGGAGGAAAAAGTCAAATAAAAGTAAACTGATGAAGCCACCAGATCTAATGATTTGTAAACTACAATAAAAAAAAATTGGGATTTGAGTTTAACCACTTAAGGACCGCCTCCTGCACATTTACGTTGGCAGAATGGCACGGCTGGGCACATGCACATACAGGTACGTGCTGTGCTAGTAACCAGCTGTGGGTACTAGCGGCACGCCCGTGACCCGGTTCCGAAGCTCTGGGACCAGTACCGCAGACCCGATCACCGGTGGAGTCCTGCGATCGGTCCCCGGAGCGGAAGAACGGGGAGAGCCGTGTGTAAACACGGCTTCCCCGTTCTTCACTGTGGCGGCGTCATCGATCGTGTGATCCCTTTTATAGGGATACACAATCGATGACATCACAGCTACAGCCACACCCTCCTACAGTTGTAAACACACATTAGGTCACACATAACCACTTCAGCGCCCCCTTGTGGTTATCTGCCAAACTGCAAATGTAATTTTCACAATAAACAATGCATTTTAAATGCATTTTTTGTTGTGAAAATTACAATGGTCCCAAAAATGTGTCAAAATTGTCCGAAGTGTCCGCCATAATGTCGCAGTCACGAAAAAAATTGCTGATTACCGCCATTAGTAGTAAAAAAAATAATAAAAATACAATAAAACTATCCCCTATTTTGTAAACGCTATACATTTTGCGCAAACCAACCGATAAACGTTTATTGCGATTTTTTTCTCTCCAAAAATAGGTAGAAGAATACGTATCGGCCTAAACTGAGGAAAACAAATATTTTTTTTATATATTTTTGGGGGATATTTATTATATGAAAAAATAAACAGAAACAACAAACACTATAAGCATATAATGTGTTAATCCATTAAACAGCGCTGTGAGAAATAGTGAAATTCTCCTAAGGTGTTTCAAAACAGCTCACAGTGAATAAAACTGATAATATAAATGTGAGTGTAGATAAAAATCAATCCGTGAATATAAGACAATAGTCCATAAAGAGTGATCCAAAAATCTTCAGAGGTCTTCCACCACACCAAAAGTGAACAGTGCTTCCACCACCCATCAGAATGGTCACTCACCAGAACTAATTGCCTCAGCACTCGCGTACCTAGGCAGATAAGCTTGTAATCACCATAAGGGATCTTCCAAAGATCATGTGGAATCCTATGTAGTGCTCCAAATTATTTCAACGTGTAGGGGAAAGAAAAAATTGTACAATAGTGTGATATCGTCAAGCAGTTTTAATAGCACACCAAAAAACAAATCCAAAGGTTAAACTCACAAACAAACTCAAAATATGAGCAATGTATCACAGCAGTCACCGTCATCCTACAGATATCTTTGCAAGGTATAGCACTTGGCCACGGCGGACCCACGATCAAACAAAACGGTCTCACCACTTGGCAGCTTGATTTTGCTGAAGACTGGTTCTCCTAGTTGGTAAATGGCTCCAAATACTGCACAGCACAGCAAGCACAGCAGTCAATCAATCACTGACTATGTAGCCACGCCCCGACATGTTTCATCATTGATGATTTAATCATGGGGTTGGCCACATAGTGAATAACCCTCCCTTTTAAAGTCAGTGTGTCATTTGAATTCCCCGCCTCCCTTGCTAATCGGCGCGTGCGCAATCCCCTATTCCTAAGTGATAGGTAAAGGGATTTCTTACCCATCGTTCCCCATAACAGCAGGCAGTGCGCCTACGTTCCGATGACGTCATGCGTCACGCTTAGGCTGTCCCGCCTCCCATGACTTACGGCGCGTGTGCGCTCCAAGCTAGAGGTTAGAAAGTCAGCTAGCGTTCCCGGAAAGCCCCTCCTATGGTCATGTGACATAAAGCGTCACACATAGGGTGCAGGGCAGAAGCGCAAGCTCCAATGCCGGATGCCCGCCGCCATTACTGAGGGCGGAAGTGTTTAAAAACATTGCGGTAGCGCTACTAAAAGATGTATAACTATATAACTAAAACTGATCGGGTGTCCCCGTGGCCAAAGACTACCCAAATCATAATTAAAATTCATATATGTTTCACATAGGGCACATACATTATCACACATTAACATACTCAAAAGGTATTTTTAAAAAAACTGGATACATTGTAGAGATTATGCACCAAATAAATGTATAAGCATTAATAAAAGTAAAATGGGTATATTATGTAGAAGATATTACTTAATCAATGGATGAATGGTTGAAGACGTTATTTGCATAATGTCTAATGCATGCATAGGCTCACTAGGTGGGTGCCCATAGATAGAATAAACAATTCAAATAAACAATTTAAATTGATTAAATTAAATTAAATATGAGATCTACTCTTCAATACAATGTATATATAACCAAAGAGCATCTCCATCCCCATAAGGAATACAAGGTCTCATTGTATTCTCCCCCATTCTGTACATACAGTTAAAAACTGATTAACGTACTGCCAAGCATAAGTACAGGACAAGGTGAAAATATATCTGTATATATAAAAATAAAATATATTGCTGAAACTATAAAACTAGAGGTTAAAATAAATATAAAAATAGACCTAAAATTGGAGGATAGCGCTGAAGATGATCATCTCCCCAATAAGTGCAAAGAAGTGGATAAAGTTTCTAGGAATTATTAATAAAGCAATTAACGTCTACCTCTATATTAAGGCCCCTGGGCCATAAACATTTGAGCAAAAAAATCCATTGGGTCTCGCGTTGGGATAAATCCCTCACTCTATTATATCCCCTTTAAGAGGGGTAAACACATTCGATCCCACAAAATTGTGCCAAAGATGGATCACTGTTGTGTTTCTTTTTGAAGTGCAGGGAGACACTATGATCAGTGTACTCTTTTTTAATGTTGGTCAAGTGTTCAGCTATCCGCACTCGCAGCAGTCTTTTAGTTCTACCCACATAAAGTAACCCACATGGGCACCAGAGCAAATAAACAATGTGAGAGGAATTGCACGTACTGAATTCTTTAATGGCAAATACTTTCCCATCAGAGCTTGTTACTTCATTTTTTCCCTTATTGTGGACCTTCACGGTTCGACAACATATGCATTTTCTACAAGGGAAGAAGCCTTTAAGATCAATTTTAAGGCGTTGATCTGGTGGGTCAAGAATTTTACGTACCACTTGATCACCAAAATTGGGGGCTCGGCGATAAATGAATCTTGGTTCATCTGATAATACCTCCCCCAAATGTCTATCTCTAGCCAAAATGTGCCAGTGATTCCTAAAGATGGTCTCTATCTCTTTATATTGGTTATGGAATCCAGATAGAAAACTTAGTTGATGTTGTGTGTCAGTTTGTTTCACCTCCCTCTTTTTCAAACACTGTTCTCTTGGTAAATTTGCAACTTGGTGGATTATAGTATCCAGGTTAGATTCATCATATCCCTTATGGATGAATCTCCCTTTTAATTTCAAAGACTGTTCTACATAATCATTAACTTCTGTGCAGTTCCGTCGTATCCGTAGGAATTGGCCTTTTGGAATATTCTTGATCCAGGCCGGGTGGTGCCCACTCCGGATTGATAGGTAGCTGTTTCGATCGGTCGCTTTGAAAAACACCTTTGTTTATAATTTCTTTTCAGAGTATTCAATCAGAACATCTAAAAAGCTCACTGAGAACTTGCTGATGACATATTCAAGTTTAATGTTGTTATTATTGTCATTGAGATCCTCCAAAAAGAGTCTAACATCTGGTTCAGCTCCTTCCCAGATAATTAGAAGATCATCAATAAATCTTCGGTAGAAGATTAATTGTGGCTTCCGATTTCTAAAGATTCGTCTATCCTCCCACTCAGCCATAAATAGGTTCGCCAAGCTGGGAGCGAACTTGGCGCCCATTGCCACACCTACTTGTTGGGAAAAACAAGTAGGTGTGGCAATGGGCGCCAAGTTCGCTCCCAGCTTGGCGAACCTATTTATGGCTGAGTGGGAGGATAGACGAATCTTTAGAAATCGGAAGCCACAATTAATCTTCTACCGAAGATTTATTGATGATCTTCTAATTATCTGGGAAGGAGCTGAACCAGATGTTAGACTCTTTTTGGAGGATCTCAATGACAATAATAACAACATTAAACTTGAATATGTCATCAGCAAGTGCTCAGTGAGCTTTTTAGATGTTCTGATTGAATACTCTGAAAAGAAATTAAAAACAAAGGTGTTTTTCAAAGCGACCGATCGAAACAGCTACCTATCAATCCGGAGTGGGCACCACCCGGCCTGGATCAAGAATATTCCAAAAGGCCAATTCCTACGGATACGACGGAACTGCACAGAAGTTAATGATTATGTAGAACAGTCTTTGAAATTAAAAGGGAGATTCATCCATAAGGGATATGATGAATCTAACCTGGATACTATAATCCACCAAGTTGCAAATTTACCAAGAGAACAGTGTTTGAAAAAGAGGGAGGTGAAACAAACTGACACACAACATCAACTAAGTTTTCTATCTGGATTCCATAACCAATATAAAGAGATAGAGACCATCTTTAGGAATCACTGGCACATTTTGGCTAGAGATAGACATTTGGGGGAGGTATTATCAGATGAACCAAGATTCATTTATCGCCGAGCCCCCAATTTTGGTGATCAAGTGGTACGTAAAATTCTTGACCCACCAGATCAACGCCTTAAAATTGATCTTAAAGGCTTCTTCCCTTGTAGAAAATGCATATGTTGTCGAACCGTGAAGGTCCACAATAAGGGAAAAAATGAAGTAACAAGCTCTGATGGGAAAGTATTTGCCATTAAAGAATTCAGTACGTGCAATTCCTCTCACATTGTTTATTTGCTCTGGTGCCCATGTGGGTTACTTTATGTGGGTAGAACTAAAAGACTGCTGCGAGTGCGGATAGCTGAACACTTGACCAACATTAAAAAAGAGTACACTGATCATAGTGTCTCCCTGCACTTCAAAAAGAAACACAACAGTGATCCATCTTTGGCACAATTTTGTGGGATCGAATGTGTTTACCCCTCTTGGAGGGGATCTAATAGAGTGAGGGATTTATCCCAACGCGAGACCCAATGGATTTTTTTGCTCAAATGTTTATGGCCCAGGGGCCTTAATATAGAGGTAGACGTTAATTGCTTTATTAATAATTCCTAGAAACTTTATCCACTTCTTTGCACTTATTGGGGAGATGATCATCTTCAGCGCTATCCTCCAATTTTAGGTCTATTTTTATATTTATTTTAACCTCTAGTTTTATAGTTTCAGCAATATATTTTATTTTTATATATACAGATATATTTTCACCTTGTCCTGTACTTATGCTTGGCAGTACGTTAATCAGTTTTTAACTGTATGTACAGAATGGGGGAGAATACAATGAGACCTTGTATTCCTTATGGGGATGGAGATGCTCTTTGGTTATATATACATTGTATTGAAGAGTAGATCTCATATTTAATTTAATTTAATCAATTTAAATTGTTTATTTGAATTGTTTATTCTATCTATGGGCACCCACCTAGTGAGCCTATGCATGCATTAGACATTATGCAAATAACGTCTTCAACCATTCATCCATTGATTAAGTAATATCTTCTACATAATATACCCATTTTACTTTTATTAATGCTTATACATTTATTTGGTGCATAATCTCTACAATGTATCCAGTTTTTAAAAAAATACCTTTTGAGTATGTTAATGTGTGATAATGTATGTGCCCTATGTGAAACATATATGAATTTTAATTATGATTTGGGCAGTCTTTGGCCACAGGGACACCCGATCAGTTTTAGTTATATAGTTATACATCTTTTAGTAGCGCTACCGCAATGTTTTTAAACACTTCCGCCCTCAGTAATGGCGGCGGGCATCCGGCATTGGAGCTTGCGCTTCCGCCCTGCACCCTATGTGTGACGCTTTATGTCACATGACCATAGGAGGGGCTTTCCGGGAACGCTAGCTGACTTTCTAACCTCTAGCTTGGAGCGCACACGCGCCGTAAGTCATGGGAGGCGGGACAGCCTAAGCGTGACGCATGACGTCATCGGAACGTAGGCGCACTGCCTGCTGTTATGGGGAACGATGGGTAAGAAATCCCTTTACCTATCACTTAGGAATAGGGGATTGCGCACGCGCCGATTAGCAAGGGAGGCGGGGAATTCAAATGACACACTGACTTTAAAAGGGAGGGTTATTCACTATGTGGCCAACCCCATGATTAAATCATCAATGATGAAACATGTCGGGGCGTGGCTACATAGTCAGTGATTGATTGACTGCTGTGCTTGCTGTGCTGTGCAGTGTTTGGAGCCATTTACCAACTAGGAGAACCAGTCTTCAGCAAAATCAAGCTGCCAAGTGGTGAGACCGTTTTGTTTGATCGTGGGTCCGCCGTGGCCAAGTGCTATACCTTGCAAAGATATCTGTAGGATGACGGTGACTGCTGTGATACATTGCTCATATTTTGAGTTTGTTTGTGAGTTTAACCTTTGGATTTGTTTTTTGGTGTGCTATTAAAACTGCTTGACGATATCACACTATTGTACAATTTTTTCTTTCCCCTACACGTTGAAATAATTTGGAGCACTACATAGGATTCCACATGATCTTTGGAAGATCCCTTATGGTGATTACAAGCTTATCTGCCTAGGTACGCGAGTGCTGAGGCAATTAGTTCTGGTGAGTGACCATTCTGATGGGTGGTGGAAGCACTGTTCACTTTTGGTGTGGTGGAAGACCTCTGAAGATTTTTGGATCACTCTTTATGGACTATTGTCTTATATTCACGGATTGATTTTTATCTACACTCACATTTATATTATCAGTTTTATTCACTGTGAGCTGTTTTGAAACACCTTAGGAGAATTTCACTATTTCTCACAGCGCTGTTTAATGGATTAACACATTATATGCTTATAGTGTTTGTTGTTTATGTTTATTTTTTCACATTTATGCAATTTTGAAACGGCAGCTAGGTTCCGTACTTACTCATCTCCTTGTGCGCAGCGGTGGGTGATTAGATAGGGAGCGCATTGTTCAGATCACTCATTTTCTTTACAGGATATTTATTATAGCAAAATGTAAAAAATATTGTTTTTTTTTTTCAAAATTGGCGCTCTATTTTTGTTTATAGCGCAAAAAATAAAAACCGCAGAGGTGATCAAATACCACCAAAATAAAGCTCTATTTGTGGGAAAAAAAGGACGTCAATTTTGTCTGTTAAAGCGACGCAGTGCCGAATCTCAAAACCTGGCCGGGTCCTTTAGCTGCCTAAAGGTCCGGGTCTTAAGTAGTTAATACCCCATTACACTGCAATATAATAAAGTTTTGCTCTTGGGTTTAAATATCCTTTAATGGCCAGAATATTGTATGTACAGCACACACTACCCAAACAAGTTCAGAATTCATAAACTGACCAGTCAAGGCAAAAAAGTAACTTAACAATTCAGTTTTAGGAAACATAATACCCACAGTTCTGCAATTAAAGCCCATGAAATGTTACCTCCGGTATCCACAGCAGACCTGAGGTAGTAATGCTCCTGAGATACGCGGGAAATAAACTAATTAAAATATGCTAAATATATTCAACTGATTAAAATGCTCAGATATCTCAGGAGTACAGCTTAGAAGTCTTTACCGTTATTTGTAGATAATGAAATGTTATCAGGGAAAAAACATGACATTAACCAAACTCTAATGCTTTCCATTACAGCTGTTATTTTTGCATACAGTATCATTATCTTGGTGAAAGTGGCGCTAACGTCGAGCAAAGATTACCTGTTGCCGATTAAGAAGAGTTGGTTTAGTGACTATGCACAGATGGCTAAGGGCTCGAAATAATGGCTCAGGGAAACATCTTGTTTTACAGGGAGCCAAGCACACAAATCGAGAAAAAGTTTCACAATATGGTTTCAGATTTAAATATTTAACAGTAACAAGTTTCTCATGTCAGAGAGCAATTGAAGACATGGCAAAAATGTTTTTTACATTTTAAATTAATTCTAGCTTTGTGAGTTACACTTTTGCCGACTGCTGCAATGATGCTATGTAGACATGGGGCTCACTTGACTTAGTGCCTGAACATTGCAGAAAATCCAACATGAATTAACCCAGATGGAATTCTAACTTAATAACTGGGGTTGTATGTATGCAGGGAAGGTGCTTGTAGACAATACAAATGTCACTGCCCCTACCTATGACTGGTCTATACAGTAAGGAGCACTGAAAAAGGTGTGTATACATACAAAAACAACATAGAACATCCAAGCGCAAACTTACCGACCAATCAGCAACCAACCAAATTCACCTGTCTAACACTATGCGTTAAAAACAGAGGTTTAGTTGCACGCATTTGCAAATGCATGTGTAAGCTGCAGGCCCAGTTAAGGGCATTTGCAAATGCATCTGCAACTAAACCTATGTTTTTAATGCATAGTGTTAGACAGGTAAAATAGGTTGGTTGCTGATTGGTCGGTAAGTTTGTGCTTGTAGACAATAGTTTTGGGCCAACCCCCCCCCCCCGGTCCGCACAAGAGCTCCCAAAAATCTATAGAACCCAAACTTGAAAAATAAAAAAGTCCCTGTTTTGAAGGCTTATATGCAAGTTATTGGCCATAAAAGTTTTTAAACAGATTGTTTTGAAAGGAGCAGTGAATTTTTAAATTATACTTAAAATGAAATAATAAAAATGAAAAATTCCTTTAAATATAGTGCTTGGGAGATACCCTAGTCTGCCTGTAAAGTGGTGCCTCTGTACCGTGCATAGAACCTGCTGCAGCAAAACTGAAATGATATTAAAAAATTACATTTAAATTGCCGCCAATACAATACCATTACCGGCAATACAAAAATGTAAAAAAACATGGCGTGGGGTCCCTCCCAATCCTTACCAGGCCC
The DNA here is from genome assembly GCA_029574335.1 of Rana kukunoris. NCBI lineage: Eukaryota > Metazoa > Chordata > Amphibia > Anura > Ranidae > Rana > Rana kukunoris. The sequence continues at coordinate 437,074,656 of CM056053.1, read as the reverse complement.
TTATCTGAGCATGCAGCCTAGCGGGCCAGGAAGCCTAGCAAGTGCCCCCCTCCTGAAGTAAACCAGGCCACATGCCCTCAAAATGTGGGGGGTACTTTGGGGACAAGGGCCTCTTCCCGACAACCCTGTGGTTGTGGGGGTCTGCAGAATCTGGAAGCCTCCTTTAACAAGAGGGCTCCCAGATTCCTGCCCCCTCATGTAAATGAACATGGGGTATATAGTACACCTACCCATTCACCAAAAAAGGATCAAAAATAGATAAAAACCCACACACAGTTTTTGACAATTCCTTTATATATAAAAAAAAACAAAAAAACATCTGCCCCTATGTAGATCCATTGTCAATCCTGACGCCCACCACAAATGGCGGACCTGAAAAAAATCTCTGTCTGCGACAAAAGATAGCCACCACCTGCCTGCTCCACCATCTGATAGTTCTTAAATAGGTATGGCAAAGTCACTTGGTGGCACCAACCCTGTGTGACGTCACCAATTGGTGGATGCAGGGTCGGTGACGTCACAATGGGGCAGTGCTTCAAGGTGATGTTGCCAGGTGGCCCCCTCCCCTTACCTATTTAAGAATTGTCAAACGTCAGAGCAGGCAGTCGGTGGTTAGCCTTCATCACGGGCAAAGCTTTGTGTTTTTTTTTGGGGGGGGGGGTCCGGCGGTTGCAGCAGGCATCGTGACTGACAATGGATCTACATGGGGGGACATTGTTTTTTATTTCTAGTAAAGAAATTGCCAAAACCTGCGTGTTGGTTTTTATTTCTTTTTTAATTTTTTTTTGATGAAAAATGTGGATGTTCTCCGAATGGGCTAACGGCGATTTTTGGACCGAACATATAACAAAGCCCATGCAATGATGTTTTCACTTTAAATTCTCACAAGATTTTAGACCTTTCACACAAATGGGTCAAATAAAGTGTTATATAATAGACTTTGATTTGCTTCTTGTTTTCATCTCCTCTTCCTCAAATCATCACTGCATTTAGTAAGCAAGCCATAAATAAACAAAAAGTGAGTGTATTACATTCTAATGGGAAAAATATTTTTCATTCATTTACTATTTGCTTAATTTGCACAAGAGTGTGTTTGAATATTATCCCACATTGTGAGTGCCAACACATTTACACATTGTTGTGTTCAAATTAGAAATTATTTAATCGCTTTTTAAAGGGGAAGACACAGATTTTTCATCCATATTCAGGGCGCCATCACCAGTTACTAGGTTATTAGTACATTCTTATACTTAACACCAAACCAATATATATTATATATATATATATATATATAAAATGTATAATGTGCTCACATTTAAATAAAAAATATGTGCCTCAAACCCCCAAAAAAGCAAGTAGAGGGCAATGGACTGGCCTTACCATTCATTGTTGTACACAGTGTCCTTGTATGGAAGCAGACAACTTGGTAGACACAGGGCTTTGCCTCATATATATCCTTCTGATGACTGGTGATCTGATGAGTGATGGCAGAATAATCAAGCAGCAGCAGGATCCACAGACTGAATGAAGCAGTTAGATCTTTCCACTGGGAGTTGCAGAGGGTGGGAGAAGCACTGGAGAAGTCCTGCAGGCAGGCCTGGGAGGAGGTTACAGGGGACATAGAGAGCAGAAGGTATTGGGTAGACATGTGCATTCGTTTTCGTCCAAAAATCAGTTTTTTTCGTTATCGTTTTAACAAACGATAAAGAAAGCGCAAGAAACGAAAACCAAAAGATCCGACATAAAAAATGCTTTATTTTCGATTTCATTGCGGGAAAAATTTGATATAGAGAGATTCGACATTATAGAGAAAAGAATCGACATTATAGGGAAAAGATTCGACATTATAGGGAAAAGATTCGACATTATAGAGAAAAGATTCGACACTATAGAAATAATAGATTCAACAGAGAGTAGATTTCGATTTATGAGAAAATAGATTCGACATTATTACTAGTCATACAACATTAGAATTCTTGTAGGTGGAATATTCGAACGGAAATGTACGATTCAACGGAAAGATTTGACGTTCCGTCGAATATTTATTTGACCATTCGACAGAAACCAAGTATTATTGGATTTTCGGACGAAAGCTATTCCCCAACGAAAAATGAAATAAATCAAAACGATTTTCGGGAGTAACTAAATAAATTTATTTTCCAAACGAAAACGAAAAAACAAAACAAAATATTACAGTCTGCACATGTCTAGTATTGGGAGGATTAAAAAGAGGATTAAAAAGAATGGTTGGTATTTAGATATGAGTTTGGAGATTTAGCTGGATGGCTTTGTAAGTTGTTGTTAGTATTTTGAATTTCATCCTTTGGGTGAGCAGAAGCCAATGGATTGTAAGAGAGGAGTAGCAGACATTGAACAATTGGTAAGGTGAAGGGGCTGGGCAGCAGCGTTCATGATAATCTTATGCCGCGTACACACGATCATTTTTTGTGATGAAAAAAAACGTCGTTTTCTGTGAAGTAAAAAACAACGTTTTTGAAACGTCACTTTTCAAAGACGATGTTGCATACACACCATCGTTTTTTCACAAAAAGCGAGGTTACGTTCACCACTCTTTTCCATTGAAGCTCGCATCATAACTAGCTTCTGGGCATGCGCGGGTAGAAAAACGTTGTTTTAAACGACGTTTTTGTTACACACGGTGACTTTTTGTGAAACAAAAAACAACGTTTTGAAAAACGACACAAAAAATTCAAGCATGTTGGAATTTTTTTTGGTCGTTTTTTTTAAGACAAAAAACGACGTTTTGCCCACACACAATCAATGTAAATGACGTTTTAAAAAACAATGTTTTTTTTCATCGCAAAAAACGACCGTGTGTACGCGGCATTAAGGTGGATCAAGCGTATTTAAAAGAAGGCAAACAACGAGGGAGCAAAAATAGTCATGGTAAGAGATAACCAGAGAGTGAATTAATAGCTTTGTGCTGTTGGGTAAAAACGGGCATATTTTGGAAATGTTACGGAGGTTGAGGCGGCAAAAGTTGGACAGTGATTGAATGCGGGGCCGAAATGAGAGTTCAGAGTCCAGAATTAAACCTAGCATCCTGGCATTTGGTGAGGGACTGATAGTTGTGCTATTGATCTCCACTGAGAAGTCAGGGGAAGGGCCGGGGGGGGGGACGACGACATTATGAGCTCACGTTTGGATAGATCGAGTTTGAGAAAGTGTTGTGACATCTGGACAGATTGGGCCAGATAAACTATGATTGGCGGCTTTTAAAAGTGAATTGTCACTTATCAAAGAAACTGACATGTTGCAGAAAGTATAGTTTATTTGGTTAATAGTAGAGTGTGTATCGGCCTTGCACCATCCTCCTCTTAGCACACTACTTTATATCTCTATTGTACCATATTTTGGGGAACCGTTTTGTGTACCATGATTTATTTGGCTCAGATAGCAAAACTTTTTGTCCAAGAAGTTACTTTTGAGATTTTGTTTGCATGTTTTATTTCAAATCCCTCATATTGAACTATTATTTGGTGGATCCAATGAGCCATCTATTTGACAAACTTGGATTTTATAACATTTGCTCACCACTAGCTGTGCCAGTTGGATGATATTGGGACATCTCCTGGTTACGTCTCACCACTGGAGTCCTCATGGGATAAAAGAAACAGAGTCTGTCATTGAAACTTCAACTGAAATATGAGTTTTTGATAGAGTTGGCCTTTAATGTTCTTCAGTTTTATGAAAGAGTTTCATTGTGCTTACCTGGAATTCTATGCTGTTAAATCACCCTTCTTGCCTCTTTATAGATCACATCACAACACTTTAAAAGTACCCAGCTGTATTGTATTCTTTAAATTTAAAGCCTTTCTGTTCAGCCATTGTCAGATACTATTATATTCTTTGCAGATTACAGGACCTAGGAATAACTGTCAAATACAACTATATATACATTTTATTTTGTTTTCTATTTTTTTTTCCATTTTAGTGCCCTGTGGAGGAACTTTAACAAAGCGCAGAGGAACTATTTTGTCTTCCGGCTACCCTGAGCCATATGACAACAATTTGAACTGTATATGGAAAATTACTGTGCCAGAGGGAGCAGGCATTCAAGTAAGATCACAAAATATTTTGTAACATATGTCACATTCGCTCTTGTGTGATGACAAGAAAACACTTTATTAACGTCAGTAAAGTGATATCTGTCACTACCTACTTTTTATGTGCCACCATGTGGGCAGTGACAACACACAAATGTTCATGAATGCAAATTAGGAATACACTGTAAAAACAAACACATACCAAACCTGTACTTAACCAGTTAAAGGATCACTAAAGGAATTTTTTTTGCTAAATAGCTTCCTTTATCCTTACTGCAGTGCTGTTTTCATGTCCTCATTGTTTGTTTTTGCTTTGATGTTGCTGTAATTCTGCTCTGATCTCCACACTTCTTGGTTGTCTGTTTCCTTATAACCACAGTGCTGGGAGCTTTCTCACTGTGGTCACTAATCAAGGAGGTGTGATTACTGTGTGTAAACTGAAACTGGGTTGGTACTGAGGGGTTTTAGACAAACCATCAATGCCCTCTATTGGCTCTCTGGCTCTGTACATCAGAAAGACAGGAAATAACAGCAACAATGAAACTAGAACTGTAGGTTGATTATATGATTGATTTTTATCTATTTTTAATCATTTTTAAAAGGAATCAGTTAACTTCTATGTCTCTATACCCTGTAAACAGTCATTTCAGCCCAAAATGTTGACCCTTTAAAACCAGGACCTTTATGCAGGTAAAGGACCTGGCCAGTTTTTGCGATTCAGCACTGCGTCGCTTTAACTGACAATTGTGCGGTCGTGCGACGTGGCTCCCAAACTTAATTGGCATCTTTTTTTTCCCACAAATAGAGCTTTCTTTTGGTTGTATTTGATCACCTCTGCGGTTTTTATTTTTTGCGCTATAAACAAAAATAGAGTGACAATTTTGAAAAAAAAAACAATATTTTTTACTTTTTGCTATAATAAATATCCCCCACTGGGCATTTAAAGAGAACGTACAGGTACGTGATTGTGCCCAGCCATGCCATTCTGCCGACATATATCTGTAGGAGGCGGTCCTTAAGTGGTTAAAGTGTTGGTAAGTATGCTTCTTTACTTGTAGCGATTTGTAATCAATTTAGGTAAGAGCAATCACAACAAAATTGAGCAATGCAGCACATCTGGCATTGTTCTGCACATTGTCCCCAACAAAAATATCTATCAAGAATAAATTCTTTTAGCTATAAGTTTTAACCTGGGATCTCAAACTGGTGGCCCTCCATCTGTTTTGCAAAACTGCAAGCCCCATATGAGACATTACAAGGCTGACAGTTACAAGCATTACTCCCACAGGAAGCAGCATGATGGGACTTGTAGTTTCGCAACAGCTGGAGGGCCACCAGTTTGAGACCCCTGGTATAAACAATCGATTGATTCCTATAATTAAATTCAATTTAAACTACGAGTGATTCTTCAACACATTTTTTATTTTTTTATTTTTTATAAAACATTTGTTACATAAATGTCAGAAACATTTCTGCAAACTGAAAAAATTCTCCTTATGCTTTTAAATATATTTACCTCTGTATCATCAGCTCCATCTAGTGGACAAAATTGAATATATTTCCTTAAAAACTAGACCTCATTTTGGCCACTAGATGGAGTTGATGATATGAAAGTTTAAGGGGTTGTAAAGCCGTGTGATTTTTCACCTTGATGCATCCTATGCATTACGGTGAATGAACACCATGTTGTGCCTGGCACCCCGAGCCCCCGGTTTACTTACCTGAGCCCCGAACTTCAGTGGGCACGATCCTGCGTCGTTCTCCCCACGGCATCTTGGCTCTTGAATGAATGAATGAATGAATGAAAACTTATATAGCGCAGCACATGCAAACTAAATCGCCTCTGGGCGCTTGTTGTTCCTGTCTCCTTTGATATCAAAAGAGATGAGTCTTGATCTTTCTCCTGAACGCTAAGTGATCCTCCTCCAACCGAATGCTGGTTGGTAAAGCGTTCCATAGTCTGGGACCTTGGATCGCGAATCTTCTTTCTCCTTTGGACTTGTAGTTGGCTTTCGGAATCTGGAGCAGGTTTTGATTGGTGGATTGCAGAACGCGATTGGGATTATGAGCTTTTATTTTTTCGCATAGATAATGGGGGGCATTCCCATGGATACATCTATGCGTTAGACAGAGTGCTTTAAAAGTGATTCTGTCTTTTACGGGCAGCCAATGAAGGGCTCTCAGTGAAGGTGAGATTGGTTCCCAGGGTTTTTTCCCCGTCACAAGTCTGCCGGCTGTGTTTTGAACGACCTGCAGACGAGCGATTTGGTACTTGGGGAGTCCGAGGTAAAGGGCATTTGCATAGTCCAGTCTGGAGTTAACAATTGCTCCCATCACGACCGCTATGTCTTCTTTCGGGATGAAAGGAGTAAGTCTGCGTAGTAGGCGCAGCAGATGGTGAGATCCGCTGACTACTGACCCTATTTGTGCGTCCATTGTCATATAGGAGTCAAATGTGACCCCTAGACTTTTGACTTTGGCGCTAGGGGAGATTATTTTGCCCAGAATGGGCGGGGGGGTCCAGGTTGTTGCAGGTTGATTCCTCCGCTTGGCGTAGATTGATAGCAGCACAGTCATTGTCTCTCACTGCTGTCAATCAAATCCAATGAAGCGGCCACCAGGGAGCAAGGCCTATTCATACACTCGTTGGCTATGTACGCTAAGTTTTTGACACGGGAGTGCACCTGCAAGGCAACCTCCTCGGGAAAGAGCTTCCCAGAGGGGGTTATCTATTGCGGGGAGGATCCGCAAGAGCCATCGAGGGACCCCAGAAGAGAACAATCAGGGCCACTCTGAACTGCACAGTCACTTTAATCTATTTGATAACATACAGTGAAATTTAGGTCAGCTTCTGCTGTTTCCCACATTTATACAACACATTTTTTATAAACAGACCCCATAGAAATATTTGTTAATTCGAACAGAAACAATCATCAGTACACTGCCTTAGTTGATTAATTTGGTTAACATTGTTTGAGAGCTCAATATACAGTACGAATTAAAGGATGAGTCTTTGATTTTTATTTGTGTTGATTCAATCTATTTAGTCACATTGAGTAATTGATTGTATGGTCATTTTGATCTGCGTATGGCCACCATTGTTTACTCTTATTTTGGGCTGCTAAAAATACCATTGTAAATGTTTTAAAAGGTACAAAAATGCCTGTTGATCCTGCTAGAAATTCAGTACTGCCCTGTGTCCTGTGCACTCTGCATTGTTATTTCAAACAGTGTTTTAACCACTTCCTTACAGGGCATGTATACCCCCTTCCTGACCAGGTGAAATTTCAGCTTGTGGCACTGCGTCGCTTTAACTGACAATTGCGCGGTCGTGCGACGTGGCTCCCAAACAAAATTGGTGTCCGTTTTTCCCTACAAATAAAGCTTTCTTTTGGTGGTATTTGATCACCTCTGCGTTTTTTTTTTTTGCGCTATAAACGAAAAAAGAGCAACAATTTTGAAAAAAAAACAATATTTTTTACTTGTTGCTATAATAAATAGCCCAATTTTTAAAAAAAAAAAAAAAATTTCTCAGTCTAGGCGATACGTATTCTTCTACATATTTTTGGTAAAAAAAAAAAAAAACGCAATAAAGGTCTGGTTTGCGCAAAAGTTATTGCGCTTACAAAATAGGGGACAGAATTATTATTATTTTTTATTATTATTTTTTTATTACTAATGGCGGCGATCAGCGCTTTTTTCATGACTGCGACATTATGGAGGAGACATCGGACACTTTTGACACATTTTTGGCGCCATTCACATTTATACAGCGATCAGTGCTATAAATATGCACTAATTACTGTATAAATGTGACTGGCATTGAGGGGGTTAACACTAGGGGGCAGGGAAGGGGTTACATGTGTACCCTGAATTGTGTTCTAACTGTGGGGGGAGGGGAATGACTGGGGGAGGTGACCGATCTATGTCCCTATGTACAAGGGACACAGATCGGTCTCCTCTCTCCCTGACAGGATGTGGATCTGTGTGTTTACACACACAGATCCACGTCTTGTCCTTGTAGCCGCCGATCCCAAGTGCCTGGCGGACATCGCAGCCGCCAGGCACGTGCATCAGCATCTCAGCTCGCACGCCCCCCAGTGGCCTGGCATAGCGGAGGCCGTAAAAGCACGGCCTGTTAGAGAAGTAGAACCACCCTGTGGCCGTACAAAGTCGTACGGCCATCGGGTAGTGGTTAATATTACAGACCACCCTGCTTATATTATGAAAAAGAGGAGAGGGGAGGTGCTCTGTAGTCTTAACACATTTCCTGTCTGAAGTTGACAATATTGCTTGTCTATAGGTACAGTAGGGTCTTGGGTTTAGATACATGTTAAGGAGATTAATAAAACTTGACCCTCAGAGGTAAAAGCAGTCACAGGTAGGTGCAGATAAACAGCTTTGTGCAAGAGGCTACCAAATACAGGGTCCTAAATACATTCCGGCCACTCACAGCTTTGAGACTGGAGTTCTGAACATCCACTCTACACCCATATACCTTAGCTCAGGGATCTTCAAACTATGGCCCTCCAGCTGTTGCGGAACTACAAGTCCCATGAGGCATTGTAAAACTCTGACCTTAACAGAAATGACTAGGCATGATGGGAATTGTAGTTCCTGAACAACTGGAGGGCCATAGTTTGAGGACCCCTGCCTTAGATGAACACTTCAAACTTTTTAAAAGTTTTACACACATAGGAGGAGAGGCCTGCTGGAGTTAAACTTTTCATATTGGGGTCCTAGATTGCACCTCTTGGTGTATGCATTTATAGGCTTGGGACACCAATACAGGTGCATCAATACAAAAGATGTAAAAAAGTATTTCCGTTTTTTTTTGTATTTTTAGAAAGCAATCTGAGTAGTTGTCCATTACCAGTATGTAGTAGAGAAAGACCCTTGCTCCTTACAGAAGCAGTGGTAGAACCAGAGATCCAATATGTCCCCTACTGAGTCAGAGCTTGGGCTCTTAAATCAGCAATGAGCATTCGCTTCTATGGTTGCAGAGCTATAGGTCTCACTCAGCAGGTGGCATGGTGGACTTCAACAGACAGACCACTGCTTCTACCCCCAAGAAAAATAATCTTTTCTGCAGTATGTAGATAGGGCACAGGCTTTCCTACTCAGGCAGTAGCTGCTTTCTAAAGAAAATGAACTGCAAGACATCTTGTTGTTTTGATGCAGCTGGAATGTAACCAAAAGGTAAGGAAAAGCTCAATTGGGAGATGCAGGCCCAGTAGCTTTTCTCATTAGTGCCCTGCAGCTGCCACAGTTGACTGATAATTATGAACCCACACCCATTAGACCCACTGTGCCCAGAAGCACAGACACACAGGGATTTCTTCAGAATAAGGAAAGGTAGGACTCTGCAACAAAGGTTTTTATAATCCTTGCAATGTACACAGATCACCCAGGGGGGACGTGTTTTCTCAACAAAAGTGGAGTTACGCTTTAAATAGTTGTAAGGACCCCGGCATGTGCAGGCACTGCTGAGTCCTTAACAAACAGTGAGGTTACTGGCCCCATTGACTTACCTAGCTGTAGATTCCCAGATGTGTAAGCAAAGGGGCAGGATCCCAGTGATGTCATTGACTATATACAGTCATGTGCATATATGGTCAATGACATCACCCCCTCCCCTTGCCTTGGGTGCTGGCAACCCATGCTACATCACTGCATGCACCCACCAACTTCCAAGAGCCAGCATTCTGCTTAAATTAGGACCATTTAGAGGAGTACAAAAGCAAAGTGCTTAGAATTTTTTTGAGGAAGCTCTTAAAGTACCTTTCTGGTGCTCCTACTCCTACTAGCCATAATCTGCCTGCATTGCATGAAGAAGCACACAGGCTACATGATGGCAATACTAGATCTAAAAAAGACATTTAATGAAAACAGTAAGATTTTGTTCAAAAATATATAGTCATCGGCCCGGATTCACAGCCATTGGCGCATCTTTACGCTACGCGGGCGCAACATTGAGAGGCAAGTATGAAATTAACAAAGAAAATGCGCCCAACGTTGCGCCGGCACATCGTATATTCGTCGGCGTAAGTCGACGTAAGTCAAAGTAGGTGGAAGTAGACATGTGCATTCGTTTTCGTTAGAATGCATTTTCGTCTAAAAATCGGGTATTTTCGTTATTGTTTTAACGAACGAAAATGAAAGCGCAAGAAACGAAAACCGAAACATCCGAAATAAAAAATGCTTTATTTTCGTTTTCGTTCAGATCCGACGATTTTCGATGCTTTGTCGAATTTTCGTCATTCAATTCCTACCTATTCACTGTATTCAGAACGTCGAATTGAACATCGAAAATTCGACAAAGCATCGAAAATTGTCGCTTTCGGACAAAAACTTTACCGGCGAAAACGACATAAATCAAAACTAAATAAATTTATTTTCCAAACGAAAACGAAAAAACGAAACGAAATATTCCAGTCTGCACATGTCTAGGTGGAAGTGGGCTGGAAGTGGGCGTGATGCATGGTAATGAAGCGTGACCCCATGCAAATGATGGGCTGAGCATCATCCAAGCACTTAAAACTAACGGCACATGCGTCGTAACTTGGACGTATCCCCGTGCGCATGCGTACAACCACGAATCACTGCCTATGACGTGAACGTAACCTACGTCCAGCCCTATTCACGTAGCACTACGTAAACAACGTAAAATACGACGACTGTTCCCTGGTCCATACCCTCGCATGATTTCCCCCTCATATATGAGGAATAACTTTACGCCGGATGTAAGCCTTACGCAAATCGCTTAAAACATGAGTCGGGCGCAAGTACGTTTGTGAATCGGCGTATCTCCCTCATTTGCCTATTTGCATCACAAATCAATTGGAGTACCAAATGCGTCCAGCGTAGGCATACACCAGCGTAGGCAAGTTACGTCGGTCGGATGAAGTCAGTTTTTTGGCGTATCTTAGTTCTATGGGTACGGCGCATAGATACGACGGCGCATATTTACACTTACGCAGCGTATATCGAGATACGTCGGCGTAAGTGCTACGTGAATCCGGGCCATCATTTTTAGCATGTTTACAAAAAAGAGAGACCAGGGAAGGCAAAATATATGCAGATCAACGCTTTAATCTTTGTATTTGATTGCAGTCATCACATAAAAACAAGTATATGCGTGTTACGACATAGAGAGGAATATTTCATAACTCTTGTTTGTTTGTGTGTATGTTTTAAGTCATTTTTTTAGCCCTCTTCTTCAGGAAGGTTCTGTCTCTCGCTCTATTCCCACAGGTGCAGGTTGTCAGTTTCGCTACAGAACATAACTGGGACTCGTTGGATTTTTATGATGGCAGTGACAACAATGCTCCAAGACTTGGCAGCTATTCAGGTGAGCAGCAACTGTGGCTTCCTGATTCTTGACCTATTTTAATAACACTGATAAAAATAGTTAAGTAGAATGAAAAATGTAGCAAAAATATTTTTTGTGTTTTTTTTTTTATCATTAGTTTGTGTTTGATTTGCACTTTTTTCATGACTTATATGAGGGAGGACTAAAAAATAAAGGTTTTTATTATCAACGGTACATAAAAGTGTGTGTTCAGAAGAGATGAGGTTCATAGAGGGTGACTCAGTAAAAATGGCCTAGGGAGCACAGGACTGGGACCAAACCCTGCCTCCACATACAAAGCCGCATACACACAACCATTTTTATTGTCCTAGAAAAAACAATGTTTTTTTCTACGTGATTCTTGTCAAGCCTGCCTTGCATACACAAAGCAAAACGCGGTGACGTACAACACGTACGACGGCACTATAAAGGGGAAGTTCCATTCGGATGGCGCCACCCTTTGAGCTGCTTTTGCTGATTTTGTGTTAGTAAAAGTTTGGTAAGATACGATTTGCGCTTTTCAGTCTTCGTGCTTTTCAGTCTGTTACACCGCGACGAATGTGCTATCTCCATTACAAACGCTAGTTTTACCAGAACAAGTTCTCCCACCTCATAACTTGCTTCTGAGCATGCACATTTTTTTCCACGTCGTTAAAGCCTACACACGACCGTTTTTCACGACGTGAAAAACGACAACGGAAAATATTACGTGAAAATTTAGAGCATGTTCTACATTTTTAAATGCCCATTTTTTACATCGAGAAAAATGCTCTGGAGCCTACACACGATCCTTTATAATGACCATTTAAAAACATTGCATTTTTCACGTCATGAAAAACAGTTTTGTGTACGCGTCATAAGAGTTTGAGCAGCTAAAAAACTGCATGTGGTTTTTTGATGCATGTTGTGCATTTTATCTTGCAACAAGACAATTTGATAGCTGAAGTTTGCATGCCATTAGGAACTAGTGGCATTGCAAGCAAGTTGCATATTTTAGTGTGATTTTTTGTGTTCTGGGTGTGTCCCGCAACTCACAGGTGTGAATGGGGTCTTGGACATAATAATGTGTTGAATTCTTTCATGTAAATGAGCACTAAAAGTGATATTTTTATTAAAGGAGGTGTAAAGTCAGAAGTTTTTTTTTTATCTTAATGCCTTCTATGCATTAAGATACAAAGCCTTCTGTGTGTAGCACCCCCCTAATACTTACTTGAGCCCCATTTCTGTCCAGCGATATCCACAAATGTCTTGGCCGTCTGTGATTCTCACTCATGATTTTGCTGAGACACAGCAGCGGTGCCATTGGCACTCGCTGCTGTAAATCAAAGTCAGTCAGCCAATCAGGAGAGATAGGGGGCTGAGCCGCATCTCTGTGTCTGAATAGACACAGGGAGCTGTGACTCGGCTCGGGTGCCCCCATAGCAAGCTGTGGGGGCACTCATCAGGAGGGAGGGGTCAGGAGCAGCAAAGAGGGACCAGAGAAGAGGAGATCTTAGCTGCTCTTTCAAAAACCAATTGCACAGAGGAGGTAAGCATAACATGTTTGTTATTTTTATAAAAAAAAAAAAAAAAAACAAGACTTTACAATCACTTTAAAGACAAAGCCTAGTTGTCGAAAACAAACTGAAATCCAGAGACGCTTTTCAAAACTAGTTTCACACAGTCGTGCACCACATCCCAATACAAGTAGAAAGAGATATAAGGCCATCCAAACAAGGTGGTCACAAAAAAGGTGGGGGGATTTTTGAGGTGCCTACTCATCCAAGAACTGATGCTTAAACACTTAGAAAAAAAAAAAAGTTTATTTGTATGTTGACTAATGCAGCCATGCCTCGGAATGGACTGCTAGTCCAATAAAATGACATAAACATGAATAATAATTAACCATTTAAGGTCAACCCTATAGTAGCTTTACTACTACAGGGCGGCACCTCTATGCTCGATCACTTATATATACGTCATCCAAACCTTCCAGGTAGAGGGTGTGCATGCACGCTGCCTGTAGCTCGCTCCCGCTGTGTTTATACACAGCGGCAGCCGATTGGTGGGTAGCACAGGCTCAGTGTCTGCTGGCACCCGCTGATCATCAGGCAGAGAGATAGTAGATTGACAATCTGCCTATGTAAACAAGAGGGAAGGTATGGAATTTGTGTCCTTGCGAATAAATACCATCTCTTTAACTAGTAAGGCCGCGTACACACGATCGGTCCAAACCAATGAAAATGTAATCAAGTCCAGTTTCATCGGTCCAAACCGCCAGTGTGTACGGCCCATCGGTCCGTCGTCCTTCGGACCAAAGTTTGAAAACTTGCTTTAAAACCGGACTGATGGACGCCTGACCATCGGTCCAAACCGATGGTTAGTATGCAAAAGCATCGGTTAAAAAAAAAGTCGACGCATGCTTGGAAGCATTGAACTTCATTTTTTTCAGCACGTCGTTGTGTTTTACATCACCGCATTCTGACACGATCGTTTTTTGAACTGATGGTGTGTACGCACATCAGACCATCAGTCTGTGAACCGATGAAAACGGTCCGTCGGACCATTCTCATCGGGTTGGACCGATCGTGTGTACGCAGCCTTAAAGTACCTCACACATTACATATGTTGATGTTAATACATTCCCAGCCAGTGTCATTAGTTGGAACCCCATTGTGTCTTAAGTTGGCCATACACTGTTCACATTTCAGCTGGTTCCTGATGAACTGACCAAAATTTGGTGGGTGACCCTGTTGACCAGTGGTGGTTGTCAGAATAAAATAGCGCAGCAGGGGGATTTGACTATCTGCCCTGTTTAACATTGTTCTGGAAATGTTATAGATAGGCAATGCTTATATTAATTAGTGGTTCCAAATAATTAGCTACTGCAGAAGGGAACAGACACAAAAGATACATTTAGCATCTTTCCAAATAACTGTTCTGTTTTTTTCAGCACAAATTACATGTTTTATACAGATACATATTATTATTACAAACGTACTTGGTATGGTAACAAAGAACTAATTATAATCAGAAAAAATGCAACATGTAAATAAAATATCATTAGTGCCGTGTGCAATACATAGAAAAACATACAACATAGAGTACAATTTTATACAGAATTTACAAATTTCCTTTATAGCATGGATGGAGGAATCTGTTAGGCCGCGTACACACGATGAGACATGTCCGTTCAAACATGTCCGATGGACCGTCTGCAGCGGACATGTCTCATCGGATTTTGGTCCGATGCCGTGTACACACCATCGGATGAAAATCCCCTCGGGCTGAGGACGCGGTGATGTGGCGGTGACGTTGACGCCGCCACGTCACCACTCCAGGAAGTAAAATACTTCCACACATGCGTCGAATTTGACGCATGCGTGGACAGTTATGTCCGCTGGTGAGTGTACTAAACAGCGGACATATCCGACAGACATGTCTCCGGCGGACAAATTTCAAAGCATGCTTTGAAATTTGTCCGCTGGGAAAACATGTCCGATAGCCCGTACACGCGATCGGAGATGTCTGCTGAAACAGTCCGTCGGACCAGTTTCAGCAGATAAATTCGATCGTGTGTACGCGGCCTTAGATTTTTTTTTCATTCAAGGATTAAGGGGTGTGAGAAACACCAAAAAGGGGTACTGAGACAAATATGGGTCTTCTGTTGTAGAAATTTGCTTTAACTTTTTTAAACAAATAATAATTTATATGGTGGTACATGAATGTCACAATCTAATATCTCTCAATTGAAGTCTGCATTTCTTTCTGTGTGTTAATATACAGATGACATACTTCCTTTTTTCCTCTTCTTTCCAGGGACTACCATTCCTCATCTTCTAAACAGCACATCAAACAATCTGTACTTAAATTTTCAATCAGACATCAGTGTTTCTGCAGCTGGTTTCCATCTGGAATACACAGGTAATTGTCAGAGCCTCTATGCAGTCTATGTTGCAGAGCGCAGTTCAGAATTATATTTCAAGATATGTTATGTTGTTTTTTCCCTAAATGTTGTATAAAAATGCAAATTCATATATTCATGTACAAGAAAAACTCAGGAGCATATAATATGCTGAAGAAAGCACAACAATATCTTGCAAACAGTTGCAACCAGTCCTTTGAAATAATAAATGTAATAAATACAAATATGTACAATAAAAAAGGAATTTTATAATTTTTGCATTTAATTTACAAGGATATTTTATTTTGTACCCAATCCTCTCATGTGATATTTTAAAGCAGGACTGGATTCATATCATCAACGTGCACAAGGGCCTTAAAGTGGAGTTCCACCCCCTTTACAACTTTATCTTAAAGGAATGACAACGTCTCCACCACTCAATTTTGGATTTTTTTTCTTACTTACCTTTTATGAAGTACATAGTGTATTTCCATCCCAGCCTCACTGCAGCCCAGTGTGTCATGTCCTATTCTCCCCTGCTGCCTTCTGGGACCTGTTTGTATCCCAGAAGACAATGGGGCCATTTGGAAAGCACCGCGGGACTCGCGCACGCGCAGTAGGAAACTGATGGTCAAGCCTGAAGGCTCCACTACCAGTTTCCCTTAGCTACTATGGCGGCGACTGCACCCGATCCGATGGACTGATCGGCCTCGGGGTTGGCCGACATTGCATGCTCACTGGACAGGTAAGTGTCCTTATTAAAAGTCAGACGCTAAAGTGTTTGTAGCTGCTGGCTTTAAAAAAAAAATGTTGCTACTGAAACACCACTTTAAGGTGGGACTAAATTAAAAAAGATTCCTCAACTATCTCTGCCTGTACTTAAACCCCCAACTTCACAAAAAAAAAAAAACATGAGGCCTAGTAAGCACAGTCTGGCTGCAATACTTACATTCTGTCCGGTCCTGTCCCTTACAAACTCCGCTTTCCCTAAGCACATTATCTTCTTTCAGGTTGAGTGATGCCCACTGTCATCAAACTTACTTCTTTGAGCCGAATATGTTTTTTTTTTTTTTGGGGGGGGGGGGGGTACATGATTTTGACAGGCACCCACTCTCACTTCTGTAGGATCGCTGCAGAAAATCAATCCCCCTTCCTTCCAACCTTTTACAAAATACAGCGTGGCTCATACATACACAGTGAGAAGCCAGCTGTTAAGGCTCAAGCAGTCACATCTGGCTTCCATAAAGTAAACATGATGGCGTCTGAACCCAAAGAAGAACTGGCTCAGGTGAGGGCAGCTCTGGTTTCCCAGATAGATAAGTGTCCTATTATGTAAGGTTGACAACCTCAGTATTTGTAAAAATTTGAGTAGGATGGACCATGGGTAGAAGGAAAGAAAATTGCTTGATTCCCCCATTAACGCTGACTGTGAGAATTCCTCCCACAGCACTTTTGTGTTCTGCCACCGGGAGCTTTCCATGCTGGAGGAACACAATGATTAGTGTTGCTGACTACAGCCAGCGGCACTAATCATTCGGAAACAACATGACAGGCTGATCGACTTGTGTACAACCTGGGAGCCCATGGATCAAAATTCAGCCAGTCTCTGCTGAACCGGACAAATTTCAATCCATATTTGTCCGGCTTTACATTCATCCAAAATCAAATATTAAAAGCAAACAACATTTTGAAAATGTTTAAATGACATTCGTTCATTGAATATACCAAATAATTTGTATATTCCTTTGAAAATCTGATGCCGTGTACACACAACCGTTTTTCATGTCATGGAAAAAAAATATGTTTTTTTCAACATGATTTCTCTCAAGCCTGCCTTGCCTACACATGATCGTGATAAAAAATACTCTAGCAAAGTGCGGTGACGTACAATACGTACGACGGCACTATAAAAGGGAAGTTTTATTTAAATGGCCCCACCCTTTGGGCTGATTATGCAAATTTTCCTTCTCATAACTTGCTTCTGAGCATGCGTGTTTTTTTTTCCCGTCGTTAAAGCCTACACACGACCGCTTTTCACAACGAGAAAAATGACGACATGAAAAACGACGAGAAAAAATGCCCATATTTTTCATTCACATAAAAAGCTCTGAAGCCTACACACAACTGTTTTTAATGACGTGTTAAAAATGGCATTTTTCTCATCATGAAAAATGGTCGTTTGTACGCGGCATAACAGTGTATGGCCAGCTTAAGCACAGTAAAACACCATTTATTCCTAAAACCGACCCTTTGTGCTGCTTTTCATTGTTGTATTGTGAAAAGACGAGATGATGGACAGATAAGTTGCTAGCTTTTGATATGGGTGAAAGATAACAATTCTGGTTGAAATGTAATGTGTTTTGTGCAGCTGGATTTATTTGCTCTGTTATAATGTAGGAATGCAAACCTATTTCCTGCCCGCTCGCCCAGGGCTTCACGGTTGTGCAGTCCTTTTGCTTTTCAATATAGAGAAAGAAACATCAGTGGCTGATCTGCATCTTGTTTGTATTCTGAGAGCTCTGCACAATCTGAGACTCTACAGCCCTCTCACTATCCACATGTCACCATTGACCCTCGAAAGGAAGAATCATGACATAGTAAGCTTGATGTTAGCATGCACAACGAAATTAGACATTTCACTTGTAATCCTCTAAGTCACATATTTTAAGGATTATCAAGTCTGCTGAGCCGGGTGTTTTTTTTTTTTTTTTTTGTGTGTGTATGAAAGCATACAGCAGGCTAATGCATTCTACATTCATGCAGAAAAAGGAAGAAAAATGGTATTGTTTCATTTTTCTATCACTTTGATAATGTGCCAAGGATGAAATAGAACAAATACAGCCTGGGTCACTTCTGTCCTTCACCCTGCTGGCTCACAGCATCCCTGTCTCTCCTCTCTGGATTGCGTTAATAGGATAAGTGCGTGGTATTTTTTAAAACCGCGGTGCTCTCCTCATGCTTAGAAAATTCCTTCTTTCAGTTTTGGAGAGCAGCAAAATTGTCTCTTTACTTTTACATGTTTTCTTTGTCCCTATTAAGCTGCCATATCGCTCCGCTGTGTTGTCACAGGAGCATAAGCCGCAAATGGCAAGCTGGTTTATGAACGTTATTCCCAAAATTGTTGTTTCAGCTCTACATCTCTTTCTACATTTTTCTAAACTCGCTGCTTGAAAAATAAACTGTGGCCCAGATTCACAGAGCAATTACGCCTGTCTAACTGGTGTTAGACAGGAGTAATTTCAAATTTTGCGCGCCGTATCACTAGTTTGAATCCTCAAACCATGATACGGCGGCTTCGGGCTTCGATCCGAGAGGCTTACGTCTTCGTAAGCCTTCGGATCAACGCTGCGATATTTTTGCGGTCGCTGGGAGGAGTTCGCGTCGTTTTCATGCGTCGGGTTATGCAAATGAGTTTTTACGGCGATCCACGAAGATACGCGCGGTCTTCGCAAGCGCTTTCGTCTATTTTTTTATACGTACTGTTAGACCAGCTTTTTGCTGGTCTAACGGTGCGTAGCCCATGTTAAGTATGGCCGTCGTTCCCGCGTCGAATTTTAATTTTTTTTTTTTTTTTTTTTACGTAACTCGTTCGGGAATAGGAATCTCCGTAAACGACGCTACTCAAGAAAAAATGACGTAACGACGTGATTTCGCGCAATGCACGGAGGGAAATTTGCGAACGGAGCATGCGCAGTTCGATCGCCGCGGGAACGCGCCTATTTTAAATGCTTCACGCCCCCTACTCGCGTAGATGGATTGCGACGGGAGAAATACACTACGCTGCCGTCGTTTACTGGACAAAATCTACCTGGATTCCACGTAGAGCCAAGTAAAAAACGGCGGCGTAGTGTATTTCTGATACTCTACGATAATCTAATTCTATCTGAATCTGGGCCTGTATATTTTGTTTCAGCTTGCAATTTTTGCATTTTCTACACAGATAAAATAGAACAAATCTAAGGCTGGGCGAACATTAGTAGAATGTGTTCAAATTTTTCATTTTAAAGCGGTTGTATACCCCGCTTTCACATTTTTAACAGAATCTCCGTACAGGTTTAGGAGATATTCATTTTACCTACAGGTAAGCCTTATTATAGGCTTAGGTCGCGTACACACGATCGATCCAAACCGATCGTGTGTGGGCCCCAACGGTCAGTTATCCTTTGGTCAAAAAAAAGAGAACTTGCTTTAAAATTTAACCAATGTACGCCTAACCGATAGGTCAAAACCGGTCATTAGTATGCAAAAGCATCAGTTAAAAAGCCGCACATGCTCAGAATCAAGTCGACGCATGCTTGGAAGCATTGAACTTCATTTTTTTCAGCACGTCATCGTGTTTTACGTCACTGCATTCTAATACGATCGTTTTTTTAACCAATGGTGTGTAGGCACCTCAGACCATAATTCAGCTTCATCGTTAACCATCGGATGGACTAATCGTGTGTACGCGGCCTTACTTGTAGGTAAAGTGAATATCTCCTAAACCTGTACGTTTTAGGAGATATTCACCATGCATGCACACACTGATGTCAGCCACACATGCGCTCTGAAGGTCCAGGAGATGCTGGTGGAAAATCAGAGCTCTTTGCCGAAAAGAGGAATTCTGCAGTCATGTGCGGGAGTGGTGTCTTTACAGCTCCGGCTACTCACAGCGCCGGAGCCGCAAACCCAGAAGAAATGCAGAGGGAACATGTCAGCTCTCTCAGCAGTGACTAGGAGGTAATGCCAGGGCTTTGTTCTAGGTAAGTATTTCATAATGAGCTAGCATTAGCTGTAAGGCAAATGCATAAAGCCTGAGCTGTAAGACAAAGTTATGAGTACTTCTCGTTATGCCTTTGCCTTACAGTTTTTTTTTTTAGAGTAAACAACCGCTTTAAGAAAATTTGTTCACATAACTAATCATTAGTTGGGGTCAAAACAACTGTAGTAATGAGAAAATTGGAAAGGAGCAGGATGGAAACTTTTTCTAAAAGAAAATAATTTCTAACAGTGGTTTTCATTCTGGAAAATAATTTAGTCTAAAATTAGATGTTAAAAGCAAAAAAAAAATGTATGTACTTTCGAATAACATTTGACAAGTCATTAAATGTACTAAGAACTTGTGTTTGAATGTTTGTTAAAAAAATACTACTATTGTATAGCCAGATTTAGTCTGCATTTAAAATGACCACATATAACAAACATAATGCAATTTCAGAAAAACAACCGGATCATATGGATCTTAATCATGTGATAGAATTAGAAAAATCAGAATTAGTGTGTGTCCATACCTCCACCTCAGTATATTACTTATAGCAGTCAAAGAGAAGGGAGAGCACATGCACAACATGGTTCCTTTTGCTTTCCAATAATCTTAAAGCGGAGTTCCAGGCAAAATGAGAACAACTGAACATCCCACCCCCTATCTTTTGACATTTTTTTCTTCTGGACCTTCGTGCCACGTTGCCGCAGCCAGGTACATCACTTCCGCGGTTCTATCCGGCCCTCCTCCTTTCCCTGTTGCCTTTTGGGACCAGTGTGTTTCCTAGAAGATGGCGGGATCATTTAGAAAGTGATGCGTGACTTGCGCATGTGCAGTAGAAAGCCGTCTGTGAAGCATGAAGGCTGCACTGCCATTTTCCCTTATGTGCAATGCCAGTGCCTGCACCCGATGCCGATGGACAAATCAGTTTAGGGTGCTAATCTTGCGGGCTCCCTGGACAGGTAAGTGTCCTTATATTATAAGTCAGCAGCTACAGTATTTGTAGCTGCTGACTTTCCATTTTTGTTTCCCCAGGCTGGAACACCGCTTTAAGGTTGACAAATGATTCTGAGAGTGTGATTTATAGGTTTAGCATACTTACTGCACATGTTTTCTACCCCACCAGCTTTCAAAATAAAGGCAAAAATTGCTAAGATAAGAACATTTTTCTTTCTGTATATCAGGTCTTACCTAAATATCTAAGCAACACTTGATGTTAGAAACATCAGAGTTCCCAGTTGGTTTATTTAATACATTTTAAAGCCTTGCATTTTCAGGTTAAATTAACTACATATTGTAAGGAGTCAGGGGTTAACACCGTTCACGATCTTCCATTCCACCAATCCATGACAGCTTATCCAACACTCCAACAATCCAGCAGACACGATCCATATCAATTCCCCAGAAAGACGAGACACAAGCTCTGTTTCTCTGGGTCAAACGAATGAATGCTTTAATGGTAACTCACCCTTGTTATATACAGTTAGAAAACCAAATAACAATGAATCAACTCCACCCACCACATTACACAAGGAACTCAATGCGCAAGTCAGACTTTCTGGCACCAAATCTACAGGAGTTAATTACTACAGTTGACAAGTCACATTCCACATCTATTATCAATATAATTCACACAAAACAGTATTAGCATCAAACAATGAGTTCCCCTCAATCCACATCTTAGACAGACGTTCTGACTCTGCGATAAACCATTCACCTGCTACATAATACACAGTCCTTTGTAGACGTAATTGGCATGCTAATCCACTACAGCTGAAAAGTTAGACATCTGACCTTTCAGACTTAAATAGCACAATGGACAATAGAATGCAATCACAGCAAGCCCCATCACTACATCTAGGTATTTGGAGGGAATTAACATCTTTCAATTAACCTGTTAAGTTTAGAACAACTTGTAATATTTCAAGATATCCTGCAATACATAAATTATCATTAATGTCCCATCTCATATAATCTGAGATATCAATTATCAGTCATCCTATGCCCCTATCGGACATAGGGTGACCCTAGACCCAAGAGTCATTGGTGAAGCTGGCACAAGAGTACCCCACATCTTTCAAAAGTCTCTGGTTCCCACAGGCCATACCATTACACATATGTTACAAGAAAAGATGCTCCAGGTGAGTGAGTCTCTGGGTAATCTCCACACACACACTAGTCAGGTGCTAGCCCAGCTAAGTGGAGAAATAATTCCAGAGGGCTGCACTATCCTTTTATTGAAGCTTCATATGACAAGTGATTGACAGATGGAGCAGGGGACAAAGAGGTAGTTATTACCTATTGGAACTAGTAACCACAATCACCTATATACGGCTCTAATGTGTCATCATTAGGGTACAGGTGAACTAACTAATTAAAATTAGTACTCAGCTGGTGCTACAAAGAAAACCCAGCTAGCATATGTTTCATTTGGTGTACATTCTAAGCACACCAAAACAAAAGCTATGAAAAATCTTACAGATCATTTTCTGTAGCATGATTAGAAAAAACATTCACTCTGTCAGCATGCTATAGAGAAGGACCTTTGCTCTCTATGTGGAAGGGGTTTCTAAGGTTCAAGACGCAGCCTCTACTGAGTCATATTAAGTTATTGCTTCTTGCTGATTGGACAACTCTAGCTCTGACTTAGAAGGATATATTTCAGACCTCTAAAGAGAGACCACTGCTTCCCAACATAGAGCATAGATCCTTCTATACAGCATGCTGGCAGAGGACAGTCTTTTCTTTTTAGGCAGAGGCTGCTTACTAGATAAAACAAACAGTAAATTAAAAGTTCAGTTGGGCTTTAAATATGCAGGCCATTTTATGTAAAACATGTTAAATATACTACCATGCGTTTTTAATGTAGAGATTTAATACATTATATGTTGAGTGCAGTACTGCAATATGCCACATTACCTAATCTGATTGTGTTCCCAATTGGATGTATAATTTCTAGTAATGAGGGACAACTTGAAATGCTTCTGGACGTCAGGGGTCCTTATTTCATATTTACAAGCTTAAAAAGGCAAACAAATAAGCAAATAGAAGCAAGTAGCAATCAGAATTAGTTTTTTAGTTCTCTAACTGAATGTTGTTTGGTTGCTACATGCACATTTAAAAACATTGAAACCCTATAATATGAAAAAGTATATCATTCACAGTAGGTTACATGCATAGAAAATCTTTCTTTTAAGTTTTCTGACCTTGTATGAACCTATTGTAAAAATAACATGAGATTAAATAAGCAATAAGTACAGTAAAGCATTTCCTGTTTTCTCTACTTGGTGGAATATTGAAAGAAAAATACATAAGACCCAGCTGTGTATTTTATATATGTACTTTGTTTAGCACATCAAATTGTAGTTCCTATATGCATGCCCTTATAAAAACAGACACTACATGATTTTACTTGTGTTCTAAATATTGCAGTTTAGAAAATTGATTTCAGTTTTGATTACTGCACCACTTCCATAAACATCAGCAGCTCTGTCTGGAGGTTTGTTCAGTTTGGCAGTGCTCGGGTATTTTAGGATATGAAAGATCCAGCCTTCCAGCACTTGTGGAGAACTCCATTATTGTGCATGCCATGACTAAAGTCATAACAGGATGGATGATGACATACATTTTCACATGAATATCAAAAGAAAACTTGTAGATTTTTTTGTTGGTCTTTACTGTGGAGATAAAGTAAAGGGTTTAAGGTGATTCAAGGTTGCTAACTAAAGTGATTAGATATTAGACTTATGTATTTATACCAAAATTTTGAGGACACCTTTACCATCACACTGACATAACTGTCACTATCAGGGGTCAGGCTCAGAGACCAGTAGTGATAACAGTAAAGAGGCTCCGATCCACCAGCTGGATAAGTGCAGCAGCAGGTCACCCTGGCAGATGATACAGGCTCACCTAAGTTGCAGAGTCAAAGCACTAACCGGTGTTCACCAGAGCTCCTAATGGAGATGGTATTTGCTGCATGTTAGTGGCAGGTGGCGGTCCTCGGGATCACCAAAGGAGGGGAGCAAGCTGGGGTCCAATAGCAGATATAGCAGGTAGGGAAAGCAGAAGTGTCATGAGTAAACAAGCCAAAGATCAAGAACAAGTGGTTGGGGTCAAGCAGAAAGAAAAGCTAAAAGTCGAAAAGAGTGGTAGTAGAAATACAGATGGCATAGGGAGTTACAAAAGCAAGATATTGGCTGGAGAGAGCATGGTACTGTGGTAAACCGGAAGTGCAAAGGCATGGCTTAAAACGGAAGTTCATGGGAGGAACAAGGAATTCAAGGTTCTGCAGAAACAAGTAACAAAGCATGATTGTCCAATGGATTAGATATGGTGTGGTTAAGCATTTCAGGTGGCTCAGCAAGAAGAGACATCACTACAGACATCAGAGATTGCTGGTTCAGACCTGGATTTTAATAATAGGCTTGTTGGACACTCCATTAAAAAACTATGAGCATTAATATTGGATTCTCCTCCCCATTATGTGGCCTACACAGTCTTTATTCTTCTGGGAAGGCTTTCCACAAAATGTTGGAATGTGTCTGTGTGAATTTGTGCCCATTCAGCCAAAAGAACATTTGTAAGGTCAGCTGCTGACATTGAACAAAAAGACTTGGCATTCCAGTTCATCCCAAAGGTGTTCAGGTTCTGTGCAGACCATTCAAATTCCCTCAAGCCCCATACACACTATCAGTTTTCCTGCAGGTTTTTCTCTTCAGGTTTACCAAAACCATATAATATGAGGTCAAACCTCAAGAGTTTCAATTTGTATGCAATCAGGCAGGCCCTTGCACTACATGGTTTTGGTAAACCTGAAGAGAAAAACCTGCCTGCCTTTGTTCAGAGGGGAACAGGCATGCTAGGACACAAAGGGCCTTCCACAACCACATTATTTATATTAAGTGCCATCAAGACAATCCCACTTCCAGGCGAATACTTGAATATTATTTCTGCAGAATAGTCTGTCTTCTGTTTGGTTCTTAACTCTTTACAACAACATAATCATTTTTTTTGTGACTGTATCAATCCACCCCATTGCTGGTTGTCATCTTCTTTTCTTCCCCTCAACTTTTTCAAGCGTACTGTATTTGTCTTTTTCAATGAGTTGGTTCTTGTCATAATATTTCCAAAATTTGATAGCTTCACCCTAGTCATCTGGGTTTCTAGAAAAAAGTTAGACTGGATTGGTGAAGGATATATTTGTTGTTATCTTTGCTCTCCTTGGTATTTATAGAACCAACAACCCCAAACGGTTGTCACAGGTAAACATATAGGGGTTGCTTTGTCTCTCTGCTCTATGTTTTATTTTGTTGAGAAATCACTTTGAAAAGCACCCCTTAGCATTTCTGGCTGTGGCCATTTTGAGTAATTTAGCATTTACTTCATGGAATCCATATGCCCTTAGCTCAGTAATGTATGACTATGCTTAGCTAAGAACATGTCTCCTTCTCTCCACTCCTCCTGAAGACTCCTGGGATATATGACATAATTTGCCTAGGCAAGAAACCAGGAAGTAACTGAAGAAAAGCTGAGTTGTAGAGGCAGAAGTTTTTCTTTTATCTTAATGCATTCTATGCATTAAGATAAAAACCTTCTGTGAGCGACAGCCGCCCCAGCACCCCCTAATACTTACCTGAGCCCCATTTCTGTCCAGTGATGACCATAAGTCCCTCAGCCGTCCGAGACTTTCCCTTCTGATTGGCAGAGACACAGCAGCGGTGCCATTGGCTTCCACAGATGTCAATCAAAATCAGTTAGCCAATCAGGAAAATGAGGTGACAGGGCCGAATGTCAGATCTGTGTCCAAGCCAAGCCCCATTTGCTGTTATGGAGCAAAATCTCTTTGTAAAGTGCAATTTCTATTGCAAAGAGAACAACCTATTTGCTTTTTAGAAACATTAACCCTATAACGTACACAACTACATAAGTAGTGGTCAATTACATGCAGCCATGTTAACAGAGACTGATGAGAGTAAATCTGCAATGCCTCCACATTAACTTTGTGCCAGTCTTAATGAAATAGGCTGCATGTGCATCTTTCATAATTAACATTTGGAAGCAGATATATTAGTAATACATTTCTAAACAATTTACATTTTTTCAGCCTCTCTCCTTTTTTTTATTAAACAGCCAATATGAGTAAGATTAGTCAAAACGCGATACCTCTGCAAACCTTGAAATCCAAGCTTGATAAATAACATGGCCTTGCAACTTTTCTTAATTTCTTTTATCTGACATAAACTTTATTAGAGAGAAAGAGAAAAAATGTTCAGATGTCCTAATGACTTTAATGCAGCTGATAGTTTTGGCTTGAATTCACCTCGAAAAAATCTTGATTATTTAATTACAGTAATTAGTTTGCAGATTTTCAAGCAGCGTCAAAAAGAAGTTAATTAGAAAACATGAATAGATAATGTTCAGTGAACTCAAAACACCTGCTGTTTAGCAAATGAAATGTTGATCTATTAATGCTTCCTAGGCTTTAGAATTTGCTATTAACAATAATGACAGGTGCTTATATTATAAACCATTCAATGTATACTTAAAATAATCTTCAGAGGCCTATACATTAATATGAATAGTCATGTGATATATTATCTTTTCACTGAGTACGCATCAAACGCAACCTCTCATTTTTCTTTCTTATAGTATAGTGAATTTATTGTTGTTATACTGTACTTTGTTTAAACGACACCTTTTTAAAGATGCAGAACACCCAAGATAGTTTGTTCCATTGGCATAGAGTTTGGAAAAATGCCATTCTTTGCATTACTGATAGGATTGGCTTAGGAAGAAAAAGAGATAAAGAGGAAAAAAAAACACACACACACACACACATAATATTTGTATAGTAGTCATCAGTATCCAAGTTTTTTTTTGTCAGCCACATTTTAGCCTCAATGGTGCTAAACTTATAAGTAAATAAAAAAACAGAAACTTTCTGTACAAAATGGTGGGTGCTGCAACGATTACCAGCTGGGTCCTGGAGACATTAAACAATCGAACATATTCGCCAGCACACCAAGATCGTCCAATTACGTCCAAAAAAGTTTTATTAAAAAAAAATCACATAACAAAGGTGCAAACCTTTGTTATGTGATTTTTTGTAATAAAACTTTTTTGGACATGATTGGACAATCCTTGGTGTGCTGGCGAATATGTTTGATTGTATAACACACACAGGCGAATAACATGCACCTTCGATTTAAGAGGTAAGTTTCAGGAAAACAAAACTTAAATTTTAAACAAAAAACTTTAAAGCAGAATAAGGGTGAGCGCCTATCAAAGCAACTTTATCAGTGCCCATCTGTAACCTTAATAGTGTCATCAATGCAGCCTAATCAGTGTCCATCTGCAGACTCACCATTGCCCATCTGCGGCCTTATCAGTGCCCATCTGAAGCCTCACCTTTGCATATCTTCAGCCTGATCAGTGCCAAACTTCAGCTTCACCACTGCCCACCTGCAGCCTCATCATTGCCCATCTGCAGCCTAATCAGTGCCCATATACAGCCTCACCAGTGCCCATATACAGCCTCACCATTGCCCATCTGCAGCCTAATCAGTGCCCATCTGCAGCCTCACCATTATCTATCTGCAGCCTCACATAAGATTGCTGCTGCTCCTGTCCCGGGAGTGGGGTGGGACGAGTGCCGTCAGATTACATAGAGTAAGGATCGCCTGTTTACTCGGTGGCCTCTTTATTACGAAGTCCGGCCTTATGGCCCAGCTTCTATGATAGACATAATACTGGTCCAATGATGGTCCAGGAGATGGGACTGCATATTATAGCTGCCACCAAGTAAACAGGAGATTGTCACTCTATGTAATCTGACGGTGCTCATCCCACCCCCTCCCCATCCCCTCTGAGACAGCCTAAATGCATGTACTGGCGTATAACACGTATAAACTATTTGCATCTGATATGATATATAGATACACACCAAGAAATAATTTGTGCTTTCTATAACAAAAGATTGATACAGGTATATACATCCAATGTGAAAACAGGTATTATCAGCAAAGGGCCCAACAAGGAAGGAATTGTGCAAATATACCCTGGTATATATATAGTAGTTATTATTAAATTGCAGCAAAGTTAAGTTGCAGGTGCCCCTGAGGATAATTGTGATGCAGCGTCCATCTTGGTTTTGGAGGCCTAAAGACAAAATCACAGGTGACAGGGAGACCCTCTAGATGCTGTTCAACAAGCCCGGCATGCAGATTTACACAATCAGAAACCAAATGTGGCACTGGAACTCAGAGTCAGCTTACATTAGTCCTTCCCGACTAGTTTTTAATCCGTCATGCAACCAGACCTCCAACTACTAGGAGTGTCCATTGAATGTCTAACCTAGTTCTAACCTATTTCTTTGAGCCCTGAGCTAAAATTAGCTATAGAATCCCAGCCTAGAAAATACAGGGTTAACAAAAATAACAGAAGCTGCATTTGAACTCTATTGCAATCAACTGGTTCATCTACTAATATAAAGGTGACAACTGCATATATACAGTACAGTAACACATACCTGGCTACATGACACTGTACATATGAGATAATAACAATAGGACAGAGATATGTCTGTCACAAGGATTTGCTTACAGGCTCTAGAAGCTATAGGTAGCTGTAGTTAAACTTTAAGACCAATACTTGCCTAATAGTCTCTGTTTCTGGTTTGGGTCAAAACAGCAGCAGTGGCAGTCCCTGTGTGCATACAACCATATGGCTCAGTTCTGTGTATTTCCCTATGCGCTTCCTCCTTCTTTGCTTTCTGACCCAGAAACACAAAGACAGGAAGTGATGTACATAAATCATTTATGTGAACATTAAGCAGCAGAGCCACTTACATACAATCCTACTGACAATGCCTTCATTATTAACATCTCCACTTATTGACATTTCTGATACGCCCATTTCAAGTTGTAGAGAGTCTGTTATATTGTTTGTCACATCAGACCTGATCCACTGATCTCTTGAAGTGAATCTTTCAATAATTTTAAGTCCTAATTATTGAATTGCTGACATTTCACAAAGCAAAATAATAATATAATAAAAAAATCTCTACCAATAATTGTTAAAAAGCTTATGTCCAGTTTCTTCACCTAGATGTGATTATGCAATCAGTTTTGCTGCAGGTAGGTTTACATTTTCCCTCAGTCTCTCTCCCCCAGTGCTCAGACTGCAACATTGCAACTTTGTGGCACGTCACAAGGTGAAAAGCTGCAACAGAGATTGATCTTTGTCAGACATTTGTTAAAACATCCAAGAACTGCACAGGCACCAGGACTTACTGTACATAGTTATATCTGTGCCAGCATCTCAGTGCAGGAATCTACTTCCTAAACTAAGATTACACCCTCCATCTGGAAAAAAGCAACTGAAAGCAATGTCAAGGGGAGTAATGTGATCTCTGTGAGAGGTAGCACTTAGGGCCCCTTCACACTAAAAACACAGCTGCCAGACAGTTAAACATCATGGTTTACCTGTCCAGCAGCTATATGCCCTGGTTGCAGTAAACATGCAGTAGGGGGCAGTGTGGTGAGCATTTCCACACAGCACAAAGCTCACCTTTCTTTCTTTTTTTTCAAACAAGCTTTATTTGAAGTGCTCAAAAATTACACTTATTTCACTGTATAGTGATCTTGACTTGATCCATCTTCTGAATTTGGTAGCTTCGGCCATCTTGATTGGGGCATGCTAACGGGAATTTATTTATCCCACCATCGAGGCATGCCGAGAATGTACATTGGGCTGTGCACATGCAACTCAATGTACAGTAAAACACAGTTTGTGAACAGGCAGAAAATATTGTTTTATAGTATGTCTGTTCTGTAATAAAAGGCCCACCTACTGTACTTGCATATTTGTTTATGGGAATAAAGTTCCACTTTAACAGAAAAAATTATGTTTGGACCTCACTTTAAATTGACATTAACATGTTGAAGATAGTAGTAGTTACATCAAACTTGTTGGTAACAATGCATGGGCTGGGAGGCAGTTAACCCCAACTATCTGCACAGGGATCTTCATTGCAGAATTACCTGTTAATCTTTTAATAAAAGCTGTGGATTAGTAAAGAACTTTGACATAAACATGTTACTGCTTAACCACTTCCCTACGGCCGTACGAGTATATACGGCCGCAGGGTGGTTCTAAATCTCCGGGCTGCCGTGTTTTCACGGCAGCCCCTTTCCTCGTTCCCAGCGCGCGCTCCAGAGCGCGCAGCGGGGAACTTGTGTACTGGCCGTGTCCCTTGGACACAGCAAATCACAGATCACCGCGAACGGCCAATCAGAGTGGCCGTTTACGATGCGATCTGATGGGCCAATGAGAGATGATCTCATATGTAAACATATGAGATCATCTCTCATTGCCGGCTCTCACAATGACAGCGTCCTGTCATAGAGAGAGCATACCGATCTGTGTTCCTAGTACATAGGGACACAGATCGGTCACCCCCCCCTCCCCCCACAGTTAGAACACAATGCAGGAAACACATTAACCCCTTCCTCACCCCCTAGTGTTAACCCCTTCCCTGCCAGTCACATTTATACAGTAATTAGTGCATATTTATAGCACTGATTGCAGTATAAATGTGAATGGTGCCAAAAATGTGTCAAAAGTGTCCGATGTGTCCGCCATAACGTCGCAGTCGCAATAAAAATCGCAGATCGCCGCCATTACTAGTAAAAAAAAAAAATAATAAAAAATAACAATTCTGTCCCTTATTTTGTAGGCGCTATAACTTTTGCGCAAACCAGTCGCTTATTGCGATTTTTTTTTTTTTTTTTTAACCAAAAATATGTAGAAGAATACGTATCGCCCTAAACTGATTTTTTTTTTTAAATTGGGCTATTTTTTATAGCAACAAGTAAAAAATATTGTATTTTTTTTCAAAATTGTCGTCCTTTTTTGTTTATAGCGCAAAAAATAAAAATCGCAGAGGTGACCAAATACCACCAAAAGAAATCTCTACTTGTGGGGAAAAAAGGACGCCAATTTTGTTTGGGAGCCATATCGCACGACTGCGCAATTGTCAGTTAAAGCGACGCAGTGCCGCAAGCTGAAATTTCACCTGGTCAGGAAGGGGGTTTACATGCCCAGTAAGGAAGTGGTTAAGTGAAGTTCCACACTAAAAAGAAAAAAAAAACACCAAAATACAGCAAAAAAAAATAAATATATATTATTCTTTTTCCCAATCTGCCTTTTCCCATACCACGGCAGGTTTTCTTCCTTGTCCAATCCCGCATTGTCTTCTGAGGAATGAGGCATGCTGCCTTCTGGGAATGGTGTGTATTCCAGTAAGCAGCAGCTTATTCACAAAAGTGTCATGCGAATAGTGCATGTGCAGTAGGAAACAGGCAGTAAAGCCGCAAGCCCTCAGTAAGGATGGAGTGTGCCTGGAGCTGCCAGGATCGAACGATCGAAAAAAAATTGCAGGTAGAACCCCGCTTTATATAAGGTTTTAGTGGTGGCTTTAGATCTACTTTAAAGCATTTGTTACCCCAACACTTCATATTCCTGATATGAGCCCGCTGTGCCAGGGACTTGTATGAGAAAGTATCCTGTTATCTGTGTATTGCTTCCTCTATGTGAAATCTCTGGTGTTCCTGCCAGTCCCTCTGCTTTCCTATTAAAAACTGACCACACTAAGCAGGAGAGCACACTGTGTCAGTCCTTTAGCTATGCTGGGAACACAGTGTACTCCCCTTCAAATTGTCCTGACACCCCCCTGCTGCACAGCTATTCACTGGCAAGCTCAGTGTGCTGCTGCTTCCTCTTCCCCAGCTCTTATGCAACTGAGAACATAGGGAATGTGATCATTTATACAAAAAGAAAACAAGGTATTCATATTGTTTTTTATATATATATATATATATATATATATATATATATATATATATATATATATACAAAAAAATGCCTTTCATTTCTATTTTAAACTGAATGGATTGTTTTATAAAGTGATCGTTTACCATCACTTTAAATTCTAATTAAATATTAAATGCAAACATATTCTGCCTTCAGCACAATTTCAATGTTACTTGTACAGAATAAGTATTTCATCGACTTTGTTTATTTGGTGCAGTATAAAGAATATAATACTGTGTAATTGTGCCATTTTAAGTGAATAACAGCAATGAATTTTTGGAAAAAAGCAACATATTATAAATAAACATATTTAGCAGCAAACTCAGGACAACCTTCAGCAAACTGTGACATTTCTGGATTATGTTTAAACCAGGTAGAAATGATAAAATTCTGCCATATGGAAACATTTTCTAAATAAATCTGAGTGAATCCTATATTTTTTATTGTTGGGAGATATGGAGGTTGCAGTGTCTTGCAGGGACAATAGCCCCTCAGTGCCTTCCAGAATTATGCAGCTGGTCCTGGTACCTAAGCTGATAACAGGGACATAAATGCTGATAGGTGGACTGGAGTAATTTGTATGAATTCAATTAGTATTACCTGAAAACACAGAAAGGAATTTGTCAATGTCAGCGTACTATACAAAATTCCATTACTTTCAAATGGAAATCTTTTTCTATAGTAAATAGGATTGTGCTTCAGTTTAACCATCTCCAAGTCAACCCTTTTCAAATAAATCT
This sequence comes from Rana kukunoris, assembly GCA_029574335.1. NCBI lineage: Eukaryota > Metazoa > Chordata > Amphibia > Anura > Ranidae > Rana > Rana kukunoris. The sequence goes on along the minus strand of CM056053.1, from coordinate 437,042,000 downwards.
TGCTGATCATGATTTGTGACTATAGGGAAGCATTGTCTGCTATGACTGCAGTTCTAAATTGTAAGTTCCTTGTGCCATATTATAACCAATATAAATCATTTAACATTATATAACATATGCGCCTTTTAAAGGCATACAGCTAACTCCCCAGAACCTTTGACATTATAGAGAGAAAATATTCGACATAGAGAGAAAAGATTGCTGCTGAAATTGGGTGGGGGAAGTGAAATAAAAATAATGATGATGATGAATGTTATTGGCTGATTGTAACCAAAGAGGAGGAGCAGTAAAATAGCTAGAACTAACTTGACAATTCAACATGAACGACGAACATTCGACAAAGCATCGAAAAACATACAAACGTTGAATCTGTCATTGAAGTTTATGGTGTCTGTCAAAAGTTCTAAGAAGATTTGACGGAGCAGCTAAACTGTACGACGCCGCAATCATACATTTCCGGTCAAATGCTCAGCCCATAGGCTATAGAAAAATTCTAATGTTGGTTGAATAGTAATAATAATTAATAAATATAATTATTACTAGTCATACAACATTAGAATTCTAATATAGCTAGCTTGTGGGCGGAACATTCGACCGGAAATGTACAATTGTGGCGTCGTACAGTTTCGCTGCTTCGTCGAATCTTCTTTGAACATTCGACAGACATCATAAGCCTTCAATGACAGATTCTACCTTAATTCATTCAGATTTTCAGACGAATGCAATTTCTAACGAAAAACTAAATAAATAAAAAATAATTTCGGGAGTAACTAAATTAATTTATTTTCCGGACGAAAACGAAATTCGGAAACATAATATTTCAGTGTGCACATGTCTATTACCGATAGGACTACTAGGTATAAATGAAGTAAAAAAAAAAAAAAAAAATGAGAAAAGAAGCCTAATGCAGTTACATTTTCTAAGGACTGGTAAGCAGCAAAATATTAAATTTTGTTCTTAAGTTTAGATGTTTACGAGCCACCAATCTTCTCAGGACAGGACAATGTATTTAGTGACAATTGGGAAGGACTAGGGGAACCATAGTTTAAAAACGTTGTAATGTCCTGTGGTGGTAATTCTTTTAGATTTGTTTTAGTGTACTATAAGGAGAGTCAAGGGTAGTAATCAGTAAAGGATAGGATATGCCTTGAGATACATGGAGATGATCTCTGCTGCCACCTTAGAGTGTGAAAGTCAGTGGGAAGAATGTTCCTTACACTTGTGGTCATTGGGAAGAATTACTCCCGTACAGATAGCTAAAAAAAAATGGTGTCAGTGGGAACTTATCTGAGAGGCAGAAACATTGATCATTGCACAAGAAACCCCTAGCAACCTCTCAAGGAACCTTAGGGTTTTATGGAACCCTGGTTGAGAAACCCTGAAATAAAGTTTCATTGAACACTTAAAGGGTCACTAAAGGATTTTTTTTTAGCTAAATAGCTTCCTTTACCTTACTGCCGTCCTGTTTTCATGTCCTCATTGTTAATTTTTGCTTTGATGTTGCTGTAATTCCTCTCTGTACTGGACACTTCCTGGTTGTCTGTTTCCTGATAACCACAGTACTTGGAGCTTTCTCACTGTGGTCACTAATCAAGGAGGTGTGATTACTGTGTGTCTAAAACTCCTCAGCACCAATCCACTTTCGTTTTACAAACCATCACTGCCCTCTATTGGCTCTCTGGCTCTGTACATCAGAGAGACAGGAAACAACAGCAAAAACAAAACTAGAACTGTAGGCACATTATATGATTGATTTTTATCTATTTTTAATCATTTTTAAAATGAATCAGTTAACTATTATGTCTCTATACCCTGTAAACAGTCATTGCAGCCAAAAAAACAATTTTCCTTTACAACTCCTTTAAGCCTACAGGAACATCAAGATTAGTGTTGCTCACGAATATTCGCATTGCGAATATTCGCTACGAATATTGCATATTCGAGTATTCGCGAATAACACGAATATCGCGGCGAATATTCGCTATTTCGAATATTCGAATTTTTTCAATTTTTTTTTTAGAACAGATCACATCCTAGAGATCCCTATCGACGTCTAAAAGCATTGCTGGTATGATTAGAGACCTTGGGCCGAGTAGCTGCAGCGCTCATTTTATATTGCCGAAAAATCGCAATGCGATTATTCGGCAATAGCGATATCGCGCGATTATTTTATATTGTAATATATCACGAATATTCTGAGCCAATCAAAGTGCTCCATTCCGCATTTCTCGAAATTTCGCAATTATTTTGTATTGTAATATATCACGAATATTCTGAGCCAATCAGAGTGCTCCATTCCGCATTTCTCGAATATTCGCAATTATTTTATATTGTAATATATCACGAATATTCTGAGCCAATCAGAGTGCTCCTTCCGCATTTCTCGAATATTCGCAATTATTGTGTATTGTAATATATCATGAATATTCTGAGCCAATCAGAGTGCTCCTTCCGCATTTGCCGAATATTCGCAATTATTGTGTATTGTAATATATCACGAATATTCTGAGCCAATCAGAGTGCTCCTTCCGCATTTTTCGAATATTCGCAATTATTTTATATTGTAATATATCACGAATATTCTGAGCCAATCAGAGTGCTCCTTCCGCATTTGCCGAATATTCACAATTATTGTGTATTGTAATATATCACGAATATTCTGAGCCAATCAGAGTGCTCCATTCCGCATTTCTCGAATATTCGCAATTATTTTGTATTATAAAATATCACGAATATTCTGAGCCAATCAGAGTGCTCCATTCCGCATTTCTCGAATATTCGCAATAGCGAAAAATCGCAATAGCGAAAATTCGCAATAGCGAAAATTCGCAATAATTTAATTTCCAAAAAAATCACGAATATTCGTATTTAGCGAATATTTCTCGAATATTCGACTATATATTCGAGATATATCGCGAAATCGAATATGGCATATTCTGCTCAACACTAATCAAGATGAGTACATGTGACACATGGGCAATGCAAAGCTATTATGATTTTTTAAGACATTGGCTTACAGTGTGGTTGATTTATTTCTAAAACATAGAAAAACGATGGTTTATTGCAAACAACTAAAATTGCAATAACTTTAAAGAACCAGAGAAGTACAATCATGTATCTGTATCGGTTATTTTACGTCAAACACTCATTGTGTAAATAAATATACATATATAAATTGTTTTTTTATTTATATTTCAGCAATAGGTCTTGATTCATGTCCGGAGCCACAAATGCCCAGCAATGGAATAAAAGTTGGTGACAGATACATGGTTGGAGATGTAGTATCATTTCACTGTGATCAAGGCTATTCTCTTCAGGTAATGACATCTTTCACCCACTTATAGCACTCGATCTACAGCTAATAGAGTTGGCATTGCAATGAATAGCTATATAATGGCTCTGTAGGTTTGCAATAACATCAGTACAGTTCCAACAGCTCAAGTTAAAATAGTAAAAGTATTATAAATCAATGTTTTCTTATTTTAGGGTCATTCTCACATCACATGTATGCCTGGCCCTGTACGAAGATGGAATTATCCTATTCCTATTTGCATTGGTAAGAACATACTTGCTGACATACTCATTACTTTAAAACATGTTTAAATATCTCACCAATATAATGCAGCATTGGCATATTCTTTTTAAACTAACTTTATGCAGAAGTTTAGATGTTACAAGCTATTCTCCCTTAGCTGAAATAGCAGAATGAGGTCTTAATAAATGAAAAGTCAAGCTCCTGTACAAAAGGATGTCATCATTTGTGTATGCCTAAATGTTCATTAAAATGAACAGTGAGATGCTTTTTTTAGACATGATTCACTTTTTTGGTTTCCGTCAGAAGCTATATAAGCTTTTAAAGGAAACTCTGAGAGCCGGTTCACACTGGGCGACTCGTCAGGCGACTCAGCCGCCTGACAAGTCACGTCCCATTCTACTCAATAGAACCGTTCTAATAGAAGCGACGCAAGTTGCTTAGACTTAGAAAAAGGTTATTGTACGACTTTGGGGGCGACTCGGGGTGACTTGCACTGAAGTCGTCTTCAGGATGCCTTGCCGAGTTGCCCCAGATGTCGTGCCGCCCCAGTGTGAACTGTCTCTGAAGGTTGTGGGTCACTTTTATTTTGTTTGTTTTTTAAACTTTATAAACAGTTTTTAAACACACTTAAAATTCTTTGTTTTACAAATAAACATATAATAGATGAAATATGATTTCTAAAGAACCAGGAGTTAGAGAAAGAAACAACATATCATAGGATTTGAGTCTATTCTGAGGGAAGCCTCATACTGACATAGTTACATAGTTAGGCAGGTTGAAAAAAGACACAAGTCTATCCAGTTCAACCATAAAAAAACAAACAAAAAATAAATAATATCATAGAATCCCACATACTCAGTCTACACCCACAGTTGATCCAGAGGAAGGAGAAAAATCCCAGCAGATTACGATCCAATTTGCTACAGCAGATGAAAAATTCCTTCCTGATCCCCCGAGAGGCAATCAGATTTTCCCTGGATCAACTTTACCTATAAATGTTAGTACCCAGTTATATTATGTACATTTAGGAAATAATCCAGGCCTTTCTTAACCACTTGCCAACCACCCGCCGTCATATTACTGCGGGAGGTCGGCACGCCTGGGCGAGAACCCGTAGCTATACTCTTATTGCGGCCACTAGGGCATGCGCGCACCGCCGCCGGCCTGTGCGTGTGCCCCCGCTCGCCCCCGAGTCCCGCGCACGTGCCTGGCGGGCACGATCACCGTTGGGCATGCGCTATTGCTCGTTACAGAGCGGGGACCGGGAGCTATGTGTGTAAACACAAAGCTCCCGGTCCTGTCAGCGGGGGAAATGCTGATCTTCTGTTCATACAATGTATGAACGGAAGATCAGTGATTTCCCCTAGTGAGTCCACCCCCCCCCCATACAGTTAGAACACACCCAGGAACATACCTAACCCCTTCCCTGCCCCCTAGTGTCCGGGGGTTAGGTGGTTAAAGCAATCTACTGAGTTGGCAAGAACCACCTCTGAAGTGAGTCTGTTCCACATTTTCACTGCTCTTACTGTGAAGAAGCCTTTCCATATTTGGAGATTAAATCTCTTTTCCTCTAGACGTAAAAAGTGTCCCCTTGTCCTCCCTGATATGTGCTGACCACCTGATAGGTAATGAGTTATGCAATTAGCGGACCTCCAGCTGTTGAAAAACTACAAGTCCCATCATGCCTCTGCCTCTGGGTGTCATGCTTGTGGCTTTCAGAGTCTTGCAATGCATCATGGGAGTTGTAGCTCTGCAACAGTTGGAGGTCCCCTAATTGCATATCCCTGCTATAGATCTTGTTGAATGAATAAAGTTCTCATTTAAATAGGGTCTGGGTGATCTCAAGTGTGAACGATGGCTGCTAAAAAAGTGAACACCTGCTCGTGCATGCACCCCAATGCTTGTTCTGTTCTCACCACTGCTTTGTCTGAAAACCAGCATCATTCATCTATTGAGAGTCTGTTATCTGTTTCTGGAAAGCATTTCCAGAGGCTGAGAAAGTCCTGTATGGCCCACTGTTTATCTATAAAACAAAATAAAGCCAAATGTTACACAATCTACAAACTGCCATATTGCCTTGAGAATGTTGACTATACATGTATCTCTTCCAGCACAATGTGGTGGTGCTATGTCCGATTTCAGTGGAGTGATACTCAGTCCTGGATTTCCTGGAAACTACCCAAGCAGCTTAGATTGCACATGGACTATCAAACTCCCCATTGGCTTTGGTGAGTATTTGTTACTATGAATACTAGTAATATGTGTAGAGTCCGCTTTGCCTTGTTTAAAGCCTAGTCCATTTTTTTAATCAGCACAAGGGACAGTGCTTACTTTTAATGCAAAGTATTCCCTGTGCTGCTGACTGGTTTCTTAGTTGGAATCTGAAATCCTGTGCCTCCGCACATTCCCCCTAGACATATTCTTCTGGTGCTGCATGAGTTAATATGAAGGCTGGACTTGTCACAGGCACTTGTGAAGATTACAAACCATACCCGCCCTTTTCACACACCCCCAATTATAGCAGCTCTACCAAAGGAGACTGGAACAACAAGCGCCAAGAGGCGATTCAGTTCGTATGTGCCACGCTATATAAGTTTTCATTCATTCATTCATTCATTCATAGCCTCCATAAAGCAACATCACTCTATGAATAGAGAAAAGGTGAATCAATGAAAGGTCCAGAACATGTTTTGCTACTTCAAATAAGGAACAGCCCATAATGCAGTGCATAGCCTTCTCCCTGATCAGTCAGATAATCTGAAGGAAAGGATAACTTAGCCTCCTCGCTATAAAAGTGGGAGCTCATAGCAGCCATATTGTCAGTGGGTGTTAAACTTATTTGGAGTTGTTGTTAGAGCTGAAAATTCTCTATAGGGAGAGATACTGTGTTATAGGGTATTTTATTTTAATTTGACATTGGTACCTGTCCCTATGGCAGTGCCTAGCTTTCCATATCTTTTTTGACAGCATTTTGTATTAGACCTACAAATGACCAGAAGTAAATAACACAATTCATGCCATAAACTTAATTGAGGTTTGCCAAAAAAAATCGAAAACTTTGAACATTACACAACAATCATGAAACTGTTTGCGAACCGACCTCGGGCAGATATAATCATTCTTACTTGCTAGCAGCCTCATTTTTCAGAATTTAGTTTCTATCCTAGACTTGAATTGTTCTTCAACCCTTTCACTGCCAACTACATGTAACACAAGTCATGGCATTAAAAATAGTTTTACATTTTATCTCCAGGCTCAGAGCTGTAAAATAAAAGTGATCACAATAACTTCTACTTGCAGGGGACGTGAGAAATTGGGGTTTATTTACTAAAGCTGGAGAGTGCAAAATAAGGCTCACTTCTGCATAGAAATCAGCTTCCATGTTTTATTGCCAAAGCCTTACTGAACAAGCTTAAAGTGGAAGTAAACCCATCCCATCTATCCATGTGCAGGAAATGTAACACTCCCATTGGTTGTGCTCTCAATCAAACTGTCAAACCATCCAATGGCTTGTGACTAAACTGATTACATGTGCAGCATCATGGCAGTTGTAGATTAAACACAGGCAAAGATGGCAGCTCCCTTGGCTAAAAAGATAGGGGGGGTTTCCTTACACTTTAAAGTGGAGTTTCCATCCCATTTTTTTTCATTATTGTGCTCAATAGACCTAAAAAAGAAAGAAAAAAACATTTTTTTTTACTCATCTGGAAATGCCTGTTGCTATGCGGTCCCACAAAATCTGCCTTTGAAATCACCTAAGATTCTGACATCAACTCCCTCTAATGCTCCTGGGAAATGTGTGTCATAATTTCCCAGGATGCAGTGCGCTGTCCAATTATCACTCCCCATCCAAGAATTCCAGGAAGTAAGTGCTTGTGGGCTTCACAATGCCCACAAGCAAAATGACAACAGTGTAGACATAGTTTTATAAACTATCTTTTTTGAATAACTATGTGGAGCGGCGGCGGATTGTAAAATAGTAAGTGACCGGATTTATATTATAAAAACGCAGGATGAAAGGACATACATTTAAAAAATGCTAATTGTAGTTGGAACTCTGCTTTAAGTTAGAATCTGGTTTCTATGCAGAAGTGAGCAGGATTTTGCACCTTCCAGCTTTAGTAAATAAACCCTATAGGCAGCAATATAAAACTAAGTTATGTTTATTTTTTTAAAGATGAATTGTATTTCATTGGAAAGTTTTATACAGTACAGTATAGAACACAAAATTGTTTGACATTGACACAGAATATAAGTGTTTTTTCATAATGCAGTAAACAATAGACATGTGCATTTGTTTTCGTCCGAATGCACTTTCGTCTGAATTTAATTTATTTTCGTTATTGTTTTAACAAACAAAAACAAATGCACAGAGTACGAAAACGGAAAGATCCGACATAAACAAATGCTTTATTTTCGTTTTCGTTGGTTGAATGTGCCTAACCTTAACTCTATTAATCCAAGATTATTCTACATAGAGAGAAAAGATTCAACATTATAGAGAGAAAATATTCGACACTATAGAGAAAAAAGATTCAACATTATAGAGAGAAAAGATCGCTGCTGGAATTGGGTGGGGGAAGTAAAATAAAAACAATGATGATGATGAATGTTATTAATTGATTGTAACCAAAGAGGAAGAGCAGTAAAATAGCTAGAACTAACTTGACAATTCAACATGAACGACGAAGATTTGACAAAGCATCGAAAAACATACAAAAGGTGAATATGTAATTGAAGGCTTATGGTGTCTGTTGATAGTTATAAGAAGATTTGACGGAGCAGCTAAACTGTATGACGCCACAATCGTACATTTCCAGTCAAATGCTCTGCCCATGGGCTATAAAAAAATTGTTGGGTGACTGGTAATAATAATTAATAAATATAATTATTTCTAGTCATACAACATTAGAATTCTTCTATAGCTTGTAGGTGGAACATTCGACAGGATATGTACCATCACAGCGTTGTACAGTTTTGCTGCTCCGTCGAATCTTCTTTGAACATTCAACAGACACCATAAGTCTTCAAGGACAGATTCAACCTTAATTTGTTTGGATTTTCAGACGAATGCAATTTATAACGAAAAACAAAATACATAAAAACAAATTTCAGGAGTAACTAAATAAATGTTTTTTTTCGGACGAAAACGAAATTCCGAAACAAAATATTTCAGTGTGCACATGCCTAGTAAACAAGGAAAAATACAACGAGACACAAAAGTATGTAGCTTAGTAATTTGCTAATAATGACATACATACACGGATGTTGTCTGAATAGATCCCTTAGTTATTTATTTAACCCTTACCTAGTCTTTTGTCTACTGCACTGGTGCTATGGCACAATATATCAGGTTGGTCATTGTCCTGGTTTTAGTTTTAATCTCCCAAAGCAGACTTATTGCTGATGAAGGGAGTTCCAATGCTTGAAATGTGTTGGGCTGTATTGCACTATACTGTATTAATAGAGTATAAAACATCAACTGTGATCAAGATTTGCATGTTTATCTAATTTGAATTCTGTGCTGTCCCCCCATGCAGTGCCATGTTTACCACCCCAATTCCTTTTTCAATTTAAACCCGATGCACTCTAGCAAAAACTAATCTTGTGAATAATCCAGATGGCCCCATCTGTGCTAGCAAAGAGAGTGAAAGTGAGTCTCTCCTCTCCTTTTTCAGCAATCTGTTTAATCAGATTTCCAGAGCTATAAAGGTTTTCATCACAACAGTAGTGGGTTTTGCCATTTGCTGAGTGCAAATAGTAATTACATAATTCCACATACAATATTTCATGTCTGTCTGAAGAAAATATATATATTTTTTTTTTTTACAAAAAGATAAAAAATGTATCCCCTTTAAAGTTGAATACACGTGAAATAAATCAAAAGGCCCACCATGTTTACAAAACAGCAGAAGCCCAGAAGTATACTTTGCAGCTGTTGTTTTAATTAAATGTATCGTTAAGTAATGCAGTGTACGTGATTTATCTTTTCAGGTGTGCATCTGCAGTTTGTCAATTTCTCTACGGAAACAATACACGATTACCTGGAAGTACGGAGCGGCTCTGCAGACATTGGCTCAGTAATTGGCAGGTTAAGCGGCCCTCAGGTCCCTGCTTCCCTGTTCAGCACAACCCATGAGACCAGCCTGTATTTCCATAGTGATTATTCACAGAACAAGCAGGGATTTCACATCATTTATCAAGGTGAGCAACACACTTTGCTATTCTAATGCAATCAATAAAAAGTTTTTAAAATGTGCATTTTCAAACTTTTGAGCACAGCAGTGTGTCTATTTATAAATGACTGTGAAGCTGGCAAACAAAGTACTTGGGTGAGCATGTGTGTAAAGAAGCAGGAGTATGGGAGAATGTAATAATTCTGCAATAAATCATTATATTTTAGCACCTCACTGAGTGGTCTCACAGTTTTGAGCTCCCCTCTACTTGGTGACAATTTTATTTTGAAGCGATGTATGAAAAAAGTTTTGACATAAAAAAAAAAATAAGAGACATAGCTGATGTATAGCTGATGTAATTGCCATTCTATTTCAAGTTTCTATCATAAGGGAGCCTATTTTGTTTATTACATTTTTTTAGCTTATACATTTTTTACATTATTTTGTTTTACAAATAAAATTTAGTATATGAAAAAAGATTTCTAGACCACCATGAGTTCTCAAAAAGGAGAACATACAGTAGTAGAAGCTCCTTGCTTTCAGGTTTGCTTTGTCTAATTGAAACCTCCAGTGGTATGAGAAGTTCTTTAAATTCTGTATATAAATGTAAGTTTTACCAATTGAGTTTTGTAAATAACAGGGTGTTATAACAAAGTAGCTAAAGAAACAGAGGAAATCATGTAAAAAGAAAACAAAAAACAAGATTTTCATCTGTGGATTGGATAAAAGACCATATTATATTTTTTTATATTTTTTTCATATTTAGCTGACTAAAAACATAGGGCCAGATTCAGGTACAATTGCCCTGGTGCAGAGTATCAGAGATACACTACGCCGCCGTATTTTACCTGGCTCTAAGACGAATTCAGGTAGATTTCGGCCCGTAAGGTATGGCGGCGTAGTGTATTTCTCGCGGCGGAAGCGAAATACGCGATTAGGGGGCATGAAGCATTTAAATTAGGCGCATCCCCGTGGCGATCGAACTGCGCATGCTCCGTTCAGAAATTTCCCGCCGTGCATTGCGCAAAATTACGTTGTCACGTCAGTTTTTTTTGAGTAGCGTCGTTTACGTACATTCCTATTCCCAGCCGACTTACGCAAACACAAAAAAAAAATGTGAACTTCGACGCGGGAACGACGGCCATACTTAACATAGGCTGTCTAATGTTAGACAACATTTTTGCTTCCCTAACTTTGCGCAGCAAAAAGATGACTACAGATGCCGTAAGAGAATGCGACGGATGATTGTAAATTCGTGGATCGCCGGAAAAAGCTAATTTGCATACCCCGACGCTGAAAACGGCGCGAACTTCACCCAGCGGGCGGAAAAAGATTACAGCGTAGATCCGATGGCGTACGAAGATGTAAGCCTGTCGGATCGAAGCCCGAAGCCATCGTATCATGGTTTGAGGATTCAAACTAATGATACAACGCTGGTAATTTGAAATTAAAGTAATTTGAAATTAACAGGAGATAGACTGGAGTAATGGCTCTGTGAATCTGGTCCATTGACCATAACTATCATAAATAAAAAAAGACAATAAACCCCTTTACATTCCCATTATTGATCATAGACAGAATGATATTTTGCTCAGGACATAACAATGCTATAAGAAGGCTAGAACACAAGTATTTATTGTAAGGTATTTTACCAATTATTTGGCAGTGAGAGGGGCAATCTAAACAATCCATCCAAGCTGAACTAAAATATGCTGCAAAAAAAATGCATACCTGATTAATAAATACTGTATTTATTGGCATATAACCTGAAAATACAGGGTAAACTGTGCCTGCCTGGAATGTTTTTTTCCTAAAACTTCCCTCTTAAAGTTAGGGTGCATGTTATACGCATGTGCGTGTTATACGCCGATAAATACAGTAATTACATGTGATATTAAAAATACCAACCTCGAAAACTGAGTTCTTCACACTAACTTTGCCAGCCCCGTGCTTTCAGTTTGTTTTCCCCTGTCACTCTGGGATCCATGTCATTTTACTTTTATTGTATTTCTTTTTTCTTGTGGCGACCTGCATATGACACATGAGAGATACTAAAATTCTAGCATTGTGCATCCAAATTCAGGAACGCCGGGTGTTTTATAAGGTTTTATAAGCTCTTCAGTTGGCCCACTTGAGTCTCTAAAACTGTCCCTACATTGATCAAAGACCAACAAGGGCTGGCCGAATTTGGATCAGTGTTTGGCCTCTCCTGGTTTGGCTTCTGTTGAAGGACGTGTCTAAATGAAAAAAATCTAACCATGTGTGGCTAGCCTAAAGTGAGGTACACACTATAAAAAAATCAGGCAAACTTTTACCTGTTTTTTCTTGATGTTTCCCAGCAAATCGGAAACGATTAAAAAATAAAATTTGTACAAAAATTCTTACGAATATTCTCGTACAACTAAGGCTTTTTTTGTTGTTTATTGTGTCTGATCAGGCACAGTCTTTCTTTTTTGATTTTTCTTGTATGAAAATCTTACGAAAATGGTACTCATTAAATGAATATTGTTTGTTCTGTTACCATATGAGAAAAATTTGTGAGTTTTTGTACGAAGAATCGGCCGCCAAAAGTTGCAGGAAAATTGTTCAAAAATTATTTCGACAAAAATGTTTGCCTGATTTTCTTGTAGTGTGTACAAGCCTTGGGTGATGGAGGAATTACATTCTATGTTAGCTTGGCGCTCAGACCTGTTCTTTGAAGTATCCTAAAGACCTCGAGAATTATCTCAGCAGAAAATCTAATTGCTGCTCAATCTAAATGTAAATACATATATGTAAGAATATAGATAAATGCCAAAGTGAGTATAATGAGGTGATAAGCGCAATAAAATAATAATGGGAAAATAATATTAATGAACTGCAACAAGTGCTGGGTGGATCACTTATGAGCTTAAAAAGCATGAACACAAACAAACTTCCCATAAACAAATAGTGGAAAATCTTCATAAGTAAACGAATGGTCATGTTCTTCCTGTGATCTTCTAAATAATTCTTCAAAACAGTGAGCTCACAGAGCGCTTACCTTCCTGTAGTAATAATAGCTCCTGGATATGTGAATCTCTGCTTATGTTGATGGTGGATATCTGCTGTATGTCTCCCACAAGTAACTCTCCTCCTGGTGTCCAATCCTCAGAATAGTCCGTGGTTGTGCTCAGGATAAATAAAATACACTTCCCATGGTGAAATGTGAAAATACGCAATGTAAAGTTTAATATAAGAAGGTAAAATAGCTACTTACAAAGATAGATGCATATAAATGATTCTCGTGATACTTCCTGGTGTAATTTCTAGTACTTCTGTCCCTTACATGTTACGCCACATCACCTCTGATGAAGCCACGTGACATGACGTAACATTTAAGGGATGGAAGTACAGTTCGTTCTGCACTCCTGTGACCCATTTTCAGCAGACAGCGGGCTAAAGCCGTTGTTAACTGATGTCGCAAAGCGACTATATGGTAGGGATCCCCTGACATGCCTGGGCCAGAACCCTGCTCAGCCTCTCAGCGAGGCACTGAGAGCCTGGACTGGTCACTCCTGCCACCTCCACAGACTAATGTTCCAGTGAGTGCTGGAGGGGCAGATCAGACAGTGGTCACTGACAGTCCCCAGCTCTATGCTCAGGGAGCTTTGATAACTGAGCAATCGGCAATATTTGATCACTTAGTTCTCAGCCTTACAGCCAATAGGGGGCAGATGGAGCTTAAGACCAATTATGGATTCACCTAGGTAAATATGATTCTAAAGTAAAAAAAAATTCCCATACTTCTCTTTTAAATAATTGTATATAAATCCCATGTCTTTCACAACAACCATTTCATGTCTATCTATTAATTTATTTTGGACAAGGAGGTTTAACATGACAGTATGGAATGACAAATGGGAGGCAGGTGATCTAGATGAAATTGGAATAGAGAGAATAATCTAATAGATATAAGCTCAATCCTATTGTATACTTTAAATTGCTATTAATTTCAGCATTGCAAAATGTCCCGGCTTTTATACTTTTCAGATAATGTTCATAGGCCAAGGTCATCTTTTTAATTGCTGATGCATCATAAACATACAGATGCTTAAATAATTACAATATATATATAAATCACATATATTTCACAACAACCATTTTATGTCTATTTATTTTCTTATATTATTTTGCACAAAGGGGGCTAACATGACAGTATGGAATGACACATGGGAGGCAGGCAGGGCAGATCTTAGGGTGGTGGGGTTGTGCCCTACCTTCTATACATTACTTTAAATAGAACAAAATGATACATACACAAGCTATGTATTAGAGCTACACAATTATGTATAAGCAACCCACAATGAAAAGTGGAGGGTACAGTTCTCCCACTTCAAAGAGGTATGCCTAGGGAAGCAAAGTAGCATAAAATGAATTTGTGTATGGGGATAAATAACCCCATATCACCACAAAGAGCCTGGCAAGGTAGAGATTCTGCTGTACCTGTCAAATGGAGAGGGATCATATAATTCCGCCGTACGAGACATCAAGTCTGTCCATCAGTAGCCACCGCAGCTATAAATAGAGTCATTCGGATGCCCGCACATGCGCAGAAGAATGACCAGGAGTAATGTCATCATCGCGACTGCATCGCATAATGATGATGCATAGTCATCAATAGTAAACATAGCGTTGTCCCGAAGGACATGATGTATCCTGTGCATGGGCAAAAAAAGCACTGACACGAATCAGTCAATGTATTCAAAGGGAAAATCCAGCAATTGGAGCCAAAGTAACATGCCACATCCAGCAAAAGGACAGACACTGGGCATAATATTGCAAAAATAGCTTCACAAGGGTAATAATAAAAGAAAGACAGTTTGTCTACTCGGACGGAGGACAAACATTATCAATGTCCCTAGAACAAGTAAAAATGCTAGACCAATCAACACAATTTAAATGAAAAATTAAATGACTGACATATAACTGATTTTTTTTTTACCGTAAACAGGCAGGGCGCCCTATTGTGCGGGGCCCATGGGCTTGAGCCCAGTCAAGCCCAATGATAAGTCCGGCCCAGGAGGCAAGTGATCAAGTTGAAATTGCACCTTTCTTTTCACTAATAAAATAATGGGCTCATTATCTATCTATCTATCTATCTATCTATCTATCTATCTATCTATCTATCTATCTATCTATCTATCTATCTATCTATCTATCTATCTATTAGCTTTAAGAAACGTTTGTGCTTTAAGTGTACTTTTGTGGTTAGAAAAAAGGAAACATATAATTTTCTGTTGGATATGGTATAGTTATGGTTGGAAGGAACGAAAAGGAATTAAAAAGCCCTCCAGCCGAGTCAGTGCCTAGCATAATAAAGCCTTCTTAAGACAGAAGGTATTCAAATCTTCCTTTTCATTACATATCCCAAAAATAAAATGATCATTCCTAATTTTAGGACAGTTTGTGGAGTCATCTGAATGATCCCTTTATGCTCCAACAGCTAGATGCAATACAGCAAATTCTTTCAAACTGCAAAAAAAACTTTACTGCCCAACACACTGGTTCTGCTTTATGTCGCGTTTACACGATCGGAAATTCCGACAAGAAAACCGTGGATTTTTTTCTGACGGAATGTTGGATCAATCTTGTGTTGCATACACACGGTCACACAAAATTCTGACCGTCAAGAATGTGGCAACGTACAACACTACAACGAGCTGAGAAAAATTAAGTTCAATGATTCTGAGCATGCGTCAAATTGATTCCGAGCATGCATGGTTTTATGCGTGTCGGAATTGCACACAGACGATCAGAATTTCTGACAAGAATTTTCCTGTCTAAAAATTTGAGAACCAGAACACACGGTCGTAATTTCTGACGAAAAGCTCACATCAAACTTTTCTTGTCGGAAATTTTGACCGTGTGTATGCGGCTTAAGGCCTTATTAATTCCTTAAGTCTCTTCTCACTATTCCCTGTATGGTTACACTGTAATTTAGGTCCAAATCCCTTTTCCAGAAAAGCCATGGTTTTCATACATTGCACAGATGATGCCTCAAAAAAGCCTGACACAGGTGTATGCAGTATGGGAAAAATGGCTCTAAAATATTAGACAATATTTGCACTATACACCAGTGATTCTGGATGTGCATTTAGCCATTGAGATGCAAAAGAATGATTTGCATGGCATTGTCTATCCTGAAATTAAAAATAATCCTTTTTATTTTAGGGATATATGCTGGAATAAAAAACGTGATTACCTTCTGTATTAATATAAAAGTGAATTTAGCTATTTTGTCATTTTGTCAAAAAAAGAAACATTAGGATGGCATTAGCGACATCATGCATAATGCATCCTAGAATAGCAGAGGTCCTATAACTATATGAATTGTTGACTAATGACATATCTGCAAGTCAAGTAATACCTTATTTGAAAAAGGAACTTTTTCATTTAAATTGTCTTAGTAGGAAAAACCATTAAACCTTAGGGATGGTCATAATTTTAGATTCTCTTTCTAAAATCATAGTCAGTTTATAAGCACATTTAAATGTAGATTTGCTGTCTTTCTTACTACATGTGGTATCTGCAATTAGTAAGATTCATCAGTGTGGGGACGGATTCAGAGAACTAGTCTAGCTGTCATTAACAGAGTCATTTTCCCTACTGTGAGGATAAATTAACTTTATCTTCAATAGGCTTTCGCCAACACTTTCCGATCAACAACATTACAACAGTATAACAATTAGACTAATTGGATTAGGTAGAACAAGAAAGAAGTTGTGTGTTTGTGTTTTAACCAATTAAGACCCGGACCTTTAGGCAGCTAAAGGACCCGGACAGGTTTTGCAATTCGCCACTGCGTCGCTTTAACTGACAATTGCACGGTCATGCGACATGGCTCCCAAAAAAAATTGGCGTCCTTTTTTCCCCACAAATAGAGCTTTCTTTTGGTGGTATTTTATCACCTGTGCGGTTTTCATTTTTTGCGCTATAAACAAAAATAGAGTGACAATTTGAAAAAAAAAATGCAATATTTTTTACTTTTTGCTATAATAAATATCCCCCAAAAATATATAAAAAAACATTGCTTTTTGCAATAAGCATTTATTGGTTGGTTTGCGCAAAATTTATAGCGTTTACAAAATAGGGGATAGTTTTATTGCATTTTTTTTTTTTTACTACTAATGGCGGCGATCAGCAATTTTTTTTGTGACTGCCATATTATGGCGGACACTTTGGACAATTTTGACACATTTTTGGGACCATTGTCATTTTCACAGCAAAAAATGATTTAAAATGCATTGTTCACTGTGAAAAATTACAATTACAGTTTGGGAGTTAACCACTAGGGGGCGCTGAAGGGGTTATGTGTGACCTCATTTGTGTTACAAACTGTAGGGGGTGTGGCTGTAGGTGTGATGTCATTAATTGTGATTCCCTATGTAAGGGAACACACAATCAATGCGGGCGCCACAGTGAAGAACGGGGAAGCTGTTTTTATACACGGCTCTCCTCGTTCCTCAGCTCCAGGGACTGATCGCGGGACTCCAGCGGCGATCGGGTCCGCGAGTCCCACGGTCCCGGTCACGGAGCTTCAGACCAGGTTGTGAACACGGCTGGGCTTAAAGGGCCACATACAGGTACGTGGATGTGCCCAGCCGCGTCATTCTGCCGACGTATATCGGCGTGAAGGGGTCGTTAAGTGGTTAATAACCTTACTTTTATTGATATATATATATATATATATATATATATATATTTATATACATACATAAGTGTGTGCGGCCTGTTGCATTAGGGTGTGCACGCCAAATCTCAAATACATATGAATGCCATCTGCTGTCAGGGAGGAGGCTCTGGTGGTTGGTGGCAGTTGATTAGGAGCATATTACATGACAACCCTACAAATGTGTGTAACATGACCCTAAAGTTGAACCTAGCCTTTAATACAATGGGGGCATTTACGCTGCCACTGGCACCCCCAACCACCCACCTGGTAATGCATCTGGACAATGCTAATGCATATGGGGTAATTAGCGTGTGCTCAGGCACAGCCTGTGCGGACGCCTATATATATATATATATATATATATATATATATATATATATATATATACAGTATATTACTGTGCAAAATCAGATGTGATAACAATGCTGTAAATTAAGAATGCTTTCAGATAAAGAAGTGGTAATAGTACATTTTTTATAAATTAGCAAAATGAAAATTTAAATGAACAGAGGAGAAATCGAAAGCAAATCAATATTTGGTGTGATCACCCTTTGCCTTTAAAACATAATCAGTTCTTCAGTTCTTCTAGGTACACTTGTAGTTTCCAGGAAGGTTTTTCCAAACATCTTGGAGAACTAACCATAGATCTTCTGTGGATGTAGGCTGCCTCAAATCTTTCTGTTCATGTAATCCCAGACAAATCAAGGCTATGTGGGGGCCAAACCATCACTTCTAGGACTTCTTCTTGTTCTTCTTTATACTTAAGTTAGTTCTTTAACCACTTAAGGACCAGAAGGATTTGCCCCCTTAATGACCAGGC
The DNA here is from genome assembly GCA_029574335.1 of Rana kukunoris. NCBI lineage: Eukaryota > Metazoa > Chordata > Amphibia > Anura > Ranidae > Rana > Rana kukunoris. The sequence continues at coordinate 437,023,776 of CM056053.1, read as the reverse complement.
CATTTTGTCTGCGATACGGCACTGCGTAGCTTTGACTGACAATTGCAGGGCCAAGCGACGCTGTACCCAAACAAAATTTATGACAATTTGTTCCCATAAATAAAGTTTTCTTTGGGTGGTATTTGATCGCCTCTGCAATTTTTTTTTCTGCGCTATGAACAAAAACAGACCGTCAATTTAAAAAAAAAAAATTTTTTTTTTTACTTTTTACTATAATAAATATATAAAAAAAAAAATTCTAATCAGTTTAAGCCGATAAGTATTCATTTACACATTTTTGGTAAATTGAAAAACACATATATTGATTGGTTTGCACAAAAGTTTTGTGTCTACAACATAGGGGATAGATTTATGGCATTTTTATTATTGTTATTACGGGACATTGGGGTGTACAGATTGGACACTTTTGACACTTTTTTGGAACCATTGACATTTATACAGCCATCAGTGCTAAAAATAGCCACTAATTACTGTATAAATGTCACTGGCAGGGAAGGGGTTACCACTAGGGGGTGATCAAGGTGTTAAGTGTTCCCTAGAGAGGTGTTTTTAACTGTGGGGGGAGTGTAGTGACTGGAAGTGGAGGCATATCACGGTCCCTAATCACTAGGAACAGCAGGTCTGTCTATCCTCTCCTGACAGAACAATGATCTGTCTGTTTACATTGACAGATCCCTGTTCTGTCTTTCTCAGAAGTGATCATAGGTGGCCGGTGGACATTGTGGGCACCGGCCAGGTGCATTAGCTCTGGCGACATGCCTTAAGCGCGTCCCCCCTAGTGGTCTTAAAGTGGCCAACGTACAATGATGGTGATTGGCCCAGGAGAGCCAACCAGTACAACTGCAGCGGCTGGTCTTTAAGTGGTTAAGAAGACATATGGCCAAAGCATTTTTGGCTATACTTCTCCTGTGTGTCACACGTGTGCAGTTAGTTCTGCAGTCCGGTGACCTGTTTTCATTTAGCTGATATCACATACCCGGTCCAGGCTCTGAATAGTCCCCAGCCATATGGTCAGGATCCACCCAGAAGCCTGGACCGGAAGCATTCTCACCCCCTCCAATGAGCTCTGAAGTGGCAGAGCAGATACTAAGAACTGAGAACCGACTGATCAGTGGCGTTCTCTATCTTAAATGTGATGAGGGACAGTTGAAACTGGGATCTGTGCTACAGCCATCTAGGAGAATGTTGTTTTTTTTTTAGATTCTAATACTTCTCTTTTAATGACATTGGCTGTATGATTGGTATTGTTGTCTTGCTGCAGAATACATTTAGGGCCACTCACACACCTCCCTGATGGTATGGCATGATGGATAAACCTGTATTTCTGCACTGGGGATGTTCACCCCTTCTTTTTTTATTCTGGTAACCATTGCAGAAAGTGATTAGTAATTCAAAATGTTTTGTGGTTGTTATCGGATTAGGAGGAAAGGGAAAAACTTCTAATTGGGAAACCTGTTGTGGTTACCAGATCCTAAGTTGTTTATGGGGGGGATTTCACTTTAACTTCCCTCTTTGTCTCTGGGAAAGGAAATATCACATTTGGTAGTGGGAAATCTTCCATATGGGACAGAGATTGAATTTTTCCACCTGGTGATCCTTCTTGCAATACTCTTACTGTTCTAGGGGGACATAGCTCAATGTACTGTATCTTTGGAGGAAGTTTTGGTTATACTTGTACAAGTCCAAAACTCCAGTAAAAATATAATCAAGCTTATACCATATTTGTATGTACCCAAACCTAGTTTGCAAAGGGTATTTTTTTAGAGAGTTTGGTGTTGTCACCTTCCCACTAATATATACATTTAGGGACAGAGATGAATTAAGGCAGAATGGGGTCCTAGGCGAAGCAGCAACTTAGACCCTGTATGCTTTCAATTGACATTGATAATGATTGCAATAGGCACAGAGAAACTACCCCATTTGTAAAGTGTCAGGCAGGTGCACAACTGTTGTGCATTCCCCCTGGTTTACTGCAAAAGCATGACGGTTGTAGTTGGGCCACCTTGGCATTCACCAGGCCTTAGGTTCCTATCTACATTGCGTTGTAGATGTTCTTCCTCTATTTTGAAATCACATCCAGCTAATTTGGTAGCCATGTGTTAGAAGAGCCCTGAAAAAAGCTTTATACTTTTGGTTATACAGACTAAAATATTTTAGTTGCATAGAAAGTTGACATTATCACGTGCAACTATCTACAGCTAAAACATAAATGACACATTTTCTGTGCCATATGTCAGGTCATCTTGATCTATATAGGCCACTAGGCATATTATCTTCCAGTATCTGTGGTGACAAGTATTTTACTGTATCTGTGAAAACAGCACTGAGCTGTGAAAAGCGTTAAGTCATAAATATGTTCTGTCGTACGAAACCTACTCTTGAGTATTTGCACATATATTATGGGCATGCTAGTGAAGATGTTTTGCTGCAACATGAAGATGTACATTGTTTTCGACAGCTTGACACTTCTCCAAACATACTACAGAGAATTGGAGAATACCGCTTAGGCTCGCAGTCACTGTTTGAATAAAATACGTAAAAAAAGGCGGTTCTCAAATCGACAGTTAGCCACATGCTTTAATGGTAAACAACACTGATTCACGGGGGAAAAAAATTGCAAATACATTTTTTTTCTTTATTAGTGAATGTTATTTTATGTAAAAATAATAGTAAATACTACAACATAAAAAACATTTAAGATGCTTAAAATAGGAGTTTATTGGATAGAACAGTCCAAAATATCACAACAGTTTTGTGGTAATTTCCAATTAGCAAATCAAACTTTGCAACTCTCTCAAAATCCTCAACATTTACCAATGGTTCTGGGAAGTCAGGATTATAAAAGATATCTCCCTACCAATTTTATTTTCTTCTGTGCCTTCTCCCCTTCCTCATCACATTTAAAGAGGAAAAAAATAAAAGTGTACAATGCTTGCTAATACATCTTATAATCTATTCATTATCATAGCTTGCAAATCCAAAATAGGTATAAAGGCACTCACATGTCATGCAGCAGAGATAAATCAATACAGCAGCATTTTATTGTCACTTTTCAAACAGAGATCAGTCTGTCTTTCTCAAGATTATTATATCCTGAATAGGGCATGCCTATGTTAAGGTCATCATTCATTAGACACGTGCACACTGAAATATTTAGTTTCAAAATTTAGTTTTCGTCCAAAAAATACATTTATTTAGTTACTCCCGAAATTAGTTTTTATTTATTAAATTTTTCGTTAAAAAAATGCATTCGTCTAAAAAAACTAATTAAGGTTGAATCTGTCATTGAAGGCTTATGGTGTCTGTTGAATGTTCTAAGAAAAAAAAAAGAAGATTCAACAGAATCTTTTAAAAAAAAAAAATTAAGGTCGAATCTGTCATTGAAGGCTTATGGTGTCTGCCAAAAGTTCTAAGAAAAAAAGAAAGAAGATTCAACAGAATCTTTAAAAAAATATATATATGTTGACTCTTCATGTCTCTCTATATCGAATCTTCATGTCTCTCTATGTTGAATCTTTATGTCTCTCTATGTCGAATCTTCATGTCTCTCTATGTCGAATCTTCATGTCTCTCTATGTCGGATCTTCATGTCTCTCTATGTCGAATCTTCATGTCTCTCTATGTCGAATCTTCATGTCTCTCTATGTCGGATCTTCATGTCTCTCTATGTCGAATCTTCATGTCTCTCTATGTCAAATCTTTTCTCTCAATGCCGACTTTTCTTCATGTCTCTATAATGTCGAATCTTTTCTCTTTATGTAGAATAACATTGGACTAATAGAGTTAAGGTTGGGCACATTCGACCTCAACGGAAACGAAAATTAAGCCTTTTTTTTGCCGGATCTTTCGTTTTTAGTTTTCTGTGCTTACGTTATCGTTTGTTAAAACGATAACGAATATACCTGATATTCGGACGAAAATGCATTCGGACAAAAACTAATGCACATGTCTATCATTCATATTTTAGCTTTTGGCAAAATAATTTTGCAGTTATTTTACTATCTGCACATATGTTAAAGAAACAAAACTCTCTGTTACTCTCATTGAGCTATGTAGGTGCAATGTGCTTTTAAAAAATATATTTTTTTCTTTACCTTTTTTTTACCCCACCATATCTTGCTGTTATGGCAGTGTCAGTACTGTCATGTAAGCGTGAAGCCAATAGCTCAATAGTTTTTTTTTTTTCCTGGGTGGCAATAATTCTACACTGGTAGGTTCTAGGATGGGGAGACCTTTTTATTTGTGTTATGAACCTGGAAGCACTTAGCTGAGGCCCTATAGCTCTGTGATCAGCAAAGAAAATGATCTCTGCTGAATCAAGTACATCAACTTATGAAATATTTAAATACCCTAGGGGCCTGTTTATTCACTGGTGAACCTAAAAACACATATCCCATTTTGACCACAATTTTAATGTACCTGTAAAACACGGACATGCACACCAAAAATGCAGACGCAATGCAGTGATGTGAACAGTTACAAAGGATTTAAAGGGGAATCATTTTTGTGAACTTTGGTCATGCAGGAAAAGTGAATTTTAGCATGGCAAAAGTGCACCAAAGTGAACAGGGCCTAAGGGTGTGAATAAGGTTCAGGAGGGCAGTTTCTTCAATATAAAGTAGACATCTAGACTACAAGGACTACTTAGTCCTTTTTCTACAGTGCTTCTTTTATGTCACTCTTCAATGGCTCTACAACATGATAGCAGAATGCAGACCTTTCTTCTTGGACTGGGGTTGTATTTTGAAGAAAACAATCTGTAAGGTCCCTTTCATATGCGTGATCCAATCAGGTCCACCTGTCAGTTTTTCAGGTTGACCTGATCAGGTAGTCCATGTATTCCAATGGACCAGAGGATGTAAATTAACTTGTGTCCTTTACAGCCGTCTACCTCCAATCCAATCCAGCCTGCTAAAAAAATGTAAGGGGGATCCGACCCTCGGTGTAGATGGATCAGATTGGAGACCAGATGGGTGTCCATTTACACATAGAGCAGAGTGAGTTCTGTCCATGTCCGCTCTGTATAAACTGAGCTGACATGGACCTGTCATATGCCTGCTCTGCTCTGCTCAGCTTGGGATCAGCAGACAGATCCCCTGCTGAACAAATCAGATTCGGCCTCATGTAAAAGGGGGCTTAGACTTTAAACCTCTTTTGTTTGAATTCATCTGAAATGTGTTTAACAGAGAGTTTGGATGGGCTTTAAATAGAATAGAGAAAAGAGCAATATACACCGTTGATATAATGTAATTGACAACACTCGCTAAGTTTTAAACATGATATGTCTACTGTAAAAATGATAAGTAATTTTAAGCAATGGCATATCTAATGTTCTCCAAGAGATGGTCTGGGATTAGGGGACAATGAATGAGCTAACATGAAAGAAACATGTTTCAGTATTTGCACAAAGTAATTTATTTGGCAGAATGAAATCATTAATTCTTGACAAAACAATTTAATACTATAATTGGAAGAAATTGCTAACTTTTGGTCTTTCTCAGATAGCTCTTTTTGCGAGGACATCTTACTAATATATCAAGAAATCAACATAAAAAGTTTAATTGTGCTGAAAAGAAGAAGTTCATTTTATGTAATTCAAAAAATATTCACTATAATAATGTAAAAGATTTAAACAGGTTATTGTAACCAAACTACATGCACTGTAGAAAAAGAGGGCAGTTAATTTAAAGCATCAAGCTGATTTATAATATTAGCTTTTCCAGTGACACATACTAATATTATTATACAGGATTAATATAGCAACAGTTTACGCAGCACTTTACAATGTAAAAAAGGCATACAGTACAGTTACAATGCAATCAAATATAAGAGGGTTAAGCGGGCCCTTCTCATAAGAGATTACGATCTAATAGGGTGGGGCAGGTGTCACAAAAGGCTATAATTGTGGGGGATGAGCTGATGGAACTGATAATAGATTAGTTGGAGGCGTGATAGGCTTCCCTGAAAAGATGGGGCAGCCAGAGTAGGAGATAGCTGGACATAGTGAGGTCAAGAGTTCCAGAGGATGGGAGAGGCTCTGGAGAAGTCCAGGAGATGAGCACGGGAGGAGGAGACAAGGGAGCTTAAGAGCAGGGGGTCTTGAGAGGAGTGTAGTGGAAAGTTTGGGTGATATTTGGAGACAAGATTGGGGATGTAGTTCAGGCCAGATTTGTGAATGGCTTTATATGTTGTTGCTAGTATGTTCAATTTAATTTGCTGGCCAATCAGAAGCTAGTGCATCTGTTGGCGGAGAGGGGTGGCAGACACTGAGTGGTTGGCAAGGTAGATGAGCTGACATCAGCATTGATGATAGACTGAAGAGGGGATGGCCTATGGAGAGGAAGGCCTAAGAGAAGGGAGTTGCAATAGTCAAGGTGAGATATAGCAAGGGAGGGAATGAGTAACTTGGTGGTTTCATTAGTTAAAAAGGGAAATTTAAAGCACATTTCAGAGATGTTATAGAGGTGAAGTCTACAAGCTTTTGACATGATTGGATTTGGGGCTGAAGGGACAGGTCAGAGTCTAGGATTACACCTGACGTGAGGTGAGGGATTGATCGTTGCATTATTGATGGAAAATTCATAGCAGGGGCATGTGCAGGATATTATCAGCATGGTTTTAGAGAGATTTTGTTCAAGGAAAAGGTGCAACTAGTGGCAAAGGTTTCTACATGTGATTGTTTGCTGCTTGGAGGGATAGGTGGTTAGAGGCAAGGATATTGTGCAACTGATAACTGATAAGGTTGAAATCAGAGAGAGGAAAGGCAGTGTTGATGAGGTTGCCAGGAGTACAGAGATGGGAGAATACAAGGTTGAGGGTATTATCATCGGAGTGAGTAAAAGTGTGTATCTATTAGGCATGTGCATTCATTTTCGTCCGAATGCATTTTTGCCCGAATTTCAGGCATTTTCGTTATCATTTTAACAAACAATAATGAAAGCACAGAAAACGAAAAACGAAAGATCGAACATCAACAAATGTTTTTTTTTTTCGTTTTCGTTGCGGTCGAATGTGCCTAACCTTAACTCTATTAGTCCAATATTATTCTACATAAAGAGAAAAGATTCGACATTGAGAGAAAAGATTCGACATTATAGAGACATGAAGAAGAGTCGGCATAGAGAGAAAAGATTCGACATAGAGAGACATGAACATTCGACAAAGTAGCTAAAAACATACGATCGCAGATGACATTTATGGTGAAATTCTCCACCCATATGCTATAGAATAATTCTAATGTTGGTTGACTAGCAATAATTAATAAATATAATTATTATTATTAGTCATACAACATTAGAATTATTCTATAGCTTGTAGGCGGAACATTTGACCGGAAATGTACGATTGAGGCATCGTACAGTTTTTTTTGCTCCGTCTAATCTTTTTTTTTTTTTTTAAGATTCTGTCGAATCTTATTTTTAATTTTTTTTAAAGATTCCCTCAAATCTTTTTAGAACATTCGACAGACACCATAAGCCTTCAATGACAGATTCAACCTTAATTAATTTGGATTTTCAGACGAATGCATTTTTTTTAACTAAATAAATTTATTTTTGGACAAAAACGAAAATTCCGAAATGAAATATTTCAGTTTTCACATGTCTAGTATCTATTGTGTTAGGTCAAAAGATGACATTAAGTTGAGAAGCTGAGCTGTAGCTGTTAACATTAGCAGGAATGTTTAAGTCACCAAGAATGATAGTGGGTACTTCAGAGGAGAGAAAGTAGGGTAGCCAGGCAGAGAAGTCTTCAAATAAGCATGATATTGGTCCAGGAGGTTGACAAAATCACTTCAATCCACAGCAAAATTGGATAAAATTGACAAATACAATGCGTCTTGAAAGAAGAGAGGGATATAGAGGGGGTGATAAGAAGGACTTGGAAGGTACTCTGTGGGGATAAAAGAAATCCAACTCCACCTCCTTTCCATTCACTGGGTCTGGGTGAGTGAGTCCAGTGAAGGCCACCATGGGAGAGGGAAGCAGGAGAAGCTGAGTCAGAATCTTGAAGCTAGGTTTCAGTTATGGCAAGTATGTTAAAGCAATGGGAGATAAAAAGGTCATGCAATGATGTGAGCTTGTTACAGACAGAGTAGGAATTCCAGAGGGCACATGAGGGGGCTGAATTTTGGAAGCAGGGGAATTGAAATTAAATTAAATAGATTGAGGCTTTTTCCAGAGGAGGAGGGGTGCTGGATATGGGGTTTGCAGTTAGAAAATGGAGGGCCAGGATTGGGAGAAATATCTCCAGAAATTAGGAGAAGAAAGAAGGTGAGAAAAGTAAGATGGAAACCGGATCTGTGTGAGCACACATATCTCACTGTCCTGGTGTTTAAGTCAGCATGTGGTTTCAGTATTTGCAGGAAGTGATGGGTGCAGTAATAGGAAGGAGGGTAATATGTGTAGGCTGTGGAGTAGAAAGGAGGGGTAGAGTAAGGACAATTTGAGGACAGAGAACACCAGTATGAGACGGAAGAGTAGAGGGACCATGTTAGTTGAAAGAAAGTGGGAATCAGACTTCAAATAAATGAAACAGCAAATGTTGGTTTGCTTGCCGTCTTTCTTGTTGTATCTTCATACAGCTTTAGTTATACTGCTTTAGTTAACCACTTAAGACCCGGACCAAAATGTAGGTAAAGGACCTTGCCCCTTTTTGCGATTCGGCACTGCTTCGTTTTAACTGACAATTGCGCGGTCGTGCGACGTGGCTCCCAAACAAAATTGGCGTCCTTTTTTTCCCACAAATAGAGCTTTCTTTTGGTGGTATTTGATCACCTCTGCGGTTTTTATTTTTTGCGCTATTAACAAAAATAGAGCGACAATTTTAAAAAAAATGCAATATTTTTTACTTTTTGCTATAATAAATATCCCCCAAAAATATATAAAAAAACATTTTTTTTCCTCAGTTTAGGCCGATACGTATTCTTCTACGTATTTTTGGTAAAAAAAATCGCAATAAGCGTTTATCGGTCGGTTTTCGCAAAATTTATAGCGTTTACAAAATAAGGGATAGTTTTATTGCATTTTTATTAATTATTTTTTTTTTACTACTAATAGCGGCGATCAGCGATTTTTTTCATGACTGCGACAATATGGCGGACACTTCGGACAATTTTGACACATTTTTGGGACAATTGTCATTTTCACAGCAAAAAATGCATTTAAATTGCATTGTTTACTGTGGAAATGACAGCTGCAGTTTTGGAGTTAACCACAGGTGGCGCTGTAGGGGATGTGAGACCTAGTGTGTTTGTTTACAACTAAGGGGGGTGTGGCTGTAGGTGTGACGTCATCGATCGCGTCCCCCTATTACAGGGATGACGCGATCGAAGCTGCGGCCACAGAGAAGCACGGGGAAGCTACACACGGCTCTCCCCGTTCTTCCGCTACAGGCACGGATCGCCGCACTCCAGCAGCGATCGGGTCCGCGAATCCCGCGGTCCCGGTCCCGGAGCTTCGGACCGGGTCGCGGGCGCGCGCCCGCGGGCGCGCGCCCGCGGGCGCGCGCCCGCGACCCACGGCTGGGTACTAAAATCAACGTATATATACGTTGATGTGCCCAGCCGTGCCATTCTGCCGACGTAAATGTGCAGTAGGCGGTCATTAAGTGGTTAAACTGCGGTGTTGAAACTGCGATGGCACTCGGAAAAGAAGAACTCAGGAAAGACCGACCCTGTCTGTGACTTCCCCGTGAGCTGCTCTAAATTTTTAGGGAGATGAAGCAGGCAAGCATTTGTCAATTGATCAAATTAGGATCTGATATGAGACATTTAAATGGAAGGAGAGATTGGGAAAAAAAAAAAAAACAGACCAACCACAGAAACAGGCCAAAGTCATAAAGGGTAATTGATTTTTTTTGACAAGGCAAAAGGAGGTAATAATCAATCACCAGTTATATAGACAAGTTTAAAATGATATGGCAGCAAACAACATTTACCATAAGCATAGCAGTGTCAATTATCAGTCATACATAGCGGGGGAATGTACATGTGGATATGGCAGCAGATGACATTTACCTGTGAAAGAGCACAGAAGATATGATCAGAAATTGATAGATGTGTTGAAACTGCGACAACAATCGCAAAAGAAACACTTATGAAAGCAACATGGTGTCTGTGGCTGACCCCTGTTTGCTACTAATATACTATGTATGAGTGTGAACATTATATTGTACACTCTTCTTTAGATTTACCAAACACTCTTTAGTATGAATGCTTAGTGGAAATAAATTGCACTATATATTTGTTGGAAAATCTAAATAAGATTATACCGGAATTGCAATGGCCATTGCCAGCATAACATAAATATGTTGCAGGAGCATCAGTCCTACAGTTCCCCCAAACAAATATGCAAGATTTGACATAGAACCCTAGAGCATACAATATAAATCTAAGATTGGTGGGTTATAGGAAATTGTCTTTTAATTGTGAAAATGTATATGTACCTGTTTTTCATCATATTCTTTTGTCTATTATTTCTAGCATACCAGTTACAGAGCTGTCCTGACCCGCGTCCATTCCGCAATGGGTTTGTAATTGGAAGTGATTTTACAGTGGGACACACTGTTTCTTTTGAATGTTATCCTGGCTACTCTCTAATTGGAGAATCTGCGCTCACCTGTCTACATGGAATCAGCCGAAACTGGAACCATCCAATACCTCGTTGTGATGGTAGGTACCTCTATTAGTCATTTTGTTCTTAACAAAGTAGGCAGCCATATATACTTTCATTTGTTTTCTGCACACCCCAAAGATGTTTTTTCCTTTCCATTTAATTTGAGAAAGAGAAGAATGTTAAACTATATTGACCTGGAGGTCAGAAGGAGGAACCTGTGAGAGTTGCGAGGGACCCAGGAGATTGACACTCCTGAAAGTGTCAGTTTCTCAGTAGACTGTGGAAGAATATTTTTTTAAGAAAAGAGTGGTGTCCATTGGTGTGGCAGGCAGGCAGGTCATTTTAGAGATATTTAGGTTTACATTTTGATCCAATTGAGTTTAGTGAAGTTCCCCTTCTGCCTGCTCAATTTGGTCACAATTGTTGGAGGTTAAAAATCTTGCCAGTGTTTATATTGTTGTTTATAGTGAGATTTACTCATCAGTTTATTCTGGTATCACTGGTTTAAGTCAATGAGTAAGAAAAAAATATAACATTTTGAGTTGTTGCAGGAACATGATTAGAGGCGTATTCTTCCAACAGGGAAGCTTGTTCTGCTGACAGCTGTATAAATAGGAGTTTACCATATTTTGGAGAGATTTCCTTTCACTTTGTGTTGTGTCCCTGGAGCAAGAAATTAAGGGAAATCCCTCTATGGAAAACAGACAGAAAAAACACAGACAGATGTTTAAGCATCTATGCAAGAAAAAAGATACTCAAATATACAGTGGCAAAGTGACATGGCTGCGCTGGATCATGTACCTAGTACGTGATCTGACAATTTTGGGTCTTGGGCATGCATGTGCCACCGGTTGCCTGCTCCCACTGTGGACGCCATGTCCACCAGCACCCGCTGATCCTTGGGTACAAAGGAAGAACAGCGGTCTGCCTATATAAACAAGGCAGATTTCCGTTCTGTCAGTACAGAAGGCATGTGTTATTTCAAAGCAGGGACATGAATCCATGCCTTCCCCTTGTATAAGCACCTCCCCCACAGTAAGAAAATACCAGCTAGGCACACAGTTAACCCTTTGATTGCCCTGATGTCAACCCCTTCCCAGCCAGTGTCATTAGTACAGTGACAGTGCATATTTTGTAACACCAATTGGATATCTTTAATAGCAGAAAAAAAGTAAAAAATGTTTTTGGTTTATAGTGCAAAAAAACAAAAACCACAGAGGTTATCAAATGTTCTTTGATTGTCTACCCTCAAGTTGTAAAGCGCTGCATAAACTGTTGGTGCTATATAAATCCTGTATAATAATAATAAATACCACTAAAAGAAAGCTTTTTTGAAAAAAGGACATACATTTTATTTGGGTACAGCATTGCACGACCGCACAATTGTCAGTTAAAGTAACACAGTGCTGTATTACAAAAAATGGCCCGGCCATGAAGTGGAGTAAATCTTTCAGAGGGAAAGTGGTTAAATATACTTTAACCTACTTGGCAGTAATCCCGAGCCAAACTCGGGATTGCATCACAGTATCCAGGAGGAGTTTACTAACCTTGTCCCCTGGATCCTGCGATGTCTCCCCACTGTGTGATCGGGCTGTCTCCTCGCTCGATTAACACAGTGCCCGTGTGCCGCCGAGCTCCATTACCTGCGACATTACGACACACGGGGGCGGGGGGCAGAGTTCGGCACCAAATTAAAAGAAATAAAAACACAGTACACATACAATTTACTGTACTCTTACAGATTACAGTACTGTATAAAATAAATACACACCTCCTTTGTCCCTAGTGGTCTGCCCAGTGTCCTGCATGATCTTTTATATAATAAAGACTGTTCTTTCTGCCTGTAAACTGGAGATTGTCTATAGCAACCAAAAAGTGTCCCTTTACATCAAAAGTGGTTTTTGGCCAGCTATAAAACAGCGATAATAAATTAGAATCACTTGCAAAATTGAGCGATAGTGATTTGTGGGAAAATTTGTCATCAAACACTGAAAGTAATAATTTTTATTATAATGATATTATTATTTGTTATAATTATTTACAGTTATTTATTATATTATAATTTATGATTTTGTGTTTCAAACTTTATCATACCCGGGATGTCTATTAGACTCTTGTTTGGACAGGTTTAAGCGAGTTATTCCTAAGAATTACAGGCCTACAATATAAAGCCAAAATTTCTATGCAAAACAATTTCAGCACCAAAAATCAGAAAGAATCATATGGAGGTTAATAAAGTCCGGCCTCACCCTCTCCAGTTGGAATATGTTTCCTTACCATTGTTGGCCACGGTTACAGATATTATTGCATGCTTCTTAGCAGGCAAGATATTGATTATCAGTAAGAACATGTTCTTGGCATTGAGCAACAAAGCCACAAATCCTGACTGGCAGTAGTAACAATGCTTGTTGCTTATGTCAAGCAGCATTATCCATCAATGTGAGTGGGGAAAGGGGGGGGGTAACCAATTACTAATCAAACTTCATTCTTTAGAATATACTTTTTTTAAATTTGAGCAAATTGAGATTTGCAACATAGCACATGTTACCTTCATACCTCCTTCGTTAGCTTTTCCGTACTTAAGAGTACCAGAAAAAAAAAGTATTTTAAGGTTGCCCAGGCCTTCTGTTATTTAGCCTGCAAAATGACAGTTACAAACAATGAGCGGATTCAGTACATGGAGAGGTCTATTTTATAGGATGGTACAAAGAGTGGTGTGCACTTATGATGCCCAATCAGATATCAGATTTCATATTACTGTAGCTAGACTAGTAAGACATGAATTCTTAATTGTATGCTGTTGGCTATGCCACTGGTGTATTTCACATTGGCCTTAACCACTTAAGACCCGGACCAAAATGCAGGTAAAGGACCTTGCCCCTTTTTGCGATTCAGCACTGCGTCATTTCAACTGACAATTGCGCGGTCGTGCGACGTGGCTCCCAAACAAAATTGGCGTCCTTTTTTCCCCACAAATAGAGCTTTCTTTTGGTGGTATTTGATCACCTCTGCGTTTTTTTTTTTTTTTGCGCTATAAACAAAAATAGAGCGACAATTTAAAAAAAAATTCAATATTTTTTACTTTTTGCTATAATAAATATCCACCAAAAATATATAAAAAAACATTTTTTTTCCTCAGTTTAGGCCAACACGTATTCTTCTACATATTTTTGGTAAAAAAAATCGCAATAACCGTTTATCGGTTGGTTTTCGCAAAATTTATAGCGTTTACAAAATAAGGGATAGTTTTATTGCATTTTTTTTTTTATTTTTTATTTTTTACTACTAATAGCGGCGATCAGCGATTTTTTTCGTGACTGCGACATTATGGCGGACACTTCGGACAATTTTGACACATTTTTGGGACAATTGTCATTTTCACAGCAAAAAATGCATTTAAATTGCATTGTTTACTGTGGAAATGACAGTTGCAGTTTGGGAATTAACCACAGGGGACGCTGTGAATTTGAGTGTTCCCTGTGTGTGTGTTTACAACTGTAGGGGGGTGTGGCTGTAGGTGTGAAGTCAGCGATCGCGTCCCCCTATTACAGGGATGACGCGATCGATGCTGCGGCCACAGTGAAGCACGGGGAAGCCGTGTTTACACACGGCTCTCCCCGTTCTTCAGCTCCAGGGACGGATCACCGCACTGCAGCGGTGATCGGGTCCGCGAATCCCGCGGTCCCGTTCCTGGAGCTTCGGACCGGGTCACGGGAGCGCGCCCGCGGGCACGCGCCCGTGACCCACGGCTGGGTACTAAAATCAACGTATATATACGTTGATGTGCCCAGCCGTGCCATTCTGCCGACATATATGTGCAGTAGGCGGTCCTTAAGTGGTTAATGAAACACCGTAAAAAAATACCTTGTGAACTAAAGAAAAGGAATAGGTTTGCTACAAACTGATAATTTTTTTCAGAATTCTTATGTAGTCTTTAAGGGTAACTTAAAATCTAGTTAACATGTGTTTAGAGTTCTCTGCATATCATATTATTTTTACCCTGAATAAGCCACAGCATTTAGGTTCCACACATTTTTTCCAAGTATAAAACACATAGATAAACAAAAATCCATAGTTCTAGTGCTTGTTTTTGCCTGCAGCTTAGCAGCCTTGAAGTTTCGAGTATCTACACTTGACAAGCTCTTCAGCTTGTATTTTATGCAGTTCCACAGACTTAAGTATTTACAGCAAGTTCTCTTACCATCCTTGTTTGTTGAACTATGTTGCAGCTCTCTGCGGAGGAAATATAACAGCAATGAATGGAACTATTTACTCCCCTGGATATCCTGATGAGTACCCAAACTTCCAAGACTGCCTCTGGCTGGTCAGAGTCCCTCCCGGAAATGGAATATACATCAATTTCACAGTCCTTCAAACAGAACCAATTTACGACTTTATAACTGTATGGTAAGATCATTTATTCATTGATAATTTATTGCACCACTGGCTTAATGATCCAGGTATATTATTTCCCCTTTGTATCACTATTAGCCTGCATGCATTTTTCAGGTGCATTAATCAATGACAGTTGACGAGTTTGAAAATTCATTGCTCAAATGCAGACTGCATTTACTAATGTTTTATATAATATTTAAATCATTTAGAAATTACATTTTTAAAATTAGATTTTGCTTTGGTTTTAAAAGTGAGAAGGTTTCTTTATTAGCCATTTGCTTATTGTTATTTATGTTTTTATTTTATTTGTTTATAAATAATAGAACCCAATGTTTTAGTCATGTATTGCCCTAAGAATAGGACATCTTTATATCAGGCCAAGCTCTGCAATCTAATTAGTCTTAGGCCTCGTACACACGATAGGTTAAACAGAGGACAACGGTCTGATGGAACATTTTCATCGGTCAAAATCGATTGTGTGTGGGCCCCATAGGTTGTTTAACCATTGGTTAAAAAAAGCCAACTTGCTTTAAATTTAACAGATGGATTCCTAACCAATAGGTTAAAACAGATCGTTAGTAGGCACGACCATCGGTTAAAAAGCCACGCATGCTCAGAATCAAGTCGACGCATGCTTGGAAGCATTGAACTTCATTTTTTCAGCACGTCGTTGTGTTTTACGTTACCGCGTTCTGACACGATCGGTTATTTAACCAATGGTGTATGGGCGCGACGGACCATCAGTCAGCTTCATCGGTTAACCGATGACAACGGTCCATCAGACCACTGTCCTCTGTTTAACCTATCATGTGTACGAGGCCTAACTCCATCACAACAAAATACAGGTGCATGCAAGGGCATATTTAGGTTGAGAGACATAAAAACACAATAATAAACTGTAGTGCAAACTACAAGTGCAAAGTGCACTTGAAACTGCACTGAAAGTGCACTTGGAAGTGCAGTCGCTGTAAATATGAGGAATAGATCTGAAATGAGGGGAAGCTCTGCTCATCCAACATTGTGCAAGCTAAAATGCTGTTTTTTTATTTCCCTTGCATGTCCCCCTTGGATCTATAGTGACTGCACTTCCAAGTGCATGTTCAGTGCACTTTCAAGTTCAATTTGCACTTGTAATTTGCCATTGTAGGGCAAAGTGGATTTGTCTTTCATAAATAACCCCCAAGCGTCCTGAGAAGTATAGACTGAATGTGGTTGATTTACTAAACTGGAGAGTAAAAAAGCTGGTGCAGCTCTGCATAGATACTATTTAGCTTCCAGTTTTGGCTCCCATGGTCAGCTATAACAAATTTTGCACTCTCCAGTTTTAGTAAATCAACTCCTCTTCCCCTCGTGAAAGTAATAGATTGCAAGCTGTTATGCAAATTAGTGCTTAAGTATGTATGTTCTGACTTCACTCCAACTTTTATGATCTTCAAACTTGTTTGCGGTCAGTGACTTCTTTTGACTCAAACCAATCAGTCATGGTTTCAGCTAGCATTTGCGGTGAAATGCGAGCAATGACAGTCAATGTGCTTCTCTCAGTACAGGTTTCCTTTAAAAATGAACTTGAGATAACTAAGCAAACAAATTAAATATATTTAGAGGAGCTGTTTTACATGCCTAATGCCGCGTACACACGACCGTTTTTTTGCGATGTGAAAAATTACATTTTTGTTATGTCATTAAAAACGATTGTGTGTGGACTCCAGAGCATTTTCTGCGACGTTAAAATTAGGCATTAAAAATTTAAAACATGCTCTAAATTTTCATGTCGTTTTTAATGTTGTCATTTTTAACAACGTAAAAAATGGTCGTGTGTGGGCTTTAACAAAACAAAACAATGTGCATGCTCAGAAGCAAGTTATAAGATGGGAGCGCTTGTTCTGGTAAAACTACCGTTCGTAATGGAAATATCACATTCATCACGCTGTAACAGACTGAAAAGCGCAAATCGTCTCTCACCGAAATTTTACTAACACAAAATCAGCAAAAGCTGCCCCAAGGGTGGCGCCATCCGAATGGTACTTCCCCTTTATAGTGTTGTCATACGTGGTGTACGTCACCCCGCTTTGCTAGAGCATTTTATTTTTGCGATCGTGTGTAGGCAAGGCAGGCTTAACAATAATCGGGTTGAAAATAACATAGTTTTTTCTAGACCATTAAAAATGGTCGTGTGTATGCGGCATTATGGCCATTTCTCTCCATTCGGTCCTGAGATTTGGCTCCATGATAACTGTCCCTCTGCTTTGCTTCTGCCCTGGACGTGGGCAGGCCCTTGACTTTCTTACTTACAATGAAGGACCAGCAGTGGTAACTGGTCATAAAGTGTAGATCAGCGTCAAAACATTTTTTACTGTTACTTATAAAACTACAACACAGTAGTGTCCGAACAGTTCTCGGTCTCAATTTACTCCCAATTATTGACAGTTGTTACATCAGTAGCCCAACATCTTTATGACATGATATTTCAGCTAATGGACTTATGATAAGGCTTTAGCAAATTAAATAACGCTGTGTAGACTTATGTTTGCACAAAATATGTAAAAAGTGCAAAGTTAACATATTCTATTTGTTTAGTAAATCAACTCCGTTGAGTGAACTGAATCATTGTCTTTTTGAGAGTGCAACAATAGAATTTGATCTTAAAAGCCCCCCCCCACACACACACACACACACACACACCAAAACCACCACCATGATATCTCAGCCCTCCTGCAACAATGTTTTAAATAGGCAAAGTTCATCTTGGCAAGCAAGGCTCCCTCATAATGCCTGTGATTGATGGGGAGAGCTGGTTCAGAGCTCACACTACCTTATTCCTTGAGTGATATAGAGGAATGGTTCAACCCTTTAATAGACATGAAGTACTGGTTATTATAAACTGTTTCAATGCATTGTACAGTACATGGAGGCTTCATCTGGGAATCATTGGACTGTCTGGACACTGCAGTCCTTCTTCCTCTAATAAAACATGTGTATAGCACAGTGGTTCTCAACCTGAGGGTCGGGACCCCCTCAGGGGTCAAATGACGATTTGACAGTGGTCACCGAATCCTGCGCTGTCCTGAAGCCCGCAGCACTCACAGCATTTTTGCAACTGCCCAGCAGTGCAGTCCCTGGAGCCTGTGGCATGGCTTTGGGGCAGGCAGAGACTAGAGATAAGCTGACTGAAGAGAAATGTGAAGTGTGAGGGACTGGAGGAGACCCTATCTTCTGATTTCAGCATAGGTGTCACTGCTGCGAGACACCACAGAGCTGGAGAATACATGGAAAAGAGAGGAAAAGAGGGAGAGAAAGAACAGGAAAGATGGTTAGAGAGAGGGATATTGGAAAAAAAACAAGAACTTAAGATATAGATAAAAGGGAAAGCAAGGGGTTTTAATACTGTATGAGTGGAAGGGACTCAGGGAGCCCTGAATGTCCGTGGGTTAGGGGCGCAAATTACTTGTCTTGGGTGCTGACAACCCACACTACGAAGATTCTACTGTTAGGAGTCCCCACAACTTGGGAAATGTTATCAAGGGGTCACGGCACTAGGAAGGTTGAGAACCACTGGCATAATGATAATATATATTATTATATTTTTGTAACACATTTTTCTCTTTTGCTTTAGGGATGGGCCAGACCAGAGTTCTCCTCAGATTGGGCAGTTTAGCGGCAACACTGCTCTGGAATCTGTTTACAGCACATCAAATCAGGTCCTTATAAAGTTTCATAGTGACTTCACAACCAGTGGTTTCTTTGTACTCAGCTATCATGGTGAGTCTGTTTGGGAGCAATTCAAGTAATTTTACATATTTCAAAATAAGTCTAACAAAAGAGTATTCTGCCTTTTCCAGTACCTGCTCTCAAATGCACATGGATTAACACCCTGTAATGTTTAAACATTGTGTTTGCCTGCTCATTTTTTTTTAAAGTGTTATCAAACACCGTTGTGTACCGTTGGGTCTTCCCCATACTGTTGCCAAAGTGCTGCAATGGCAAAATAATGGCTTTATATACTAAAATCATTAACAGTACCTATCACTGCAAACACCTGAACTCAATCATTTATAGGGGTATCCATACTTTTGACTGCCGGCGTGATGTTCAGATGTCCACAAGTTTGGCCATATAGTATATTTAATGTAGTTAGGCAAATTTGTATTCTCTGATTTTCTGATCATATACAGTATATAGAGCTTTATCCAACCTGCACAGAAGGATGTAATTCATGAATCCTGGCAGTTGGAATCTATACATTAATGATGCCTAGTATATGATGAAATAACATGAGCATATTTAGAATAAATTGGCATATTTTGGGTCACTAGAAAGAATGTATTGTCCAAACCTGAATATGCCAATTTATAGATCAGCCCACTTATTTCTATGTAGACACACCTTAACATCAATGCACATAATAGAAATGCTGTTTTATCTTACCAGTCCTTATAAACTATTATTTATTAAAGGTACAGATCAGTTATATATGCGCATTTAATTTGAGGCTATATACCATTCTTTCAGTGTTAGAGTCTTTTATTTAACCTTGGCTATCTTCATGTCCTGTATTGAAGTTCTATTCCCCATGCTGCTCAAGCCTCAGGTTCACTCAAACATCTTCATGACGATAACCCATCTTGACCTTGGTAGAATTGTAATTTTTAGTGATGTCTGCTTCCTATTACTTGCGGGTTTACAGATAAGTTGCTAATAGCTCCCACTAATTCCCAAAGCACAAACACTACATCTTCTGTATACAGATGGGGGGAAGGTGAAAAGGAGATTGACATGGTACTTGCCAAAGCTGAGGTTATGTTATAGTCCACTATAAATGATAAATCAAAAGTGCTTACTTAAGAAAAAAATGAAAATCACATGTAAAAACATATGACTATTAAATGTCAAAATATCTAGTTAAAATAACAGAAAGATTATGATAATACATGACCCCTCCGAACACAATCCACCCTCTCAGTGCTTCTTTATTTATTCTACCGGTAGAATTTTGACAAAATAAATGACCCAACCAAAAAAAGTAAATTTCCTTAAAGCAAAAGTCTTTAAAAAAATCACTCACTATTTTCTATGTCTTAGTTTTGTTATTTTGTCAGTAGATATATTTCAAGGCTATGTAATGCTCTTGTGTGTATGTATATATATATATATATATATATATATATATATATATATATATATATACACTGTATATTCTGTATAAAATGTTTCAACGGCTGAGCATGAGCACCCCAATGCCACAAAGGTCATGAAATGCTTAGTTATTGCTACTGCACATTGGACTTGATTTATTAAAGGCAAATAGTCTGTGCACTTTGTAAGTGCAGTTGCTCCGGAGCTTGATAAATAAGGGAAAGCTCTGCCAACTTCCATCATCCAATCATGCAAGCAAAAATTCAGGATTGGATGATGGTTAATAACTTCATTTAGGATAACAGGAGACCATGGAATTTTAAATTATATGTCTTGAAACCATGAGGTGGGATTGGTCTTCCTAATCTACAAGCTTTTTTTCAGGCTGCTGAAATAGCTCAACTTTCCTATGCTACTGCTAAAGGGCCTCCTCTTTCCTTCACCTTTGGATCCTTGCTGAGGCTTCCTTTAATGACCTTCTATCTTTTTTTCCACTTCATCCCACTCTTTGTCCAACCAGGATAGGGCATGCTATCATAAACCCTTGTCATTTCCACATACACTGTTATCCCCTATTGTACCTGGAACATTTTGATGGCGGATTAATAAGACGTTATTAAGGATTGGAACTATCTCAACAGAGACCAACCATATTGATTACAACATTTTAAAGACACATTGCAGATGCCCCCTAGTGATATATATAAATATATTCAAATTATAAGATCTAAATCTTATTTGTTAGATGGGCCTCTCAAGCTCATGATTTTTTAATTATCCTGCCAAGCAAGGGACAATCATTAATGGACAAGTGCCTGTGGTATATGTCTCCCTCACTGATCCAAATGGCTAGATTCCCTATATTTTGAATTGTCTGAATGGCAAGACATTGTTTATGCTTTATCTAAAGTATCTATTATCATACCATTGATAGAAGCTAATTATAAAGCACTTTTATGATAGTACTTAGTCCCTACCCAGGTTGCAAAAATGCACTCGTCCGTATGTATTGCCCACTTGTTTTCGGAGTTTTGATTCGGATGTTTAATTTAATTTATTCAGTGACAGGAGTAAGTATTTGTAGTTCCCTGGAGTCAGCCCTCTTTCAAAAACTACCTGATAAGGTCCCCAGAAAATTTGTGAAATTTCGGTACTCACATGTTTCTGGCAGCTAGAATTACCATTGCAAAATATTGGAAGCAGTCAATGGTTCCTCTTGACTATGTAAAAAAATAACCTTAACTACTTGCCGACCGCCCGCCGTCATATTACTGCGGGACGGTGGCACTGCTACGCGGGAGCTCATAGCTCTACGTCCTCCCTTTAGCAACTTGTAGGGCGCGTGCGCGCCCCCGCGCGCCCCCGAGTCCCGCACACGTGCCCGGCGGGTACGATCGCCGCCGGGCACCCACGATTGCTCGTTCCTGTCAGCGGGGGAAACAATGTTTGAACAGAAGATCAGTGATTTCCCCTAGTGAGGCCACCCCCCTACAGTTAGAACACAAATAGGAACACACTTAACCCCTTCCCTGCCCCCTAGTGTTAACCCCTTCACTGCCAATGGCATTTTTATAGTAATACAATGCATTTTTATAGCATTGATCGCTATAAAAATGCCAATGGTCCCAAAAATGTGTCAAAAGTGTCTGATGTGTCCGCCATAATATCGCAGTACCAAAAATAAACGCTGATCGCCACCATTACTAGTAAAAAAATAAATAATTAAAATACCATAAAACTACCCCCTTTTTTGTAAACGCTATAAATTTTGCGCAAACCAATCAATAAACGCTAATTGCGATTTTTTTTAACGAAAAATATGTAGAAGATTATGTATCGGCCTAAACTGAGGAAAAAAAATGTTTTTTTATATCTTTTTTGGGGATATTTATTATAGCAAAATGTAAAAAATATTGAATTTTTTTTCAAAATAGTCGCTCTATTTTTGTTTATAGCGCAAAAAATAAAAACCGCAGAGATGATCAAATACCACCAAAAGAAAGCTCTATTTGTGGGAAAAAAAGGACGCCAATTTTGTTTAGGAGCCACGTCGCACGACCGCGCATTTGTCAGTTAAAGCGACACAGTGCCGAATCGCAAAAAGTGCTCTGGTCTTTGGACAGCAATATGGTCCGGGGCTAAAGTGGTTAACTGGATCATGGTCAATGACAGACTCACCTATATCCTTCATAATAATACTAAGAAGTTTGATAATACATGGAATCCGGTATCTATTGGTTACTGGCTGACCCTCTGTAATTCTCCCTCTCACTTGGTCTTTTTTTCTTTTTCTTTTCTATTCATGCTCAGTTTTCCTGACCATTTCAAGATGATTTACGTGCCTAAACTCTGTCTAGTCATTTAGGCCCTTGAGGTCATTGGTAAAGAAGCATGCAACCATGTTCTAAATGCAAAACATGAAAATAGATTTGATGATCAAATTATCACTCCACTGGTAATAGTCCAGAATAATTTTATTTGAATTCAACTAGGTGAGCCAACACATTCAATGGGTACCCCTTTATCAGGGAGAAATAGAGAGTTAGGGCCTGGAATGGGTTGAAAATTAAAGGTTCCTGAAGACTGTTGTGTTGCCTGGTCCAGCTCAAATTTTCAGCATGAACCCTTTTGAAAGGGGGAGGGGAGCTTGCATCCCCCAAAAACACATTATCTTTCCTCATTGAAAGCAAATAAAACTTATTATAGACTTTTACCAATAGAGTGGTGCTTTTAAGCTACAATAGTCTTTCAAGGTTTCACACTCTTTTGAGACCTTTGGGACCTTTTGGGACTGCCCAAAGGGGTTCACGGGACTAGAGAGGTAACAAATTACATTTCACCAAATAGTCCAGAACTCCTTATCTCCTTATCTCCATTAGAAAACACAAAACAGATTTTCTTGGTCTGCTGTACATGTATATAGGTTGTACTAATGTTCATAGAGTTTTTCTGGTAAGCAAGCAGTATTTTTTATATAAATGCATCATTAGTGGAGACTCTTAATTAAGTCATAAGTAATTAGTTACAAGTAATGCTGATCTCTAAACTGAATTATATAACAAATTGTATTGTTTCACTCTTTTAATTAAACAGCCGATAACACAGTCCAACTTCTCATTTGTTACATAATTGTCAAGGACCTTTGTTCTGTCACAGTGAGATCCAAAGTGATTAGTAAGACAAATGGACAGGCGAGTTGTCATTGCTCAGTGACAGGTCAGCATTCTTGAGCCAGCACTAAACTCTTTCTTAGTCCCAGAGCTTAATGGAAAAGAGCAATGGCTGCTGTTCCTAAATAGCTCTCCATGTCAATGGTAGTATAAAGGTAATGCAGTATAAAATGTACCGTATGAAACACAGCCACCCTGAAAGATTAAGATATTTTAAAGCTGGTGATATGACACTCTCATCTGTGAGAAGAGAATAATAGGAAGCATTGTATCACCTACATAAAAACTTTGCTACGCTCAGATTGGTGGTGATGAATATACAATATTAACATTGCATTCCAGGTCAATGAAACTATACCATGAAAACACTATGGTTGTCACAATCAATATTTTATTGTAAATGTTATGAACTTTTTCTACTTTGTAATAAAAAAAATGTTATATTAGTATCCTGACTGTCTATCAGTTGCACATACGATGCCACCGAAGTCCATTTTAGACTCCCCTTTTCTTTACAATACTTTGATGGGATGAAGGCATCAATCTGATTACCGTTGATACACTGTATCACTTTAATACACATACCATGAAAACACACTGTATATAGGGCAATACATTTTATTTTTTAATAAGAATTGTCTGATTACACCATTCTACTTTATAAGTAGATGAAGGCAGATGAACATATATGCTCAACCCAACAACCCCCGAGGCAGCAGGGCTAGCTGGCTGGACAATGAGCAAGACAATTTTACCTGATACAGAACAGTAGGGAAGGGATAATGATAATGATGATTTTTCCCAGGGAGAACAATTGTGATTGGGGCAGGTTTTTGCAATCTGCTGGAATAATGTTCTTGTGACAGAGGCCAAATTGGAGGGACCTGTAGATAAACTTTAGACAAGAGTTTGGGCAACTGTAATCTCATGTTGAAAATCTCTGTCGTCATATATATATAAGACGATGATTCTTCAGACTCTCGGTCCTAAAAATTCTCGCAACAATTATGTTCATCCCTGGTCACATAGAAATAATTTACAACCTGATCTACCCTATGCAACTGCAAGTAATTAGGGGTTTGATTTACTAAAACTGGAGAGCGCAACATCTGGTACAGCTAAGCATGATAGCCAATCAGCTTCTAACTTTAGCTTTTCCAATTAAGCTTTGACCAAAAAACCTGGAAGCTGATTGATTTCGATGCAGAGCAATGCTAAATTTTGCATTCTCCAGTTTTAGTAAATCAACTTTAGTGTATGCAAAGTTCCAGAATTGTGAGAGAAGAGCAGGTCACAAAGTGAAATTATTGTAGAGATGAACTTTAAAGGCCAAAGGGGTGACCCCTATAACAGTATCTTTCCTTCTTAATATCATCAATTCCAGATGTGTGAATTTTTTGGAGCACCTGATGGCCCTTTATGGACATTTCTCTCTTGAAATCACTACAGTACAGGGCTAACATTTATAGTGACAGTCTACTTATTTATTTGTTTTATTTTCAGTATTAATACCATTACATGGATTAATGTAACTTTATTATTATTTGTCCCCAGTATGCATTACTATGTGAGCTTATAGATTATATTGTTGATTGTGAAACATTTAGAAGAGACCTGAGTTAATAACTTGGTGAAAAAAACAAGGATGCATTGGAAAATCATTTACTAAGTGTTGTTTTTTGCAAATGCAGTGTGCTAACCTTTGTTCTATGTACCATCTGTTGCTTTGAACCACAAGTTATTACTCATCGTGTATATGTGGACACAGTTAATGAGAATGTTTTTCAAATGATGTGCAAACAATACAATTTTGGAAATTGTGGTGACATTGAAACCATATGATATAGTACATTCCATCATATGGAATGATACTAATATTGGTCAGAGGAAATATTTTTATCATAATTTTTGTTCCTCTTTATTCCATCATACTGTAGCTACATGAACATTGGTACATATAGACACTTCACGGTGACTAAAGGTGCACTGTAAAATGAAAGCCTAAATACTGGCAAAATTCCTCTATATTCCTGTCCCTCTGACAGGAAGAACAGATATGAGAAGAAAATGCTTTTTTGGTTGGATGGACTTAGGCTTTAAAGTCACCCAGTCTCTTTTTTAAATAAAGTTTGGCATGAGAAGAAAAAAAAATGAACTTACCTCTTATTCCCATTAAGATCTAAGCATGTTAAACATCTTTTACAACCAACACTTGTGTTAAATGCCTGGTTCCGGAATACCTGCTATGGTTTCATCCATCAGCTCCCAAGTCCCTACTGTGTTCTGTAGTGACATAGAGGTCAGTGGAATGGGGATCACTGGGGACCAAGCATCTAACACTCTAATGCTGCGTACACACGATCGGTTTGTCTGGTGAAAACGGTTTAATAGACCGTTTTCAGCAGGCTAACCGATCGTGTGTGGGCCCCATCGTTTTTTTATCCATCGGTTCAAAAAACTAGGAACTTGTTTTAAATTATCTGATGGTTAACTAACCGATAGAAAAAAAAACGATTGTCTGTAGGCACGTCCATCGGTTAAAAATCCACATGCTCAGACTAAATTAGGGGACGGGAGCGCCCTTTCTGGTAAAACTAGCGTTCATTATGGAGATAGCACATTCATCACGCTGTAACAGCAAATCCTCTTTTACTAACACAAAATCAGCTAAAGCAGCCCCAAGGGTGGCGCCATTGGATTTGAACTTCCCCTTTATAGTGCCGTTGTACGTGGTTTAACCGATGATGTGTAGGCACGACTGATCATCAGTCAGCTTCATCGGATAACTGATGAAAAAATCCATCAGTCTGTTTTCATCGGATGGACCGATCGTGTGTACAGGGCATTGGGGAGAATATCAATCTGTTCTGCAGAGGATTCCTTAACAAGCTTGGGTCTTTATCCAATTCGGCACTAGAAATTATTTGCATTTTTTGCTCACATGTAAATATCTGCATTTTTGGCTATAAGATTTTGTAAAACCTCCAGAGCATTATATATTTTCAGGAAGTAGAGGACCTGTAGAATAAAAAGATAGATATTACAATTTTTTTCTTATATTAAATATTACAATTATTAGTGCAGCTTTTTGTCAAATGCACTTTTTCAGAAAAAACATATAATATTTTTTTTGAAAACAAACATACCCATTTTTTTGTAAAATATAAATGATAGGGTTGTGTCAAGTAAATACATACCAAATATGCCAAATCATAAAATTGTGTGAGCTCGTGAAAAGATGGTACCCAAAAATCTCCATAGATGACACTTTAAAAGCCTTTACAGCTCATCAGTTTGCGGTTAAAGCGGAGTTCCACCCAAAAACTGAACTTCAGCTTTTCGGAATTCTCCCCCCCTCCGGTGTCACATTTGACACCTTTCAGGGGGAGGAGGGAGCAGATACCTGTGTAATGCAGGTATTTACTCCCACATCCGGGCATAGATCACTGCGGTGACCTACGCCACGCCAGGTGCCTACTTTGTCTCCCCGCTATCTTCTAGGAGGCGCACAGGTCCCAGAAGACAGCAAGGACCAGTGGGATTGAGCAGCGTGACTAGCGCATGCACAGTAGGGAACCAGAAAGTGGAATTATTGCTCTCACTCCTATGTTTCTGGCAATATCTTCTGATACCATGGTGTGGTGCTATCGTGGTTTACATACTGTACATCTGCGCACCCTAGACTGT
Source organism: Rana kukunoris (assembly GCA_029574335.1). Lineage (NCBI taxonomy): Eukaryota > Metazoa > Chordata > Amphibia > Anura > Ranidae > Rana > Rana kukunoris. The sequence continues at coordinate 436,996,778 of CM056053.1, read as the reverse complement.
GTTTGCATTTGCAGGTGTGTGCAACAAGGGTTACTTTTAATTTGTATTATTATGATTTATTTATTTTTATTTATTGATTGAGATGTTGATGGAAAGAAGGGGCTTTTATCCACAACCTTGGCCTTGTGGTTGAGACTTATCAAAACCCCATTAACAATGAAGGAGTCCTCAGATATCAGATTCCCCTATATGAATAAGTAAGGGGTACATAGTATCCTTACTTAAAGGGGTTGTAAAGGTACAATTTTTTTCCTAAATAGCTTCCTGTACCTTAGTGCAGTCCTTCTTCACTTACCTCATCCTTCGTTTTTTCTTTTAGATCTCCTTATTTCTTATGAGAAATCCTCACTTCCTGTTCTTCTGTCTAATTACACAGTAATCCAAGGCTTTCTCCCTGTTGTAGAGGGTCGTGCTCGTCCCTTCCCTTGGACTACAGGAGAGTCAGGATCACTCTCTACGTTGCATATAGAGAAAGGAGCTGTGTGTTAGTGAGCGTCCTGACTCTCCTGTAGTCCAAGGGAGGGGGCGAGCATGACACTCCACACCAGGAAGAAAGCCTTGCATTACTGTGTGAAGTTACAGACAGAAGAACAGGAAGTGAGGATTTGTTTTATTTTTATTTAAAAAAAAAATACATCTGATCTATCATCAAATACATTCTCCAGATATGCTGAGCCACATAAATCACAATGAAATATGCCAGTCCAATGCTTAACAAAATAAAATTATGTTGAAAATATACATCCTATCCTGTCACTGATTCGCACTGAATGACATTTCCCAGGGCCCTGCTGCTATAGGTAAACAAAGGGATGGGGTCAACCAAATATGGACATGTTATTTGGTCAATGTCATTCACAAACGGTCATATTTGGTTAGTGAAGTTATGCTATTTCTGCCCCTTTGTTTACATGGCCCAGGATTCCTGAATAGTAAATGAAGGGGACCAGGTGACATCAAAGCCAACACTCGCTGTTTCCTTAGCAACCACTGACAGATGGGAAGCTGGTATATGTATGGTAGCATTAAAAATACTGTTACTATATATGATGCTCCACTCCTGTCGGACAGGTTAAAAGTCCTGTGTTTGGACAAACACTCACACAACCATATCTTCAAAAATGTCCACAAACAAGTTACAACTGAACCTTGAGCTTATTCCTATAAAAGAGCTGAGCTGACGTGATTAATAAACACACTATTTGGAAGTTACCCACTCAGCCTATATAATTAATTTACTAATTTTTATTATTTTTTATTGAGTAAAGTTCTCAAACTTCAGCTTGGTATGACAACCAAATTTTGTAAAACAATGTCATATTATGACCCACCCGCTGTGCATAGGTAAATGGTACTTCCATGTAAAAAAAAACAATCTCCAAAACAATAATAAAAAAAAAAGTGACCCTGACATTTCTATCTAACATTAATTCCAATCTCTGCCCTACAACTCAAACAGAGTTTAACTAACAGGAACAGAATAGATTTAGAGTGACAGTTAGTCAAAAACAATCAATCAATTCGACTGACATTTATTGGCACGTTCTTCAAATACTGTTAAGACATGAGTTCATATAATACAGTAAAGAACAAAACCGCAGGGAAATCATACTTTGATTACTATAGAACCTAAAGGGCAAAATATCAGCAAACTGATATTTATTTGTTGTGTGAGGGCTGGTGGGTTGAATTACCTGGTGGTTACTTAGAACTCATGATGACTATAAGATTTCCATGTTGCGGTTTTCCTTTTTCTCAACAAGTGTTGCTACTCTCAGGTGGACACATACCCAGTTAGAATTGAATATACCGTATTTTCCGGCGTATAATACTACCTTTTACATACAAAAAAACGCCCAAAAATCAAGGGTCGTCTTATACACTGGGTTTAAAATGTCCAACATAGGATTTCAGCCCGCCGGATGTGCAGGAGCGGGGGGGGGGGGGATAAAGCGCAAGTACCACCGTCATACGGGGTTGATTGGGAGCCGTGCATAGAAAATGGAGGAAGACAAAGGCCGCTGGATTACAGAGCAAGTAGCCCGCTGTTACAGCAGAGTTTGCCTCTGCTCGTGGTTATACACAGCCCCGGTTCCTGACCCCATGCCTGTAAGGTGGACAGAACATGTCCCAGCATTGGACTGCCATTCTGTCCATCTTACAAGTGCAAGGTCAGGAGGTGAGGCTGTATGTAATCACGAGCGGAGGCATTTATAATGTAAACTCTGCTGTAACAGCCGACTATCCGCTCTGTAATCCCACGGCTTTTCTCTTCCTCCATGCTCTATGCACGGCTCCCCATCAACCCCGTGGCTTTTCTCTTCCTTGTGATGATCCACTGCACAGATGAACAGAGGCTGCAATGGTCGGTGGTGAATATGTGGTGGAATCCATGTTTTTTTTTTAAATGGTGTTACCTTGGACGGGGGTAGTCTTATAGGGTGAGTATAGCCCAAAGCTATGTTTTCACATGAAAAATAGGGGGTCGTCTTATATGCCCAGTCATCTTATACGCCAGCAAATACAGTATTCTATACTGCTTCTTTAAATTTTCTCATCACTAATTTATACTACCTTTAGAAAATCAAAAGTTCCAAAAAATATGTTTTTTTGAAACAGAGTCAACTGGTGCATGGCCAGCTTTACCCATGCAAAACACAGGGCAGATAAGCAGGTGTGGTGGTCTTTGGGGAGAAGATAATAACTGTAAAAAGAGATGGACTGCCACTGCACTAACTGGTTGTGGTTAATTTACAGTATATTCTTACCCATCTGACTATTATGCAGACCCCTGATGCAGCACCTAACATAAAGTGTGCTCAGGTCTACAAGTGCAAAGTGCATTTAAAATTGCACTGAAAGTGCACTTGGAAGTGCAGTCGCAGTAGATCTGAGGGAGACATGCAAGGAAAATAAAAAACAGCATTTTATCTTGCACATTATTGGATAATAAAATCAGCAGAGCTTCCCCTAATTTCAGATCTACCCCTCAGATTTACAGTGACTGCACTTCCAAGTGCACTTTCAGTGCAATTTCAAGTGCACTTTGTACTTGTAGTGCAAAGTGGATTTGCCTTTCGTAAATAACCCCCATTATCTTATGCAAGTTTATCACAAGGGTTTGGGATTCTTGTAGACTTTTGCACAATGAATTTTGTAGTTTGGAAAGTCTTTTATTTATTGAATCCATTAGCACACACAATGACAATATCTATTCTCCTTTGCTCAAATACAACACAACAACCTTCTTACTCAGTTCTCAGAAATACACTTATCCAGTAATCCAACCACCAGCACAAAATGTATCAGCTGATTGGACTGTAAGATATACTGAGCGTTGACCTTTTGTTTCATTAGACCTTTAACAAATTAACAAATCTTGCTGAATTCATTTGTTATTTCGCTGTAATTTCTTTTGTATTAGTTGAAAGTCGTTATTTTCTTCTTTGGAGATTCGGATACATCTGGATGTTCGAAAGATGCAATATTTGGCTGAATTTTGATTCCTTACGAAACAAATTGCACATGTTTAGATTCTTGCCCCCTAAGGCCGCGTACACACGACTAAATAAATCCGATCAAATCGGTCTGTACACACAATCAAACCAAAATCCCCGCCGGCAGACAGCGCGGTGACGTGGCGGTGACGTTGATGCCGCCACGGCACCGAACCAGGAAGTAAAATACTTCCACGCATGCGTAAAATCCATTCGACGCATGTACGGACAGATATGTCTGCTGGTTAGTGTACTAACCAGCAGACATGTCGGATGGACGGGTTCCCAGCAGACAGCCGTACACACGATCGAATTTGTCTGCTGAAACGGTCCGTCGGACCGTTTTCAGCAGATAAATTTGATCGTGTGTACGCGGCCTCAGTTGTTACAGTGTTGAAAGCAGGAATCAATGTACATCTACCAAAGGCTTCCTCATTGTTATCTGGAAGAAGTAATGTGAATACCCTTTTTTATGTAATGTCAGATAAGTGTAGGCTTCTTTCATAATTCCACCATTCCCTATTAGCCCTTTTTTGTATTTGCAAGCACTTTATCAAAGACCTGTTTTAAAGCAGTAGTAAACCTCAGTTAAAGAAAAAAAATCCATACTAGCATGTTATGAGAAACTTACCTTAAAACAAAGCCCTCCAGTGTTGCACTGTCACTGCTAAGAGGGCTTCCATCTTCACCCATTCTTCTTTCTGGGTTCACAGCCTCTGGCTACACAAGTGGCTGGGGTTGCAATGATGTCACACGCTCTGATGGGGCTGCATGCACTCTGAATATCTCCTAAACAGTGCAAGTTTAAGAGCTATTCATAGTACCTACAGGTATGCCTTATTACAGGCTTACTTGTAGGTAAAAGATGAAATAGTGGGTTTATTGCCACTTTAAGTGCATTTGGTTAATTAAATAGGATTAATATATTCATATTAATTTTAATATTAATATTCAAATTATTATTATTTTTAGATAAAAATATACTCAACATGCTTATTATAAAAGTGAAATTGCAGGTAAACATAAAAGCTTTATTAAATAAGATCCATCATCTATATATATAAAAAAAAAAAAACACATCAACATCATAGAGCCCTGGTGTCCAACTTGAGGCACAAAGGCCACATGCAGCCCTTTAGTATCTGGTTTATGGCCTTTGGACCCCAGCAGCATGTAATAAAGTGTTTTTGTGAAATGGTAATAGCAGTGATCGCTGGTCATCTCTGGTGTCTGACCATGATTTCCACTAGTATGCCTACAGTCTCTCAAGCCTCGTACACACGAGCAGTCCTTCGGACCGTTCTCATCCATTAACCGATTAAGCTGACTGATAGTCTGATGTGCCTACACATCATCGGTTAAAAAAACGATTGTGTTAGAACGTGGTGACGTAAAACACAACAACCTGCTTCCAAGCATGCGTCGACTTGATTCTGAGCATGCATGGATTTTTAACCGATGGTCGTGCCTACTAACGATCATTTTTGACCTATCGTTAGGTATCCATTGGTTAAATTTTAAAGCAAATTGGCTTATTTTTAACCGAAGGTTAAATAACCTATGGGGCCCACACACCATCGGTTTTGACCGATGAAAGTGGTCCATCAGACTGTTGTCCTCTGGCTATCCTATCGTGTCTACGAGGCCTTACAGTCCTCTCTGGCATTTCATATACTGAACATTATAGGCTGCCCTTTGGTAATGTCAGACTGTGAACTGGAATGCATTTAAATTGTATCCAGTTATCTTTGCCTTCACCAGAAATACGGACAACTGTAAAAAGATATTTTGAAAATAAACTCACCTTGGAGCATGTATAAAGTGGTTGACGTTGATGTTCACTACAGTAGAATCTCTCTGGTGCGTGTGTTTCAAATTAATGTAATTTAATTCACCACTAATGAATGTTTGGTGAAAGTTAATGTCACAGCTTTATAAATGTATCTCTTTGTGCATTAACAGAATTCATACATAAGCTGTACATTTTTCTTCTTATGGTATGGCTTCTTTGTATGATTTTATTGACACTTTTCAGAAACACTTGCTAGCTCGGCGTGATGTTTCATACATTTTAATGAGTTTGTAGACAATTTTCAGCAACCTCTCATTCCTTGGATGTGAAATGTGTGTCTGCACAAAACATATGTTCTATTTAAAAGGGTCACGGTGTCCAAAAAATTATAGGAGTTGGATTCTGTTCAAATGGAGAAAATGCTTTGTGAAATTAATGTGAACAGTGTCCAAATTTCAAATTAGATATTCAAAGTTTATTAAAGCCAAAACATTTCTCAGCTCACCAAGAATATAATCAATACGAAGATTTCACATTAAGCAAAAAGTTACAGTCAGGCTATTGGTGAGAGATTTACTCTGAGTTTTTGGTGTATCTGACACAGGTTCCCCAAGGCTCAGTGACAATATTCAAAGTGTTAAAGTATAAGCACTTTAGTTGAGATAAAAGCAATTTTCTCTGGGTAGCATAAAAAAGGTCTAGTGTTTCAGTGGCTTCCTTCATTTTTTACCCCCTGGCTGATCAATGTACATTGCAGGGATATTAACCTTCCTAGCAGTATTCCCGAGGGTGGCTCGGGGTTAATTTTCATTACCAAAAGCAGTAACCCCAAACCACACTCGGGATTGCATCGCAGTATCCTGGTACAGGTTACTTTTGTCACCAGGATCCTGCAATGTTCTCCCACTGTACCCTCCACCGGATCCTCCACCCAATGTATTACTAGACATGTGCATTTGTTGTTGTCTGAATGCATTTTTATCCGAATTTCAGGTATTTTAGTTATCGTTTTAACCAACGAAAACGAATGCGCAAAATATGAAAACTGAAAGATCCGACATAAACAAGTGCTTTATTTTTGTTTTTGTTGCAACAGCAGTTTGATATAGATAGGAGATTTGACATGATGCTGAAAATAACAATCTGTGTCTATCAAACCTGTGGTCGAACCTTAACTTTATTAGTCCAAGATTATTCTACACAGAGAGAAAAGATTTGACATAGAAAGAAAAGATTCAACATTATAGATAGAAAAGATTCAACATTATAGAGAGAAAAGATTCGACATTATAGAGAGAAAAGATCGCTGCTGGAATTGGGTGGGGGAAGTAAAAAAATGATGATGGTGAATGTTATTGTCTGATTGTAACCAAAGAGGAGGAGCAGTAAAATAGCTAGAACTAACTTGACAATTCAACATGAACGACAAAGATTCGACAAAGCATCGAAAAACATACAAGCGTTGAATCTGTCATTGAAGGCTTATGGTGTCTGTCGAAAATTCTAAGAAGATTCAACAGAGCAGCTAAACTGTATGAAGCTGCAATCGTACATTTCCGGTCAAATGCCCGGCCCATAGGCTATAGAAAAATTCTAATGTTGGTTGACTAGTAATAATAATTAATAAATATTTTTATTACTAGTGTCATACAACATTAGAATTCTTCTATAGCTTGTAGGCGGAACATTCGACTGGAAATGTATGATTGCAGCGTTGTACAGTTTCGCTGCTCCGTCAAATCTTCTTTGAACATTCGACAGACACCATAAGCCTTCAATGACAGATTCGATCTTAGTTCATTCAGATTTTCAGACGAATGCAATATCTAACAAAAAATGAAATAAAAACAAATATCGGGAGTAACGAAATAAATGTATTTTTCGGACGAAAGCGAAATTCCGAAACAAAATATTTCAGTGTGCACATGTCTATGTATTACTGTTCCGGGGTCCGTTCCCTGCGAGCGCCGCAACGCATGGGGGGCGGAGCCCGCTAGGTAATTAAAAAAAAGTACAAAACACAGAACACACATAATAGACTGTAATATGTAGATTACTGCACCTAGTGCTTTGTCCAGTGTCCTGCATGCACTTTTATATTATATATACTGTTCTTTCTGCCTGGAAAAATGAGATTGTCTATAGCATCCAAAAAGTGTCCCTTTACGTCAAAAGCTATTTTAGCCCTGGTTCATATTGATGCTACTTTGAAATTGCGCTACTTTACTGGAAGTATTGTGATTTCTTTTTTTTTTACTTTAAAGATGTTTATTGAGATAACAATAAAAACCAAAAGAGTACAGCACATCTTAATCACGTCCAATAAAAAACAATTGTACAAAGATTGCTTGAAACATGTCATACATATAATCCGGAGTAAACAGTGCATGGTCAAAACAATTGGACTGAGCTGCCAAGTACATATTCAGGGAATGTACCCTACCTAAGGACATGGGATATAGAAATAAAAAAGTAAACCTTTAGAATGTAATGTACTCACACCAGAAGTAGTTAAGTATGTAGAAGATCAGAAGTAAGAGCAACAGATAAAGCAAAGAAAAAAGAAAGGAATAAAAGAAATAAGAAAATTATAAGAGCTCAGGATAAACTATATGAGACTGGAGTATATGTGAAGAACAAAACCAATCCCTTTCCAAAAAAAGAAGACATACAGTAAACCAAAAAGAAAGGAAACAATTCCCTTCAGGGTTGGAGACGCAATAACCACCATGGAGTCCACTTAGCATCATATAAGTATCGTGATTTCAAAATAGCAAGGTGAGCGCGATTTCAGGTGCTACTTGATAAACATGTGTGTGGCTTCATGCATAGATGTCTATTGAAATCGCACCTCAAATCGGCAAAAGTAGTGCAGGAACTACTTTTGCAAATCAGTGCGGCAACGCAAAATCAGTGTTGGAACACTGCCATTGCCTCCAATAAGCTACGACTTGTCATGCGATTTGATTTCTCAAATAGAATGAAAAATCACTCCAATGTAAACCTAGGCTTAAAGGGTCACTAAAGGAATTTTATTTTTTTGCTGAAATCACTGTTTACAGGGTATAGAGACATAAAAGTTAACTGGTTCTTTTTAAAAATGTTTAAAAATAGATAAAAATCAGTCATATAATGTGCCTACAGTTTTAGTTTCACTTTTAAACTGGTTTCATGTTTCTGTGAAGTAAAGAGACACACAGAACAAAAACAAACAAATACAGGGCAATGTTTGTTTTTAAAATGAATCTGATTGGTTCTGAGGAGTTTTAGACACATAGTAATCACACCTATTTGATCATGGACCACAGTGAAAAGCTAGCATGAGTTTTTTCATAAGGAGCCAGACACGCAGGAAGTGTGGAGATCAGAGAAGTATTACAGCTACTTCAAAGCAAAAACGAACAATGAGGACATTAAACCAGGACTGCAGTAAGGTAAAGGAAGCTATTTAGCTAAAAAAAAAGTTTCCTTTAGTGATCCTTTAAACGTGCTTCAAAACAGTGATAGTGAATCAGAATCACTTGCAGAATTGAGCGATATGATTCGTGGGCAATTCGTCATCAGACACTGAAAGTGACGACAGCGACAATTCTGCGACTGAGCAAATTTCAGTGTTTTTGATTATACATTATTGAATGCAATGTATTTTATTATATTATTATTTTTATAATTATTTATAGTTATTTATTATATTATAATTTATGATTTTGTGTTTCAAACTTTATCATACACGGGGTGTCTACTAGTCTCTTGTTCGGACAGATTTAAGTGAGTTATTCCTAGGAATTACAGGCCTACAATATAAAAAGCCAAATTTCCATGCAAAACAATGTACCGCTTTGACATTCAAAAATCAGACATAATCATTCCACCAGGGAGGTTAACACCCTGGGGGTTATTTATGAAAGGCAAATCCACTTTGCACTTAAAGTGCACTTGGAAGTGCAGTCGCTGTAAATCTGAGGGGTAGATCTGAAATGAGGGGAAGCTCTGCTGATTTTATCATCCAATCATGTGCAAGCTAAAATGCTGTTTTTTTATTTTCCTTGCATGTCCCCCTCGGATCTACAGCGACTGCACTTCCAAGTGCACTTGTAGTGCAAAGTGGATTTACCTTTAGTAAATAACTCCCACTATGTTGCAGTTTACCCCCTGTTTCTGCTCTGAAGGAATAACTCTTTGTTAGACAATGTCCTATGCACAGTGATTCTGAAGAGATGTAACTAATTCATTTTAATGAGCTGATGTCGTTTTAGGTTGCAGTGTCTGTATGCCTTTAGAAGTGATTAACCCTAATGCCCCGTACACACGAGCGGTTTTCCCGTTGGGAAAAAAATATGGTTTTCCTAATGGAATTCCTCTCAAGTCTACCCTGCATACACACGGTCACACAAAATTTCTCTGAACTTTCGAGCGTTAAGAATGCTGTGACGTACAACACTGCTTCCGGGTGTCAAATTGTTTCCGAAAATTGGGTTTTTTTCCCTTCGGAATTCCATACGGATGAACGGTTTGCTTGCTAGGATTTTTCCTGATGGGAAAAAAGAGATCCTGCTCTCTTTTTTTCCCCAGAAGTTTTCCTGTAGGAAAAAGTCAGATGGAGCATACACACGGTTGGGATTCCCGGCCAAAAGATCTCATCTGAGTTTTTCCGATGGGAAAACCGGTCGTGTGTACAGGGCATTAGGGAGCAGCTCACCAAAAAATGAATTTTTACTGCAGAGGATGTCTAAAACCGAACTTGTATCTTAGTTCACAGTTCTTCACCCAAGCAGGAAATTACATTTTTAGAGGCATTTTAGGGTGCCGTATTGCATGTGCTTTGTACAGAAAATTACAATGCTGCAGTTTAAAAAGGAAAGGTAATTTTAATAACATTACATTACAGTATGGCTTGTGTTGCAATTGTATACAGTATGCTATATTTTTATATTTTTTACCTATAATTTTTTCCACAAAGTGGAGCTACAATTTAGGTGATAGGACATGAGGGAATGAGGACAACTCTATCATATAAGTTAACATACTGTGTTTTTAACCACTTAAGACCCGGACCAATACGCTGGTAAATGACCCAAGGTGTTTTTGCGATTCGGCACTGCGTCGCTTTAACAGACAATTGCGCGGTCGTGCGACGTGGCTCCCAAACAAAATTTGCGTCCTTTTCTTCCCACAAATAGAGCTTTCTTTCGGTGGTATTTGATCGCCTCTGCGATTTTTATTTTTTGCGCTATAAACTAAAATAGAGCCACAATTTTGAAAAAAAACACAATTTTTTTACTTTTTGTTATAAAAAAAATCAAATAAACTAAATTTTAGTAAAACATTTAGGCCAAAATTAATTCAGCCACATGTCTTTAGTAAAAAAAAAAATCGCAATAAAAAAAAATAGCTACCTAGCGGGAACAGCGACACTAATACAGCGATCAGAAAAATGATCGCTTAGTGATGCTGGCAATAGGGAGTGAAAGGGTTAACTAGGGCGGTGATCAGGGGGTTAAAACTTTATTAGGGGGGGTGGGGGTTCTATCCTGAACCTAACACTAACTGTTTTTTACACTGCCTGTCACACTGACACTAAATGCAGTGATTAGATCACTGCATTCAGTGACACTGTGACAGGGGGGTGGGGGGGGGGGCGATCACAAGGGGTTAATTTGCCTATGTGAGTGTGTGTCAGTGTTGTGTTGGTGCACACTTACTTGTGATGTCTTCTCTCATCAGCAGCGCTGGGAAACAGCGCTGCGATGAGAGATTACATCATTTCCTCCTTCCTGTGTAAACACAGGAGGAGGAACTGACACGATGGGAGCGCGCTCCCATTGGCTGGGAGCGATCGCGGGGGGGGCGGAAATCACGGACATCCGCCCGCTCGTCGGCGATCGCTCCCAGAGGCAGGGGGACCCCCGCACGCCGCGGAGGGGGTCCCGATGGGACCCCCGAACCGCACGAAGGCGGGGACGTAAATTTACGCCCTTGTGCCTGTACGAGCCATTCTGTGGCCGTATATGTGCGTGCGGGGGTCCTTAAGTGGTTAAAGTAAATTTCCAGGCTAGATTAAACTAAGCTTGAAACAGCTCCCACCCCTCTTCTCTCTTATTCAAAATACCATGTAGAAGAAAGATGCTTCTACTTATGTATTCTCAGGGTGCCCTAGACCTGTCACATGATCATCTCCCAGGGGCCCACGTCAGGGGAGAGTAATGGCAGCCAATAACGGATGTCTCATAGTAAGTCTATGGAGACTGACTGACATCCCAAGCATTCCATCCATTGTTGGTGCTCTTTTCTTCCCTTGAAGCCAACTGATTGGGAGAACACGTGGCTTGGCCAGAGCTACCTGAGAACAGGTAAGCATATTCATCTTCCTTCTACAAGGTAGTAAGTATATGAGTTAAAAGGGGGTGGGTGCCGTTTTAAGCTTAGTTACATGTACAGTAGGCTGGAATTCCACTTTAAAATAGGGTGATAGAGCTCAGAATGGTGCAACATCAACGATCAGCCACCTATTTATTTTTTGTATAAGCCAAAGTGTACGCTTTTGTCTTTTGAACCAATAATAAATGTATTAATGTCTACACTACATATTTTCTTTACACAGAGCTTTCTGTTATATAAGTGACTTCAAGAAATACTCAGTGAGTACCTAAGTACATATTAAATTATTATTTTCATTTTTTACAGCTTACCAGTTGAGAATATGCCAGGCACCTACTCCTGTGCCAAATGCTGAAATTCTGGCAGAAGATGATGAGTTTGAAATAGGTAAAACTTTGGCTGTGTGAAGTGGTTTATAGAGTGGAGTATAAGTAGATGTAAAATAATAGTGGGTTTAGCTGCACATGGACACTCAATGCAGACGTGCATCTAATGGTTATTTTGTTGAGTTGATATTCTACCTCGGGGAGAAATGACAAGCCGCGCATATCCACATGACTACTGAGACATTCAGTTTGGTGCTCTCTATCAGTACCTGTCAAGTTTCATATTTAAATTTCCATATTTATGAAGCAGGCTGCATGTGTACAATTTGTGTGTGATAAGAATACATGGAATAGTAAGTCAGGATTTATGAACAGGCTACTTATGGAAACAATGCAAATAAAATGAACAAAAATCTGGTTCAGAATGATGCTTACTCTTAAGCCCTGTACACATGATTGGATATCTGATGGAATCTAATCCGATATATTTTTTCATCGGATGAAGCTGACTTTAATCAGTCTTGCCTACACACCATCGGTTAAAAATCAGATTCTGTCCAACGCTGTGACGTAAAACACTACGACGTGCTGAGAAAAATGAAGTCCAATGCTTCCGAGCATGCGTCGACTTGATTCTGAGCATACATGGATTTTTGACCGATGGACCTCCCCACAGACGATTGTTTTTTTGTTTTTTTTTATATCGTTTTTTTAACCATAGGAAAAATTTAAAACAGGTTCTATTTTTTTTTCACCGTTTTTATAAGACAAACCGATTGCGTGTACAGGGCATTATACTATCACTGTAAGCTTTCCAAAACTCAAAAAAGTTTCACAGCACAGTTTAGTTTTTGGTGCTAAAGAGTGTCTACTTAAAAAAAAAAATGGTGTGGTCTTATTATATATATAGTCAGTTTATAAAGGCCTCACATAAGGTTATGTACAAAAATATTGGTGGCTAAGGGCTTTTTCACACGGGGCAGATCAGTAATGATCCGCCCCGTGCACCTCCGTTTGCTCAGCGGGGATCGCTCCGCTGATCTCCGCTGAGCTGCCGGATGACAGGGCGGTCCCCGCACACTGTGCAGGGACCGCCCTGTATTTTCTTCGCTCTCCCCCATGGGGAATCGGATGAACACGGACCGTCTGTCCGTGTTCATCCGATCCAATCCGCCAGATGGAAGGAAAAGTAGGTTGTTCCTCCGGCATACTTTGGCGGATCAGAGCAGATCAGATGTCAGCGGACATGTCTCCGCTGACATCCGCGATCCCATAGGGATACATGTATTTCTGTTTTTCATCCGACAACGGAGGGATAAAAAACGAACATACAGAACGTCCATGTGAAAGAGCCCAAACACTGCAGTGTAAAATTGTTCAAAGTAATTTTTTTTTTTGTGTTAAGTCAGTAATTGTGGTCAGTTTAGAAATGCTGTTGATGTAACAAAAGATAACAGTATTGTATTCTAAAGGCTGCTATAGATGATAACATGTATCAGTGAATCGCAATGACTTTTCAAGTGATCAAACCCAAATAAAATAATCCTCTATGGATTGCAGATCAATTTGCTTGATCCTTGCAGCTGCTCTTTTGCACTACTCCACTCTTTATAATGAAAATGCTTTGGAAGCAAAACTTTGTAAACTTTGTAATTATACTAAAATTATTGCAGCTAATTATTGCAGCTAAGCATCAGCCAAAACCTTTGTCTCTGCACCCTATTATCATTAATGTTATGTTTACAATTGTATGAAAGCATGAAAGCATTTTGTTTAAAATGTTTTTTTTCCCTAAACTGGAAACTTGGAACTTTGAGAAACTCTGGAGACCCTGGGTTACCCAGAACCTAATCCCTGGATTAGATGATACCCTACTGCTCCCCTAATCTCCTATGTATAGAGTTTCTATCCTAACCTTGATTTGAGTAACGTATGTAGGGTAACCACATTTCCAATCTACCATTTAGGGACACCCTCCCTTCCCAAAAATCAGCTTGTGCTGTAACGAATCACAGCACAGTATTTATGATTTCTCCAATCACAAGCAGAGGGGAGGATTGTGCTCCTCCAGGAATTCCCAGCCAGGACAAGTACTGTCAGTGATGTGGCAGCCTTTTTTGGAGGCATAAGATTGTTCCGGGGGGTGGCTGTGTCAGTTTCATTCCGGGACACTGTATTGTCCTTGAATGAATGTGCCCGGGACAGACCTGCAAAATGCGGGACTGTGCCGTGAAATCCCAGACACGTGGTCTCCCTAATGTAGGGGTAGGGGTGTGCATGAGAAGATTATGACTCTATGAAGACACCGTCCCTGCAGAATATGTCAATTCAATAAGTACAAAGTGGGGTGGGACTTTAAATGTGCCTTGGTGGGGATTCGAGAAAAGTAAATACGGTAAGTTCTAACACAGTTTTAAAACAACATAGAAACTATTTTATTTAACATCCTTGGATGGGATTGTTTAAAACAATATGTCACAGTTTGATACAAAATAAAGTTTTACTGTTGCTTTGGTCCAGGGTGTCTGGATCTGACCAGGATCTACACACCCTGAACCAAAGCAACAGCACAACTGTATTTTGTATCAAACTGTGACATATTGTTTTAAAGCATGCCATCCAAGGATGAGAAATAAAATATTTTCTATGTTGTTTTAAAACTGTGTTTAGAACTTATTTACTTTTCTCGAAACCCCACCGAGGCACATTTAAAGTTCCACCCCACTTTGTACTTTTAGAATTTATTTACTTTTCTCTAAACCCCCCTGAGGCACATTTAAAGTCCCTCTCCTTGCCTACAAATGATATGTGTTTGGATTGTTACCCTACTTGTGTGTGCCTTTGTTGGGAATAATCCTCCCATGCTAAATATCACTCGTTACTTGATCCTACAGAATCATTTTCATGCTTCTTTCATTGAAAACTTGTACTAGTCACACTTATACATGTATACTTACTTTGTATTTTCTTTCAATAAAACATTTGACCAAGGAAAATATGTTTTTTTTTTTCTTTTATAGGGGACATAATACGCTATCAGTGTGTTCCGGGCTTTACTTTAGTTGGCAATGAAATTTTGACTTGCAGACTGGGTGAGCGCCTTCAAATGGATGGATCACCGCCTTCATGCCAAGGTTATTATTACTTCATATGTACCAAGTTACCCTGACATGTATACATTATACGTACATCAAAATTAAAGCTGTATAAGATTTATATTGTACAGTTACATTGATCCAGCTTGGACTAATATAAATAAGCATAGCTCGCACCTAAGTCATTTCTGGGGAATAGACAGAGAAGAAGAGCTGGTGCCGAAAAAGTTGAGGTGTCCCAGTCCCAAATTAGTATGCACAACCCAGAGAAAAATATTTTGGCCACGTGACTTTTAAAGAGTCACACCTCAAACAATATCTATACAAATATTAAAAATGTATTACCATACATTCAAAAACAAACATTGCACAGTAACTGTATTGATAAACATATCCAGTGCTACATCAAGATCATATAGAAATAAATTAGTATGTGGGACCTAGAGGCACCATATAGATACCACCATCGATCTGAAGCAACTGTGTGACTGGTTTTGACACATTTCACAAGATAGATCTCACTTCTTCAGAAGCAGCACAGGGAAGTATAATTAATGCCAAATACTGGCCAGCTCATACCCAATTGGTGATTAAGCTGCAAAATGAAGGGTAGACTTCAATGTAACAGTATACATGGTAGCATACAAACTGTCTACGCAGAACGTGCCAATAGGTCCAGTACTCTTCCTTCTGGGAGCTGTGAAGGGGCGGGGAGATGGTAAAAACATGATATGCTCACAGAACAAATTCCTTAGTGGTCAGTGTGGAATCCATCAAGGAAGGTAAGAAACACCACACACCCTTAAGTGAAGAGGGACCAACACGGACAGATAGAGGTCTGCACAGATGAAAGCACAGGGGGAAGCTGTAAGTCCATATACTATTCACCACTACTACAGTGACTGCTGCCATCCTTTGGATTCCGTGCCAAGCAGCTTCCCATCTGCAGAAAAGTATAGGGGGTCCCTTGTTCAGCACTGCCTTAATTTACAGAATGCATTTTCCAAACACTATAAAGCATTCTCTGATTGGACAAGGTGGTGATTGTGACATCACCACCCCAACTCTCCACCTAGTCAGTTCAAAGAATGGCCTTGTAATCATTAAAAAATACAAGGGATTTTGTGAATGGCAGAGGTGCCTAAAGAGCAGCCCTTTGTGGTTACTATGCAGAAGAGAATCCACTCAGCACGGGTCCCCAAAGATTGCTGCTATCATTGTAAGAGTGCTGAGTGGTGACTACTGCAATGATTTGCAGCTTCCACTGGCATCACTCAGATATGGCATATCCATCCAAGCTGGGCCAATATAAAAAAAAAAAAAAAAAAAAAACTAGACTTCAGCTTTAAAATAGCTCTGTAGAGAAAACACAAGATTATTCAACTAGATTATTAGCAAGACCTTCTGTCACAGGATTATTAACCTAGAACAAAGCTTATAGGTACCTACTCTTGCTTTCATTGCATTTTTGACTGATCTGCCTAGTGGTAATGTTTTCCGAATTAGCCTTTGGCCAATGATTATCCTAAAGGCATAAACCTTATGAAAGACATTTTTCAATTCCCTCACACAATGGTTAGCAGGAGCAGTGAAATGAATTTTAAAACAGATATACTATTCAATTCGTAGATTTCTCTCCATGCTGCTCTAAAGCAGCACTACAACAATATAAAACCTGCCTCAGACCAGTTTCTTTATTTATTTTGAAAGTGTTATGAAGGCAGATCTGTCTCGTCTACTGTACTAAATCTTTGGCAGACTTAGTAAAACTGTCTAATTTCGCTGCCCAGGTTTGTAAAGATTGCAAATACGTAAAAAATTGTTGCATATATTTTGCTAAATGAGAACTATCCTGATTTATAATAGCTGTGCATCTAATTAGGTTGCAGATTTATTAGATAACTATCAATTTCTGTGCTTTTATGGCTGGTTGAGATTAATTACAGATTTATTTATTTTTTTGTAAGCAAACAGTGGACACACCTAAATATTGTGTTTATTTAACCACTTGTGGCCCCGCATATGGTCAATTGACGGCATCGTTTTCTCTGGCCACTGGGGGGCACGCGCGCGCCGGTGGCGGCGCGTGCGCGCACCCGGCGTGTCCCCGAGATGCCGATGCGCGTCCCTGTCAGTCGCGATGTCCGCCAGGTACCCGCTGATCGGCAGTTTTAGAGCAGGGACGTGAAGCTCTGTGTGTAAACACAGAGCTCCACGTCCTGTCAGTGAGAGGAGACAGATGCTGTTTCTCTTGTACATAGGGAGACAGCATCGGTCATCTCCCCCAGTCACCCCCCTCCCCCCATACAGTTAGAACACACCCAGGACTCACATTTAACCCCTTCCTCACCCCCTAGTGTTAACCCCTTCACTGCCAGTCACATTTATACAGTAATTAGTGCTTTTTTATAGCACTGATCGCTGTATAAATGTGAATGGTCCCAAAAATGTGTCAAAAGTGTCCGATGTGTCCGTCACAATATCGCAGTCCTGACAAAATTCGCAGATCGCCGTATTACTAGTAAAAAAAAAAATTGTCAGAATTCTATCCCTTATTTCCTAGCCACTATAACCTTTGCGCAAACCAATTACTATACGCTTATTGCGATTGTTTTTTTTACCAAAAATATGTAGAATACATATCGGCCTAAACTGAGAAATTTTTTTTTTTTTTTTTTTTTAAATTGGATTTTTATTATAGCAAAAAGTAAAAAATATTCTGTGTTTTTTTTCAAAATTGTCGCTCTTTTTTGTTTATAGCGCAAAAAAAAAACCCAGAGGCGAACAAATACCACCAAAAGAAAGCTCTATTTGTGGGGAAAAAAAGGACGTCAATTTAGTTTGTAAGGCACGTCGCACGATCGCGCAATTTTAATTTAAAGCGACGCAGTGCTGAAAGCTGAAATTTCGCCTGGGCAGGAAGGGGGTATATGTGCCCAGTAAGCAAGTGGTTAAAATAATATGTTAATTTTTACATTAAACTTCAATTATTTATATCCTACTTCTATTAATCTGAACACATGCCCTGCGAGTAGGCACTACTGTGGCACACATTTCACAAAGTTTGCCTTTAAACTGTAGAGGTTCTAAGAGGAGGAGTTTCAGGAAGCACAGTCAGTATAGGAATCACAGATATAATGCAGCACAGTACCATGGGATATGTAGTGTTTAGAAAGTAAACCACAGAGGAGAGGCTGCAAAGCACGCAAGAAATTCAAAATGATATTGAAAGAGAGGGCCACCAGAGAAGAAAAAGAGACCGCTGCTCCAGGCAAATGCAATAAGCAATCAATGTCCTCCTCATAGACCGTGGGTGCTGGCAATGCACAAGGCAAAAAAATTAATGAAAGGAATTCATGGACAGCCGCACACCAAAATGAACCTAAAAAGGTAGCCTTTATTGGTGTAAAAAGGATAAAAAGCACTACAAAACACAGCACAGCAAGCAATGGAGTAAAAAAGCTGATGTGTTTCGAACAAACAATCAGTGCTTAGTCATAGCCATAGTGCTGAGGGCCATCAGAGAGGTATAACACAAAATTACATTTTTCAAGTAAGCTTTTATTGGATTGCCAAAATAAAATGGTGGGTGTATTGATTTTTTTTGGGGGGAAGGAGCATGTGATCAGCACAGGGCCAATTGACACTCTCCAGAAAGAGGGTCAGGGGTCATGCAGCCTCATAGGACAGCCAGAGCTGAATGAAAACTCCTTCTACAAGCTTTAACCAGTGCTCGACTGGACACTGATAGAAGTCGCAAGACTTCTATACACTACTATATAGAGACCAGATATAGTGAATGCAGGGTATTGGGTTTAGTAACACTTTAACTCCAAACCCTTAGATCTGACATTAAAACAAGACATATATAGACATATATGTAGACAAATAGTTTCAGTCTGAATACAAATGTGGACATATTTTTTGTTACTCGGAGATTCGGGTGTATCCGAATCTCCGAAAAAAAATGTATTGAATAGTAATCTCTTTGAAATCCATTTGTTTTGTTTACTCTTTTCCTAATGAATTCCAACTTTTATAACAATTAGAATTTGGATCGGTTTGAAAAACAACTTCCAAATGGGAACAGCAGGTGCAGGCTAAGCTTAGGCAATTGGATGAAGAGAAAATTCTGGAGAGCCGCACTCAAAATCAATGCCTTTATTAAAAAATAGGTAATAATCCAAAAAATACAAGCCACAGCAAACAGTAGAATACAGAAGTGACACATTTCACACTTTCAAAGATGCTTATTTATAGCTATGAATAAGCACTTTTGAAAGTGTGAAACATGTCAGCTCCGGTATTCCGTTGAGTGCGGCTGTCCAGAATTTTCTCTTCATCCAATTGCCTAAGGTTAGCCTGCACCTTCTGTTCCCATTTGGAGGAGAGCTACATATACATATACCCTTCCTAGAGCGGCATCCCTCCTCCCTTAACCACAGCCCAGGGTTGCCGTAAAGAGGCCCTTGTCATCATTATGGAAACAAAGTGCTTTGGGGTGGAAGTCCCCTCAGCGGTCTTATTACATCACTCCGGCCAGCAACATTGCTCCTTGAGTTACTTCAGGGTATCTAGCTGAAGCAACGTGCCATTGCTTCAGTGCGCATGTGCCGATGACATCTGCATATGCAGATACAGGGAGTATCTCCTAAACCATACTGGGTTGCCAGCCTGCTGCTTTACAACCAGCTATTTCTTCACACAGACTTTGAATCGGTCAATCATTTTTCGACCAATCCAAATTCCAATCTTTTTGGAAAGTTGGAATTAATTAGAAAGTTTATGAATTAAACTAATGTTAATGAAAACGAATCAAAATTTTGCAAAAACGAAACAAAACGAAACAAATTATGAATACAAACTAAACAAATTATATAATGAAACATAACTAGTAACATAACAAGTCTATTCGAAACAAAACTATACACATTTTTCCACCCTGCACATGTCTACCTAAAACCAACTTTACCCCTTGACTGTAATCATTACTCTCAAACTTACTGAACCTCTCTAATTCCTACTTGCCTTGAAAATGCTAAACTGATCTATGGATTTTCTTTTTACAATATGTGGTGCTTCTTTAAGTCTCTGTCAGAAACACAACCATGGACACAATTCTAAATCCATTATAATCTTGGTTGAGGACCTTGGCAATCAAGGATAAGTGTATCTTCCAAAGTTGTTTAACATAATTCAATTATAAACCGTGAATTGAAGACTTTTTCTGTTTCGTCAATTAGATTTCATAAATTTAGTGGACTTTGTTTTGAAATCTGGTACCTAACATAGAGGAAATCAGATGTCTCTTTAAATAAACATATGGTTGAAATACTTTTTTAGCAAACACCACCTTGAAGTCCTAATAATTATTCTGACATGTCCAAAAAAAATTCACAATAAACAGTAATGTTCATGCCTAATTAAACCATAACAGATCTAAGCACATTTCAGTATATTACTTATTAAACTTAGCTGATTTAAAATGCCTTAAGTAGTTTGTACTCTCACATTACATAGGCCTGTCAAATGCAATTAAAACAGTTTATCCCATAAGAGCAATAATGAACTGGCACTGTGACCCTGTGCAGAAGCTCTCTCTGCCTGTGCTTACAGCTGGGTGTTCCTGTAAATGTAGACTGGAAGTCTATTCTAAAATCGCACTGTACACTGACAATAACCTCATAGTTAACCAGTTTCTATGGAAGGACCCAAAATCACTGAAAGACCCAAGTGAAGCTGATCAACATACAGGAGCTCCAAGCTCTAGTACCCTCTAGTTAGTGAGTTAGTTTGTACTAGAAGTGAGGATTTTTTGACAGGGAAGGACAATTTGGCCAGGCCTAGATGGTGGCTGGGTCTGTTTGTTTTCATTTTGGGCTTGGAGAGGCACAGGGAAAGTTGGGTGACTAAAAGGTGGCATCACTATCACCTCCCCCTCCCTTCTAGAAGGCCCTGGAAGGAGAGGAGGAGAGAAGAGGTGGAGCTGCTTGAGGTATTTGGGGAGCCTTGACCAATCCCCAACTTGGATTGCATATGATGGGCACAGTGGCTGCAATTAATGGGTGCAGTGGTTGCAATTGATGGACACAGTAGCTACAATTTATGAGCACAGTGGCTGCAATTGATGGACACAGTGAGATTGCAATTGATAGGCGCATTGATGGGCACAGTTTGGCTGCAATTGATGCTTTTTTTTAGTATTGTTTGCGCCCCCCCCCCCAAAAAAAAGAAAGAAAAAGAAAAAAAAGAGTAACAGCTGCCACTGCAATCTAATATAATATAGACCATGATCATGCAATGCTATATGATGGCTACAATATAATAAAAATCAGGTATATTTAAAGGAATTAAATTGGACATTTTCCAGAATAGACACGGTACTCCAGTCCAGTGTTAAAATGAAAAGAAGGGGGAGCAAACTGAGCAGGCCTTAGCCGACTGAGAGTAATTAGGACCTTATGGAGATGGTGTGTCTATTGATAGGTGAGCATATATAACACAAGGGTTTTATGAAAAAATACAAAATGTATTAAATAAATATAAATGACATAATGATAAAATCATGTTTGCCCTTATAGAATGCTAGTTACAGAATTGTTAGACGGAAATGATGCTGGCCACCACAGTTAAGCGTCATCAGAGCGCGCATCTATCTATTTCTTCATTAGAGATGTCGCAAACATAAAAATTTTCCGTTTGCGAACGGCGAACGCGTATTTCCACAAATGTTGGCGAATGAGCGAACCGCCAGAGACTTCAATAGGCAGGCAAATTTTAAAACCCACAGGGACTCTTTCTGGCCACAATAGTGATGGAAAAGTTGTTTCTTTCAAATGTTTTTTATTGTTTATCAGACATAAGATATACATAACCATTCAGTGTTGATATATCGCATATAAACAGTAAGGCAAAACATTACACAGGCAACAGCCCAGGTATAACGGTAAATAGAAAAACAGGACTGATGAGAATACAGAGAACATACCTGTGTAAGAGGGATAGTAAAAGGAACCTAGCATCCTACCGCTATATGTGGATGCATCAGTTCCATTATTGGTAAAACAGGCGGGGAGTTCTCAACTTCTTACAAATGGTACAGAAAAACGTGCTCGAAGTCTGATGAACATCTTATTAATAAGGATATAGATAAAGGAGGTGATAATAATAATGGAAAGACATTATAGGGAAAGTTAAATAATAAGTAAACTCAAATAACGTTGACACACAGAAAAACAAAAAATAAGAAAATAAATAAAATAAAAAAAATTAAAAATGAACAAAGTGTGTGCACCGGTTTCTAAGGGAAATGCTTATATTAAATCCAATAAATCACATTAAAACAACAGCTCGAGACCCCTATTCCACCAAAACGAATTTAGACGACCAAGGCAGCCACTCACTCAGGAAGGAAGATACCCTATTAGATTGGTAGGCAAAATGTTTTTCATAGGAATAATGTACATTAACTCTTTGTATTACTTCTGAGATGGTCGGAATCTGAGTGGATTTCCATTTAGAGGTAATTGATAACCTGGCAGCTATAAATATATGGGTTGCAATGATTCTAAAATGTTTGGGGATGCTATTGATAGTCAGAGATAGGAGGGCCAATTGGGGGGCAGGTGTTACACAGTAGCCCATCACAGAGGACAATAGGCCAAAAACTTCACCCCAAAAACTGCGGAGACTTTTACAGTCCCACAGTATGTGGAATATATTTCCTCTGGCTCCACATTCCCTCCAGCAATAGTTGGAGTCTGAGTGGAAAATCAGAGCAATCCTCACCGGAGTGAGGTAGGATCTATGGAGGATCTTTAGCATAAGATCCCAATGGTTGGTGCAGTGTGAGTGTCTGTAGCATGATCGTATTGCAATTCTCCAGTCCTCCAGAGGGAAGGTAATCCCCAAATCCCTCTCCCAATTCATCATGCTAGACGACTTGGTAGAGGCACCGGGGTTCAGGAGAAGGGCATAAAACCAAGATAAACCTTTAGGTTTATGGTAATTGGATTGGAGGTAGCTCCATACACCGCTATGTAAATTATATGAGCAATCTATATGATTGGAGCGGAAGTGCAATAATTGGGATTTAGCGTATAAATTAGAGGAGGGGTTTTTAAGGACTAGGTCTCCCCAGGAATTAATGCCCTCATCAAGCCACTTCTGAACATTGAGGTTGGGGATTAAGTGTTCATATACTCTAAGATTAGTGATTTCTTGGCGTATTTTAGAGTCAGAATTTGTTGCCTTGTGCAGTTCTTCCCAGGCCGAGAGAGTCGCAACAATGGGAGGTAGGGAGGGAGAGACAGAGGGGACTTGTGTCAACTTAGCCAGCAGCAATGAGGGAAGGTCCCTGTTTTGTAGAAGAGATTTCTCTATTTGCACCCAGAGTTTAGTAGAGTCCGGGTCAAACCAGGCCTTAAGTTGGTCCAAAATAGCAGCCCTATAATAAAGGCGCATATTTGGGAAGCCCGTCCCTCCATTAAACCTATGTTTTTGAAGAGAAGAGTAGGTGAGTCTGGGCATTTTACCCTTCCAGACAAATTGTCGAAACAATTTATCTAATGATTTAAAAAAGGTTTCTGGTAAACACAAGGGAATTGTCCTAAAGTAGTAAATTAATTTAGGAAGGAGAATCATTTTTAGAGCTGCAATTCTCCCCAGCCAGGAAAGTTCGAAGGATGAGATATGTTGCAGATCAGCTTTAACCGTGTCCATAAGGGCTGGGAAATTAGCAGCATACATAGAAGCTAATGGGAATGTCAGGTTAATGCCTAGATATGGGATGGATTTAGTCATCCACTGGAATGGATATTTGTCCTTGAGGTTAGAGGCCATACGCTTAGTAAGATTTACAGGTAATAAACACGATTTCGTAACATTCAATTTATAATAGGATATTTCGCTATATTTTTGCAGAATTATATTAAGTTTAGCCAGGGAAGAAGCCGGATTAGAGAGAATCAGCACCACATCATCCGCGAAGAGCCCAATCTTATGATCTCGATTCGTAATTTTGATTCCCGAAATGTCATCATCTGCTCTAATAGCCTCAGCCAGAGGTTCCATCATCAGAGTGAATATTATGGGCGATAGTGGGCACCCCTGGCGAGTGCCATTAGAGATACTGAAGCTATCAGAGAGAGCATTGTTTGTGAAAACTCTAGCTGACGGCGATGAGTACAATGCTAGGACTGCAGAGAGGATCATCCCCTGAAGGCCAAACTTCTGTAAGGTCGCTTTAAGGTAACCCCAATGGACCCTATCAAAAGCCTTCTCTGCGTCTAAGGCCAATATCACTGCGGGAACTCGTCTAGTTTCCATCACATGGAGAAGATTAAGCAATCGTCGCGTGCCGTCTGGGGCCTGCCTACCCTGGACAAAGCCAACTTGGTCGGCCTTGACCAGAGAGGGGGTTATTTTTGCGAGACGGTTCGCTAAAATTTTGGCATAGATTTTTAAGTCTGTATTTAACAGAGATATAGGTCTAAAGTTTTGTGGTGTATCCGGCTTCTTACCTGGCTTTGGCAGAGTGACAATTGTAGCTTGTAGCATTTCCTCAGGGAATGAAGCTGAGGAGGCGGCGCTGTTGAACAATACACCCAGGTAAGGGACCAGTGTCTGCGAAAAAGTCTTATAGTACTCAGATGAAAAGCCATCTGATCCGGGGGATTTATTTGACGGCAGGGCTTGGATAGTGTCTGCAATTTCTTTTTCTAGGATTGGTGCGTTCAGGGAATTCAGGTCCTCCCCCGACAATGACGGGAGGGACACCGAGTCCAGGAAGGCAGATATGGAGTGGGCCGAGGGTTGATGTGTAGTGGTATCTGAATTAAGGTTATATAGATCTCTATAGTACCTCATAAAGGTATTCGCTATCTTGACTGGGTGGTGTTCTAAAACCCCCGTGTGTGGGTCCTTGATTGAAGAGAGGTTAGATTTACGTTGCCTTTTGGACAGATAATTGGCCAACATTTTGCCTGCTTTATTGCCTTGGGCATAAAATTTAGCTTTCGTGCGTCGTAGTAAATTTTGGTGGTCAGATAGAAGTAGTATACGCACTTTGTTTCTGCAAGCCAATAATTTGGTTTCTATGTTATGGGAGGGTGTTAGTTTATGCAGACTTTCTAATTTCTTTAGGTCACTGAGCAAAGTGTTCAACAGCTCCCCTCTGCGCCGTTTAATTCGGGCAGCAGCTTGAATAAGTAGCCCTCTGCTAAACGCTTTGTGTGCGCACCATAACGTGGTTATGCTAGTATCGACTGTGTCATTCAATTCAAAGAATTCAATAATTTGCTTATTAATATTTAAGGAGCATACAGGGTCGGCCAAAACACCAGAGTTATTCCTCCACAGATACGTCGGGGAAACAGAGCCCTGTCCCTTCAGTTCTATGGAGATCGGGGCATGGTCCGACCATGTAATGGAATGGATAGAGGTTGATACAGTCCTTTGGAGCAAGTTAAAGTCAGAAAGAAAAAAATCAATCCTTGAATAAGACCTATGGGGGTAAGAATAATGAGTATAGTCTTTTTCGGAAGAGTGAATGCATCTCCAGGGATCAAACAAGCCCTTTTCAGACAAGAGAGACTGAAGCTCCTGTCTGCTAGGAGAGTTCCTTCCCGAACAGTCCATATGTTTATCCACCACGCAATTGAAGTCTCCGCAGAGAAGGAGAGATCCTTTCTTGACCTTGTCCACTTTTTTGAGCAAAGATCTGAGGAAGGTATGTTGTCTCTTGTTAGGGGCGTAAAGGTTCACTAAGGTGTATGTGGACCCATTCATATCACAAACTAAAATGACATATCGACCGTTGGGGTCGCAGATTGCCTCATGTAGACTGAAGGCTACAGAGTGCTTAATAGCAATCAAAACTCCCCTTTTTTTAACTGGGGCCGGAGCGTTAAAGATGTGGGGAAACGCTTTGTGGGAGCACTTGGGTTGCTTAGTAGCCATAAAGTGGGTTTCTTGGGCGCATAACACCTCCCCTTTGAGTTTGTCAATTTCTTTCCACATCATGGCTCTCTTATATGGGCTGTTCAGTCCATGGACATTCATTGATACAATAGACACAGACATTATCCTGGAGGAAGGGGAACTGCTATTAAAAGGGCTGATTGTGAAAAATTTAGATGAAGTTCCTTCATGTTACCTTTAGGTGGCAGTGGTGGAGCAGAGGAATAGAACTGGTACAAAATCTTGGTAGAAGAGGTGCTTGATGGAAAACATCCATACGCAGGTAGAAATGAATATTCTTTTCGATCATCCGGTACAACGGTGCATCCATAAGTAAAATAAAAAAGAACAAAAAGCAAAAAACAAAGGGTAAAAAATGGAAAAATATAGAGCAAAATTGTGAAAATGAAAAAGTGAAGGTAATCATAAGTTGCGAGCAAATCTCGCATCACTACCATAGGGGGGGTAACGAGATCCAAGAGAACCAAATTGGCACAATCATTTTTATATGTTGATCATTTTGGACGTTTTACAGCCGTTTCACAGCTTGGAAGTCCAGGTTTAACAAGAAGAATAGGAAGAAGGTAATCGGGTAAGGCCACCACGTACATCCAACAGATCCTTTTCAGGTTGTGCGCCATTCAGGGGACATCCTAGTAGGAGCTTGTTTAGGCGATGAGCTGGGCACATCCTCTGGTATTAGGCCCCATTTTTTAGCTAAAGCCAGACCATCCTCCATGTCTCTGATCACATGGGTACGGTTGTCCTTAACAATTAGTAGCTTGGTGGGGAAACCCCAGGAGTAGGGAATTTTATGATTCTGCAGCAGCTTGGTTATAGTAGATAGCCTCTTGCGGGCTAACATAGTATGCTGAGATAGATCCGCGTACACAGAGATATCTGAATATGGAGCGGGCAGAGGGTGATTTTTCCTTGAGAAACGCATGAGGTCATCCTTAACGTGGAAAAAATGAATACGTGCAATCACATCTCTCGGGACTTTTTCAGGCAGGAATTTGGGTTTGGGAAGTCGGTGAGCCCTGTCCACAATAATCTCCCCAGCCGGGGCCTCTGGCAGCAAGGCAGAGATGAAGTTCTGTACATATTGCCTCAGATCTGCCGGGTTCACTGATTCTTCCACCCCCCTTAACTTAACGTTATTTCTTCTCGATTTGTCCTCTAAATCAGAGATTTTCTCCCTCATAGCCTGAATTTCCTCTTGAGCATCATTGTATGCATCCACCAATTCATTGTGTGCCCCTGAAAAGTCGCCCATCTTGTCCTCCACATGGCTGACCCTGTCACCTATGGAGGTGACATCCGACTTAATTTGTGAGATGCAAAGCATCATGTCTCTGTGTAGGGACCCTCTCAATGTCACTAACATGTCTTTCATGACTGTGTCACTCAACGGCTGACCGGAGGTAGGGAACTCATTTATCTGTTCAATAAAGACTCTTGTGTTGTCCTGAGAGTCACAGATATCATCTTGCTCACCTGCATATTTGTGGTTAGTTGAGCGTTTCTGGGTGGCTTTCAGCGGGCTGGAGGTTGGTGACGTTCCCTGCGAGGAGCCCCCGCTGCTGGTCCGGGATCTTACTGCCTCCCCACTGAGAGCCGGGCCACGATGCTCTCCGCCGCGCGGCGAATCACGCAAGTCCGATGCTCCGTCGCCATCTTGCGGCCTAGGTGTGCTCGTCGGCGGAAAGAAGTCGGTAAGTTTCCGTGGGTTCCGATCATTTTTTCTTTTCCCCATCGTCGCCGGAG
This sequence comes from Rana kukunoris, assembly GCA_029574335.1. Taxonomy (NCBI): domain Eukaryota; kingdom Metazoa; phylum Chordata; class Amphibia; order Anura; family Ranidae; genus Rana; species Rana kukunoris. The sequence continues at coordinate 436,968,964 of CM056053.1, read as the reverse complement.
TGTCACTGGGATTTGCAGGTACCTGCTGTGAAACTGCTCAGTTGGTAGAATCGCTATATATAGCTATTTGTGGGTTCTCGGCTCGGAGCTCTCCCTTCACACGACCATCCGCCTCAGCTGCCGGCCACGCCCCCCCGGAAAAGTTGTTTCAAGGGGACTAACACCTGGACTGTGCCGGAGGGGGATCCATGGCAAAACTTGCAGAATATAATACCACACAAATATAATTTATTGTTATGGTAACCTAATATAAGATGGTGCTCACATTGTAACACAATGCCCCAATATGAAATATTACCACTGGTTGAGAGTCCCTCCCTGCTCCCCAATTGTAATAATCTTTGGTGGTCCAGGAAGATGTTCAAGAATATAATTTTTCACCATAGTGGCAGTGCATCCAGTGCAACACGGCAGTCATGTAAGTGTATAGGGGCTGTCTACAGTGCTGCTCCCCTTATGCTGGCAATGCAGAGAAATATCACTGGCTCTTCTGAACCTATGGCATAGAAATGAAAGCACATTACTTTCCAGGAACACCAGGAAAACAAGTCACTTGGAAACTTGCTGTATTGGTGGCAGAACAAGAGCAGCACTGCATGTGAATGTAATCATACAGTCCCTACTGCCACTCGCAGGGCCCAGCTGGGAGGTGCTGGTGCAGAATGCTGGCATGTTCCAGGAAACAACAATATATACAGTATATATATATATATATATATATATATATATATATATATATATATATATATATATATTAGTGTGTCTTTTATACTTCATAATTCCAGAGCTGCTACATTACTAATTGAAAATAGAGACGTGTTAACTGCATTACCCATCGCTGAGACATATATAAACAAAACAGCAGAGAAAAACATACTGTGATCACATTATATAATTGCAGTATAACTTCTCAGGACAAGATGCAGCTATTATTATGTCTGAGGCTACATTTGTTTTGTTTGAGTGTCTCACATGAAAGTATAATTACATATTGTTCTTGAAAGAGACCTCATACCAAGACCAATTATTTTCTGCAGGCAATTAGCCCTAAATTAATAAATAAAGGGCAGCGCAAACCAATTACAGCATTTTGTTTATCCCGTAATCTTTGGGGGTTGATTTTATTTAAAATTTCCTTTTTTTTTCTCAGACAAATGGTACAAAATACAATTTTAAACAAAAAGCCAAGATAGCTAATTTTCTCACTCAGGGAGGGGGGGGGGGGGGGGCAGAACGAAAAGCAAACATACTATATAATGTATATAGTTAGTATTTTTTTTTTAATCTTGTTAGTTTTATTAATTAAGAACGTAAGAACAAAGTGCTGTACCCCATTCAAAATTAATCATTTAGCCCTTCAGAAATTATAAAGTGAGAAGCAGTCATCGAAACACAGTTGACATGCATACATATGTACAATATCACTTAGCATTTTTTTTTTTTTTTTATGTTAAGGCTGTCTTGTCCTGCCACTCTGCATAGCCATATGGATGCCATCACTTTTTCGATAAACAGTAGAACTTGGTAATCAACCCATCCCTGTCCTTGATAAGGCATTATTAACTATAGGCAAAATGATGTGATCATCCCTGCGCTTTCTCTTACTCTAATGTCTAATGTACACACGTCGACGAGAAAAAATAGAGAAGGTTCTAAATTTTTAATAGCCTTTTTTCTCATCGAGAAAAATGCTCTGGAGCCTACACACACACAACTGTTTTCAACTACCAATTTAAAAAATGGCATTTTTCTTGTCATGAAAAACGATCGTGTGTACGTGGCATAAGGGATTTTTTGCACTTGCTTCGACTTCAACACACATTAAAGTGCCTACTGCTTCAACATGCTTTTCTTATGTGTTTTTGATGCTTCTGTTATGCTTTGGTGATGCTTCAGTGCTGCTTTTTTGAAGATTTAATGCATCTTGGCAGATGCCCTGTGTGTGTGTTGATTTTTGATTTGTTTTAAAGGGGCCCAGTAGAACCTCAGCTTAGTAGTACCCCACTCAGCAGATTCCCAGCTCATTGGTACCTTTATTAAGCAGATTTCCTGCTTATTAGTATGCTCAAGAGAGCTAGATTTCCACAGTTCCACTTTTCTCTTCTACCACCGGATGGCCGGGTACTTGGTGGTACAAGATACGAGAAGGGCAACCCAAGGTCAGGTTTTTAAATTTTAAATTTTGTTTACTAATAATGGCGGTGATCAGTGATTTTTATCGACATTATGGCAGACAAATCGAATACTGTCGACCCTTTTTTGGGACCATTGACTTTTATACAGTGATCAGTGCTATAAAAATGCACTGAAATACTGTATAAATGTCACTGGCAGAGAAGGAGTTAACACTAGGGGGTGATTAAGAGGTTAAATGTGTTCCCTTGTGTGTGTGTTTCTAACTGTATGGGGGGTGGGACTGACTAGAGGAGAAGCCAGATCATTGTTCCTACTTAGTAGGAACAGACAATCTGTCTCTCCTCCCCTGTCAGAACCGGGATTTGTGTTTTTACACACACAAATCCCAGTTCTGGCTCTCGTGCCTGTGGTGCCATTCTGACAACGTATATCGGCGTGAGCCAGTCAGCAAGCGGTTAAAATGTATGTTAGAAGAAACTACAAAACTAGCATTCACACGTGCCAACAACTCATTTCAGCCAAAGTTTATTAATGCAATTTTAAAAAGAGGTAGAAATGTATTCCTATGGTGCCACTGTCAACGCATTTAGGATTCAGGATTCAGCTTTTTAACATTTTGCTTTGCTGGTGGATATACGCGGTGCTGTGTTTTTGGCACACATAAGCTTTGTTAGCTTTTAAATGCTTTGTTCCCATTGTTTTACGGCCTTCCGTGTCCTTTTTTTCTCCTCACTAAACCAGCTGGGTTATTTGAGGATAATATTAAACAACATGTCACATTAATGGCATTATTTGAAAGCTGAGAAGCCACATGCACTACTAATTGTTTCCAGCTAAAAATCACTTTACTTTGTTAACTGGTAATAAAATTGGTCAGGCTAACTGTAAAACTTTATTTTTTTTTACCACTTCTGGACTGCCCCACGCAGCTATACTGCCGCAGGGTGGCCCTCCTGCATGAAATCACATACCTGTACATGATTTTGTGCACGGGGTCTGGGGGACACGCACCTGCTCTGATTGGACAAAGCGGAAGCCAATCAGTGTCTCCTGCAGGCGCAATGTCTGTATGTCTTTAGAGTGTGGGAGGAAACCCAAACAGGCACAGGGGATAACATGCAAACTCTAGGCAGATGGTGCTGTGGTCAGGAATCGAACCGGCCACCTTTTTGCTGCTTGGTGAAAGTGCTAACCACTACACCACTGCACTGTTGCTAGACAAACTTGCAGAAGGAAATGCAGGTTAAAAAAATCAGCCAGGACATCAGGCCAGGAGCAGATGTGATGCATGCTGGACCAGTCAAGGTTAAATGGGCAGGCTCAGCAGGCTTTAGACAGGAACATACTGCAATGACTGGAGCAGCTATTAATCACAGCTAAAAAGGGCACTCAGTAGTATGAAGCCACATCGGAAGGAGGAGCCAGGTCACAGAGGAAGCCAAGGTCAGTATCAGGCAGGCAATGAGGTACAGGTGGGTAGGTGGAAGCGTGGTCAAGAATGGAGCCAAAATCAGAAACAGGTGGGCAGAGGTACAAACAGAATCTAGGATCAGATCAGTAACAAGCTGTCTCATCAACAGAAGTCAGATACAGGTTACACTCAGAACTCTGGGAAAGCTGAAGCCCATTCAGCACTGACAGTAAGCAAGATCATTCCTTAAAGTCTGATTCACAACCATGCAAGTTGGAGTTTTTCAATACATAATTTTCATCCATTGAAGTCTATGGAACCAAAAAACAGAAAAAGTCCCTGGCCCTTTCCATAAAATGCACAGATGTCAAGTACATCCATAGGAAACCATGTTAAATGGACTGTAGTGTGTTTCTGCAAAACTGAAAACGCACTAATAATTGCATAGGTGTGAACCAGGCCTAAATAGCCCGTCTGGCGCTAGAAACTGTGGGCATGTTCCCATGTGCATGTACACTTTCCTATGAGTAATGCGTCCATGAGAATTTCTATTAGTAATGCACCTATGCTCCTTCCTATTCGTGATGCTATGCGCATGCGCATATCTATGAGCAAGTCACCGTTCTGGAATTTTTCTTTACACCACCTAACAACAGTATTTTTTTCCATCAACTTATCCCTCCACAGTTATTAACTTTTGTACTTGACCATCCCTCTTAGATAGTGAGCTCTAACAAGCAGAGCCCTCTGATTTCTCTTGTATTGAATTGTATTGTAACTGTGCTGTCTGTCCTCATGTTGTAAAGCACTGTGTAAACTGTTAGAGCTATATAAATCCTGTATAATGATAATCATCATCATAATATATAATATATAATAACTCCTTGATTAGTTCCCGCCTTGACTACTGCAACTCTCTCCTTAATGGCATACCCTTACGCCGGCTATCCCCTTCAGTCTATTATGAATGCTGCTGCTAGACTAATACACCTCACTAACCAATCCATGACTGCTTCTCCTCTCTGCCAATCCCTTTACTTTTCTCCTACCCCACCGTATAAAATTTGAAATGCTAACCACAACTTACAGGGCCATGCACACCATTGCCCCAGCTACATCACCAACCTCATCTACAGATATCGCCCAAATCGTCCCCTCCGCTTCTCCCAGGACCTCCTACTTTCTAGCTCCCTTGTTACCTCCTCCGATGCTCCCTTTTATGACTTCTCCAGAGCCTCTCCCATTCTATAAAACTCCCTGCCTGGTATGTACGATCAGCCCATACCCTGTCCATCTTTAGGAGATCCCTGAAAACTAGACACGTGCCTTAGTTTTAATCCGAATGCATTTTAGTTCGAATTGCGGGTATTTTTGTTATCGTTTTAACAAACTAAAACGATTGTGCAGAATCCGAAATCCGAAAGATCCGACATTAAAATGCTTTGTTTTCATTTTCATTGCTACAACAGTTCGATATCGATAGGAGATTCGACATGACGCTGACAATCACAATCTGTGTCTATCGATCCTGTGGTCGAATGTGCCTAACCTTAACTCTATTAGTCCAAGATTATTCTACATAGAGAGGAAAGATTTGACATAGAGATGAAAGATTCAACATTATAGAGACAGTGTTGAAGGTAGACCATTCGACAATATTTGACGAAACAGAGAAAAACATACAAACGTCAAATCTATCATTGAAGGCTTATGGTGTCTGTCAAAAGTTCTAAGAAGATTTGACAAGCAAGCAGCTAAACTGTACGACGCCGCAATCGTACATTTCTGGTTAAATGCTCGGCCCATAGGCTATGGAAGAATTCAAATGCTGGTTGACTAGTAATAATAATTTATAAATATAATTATTATTAGTGTCATAGAACATTAGAATTCTTCTATTGCTTGTAGGCGATACATTCGACCGGAAATGTATGATTACGGCGTCGTACAGTTTAGCTGCTCCGTTGAATCTTCTTACAATATTCGACAGACACCACAAGCCTTCAATTGACAGATTCAACCTTAATTTATTTGGATTTGTAGACAAAGGCATTTTAAAAACAAAACAAATAAAAGCTAATTTCGGGAGTAACTAAATTTATTTATTTTTCAGATGAAAACAAAATTCGAAACTCCGAAACAAAATATTTCAGTATGCAAATGTCTATGAAAACGTATTCAGGCAAGCCTATCCCACACCCAACAACTGTCCCAGAGCCGCCACCATCAAATCATTCCCTGCATCTATTACCTTTTGTACCACCACCCCCTCCCCTCTCCCTTTAGAATAAGTGAGTGAAAAACGTATATAGCGCTGCACATGCGAACTGAATCGCCTCTGGGCGCTCATTGAGAATGTAAGCTCTATGAGCAGGGCCCTCCTGTCCCTTCTTTATTGCACTGTACTGTAATTGTGCTGTCCCCCTCTACATTGTAAAGCACTGTGTAAACTGTTGGCACTATCTAAATCTTGTATACAAATAATAATAATAATAATAATAATAATAATTATATATGATTTACCATTGTGATAAATCTCTGTGTATTATTACTGGGATAGACCATCAAAAGCTAGTCCTGAAAAACTGAACTGTTAGTGCAACCCCATAGGTGGCTCAAAAGATACAGTATTTGGCTTTGTTAGCTGTATTGGTATACAGACCATTTCCAATGACTGTGGAGGAAATAACATGACAATCTCTAACTGATCATGAAGAAACACTGATGCATGAGAAAATCTTTTCCTCCGACAACAAACAATTGCAGCTCTTGTTCCCTCTCTATAGGTAACCCTACACAATCCAAGTATCTAAAATAATGCTTCAAGAATTGTCATTGCTTGTACATTTCCTGCGGTGTTTTTCATGCTCATTTTTATTTTTAGCCCAACGATTTTGAGAATCACAATGATCAAACACAATCTCAAAGATCAAATCTCACTTGCAATTTAACTTGATTTAAATGGGACAGCTTCTTTTCAAAGAAAATTTGTAAACATTTGTTTAATGTACATTTCCATGTAAGCTGTCAGTACATGCATAACTTCCACCGCTTATAGCATCTTGTAGATATATGCATCTCAGTAGCTTCGAGGAATTATGCCAACCTTGATAATTTATTACCCATTTCTTATATTAGTCTGTTACCAGAAAATTACACCACCTCAGGCGAGAAGCAGAAAATGTTGATCTGTCACATAAAAGAAATGACAAAAATTATTATTCACTGACATTTGATTTTATATATTACATTTGGCTTAAATATAGTAATGATGCTTTATTACATTTACTGTGTGCTATTCCACTTTACACAGATGTCTAAGATATTTTAGACAGGTGTAGGAGGATAGGAAACCATATTTGCTTTATACTTGGCATGATAAGGTACGCTGGATGCAGAAGGGCATTAAAGCAGAACTGTTCGATGGGTGCAAGTACGCAGTACATGATTGCAAATTATAGCACACTTAACTCCCAGTGTGCCATTCTCCAGTAATAGCAGGTGCAAGCTCACGGCCCCCCGCTCTGCCACCCACAGCCACCATCTTTCTTGTTACTTCTTTGGTGTCACCCCTTGCTCCTTTTTGCTATTGGGTGGCTATAGATGATGTAACTCCTGCACATGCACACATGAATTGCATCATTCCTAGACCCCAGCTCTGGTTTCCAAGAATGAGCGTAGGTGTACACTGCATTACCATGTGCCCTGCATTGTACATATAAAATAAAAAATTAGGAGCGTTGTGAATACTTTTTTGGGCAAACAAAAAGACTTTGCATGTCTCATCTGCTAAAACTTAAACCCCTGCCAGATTTTTATTGCGGGAGTTAGGTTTATCTTCACGCTCCTGCGTAGTCTCTCAGTGCTAGCAGGGCTGTAGCAATGAACATGGGTGTGCCCAATGCCATAGTGCATTTTTTTTTTTTTAGTTCTTTGGGATCTGGTCATCTGATATTTTTTAGCCATGAACATTTTTTTTAAATCACCTTGGATGCTTTTATTTATTAAGGCCTCCATAAGTTTAGTAACCCCAACAATAGAACTTAGGTATTTCTTCTTTTGCTGCATTATCAGAAGAGTGATATCCTTGTGTATAAGCCAAGGTGGTGTGCAGAGTTAAAGCGGAGTTCCACACAAAATTGACACTACCGCTTAATCTACTCCTCGCCCCTTACATGCCACATTTGACATGTAATTTTTTTTTTTGGGGGGGGGGGAGTGGGGGCTTCAGGAGGAGTGGGACATCCTGTTCCACTTTCTCCTTCCGCCGAGGGGCCACTAAGGCAATACGTCATATCGCCTTTTGGCGGCCCCTCCTTGTAGGCGATCGCCTGGGACACGTGACAGGTCCCAGGCGATCGCCTGTCCAATCAGAAAGCGTAGCGCCGTTCGCACATGTGCAGTGAGGGCCCGGTCGTGAAGCCAAAAGCTATCACGGCTGGGTGCCCACAGTAGCAATGAGGACGCTGGCCGGAGAGGGTGGGAGAGGAGCGGATCTCCGGCCGGCGCGTTGCTGGAACGTGGAGCAGGTGAGTGCATGTTTATTAAAAGCCAGCAGCAACACTTTTTGTAGCTACTGACTTTTAATAAACATGAAAAATGCCTGGAACACCCCTTTAAGCACTCTAGGACAGATCAATTTCTCTTACAAATAAAAATGTTGGCTGAGTGATTCAACTCACTGAAATCTTTTAAAGCTTGAATATCAATTTGGCTGAAATAACCCTTTAAAACATATGTAAATCCAAGCACTAAAATCTCATTCTCGCTTTAACGTTCAAAAGTGGGCCTGAGCCCATTCAACATAAATTCCATCATTCCCCCTCAGAAAGCCTAGGTCAGGGCTTCAGGGGGGTACCACAGGGCTTGGGCAGCAGGGAAATCAGTGTGGTGGGAAGGGAGGACAATTACAAAATGATGCACTCTGTTTACAGTATGTCTCTCCCTCCAGCAGTTGAAAGCTGTTTTTCAACCCTCTCCCTCCCACCAGCTTTCAGATTTCTGTAATTGTCATCACGTCCTACCGCACCAAACCCCAGCTTTGTGCTGCCTACATCTGATTCCCCCCACCCACCTCACCCCCCAACAATGCTGCCATCTTCCCTCTCCCACCATTCCGTACACAGAAGGTTTTTCTAACCTTAAAGCAAAGAATGCCTTAAAGTAAAAACTCTTCTGCCTTCTGAACCATTTTAAATATATTACCATTACCTAAGAACCAATAAACACATAAAGATGGGTATACATATACAACACGATTTAAGTTTCTATCTATATTTCACACATTTTCAACAGCTTATATGAACTTCAGATACTCACGGTAAGTTTGTGAATGAATGAATGAAATGAATGAAAACTTATATAGCGCGGCACATGCGAACTGAATCGCCTCTGGGCGGGGGGAAATTAGGTTGAGAGAGATATTTTGCTATGCACAGCTCATATCATTGAAGGACATCTAGCCAGCCTTCCTTCAGACTTCCATGACCAATAATGTTGAAGAGCTAAACAGATAACATAGATTTAATGTAAAATATCTATTGCTATAAAAAGTTTACTGTCACATTAATATTAATTATGTTATTGTTAGTGTTATTATAGTGACATTGAAAGCCAAGGCAAACTCATACCAATCAGTAGATTGTGGCACTAATACCTTTGGTTACAGAAAAAGTTGGCATTTTGTGTAGAGAACCCAAGGGGGAAAAGGTGAGTATGCTTTACTCTATGGTACTCCCAGGGGAGCACATTTATAGGGCTAGATTCTAAGTCTGGAGTATGAGTATGAGTATGGAGTTGTGATGGTAAAGAAAAAATCCTTTTATCTATATAATTGAAAAACTCCACTAGTTATAGCATCTGCTTGAAGTTACTGTGCAAGCTTTTTGGACATCCCACCCAAAACTATGGGAAATAATGTGCCCCAACACACAGAAACACACAGCTTGCAAATGTTTTCTTTTTCTGGCAAGGTTTTCCACAAGATTTTGTTCTATGGCTGTGGGAATGTATCCCCTTCAGCCAAAAGAGCCTTTGTGAGGTCAGGCACTGATGTTGGACAAGAAGATCTGGTTTGAAATTTGTTTCAATCCAACTAAAATGTGTTCAATAGGTATTAGGTATGTACAGACCAGTCAACTTCCTCCACACCAAACTGTTTAAACTGTGTTTATATTGAGCTGGCTTTGTGCACAGAGCACATTCACATGGTTACATGATTTCAATTTACAAATACCATACTAGTGACCCCACAATAGGGATAAAACATTTTTGTGGTAGGGAGTTTAACAAGACACGTGTCCACTCATTAAAATTAGAAGAAAAGAGGTTTAACCTTAAACTATGTCAAGGTTTTTTTTTACTGTAAGAGCGGCAAGGATATGCAATTCCCTTCCACAGGCGGTGGTCTCAGCGGGGAGCATCGATGGTTTCAAGAAACTATTAGATAAGCACCTGAACGACCACAACATACAGGGATATACAATGTAATACTGACATATAATCACACACATAGGTTGAACTTGATGGACTTATGTATTTTTTCAACCTCACTTACTATGTAACTATATGTAACTTTGTTACCTCAAGGTTGGTGGAGCACAGTTGATTACAGTTGATTACAATGTTTTTGTATACTGCAGTGTTAACAGCGCCCTTCACTGGAAACACTTAGGGCCAGATTTAGGATGGCGAGCGGTTCTTTGCGGCGGCATAACTTTTCCTATTTATGTTACGCCGCTCGCTGCAACTTTACCCGCAAGTGCTGTATTCACAAAGCGCTTGCGTGTAAAGTTGTGGCGGCGTAGCGTAAATTGGGCGGCCTAATTCAAATTGGGCGTGTAGGGGGTGTATGCTATTTAAATTAGGCGTGTCCCCGCGCTGAACGTACTGCGCATGCGTCGACCATTGAAAAATCCCAGTGCGCATGCTCTGAATTATGACGGTGTTTTCGTCGTGAACGTAATCGACGTAAAGCCCCATTCACGGACGAGTTACGCAAACGACGTAAACATTTTCAAATTTCCCGCGGTCACAATGTCCATACTTAACATAGGATGCGCCATCTTTTTGGTGCTTTATCTTTATGCCAGGTAACCCCTTACAGGAACGGCGTAAAGTCACTGCGTCGGGCGGGCGTACGTTCAGGAATTGGCGTATATCGCTCATTTACATATTCTCGGCGTAAATCAGCGGGAACTCCCCTGGTGGCCATTTTAAAAATGCCTTTAAGATCTGACGGCATAATACAATTTTGCCTGTCAGATCTTTCCTGCAAACCGGCGTATCTTGTTTTCTGAATACAGAAAACAGATACGCCGGCGCAAAGTCAAAGTTATGCCGGCGTATCACTGATACGCTGGCATAACTCTACCTGAATCTGGCCCTAAAACTCAATCAGTTTATCCATACACTGTAGGTTACAATGTTAAAAACCACTATAACTAAAATGAATAAGCTACTTTATAAATGTGTCTGAACACATTATCAACTGGCTGCTGCTTGTTATTATCAATAAATCCTTGAAATTATTAGCCTGTTGTATTAGTTAACAAAGGTTACATAGTTACATAAGATGAAATGTATGTAATCATTACACGATAGCTGCTTTATTCAGAAAAATAAGTGAGTGACAGTTAATTACCCATTTAAATGAATTAATGAAGAAGATTTTGTTTTTACTTATCACCCCACAATAAAATGGTCATGAATTTAAACATTTTAAAGTGGAAGAAAGGCCTAACCATGTCTGTTCTTAAAATATCAGGCCAGAGCAGACCAAGAAATTGTTTTTTTTTTTTACAGGCTATGCAAGATGTGGGGGGGGGGGGGGGGCTTTTAACAATAGATATAGTTATGGTTTTGATCCTCTTTATGTTCTTTAGATAATTTAAAATAATAATCTTTAAATGTTGATAAAATATGTTTAATAAAGCCAGTTTATGAAAACTGATTGTAGAGTATTTGAGTGCAAATGTATGACTTTGGCACAAATATTAAATGATAAATTGTGCTAGAGCAAGGACCTGTCACCACATTTAAAAAAAGTCAAGCAAAAGCACAGAAAAATCAAGTATTTAAAATCGTTACTTGCAGTGTTTCTCTCCATAAATATATATTTTTTATTCACTTGGTATGTGCCGCTGAACTTGTTCGAAAATGTTACCACTCCAAGATAGTTAGAAGAGTGTCTAATTACTCTTTACTAACCACGTTTCTCCACCCCTCCCCTCACCCTTTACAGTAATGGTTGCCATAGATGGATCAAAATTCAGTCTGTTTACCAGGGACCAATGAAATTTCGATTCTGCAGCGGAACAAAAGTCAAGCTATCAACTTACTACTGTTGTTCAACTGCCCTGTCAGCTAAAAGCCACTCAATCAGCTGCTGCAGCGCTGATCTGTGTATTCTTACAGTGAGGGTGTCTCTCCCCTGTCAGAATACAATATCACAGCAGGTAGCATTCGCCTATCCACCAGTGTAGATGGGGGTATCCAATAATTTTTGGATACCCGCTGGCTGAATGAAAAAAACATAGCCAGCTTAAGAATACAATAATGTCACTTGAGTGAAAGCTCTGAACTTACTGGGATTGCTTACATCAAATCCAAGATATTGGTGACCAGCAGCAGTCTCAGCGCTTTCGGATTTCTACACAAGGGAAGATTTTAAATGTAAATGACATGCATAATATAAATTAAATGTTCATATAATTACGTGATAAGATTTTTTTTAAACAAATGGTTTGGCAACAGGGTCTCTTTAACCACCTCCCACCCGGCCACTACACATATACGGCCGGGTGAGTGCTTCCTCCTTCTGAGTGGACGCTCAGGAACATTCCTCAGAAGGAGGGGGATTACGCGCCCACGTGCCCACTCAGTGGCAAGATCCCAATGCAAACGTGTCACCCGGACACGGCGCATCTCTGATCGGCAGGAGGGCTCTGTGATTGGCCCTCCTGATCCCATGACAGATGTGTCCAATCACAGCCATCATGTGATGTAAATAGAGAGCCAGTTGCTAGGCTATCAGCTCTCCTCTCCTCACATGGAAGTTGTCAGTAAGGAGAGGAGAGCTAATCGCTGCAGCCGGTCGATGATCAGTGTGTATGAGCTGTTTTTTACAGCTTTTTACACACTTATTACCAACCCAGTGTCTCCACGCAGTGTAAACACACAAAGTCCCCACACACTGTAATCACACACATGCCACCAAAATAGTGTCCCCACACCCATGTCCCCACATACATGTCCCCACAAAGTAAAAACACCTGTCCCCCACATATGTCCCAGTAAAATCATATGTCCCAATGATTATCTGCATATATATGTCAGTGATCATCTGCGTACATCACATGAACCAATTACTATACACTTTACAGGATTTTTTTTTTTACCAAAGACATTTAGCAGAATACATTTTGGCTTAAAGTTGTTAAGCCAAATTCGATTTTATTGGATTTCTTTTAAAATAGAAAGTAGAATTTTTTTTTTTTTAATTTCGCTCTTTTTTTCACTTATATGGCAAAAAATAAAAAAAAGTTGTGAATAAATACCACCAAAAGAAAGCTCTATTAGTGTGAACAAAATGATAAAAATGTTATTTGGGTACAGTGTTGCATGAGCGCGCAATTGTCATTAAAAGTGCGAGAGTGCTGAAAGCTGAAAATTGGCCTGGGAAGAAAGGGGGCGAAAGTGCCCTGTATTAAAGTGGTTAACATGTTTTTTTTCTTATTATTATTTCACGAAGCTGTATAAATAAAGGGCATGTGTTATAAATGTAATGTTATATGATAATTCAGGTTCTTCTTTATGAGTAAAATAATATAACTTTAATTTAATATTTTCCTACATGCCGATTCAATGATCATTTTTGGTGCTTTCTCTAGAAACGGATCATATATACAGAATTTTGCATTAATTAAATGTTTAATGGAACAGCTGCAGTGTGAGATAAACCCTTTTCTTTATGAAGCTTGCATCTTCTTTGTCTTTTCCAGTGCTATGCCCGGCCAATGAAATACGTGTCGACTCGACAGGTATCATCCTAAGTCCTGGCTATCCTGACAGCTACCCCAATCTTCAGATGTGTGCGTGGAGCATTAGCGTGGAGAAGGGTTACAATGTAACCTTAATCTTTGAATTTTTCCATACTGAAAAGGAGTTTGACGTGCTGGAAGCTTTCGACGGTAATGGAACATTATGTGGTTGAGTCTAATTTGAAGCCTTTGTTCTGCTAATGACATTTCATACAATGCATTTGTCTTGGGTTTGAAAGTTTCTCCTGCACTAATCTGTAAAATTTCATTTGGAACAGGACCAAACAGCCACTATCCACTGCTGATTTCCTTAAGTGGGGATTATTCGTCTACTTTTAACATAACCAGCAGCGGACATGAAGTTTTCTTAAGGTGGTCAGCGGATCACGGCACCAACAAGAAAGGATTCAGAATACGATACATAGGTATGCTCCTTTTATGACCTCTAATGGGATAATTCAACAATGCTCTGACAATTTTAAAAATCCATGGCAATCAATTTAGTTCTTTTTACTGGCTACAGTAAATTAGGTTTTAATTGGCTGCTTTTCGATATCCCACATTGCACATTATCATTCATATTTCTTGCTCTTTTTTGGTAGTGCGTGTTTAGCTGTATTAATATCCGTGGTATTTTTTGTTTAAAATAAAATCTATATTTTTCTTTTCTTTTCTGTAACTTAAGTCTAGAGAAATAAAAGACAAGTGGGAGCAATTGTAGATATATATAAGCTGTAAATAAAGCAGATATTATTATTTATTTTTTAATCATAGAGGCTGTTGAAGTCATGGAGTTTTATGGCATACAAAATGTACAAGTAAAGTTATTGCCTAATAATATATATCACTTTTTCATTCATTTGCTATTACTTTTATTAAAAACAAAACAAAAAAAACACGTTTTATGCCTATCTATGATTTAGTTTTACTTAGTTAATGGGTCTTGGCTTACCCAGACTTCATAGTCAAGCCTTGCATACCCTCTAGTCCACCCAGAGGGACATTACTGCCCACTGAAGCAGTTGGCACATTGTTACGTTACTACATATTGAAATAGCAGTTGGCAAGGCTTAGTTAAGAGGTCAGAAAAAGCCAGTTCATAGTCAAAATTATTAAACTAATACAAAGAGGGGCACAGAAGAGGTTTTATGGCTAAATACAGTAGAATGTTCTATATACGTTTAGTTTTAGATAAGAGTAGAGAGGGATAGAACACCTCTCAGGATGTTATCATCGTGTGTACCCCTTTTAGGGAGATTCACCCGCTCTATTTGTCATCTTCTGTTCAGCCATCCCCATAACAGAAATAGAGGGGAAATCTTCCAATGGGGACACTAGTTCTGGTGACCCTGGATTCATTCACTTTGAAGGGATTTCTTCTCACCGTTTGACTATGGGCAGGGAATGAATAGAAGAAATATATTATGGACAGCCGCACTCCAATGGATGTTTAAAAATGGTCGATAGCCTTTTAATTAGGTGAAGGAAAACACTACAGGAAAAACGGCAAATGGTGGGATAATACAACTGACGTGTTTCACGTTGATAAACAATGCTTAGTCATAGCTATGGGCAGGGACATAAAGGAAAATCTCCCCAATAGGACAGATGGCAAAAAAACTAACAGAGGTTATAACCCTCCCTCATGCTATCCAACATTAAAGGAAAGGGTTTTACCTTTATTTTGACTTTGCATTAAAAGTACATCTAGTACCGATCTTTTGTCATCTTCTGACGAGCCATCCCCAGAACAGTAATAACGGGGAAATATTCCAGTGGGGACACTAGCTTTGGAGGGATTTCTTCTCATTTAGTGTTTGACTATAGCACAGGGACATGAAACAAAATCTCTCTAATATGACTGATGGCAAAAAATCTAACAGGCGTTATAACCCTCCATTACTTTATCCAAAAGTAGAAATAGGTCTTGCCTTTAGTTCTACTTTGCATTAATTGCAACCAGTCAATGGTTTCTGGTTTTAGCACAATGTTTACAATGGACTACAGGTGCACATAAAATATGTCACTGTAAAATTACAATTCCATTCCTGAAAAAAAAACTAGCACAGTACTTCTAGTACCCTTCTCTTTGACAGCATTATTTTTATTAGTAATCTACAGGTGTGTTCCAAAGGAAACAGCACACAAAAAAGTAAACTACAAATACAGTAATATAAATTAGGGTTGATTTCCTAAAACTGGAGAGTGCAAAATCTAGTGTACATAGAAGCCAATAAGCTTCCATTTTATTTGGGCAAAGCTTAACTGGACAAGCTGCAATTAGAAGTTGATTGGCTACCATGCACAGCTGCACCAGATTTCAGACTTTCCAGTTTTAGCAAATCAACCTCATTGTGTATGATAAAACATTTGCCTTTATCTGCTCTTTGTTTTTCACTGGTTGGATAAAAACATAATTCATAATGCAAACTGTGATACTTTGCTTCCTCAATGACTGTTATAACAAACAACACATTACAGACACTTTGATTTGATCCAAAAGTGTCAATTTGCTGTTATAAAATGTATACAGTTGCTGGGAAGTAAAGTTAGCCTACAGTAGGGGCATCTATTGAGTTCTAAAAGTGTACCTAAACCCAAGAACAAAATGTATTGCATCTTACCAGCCTTAGGTATTGTGGCTGCATTAGTTGCCGTTTTCAAGCTTTTTACTACTCATTTTTTTTTTTTTTTTTAATACTAATAATCTCATCTGGAGGTCTTGCAAGTAACACACTTCTTGTGCTTGGGCAGTGATGGCAAACCTTGGCACCCAGATGTTTTATAACTACATTTCCCATAATGCTCAACTACACTACAGAGTGCATGAGAATCATAGGGAATCATGAGAAATATCTGGGGTGACAAGATTTGCCATCACTTCATGAGGCTTGCCATCACTTCATGAGGCTTGCCATCACATGCTAAGATGAGAACACTTACTCATTGTAATGTATCTATGGGGGAGTAGCCCTATTACTCTAGGGCAGGAAGTTAGAGCTACAAACCCCCCTCTTGTTCTTCATATAATGGGGAGGGGGGCTCTGTAGCCCAATGAGATGCCCAGGAACAATGCTAGTGGATCACAGTGCAGCACAGACAGAGAACATAGGGAGATAGGTTTAATAGGAAATGCTTCACTCAAGGCTTTGATTTCCACACTCTCACTGGTAACAGTTTACAACAATTACAGTCGCAGGCTTCTAGAATTGACTTTACAGTGACCACGCAAGAAGAAAGAGAACCACTCACTGCATTAAATGTCTCATATCCATTTATTCATCAGTCCAACAAGAAGACTAATACATTTTAATTCATTTTTTTAAATTGTTTTAATTCATTTTGCAGACAAAACAATGTGTCTCACTCTGCAAGGAGCTTAATCATAGTGTACCCTATGATTAAAGTGATTCCAAATGCAAAAATCGTATTTAAAAAAAAAAACATGTTATACTTCCCTGCTCTGTGCAATTGTTTTACACAGAGGAGCCCTGATCCTCCTCTTCTGGGGTCCCCCACCAGTACTCATGGCTCCCCCCTGCTGAGTGCACCTATAGCAGGCTGCTTGCTCTGGGAGTACTTATGTGTTCTCACTCCTGAGCTGACTCTGTGTGTCCTTTGGCTCTGCGCTACCCGCTCTCTGCTCACTGCCTATGATTGGCAGCAGTGGGAGCAATAAGCTTTCTGTCAAAGTAGGAAAGAGAGAGAGAGCCTCTTCTCTTAAGCACATCGCTGGATCCAGATCAGACTCCGGTAAGTATTTAGAGGGGCTTGGGGGGAGCTGCATAGAGAAGGTTTTTTGTGTACCTTAAAGTGTTACTAACAGTAAAATCAGTCAAGCCTCTTTCACACGGACGGACCGTTCAGGTCCGCCTGTCAGATTTTTAGGCGGACCTGAATAGGCGCTCCATAGAGGTCTATGGAGCAATGGGTGTCAGCGGTGACATGCCCGCTGACATCCAACCCTCTCTGATCTGCCAAAGTGTGACGGAGGAAAACCCTATTATTCCATCTGTCTGTGGATCGGATGACAACGGACTCTACGGTCCGTCGTCATCTGATCCCCCATAGGGGAGAGCGGCGCTCTGACAGGTCGGTCCCTGCACAGTGTGGTGAGACAGACCTGTAATCTGCCTGCTCAGCGGGGATCGACAGAGGGATCCCCGCTGAGCAAAGCGGAGCCCACACACGGACACGGACCATGTGAAAGAGGCCTCAGTGTATACAGCAAAGCATGCTTTTTTTATACTGACTGTGGAACCTAAGGAGTTAATCCTCTACATTGTGTAGAAAGTCTGTTTTATCCTGTCTCCTCCGATCCTCTCCTTCTTACACTGTCTTCAATATATCTCCTGATATTTACAGAGCCTTGAGGGGCAAGCGGCACATGCTCAGTTTGGTGTGTATTGCTAGAGAGTTTTTTTTTCTTTAGAGAGTGCATGTTATCAGCACAGGGCCAACTAGCATTATCCAAACAGAGGGTCAGGGGTCCTTCATTCTCATAGGGCAATCATGGAAGAATGAAAACTCCTCCTACAAGCTTTGAGTAGACATTTATAGAAGTCACAAAACTGCCATAACTGATGATGAAAAAAAGTTATTTAACCGCTTAACTTACTAAAGTAATTGTATGTCCTGTGTACTGTAGGAGAACAGATATGGTGAATGCAGGGTTCTGGGTTTAGTAACACTTTCATATAGAGAATGTATTAAGGTAAAAAAAAAAGTTCCACATGGGGAAAAAAAATCAAACCTCGTCCCCACTTCCGGGAGCTTCCAATACTCCAGGAAGTGGGGATGGGGACCTGTCAAAAACAGGTCCCTGTTTCACCCCCCCCCCGAAAGGGGCCAAATGTGGCACCAGAGGGGGGGGAGAAAATAAGTGGAGGTTTTTACTTTTGGGTGTAACTCCGCTTTAAGCTCTCACTGGATTTCTCGCAGGATCAACAGTTATTATTTACATTTATCAAACAGAACACTTTCTATGGTATAGATAATACATCAAAACAAAGCGGATGTTCATTATTAGGGTTTGTGCACAATTTTAGAAAAACCATGACACCTTTTTATACAGTTTAAAAATGTGCCAATTGTATGGTTATACCTATGCTTATACCTAACTAATTAAACCAGCTCATGCTATGCTCAATGGACAATGCTTACACTAAAAACTGTTGCAAAAAGTAAATTCAGGAAACATATTGATACTGCTTACCTTAATTGACTTAATGAATTTCGCATAACAGTGAACACCAGCTTAGGATTGTAAAATTGTATGAATTTCTTTGGTCTATATTTTTTTTTACATCCACTAAATACAGGGACACTTTCCTGGAGAAACCACCGTTATCTAGCCTCGCTCTTGTAATATAATGGTGTGCCAAAAGATAAAAGGGATGGAAATTGAAGCCAAATGGTTGTAAATAAACATCTGAAGACTAGAATTACCTAAAATGTATGCTAATGGATTCAATCAGTATAGCCGTACAGTACGTATGTACACTATTCAGAGATAACATACCCAAA
This sequence comes from Rana kukunoris, assembly GCA_029574335.1. Taxonomy (NCBI): domain Eukaryota; kingdom Metazoa; phylum Chordata; class Amphibia; order Anura; family Ranidae; genus Rana; species Rana kukunoris. The sequence continues at coordinate 436,949,851 of CM056053.1, read as the reverse complement.
TCATGCAGCATGTAAAGTTAGCAATTATCTATAATTACCACTTGTGAAATGCCTACAGTATTTCCACCCGGAATTGTTTGGGCAGACTGCCAACACATATCTGGCGATATAAACATGACCCATTACTATACTTAAAGGAAAAGACCACTTTTGTTAAAGAAGCAAAAAAACAAAACAAAACAAAGGCCATTGCAACAGAATATATGTTAAGTGTATGTAAACCCAAAATCATTCTGCCTCTCTGTATAAAGGCAAGCAAATATGTTTTTGTGAATCTGTTGCAAAATCTCTTAGGCCTTGTACACACGACTGAGAATCTCATCGTAAAAGAAATGTCGTTTTCCTCGATGAGGTTCTTGTCAGGCTTGACGAAAATCTTGTCAAGCTTTCCTTGCATACACACTGTCAAGACAATTTGGTCGTTCTCAAACGTGGTGACGCACAACACGTACGACGGCACTATAAAGGGGAAATTCGATTCCACTGGCGCCACCCTTGGGGCTGCTTTTTCTAATCTTGTGTTACCGCGTGTTAATAAAAGTTTGGTGAGAGACGATTCAAGATTTTCAGTCTGTTACAGAGTGACGAATGTGCTATCTCCATTACGAAAGCTACTTTTACCGAAGGTGCGTTCCTGTTTCATACTTTATTCTGAGCATGTGCGGGTTTCTAAGCATATACACAAATGTGTTTCTCGTCGTAAACCAGCCCAACAAAAAACACGACGAGGAAATTGGGACTCTCGACGAGAAAAAAGAGAGCATGTTCTCTTTTTTTCTTGGCGAGATCCACGACAGTTTTCTCGACGAAAAACATTCACACGACCGTTTTTCTTGGCAAAAAAGCTCTGCCAGCAGTTTTCTTGATGATTATTGCCGAGGAAAACGGTAGTGGGTACAAGGCTTTACCTGCAGATCCTGCAAGTAACAGCACTTTTTGTTGTAGGCTGACAATTCTAAGGCTAGGTTTAGACCTGCATTTAGACCACCATTCCTCCAAAAGACAATTCACATTTAGATCACTTTTCAAGGCCTTATGACAAGCAGTGAGGAGTTGATGTGACCGTCTCTCACCATCTGTTTTAACCCCATATTTGTTACGCAAATGCACCACAACCACATGCATTGCACACAAATTTGTGTTTGAATAGGTTGTGTTTGGTGTGTTTTTTGCTTTCCATGTGCAATATTTTAAATAGTTTTTGCATCGGGCAAAAAACATAGCAACAATGAACACCACTGGTGGCTTAGTGATGTTAGTATGCAACAGGATGTATTGTTATTTGACAAATTTCTCACCGCTCCAGGTGAGCCCCGTGTGCAATCAAGGATTGTTGAACCACCAAGGTGCTGGCAATGCTAATGATAGCAAATTGAAGGACGAGAACTGGACAGCCGCACTCCGAAATCACTTAAAATAAGTAAGTGATTATGGCTGACGCGTTTCGCACTTACAATCAGTGCTTAGTCATGGCTCATGACTAAGCACTGATTGTAAGTGCGAAACGCATCGGCCATACTGTATTTTGTTGGTTGCAGTGACTGTGTGTACAGTTGAAAAATAAAAGACAACTTATTTTAAGTGATTTCGGAGTGCGGCTGTCCAGTTCTCGTCCTTCAATTTGCTATGTATTGTTATTTGCAGAATCTCCAGGAATAAACCTTGCAACACAAGAAAAAAAAATTGTTCCTAAAATTTTTATTTTTATTGTAATCTACCTCTAGTTGATTGTCTAAAACAGTCAAACGTTCTAATGGATTCCAGATGGATTGAATTTTACAGTAAAGATTTCATAAAGTGTATATTTTAGCGCCTAGTAACTCCAATGTGGATCTCAAGCACAAAAGAGACTTTAGATAGCTATCACGGTAAGGGGTCAGGCTCACAGACCAGTAGCTAAAGTAGTAGAGAAGCTTCCACCAATCAGCTGTATAAGTACACAAACAGGTCACCATGGCGGATGAAACCCACTCATCTGAGGTGTGCGGTCTAAGCACCAACTGGTGCTGCGAGTTAGTACCAGGTCATGGTCCTCAAGATTGCCCCACCAGGAGGTTAGCAAGCAAGGTCCAGTAGCAGATATAGCAGGTAGGAATCAAGCAGAAGTGAACAAGTGAAAGGTCAGTAACAAGTGGTTGCAGGTTGGACTCAAGAGAAAGCAAAGTCGAGGAACAAGCCAAAGGTCAATAACAAATAGTTGCATGTTGGGATCAAACAAGGGCGTAGTCAGGAAACAAGTCAACGGTTAGTAAAGAGTGGTAGTGGAGATAAGGACAGCTTCAGGTATGCAAAGGAGCAGGATATCGGCTGGATAGAGCACAATAATCTGGCAAACCGGAAGTGAAAAACCATGACTTAAATAGGAAGTACATGGGAGGAGCAAATAGTTCAAGGTTCACCAGAAACAAGGCATAAGGCAAGACTGTATAAGGAATCAGACAGGATGCTGTCCAGCATCTTTGGTGTCTCAGCAAGAAGAGCAACTGCCAATTCAGTAGCAGTTGTGAGTTCAGATCCCGATCCTGACATTAGCATTTTAGGTTAAATGAAAAAAAGCCAGATATATACTAAACTTTGTCTTAGATTAAAGTAATATTAAAGGCATTTTTTTTTAAATAACAAACATGTCATACTTACCTGCTTTATGCAGCAGTTTTGCACAGAGCAGCCCTAATCCCCCATCTTCTAAGGTTCCCTGCTGGTGCTCCTGGCCCCCCCAGTGGGTGCTCTTAGCAGCCATACTCCTGAACTGCTGCTCTGCATGTCCATTAGGACACAGAGCCAGAACTCTGCCCCACCCCCTCTCTCTCCTCATTGGCTCACTGACTGTGATTGACAGCAGCGTGGGCCAATAGCTCAGCCAATGAGAAGGAAGAGTCCCCGGAGAGCCAATGCTCTTGTGTACATCGCTGTATCGAGAGGGATCTCATGTAAGTATTAGTGGGCTGGGGGGGAGGCTGTTGCACACAGAAGGTTCAAACCTTCAGCCTTTAGAACTACTTTAACCGCTTAAGGACCATGTCATGCCGATATACGTCAGCAGAATGGCACGGCTTGGCAGATCAACGTATATAAATGTTGGCCCTTTTAGAGTGGCATTGTGGGTGCACAAGCTCCATGAGTCAAACCGCGTGTCCCGCAAACTTAATGTCTGCTGGGTTACCCGCGATTGTCTCACGGTGAGGAAGAATGGGGAAATGCTGATGTAAACAAGCATTTCCCCATTTTTCCTAGTGACAGGACACTGATCACAGCTCCCTGTAGTCAGTAGCAGTGATAAGTGTCGTGTCACACACAGCCCATCCTCCCTACAGTTAAAAGCACCCCCTAGGACTAGGGATGAGCTGAACACCCCCCCATTCGGTTCGCACCAGAAACAGCAAACAGACCAAAAGTTTGTGTGAACTTTAGAACCCCATTAAAGTCTATGGGACTCGAACATTTGAAATCTAAAGTGCTAATTTTACAGGCTAATATGCAAGTTATTGTCCTAAAAAGTGTTTGGGGACCCAGGTCCTGCGCCTGGGGACACGTATCAATGCAAAAAAAACTTTTAAAAACTGCATTTTTTTCGGGAGCAGTGATTTTAAATGACTTTTTATTCTTCAGAAATGAAACTTTGTGCAGGGACAGTTCTTAGCCTGGGAAACAAGCGCTGCTTTACAGGCATACTATACACATCATCTAGGTACAAAATTTAAAGGAATATTTCACTTTTATTGTTTCACTTTAAGCATTATTAAATTCACTGCTCCCGAAAAAAACTGACTTTTTTTTTAAACTTGTTTTGCATTGATACATGTCCCCTGGGGCAGGACCCAGATCCCCAAACACTTTTTATGACAATAACTTGCATATAAGCCTTTAAAATTAGCACCTTAGATTTCTCCTATTGACTTTTCCAGGGTGTTCCGCGGCTATTCGAACTTGTCGCGAACACCCAAAATTGTTCGCTGTTCGGCGAACAGGCAGTGTTCGAGTCGAACATGAGTTCGACTCGAACTCGAAGCTCATCCCTACCTAGGACACACTTAACCCCTTCAGTGCCCCCTTCTGGTTAACCCTTCACTGCCAGTGTCATTTGTACAGTAATTAGTGCATTTTATAGCACTGATTGCTGTAAAAATGGCAATTGTCCCAAAATAGTGTCAAAAGTGTCTGATGTGTCCGCCATAAAGTCACAGTCACGTTAAAAATTGCAGATCGCCGCCACGCAATTGTCAGTTTAAGCGAGGCATCGCAAAAAGTGGCCTCGTCTTTGGCCAGCCAAATGGTTCGGGGCTTAAGTGGTTAAGTAGGAATTTTTAAAACCCCTGTTAATTTTTTTTTGTTTATGTTTATTGGGTTTTGTATATAGCAAATAATTCTAAGACATGTACATATTAAAAGTGAACAATTGAAGATTGAGTGTGGGGGGGGGGGCGGTATGGGGAAAGGGGAGGATGACTAGGAAAACATATTTACCTATATAACAATAATACAACAAAGTGTTTCAGGAAAAAACAACAACCGAAACATTAGTACCCTCAGGAGTGGAAACAACATTCGGGTTATCGAATTAGTACTCTCTTAGTTATAACAGTGGGGGTGGGTGAGATTGTTAGTTGCAAAGATTTTTTTTTTGACTATCTGTGTCCTGCCATGCAGGTTTTCCTTCCTTTCACAACAGGAAATGAAAGTAAATCCCATTGGAAGATTTCCCCTCCATTATTGTTCTGGTAACAACTCAGAATTGTGTATTGTCCCTCCCTTCTAGTCTCAGTGACAATGATTATCATGACATATACTAAGGCCCCTTTCACATTGGAGTATTGGCCGCGGTGGCGGTATAACGCCGCTAAAAATAGCGGCGCTATACCGTCGGATTTGCCGTGAGTTGCGGCCGTTAGCGGTGCGGTATTAACCCCCGCTAGCGGCCATGAAAGGGTTAATACCGCCTGCAATGCGCCTCTATAGAGGCGCATTGCGGGTGGTATTGCCGCGGTTTCCCATTGTTTTCAATGGGAAGGAGCGGTATACACGTCGCTTCTCTCACTGCTCCAAAGATGCTGCTTACAGGAGATTTATTTCTCTCCCGCCAGCGCATCGCTTCAGTGTGAAAGCCCTCGGGCTTTCACATTGAGGTTGCTTGTCAGGAGTTTTTCAGGCGGTATAGCAGCGCTATTTTTAGCGCTGTGCCACCTGAAAAACTCCTCAATGTGAAAGGGGCCTAAAGGTTTTACTAAAGGAAAAAGGCTGTTCTCTTTGCTTAGGAGTTTTCAATTTGCAGGGAAATGTGGTGCTTTGCATTTTGCAAAGAATACCCATGTTTTTCTTGCACATGATTTGATGTTGAAGGTCAGCAGAGTTTCACCACATTCACTAAGCTCTGGGGCACATTCCTTTGCAAACAATATCTTCCCTTGTTGATTTGTCTATAGTAAATCAGCCCTTAGAGAGACTGCCCCCCTCTAATGGGAGAACAGACTGCAATAAAAAAAACAGCAGTGATACTATTTGCTCACCATGCTATCCAAAAAAGAGATGTTTTGACATACTGCAGGTCCCCCCTTTATTGGGATTATTTTGACTGACAATCGTAGGGGTAGGCTGGGTGATTCCAGTATTCAATTGTAAATCTATCCTTACAGCTTTAGCAGTTGGTTTTTCAGCCCAGAAATCTCTTCTTGCACCCATTGAAGCACTGCAAGTCTTCTGTACTCTTGGTACAGAATGTCCCTCCAATAAAGTTTCCTATGCTTAGTTCATTGGTTCTATCAGCTGTTCTTTCAAATGTGATTTGATCATGTAATTACAGCAGGCAGAGCCTCCCACTTCAGTTGGATTGAGTTAGTAAGTGAGATTCTGTGGCAGTGAAAAAACTGCTGGGAACAATGATTTCTGAACAACGATGCCTGAAGCCACATTTTTACTTCTCCCCCAACTGCCTAGCTAAGATATATAAAGTCTATAATTCCAGCTAAAGCCTTGCTTTAATAAACTAAATGTAGCTTCTACAGTGTGCGGCTGTCCCTTCCTTTATGAAACATTGGACACGTTCAGCAGCTCGAGAGTGTGGAGAGCTAGCTAGAAGGATGGGGACAGAGGTGTGTAGCCTGTGGTGGAGTATTGCTTTGCAAGCATATCAATGGGCACAGAAAATTTACCATAGAAAGTCAATGGGCCCACACCACAACTGTGAGCCAAATGCTTGGCTTGAGGTTGTGGCACTTTAGTCCCATTGTAAACTTATGTTTGGCAAGAAAAAATGCAATGGTTGGCAACAGCTGCTTAGCTGCACTTTGAAATGTGATGCACATCAGATTGTTTTTCAGAGAATGGCTAAATGTTTACTTATGCCCTGTACACACAATCTGAATTTCCAATGGCATAAAATCCGATGGAATTTTCAGTCAAAATTCTGTTCAAGCTGTCTTGCATACACACTGTCAGACCAAATTCCAACCATCCAAAATCCGCTGACGTAAAACACTATGACGAGCCCAGAAAAATTTAGTTCTGCTCCTGAGCATGCGTCGACTTGATTCTGAGCATGCATGTTTTTTTCTCCGTCAGAGTTCCACACAGACCATCAGAAAAAAATAAAACATGTTCTATTTCTAAACTCAGACGAAAAAAGTCTGATGGGCCCACACATGGTCGGAATATTCGATGTATCTAAACTCAGATGAAAAAAGTCTGATGGGGTCCACACATGGTCGGAATATCTGATGTATCTAAACTCAGACGAAAAAAGTCTGATGGGGCCCACACATGGTCGGAATATCCGATGTATCTAAACTCAGACGAAAAAAGTCTGATGGGGCCCACACATGGTCGGAATATTAGATGAAAAAATTCTGTCTGAAATTTTTTCATCTGAAATTCTGATCGTGTGTACAGGGCATAAGTCAATTGGAGATCCACCCTATCCACTTATAACTGAATGCACATAGCCTTTATTTGGCTATATTGAGTGTTTTCAGAACATGTGGATTTCATAATGAATTTCCAATGCATTTTCCATAATAAATAAATAAATAATACATTTATTAAATTGAATTAATAAAAATAAATACAAATTAATTAAACTCAATAGGGCGTGTAGGGCTATCTCATGGCTACGACTGGTATGGAGACACACAAAGTCAAGTGCAGATATCCCATTAACTGAATCCCTGAGAGATACAGTATTAGGAAACTATCAGGTAGTTTTGCTCTTCACTATCATTAAAATAATTAAACTCCAATTTTAGGTGAACTGAGCCTTTAAAATTGAATAGTGTTTAGTGGGTTGTTCTTAAACTGTAGCCTAAATTCAATACATCGAATGATTTACATTATATAATACATTTTAAATACAATTTTCTGAAAGATAACTTTTTTTTATTTTTTCTGGCATGCATTTCATGCCAAAATGGAATTTAGACTATCTGATGTGCAACTGGATTAAATCTGTTTGTTCTATAATGCTATCTTTTAAGTTAACTCTGTCACAACATTTCAGAAAATTGTAGTCTCCAAGGAAACCAGAGTTTGTTATGCAAAATAAAAAAACACCCCAAATCTTATCTATTGCATTTAATGGTTGACTTGTAGTGACAAACTTCCGCATTAGGAAGAGGTTCTTTCCTCCTATAATTGGGTTAACCTCATGTGAATTACAGCACAGATACTGCACAGCTGTTGTACCAACATAATAGGCAGACATCTGTAATAACAAGATGTGCAATTCCCGATATTCAATATACTATACAAGCCTGTGTGAAAAATCACACACACATAATGACGGAACTGCATTTGACACATTAACCATTTCATGACAAACAATATTTTGTGTTTCTTTGAAAGGAGGGATTGCCATTAGATAGCTTTATCTCTTTTATGACCGGAACTCATAGATACCTAGATTTAAACCAGGAATTTTTGTTTTTGTCCGAAAAATACATTTGTTTTGTTACTCCCTAAATTCATTTTTATTTATTTTGTTTCATTAAAAAATACATTCATCTTAAAATCCAAATTAATTAAGGTTGAATCTGTCATTGAAGTCTTATGGTGTCCATCGAATGTTCTAAGAACATTTGACGGAGCAACTAAACTGTACGACGCCGCAATTGTACATTTCCGGTCGAATGTTCCGCCTACAAGCTATAGAAGAATACTAATGTTCTATGACATTAGTAAAAATTATATTTATAAATTATTATTACTAGTCAACCAACATTCAAACTCTTCTATGGCCTATGGGCCAAGCATTTGCCCGGAAATGTACGATTGCGGCGTCGTACAGTTTAGCTGCTTGTCGAATCTTCTTAGAACTTTCGACAGACACCATAAGCCTTCAATGACAGATTCGACGTTTGTATGTTTTTCGCTGCTTCATCAAATCTTTGTTGTTCATGTCGATTGGTCTACCTCAACACTGTCTCTATAATTTTGAATCTTTTCTCTCTATGTCGAATCTTTCCTCTTTATGTAGAATAATCTTGGACTAATAGAGTTAAGGTTAGGCACATTCGACAGCAGATTCATTAGACACAGATTGCTATTGTCAGAGTCATGTCGAATATCCTAGATAGCTATCGAACTGATGTAGCAATGAAAACGAAAATAAAGATTTTTTTATGTTGGATCATTCGGATTTCGGATTCTGCACGTTTGTTTTCGTTTGTCAAAACGATAACAAAAATACCTGAAATTCAGACAAAAATGCATTCAGAAGAAAACTAATGCACATGTCTAGTTAAATGTAGAAGTGTCAGTATGCATTGGTTAACTTGTCTATAACTTTTGGGCTATGATGCATACCAAGTCATTTTTATACTGTATATTGTAGGGAAAAATGTGTTTTTATTTGGTACCTTGAATCAGTATAAAAAAGTACTGTGATTTTATTCGGGCCTGACATATGCACACAAATGTGAAAAATGCATTTTATATATATATATATATATATATATATATATATATATATATACATATAATTATTTGATTTTAAAACTGATGGTATTCAACTGCAGCCTGCAAATTTTTATTTGCTAAGGAACCACTCTGATTATCAGTGACAATCAAGATTGAGAGGCAGAAGACACACAATGTTTTTTAGACATTTACAGTATTTATTAAGTGAGTGTAAGAAAAAGTAAAGCCAACTTTAGTGCAATATATTGTATTCTGATAACTATATATAGAGAAAGTTGTCCAGCAACAGTGAGAGTTACAGGGGATTGGACAAACCTTAAATCAATATTGCACTAAGATGAAAGATGAAAATAAGAATTGTATTTAAAAAATACAAGGATGTTAATTGTTTATTGATAAATAGTATTTTTAGCAAGCTAAGTGTCATTTGGTTTAGAAGTTTACCTCCTTTGTTCATTTAAAGTGGTTATAAAGGCTTTTTTTGTCTTAAAATAACAAATATATTTTACTTACCTGCTCATTGCAATGGAATGACACAGAGTGGCCCCTATTGTCATGTTCTGGGGTCCCCTGCCGGCAGAGGTGTATTTAGTAAAAATAGTGCTTATGGCAAACATGAAAATATGAAAACTGTGCCCCTGTCTAAACATTTGAAACCCATCTTTCAGATAACCTGAACGAAAAAAACAGCTAACAAAATTAGTGATATTTATCATCCCTTGTGATACCTTGGGTAGTGACATATCCTCTTTATGGAGAAACCTGGGGTTTATTAGGCCCCCGATCCCTCCTCTGACCTCCAAGGCCAGGTAAATCCAGAACCAATACTGGAAGTGATGAAATCTTCATCACTTAAGGCCTCCGTTTTCACATAGGAGAAACTGATGCTCCTCCTTCTTCTTTGTGCGTGACCAGATGGAATGGGAGAGCCTGGGAGAAAGGGGAGGGCTGTGGCTGAATGCAACAGAGATAGCACTGCCTTCGTCCATTAGCAAAGGTGCTGAAAAGGAGATCCTGCCTATGTTCGGGAGGAGGGAAGAAGAGACCCTCAGACCCTGGTAAGTGCCTTGCTGCCCATCCACTCAACAGCGCCCCCTTCATATGGCGCCCATGGCACTTACCATGGCTGCCATAACCTACATACATCACTGCCTGCCAGCACTTTTGTCTCCTCCACTTCAGTGTCTACCACCTTAACAAGCCACTTGCTATGATGGTAGAAGTGCTGGTTTGCTCCTGAGCCAGGCTGTGTGCACTCAGAGACACACACAGCACAGGTTGACACCACCCCTAGTTATCTGATCACAGAACTTGATTGACAGCAGCAGGAGCCAATGCCTCCTGCTGTTGCTTCTCTGTCCTGTAAATGCAGGGGGAGAGCAGAGAACTGCTATAGATGAGCACAGCACTGGATTGAGTGAGGTATTTCAGGGGGATGGGGCAATACTGCTACTGGGACATTATTTAACTTAATGCAGGGAATGCATTAAGGTAAAAAATGACTTGACTTTAGAAGCACTTCATTATGCTGGTACTAAATCAGATTTTGTTGTTATGTTAGCAGAGCCGAACATAGCAGAGGTCACCAGACTCCAGATACGCGCTGCCTCTAATCTAAATCTGTCGCAAGCTGCATTGCATTTATCTGGCTGAAACAATCAGCTTAGCAAGATGTCCATTAGCTGCTCTTTATGGTCACAGGGCATGTTTTATATAGTTCCTACCATGCCATTATGATAGCTTGTTCCATCCTCTTTACTGATGTTATGCACAGAAAAGCCATAAAAAGCTAAAATAACAAAGTCTGGTCAAAAGTTTCCAAGAAATGTTTTAAAATAGTTGTTCATTACTTCAACAGTTAAACTTGTTCAATGATGACGTTCATTTAAAGTATGCCCAACAACCTTTATATGAAAATGAAAAGAGTTCTGAGAACAGAAATCATTTCTGTACATAAATTATTTGCAACCACTGAATACCACTAGAGCAAAATATGCCTTTTAGAAATCTGTCTACTTACTGGACCAAGAATTCCTGCTAGAGTTGGATACTTGACATTGTACATAACCTTCCTGCTGGGCTCACAACAAGTAATTACTTCAAGACCTCTCCATAAAGAACTTATTTCTACAGTGCATAATCATACCTTGAATATCTTAAAGGATAGCTAACCAGCCAAACCGAGTTACTGAGAAGCCACTAATATCATTCCTGGAGGAGGATTATTCTTCTGTTCATATTTGATGACCTGTCATTTAAAGTTGAAATACACTTGTGACCAAAATCACCAGGAAGCATGGTGGGGTTTGTTTATAACTGAAGGAATGTTAGATTTACCCCACTTCTGTCAGCTAATTATTAGCCTGTGGTATATTGACATCCACTGTAATTTCTGATCAAAAAAAAAAAAAGACAAACCAAAATGTGTATTTGGTAAAATCTTCATTTGAAATATGGTGGATTTATTTATTTCCTATAGAGATTGTTTTTTTCCTATTTAGAATTTATTTTTCTATCGAGATTTTCTTTTCTTTTGGAGAATTACCCTGCTGTTTTGCCAACGTTCTTTAGTTAGCACTAAGGTAAAGCGTTCTCATTTCCCTGGAGCTTTGGTGAAAGTCAGGAGATTTGGGTGAAATACATTGGCATCAAAGGAAGATGAGAAATCACCATAATGTGCCTCAGTAGGACAAATGCGTTAGTGTTGTGGCAAAGCATAGGTGTGAACGGGCCCTCGATAAATTAAAAGGTATCTACTTAAGAATATTATTTTCTGAGATGTCAGTTCTTCCTATTGCAGTCCGAATCTAGTTAATATTTACTAAAAATAAATAGACTGTTAACTTTGCAAAGAAAGTAGCACTTTGCAAGGGAATTCTGTCCAGAGTTTAGTGAAAGAGGTGAAGCTCAGCTAACTTCCATCATCCAGTCATGTGCAAGCAATATGCTGTTTATTTTTTTTATTTTACTTACATGTGATTGAATATTCTTTGCAATGAGAAATTTCACCTAAAAATTAGAGGCCTACAATATAAAATGCCTCATTTATATGCAAAACAACTGTACCACTTTCAGCACCTAAAATCTGAAAGAACCATACCGCTATGCACCAATATAGCATTAATGTACTTATTTTGCAAAAATAAATCAATTTTCCATTTATTCTGCACACACTTACCTCACTGTCTTCAAGGCTGTTTGAAAACACTGTTCGATTACTTCTTCTTTACTTCCTGGACAGACAGACTTTAGAAGGAGTTGACCAGCTGAGGGTAGATGATGCAGGGTGTATGCTAATGAGATCAGCTGGTCAACTTCTTCCTGTGTCATGACCTAAAGTCTGACCAGGAAGTAAGGCAGAAATAATGGAGCAGAGTTTTACACAGCTATGAAGAGAGTGAGGTAAGCGTGTGTAAAATAAATGTAAATATGTTTTCTTTGTGTAAAATAAGTACATTACTGCTATATTGGTACACAGGGGAGCTGGGTAAAGATTAACATTCATATGTTTAAATTTGAAAAAAACAACAACGTTATTTTAGCATCTGCATCTCATTGACAGTTCAGCTCTATATGAATAATTAATCTATGCATTGAAGTCTTATTGGTGGTCTTTTTGGTGTGTGACCAGATATCCCAGGACAGGGAACTCACTGCAGTCATGCTGACTAAAGCTGAATTATAAAATGTAGTTTTAATTGTAAACCAATTAAAGCATAATTGTATCTGAGCACCACAAACCTAAAATTATTTAAAACATTTTTAATATTCAAAGCAATCTCAAACATCTATCAATGTCTGCATACTTTTCCATACATTTATTTTAAAAACACTCCCTAGCATTTCTGGCTGTGGCCATTTTGATTAAGGGCAGATGACTGATGTAGCATTTACTTCCTGGAACCCATCTACCCTTAGGCAGGCATGCAGACAGGAGGGTGTGCTTAGCTGAACAATTACCTCCTCAAGTTAAAAGCAAAATATCCATAAAGACTTCTGGGATATATGATACCATTTCAACCTAGACCAGAAACCAGGAAGCAACTGAAGAAACGTAAAAAAGCAAATAAAAAAAGTAAATAAAATATACTTTCTTGTCTAAAGTTTCACTTTATGGGACAGACACATGGTTGGTTTGCTACATTGTGGTTGATTTACTAAACATGAAGAGTGCAAAATCTGATACAGCTGTGCATGGTAGCCAATCAGCTTCCAACTCCGGCTTGCCCAACTATGCTTTTATAAAAGATAAAAAGCTGGACGCTGATTGGTTTCTATGCAGAGTTTTGCCAGGTTATGCACTCTCTAGTTAAACGCTATTGTTTCACAGGTTTTTTCACTGACCTTATCCTGCCTGCAAACCTTCTAATTCTGAAAACGTCAACAGTCAACTGGAAGATCATAATCTCCAGACTATTGCCTGTGGGAGATAAACTAGAGTAGAATCCTTGCAACATATGAAAGACACATATTTTAAACACAGTTGGAGCTTTTTAGTTCTTTTTACACGTAAACAGATATTTTGTCAAAAAAATAATTTAAAGAGGCCATCTTGCCAACCTAAAAATGACAGGTAAAAGCACAGAAAAATCAAGCATTTTAAATGCACACTTGCAATCTTTTTCCTTTCCTTAAATTACTTTAATTACTTGCAACATGCCTTTACATTTTCTAGAAACAGTCACCACTCAAGGAAAAGCACCGCTCACTCCTGCTGTATGTCATAAACCTCTCCTCTTCTGGGAGTGTCTAATTACCCGCTGTGCTTGCCCAGCTTATACATCCCTCCATTCCCCTGCTTACATAACCTTTTATGTACCGTATTTATCGGTGTATAACATGCACCCCAAGCTTAGAAGGGAAGTTTAAGGAAAAAATGTTTAGGAGGGAAGTTTAAGGAAAAAAATGTATATTTTAAATGCCCATCAATGCAGCCTTATCAGTGTCCATCTGCCGTCTTGCTCAGCATCCATCAGCAGCCTTGCTCAGCATCCATCAGCAGCCTTGTCCAGCATCCATCTGCAGCTTTTCACAGAGTCCATCCAGCCTTATAAGTGTCCATCTGCAGCCTTATAAGTGTCCATCTGCACCTTGCCCAAAATTGCTTCTCTTGGCAGGATAGGGCATGACTGCGAGCATACACAGTACGATCGGCTCAGCACCATCTATGTCGGTGGCGCACAGAAAAACCGGGGATCGGCGTATAACACGCACCCATGATTTTCCCCTGATTTTAAGATAAATACGGTAACTGCTGGGGGAGGAGTGGAGGAGAATATTATAGAGTGTATAGATTGGAATTTGAGTGGCAGTTCTAAGTCTACTGGAGCTGAAGACATCACACCCAAGATGGCTTTTGGCTGATTGCACAAGGGAGGATTTACAAGTAAATAACTTGCATACAATTTGTTAAATGCACATATTCTATTGGGAAGGTTGTTGAAATAAATAATCTAATGTATTTTTAAAAATCCATTCAAATGAAAAAAATGTTGCTATGAATACTCTTATTACTGAAACTGTATACAGTAGAACACTATGTAACATTTAATGTAGTATTTGATTTTTTAGCTCATTACTGCAGCACTCCTGAATCTCCTCCACATGGATTCATTGTCAGCCAGACAGGTGGGCAGCTGAACAGCATGGTCCGCTGGGCTTGTGACCGAGGTTTTAGGCTCATTGGAAAAGGCACTGCTGTCTGTAAAAAAACTCCATATGGATATTACACCTGGGATGCTCCTGTGCCGGCTTGTCAAGGTAAAGCTATACAAACATTTTAAAAATGGGTCATTATCATTTTGTCCATCCTTTAAAAAAATCAAATCTCTCTAATATGAAACATATCATTTAACCACATGCTGTATAATATATATGCCTGAATATACAGTATATACTGTGTATATGTGTGTATACTGTGTCAATCTAACTATGGAAAAACAAAGGGACAGAGTGTTGACCTCATCAGTATGCTGCTGCTATTTAATTGACCAATCACAGGCTTAAGCAAATCTTAGACCAGGCAGTTATTGCACAACGACAAAGCAACCTGCAGACCTAGCTGTGATGCTTGAAACAGATTAATATAGTTTCAATATAAAAATGTACAACTGTGGCATTCCATGGCTACATGAGGTATATTATGATCTCCTTCCGTCACCTTTGGTTGGAAAGTGTACAGTTACATTTTGTTAAGTAGGTAATAAAATTAAATCATTATTGTCACGGAAGGTCCCCGCACTCGGACCGAATGCTTCCATCATACACCGCTTCCCATCAGTCTGGACATAGATACCAGATATTTTAGCTGCCTTGAAACACACAACGAGACAAGACTTGTATGTGTGCTAAGTATGGATACTTTAATGGTACACTCTGCTGGTTTATATCTAGTTACAAATCAAGTTACAAGCTTGTGAGTAATCAAAGGAACAATGAATCTCTCCGCCCCCTCCTCACACAGGGGGGGCTTCAATACAGATTTTAGGTAGACACTTTGGCACCGGTCTAAAGAAGTCACATTCCTTTAGATAATGACATTTAATTGAGTTAATTACTAATTGTAACAAAATGTGTTACCCAGACAGCCTGGCCCTGCATAGCTTGTCAAGTTCCCTTGAACATAATTGACATGCTAATTCGAAATCCCTTAAAGGAGACTTCTGACCCTTTTGACTTAATCAGTTACAACACAGTATTGGCATCACGCAATAGAACATGGTATGTCTTTCAATCCACATCTTTAGACAGACGACCTGTTTCCGACAGAAAGGTGTTTACACCTGATCATTAAAAGGCTTTAAACAGTGTTATCACACAATAGAAAGGTCTAGGAGCAGACCTGAATTAACACCTCTACAGCCCTACACAATGGACAATTAGTATATCTTCGGAGTCGATTGACCTGGTTGGGGGTCAGAATAAAATCACCTGTAATATCTCAAGACATCCTGGAATATGAACTACCGGTAATGTCCCATCTTCTGCAATACATTAATTATGAGTTATTAGCCACCCTATGCCCCTATTGGACATAAGGTGACCCTAGACACAAGAGTGTTGGAGTCTGTCACATTTATCATATCTAGAAGTTTTGCTAGCATCTTAGGGGAATTGATGTCTTCTCCCTTCTGAGAAAAGCTTTACCGTTTTTTTTTCCTATTATTATTATTTTTTGCTAGCCATCCCTCCACTTCCTGTATCCCCCTCTCTGCACTGACCACGAAAATCAGGGCTGCTGAGCCCTGACCACCGTGGTCAGAGTACGTCCCTTCATCATCTGCAGCTGTCCTCTCTGCTCTCAGCTCTCCCCCTCACCCCCTCCTTCCTGCCTGTTATCCCTGTATCTCTGTCTCTGCCCAGCACCCCCCACCGCTATTCTTAAAGATAAAAAGTTATAAATTGTCACTGCCAGCCCCTCTATAATAGGCAAGCATAGCAAACTGTATACATCTTTTACATAAATGAGGCTTGTAAATACAGATGACTTTCGGACGGTTTCCAGGGCTACTGCACGAGGGGTTGAGCAGCCATGTGATCTTACCGTCTGATGTCAGAGGAAGTGCGACTATGTGTCAAAAAATGGTTTGAGCTGGGTGGTATTTTATATCCCTCAGAGTCTAATATAAATATGGTATTTATATTTCTATATCAACACATTTTCTGTTTCTAGAGTATATACAATATTTCACTGTGCTACTGCCAAAGACCTACCACTCTGGGTCTATGATCTTGCTCCTGATATTGCTTTTTTACAAAACAGAGGCATACTGGAAGTGGGAGGGATTATACCAGCTTGGTCACTGTTTTTTGTTTGCCAGTGTCCATATGCTCCTGTAGGCAGAAGTAAAGCCCAATTGTCTTGATACTGTATATATATATATATATATATATATATATATATATATATATATATATATATATATACATATATATAATGCACATTGAGAATGTTATTCACATGCTGGCAGTGCACTGAAGAGCCAGGCTTCTGCCCTTACACACAGCACAGTGGTTTAGTTTTCAGTGATCTGACATACCTCCTGCACAATGCTGCAATCAACAGTAGTCCTCAGGTAGAGTAAGAGTGTTGACTATGATGCAGGAAGTATCAGGATGTTGTGTTGTGTGTAATGCCGCGTACACACAATCACTTTTTGTGATGAAAAAAACGTAATTTTATCTCACAAAACAAAACTACATTTTTCAAACTTCATTTTAAAAAACGACGTTGCATACACACCATCATTTTTCCAAAAAGCTCTAGCAAAGCACGGTGACGTACACCACCTTCGACGGCACTCTGCTCCATTGAAGCTCCGTCTCATAACTTGCTTCTGAGCATGCGCAGTTCAAATTTTTTTTGGTCGTTTTTCAGAAGACATAAAACAACGTTTTGCCCACACACAATAAATTTATTTTTAATTTCCATATTTTTATTGTTTTTCAATCCTTAAAATATTTACTTACAAATTGTCAAAAAGTGCATTGTGCATGAAAGTAAACAAGTAAACACCATTTCGTAATGTTGTGTACACAGAATAAATTAACATTTCATTGCCCACCCCCCATCTTCCCTCCCTCCCATCGCTCTAGTACTACGCCCCTCCCCTACCCCCCCATACCTCTAGTTTTACTTTGGTTTTGCTTTGCTATCTATTATGTAAGTGCATCAATCTAAATTATTCCCTGCGGTCTAAGGAATAGAGAAAGGGGCCCAAAAGGGAGAGCAGTGGGAGGCACATCCATACAAAAAAAAAAGAAAATTGCTTCTAAGAAAGGGTCAGAGTTTAATCCACCTTATAGTGTTAATAGATTTCTGTCATCTGAGACAGAGGACTGGGGGAAGTTACGGACCATACAGACAAATTGCCTCTAGAGAGGGAATCCTATATCTCTCAGCCAGGGTCCCCACACTCGTTTAAACCTTTTGTAGTTCCCTTGTTTAATAAAGGTCACTCTCTCACTCCTGATCAGAGTGTTGATGGTTTCAGTCCAATTCCTAACAGAAGGGGGGGCCTGTGCCTGCCATCTCTGAACAATTAACTTGCGTGCCTGAAATAGGCCTCGCAGTACCCCTTCTAATGCTCCTGGTGGGACTCCATGTCTCCTAGAAGGCAGGTTCTAGCATCTAACTCTAGTGAGGTCTTAAAGATGTTGTTCAGTTTATTTATGACTTCTGTCCAATATCTGAAGAGCTTGGGGCATCTCCAGAACATATGGAGAAGATCGCCTGTAGCCTTACATCTAGGACATTCATCTTTCTGGTTCCAACCCAGTTGAAACATTTTTTTAGGGGTATAGTAGACACGATGTATTAGGAATAAATGGGTCAGTCTCTGTGCTGGGGCAATAGATACCAGGGCCTCTCTATTTAGAATTCTACTCCACTGCTCCGGTGTTATCAACCCCAGATCTCTTTCCCACTTTTCTCTGCTCCTAAGCATACCTGTTTGATTTATAACCTTAAAAGAGGATAGAAGCTGCGCTTAGGATAGCCTGATATGGGGTAGTAGGACGAGTAAGTGTGACTGCAGCCCCCCCTAAATATGACTCCCCGAAGGGGGTATATAGAAAGAATATATAGGTGATGGGGGTGGTGGCGCTGTCACTAATATGTTGTTTGACTGACCCAGTAGAGTGATGGGTAAGTTTTATTGGGACAACATTCCCTAAAGTGATATAATAAAAAAGATGTAATAAAAGAAATATCCTATAGTGAGTGGCAGTGGTGGTGCTTCCAAGTGCTACCAATGGTGTTGACCCCTAATTTATTATATAGCTCTGAGATTAAGCCCTTTGCTTTATTTGTTTGGGCTATTTTGGTGAGGATGGGAGTCTGGATCATATCCATTAACTGAGATTTAAACTGGGTCTGGATTGCGTGCCTGATCTGAAGATATTTAAAAAACGTTTTATTTGGTATGCTGAATTCATGTCGCAGATCTGAAAATTATTTCATATGGTTTCCCCTAATATAAGTGGGATATTCGGGTAATTCCCTGTCTCTCCCAGATTTTAGATTTCTCCACGCTCTCAACTTCTGCTAAGTTTTTATTGTTCCAAAGGGGGGCAAACTCATTTATCCCATGGTATCCCAACAGAGCTTTTGTTGTCTGCCAGACTTTGCCAAGCAGCTTTATGGTCGGACACCATAGCCCGCCTCCAAGGCTTCTATCAATATTTTATGCGGGGCTCCTACTAGCATTAGTCTGAAGCAGTCTTTACTTAGATCTTGGTTTCCACACCCTGCAATATGTTGTAGCTGAGCTGCCAAGAAGTATATTCTTGGGTGTGGAACCGCCAATTCTCCCTCCCCGACTGGGAGCTGCATAGTCTGCAACCCGATTCTGGCCTGCCCTCCTTTCCACATTAATTCCTGGAATAATGTTTCCATTCTTCTGAACCATATTTGGTTCACCCAAATCGGGGAGTTATGGAGTACATATAGTAACTGTGGGAGCCAGATCATTTTAATTAGATTGCATCTCCCAGCCACAGATAGAGGGAGGCGGTTCCAAATATCCTTTTTTTGCTTCAGCTTTAATAGCAGTGGCGCTATATTTTTACTGGTACATTCCTTGACGTCACGAGTGATCCAGACCCTCAGATATTTCACTTTTGTTAGAATTTTCAGCTGGGGCATTTCGGCTATTATCCGATCTCGTAATAATTTCATAATAAAATCATTTTAAATGACGTTTTTTAAAACGTTATTTTTTTTTCATCACAAAAAGTGATTGTGTGTACGCGGCATAAGAGTTGGATGCCCATGGGAGTGCCAACACCGGGTATTATATCTTGATGCAGCATTTAGTAAGTAAAATAAGTGCACATTGAAAAAAAAAAAAAAAAAGCATATTTAATAATATTTATCACTGTAAATGCAGTTGTAAATTAATTGTAGTAATTAATACAATTAGGCTTTTATAGTAGAATAAAATTGCTTAATCTATACATTTAAAAAATATATATATTAATGTTGTTTTTACATAAATAATGAAATATGTTTTAACATGCTCATTTGTTTCAGCAATATCATGTGGGGTTCCAAAGGCCCCTGTATATGGAGGCATACTGGCAACTGATTATTTAGTGGGTACAAGTGTCACTTATTTTTGCAGCGATGGATTTAAGTTATCATCTAAAGAGCTCACTACAGCTGTATGCCAGCCAGATGGCACATGGAGTAATCATAACAAAACACCTCGCTGTGTAGGTAAGCAAAAAACAGAACTTCATTCATTGGCTTTATAAAGTTATAGTAAAGATAATGTCTGTAGGGTACTAACATAGTTCCCTCTAACGTAAATATTTATGGTGAGGAAAAGAGGGCATAAAGGTAATAATAAAAAAAAATCTTACGTGGGTATAACATTAAAATATTTTTTTTGGTGGGAAAATTGTAGAAATTATTTCAATAGACAACATACCAGATACAGTAGATACATTTAAATTGATTTAATAATTATACTTAATGGAGTCATTAGTTCCACACTTTGCACCCATGCGGGGCAACAGGTCTAAAACAGCTGTATACAAGCTGGAATAAAAGTCCCAGTAAGGTGGTGTGCATGCCATTCACAGGGCTGGATCTATCTTAAGGTGCAATAGGTGTGATCCTAGATTGATAACATGCCATGGTAAATGTAGGATTGTAATAATTGTTGATAATAGCAGCCATAAATTGAGTCAATTCTTCCTGAGTGCTGGACCAAAAAAACTGTACATCATCAATGTAGCGATGCCACAAGATAATGTATGTGGTTCTAGCCATAATTTTATTTTATTTTATACCTGTTTTTGGGTGTAACCCAATACTCCAATGTGATATAATATTCCTTATAGTTTGGTCCTTCTTTTTCTCCGGCGGTAACATTATACCTCGTTGCCCCTTTAATCCTTAATGGGCATGGTCTCATCCAATGACCACTCCCTGTGGGTAAGCCTATGATGATCTGACATACTGAATAAGTGATTTATATGCATGTTAGTTATGTATTTAAATACGACTGTGATACTGCTATATTTGTGAATTTACTATGAAAGTGTAACCGAGATGTGTATATACTTTTTATTGTTTAATTAATTTTAACCGTGTAAATCAATAAACTATGTAATTTAAAATGTTCTCATATTCTCTGTGTATGGCACCTAAGAAATCCCATATTGCTACAACTATTTTTTCATTTACATTACTTAGGGATGTGGTGCGTTTATAGTTGATCACTTACCCACATTAAAATATTCTTTTCTGCTGAGAAACCATACTGCAATTGTGTTTTAGCGAAATAGCCTTTTGGTTCCTTTTGGCGTCACCTCGATTGCTCTCACCTGTTTGAATTCCCTCCTAGCCCCACTTCTTATAGTTTTGTTTGCAATGATAATGTCTTAAAAAATTGAAGCAGCTGTATGTAGGTGGAATAAACTATTTAAATATAGGATGCATTTGCCCTATATCCTAGTTAGTCTGGATGCACAGTTAGCCATGAAGCATACATTTTGCATGGCTCTATTTATTATCACAAAATAAGGAATGATGGAGTGTGAATTTGTGTAAGAAATAATAACATGACATGTTTGTATTAAGAAGATATCCTGAAGTTTAAAACCCCCTTACAAATATGGCATTTTATTTTATTTTGGGCCACCTCACCAAACAATAACAACCCTAACTGTCTAAAGAAAATTCTGTTTCTAAAGATATACAGTAATTTTACTGTCTTGTCTTACTAATGTACATTTTTAAATAACAGATTGAAACGCTATAGGCATAGTTATCCTTTAAATTTAAATCCCATTTCCCCAGCATAGAAAAAAAATCACATTCGCTTTCAATGACCTCACACTTTTCATATAAACTTTATATAAGGCCGCATACACACGATCAGTCCATCTGATGAGAACGGTCCGAAGGACCGTTTTCATCGGTTAACCGATGAAGCTGACTGATGGTCTGATGTGCCTACACACCAAAAAACCTATCGTGTCAGAATGCAGTGACGTAAAACACAACGACGTGCTGAAAAAAATGAAGTTCAATGTTTCAAAGCATGCGTCGACTTGATTCTGAGCATGCGTGTCTTTTTAACCGATGCTTTTGCATACTAACGATCAGTTTTGAACTATTGGTTAGGCGTCCATCGGTTAAATTTTAAATCAAGTTCTCTTTTTTTTGACTGAAGGATAACTGACCGATGGGGCCCACACAAGATCGGTTTGTACTGATAAAAATGGACCTTCAGTTAGTTTTCATCAGTTTTGACCGATTGTGTGTACGCGGCCAAAACCTACTGTTTTAATCCTACAGTAAATAATTTTTATATAAATTTCCCCTGATTAAAAAGTTTTATGTATGCACAGCTCAACACATTATAGGGTTTCCATATTTTCTTATGTCACTTTCTCCAGTCTGAGGCTGCTTTGATTGTCACAGTCTGATTAGGGTGATGCCAGCTTCCAGCTTGGCACTTTGTGAGTTCTGTTCACCCATGGCAGTCAGTGGCCTTTTTTGACTATTGGAGGTATGGGAGACTCCTCAAAGTGAAGAAGTGGTGAAAGAAAGGCATTTTACATTTTTATAATGAGGGTTCTTCAAATTGTTTTAAAGGCAGAATATAAGAATTGTATTCTTAAAAATAAAAATACAAACATTGAAGAGGTAGAATTTAAATAATTTTATTCCTAAATTTTTAGACAAATTTGTAAAATGCTAAATAATTAGAGCTTAAGTGGGTCATTAATTGCATGACTTGGTTTTGTCACATTACATGATTTAATGGGTGCTTGGGCTTCTAAACTGCTAACCTAATGAAAAGATGTAAGTTGTCTTGAAAGCACTAACATGCTCAAGTAGGTCCTGCCTGATGAATCAGGTTCATAGTAATCCCTAACAGTATTTCATTAAGCAGCCATTACTAAACTCTAGATGGACCTACTTCCACAATGCACATTTTAGCTGTTAGTGAATCAAGTCGTTAATGCAGCTTTCATCCAAAGTATTTTTCTTCGTATTATCACCATCAGAAAGGGGAGCTTTGCAATGTGAATAAGGGATACAGAGCTGATAAAATGCAGCTCACAGTAAATGCATTCACCATCAAGTCAACTTTGCTATTATTATGAGTATTGAAAAAAAAAAACATAAAAAACTTCTGAGAACAAAG
Organism: Rana kukunoris; assembly: GCA_029574335.1. Lineage (NCBI taxonomy): Eukaryota > Metazoa > Chordata > Amphibia > Anura > Ranidae > Rana > Rana kukunoris. Next base: position 436,926,782 of record CM056053.1, on the reverse strand, counting down.
TTTCTTATGTTCTTTTGTTCAATTACACTTTTTTCTTCCATCTAACAAGTAAAACTTTTTTTTCGCTGAAAGCATTTACTTATTTAAAGTGGAACTAAACCCATCAATTTAACATTTAAAAAAAAAAAAACTGTTATATTGCCAGCATGCTGGAAAGGCTAACTGTCACATTTGCTTGTGTTGTCAACCAAACTGTCAAGCCATCAACTGGCTGATCTCATGTGATCACATGTGCAGTATCATGGCAATTTCAGATCAAACAGAGTCTAAGATGGCAGCTTCATTAGCTGAAAAAATAGGAGGGTTTAGTTCAACTTTAAAGAAAAACGTTACTCACCTTCAATCCATCAATGCGACAACCCAAAACTCCCCAATGGCCGTTGACATCTTCGGATGGCTTTCAGGTCTCGATCACTAGTCAATGTCAATGGCCGGGCCGGGATTATGCCAGCCTTGGAATTTGCGGTTTTGTGCAGTGACCTGGTAGGAGTAGCTTTAATGCAGACAAGACAAAGAATTTTTACATTAAAATCCTTCCTGTTCACCCATGTTTTGTTTTTGGACTAAATTTCCACTTTAAGTGTTGAGTGTCTACTTTTCCTACACAGGGGAAGGCAGTTCCCTTTATGGGGGGGGGGGGGGGGGGTTATCAAGCAGGCTCTTACAGTAACACAATGTCAAACAATAAGACACACAAACCCAAATTCTGGGTTTTGACTGTCACACTGCCATTATAAAAAATGTAATTTTACACCAGTGTTCTAACACCCCCAAACAACCATCAGCTGTTTTTTTTCTGCAGAATCTGCATGTGTATTTAAAGGGTAAAACATGGAGAAATAAGCATGTATTCAAAAGATGTACGAAATATGTTATTTTGAATGGATTTGATCCTGGCATATACTTAAACAGCTACTGTTTCGTAATTCCCACCAGGTTTAATCAACAAACCTATTACAAAAAAATATACTAGTGAACTGGTGAGAAACATATTTCAATATCTGCAAAGTGAGTGAAAAGGACAGCACACAGACATATCTACAATTTGATCCTTTATTTGCTTTATTGTTAATCCCAGGTTACTACTTTGCTTCGTCAAACTTTTATATGACCATATACCTACCGTAGGCTCCTGATCTTGAGTTGAGACCCTTTGATACCTTAAAATAGATTGTAAAAAGCAACAAGCCTGATTCTTCTCCTTGTAAAGACAGCAACATTGTACAGCTAGTTGGCTGCCTCATGCAATACAATGTGATCAATCCCAGCATTCACTTTCTGAAGACTTGGACGTTTGATAATGAATTCACTTTCAGAAGGAGAGGGAAAAGGAACCAATTTACAGAATGACCTCCAGGAATGCTTTGTATAACTGGTAAAAATACTTCAATTTTAGCAATTAAAATAGAAAGAGATTAGGATTCAGGCTATAAAGGGAACCAGGTTGACTACTGCTTGAACTGTGTTCTGGTGTTCAATTCCTGGATATTAAAAGCTCAGTCCACTTACAAAATAATATTTCAGCACTAGCTGGAGTTTGGGGGTAAAGTCAACCACCTTGGAGTCTCATGCTTCCTGTTGCATTTTCTATATAAAATCAACAAGGAGGGCCCCTCTTGTAATTTAGAATTTAAACCCCAAATGCACAGATATTACTTCTGGAAATCCCCATTTAATATACAGGCTGTGTGAAGCCACACCAAGAACTCTTCAACATCTACCAAAAACTGTTTACAGTAACAGAAAGTCGGAGAGAAGAAAAAACAGTTTACAGTAAGGCCCCGTACACACGAGCAAATAGATTTGTTCAAATCGGTGGGACCGACCGATTTGAACAAATCTGTCTGCTGGCCATTTTGGTTTGATCGCTGTACACACGATCAAACCAAAATCCCCGCCAGCAGACAGCGCGGTGACGTGGCGGTGACGTTGACGCCGCCACGTCACCGCACCAGGAAGTAAATTACTTCCGCGCATGCATCGAATCCATTCGACGCATGTGCGAGAAGATATGTCTGCTGGTTAGCGTACTAACCAGCAGACATATCGGGCGGACGGATTCCCAGGCGACAGATTTTAAAGCATGCTTTAAAATCTGTCAGCTGGCCAAATCCGTCTGCTCGCCCGTACACACGATCAAATCTGTATGCTGGGACGGTCGGACGACCGTTTCCAGCAGATAGATTTGATCGTGTGTACGCGGCTTAACAGAGAGTTAGAAAGAAGAAAACTTATAATGATCTCTCTAAATAGAAAGGTACAGCAACAAAAGCAGTATTTTTTCTGCCTTTGCCTTTATGTCCCAGTGAGACCATGCACATCACTTCTTATGTAGGTGGGAAATAAGGGTAAATCTCCAAAAATGGGGTCAACGACACAAGTAAAAACCAAATAAAGAATGTAAATGTGCTTTTACACCATGGGGTTTATTTACAAAAGTGAAATAGACTGTACACTTTTGAAAGTGCAGTTGCTCCATAGCTTAGCAGATGAGGTAAAGCTTTACTTTACAAAGAATATGCAATCATATGCAAGGAATATAAATTAAAAAAATGCATTTTTGCTTAAACATGATTGGATGATCAGCAGAGCTCTCCCTCATTTACCAAGCTCTGGAGCACCTGCATTTGTAAAGTGCACCGTCTATTTACCTTTAGTAAATCAACCCCATAAAGACTTATTATTACCAATAAGTCAACAAACCTTCTGTATTTTTAAGTATATCCTATATCGAATGGGGCATGTCACTTTCTGACATAGCTTGCAATATACCACTTGTTCATTCGCTTTTTTGATTTAAATTTTTTATTAGTTAAAACGGATTAACCACAAAATATGGTGACAGTGGTAAGCTTATCCTTTAATGCACACTGCACTCATAATGCAGTGTATTATGGGTATTCTAAAGATAGATCACAAGATAAGATTTCAGGCTTTCTCTCTCTAATTGGCATTACATGTGGCCTATCTTAACTGAACAGGAAGTAGAGGAAGAGTAATTCCTTTAACTCAGCGATATTGATTTACTAAATGAGTAGAGATTGCTTATACTTTAAAGTAAATGTTCACTTAGTTTAATGAATAAGGTCAAACCATTTTGTATTTAATGGAAATACAATATATTGTCCATTTTTAAGTGACCCTGTTCTATACAGAATTCATTTCAACATTTCGACAGAATTACGTTTAAGGCACATTGTCTGACGCATAAGTGTGTTCAAGGAAGTGCCCCCCAATATCTATGCGAAAAAATTAAATTGTCACAACCCCCATCGCGTTCTTCGTTCCACTAACTAAAAACTACTCCAGATACCCAAGGTCAGATACAAGTCCAAAGGAGAACAAATATTTTCAGTACAAGGACCTAGACTTTGGAATGCACTACCAGCTAGCATCCGAACGGAAGTAAATCACCAGACCTTCAGGAAAAAACTCAAAAGCCATCTATTCTGAAGGCAAAATACAGTAGGGAATGGATACCAAGTGCCCTGAGGCGATTCAGTTTGCATGTGTTGCGCTATATAAGTATTTCACTCACTCAACTAAGCTCGTACCTGTGAAGAAGAGATTGCGTACTTAAAGTTGAATTCCATTCATACCCTAACTAAGCCTAAATCTACTCCCACCCCTGTTCTAAGACTATTCTATATACCCTGTAAAAGAAAAGATGCCTATACTTACCTATTCTGGAGCAGCTCCGGTCCACTCACATGACCGGATCCCAACATGGGCTTCAGTGTAGAGAGGAGGCAGCAACAACAGCCACAAACCCTGGGTGATTACTTTTTTCTGCTGTCCCTCTACACTAAAGTCAGTGCTGGAAACCAGTCATGTGCCCAGACAGGGGTGGCTTCAGAGTACAGTAGGTAAATATCAGCATCTTTCCTTTTGCAGGGTAGATAGAATAGTCTTAGATTGGCAGTGAGAGTACATTTAGACTTAGTTAGGGTTTGACTGGAATGCCACTTTAATTCTCATGCCTGGCATGATGCTGAACAACACACCTATAACTAAAACTGGCCCCCCAAAAGTCTGCTAGGAGACCAATTCTTCCATAAGTGTCAATCTGAATAGTCCACCACAGTACGTGCATCAGAAAACGGTGCCATGACATCAGATGGAGCAATCAATCAAAACTTGATTGTTTTTTACAGTCATGGGATTAGTTGCATCTTAGCATGTTACAGGGTCACTTTAATGAATAACAAAGGGGTCTGTTGATGTTTATTTTATTCCAAAAGTCTGTGTTTTATTAGGGAAAACAATAATATACCTTTAACTTTGTCTCCAATTAAATCTTTAAAGTTGCACCAAGGTGTTCGTAAGGGAGGTAGCTATTTTAATTTACATAATTTCTTCTAGATATATATGCTCACTTATGTACTCTGCAATTGTTTAACTGTAATTTTCAGTAATTTGTTATTCCTGGATTAATTGACTGAACTAGGAACATTCTTGTTTTTTTGTTACTGTAAAATGTTTTTTTTGTTATTCTTTTAAAGTTGTAACTTGCCCCAGCATCAATTCTTTCACCTTGGAACACGGAAGGTGGCGTATTGTCAATGGATCCCACTATGAATACAAGACAAAAGTTGTCTTCAGCTGTGATCCTGGCTACTTTCGTTTGGGACCTGCTTCTATTCAGTGTCTTGCCAATGGGACTTGGAGTTGGAGAAATGAGCGACCTCACTGCCAAAGTATGTATAGAAGAATAATGAATTCAGATACACAAACAAGGAACATCAAGCGCAGCCATGAGACAAATATTCACAGCTGTGCTGAGTCATTTAAAATACATTTATGTATTAAAGACATTCAGAAGCAGCAATTCCAATAAACAACATTTTATTAGAATAATTAGAGATAAATGTATTGTGCTGACATTGTGCTGACTTTGAGTTTTCCAAATATTAAATGTAGTGTCTTCGCATTTTACAATGCTGTCTTGGAAGCAGTCAAGCTCATTTGAAATTCCATGTATAACCTTTATTGACCTTGGAAAGCCCCTAGAAAGAGCTTCAGACCATTCAACTGTAACATCTAAAAAAGCCAACGCACAGTACTTGTCTGCAGAACTGTAAAAATAGCTATACACAGTATATCATTTATACAAGCCATATTTATTTATGCATTTATTTATTTTTTATATTTTTTTATTAATTTAAACTGTGCGATCTAGCATTCCATTTTACTAATTGAAAAAAATAAAAATGTACCTTGAATTCTACCAGTGTATGTTAAACATTGGTGGCAGTGTTATGTGCCCTGTTATACTAAAAGGGCAGGTTCCTGAATGTACAGACCCCCAAGATACAGACTGACAGTCAAGCAGTTGACATTTGTCAGAAAGCATGGCCTCTTTGAAAATACTTGCTTGGCTTGGCTTCTGTAGGTCATGCATTATTTTTTTCTCTCCTTTTACATTGTTAGGTACTGAGTTTTCAGTTGTCATGGCTTTACCAAGCTTAGCAAACAATGAGCCCATGTCTACAATCGGGCATGTGTGATATATGTGTAGAGGGCTGCATTTCACTCCCATCGTGATTATATAGCTCCCAGTCTAACTGGTCTGAATTGTAAGCTAAAGAGCAAGCTATTCAATAAATGGCCAACTATGGTCTCCTACATGATAAGCATTGTTGAAGATGAAACTAATTAAAAAAAAAGGAAGTGAATTTTATATTTTTCCCAAAAAAGTACTTCCACATCCAAATGTGGGCTAAGTTAGAACCCACTCACCACAAAATATTCCCCTCCCCATCAACCAATACTTAAGGTGCCCTGCTACTCTGTCAAGCCACTGAGTCTGAAGAACGAAAGCCTGTGCATTCTTGAGATTCTCTATTCAGGCCATGATGTGACAGGACTGAGTCGATCATCTAGTACCAGTGCTTTCACATGAGAAGAAAGAGAATATGTTGCATACTCCAGGTGGAGGAAAATGGAGCAGCAAGGGTGTGAATGAACGTTATGTGCTGTTAGTGCTTTGCCATGGCAAAGAACATGGATGAATTGAATTATGAGCTTACTGTCTATAATGGCATATTCCTCTAAAGCCATAAATACTATGGAGTGCAACTGAAATACAAATGTGTTGAATGGATAGGTCAATGAATGAATGAGAGGGTGAGAGCGTTGTACCTATATTTTTGTATTAATCCACACTAATCACTAAGAGATTTTTTTTTATATATTTTAGTTACATCCTGTGGAGATCTCCCTGTACCACCAAATGGGCAAAAAATTGGAACTCAGACAACATTTGGCTCCACAGCAATATTTACATGTGACACCAGTTACATGTTAGTTGGGTCAGTTGTGCGAGAATGCCTATCTTCTGGACTTTGGAGTGGGACAGAAACTAGGTGCTTAGGTAATATATTGTTTTTTACTTTCTTTTTCCTTTTCTCTTTACCAGTTTTCCATGAATTATCACTTGCTTGTTTAGATATAAAGAACACCTTTTGTTAAAAGCACAAATTTTGTTTTGCTGAAATCAATGGGAAGTTCCAAAGCAGCTTGAAGGAAGTTAATGTAGCTTAGAAGGTTGTCAACTGTTGGTCACATGCAACTGCCAATGAACTCTGAGTGATCTCAGAAGTCTTTCAAATTGATCTCAAATGCAGGATGAAAGCACTGGAAAACACACTTGCATTTGCCAATCAACACATCCCCTAAAGCTGGCAACACATGTTGTAATCTGATTATCCTTTTAATTTTGCAAAACCCAGTGCAGCACTAGATAACTGCTGTACATATATAGAACATCACACCATTTGTTTTTTGTTAGTAAAAAAAAGGAATGAGCAGGGGTATCTCTTGTCCATTTATGTGGTGGGGTGGGGGACGAGGTGCAGTATATGGGAGAGTTACTCATTCCAGATTCTGATAAGCCCTCCACCTGCAGACCCTAACAAATACCAAGCCAGGGTTATGGAGAGGAGGCCTGTGTCCTCATCAATACCCCCCCCCCCCAGTAGGGTATCTTATCCATGTTGAGCGCATTATTATTATTATACACAATTTATATAGCGCCAACCGTTTATGCAGTGCTTTACAATATAGAGGAGGGACAGCAAAATTACAGTACAGTTAAATTCAAAAGGTACAGTAGAGCCCAGGTCATAGAGCTTACATTCTTAAGGGAGGGGGTGGTGGTACAAAAGGTAATAGCTGCAGAGAGTGATTTGATGGGGGTGGCTCTGGGACATTTGTTAGGTGGGTGTGAGATAGGCTTCCCTGAAAAAATCTTCAGGGATCTCCTAAAGGTGGAAAGGTTAGGTGCTGACCGGACATACCGTGGCAGGGAGTTTAAGATTATGGGAGAGGCTCTGGAGAAGTCCTGAAGGCAAGCATAGGAGGAGATCCTGGGAGGAGCGGAGGGGATGATTTGGGTGACATCTGCAGATGAGGTTGGGGAGGTAGGTAGGGCCGATGTTGTAAATGGCCTTGTATGTTGTGGTTAGCATTTTGAATTTTACACGGTGGGGTAGGAAAAGCCAGTGAGGAGATTGGCAAAGAGGAACAACAGTCACAGATTGGTTAGTGAGGTGTATTAGTCTAGCAGCATAATTTATAATAGACTAAAGGGAGGATAGCCTGCATAAGGGTAGTGAACAAGTTGCTTTGTGAGAGCATGTGGCCTTCTACATGTCAGAAGGGGGAGACTCACACCCCCACACCTTTCCTGACAGTCAAATTGCATGCTCAGTTAGAGGTCTAGTAAGAATTTTTGGAGGGACCCCATGCCATGTATTTTTTTTCTTTATTTTTTATGGGGTTCTCCAATAACATACCAGACTGTCATCTAGGATCAGGGTCTGGTATAAAGGGAATATGTGGCTACTTTGCTTAGAATTAGAATAAAGCAGCTAGAAGATGTAATTTACTGGGCATTTAAACAGAATTTGTTTTTCTTTGTAAATGTAATGCCTTGTACACACAATCAGAATTTCCAAAGGAAAAAGTCTGATTTTTTTCATCGGATATTCTGAACATGTGTGTGACCCATCAGACTTTTTTCCATCGGGATTTAGAAAGAGAACAGATCAAGTTAAGGGTTTCCCACAGCTTTAACGGAATTTCGTTGGAAAAATCCATTGGAGTTTATCCCGATGGAAAATCTAATTGTGTGTACAAGGCATTCTTTTTGCCCTAGAAGGTTGTATATTATGTACAGATGCACCACTTCTCATGCTCGTTAAGGGTTTCCCCCAGGCATGTGATTTAAAGCCATGTTGCATCTTTAATGTTGCCCTTTAATTATTCAAAAAATTGCAGCTCCCTGGCAAATTAGTTTTTTTTTATGTCCATGTTTCCTAGGTCACTGCCCAGTCCCCCATGCCATTGTGTTTTTTTTTTTTTTTTTTACTTTTGATTCCTATTGACATTAATCTGTTCAGCTTTGACACCCAAACTTCAGTGATGTTCATCACTGAAGTATCATCACTAATTGTAAGCATAGAAAAACACAGATGGCAAATAGGCCTAGCGCATTATCCTCAATACAGCTATATACAAACAAACCCATGTTTGCATCATAGCTTTACATAAAATCAACTGCTTAAGTCCATATGCGTAAATCCACAATGCTTGTAGACACATTGGCTAAAGTGTTTCAAGGTTTCCCTCTTCTTCAGAGCTATTTATGATTAGGTTAATCTCAATGTTGCCAGTAGTAGTAACGATGAGAGTGTCAGTAGGCATACCTCATCTAGAATAAGTAAGGAGCTCCTTACCTATACTATGTCCTATATAATAATTTGGACTTAAGCAGATGATGTTATGTTAAAGCTATGATGCAAACATGGGTGTGTGAGTAAATTCACCCCTGTTTTATATTATTCAATAAAAACATGTTGTGAGGATAATGCGCTAGGCCTATGCGCCATCTATGTTTTCCTATGCTTACAGTCAACTTGGACATCCCCAGTCATTGGAAGGCAATGAGGAGTGCATTATCCACATACATTAACATGTCAGGATAAGACATCACATTTGGACTTTTTCACACAGTGCATGAGAGTAAACATTGTGGTATTTTTTTGAATCATCACTAATTGTAACATGTAGGCTTTGCTTTTTGAAATGTCATTGTAGAAGACACATGGGTGATGATTTACTAAAGCTGGAGAGTGCAAAAGCTGGTGCAGCTGTACATGGTAGCCAATCAGCTTGTAACTTCAGCATGTTCAATTAAGTTTTGACAAAAACAAAATTAAAACTGCAAGCTGATTGGTTTCTCGGCATAGCTGCACCAGATTTTGCACTTTCAGTTTTAGTGAAATCAGCCCCATTGGGTTTCCCTTGCTAATTCTTTACTGTGTGTTATATTTCTTCCAAATTTCTGGTGTGGGAACACAATGTTCAAGCCTGTAAAATGTCTGAAAACCTGAAGTGTAGAATTACGTGCATGCTGGCAAATTTTGTTCCCCATGGTATTGGGGATATAATTCAAAGCATAGTAGTCAGTCCTACACTAGACCATTACACACAGACAATTTACGGTAGATAGCTGGCTACCTAAAGTAGCTGATTTAGGTGACAATTATACAGCTTTGGCTTGCAGATATTTTGCAAACTACAACTGGTTAAGCAGGACCTGGGTCCCTAATCGATCATTAAACCCAAATGATAGACTATAGGCAAATACATTGTGAAACAACAATAATTAAAAATAAATGAAGCTCGAGTAAACACTTATGTGGCCTATTTATAAAGGATTCATATTGTACAGTGAATGTTTATTGGGAATTTATCTATTTGTATTTTATGGAATTCACCAATTTTTTTCAGCTGATTTGTCCTGTTTTCAAAAGAAACTCACTACTGTATTTACCCATCAGTTTCAAAGAGGAATCACCCATTACATTTAACAAGATTCACCTACCAGCAGTCTTATAAAACATAGAGAGATTCCAATAACAAACAAAACTCATTTTCAGAACAAATAAAACAAAAATATCAAAATGATTTTTTAAATAAATGATCCTTACAAAAAAATAAAATAAAAGTGATATTAACCTCTCTGGCGGTATGATTATGTCTGGAATTTTGAACCAAAAGCGGTACAATTTTTTGCATGGAAATTTGGCGTTTTATACTGTAGGCCTGCAATTCTTAGGAATAACTCACTTAAATCTGTCCAAACAAGAGTCTAGTAGACATCTTGGGTAAAGTTTGAAAAACAAAATCATAAATTATAATATAATAAATAACTATTAATAATTATAACAAATAATAATGTAATTATAATAAAAATTATTCAATAATGTAATCAAATCAACAACACTGAAATTTGCTCAGTTGCAGAATTGTCTCTGTCATTATTTTTATTGTTTGATGACAAATTTCCCCTCAAATCACTATCGCTCAATTCTGCAAGTGGTTCTAATTTATTATCGCTCTTTTCTAGCTGCTCTAAAACCACTTTTGATGTAAAGGGACACTTTTTGGTTGCTATGGACAATCTACAGTTTGCAGGCAGAAAGAACAGTTTTTATTATATAAAAGTACATGCGGGACACAGGGCAGACCACTAGGGACAAAGGGGGTGTGTATTTTTTACATACAGTACTGTAATCTGTAAGATTACAGTACACTGTATGTGTATTGTGTTTTTTTGTATTTGGCGCCGAACTCTGTCCCCGTGCGTCGTAACATCGCAGGGAACGGAGCTTGGCGGCACTGTGAATCGAGCGAGGAGACAAAGCGGAGAAGCACACAGCGGGGACACAGTTTGCAGGATCCAGGGACAAGGTAAGTAACTTCCCCCTGTATCCTGCAATGCAATCCTGAGTCAGGCTCGGGGATACAGCTTTTGGTATAAAAAAAATTCACCCCGAACCAGACTCAGGATTACCGCTAAGGAGGTTAAGGAGGTTAAGGAGGTTATTGACAAATGTTTTTTAACTTGTGTTATCAAACAGCATACATTGTATATGATATAATTTCACAATATAAAACAAGTATCCATTCATAAAATTTGAGCTGAATATAAATGACCCACTTCCCACTTTAACTGCAGAATAGTATTAGGTGAATTGCGATGACATATTTTTTTTTTTTGCACTGTCCTCATTTTTTAGTTCACTTAAGTACCCAAGTTCACAGTAACGTAGCAGTGAGCATTGCTAAGATGGCCTGAAGGTGGATAAGAAGGTAGAAAATGTGCCTGGGCTTAAATAAAATCAGCTGCTTTCTCCTTCTTTCTGAAAAAAAGCGGATAATCAAAGCCAATCATTTAGAGTTAGGAAGATATACAGTATATATAACACAGTTTCAACCAATTTTTATTAGCTGAGGCTTAAACATTGTTTAGAATGTGTTATCTATGTAAGCATGAGCTATTTTAAATCTCTCTTGCCAGTTTAAATCTTATAACCTTGAACTGTTTGATTTTACTTTTGGTAATTGTAATTCTCCAACAGTAATTTGAAATGACTGTACTGTAAAATAAATGCTATTTCTGTACATGAAACCTCTTACCCGTTTCTTCATGTTGTAGCTGGTCACTGTGGAACACCAGAATTAATCGTGAATGGTCAGGTCATTGGAGAGAACTATGGGTACCGAGACACTGTTGTTTATCAATGCAGCCCTGGTTTTCGCTTGATTGGGTCATCAGTGCGAATTTGCCAACAGGATCACAACTGGTCAGGGCAGTTACCTTCTTGTGTGTGTAAGTAGACTTTTCATTAATTTATGTGTAGTATATTTCAACTTCAGTATACTAAATGTTGAATCAAGACTCCACTATATATTTCTAAATTGGTTGCATAACCCCGTTAAGTTCAGAAAAAACACAAAAAAATATCTTATAGTAAGTCTTCCTTTGTTGATTTCTGAACAGCTGATTATTTAAAACTTTGCACTGAACATAACAATCTTACTATTATAGTTGGTTTTATTTTAGGTTTAAAGTGAATACATGGTGAAATGTGCTAATTAAAATATGTGCAGCGGAGATGACAGCTGTCACTACATACCTTTATGTTCCAGATTTAAAAGTGTAGCATTACCCACAACCCATCCCAAAGCAGCTATGGAAATAAAACATGTTCATGGTCTCTATTGACAGAACTACTTCTCCTTTATGTCAATTACAAAGCCTGATGACGGGTTGCTGAGGAACAGGCCTACTCTCCACAACTGAGACTCTTATGCCGCGTACACACGATCACTTTTTGTGATGTAAAAAAACGTTGTTTTATCCCACGAAACAAAACAACGTTTTTCAAACTTCATTTTAAAAAACGACATTGCCTACACACCATCGTTTCCTGAAAATGCTCTTAAAAAGCGCGGTGACGTACACCACGTTCAACGGCACTCTGTTCCATTGAAGCTCCCATCTCATAACTTGCTTCTGAGCTTTGCCCACACACGATCGTTTTTTATGACACAAAAAACGACATTCTGAAAAACGACATAAAAAATTTAAGCATGTTCATATTATTCTTTTGGTCGTTTTTCAGAAGACATAAAACAACGTTTTGCCCACACACAATCATTTTAAATTACGTTTTTTATATTTGATTGCATGATTATGGATATTGTAATTTTCTACTACTGTTAAATACCAGTGATGGCATAATACACACAGTTTCCTGGTGGTTTACAAGCTTCACTTAGTGTTACTAAACCCACAACAGTAAAATCAGGCTGTATATGCAGTACAGCATGCTTGTTATGCTCACTGTGGATCCTAAAGGGTTAATCCTCTGCATTGTGTAAAAAGGCTGTTTGATCCTGTCTTCTCTGATCCTTCTTCTCTTCCATTGTCCCCAATGCATCTCCTGATAAGACAGCGCATTTGGAGTCACTCTACACATGCTCAGTTTGGTGTCTATTAGTATAGATTTTTTTTTCTTGGGTGGGGTGCATGTGATCAGAACAGGGCCAATCAGCACTGTCCAGACAGAGGTTCAGGAGTCCTGCAGCCCCTTTAAGTCAGTCAGAGTAGAATGAAAACTCCTTCCACAAGCTTTAACCAGACACTGATGAAAGTAACAACTGCTATATTCTGCTGATGAGAAAAGGTATTTAGCAGTTTATATTTACAAAAATAATTGCATTTCCATGTTCTGTGTACTGTGGGAGACCAGATATACTGAATGCAGGGTCCTGGGTTGAGTAACACTTTCAACATCCATATTAATCAGGGCTCAGTGTTTTTTTCCAACCTGAGACAAGGTACAAGTGTTTTTAGCTAAACGTTTGGTAACCCTCCACTTATACTCCCAAAGCTTTGTTGCTCTAATCCATCTCACCTCAGTTGCATACTTACATCTGTAGGGCTGCCGCAGCCCCTTCTGGTGCTAACAGCTTGTTTGACTGAATTGTCTTCAGCGTTAGCCTCTTTGACTTGCATATATATGGAAGATCCTCAGTCGTGATATACAGTCTCATTCAAGTCAATAGGGCCTAATGCTGCACACACGCGGTCTAAATTTCGAAAAAAGTTCAATGTGAGCTTTTGGTCAGAAATTCTGACCGTGTGTAGGCTCCATCTGACTTTTTCTGTCGTAATTTCTGACAACACAAATTTGAGAGCTGGTTCTGACGGGAAAAGTTCTTGTCGGAAATTCCGATCATCTGTATACAATCTGACGCACAAAAAAAAAGCATGGTTGGAAGCATTGAACTTCATTTTTCTCAGCTCGTCGTAGTGTTGTACGTCACCGCATTCTTGATGGTCGGATTTTTGTGTGACTGTGTGTATGCAACACAAGTTTGAGCCAACATTCCATCGAAAAAAAAAAACATGGTTTTCTTGTCAGGCCGCGTACACACGATCAAATCTATCTGCTGGAAACGGTCGGCCCGACCGTCCCAGCAGACATATTCGATCGTGTGTACGAACGAGCCGACGGATTTGGCCAGCCAACAGATTTTAAAGCATGCTTTAAAATCTGTCGGCTGGGAATCCGTCCGCCCGATATGTCTGCTGGTTAGTACACTAGCCAGCAGACATATCTTTTTGCACATGCGTCGAATGGATTCGACGCATGCGCGGAAGTAATTCACTTCCTGGTGCGGTGACGTGGCGGCTTCAAGTCACCGCCACGTCACCAACACGTCAGCGCGCCGTCTGCCAGCAGGGATTTTGGTTTGATCGTGTGTACACGATCAAACCAATACATCCCAGCAGACAGATTTGTTCAAATCGGTCTGTCTGACCGATTTGAACAAATCTGTCTGCTCGTGTGTACGGGGCCTCAGAGTTTCCAATCGTGTGTACGTGGTATTAAGGATGAAGAGAATTTAGTTGGACAGACTATACAATCTAGAAGAGGCTGCAGTACTAAAGAGGTGAGTAAGCAACTGGGGTGGGTTTGAGTTTAGTGTAGTTTAGCTTAAATGGGTGGGTTACTAAAAATACTGTTAAAATACACCGGTACTGGAGCTAACACAGTGGTTGTGCATGGTAGCTTCTAACGGCAGCTTGTTCAATTAAGCTTTGACAAAAAAAAACTGGAAGCCAATTGGTTTCCATGCAGAGCTGCACAAGACTGTGCACCTTCCAGTTTTAGTAAGTTAACCCAACAGTGTACATTCTGCTTAAGCTATTGAGCTCTAGAAACAGAGGCCCAGATTCAGAGAGAATTAGATTATCGTAGAGTATGAGAAATACACTACGCCGCCGTTTTTTACCTGGCTCTACGTGGAATCCAGGTAGATTTTGTCCAGTAAACGACGGCGGCGTAGTGTATTTCTCCCGTCGCAATCCATCTGCGTGAGTAGGGGGCGTGAAGCATTTAACATAGGCGCGTTCCCGCGGCGATCGAACTGCGCATGCTCCAGTCGCAAATTTCCCGCCATGCATTGCGCGAAATCACGTCGTTACGTCGTAGTAGCGTCATTTACGTACATTCCTATTCCCGAACGAGTTACGTTAAAAAAAAAATAATAGATTCAAATCGACGCGGGAACGACGGCCATACTTTACATGGGTTACGCACTGTTAGACCAGCAAAAAGCTCCTCTAACATTACGTAGCCAAAAAATGACGTAGGCGATTGCGAGGGACACTCGTACCTTCGTGGATCGGCGTAAAAACTAATTTGCATACCCCGACGGTGAAAATGACGCGGACTCCACCCAGCGGCCGCAAAAATATCGCAACGTAGATCCGAGGGCTTACGAGGACTTAAGCCTCTCGGATCGAAGCCCGAAGCCGCCGTATCATGGTTTGAGGATTCAAACTAGTGATACGGCGCGCAAAATTTGAAATTACTCCTGTCTAACACCAGTTAGACAGGCGTAATCGCTCTATGAATCTGGGCCAGAATGTTTACAATACATGAGCAATATGGAAAAAGAACCATAAAGCTCTATCTGCTGACTACTAGTCACAGTACAAAATTTCACTATCTCACTATGGTGCCTATTTATATAGTTGTATGACTTACACCGTATTTATCGGCGTATAACACGCACAGGTGTATAACACGCATCCTAACTTTAAGAGGGAAGTTTCAGGAAAAATACTTTTCACGGCCCCCTGCGTATACCACACAGGCACAGTTTACCCTCTATTTTCAGGGTAAAAAAGTGAGTGTTAAACGCCAATAAATACAGTATATACTTATGTAAAAAAAAATGTAGTTCATAAAAATGTAAAAGAAAATATGAAGAAAACCACTACAAATTCAACTGAATCGCATTTAGGGAAAACAAATAAAAAAAATAAACAAATGCTATATTTTTTACTGGGTGCAAGAGATGGCATAAATGTCCTGAAATATATAAAGTCACCTTATTTACTTACATATTAATAAATTTTAAGGTAAAGGATACCAATATTACTCAGCATGACTACAATTCAATGTAAATTGCATGGTAAAATTGATGCTGCATAAAGCATATTTGCGGTCTACTGTAAGCATTGGGGACACATTTTGGAATTCTAATTTATCCTTGATGTATATATCTTCACTTTTCCAGATCATAAAAAATGACAACTGCATAATAATTCAGCCATGACCTCTGTATTAGGGGAATTCTTAGCTCTGTTACTCTATAGTTACATGTGGTGCTCGAGGAACTGCCTGCAACATTCTGTAAAAAAATCTAATTTTATACAGCCATCCCATATCTGGTGTGTCAAAAATATAACACTAAATTATAAAAAGCACACACCCCCACTATTATTACATGAGATTATATGATATAATCTGATATACAATGATATGATACAATATTATCTATTACATTACTTTGTATAATATGATATAGCATTGAAATATTGAATTATATTATAGCATATCTTATTATATTTTATGATTTCATTAGAATACCAAAGTTTAATCTGGATATAAAATCATCAGTTGTGCAGATAATCAGTTTTTCATTTTATTTGGACTTCTCCTGAGATATTCTGCTACTATGCTACAACAGCTGTCTCATGAAAGTATTCATGAGTACAGATTCTAAGAAGGCCATACACCCAATAAATCTGCACTGACACTGATCACTGTCGGCCAAAAAAACTGTTCAGCGCTATTTTTTTTTTATTCCAGTATATAAAAATATACATGTACAAGAAGGAATTAAATAAATAATGCAAATAAGGACCTGTGATTACAATGGCTGCCAAAATATATTTTATTCCAATTTATTAATAATAAATAAAACACAATTTAATTATGTATTACATTGTGCTCGCATACAATTAAAAATGTTTATAATATACCTAGGACCTCAGGTTCTCTATTGTTTTTGTTATCTATGGATTAGAATACTATGTACGTGGTCAGACTCTTTTAAATACCGCCTCTTATTTGCTATTTTGTATGTTGACTGTTGTTTACTGTCACCATGTTTAATTTGCTTATTTTGAATTTAATAAAAAATATTGGAAGTAAAAATGTTATAATATTTTTTCTTTCGCCATAATAATTAACTGTAATAATGATAGTCAGTGTGGATATATCATTATTTGCAACCAAAAATACATTCACAATTTTTTTCTGGGCAGGAAGTGTTGCCATTTTTTTACACTCTAGCTAGTGATGAGCTCCAGGTTCAGTGCAAAACCAGGTTTATGCAGAATTTGTCTTAATTAGGGGTTTGGAATATAACTGATCTAACCTCCCGCACCAGCGAAAATGAACCATCCAGCAATGGTTTTAATACAGCTTCTAAATGTGACAGCTTCCATTCAGGTAGTGATTAGGAAGTTGGGAGCCACAAACATGCTTACAACCATGACTCCCTGCCCAGCCCATTTAGCTGAAGGTGAATGGATGCGGCCTCTCCCAATAAGCATACCGGACCCTTCAGGTCGGATATTAATTTAATGGGGAATCCCATACAAAAAAAATTAAAATTGTGTGAGTTGCCCCTCAAAATCCAAACCATACCCTGATTTGAGTGTATAGCTTGGCTGGCTAAAAAAAGAGGGAACCAACATACCCCCCCCCTGAACTGTACAAAATCACTTCATAGGGGGTATCTTGTCAGGGGGACTGCCCTGACAAAGCACCCTGTCCCCATATTGATAACGACAAGGACTTCTTCTCACACAACCCTGGCCCAGATGTTGTGGGGAACTGTTGGCAAGTGGGCTTATTGAAATCTAGAAACCCCTTTCTAAAAAAGGCAGTCAGACACCGAGAGAGCAGGACGCTCTCAAACGAGTCACTCTCTCAGGGATAGCGTAGGGTCCTCCCACTGTGCGGCTCCAGGCCTCACAGACAGGCAGGCAGGGTTTCCATCTCCCTGTCATCCATCCACCTGCCATCCACCTGCCTCCTGCCACCGGCCACTCGGACTAGCTGCTCTCCCCCCTCCTGGACTTCCACAGGCCTTCCCCCGGTGCACCTGACCCGGTAAGCCACTTCTTGGGAGCTGCAGGCGGCCGTCCTTCTCAGGACAAGCCACAGCAGCTTCCCCCAATCCCCACGGCTTTTCCCCGCTCCTCACCCCCATACCTCTACCCACGCTCGGGCGTCCTGTCCGCCAGTCATCCCCACAAGCCACCGCTACCCTCGGGCGCGGTGTTTTTTTTTTTTCCCTCCGCGCCGATCAGTGGAGATTCGCGGCAGCCGTGACTCAGGAAAGGCCGCGGCTTCACCCGCGGCCTAGCGGCGCGCCGCTCTCCACCCCCCAATCAGCTGGCACCACCTTATCAATCGGGCCACAAAGCCCCCCCCCTACCCCAGCAGAGCCCCCTGGCCCTCCGATCATTTCCCTTAGCCCCCCAGGCACCACTCAGCCTGGTACCCCCCAGCCTGGATCCTGCTGCCAGGTCGGCGGCCATCTTCCTCCACCCAGCCCTATCACTCTCAAATTCACCTTAACTTGATCCAGGGCTAAACCCGATCGCCTCTTAGGGGTCAGGAAGGAATTTTTTCCCCTACCACAGCATATTGGCGCAGCGTGGTTAGGTTTTTTTTGCCTTCCTCTGGACCAAGCCTAGGATCAGAGGATTCAGTTATCCTTGTGAATCCACCCCACCCCCCCCGCCCTTGGTTCCACGGCGCCCATGGTTAATCGGCAATACTCGGCGGAGATCATTTGGGATCTGGGTCGATTTGCCGCAATTCTGCCGGCCGCCACCAAAAAAGCTAAGAAATCTGCGACTTTTGAGGATCGATCGACGATCGACTGCCAGAAATCGCAGCCATTTACCCCAGCCTAAGCACATATCATGTGCTTTGATCAACACTAGATCGGCAGTAAAACACCGATTAGAAATCCATGATTTCTTATTGCAACATGACTTAGACTGCCTCTTTATTACAGAGAGCTGGCTCACAGCCGACTGTAACACCATTTTAGGAGAATTGGTGCCAGAAAACTACCGTATTATAACGGAAAACAGAATAGGGCAAAGAGGAGGAGGACTGGCGGTGATCCATAAGACGCGTCTTGCGATCACAAAACCAAGCCTCCAAAACCCTCTTCCATTTATGGAAACCCTTACTCTTCAACTGCAAGTAAACGGCCAGGAGACCGTCCGGATTCTACTCTGCTATAGGCCACCCGGCCCCAAGTCGCAGCTTCTCCCATCTTTGACGGACTTTGTCTCCACCTATACCCTGAATAGCAAACACCTTTTGCTGCTCGGGGACTTCAACCTCTGGGCCAACTCCCCGCAAGACCCCATTGCTGACGCCTGCATCGACCACCTGGAAGGATTAGGGCTTCAGCAACTAGTATGTGGGCCCACACATGCTTCAGGTCATACACTCGATCTTATTTTCAGACAAGATCTGGAAATAAATATTTTGGATAATGAACCATTGCCATGGACAGATCACCATGCAATTAAATTCATTATTTCCGAATTCCCCCCCTTAACAAAAACATCAAATCCAGTGACAACACACTGGACCAGATGTCAGAAGAAGCTCCACTCGGAACTCTTCAAAGCCACGTTAGGGGAAAAAATAAACAAAATTCAGCCGCACCAAACAGCGGAAGAAACACTGGAGGCCATAAACACAGCACTATTGCAGTCAGCTGACTTGATAGCGCCGAAATGAAAGACCCAGATCAGGAAAAATAACTCCGGCTGGTTTAACAACCAGCTGGCGTTACTGAAGCAAGAGCGTAGAAGGGCAGAAGCAGCCTGGAAAAGAAGCTCTTCAGATGAGAACCTCGCGATTTACAAGGCAATAACCAGAAAATACTACAAGCAAATCTTCGAAGCCAAGAAAAACTATTTTTCTGAGGCTATCAACGGTGCCCTAAATCGCCCCCGCGAACTCTTCAAGCTGGTCACTCAGACCATGAATCCAGGATGTCTTGAAGCCCCCAACTTGGATACACAAGAATTTTGCGATGAGTTGTCGGATTGCTTCATTAACAAAATCGAGGCTATCCGGCAAAGCATTCAGCAGAACAATTGCTCTCCCAGCCCCCCCCGTAGTCATTTACACAGCACCGGCAGCAATTCACCTCAGTTAGGTGAGTTCATGCTGGAACCTATCTCTATTCAGACCACTAAAAATATCATCGGCGCTCTGCGCAACAGCACTGCGCCAAACGATATTATCCCCACCAAACTGCTGAAGGAATGCGCTGACATCCTGGCACCTCCTGTCACGCAGCTTATCAACCAATCCTTCAGGGAGGGCATAATGCCCTCCCAGTTGAAGGAGGGCTTCATTCAACCCATCTTGAAGAAAGCCACCCTGGATCCTAAGGATCCACTCAACTGGCGCCCCATAACATGCCTAAATGTTCTCTCCAAGGTAATGGAGAAAGCAGTGGTACAGCAGCTGCAACAGCATCTAGATACCCACAACTTACTCGATCCATTGCAATCAGGATTCCGTCCCGGACACGGGACAGAATCAGCATTGCTTAAGATATGGGACGACGTTCTTGAGGCCGCAGACGAAGGAGAATCTTCTCTTCTGGTTCTGCTGGACCTAAGCGCAGCCTTTGATACAGTTGATCACAAGCTGCTATTGACTCGGCTGGCTAAAATAGCCAAAGTCGCAGAAAGCGATCTATCCTGGTTCTCCTCTTTTTTGGAAAACCGTTCGCAAATAGTGAAGCTAGGACCCTTCACTTCCGAACAACGCACATTATCGTGCGGGGTCCCTCAAGGATCTCCCCTGTCGCCAATGTTATTCAACATCTATGTGCGTCCTCTTTTCGAAATCATCAGCAGCCAAAAACTGCTATATCACTCTTATGCAGACGACACGCAACTGTACTTCCGCATTTGCAATAAAAAGGATCACCACCTCAATCTAGAGACATGCCTCTCTTTGATAGAGGACTGGATGACAAAGAGTTATCTCAAACTCAACGGAGCTAAAACAGAACTTCTTCTGTTTCACGCCAAGCGTAGGAATCAATCGACAACAACCTGGATCCCCCCACCCATTCTGGGCAAAATCATCACCCCTAGCGCCAAAGTCAAAAGTCTTGGGGTCATCTTTGATTCCGACATGACAATGAACGCACAAATAGGGGCAGTAGTCAGCGGATCTCACCATCTGCTGCGCCTACTACGCAGACTCACGCCTTTTATTCCCAAGAATGACATAGCGGTCGTGGTAGGAGCTATTGTAAACTCCAGACTGGACTATGCAAATGCCCTCTACCTCGGACTCCCCAAGTACCAAATCGCTCGTCTTCAAGTTGTTCAAAATACGGCCGCCAGACTTGTGACTGCGAAAAAACCCTGGGAATCAATCTCACCTTCACTGAGATCCCTTCACTGGCTACCAGTTAAAGACAGAATCACCTTTAAAGCTCTCTGTCTAACGCATAGATGTATCCATGGGAATGCTCCCCATTATCTATGCGAAAAATTAAAAATTCACAATCCCAATCGTATTCTACGATCCACCAATCAAAATCGGCTTCAGATACCGAAAGCCAGATACAAGTCCAAAGGAGACAGGAGATTCGCTGTCCAAGGGCCCAGACTATGGAACGCCTTACCAGCCAGCATTCGGCTGGAGGAGAACTACTTAGTCTTCAGGAGAAAGATTAAGACTCATCTCTTTTGATCTCAAAGGAGACAGGAACAACAAGCGCCCAGAGGCGATTTACTTTGCATGTGCTGCGCTATATAAGTTCCTCATTCATTCATTCATTAAAAAGTGACCTCCAGATACTACCCCCCATGTTATTGTGTAGGAAATACATAGTATCCCTACTCACAAAAAGTAAATAGTTAATAAACACACTGATGTTTTTTGACCTTTAATCTTTGAATTTAAGAAAAATCCTTAAAACAAAAAGTTCCATGATATATCCAGGGGGAACTATGCCCCTTTCCTTGAAAACTTGTTATCCGAGGGCCCCTTGTTTGGTAAAGGGGGCTTGCAGATTCCGATAAGCCCCCTGCATAAAGGTCTCCACAACCACTGGGCCAGGCTTGTGTGGAAGAGGCTCTTGTCCTTATCAGTAAGGCGTACAAAGACAAGCGTGTCTTGCTTACAGTCACTGGCCAGCTACAGTTCATTGAGGGAACCATGAATGCCAGCATGTACAGTGACATACTGAAGCAGAGCATGATCCCCTCTCTTCAGAGACTCGGCTGCAGGGCAGTATTCCAACATAACAACCCCAAACACACTTCCAAGACGACCACTGCCCTGCTAAATAAGCTGTGGGTAAAGGTGATGGATTGGCCAAGCATGTCGCCAGACCTAAACCCTATTGAGCATCTGTGGGGCATCCTCAAACGGAAGGTGAATGAATGAATGAATGAAAACGTATATAGCGCAGCACATACAAACTGAATCGCCTCTGGGCGCTTGTTGTTCCTGTCTCCTTTGGTATCAAAAGAGATGAGTCTTGATCTTTCTCCTGAAAGCTAGGTGGTTCTCCTCTAACCGAATGCTGGTTGGTAAAGCGTTCCATAGTCTGGGACCTTGGACCGCAAATCTTCTATCTCCTTTGGACCTGTAGTTGGCTTTCGGTATCTGGAGCAGATTTTGATTGTTGGATCGCAGAACGCGATTGGGATTGTGAGCTTTTATTTTTTCGCATAGATAATGGGGGACATTCCCATGGACACATCTATGCGTTAGACAGAGTGCTTTAAAAGTGATTCTGTATTTTACTGGTAACCAGTGAAGGGATCTCAGTGAAGGTGAGATTGATTCCCAAGGTTTTTTCCCAGTCACAAGTCTAGCGGCCGTGTTTTGAACGACTTGAAGACGAGCGATTTGGTAGTTGGGGAGTCCGAGGTAAAGGGCATTGGCATAGTCCAGTCTGGAGTTTACAATTGTTCCCACCACGACCGCTATGTCTTCTTTGGGGATGAAAGGAGTAAGTCTGCGTAGTAGGCGCAGCAGATGGTGAGATCCGCTGACTACTGACCCTATTTGTGCGTCCCCAAGACTTTTGACTTTGGCGCTAGGGGAGATGATTTTGCCCAGAATGGGCGGGGGGGTCCATGTTGTAGCAGGTTGATTCATACGCTTGGCGTGAAACAGGAGAAGTTCTGTTTTCGCTCCGTTGAGTTTAAGATAACTCTTTGTCATCCAGTCCTCTATCAAAGAGAGGCATGTCTCTAGATTGAGGTGGTGATCCTTTTTATTGCAAATGCGAAAATACAGTTGCGTGTCGTCTGCATATGAATGATAGAGCAGTTTTTGGCTGCTGATGATGTCAAAAAGAGGACGGAGATAGATGTTGAATAACACCGGCGACAGGGGGGATCCTTGAGGGACTCCGCACGATAGTGTGCGTTTCTCAGAAGTGAAAGGTCCTAACTTCACTATTTGAGATCGGTTTACCAAAAAAGAGGAGAACCAAGATAAATTGCCTTCTGCGACTTTGGCTACTTCCGCTAGCCTTGTCAGTAGAAACTTATGGTCAACTGTGTCGAAGGCTGCGCTTAGGTCCAACAGAACCAGGAGACAAGATTCTCCTTCATCTGCGGCCTCGAGAACGTCGTCCCATATCTTGAGCAATGCTGTTTCCGTCCCGTGTCCGGGCCGGAATCCCGATTGAAATGGATCAAGTAGGTTGTGGGTATCTAGATGCTGTTGCAGCTGGTGTACCACTGCTTTCTCCATGACCTTGGAGAGAGCATTTAGGCCTGTTATGGGACGGCGGTGTAGTGGATCCTTAGGGTCCAGGGTGGGTTTCTTCAATATGGGTCGAATGATGCCCTCCTTCAATTTAGAGGGCACTATGCCCTCCCTGAAAGATTGGTTAATAAGCTGCGTGATGGAAGGTGCCAGGATGTCAGCACACTCCTTCAGCAGTTTAGTAGGGATGATATCATTAGGCGCAGTGCTGTTACGCAAAGCCCCGATGGTATTTTTTGTGGCATCAATAGAAATGGGTTCCAGCTTGAACTTACCTGGTTGTGGTGAATTACTGCAGGAGTTGTGTAGATATTTACGGGGGGGACTGCGGGGGGAATTGTTTTGCTGAATGCTTTGCCGGATCCCCTCAATTTTATTAATGAAGTAATCCGATAATTCACTGCAAAATTCTTGAGTGTCTGAATTGGGGGCTTCGAGACATCCTGGATTCATGGTCTGAGTGACCAGCTTGAAAAGTTTGCGGGGGCGGTTGAGGGCGCTGTTGATAGCCTCAGAAAAATATTTTTTCTTGGCTTTGTAGATTTCTTTGTGGTATTTTCTTGTACTTGCTTTGTAGATGGAAAGTTTTTCATCTGAGAAGCGTCTTTTCCAGGCTGCTTCCGCCCTTCTGCGCTCTTGCTTCAGTAACGCCAGCTGGTTGTTGAACCAGCTGGAGTTATTTTTCCGGATGTGGGTTTTATGTTTCGGCGCTATTAAGTCAGCTGACTGTAATAGGGCTGTGTTTATGGCCTCCAGTGTTTCTTCAGCCGTTTGATGCGGCTGAATTGGTTTTATTTTTTCCCTTAACGTGGCTTTGAAGAGTTCCGAGTGGAGCTTCTTCTGACATCTGGTCCAGTGTGTTGTTACTGGATTTGATGTTTTTGTTAAGGGGGGAAATTCGGAAATAATGAATTTAATTGCATGGTGATCTGTCCATGGCAATGGTTCATTTTCCAAGATTTTTATTTCCAGATCTTGTCTGAAAATAAGATCGAGCGTGTGACCTGAGGCATGTGTGGGCCCACATACTAGTTGTTGTAGTCCTAATCCTTCCAGGTGGTCGATACAGGCGTCGGCAATGGGGTCTTGCGGGGAGTTGGCCCAGAGGTTGAAGTCCCCGAGCAGCAAAAGGTGTTTGCTGTTAAGGGTATAGGTGGAGACAAAGTCCGTCAATGATGGGAGAAGCTGCGATTTTGGGCTGGGTGGTCTATAGCAGAGTAAAATCCGGACGGTCTCCTGGGAGTTTACTTGCAGTTGCAGAGTAAGGGTTTCCATGAATGGAAGAGGGTTTTGAAGGACTGGTTTAGTGATCGCAAGATGAGTCTTATGGATCACCGCCAGTCCTCCTCCTCTTTGCCCTATTCTGTTTTCCGTTATAATACGGTAGTTTTCTGGCACCAATTCTCCTAGAATGGTGTTACAGTCGGCTGTGAGCCAGCTCTCTGTAATAAAGAGACAGTCTAAATCGTATTGTAGAATGAAATCATGGATTTCAAGTCGGTGTTTTACTGCCGATCTTGTGTTGATCAGAGCACATGATATGTGCTTAGGCTGGGGCTGGGGCAAACGGTTGAGATTTTTGATAGTCGATCGATGATCGATTCTCAGAAGTCGCTCATTTCGAAGGGCTTTTTTGGTGATGGCTGATAGTATTGAGCAGAGCAAGGTCTCTAACATCCACCATCTCTGTGATGTCGTCATGGAGGAGTGGAAGAGGACTCCAGTGGCAACCTGTGAAGCTCTGGTGACCTCTATGCCCAAGATGGTTAAGGCAGTGCTGGAAAATAAGGGTGGCCACACATTGAAACTTTGAGCCTAATTTGGAAATTTTCACTTAGTGGTGTACTCACTTTTTTTGCCAGTGGTTTAGACATCAATGGCTGCGTGTTGAGTTATTTTGAGGGGACAGCAAATTTGCACTGTTATACAGGCTATACACTCACTACTTTTCATTGTAGCAAAGTGTTATTTCTTCAGTGTTGTCACATGAAAAGATATAATAAAATATTTACAAACATGTGAGGAGTGTACTCACTTTTGTGAGATACTGTATGTGTATATATATATATATATATATATATATATATATATAATAGTGCTATCCCCGCATATTCGGGCCCAGTTCACCCACTTACAGCATGCATAGCCATCACACGGCTATTCGGCACTCTTTCTTTGGCTAAAGAATCAGTCAAGGGGTTTCTTGACCGTTTCTTGCATGGGATACACTAGAACTGTTGAAATACACAATTTAAGGGCAGCTAGGCTCAGTCCTAGAATGTTGGATTCCCTTTTACAATTTTTTTTCTGATTTCTCAGTCTCTATACCAAACTCTCTTCTAAGCTAAGCCTAGCTGGGACTTTAAATCCCTTAAAGGCTTCTTAGCTTCCCCTTTCAACCTTTTTCTCTCTGCTCGAGGGGCAGAGCCCACAGCACAGGACTCTCCTCCTGAAGGTCCTGACTCAGAAACTCTGCACTCTGTTGCCAGGCCTCATGGGCTCTCCCTCCACCTTCTGGGCACACCTCCCCAGGGATTGGCTGAAGCTCCATAAATATTCTGATTGCTGGTTCTGCTTTCCCTGCCAATATACTTCCAGAAATCTCTAGAAGACAGGGTGAAGTAGTGTAACAGCAGTCTGTGGGACACTGAACAGCCCAAGTATTCAACCCCTGCTCCACTGTTTACAGAGGAGCTGACTAAATTGACCTAGCAGCCTATGCTGAACTAGGAGGGTGCTACATCTACTGTATATATATACGTGATTTAATATATGTTTGTTCTACAGGAACATTCCTATATTGTATTATGTTTTAAAGACATATACCAAAATATTATCATAGAAAAAATCTCTTATTATCACCACTTATTGTTTGTTTTTCATAGATCTTATATAGTTTTACAAATGCATCTTTGATTAGCTTTGTTTTTTTCAATGACATTTACAGCATATTAGTATACTGTTTGATGTTTACTCCATGATCACCTGAATACCAGTCTTATGACATTGAGGTCTGAACATTGAAATCGTTAATTGTCAGTTCCCTCTAAATATATGCTCTAAATCCCTTGTAATCAGATTCAATCACTCAACGGTTCCATTCGTTTTCATGTTAAACTAAAGAGAGGAAAGGGTATTAGACCATGGGGAACAACATGTTACTCTATCGATAATCTTTAAACAAGAATGAATCTCTGTCAAACAAGACTTTCCAAATCTGCTGGATAGGAATAAGAATAGAGCAAGCAAAATAATTGCTCTAGGGTCAGTGCTAAAAGCAGCAAAGGTGAATGTACTGTTTTTCAACATCCAATTATAGAAAACCACACAGTAACTGCTATGCTGAACAGCCGGGAAATAGGTAATAGCTATCTGCAACTGTGACATATTACACATTTTAAAAAGAGACCGTGCTTCTTGGAAGTGAAGCTTTAAATAGAACATTGAATTGTGGAAAACAATGTAGCTATAAGACAGCAGGGATTTTTTTTTGTTCTTTTCCCAATATTTTGTCAAGTTTAGGTCCAGGCAAAATAAAAACTACAGTTAATTAATTTGTGTATACATCAAAAATCATTAGATGCATAAATAATAGTGACTAGTTTAAGTACTTGTGTCTGTCTTGATATCAGCCTTTGGCAATCTGATCAGACTGAGAGAGAGAGAGAGAGAGAGAGAGGGAGAAAAGGAGATTGAGTTCTCTTAGCCAGTTGAACTTCAATGCAAAGCATATGTGACAGCAGGAGAATGCAGAATAAGGCGAGGGTTGGCTCATCCATGTGTGCTACAATTCTTTAGTTGTTTAGATAGATAGATTAACCAACCTGATGATGCACTGGAGATGCAGGCAGACCTCAAATTTGGCTGTGGTATCTACCAGGGTTACATGGATCATAAAGCTGGCGGCATAAAAATGACAAACTCTTTGGCACGTAATAGTAAATTATGACAATCTCTTTGGCAGGTAATATTACAGTATGACAAACTCTTTGGCAGGTAGTATGCAAGTAGTAACTTGCAGTTAGCTTTAAATTTAAATTGCTATATGAATGTATAACCCAAACTGCAGGATTTTTTTGCACATGCACAGTGCACCACATTTTATGTTGTATGTCTAGTTTATCCCTGCTATATACAATATCAGTGGTCATCAACCCTGTCCTCAGGGCCCACTAACAGGACAGGTTTTATGGATTACCTCGGGGAGATGCAGACTAGAATACTGCAATCACTGAGCAGAAAATTATATCACCTGTGATGTATTTCAGTTATCTTGCAAACCTGGCATGTTAGGTTTCGTACACACGATCAAATCTGTCTGCTGGAAATGGTCTGCTAGACCGTTTCAGCAGACAGATTCGATCGTGTGTACGGGCAAACAGACGGATTTGGCCACCCGACAGATTTCAAAGCATGCTTTGAAATCTGTCGGCTGGGAACCCGTCCGCCCGACATGTCTGCTGGTTAGTATGCTAACCAGCAGACATGTCTTCTCGCACACGCGCCGAATGATTTGGGACGCATGCGCGGAGGTGTTTTACTTCCTGGTGCGGTGATGTGGCGGCGTCAACGTCACCGCCACGTCACCGACACGTCAGCGCGCAGTCTGCTGGCGGGGATTTTGGTTTGCTCGTGTGTACACGTGAGCAAACCAAATCGGTCCGACCGATTTGGACAGACTCATTTAATCGTGTGTACGAGGCATTAGTGGGCCCTGAGGACAGGGTTGAAGACCACTGTACTATATAATAAGGAAATATGTTGCAATTACAATGAGGGATATTATTTTAAAACTCAGTTCCTGGCCCACTTTACAAACTTCAGAGTTCTTTTTATAAAGCATTTTTTTATTGTTGCCACTATGCGCAAGTTGCAATAATTGTTTATCACATTCCCCCATGATCTCATGTTTTGAAGTTCATTGGCTGATTTAGCATCACGGAACTGTAAACTAGCCCAAACAGGTGTGTATATACAGGCATACCCCACTTTTAAGTACACAATGTGGTTTATTTACTAAAGCAGGAAAGTGCAAAATCAGGCTCACTTCTGCATATAAACCAATGAGCTTCCAGGTTTTATTACCAAAGCTTAATTGAACAAGCTGGGGTCAGAAGCTTATTGGTTTATATGCAG
This sequence comes from Rana kukunoris, assembly GCA_029574335.1. Taxonomy (NCBI): domain Eukaryota; kingdom Metazoa; phylum Chordata; class Amphibia; order Anura; family Ranidae; genus Rana; species Rana kukunoris. The sequence continues at coordinate 436,898,130 of CM056053.1, read as the reverse complement.
AAGGGAGCCTGATTTTGCACTTTCCAGCTTTAGTAAATAAACCCCATTGCGTACTTAAAAGTGGGGTATGCCTGTACAGTATACAGTGCTGTGTTCCAGTAGCAGTGTGGGGTCTTCCTGTCATATTCCTGAAAAACAAAATTGAGTTGTGCTGAGGGCTGCTCAGCGACTCAAAGGAACATTAAAATTTGTACAGGTATGTTCTGAATATAAGGTTTCCTCTGATTGGCTGAGGTAGAGAGAGTAATGTCATCTATCTGCCCCTCCACCTAAGCCAATCAGTATTGTATTCATTCACAAATTAGCAGCCCTCAGCCAGACTCAATCTTGTGCTAGGAACAAGACACAGTACTGTATGTTGTTTGTAGCTGATGCTACATACAGTTTATACAGCACTGACAGCACGGGCATCTGTCAGTGAAGGAAATTTTTTTTTTTTGTTGGACCTGTTCCAACAAACCTAACATTGGGCTTTAACAACCCTAGCTTCCCTATTGCAACTACCTCAGCTTCCGTCCTTTGGAGAAGGATTTCCACCCGATTTTGGACTGTGTATGTGTGAATTTGTGTCCATTCAGACAAGTTGTGAGGTCTTTGCAGGGCACTTGAGTTCCTCATCAAGCTATGACTTTATGGTGCTATCTTTGTACACATTCATACTGGAGCAGTAAAGTACCTTCTTCAAATGATGTGTCACAAGATTGAAAATACAATAGTCTAGAACAGGGATCTCCAAACTACAGCCCTCCAGCTGCTGTGGAACTACACTTCCCATGAGGCATTGTAAAACTCTGACATTCGTAGACATGACTAGGCATGATGGGAATTGTAGTTCGTGAACACCTGGAGGGCCGTAGTTTGGAGACTCCTGGTCTAGAACAAGCATGTCAACTTGGTGTTATATAGGCTATACTTAACCCTGTAGCCTAACCCTCTGTGGCCCTCATTAGTTTAAAGGAGTTGTAAAGGAAAAACATTTTTTGCCTAAAATTAATGTCTGCAAGTTAGACAGACAGAATAGTGTAATGATTCTGTTCAAAAACAAGTAAATACCTATTAAATTCCTTTATCTATATCACCTCCGGCGTTCTAGTTTCTGTTCTCTCATTCACTTCCTGGTTTGCGGTGCTCGTTCATGTAAGAGCTACATTTCCGAGTATGCATTGTGGCACGCCCAGTAATTCACACCTCCTTGAAGTCTCTTCATGCAGAGAGCGTCCTGCAGCACAGATGTAGTTCCCAGGAGGGGGCGAGCACGTCACTGACCACCGCAGTAAAGCCTCCCTTCACCGTGGTGAGTAACAATCAGACAAGCAGGAAGTGAACAGAACAGAGAAGAAATAGAGCATCTTCTGAGCAAAAACGAAAAATGAGGAAGTGAAAAAAGGAATGTCTGCAGGCAAAGGATGCTTATTATGAAAAAAAAAAATCCTTTACAACCCCTTTAAGTATACTCCCAGCTATTCTACTATACTCCCACTATTTTACTTTGGAGAGATTTCCTCTCATTTCTATTACAGAACAGAAAGTAAAGGGAAATTTCTCTAGCTGGACAAAGTCATAAATAAAATAATTTGTTAGGGTTTTAACCATGTCATACTCTAAAATAAAGGTTTTAGCTTTACATACACTTTAACAATACCCTTCACAAAAAAGACTAGGCTGAAGAATTTGGAGGTATGTCCCCATTCTCTTGACTTCAACTGAGCTCTAATGCATTCATTTAAATACTTTCAAATTGAATTAATCTTTTCCAGTTACAATACCTTTGTTGCCTGCTCTTTTGAGATCTATACTTCAATTCAGCTTCATTTGCAATCACACATTACTAGTTTTATGCCAAAATGACTTGTACTTTTTATGAATGGTTAACAAATGTGTTCTTTTTCATGTCCCCCTGGCAGCTGTTAGCTGTGGTCACCCTGGCAGTCCAATTTATGGACGAACAAGTGGCAGTGGCTTTAATTACAATGACGTTGTAACATTCTCCTGCAACATGGGATATGTCATGCAAGGTCCAACTCGGGCACAGTGCCAAGCCAACCGGCAATGGAGTCATCCTCCTCCTATTTGTAAAGGTAGGAAAGACATGAAATAGCTGTGATTTTGCTTCCTGTTAACAATTTGTATTGCTGTTTCTAAATATGAATCATGATAGCTGGGTTGAGGATGATTTTAATTGTTTTGTATTTTAGAAAATTATGGCCAGCGTTTAATTCAAACTCTAGTTTTGTGTAATAAATTCCCCTTCAGGTTGATCATTTCAATTGTGAAGATAAAAGGCTGTACTCTGGAGACAAAAACGTGTATTTTATTTAAATATAGTCCTTAAAAGCAACCAAGGCTATAAATACACTGTGATAAAAGAGCTGTGGAAGGGACTCATCAGGCCCACCTACCAAAGTCTGCCTGTTGAAAGCTAAGTGATGATGAGCCCAGTCACCCTGCACAAGGAGGGAGCAGCAGTGACTGGTCTTTATTACAGGACGTTTCTGCACACAGGGTTATTTAATATAGCAAAAAACACAAAAGCCTTTCAAAAGCCTTTCAGCCTCTAGACTTTTTGTCTCACAACCCTGTCTTTTCCTTCTTAAAGCTGAGTTCCACCCAAAAGTGGAACTTCTGCTTAATCCACTCCTCGCCCCCTTACATGCCACATTTGGCATGTCATTTTTGTTGGGGGGGAGTGGGGGCTTCAGGAGTAGTGGGACTTCCTACTAAGCTGAATAGTCATATTGCCTTTTGGCAGCCCCTCCTTGTAGGCGATCGCCTGGGACACGTGACAGGTCCCAGGCGATCGCCTGTCCAATCGGATGGCGCATCGCCGCTCACGCATGTGCAGTGGGTGCCCAGCCCTGAAGCATAAAGCTGTCACGGCCAGGTGCCCACACTTAGAATGAAGATGCGTAGCTGGAACGTGGAGCAGGTGAGTGTATGTTTATTAAAAGCCAGCAGCTACACTTTTTGTAGCTGCTGACTTTTAATAAACATTAAAAATGACTGGAACACCCCTTTAAGATCGAGCTACTTCAGTCCAAAATAAAAGAAATGAGAATGTTTTTGGAAGTGCATTCCAATGGGCAATAAATATAGAAGAGCAAAAATAAAACCTGGGTGGTTAAACGGTAATGTGAGCATCAAGGAGAAAAATATAAAGGGAATGGGTCAATGCCAGCATTTCTGTACTAGAAGGAATGCAACTTGAAAGGTAAAATCGCAATCAAGGCTGCTAAGAAAGATTACGAGAGACACAGAGAGTAAGAAGGTAAAATAACTAGGGCTGTTACTGATCAAAATTTTTGTGTTAGATTAATCGTTTTTCTTTTTAATCGATTAATCGACTAATCGACTAATTTTGATTAATTATAATGCAATGCAGCTTCCAATCACGGGAAAAATGGATAGCAGGATAACAAAAACACACAAGGCAGCGCTCGATGGGAAAAGCATTAAAACTTTTTATAGTCTTCAAGTAGGTAACAAAATAAATATTGCACTGGAGATAAAATCGATGTAGCTATATAAATTGTAAAAATGGTGCAAGTAATACCAAATGGTAGCAAAAGCAGTCATAAAACATGTAGCTAAGTATGATACTGGTATAAAAATGTGTACAACGATACCACTGCTGAATCCAGATGAGGAGAGGTTAACATCAGTCCGTCGGCATGTAGATGTCCCATGAAGGGATCTATCACAACTCCCAGTGGATGGCTGTAGAATCTCAGGTTGATGGAGGGAAGTGATAGAGGGAAGTGTAACAGCCCTTGCGTGTGGCAGATAGTAAGGTCCCGCCGGCATGCAGATATGAAGGCACAGCAAAGGAGCCCTTCAGATGGACACGGAAAGCCTGCCGGTGTCCTTGACATCACTAAATCTCCGACGGAACTCCCTGAAGGCCCAGAAGCGGGCGGAGAGGTGAGTGCCAATCAAAATAATTTTAATCAATCAAAAAAATTTTGATCGATCAAAAAAATTTTGATCGATCAAAAAAATTTTGATCGATCAAAAAAATTTAAGATTAATCGATTAATTAAAAGTTAATTTGCACAGCTCTAAAAATAACCCAAAAACGTTTTCAGCTATATTAACAGTAAAAAGACAAAACAGAGCACATTGCACATTTAAAAGATGAGGAGACTCGGAAAGACTTTTTTCCTGAGATTTGCCGAGGTCGGGCCTTTTCATGTTAGCACTACCCCCGCAGGAGCTGCTGAGAAATTATGGGGTGGCATGTTATCTCATGGCTCCAGTGAAGTGTCTAGGGTGAACGATGAATGTAGTAGCAGTAGAGAAACGTCCGCAAATAGGAAGTCTCTTTATATGTGCTCTTTATTACCCAGCTGGGAAAAAACAGTTAACAGGTGATGTGAAGGATAGACAAAGGTTGGAAGGAGAACAGCAGATTCAGGCCTTGGATATGGAAACAGTCCTGCTTCCGACAACACTTAGATTTCTTAGCCACTTCAGCCTGAGTGGGTATAGCGTACCTGGACAAGTCTCTCTCACAGACCTGGCAGCCAGAGTATCACTCGGAACTTAAGAAAGATGTCTCTGCCACAGACTCTTCTGGGTGACCGTCAGAGAAGCGCCTCTGCCACAGGCCTTCTCTGAGTTTAGAAATTGATGAACTACTCCCATGTGAAGGGTTTGCCTGAATCTTCCTTCAATGTCGCCACGGTACCAACTGAGAGAGTAATCAATCCCTAAGTGTCCAGTACCTTGATCCCCGATGGTTTGTCTCATTACTGTTGGGCCGCCAGCCTCTCAATGGTGCCCCTCAACTGGACTTCCCACTGAACAGCTAAACTTACTTGGGATCCTCAATGTGGGAACTCTGTCGGTCACTGAGCCCCCATACTATTTGGATGCCCCAGGCCAGAACGGCCCAGGAACTCTGTGTAGCACCCACACCCCGGCCTGGAAGGCCAAAACGCTCTGGGCGCAGTGATGTGGTCACCCTAAAGGTGGGTGCCACACGCCAGGAAGACAAAAGACCCCCGTAAATGGCGTCTGTCTCATAAGTACCCTCTCCCAGCATGCCCAGTGAGGGCCAAGCCTCCTGAATAGTGTTGAGCTGAATACGCCATATTCGATTTCGAGATATTTCACAAATATATAGAAGAATATTTGTGAAATATTAGTTAATATCAAATATTGGTGATATTTTATCAAAATTTTTTTTGCGAAATGTCGCTAATGCGAATGCGAAATTGATTGCGAAATTCTCGTCTGCGCATGCGCATACGCGTGAACAAGATGTGAAAATGGAGATTCCTATAGGAAGCACAATGCTAAGCTCTAAGATCACAATACACTGGAAAAACGCACAGAAACACTCCACTCTCTCTAGCCACCTTGTGAATCTGCACTGAAATACTGCTGGGAGTGATCTTATATAATGGTCGTGCAGGCAGGTTCCTATTGGTTGCTATGGAGGTTGCTAACCTCTGACAACTGTGGTAGGAGAACTCTGATTGGCTCTGATGCAAAAGAAGGGCAGAGAAAGTATTTGCGAATATTCGTAATACGAATATTCGCATTGCGAATATTCGGCAACATAAAAGGATCGCCTCAGCTACTCGGCCCAGGGTCTCTAATCATACCAGCAATGCTTTTAGACATCGATGGAGATCACTAGGATGTGATCTGTTTTAAAAATAAATTTGAAAAAATATGAATATTCGCAATAGCGAATATTCACCGCGATATTCGAGTTAATCGCGAATACTCGAATTTTCTCGGCACTGCTGCCTCCAACCTCAGGCCAAATGCGATAGTGCTGGCACCATTAGCTTGAATTCTGCTCCTTTTGCAAGACAACACTCGCAAACCGAGTCAGAATTTTTTTTAAAAAGTTTCTCGCCTTTCAAAAAGCTTGTTAACTGAGTTACTCATAAACCGAGGTTCCACTGTATCTTCATATTTTCTAAGTGTTAAACTCTGTCTCTCACACTACCATGGAACGTCCTGTTATGGGGTGATAATGTTCTGTTCCTATCTCCATGTTGTTCTTCTGTGTTTTTACCCTTTCACTGCTCTATCAATGCAGACTACAAGCTCCATACTATAGTACATTGTATAGGCTTGTTTCACTGTTGTCACCATCATGAACGCATTTTAAGTAGGAACAGTTGAAGGAGTCTATTCATATAGATAAAATGGCCGCAGGGAGGCTGCAGAGGATCATTATTAAAACATTTTAATTGTTTATGATACATGGTACTTTATTACACTAAATGACATTCAATCCAAGTTTACATCTACGTATTTTATAGTATGATGATAGTTTGTTTGAAGTCTTATTTTGAGTACCACGGCAATGGTTGCAAGAAAGAGAAATTTAAATTTGATGTCAGATTTATAAACTCAAGGCAAACTAATATGCCAATGATAATTTCTACTAACATACCTAACAAACCAGTTGTATAAAAACTATACATATATGTCAATTTAATAACAAAAGAAGATTTTTCCTTTAATGAACCTTCTTGGCAGTCTAATCAATCCAAAGTTTTTATAATGCTTTCACCCTTTATTCGACAAAATGTTTATATCTTTCCTGAATGTATTTCCCTGGACTCCAGTAAAAAAATATCAATCAGTATTCTATAAATCTCAAAAGCAATTAAGAAAAAAGAAGAGAACAGGGTTCTCAGATAACCTTGTGAATGTATCTGTCTGAAGCTGAAGTTAGCAATACATTTTTATCAAGATATGGAAATTAAGTTTCTCCTGGAGTGAACTAATATACATTTGAAAATGGTCTTTGCCAGTTTTATGAGGGAAAATCAGGTCTCTTGCCCTGCCAGATGGGTTGTGCTGTGTGGCAGAGCTGTATACGTCTAAGCACTTGATGCACAGACACGCAAATCCTTTGGCCATTAAAACAACTTATTTATGTTTTATCCATGTATTTGTGTGGAGTTCAGTTTTACATGCTAGATTATTTCCTTTTTTTTTTTTCATTTTTTAACAATAAGACCCACACTGGAGTGAAATAATAGATATGGCACTTTAATTTTTCCAATACCCTTTCCAATACCATATGGAACTATTCAATATGGTCTGAAGTAGGGAGGAGACTTTGCATATGATTCTCTTGTTTTGGATACTTACCTACATGCATTGTTTCATGGCGGATGGTGTTGAGGAGTCACCTGGAGAAGAGAGAGTAGATACAAGGGAATCATTTTCCAGAGTAATGGTGGAGATGACCAGTGTGGATACTCTTCCAAAATGCAGGTTTGCGATGTGTCCACTGCAATATCGCAGTCCCGATAAAAATTGCAGATTGTCGCCATCACTAGTAGAAAATATAATAATAATAACAATGCCATAAATCTATCCCCTATTTTGTAGACGCTATAACTTTTGCACATACCAATCAATATAAGCTTATTGCAAAAAAAAAAATGTACCCAAAAATATGTAGAAGAATACATATCGTTTAAACTGAGTATTTTTTCTATATATATATATATATATATATATATATATATATATATATATATATATATATATATATATATATATATATATATATATATATTTATTTATTAACTGGTTGCCGACCAGCCGCCACAGTTCTACGGCGGCAGGTCGACTCCCCTGCGCGAGAGCCGTAGCTCTACGTTGGCTCTCTAAGCGGCCACTGGGTCGCCCCCCCGCTTGCCCCCGAGTCCCGTGCGCGATTGTTGGTATGGAAACACAAAGCTCCCGATCCTGTCAGGGGAGAAATGCTGATCTTCTGTTCATACAATGTATGAACAGAAGATCAGTAAATTTCCCCATAGTGAGTCCACCCCCCATACAGTTAGAACACACCCAGGAACATTCTTAACCCCGTCCCCACCCCCTAGTGTTAACCCCTTCACTGCCAGTGGCATTTTTATAGTGATCAATGCATTTTTATAGCACCGATCGCTATAAAAATGGCAATGGTCCCAAAAATGTGTCAAAAGTGTCCTAAGTGTCCGCCATAATGTCGCAGTACTGAAAAAATGCCATAAAACTACCCCCTATTTTGTAAGCGCTATAACTTTTGCTCAAACCAATCAATAAACGCTTATTGCGATTATTTTTTTACAAAAAATATGTAGAAGAATATGTATCGGCCTAAACTGAGGATTTTTTTTTATATATATATATTTTTGGGGGATATTTATTATAGCAAAAAGTTAAAAATATTGTTTTTTTTTTCAAAATTGTCGCTCTATTTTTGTTTATAGCGCAAAAAATAAAAACCACAGAGGTGATCAAATACCACCAAAAGAAAGCTCTATTTGTAGAAAAAAAAAGACACCAATTTTTTTTTTGTTTGGGAGCCCCGTCACACGAAGTGCCGAATCGCAAAAAGTGCTCTGGTCATTGGGCAGCAATATGGTCCGGGGGTTAAGTGGTTATAGCAAAAAGTAACAGATATTCAGGGTTATTTACAAAAGGCAATTCCACTTCGCACTACAAGTGTAAAGTGCACTTGAAATTGCACTGAAATATCATCCAATCATGTGCAAGCTAAAACACAGTTTTTTATTTTCCTTGCATGTCACCCTCTGATCTACACTTCCGAGTGCACTTTCAAATGCACTTTGTACTTGTAGTTTGCACTTGTAGTGCAAAGTGGATTTGCCTTTCGTAAATAACCCCCATTGTGTTTTTTTCCAAATTGTCGCTATTCTTTTGTTTATAGCACAAAAAATAAAAACCGCAGAGGTAATCAAATACCACCAAAAGAAAGCTCTATTTGTGGGGGAAAAAAAGGACATCAATTTGGCTTGGGTACAACATTGCACGACCGTGCAATTGTCAGTTAAAACAATGCAATGCTGAAACGTAAAAAATGGCCGGTCATTAAGCAGCCTCTTCCGGAGCTAAAGGGGTTAAAGTCCCTTTTTGTTACATTAGAGAAGTTAGCATAGCTACCCAGGGACAGAACATGTGTTATATTCAGATTTATCAGGTCAAAATGAAGCCACCACATCTATGAACTGGTTAGCCGCAAAATATTCAAATTTTTATTTTTGGATTTAGATAAGCTTTATTAGTATACAGTACCTGCGGGCTTGCAGCAAAAGTAAATTGCTATTCCAAGCTTTGTTATTTTATCCTTCACAGTTTGTTGGTGACATAATGAAAAAGATAGCACTTGTTGTCTTCTTCTTGTGTTTGTCGCATTTACAAGAAAGTGTTTTTTTTTAACATGTCCTGAATTTTGGGTGGCTGATTTAACACCGAGAGAAGAGTGAACCAACACAAAAATATCTGCTGAGTATGTAATACAGTAAAACCTTGGTTCGAGAGTAACTTAGTTTCAGAGCGTTTTGTAAGACAAGCAACATTTTTGTAAAATATTTTGACTTAATATACAAGTGATGTCTTGATATAGGAGTAGCGTCATGTCACAACTGAGTATAATAAAAATAGAAGAGAGGCGCCTCTAAGGCCTCGTACACACGAGGGAATTTATCCGCTGAAAATGGTCCGACGGACCATTTTAGCCGATAAATCCGCTCGTCTGTAGGGGCCGGCGGACAGTTTTGGATGGATTTCTCCAGTGGTAAAGTTTCAAAGCATGCTTTGAAACTTTTCCGCCGGAGAGCTGCCTGTCGGATATGTCCGCTGGTTAGTACACCTAACCTGCGGACATATTTGCCCGCACATGCGTAAGATCCTGTGAATGGATCCGACGCATTCGGGTGGAAGTGTTTTACTTCCTGGTGCGGTGACGTGGCAGCGTCCACGTCACCGTCGCGTCACCCCGCTGTCCGCCGGCGGGGAATTTGATCCGATGGTGTGTACAGCCATCGGATCAAACTGCCCGGCGGACTTATCCGATGGAAACGGTCCGTTGGACCGTTTCCATCGGATAAATCACATCGTGTGTACAAGGCCTCAGTGTAGAAATATGGTTACATTTAAAGTGGTTGTAAACCCTTTTTATAACTTTATGCTACAGGTAAGCCTAGATTAAGGCTTACCTGTAGCTACCCAGGATATCTCCTAAATCTGCACCCCTGTGTCTGCATGTGCCGACGTTGTCGGCACATGCGCACTGGGGCAAACTAAAGCAATGACACCTAAGTGCCGTTGCTCCAATCTTCGTGCCATTGCTGGCAGCTCCCGCGGGAGTGACGCCAACATGTTGTTGCTTTTTTGAGGAGGGTTTACTTCCTCTTTAATGAAGGTACAACATTTTAGAAACTCACATGGTTGATGATTAAAACAGGCACATCTAAGTATGCACAATCATGAAATATTTCTTATTGTGTTTTTTAAGAGCAATGATAGTGTATTTTCAGTGAGCACATACTGTATTTTGTGTTATTAGTGCAGTATTAGCTTATAGCGGAACTCAATCCAAGGGGAAGTTCAGCTTTAAAGCATCCTCCTCTGCTTCTCCTTAGGAAATGGCACTTTTTTGTGGGGGGTACGCGCTTTTGGTGTTTTTTTTTGTATGCTTTCACATTTTGTAAACTTTTTACTATTTTTTCCACATATTTTGCAGATGAGACACTAGAGGCAGAGTAGATTAGATACTACAATGACTGCCTAATTGCTTAACAACTGTTGTGATAACATATCTGCCACAACGAGAGGATATTGTTTTTATTGATTTTGCTGACTCCTAGATTTACATTGCAAGAAGGAGCAGAATAAAAAGCACCATTTATAGATAAACAGAAATGTAATAAGCATACCCTATATAAAAAAGGGGAGGGTTGTTAACTCTTGAGGTTCATCTCATGTAGTATATTCACTGCTTGGGCAGCGAGAGGGTCTATTGATAGCTCACATCATATGACAAGATCACACCCCTGCTATATTCTATATGGAAATTTATTTTTTGCTATCTGCTATGTTTATATATGGAAAAATATTTAGATAGTAGTATTGCCCCCTTCACCCTCTTTGTACTTATCTCAATCCAGCGCTGTGTCTGTGTGTAGCGGCACTCTCCTCTATCTCCCTGGTATTTGGGGTTAACACTGGCCCAGGGTTAACACTGTAATTAAGGAAATATCATGGGACAATGCAAACTGCAATCTGTATTTAAGAACTAGTCATATAAAATAATTTATTTTTTTAACATTTATTTAACATTTATTTTAACATATTTGAATGTCTTCTAAGTCTAAATTACATTTTATTCCCTAGTGGTCAACTGTACCGATCCTGGAATCCCAGAGAACTCTATCCGGGAAAGTAAAATAGAGCACGGTAACTTCACCTATGGAACCGTGGTGTTCTATGACTGCAGTCCAGGATACTATTTATTTGGATCTTCTGTCCTTGTATGTCAGCCAAATGGACAATGGGACAAGTCACTGCCAGAATGCATTAGTAAGTTTTTTTGTTACTTATTAAAAACACAATGAAAAAAAAATTCTAATGGTAGAGCTGTTTGGCCATTAATATGTGACCTACTATCAATTATAAACTATACCAGTTTGATCTCTCCTAAAGCAAATACCTACATTATAATGGTCTGTGTTGAGATTTTGTTTGGGATTTCCATCCCCATATAAGATCAGGCATGTACTGGCCATTGGGACTACAGGGAGTTTCCCAGTGGGCCGATGGCTCAGTGGGCTGGGTTTGGCTAATGGCCAGTGAATGGGGGGGCTTGGGTGGCCATTGAGTTTGGCAGGCCAGGGGGCTGTTATAGGATTGACTTGTCATCTGCACTGCCCATCACCTCACTTCATAGTGCCTAACCCATGTAAACCTCAGCGCCACTGCATTGTTGAAAGGCAGCCAATGGTTGTGCAGCAATGCCGATTTCTGAAATTCCAGCCAATGAGGCTGTAGCAATTTTCCTGAATGTTAGTTACTTGTTTTTGTGCATGTTTGTAAAATTAAAGTGGGCTGGTCTGGATGAAGTCTAGGGCCAAATTTTTGTCCCAGTCCTGGCCTGTATAAGTTTATAGGACACTCTCTTGAAGTAGGTCAACTTCAGGTAAGAAGGAATGCAATTTGTTCTGCATGATATCAGAAACGTCTAAAGCCCTGTACACACAATCGGATATCTGATGGAATCTGATCCGATGGATTTTTTTCATTGGATATTCGATGAAGCTGACTTTAATCAGTCTGGCCTGCACACCATCAGTCAAAAACGCCAAAGTGCCAAAACGCGGTGACGTACAAAACTACGACAAGCCGAAAAAAAATTCAGTTCAATGCTTACGAGCATGCGTCGACTTGATTCTGAGCATGCGTGGATTTTTGTCCAATGGAGTTCCACACAGACGATCGGATTTTTCTATCGTTTTTTTATCCATAGGAAAAATTTAAAACTATTTTTTTTCACCAATGAAAAAAAAAAAAACAATGGGGCCCACACACGATCGGTTTGTCCGATGAAAACAGTCCATCTGTCTGTTTTCATCGGACAAGCCGATCGTGTGTACACGGCTTAAGAATGACTGGACCTAAGCTCAAAGCCTTCTGACACAGGTCTTAAGAATTATCAGTGCCTGCCCTACTGCCAGGCTTATAAAAATTAAAGCATAAGTTCACCTTTCAAAAAAAACTAAAAACAAATGCACATGTTGTTATGCTTTTATACTTTCGCCTGTAAAGCCTTGTACACACGATCGGACTTTCAACCAACTTTTCCGTGGATTTTGGTCCGAAAGGCGTTGGCCGTGAACTTGTTCTGCATACACAAGGCACAACATTTTCAGCCAACATTCACCAAACCACGTGGTTTTTCAGCTCTTTAGGCCACGTACACAAGATCAGTCCATCCGACGAGAATGGTCCGAAGGACCGTTTTCATTGGTTAACCGACGAAGCCGACTGACGGTCTGATTTGCCTACACACCATCGGTTAAAATACCGATCATGTCAGAACGCGGTGACGTAAAACACACGACGTGCTGAAAAAAACGAAGTTCAATGTTTTCAAGCATGCGTCGACTTGATTCTGAGCATGCGTGGCCTTTGCATACTAACGAGCGGTTTTGACCCATCGGTCAGGCGTCCATCGGTTCAATTTTAAAGCAAGTTCTCTGTTTTTAGACTGAAGGAGAACTGACCGATGGGGCCTACACACGATCGGTTTGGACCGATGAAACTGAACTTACCGCCACACTTTGGGCAACTTCTGCTATTGTTGGCTGATGTTTAGCATGCGTATTTGTACATCGGATTTTAGTTGGACCAACTTGCGTACATACGATCGGATAAACCAAGGTAACAAATTTATTGCCCAACAATTGGTGCGCATGAAGAGTCAACTTTTGTTGTTAATTCAGCCAATAATTGTCTGATGGAGCATACACATGGTTGGATTTTATGACCCAACACGTCTGTCAGACAATTATGCCCATAAAGTTGGATCGTGTATACAAGCCTTTAAGCATTACACCCGTGATCAGCAGATCGAGGGTGCAATCTCAGGCTCCTGCACACTGTCAGTGTATCTGTCTGCTCATACCTCATATGGACAGACAGTTACACAATATCAGGAAGTCTCAATAAACTACCAAGAGCACTCACTAGAACCCTGGTAGTTCATTAAGAACTACAAGCCTTCTGCCGCAAAGTCTGTCGGTACTTGTAGTTCATTCATTCACAGATCTCTGTAAAGGAATGATGCGGTCGTATGGCAGCAGGTGTGGGGAGAAGATTCTCCCTGTCACAATTGGGGGTGGGATCATTGAGAGACTGCCGGAGTGGGAGCATGTTACAGGTTCCACCCTAAAATGGGTGGAACCTGTAACATGTTCCTAAAGGTGAACGTATCCTTTAGTTCAGTTTAGTTGTGCATGGTCATCATTTAAAGATACGTTTCTAATTAAACATCAAGCATAGAATACACATGGGGGATATGGGTGCCATGTCTTTAACATGTACAGTATGTCATTCTTTCACTGCTTGAGTACTCAAAGTCAACACATTAACCTTTTTTTATGACAAGTATTATTTAATGATATAAGTGTATAAATCATACAAGTGGTTAGAGAGAACTACAAATCTTTTAGCGAAGAGGACAGTTCAGATATGTGCATTTTAATATTGCTTTTTAGTTGTTCCCCGAGACTAAAAGTGGCGCTCCACCCAAAAATGGGACTTCTGCTTTTTGGAATCCGGTGTCACATTTGGCACCTTTCAGGGGGAAGGAGGGAGCAGATAACTGTGTAATACAGATATTTGTTCGCTCTTCCAGGAAAAGATCACCGCGATGATCATGGTGACCTACGTCACGTCCGGTGCCTACTTCATCCCTACTTCATCCCCCTGCTGTCTTCTGGGAGACACACGGGTTGCAGAAAACAGCAGGGACCAGTGGGATAGGGCAGTGTGACTCACGCATGCGCAGTAGGGAACCAGGAAGTTAAGCCGCAAGGCTTTACTTCAAGATTCCCTTACCAAAGATGATGGCAGCAGCACCCAAGAGCCGAGGGAGAGATCGGCTTCGGGTGCCGACATCACGGGCGCCCAGGACAGGTACCTGTCCATATATTAAAAGTCAGCAACTGTTGTAGACTTTTAATATATTTTTTCCGGTGAAACTCTGCGATCGGCGCGTTTAGAAATGCTCGGAAAGACTCTGAAATACTCGGTTCCTGAGCCTTTCCTCTGGCCTTTCCGGGTGTTTCCGGGGCTCTCCGGCACTTTCACGTCTGGCCACATGCGGTATTGCATGCCATTGAAGCCAATGCGGAACAAATTATTTTTGTTTCCATTGAATTAAATGGAGAAACGTGCTTTGATATGTGAGTACTTTGGATTGAGAGCATTCTCCTGGAACAGATCATGCTCGTAATGTGAGGTTCCACTGTATGTACTGTAATTATTTTACAATGTACTGTATGTGTCGGCTTCATTAAAGTGGAGTTTCCATCCCAATTTTTTTTTCATTATTGTGCTCATTAGACCTAAAAAAAAAATGTTTTTACTCATCTAGAAATGCCTGTTGCTATGCGGTCCCACAAAATCTGCCTTTGGAATCACCTAGGATTCTGACATCAACTCCTTCTAATGCTCCTGGGAAATGTGTGTCATCATTTCCCAGGATGCATTGCGCTGTCCAATTATCACTCCCCATCCAAGACTTCCAGGAAGTAAGTGCTTGTGGGCTTCACAATGCTCTCAAGCAAAATGACATTGGTGTGGACAAACTATCTTTTTATAATAACTATGCGGAGCGGCGGCGAATTGTAAAATAGTAAGTGACCAGATTTATATTATAAAAATGCATGATGAAAGGACATACATTTAAAAAATGCTGATTGTGGTTGGAACTCTGCTTTAAGATAGTGTTTCATGTGAGGCACATGAAGTATTTTTATTGTGGGAGAGCTGCATCTGCATTTCATTTTATATTTTATGGTAAAATGATCATACATTTTTCTGATATTGATTCTGTTATAATATACATAATATATCATCTCTTTAATATATAATGAATTATATAGTGTCGGCTTACCATTCTTTGAAATAAAACTCTTTCACACACTGCTTTGTCTTTAGGAGTCGGTAGAATCAACACAACAAAGGCATGTTCATCATGACATGTTGAATAACCTCACGTCTCTCAAAAGTGCACCCATGATAAATTCTGAAGCTTCCATTAAATAAAGTAAATAGTCAGTTACATGCAGGTGTTTTAACATGGCAGAGAGTAGAATTAAACTTGTCATTTCTCTTCTCAGTGATTGACTGTGGTCATCCCGGAGTTCCTCCAAACGCAATTATTTCTGGGGAAAAGTTTACATTTGGATCTACTGTCCATTATTCCTGCACTGGAAGGAGAACCCTATTAGGGCATTCTACAAGGACCTGTCAGTTAAATGGTCAATGGAGTGGATCGTTACCTCACTGTTCAGGTAAACATGCTTAAGAGAATATATAAATATATATATATAGTTGTGTGGTTGTATGTATATATAGATAGGTATATATACTGTAAAATATATATATATATATATATATATATATATATATATATATATATTAGAGAAAATACCTTTAGACAGGTTTCCACATGAGCTGGTATCTAAAGCTAACAAGCCTCCTTTTAATATTACCAGACTTGGCTGATATGCCAAAAAGCAAGATGTTTTGATACAACATTATCTTCTTAAACTAATGTTTAGGTAAAATTAATAACTTGTTATACTTACCTGCTTTGTGCTTTGGATTTGCACAGAGCAGCCCAGATCCTCCTCTTCTCAGATCCCACTTCGATGCTCCTGGCTCCTCCCTCCTGTTGCAAGCCTTCCTGTGGAGGAAGCAGTTTGCTATGGGGGCACCCGATTCAAGCCACAGCTCCCTTTGTCCATTCAGACATGGAGCCGTGGCCCGCCCCTTTCTCTCCTCAGTGGCTGACTGATCTTGATTGACAGCAGCAAGAGCCAATGGAGCTGCGCTTCTGTCTCAGTCAATGAGGAGGGGTATCCCAGCTAGCGAGTGTCTCGTGCAACATCACTGGATCTAGATGGGGTTCAGGTAAGTATTAGGGGGGCTGAGAGGGGCTGCCGCACACAGAAGGCTTTTTAACTTAATGCATAGAATGCTTTAAGATAAAAAAACTTTCTGACATTACAATAACTTTAAGGTAAAAAATAGTGCAGTTGATGGGTTCGTGCAACATTGCTGGATCTAGATGGGGTTCAGGTAAGTATTAGGGGGGCTGAGAGGGGCTGTCGCACACAGAAGGCTTTTTAACTTAATGCATAGAATGCATTAAGATAGTAAAACTTTCTGACGTTACAATCACTTTAAGGTAAAAAATAGTGCAGTTGATGGTTTCTTACAGTGGACCTTTGGAAGTTAATATTTTACTGGTGCCTGTGCATCAGATTTGCTTTATTTTTTTTACCTAAAGAGAATGTAGAATGGTGCGGATTATATTTTCTTTATTTGACATCGTAAAAAATAATTAATGCATATATATATATATATTTGCGATCTTCTCTGTAGCCAGTAGATGGCACTCTAGCCTTGTGCTGTCTTATTTAGCTACTTTAGTTTTCAGCTTTGCTGAAAGAAGTCCATCATTTACAGAACTTAAATAATTAATCAGAGAAGTGACTTATTGCTAATCAGAGGTTTCAGTCAGATAATTTGAGCTGCAATGCAAGCTTCCTTTGGTGTGCTATCTCTTTAGATTACTTAGTACTCTGGGAATCATTTGTCATGTATTAACCACTTCTCTACCAAGGGTGTTTTTCAGATTTGGTGTTTACAAGACTAAAACATTTTTGTTTGCTAGAAAATTACTTAAAACTCCCAAACATTATATCTTTTTTCTAACACTCTAGAGAATAAAATGGCGATCATTGCAATACTTTTTGTTACACCATATTTGCGCAGTGGTCCTACAAGCGCACTTTTTTTGGAAAAAATTCACTTTTTTGAATTAAAAAATAAGACAGCAATACATTTGGCCCAATTTTTTTATTTATTGTGAAAGATAATGTTACGCCGAGTAAAATGAAACCCAACATGTCACACTTACAAATTGCGCCTGCTCGTGGCATGGTGTCAAACTTTTACCCTTAAAAATATCGATAGGCGACGTTTAAAAAATTCTACAGGTTGCATTTTTTTTAAATACAGAGGAGGTCTAGGGCTAGAATTATTGCTCCCGCTCTAATGATCGCAGCGATACCTCACTTGTGTGGTTTGGACACCGTTTTCATATGCAGGCGCTACTCACGTATGCGTTCGCTTCTGCACGCAAGCTTGTCGGGACGGGGCACTTTAAAAAAAAAAATGTGGTTTTCTTATTTATTTTTATTTAGTTTATAATTTTTTACACTGAAATAAAAAAAATATATCACTTTTATTCCTATTACAAGGAATGTAAACATCCCTTGTAATAGAAAAAAGCATGACAGGTCCTCTTGAATATGAGATCTGGGGTCAAAAAGACCTCAGATCTCATATTTAGGCTTAAAAGAAAAAAAAAAAGAACAAAAAAAAAGTAATTTTTTCAAATGACAGAAAAAAAATGTTTAAATCTTTAAGACGCTGGGCGGGACTGATGTTTTGACGTCACTTCCGCCCAGCAGAGGTATGGTAATGGACGAGGGAAATTTTTCCCTCACTCTCATCCCCACTGAGCAGACGAGCGGACCCGATCGCCTCCGCCGCTACCGATGGCTCCGGTAAGCGGCGGAGGGCGCGGGAGAGCGGCGCCACCGCCACCGATAACGCCACCGATAACGCCGATCTCACGGCGAATCCGCCGCGGAGACCACCGTTATCTTTTACAGGACTGCTCACACTAAAGATGGATACCTCGATTGTGGCAGCAGCTGCTGCCGTTACCGAGATATCCATCTTTAAAGTGCGGCCGTAAAACACGTACGGCGGTAGGGAAGTGGTTAAACGTTTATTTGTAAAACAAAGGTTGTATAGTGAATTAAAAACCAAGCCTATGAAGTAAAAAATAAATAAAAATAACGCTAACAAAAACAATATTAGTTGTGCCTTTTTGGGGTTTAGTTTTTAAGGCCAAACTGATTTGCTTCCCTAAAAGGAGTCAATGCTTATTCAAAACTCAGAAGAAGCTTTAGACATCACAATTCTCATTAGTTTTCTCTAGACCACCGGGACTGATAGCAAGAAGATCCTTCCTCTTAGCACTCCCAATTTCCTCTTCCATCAGTTTGAGAATGTTAGAACCAATTCCCCCCCCCCCCACTTAGCACTCCACTTTGAAGAAGTTAATGGAATAGATTGTTTCAGTACCACCAGAAAGGAAGCAGATAAGGGTGTGCAAGAAAGTGTATATGACTGACAAAAGAGAGGACTGTGCTTTTCTCTACAAAAGTGGGAATTTGACTTTAAGAGCCACATGAAATTGTATTCTTGTTTAAACCATTTACAATGGCATGTATTCCACACACATTACAATTCAAGTGCTATAAATGGCAAAGAGGACATTAAAGAAAATGGACACCAGCTAATGATTTTAGTGCCAAGAATTTCATTTAAACTTCATTTGCGGTTTGGTGATTTAGCATGCTCTGTCCTCTGTGTCATTGTTGTTAGAAATTCATTCTTGATAACTATATTCTCTAACCGTTTACGAGGCTGTGGCCACTTTTACTGATCATAATAAGATCATTTGTGGAAATGACTGTAAATCTAGTAAATGCCATTGAGGACATTTCAGTGAAGAAATTGGGGAATGTAATTTGAATATGGATACATGGTGCTTTCTGATGATTGTAGGAAGGACACAGTTCTTGTCTTGACCCCATTACCTTTCAGTGGAAAGTTTAGCCTTTCTATGTGTCCCAAACATGTTGTTCTAGAAAATGGCTCTTTTATTGAACCACTTGAATATTTTGAGCATAAGAGATCAGTCCTAAAAAACTTTGACAAAGTTTTGTAATGGACGCAGCTTGTATGTCCTGCTTCTGCAGGAGCTATACAATTAATCAATATATTGTTATTTTGTATTGATTATTTTATTCATATGTCAATCAAAAGTCTGTAATTTTTTTGTAATATTTTTTTCCTATTTAACCCCTTATTAATCCTTCGTTAACCCTATTAAGTTTTAATTGCCTCCCCTCTCCCCTTACGTATTTTTTTCTGATGATTTTTTATTTTTTTTATATTATATTTTTTATACTAGTTTTTGTACATTTTAATTAGCATTGTTTCAGTATTTCAGTATCTCATTTAAAAAAGTGCAACATTAGAAAAAAAAAGTTCCTTTTACAAATACATTTGTACCAAAAACATACCGGTAATTTTAGCATCATTTTGAATGGGAACAATTATAAAATTAAATATATATGTTATTATTCATAACAACACAGAAAAATAATAAAAACTTAGGCCCAGATTCACGTACATCTGCGCATTATTGGACCGGCGTAGCGCACCGCCTTTACGTTAGACTTGCGCAATTTTGCCGCGTAATCACCCTATTCTCGTAGCTTTTGCGCAGGAAATTGCGCATAAGTAACGTTTTTCCAGAGGCGTAAGGAGGAGTAATACAAATTGGGAAGGACGTGGGCGTGTTACATTGAAATGAGCCGTGACCCCATGCAAATGAAGGGCCGGCCAGCTCGCGCATGCGCGCTTGAAGGAGACCATGGTCAGCTCCGCTGTGCGCATGCTCACAACTCGGGAGCAGCGCAATCAGTGAAATTGGAAATGGACTAGGGCAACTTTGTGTACTACGCAGACAGCATAAATAGACAGACACAAATGCACTTCCTTTGCAAAAGTACATCCCTTTGTATCCCTCCCTCTACAGCAAGGTGCTTTTGTTTGTTTGTGACGTGTCTTTGAGATATTTGGGGACTGTTTTGCAGAGTGTTTTTTGTCTTTTATGTGTTTTCTTTGTTGTTATTTTGTTTAAATTATATTTTTGCTAGGCATTTTTTTTTTTTGCTCGTCATTTATTTAATTTTTTTGGTTCTGTTTGTGTATGATTTTGGAATGTGGGGGTGACATTCCTGCGGGAAAAGGGGTGTCACCCTCATTTGTGGTGGAGAAGTGATCCCCAGGTCTGTGTGAATGGTGTATGAATGTACAGTGACATAATTGGAGCCGTGGCATGGCGTTGCAGCTCACAAGTCCTGCATGGTGGACTGGTGCCAATCCAATGTGATGACGATGTGGTGTGTGTGTGCTAGGGACCACAGTGGTGTGCATGCATGCATTCTCATTGTGCCATGATTAATGTGTGTGTTTAACGTGCAAAGATGCATAATGTGAGCTGGCATGAGATGGGGTCATGAGATGGGGTACCAGTGCATATGCAGAGTCACCTTGAAGGGAAAAGACAGGAGGATGTTAGTCATGCATGTGCCACTTGTGAGGTGTGCATCACGGGAGGGGATAGTCATGCCTGCCACCCATGTCACTCACCAACCAGCCAGCTGTCCCCATACATGTTCTGTTCGAAATCTGTGGGGATGGGGCTCTGATTGTATATGTAGCTGTCATGGGTGTCATGGGTGGTGCCATGTGTTGGGCTGCTGATGTCCTCCTGCAAGGTTGTGGTAATTCCAGGATGGCATGAGGGGTGAATCTGAAGATGCGAGACACCTCAGAATCACTCATGCCAAAGATGTCTATGCGTGTGTGATATATCAAGTGAAGAGTGAGGGGCTTGTATCAGATAAGAATATTGTATTAGATTAGATTAAATTGTAAATTTTATATAAGCAAATAAAAAATAAAAAAAAAACATCTCCCGTGCCCTCCTTAGTGCCATCCTCCGTGCCCTCCTCCTTCTTTGTTCATCTAAAGTCAGTAGTATAGCTATGTGCGACGATGCCCCTGGCATGTTGGCATACAGATTGTTGAGCAACACGTGTGACTGCTGAGCTCCTCACTAACAGTGTTGCTTTATCTGACAAGTAGACTTTTTTTCTTTTTTTAGACCAGCTTTTATCAGCTCTAATTTTAGACAGGACATTTTGCTGTTGCGCACACTGCGTCGCCTGCGCTGCTCCAACGTTGTTTTGTGGATCCCCGTAAGTCCCTCATTAGCATATTTG
Organism: Rana kukunoris; assembly: GCA_029574335.1. NCBI lineage: Eukaryota > Metazoa > Chordata > Amphibia > Anura > Ranidae > Rana > Rana kukunoris. The sequence continues at coordinate 436,876,642 of CM056053.1, read as the reverse complement.
ACTAGCAAATCAATGGTGTGTCTATCGCACTTTTGCGCGGACGGATGCGCCAGTCTAACGAAATTACGCGGGACAAAAAAAAGACGATTTTTTGCGTATCTCGTTCTGGGGATACCGCGCAACGAAACGCACGCGCACATTTAGACTTACGCACGCGCATCTCCTGTTGCGCAGGCGTAATCGCTCTGTGAATCTGGGCCTTACACTTTTTACATTGTTCCATTGAAAATAAAAAGAAACCAACATCCACCAAAAAACAACAACTATGGGCCAGATTCACGAACACTTGCGCTGGAGTATTTGGATATGCGCCGCGTAACTGTGATGATGCGCCGTCTTTTCTATGTGCCCGTACCCACCAAACTAGATGCGCCCAATAACGGGTCATTTGCGACCGGCGGAACGTTCCGACGCCAGAGTATCGTCAGCGCTTATTTTCGCTGGGCGCATCAGTCGCGCCTATTGATTTCCCCTGCAAATATGCAAATGAGGGATTTTTCCCAATTCACGATCGGATTAGCACCATACGCTGGCTACATGCGCCGCGCGTATCTGGTCCGTCCGGCGCAAAGTTATTTCTACAAAAGGCTGCTTTATCTTTACTCCAGACGGTCACAGGTCAGCAGGAGAGCAGCTACAGCAGCGTTACCGACGAAACTAGCAAGCTGAACAACAACACTAGCAAGGACAACACCTCTGTGTGCCAACATGCCAGGGGCACTCGTGGTCCTAAGACTAGTACTGGGTCCCTCGCTACGGAGGAGGCGGGCACGTGAGAGGATATACCGCACTCGTATGAACCTCTTTGGCATGGGGGATGAGGAGGTGTATCGCCTCTTCAGATTTAGCCCAGATGCAATACTTGAACTAACCACAACCCTGCAGGGTGACATCACCAGCAAGACACACCGCTCACAAGCAGTGCAGCCACTGGTGAAGGTCCTGGCAACACTTCATTTCCTTGCCAGTGGATCATTCCAGCGTACAAGTGGAGTGGTGGCTGGGATGTCACAGTCCTCCATAAGCAGATGTGTGCACCAGGTTGTCCCTGCAATCCTCAGACGCATGTCCAACCAGTTCATCAGACCCACCACTGAGGAGCTGCGGCTGAAGGCAATGACAGATTTCTACAACATTGCCAGATTCCCACGCACCATCGGGGCCATTGATTGCACACATGTGGCCCTACAGCCCCCCAGTGCCACAGAGCACATATACCGCAATCGGAAGCATTGGCACTCCATCAACGTACAGGTGATAGCCGATGCCCAACGCCTCATATGGCACGTCCGTGCCAAACACCCCGGGTCCAGCCATGACAGCTTCATATACCGTCAGAGTCCCATCCCAGCAGAATTCGAACAGAACATGTATGGGGACAGCTGGCTGGTTGGTGAGTGACATGGGAGTCAGGCATGACTATCCCCTCCCGTGATGCACAACAGAAGTCGCACATGCATGACTAACATTCTCCTGTCTTTTACCTTACAGGTGACTCTGCATATGCACTGGGACCCCATCTAATGACTCCTTTCCGGAACCCCCAAACCAGAGGAGAGAGAAAATACAATGAAGCACACATCAAAACCCGTGGAGTGGTGGAGCAAACATTTGGGCTCCTGAAGTCCCGTTTCCGCTGCCTGGATAAGTCCGGGGGGACCCTATTGTATTCCCCTACCTTTGTGTGTCAGATCATCGGTGCATGTTGCATACTACATAACTTTGCTATGAAAAAAGGCCTAGAGATTGACATACGTGATGACCTGACCCCCGACCCACACAGTCCCCACCTGCCAGAGGACACCCAGTCTGCTGATGGAAGAGCAGTCAGGAGGGTCCTCGCCGTAGGCATCTTTGGACACTAAACCAAAACATTACTAACACAGACAGTGCACGCGTGTACACCACTGATGTCCCTAGATCACACACATCACATGCACATCGCATTGGATTAGCCCAAGTCCAGCATGTAGGAGTTGGGAGCAGTAACGCCGCGTCAAGGCCCCAATGATGTCACTGTCCATTCACACACCTTTCACACGTCATTCATTCAGCCGTGGGGTTAACTTCACCACCACGGCCGAGGGTGACACCCCTTACTTTCAGGAGTGCCACCCTCTCACATTCACACACCATTCACACTGCAACGTGTGCAGTATCAAAAAATAAAAATAAAATCTCATAACCTGAGAACCAAAAAAATTAACAAAAACTCATGTCCTGAGTATAAACAATAATAATAAATAAAATAAATAAACTCATGTCCTGAGTATAAACAAAAATATATAACAACCAAAAAAACAAAAAACCCTCATCTGGGATGACGGGGGCTCCTCCTTGGGGGCACTCTCGGGCTCCTCATCTGCCTGGAGGGAGTGGGTGGTGGTGGTGGTGGGGGGGCATCAGGAGGAGGCTGATCCCCGGGTGGGCCACTCCTGGGAGCTGTTGGCTGCATGCCCTCCAATGCCACAGCGATACGGCTCAGATACAAATTTGTTTGGGCCTGCATCCTCAGCTGGCGGGTGATCTGATGCCGCTGGTCACGTTGCCGCTGCCTCCCCTCTTCCCGAATGGCAGCAGTGTTGTCTCGAACAGCTGCTGTCAAGTGCCGGATATCAGCCTGCACCTCCCCCAGGCTGGTCACAACGCCCTGCACGCGACTGGGCAGCTGTGACATAGAGCCCAGGCTGTCTGCGACCCTGTCTAGGTGGCCAGCCATCTCCCCCATTTGCTGGGTCTGTTTCGCGTGGTCCAAAAGCACCTGGTCTTCGACCAAATCACACACCCCCCTGGTCTTCCGGGTGGCCTTCCTGGGGGCAGAGGAAGGTTGTCCCCGTGGGGATGGAGTCGCCCTTGAGGGGCTACCTAGGATGGGGGAGGGGATCACAGAGGGCCCTGCAGAGGAGGAGGACTCCTCCAACATTAAAATGAACTCCTGTTCAGGGACAGGCTCCTCCACAACCACCTCTGCTGAAGTGGTGTGGGCACTCTCCTCCTCCACCTCGGTGTCTCCAGCACCCAGGGCCTCGTCTTCAGCATCCCGTTGGGGGGTTGGGGTGGACTGGCCGGCACGAGATGGCCCAGCACCGTCATCTGTGGATGACACAAAGCAGACACATGTTGGTGGTCCCACACACTTGGCACATGTACCCACCCCCGCCCCACATGCAACACACCAAAAAGGGGGTAAAAATCACTTACCTGTCCTGGAGCCTTCCTCTACGGAATCATAGCCTGGGACCCCCTCCAACTGCTCCCTGTCCAGGCAGCGGGCGACCACCTCCTCCTCCGCGGTCAGGGTGACAGGACATGGGGGACCACCACCTGTGCCCCTCTCATGGCTCCTAATGGTGGACACCTTGCCCCTCACCTTGCGCCGCAGGTCATTGATTTTTTTACGAATGTCTGAAGCACTCCGGGTGGAGTACCCCAGCACATTGACCCTGGCAGCTATGGTGTCCAGGATGGCCTGCTTTCTCTCCCGGCTGGTCTTCCTGCTTTTTTTACCATGGAGAAAATCATTAAATGCCTCCATAGCCGATATTATCACTGTGACCTCCTGGGCATTATAATTTAGGTTCCTCCTCTCTTTGGGGGCAGCGGGAGCAGCCATTACAGGGCAAAAGTATCTTCCCTGGGGTGGGGGGAAATGGAACTACTTTTGCGCCGGAATGGCGTTTCCGCCAGCGCTTTTAAGCGCCCAGCGGAACGCATTGCGCTGACGTTTCCCAGGAAGTGGTGCCGACGGAAGTTGTGAGCATGCGCACAAGGGGGCGAGTGGAGCCGCACTCACTGCGCATGCTCCGTGGATGATGCGCTGAACGTAAGCCTCTGCGCTGGGCTCCGCCCATCATTTACATATGATCACACCCAGTTTCACTTGCGTCGGGTTACGCCAGCGCATTATCGTTACTCTGGCGCAAGTTTACGCGCAACTGCTATGTGAATTACAGGACTTGCGCTGAAAGGGTCTTCAGAGTAACGTAAATGAGAAGCGTTACTCCAGAGGAAAGATACTCTCATCTACCTGAATCTGGCCCAATGTGGGTAACACTTTGTTATCTTAAGTAATCACAAATGTATAACTAACGAAAAGGGCCTATAGTGGGAATCTTAAAACTGCTCTAGTCCAAAATGAGTATAAAAGTATGAGAGCTAAAATGATGAAAGCCTCATGCCAAGTACACACGGTCATTTTTTGTGATGAAATAAAACAACATTTTAAAAAATGTCATTTAAAATGATCGTGTGTGGGCAAAACGTTGTTTTATGTCTTCTGAAAAACGACAAAAAAAAATTTGAACATGCTTCGATTTTCAGAATGTCGTTTTTTGTGTCATAAAAAATGATTGTGTGAGGGGAAAACGACGTTTAAAACAACGTTTTTAAACCCCGCACATGCTCAGAAGCAAGTTACAGATGGAACAGAGTGCCGTTGTACGTGTTGTACGTAACCGCGCTTTGCAAGAGCATTTTTTTTAAAACGATGGTGTGTATACAACGTCGTTTTTTAAAATGAAGTTTGAAAAACGTGTACGCGGCATGAGACCTGAGGCCACCTGAGAAGCAATTACAAAAAAAAAATAGATAGATAGATAGATTGATAGATTGATAGATAAATAGATAATAGATAGATAGATATAGTGGATAGATCTATAACATTATACCTTTTTTTACATTAGACAATACAGCATAATCAATGTAATAGGCTGAATTATTGGTGTAAAGGGCAATGTGCCATCATTAGTGGCTATTTAGTGACAGTGGTTAAATATGACAAACCAAGTTCTTTTTTCTTTCTCAATATATTTAAATCCTTTCATCTGGGTTAGTTTGCAGCTTTAACAGCTTCAGCTCTTCTGGGAAGGCTGTCCACATGGTTTAGGAGTGTGTCTATGGGAAAGTTTGACCATTCTTCCAGAAGCACATTTTTGAGATCAAGCACTGGTGTTGGATGAGAAGGCCTGACTCGTAGCCTCTGCTCTAATTCATCCCAAAGGTGTTCTATAGGATTGAGGTCAAGACTCTGTGCAGGCCAGTCAAGTTCCTCCACCCAAAACTCGCTCATCCATGTCTTTATGGACCTTTCTTTGGGATGAATTAGAGCTTTCTCGTCCAACATTAGTGCCTGACCTCACAAATGTGCTTCTGGAAGCTACCGCGCATGCGTCAAAGTCATTTCGAGCATGCGCGGGTTTCCATAGAGAGGTAAGTATACACACGCTCAGGTTGCTCAGCAGGAAAACACTGCCGAGAATCTCGCGACGAGAAAATAGAGAACATGTTCTCTTTTTTTCTCATCTAGATTCTGGGCAGTTTTCTTGACAATAAATCTCAAAGCCTCGTACACACGCACAGTTTATTCTGCAAGAAAGCTCTGCCAGCAGTTTTCTTGCTGGTTCTTGCTGAGAAAACCGAGCGTGTGTATGAGGCTTAAGACTGGGATGCTATTATAGTTCATGAGAGTGTAAAGGCAGGTGTCCCAATACTTTTGGCAATATAGTGCATATAATGGAAACGATCAAAAGGCATTTAAAATCTTAGAAAATGTTGCTGAACAATCATACATTCCTCACAGTAATCTCGATGATGCTGGGTGTCCAACTAGAGTGTTGTGGATGGAGTGGTGGTTTGTTGGTTCCACGCTCATGCTTTTTGAAGAACACAGATGGAGTGGAAAGATGTTGGTTATGGATTCAGTGGATCCTCATTACATAGCCTTTCCAAGTGCCAAGTAGCTAATATAAATTACTGATGTAGCTGTTGTTTTGTTTTTTTTTACATTTTGAGTGTGAAAACTTTCCAATGTCTCAAAAAAATTGCTTTTATGAAGCATGGCCTCAACCCATTCTATTTGAAACATACTGTAGGTGTCAGACCGCTTTAGACAATTTCTGGTCATCCTTCTAATTAATTCAACAGGTTTGTATAAATAAATCTTTTTTTATTTATTTTTGTTACTTAAAGTTCCAGAAAGGACTGTTCGGAGACTAAAATTTACAAAGACAATCATTACAGATTATAATTTTCTTGATTAGATTATTTTTCCTCCCTACAAAGCAGACTGTCTCAGGGTTCTAGATAGAACTGTGGTGCATTATTCCAACTCATCTCTCTAAACTTTATTTGCAATGGTGACATTTATTGAAATGTTGTATTACGGACCATTGAGCTTGCCTGTTCATTTGGCATTCACTCTGAAAGGGTCACGTAAAGGGGAGAATTTGATGTTGTAGACTTGAAGATGGTTAGCAGTATTTATCTGTAAGTGGGAGGCAGTTAAGGCATAGCAACAAAGCTTTAATGGAAACAGCGTATTGCTTTCTTCTGTTTCTTATTTATGTTACAAAAATCTAATGAGTTACTGTACTTCTTCCTACTTGTTAAGAAAATTGGGATTTTGTTTTGTTTACTTTGTGAAATCTTTTTATACCGCCAGAGATGAGGAAATCAATCTGCCAAAATCAAAATGCAATCTGTATTAGGTTCATTGAAGCAAGATGCAGATTTGCAAATCTTCCTGTATTTGCTGCTGTTTAATGGCTCTAGGTTTTATTGTTCTTCTTTTAAAGCTGAATTCCAGGCATTTATAAAAGACACAAGGTAATAGTGCTCTGTATTCCTAAACAAATGGTTGCATTTATTTTTTAAACACAAGCAGTGTAAGTACCTACATTTGACCTGGTATCTGAGTCTGGAAATCCACGTACAACAGAGCTCAGACCAAAAGAGATAGAATTAATGCCGATCAGTTGTGCTGCTGCGTTCATGTGCTAACATAACGTATGCTAATAGGAGGAGCGAGCAGAGTGAAAGAAAGATGAACTTTTTAGTGTGCTTTTTTTCCTTTCACTGACTAGGGGACAAATCCTGAAAGTGTTATTTATATGTAAAAAGGATGAACATTAGGGCTCCTGCCTGCCAGAGTGGACAGGGCTTTGCGAAAAAGATGTGTAATTCCCAGTACTGGATAGATACAAATGTTTATATTTTGACACGTAAAAAACAACGTCCTTAAAGTATTTGTAAACACTTACCTTGTAAAACAACCCATTCAGGTTAAAATAGAAATAAAAAAGGCAAAGCATTTGTGTGTATATATTAAAACATTATAAATATCCCCCCTCCCCTTTTTTTTATAAGTGAGGTTCTCAGCTACATAAGGAACTTAGAGAGCTGGGGAGGAGAAACAGCAGAACACTGATCTTCCTAGTGAATGGTTATGCAGGGAGGGGGGTGTCAGCCTGGAATAGAAAATCAGAGAGACTGGCTGGGGCACTAGCAGTTTCACACAAAGGAAGCAATGCAGAGAAAACAGGATTTTTTCCATAAAGTACATAGTATAGCAGGCACATATCAGAAATATGAAATGTTAGTTTTACATAGTCTTTCATTTTATTTTATCTGTGTATTTAGCTGTTTGCTTTAACATGGTTCATTTACCCCTGTAGTGCTGAGTTTGACAAGTATGCAGGGATGAGTACATGGCCCTGAATTCTAGACATGTGCACACTGAAATATTTTGTTTTTCGGAAATTCATTTTTGTCTAAAAAATACATTTATTTAGTTACTCCCAAAATTTGTTTTTATCTATTTTGTTTTTCGTTACAAATTGCATTCATCGGAAAATCCAAATAAATTAAGGTTGAATCTGCCATTGAATACTTATGGTGTCTGTCGAATGTTCAAAGAAGATTCGACAGAGCAGCGAAACTGTACGTTGAATCCTACATTTCCGGTCAAATGTTCCACCTACAAGCTATAGAAGAATTCTAGGTGAAAAATGAACTACAGCGCTAATTATATTAATAATCTCAAAAGCACTAAGTAAAAAAACAAATAACACAGCTGCTATCCGAGTGTAACCAGATCAAACAGTGAAAAAAATGTGTAAAATATGGATGCGCTAGTGTTAACTTACAAGTGTAAACGTACAAAATCATAAATAGGTGAAAAATATGAAATGATCAGGGAGAGACAAACTCCATGTGCTATAGGTCAATGGTATAAACATACATCAAATAATAAGTCCAAACCAAGTGCACATTGTGAAAGTTCCAAACAGGAAAAATCTTACAAAGCCTTCCTCCACTGGGAATGCGAGTCCCAAACACTCCAAAGCTGCAATCCGTTGAGCAGGCACTCACAGGTGGATGTGTTTATGAAAGAAAAAGGAAAAAAAACCTCATTGCACAAACATCAAGTAAAACGGTCGTAGGATCCTAATGTAACAGCAAATGCACTCACGAATCCCCGCTTATTGCAAGCATTGAACGCCGCTCAGTGTGTAGTCCTCATCAATCCGATCCGATGAACTCGAATCCGATCGTAAGCTCGTCCCTACGCGTTTCGTCACGGTCACGCGACTTATTCATGGGATACTTGTATTTGGAGTGTTTGGGACTCGCATTCCCAGTGGAGGAAGGCTTTGTAAGATTTTTCCTGTTTGGAACTTTCACAATGTGCACTTGGTTTGGACTTATTATTTGATGTTTGTTTATACCATTGACCTATAGCACATGGAGTTTGTCTCTCCCTGATCATTTCATATTTTTCACCTATTTATGATTTTGTACGTTTACACTTGTAAGTTAACACTAGCGCATCCATATTTTACATATAGAAGAATTCTAATGTTGTATGATTAGTAATAATTATATTTTTTTTAATTATTATTACTAGTCAACCAACATTAGAATTTTTCTATAGCCTAGGGGGCCGAGCATTTGACCAGAAATTTACAATTGCGGTGTCGTATAGTTTAGCTGCTCCGTTGAATCTTCTTTGAACATTTGACAGACACCTTAAGCCTTCAATGACAGATTCGACATATGCATGTTTGTATGTTTTTTGATGCTTTGTTGAATCTTCGTCGTTCATGTTGAATTATCAATATTATTATTATTAGTTCTAGCTATTTTACTGCTCCTCCTCTTTGGTTACAATCAGCCAAACACATTCATCATCATTATTTTTATTTTACTTCCCCCACCCAATTCCAGCAGCGATCTTTTTTCTCTATGTCGAAGCTTTTCTCTCTATAATGTCAAATCTTTTCTCTCTATGTAGAATAATATTGGACTAATAGAGTTAAGATTAGGCACATTAGACCGACAAAAACGAAAATAAAGCATTTGTCAGATCTTCCAGTTTTCGTATTCTGCACTTTCGTTTTCGTTTGTTAAAACAATAACGAAAATAACTGAAATTCGAAAGAAAATGTATTTGGACGAAAACGAATGCACATGTCTACTGAATACAGAGGTACTTTGTTGGGGTCTGTGCACCTGTCCTTGTGTACCTACCAGACTTGACTGTTCAGATGAGTCTGTACAACAGATATGTGTCCATTCACTAATACGCCTGCACATGACTAGGACAGAAAAATAACCAAAGGGTTCTTCTGTGTTGGGCTGATCACCCACGTGAATGAGCCCTTAAAGAAAAATACAAAAGGCAGAGACATTGAATATCCACAAGTTTGAATCTCAATATCCAGAACTGAGAGAGCCTTACTGTGCCTAATTATTCAATATACCATTTAGTATTAGGAAGGCAGATGCTTAAAAAAGGCATCCTAAAAATGGAGCACCCTTTTCAGTAGACCAGCCCCATACTGAAAGGAGCAGATACTTCTAAACCACTTGAACCCCAGCAGTTCAATGGAGTTTGTGTAATTTATGTGCTACCTGAAGTTTTGTTGGTATGCCCTTGCATTAAACCAATTGAGAGTCCATTGGGTCATGTAACTACTGTATCATGCAAGAAATAAGATACTATTGCTTTAATACAACTTTTTAATAAATCAATTCTACCCTTTCCTCTATTTATCAGTTTAATTATTAAAATCGTGCTAGATCTGCTCTTTTAAAATAAAAATTCAAGACCTGAAGTCAAGTGGAGATAATTTATCATGCCACAGAGCTGAGTTGGGAAGTGGGTTGTCTCCCCTCTGGAGTTATGAAGAACAGTAAAAATATTAAATGAAGTGAACGCCTATTCTATCCTTTCCAGCTACTATGTATTTTCAATTTGTAAGCAAGTTAAAAAGAGTATGATCTTTATTCCTAGGTGATTCTTCGGGGTGGTGTGGAGATCCAGGTGTACCTGCGCATGGGTCTAGAGAAGGTGTAGAATTTCGAACAAAGAGCATAATGCGATTCAGCTGTGATGTTGGATACATACTCCATGGTTCTGAAGATAGGACATGTTTGAGCAATGGATCATGGACTGGAAGACAACCAGAATGTAAAGGTAAGCTGACAATACTGGCCACAACTGAAAGAGTTTTCATTTCTTGTCCCAATGACTCAACAATAGTTAGGAAATCCCAATGAAGGCAGCAACAAAAACCTACCAAAGTCAGCCCTGTACCCAAAAGGGGTGGTGGGGGGGGGGGGCTATCCTCTGCCTCAGATTTATCCCTTAAGATATTATTTTAGCCACAATTAGCCTGAATTTATCAAATAATTTACTTATTTTTTTATGCAGTAATGAAACAGATGAGGCTATTTACTTGCAATTAAGTTGTTTTTCCAGGCCATGTGGATCAATAGACTTAAGGCCGGCCCTTCATGGTTCTTTCTTTTTTTTTTTATCAATCATTCAAGGGTTGAATGAAAAATATTAAACAATTTCCCCATCCACATATCAGTGCTGCTGAACTGTGTTATACAATACAATACATACAAATATCAGCCTTGCTGACTATAGCTGGCAGCACTGTTCATTTAAAAAAAATCCAAAGGGGTAGTTGATTTGTGTACAAAAAGCTAGCCGAAATTGAAACTACTCAATTGGCTGAGTTTTCAATCCACGTATGGCTTACTTAAAGGGATTGTAAAGGTTAATTTTTTCATTTTCTAAATAGGTTCCTTTAAACTAGTGCATTGTTGGTTCACTTACCTTTTCCTTCGATTTCCCTTCTAAATGTTTTTTTCTTTGTCTGAATTTCCCACTTTCTGTTTCTCTTCAGTAAGCTTGCCACCATCATCCGAGCAACTCTGGCTGGGAGTTAGTCAGCGTGCTCGCCCCTCCCTCCCTTAATGCTACAGTACATGAATAACAGTTTAGGGAAGCCACTGACAGCATGACTTTGCCCCTGTTCACAGTAGACATGTGTGCTTTGTTTAGTTACAAATTAATATGCAGCCAATTTTATTTGTTATTCAGATTACAAATTACAGTATAAACAAGGTTTACCGAATGCTCCAAATAACGAAACAAATTTGTCCGAATTTCAAATTGAAATTCCAATAGACTTGAATTTGAATTGTTTCAAAGAATCAAAAAAGGTGTGTGTTATTAGGCCGCGTACACACGGTGAGACATGTCCGCTCAAACATGTCCGACGGACCGTTTGCAGCGGACATGTCACATCAGATTTTGGTCCGATGGCGTGTACACACCATTGGACAAAAATCCCCTCTGGCTGAGGACGCGGTGACGTGGCGGTGACATTGATGCCGCCACGTCACCACTCCAGGAAGTAAAATACTTCCACGCATGTGTCGAATCCATTCGACGCATGCGTGGACAGTTATGTCCGCTGGTGAGTGTAGTAACCAGCAGACATATCTGACGGACATGTCTCCAGCGGACAAATTTCAAAGCATGCTTTGAAATTTGTCCCCTGGTAAAAAATGTCCACTATTAAAATATATTTTAGTTTTGACCGATTTTAAAATGTATCAAATTTGAACGTTTCAAATCAAAGACAATTAGAAAAAAGGCTAAACAGTGATCCGGCGTATCTTAGGCAGTTGTTCCGACGTGGTTGTGCGCATGCGCACGGGGATACGTCCATGTCCCGACACATGCGCAGTTCATTTTAAGTACTTGTCTGGCGCCCAGCCCATCATTTGCATGGGGTCACGCTTCATTAACATGGATCACGCCCACTTCCAGCCCACTTCCACTACTTCCACTTACGCCAGCTTATGCCTACGAAATATACGCCGGCGCAGATTTGGAAGCATTTGCTTTGTGAATTCCATGCTTGCCTCTCCGCATTGCGCCGGCGTAGCATAAAAGAGATATGCTACGGCGGCATAAATATGCGCCAATGTCTGTGATTCCGGGCCATTGTGGATAGCCTTCCCAGAACAGGGTAGACTGTTATAGCTGCAAATGATCTCAATAATTTTTAATGATTTTGAAAAAAAATTACTGTATGTCCTACAAGCTCAGATAGATAGTCAGATGTTCAGAAACTTCTGGCTATAGAGTGTAATGTGTGTGTGTCTGTGAAATACAGTATATAGCTATTGCGTGGGGGCAGAGACTGGATGGTGGTTCTGTGTTGAAAAGTTTGGTGTCACCATACAAATGAATAAAAAAAAACACTTCCTTTCATGGAATGAGCAACATTCACAGGTTCATAATTGGACATGCTGAGCGGTGATTAAGAAAGCCATTAAATGCAGCCAAAGATCGAATTGCTAGTGACATCTGTAAGTTTGTTACACAGATTCTGTAGAGTTACTACAATTACCTGAATGATTTTTTGAAGGGAATTGAATCTCCAGCTTTGTACTACACATCATTTTCTGATGTCTTCTAGGAGCTTGTATTCACTTTATCTTTATGACTCTATCTGCTCTTCAAGATTTTCATCTCTTTTTAAACAAGGTGGCTTATTCCTTAAATCTTCATTTAACATGCTGCCTGCCGCACAGCTTCCACTGCTGCTTTTAAGCACACCTTGAAAAGGATAAAAATCTGTCCTAAATCCTGAGAGAAACAGACTCGCCTGGCTGTACTACACAGCTTTGTTTCATCTCAGTTGTAACCAACACAAAGGCAAATATAGCCTTGTGCTCTCTGCTTTTATCTTTACCGGCGCACAAGTTCTTCAGGTTGTTTAGTTCAGTTGACAAGAAAATTGATTAGAATCCCATTTAAATCTGGAAACATGTCTATGAATCACTTGTGTCTCTGAGCCTGTTCCACCCTATAACTCCCTTGAGCCCCTGAGAGTTTTTTGCATTTCGGTGATTTATCAATTTCACACCAGATATCCTTTAGCATTTATTCGTTACATTTTATACATTGATTTTATTGGGCTTTCATTTTCTGGCTGATTTGGATACATATTTTTTTTTTTCTTTGTTAAATCGGAAATTTAGAAAAAAAAATCACTTTCCTGACAGCTCCATGTCAACACAGTGTTAGCCTAACATGGAGCTTGTCAGGAAAGTAAGTATTTGATATTCAATTTTCAGTTTTCCTGACAGCTCCATGTTAGCCTACCACTGTGCTGACATGGAGCTTGTGATGCTGCATACACGCTATCATTTTTCGGCATGAAAAAAAAAACACGATTTTCGGCATGTAGAAAAAACGTTGTTTTTTCAAACTTCATCATTAAAATGACGTTGCCCACACACCATCGTTTTAAAAAAAAAATGCTCTAGGAAAGCGCGGTGACGTACAACACGTACAACGGCACTATAAAGGGGAAGTTCCATGCGGAGGGAAGTGATGTGATCTCTCCCATCGGCGGTATTTTCAACCACCGCTGAGGAGAGATCATATCTCACATTAAGTCTGCACAACACTACACTGACACCAGGACACGCAGGCACATTAACCCCTTGCGATCAAACCCCCCCCCCTTCCCCTGTCACAGTGTCACTGAATACAGTAATCATATATGTATGGTTACTGCATTTAGTGTCAGTGTGACAGGCAGTTAGTGTTAGGTTCAGGGTAGCCCCCGTACCCCCCCAATAAATTTCTAACCCCTTGATCACCGCCCTAGTTAACCCTTTCACTCCCTATTGCCAGCGTCACTAAGCGATCATTTTTCTGATCGCTGTATTAGTGTCGCTGTTCCCGCTAGGTAGCTAATTTTTTTTTTTGCGATTTTTTTTTACTAAAGACATGTAGCTAAATACATTTTGGCCTAAATGTTTGACTACAATTTAGTTTATTTGATTTTTCTTATAACAAAAAGTAAAAACTATTGATTTTTTTTCAAAAATGTCGCTCTATTTTTGTATATAGCGCAAAAAATAAAAATTGCAGAGGGGATCAAATACCACCAGAAGAAAGCTCTATTTGTGGGAAGAAAAGGACGCACATTTTGTTTGGGAGCCACGTCGCACAACTGCGCAATTGTCAGTTAAAGCGACGCAGTGCCGAATCGCAAAAAGGGGCCTGGTCCTTTACCTGCATTTTGGTCCGGGTCTTAAGCGGTTAATGTCGTTTTAGCCCACACATGATCATTTTTTACAACTCGAGAAACGAAATCGTTTAAAGCGTTGTTAAAAAATGCAGCATGTTCGGAAAAAAAAATTGTAATTTTTCAGAACCCGAAAAATTATGTGAAGCCCAGGCAATCATTTTAAATGACATTTTTCAAAAACGTTGTTTTTTTGATGCCGAAAAATTATCGTGTGTACACAGCATCAGAGGATAAAAATTGTGGTAAGTATTTGATATTAAATTTTCAGTTTTTATGTAAAATGTATTAAAGGGGTTGTAAAGGTACAATTTGTTTCCCCTAAATAGCTTCCTTTACCTTAGTGCAGTCCTCCTTCACTTACCTCATCCTTCCATTTTGCTTTTAAATGTCCTTATTTATTCTGAGATATCCTCACTTCCTGTTCTTCTGTCTGTAACTCCACACAGTAATGCAAGGCTTTCTCCCTGGTGTGGGGTGTCATGCTCGCCCCCTCCCTTGGACTACAGGAGAGTCAGACCGATCTCTACGGAGCTGTGTGTTAGTGGGCGTCCTGACTCTCCTGTAGTCCAAGGGAGGGGACGAGCACGACTCTCCACACCAGGGAGAAAGCCTTGCATTACTGTGTGTAGTTACAGACAGAAGAACAGGAAGTGAGGATTTCTCAGAAGAAATAAGGACATTTAAAAGCAAAATCAAAGGATGAGGTAAGTGAAGGAGGACTGCACTAAGGTAAAGGAAGCTATTTAGGAAAATAAATTGTATAGAGATTGGAATTTGGATCCCAAACCAAAAACCAAGAAAAGGGGGGTTGTGGGCAGTTAGACTATTGTGGTATGGTAAACAGTTATAAACAATGCACATGTAATAGAGATATAGATTGTATTAATATAAAACAGTGAAGTACAAAACAAGAATACAATTTAAAACAGTGACAATCCATATGTATCACCAAGGTGATCGACCCCTGGGGGGGACAGTCACAGTGGGAATGGGGATCACTGAGGGTGTCTCTACTAGTTTCGCGGCCATTGCCACTTCATCAGGAGAACAATCTACGAAGCCCATTGTCCGCCAATGCAGAAGTGACCCGATGAGGTCTCCAGTGGCGACTAAGGGGGGGACATATATGTGAATGGACTTGGGATCTGTACTGGTAAGTAACAGGGGTAAGGGGTCCTCAGGGAGGGGACCCAGGCGGAGCTTGTGCTTGACAACATGAAGATTAGAAGAAGCAAGGGTACTGCTTAGTGTATGCTTAGTGTATGGATGAAAAACACAAAACAGACACACCTGGGGCTGAATGTTAAAGCCAGGATAACTGTCCACTAGGTGGAGTGACAGCAATCCCAGGACCGGCGTCCATTGTACCTTTACAACCCCTTTAATGTAGCTTTATATAATTTTGCAGCCTCAGAAATTATGCCCAATTAGGGCTGATGATAGAAACCATGGTGCCCCATACAGCCTACCTAACAAGGCCCTCATATATATATATACCTGTATAGTAAAGTTTGGGGTTGTATAGCTGAAGTGTAGGGCCCGCTAGCGGCTATAGTCCACAACAGAAATTGTTATTTTTACGAAAGTTCCACAAAACACCATTGATACTAAATAACGGTAGATTAAGCCTCCTAGCTTACACGTGCAACATTGCTGCTGTGGCCTTTTTGTTTAAACCCTTGTCTTCCTCTCCTATAAAGAAGAAAAAGATGGGTGTCACCGGCACAAAAGAAAATTACTTGTGTTGTTAAGCTGCAATACTGTGAGCCTTCATACGAAGGAAAAATTAAATATAAAGCAAAATTGTTACTACGCTAATTGAGTGTTCTTATATCCACAATATACACAATATACATTAAACAACCATATTGGCATAGCTAGTAACCCCTTGCTTCTCTGGCCCTCTGGTCTTCCCAGTGCACACATGCACGCCCTGGTTTCTCCCTTGCACATCTGGACTCCTCCGGAGGGTGAAGCCCGGAGCCATGGTCAGGTCACTAATAATAGCCCAGAACACACCTGACCAATTATTGTGTTTGTGGTTCACAAAATTAGGACCTAGGACTGGAGATTTCATCCCAGCCAGATCACTAAAAAATCTATGGGCTCCAGGTCTCAAAATGGATTTCTCCAAGCCATGAGGAAACTGAAAAAAAAAAAAAAAACAGAAAACCCCCTGGAGCCCCTCAACCTGCCTGGTTTAAAATATTGGGCTAACATAATCTCAGAGGGGCATTGCTCTACCACAATATATATATATATATATATATATATATATATATATATATATATATATATATATATAACAGCCTCATAAATAAGTGACATGAGGTGACATGAGATGAGTATCCTTCAAAAATTATATTATTTCCCCCCTTTTAGTCAGTTGTATCTGTTGATCCTACCAGTATATGTCCTTGCTTTGCTTTCTGTCCCAGGGTGACAACACTACTTCTACTGCTCCCTAAGAAGGTGTAGCAGTGTCCCTCCAGGGTGTACACTCATGTAGTGAACTACAGGCATGCGTGCCAACACACATCATACACAGAATCGCTCCCATGTGTCAAGGCCCAGATTTATGCCTGCACTTAAGGAAAGCGTTAGACATTATCAGATGTGTAGTCAAAAAGTACCTGGCACGGCACACGTATAATGCATGTACCTGAATTTATAGCATAGGTGCACAAAACAGGAAGGGTGGTCAGGATGTACACAGTGAACTCATTTAAAACAATTAAAAACTGTATTTCAAGAAAAAAAACAACAACTACTGTATAAGGTTCATGAAGTACAAAATAAGGTTTATTTATGTAAGGATTTAGTACCGGTACTTCTTAATGGATATTTAAGCCCAAGAGCAAAACAATATAAAATATTGCAGCTTACCAGTCTTTAGAAGTGATGACTGCATTACTTTTCTTTCTTAGGCTAAGTACGAAAAATGTTCCATTGACACTGACTTCAGTGTTCTTGTAACTTCTTGTATTAATTAAAGTTATCAGTCTTCCTAACTATCTTCTGTGGATTAAAGAATGCCCCCCCCCCCCCCATGCTATGGGAAGAGGATAAGGGGAGGTATTATGCAGTAATTTGGGTATCCACGCTGCTCTTCCATAGATATAGTACAGTGAGTGAGTGTTGTTACCCTAGGACAGGATGCATGTTACTGACAGGATCATCAGTTCAAAAAGGCATTAGTCCAGTGGTATATTTGGATTGCAATTACAGAATGGAGGTACAGAGAAAAATATACAAACACGGTAATTACGCCCAAGTACATTCCAACATGGTATCCTAGCACTGCAAGGTTGGAGTGCTATCCCCTTTGCCATCATACTTCCCAAAAGTTAGCCTTAACAGCTACCTAAAAATGTAATGACGTAGGCACAATACAGTTCCCCCCGATGGCAATGCATTACATGAATGAACAAAGATCAGACTCCAGTTTGACCTACCATTTTCCTGACATGGGCAAACATTTTTATTGGCATGTTAAAAAATCTCCTGGTGTTTTCCAGTTGCACAGTATCTTGCCTTGCATTATATTGTAGATGATCAGAGACCTTTATAAGCTCATTCTTGCTTTAAAAATGTTCCTGGTTTATAAGTCAACAAGACAGTTTTTTTTCTCGGTTAAGCTCCACATCTTTCAGTGAAACGGTTTAGACATAATGTTCTGAGGTGTCATTACGGCATCTACCATAATATATTTCACATAATCAACAGCCTAATGCTTTCCCAGCTTTTCCCTGTGTAATTTAGCCAAGAAACAACAGTCCTGAAGGCAGTGAAATGTATTATGGATGCTTATTTACTTGCTGCAGGAATAAGTTGTCAATAACGAGAGCGGCAGTTAGATAATTCAATAATAATGGTGGTATACAATGAGTGACATGGCATCAATAATGGGGATTCAGGGCAACCTTGTCATAACAAACTCAATAATTAAGTACAGCTACAGACTGTAAACACACTACATGCAACCATTGTAACAAATGTGTCATTATACCAGCAAAAAATAATGGAGCTCCAAGTTGGCCAGCTTTGAAATCCTAATTTCCTGAAAACTTTTTTGGGGGGGTTAAAATGTACCATAAAAAATAAAATAAAAATAAAATGTTGAAGAAAAGAAGCTCCTAATATGATATTGGAAATGTTCCTACTATTAATAATTATTGGAATTAGAAAAATTATTAGAAAACCAAATTAGATATTTACGAACTCACGATTGCGAACTGCATGCTGATTCCTGGCATCCAAATCGCAATAGAAGGAGATTTTGTTCGGCTCTCTATGGAGCCAGTTCATGTATCTCCACAGTAAGTCCGGTGCGAATTGCACAAAAACGCTATGCATCTTTTGGTCAATTTACGTTCAAAATTCAGCCCAAAAATCAGGCTGAAATCGGACCTGAAATGGTGAACCAGGACACACCGAACCCCTGCTGTGAGTGTATGCTGCTTATATGTGAGCCCAGCCTTAAACTGTGTTTTGTATTGGTGTATAACTAAAAAGCTATAAATAAAGAATAAAAAATAAAATATTACATTTGATTTATTAAAGTGTATGTCAAGGCAAAACATTTTATACTGGTAACCAGGGCTCCCTAAAAACGTTTCCAGGACATGAGGTATAATCTGCAAAAAGGATGCAGACAGAAATAAAAATCTGACTGGTGTCATGTCGCGTACACACGATAATTTTCCGGGTTGTAAAAAACAAAGTTTTTCAGGCTCTAGAAAAAATAAAGTTTTTTTCAACTTAATCATTAAAACGGCCTTGCTCACACACGATCGTGAAAAAAAAATGCTCTAGCAAAGCGTGTGACGTACGACAGCACTATAAAGGGGAAGTTCCATTCGGATGACGCCACCCTTTGGGCTGCTTAAGCTGATTTTGTCTTAGTAAAGGACGATTTGCGCTTTTCTGTCTGTTACAGTGTGATGAATGTGCTTACTCCATTACGAAGGATAGTTTTACCAGAACGAGCGCTCCCATCTCATAATTTGCTTCTGAGCATGCACGTTTTTTTCACGTCGTTAAAGCCCACACACGACCATTTTTTACAACCCGAAAAACGACAACGTTAAAAACGCTGTGAAAAAATAGAGCATGTTCGAAAAAATGCTCTGAAGCCCACACACAATCGTTTTTAATGACATTAAAAAGAAACTTTGTTTTTTACAACCCAAAAAATTATCGTGTGTATGCGGCATTACAGTCTTCCCTTACTTTTCAAACTCTATTGGTTTTGGAGAGTTCCATTATCTGTTTTAAAGGACACTTTTCCCCTGACGAAGTATAAACAATGTATTCAACACAAACAAAAATATATTACACATTTTCTAATTCAAAAATACAAAAATAATCAGCTGCTTATTGTTTGGATAAAGCAGATAACATACAAGTTCAGATTGAGATGGAAAACACCTGATCAAAAACACAATGCATAAAAACAGTCATCATACTTAGAAGACAAGTAAAATTAGGTGTATTACTCTTTTACTGATATCAGCTGACCTGGCCCATTGTGGCGCTTTAAAACAGTTTTTTATTGATTCCTACTTTGGATTTATAAGCATAGCAGATTGTTTTTGTTTTTCTTTGGGTCATGTAGAACACCTTACATTGAGTCACCCAATGGGTTCTAATATCTCCTAGGAAGATGTAGTCCAAACATTTGGATAGATGGAGTAAAGATTAGAACCTTGTTGCTTGCCATATGGTGATGCCATTTTTGTTTTTCTTCTTAGCTGTACAATGCGGAAATCCAGGAACAACAGCAAATGGAAGGGTGTTTCGAATCGATGGGACAACATTCTCTAGCTCAGTAATGTATTCATGCGTGGATGGCTACATTCTCTCTGGCACAAGCATCAGGCAATGTACAGCTAATAGCACGTGGTCAGGAAGCCTACCCAACTGCACAAGTAAGTTAGTGAAAAACAATTCCATAACCCCTTATGCAGTGATTGCCTCCCTCATCCTTACTTTTATCATCTCATTTATTATCAAAATTAGAAAAGAGCCCATATATCTTACAAGAGGCCACAAAGGAAAAAAGGTTTTCTAACATTTAGGGCTCATTTCCACTGGCGTTTTTACAGCCACTTTTCTGGCCGTTTTTTGCAGCTTAAAAACGCCTGTCCATGTTAGTCTATGGCCTCATGCCCACCATGACGTTTTTGAGCTGTAGATGGCTAAGCTGCAAAAAAAACGCGGGACCAGGGCGTTCTGAAGCTCCAGCAATAGAGCTGTAAAAATGCCAGGCATTAAAAAACGCTCAAAAATGCGCAAAAACGCCCGAAAACGCTCAAAAACGCGGCCGCGGCGTTTTTAAAGCTAAAAAAAAATTATTTTTTTTCTAAAGTAAACATGGACAGGCGTTTTTAAGCTGTAAAAAACACTCAGAATAGTGACTGTAAAAACGCCAGTGGAAATGAAGCCTTAAATGTATTGGCGGCATGGTATTTAGTTGTTAGCTTTGAGAATAGTGCTTATACCGAATACCGATGTTGGGTTCACCTGCCAGTTGAAAGTGATCTACCAAGGTTGTCCTGTTCCTGTTAAAAGCTAAGTTAAACTCAAGAAGTGAAGCTATGATATGTTATAGGCAACACCTAGAAATGTTAATTGTGTAAAAGCAGTACCCTGAAAAAAAACAAAAACTGTCGTTTGGAATTCATCCTGAAAAATAGCAGTTCACTTAGTGATTATGTGAGTATGTCTAGGCACTCCTTTGTGTCTAACTTCATAGCTGTATGTCTACAGAGACAGCTAATCTACAGCACTGCTGTCTGTGTTTGCTTGTGGGTGGGGCAAATGAGTTGCTACCAAATAAAGAAGAATGGTACACAGAGACCCAAAGAAAGTTGCACAATTATTATTTGGTTACATTGTAGGCAGGCAAACAACAAATGGAGTACAGCACCAAAGTACTTGACTTAACAGTTCCACAAAATATAATACCTGGAGCACAATATCTCAAGAATACAGTTGCAGGAGATCTTAGCAAGGTTGGCAGCACACAGGCTAGATTCCAGTAGTTAACAGACTGTCACTTTGGCAGGCTTACGTTATTGGAGCAGCATCTGAGTAGAGGGATGGAAAAAGTGGTGTATCGGCAAATAGAAGACTGATTCGGGGTCTAAGTCACAGCATATTCTGTCCCTCATCAGGTACCTCTCCTTAGGCTAAATAAGTTGTCACTATCCAGCGTGGATCCTGTCTCTACTCTATCCACTTCACAACAGTGCCAATTGTGGCAAGACACTGCTAATTATTAGCATTGCCCTCATCCAAGATGGCCACCAAGGTCATCTAGTGTTGCAGACCACTGATCTCCTGGTGACAACTATGGAGACTGCAGAGGAACAATATTTCTCTCACCCCCCGCCCCCTCTACACAGTGGTCAGCACACAACACCACCTACAAAGAACAGGATAAACTGCACCTTTCTTTATGCCAGTCTCATGAGATATGGAGAGAGGTTTGATTATGTCACTACTGTGCTGTTCATTGCTCTTGCTGGAGGCTCTAACTTTTTTTTTTTTTTTTTCAATCAATAGTTTTTATTGTAGAAGTTTTCAAGGGGAACAGAAAAGAAAAAGGGGAAATGTAAAAGCACAGGGTAATGGGGGAATGCACAGTATACAAATTGTACGTGAAACATAGTCTAGTACAGGACAAAGCAGGAATAGATGCAATTAAGACAGAGGAAAAAAAAACATGTAGTCAATGGAACAAATATTCGAGAATCTTAGTAGTTTTGGGGCCATATGGACCAACACCGATCAAAATGTTTGGTCGTCAAGGAGTTAAGTGCTATACGTTTTTCAAAAGTCAAATTCCTGTGGACCTCCGTTATTACATCAGAAATATTCACAGTGTTTTTAGATTTCCAATTCCGTAGAATGGACGTACGTGTTTCCAATAAAATGTGTGTAACTACTGTCCTCATGTGGAAAGGGAATCTATCAATGTGTATGTTGAGAAGAGCTAGCGCTGGATCTGGTTGAGTCAATATCCCTGTGATGGAAGAAATGAGTTTAAAAACCTGATTCCACAGGCTTCTTATATGTGGACAATACCAGAATACATGCATGAGATTGCCTACTTGACCACATTCTCTCCAACAGTTGGCTGGGGTACCAGGATAGAATGTGGCCAATCTCAGTGGGGTGTAATACCATCTGTTGGTTAATTTAATGGACAATTCCCAGTGTTTTACACAGTGAGAAGCTTTATGAATCGTCTGAAAGGCACACGACCAATCCTCTTTCATGAATCTAATACGCAGGTCTACCTCCCAGTTTTTCATTGCAAGGAGGATGGAGGCTCTAACTTGATGCAGCAAAGCTCTGCCTCTACCCAAATGACCTCTTCCACACAGAGCTACAGTACAGAACAAGGCAGGATAACTCAGTGAGGTGGAAAAGATCAATAGCCAGGAGACCTTAGGCAGTGCAGCCTTGTTTTTTGTCTATTACATTCAAAGTTCAGTTGCTTTTGAATGTAATTTTCCCTAGCATAAATAAAAACTTGACAAAATGTAAAAAATATGTTTTGGCTGTAGTTGGCCTTCTGTACAACAAAATGACAATGATGCAATGCAGCTCTTTTTATCTTAATTTCATATTTGTATGTTCACAGTTATCAGCTGTGGAGATCCGGGTGTTCCAGCGAATGGTCTGCGATATGGAGAAGACTATATTGTTGGGCAGAATGTTACCTACATTTGTCAGCCTGGATACACAATGGATCCCAAGAGCTCAATTACACGCACCTGTACAAGTAATGGAACTTGGAGTGGTGTTATCCCAGTTTGTAAAGGTATGTTTTATTATTTTATTTTCCAGAATACTGTAAAGTGCAGCTATAAAGTACAGATGTTTACCTTTGTTGTTAAAATTAATAATCATTACTTTAAATTCAAACACCCTCTAAGCATGTCTGGAAGAAAATTGTTTACATGCTGATATTTACCCTATTGCAATCTGACTACAACTATTACACCCATATGAAACGGGTGGACATCTTACTCGAAAACCATTGGAACTAATATAGAGTTGCCCTCACCTGCTCTGTGTGGCTTTAAAAACCTCCACTATTTAGGAAAGTCTTTTTTTATGGGGTTTTGTAATGTGTAGCTGTGATTTTTTTTTTTTTTTTTGCAATTGGGATTCCAATTTACCCACATGGTGTCCAGTAGGTTTGTGGGCTGTGCAAGACACTTGAGTACTACACCAGAAAAGAAAAAGCAGAAAAGCGACCTTCCCTAAACTATCATTATAAGGTTGGATGCAATTGTCTAAAATGCCTAGTATTACAGTGGAATAAAAGCCTAAGTCTAACTATTTTTAAAATAGTTTCTTCCACCTCCTCCTACCTATCTTGCCTAACTTGTATGGAAAATGGATCTATGTAAGAACACAGATATTTTTTTTATACATGTTAGGCAGGAGGAGGCAACATTTGTATAAATAGATAGTGTTATACTTTTTTTACACTTTAACCTTACCCGTTACTGCACATGTGTCAAACACAAGGCCTGTAAACTGAATCTGACCCGCCAGGCCATTTCATATGGCCTTTTCACTGAGGGCTTTTTTACAGCCAGAGAGATAGGGCTGCCGAGGGAGGTGGGTGTAGAGGTGGGAGATGGGGGAGAGTGGTGAAAAGGTCAGAGCTGAGGAGGGGTGGAAGTGAGATGTGGGCAGCCTGGGAAAGAGAGCTGAACCCTGTGCACTGTATGCAGCACACTCCTCAACCCTGCACTCTGTATGCAACACACCTCTGAATTCTGCACTCTGTATGTCGCTCACCCCTGAAGCCTGAACTCAGTATGTAGCACACCCTGAACTCTGCACATATGTACTCCTGCTATGTATGGTCCCTTTAAGATCCTCCCAATGTTAGTGCAATGTGGCCATACCCAATGTTTGGTGGTTTGGTGTTTTTAAATTCCTGCACTTATTCTCTGAGAAAAAAAAAACATGGATAATTTGATATAGCCCTACAGATAAAACGGCCCATTGAGGGAAACCATAATGCTAATGCAGCCCCATGATGAAATTGAGTTTGACACCCCTGCTTTACTGGAAACACCTAAATTAGTAATCTAGAGAGGTGTCCACATTTTGGTTGCATAGTATAGACTCAATATTTGGGGGGGTGTATGAATCTAATGTGGGTATACGCTATATATATATATATATATATATATATATATATATATATTGACACATACAATTATTCCCTTTTTTGCATCTCTAGACCCTTACTGAATAAAATAATCCACTGGCCTTAACCTACTAGAATAATACATTTTCAATAGACTTTAAAACATTTGCAAAAGATTTATTCAGAATTTTTTTTTTTTTTAATAAAGATTTGTCTGCTTCCAAAGATGAAGAAGAAGAAACATTATTATGTTAAGAGGGTATAAGCCAAAATGCATAGCAACTGAGCTTTACTTTCATAGTCCTTTCAAAAAAAAAAAAAAGGTTATGGAGACATAAGAGGGCATTCAAAGCAAGCATTTAAGTTTCCTTAAAGTGTATTTTACCTTTGCAGCCAAATTGGGATAATTTTATAGTTGTTACATGTTCTCCTTCACACAACATAACTTAAAAAATGTTTTTAAAAACGGTAGCTTAGGACAGACTCATTCTAAGCCCTGGTTCAAACTGGAGCGTTTTGACATGCAACATGCAATTCCCGTCAATGGCACCGTCCTAAACGGTGAGACGCCCCATCTGCGCCGCTCACTTCAAAGTGTAGTTTCTGTACTGCTTTTTGAGATTTCAGGCTGCAATTTACATTGACATCTGTGCAGAAACCTGCACAGATGTCTCTGAAATTGCGGGCAAAATTGGGACTGACATGCCGGAGTGAAATTGTGCAAGTTAAGCTGAACTGGCACAGCTTCATTCCTGCAGCTCAGTGTGAACCTGGGCTGACATTGTTAAAAAAGTCAAACATGACTCCTTCTCTTGAGAAACATCTAAAAAGTAAAAAAAAAAAAAAAAAATTCAAATCCTTTTTGGTTTGCTCTATGACTAGGAATGCAAAAAAAAAACATATAGAGGGGTTTTCCTAAATTTAACATCAAAAGTTGATAAAACACTTTAACCACTTGTCGCCTGCGCACTGTAATTTTACTGCTAGTGCAGACTGGCTGTGCTTACTTGCATTGTCAGAGCACAAGCCGGTCAGTGGCCAATGGATGACCGCCGGCACCTGCTGATCGGCAAGGAGGAAGACAGGACAGAGATCTGTCTAGGTAAACAATACAGAGCTCTGTCCTGTCAAAGGGGATGTTCAAGTTTTTGTTTCCCTGCAAAGCAGGGAACAAAACCCGTCACATCCAGGGGAGGCCTGACCATTCGGGCACTCAGGCACTGCCCGAGGGCCCCATGCCACTAGGGGGCCCCATCAGGGTTGCCAGGCTCAGTAAAAATGTAAAAATCTGTGTTTTTTTATATCCGTCCCGGAAATGTCCCTTACTAACATCCTTTTGGTCTAAAATTTCCAAGATTAAAGCTGCCCCACCTTCTCAGTGTGTGTATGTATACTGTATGTGTGTGTATGTGTATACTGTGTGTATATTGTGTGTGTGTGTGTGTGTGTGTGTGTGTGTGTGTATACTGTATGTGTGTGTGTACTGTGTGGCCCCATAATCTATTGCCTGGGGGCCCCATAATGTCCTATTGCCTGGGGCCCCATAATCTATTGCATGGGTGCCCCATAATCTCCTATTGCCCAGGGGCCCTGTGAGTTGTCAGTCTGCCCCTGGTCACATCCCTTAGTGCAAGCCCCTCACAGTACACACATAAACACTGGTTAGGCACACATTTAACACTTTGATCCCCCTTGATGTTTAACCCCTTCCCAGCCATTATCATTAGTAGAGTGACAGTGCAAATTTTAAGCACTAATCACTGTATTAGTGTGAATGGTTCCCACAAAGTATCAAAAGTGTCGGATTACTTGCCATACTACCGCAGTCTCGTTATAGGTCACAGATCGCCAGCCATTACTAGTATGAAAAAATAAATAAAAATTCCAGTATATAAAGTAACACTTATTGGGATTTTTAACCAAAAATATATAGCAGAATACATATTAGCCTAAATTTATGAAGACTTTTTTTTTATTGGCTATATTTTATAGCAGAAAGTAAAAAAAAAATATATATATATATATATATACAGAGCAGGGAGAAATGGGGATGTGTAGAAGTGGTGAGTATAAGGTGGTCAAGGGTAGGCTTTTGACAGTTTGTGTAGGTGACAGTTTATATATATATATATATATATATATATATATATATATATATACTGTCACCT
This sequence comes from Rana kukunoris, assembly GCA_029574335.1. Taxonomy (NCBI): domain Eukaryota; kingdom Metazoa; phylum Chordata; class Amphibia; order Anura; family Ranidae; genus Rana; species Rana kukunoris. Next base: position 436,850,102 of record CM056053.1, on the reverse strand, counting down.
ACGCAGTGGCATTATCTCTACATTCATTTGATGTCATGTGTTCAGGCCTGGTAGCTGGCTTTGAGTGTCATGGGAGAGGGTCACATGCTCCACCATACCTAAAGGCACCAGATATTTTACAGTGGCAGCCATTGAAGAAGACATGGCAGGGAGCATGGGAGAGGTTAATAAAGTGGCTGGAGGGTTATAAAGACTTTGCCAATTGGCTTGAGTTAGTGTCGGTTAACACTGGGGCAACACAACTTACAGCGCGACTTTGCAAGACGACTTGGAGGTGACTACAGCGTGACTTTGTGCGACTAACAAAGTGACTTCGAGTCGCCTCCAGGACAGGTAACTTTGCCTGTGGCCAATCACAGAATAATCAGCTCTGTGGGGGGGGGGAGTTGCCTGAGTAAACTATTTTCTTTTCCTGTAAAGTTGCTTCAGTTAAGACAGAGATCCGACCTGGAGGCAACTTCCATTGAAATCTATGGGTACAAGTTGCCTAGAAGTTGCCTAGAAGTTGCCTTTAAGTAGTACAGGAACCATTTCTGAAGTCGGAGCAACTTCAGTAGTGTACATTAAGAAGGCTCTCATTCACTTCAATGGAATTTCTTATGTCCAGCGACTTGGGACAACTTGAGGTCTGACAAGTCGCTGTAGTGTGAACCGGCACATAGGCTGTTTACTTTGAATGGGAAGTTGCACTTTGCAAAAAAGAAAAAAGTCCCCAGATCTTAGTGAATGTGGTGCAATTTCACATGCAATGAAAAAAATGTGTTTTTGCTTGCACATGAATAGATACTGGGAGTCAGAAAAGCTTCACCTCATGTACTAAGCTCTGGGGAAAATTCCTTTGCAAAGTGAAACTTACCTTGCAAGGTAAAGAGTTAATTTGCCTTTATAAATCAACCCCAATATGATAGAGACCAAAAAGTCAAAGTAAAATTGCCAGTCAGAACTAGAATGGGCAGAAAAAGTCATATCTTGTCTGAAAGGAAATTACCTCTGCAGTGCTGTCTCTTTAGCTAGTTTTTAGTGCTTTGGGACTCCTTTATTATGTATTATTATCATTGTATTTATTTATTTTTTTGCAAAAAATAAATACATATGGTAAAAACAGAACACACCCATTTAAAAAGTATAGACTTAAAGAGTTCAAATTGAACCAAAATTGTTCCAAAATGATTTACCCATTTGTCTAAATTTTGGTTACCCTCATTAGAAGATGTAATAATTCATATATCATTGACCTATAGTAGAAACTCAAGAAAATGGCCTATGTGCTTAGAAAACAAAATACCTGTTGAACAACACAACAAGCAGCTCCTGTGACCTGTTCCCCCACTACAAACTAACAACCAGAAACACCTTCAGGCACGGAAGGCTGACTTGACTGTAAATCTTCTAAAAAGTGAGCTCCATTATGCTGAATTAGGGATAAAATGCATTGTTGAATGTGTTGGAATTATAACAAAGATATTTTATAAGAAGCAGCATGTAAAAAATCTGTAATTCTGTCCCCGGGTATTCAAAAAGATGTTATGGAGTGTTAAAGCAGTTTCAACTGACTTCTAGTACTTTTCAACTGCTGCTAAGTAAGCACAAAGTGAGTAGTCCCGCTGTGTCAGCCAGCTACAACTGTCAAAGTGACAATCACTCACCAGCGCCCGGCCTGGTTGCCAGCAGTTTTATGCTGTCAGGTAGCACTTAGTGATTTTTAAGTGTTTTTCAAGCTAAGTTGGTAGTCTGGAAGGACTTTGCAAATCCATGTAGAATATGGCAATGTGCAAACCAGAGACTAATGCTTTGACGTGTGAAGATTTTCTTGAATACTTTTGCATGAATTTGAAATAAAATGAAGCCTTTGTGACCATTCAATACACATTTCTGAATCTGAACAGCATGATTTTGAAATCATTTGTAGGTCCTAATAAGGGTTCTTAAAACCACAGTAGGCGTGATCTTTACTAGAAAAAAAAACTGAACAGACACTTATGAATATTACAGGGTCACGCCACCCAAAAGTGATGTATGTGAGATTTCTTGAATAGTCCAATAAAGAGATCTCACTGTCTTAACCGCATGTACATATACGTCGGCAGAATGGCACGTACAGGCACATTGGCGTACCTGTACATCCCTGCCTAGACGTGGGTCGGGGGTCCAATCGGGACCCCCCGGTACTTGCGGCGGCCCCCGTGGCTGGGCGAGCAATCCGGGATGAGGGGGCGGCTGTTCGTTTTTGTCCGCCCCCTCCGGATCGCTCCCAGCCAATGCGCGTCCTCCCCCGCCCTCTTCCTGTGTAAACACAGGAAGGGGGAAGTGATGTAATCTTTCCTCTCGGCGGTATTTTCAACCACCGCTGAGGAGAGAAGACATAACAAGTGAGTCTGCACTAACACTACACTGACACCAGTACACATAGGCACATTTAACCCCCCGATCACACCCCCACCCCCCAGTCACACTGTCACTGAATGCAGTGATCATATATTTACTGATCACTGCATTTAGTGTCAGTGTGATAGTTAGTGTGACAGGCAGTTAGTGTTAGGTCCAGGGTAGCCCTCGTACCCCCCTAATAAAGTTTTAACCTCTTGATCACCACCCTAGTTAACCCTTTCACCCCCTATTGCCAGTGTCACTAAGCAATCATTTTTCTGATCGCTGTATTAGTGTCACTGTTGCTGCTAGGTAGCTAGTATTTTTTATTGCGATATTTTTACTTTTACTAAAGACATGTGGCTGAATATATTTTGGCCTAAATGTTTGACTAAAATTTAGTTCGATTTATTCGATTTTTCTTATAACAAAAAGTAAAAAATATTGATTTGTTTTCAAAAATGTCGCTCTATTTTTGTATATAGCGCAAAAAATAAAAATTGCAGAGGTGATCAAATACCCCCAAAAGAAAGCTCTATTTGTGGGAAGAAAATGACGTGAATTTTGTTTGGGAGCCACGTCGCAGGACAGCACAATTGTCTGTTAAAGCGACGCAGTGCCGAATTGTATAAACGCCTCTGGACATTTAGCAGCATATTGGTCCGGGGCTTAAGTGGTTAAAGTGACACTAAATGCTAGTTTAACCACTTCAGCCCCAGGGGATTTGGCTGCCAAACGACCGGGAAATTTTTGGCAATACGGCACTGCGTCGCTTTAACTGACAATTGTGCGGTCATGCAACGTTGCACCCAAACAAAATTTACATCTTTTTATTCCCAAAAATAGAGCTTTGTTTTGGTGGTATTTGATCGCCTCTGCGGTTTTTATTTTTTTTAGCTATAAACAAAAAAGAGCGACAATTTAAAATGTTATATATATTTTTTACTTTTTTCTATAATAAATATCTCCAAAAAATATTTTTTTTTCCCTTAGATTAGGCCAATACATATTCTTCTACATATTTTTGGTAAAAAAATTGCAATAAGCGTATATTGATTGGTTTGTGCAAAAGTTATAGGATCTACAAAATAGGGAATAGTTTTATGGCATTTTTATTATTATAGTAATGGTGGCAATCTGCGATTTTTATCATGATTAAGATTTTGCTGTGGAAACATCAGACACTTTCGACACTATCTTGGGACTGGTGACATTTATACAGTGATCAGTTCTATAAAAATGCACTGATTACCGTATAAATGACACTGGTAGGGAAGGGGTTAACCACTAGGGGGCAAGGAAGGGGTTAAGTGTGTCCTATAGAGAGATTCTAACTGTGTGGGGGCTGGGCTACAAATGTCATGACAGTGATCACTGCTCCCGTGATCCAGTAGGGAATGAGGGAACCCCTCCTAATGGTCAAAACAACTGTGCAGATCCAGGAGCTCAAATGTTAATATTTAATAAATACAGTCCCTAACCAATAGAGGGAACTTCAAAACTACTCAGAGTAGAACATTTTTGAATTAAGAATGATAATTCTATTTGACACAAAAGAAAATTGACTAATAGCTGACCTCTATCTTCTAAATCGTTATCCAAAAATGTTTGCAAATAAAAAATGTATCACGGACAGTACTCAATTGTTCTTTTCTCAGTAAAGTCCGCCAAAAGTGTTTAGAAATTGTCAAATTATTAGGGATCTATGTGTAACCATTTTTATGGATAGAATGAGAGATGGTTTAAAGTCCTGTCAGGTTTTTACTGCTTTCCGGGGTTCTATTAAAAATAAATTCAATTTACTGTCATACTGACAACATTTTACCAAACAGGAAATGGGGTAAACTCTCCGACAGCAACACAAATAAAGATTGTGACTTTAATGTTAGCAGTAAAGCAAGTGAGGGGAAATCTTATGGAGCCCCAGATTACAGCAAACACCTGACAAGGGTTCTAATTCTTCATGCTATCCAAAACTAGAAAAAAATGTTGATGGGTGACATACAGTAGACTTTAACTCTGCAGCATCTACCAAAACATTGACGTATCAGTTTTTAGTGGACAAATCCTTTAACATACAATATATTGGGACGTCTGCCTTTACACACACATGAACTTTTATGACATCCCAGTCTTAATGGGTAGGAATCAATTTTGAGTTGGCCCACCCTTTGCAGCTATAACAGCTTCAACTCTTCTGGGAAGGCTGTCCACAAGAAGGGTGTCTATGGGAATGGTTGACCATTTTTACAGAAGCATTTGTGAGGTTAGGCACTGATATGGACAAAATGGTCTTTGCAGTCTTTGCAGTAATTCATCCCAAAGGTGATCTATCGGATTGAGGTCAGGACTCTGTGCAGGACAGTCAAGTTCCTCCACACCAAACTCGCTCATCCATGTCCTTATGGAACCTGTTTTGTGCACAGGTGGGCAGTCATGTTGGGACAGCAAGGGGCCACTCCAAACTGTCCCCACAAAGTTGGGAGCATGAAATTGTCCAAAATGTATTGGTATGCTGATGCCTTAAGAGTTTCCTTCATTGGAACCGAGGGGCCAGGTCCAACCCCTGCAAAAAAAAAAAAGAAAAGCACACCACGATATAATTTGGCTCAGTACACAAAGCAAGGTCCATAAAGACATGGATGAGTGAGTTTGGGGTGGACAAACTTGACTGGGCTGGACAGTCCTGACCTCCACTCGATAGAACACCTTTGGGATGAATTACAGCGGAAACCGCCAACCAATCCATCCCGTCCAACATCAGTGCCTGACCTCACAAGCGTGCTTCTGGAAGAATGATCAAACATTCCTATAGACACACTCCTAAACCTTGTGAACAGAAGAGTTGAAGCTGTTATCGCAGTAAAGGGTGGACCAACTCAATATTTAACACTACGGACTAAGACTGGGGTGCCATTAAAGTTTCTGTGTGTGTGTGTAAAGGCAGATGTTCCATTACTTTTGGCAATGTAATGTATCTGTCTAGAATCTAGACTCTAGATAATGACATCTTCATGCCCACATTTATAAAGTTGGACACAGCAGGAAGTAGCCACATAGGTAACATTTACATTCTGTGTTTTGTTGAATGTAGATACTCAGTATGCAGAATATTAATGTATTACAAAGTGTTGTAACCAGTAGTAAAAAAAAAAGTCGGAAACTGTCTCTGACTGCAGTAAATTGAAATCCATTTGTTTTCTGTGGATAACTACACTCTGCACAGCATCCTTGTACTGCCTTGTTGAGTAAAGCTGTTAATGTGCTTTTGTATGCAGGTGATAGATCCAGTGTAGTCATTCTAATAATAGTGCTCACTGCTACATAAAATGTATTCTGTTTTCAGCTGTTACGTGCCTGAATCCCCCTCAAGTTTCCAACGGGAGGCTGGAAGGAACGAACTTTGATTGGGGATTTAGCATCAGTTACGCCTGCTTTCCGGGTTATGAATTGTCCTTCCCTGCAGTGCTAACCTGTGTTGGCAACGGAACGTGGAGTGGAGAGGTTCCGCAGTGCTTACGTGAGTTGTTTCCCGAGCTGTTCTTATTTTTTTTTTTCCTAAGTGGGATTCAAAAACTTCGATCTAAACTCATATATGCAGTTTTATTCATTTGTTTGAGAAAGAATGTATATTAAATATATTATTAGATGACTTCCCAGAAACATTTTTATGGCACATTTTATCACCTGCAGCTAAATATATAAATTTAGTCAAAGACATCAAAACATTTCAAAGAACGCAAGTTTCCATTCACCAGAACACAAGTTGTTGTGACATGCAATGACCATCTCCCTTCACCACTGCTCACATTATAGGAGAGATACAACAGCACACTGTCATAACACATCATGTATTGATCATCTAATAAAACCCAATTGAAGTCTCTGTTAATTATTACACTATTATAATCAGGCTGCATTTACAGTATGAAATATATCCTTCTTTCTTTGCATTTTTACATACATTTTACACTACTGTAACAAGGGTTCAAATACCCAATTCTAGCAGCTTGATGGAGAGTCAGACCTTTGCTCTCAGACACAATGCAGTGGCAGTGGCAATGGCATTGGCCACAATGCAGTGGCCTGGGTCTTCAATGGTCCCACACTTCCCTCTGCACACTGCTCTAATCAACTGCGCTACTCAGGGAGTGCAAGCATTGCTGATTAGAGCAGCATGCAGGGCATGCCGGCGAGACCTGGGATGCTGCATTCTGTGTACGAGGTCCGACTCTTCTTCATGCTGCTGAATGTAACGGAACGTCCCACACTCCGCTTGAGTACTTCCGTTATATAACGCTTCCTATCAGTCTGGATATAGATATCAGTGGCCTAGATCCAGAAAGAATTACGCCAGTGTATCTACGGATACGCCGACATAATTCCAATTTCCCACCGGCGTATCTTTGTTTTATATCCACAAAACAAGATTCGCCGGAATTACGCTAAGATACGACTGGTGTACCGTTATTACACCATCGTGTCTTAGGTGCATATTTACGCTGGACGCTAGGGGCGCTTCCATCTATTATCCCCACAAAACTGCTGAAGGAATGCGCCGACATCCTGGCTCCTCCCATTACGCAGCTTATCAACCAGTCTTTCTTGGAGGGCATAGTGCCCTCACAGTTGAAAGAGGGTATAATCCAACCCATCCTGAAGAAACCCTCCCTGGACCCCAAGGACCCACTCCACCGCCGTCCCATAACAAGCCTCAACGTATTCTCTAAGATAATGGAAAAAGTAGTGGTACAACAGCTGCAACAGCATCTAGATACCCACAAGCTACTTGATCCATTGCAATCAGGCTTCCGTCCCGGACATGGAACGGAAACAGCATTGCTGAAAGTATGGGACGATGTTCTCAAGGCCGCAGACGAAGGAGAATCTTGTCTCCTGGTTCTGTTGGACCTAAGTGCAGCTTTTGACACTGTAGACCACAATCTGTTACTGACTCGGCTTACTGAAGTAGCCAGGGTCGCAGAAGGCGATTTATCTTGGTTCTCCTCTTTTTTGGAAAACCGATCGCAAACAGTGAAGCTAGGACCGTTTACGTCTGAAAAACGCACAGTAACATGCGGAGTCCCTCAAGGATCGCCTCTGTCACCAGTGCTATTTAACATCTACCTTCGTCCTCTTTTTGAGATTATTAGCAGCCAAAAACTGCTTTATCACTCTTATGCAGATGACACGCAACTGTATTTCCGCATCTGCAACAGACAGGATCACCACCTCAATCTAGAGACATGTCTCTCTTTGATAGAGGATTGGATGACAAAGAGTTATCTTAAACTCAATGGAGCGAAAACAGAACTTCTTCTGTTTCACGCCAAGCGTAGAAATCAACTTTCAATAGCGTGGACCCCCCCGCCTATTTTGGGCAAACTCATCACCCCTAGCGCCAAAGTCAAAAGCCTAGGGGTCATTTTTGACTCCTTTATGACAATGGACGCACAAATAGGGTCAGTGGTCAGCGGATCTCACCATCTACTGCGCCTACTACGCAGACTCACTCCGTTCATCCCTAAAGAAGACCTAACGGTCGTGGTGGGAGCTATTGTAAACTCCAGGCTGGATTATGCAAATGCCCTTTACCTCGGCCTCCCCAAGTACCAAATCGCTCGTCTGCAAGTCGTTCAGAATACGGCCGCCAGACTTGTGACTGGGAAAAAACCCTGGGAATCCATCTCACCTTCACTGAGAGCCCTTCATTGGCTGCCAGTTAAAGACAGAATTGCTTTTAAAGCTCTCTGTCTTACGCATAGATGTGTCCATGAGAGTGCCCCCCTTTACTTATGCGAATTAATAAAAGCGCATAATCCAAATCGCGTTTTGCGATCCACGAATCAGAACCTGCTCCAGGTTCCGAAAGCCAACTTCAAGTCCAAAGGAGAAAGAAGATTTGCGATCCAGGGTCCCAGACTATGGAACGCTTTACCAACCAGCATTCGGTTGGAGGAGAACCACCTAGCATTTAGAAAAAAGGTCAAGACTTTTCTCTTTTGATATCAAAGGAGACAGGAACAACAAGCGCCCAGAGGCGATTCAGTTCGCATGTGCCGCGCTATATAAGTTTTCATTCATTCATTCATTCATTCATTCATTCATTTCCAGCGTAAAATATGCAAATGAGCGGGATACGCAAATCCAATAAAGTACTAGCGGCCGGCACATTTCCTTTATGTCGTTTGCGTAAGCGTATCTCAGGCGTAATGTTACCCCAGCTATATGGAGGCGCAGCCAATGTTAAGTATGGACGTTGGGACAGCGTCGTATTGGACGTCGTTTACGTCGTTTGCGTATGCCTATCCAGAATGGGCCGGGTGTAAGTTACGTTCACGCCATTTTCATTGACTATTTGTGACGTGTTTCACGCATGCGCACTGGGATATGTCCACGGCCAGTGCATGCGCAGTTGTTTGCGTTGGGTCATTGATAATTTTAATAAAACATGCCCACCAACAACCCATTTGAATTACACCCGCGATGCCAGCCCATTTACTTTACGCCATCATAAGTAACAACGCTATTTCTTTGAGGATAAGTAATACGCCACTGTAACTTACAGCAGCGTAGAGTAAATGGGTTAGGCTCACAAAGCGTAGCAAGTTTGTGGATCTGGCCCCAGATATTCCAGCTGCTCACAAGCACACAACGAGACAAGACTTGTTTGTCTGCTGAACATGGAGTGTTTAATAGAACCAAAAATACAACCTTATATACAGTTTAAAGAGGAGGTAACCAGAACATAAATTAACATGAGCTAATTAACTAATTATTTACTCAGACTAGGTGACTCATAGATATGACCTTTTAGGGTAGACGTCACGTCTCCTTACTCACCTGCTATACAATACACATTATCATAAGTGTAAACACAGGACATTTTCACACAATAGCAGGGTCAATTAGCACAGAGAACAGACAGATGGCTGGAAGGGATGGCATTAGCATCTAACATTATGTGTCCCAACATTATGAATGTGTCACTTTTACAATTAACCCATTGAGTTCCGAATCAACAACCAGTAAATAGTTCTTTACAGATATCCTAGAATATATTGTGGATAATAACTACATAATCCCATCTTAGGTAGTCCAAGATATCATTTCTCAGTCATCCTATGCCCCTAGTGGACATAGGATGATTTTAGACATAAAAGGGTCCGGGGATGTCCCGGGCGAGTCTGTCACACTGCTGGCACGGATTAAAGTGGTAATAAACTGCTGTTTTTGTTTTTTAACCTTCAAAGCCCTCCAACAGGCGTTGCCACTGCACAGGGTGCTCCTCCTTCTGGGTTTGCGAACTTCGGCTGTGTGAGTGGCCGGAGACGCGATGACATCACTCCTGCACATGTGCGCAGGAGCCGCCGTTTATGGCATAGGGCTCTGAAGGAATGGCACGGTTATGGTTGGACTGTATGAATTTCAGGGGAAAAGGACAAGTAAGGACAAGCTCCTTTATACTATATGTTTTACATCTGTGTATTTAGCTGTTTGCCTGGAGTTTGGCTTTAAATGAAAATGTATTGAACCAACATACCAAACACTAAAACGTGCTGAACACTGATAGCAGATGCTGGTTGGAGTGAGTTTCAACCTTTCTAGAAAATCAGTCTTTGTAGATTATGTTTGTGAACTGTTATCCATAGAATGTTTAGGAGCATGACGTGATTCCAATTTACTGCAAACCGAGGCCACCCAGGTGTGTTACAATAGCAAATTAATATTTGCTATTGAAACACTGATCCTCCTACCGGCCAATCAGGAAGCGCGTCATGAGACCCATCACTGGATTGGCTGAAAGGACAGGTGAACGATTGGACGCCTAGTAGGAGGAGGGAGAAGATGCATGGCAGAACCTGCTGTGATGCAGTGGAGGAGAAGACCCAATGGAAGTCGCCAGCCGCCACCCTTCGTCCTTTACCTAGATGGAGTAAGTACAAGGCTGGATGACTGTCTGACACCTCCCACAAGGGGAGTTGGGTATTGCGGGTGATCCGACCAACTGACAGCGGGAAGCAGGGGGGGGGGTTGTGTGTGTTGTGCCGCCGGCCGGCCAATACTGTGTCACATGTATGACATATCACTATAGAGGGCAGAAAAATACTCATCGCTGCTTTTCTGGCAATGGAGATTCTGCAAGGAAGGGGTTTATTTATTAAAGGCAAATAGACTGTGTATTTTGCAAATTGCAGTTGCACTCTACAAGATCATTTGCTCCAAAGCTTAGTAAATAAGCAGAAGCTTTGCTGACTTCTATCATCCAACCAAAAGTGCTGTTTTTTTTCCCCTTGCATTTGATTTGGTATTCTTTGGAAAGTGAAGCTTTACCTCACTTATTAAGCTCTGGAGCAACTTGTAGAGTGCAACTGCACTTTGAAAAGTGCACCGCCTGTTTGCCTTTAGTAAATCAACCCCAACGCCTCTTTTTTCTAGGTAGCAAAGAAGTGACGGCATTACAAAGGTGAACAGTTCTCTGCTTTCTCCAGCAATCTCGTCTCTGTAGAGTTCAATGAGTTGTCATCATTGGAAAAAAAGGTTCCTGGACTGCTGCACTCTGATAGGCGATTTATTGAAACAAAATGAACAAAACCTGTCAGTACTACAGGGCGGGAGCACAGCAGAGGTCACAGGGCTTGGAGCGGTACTCTTTTCCATTGAGCTGTCATCAGTGACAGGATCACAAGTGTGACATAGGCTGAACACTCAGAAACTAATATCAGAGCCCCCCAAAAAAAGCATATGGGTCGCATGATTTCCCGAATGTCATCAATGCGACATAACCAAACCAGAAGCATAGCTCTGTATTCCATAAGCCAAATATGGCTGCCAAAATTTACATATATGTTTAAAACTACACAGACACATAACATGAGGGCTGCCCTCATACACTTTTTCTTGTGCTGACATTTGACAGCTGTCAGGGGCTGCTGACCTCCATTCTCCACTACATCAAAAGAGGTTACTGGGGGCACTCAGAATGTCAGCTGGATGCATTATTGGTCTGATATGTAGAGCTGTGCTGATATGTGATGTGCCCCACAGTGTCCTCCGTTCATCACAGAGGTGCCACTGACAGCTGTCAAAAGAGAGGGAGCACAGCTATAAAATTATCAGTACTGTAAGGGCACTCCGATGTACAATGATAGGATTATTCACAGGATGCTGCATATTTAAGCTTATCTTGTATAGACACATCATGAATATGTGTAATTTGAGGAATAAAAAGTGTGTTTATTATCAATGTATATAATGTATAATGTGTATGTGTGTGTATATATATATATATATATATATATATACATAAAATATACAGAATCTCACAAAAGTAAGTACTGTATTTATCGGGGTATTGCACGCTGCGGCGTATAGCGCGCACCCCTAATGTGGACCTGTAAAAAAAATGTTTTAGTACTTACAGTTTTGGTGTCTTTCGCGGCGTCCATTGGCATCCATCGTCTGGTCCGGCGTCCGTCTTCGGCTTCTCCAGCGCTATCTCGAGTCGAATCCCTGCTTCCCGCTCTCAGTTTGAACGCCTCCGCCGACATACCGAGTGCAGTACACTCGGGTACATTAGGCCAGGCTCTGCTTCGCTCGTGCTCACGCTCTGTGACGTTTATGCGTGAGCACGAGCGAAGCCGAGCCTGGCCGAATGTACCCGAGTGTACTGCACTCGGTATATTTCGGCGGCTCAGTTCAAGCGGGTATCGGCGTATATCGTGCACCCACGATTTTCCCCTTATTTTAAGGGGAAAAAAGTGTGGGGTATACGCCGATAAATACGGTACACTCCACAGAGTAGTGGACATAGGATGATTTTAGACATAAAAGGGTCCGGAGATGTCCCGGGCGAGTCTGTCACACTGCTGGCACAGATTAAAGTGGTAATAAACTGCTGTTTTTGTTTTTTAACCTTCAAAGCCCTCCAACAGGCGTCGCCACTGCATAGGGTGCTCTTCCTTCCGGGTTTGCGAACTTCGGCTGTGTGAGTGGCCGGAGACGCGATGACATCACTCCTGCACATGTGCGCAGGAGCCGCCGTTTATGGCATAGGGCTCTGAAGGAATGGCACTATTATGGTAGGACTGTATGAATTTCAGGGGAAAAGGACAAGTAAGGACAAGCTCATTTATACTATATGTATTACATCTGTGTATTTAGCTGTTTGCCTGGAGTTTGGCTTTAAATGAAAATGTATTGAACCAACATACCAAACACTAAAACGTGCTGAACACTGTATATGTCGGCGGCTCAGTTCAAGCGGGTATCGGCGTATATCGTGCACCCACGATTTTCCCCTTATTTTAAGGGGAAAAAAGTGTGGGGTATACGCCGATAAATACGGTACACTCCACAGATTTTTGTAATTTTTTAATTATATCTTTCATGTGACAACACTTAAGAAATTACACTTTGCTACAATGTAAAGTAGTGAGTGTACAGCTTGTATAACAGTGTAAATTTGCCGTCCCCTCAAAATAACTCAAGACACAGCCATTAATGTCTAAACTGCTGGCAACAAAAGTGAGTACACTCCTAAGTGAAAATGTCCAAATTGGGCCAAAAGTGTCAATATTTTGAGTGGACACTATTATTTTCCAGCACTGCCTTAACCCTCTTGGGCATGGAGTTCACCAGAGCTTCACAGGTTGCCACTGGAGTCCTCTTCCTCTCCTCCATGACGACGTCACAGATTTGGTGGATATTAGAGACCTTGCACTTTTCCACCTTCTGTTTGAGGATGCCCTACAGATGCTCAATAGGGTTTAGGTCTGGAGACATGCTGGGCCAGTCCATCACCTTCATTAAGGCAGTGGTCATCTTGGAGGTGTGTTTGGGGTGGTTATCATGTTGGAATACTGCCCTGTGGCCCAGTCTCCAAAGGGAGGGGATCCTGCTCTGCTTCAATATGTCACAGTGCATGTTGGCATTCATGGTTTCCTCAATGAACCATAGCTCCCCAGTGTCGGCAACACAAAATATTTACAAAAATGTGAAGGGTGTACTCACTTATATGAAGTTTTAGAGGGTGGAAAGCACCAACCAGAAAAAAATATTAATCTATGCCTAAATAAACAAAATACTAAGGTTGTTAAATTACAGAGAGGATCATTTATTGCATCTATTAACCTCTTGCCACCCACATAAAACATATGTGCAGTGGTTAAGATGGGAGGGGGGGGGGACTTTTTAGCTAGTGTTTCTGTACTGAAAGCTTTCTGTGCTGAGAGTGCACTCCAAACACAGTGACTAAAGATAAATTGCAATGTGTGGTGCTGCGCTGTTAAAGATAAAAATCAATGAAGTAAATAACAATCATAAAGTTGAATAAACATAATAAACATATAAAACACTGTCCTGGTCAGTACATAAGTACCTATGGTGTATACATAAGTGGTAAAGGTATCTCACAAAATTATGAATGCACAAGTAAAAAAAGGTAAAAAACAGTTCTAAATCACAGAAAACAAAACAAAAGGAATCACTACTTGCTGAAATTGAACGTTTAAATTGTGTGACTGAATGAATGCTAGACGTGATATAAAAGTCCTGGAATCAGTCCAATATAGATAGTGTGTAAAGTATTTAAACCTTAACAAAAAAATATATGATTTGAAAAGTAGGGTAAATAAATCTTTATAAGATAATGTGTACCAAATCCTAAAACGTATATAAATGTAAGTAAATATTAAACAGTTACATCCCCCAGTGAGAAATGAAAACACAACTACCGTAATTTAAATGAATAATCCGACACTGTCGGGTGAGAGTGAGTTACCAAGGATTTAGGATTATTATTTACTTCACCCTTTCACATTCATTTTTACCTTTAGGGCCGCGTACACACGATCAGTCCAGCCCGATGAGAATGGTCCGACGGACCGTTTTCATCGGGTCACAGACGGATGGTCTGTTGGTCTGATGTGCGTACACACCATCGGTTCAAACCACCATTTTGTTTCGATGGTCATGCGTCCGATTTAAAAGCAAGTTTTAAAACTTTGGTCCGACGGACAACGGTCCAATGGGCCGTACACACGATCGGTTTCATCGGACTAAACCGATCATGTGTACGTGGCCTAACAGTGCGGCACCACACATTGTAATTTATTTTACATTCCATTGGCTACGGATTTAGCTTATGGGTGTCTGAGGCCGCGTACACACGATCAAATCTGTCTGCTGGAAACGGTCTGCTAGACCGTCCCAGCAGACAGATTTGATCGTGTGTACGGGTGAGCCGACGGATTTGGCCACCCGACAGATTTAAAAGCATGCTTTGAAATCTATCGGGTGGGAACCCGTCCGCCCGACATGTCTGCTGGTTAGTACACTTACCAGCAGACATGTCGTCTCGCACCGGCGCCGAATGGATTCGGCGCATGCGCGGAAGTGATTTACTTCCTGGTGCGGTGACGTGGCGGCGTCAATGTCACCGCCACGTCACCGACACGTCAGCGTGCCGTCTGCTGGCGGGGATTTTGGTTTGCTCATGTGTACACGCAAGCAAACCAAAATCCAAACAGACAGATTTGTTCAAATCGGTCGGTCCGACCGATTTGAACAAATGAATTGCCTCGTGTGTACGAGGCCTTACAGTTAGCTCTTTACTTACCTATACTGATAGTGCTTGAGCATTTTTCCAGTGACCAAAGATAGTTCCTGGTCCGTAGCAGTGATCTAGAGCCTACTGGAATGGCTCCCGGTCATGTGACCATTGTGACAGCCAATCACAATGGTCATGTATACAAATAGTCCTTTCCATTACTTACCACACCCCTAAGCTTAGAGACCTTGTTACAGCCAATTGCAATGGTCATGTATTCAGACAGTCCTCCCCTTGAGCTTAAAGGGGTGGTTCCCCTAAAAAGAAACTTTTAACATTGCATCTATCCTCTTAATTACATGTAGAATCGGCTGGTATTTAAAAAAAAATCCGTCTGTACATACCATTTTCTGCATGTAGTCTCACCGCCGCTTCCGGGTCTGACGGTCGGGGTAGGGCGTGCCTACTTGATTGACAGGCATCCGATCGACGCATACAGCGCGTCACGAGATGCCGAAAGAAGCCGAATGTTGGTGCGCATGCGCCGTATAGAGCCGCACCAACGTTCAGCTTCTTTCGGCATCTCGTGACGCGCTGTATGCGTCGATTGGATGCCTGTCCCCAAGCATATACCCGGAAGCAGCGGTGAGGCTGCATTAAGAAAAAAGTATGTACGGACCGATTTTTTTTTAAATACCAGCCGATTCTACATGTAATTAAGAGGATAGATGCAATGTTAAAAGTTTCTTTTTAGGGGAACCACCCCTTTAAAGTGGTTCTAAAGGCAGAAGTTTGTTTATCATAATGCATTCTATAACACAGAGCAGCGACTTGGCTCAGGTGCCCCCATAGCAAGCTGCTTGCTTTGGGGGCACTCGGTAGGAGGGAGGGGCCAGGAGTACTGGCAAGGGACCTGAGAAGAGGAGGATCTGGGCTGCTCTTTGCAAAAACACTACACAGAGCAAGTAAGTATAACAGGTTTGTTATATTTAAACAAACAAAATGACTTTAGTATTACTTTTAAGACCTTGTTTAAGGAATGCCAGGGCTGACCAGGAAGAGGCTGAACAACTTTAGGCATCCTTACTCTTTTAATCAATGGCCAGCTTGAACATGTATCGTATTATGTGCATCTATGTGCATGAGTATCTTTGTTTTTAAACGGTAGGAATAGGTAAGAATGTATGGTAGTGTGCACAGGGTTAACATGTGGTTACACCTATTTAGCATCTCATGGGTTGTATGTATGTAAGCCATTTAGAATGTGAGCACAGACCTATCTACCACATAATTCAGGTCAGTAATTGCAGGGGCAGGGAAGAAATTGCTCATGCACACAGAATATTTGTCCCACGCAGCGTAAAAACTCCAAATTTTTTGGGTGCAAAGGTGCACCCAGGGCTAGGACAAGGGGTGGGCAGGAGGGAAGGCTGCCATGGACACTGTGGTATCATGTGAGGTGGGGGGCACCATAAGTTTGGGGATTTGGGGGGGTGTGCGAGGAACGGTGATTTGGGAGGATTTGTGTTGGGAAGGGGAGGGGCGAGGATTTGGTATAGGAGAGGGAATTTGAGGTGTTTTTGCTACAAGAGGTAGTACGGTAAAGGGTGGAGGGGACTGGTGCTGGGAGGGGATTTTTTTTAGGAGAGGTGGGATTTGTGCTAGTATGGATGAATGTATGTGCTAGAAGGGGAAATGTGGGGGGAAAAGGATAATTTGTGCTGGGGGGCGGGATTTGGAGTGGGTGGAGAGGATGTATACTCGGAGACAGGGCTGTCTTTAATATTGATTGTACCCTGGACAAACATTTTCTTGGGCCCACCCAACTTCACTCATCAACTATCTAGCATGGGTTCAAGGGGTAGCTGCTTTGGGTCTTGCAACAAAGACTGGGCCCGGGGAAGCTGCCCTGTATTAAAGATGTCCCTGCTCGAAGGGGAAATTTGAGGGCTAGAGCAATTGTGTAAGGAGAAGTGATATTTTTTTTTTGGGGGGGGGGGTTTGTGCTCGGGGAGATTTTTAAAGAGAGAGAATTTGAGCTGGGAGGTGGGGGCAAAGATTTGTGCTAGGAGGGAGTATTTCAGCAGGGAAGCGGATTTGTCCTCAGAAGAGGGGAATATATATATATATATATATATAGAGGGGGACACATAATGCTCATATATCTTGGGGGGGGCACAGTTTTGGCATGTTTTGGGTCTGGGCTCTAGATGACCTTGTCCTGGCGCTAGGTGCACCATACAGCTCACAATCAGCAGACTGTAATAATCAATCACAAGCTAAAACATGTAGTGGTTGTACAAAGATGGATGTTATGCCAAGCAGTAGAGCTTTATGCATTCGGGGATGAATGCCCAGGATGTGTAATCCCTGGGTCCAGGGCATATTTCCCTAAACGTATACAACCCTAAACTCAAGTAGCACTTGTAACAGCATAGTTCAGCCTGTCATTGATTTTGATAGGCTGTTAGATACAGGTTGTATGCTACCCCTGTGCCTCCCTTGCATCCAGAAAACCCAGTGTTTTTATGCTGTACAGGATAGAAAGTCCACATGAGCCTAATCCGAGCAATAAATTGTTCAGTTTGTGCTGTTACCCTGTTGTTCTATATATACTGTATTATTTATATATATTAGAGTTGTCCCGATACCACTTTTTTAGGACTGAGTACAAGTACAGATATTTTTTTTCATGTACTCGCCGATACCGAATATCGATACTTTTTTTTAAATGTGTCCCCAAATGCAGCCATGTCCCCCCACAAATGCAGCCATGTCCCCCACATATGCAGCCATGTCCCCCACATATGCAGCCATGTACCCCACATATGCAGCCATGTCCCCCCACATATGCAGCCATGTCTCCCCACATATGCAGCCATGTCCCCCACATATGCAGCCATGTACCCCACATATGCAGCCATGTCCCCCCACATATGCAGCCATGTCTCCCCACATATGCAGCCATGTCCCCCACATATGCAGCCATGTCCCCCACATATGCAGCCATGTCCCCCACATATATGCAGCCATGTCCCCCACATAAATGCAACCATGTCCCCCCACAAATGCAGCCATATCCCCCCACAAATGCAGCCATGTCCCCCACATATGCAGCCATGTCCCCCATATATGCAGCCATGGCCCCCCACATATATGCAGCCATGTCCCCCCACATATGCAGCCATGTCACCCACATATATGCAGCCATGTCCCCCACATATATGCAGCCATGTCCCCCAAACATATGCAGCCATGTCCCCCACATATATGCAGCCATGTCCCCCAAACATATGCAGCCATGTCCCCCACATATGCAGCCATGTCCCCCACATATATGCAGCCATGTCCCCCACATATATGCAGCCATGTCCCCCAAACATATGCAGCCATGTCCCCCACATATATGCAGCCATGTCCCCAAACATATGCAGCCATGTCCCCCACATATATGCAGTCATGTCCCCAAACATATGCAGCCATGTCCCCCACATATATGCAGCCATGTCCCCCACATATATGCAGCCATGTCCCCCAATTATATCCAGCCATGTCCCCAAACATATTGCAGCCATGTCCCCCCACATATTGCAGCCATGTCCCCCCACATATATCCAGCCATGTCCCCAAACATTTGCAGGCATGTCCCCCATACCTGATGATGATGCCGCCGCTGCCGCGTTAATCACTGTGCGGCGAACATTACAGGCACCTTTAGTTTGAATAGCTGTTTTGCCCACCACGCCGTGTAAAGGACACTCCCCCTTGCTAGGGATTTGACAGATCCGTCCAATCCCGAGCAAGGGGGAGTGTCTATACACGGCGCGGCGGGCAAAACAGCTATTCAAACTAAAGGTGCCTGTAATGTTCGCCGCGCGGTGATTAACGTGGCAGCGGCGGCATTACAAGTACTCCTGCAAATACTCGGTATTGGGACAACCCTAATATATATATATATATATATATATACATAGTATATACAAACACATACACCCAATTTATAATTTTATAATTGCACTGTATATACAGACCATGAACGGTCTATTTTTTCTTTTAGTATATATTTTGCTCTAGAAATAATGAACTTTGTATCAGTGAGATAGTAGAATTATAAATTAGCCACTAAACACATCCATAAATAAAATAGCCCCAATGAACTATCTAAAAATAACTCTGCATTGTGTACTATTCAGTCTTTGTTAGCTGTGATGTATTTAATGGCTAATGCCTTCACACCCAACAGTCGTTAATTTATTGGATTACTCCTATGGCTTCTGTTTGGAAATAACAGTATTATATGGTAACAAAAGCCTTTAGTTCTTTCAAGATAGAAAAAAAAAATTAATGTTGAGGTGTAGCATGCTATGCTTTGTTGATAGGCTATGTTTTTTTTTTTTTTTTCAGACACTCCATGAAGGTTTCCATAGAAAACAGCAGTAGTAGAATGCAATGTATTGTCTATTTAGTCGCCTATTATAATATCCTAGGAAATGTGCTTACAGTCATACCAAACCCCTAATATTATTCCTTCCACACCACTATTCTCCATTATATATATACAGTATATATTGTGAAAAAAATGTAGTTACGCTGTGAAAAGCTATATAAAAAAGGAACTTCAAAAAACTGCAACAAAGTGATGAAAAAAAAAAATGCAAATGAAGCAATAACAAATGTGTTTAAAAAATAAGTTCAGTGGAGTCCAAAGAAAACACAATTAACATGAATTCTTCTGCGATTCAAAAGTAAGGAAATCCACCACCAAAAGTGAAGACACCATAAGGAATGCAGGCTTACCAGATGACACGAAAAATAGCTTGCGGCTGTAAACCCCAGCCCGGGCCTTTAGCAGGGACTGCAGCACTCGCCAGTGGAGATAATCAACGGATCCTCAAAAACTTAGATGTCCCCAGGCAGATGAGATACCCAAAAAGTAATAGGACTCTCTATAGTGAAATACCGTAGATATAGTGTAAAATTGTATGAAATAAAACACTTATGTCGCGTACACACGATCATTTTTTGTGATGAAAAAAAACGACGTTTTCTGTGAAGTAAAAAACGACGTTTTAGAAACGTCACTTTTCAAAGACAATGTTGCATACACACCATCATTTTTTCACAAAAAGCAAGGTTACGTTCACCACTCTTTTCCATTGAAGCTCGCTTCATAACTAGCTTCTGGGCATGCGCGGGTTGAAAAACGTTGTTTTAAAAGACGTTTTTGCTACACACTGTGACTTTTTGTGAAACAAAAAACGACGTTTTGAAAAACGACACAAAAAATTCAAGCATGTTGGAATTTTTTTTTGGTCGTTTTTTGAAGACAAAAAACGACGTTTTGCCCACACACGATCAATTTAAATGACGTTTTAAAAAACTTCGTTTTTTTTCATCGCAAAAAACGACCGTGTGTACGCGGCATTACAAGAGAACGATCGTATAAGCAGCATAAAAACAAACCCTAAGCCTAAGCGAACGCCCATCCGCTTGGACTGTCACGCGATAACGTCAGCACGTCTCCTCTCCCGACGCGAGTTTCGTCACACAAATGATGTTGTTTTAAATATATTTATTTAAGGGGAATTCAAATTAAAAAGCAAATCTCCAGGGAGAAAAAAAAACAAACAAAAACAAATCAATGCAATAATTTATATATTAAAAACACATATTTTTAATGCAGCTGCTTTGAGTTCAGCCTTTTATAATCCTCTGTACAGATGCACCAGGAAGAGGGACTATAAGCAAATCATGCTGTGCTGCAGCACATAAGTGCTTGCAAAACAAAACATACTGGCAGGAGCAAAGAGAGAGGAGGGATAATTTTAGCAGTGTGCTGCTTCTCCTGCATTGTTCAATCAGGGAGCCAGTAGAGTATTCAGGGCCTGCTGTAGTGATATAGATGAAGTAGATGTGGCTAAACTGCAATGATGAGGAGTGGACGGTGGGTGGTGTTGACAACCACATGACACTATGCTTTATGTTGTTATACCATAATGGTGATTTGTACTCTTGCTCACCCTGTGACACCTGAATGTAATTTGTGCTGGAGTATTGTAATGCTTTGATGTCATTTTGTTATATGTGAAAACCAATAAAAATTCTATTGATAAAAAAAAAATGTAAAGTCAGCAGTTCCAAATACTGTAGCTGCTGATTTTTAATATAAGGACACCTACCTGGCCAGGGATCCAGTGATGTCCTCACTCGTGCTAATTCTTCAATCGGCTTTGGGTGCCGTAGCTGCCACTTCAAGTAAGGGAAACAGGCAGCTTTACAGCCGGGTAACTATTGTGCGTGTGCAAGCTATGCTGTGCCTTGTGAATGGGCCTGTAGACTTCTGGGATCTGTGACATTTCCTAGAACACTGTGAGGTAAGGGGGGGGGGGGGGGTGCAGCTCAGTGAGTCGCATCTGACGGGAAGTTGGGAGTGGGTACCTGTCAAAACCAAGTACCCGCACCCCCCAAAAAAAATGTGGCAGCGGAGGGGGCAAGGATTCAAAAACAAGCAGAACTTCCCCTTTTGCATGAAGTTCTTCTGATAACTTATTTTAATTTGTTTACATCATCCTCAAAGTGAAATTTTGATCTGAGATAATACGCAGAAACATTTCTTAGATTACTGTATAAACTCGAGTATAAGCCGACCCAAATATAAGCCGAGGCACCTAATTTTACCACAAAAAATGGGAAAACTTATTGACTTGAGTATAAGCCTAGAGTGTCCATCTGCATGCCTCACTGTGCCTCACTTTGCCTCACTGTGTCCATGTGCATGCCTCACTGTCTCCATGCCTCACTGTGCCCATACCTCACTGTGCCCATGCCTCACTGTGTCCATGCCTCACTGTGCCCATGCCTCACTGTGTCCATGCCTCACTGTGCCCATGCCTCACTGTGTCCATGACTAGACTTACGTTTAACATGGGAGTATATAGTCCGATACCGGGTCCCAAAAGTTACCAGAGAAATGACCGTTTAACATGGGAGTCTATTGAATGAGTGCCCGACTTTGAAAAATCGGTGCTCCCCGGCCGTAGGTCCCCCGGACAACAAACCTTGCACACTTGTAGAAGAAGAGTGGGGCTACATGTGTACTGGGTCCCCAAAGTTTCCCCAAAGCCTGGGAGATCGTGCACAAAAAGGTGACCCGAGTATAGGCCAAGGGGAACATTTTCAGCACCAAAAAATGTGCTAAAAACTCGCCTTATACTCGAGTATATACGGTATGTACAATTTTTACATCATTATTTGGATAATCAGTTGTCTAATATTTTCTGCCATTTTGCCAGAAGAATACTTTGTGATACTTTTTTTTTTTTTTCAGTGATCCACATTACTATTTCTGATACATACAGAAAATAAAAGTGCAATTTGTATCTACAAGAAAATATAAAAATCAATAGGAATGAAATTGTCATTTAGTGCTTTGTATCCAGTAGCAATAATTTGCACAGTGTGTTTTTCAGCTGTAAAATTCAAATTGTAAAATATAATAAAAATACAATATCTGGGGCTGGAGATCCCAGTTCAATAATCTTCTTTATTTGTGAGTAGAAGTGAATGGGTCACCATTAATATTGTTGCAGATACACTTTGCCTTGTCCTCTTAATGCTTACTCTTCCTCCTATATAGGGAAAAATGGCATTGTTATAGAAGTACAAACAAGACTGCTATAAGGGTCATTACACCCAAAATGAAGTGAAGATAAGGAAGGGACCAGTACGTTACTATAGGGGCGTATGTAAGAAATGTATGCTGACAATAACATTTCTTTCTTCCCACAGGAATAAATTAGAATCCTTGTTTAACCACATATAGACCAGAAAACCTTAATGACCAGGCAATTTTTTGCGTTACGGACTGCGTCGCTTTAAAGTGACACTAAAAGTTCCCGCTTTTTTTAAAATAACAAACATGTGCTTTCACACTAAGGGAATGTGCTTGCAGGACGTGATGAAAAAATCCTGCAAGCAGCATCTTTGGGGTGGTGCAGGAGCGGTGTATACATTCATCTCAAAATGCCCTGCCCATTGAAATGAATGGGCAGTGCTTTTACTCCTTTGTTCGGCTTTACAGGTGCTATTTTTAGCACTAAAACTCCTGAAAAGCGCCTTCAGTGTGAAAGGGGCCTTCCATCTTTACATTTAGGCTGCTTTCACACCTAAACATCGCAACACATTGCATGTTTTTGGGATGGTTTTTACACGACTGCCTGCCACGTGACAAATGTGCCAAAGATGCTCAACTACCAACTTTTGGCACCGAGCCATGTGCGTTTGGCCACACGCATGTTTTGTTGCATGTAAAATACTCCACAAAATGCACAACTGTTACTGCATTTGTGGTGCCATTAACCACTTCCGGACCGCCCGCCGTCATTATTAGGGATGAGCCGAACACCTACGGGGTTCGAACGTTCGAATTCAAAAACGGTCATTTTAAAGACCAAAATTCAATTAAATGTTGGAAAACGTCGTTCAGAACCCGGGTCTTGCCCCAGGGAACATGTATCAATGGAATTTTTTTTTTTTTAAACGGAAGTTTTTTGCGGAGCAGCCATTTTAATGATGCTTAAAGTGAAAAAAAAAAAATCCTTTAAATATCACACCTGCTGGGTGTCTATAGTAGTGGCACGTGTTTAGAAATGTCCCTGCACAACATGAAAGGACCAAAAAAAAGTAATTAATGCTACTTGCGCAAGTTCTGTGTGGCAACATTATGTCGAATATTTTAGCGGTGGTGGGGGGCCATTATTGTTGTGTGAAAGAAGATTTTTAGAAAAAAGGGCACCCCTCAAACATACTGTAATTGGAGCGCAACAAGGAGCCACGTGCAAATTATTGCATCAAAAATTGTTATTAGCGCCCCTGTTAAACAGGGGCTGGAAAATTGTGCCTTGGGCACAACACAACACTTGCAACCCCTCTCAATAACTGCAATTGGAGCGCAACAAGGAGCCATGTGCAAAGTATTGCAACAAAAATTATATAGGAGCACACGTACAGTGGCACTATCTGTGCTCAGGTGGTATATAGGAGCACACGTACAGTGGCACTATCTGTGCTCAGGTGGTATATAGCAGTACACGTACAGTGGCACTATTTGTGCTCAGGTGCTATATAGCAGCACACGTACAGTGGCACTATCTGTGCTCAGGTGGTATATAGGAGCACACGTACAGTGGCACTATCTGTGCTCAGGTGGTATATAGCAGCACACGTACAGTGGCACTATCTGTGCTCAGGTGGTATATAGGAGCACACGTACAGTGGCACTATCTGTGCTCAGGTGGTATATAGGAGCACACGTACAGTGGCACTATCTGTGCTCAGGTGGTATATAGCAGCACACGTACAGTGGCACTATCTGTGCTCAGGTGGTATATACCAGCACACGTACAGTGGCACTATCTGTGCTCAGGTGGTATATAGGAGCACACGTACAGTGGCACTATCAGTGCTCAGGTGGTATATAGGAGCACACGTACAGTGGCACTATCTGTGCTCAGGTGGTATATAGGAGCACACGTACAGTGGCACTATCTGTGCTCAGGTGGTATATAGCAGCACACGTACAGTGGCACTATCTGTGCTCAGGTGGTATATACCAGCACACGTACAGTGGCACTATCTGTGCTCAGGTGGTATATAGGAGCACACGTACAGTGGCACTATCAGTGCTCAGGTGGTATATAGGAGCACACGTACAGTGGCACTATCTGTGCTCAGGTGGTATATACCAGCACACATAGAGTGGCACTAACTGCGCTCAGGTGGTATATACCAGCACACGTACGGTGACCCCAAATGCGCTCAGGTGGTATGTCACAGCACACGTACGGTGACCCCAAATGCGCTCAGGTGGTATGTCACAGCACACGTACGGTGACCCCAAATGCGCTCAGGTGGTATGTCACAGCACACGTACGGTGACCCCAAATGCGCTCAGGTGGTATTAAACAGCACACGTACGGTGACCCCAAATGCGCTCAGGTGGTATTAAACAGCACACGCACAGCGCGACTGCGTTTCTGTGCAATTCAATAGCCCACTTGCATTAACAGCAACTGCCTTTCTGTGCAAATAAATAGCACACGTGCAGTAACAGTTAATGCGTCTATGTGCAATGAACTAACACGTGTACACTAACACGTTAGAGCATCAAGCACAATCTCCTGCCTGACAGATACTAATAGCAGAACTAGCTAAGCTATACAGTTTATAAATATATTGACAACTCCTAGGGATGTCAATATATTCTCTACAAACTGTACATTTAACTATACTAACTAGTAGCCTCCCTGATCTATCTATCTATCTATCTATCTATCTATCTATCTATCTATCTATCTATCTATCTGAAAAGACACTGTGGCCCAGATTCACAGAGCAATTACGCCTGTCTAACTGGTGTTAGACAGGAGTAATTTCAAATTTTGCGCGCCGTATCACTAGTTTGAATCCTCAAACCATGATACGGCGGCTTCGGGCTTCGATCCGAGAGGCTTACGTCTTCGTAAGCCTTCGGATCTACGCTGCGATATTTTTGCGGCCGCTGGGAGGAGTCCGCGTCGTTTTCAGCGTCGGGATATGCAAATGACTTTTTACGGCGATCCACGAAGATACGAGTAGTCTTCTCAATCGCTTACGTCATTTTTTTGCTACGTACTGTTAGACCAGCTATTTGCTGGTCTAACGGTGCGTAGCCCATATTAAGTATGGCCGTCGTTCCCACGTCGAATTTAATTATTTATTTATTTTTTTACGTAACTCGTTCGGGAATAGGAATGTCCATAAACGACGCTACACAAACAACGAATGGCGTAACGACGTGATTTCGCGCAATGCACGGCGGGAAATTTCTGAACGGAGCATGCGCAGTTCGATCGCCACGGGAACGCACCTATTTTAAATGCTTCAGGCCCCCTACTCGCGTAGATGGCTTGCGCCGGGAGAAATACACTACGCCGCCGTAGTTTACAGGACAAAATCTACCGGGATTCCACGTAGAGGCAGGTAAAATACGGCGGCGTAGTGTATTTCTGATACTCTACGCGAATCTAATTGTATGTGAATCTGGGCCAGTGTCTCTATCTATCTATCTCTCTCCCTCTCTCTGTCTGTCTGACTTCTCTCTCTGAAAGCAAGCCGGAACACACTACACAAGGCCGCCCGGGAGGTGGCCTTTTATAGTGTGGGGCGTGTGCTAAAGCCCTGAGCCCTAATTGGCCAAAGCCCCCAGGCTTTGGCCAATTAGGTCTCTTCGTTTTTTGGGCGCTGTGATTGGCCAAGCATGCGGGGTCATGGTGCATGCTTGGCCAATCATCAGCACGCAACGCCGCAGTGAATTATGGGCCGTTGCGCGTCATTCGAATTTGGCGAACAATCGAGCGGCCGATGTTCGATGCGAACATGTGTTTGCATCGAACGCGAAGCTCATCCCAAGTCATTATACATCGGCTGTTTGAAGAAGGATATCATTGTTATGACAGCAGTTAGCTGCCATAACCCCGGTATCCTCTTCTTCAGTGGGCGGTCTGCTTTCAAAAGTGGTAGGTTCGCCGCAAGATCACTTATATCAGTGGCGGGAGAGGGGACCCCCCCTCCCGTCACTCTCCAGTGCCCTCCACCGATTACTGGAGGTAATCGCGTCCTTCTCCCTGTTAGTTATGGAGATCAGTGAGGGTAAGATGGCCCCCACCCATCTCCATACCATTGCAGGGTGGAAGGGACGTTAAAACTTCACTTTTTTTTCAAAATTACATTTATTTTTATTTTTATTTTTATGGCATTTTTGTGTAAATATGAGATCTGAGGTCTTTTTGACCCCAGCTCTAATATTTAAGATGCCCTGTCATGCTTTCTTTCTATTACAAAGGATGTTTACATTCCTTGTAATAGAAATAAAAGTGTTTTTTTTTTTTTAAATAACAGTGTAAAAATACAATATAAAAGGTAAAATGAATAATAAAAAAAAAATGTAAAAGCGCCCCGTTCTGCCGAGCTTGCGTGCATAAGCAAAGGCATATGTGAGTAGGGCCTGTATATTAAAGGTATGTGAGGTATGTGAGGTATTGCGGCGATCGCTAGAGCAAGAGCAATACTTATAGAGCCCTAGACCTCCTCTGTAACTCAAAACATGCAACCTGTAGAATTTTTTTTTTTTAAAGTGTATTTTGTGCGTGAACTCGAGAGAGAGGAGCCAGACTGCAGGAGTTGGGAGTAGGCAGACCCTCCCCCCAGAGGCAATCGCCATCCTTCTCCATGCCCCCGGTGGCAATGGCGGGTGTGAGGGGGGGCCTCCCACTCACCCCGCCCTACCTGCTCCTCTTGGGAGCCCGACTGGGGCCCAACGGGGCAGAGGGACTCCCCCCTATGAGGGAGTGAGGGGGTCTAGCCCACGCAGCCAGCCCCGTAGGTCCTTCGCCTCTCTTTATTTTAGGAGACCTCATGGCCAAAGTGCGTGTGTGTTAAACCAATTTCGTGTGCGTGCAAGTGTGGTGGTTTTTGGGGGGGGTGGGCATACTAAGCACAGGCGTACCTTGCATAGCACACCCACCGGGAGCCGGGCTGAGACCACCAAACTCAATTCACATGTAGCCGAGACCGGGATCCGAACCCTTGGCTGCAGAGGTGAATGGCTTGTCAGCGCAGTGCCAATCACGTTGAGCCACCACAGCTCCCACCTGTAGAAAATTTTTAAATGTCGCATATAGAGATTTTTAAGGGTAAAAGTTTGTCGCCATTCCGCAAACGGGCACAATTTTAAAGCGTAACATGTTGGGTATCAATTTACTCGGCGTAACATTATCTTTTAAAATGTCATACATACTTCCACTGTGAAGTTTATTTTGCACAGAGAGGCCCCGATCCTCCTGTTTTGGGGTACCACGGCGGCTCTCTCGGCTCCTCCACACATTAGATAACCCCCTCTGGGAAGCTGTCTCCGAGGGGGTTACCTTGTGGGTGCGCTCCCGTGTCATACACTAGGCATCCATCGATGCTGAGTTTATGACTCGCCCCTGACGCCCACATCATTGGATTTGATTGACATAGGATGCATTAAGGTGAAAAAACACGTAGGTTTAGTAGCCCTCTAACTGACAATTGCACTGCAACATTTTACCCAAACAAAATTGGCGTCCTTTTTTTCCCACAAATAGAGCTTATTTTTGGTGGTATTTGATCATCTCTGCGTTTTTTTTATTGCGCTATAAAAAAAAGAGTGACAATTTTGAAAAAAATAAATATATATTTTTGACTTTTTGCTAAAATAAATATCCCCAAAAAAAAAAATCTTCATTAGTTTAGGCCAATATGTATTATTCTACATTATATATTTTTGATAAAAAAAAAGTCTCAATAAGCGTACATTGATTGGTGTGCGCAAAAGTTATAGCGTATACAAACTCGGGGATTGATTTATGGCATTTTTATCATTAATATTTTTTTTTACTAGTAATGGCAGCGTCCTGCGATTTTTAGACATTGCGACGAACAGATCGGACACTTTTGACATGTTTTTGGGAGAATTGATAATTATACAGCAATCAACGCTATAAATATGCACTGATTACTGTGTAAATGTCACTGTCAGGGAAGGGGTTAATAATAGGGGCGATCAAGGGGTTAAATGTA
The DNA here is from genome assembly GCA_029574335.1 of Rana kukunoris. Lineage (NCBI taxonomy): Eukaryota > Metazoa > Chordata > Amphibia > Anura > Ranidae > Rana > Rana kukunoris. The sequence goes on along the minus strand of CM056053.1, from coordinate 436,821,544 downwards.
TCCCTAGGGAGTGCTTCCTCACTGTGTGCGGGGGGGGGGGGGGGCGCTTTTACTGTGCAAAGACAGAGATCTGTGTTCCTGCTTAGCAGAAACACAGGTTCTCTGTCTTCCCTTGTCACAAAACTGTGATCTTTTCTTGTTTAAATAGGCAGGCCGTGGTTCTGTCTCTCTCAGAAATGATTTGTGGCTTGTCAGACCCGCTGATTGGCTCCTGCTGTGTCCAATCATAGCAGGAGCTGGTCACCTGCGGCGTGCAGAAGCTGGTCGCTGACAATGCATGGGAGCTGGTTGCCGGAGGCGCACGTGCGTGCTGCATACCTGGAAATTTACTGCAAAGTAGGGAATTAATTCCATCTTGTCCCCTGGTAAAAGGAACCACGTTGGTCGTGAACTTGTTCTGCATACACACGGCACAACATTTTCAGCCAAAAATGTTCAGCTCTTTACCAGCACCCTTTGGGCAACTTCTGCTATTGTTGTCTGATGTTTAGCATTGGTTCTGAGCATGTACTTTGGATTTTAGTTGGACGGACTTGCGCACACACGATTGGATAATTTTAAGGTAACAGATTTATTGCCAGACAATTGGTGAGCATGAACAGCCATCATTTGTTGTCGTTAATTCAGCCAACAATTGTCTGATGGAGCATACACACGGTCGGATTATCCGACACAACGCGTCCGTCAGACAATTATGGCCATAAAATCGGATCGTATGTATGAGGCTTAATGCTACTCTGCCTAGGGAGACAACACTACTGTGCAATTTCACTTCAGAACAATAAAAGGTGTCACCCTATTACAGAAAGTGGTAATAAAGCTATGTTACTAGGGGACTCCGAAAAAACATGTAATAAATAATAATAAATGTAATAAACATGTGTAAATGGTACTGTCAGACTGCATCATATACAGTATGTGATTTTTTTTTATTATGCCTATAGTAACACTTTAATTTTATTTTATTTGTATTTATTTTTTGCTTCATAGAGGGTATGGATTGGGTCAAAGGAGCAATAGATAGATCATAATAATGATCATTAACAGCAATACATTCCTATTGCAGTGATATGCTGCTACTGAGGGAGGCAGGGTAGAGGTGGATCATCTCACCTCTAGATAAAATAAATGACTTGTAGATTCACACAATGTGCTAATGATGTCCTAGGTGAAATATGTGTTTTCATAGTAAGATGAGAAATATTGCTTTAAAATTAAATTATTATTATTTAAGGGCCAAAATAGTGTACGTTTTTGTTGGTTCCTGTTAGATTCATGCAATGTAAAAATGACCCTATTATTAGCAGTCACAAGCAGTCTAAAAAAAGATAAAAATGTCCCCAACCATTTATGACACCAGTTTATTAAATTAGGTTGTCTTCATACGCAAAATGATAAATGCTCAGGAAACTGCATCTCTTTTTTAGAAACTGACATTTCAGGACCTGTAGAGTTTAACAAGTAGTATTCGGTGGAAGCACAAGTGCACATTATTATTATTAAAACAAATCCCGTTACAGGAATTGCCCTAAGACATTCAGGAAGTTAGTATGACATCTGAATATTTTATGTAGGAATTGCTGATTGCTAGGCTGTGCCATGATTAAAGAACAGGTCTTATAAGCAGCTGTGTGGGCAAACTGAATGGTTGATAAGCTGCAAAGTAGAAAAAGCTTTTTTATAAAAGGTTATTTTCAAGAGATTAATTTCCTTGTTATCAGGCTATAAGGAATATTAATTGCAAATTGTTTACTAATAATGCTGACTGAAGGTTATCAGGTCTCTTTATGTTTTAGTAAAATCCGAATACACCAGGCCAATGTGACATATAGAATAATTGTATATATTTAGTCAAAAAATATTAGTTTCTTAAATGTATTCCAAAGTAATTAGACAGGCCTTAGAAAAGAGAATCTAGATAGCATTCAAAAGGTTAGTGTGCAGCAAAGATGCAGCAATTCTAAAAGGGGTTGTAAAAGGATTTTTTTTCCCCCTAAATAGCTTCCTTTACCTTAGTGCAGTCCTCCTTCACATACCTCATCCTTCTATTTTGCTTTTAAATGTCCTTATTTCTTTTGAGAAATCCTCACTTCCTGTTCTTCTGACTGTAACTACACACAGTAATGCAAGGCTTTCTCCCTGGTGTGGAGAAAGCCTCTTGGGGGGGGGGGAGGGGGCGAGAAGGAGGGTCAGCACACTCTCTACTTTGCAGATAGAGAAAGGAGCTGTGTGTTACTATCGAGCCCTCGTTTTTCTTCCTGGGTTTCCAACGAGGTTTGGAGTCTTGAGTACTGCAGAGAACCTTTAGTTGAAATTATACATCTACACCGACCCCGGAGTGAGGTGCTGGAAATGGCAGAGTCCCTGCTTCCCTTCCTTGTCCAAATGGATTGATATGCTTGCTTTTCTTGGGGTCTGGTAAGAGTACATCCTCATCTTCCTTTGGTGTGACCACGAGATTTCCTTCTCACTCCTGAGTTCGGTGGTGGATTTCTATATTCCTTTATCTGCATTTTCTACTGTTATTGGACATTTTCTTGTTCATTTGGATGAACATATCAACTGTTCTTTCTGTTATATTTCTTTTTCATTACTTATGGACTATTACAGTTTTGTATTATTGCACATGTCATTTTTTGGACAATTGATGGTTGGATTATCTATGGAGTTCATATCTATAATTGTTTAAATTATCTACTTACACAATATCAGGTTGTGACTCCGAGCGCAACATGTTGTCTTTATTTTTGTATCTACGTGTATATCACACATTGGTGGTGCTGCTGGATTTATTCATAATTTTTTATTTATTTATTTATTACTTTAATTGTTGTATTTATTTATTTATCACTTATTTTTAGCGCGAGAAATCTTCCCCTGATAGAATTTACCTCCAACAATAAACCCCCCCCCCCCCCATCCCCCCTGTTAATCTACCTCTGCTAATAATTCACCTCACCCAATAATCCACCTCATCCAATAATCTACGTCTGCCAATATTCCACCTCCATCAATAACCAACCTACTCCAATAATCCACCTCCCCTAATATTACATCTCCCCCAATAGTCCACCACCACCAATAATCCACCTCCTCCAAAATTCTGCCTCTGCCAATATTCCACCTCCACCAATAATACACCTAGTCTAATAATCCACCTCCCCTAATGATCCATCTTCCCCAATAAAGCTTTTCACTGCTTAACGACGATATTCGTCGGCAGAATGCCACGGCTGGGCAGATTAACGTATATATACGTGAAAACAATTGGCTCATACGTGGCGGCATGATGTTGCCATCATCCCCTGATTCATAAAAATGTGAATACCTCACAGAAGATCCTATTCTTCAGAATATTCTTCGGAATCTCATTTCAGATAAACCACAACTTACCTTCAAAAGAGCCAATTCACTCGGGACCATGTTGGTTCAAAGTGAATATAAGGGAAATACCAAGAAGGATCCATGTAAGACCTTTGGAACATTCCCGTGTGGGCAATGTTCTCAGTGCAAGGTCATAGGAAGAAGAACTACATTGGCTTTGCCCAATGGAGAGACCTTTGCCCTTAAACACTATGCCAATTGTAAAACACGGGGGGTTGTATATCTGATGCAGTGTCAATGCAACGCATTCTATGTGGGAAAGACCAGACAGCCCCTTCAGAAGAGAGTTGAAAAACACATGCATTCAATGGGGATAGGCAATTTATATCTGCCCCTTGGGAGACATGTGGCCAAGGAACATGGGTATCATATGCCCAAAGTTAACTTTACAGTCCTGGATAGACTACATATCCCTCTTCGTGGGGGGGATTGGAATAAGGTTCTCCTCCAGCGTGAAATGCGCTGGATTCGACGCCTTAAAGCTACAACTCCACCGGGACTTAATGAAATGGAGAGTTTTAGGCCCTTTCTTGAGGGCTTTAGTTCTAGCAAAACCGATTAGCATTAATGTGGTGTTTTATTTGAGGCCCCTATATATTTTCTATTGTTATCCATATTCCTTTTGGACAATGAGGTAACTATTCTTCCTCCCCATTTCCCTCTCCTCTTTCCTTCTTCTCCCCACTCCCTTTCCCCTTGGGATGATTCCCCCACCCTTCCCCAGATGGATCTGTACATCTGTGGGATGCCCCTTTGATACCCGGACTCTAATGGGTTATGTCACTTCCGGGACTTGAGAAAATTGGGATTTGTTATTTATAAGTGTGTATTTTTTCTTGCAATGTTGCTAATTCAAATGTATTTTTCAATATATACTCCGAGTTCTCTTGGTGTAATGTAGGTTTAAAGTTTGGTTATACGTAGTGCTATGTGGATGCATCCCATTGATACTGAGGCTTCCCCCATTTTTTAATATCTTTGGATATGTTATGCCCCTTTCCGTCTGTGGCTGAGCAGTGGCGGGTTCCCTTTTGTGTCTTGGACATGTCTCCCTCTTGGGGGACCTCTCTCCATCCACTGCCGGGGGAGAATAGCACCTTTGTGCTCTATCAGCCCTCCGGGCGATTTATGTCCCGGGGGCTTTCTCCCCGGCAGTGGTGATGTTTATTCTCCTTTCTTTGAATGATGGGGGCCCCAATCTCCCATCTTTCCCCTTTTTTATGAGGTGAACCTATCATCGTTCCCATGTCCTGGATACACAGGGATACGTATACCATCGTTGGTTCTCAAACTCTCCCCGTTTAAATGTTGATTGAGATCTTTCCCTCATTTAAAATATGGCACTATATATGATTCATACAAGTGTCTAAGTTGATCCCCCCTTTTTTCCTTTTTCCATTTTTCTGTTTTTTCTCTCTTTATCCTGTTTTCTGTCTTTTGTTCTTTGTTTTGCTTCAAGTTGCAAAACAAACAAACGTCTGGTGTAGTTTGACCTTCTGTGCAGACACCAATGCCTGCCGGATACACCGAGGATGACGCACTGACAGACAGGATCTTCCACCTATACATAGGAATTTGACGTCTTTTTTGTGGACAATGAGGTAGGGGTGGAGTTTGTGAGCCTATCACCTGTGCCCAGGTAAGTATTTAAGGACGTCAGGGGGGTTTTGATTCAGCACACCTTTTTCTATCATTTGAAGGAATTGGAAGGACACATAGAGTCTTTCCCATCCAGCTTTCATTAGCTTCCTCTCTGGATTTTTCCTGCTGAGATTGCTTTCTGGCCAAACCCGGAGTGATTGGAGTTTCTTTTTCTCCCTGCAATTGGTGAGTTTCCTTCCCCGTTTTCTTATAGCCCCCTTCTTGTCTTTCTATACATAGGGTGGTTTCTATATAGACTTTTTTGTCTTTATATATATATATATTTGTTTACTTAGCGCCCTTTAAAAACAACAATCACTCATATGTTTTGTTTGACCATTACAGCTGGGAATACTTTGGTTCTAATGCTGATCAGTAAGTTGAATTTACTCATATTATTTTTCCACCCCCCATGGTGTGGGGGTCCCTGGAGATGGGAGACAGCCTTTTCTTGGACGCATAGGGCACCATCCGACTCTGCCGCTACAGTGGTTTTGGGATATTCATATCTGTACTGGGATAAATGCAGGAGTGTTGTGTAGAAAGGGTGAGTTATTTTCTTTCTTTTTTAAGATCATTTTCTCCTTTCTCCCTTAGACCCCCTGCCTACTTTTGGCCTCTTGTCTCTCATGTATGCATCCACAGTGTACTGACCTGTATCCATTTGTATAATTATGATTTTTTTTTTCTCTCGTTTAGCTTATTAAATTTGCTCTTGTTTAGCTTACTTGTTTCCATACTTAATTTTGTATCTTGTTGTTATAGAGAAAATAACTGTACAACTTTCCCTGATGAAGATAATTTTGAAACGCGTTGGAATAACCGTCCCTGCCCTTAGCCTTGTCCTGGGGCGTGGGATGATGTACAGCATTTCTCTACAAGCATGGTTTTAAATATAATCTTTTTGATATTGTTTAAAGTGCATTATTTAGTTTATGTAATTAATTTTGTAATAAATTTGTATTTTTCTATGACCTAGTCGTCACCCCCTATTAATGTTGCCCTGAAAATCCCACTCTCATAGAGGTATTCACATTTTTAACGTATAAATACGTTGCACTTTAAGATGCGGCATTGTGGGCACCAGTCGTGAGCTCTGTAAGTGTGACCATGGTTCCCACAGAGAGGAAGAACGGGGAAATGCTGATGTAAACTGATGTAAACAAGCATTTCCCCATTCTTCCTAGTGACAGGACACTGATCACAGCTTCCTGTAATCGGGAGTGGTCACACACAACCCATCTCCCCTACATTCAGACATACTCCCTAGGACACACTTAACCCCTTCAGCACCCCCTACTGTCCAACCCCTTCACTGCCAGTGTAATTTTTACAATAATCAGTGCATTTTTATAGCACTGATCGCTGTATCAATGACAATGATCCTAAAATGGCGTCAAAAGTGTCCGATGTGTCTTCCATAATAAGTAATGATAACAATTGCTGATCGCCGCCATTACTAGTAACAAAAAAATATTAATAAAAATGCCATAAAACTATCTCCTATTTTGTAGACACTAAGGGCCAGATCCACAGAGCCAGTACGCCGGTGTATCTACTGATACCCGCGTCATATCATTAGTTTGAATCCTCAAACCATGATATGACGGCTTCGGGCTTCGATCCGACAGGTTTACGTCTTTGTACGCCTTCGGATCTTAGGTGCAATATTTCTGCGCCCGCTGGGTGGAGTTCCCATCATTTTCCACGTCGGGTATGCAAATTAGCTTTTTATGGTGATCCACGAAGGTACGAGCGGCCGTCGCATTCTCTTACGTCGTCGCTAGACGGCTTTTTACGGCGTATAGTTAAAGCTGCTATTATCCGGTCTAATTTTTGCGTAAATCGTCCGTGAATAGGAATGTACGTAATTTATGCTAGTAAAAAAAAAATGACGTTTCGATTGCCAGCGGGGACGCGCTTCATTTAAATGATTCACGCTCCCTACCCGCTGAATTCCGAATTCCGCCGCCAGAAATACACTACGCCGCCGTAACTTACGGCGCGAAATCTTCCAGGATTCAAGTTAAAGCCAGGTAAGATACGGCAGCGTAGTGTATCTCTGATACACTGCGCCGGGGCAATTGTATGTGGATCTGGCCCTATAACTTTTGTGCAAATCAGTCAAACGCTTATTGCAATTTTTTTTTACCAAAAATATGTAGAACAATACGTATTGGCCTAAACTGAGGAAAACATTAGTTTTTTTATATATTTTTGAGGGATATTTATTATAGCAAAAAGTAAAAAATATTGCTTTTTTTGTCGCTCTATTTTTGTTTATAGTGCAAAAAATAAAAACTGCAGAGGTGATCAAATACCACCAAAAGAAAGCTCTATTTGTGGGAAAAAAAATGTTGTTTGGGAGCCACGTAGCACGGCCGCAAAATCGTCAGTTAAAGTGACGCAGTGCTGAATCGCAAAAGTGCTCTGATCTTTGGCCTGGGGCTTAAGTGGTTAACAAACCAAAAGGGTCCAAATGAGAGAAGTTCGTACAGATGTGTGTATGTACGTACCCTTTAAAAAATGAGAAGTTATTTTACTCACAATCATCTTTTTTTGGAGTTTATTTAAACTCAGAATTGGATGTTCTAGCTGTAAATGATGCTTTCCTTTTAGGGCCTATAGAATGCATAAACCATTTCAGTGTAGATTTATAGATACCCAAAAGAGACAAGACTCTGCGCCGATAGTAGTCATACATCCCCATCTGTGTGGTTCATACTCGAATTGTGAATGTGATTACATTGTTTGACTCAATATGGAATGGTCAGTTAACCAAAGCATTACGCTTTGTGCTAGGAATCCTTGCCAGCTGGTCTTTGATCTATTATTCGGTACAAGCAGATTATGTGATTTACTTTCAAAGTGAAATGGCTTCTAAGACGTGAAGTGAATAGCAATGGCCATTCTGCTATTCACATATAATCTTTATGTAAATAAATGTAGCTAGTAAATAAATAAAGTTGGAAACAAGTCCTGCTGCTTCATATGAATGCAGCAACATTTTGTTATGATGTAAATGGATTCCAGCCTAAAAGAAACATATAATCACCAAAAAGTGTTTGCCATTTTGTTCCAGATATTTATTTCTTTTATACTTCTCAGCTGCCATTCGCTAGAGAGTTATACTTAATGGATGACAAAAATCCAGGAGTGTTGGGCTTGTATGGTATCTAAAAGGTATAAATGATTCTGGAAAGTTGATTTTTTTTTTTTTTTTTTTTTACCATAAGCATGTGAAGGGAAAACAATATTTTTTTATGTTGTATAGAGTATAGAAGGGTTATGCCTAGTACACACGTGTGGTTTTCCCATCCGATAAAAAAAACAATGGTTTTCCTGACAGAATTCCTCTCAGGCTGCCTTGCATACACACGCTCAGACAAAAGTCTGTCCATCCAAAGCGCCGTGACGTACAACACAAACAACGGCACTATAAAGGGGAAGTTCAATACCAACAGCGCCACCCTTTGGGCTGCTTTTGCTGATCCTAATGTTAGTAAAAGTTTGGTGAGAGACGATTCACGCTTTTCAGTCGTTGTGCTTTCCAGTCCGTTACAGCGTGATGAATGTGCTATCTCCATTACAATTGCTTGTTTTACCAGAAAGAGCGCTCCCGTCTGATTTTGAGCATGCGTGGTTTTCTGCCCGTCAGAAAACCATACAGATGGACGGAATTGCCACTCTAATTTTTGGCCTGATGGGAAAAAAGAGATCCTGATCATTTTTTTGTCCGGCAGTTTTCCCGTTGGAAAAACTGTGATGGAGCATACACATTGGCCTGGAATCCTTACCAAAAGTAGTTTTCCTGTAGGAAAAAAAACATTGTGCGTACGAGGCAATCGGCACTTGTGCAGGCACACAGATGCACTGACAGCTCCACAGAAGACCTTCATGGCACCAGCGATCTGCTGATCACTGGTGCAATTCTTTAGAGGTCACAGAAACAATAAATAATAAATGCACATTTTTTTACCTGCAAAACAAATTTTGCGTTTATAATTTTTTGTCAAAAGGCAAACTTATCATGCGTCGAATTGTTTCTGAGCATGCGTCGGAATTTTGCGCATCGGAATTGCTACAGACGATCGAATTTTCTGATTTTTTTCCGTCTGAAAATTTGAGAACCAGCTCTCAATCTTTTGTTGGCGGAAATTCCGACAGAAAATGCTCAGGTCGGAATTTCCATTCAAAAGCTCACATGGGACTTTTGCTGTCGGAATTTCAGATCGTGTGTACGGGGCATGAGTGTTCAATAGTGTTGCATTCCCAACCAACTCAACTGGCAATACAAAAATTACTATGGCAAGTGTTTGTTCTGATAACTTTGCTTTCAATTTTAACTTTATAATTAAGCAAAACATGGTAGAAATCACATTTGTTTTTCAGTTCATATTTAGATTTTGCCTTGTTTATTAAAGTGAAGAACATTTTTATCCATGGTCTCAGTCCTTGGTCTCCTAGTTACAGCTATTAAGAGGGGAAAGTAATTAAATCTGTCAGAATCTATCTAAAGAAAGATATTTCCAGTGTTCAATTGCATGATGACAACCTGCCAAGAGCCTTCAACCTCTATGACCCTTGTTTTCAAAATGTTATGTTAATGTTTATATGTGGTTTCGTTTTTCTGCAAAAGACATAATTGTAGCAGCACATTGCCTTAAAAGTACACTTCAGTCAATTAGTAAGGAGTCAATCAGTAGCAGTCAAGGGGCAAACAGCAACCTTTTTTGGGGGTTGTGAATTAAAGTGGTTCTAAAGGCAGGCTATTTTTTTTCCTTAACGCCGCATACACACGATCAGTCCATCCGATGAGAATGGTCTGAAGGACCTTTTTCATCGGTTAACCGATGAAGCTGACTGATGGTCTGATGTGCCTACACACCATCGGTTAAAAAACTGATCGTGTTTGAACGCGGTGACGTAAAACACAACGACGTGCTGAAAAAAATGAAGTTCAATGCTTCCAAGCATGCGTCGATTTGATTCTGAGCATGCACAGCCTTTTAACCGATGCTTTTGCATACTAACGATCAGTTTTGACCCATCGGTCAGGCATCCATCGGTCAAATTTTAAAGCAAGTTCTCTTTTTTTTTGACCGAAGGATAACTGACTGATGGGGCCCACACGGTCCTTCAGTCCGTTTTCATCAGTTTTGACCGATCGTGTATACGCGGCCTAAGAGGTAAAGAGGGAATGGATAGCAGGGCAGGGCTGAGATGAGCTATGTGTGTCTATGGAGGCACACAACCCGTTTAGGGAGGAGTAGAAGACAGCGCCAGTGGGGGACTCCAGAAGAGGAGCTTTGAGGTCACTCTGTGTAATTCCATTGCGCAGAACAGGTATGTATACCATGTTTATTATTTTAGGTAAAACAAATGAAGTCTTTACAGGCGCTTAGAAACTTCTGTGAAATTTAAGTGTTCTGTGCGTCTATTTTGTCTATATCTCACTTAATTTTCTATCTGATACCAGTCACTTGGATAAGAAGTGAGGACAAATTTTCCATTACTCAGACAAAAAGTTAGTAAAGCCCGAAGGACGTTTTTATAATTTCCAACTTGAGTAAAATATTGTTTTTACTGTTGTGTCCCTCTGGGAAGACTTCCTCCCACTTTCTCACACTCAAAATTAGAAAATATATATATTTTGTGTCTTAAGATTCACTAAGTACAGCTTCTGGTACAGTGGAGAAAACAGATCTAGAGCCAGACCCAGAATGATTGTTCATAACTTTGTTCAATAACCAAAAAAATAAAGTGGAAAGGGTACATGTAGAATGTGGAAGATTGTACAGTAAATAGATAGATAGATAGATAGATAGATAGATAGATAGATAGATAGATAGATAGATAGATAGATAGATAGATAGATAGATAAATAGATAGATAGAATAGATAGATGGGGAAGGTTTCTCAATATACATATAAAGGGCAAGAGGGCAGTGGGCTGGCTAGGCTGCTTGTGACAAGAACATGTTGGGGATGCAGTTTTTTATACTGCTTCTTATATATATATATCTCGTACACACAATCATTTTTCGGGTTGTAAAAAACAACGTTTTCAGCCTCTAGAAAAAACAACGTTTTTTTCAACTTCATTAAAACGACGTTGCCTACACACGATAGTGAAAAAAAATGCTCTAGCAAAGCGCGGTGACGTACAACACGTACGATGGTACTATAGAGGGGAAGTTCCATGTGGATGATGCCACCCTTGGGGCTGCTTTTGCTGATTTCATGTTAGTAAAAGACGATTTGCGCTTTTCTGTCTGTTACAGCATGATGAATGTGTATCTCCATTACGAATGGTAGTTTTACCAGAACAAGCGCTCCTGTCTCATAACTTGCTTCTGAGCATGCGTGGGTTTTTCACGTCGTTAAAGCCCACACACAATAATTTTTTAACAACCCGAAAAATTACATCGTTTAAAACGTTGTTAAAAAATAGAGCATGTTCAGAAAAAAAATTCGACTTTTTTCAGAACCCGAAAAATGCTCTGAAGCCCACACACAATCGTTTTTAATGACATTAAAAAAAAAATACTTTGTTTTTTACAACCCGAAAAATTATCGTGCCTACACGGCATTAGACTTATTTTTCTTTGATTTATTTGCTTTTATTCTACTGGATCGGACTACACAGGCCAGCCTTTGCTCCCCATGTGTCTCAATAAACCTTGGCCGCCCATGACCCTGTTGCCAGTTCACCAGTATTCTTTCCTTGGATCACTTATTAAAGTTCCTGAGCATTGAAGACTGGGAACATCCCACAAGAGCTACAGTTTTGGAGACACACTGATCCAGTTGTCTAGCCATTACAATTTGGCCCTTGTCAAAGCCACTCACATCGTTATGCTTGCCCATTTTTTTCTGCTTTCAATACAACACAACATTTTCACTTGCTACCTAATATACACCACTCACTTCCAGATGCCGCTGCCATGAGATAATCAATGTTATTCTCTTTACCTGTCAGTGGTCATAATGCTTTTGCTGATTAGTGTGTATATATATATATATATATATATATATACACATATATATATAGTTTACAAGCAAAGGCGGCATTTCAATACTTTAATTTTAAGTTTACAACTAAATAGACCAGAGTAGTGGCTCCTCCCCCTCCATATTATATGTGTTCTGAAAGCACCATACAGCCCTTCAATTAGAAAATCCAAAGTCATATAATTGTTGTTTCTCTTTGGGTAATGTCATTGATTTTAATGTAAATATCCCATATACAATTTACAGAAAATAAGTAAAGGGAAAAACTCCTATTACAGACAACATTAAATACCTGACAGAAAGTTTAACCCTCCCCCCACCTTTCCCAAAACAAACTAAAAGGTTTTAGTTGGATTTTGGCTTTAATGAATTCTGCATTACTTTAATGATTTAAGCCAATTAAAAAAATACATATTTTAACCATATAAAATAGCCCAGTTATAACTAAATTAGTCAGTGAACAGTGTTTGCCAACAATGGTTTGCTCCCCAAATCTATCATTGGCTGTAAATTGTGCAAATATTATAAACTCATATTTGTAATTAATAATGGACATTTAACTCCATTTTATCATTGCAGTTAAGTTGGCTGAGGTATTTATCAGTTTAATTTCTCCTGAACAAAGAGGATTTATTACTACCTGCCAGGCCATTGGAAATATTACCCAATTAAGGATGTAAAACTCTAGTTTGTATTTATTATTTCAGACCTTGAAAAGACCTATAACCATTGGTGGTATATCTATGTGGGAGGTTATCTTGAAAGTTGTCTTTTTGTAATGTCCTTTCTTCCTTGTACATTTTTGTCATTTGTAAGGATTATACCAGGGGTCTCCAGACTCTAAACAAAGGGCCAGTTTACTGTCCATTAGACTTTAGGTGGGCCAAACAGCGGCCAGTGGAAATAACAATGCCTCAGGCTTGGTAGTCGGAGGGAGTAAAGCAAAACACGGATTGCCTGTGGTTAGTAAGAGTAGTGCCACATCATTGGCTTCAGTGGGAGGAACAGTGCCCCATCCTTGGAGAAATAGAGCCCAATCTTTGGTGTCAGTTGGAGAATTTAATAAACGTTGGATGTCCATATATAATAACCCTTTGTTGTGTGGGGATCATTTCTACTTGTAATCATATGAGGGTTATGCCTGCTCTTTTTTGGTCCACTCATTTTGCTTGGTTTATCACTGGACCTTTACGCGCCAGAAGAAGCGTTATTTGTCAACACAAAACATGTTGAGCACAGCACTGTCCGCCTTTATATGAGGCGACGCACCCCTCCACAGAGATAGCCCCCCACCCGCTATATTATTTGTCCTTGGTAATTGTTTTTGTTTCATTGCATATGTGCTAGTGTCAATATTTTGGAGTCTCCCTACATGTATACAGGGTGTGTGTATGGTCACATACAAGTTTGAAATCATGCTATCTAATGGTTTTAATTTGTTTTTAATCCATTTTCTAATAAAAGACAATATTTACATAAACATACAATGTTGTGTGTTCGATATATTGCCTAAAAGTCCAACTTTCTATGGTCTCTATTTTGTTCTGTATTATTTAGGGATGAGGCATTGTGTATCACATTTAATGTCCATGATAGCCATGTCATGGTGTCATCATTTATTAATTGTTTCAATGGTAGTAATAGTGTCTAGTAGGGATGGGCTATCTGTTTTAGTCAAACATGAGTTTGACTCGAACATTGTCTGTTTGCCGAACAGCGAACAATTTGGGGTGTTCGCAGCAAATTTGAAAAGCCGTGGAACACCCTTTAAGGCCCCTTTCAGACGGACGGCTGTTTTACCGCAGCTAAAAGCATGTTTATGTTTTGCTGGAATTCAAGGTTCCAGGCACAGCGATTAGCTGCATTTGTACAGTGCTTTTAGCTGTGGTTGCGTTTAGCCGCAGCACAATATTGAACGGGGATCAGACTTGGATCCCTGCCAATATCAAGCACTGCGTTTGGTATGAATCTTGAGGGGGAACTTCACAGCAAATTTCAACTAAAAAAACGGCATGGGTTCCACCTACAGGCCCTTGGGTCTGCTATGGATTTTAAGGAGACACCGTATTACCTGTGGTTATATGCCGATAGCTGTGGGATTTCGCAGCTGGACGCATCCAGTTCTATTTTTTCTATCCGCCTAAAATCGCGGGGAAGAAATCCACAGGTGACCGTAGTGTGTGAATGATGTCATAGGAAAGCATTGTGTGCTTCTAGCTGCGGTAAAATCTGCAGCTAAAAGCACCATTCTATCCGTCCGTGTGAAAGGCCCCTAAAAGTCTATGGGAGAAATCAAAATTGTTGATTTTAAAGGTTAATATGCAAGTTATTGTTTTAAAAAGTGTTTGGGGACCTGGGTCCTGCCCCAGGGGACATGTATCAAGGCAAAAAAAAGTTGACATTTCTAAAGGAAAAAAAGTAATTTAAAACTACTTGCGGCTATAATGAATTGTTGGGTCCCGGCAATACAGATACAAGTCATTGAAAAAAAACAGCATTTGGGTCTGATATGAATATTAAGGGGAGCCCCAAACCAAAATGTAAAAAAAAAGCGTGGGGGTCCCCCCAAATTCCATATCAGGCCCTTCAGGTCTGGTATGGATATTAAGGGGAACCCCGCGCCATTTAAAAAAATGACATGGGGTTCCAAAAATCCATATCAGACCCTTATCCAAGCACACAACCTGACAGGCCACAGGAAAAGAGGGGGGTGAGAGCTGAACCATACCAGGCCATCTGCCCTCAACATGGGGAGGATGTCCCTATGTTGATGGGGACAAGGGCCTCATCCCACAACCCTTGCCTGGTGGTTGTGAGGTTCTGTGGGCGGGGGGCTTATCGGAATCTGGAAGCCCCCTTTAACAAAGGGGAACTCCAGATCCCGCCCCCTAAGTGAATTGGTAACGGGGTACATTGTACCCCTACCATTTCACAAAGAAAGTGTCAAAATGTAAAAAAAACACAGGAGACAGTTTGGATCAAGTCCTTTATTAAAAAAAAAAAAAAAAAAGATTCCAACAATGTAATTCTGTCTCGAGCGATACGGAGAAAAAAACAACGCTAGGAACCATACTCATAGGAGGCGCCTGGCCGAATGACGCTCGCTTGGTGTGACAGCTCTTTTAAAGCTGAGGGCGGGACCACCTGTCACATGCGAGGATGACCTTGCCCCCTCTCTGATGCAAGGACAAAGCCCAGGGTTACCCAATTATGTGTACGGGTGACCCACCCCCTCTGGCGCATCACAGGTTTCCCATGATATTGAGGGCATGTGGCCCAGGGTTCCCTCAAAGATCTATACCAGACCCTTCAGGTCTGGTATGAATTGTAAGGGGAACCCCCACACTATTAAAAAAAAATGGCACAGGGTTCCCCATAATATCCAAACCCGACTTAAAGTGCCTGATATGAAATTTGGGGGGAGCCCCACGCTTTTTTTTTTTGGTCAGGGGTTCCCCTTAATATTCATACCAGACCCAAAGGGCCTGGTAATGGATTAAGGTGGGAACCCATACTGTTTTTTTTTTTTCAATTACTTTTTTTTGTCTTGCCGGGACCCGGTAATTCCTTATAGCCGCGAGTAGTTTTAAATGACTTTTTTTTTCATTAGAAATGCCATTTTGCTGCAGGGAATTTTCTAAGCACGGGGAAACATGCACTACTTTACAGGCATACTATAGACACCCCCCATGTATGACATTTTAAGGAATATTTCACTTTTATTGTTTCACTTTAAGTATTTTTAAAATCACTGCTCCTGAAAAAAAAGTCAGTTTTTAAAACTTTTTTTTTCCCATTAATACCTGTCCCCAGGGTCAGGACAATTTTTATGACAATAAATTGCATAATAGCCTTTAAAATTAGCACTTTTTATTTTTCATGCTCGTGTCCCATAGACTTTAACGGTGTTTGCGTGTTCAAACAAATGCTTTGCTTGTTCGCATGTTCTGCTGCGAATCAAACTGGGGGGGGTTTGGGCTCTCGGCAGGGAGGATGAGACAAGGGCGCCGGTGGGGGTCCTGAGAATTGGAGAATTGTGGCTGATCTTTGCAAAACCATTGCACAGAGCGAGTTATTAGGACGGTTGTTATTTAAAAAAAATATGGGTTTGCAATCACTTTAACTCCCCCTGTCCTTTCTAGTTATAGTTTCCGAAAGTCCTATTTTGAGAGGCTAAAACACGTATGTGTAAAATTAACTGAAATGCATTTTAAACATTATCTGCTTATAATAATAACAAACATAATGAGTGTATTCAGTACAACATACTTGGTAAAAGCCTTAAATGTCATTGAAAACAAGGAAAAGTATTTTAATTAGGGAAATTAGTCATAGAGTTATAGCCAGGTTAATGAGCACATATTGAAATTGGTCTGGGCTTTTAGGCTTAATTGAGCTCTGTTCATCAATAGGAAAGCATAAATGTATGGGCTAATATTTTGAATGTTAGAAAAAATTAAAAATGTATGGGCTAATAATGTATGGACTAATGTTAGGTCTCTACACATTTTCTGTTCTGGCTGTAATATGTTAACATTTCTATGTATCTTCCATTTTTTTTTCTCCCTACACTGTATACAACTATTGGTTATTGATGTATCCATTAAGATGATCTTTTTAGGGTGTATTGATGCAGGATATTTTTATATCATGCCAATAGATATATTTAATTATTAATTATAAATGATGAGTTTTGCTTGTTGAATTGTTTATCTTTAAAGGGGTTGTAAAGGTTAGTTTTTTACTTTCTAAATAAGTTCATTTAAGCTAGTGCATTGTTGGTTCACTTACCTTTTCCTCCGATTTCCCTTCTAAATGTTTTTTTTTTCTTTATCTGAATTTCTCACTTCCTGTTCCTTCTCAGTAAGCTGGCTGACAAATCCCCAGCCAGAACAGCTCGGATGATGGGGGCAAGCTTACTGAGGAGAAACAGGAAGTGAGAAATTCAGACAAAGAAAAAAAACATGTAGACGTGAAATCGAAGGAAAAGGTAAGTGAACCAACAATGCACTAGCTTAAAGGAACCTATTTAGAAAATAAAAAAACAAACCTTTACAACCCCTTTTAAAGTTAACTGATAATGAACAGCAAATTTGCAAAAATAAATTCATATGGGAAATTAGTATCAACATTTCTGCAGGGTCCTATTATACTAATTTTGTGTGCTTTGTATACAGTAAATATAAATATCATGAGTTTCGGGACTCATTAGACCCTCTAGATTATACAAATGGAAAGTTGATGCTTTCTGGTAGTTTGGTAATGTTTTCGAAATATACTTATAGCAATGACTAATGCTGCGTACACACGACCATCTTTCGGGTTGTAAAAAATGACGGGTTTTTTTATGTCATTAAAAACAATCGTGCAAATCAGAGCATTTTTCGGGTTCTGAAAAACGGGCAAAAAAAATTCGAACATGATCTATTTTTTAACAACGTTTTTAACGTTGTCGTTTTTCGGGTTGTAAAAAATGGTCGTGTGTGGGCTTTAACGACGTGAAAAAAACACACATGCTCAGAAGTAAGTTATGAGATGGGAACTACCGTTCATAATGGAATAAGCACATTCATCACGCTGTAACAGACAGAAAATCGCGAATCGTCTTTTACTAACACAAAATCAGCTAAAGCAGCATAAAGGGTGGCGCCATCCACATGGAACCTCCCCTTTATAGTGCCGCTGTACGCGTTGTACGTCCCCGCGCTTTGCTAGAGCATTTTTTTTCACGATCGTGTGTAGGCAAGGCCGTGTTAATGATGGTGTTGAAAAAAAACGTTGTTTTTTCTAGAGCCTGAAAAACGTATTTTTTTACAACCCGAAAAATGGTCGTGTGTACGCGGCATAAGAGTCCATTCATACAAAATAGGTGACATTCCACGTACTTTACAGAAGTGTGCTGCAATGTGTTGTTCATGTGCATTGCTATTTATTTAGAATAACATCTAAATGCACATACACAAAGCACCTGTGTACCACATTGTACAAAACCACACAATACACATTGTGTTAGCAGCTTTTTAAAATAAATAGGCTGTGGTCTCCCTGTGAGTCACATTGCAAAGTAAAGTCCATTCATTACTGCAGCACAATATATATTGTATTTATTGGGGTATTGCGCTCTCCCGCGTATAGCCCACACCCCTAAAGTTGCCCCGAAATTCCTGTAAAAAAAAATGTTATAACATTTTATTACTTACAGTTTTGGTGTCTTGCCCGGCGTCCATCGTCCAGTCCGGCTTCCGTCTGCAGCCTCGGTGGTGTTCTCCCAGCTTCTCCAGCGCTGTCATAAGTCGAATCCCTGCTTCCCGCACTTAGTTTGAACGCCTCCGCTGAAATATACCGAGTGCAGTACACTCGGGAACATTCGGCCAGGCTCGGCTTCGCTCGTGCTCACGCTCTGTGACGTTTATGCGTTAGCATGAGCAAAGCCGAGCCTAGCCGAATGTACCCGAGTGTACTGCGCTTGGTATATGTCGGCCGCTCACTTCAAACTGAGTGTGGGAAGCGGGTATCGGCATATATATTGCGCACCCATGATTTTCCCCTTATTTTAAGGGGAAAAAAGTGTGCGGTATAAGCCGATAAATAAACCACCCAATATCTAAAATCTCATATAAGCTTTAATATGTTGATGTACTTTCAAAAGGATATTCAATATTTTAAAGTGTATCTAAACTGAAAAAATAAAATAAAGAATTGCTATGTTGAGTTAACATTTAGAACATAGGCGTGCGCAGCCTATTGCATTAGGGTGTGCACCCCAAAGCTCAAACACACGTGTGTGTGTATGTTTATATATATATATATATATATATATATATATATATATATATATATACCACCCCTTTTTGCTTTCAGCAGGTGTAGCACCCGTTGACTTCAACCCAGTCAAGTGAATGACGGCACTTTGCAAGCTCCCCGCAACTGTGTGCAGAGTAGAGTTCAAGGGGTTAAAGTAGGTGGTGTGGAGGCGATACAACACCTCCCTGCCACCTCTAAAATGCTCTATGAAGAGCGATTTGTTTGCGTATCGCTCTTCAGAAATCAAAGTATTTGTGAATGTGCTCCTACATATGTCACAGTTCTCCCCTCAAATCTGAGTCCTCCATTACATCACAGTCCACAGCATTCCGCCTTACACCAGAATCAATAGTGTTACATCTTATCTCACAGTTTACCCTTTTACATCAGAGTCCCCAGAGTTCCCCTTTAAACTGGGAAACCTGATGTAAAGGACTGTGGTGTAAAGGGGAACTGTCATATAAGGGGGTCTTAGTTCACTAGAGTCCCCAGCATTTCCTCTTATATCAGGATTTTCCCACTTTCATCAAATTCCCCCTTTATATACACTGTAAGGGGGGCTCTGACACAAAAGGGAGCTCTTCAGACTGTAATGTAAAGGGGGGGCTCTGATGTGAGGGGGTCTCTGGTTACCACAGAGTCCACTGAGATCCCACTTACATCAGAGTTCCCTTTTACCCCAGAGTCTGCAGAGTTCCCCTTTAAACCAGACAACCAGTATTTCTAGAAGGGGGCAGTGACGGCTGGTGATCAAAATTTTTGGGGGGCCCAAACAAACTGAAAAGAAAACCGATCAAATTGAAGCCACTGTGCCCATCAAATGCAGCCACTGTGCCCATCAAATGCAGCCACTGTGCCCATCAAATGCAGCCACTGTGCCATCAAATGCAGCCACTGTGCCCATCAAATGCAACCACTGTGCCCATCAAATGCAACCACTGTGCCCATCAAATGCAACCACTGTGCCCATCAAATGCAGCCACTGTGCCCATCAAATGCAGCCACTGTGCCCATCAATTGCCGTCACGGTGCCATCAAATGCAGCCACTGTGCCCATCAAATGCAGCCACTGTGCCCATTAAACGCAGCTACTGTGCCCATCAATTGCCCTCACAGTGCTATCAAATGCAGCCACTGTGCCCATCAAATGCAGCTACTGTGCCCATCAATTGCCATCACAGTGCCATCAAATGCAGCCACTGTGCCCATCAATTGCTGTCACGGTGCTATCAAATGCAGCCACTGTGCCCTTAAAATGCAGCCACTGTGCCCATCAAATGCAGCTACTGTACCCAAACGCAGCTACTGTGCCCATCAATTGCCGTCACGGTGACATCAAACGCAGCCACTGTGCCCATCAAACGCACCAATGTGCCATCAATTGCCGCCCCTGTGCCCGTCAAATGCAGCCACTGTACCCATCAATTGCTGCTACGGTGCCCATCAATTGCTGCCAGTGTGCCCATCAATTGCCGCTACTGTGCCCATTAAATGCTGCCAGTCTGCATCCCCCACCCAGCACTTACCTTGTCTTGGTGGGGCAGAGGTGTTCTTCATGCTCCTCAATGTCTTCTCCTGTCCTTTGCAATGATTGGATGCCTGATAGGCATCCAATCACAGCGCCTGTAGTTTCAGCCAATCAGGTGACAGGTAACAGACCTGAGCACCTGACTGACTGAGAAGCGTGTCAGTGTTAGAAAAGCAAAAATTGATTTGCTTTCCTAACACAACGATGAGTGAACAGCGAGCGCCCAGCATGGCGCCCGCTGTTCACCCTTTTGTATGCCTATTAGAGCCTTTGGCTCTAATCCGGTGCTTCCAAAATATACCCTGCCGCTGTAATTCAGGTGCCCGGTGACGCGTCATATTCGGCTCCCCCATCACAGAGTGCTCCGGAAGTGCTGTGTTGGGCAACTGGGCATGCGCGATGCGTTCCAATGCATTTACGACACTGCACACCAGCGAAGCCGTCATTCAGAGTGACGTGGACTTAGGGGAAAGTGGCCAGTCGGCCTCACGTCCTCGCTTCGCTCGGACGGCTCGCTCGGCCTCCTGGCTCTTTTTTTAACATCCTCCAATCCACGGGCATGTTAAGGAAAGAGCTTGGATGCCGACCGAGGTTTCGCTGGTGTGCACTGCTGTAAATGCATTGGAATGCATCGCAGATGCGTTTGGAACGCATCGCGCATGCACACTTGCCCACCACAGCACTTCCGGAGCACTCTGTGATGGGGAGCGGAGTATGACGATACACCGGCACCCAAAAAGGGGGCAGCAGAGGTGACCATAGATAGATTCATGCAATGCAGGAATATATCTATGGTGATAGACAGAGGCAGGAGAGAGGGGCACTGCCACGGGGGTCAGGTCAGGTCAGCCATAGCAGCCCCTCACAACACAGATTATTTTACTCTAGATGACCAGCCCCCTTCCCCAGTATGTGTGTATATTGCCCTCCCCTCAATGGTACTACAAATCCCAGCATAGCAGGCTGGACCCCCATTTCTCAGCAGTTTTCCTGTCACACACACATACAGTGTGACTTGCACTGCAGGAGAGAACATCCTCTCTCCCTCCCTGCCTGCTGTAGTGCTGTCCACACACACATGCCAGAGTCTGTGCTCCCACTCTCTTACCAGTGACATCTCCAAAGTCCTGTCAGGTCTCCTTCATTGTTGTCAGACTCGAAACTCACTGCAGGGCGGAAGCCGGGAGGCGGGGCACTCAGAGGCAGAGCAGGGAGGAAAAAGTTACATCCTCCTTCTCTGCCTGGGACGATCCTGGAATGGTTTTCTCGGCAGGAAAGGACAGTTGTGGGCTGCGGAAGCCCCATGCTGGGAGCGGGCAGGACTGGATTACAAAGATCAGGTGACAAAATCAGTGGGGGTTAATCCAGCGCTGATGCTACTTCTATGGGTTCAGCTACAACATCCCTGACAGCAGGCAGCGGAGTGATATTCAGCTATCAGGGATTCTGTAGCCGGAACTATAGAAGTAGCATCGGAAAATGCGGCCACCTGCCTGCTCACTCCGCGATCAGTGGCTGCATTCACAAGAGTTACACAGCCAAAGAAATTATGGTCCCAATCGCAGAGTAGCAGCGCAGCTGGTAAGATGGCTCAGCGGGCTAATGCTCCGTTGCAGCAATCTGTGATCACCTGAGCCCTCAGGGTTGCAGGTTCGATCCCGGCAGGGTCCACTCAGCCTTCAATCCTCCCGAGGTCGGTAAAATGAGTACCATTGATTTGGGTAATAGTGACTATGTTACTATATAAGCGCCTCGAGACCCGATGAGCTACAGCTTCGGCTGTGGCTTCAAAAGCTTGCCTGGCAAGAAGCTTGCCTGGCTTCAGAAGCTTGCCTGGCAGGTTAGGGTAAGACAGCGCTATATAAGACTTGCATTATTATTATTATTATTGTTAATAACCAGAAGTGCCAAAATAGACATTCTGCTGGCAAAAAAGTCCTGGGGTGTGATGGATGTGCCTGTGTATTAAGGTGTGCCCAGGCACACCCGGCACACCCCGTGCGCACGCCTATGATTTAGAAATAATAATTTTGCCTAAGCAGTAACCTGAAAAAAATTACATTTTATCTTGAATACCATCCAGAAAATAGCAGAACACTTCTCGGCCTTGGCAATCCCTATTTAAGCCAACGGAAGCTGAATTGAAAAAAAACAGGTCTTGCTATTTTCTAGGCTATCATTGCTATAGGGAGGCTGTGCACTGCCCTAGGGAATATGTACCAAAGCAAAAATAAAATGTAATAATGAAAGTAAAACATAAAAAATGCTGAGTTCCTTTAAATAACATGCCAGAAGAATGCCCTTAAACCTTCCTGTGAAGTGGGGTATCCCTGTGAAGTGGCATATCTGTAAAAAAAAAAAAAAAAAGGGTTAACATATCCAGCTGCTTACTTCTGTTTATAGAAAAAAAAGTGACTGGGGATTCCCTTATTCTAGGATACGAGTCGTTTATAGATTTAAATGGGGAACACCATGCAGCAAAAATAAAAAAATACATACCAGAGCCTTAACTTTGATGAGGGCCTGGTATGGACATCAAGCAGGACCCCACACACAAAAAAGGCATAGACCCCACCCTAAATTCCATACCAGACTCTCTGGGGCTGCTATGCATTTTAAGAGGGTTTCCTTTGATAAATCAAGACAAAAAATTGTGGAGACCCCCCAAAAATTCATACAAGACTTTTTCTTGAGCATGTAGCCTGACAGGCTTGGAAAGGAGAGAGAGGGTAATGTGCTTCTCCCTCCTGAACTATACAAGGCCATGTGCGCTCAACATGGGAGGCAAAACAAGGGACACATTGTCCCCATTTTGATGAGGACAAGGGCCCCTTCCTGACAACCAATGGCAGCTGGTGGGTTCTTCTTTGAGGGGTGGCAAACAAACATCACCACCCCGGTGGTGTGGCACTGACAGCAACCACCCCTGCGAGTGGCTAGGCACTTACCCACTCGCGTGGCGGGGCTGTGGTGTCCTCTCCTCCCCTCCGGGGTCTGATTCTCAAGCTTCCCCTGCCTTGTGTCTCCTCTTCCACCAAAGCGCTAGGCATCCAATAGGATAGTCTGATGCTTTGGCCAATTGGGAAAAATGTGCTATTGTCACACAACATGGTGGGCACAAAGCACAATGCTCTTCGCTCCGAGACCACCCTTTTTTGAAGCCTATTAGAATTAGAATACATAGTCTTGTGCCCTGGTATGTAGATCAGGGGGCCGGACGCATAAAATGGATGGGCCGCCACTGTTGACAACCCTGACCCAGTGGTTGTGGGGGTCTGCAGGTGGAGATTTGCTTCTCTGCTTTCCCCTGGGGATTTCCGATGGGAACTTTTGCCATCGGAAATCCTGCATGTGTGTACGGGGCAAAAGAGTTGAATTTCTATTGTATGTTTGAATTTTTATCATTGTATGTATATTGTGAAGTTAATTTGTTATAGCACAGCACAATTCATTAGCACAACCTAAATATTATGTTTGGTTCCTGCTGAATGGGCTAAAAGTCTGACATTCAGACTAATGCCCAAACTGGGAGCTCATCCCTAGTATGTGAGTACTGGACTTTGCCCTCTGTTGCCTTTTAAGGGCTCAGCTTCCAGAGCTTTATTACACTTGTGAATGTGAATTTCTTATTTAAATACTTGATGTTCCTACCATAAAGGTGCTGAAATCAGTAATTTCACTGTGCAATCCTAACATTTCTCAGCTTAGTTTTAGTGGATACTAGAGTGAGCAGATTCTTCCACTGGGTATTTCTCAACATAAATCCTTAATCTCACACCTTTGGGTAGCTTACTAATACCTTTGGAAACACTAGCAGAATTTTCATTCTTTAAACTTTTTTATATTAAACTAATTCTGTGGCAGTTACATTTTCCAATATACATTTTAACATGTTTCCCACTGCGGCACAAAAGACATAAAATCAGAGTGAATTAAATGACTCAAATTTGCAGTCTTATTTGGTCATGTTTTTAGAATGGTCTCCACAGGACACTATTAAATACAAGTCGAGTTTGACAACAGACAAAAGCCAAATGACCGATCTAGTCTTCGCTGCCTAATTAAAATTTGTCTAAAATATATTAGTCTCAGCGTGATTGCTCTATCAGTTCTATTCTCAAATGGGCAGAGACTTTTCCAAAACATGCTGCGTACTGGGCAGTGGTACGTGTACTCCAAGGGATACTTGTGGCATCCTCTGGGTGTACTGCTGCTTGTTAAAGGAAATTTACAACGCTACAGTTTTAGTAAATAATTGCTCAATAAATAATCACTAAAGCATATCTTACAAAATGTTTTATTGCAAGCCAGCTTTATATCTGCATGGTGCGTTCACCAGCACAAGCTGATGTGCATTACATTAAGGTAGCCACCTTTTTTTATGTTTAATCTGTTTTTATTAAATTAGCATAGAAAAAATTAAAATATACGTTTCAAGAAGGCATACAAAAGTAAATCACTTTTTAGAGAGTACAGATATATTGTATCTGTATTAAATAGCTTTCACACAATATTACAGCACCATCCAACATAAAATATATAGCAGATAGAATTGTAAATAATAAAACAAATATATATGTGCATTCACAAATAGCTGAGCAAACACTATTTGTATGTTAATAAAGATAATGTGATTATATGTGAATGACGATGGGGTCGCGTGTGTTATTCTGGTATAGCAGCGATATACATTACATAAGCTATAGCAGGGATATACATTCCATAATCTATAGCAGGGATATACATTACATAAGCTATAGCAGGGATCTACATTACATAATCTATAGCAGGGATATATATTACATAAGCTATAGCAGGGATCTACATTACATAAGCTATAGCAGGAATATACATTACATAAGCTATAGTGCTGTGGGAGACAGGAGCCCCCCCCCCTTTTCTTTTTTTTTACAAATGTTGTGCATAGCATTAATAAACAGCAATGTAATAAAAAAATCCTTGTGTGTATATATATATATATATATATATATATATATATATATATATAGATAGATAGATAGATAGATAGATAGATAGATAGATAGATAGTAGATAGATAGATAGATAGATAGATAGATACTATATTGCCAAAGGTATTGGAACACCTGTCTTTACATGCACATGACCTTTAATGGCACCCCAGTCTTAGTCCATAGGGTTCAATATTGCGTTGGCGCACCCTTTGCAGCTATAACAGCTTCAACTCTTCTAGGAAGGCTGTGCACAAGGTTTAGGAGTGTATCTGGGAATGTTTGATAATTCTTCCAGAAGAGCATTTGTGAGGTCAAGCACTGATGTGGAGGAGAAGCCCTGGTTCGCAGTCTCTGCACTAATTCATCCCAAAGGAACAGTTGAGGGCATGCCATTCAAATTCCTCCACCCCAAACTCTCTCATTCATGTCTTTATGGACCTTGCATTGTGCACTGGTCCAAATAATTTGGTGAAGGGTGGATTATGGTGGGGGGTTGTTTTTCAGGGGTTGGGCTTGACCTCTTAGTTCCAGTGAAGAGAACTCTTAATGCGTCAACATACCAGGGCCGGACTCACCATTGAGTCACTAGGGGGCCCCATCAGGGTTGCCAGGCTCAATAAAACCAGGGACAGTATGTACAAATCTGTGTTTTTTTTATATCTGTCCCTGATATTTCCAAAACTGACATGCTTTTGATGTGAAAATCCAGAGATTTTAGCTGCCCCGCCTCTGCACTGCCTCCTGGCGTGGTGGCCATCTGTAAGCCCGGGGGCCCCATAATCTTCTATTGTCCGGGGCCCCCATCAGTTGTCAGTCTGCCCCTGCAACATACCAAAACATTTTGGACAATTTCACTGAAGCAGCAACTGTGTTGTAGCGCTGCAGTGGAAAAGAGAGCAGTGCAGCACCATGTAACACAAAATGTATAGCAGATTCCGGTGTAGCACCATGTAACACAAAATGAATAGCAGATAGCGGTGCAGCGCCATGCAACACATAGCGGTGCAGCACCATGTAACACAAAATATATAGCAGATAGCGGTGCAGCGCCATGCAACACAAAATATATAGCAGATAGTGGTGCAGAATCTTATAACACAAAATATATAGCAGATAGCAGTGCAGCACCATGTAACACAAAATATATAGCAGATAGCGGTGCAGCACCATGCAGAACAAAATATATAGCAGATAGTGGTGCAGCACCATGCAACACAAAATATATAGCAGATTCTGGTGTAGCACCATGTAACACAAAATAAATAGCAGATAGCGGGGCAGTGCCATGCAACACATATCGGTGCAGCACCATGTAACACAAAATATATAGCAGATAGTGGTGCAGAATCTTAAACACACAAAATATATAGCAGTGCAGCACCATGTAACACAAAATATATAGCAGATAGCGATGCAGCACCATACAGAACAAAATATATAGCAGATAGTGGTGCAGAACCATCCAACACAAATTATATAGCAGATAGTGCTGTAGCACCATGCAACACAAAATATATTGCAGATGGTGGTGCAGCACCATGCAACACAAAATATATAGAAGATACTAGTGCAGCACCATGCAACACAAAAAAGAAAAGTCAGGTGGCAGCAGCACCCCTAGTGAGTACATACCATTACCCCGTGTCTACCCCTCTTAGTAGGCCACCAGCGAGGGTCATACTCAGACAAATCAATAAAGCTTAATATGGAGGTTAATATAAATATTTCAAAAGTAATTCTGGAGAATTTAAATCATTTATGAATAAATGTTCAGATACTTGCATATGTTTAAATATGACTGTTTCCCTTTAAGCTGATGACATTTAAATATACAGTTTTCCAACAATTTTTATTTTTTTTAGAGATTTTTAATACACATAAATTAGACTGCAATCTCAAGGATCCTGGGATAGTGAATTGTTAATTATTTAATCCTCATTTGTGGTTGCTGTAACTACTGTGGGATTTATGGTCTAAAAATACTGCTAGAAATGCTGCCAGTTGGTAATGTGAAACTGGCAAGTGATTTCATATCCATTAGGATCCTAAACAGTTTACACGCTCGTTGTTTTCATGTATTTATAATAGAATTCCATGTATGGGTTTTTAGTTTCTTCTTCTGGTAACTTTCTGCATGTTGCTGTAATTATCATGCCTTATGAACAACTTCTGAGATGATCAGATAGATATACCCAATGGGAAATCAGTTGTTTTTATCCAGTTTAAAGCTGGCCAAAGATGGATAGAATTTCAAACAACTTTTTTTCAAGAAAAAGGCTTAGGAAAAATAGCAAATTTGTAAATTCTCAGAACATTCTCAGAAATTAATTTGTCGTTTGATTTTTTCTTTTTAAATATAACATGGATTTTGGAAAGAATGGACTTTAAAAAACAAAAACCATATATTCTGTTAAGCTGGGTATACACTGTCCAAAAGTCGTACAGTTTAGCAGGAACTTATATAGCGCTGTCAATTTACGCAGTGCTTTACCTGCAGGAAAACTGATAGTGTGTATGGGACTTTACCTGTAGGTGCAAGAAATATCTCCTTAACCAACACAGTTAAGGAGATATTTCCAAGAAAGATAGCACCGATGTCTACGGCGCATGTGCATAGGTGCACTGAGCATGCCGCTACTAATGGCATTGTGCTGTTAATGGCGGATCCCGCGCGCATTCGTGGGAGTGGCGTCATCGCTGCTCCGGCCAGTCACAGCGCCGGAGCAGCAATACCCGCAAGGTAAATTCCTTCAGGTTGGTCCCTTTTGCAGTTATAGCTATGTATACACGAATATATGAAAAAACACAGGTAAACTATAAGTACATTTATTTGTTTTACTACAGACTTTTCATTAGTGCTGGTGGTTTATTAACCTCCCTGGCGGTGTTCCCGAGTCTGACTCGGGGTTAGATTTCTGTGCTACGATCGGTAACCCCGAGTCAGACTCGGGCTCGCCTCGCAGCATCCACAGAGACTGTTTACTTACCTTCTCCGTGGATCCAGCGATGCATCCGCGCTGTGTGAGCGAGCGGGTGCTCGCTCGATTCACACAGCGTCCCAGCGCGCCGCCGATCTCCGTTCCCTGCGATGTTACGACGCACGGGGACGGAGAACGGCGCCAAATTCAAAAATGTAAACAAACACTATACATACAGTACACTGTAATCTTATAGATTACAGTACTGTATGTAAAAAATACACACCCCCCATGTCCCTAGTGGTCTGCCCTGTACACTACATGTCCTTTTATATAATAAAAAGTGTTCTTTCTCCCTGCAAACTGTAGATTGCCCATAGCAAACAAAAGTGTCCCTTTATGTCAAAAATTGTTTTAGAGCAGCTAAAAAACAGCGATAATAAATCAGAATCACTTGCAGAATTTAGCGATAGCGATTTGTGGGGAAATTCGACATAAAAAAAAAAAATAATGACAGAAAAAATTCTGCAACTGAGCAAATTTCAGTGATTTTGATTTGATTACATTATTGAATAATTTTTACTATTTGTTATCATTTTTTATAATTATTTATTATATTATAATTTTTAATAAAAAAATAAATAAAAAAAATCATACCCGGATGCCTATTAGACTCTTGTTTGGATAGATTTAAGTGAGTTATTCCTAAGAATTACAAGCCTACAGTATAAAATGCCAAATTCCCTTGCAAATAATGGTACCGCTTTCAGCACCTAAAATCTGAAAGAATCATACCGCCAGGGAGGTTAAGGGGATGTGGAGGGGGTCCGCCTTAGGGCTGTCACAGAGAACAAGAAAGAAGAAGTTTACTACCCTTCACTTTTTTTTTAAAGGTCGGCACAGGTTTTTTAGGAAGAGGGAGGACAGACCTGTAGAGTTAGGCCTCGTACACACGACTGAGAATCTCGTCAGGAAAAACCCGTTGTTTTCCCTGACGAGATTCTTGGCAATAAACTCTTGCCACCTGAGTGTACAGATATTTGTTTCAAAAGACCCGCGGTTCTTTTGAAAGGAAAGAATGCATTGATGTCATCGCGTACGACGAGCATGTGCTCGTCACATTCGATGCCGTTGCAGCCATCTTGCTTCACCCTACCTATGCCGTGGAAGCTATCGCGCATGCGTCAACGTCATTTCGAGCATGCGTGGGTTTCCACGGCGACAGGTAAGTATACACACTCTCGGGTTTCTCGTCGGTTAAACAGGCGGACAAAAATCTTGACGAGAAAAAAGAGAGCAGGTTCTCTCTTTTTTCTCGTCGAGATTCTGGCCAGATTTCCTGACGAGAAACCTGAAAGCCTCGTACACACGAACGGGAATCTCAGCAAGAAGCAGTTTTCTTGCTGGTTTTTGCAGAGGCTTTAGGAAAAAACAAAACAAAAAGGTAGCATGCAACTATAAGTCAGTTAATGTGTTTTAATGTGTTTTACTGGAGATATTTTAAATTGTATCCAAAGGCACATGTTTAAATTAATTTAAATTAAATTAGGAAGGGTTAACACCTTTGTCAGCAATAGAGAGGGAATATTCAATTGGGGACACTTGTTTCAGTGATTACTGTTTAAGAGGAGACATACTCTAATACCGCGTACACACAATCGGCTTTTGCCCTGCCAAATCGCATAAGAATTCTATATCTAAACTCAGATGGAATTCATCGGAATTTCCGATGAAAAAACTCTGATGGGGCTACACACAATAGGAAAATGGGATGGGAATAAGTCCATCAGAAATTCCGATTGTGTGTACGGGGCATTACTTGTTTTGTCTACAGAACATTAAGGGACACAGAAGGCAAAACATCTTGACAGGGTTTATATAATTTCTCGTAAAGTCTGAAACTAAAAAAAAAAGTTTTGTTTCTCAATACACTATAATAGTTTTTCCCTTTAAAATGCTGATTTTTACCAAGTGCTGCCTTGTTTCATTTTGTGTATCTAAAAAAACAAAAAACAAGTTATTTCTTATATGTGTTCCATAGAGAGCCATTCACATTCTCCTGCTATTGCGTATTGGATGCGGGGATCCCACATCCAATTCATAATAGTGTGAACCCCGCCCTGTGTGAAATGAATTGCACATGTTTAATTTCTGTTTCTGTACTAAGATTGAGCAGGTATTGTATGAACAAAGATAATATTTAGCAGCATTTAACTGTTGCTTTTTTACCTCCTGCAGCAAAATTTTGTGGTGATCCTGGGATACCATCAAACAGCAAACGAGAGGGCAAAAGCTTCATCTACCAATCAGAAGTGTCTTTTGTGTGCAGTCCACCCTACGTCTTGGTTGGTTCTGGAACTAGGATATGTCAAGCAGATGGAACTTGGAGTGGCTCTCCCCCACGCTGTATAGGTAAAGTATGCTCAGCATTAAAAAGGCACACAGGGAATGATTTACAGTACTAAAACTGGAGAATTCAAAATCTGGTGCAACTTTGCATAGAAACCAATCAGCTTCCACCTTTTTTTGTCAAAGCTTAATTGAACAAGCTGAGGTTAGAGGCTAGAAGCTGATTGGCTATTATGTACAACTGCACACTCTAGATTTAGTAAATTAACTCCACAGTGACATGTTTTAACCTCATGTTCTGGTAAAACAAAAAAATGAAACACACCATATCTCATGCTTATCACTATTATACAGTATGTGCTACTGAAAAAAGGGGTGTATCATGATAACTTAAAGGGGTTGTAAAGGTAAAAAAATAAATTCCCTAAATAGCTTCCTTTACCTTAGTGCAGTCCTCCTTCACTTACCTCGCCCTTCGATTTTTCTTTTAAATGTCCTTGTTTCTTCTGAGAATTCCTCACTTCCTGTTCTTCTGTCTGTAACTCCACACAGTAATGCTGGTGTGGAGAAAGCCTCTTGAGGGGGAGGGGGCAGGCAAGCAAGTCAGAACACTCTATACTTTGCAGATAGAGAAAAGAGCTTTGTGTTAGTGGGCATCCTGACACTCCTGCTCACCCCCTCAAGAGGCTTTCTCCACACCAGGAAGAAAGACTTGCAGTATGGTGTGTAGTTACAGGCAGAAGAACAGGAAGTAAGGATTTCTCAGAAGAAATAAGGACATTTAAAAGCAAAATGGAAGGATAAGGTAAGTGAAGGAGGACTGCACTGAGGTAAAGGAAGCTATTTAGGGAAAAAAATGTTTTACCTTTACAACCCCTTTAAACATTGACATGTATTGTAAACAGACTTTAGGTCCCTTAAGGATGTAATTACAAAAAGAACCACAAAATACTTACCTCCGTCATTGGGTGGAATCCCTATTCTGTTAGCTAGCCTTTGCAAAGGGCAGTCAGGATATTGTCCCCTCTACCCACAACTAAACATTGGAGCCTTGTGCACTGGGGCTAAACACCTAGAGGGGCATTTATCAAAACTGGAGCAGTCGGGTTCTGGAGTCGCTGTGCATGGCAACCAATCAGCTTCTATCTTTCATGATCGAAGCTTCACTAAACAAGACAGAAGATAGAAGGCGATTAGTTGCCATGTGCAGCTGGTTTACATTCTCTCTGCACCAGTTTTGATAAATCCAGTGTGCACGAGGCCTTATATATTAGGATAATGATTCTTATTTTTAAAAAGAGACAGTCATTTTTTGCTGGGAGCCAAATTTGGAGATTTGGAATTTAAAGTCACACAGCTGGAAATAAAGTTCCTTACCCTTATTATTTCTGCAAATTGAGCCTATACAGAATACTTTATATGTTAACCACAATGGGTACATCAGGGGGGTTGAACTGGTTATACTGGCATGATACCTGGAATGCTTTTATTTCAGCCAGTGATGCTCTTTGTTGTAAAAGTGATCTTAGCGGCTAATTCGGTGCTGGATCACATTTACAGGTCCCCTCCAAAGCCACCTTCCAATGCCTTTGTGGGCTCTCCCGTCCACCATCATCTCTTATATTTTACCCTAAAATTAAACATTATATTGTGTTTGTGCACACTAAAATTCACAGAAATTAATAATAATTAAAAAAAAAAGCATTTGAAAAACCTCTGCGCATACACCACGTGACATAAAAAATTGAAAAACTGACTATTTTATTTCTTAGGGCCTCTGTTTAAAACTATATAATGTTTGGAGGTTCCAAGTAATTTTCTATCAAATTTGCTGATTTTTACATATATGGTGTCATGCCGCGTACACACGATCATTTTTCGGGTTGTAAAAAACAAAGTTTTTTAAAAATGTAATTTAAAACGTTCGTGTGTTTTTCGGGTTCTGAAAAACGGGCAATTTTTTTTTTCCGAACATGCTGTATTTTTTCACAACGTTTTAAACATTGAAGTTTTTCAGGTTGTAAAAAATTATCGTGTGGAGGCTTTAACGACATAAAAAACCTGTGCATGCTGTGCATGCTCAGAAGCAAGTTATGAGACGGGAGCGCTCGTTCTGGTAAAACTACCGTTCATAGTGGAGTAAGCACATTCATCACGCTGTAACAGACAGAAAAGTGAGAATCGTCTTTTACTAACACAAAATCAGCTAAATCAGCCCAAAGGGCGGCGTCATCCGAATGGAACTTCCCCTTTATAGTGCCGTTGTATGTGTTGTACGTCACCGTGCTTTGCTAGAGCATTTTTTTAACAATCCTGTGTAGGCAAGGCCGTTTTAATGATGAAGTTTAAAAAAACTTTGTTTTGTCTAGAGCCTGAAAACGTTGTTTTTTACAACCCGAAAAATGATCGTGTGTACGCGGCATCAGAATAGGCCCGGAGCTGAAGTGATTAAAGCAGCAAGGCTTGTAGACCAACATGTGGAAAAAGCTCCCTATGTGCTCACTTGTGGCTACCTGAACTAAATATGAAGAAGTTGAAAAATATACATTTATTCGTATAGATGTGTACCCTTTGGAGTACATATGACAAGTTCAGTACTTCTTTGTGCAAAATGAAATTCAGAGTGAAAGTTTAATATTTTTGAAAATAATATCTTTTATTTGAAGCAGGCTTTGTAGGTATATTTCATTAGAGGGTCTCTTAGAAATATGTTCAAACATACTAGGTAATATAGAGAGTCTTCTGGGGGGGTACTTTAGATAAAATGATATATTCCAGGGGCTTATCTTCCAGCATGTGATAAAATCAAGAGCTACATAACATAAAAGAGGTAAGAAGCGACTAGTGGGAACAAAAATCTAGAAGGGCTTTTCGGTGTCTAAGATGTACAGAAAACGAATTTGAGCAAATTGTTCTTTTTAACCTCAGGATAGAAGATGACTCTCTGTTTCCTGATGCTAGATAAAAATAAGCTATGACTTTTACTTTAGATTATGGATCTTCAATAAAAATAAAAAAAAAGAACAATATGGTATTGTGGTTTTTCTTACATGTCTTTCTGATTCTAAGAGCCCACATGGACATCTTGTGACAACCCAGGCACGCCTCGTCATGGATTCCAAAATAACACATATGGCTATCAGGTACGTGTTGCTTTTTTCTATAGCTATATTCTGTCACCAGACCATTTATTTCAACAAGAATCTTCCCCTGAGATTATAAATGCATTTATTGTATCTTATTCATGCCATTTACCTGTAAGAGCCTATATTGTGTAGATATCTAAAATCCCTGAGAGTGCTGTTGGGTGCCACTATCCTGGATGTGAGCAACCCCAGTAGACTGTCACTCCCTTTTACTCATCCCCAGCTGCTACATAAAAGGTTATATAAAGAGGTGATGTCAGGGCAGAGGAGCTGGGTCAGCAGAGATAGTAATCAGGCACCGTCAAAAGAGGAGAGGGCTATGGCATGCAAGAGCAAGTCAATAAAAATTGTTAATGGAAAGAAAAAATGCTGCATTTCATCTTTTTTAAATACTTTCTGTGTTTTTGACAGCATTTTTTTAAGTTGGTGACAGGGTCACTTTAATATGTCTTTTAACCAAAACCATTGTTCTATATTCTGTTCCTTTATTTGCTCTTTTATTTCTCTTGTTATAATTATTATAAAACTGAGAATAGAGCAATGAAGTGAAAACCCATACAGCACAGTGAGATTTCACCTTTCATTAGTTCAAATCAGTAAGTAAGATTCATGTTGATTACTATGCATTGCTCTATTCCATTAAAACTCTGTATGAGAGTAAAGCAATTACCAACTTTTGTAATGTAATACATTTAGGTGTATATTTTTTTTAAAAAAGAAAAAAAATACTTAGTACTTCCCTGTAATATATGAACATCCTCATGTTTTATCTCTTTATAAATGCTGCAAGTCAGTGGCGACTGGTGCTCCATCGGTCGGGGGGAGGCAGACAGACCTGACCACAGACATCCTCCCCATCACTCTAGCCCGCCAGCCCACCACCCCACAATAATCCTCCCTCCATTGCTCGAGCCCGTCACCGTACACCATCCCCCACCCCCCGGTCACCAGCTCACTCACCCTCTGGCCCCCAGCCCCCCTGTCCGCCATCTTGACCATTGCAGGTCACAGCTTCGGCGACTGCTTCCCCCCTTAGTCTCCTCCATGGAACGGCAGTTGCTTCTCTTCCTGACTAATTTGGACTCCGATTCACCGGGAAGACAAACAGGAACACATTACAGGGTGGGCTCAGGGCGCAGTGGCCTGTGCCCCAAGCCCACCGGTTTTGAAGACAATTTGCACCTCTTGCTCTAATCACCTTATTAAAAAAAAAAAAAAACATTGCAATCGATGTGTTTGGTTCCCTGCATGTAGATTAGGGGCCAGGCACATGGATTAGGGGGGTGGCGCCCCTGCTGAAAGTAAAGAAAAATGTTGTTGATCTAAGTGTAATCCAGTAAACTCATAACATTAATATGTAATATTTTGTATTCACTTTACCACAATAATATATATATATATATATATATATATATATATATATATATATATATATATATTATATATATAATTTGTGTAGTACTGAACATAGAGAATCAATATACAATCTCTTTATTTGTGTGCTCTTATTTTTCATTATTTATAAGGTGGGAAGAGTTGTTCAGTTCTCTTGCAAGAAAGGCTACCTACTGCATGGATCCACCAGCCGTACATGTCTTCCTGATCTCACTTGGAGCGGCATGCCCACTGAGTGCATTCGTAAGTTTCATAACATTTGCAATTGTGTTGTATGGTCATTGGTCACATATGCACTTCCGCTTTACATACGCATAAGCCTGTTATGTTTGTACATTTTAAAACTCTGACCCTGGTTTCCTAAGAAAAATTAAAGAATACGTAAATCTTTGGAACATCCAAACCTGTTCCATTCATATTTAGTGTGGAACATGTAACATGTGCCAGCTCTTGACTCCACCCCCAGATCCCCCCTCTCTGTGACAGTGATTAGAGGATCATTGGCTTGTAGTTCTCAAGGAACTGTGAGGGCACTGGTGAGCGCTCTCATAATGCATTGATTCTTTCTGAAATTTAGCAACAGATCGTACGGGCAGACAGTGTACTGAATATCTGCCGGAGTCTAGCATTGCAACCCTGATCTGCTGATCACGGGTTCAAAGCTTTATCAGCTCTATTAAATAAAAATAATTGTTTATCTGCAAAAAGATGTGCATTGATTATTTTTCATAAAAGGTGAAATGAATTAGTGCTGGCCCCATACACTTGTCTTACTGGTATTGTTATCTTAAAGTATTGATGATGATGTAAATCATTTGGTTAGGTGCCGATTTGCAAGCTACAGTAGGCTTGTGAATCAGCAGTGACAATATAGCCACATTCTTGCAACATCTTCTCACCCCAATGTAGTGCAAGCACGCAAAGTGTTTGGGGACCTGGATCCTGCCCCAGGGGACATGTATCAATGCAAAAAAAAAAGCTGTTTTTTGGGGAGCAGTGATTTTAATAATAAGTGAAACAATAAAAGTGAAATATTCCTTTAAATTCCGAACCTGGGGGGGGGGGGGTGTATAGTATTCCTGTAAAGTAGCACATATTTCCCGTGTTTAGAACTGTCTCTGCACAAAATCTAATTTCTAAAGGAAAAAAATAATTTAAAACTATTAACGGATATAATGAATTGTCGGCTCCTGGCAATACAGATAAAAGTCATTGAAAAATGCAGCATGGGTCCCCCCCCAGTCCATTACCAAGCCCTTTGGGTCTGGTATGAAAATAAGGGGAACCTGAACCAAAATTAAAAAAAAAGCGTGGGGTCCCCCCCAAATTCCATATCAAGCCCTTCAGGTCTGGTATAGATATTAAGGGGAACCCTGCGCCATTTTTTTTAAATGGTGTGGGGTTCCCCCCAAAAATGTATACCAGACCCCCACGCTTTTTTCTTTTCTTAGGCACAGAAAACATGCGCTACTTTACAGGCATACTATAAACACCCCCCAAGTAGGAAATTTAAAAGAATATTTCACTTTCATTGTTTCACTTTAAAATCACTGATCCCCAAAAAAATCAGTATTTACAGCTATTTTTGCCTTGATATCCCCTGGGGCAGGACCCGGGTCCCCAAGCACTTTGTATGACAATAACTTACACATTAGCCTTTAAAATTAGCACTTTTGATTTTTCATGTTCGTGTCCCGTAGACTTTAATGGTGTTCGCGTGTCCGAACACATTTTTTGCTTGTTCGCATGTTCTGCTGCGAACCAAACCGCGGGGTGTTCGGCTCATTCCTAATTACAGGAAATACTAGGATGTACTTATAAACCCATTCATTTACCTGCATTATTTATTATTCATTTGTTTGGCATTCCATGACCTTTACAAATGCACCTGTGATATCATGCTTTTATAGAAGAACAATTCACCCCTCCATAAAAAAAAAAAATGGTGAGATATGTATTAAAGTGGTTGTAAACACCTACATATACCAGTGAAGTGACTGGCCTCAGGTGATGACACAAATCTTCCTACATAAGTTATAGCTTTTAATCTGCAGACTTCTCTTCTAAAGTCCAAAGCTTGTCTAAGCTTTCAGAAAGCAGGGGGTGGACAGCTGAAATTAGAGCTGACTTGAGGGAAGGGACACCCCCCCCACCCTCCTTCACATGGAAACAGAGTTGAGGCTGTCAGTCACAGGCTGTGTGCTGACTATCCCTCCTCTGTCTCACCATTCTTTTCTTGGTGTCAGGAATTTTTTTCAGAAGTGACTCATGCTGATAGCAGAGGAACAAAGCAGCAGACAGAAATTACACTTAGTGCTCTTAAGCTCTTGAGTTTTACAACCACTTCAAATATTTGTTTATGCAAAATGTATTTCTGAAAACCTATGCAGGGTGGAAATACACTTCTAATAAAAAAGGCACCTACACATAATAATATAATGTATCATCTCGTAGTTGAATTACATGTTGTATGTCAATAATATAATTATTTTCCAGTCGGTAACAGTCCTATTGGCGCATCATTCATAAATGATAGTAATGAGTTTTCATGCTCTATCAGTTGCTATTTTTTTGTCTTACAGCCCACAGCTGCAAGCAGCCAGAGTCTCCATTACATTCAAATGTGGTTGGAATAGATCTTCCGTCACTGGGTTATACATTAATTTACACTTGCCAGCCAGGATATCTTCTCTCAGGAGGCACCGAGCACAGAATTTGCCAGCCAGATAACACATGGAGCGGAAAAGTTCCCGTTTGCACAGGTAATGTAATATTACTTGTCTCCGGAAATTTGAATTATTCCTGCTTGGTAGAAAAAAAAGAACTACAAGGAACATTATCTTTTTTTTTTTTTTATATTTCTACATTTTTCCTTTAGAGAGGAATACCGAATAATGCTTTATGTAATCATGTTATTTTATTATATTTGGTATTTGGATCATTTTTTTTTTATATTTTACATTAAACGTAAGTATTACAAACACACACATCAGAATGTAAAAGTGGGTGTGGACCTCAGTAGACATTGGGTGCCCCCTTGAAGATTAATTTATGATTATTATAAACTTGTTGCAGACTAATACAAACATGATTAGGAAAAAACACACAAAATAGAGAAAAATATGTATATGTTTACAAATTGCAATAAACGAAAATTAATCAGAAAACTATGGATTATTGCCTGTATGTATGTAGCCAACCTCTTATGGACTGGAATCAAATGGGGTATATTTTGTAAATGAGCACTGAGAATTTGGATAGCCAATCCTTGCACTATCCAAATTAAACATCAGTAAGTACATATGATCTTTATCTTGGTTTTTGTGAGATCCTTGCTGCAACAGATTTCTTCAAAGAAGGCCTATTCTGCATAGTCTGTCAGCATCCAGAATAATATTACTTACATTTTATATTCACTTGAGTTCACCCATTTTGAATAGTTATTTGACCTGTCCCAATACAGAGCAGCATTCATAAACCACCCCTTCTTAAATAATAATAATAATGTTAAATCCTAAAAAGTTAATAACATATTTAACCATCAATCACGTGTTTATTTGCAGCTGGTTCTAAACCATTTGAAAATAAAACCAAACCGGTTATGGGAACTCCAAGTCCAAAGTTAAATGGTAAGCAACAAATTGTCTTATTTATTAATCCTATGTCACTGCTCCATAGAATCGTGTACGGTTACATCGTTTAGGATTAGTATACCTGCTGGTTTCCTCTATTGTTTTCAAGGCAGTTGGAAGAATGGTACTATACACATAGGTCAAACCTATTTAGAGGGTCTACATCATTCCTTGTTCCTTTTTTTCCCATTGTGGGCTGGCTTACTTATTAGTTGTCTGCAGACAATGGATATTGATACTATTTGTGGGGAAAACTGATGAGCAAAGTCAAATGGATAGAGTAAAGCAATACAATGGATTGACAACATTTGTGACATCAATAATGCTTATTGTTACACCATTCATGTACAGTACGTCACTTAATGACTTGAAATTTAAAGGTGGTTGCTAATAAGCATTTTGGTTAACCACTTATGCCCCAGACCATTATGCGGGTAAAGGACCTGGCCAGTTTTTGCGATTCGGCACTGCATCGCTGTAACTGATAATTGCGCAGTCGTGCGATCTGGCTCCCAAACAAAATTGGCGTCCTTTTTTTCCCACAAATAGAGCTTTCTTTTGTTGGTATTTAGTCACTTCTGCAGTTTTTATTTTTTGCGCTATTAACAAAAATAGAGCAACAATTTTGAAAAAAGATCTATGTTTTTTACTTTTTGCTATAATAAATACCCCCAAAAGAGAGATTTATATATATATATATATATATATTTTTTTTTTTCTCAGTTTAGGCCGATACGTATTCTTCTACATATTTTTGGTAAAAAAAATCGCAATAAGCGTTTAACGATTGGTTTGCGCCAAATTTATAGCGTTTACAAAATAGGGTATAGTTTTATGGCATTTTTATTAATATTTTTTTTTTTTACTACTAATGGCGGCGATCAGCGATTTCTTTCCATGGCAGACACATCGGACAATTTTGACCCATTTTTGTAACCATTGTCATTTTCACAGCAAAATATGCTATAAAAATGCATTGTTTACTGTGAAAATGACAATTGCAGTTTGTGAGTTAACCACTAGGGGGCGCTGTAGGGGTTATGTGTGACCTCATATGTGTTTCTAACTGTAGGGGGCGGGGCTGGACGTGTGACATCACTGATCACCTTTCCCTATATCAGGGAACAGACAATCAGTGACATTGCCACTGTGAAGAACGGGGAAGGTGTGTTTACACACACATCTCCCTGCTCTTCAGCTCCTGTGACCGATCACGGGACACCAGCGGCGATCGGGTCCATGGGTCCGGTGGCCACAGTCACAGAGCTTCAGGCCGGGTCGTGGGCGCGTGCCCCCCATGGCTTGGCACTTAAAGGAGACGTACAGGTATGTTCCTGTGCCCAGCAGTGCCATTCTGCCAACGTAAATGCCCGTACACACGACCAGATTTCCTGTCAGGAACAAAGTTGGATGGTTTTCTGATGGAATTCCACTCAAGCTTGTCTTGCATACACACGGTCATACAAAAGTTCTCTAAACTTTCGAGCGTTTAGAATGCAGTGAAGTACAACACTATGATGAGGCAAGAAAAAGAAGGTCAATGCTTCCAAGCATACGTCAAATTGTTTCCGAGCATGTGTGTTTTTTTACCGTCGGAATTCAATAGAGAAAATAGAGAACCTGCTCTCTATCCTTTTCCGTAATTTTTTCCATTGGAAAAAGTCCAATGGAGCATACATACACGGTCGGGATTCCTGACCAAAAGTTCTCATCTGACTTTTTCCGACGGGAAAACCAATCTTGTGTACGGGGCAATACATATACGAGTGAATTGACTGTGAGGATGAAACAAATCCTCTTACTTAAGTTGTACCTGTTTATCTGCTATCATCTCTTCAACTTTTCAAAGTCCAGGATGTATAAAGTTTGTCTGAGCTTTCAGAGAACACACTGCAGAGCTCAGTGTACAGGAACAAAGCTGATGTTGTCAATCATAGACTGTGTGCTGGAGGTCCCTCCACTGTCACCCTTTTTCTCTTGGTGTCAGGAAAATTTGTCAGAAGTGACTCATGGTAAAAGCAGAGGAACAAAGCAGCAGACAGAAATGACACTTAGTGTTTTTAACTGAGACAAGTACATACGATAGAGGGGTACACATTGTTCATATTTCATGTCCGAGGTTTACAACCACTTTACAGTGGTTGTTAAGCCACTATAATCTATTCATGCCATCCCCTCTGTTATACACCAATAAATGTCCCAGTGTCTGTGCTATATAAAAAATATGCTGATTTGTACCTTATATCAGAGCATCTCCCAGTGCTCACGTGACACCTCAGCTCTCTCCTCTACCCGGCTGAAGCCCTGCAATCACGGCCGGGAATCTCATCAGGAAAAAAAACATTGTTTTTTTTGACGAGACTCCTTGCAAGCTTTCCTGATCGCCGAGTGTACACACGGGCCATTCAAAAGTACCACAGTTCTTTTGAATGGCAAGAATGCGGTGATGTCATCGACTACGACGAGCATGCGCTCATCACATTCGATGATGCCGCCGCCATCTTGCTACACCCTACACTGCCCTTGTAAGCTACCGAGCATGCGTCAAAGTCTCATCGAGCAGGCGCAGGCTTACCGGGGACAGGTAAGCATATATATATATACGCACGCTCGGTTTTCTCGGCAGGATCCCGATGAGAAAATAGAGAGCAGGTTCCATATTTTTCTCATCGAGATTCCTGGCAGTTTTACCGATAAGAAACCGTAGACACGCACGGTTTTCTCTGCAAAAAGCTCTCCAGGCGGCTTTCTTGCCGAGAAAACCTTGCATGTGTACGAGGCTCGAAAATTGTAGCGGGATGGGGTTTAGAACTGCCACTGACAGCTGGGGAAAAGGGGAGGAGGGGAGGAGAGGGGAGAGAGAGCCGGGCAGTCATGTGAGTGCCAAGAAACGCTTTGATATGAGGTACAAATCTGCATTTTTTTATATAGATCAGACACTGGACACATATATATATATATATATATATATATATATTATATATAACAGAGGAAATGGGATGAATAGATTATAGATTTTGTATCAGCAGAAGGGGAGGGACAGGCCCTGTCTCGAGCTGACAGGCAGGGAGGGGGAAACAGAGAAGGACAGAGCAGTGCTGCAGATGATGGAGGCACATAAACTGACCACAGTGTCAAGGTTCAGCAGCCATAATAAACCGTGGTCAGTTTAGAGAAGGGAGGGCAGAACCAGGAATAATAAGACAGGTATTTTAGGTTATACAGGGGGCCAAATGAAACAGCACAAGCACTGTGCGTTATAACATGCTTTAATGGAACAGGGTCTATTTTTTTAGGGTAACAAACATTTAAAGGGGTTGCAAAGGTACAATTTGTTTTCATAAATATCTTCATTTACCTTAGTGCAGTCCTCCTTCACTTACCGCATCCTTCGATTTTGCTTTTAAATGTCCTTGTTTCTTCTGAGAAATCCTCACTTCCTCGTCTTCTGTTTGTAACTCCACACAGTGATGCAAAGGCTTTCTCCCTGGTGTGGAGTGTCGTGCTCACCCCCTCCCTTGGACTACAGGAGAGTCAAGACGCTCTCTACGTGGCAGATAGAGAAAGGAGCATTTGACCTGCAGTCAACCTCCTTCTAACCTACATATGATCTGCTTCAAGTGGGTTTTTCATTCCCCTGCAAAATCCACCTTAACCAAACAAAAGCATGTCACCAAAGGGCCAAAAGCTGCTTTTTTGGCAAAATGGTACGTGCCACTATGTTGCTACAAACAGCGGTAATTAGGGCCATCAGCAACATCCTCAGAGCTGCTTTTCTGAGATGCCACATAGAGATAATCAGACATTCTCCTGCTTCTTTTTGAAACTGGTGAACCCCTTTAATATGAGATTTGAAATTTCATTAACCATAAACCTTTCTGGAAGCTTAGGAAGGTAATTCCATTCCCTCTCTCTAACGATTCACTAAATCATGTGCAAAGCTATAAGTCTAACACACCATGAAATGTGAAAAAGATTTTTCCACAAGAGATCAGGTTAATTACTCACAAAAAGGCCTAATTGATTAGCTCATCATTTAACTTCCCCATTGTCGGAAATGTAAAAATAATGAAACCCGTTATGTTTAAAAGACTGAAACACAATTAACTTTCTGGTTTTATTACACATATATCTCAGATATGTAAAAAAAAAAAAAAAAAAAACAATATGTGTATTTGTTAGTAAGTGGCTGGCCATTGTATAGATATACAAGTGTGTTGTATTTATACAAATGGTTGCAATACTTGTGATACAGCAATACATTACAATTCATGGGCGTTATTGTAAAGCATTTGCCACTTCTGTAGTTTCTTATCTGGAAGTTAGTATAGATACGGTGAGGGGAAAAAGTATTTGATCTCCTCCTGCTTCTGTGTGTTTACCCACTGACAAAGAAATGATCAGTCTATATTTTTAATGGTAGGTTTACTTTAGGGCCGCGTACACACGATCGAACATGTCCACTGAAACTGGTCCGCAGACCGGACCGTTTTACAGCGGACAAAAGTTTCAAAACATGCTTTGAAACCTGTCCGCTGGAAACCTGTCCGTCGGACAGGTTCGATGGTTAGTACAGAAAATCATCGGACCAAAATCCCACGCATGCTCAGAATCAAGTCGACACATGCTTGGAAGTTTTGAACGCTTTTTTATCACGTCGTTGTGTTCTACGTCACCGCGTTCTGGTCCGATGGGATTTTGGCTCGATGGTGTGTACGCACATCAGACCAACAGACCACTTGAGCGTGGTCCGATGAAAACGGTCCTTCGGACATGGTTCATCGGACATGTCTGATCGTGTGTACGTGGCCTAACAGTGGGAGACAGAATAACAAAAAAAAGTTATATATTAATTTGCATTTTAATGAGCATTTTAATGAGTGAAATAATATTTGACCCCTTTGCATGACTTAGTGCCTGGTGGCAAAACACATATCTTCTATGGGATTGAAGTCTGGACTAGTCCACACTAGGACCTTAATGTGTTTTTTCTTGAGTCACTCCTTTATTGCCTTGACTGTGCGTTTTGGGTCATTGTCACCCATTTTCACTACCCTGGCTGAGGAAAGAAGGTTCTCACCCAAGATTTGCCGATACATGGCCCTGTCCATTGTCCGTTTGACGCAGTGAAGTTGTCCTGTCCTCTTAGGAGAACCC
This sequence comes from Rana kukunoris, assembly GCA_029574335.1. NCBI lineage: Eukaryota > Metazoa > Chordata > Amphibia > Anura > Ranidae > Rana > Rana kukunoris. The sequence goes on along the minus strand of CM056053.1, from coordinate 436,777,603 downwards.
CCTCTCCCCAAAGCATAATGTTTCCACTTTAATGTTTGACGGTGGTGATGGTGTTACTGGAGTCATAGGCAGCATTCCTCCTTCTCCAAACACGGCAAGTTGAGTCTTTCACCCAGTCTCCTCTGAATCATTTAGATGTTCATTAGCAGTCCAAGGACCACGGCTATGGAATGCTCTACCCACAAACATCTGCGTGCAAGAAAACCATTTCTAAAGGATCACAATGACACTGGATGCAAAACTGCCTTGAGGCGATTTAGTTTGCATTTGTAGCGCTATATAAGTTCCTCACTCACTCATTAGAAAACTTCAAATGGGCCTGTACATGTGCTTTCTTGAGCAGGGGGACCTTACAAGCTCTACACATGTCAGTCCTTTACAGGTTTTTTGCCTAAAATTAATGTCTGCAAGGTAGACAGACAGAATAGTGTAATGATTCTGTTAAAAAAACGAGTAAATACCTATTAAATTCCTTCATCTATATCACCTCCGGTGTTCTAGTTTCTGTTCTCTCATTCACTTCCTGGTTTGCGGCGCTCGTTCATGTAAGAACTACTTTCCCATTATGAATTGTGGCACTCGCAGTAATTCACACCTCCTTGAAGCCTCTAAGGCCGCGTACACACGATCGGTCAAAACTGATAAAAACGGACTGAAGGACCGTTTCATCGGTCCAAAACGGTTGTGTGTGGGCCCTATCAGTCAGTTATCCTTCGGTCAAATTTTAAAGCAAGTTCTCTTTTTTTTGACTGAAGGATAACTGAGCGATGGGGCCGATGAAACAGTCCTTCAGTCCGTTTTCATCAGTTTTGACCGATGGGTCAAAACCGATCGTTAGTATGCAAAAGCATCGGTTAAAAGGCCGCGCATGCTCAGAATCAAGTCGACGCATGCTTGGTAGCATTGAACTTCGTTTTTTTCCGCACGTCATTGTGTTAAAACACGTAAACGTCACCATGTTCTAACTCATCGTTTTTTTAACCGATGGTGTGTAGGCACATCAGACCATCAGTCAGCTTCATCGGTTAACTGATGAAAACGGTCCTTCGGACCGTTCTCATTGGATGGACTGATCGTGTGTATGCCGCCTAACGCGTAGACAGTGTCCTGCCACACAGATATAGTTCCCAGGAGGGGGCGAGCACGTCACTGACCACCACAGTAAAGCCTCCCTTCATGGTGGTGAGTTACAATCAGACAGGCAGGAAGTGAACAGAACAGAGAAGAAATCGAGCAACTTCTGAGCAAAAACGGACAATGAGGAAGTGAAAAGAGGAATGTCTGCAGGTAAAGGATGCTTATTATGAAAAAAAAAAAATACCTTTACAACCCCTTTAATGTGTTACCAATCGTTATCTTGGTGACTATGTTACCAGCTGCCTGGAGATCACATAAGATTCTCCTGTGTAGTTCTGGGCGGATTCCTCACCGTTCTCATGATCATTGAAACTCCACGAGGTGAGATCTGGCATGGTGCCACAGACCGAGGGAGATTCAGGCCCCATACACACGATCGGACCTATCCGATGAAAACGGTCCGCGGACCATTTCCATCGGATATGTCCGATCGGGAGTTTGATCCGATGGCGTGTACACACCATCGGATCAAATTCCCCGCCGCCGGACGACGCGGTGACGCGGCGGTGACGTTGACGCCGCCGCGTCACCGCCACATCACCGCACCAGGAAGTAAAACACTTCCGCGAATGCGCCGAATCCATTCGGCGGCGGCGCGGCGGCGGTGGGGGACGACATGTCTGCTGGTAAGTGTACTAACCAGCAGACATGTCGGGCGGACAGATTCCACCGGATGGATTTCAAAGCATGCTTTGAAATCTGTCGGGTGGAGAAATCTGTCCGCTAGCCCATACACACGAGCGGAGATGTCTGCTGAAACGGTCCATCGGACCGTTTTCAGCGGACATATCCCCTCGTGTGTACGCGGCCTAACAGTTATTTTGTGTTTTTACCATTTGCCAATAATCGCACCAAGCTTAGTCTTTGGAGCAGTATTGTTTGTCTTGGATTGTTTAATAGGAGATACAGAAAAATTACAGATTTGCTGGCTCTCACATTGAGCTCTAACATTCTCAATTTCCAGTTCCAGATGATGTCTTTTCACGTAATTATGTATGGAAAGGCTTTTACAACTTGAAGGGAAAGAATCAGCCAATGAATTTGACAGTAAACAACTACAATGTATCAACAGGAAGGGTAAATGCAACACTTATCAACAGCAACACCGAGTTTCTTCTTTCAGGTAATTACCGCTGTTCTAGTAATGCTTAACAAAAAAGTAATGCGTAATACCTTGTCACTTTGTTCTCCAGTCTCTATGCTATTGCTGTCTGAATTGCTTCCTAATTATACAGTCCATGCCATATGAAAGATAAAAAAGTGTTGCTCCTTAGGATTCAAAATGCTATCTCTGCATATTCATTCTCTAAGCACTGGTGACATTTTCCGGCAAAGTTTTATAACTTATAAAAAGAGTCAATGAAACTTTGCGAGTGATTTCTTTTTTTTCCATATCTGATCTAAAATCATTTACTTCACTGAAATTGGTTCATTTTCAAATATTAAGGACAAAATAGCTGGCTGTTCAGTGACATTTATGAAATACTTTTTTATTATCAGCCCTGAATTTGCAAGCAGGGTTGAACCCTCAGAAATAAAAAAAAGTTCCTAAAGTCTAGTTAAGTTGTTCACAATTTTTAACTCGAAAGGGATTATTTATAAAGCAGAGAATATGGCAAAGCATCCCTTTTTAGTCGCCTTTTTCCACTTAAGACCCGGACCATTATGCAGGTAAAGGACCTGGCCCATTTTTGTGATTCGGCACTGCTTCGCTTTAACTGACAATTGCGCGGTCATGCGACGCGGCTCCCAAACAAAATTAGCAGAAAACAAAAAAGAAAATTCTTGGACAGCCACACTCCTGGAAAAGATTCCTGAATTGTCCTTTAATGGTAAAATGGAATACACTACAATCCACAGCAAAAGGTGAAAACGGGATACACAGCTGACGTTTCGCACTGATGCCATTTCGGGACTGCGACGCTTCAACTGACAATTGTGCAGTAGTGCGACGTAGTGTGTAATGCGGGAAACCCTGCAAATCCTATATCGGTTCCCGCATCGCAACTGAATCGCCGGCGGTTCGCACTGCCCTTTGCGAACTGCTGCGGGTATCAATACAAAGTTAATGACACCCCCAGATCGGATTGAAGTGTGAACTGTGAAATGGTGCAGGAATCGGATCGCATGATCAAACACCCAATGCGATCCGATTCCAGTGCAAACCAAGAAAAGCATCCTGCACCATTTTGGTCCGAATGTACAGACATCACATGTGAACTGCACAGCAATATGGTGCAAATCACATGCAAGTCTGACATCACTATAGTGTGAACCCAGCCTAAACATTGATTAAATATGTATTGATCCCACCAGCATCTGCTAACTGAGAACTTCTTTATTAGTAGTGCTGGGCGAATGGTTCCGGCCAAGCAAAAGTTTGGTGAACACACAAATTTTCAGGGCGCTCAGTGGGATGTTTGCCCGCCGGGCACCCCACAATGCTTTCTGCGCTGCACAGTGCATTCTAAGCCCTGATGTCACCAGTAATTGTCAAAAACAGTGTGTTTTTATTTATTTTTGAATTTTTTGAGTGAATGGGTAGTACTACTAGTACTACTGTATGTTTCCCATACTCATACAAATAGGGGCGCAGATCGCCACAACCACAGCCCAGGGTTGTGGGGAAGAGGCCCTTGTCCCCATCAACATGGATACAAGGTTATTTTTTTTGTGCTATAAACAAAAATAGTGTGACAATTTTGAAAAAAAAATAAAAAAAAATTACATTTTGCTATAATAAATATCCCCAAAAGTATATAAAAAAAACTTTTATTTTTCCTCAGTTTAGGCCGATACGTATTCTTCTACATATTTTTGGTAAAAAAAATCGCAATAAGCGTTAATTGATTAGTTTGCGCAAAAGTAGCGTTTACAAAATAGGGAATAGTTTTATGGCATTTTTATTAATATTTTGTTTTTTTAATAGTAATGGTGGCGATCAGCTATTTTTTTCATGACTGCGACATTATGGCGGACACATCGGACAGTTTTTGACACATTTGTGGGACCATTGTCATTTTCACAGCGAAAAGTGCTATAAAAATGCACTGATTACTGTGAAAATAGCAATGGCAGTAAAGGGGTTAACCACTAGGGGGCGCTAAGGGGTTAAGTGTGCCCTAAGGGAGTGATTCTTACTGTAGTGGGGCGTGGCTAGATGTGTGATGTCACTGATCATCGTTCCCTATAGAAGTAGGAGTACTACTGTATGTTTCCCATACTCATACAAATAGGGGCGCATACCGCCACAACCACAGCCCAGGGTTGTGGGGAAGAGGCCCTTGTCCCCATCAACATGGATACAATGTTATTTGGGGTGAGTGGGCAGAGACCCCCACCCCAAAGCACCCCCCCCATGGTGATGGCATGTTGCCCTATATGGTTCAGTAGGGGGATGTTCGCTCATCATCCTTCCTTTCCTGACCTGCTGGGCTGCATGCTTGGATAAGGGTCTGGTATGTATTTTGGGGGGGGGGCCCTACGACATTTAAGATCCATACCAGACTGAAAGGGCCTGGTATGGATTGGGGGGGGTTAAACATTTTCTTCCAAAGGCAAGCAGTCTCTTCCAGTGCTAAGACTAGGGACTAGGTGGATTATGCTCACCTCAGATGGGATAATCCAATAGATATTACAAAAACAAAACACAATAGAAGGCACACGCACCTAGTGCATTACCAAAAAACATTTATTAAATAATAAAATCAGTAAAAAGTGTGTACTCACAAAGTAGCAACTGAAAAGGAATAAGGTATGTAGGTGATGGCGCCTACTAAGACGTATGCCAATAAATTAAATAAAAATAAAAATCCCCAATATGTGAAATCACTAAGAAATGTGATAAAGTGCTATTGCTTCTGTAATATTATCACTGTGAACCAATACATAAATAGATAAATAAATAAATGCATAAATGTGAATAAATAAGTAGCAGGTATTCAAAAGTCCATATTTGAAATACTTTCAAACTTCATGCAAAAAGTGCTGCGTGCTCCGTGCCCAAAATCATATATCATATCTCTTTAGTGAATCACTCCGTGCTCTCTCTCTCCGTGGTCTAATAGGTCCCACACTCACCAGATACAAAGTAGCAACTATCAATGAGCCATTAAACCACACAACTCATTAAGCATCTTTCACCTCCACCATTATCGTTGGACTGAGAATAAACATCACATTGGAGATGATCTTTCTGTGTGCTTTTCTTCATCTTTGTGCTTCTAAATATCTCCCCAGTCCAGACCCAGTTTTTGGATTAAGATGACATTTTTTCACAATGCATTGGAGTTTAGATGTAGCTTCACAATGCAACTGAAAATTTGACATTAAGACAGACTGCAAATATTTTTCTATTAGTATTTAAAAGCATTTTTAATGAATTTTAATAGATATGTAATTGCACTAAAGGGTTTTTATTTTTTGCCTGGAGTCATACTTTAATTGCCTTACATTAATGGCAGAAAGAAGTAACTATAAATATTACATAGAAATGTAGTTAGTAAAAGGGCTCTAGGAGTGACTAGTATGTAGTCACTAATGAGTTATAAGGGCATTTTAATAACCTGGAGTGCTATTACATGCATATACATTTATAATTACTGAATGTAAGTGTCTAATTGTATCATCTGTTTATTTCAGGGGTTTACAAAAGCCAAGAAGCACGATTGATTCTGCACATCAATTCCGTAAAAACATCATCTCACACCTCCCTGAGCAAAATGAAAGATGAGAGATGGGCAATGGATGGATTTGTGAGTATAATGCTGTGTATAACATATTCATAATACTAGGATGCAGAAGACATTGTGGAAGAAACTCTTTACTGTAAGTCTACACAATTTAAAACAGAATTCTACCCAAAAATGGAACTTACGCTTTAACGGATGGTGACCCCCTGACATGCCACATTTGGCATGTCATTTTTTGGGGGGGAGCGGAAACCATTTTCCACTTTCCCCCTCCCTCTAGGAAATCATCTGGGACACGTCACAGGTCCCAGGTGATTGCTCGGCCAATCTTGGTGCTCAGCACAGCTCACGCATGCACAGTACCCACAGTAGTGATGCCGGTGTTGCGGAGAGGAGGGGGGGACAAGCAGGGCTTTGTTCCCCCGCATCACTGGACCCTGGGACAGGAGAGTGTCAAATTATTAAAAGTCAGCAGCTGCAGTATTTGTAGCTGCTGTCTTTTAATATTTTTATTTTAGATGAACACTGCTTTAAAGAGAGAAAAAAAAGTCTCCATCATACGAATGTCTCCTGATTTATTCTTATTTTTAGAAATACTGCTGTACCTTGAGACACACCAGAGAGGCAGGAAGCGATTAGGGAACTTAACAAGTGGCTGAGGAATTGGAGCAGGGAGAAGGGTTTTATGTTCCTGGAGAACTGGGCTTACTTGTTGGTCAGTTGCTGGCTCTATAGCAGAGACAGAATGCACTTAGTGTAAATGGATATGGTGCAGCTCTGTTGTGAAAGAAGATTGCCAAAAAGTAAGAGATACTTTTAAACTAGGTGGTAGGGGGAGGATCAGAAGAACCGATTCAAGGCAGGGAGGGGGCTACTGTGGTCAGTGTTGGTAATGTAGCTCAGTGTCTAGGGCCAGAAGTTTGGTGATTTTTTTTTTACAGAACTGGAACTACTGTACTGATACATGAAGAGGATTTTGACTTTGTTGGAATATCAGAAACCTGGTTTGACAGTTCCCCTTACTGGCTTAGGACTGTCCAGGGATATTCCCTATGTCAGAGGGAGAAAGTACTGTAGGTACAGGAAGGGCTGTGCATGTACATCAAGAGTGATTTGGCAGGCCAACTTAGTAGCTTGTTTTGAGAAAGGCCTGGATTATTCCCTAAATGCACATAATATAATTGGATACTAATTTATAGGTAAAAATCATCCAGGGAATATCCAATTGTCAATTGGGGGATCAGGAAGTAATTTTGGATCATTCTTTATTTTTTTAATTTTTTTTTGCCCTCCTCTGGATCAACTGTGGGTATTGGAAAGTGTATATGGAGGTTTTTTATTTTAGTGTGTTCTATTTTCTGTGTTAGTTGAACTGAATGTGTCTTTTTTTAACCAGATAACTATGTAACTATGACAGAGAAAATGAGGGATGGGCTTACTAACGGGGCAAGGGAGGTGGAATCCTAACAGGGCAAGGGAGGTGGAATCCTAACAGGGCAAGGGAGGTGGATTCCTAACAGGGCAAGGGAGGTGGATTCCTAACAGGGCAAGGGAGGTGGAATCCTAACAGGGCAAGGGAGGTAGATTCCTAACAGGGCAAGGGAGGTGGATTCCTAACAGGGCAAGGGAGGTGGAATCCTAACAGGGCAAGGGAGGTGGATTCCTAACAGGGCAAGGGAGGTGGAATCCTAACAGGGCAAGGGAGGTGGAATCCTAACAGGGCAAGGGAGGTGAAATTCACACAGGGCAAGGGAGGTGGAATTATAACAGGGCAAGGGAGGTGGAATCCTTGTGACTGGAACTTAATGGGGGAAAAACATATGGGAAATTAGTAGTGGGTGTATGCTAAATAGTGTTGAGCGGAATACGCCATATTCGATTTCGCGATATTGCGCGAATATATAGAAGAATATTCGCGAATATTCGCTAATATCGAATATTCGTGATATTTTATCCAAAAAAGATTTTGCGAAATTTCGCTAATGCGAAATTTCGCTAATGCGAAAATGATTGCGAAATTCTCATAAACGGAGATCATTTCCTGTATTACTAAACTAATATGCACTAAACACTAACTCTACACTAACTCTACTTAAAAGAAAGGAGAATAAGGGGGCAAAAGAAGGGCGGAGAAGATAATCGCGCAATATTCCTATTGCGCAATTTTCTTCTCCGCCCTTCTTTTGCATCAGAGCCAATCAGAATAACTCGAATATTCGGCAAAAGGAATATTGCGCGATATTCCTTTTGCCGAATATTCGAGTTATTCTGATTGGCTCTGATGCAAAAGAAGGGCGGAGAAGAAAATCGCGCAATATTCCTTTTGCCGAATATTCAAGTTATTCTGATTGGCTCTGATGCAGCATCAGAGCCAATCAGAATAACTCGAAGGCCCCCAACCTGAAGGATGTAGAGGAGACTGATCTCCACTCTAAGATAGAAATGGTGGGGAGACAGGGAAAAGTTATTATCATGGGGGACTTAAATTATCCAGATATTGACAAGGCAGATGGAACTGCTCATCTAATGCCTTGTACAATCGGAATTTCTGATGGAAAAAGTCAGATGGATTTTTTTCATCGGCTATTCCAACCGTGTGTGCCTCGGAAATTCTGACGGACTTAGAAAGAGAACATGTTCTCTTTTTTTTTACGATGAAAAAAAAATTATTTCGGAAATTTTGTTTGTCTGTATGGAAATCCAACAGAGAAAAAATTATGCATGCTCAGAATCAAGTTGATGCTTGCTCGGAAACATTGAACTTAGTTTTTCTCGGCTCGTCATAGCCTTGTACGTCACTGCGTTTTGGACTTTCGGAATTTGGTGTGACAGTGTGTATATACAAGACAGCTTGAACGAAATTCCGTCAGAAAAATCCATCTGAGTTTATCCCGACGGAAATCCAGATAGTGTGTACGGGGCATAAGGCTTGTCATATCCTGGATGTCTTGCAGGACAATTTCATGTGTAAATTGGTTTAAGCTCCAACTAGAAATAAGGCTCTGCTTGACATAGTAATTACAAAAAATCACAGAGCTGAATGCAGACATCAAAGTGAGGCCTTGTACACATGATCAGTCCAAACTGATGAAAACGGACTGAAGTTCAGTTTCATCGGTTCACAGACTGATGGTTTGATGGTCTGATGGTTCGTACACACCATCAGTTCAAAAACCAATCCTGTCAGAAGGTGGTGACGTAAAACACAATGACGTGCAGAAAAAATAGCAAAAAGTAAAAAATATTGCTTTTTTTTCAAAATTGTCGCTCTATTTTTATTTATACCGCAAAAAATAAAACTCGCAGAGATGATCAAATACCATCAAAAGAAACCTCTATTTGTGGGGAAAAAAGGATGCCAATTTTGTTTGGGAGCCACGTCGCACGACCGCGCAATTGTCAATTAAAGCGACGCAGTGCCGAATCACAAAAAGTGCTCTGGTCATTGGACAGCAATATGGTCCGGGGCTAAAGTGGTTAAATATACTATTTAGTAGCCAGTGTTGCATTTTCTGTAATCTGCTTCTGTTACATAAATACTGTAAATCCAAATGCAATGCACAATGTAAATGCAAAATCCATACAATCTTTTTTTTTTTAGGTATCGGCTGAGCCTGATGGAGCTACATATGTTTTTCAAGGTTCCATTCATGGGAAAGATTACGGGCAATTTGGACTGAGAAGTATAGGCAAGTATTTGAAAAGTCTCAATTTAGTACTATGGCATTAGATAGAGTGAATCATGTAAATTCCCTGCCTCCCCTGGGCTTTCTGTCTATCTCCTAACCCAGTTTAGTTTTCAATCTTAGAATGACAAGATTAATTTGCTAACTCTTTATCAATAAATCTAGAACATTAGGGTATACTGTCACCAGATTCTGCTACCGGCATGGTTCTAGTTGTAAGTAGCCGGTCAGCACTATGACATGTCCGTTTGTGTGTACCTTTATTGTCAGCCTTCCATTCCCAGGCCCTAACTAAGGATAAAAAAGTGACTTTAGTGAAATAGTTTTCACTGCAAAAATACAGAATTCAGTTGGTCTTTAACCGCTTGCCGACTGAACGTCATCGATTAATGTCAGAATGGCACTCCTGCGCGAATCACCAGTGGGCGTCTTAATGAGAATAGGGGTGCGTGGATGCTGCCACGTCCCCAAGGAGCTGATGCACATGCCCAATTGCTGCGATGGCTATTGAGGTAACCGCGATCACTCCTGACAGAGCGAGAATGGGTAAACACACAAATCCACATTTTGTCAGGGGTGAAGGGACAGATCGTGTGTTCCAAGTATATAGGAACACTGATCGGTCTATTTCCCAAGTCAGTTCTATCCCCCCACAGTTAGAGCACACTGTGGGAACACATTTAACCCCTTGATTCCTCCTAGTGTTAACCTTCCCTGCCAGTGACATTTACATTGTAATCAGTGCATTGTTATAGCAGTGATAGCTGAATAAGTGTCAATGGTCCCAAAAATGTATTAAAAGTGTCCAATCTGCAATGTCGCAGTCCCGATAGAAATCACAAATCGCTGCCATTACTTGTAAAAAAATAAAATAAAATCTAGCCATAAATCTATCCCCTATTTTGTAGATGTTATAACTTTTGTGCAAAAAAAATTAATATACTCTTATTTTTTTCACCTAAAATATGCTAAATTTGACAATGTATGGTATACCTGTAAGTGGTTGGCCACACTTGACCTTTTTGCCTTTGGATCTTGTAATAGGCAGGATTCTAGGACAAATTAGGTACTCAAAGGGGGAGAGTTGCTAAACCTGGACCATGCAAAAATTATTGTCAAAGCTTAACTGGACAAGCTTAAGTTAGAAGCTGATTGGCTACCATGCACAGCTGTACCAGATTCTGAGTGCTCCAGCTTTAGCAAATCTCCATCTAAATGTGTTTTTTGCTGTAGCTTATAACTATCTTGGTTGTCTCTTTTTTTATTTGCTGTTCTTTCGCTGCACCAAACATGTGCAAAGCCAATTGCATTGGGGTGTTCACCTCAAAGCTCAAACACATATGTGTGTGTGACGGTGTCAGTAGAGCAGTGGATGGTGTCAGTAGGGCAGAGATTGGTGTCAGTAGAGCAGTGGATGGTGTCAGTAGAGCAGAGATTGGTGTCAGTAGAGCAGTGGACGGTGTCAGGAGGGCAGAGATTGGTGTCAGTAGAGCAGTGGATGGTATCAGTAGGGCAGAGATTGGTGTCAGAGCAGTGGATGCTGTCAGTAGGGCAGAGATTGGTGTCAGTAGAGCAGTAGACGTGTCAGGAGGGCAGAGATTGGTGTCAGTAGAGCAGTGGATGGTGTCAGGAGGGCAGAGATTGGTGTCAGTAGAGCAGTGGATGGTGTCGGGAGGGCAGAGATTGGTGTCAGTAGAGCAGTGGACGGTGTCACGAGGGCAGAGATTGGTGTCAGTAGAGCAGTGGATGGTGTCAGTAGGGCAGAGATTGGTGTCAGTAGAGCAGTGGTTGTTGTCAGTAGGGCAGAGATTGGTGTCAGTAGAGCAGTAGACGGTGTCAGGAGGGCAGAGATTGGTGTCAGTAGAGCAGTGGACGGTGTCAGGAGGGCAGAGATTGGTGTCAGTAGAGCAGTGGACAGTGTCAGGAGGGCAGAGATTGGTGTCAGTAGAGCAGTGGATGGTGTCAGTAGGGCAGAGATTGGTGTCAGTAGAGCAGTGGATGGTGTCAGTAGGGCAGAGTTTGGTGTCGGTAGAGCAGTGGACGGTGTCAGGAGGGCAGAGATTGGTGTCAGTAGAGCAGTGGATGGTGTCAGTAGGGCAGAGATTGGTGTCAGTAGAGCAGTGGACGGTGTCAGTAGAGCAGAGATTGGTGTCAGTAGAGCAGTGGATGGTGTCAGTAGAGCAGTGGATGGTGCCAGTAGTTTGTATTTGTATTTTATGTTTTATTTATTTTTTACAATTTTTGGGGGGCTTTCGTGAAAAATTAGGGGTTTAAACAAGTGCTCCAGCTTTAGCAAATCTCCATCTAAATGTGTTTTTTGCTGTAGCTTATAACTATCTTGGTTGTCTCTTTTTTTATTTGCTGTTCTTTCGCTGCACCAAACATGTGCAAAGCCAATTGCATTGGGGTGTTCACCTCAAAGCTCAAACACATATGTGTGTTTGACGGTGTCAGTAGAGCAGTGGATGGTGTCAGTAGGGCAGAGATTGGTGTCAGTAGAGCAGTGGATGGTGTCAGTAGAGCAGAGATTGGTGTCAGTAGAGCAGTGGACGGTGTCAGCAGGGCAGAGATTGGTGTCAGTAGAGCAGTGGATGGTATCAGTAGGGCAGAGATTGGTGTCAGAGCAGTGGATGCTGTCAGTAGGGCAGAGATTGGTGTCAGTAGAGCAGTAGACGTGTCAGGAGGGCAGAGATTGGTGTCAGTAGAGCAGTGGACGGTGTCAGGAGGGCAGAGATTGGTGTCAGTAGAGCAGTGGATGGTGTCAGGAGGGCAGAGATTGGTGTCAGTAGAGCAGTGGATGGTGTCAGGAGGGCAGAGATTGGTGTCAGTAGAGCAGAGATTGGTGTCAGTAGAGCAGTGGTTGTTGTCAGTAGGGCAGAGATTGGTGTCGGTAGAGCAGTGGATGGTGTCAGGAGGGCAGAGATTGGTGTCAGTAGAGCAGTAGACGGTGTCAGGAGGGCAGAGATTGGTGTCAGTAGAGCAGTGGACGGTGTCAGGAGGGCAGAGATTGGTGTCAGTAGAGCAGTGGATGGTGTCAGTAGGGCAGAGATTGGTGTCAGTAGAGCAGTGGATGGTGTCAGTAGGGCAGAGATTGGTGTCGGTAGAGCAGTGGACGGTGTCAGGAGGGCAGAGATTGGTGTCAGTAGAGCAGTGGATGGTGTCAGTAGGGCAGAGATTGGTGTCAGTAGAGCAGTGGACGGTGTCAGGAGGGCAGAGATTGGTGTCAGTAGAGCAGTGGATGGTGTCAGTAGGGCAGAGATTGGTGTCAGTAGAGCAGTGGACGGTGTCAGTAGAGCAGAGATTGGTGTCAGTAGAGCAGTGGATGGTGTCAGTAGAGCAGTGGATGGTGCCAGTAGTTTGTATTTGTATTTTATGTTTTATTTATTTATTACAATTTTTGGGGGGCTTTTGTGAAAAATGAGGGGTTTAAACAAGTGGAATCTGCACCACACAGGCTGTTTAGGGTATGCCAAGGCACACCTGACACTCTCTGCACACACCTATGCATGGCACTTATCTTGTAAACCAAGATTAGCCTGTGATAAGGGCTTTTTGTAGTAATGTGAAGACTACATGTTTTCTTCATTGATGTACTCTGGAATCTGGAATACTTTAATACCTGATTTATAATAAAAGCAATTCAAATGGAGATTGTCTTGGTGCAGAAATCTTGCATTCAAACTTAGCCTTAAGAAACCGGATTGCATAAGCAAAATCCATCTCGCTAGTAGATATCTTGTCAATTACCATTTTTTTGCAGAATGAAAATATATCTCAGCCATACATTTGGATTGCAGCTTGCAATATAGACAACACATTTTACTGCATCACTTCATATAATAAATGATTCATTGCTGCCTCTGTATGTCAATTTGTGTCAGTGTTATTAAAAACAATCTTGCCCACAGTAAAGAAAAGCACCTGTTTGGTTTTTATAGATTTACTGTAAACCGAAGCTTCATATTTACAATCTAATTATTCACTACCACAATGAAATCCCCTGTCCCCTGTGAACTAACCAGCAAATAAACTACCAAAATTGTCATTTCATTAAAAAGAGGAATTATTAAACAATAAATTGCTTTGGTCTGTTTTCCTCACGGGACACACACTGCATGCATTCAATGAGCTGAGTGTCATAAATATATATAGATTTGCTTGTACACATATTGCCTTATATTACTTTATGTCCTTAACATACCAGACTGTATATGCGTATTCAAAAAAGTTTAAATAGAAGGCAGGTCGGCTTTAAAGGTAAAGTAAAATACTACCAATCTGTATAGGAAATTAGGGGTACTATCTGTTAAAGCCTACTTCTTTCAAAGAGTCATGACCGAAAAAGGTCTACTGATCAGCTCCCGGTTGATGCTCTCAGCCAATGACTGAGGCCCTGTACACACGAGGAGACATGTCCGATGAAAACGGTCCGCGGACTGTTTTCATCGGACATGTCTCCTGGGATATTTTGGTCTGATGTGTGTACACACCATCAGACCAAAATCCCAGCGGACAGAGTACGCGGTGACGGTGACGTGGCGGTGACGCAAACAAGGAAGTTCAATGCTTCCACGCATGCGTTGAATCAATTTGACGCATGCGGGGGATTTCGGTCCGCTGGTTAGGCGTACTAACCAGCGGACATGTCCGACGGACAGGTTTCCAGCTGAAAAGTTTCTAAGCATGCTTAGAAACTTTTGTCAGCTGGAAACATGTCCGCTGGGCGGTACACACGATCGGACATGTCTCCTCGTGTGTACGCGGCCTGAGAGTGCGGACAGGAGTGTTCTGGATGGGGTGGGGGGAGCTCAGCAGGGGAGATCACTGTACTAACATTGGCTTTAAGTAAATCAACCCCCTGGGGTTGCCCCATACATTAGAGAGTTGGCCCTTAAAACTGGAGATAACATATACTTAAAGGGGTTGTAAAGGTTTTTTTTTTTTCTAAATAGGTTCCTTTAACCACTTAAGGACCGCCTACTGCACATTTACGTCGGCAGAATGGCACGGCTGGGCACATCAACGTATATATACGTTGGTTTTAGTACCCAGCCGTGGGTCCGAAGCTCCAGGACCGGGACCGCGGGATTCGCGGACCCGATCGCCGCTGCAGTGCGGCGATCCGTCCCTGGAGCGGAAGAACGGGGAGAGCCGTGTGTACACACGGCTTCCCCGTGCTTCTCTGTGGCCGGAGCATCGATCGCGTCATCCCTGTAATAGGGGGACGCGATCGATGACATCACACCTACAGCCACACCCCCCTACAGTTGTAAACACACACATTAGGGCACACATTCCCTACAGCGCCACCTGTGGTTAACTCCCAAACTGCAACTGTCATTTCCACAGTAAACAATGCAATTTAAATGCATTTTTTGCTGTGAAAATGACAATTGTCCCAAAAATGTGTCAAAATTGTCCGAAGTGTCCGCCATATTGTCGCAGTCACGAAAAAAATCGCTGATCGCCGCTATTAGTAGTAAAAAAAAAATAATTAATAAAAATGCAATAAAACTATCCCTTATTTTGTAAACGCTATAAATTTTGCGAAAACCAACCGATAAACGCTTATTGCGATTTTTTTTACCAAAAATATGTAGAATAATACGTATCGGCCTAAACTGAGGAAAAAATTTTTTTTTTTATATATTTTTGGGGGATATTTATTATAGCAAAAAGTAAAAAATATTGCATTTTTTTTAAATTGTCGCTCTATTTTTGTTTATAGCGCAAAAAATAAAAACCGCAGAGGTGATCAAATACCACCAAAAGAAAGCTCTATTTGTGGGAAAAAAAGGACGCAAATTTTGTTTGGGAGCCACGTCGCACGACCGCGCAATTGTCTGTTAAAGCGACGCAGTGCCGAATCGCAAAAACCCCTTGGGTCATTTGCCAGCGTATTGGTCCGGGTCTTAAGTGGTTAAGCTAGTGCATTGTTGGTTCACTTACCTTTTCCTTCAATTTCCCATCTAAATGTTTTTTTTCTTTGTCTGAATTTCTCGCTTCATGTTCCTCCTCAGTAAGCTTGCCCCCATCATCCGAGCCATTCTGGCTGGGGGGGGGGTTAGTCAGTATGCTCGCCCCCTCCCTTGGGACTACTTTCCTGCGGGGAGACATTGTGAACGTTCACAGGGGGCGAGCCGTTCTGACTAACCCCCAGCCAGAACGGCTCAGATGATGGGGACAAGCTTATTGAGGAGGAACAGGAAGTGAGAAATTCAGACAAAGAAAATAAACATTAAGAAGGGCAATCAAAGGAAAAGGTAAGTGAACCAACAATGCACTAGCTTACAGGCATCTATTTAGAAAATAAAAAACAAACCTTTACAACCCATTTAACTTGGTTCTAGCATCTCCACCAACATTCTTTCTGTGACATACTGAAGGTTATTTCTATGCTGAATCTTCTTATTAAATGCATCGATCCTGTCTAACTACCAAAAAACCTTTGTTTTACAATGATTGTCTCTAATGTTGTGAACTTCTCAACATCAAAGTCACCACAAAACCTACACAACTCATTATTGGGTTTGTTGCCACTTTTCTTTGTCAGATAAAATGATGTAATTTCCTTGCAGGATTTTCTACTCTGTACTTACAGAACAGTGTCATATTGTGTCTCTTTAAATATATTTCCAAGCCTTTTAGAATAGAGCCCTCAAAACTGCTGACTTATTAAATTCTGACCATCACCTCTTCCAGAGGATTGTTTTTACACACTCTTGAAAGTGACAGAGACTTAGGCCTCGTACACACGACCGTTTTCCTCGACAGAATCCATCAAGAAACTTGGTGGCAGAGCTATTTTGCCGAGGAAAACGGTCGTGTGTATGTTTTTAATCGAGAAAACTGTCATCCAACTCGATGAGAAAAAAAGAGAACAAGTTCTCGGGAGTCTCAATTTCCTCAGAGAGAAACACGTTTGTGTGTATGGTTAGAAACCCGCACATGCTCAGAAGGGTGTCGCCAGTGGAATCAAACTTCCCCTAAATAGTGTCGTCGTACATGTTGTACGTTACCGCGTTTGAGAACCACAAGATTTTGTCTTGACAGTGTGTACACAAAGAAAGCTTGTCAAGATTCTCGACAAGCCTAACAAGGAACTCGTCGAGGAAAACAATGTTTCATTTACGACGAGTTCCTCGGTCGTGTGTATGAGGCCTAAGGTTGGTCATACACAGTTCATATCGTCCTGCTGAACCAGCCGGGGTTAAAACCATTAATGGACAGGCTGAATGTACCAAGTTGATTGATCAATCAACTTGAGTACAACCAGCCTGCTGGATTCTCTTGCGATTATCACTAGCACCCCGTCAGGGGAAGACAATAGCCCGGCAGGATGGATTCCCGCATCAACACTGTCTGTTTTGATGGGGAATCAAGAAAATTTCTTTCCTACAACCTGTGGCTGCAGGAAAGTAATTCATCCTGTGTATGGACACGGGATAAATTACTTAAATGTCTACTGTATTCCTCATCCCCCCACATTGCACTGTTTGCGTATGACCATAAAACATTATGTCACAATGAAGAAATTATATACTGGGGAAATAACATTTGACAATATGCTAATTATATATCTCACTAGTCATGTTGCTGTGAAGACAGACACTTATTTTACCTCATTGTTTTTGTTGACAGGAATTAACACATCAGAGGATAATTCTTCAAACCAGTCGCTCGGAACAAACAGTAGCTCTGTCGCTATTGCTATCCTGGTGCCTTTCTTTGCTCTTATATTTGCTGGTTTTGGATTTTATCTATATAAACAAAGGTAAGTTGTCATTCAAATCTAAACTTTCCATGTAAAACAGTGAGTTGAAGGGTCAGAATTTAGACAAATAAAGGCAAATAAGTGGACAACCAGAGATAAGCCAGCCTATGGCTATGCAGGCAATTGGGGAATTTAACTGCTCGTTGACAGTTTCCTCATTACCATCATATTAAAGTAGATGCAGCCTTCACTGATTAACATTTAATGTCATTTTTATTTCATTTGTTGCATCTGAGGCCTTGTACACACGACTTCCTTGACAGAATCAATCAAGAAACTTGGTGGGAGAGCTTTTTTGCCAAGGAAAACGGTCATGTGTATGCTTTTCATTGAGAAAACTGACGTGGAACTCGACGAGGAAAAAAGAGAACAAGTTCTCTTTTTCCTCGTCAGGAGTCTCAACTTCCTCATCGTGTTCCTCGTCGAGCTGGTTTTCGTCAAGAAACACGTTGGTGTGTATGCTTAGAAACCCGCGCACCTTTGGTAAAATTAGCGTTTGTAATGGGGATAGCACATTTGTCACGCCGTAACAGACTAAAAAGTGCAAATCGTCTCTCACCAAACTTTTACTTAACATGCAGTAACATAAGATTTTAGCGAAAGCAGCCCCAAGGGTTGTGCCAGTGGAATTGAACTTCCCCTGCCATCTATGTGTTGTACGTCACCGCTTTTGAGAACGAGGAGATTTGGTCTTGACTGTGTGTACGCAAAGACAGCTTGTCAAGTTTCTCGACAAGCCTAACAAGGAACTCGTCGAGGAAAACGATGTGTCTTTTCTGACTAATTCCTCGGTCGTGTGTATGAGGCCTCAGTGCTTCCAATCTCTTCAAGCTTCTTTGCAGACATATTGGACAATGCCTACCTACTGTTCTGTAGTCTCCATACAGAGTTCATAGGACAGGGTGATGATGCAAGAACACCATTGGGCGACAGTAATAGCATGTTGTCACCCTATAACATGAAGTGCCTGAATGAGGATCTTAATGTCATCAGCTATTATTTTAATGAAAGCTGCATATTTAAAAAATATAACATTAAATTAACATATTAAAAAATATATATATATATATATATATATATATATATATATATATATATTTATATATATATATGACATTTTATTGACTAGGTTTAAAGCATGTACTTGTATTTAGATGTGTTGCAAATTAGATGACTGCCAAGATGTTAGATATCTCGGTAGCAAAGAAATGTAAAAGCCGATATAGCCCTAGACCAAAAAATAAGACAAACATAAGACAATACTTATGATATTGTGGCTGTACAGTCTATTGTATAATGAATATTTCCATAAGCACTAAAGACTTTCTCTACAGAGAAGATTGTAGGTTCACAAAATGCACATGAAGCAGAAGCAAATAATATAAGACTCTAGCTTCAAGATAGAGGAAATGTAAATGCGTAAATTGGGTGAAATCATTCCATTATTGAAAGAAAGTAAAACAAAGATGCAAAAAGATTGTTTATACAATGGAAAATGAACTAAAAAATCCAGTCTAACAGATCACTTTGATGACAATACCAACCATCTATACGAAATGCTTGGCTAATATGCTGTTCATATAGACAAAACAAAAATAGCACAACTGTATTAACATATAATAAAACATGTTATCAATTTTCCAAATGTCCTTATCCATGGATGGAAGTACTTCTTCTTAAAAATTTCTATATTTTAGGTTATTTAGCCTCTGAACATGGAATACAACAGATTTACTAAAGGAGTAAAAGCTATTCTCTTTAATTAATTATTTAATGTAATTTTACTAATTCTCATCTAATTCCATGTACTTTGATGTCAGTTTCCTTGCACAACTGTGCTACTTTGTTGGGTTCTGCAAGCCAATGAAATGTTAAGTGAAATTGGGGTTGCTATTGGAAGGACTGCTTACTATGAGTGGGAACATCACTAAAACACATCTCCACACACTAAAATGGAACTGTACATTTTTGATCAATGGACTCATCACACAAAAGTGAACTAGCAACATTAAAAACAATGGCAGAGCAGTGCACATGCATTGATGTGTGTTCATGTGTGTTCAAGTGCATATGTTATATGTGTAAGGTGTGAATGGAGTCTTTATATTCAAACAAGATTAGTACTTAATTTTATTTACTAAGCTTAAAGGGGTTGTAAAGGTAAAAAAATAAATCCCTAAATAGCTTCCTTTACCTTAGTGCAGTCCTCCTTCACTTACCTCATCCTTTCATTTTGCTTTTAAATGTCCTTATTTCTTCGGAGAAATCCTCACTTCTGTCTGTAACTCCACACAGCAATGCAAGGCTTTCTCCCTGGTGTGGAGAAAGCCTCTTGAGGGGGAGGGGGCAAGCAGGAGTGTCCGGACACTCTCTACTCTCCCCCCTCAAGAGGCTTTCTCCACACCATGGAGAAAGCCTCGCATTACGGTGTGTAGTTACAGACAGAAGAACAGGAAGTGAGGATTTCTCCGAAGAAATAAGGACATTTAAAAGCAAAATGGAAGGATGAGGTAAGTGAAGGAAGACTGCACTAAGGTAAAGGAAGTTATTTAGGGATTTTTTTTACTTTTACAACCCCTTTAATGAACATTACTTTTGCTAAATAGTTATTTGGAAATCAACCCCAGTGAGAGATTCAGTAATACGGTTTTTAGTGTTTTAGATTAGTATATTACAGCATTAAGCCAACCATTGATGCTTCGAACCTCAGCTGGTTCAGCAGGGACTGACCGAGATTATAACTATTTATGGGCAGGATGATTGCACCCAAGTCGAACCATTGATTTACTTAGGTACAACCAGCATGTCAGATTGTTACATGCAATTATTGTCAGTGGCTATAGCTGCTAAAATAATCACTGTGTTTTCCCAGCAGGGACAGCTCCCCATCAGAAAGACTTTGGCCACACATCTACCCTTATGGTAGTCATTGCTATTACTATGTTCTGCTGATTCTTCACATTCACCTTTATGACTATATCATTAGTATTATTATTATTTTATTATTTTTGTTATTCCTTAGTTCAACATTATTGGTCTCTTTCAACAGGACTGCACCCAAAACCCAGTACACTGGATGCTCTGTACATGAAAATAACAATGGTCAAGCAGCTTTTGAAAATCCAATGTACGACACCAATGCAAAAACTGTGGAGGGGAAAGCAGTACGATTTGACCCAAATTTGAACACTGTTTGCACAATGGTATAATGCTGGAGAACTCTTATTTTTTTGATTATGAAACTGGAAAAAAATGAGACATACTGCTGTGCACTCTCCGGTTCTCCGCTACTATTAAAGCACATTTTTAGGAACACAATGGGGGTCATGGACACCCAAGGAGGAAAAAAGAATGAAGAAGACTTACCGGAAAGAACTCAATCTACACTTCATGTGCGACATGGGACGTTTTCCAGCAAGACGACTGCACTCTATGAGTGCTTGATTACAATTTATTTTCTTTTTTTTGAAAAGGAGATTAATCTAAACAAGAAACTTATTTGCATATATTGGAGGAGCATCCACTATCAGTATTTACTGTGCTTTATAAACTATATTAGAAGGTTTGGAATTAAAAAAAAAGAAAACAGAAAAAAATACAAAAAATAAAACAAAACATGATTATATGATAGAATTGCTATAATTACTGGAGACATTAAAACAAATTATAAGTATTAAGTAAAGAACATTTTCCTGCTTTGGCAACATGAATTAACAAGAGGTTCTCATCCCCCCTTTGATTTGGGTATTCCATTGTATGTTTTTAAAAACGAGAACTGATACTGGGTGTTTAATTATCTTCTATTGCCCGATGCCCATAATGTCCTGGGCACATATTTGTGACACATTTACAAACATGTCTCAGATAAATTCCCTGGACAATCTTAGCTTCTGTTTTGGTGCACAAAGTTAAACACTAAATTATGCTTTTACCACCTACTTTTCAAAAACCCACAGCCTCCAATAGCATGGGTTGTCCAGGGGATTCCAACTAAATGGTTTGTACTGAGGGATAGGGATTTATGGAATATCCAGTTCCTTTACCACCTAAGAATAGCCTATTTTTTCACCCTGACTCGTTTGTATTTTTCTACAATATCTGACTCACCATTAGTGAGCTTTGTTCATGAAACAATGTTAACTGATGTATCCCATGCTATGCATGTTCTGGTTAACAATATATTTACAGAAAGTATTTTTTTTGGGCATATCACAAGACAAGTTAATGACTGAATATCCTTATACACTTCTAGGTATAAAATGCTTCCTACAATAAATTCCAACAGTCCACCTTTGCCATTGACCACCCTTTTTATCTGGAGAGAACAGAAGTTCAGTCTGTGGCCTAAAATGGTTAAGATGTAGCCAGTATTGTTTTTATATTTTATTTTAAAAATTGAGATTATTTCAGTAATTTGTATATATATCATCTATACTATTAAGTCAACACTACTTTTTTTTTTTTGTAATTTATATTAGTTTTAGGTTTGAATTATTTGAATTATTGTTTTTATTGTTCTTATTTTTTTTGGTATGTGGAGATAAGAGTGGTTCAGCATTTGCCATCAACTAGCGCCAGTTGTAAGTCATTGTTTTAAACCAAAGAGGTCAAATTTAGAAGTGCATAGTGATATTCAGTGTGCTCTAAATTTCTGCATGTTCCAGTATTAATTTCTGAACACATGTATCCTAATTTGCTTATGCATATTTTTGCATGGTCAGAAGTATGAGCTGCACTTCAGTTAATCTTACTAACCTCATAGATGGTAATATAGTCCCTTTTGGCCTTGACTGGTAACCAGGAATATTGATATTTTTGCAGAAGGACTAGGGTCAGTATTTGTGGAAGAATTATCCTTAGCTAGATCATTTTCAATAAAATCATGAAATTCACTGCAGCTTGGATGTTTTCTGCACTGTGCCTGCTAACACGGTGCTCAGCCAAGAGTGGGGCCAGACTGTGCATATATGACTGTGCATATATAATTAGTATTACTGATTTAGGTTGAAAAATCATGTGGCCTGGTTTAGTATTTATTCCAAGGTTGTAATCGAAGTTGTGACTGGCTGAATTTATAATTTGTAATTTTTCTATGACAATAATACTAAGAGGGACTATTAATTACACTCTAAGACAAGCAGGAAAATACTGTTTTACTGTACGTTTAAACCAACATATAATACGCTTTCTAAGGTACCCAGAATAAGCGACTAAGAACCTGTGTTGAAGGGCTTTGGGCTTGTGTCGATAGGCAAATGCACCTTGCGTTTGGCATGAAATTGAGATAGCTCTGAGATCTTTCAGATTTTGACAGGTGAATTTGACCTGCATTTGACCTCCTTCTAACCTGAATTTATCCTACTTTCTGAAGTACTCAGAAAACTGAATGTGCAATCCCATAGGCTTGTATAGGGAGAGAAGCAGTTCTGATGCAAACAAAGCCCGTCAGCACAGGTCTTTTGGCCAACTTCACTTGTTGAATGAAATTCCGTTCCACTATTACCCATTGATTGAATTACATCTCTTTGTAAGTTAATATGTCTTGTAGCAGTTTTACACTTCTTTCCTTTACATTAATGTTACATTATATTACTGCAGGTGCCAAGGTTAACAGAATATGAGCCTAGTGATTGATATGCGTGCAGAGCTACTGTATCTATGAGCAGGCACTAAAGAGTGAAGCACACATATTTGGGTATAATGGTAAACCTTAGCAATATCCTGAGTGTGTCTTCTATATGCTGGTGCAATGACCATTGAACAGCTTATGCTGGTACTATATTCAAAAAAAATTAAAAATCCAGATGTATAACTCACCTTCAGCATCTGACTGTTGCAACATGGATCAAATGGTAAAAGGCAGTAACCATCCACCATCCCTCAGCATCAAGTTTAATTAAACAATATACTCTAGATAAAGCTCTACCATGGTGCCCTCTGAAGATATATTATATAAAATATATTATCAGTTCTCCACATCATGCATAGGATGGATGCAAGAGTGGAAGGGACAGGCCCCACCAAGTTATCTATGCTATATTTATGTAGTTTATTCTATTACACTTGTGTGTGGTTTTTTTTACTACAGAAGAACTGCTGTCCTTAAAATAATTAACACAGGTTTATTGACAGGAAGGAATTAGTGAAAAGCATAATAGGAAATATCACCTGTACCAAGCAATTAAAGTCTGAATTTCTCCAGTAATGAACACATTGGTGCTATGTTGTGGTACCAAATATTGGCCTGAATTACTGTGGGGCCACAGATGTAAGTCTTGCACCAAGGGAATATTGTCCCCATAAAAATAGATAATAACTAAAATCTGTGAGCCTTGAGTACAGAATCTGAGAGTCAATTTGGGCTGAGAGAACACCTAAAAGAAAAAAGAGTAACATCTGTAGATGGGCAAATACAGCTTTCTTTCATATAATTTCAGGTTGTATTTGAGTTCTATTGAAGTTACTTTTGAATTTAATTTGAGTTCCTTTACAGGCACATTTGACTTGCAATTTACCTCCTTTTAACCTGAAGGGGATCTGATTTTAAGCTGTAAGTAAGTGTTTTAAGCTGTATGTATGTTTAAAAACAGGTGCAATTGTAGGGAGACAACCAGTCTGATACAGTTACCTGTCAACAAACATATGAGAATTATTTTGTGCTGCACCAAATGTAATCTGTGCTGGTAAGGTGGATTGGGAGTTCTGTTTGGGACCTTTGATTCTTGGAATGAAGAACAGCTGTTACATCCTAGTTTTTGTACCTGGATATTAAATTACAAGTAGGTATAGCTGTTTGATGCTGGTTTAGTTTGTGAGCTGTTGCCTTCTTACCTTTTGATAGATACTTCATTCTTCACTATTGACTTGCCTTCTCGTACTTGTATAGATGAGTATTTTTGAAACCAGATTATCATAGACCCATAGCTCTGGGTCTCATTGTGGGTAAAGTAGCTTAAGTAGAGATTCTGAAACACAAAGCATGGAAATCCAAATTCTGCAGATTTGTTGGGACTGTCCAGATTCCCGGATCACCAAAGTTAATAGGATGTATTTTGATATATATATATATATATATATATATATATATATATATATATATATATATATAATTAATAGGAACATGTAAGCTTGTTTAGGTTGGAAGTAGGATGCAGTAAGAGTTATCTATAATCCACCATTTTAATGGTGTGAATAATAATGGAAATACAAGCAGAGGATCGCAGTTAAGTGACTGCAAATCTGGAATCTGGTGCTTAACAATTGGCGTATCATTTCTTACAGAACTTTGATTTTTTTTTTTTGGACTTCACTACAAACTGATTGAAACACTTAAACCTCACCAAAGATCTGAATTTTAAGTACAGTCTCATTTGTGGTAAGGTTCTACATGGCAAACCATTTGCATACAAATACAGTGGGATTGATTTCCTAAAGACAAATGGACTGTGCACTTTGCAAGTGCAGTTGCTCTAGAGCTTAGTAAATGATGGAAAGCTCTGTTGACTTCCATCATCCAATCGTGTACATGAAAGACTGCTGTTTTTCCCTTGCATGTGGTTGGCTACTCTTTGTAAATTGAAACCTTACCTTATTTACTAAGCTCTGGAGCAACTGAACTTGCAAAGTGCACAGTTTATTTGCCATTAGTAAATCAACTCCACTGAGTTTTGTCGTTAATGTTACCATTTATTTAGGTAATAGTAGTAGTCAGATTCAACTTGGACTTGTTCATAATTTTAAAGGTATTTTTTTTCACTCGTCCAAATAGTTTAGAATCAAAAAAGATCTTTAGATGAATGATCAAATATCTACAGCATTACAGAACAAGCCAATGAATTTTGAAAGCACTTACACATTTTCTAAGGATATAGTAAATTTGCAGTGTGCTAAAATGAAAGGCTGAATCAAGGTAGCTGCCATTGGAGACTGGGTTTTCTTAACTATTAGTGATAGTTTTCTGATTGCTTGCTCCAATTGTACTTTGCATATTTTGCTTTATATTACTAGTATTTGCAAATTCTAACACCCCATCTAAGAACAATTTAGTGCATCATACCTTGGCAAACGTGGCAGCTGAAACTTAATACACTTTCTAAAAAGTGTTGTCATTCAATAATAACTCAATAAGCACTGACTTTTGAAAACCTAGGTCTTCTAATTAGGGTATAGGAATTCTTATTGAACCTGGGGGTTTGTTAACATTAATGTGATCTAGTACTACTAATTATTTTAATATCTCCATATTATTTTAGATGCTCAAATAAAACCAAATCAAACATAAGGCATTGCATCAGTACAAACAGAATTCCCAAACAGGAAAAGGGTAAATATGTCCCTATGATTTAGCTGAGATTACCCTAGCTAGAGGCTTCCAGCTTACTCAAAATGTCCAAAATGTGCACTTAAGCTTTAGATCCAAACATTTTAAAAGAAAAATGACTGTTAGGGCAAACAAAACATGTTCTTCTATTGCTTTTAGTGACAGTCAGGGTGATAAAATGGTAGGAACAGGCACTGTCATAGTATGGCTCCCAATCATATTAGAGCAGTACAGGCATCCAAAGAAAATTCTACCTAGTGTCTATTTAGAAGAATTATATAGTGTACAATTTATATATGTAGCTGTAATAACTTTGGAATTGGAGAAAAAAAATCATATTATATTTAACCTGTCTGACTTCCATTTCAGAAGAAACTATTGAAACATTGTTGTTATTACTAGAGTTCTTTAGTATCACAATTGCCAATAGACACACATTTATTTTGCCTATCCTAACATTAAAACCCTCACACATATAATTTAACTCAAATTGAAATTCACAAAGTACACGTTCCGGTTGACCTTCTGGAAATTTCAGATGGAACTACTAGTCATTTGAAAAAATATGCGATTTCCCATTATGTAACAAAACATCAGTCCAATTTTCTTTTGTATGCAATTGTTATTATTATTATACAGGATTTATAAAGTATAGTACCAACAGTTTGCTATGATCATCAACTGACCTTAAGAAAGTTGTAGACCCCTTTCTGCCATCTCTGAAAGCATGTATAACCATCTTTTACCAATAAAATCCTCAGTTGAGATTCCCTGGCTAGAGGCTTCCAGCTTGCTCAAAATTTGCCCTTTAGATACAACAACGTTAACAAAATAAATAAATAAATAAATAAATAAATAACATTTACGACAAACAAAACATGTTCTTCTATTGCTTTGAGCCACAGTCATGGTGATAAAATGGTAGGAGTAGGCACTACCATAGTATGGCTCCCAATCATCTTAGAACATTGCAGGCACCTAAAGCAAATTCTTGTCTAGTTCAGAAAAAAATAGCTAGTTTACATACAGTATATGCAGATGTAATGAACTTCATATTATATTTAACCTTATATTTAACCTGTCTGACTTCCATTGCACAAGAAACTATTGAAACATTGTTATAACCTTGGCACCCCAGATGTTTTGGAACTACTGTGCTATCCTAACGTCCATTGTTTTTTTAATTTTGAAATGTACAACACTGTTTAGGCGTGGCCTATTTTGGAATGAATAAGCTAAATGGACCTTTTGTTATTCTGTCAGCAGCATTAAATCAGCCCCATGATCAGTGCTGAATTAAACTCTGTAGAGTTCTTTTGGCAGACATCATGGGCCATAATGATAATTGCCTCTGTTTGCAAAAATCAGATGCTAGCAATTAGATGACTGGCAAGAAGAGGATGATATGAATATGCCAAGAGATTAAAACTTAACCTATATAAATTTAACGCAAATTTTAGTAAACAAAGTACATGTCCTTGTTGACCTCATGAAAGTTTCAGCTGGCACTACTAGTCATTTATAAAAAAAAAAAAAAAGTGAGTTCCCAATATGTCAAAAAACATCAATCCAATATTATTTTGTATACTATTGTTATCATTATTGTACAGGATTTATAAAGTATAGTTCTAACAGTTTGCCATGAGATTCAACTGACCTTAAGAAAGTTGAAGACCCCTTTCTGCTAGCTTTGAAAGTATGTAGAACCATCTTTATTCAATAACATCCTCAGTTGAGATTACCCTGGCTAGAGGCTTCCAGCTTACTCAAAATGTGCCCACTTAAGCTTTAGATAAAGCAACTTAAAAAAATAAATAACTTTTAGGACAAACAAAACATGTTCTTCTATTGCTTTGAGTGACAGTCAGAGTGATAAAATAGTAAGAGCAGCCACTGTAATAAACTTGGAAACTGTAGAAAAATATAATTTTATATTTACCCTGTCTGACTTCTATTTCACAAGAAACTATTTAAACATTGTTGTTATTACTAGAGCTTTTTCCTTGGGCAGTCCTAACTACCATTGTTTTTTTTTAATTTTGAAATGTACAAAACTGTTCAGTTGGAGCCTATTTTAGAATGAACAAGCTAAAGAGTATTTTCGTTATTCTGTCAGCAGCATTAAATCAGCCCCATGATCAGTGCTGGATTAAACTCTGTGGGGTCCCCTTGGCAGACATCATGGGCCATGATGATAATTGCCTTTGTTTGCAAATCAGATGATAAAAAATTAGGTGACTGGCAAGAACGAGATAATATGATTATTCTTAGAGAACAAAACTTTACCCATATAATTTAACTCAAATTGAAATTCTCATAGTACATGTTCTTGTTGACCTCCTGGAAGTTTCAGCTGGCACCGCTAGTCACTTGAAATAATATGTGATTATGTGAAAGTTTTAGACCCCTTTCTGCTAATTATGAAAGCATATAAAACCACCTTTTACCAATACATTGAAACAGATGGGCTTTACTATTAAAATATAGGCAGAGTAGCACTAAGACCATGATATGATAATTTATATACTGGCTTACAAAGGAACTGTCATTGCTATCTTCTGTTGGCAAAGCTAAGCTTTCATATACAGTTTAATGCACCTGCCACAACAAATCAAAGGAAAGGGTAGGATTCTACTGGGAGTGGGAGGGAGATGACAGCACTTCCATGGAATCTCATTAATATTTGATCTGTGCTGAAAAATGTAGCTCCATTATGGCAGCCGGGGGCTACTGTGAAGCAGACTTGTAGTGGGAGAGACATGAAGGAATTATCTTACAAGGTTTTATTTATGTGTTAAAGTATCATTTGTGTATGGAGTCCAGTTTGGAAGACAGAGCAGTTTTATATAAGAGGGTCTTAACATGTATGTCAGGGACAGGTTAAAAAAAAAATCAATACATGCACATTTTCCCATATTTTCCCTTAGAAATCCCTGCAAACAGGGAAAAAAATAACTGCTGATTGGCCGGAAATGCACACAATGCACTTATTTTGGGCTGACAACACCCAGCATTGCTGTGGACTGCTACTCAAATCTTCCCCCATTCTATTCCCCTTAACAGAGACCATAATTTTGCAGTCACAGGTAAACAACTGGGACTAATTAGATTATTTGAGAAAACCCAGGAAGTGTGCTCATGACAGCTCTGAATTTCTGACATGGTCCACATTTTTTTTTTGTTGCAATTATCTAACAAATATAACAATATAACAGAACCATTTCAAACATGAAAGTTCAAATAACAAATACGTTTATCGTTTGCATATAATGAGAATGAAGGTACTAAACACCAAAAAAAGACCAATGTTTAAAAGCAATGCTGTGTAATGTTTGGCCCAGAACAGCTGGACTTTTCCTTCTTACATTCCTCTCCTACCCTGGCATCACTTTAAGTGGGTCTTTACACCCCCAGGGCTGTCAAAGAAGTCATATGATCAGGAGCTTATCCTAAAAGCTCCCAATCATGACTAGAGATCAAGAGCTGTCTATGTATGCTTGGTCATTGTGCTGGAATGTGCAGTGAGCTCACTCTCAGCATGGAAACTTTGGCCATCTATGGACACATATATGTTGGCATTAAAGACCACCCTCTTTGTTACTGCACATAAGCAGTACAGTACATGGCCAGCAAGAGGTTAATTAGAGAATATTATTGGGCATCATTTGTGGAATACATATTAGTGTTTGTCAAAGTAAGAAGAAACTGTTCTTAATGTCTCCTTAATCGAACAGGTCTTTATAGAAACACAAGTTCCTTTACAAAATTAGTGTAAGGCATGCATATCATCAAATCAGTTAAGTAAAAATTGCTATACAGACTAAACAGTAAATGGATTTTATTTTTTTGTAGAGTTCTGTGGAGTTTGAAAACCAGTCCTTGAATAAGCAAGGAGTAACAAGTTCCTGCGGTTGATGGCTCACAGTGATTGAACAGGAGGCAAAACAGGCAGGGCCATGATCAGATACCTGGAAACCTGCTGATTATTTGCAAATCTGAGTTGCCATATTTTCTGGGTTGCTCTAAAAGAATGTGCAGACCCCAAATATACTGCATGTGGCAATTTTACTGCTTAGAGCTCATTAAAAAGACATAAAACAACACAAAATGTAATATATTCCAGCTTACCAATCCTTAGGATGTGCTGGTTGCATTAGTTTTATTTTTTTTCTGGCATTTTCCTTTCTTTGTACCTAGAAATCCTGTGAACAGAACACTTTCTGTCCCTGAGAGGTTATGATTACTCAATCCACTGTATCTTTGGAGGGAGCAATAGTTGTCACATATTACGGAAGGAAGTAATTTTCAGTTCGGCATACAAGAAGAGATACAGACAAAATTAGTGCAGTATATTACAATTGTTTTCTTGAGTTTAGATATCTCTTTAAGTAAACCTGTAGTCAGGCTATGGACATTCAAATATGCACTTATTACTGGTAAATGAGTTTTAAACAAGCTCTTACTGACCTTTGTAGCTTCAGACTTTTTGGAGAAACCCATTCTTGAAATTTAAAATAGTGGCAAATTGCAGGTCAGCTCCCCTTGCTTGTTCTGACAGCAGGGACTTGACAGCCAGCCAGTCTAGCAATGTAAACAAACTGCAGAATCTGACTGTTAGGGATGGCCATGGGTTCACTGTAGAGAGGAGTCCCCCCCCCACCAAAAAAAAATAAAGTCAGCAGCTACAAATATTGTAGCTGTTGACTTTTATTATGAGGACACTTGCCTGTCCATTTATCCCACAATCTCGGCACCCCAGCCAATTTTCTGATCGCCTCTCGGGTGCTGCCACCGCCATTCGTGGTGAGAGGGAAGCCGACAACAAAGCCTTTTGGTCGGTTCCCTACTGCACATGTGCGAACCCCGCTGCACTTTCTAACTGGCCCAGCGGCAGAGGAAGGAGAAGGGAGCCAAGGTCGCTGCGGCGCAGTCTCCTGGAAGTGGGTGAGGGGTACCTGTCAAAAACCGGGGGGGGACATGCTTCCACATTTGGGTAAAACTTGCTTTAAGGAGAACTACACATTTACTTAAATTTATGCACCATTGATTTAACCCCATTTTCTGCAAACAATATACAATTGCTCTTAGCAAGTATTATTTTACTGTCTAGCTGGAAGTTAAAGTTGCGTATGCATTAGAAATGTTTATACGTGGATTTGCCAGAATTTTGAAAGCTTGCAGATATATCTTCGCTGCAGCATTGCACAATCGGTCAGTCTCAGGTCTGGAGCAATCAAGTCTTGCCAAACACGAGAACAAAATGTATTCTGATTCCTAGGTTGTTTATAGCGATATTCTAAAATATAACCTAATTAGTAATGAGAACCTTGAAGCTGAACTCCAGGCAAATATAAAAGGCACAAATTGATATGTATTAATACTTCCTTTTTGTTATGCAAGCACTATAAGTTCCAAAATTTGACTGGTATTACGCTTGTGCCATTCTTGCATAGCAGAGCTCAGACTGGGTGAGGGAGAAGCAGCACACGTAGCAAGCCAGTTCTGAGAGAGCAGGAGATAGCGGGTTGACTGGGAAAATTAGCTTAATCTGTTGCTTTTACTTTCACAATCCAGTTGCATGTTGGGGGTGGACAGAAGACCTAGAAGCAGGGCTGGACTGGGACAAAAATTTGGCCCTGGACTTCATCCAGACTGGCCCACTTCGACAGGTCTCTTCCATGGCGGCCAGACAACTCCCGCACCCCCGGCCACCCAAGCCCCCATTCCCTCTTCACTAGCTCTTCATTCTTATAGGCAGTACCTGTGGGGAAGCTAGACATTATTTCACCCAGGGAAAATAATCAGTTTGGTGCCCCCCCTTATGGGACAAGATTAGGCAGAAGTGAGAAACTCCTAGGACATTGCTGTTGAATCAGCTGTTTGTCCTCTCCCCCATGCTCCTCTGTTGTCGTCCCTGCTTCTTTGTTCCCCCCAGGTGAGCGCTGTAGGAAGAGAGAGACAGAGAAGCGGAGGGGGGTTGGCGGTCCGCTGTCACTGAAGATGACCCACTGAGCCATCGGCCCACAGGTGTGGCAAAACTCAGAAATTAATAGAAAACATAGAAATTATCTTGCAGGCAAATCTGGCCCCTTGTATGTATTTCATCTGTGCGTGTAGTTGTTTGCATGGAGTTCAGCTTTAAATTCAATATTAAATATGGTCTGTGACCAAAAGTGGTTTTAACATAAGACTTTTTAGAGCATTATTCAAATTATTTGGATATTGTTTTATGCATTTTGAGTGTATTTTTGAATGAATAAACTGCATTTACTTTAAGTACATACATAAAAAACACTTAAATGCCCAAAAATGCATATAAAAAGCACTGCAATACACAACCAATGTTCTAAAATCTTGTTAAAAATATGTATGTTAAAACACATGAGAAAGTGACCTTAGTATCTGGAATACAGACTTATGGGTATACAATTTAAAATCTTAACCTTTTACTTTATTTCAGTAAGTCTGCGCATGTTACACTGTATTAGGATTATTTTATAAGGCACTAGTAATGCTTATAATGTGCAATATCGCATAGCATCCAGTCAACGTCTACATTTTTTTACCATCTAAAGTAGAATAATGGTGCTCATTTATTTATTTATTTATTTTGTAGTTCCCAATAGCATTTAATAAATTTGATTTATATTAATACTAAATACATGATCTAGGGACTTTCATCAATAGAAGAGAGAGTGAGAAAGAGAGAGAGAGAGGGGGGTGTATTCTGTATAATTTGTGTGTTATTAAAGCTGAACTCTAAGCAGAAAAAAAACACCATTTCATCATCTATTCATTAAAACTATTACATTTTTATAGCTACTTGACCTCCATTCTGACCAGGCAATTTTTTGCAATATGACACTGACAATTGCGCGGTCGTGCAACAATGTACCCAAATAAAAATGTTGTCCTTTTCCCCACAAATAGAGCTTTCTTTTTTCTATTTAATCACCTCTGCGTTTTTATTTTTTCCACTATAGATAAAAAACGCCCGGTAATTTTGAAAAAAAAAAACATTTTTTTTTTACTTTCTGCTATAAAACATATCCAATAAAAAAATGAAAAAATTGAATTTCTTTGTCAATTCAGGCCAATATGTAGTCTGCTACATATTTTTGGTAAAAAAAATCCCAATAAGCGTATATTGATTGGCTTGCGCAAAACTTATAGCATATGCAAACTATGAGATATTTTATTTTATTTATTTATTACTAGTAATGACGGTGAGCAATGACTTATAACGGGACTGCGATATTGCGGCCGATGAATCCGACACCTAACTGACACTTCTGACACTTTTTTGGGGACCAGTGAGACTAATACAGGTCAAAGAGTTAACTGTGTGCCTAGCTAGTGTTTCAGTGTAGTGTGGGGGAGGTGCTTTTACTAGCAGAAGGTATAAATCAGTGTTTCTGCTTTACAGAATCACAGAATCCATGTCTTCTGTACTGACAGAACTACATAGGCAGACTACCATTCCGCCTCTTTATCGAATGATCAGCAGGGGAAGGTGGACATCGGGTCTGCGGGACTCGCTGATCAGCTCCTGCTCTGAAAAATCACAGTGGAAATGAGCTTCCAATTGTGCACTCACCCAGATACCCAAAAGTGCAGGATCACGTGTATATATATATATATATATATATATATATATATATATATATATATGTGATCCTGCGCAGCACGGCCATCCTGCTAAGAAATGGTCGGCAAGTGAATAGAGAAACTAGTACTTTACCTGAATGCACTTGTTATAAATCCCCTGTGCTGTAGAGGTCATACCAAGTGAGGAGGAGGAACACAAGGAGCCAGTCAGCTGCGCTGTAGTGCTCATGTGCTCTAAGAGTGCCCACTCAGACATGAGTTTATTGGTCTAATGCTTCTACTTCACCATCCAGTCAATGTCTGGGAGAAGGGCAAAACCTGTGAGTAGCTCCTGCGAAAAAAATAATAGGTCTCAAAGCTGGCTGTGCTCTATGGCTGAACTAAGTTAAACTCCATACATACAGGCCGGATATCCACTAGATACTGGCTGACATTCGGCCCATGTGTATGGGTCCTTGCTTGACAGAAGCAAATGGCTTCTGTACAACGAACTTGCTGGAAAACCAGCAGCCCATTGGCATCCGATCAGTTCTCTCAGCCAATAGCCACTAGCGCTGACCTGTGTTCTGGCGTGGTGAGGTGGTCCCCCTTTCAGAACACAACAGCTCAGCAGCAAGATCATTGTACTAAAATCTAAAATTGTATTGTTAGTACAGCAAACTCTTCAAGAGCTCCTCAATTGTTTTACCATGTGTACCAGGCTTGTCTCACAATAGTAAGTACGTCTAAAGAATGTAAAGCGCCGTACACACGGTCGGACCTTTGTCCGACCAAAATCTCATCGGAATTCTGACAGTAAACTCCGAAAGAATTCCTCATGATTTCCAATAGAAATAATCCGATGGGACATACCTATGGTTGAAATTTCCGATGGAAAAAGTCAGTCAGACATTTTCCATCGGAAATTCCGATCATTTGTACGGGGCATAAGTCCGTTGTATGTACAGACATACAAAACCTTTTGGCAGGTAAAACAGTTTCATTCTATTTCATTTAATCATTTAGACGTTTTCCTGGAGTTCAGTTTTAATATATTTAGAAATATTAAGGTGAATAAAATCCACATGCTTTTGTTTCTATAAGTTGCACCTAGAGCAGTCAAAAATAAAATATATTATATGATTAGTTTATGTGGAGTAGGCTACTTTTGCACCAAATGGAAATGTTTTTCAGGGGCTTGTAAACTTGTTCAAATACTGTCATGTGTTTAATTCCAAACTAGGATTAAATACCTTAACCTTCAATTTTAAACCCAGCAGCCAGTGTTCCAGATACAAAGGTAAAAATTTATAATGGAATCAAAGGTTCTCCCTATTGCTTTATTATTATTTTTTCTTTTTCTTTTTTTACAGTGACTTACTTTAG
Organism: Rana kukunoris; assembly: GCA_029574335.1. Classification (NCBI taxonomy): domain Eukaryota; kingdom Metazoa; phylum Chordata; class Amphibia; order Anura; family Ranidae; genus Rana; species Rana kukunoris. Next base: position 436,743,022 of record CM056053.1, on the reverse strand, counting down.
TTATTAATTCAGGGTTTGATTTACAATATGGAATACATTTTACAATATCTGACAGAATGTGTATTTGCTTCAAGCACCAACTTACATATTTTGTTTTATCTTTTTATCTACTGTTTTATATCTAACCTGGTTGGTTACTGAACTAACACAAAATGTTTACACTCTTTGCTAAAACATTGCCAATAAGGCTTCACATTTTATAGGATTTCTGCAGCTGCTATGTTTACACAGAAAATAATATTAAGGAAAACTTAAATTGATACCCCCCCCCCACAAATATCTAAAGGGAAAATGTATATAAAAATAATTATGGGATCTTTCACCTGCACAGATTTTTATAAAAATTAGCTATTTTGACAAAAAAATATATATATTATTTTTTTTTCTTGATTCCTTAAGCACTTTTCTGAAATAAAGTTTTTGCATGTATAACAAGAAAATAAATAACATAGCACTCTCAGACTGCATTGTAGAGGAACGAGTTTTGAAGAGTACAGGACCTTCAATGTTACCAAATTTGGTAGCTTGGCAGTTCTGAGATCATCCATAACTGCGTGTATTTTATTACATATAATATATGAATATATATTTTCCCAAATTAAATTATTACAAAAGCTTAATACAAACAGTTCTATACAAAAATGTTTTCCGAATGTTTACAATGAGATTAAGCAACATTTTCCAACCGTTATATTCACATTATACACATATATATCTATACACACAAATATATAATACGGTATATAACATACACTTGTTGGTGATGCCAGAATGACAAAAATATATATTTACTGACAGACATAACAATTTCTACATAATACGCACGAAAGTTTAGCTAGGTGACTATATTGTTTAAAATCATTATTTTTCAAAAATCATAATTTCACAATGCATTACTTATCATTTTATGATTCATTTTTATTTAAAAGTTACAAATATAAAGTACAAGCAGTTTCTTGCATTTTAAAAAATAACATTTATATTTTCTTGTATATTGTGTTTTGTAAAACAACAAAAAAAAAAAACTTTTGAGACTTTGTTTTTTATGTGTTTTTTTTTGTTTGCTTTTGTTTTATTTTATTTGAGTTATGTGGGTTTAATTTTAGGTGGTTAGGTTTTATTTTTGTTTTTACATTCTGACAACATGAATCTGCAGTTTAACTAAAGGTTTACAGGACAGGACAAAGTATTTTATGAATTTTAGCCGAGTGAGACATTTTGCTGCAAATTAATTTACAAAATACTAAAAATAAAAGAAGACCATTCATTTTGCACATCTTAGAACTTTGGGCGCGCTACATTTTATTACTTTTAGTTTTTTTGCAGCATGAAATTTTCTTTTTTGAAAATAAACACATACAGGGTTGTTTTAATCATTTAATCAATTAATCTATTCTGACCTGAAGCCCAGGTTCACACTGACAGCGGGAATGAAATTGTGCAAGTTCTCATTCCCGCTTGTCAGTCCCAACTTTGGGGGGAGATTTCAGAGACATCTGTGTGAGTTTCTGCACAGATGTCTATTGGGGGAAAAAAAGATATCGTACCCAGAAGTCGTCAAAAGTAACACAGAAACTACTTTTGGAAATCAGTGTGGCGCCGCAAATGTGGCATAAAACCGATTTAGACAGTGCCATTGCCGGCAATAACAATTTGGCATGCGATTTGACATGTCGAATCGCTGTAAAGTGAACCAGAGCGAAAGTGACAAAGGTGATACTAAATAAGTAATTTAATCAAGCAGAAACATATTTATTTGTCCCCCAACACAATCTTTTCTTTTTTGTAGTCAGGTTTTATCAGGAAAAAATAGGTGATGGTGTACAACTGACTGAACTTTAATTTGCTGTGTAAGCTACAATAAAATTGTAAAAAGTAAAGAAAAATTCAATGTTTTCAATGTTAAACAGAAACTACCACCTACCATGGTTTTAGGTTTTAGCGATAATTCTTAGTTTTAAAATTATAGAACATCACATCTCCTATGTGTGGCTTTTTCTGAGAATTCATTGGCGTTGCTAAAGCAGTAGAAATGGTTCACTTACCTAATGTAAATGTTTATCAAGCGTAGTAAATAAGATAAAGTTATGTATACTTCAATTATGCAATCATTTGTGTGTAAGAGAAATGTTTTTTCCTTTTTTTACTCTTGATTGAGAACTCTGAAGTCTACACAGCTTCACCCTATTTACTAACTAAATAGATTGTTGACTTAGCAAGGTTATCTAAAGCATGGTTGAATTTCGAACAAATTTTCTTTTCAAAATCAGGATTTTTTTGTGATCTGATGACGCCACCATTGATTTTCAAAATTCGGCCAACCAAGCCTTCAATTTCATCTCATGTTGCTACAGAAAAAAAATTTAATGCATGGGAATCTTCTTTTCTTTCCGGGAGTTTTCTTTTCTTGCACATGTGCATTCCTCTTTCTATTACATTTCTTACACGATTCTCCTATGATTGATTAGAAAATCGATTATTTTTTTCTATTTCCAACATGTCCGGTTATTTAAATTTGATTGCCGTACAAAAATCGGCTGTTGCTGCAGCCACTAATGTTGTGAAATTCTAATGAAAATTCTTAGATAGGATTTTTGAAAGAAAATTCTTTCGAAATTCGACCCTTGTATGGCCGGCATTAGTGAACAACCTTTACTTCTTTAGCATATAAACTCCATTGTATTAGAATAGTCTAAGGCCTCGTACACATGACCTAGGAACTCATCGTAAATGAAACATCGTTTTCCTCAACGAGTTCCTTGTCAGGCTTGTCGAGAATCTTGACAAGCTTTCTTTCCGTACACACAGTCAAGACAAAATCTTGTCGTTCTCAAACGTGTACGATGGCACTATAAAGGGGAAGTTTGGTTCCACTGGCACCACCCTGCGCATGTGCGGGTTTCTAAGCATACACGCAAATGTGTTTCTTGTCAAAAACCAGCCCGACGAGGAACACGATGAGACTCCCGACGAGGAAAAAGAGAACTTGTTCTCTTTTTTTCTCATCAAGTTCCACGACAGTTTTCTCTATGAAAAATATACACACGACCGTTTTCCTTGGCAAAAAAAAAATCTGTGCCACCAAGTTTCTTTGATGGATTCTGTCAAGGAAAATGGTCGTGTGTACAAGGCCTAAGACCATTGATCCTGGTAAACACAATAGGGATAATGGTCTTATCATAGTTCAAATTAGTGCTGAAGTAGGTAGGTACTCCACCCTGTAAAAAAAAAAAGTTTTCCATCTGAATTGGTCATTTTTTATTTTATTTCTTATGGCTGGAGTTTGGCTGCAGCCAAAGTAGATATGTCTTGTCATTCTTACTGTTCTGGACCTATTTAAATGTACATTTCCTAATATAATTGAGAAAGGTTGCATATCAAAGCTGGATGGCTTTCTCAGCCATTAGCATTTTTTTCTGGAAAATAAACTTGTAATTGGTGAAAATTGATTTGAAATGTTTTGTAGTTGTGAAACTGAGAGATAAGAAATTATGGCTTTTTTTTTTCTTGCACCTGGTTTAGGATGACATAACGGGAACTAGAAAAATTGTCAACAGAGTGAAAATCCCCTTTATAAACAGAGAGCAGATAGGTGGCTTCTCTCTGTCATGACACTTAGGCGTACCATGAGTTATTAAATAAGCTTTATATTGTGTAAGTTATAAAATATATGGTAAAATGGGATTTTGTATTTTTCTAACGAGTCCGTTCCAGGTAGAATTTTTTTTTACAGTCAAAGAATTTTGAGAGTAAATACCCAGCTGACATGATGCCTGTCAGAATCAGTTATTAAACTGTAAAATGTTACTCCAGTTTGAAACAAAAGTTATATTTAAGGTTCTTTGATGCACCCAAAACACCCCAGCACACATTTCCACTGGAATTCATTTCAATACTTGCTATTTATTTGATGTTAGAATGACTGCAATAAATATGATTATACATTCTTGAGAAAAGAAAAACTTATTTAGGAAAAAAAAAAAAAAAGAAAAGAAAAAAAAAACATGAATGGACAATGTTTCTTTGTCATCTGGCTACTCCTCTTATATCAATGCATACACTTTTGTAAAGAAATATATTTTTATGGAAAATAAATTTGTAAAAGTATGATGTAAATTTTCAGTGCAATGTAAACAAAATAAAATTAATAATTCATTTTAAATGTGCTGGTGTATCTGGCATTTTTTGTTGAAAACATTATTGTTTTAAATTTTTTGTTCTTACTAGCAATGATGCTAATTTACTAAACAGATTGGGCTAGATCCACGTAGGGCGGCGTATATTTGTGCGGGCGTAGTGCATCTCATATATAAACAGTATTCACAAAGCACTTGCTTCATAAGTTGTGCCGGCGTAGCGTAAATTGGCCGGCGTAAGCCCGCCTAATTTAAAGTAGGAAGGAGGTGGGCGTAATTAAGCGTGACCCCATGCAAATGAATGGCCGAATGAACGGCGCATGCGCGCGGATGCTCAGAATCATGTCGCATATACTCCCTAACAGAAAAAAGAAAATTATTGAATTCTGTCTCTTATAGTGCCACATCCAAAGAAAAGATCAGAAGAAAGATTGGGTCCCCTGACTGGACTTTTAAGGCACAAAATTGTAATTCACGAAGTGAATAGTGTTGTAGTAAAGAAAAGGATGTGTATCTTATGTAATATTTATTGAGAAATATAGAAAAAATTCATTAAAAAACATATAAACATGATCTAGAGTAGACATAGATTGTTGTACAGGTAAATTCAGAGTTACAGGATTGCACTATACAGTATGATTCCTCAAATTATCCCAATGTTTCTGAGAGATGTCTCTCTTTCTTCAGGGGTTATAGCGAAGGATCAACCGTTAATGGCTGAAGGTGTTGTACTATGAGTGGGTCATTCCGATCATGTGAATCGTGAATCGTGTATCTTGCTCATTTACATATTCGACGTGTAAATCTATGGAAGCACCCCTTGCGGCCAGCGTAAATATGCGCCCAAGATCCGACGGCGTAGGAGACTTACGTTGGTCGGATGAAGCCAAAATTCAGGCGTATCTTATTTCAAGAATAAGGCGCATAGATACGACGGCTCATCCGTGGACTTACGCGGCGTATCAGTAGATACGTTGGCGTAAGTCCTTTCTGAATCTGGCCCTTTATGTATATTTACTGAAAAGAATGTATAAATTAATATAATTACTGGATTTCAGTAGCGAGAGCAGTAGAAACTTTAACCTCAACTCTGGGCAAACATATAAAACATGGGGTCCAAATAAGGTGTTTAAGGCCGGGTTCACGAATGTGAGGCCGTGGTTCCCAGCATTGGGGCCAGTGCGTTCCTGTTCACCATTTCAGGTGCGAATCAGGTTCCGAATGGGGAGGTGCCTATCAGTAGGCACTTTAAGGTGTATTGAAGCTGAATCAAGTGTAAATGAGTCCTTAAAGTTTATTGCAAGTGTAAATAAGCCCTCCTGTGACCACATTGTGTCTTTAATCACTTCCTGCCCGCCATATAGCAGAATGATGGATGGAAAGTGGTTGTATTATCCTGACTGGGCATCATATTATGTCCAGCAGAATAAGCCTCTAGTGTGTGCTCGTGGGGGCACGCAGCATGGTGATCAGTAGTGTGGTGTGTCGCTCTGACACACGGCATCTCTGACCCTGGTAAAGAGCCTATGATGTAGGCTCTTTACCATGCAATGAGCTGTGTCCAATCACAGCTCATCACATGGTAACCAGGAAGTGTCTTTTTTTCATCTTTCCCTCTAATCGCGCTGACAAGGGGCAGGGGGCTGCACTGAGGGGGTCTGCACTGCCAGGGGTGCCCACTTGAGCCCACTAGGGATGCCCAATAGAGCCCACCAGGTATGCCCACTAGAGCCCACCAAGGATGCCAATCAGTGGCCATTAAGGTTGCCAATCTGTACCCATCAGTAGTGCTTGTCAGTGCCTATTCCTCAGTGCTGCCTATCAGTTCCATCTAATGTAATGAAGTCCGTGAAAAATTGATTGAGGCAATACAAATTAAGTCAATGTGATAAAGAGTGAAGTAAGGTACACAAATAACTTCTTCCACCAAACTGGACACCAATATAGTGAGATGAAGTCTTCTTACCAAATCCACTGACCGTATTTAGCGGTCAGTAAGGCACAGGAATGTTTAACAGTCTTCCCAATCAGACTCAATCCAGAGGGTGGATGAAGGGTCAGATCCTCAGAACCAGTGCTCAACAAGTTGGAAAATATGGTCATAAATGACAAAAAGATAAACAGAGAAACTAAATGGTGAAGTGCTGTTGAAGAGCAGGTTTAATAAAAGTTGGGTTGCACTTACAATTAAACTGGGTTTAAAACGACGTGGTACAAACAGAAAGCTGCGCTTTATCCGATCGTATCCTATCAGCTGGTCTCCGTATGTGTGTGTGTGTGTCTCTCCGTAGACGTGATGACCTTCCACACAAAATTAGGCCACTCCTACGTACGTTTTGTCATAAATGACGTCGTCGGGGATGGGCATTGCCGTTTTAAACCCAGTTTAATTGTAAGTGCAACCCAAATTTTATTAAACCTGCTCTTCAACAGTACTTCACCATGGAGTTTCTCTGTTTATCTTTTTGTAATTTATGAACCATATTCTCCAACTTGTTGAGCACTGGTTCTGAGGATCTGCCCCTGTATCCACCCTCTGGATTGAGTCTAATTGGGAAGACTGTTAAACATCCCTGTGCCTTACTAACCGCTAAATACGGTCAGTGGATTTGGTAAGAAGACTACATCTCAGTATATGGGTGTCCAGTTTGGTGGAAGAAGTTATTTGTGTACCTTACTTCACTCTTTATCACATTGACTTAATTTTTGTTGCCTCAATCAATTTTTCACAGACTTCATTACATTTGATGAATCATCTCACTTCTGGTTTTCAATAACCTTTATATATTTATATTTAAATGTATATAATTTTTGGGGGATTTTTTTTTCATAAATAACGTTTCCATTATCATTGATTTATTTAGCGCTGTACTTTGATTGTTTTTATGTTTGTTTACTTTGGGTATCTTGAGTATTATGTACTGGCAGCTTTTATAATAGTTTAATCTATTTATTCCTTCACATTTATTTTCACATCTGTTAGCACAGTGTTTTTTCCTTGGAAAATGTCTACACTTATCAGTGCCATCTATCAGTGCCCATCAGTGCTGACCATCAGTGCCACTAGTCAGTGCTGACCATCAGTGCCACTAGTCAGTGCCCATCAGTGTCACCTTTCTAGTGCATAGAGTAGTCCATTGAAATGAATGGGCTGCCGTACACGCCACCTACATATTTAAACCTTAAACCCCTGCTAACCTCTGCACCCCAAACCTCCCCCATCCTCTCCACCACCCCAAACATCCCCCATCCTCTCCACTCCAACCCTCCCCCTTTAACTCTACCTGCCTCCTCTGATCACATTCCTTACCTCTATACATCCCCTCCTTGCTCACCTAGGTACCCCAAAGTGTAATTCTTTCTCTGCCTACCTCTGCACACGGCACACTACCCCCCCCCCCATCCACCCACCAAACAATTTGCTTACCTTTGCAGAACAGTCGGATGTTAGGCTTAAAGACCACAGTTGTAGGCAGGACTTTCAAGCATGCTCCTTGACCTCAGGGGGGCATGATCTATATATATATATATATATATATATATATATATGAATGCTGCCTTTATTTGCATATGAATGACACTGGTCCACTGCTATTTACATATGAATGCTATCTTAATTTACATATCAATGTCACCGCTATTTACATATCAATGCAGGTTATTTACATATGAATACCAGTTATTTACATATGAATGATGTTGCTATTTACATACTGTCAGCACAAGTCAGATCATTGAAGAAGTGCTAGAGAACTGACCATGATGTGCCCTCTTGCTTAGTGTGGAGGAACTGTCAGGATTCCAGACAAAGGAAGCAATACAAAGAGAACAGGACACTTTCTTATACAAGTGCATGATCAGCAGGCAAATATCAGGAATGTGAATTATCTGCTTTACATATTCTTTAAAGCCCCACATTACTGTTGAAATCATCTAAATATACTTATTCCATTTAGAAAGCAGCAACATCAGGAGAAAAGACTGGCCTTTGTAAGAATGCTGTAGAGAAGGGCACTTCCTATTAGTGTGAATGTACTGATTTCTCTGCAGAGGTCCAACATGTTCTCAGCTGATTCAGATGTATCGTTTTGCAATCATCAAGGAGCAAGATCTTTGTCAATTGCAGCGTTATAGATCTAACTCAACAGGGGATGTGTCAGACCTCTGCAGAGAGATCACTGCTTCCACACAGAGAGCATCATTTACTGAACAATTCTGGCAGAGGACTGGTTATTCTACTCAGGCTGTGGCTGCTTAAAAAAATAGTATACGTTTCACACGTTTTGTTTTGATTTACTTAGAACATATTTAGTTGATTTAAACTAAAAGTTAATTTAGACATTAAGGGCCAGATTCTCAAAAGAGATACGACGGTGTATCTCCAAAATGCAACAAAATGGAGTGCAGATACTGACAAAGATAATAATAGATTGTTATAGCAGGGGCAGCATTACTACATGTTACTTTCAACCATTTAATTTATGTAAGCAGTTTGAAAAGTGTTCATTTATGAGATTGTCACTTTAACCGCTTAAGGACTGCCGCACGACTATTTATGTCGGCAGAATGGCACGGCTGGGCACATGGATGTACAGGTACGTCCCCTTTAAGATGCCCAGCCGTGGGCCGCGAGCGTGCCGCCGGCGTGTGCTCGCGACCCGGTCCAGCCCTCAGTTACGGCGACCGTGGGACCCGCGGATCTGATTGCCGCCGGTGTCCCGCAATCGGGTCACAGAGAGGAAGAACGGGAATAGGTAAATGTAAACAAACCTCTCCCCGTTCTTCCTAGTGTGACTGTCAGTGATCATCTGTTCTCTGTGTTAGGGAACGACGATCAGTGACATCACGCTGATCACTGCCATTAGTAGTAAAAAAAAAATTAATACAAATGCCATAAAACTATCCTCTATGTTGTAAATGCTATAAATTTTGCGCAAACCAAATCAATAAACGCTTATTGCAATTTTTTTACCGAAAATAAGTGGAAGAATACGTATCGGCCTAAATTAAGGAAAAAAAATATGTTTTTTTAACATATTTTTTGGGGATATTTATTATAGCAAAAAGTAAAACATATTGATTTTTTTTTTAAATTGTCGCTCTATTTTTGTTTATAGCGCAAAAAAAAAGGACGTCAATTTTGTTTGTGAGCCACGTCGCACAACCGCGCAATTGTCAGTTAAAGCAACGCAGTGCAGAATCGCAAAACGGGGCCTGGTCCTTAACCTGTACATTGGTCCGGGTCTTAAGTGGTTAAAATATGGCAGCATTCTATATATTGGGAACTTTGCACAGGAAATCTACCGCCGACCTCCTATTGCTGAAAATGAATTGTTTTGTATCGCCCCAAGAGAGGACAATGCGGGAAGTTCTGTCTTCTCCCTCTTATACTTTCATCAGCAAAACAATAAATGTTTATATCAAAACAAATAAACAGTAAAAAAAAATAATAATTCAGCGGTCAACCCACGCCAACACTTCCTGCTGGCCTCTAACGTCTATGGCCAGCTTGAGACCTTCTTACAGAGTGAACTTTTGCTACTTTTCCTTTGTAAAGTTTTAATCTACAGTGTGTGCCCGTAAGCCATTGCTAGTATTCAATAGTTCATAAGCCTGGATTTTACTATGCATGCACACTGTAAGATAAGGCTCCAGAGTCGAAGCCGTCAATATGAATTGTTGCATTATTAAACCATCCACAGCCTAATCCTTGATTTAGATCTTTCTATTTCTACAGAAGGAAAATATCAATAGAATAAAGTCAGTTTCTTTGGCTAAATCATTATATATTATTTTTCCATCATCTTTATCACCTGACCCACCACCTGTCTGCTGCTATTTACATTGTGTTACATTTCTAGATGTCTGCACCCTTCAACATTTCTGAAGTATGCTGAGTAATACTTACACTAAAATATGTAACCCACTTAAATAAACTCCTTTGACAAAGTAATGCCTAATACAACGGTTTTTAGGTTGCATATTGCAAGGAGAGGTGGAGAAATAGTAATGTTTGAAAATAGTTTTTCCTGGTTTGTTTTGTTTAGCCTAAACTACATGGACAGTGTTAAAGCTTGACTCGGTGCACCACTTTTACTTACCTCTGCTAGTTCCTTGCAGTCTCTTCTCCCCCACACTTCTGCAGTCTGAAGCCTCGTACACACGCTCGGTTTACTCGGCAAGAACCAGCAAGAAAACTGCTGGCAGAGCTTTCTTGATGAGTATACCGAACGCGTGTACGAGGCTTTCAGGTTTCTCGACAAGAAAATTGCCCAGAATCTAGACGAGAAAAATAGAGAACATGTTAGCCCTGTACACACAGGCAAGAATCTCGTCAGGAAAAAAAATTGTTTGAGTGTGTACAGACTCTCCTTTCGAAAGAACCATGGTTCTCTTGAAAGGCAAGAACGCAGTGACGTCATCGCGTACGATGAGCATGCACTCGTCACATTCAATGCCGTCACAGCCATCTTGCTGCACCCTTCTTATGCCTAGGAAGCTACTGTGCATGCGTCAAAGTCATTTCGAGCATGCACAGGTTTTCACGGCAACAGGTAAGTATACACACTCTCGGGTTTCTCGGCAGAAAAACTGCAGCGAATCTCACAACGAGAAAATAGAGAACATGTTCTCTATTTTTCTCGTCTAGATTCTGGTTAAGAAACTTGAAAGCCTCGTACACACGCTCGGTATACTTGGCAAGAAAGCTCTGCCAGCAGGAAAAAATTTGGGCTGTTCTTTTTTTTCTCGTCTTGAGATTCTCTGCAGTTTTCCTGCGGAGAAACCTGAGAGTGTGTATACTTACCTGGTCGCCGTGGAAACCTGCGCATGCTCAAAATGACTTTGACTAATTCATCCCAAAGGTGTTTTATCGGGTTGAAGTCAGGCCAGTCATGTTCCTCCACCCCAAACTTGCTCATCCATGCCTTTATGAACCTTGCTTTGTGCACTGGTGCACAGTCACGTTGGAACTGGGAGGGGCCTTCCCCAAACTGTTACCACAAAGTTGGGAGTATGAAATCATCCAAAATATCTTGATATGCTTAAGAATTCCCTTCACTGGAACTAAGGGGCCAAGCTCAACCCCTGGAAAACAACCCCATACCATAATCACCCCTCCACCAAATGATTTTTACCAGTGCACAAAGCAAGGTGCATAAAGACATGGATGAGCGAATTTGGGGTAGAGGAACTTGACTGGCAGTACAGAGCAACCGATAGAATGCCTTTAGGATGAATTAGTGTGGAGACTGCAAAATTAATGATGAAACTAAATTAGAATCGGTATGTAGTGTAATAAGTGGAGTTCTGTTCTTTGTACACATATACATATATATTTATCATGCAGCCTCATAGGACATAGTTAGTCAGGTTGAAAAAATACACAAGTCCAACCAGTTCAACCATCAAAAAAAAAATTTAATTATATCATTCAATCCTATATATCCAATCTACAGCCACAGTTGAGGACAGTCAGGGGAGAATAAAAACTCCTCCTACAAGATTAAACTAGTGCTCTAATGCCCCGTACACACGGCTGGGATTTCCGGCAGGAAAAAGTCAGTCGGTTTTCCCGAATAAAGCATACACACGGTCGGGATTCCCGGCCAAAAGTTCTCATCGCAGTTTTCCTGATGGAAATCCGGCCGTGTGTACGGGGCACAACTGCTGATGAGAAAAGTTATTAAGCAGTTTATATTTACTAAAATAATTGCATTTCCATGTTCTGTGTACTGTAGGAGATCAGATATAGTGAATTCAGGCTCCTGGTTTTAGTAACACTTTATAGAAGGATTGACGTCTGAAGGTGCACCATGTGTTTGACTTCTATGCTAATGGTGGTATGTATGAATATAAAAATCACCCCTTCTGGCCCTCCTCCATGACTATAGAGTTAAGGTGGATATAACCCCCTTTTTTGTTTGTTTTTTGTCATCTGTGTCATATTGGGGAGATTTCCTTTCACTTCCATTCCCATAGCCAAAACAAGAAGTGAGGGAATCCCGCTGTGTCACCAGGGTCACCAAAATTAGTATCCCCATTGGAAGATTTCCCCCTATTAGTGCCCTGATGTCAACCCAAAATTTGTGATTTTCTTTCACTTGTGATGATAACAGTAAACATTTCAAATAGAGAGGGTGAATCTCCATAATGGTGGCACAGACAGCAGTGAAAATTTACAGGCGTTCGAATCCCTCTCCACTCTATCCAATATCCCCACCTCCCAAAAAAAATCTATGCAAAGCCTGCAGCGCGCGCTGGCTTACCTTGTTCCTGGATCCAGCGATGCATCCACGCTATGTGAGCGAGCGGGTGCTCGCTCGATTCACACAGTGTCCCCGAGTGCCGTCGATCTCCGTTCCCTGCGATGTTACGACACACGGGGGCGGAGAACGGTGCCAAATTCAAAAAAGTAAACAAACACTATACATACAGTACACTGTAATCTTATAGATTACAGTACTGTATGTAAAAAATACACACCCCCCTTGTCCCTAGTGGTCTGCCCTGTGCCCTGCATGTTCTTTTATATAATAAAAACTGTTCTTTCTGCCCGGAAACTGTAGATTGTCCATAGCAAACAAAAGTGTCCCTTTATGTCAAAAGTGATTTTAGATCAGCTAGAAAACAGCGATAATAAATTATAATCATTTGCAGAATTGAGCGATAGCGATTTGTGGGGAAATTCATCATAAAAAAAATAAATAATAATGACAGCGACAATTCTGCAACTGAGCAAATTTCAGTGTTTTTGAGTTGATTACATTATTGAATAATTTTTATTATAATTACCGTATTTTTCGGACTATAAGACGCAGTTTTTTCCCCCAAATGTATGGGGGAAAAAGTCCCTGCGTCTTATGGACCGAATACTGAATATACAGCCCACCCCCCGGCACCGCCATGTAACATACCGGGTATAGCAGAACACATGCAGGCAGTCAGCGCCATCAGCGGGCTCTCACAGTATCAGGCTGGTCGGATGGTGTAACGGTAGCTGGTCGGAAGGTGTAACGACGCGGATGGTGTCATGGCGCGGATGGTGTCATGGCGCGGCTGGTCAGCGCGGCATGTCAGCGTGGGGAGCGGGCTACACAGAAGCCCCAGGAAGCATTGAGCCATGTCGAGTGCACGGAGCTACGCCCACACGGCGTCACTACGTATTGCTCCGTGCACTCAGTGCTCTTCTGAGTCAGCTGACCCCTGAGTCAGGTGACCAAAATATGTGATCTCATTGGTTGTTCCCTCAGGAGCATTTGGACAGCATCTGTACGGAATACAGAATACATTACACTAGCAGTGGCATTTAAAAAAAAAATTACAGTAACGAATTACAGTAACAGAATACTGGTAAAACTGACCAGGTGCCAGCTCAGCCTCCCAGGCTAGGGACCAGGTGCCAGCTCAGCCTCCCAGGCTAGGGACCAGGTGCCAGCTCAGCCTCCCAGGCTAGGGACCAGGTGCCAGCTCAGCCTCCCAGGCTAGGGACCAGGTGCCAGCTCAGCCTCCCAGGCTAGGGACCAGGTGCCAGCTCAGCCTCCCAGGCTAGGGACCCCGGTGCAAGCCCAGCTACCCAGTCTAGTGACCAGGTGCCAGCCCAGCCACCCACTTTAGGGACCAGGTGCCAGCTCAGCCACCCACAGCAGGGACCAGGTGCCAGCTCAGCCACCCACAGCAGAGACCAGGTGCCAGCTCAGCCACCCACTGCCGGGACCAGGTGCCAGCTCAGCCACCCACAGCAGGGACCAGGTGCCAGCTCAGCCACCCACTGCCGGGACCAGGTGCCAGCTCAGCCACCCACAGCAGGGACCAGGTGCCAGCTCAGCCACCCACTGCCGGGACAGGTGCCAGCTCAACCACTCACAGCAGGGACCAGGTGCCAGCTCAGCCACCCACAACAGGGACCAGGTGCCAGCTCAGCCACCCACTGCCGGGACCAGGTGCCAGCTCAGCCACCCACAGCAGGGACCAGGTGCCAGCTCAGCCACCCACAGCAGGGACCAGGTGCCAGCTCAGCCACCCACAACAGGGACCAGGTGCCAGCTCAGCCACCCACTGCCGGGACCAGGTGCCAGCTCAGCCACCCACAGCAGGGACCAGGTGCCAGCTCAGCCACCCACAGCAGGGACCAGGTGCCAGCTCAGCCACCCACAACAGGGACCAGGTGCCAGCTCAGCCACCCACTGCCGGGACCAGGTGCCAGCTCAGCCACCCACAGCAGGGACCAGGTGCCAGCTCAGCCACCCACAGCAGGGACCAGGTGCCAGCTCAGCCACCCACAACAGGGACCAGGTGCCAGCTCAGCCACCCACTGCCGGGACCAGGTGCCAGCTCAGCCACCCACAGCAGGGACCAGGTGCCAGCTCAGCCACCCACAGCAGGGACCAGGTGCCAGCTCAGCCACCCACAACAGGGACCAGGTGCCAGCTCAGCCACCCACTGCCGGGACCAGGTGCCAGCTCAGCCACCCACTGCCGGGACCAGGTGCCAGCTCAGCCACCCACAGCAGGGACCAGGTGCCAGCTCAGCCACCCACTGCTGGGACAGGTGCCAGCTCAGCCACCCACAGCAGGGACCAGGTGCCAGCTCAGCCACCCACAACAGGGACCAGGTGCCAGCTCAGCCACCCACTGCCGGGACCAGGTGCCAGCTCAGCCACCCACAGCAGGGACCAGGTGCCAGCTCAGCCACCCACAGCAGGGACCAGGTGCCAGCTCAGCCACCCACAACAGGGACCAGGTGCCAGCTCAGCCACCCACTGCCGGGACCAGGTGCCAGCTCAGCCACCCACAACAGGGACCAAGTGCCAGCTCAGCCACCCACAGCAGAGACTAGGCGCCAGCTCAGCCACCCATTGCTGGGACCAGGTGTCAGCCACCCACAGTAGGGCCAGGGACCAGGTCCTAAAGCAGAAAAGATGATGAAGCAGAAAAGGCTTGCATATAAAATTCCTTTTAAATTGGAAGTAGTAAAATATGCTAAGGAGCATGGGAACAGAACAGCGGACAGACATTTTGGACCACCTCCAACTGAAAAAATGATAAGAGAGTGGAGGAAACAGGAAGATCAGCTTCAAAAAGCAAATAAAAGTAAGCACACTTTTCGCGGGCATGCTGCAAAGTGGCCACAGTTAGAAGTGGCCATGAAAGAATGGATCACACATCATCGGAATAATGGCTTCTCAGTCTCTACAAAAATGATCATATTTGAAGCCAAACGCCTTGCTGTAGAGAAAGGCATTAAGGATTTTACGGGATCACCATCTTGGTGCTACAGATTCATGAAGCGATGTGACCTTGTTATGCGCACCAAAACGAGAATTGCGCAAAAAATGCCTAAAGAGTACGAATCTAAGATTGTGTCTTTTCACAAATTTGTGATTGATTCTAGAAAGAAAAATGGTTTTGAAATCGCCCAGATTGGGAATATGGATGAAGTTCCGCTAACATTTGATGTCCCATCTAATAGGACTGTTGATATGAAAGGTGCAAAAACCATAACTGTCAAAACGTCAGGACATGAGAAAACTCATTACACAGTTGTGTTGTCCTGCTGTGCAGACGGCACCAAATTGCCGCCCATGCTAATTTTCAAAAGGAAAACCTTTCCAAAAGAAGTGATTCCTCGAGGAGTTGTTGTACATGTCCATGACAAAGGATGGATGGACGAAAATGGAATGAGAGTATGGGTTGAAAAAGTCTGGTCCAAACGCCCTGGAGGGCTTCTGAAAAAACCTGCCTTATTAGTGCTTGACCAGTTTAGAGCACATATTAGCGAAACGACAAAAAAGTGCTTTAAAGAAGTGAAGACTCATCTAGCTGTGATTCCTGGGGGTCTTACCAGCCAGTTGCAACCTCTCGATGTTTCGATCAACAAACCATTTAAAGTGTTTATGCGAGAAGAGTGGAACAAATGGATGGCTGCTGGTAATCACGATCTGACACCTACTGGACGAATGAAGAGGCCCACTATCACTCAAGTTTGTGAATGGGTGAAAACATCATGGCACTCAGTTAAGGAGGAAATTGTTGTACAGTCCTTCAAAAAATGTGGCATCAGCAATGCCTTAGATGGAACTGAAGATTGTATCGTATATGAAGATAGCGAAGAAAGTGATGTCAGCGATTGCGAGCAACTGAGCTTCATAAATTCTGACACTAGTGATGATGAGTTCTTGGGGTTCTCAGAAAACTAGAAGAGTGCTCAAATCTTAAAGTCTCTCCTTATTTGTTATTTGTTAATGACAGTGATGATGGTTCTTAATGTCATTGTTGACTGCTGTTCACTTTACATGGTTGAAATATAATTCTGTTAAATTTTATTAAATATTTCAGTACAACATTTGGGTCAGAATCTTTTTTTTCAAAATTTTCTCCTCTAAAATCTAGGTGCGTCTTATGGTCAGGTGCGTCTTATGGTCCGAAAAATACGGTATATTATTATTTGTTATAATTATTTATAATTATTTATTATATTATAATTTATCATTTTGTTTTAAAAAAAAAATCATACCCGGGATGCCTATTAGACTCGTGTTTGGACAGATTTAAGTGAGTTATTCCTAACAATTACAAGCCTACAGTATAAAACACCAAATTTCCTTGCAAATAATTGTAACGCTTTCAGCACCAAAAAAATCAGAAAGAATCATACCGCCAGGGAGGTTAAATCACCCCCGTTGAATCTACTGTTGTAGATAAAAAAATGTTTTGCAATTCTTTTATATGTTATAATCAATCACAATGAATCACAAAAATATTACCACTGACACCACACAGTTGAACATTATAGAAGGAAAATAAAAAATATAAAATAAAATCTAGGTACATCCAACCAACTGTTCCCTTGATTAATAACTTTAAAAATAAGAATAGTAGATGTATGGTGTTAGCTATGGAATGTAGCCGCAACTGCACTTTTTGTCAAAGTAACGTAATACATTTAATGCCTAACTACTGTGGAAATTGCAGCAAGCTTTCAAGGCAAAGGGATTATTTTTCTGGTTATCAGCCTTGAAAGGATGATATGATTTCCACTGCAGGTAGCCATTAAAGGAATTCCCCTAAGATACTTTTATTATTTTGACAAAAAGTACAATAATGGACCAGAAATAGTAATTCTAGTAGCAGTAGAAGATGTGAAAGTATTTTAAAGTCTGTTAAAGTGGAAGTAAAGTAAAAAAAAGTGGGCCCCAGTTGGTTTAAGCAGAGGTGTAAATAGAACCTTCAGGGCCCCCGGTGCAAGAAACCATGAAGGGCCCCCCTGACCTCTGGCCAGGGCCTTCCCACTTATTCCGGGGACAGCATGACCAGGATAGGAGGGGAGGTGGGGGCAGCATATGGAGGAACAAATCCCCACCATTTTCCTCCAGTAGCCACTGAATGGCTATGGGAGGGAGAAGAGGAAAAGCAGGCTTTTAGCAGCTGCAGGAAACAAATGGAGGGGATTTGTTCCTCGATGTGCCCCCCTCATCCAGGTGTACAGGGGCATGTGGACCATTGCAATTTTGACCCCTGTAGTAACTCCCCTGTGATGAGTGGCAGAGGTGGTGTTGGGGGATGGGATCAGTGCCAGCAGTGGTGGTTGGGTGGGGATAGGATCAGGTGAGGGAGAGATGGGATGAGTGGCAGCGGTGGGGGGGTTGGATCAGTGGCAGCGGTGGTGGGAGAATGGGATGAGTGGCAAGGGTGGTGGTTGGGGGGTGGGATCCGTGGTAGAGGAGTGGGGTATCAGTGGTGGGTGTGGTGTGGGGGGTGTTATCAGTGGTACTAGTGGCAGTGTTGGGGGGTGTATCAGTTGCACTAGTGGTGATGGTGGTGGTGTGGGGGAATTCAGTGGCAGTGGTGGAGTATCAGTGGTATTGGGGGTATTGGGGGTATCAGTGGCAGTAATGTTGGTGGGGGTATCAGTGACAGTAACGGTGGTGGTGGGGTATCAGTGGCAGTAATAGTGGTGGGGGTATAAGTGGCAGTAATGGTGGTGGGGGGTATCAGTGGCAGTAATGGTGGTGGGGGGTATCAGTGGCAGTAATGGTGGTGGAGAGTATCAGTGGCAGTAATAGTGGTGGGGGGATATCAGTGGCAGTAATGGTGGTGGGGAGTATCAGTGGCGGTAATGGTGGTGGGGAGTATCAATGGTAGCAGTGGTGGTGTGGGGGGGGGGAAATCAGTAGCAGTGTTAATATTGATATCAGTGCCACTCACTTGCAGATCACTTGCAGATCAGTTGGTTCCCCCTCAATGCTAGGTTTTGCTTGGCCGGGCAGAAAGGATGGGCGGGGCCTGTGAGTACCCATGAGTGCAGGTGTAGAGCATGGTCGGAGCGGCTGGGCAGAGCAGGTGGGGACTGTCCAGTGTGCCCTTGAATGAGGTGTGGAAGTTGGGCGGAGCGGGCGGAGAAGATGGGCAGAGACTTTGCAATATGTCCGTGAGTAAGGGCAGGGAGGATGAGCGGAGCGGGCGCAGTGGATAGGCAGAGCCGGGACAGCTGCCCCTTTGTCCCTGCCTTAAAGACGGCCCTGACTGTCTCACTGACCTTTGTAACCGTCCCTGACTATGTGTTCTGCTTTGTCCTGTCTGCTGTGATCTGCCTTGGTGCCTACCTACTGTATACAGCCTACTGTACCTCCTTGCTTCTTTGGGGCTTTGTGTTCACTATTTCCGCCTTCAGGGACACTGAGCACTCAGCTGCAAGGAACTCGCTCTCAGCATTTCAGCTTCATGACCAGGTATGTGACACAAATGCAACTAGACGATGCCCTTTGCAAAGTGCAGTTGCTCTAGAGTCTAGTAAAGGAGGTAAAGCTTCACTTTGTAAAGAATACCTAATCACATGCAAGAAAAAATGCATTTTTGCTTGCACGTGATTGGATGATGAAAGTGAGCAGAACGTCTGCTCATTTACTAAGCTCTGGAGAAACTGTTCTTGCAAAGTGCACAGTCAATTTTTCTTTAGTAAATCAACCCCACTGACTCTGTTCCCCAGAGCTGTTTTCCATAGTTTAATCTTTCTGCCTAGCAGCACTCAAAATAATGCAGAGAATGGTGTTGGAGAAGAGAGGAACCCATGCATCAGTGGCGGCTGGTGCTCAAAATGTTTGGGGGGGGCGCAAAAAAAAAAAGAAAAAAATTGCAGCCTCACTGTGCCCATCAAACGCAGCCACTGTGCCCTCAATTGTCACCACTGTGCCATGCCATCAAACGCAGCTACTGTGCCATCAATTGTCACCACTGTGCCTTGCCATCAAATGCAGTCACTGTGCCATGCCATCAAACACAGCCACTGTGCCATCGATTCGCACCACTGTGCCATGCCATCAAACGCAGCCACTGTGCCATGCCATCAAACGCAGCCACTGTGCCATGCCATCAAACGCAGCCACTGTGCCCCTCAATTGTCGCCACTGTGCCAATTGTCACCAATGTGCCCTTTACTTGTCACCACTCACTGTGCCCTTTAATTGTCACCACTGTCTGTGCCCATTGTCGTCGCTGTGCCCTGTAAAATGCACTTACCTTACTCCTTCGTCCCTCGATGTCTTTTCCCGCCCTCGATGCCGCATCAGCCAATCAGGTTACCGATAACCAGAACCGGTGACCCGATTGGCTGAGACGGCCGTCAGTCTTATCCAAGGAACGCACCCCGTACATTCCCTGGATAAAGCATCCGGGACTATAGGTCTGTACTCGGAAAGCCAATCGGAGCCGCTGGCTCTGATAGGCACTTCCCACAGCCAACCAGCGGCCGTTATTCAGGTGGTTGGCGCTCAATGTCCGGCTACCTGAAAAGACCAGTGGCAGCTGGTGAAAACAATAACATCCATTCATGCAAACATGAATGGATGTTATTACAGTGGTGTGCGAGAGCCAGGGGGGGCAGTGCCCTCTATGGACGAATAGTAGAAACGACATTTTAAGGAAAAGTAAAAATCTTAAAGGGCCCGTTGTTTTTTTTTGTGACTACAAGAGGGGCAGCGCCCGGGCGCCCCCTATGGATGGGCCGCCACTGCCATGCATCATTTACATTTCCCTAAGATGTCTGAAAAATATAGGGGGATGAGGAGTGTGTGGTCTCTCTGGTAGTGACGAGCAATGGTAGATAGGAGGGGATAAGGCTGTAATTGAGCTTTAACAAGTAACATAGTGGTGGTATTACATTTTCCATTATTTCAACTTTCAGGTGTCATTTAGATCAGTTTAAAAGAGTGATGCCTCAGTCTGGTGCATACTGTGTTGATGCAGTAAAACTTGTTCAATTCTTTGATGAGATTTTGGTGCCAATCCATGAAAATAGCAGATCCCTAAAGATGAGGTGTAGACCTTTATTGCATATTGATTGAACTTCATCTGATGAAGCTCTGCTCTGGGTTTTATTTGATTTATCACACACCATTTATTTCAAATGAAATAATTATTCATGAATATCATGGTGAATGAGTACAGCAATATAGACGAGTGACACTGTATGTCTAATGTTAGATTATACAGCGAGTCTTAGTCCCTTTATCATTTACTGCGCTGGGGCACGAGAATACATTGTAACAGGAAATACTGTAATATTGTGTGGCAACTATTGAGTGAACAGAGGGTCCTAAGGGCCAATAATCCATGGCCCTTAAGTTAACTCTGGAGTATGAGTCCGGCTTTGTTAAATAAATCAGATCCTCTATAGTTAAAAAACAATTTTGCAGGCAGGGCCGGTGCTACCACTAGGCAAACTAGGCAGCCACCTAGGGCGCACTGCTGCTGGTGTACCGACTATCTTCTCTCTGCAACAAGCAACCAAGTCTCGGCATCAGCAGGCAGCCACTGCTCTGTAAGAGGCACAGTAGTGGCGGAGGACTGTGTCTGTGTCCCAACCCCTGAATGAATGGAAGTAAGCAAACATTCATTGATGGGCACGAGCAGGCTGCATTAATGGGCGATGGTGAGGCTGCATTGATGGGTGCTGGTGAGGCAGCATTTGATGGGTGCTGGTGAGACTGCATTTATGGGCACTGGTGAGGCTGCATTAACCACTTTAGCCCCGGACCATATTGCTGTCCAAAGACCAGAGCACTTTTTGTGATTCGGCACTGCATCGCTTTAACTGACAATTGCGCGGTCGTGCGACGTGACTCCCAAACAAAATTGGCGTCCTTTTTTTCCCACAAATAGAGCTTTCTTTTGGTGGTATTTGATCATCTCTGTGGTTTTTATTTTTTGCGTTATAAACAAAAATAGAGCGACTTTTTTGAAAAAAATGCAATATTTTTTACATTTTGCTATAATAAATATCCCAAAAAAAGATATAAAAAAACTTAT
Source organism: Rana kukunoris (assembly GCA_029574335.1). Taxonomy (NCBI): domain Eukaryota; kingdom Metazoa; phylum Chordata; class Amphibia; order Anura; family Ranidae; genus Rana; species Rana kukunoris. Next base: position 436,721,583 of record CM056053.1, on the reverse strand, counting down.
TTTTTCCTCAGTTTAGGCCGATACGTATTCTTCTACATATTTTTCGTTAAAAAAAATCGCAATTAGCGTTTATTGATTGGTTTTTGCGCAAAATTTATAGCGTTTACAAAAAAGGGGGTAGTTTTATGGCATTTTTATTAATACTTTTTTTTTACCAGTAATGGCGGCGATCAGCGTTTTTTTTTGGTACTGCGATATTAGGGCGGACACATCGGACACTTTTAACACATTTTTGGGACCATTGGCATTTTTATAGCGATCAATGCCCCCTAGTGGCCGCGAATGTCCCGACGTAGAGCTACGGGCTCTCGCCCAGGAGAGCCGACCTGCCGCCGTAGAACCACGGCGGCTGGTCGGCTAGTGGTTAAAGGGCGCCGATGAGGCTGCATTGACGGGCGCTGGTGAGGCTTCATTTGATGGGTGCTGGTGAGGCTGCATTTGATGGGTACTGGTAAAGCTGCATTTGATAGGAGCTGTGAGGCTGCATTTGATGGGCACTGGTGAGGCTGCATTTGATGGGTGCTGGTGAGGCTGCATTTCATGGGCGCTAGTGAAAAGAGAAAAGAACAGAGGGTGCACCGACCTAGTGTGATACTGCTAAATGAATTTTATTAAAATGTTAAAATCAATCATTATACACAATATAGAGTTAAAATCAGGCTTTAAAAGACAGTACAGCAGAAATCCAGCAACATCAGCAGAACACGATAATCACTTGAATCTACAATCGATGTTAGGGCTGACGCGTTTCGGAGGCGTACCCCTTTCTTCAGAGCTAGGTGGTCTGCTGTGCTCCCTCGCCGTGTGGCTTGTGGGAATATATACACATATGCACTAATGCACTAATAAGTGGGCATGTGCTGAAAGGTCAGGATCCCGGGCTACCCCTCCCATGAAAAAGGAGGGGCTCACCCGGGACAACTCTCCCACACACGCACACACCCCCCCCCACACACACACTTCTCCTCAAACAACCCACACCTCCCTTAAGGGTGGTCACCTCTTTAGAATTGCACCCAGCGGTCTATAAATAAATACATAAATAAAGATGTCCAACATCAACATAAATATAGACATACATGCAGATGTAAATATATATAAAAATGATAAATATAAATGAATATAGACATAAATATATGTGTAGAGCGGGCATCTCCATGTACAGAGAGAGGTACCACATGTCATTAGCTCCAGAAGTGTATAGTGGCTATACCTCCGTGTCTATATTGGCATAGTGGGAGCGGGATGTTGGGTGGGAAGTGTCCTCCTATTGTTTATTGTTTGCCCAAGTGCAGGTTGCCTACCTTCATCCTGTGTGGCGCCACTCTCCCTTAGTTTGCCCGATCGGTTCCATGTGCATCAGCTGGAACGCACGCCCGCCGTAGCAGGAAGAGGGTGCGCTCCAGCTAATTGGTCCGCAGAGGCCTATGGTACGTGCGCATGTGCGCGACGTATCCTGCGCTGCGCGCGGCGCATGTCTGGCGTCTGCTTGTTTACAATAGGGAGATGGTGCGTTCCAGCCTTCACAACCAAAGGGCTGGAACGTCACTTCCGCCCCATGGTGGCGCTCTCCTATAGGGGAAGGTCAGAGATTCGCCCTCTAGTGGTAGGAGGGTGAAATCTCCTGATAAATTAATAGGCCAGTTTTGACAATTACAGTGCAAGCCTAACGCCAGGAGAGCCCCAAACAGGGTGTGTCTGCCAGACCAATATGAGGTGTGCACACACATACGATGTATGATGGGGTCAGGGAACCCAACGGGCCAGATGCAATTCTACACACAAATGGTTGAAAACAAATTATGTGTATATATATATATATATATATATATATATATATATATGATGGTAACATATAGCTTGAGTCAAAAATGGGTGTGGAAGAAGCCACATATGCGCAATTGGACATGGAGGCATCAATGCAAATGCATACAATAATAGATACCGGTCTAACATTGAAACAATGGTCATGTTGTGGTCATGTGCCCAATTGTGTTTCTAGGCATGCCTATGTATATATATGCGCGCAAGCCCCACGTGTATTGGCTTTATAGGAAGACTGCAGACCCTCAAGAAATCGACATTAAATACACCGTACAATTAGATTGTACGGTGTATATGTGGCTTCTTCCTCACCCGTTTTTGACTCAAGCTATATGTTACCATAATATTATATATATTTATATATACACATAATTTGTTTTCTACCATTTGTGTGTAGAATTGCATCTGGCCCGTTGAGTTCCCTGACCCCATCATATGCCCAGGAGTATGTGTGTGCACACCTCATATTGGTTTGGCAGACACACCCTGTTTGGGGCTCTCCTGGCGTTAGGCTTGTACTGTGATTGTCAAAACTGGCCTATTAATTTATCAGGAGATTTCACCCTCCTACCACTAGAGGGCGAATCTCTGACCTTCCCCTATAGGAGAGCGCCACCATGGGCGGAAGTGACGTTCCAGCCCTTTGGTTGTGAAGGCTGGAACGCACCATCTCCCCATTGTAAACAAGCAGACGTCAGACATGCACCGCGCGCGGCGCAGGATACGTCGCGCGCATGCGTGCGTACCATAGGCCTCTGCGGACCAATTGGCTGGAGTGTACCCTCTTCCTGCTACGGCGGGCGTGCGTTCCAGCTGATGCACATGGAACCGATCAGGCAAACTAAGGGAGAGTGGCGCCACACAGGATGAAGGTAGGCAACCTGCACTTGGGCAAACAATAGGAGGACACTTCCCACCCAACATCCCGCTCCAACTATGCCAATATAGACATGGAGGTATAGCCACTATAAACTTCTGGAGCTAATGACTAGTGTTGCTCGCGAATATTCGCTACGAATATTGCATATTCGAGTATTCGCGAATAACTCGAATATTGCGGCGAATATTCGTATTTTTTCAAATTTATTTTTAAAACAGATCACATCCTAGTGATCTCCATCGACATCTAAAAGCATTGCTGGTATGATTAGAGACCCTGGGCCGAGTAGCTGATGCGATTCTTTTATGTTGCCGAAAATTCGCATTGCGAATTTTCGGCAACATAAAAGAATCGCATCAGCTACTCGCCCCTTCTTTTGCATCAGAGCCAATCGGAATAACTCGAATATTCGACAAACGGAATATTGCGCGATTATCTTCTCCGCCCTTCTTTTGCATCAGAGCCAATCAGAATAACTCGAATATTCGGCAAAAGGAATATTGCGCGATTATCTTCTCCGCCCTTCTTTTGCATCAGAGCCAATCAGAATAACTTGAATATTCGGCAACAGGAATATTGCGCGATATTCCTTTTGCCGAATATTCAAGTTATTCTGATTGGCTCTGATGCAAAAGAAGGGCGGAGAAGATAATCGCGCAATAGGAATATTCTTATTCTTATTCTCCTTTCTTTTAAGTAGAGCTAGTGTTTAGTGCATATTAGTTTAGTAATATAGGAAATGATCTCCGTTTATGAGAATTTCGCAATCATTTTCGCATTAGCGAAATTTCGCAAATTTTTTTTGGATAAAATATCACGAATATTCGATATTAGCGAATATTCGCAAATATTCTTCTATATATTCGCGCAATATCGCGAAATCGAATATGGCGTATTCCGCTCAACACTACTAATGACATTTGGTACCTCTCTCTGTACATGGAGATGCCCGCTCTACACATATATTTATGTCTATATTCATTTATATTTATCATTTTTATATATATTTACATCTGCATGTCTATATTTATGTTGATGTTGGACATCTTTATTTATTTATTTATTTATTTATTTATAGACCGCTGGGTGCAATTCTAAAGAGGGGAACACCCTCATGGGAGGTGTGGGTTGTTTGAGGAGAAGTAGGTGTGTGTAGGAGGTGTGTGCATGTGTGGGGGAGGTGTCCCGGGTGAGACCCTCCTTTTTCGTGGGAGTGTAGCGCAGGACCCTGACCTTTCTGCACATGCCCACTTATTAGTGCATTAGTGCATACGTGTATATATTCCCAAAAGCCACACGGCGAGGGAGCACTGCAGACCACCTAGCTCTGAAGAAAGGGGTACGCCCCCGAAATGCGTCAGCCCTAACATCAATTGTAGATTCAAGTGATTATCGTGTTCTGCTGATGTTGCTGGATTTCTGCTGTACTGTCTTTTAAAGCCTGATTTTAACTCTTTATTGTGAGTATAATGATTGATTTTAACATTTTAATAAAATTAATTTAGCAGTATCACACTAGGTCGGTGCGCCCTCCGTTCTTTTCTCTTTTCTTAGTTTCATTAATTCCCACAATTCTGAGGAGGGCTGCAAGACTCTGGAAGATACCTTCTAATTGAACTACACCACCCCATAGTACCTTTCAAAAAAATACCGGAGCGCAGGAGACTTGTTTTTGTTTGCTATTTTTTTTTTGTTATGGGCGCTAGTGAGGCAGCATTTGATGGGCGCTGGTGAGGCAGCATTTGATGGGCGCTGGTGAGGCTGCATTTGATGGGCACTGGTGGGCTGCATTCTATGGGTGCTTCATTAAAAAGGTGGGGTATATATGGGCAGGGCAAAGTGGGTGGGGGCAGGGGTGGAGCCAAGGAGCGGCCTAGGGTGTCAAAAATCCTTGTACCAGCCCTGTTCGCATGCATTTAATGTGACAGTGTCAAGCCTTTCCCAAATGCTCAAAAGAAAAGCCCCCCATTCCTTGCATAGAACTTCTGTCCCAGTGTTGATAGACCAAAACCTTTTCCACACATATGTGTGCCTCAAAAAAGGAGGTGTAGGTAGAGGAGGGAGAATTGTGGTACAATCTAGAGGTCCCCTTTACCTGCCCTCTCCCGGGGGAAGGAGTATATGGATACATCAGTACCCCTTACCCAGTGCTACAAAAAGTTAAAGTGTAACTTAGTCTATGTTGAGAAAAAAACATCCCCCCGGGTGATCTAAGTACATAGCAAGAATTCTAGCACATTTGTTGCAGATTACTACCTTTTGTTAGTCTGAAGAAATCCGTGTGTGTTTGGCTGTGCCCCTGGGAGAAGTTTCATAATTATCAGTCAGCTGTGCAGCTGCAAAGCACTATGAGAAAAGCTGCTGAGCTTGCATCCCTTTAGACGTGTTCTTATTGGAAAAATCTCACCAAAAATGACATTTTTGTTGCAGGGGATGCCTGAAATCCGACTTGTACTCTAGCAGACTTCTGGGAAAATTTGTGAGCCAATCACACACGCAGAAAACAATGCTTCTGGCAAGTGGTCAGTACAGAACAACTCCATGTAGCCATATTGCATTGCATTTATAGAAAAAAAAAAACAGTAGCTGCAGATTGAAAACGGTATTGTTTTTGTGTTCCTGTTGCAGCTTTTTCGTCACTTACTTATTGTCAGCACGACAGGAAGAGAGAAGAAATAACTCCCTAACAAAGCATACCTCCTTACCTCCCAGCACACCTCTGTACCCCCCCAGCACATCCACCAGCACATCTCTTAACCTCCAGCACACCTCTGTAACCCCAAACACATCTCTGTACATCCTCTAGATCCGAGCACTTTTCTATACACACCAGCACATCTTCATACACTCTTGCACATCTCTGCACCCCCCTACACACCTCTATACGCCCCAACACACACCTTTGCACCTCCCAGCATCCTCTGTATGCCTCAGCACACCATTGTACTCCCAGAACACCTTCTTGCCCCCAGCAAGTCTCTGCACCTCCCACTCACAAAATCTATGCATATCTCTGCACCCCCCTCCAGAACACTGTACCCCCTGCAAGTCTCTGTACCCCCAGTATGCGTCTGCACCCTCCTTTTATATCTATGTACTCCCCAGCACATCTCTGCATCAGCAACACACCTCTATATCCCCTTGCATATGTCCATACCCCCCAGCAGTATTCCCACCCTTAGCTATAAAACAGCTGTCACACCAAGCGAGCGTCATTCGGCTGGGCACCTCCTATGAGTCAGTATCGTTTCTAGCATCTGTTTTTTTTCCGGATCGCTTGAGAGTGGAATACATCATTGGAACCTATTTTTTTCTTTTTAATAAAGGACTTGTCCCAAACTGTCTCCTGTGGTTTTTAACATTTTGACACTTTTTTTTTGTGACCCTGTTAACCAATTCACATGGGGGGGCCAGCATCTGGGGGTCCCCTTTGTTAAAGGAGGCTTCCAGATTATGATCATGCCCCCGCCTGCAGACCCCCACAACCCATTGGTTGTGGGGATGAGGCCCTCGTACCCATCAACATGGGGACATCCTCCCCATGTTGAGGGCATGTAGGTTTCCCCTTATACACTTAAGTCCCGGACCATTTTGCTGGCCAAAGACCAGGCCACTTTGTGCGATTCGCCACTGCATCGCTTTAACTGACAATTGCGTGGTCATGCGACGTGGCTCCCAGACAAAATGAACGTCCTTTTTTCCCCACAAATAGTTGATTATGTTTTTATTTTCTATAAACAAATATAGAGCAACAATTTTGAAAAAAAATGCTATATCCCCAAAAAAATCTATAAAACATTTTTTTCCTCAGTTTAGGCCAATACGTATTCTTCTACATATTTTTGGTAAAAAAAAATCGCAATAAACGCATATTGATTGGTTTGCACAAAAGCTATAGGGCCAGACTCTTGTACATTGCCCGCCGGCATAGCGTAAGCCATTTACACTATGCCGCCGCAATTTAACAGAGCAAGTGCCGTATTCCCAAAGCACTTGCTCCGTAAGTTGCGGCGGCGTAGTGTAAATGGCCCGGCGTAAGGCCGCGTAATTCAAAGGGGGCGGCTTGTATTTAAATTAAGCGTGCCCCCGCGTAGATCGAACTGCGCATGCGCCGGCCGCAAAAATAGCCCAGTGCGCATGCTCCAACTCACGCCAGAAAACGTGAATGAAACCGGCGTGAGCGTCGTTTACATAAATCCCTATTCGCGAACGACTTAGTAAAACAACGTAACCGACGGAAAAAGACGACGCTGACCCGACGCCATACTTAACATGGCAACGACGGAACTTCGTAAACCTACCCCTCATATAGCAGGGGTAGGTTTACGCTTACGGAAACAACGTAAACGACGACGGGGCGGCGTAAAAACGTTTGGGAATTGTCGTATTAGGCAAATGAGAAATCAACGTAAAGGCCACCTAGCGGCCAGAAAAGTAATTACATCAACGATCCGACCGTGTAAGTGTTTTACACCTGTCAGATCTTCACTGTATCTATGCGTAAGTGATTCTAGGAATCACACGCATAGATACCCAGTAAAAAAAACAGAGATACAACGGTGTTTCCTGCGATACATCGTCGTATCTCTTTTGAGAATCTGGATCATAACGTCTACAAAATAGGGGATAGAATTATGGCATTATTTTTTTTTATTTTTTTTTTACTAGTAATGGTGGCGATCTGCAATTTTTATCATGACTGCGACTTTATGGTGGACAAACTCGGACACTTTTGACACATTTTTGGGACCATTGTCATTTTTACAGCGATCAGTGCTATAAAAATGCACTGTTTACTGTGAAAATGACACTGGCAGTAAAGAGGTTAGCCACTAGGTGGCACTGAAGGGGTTAAGAGTGCTTCTAACTGTAGAGGGGGATGGGCTGTGTGTGACAGGACAGTGATCACTGCTTCCGATTACAGGAAGCTGTGGTCACTGTCCTGTTACTAGGAAGACTGGGGAAATGTTTGTTTACATAAGCATTCCCCCCTTCTTCCTCACCTCGACACGATTGAGTCACAGAGCTCACGCGCCCACAATGCAGCTTCTTAAAGGGGACATATATTTACGTCCTTTTGCCTGCCCATGCAATGCTGCAGACATATATCTGCGTGCGATGTGCAGCAAGGTCCTGATATGGAATTTAGGGGGGAACCCACACTTTTTTTTTATGTTTTGGTTCAAGGGTTCCCTTAATATTCATTACCAAAGCCAAAGGGCCTGGTAATGGACTAAGAAGTTAACCCATACTGTTTTTTTTTCAATGACATTTATCTGTATTGCCGGGACCCAACAATTTATTATAGCCGGCGAGTAGTTTTAAATTACTTTTTTCCTTTAGAAATGCCATTTTGTGCAGGGACTTTTCTAAGCACGGGAAACATGTGCTTCTTTACAGGCATACTATAGACACCCCTAGGTACGAAAATTTAAAGGAATATTTCACTTTTATTGTTTCACTTTAAGCATTATTAAAATCACTGCTCCCAAAAAAACAGCCATTTAAAAAAAAAAAAAAAAATAGCATTGATACATGTCCCCTGGGGCAGGACCCATGTCCCCAAACACTTTTTATGACAATACCTTGCATATTAGCACTTTTGATTTCTCCCATAGAATTTTAAAGGGTGTTCCACAGCTTTTCGAATTTGCCGCGAACACCCCAAATTGTTTGCTGTTCGGTGAACGGGCGAACAGGCAATTTTCAACTAAAACAGATAGCCCATCCCTACTCTAGACCTCAGAACAGTGCTGTGCCTCATAACACTCTGGAAGTAGTCTATACCAGACTTTACTTGCTGTTCGTGCAATGTTTTCTTCACATCACCAGAAACAGGTTTTACCCACTTTCCCTAATCTCCTGTATGTGCGATTAATGTGTATTTCGGCGATAAAACTTTAAAGTCTTTAAACTGCTCCCAAACAGTGGTGGCTGGTGGGTTCTTCTTTTGGGGGGGCGGTAAACAAAGAACACCCCATGGGCAGCTTGGCACTTACCCACTCATGTGGCGGGGCTGTGGTGTCCTCTCCTGGAGTGCGGGCAGTAGCTGCGGCGGCTCCAGTGTCCGCTCCTCACGTCTACACAAGAAAGGCTTTTAACATTAAAACATTCATAAAATAGTACAAATTGTATAGTATCTAATAAGAACGTTTTTGTTGAAATAATTGGTTTAGAAACAGGGTCTCTTTAAGCAAATGTTTACTTTTTTGCTATGCAGGAGATACTGCCTTTGAATGATTTTCTGATTTTGAATGTAAATATCACCCCTGGTCTTCACGGATGGACCACCATCTGTCCATGGTTTTAGTTATGTTGATGCAAATCAATCTGAATAACGAAAACCATTAATTAACGCACATATGCTGCTGTTGACTTGATTCCAGACAGACAGTGACCTTTAATGATAAAAGTTACTTAACAAGAACAGATAGGGTACTCCTGTCCTCATCTCACAGAGCTATATTACACTGTACAGCTGCCACTGGAGCCTCTGTGCTCTCTCCTACAGTAAACGTCTACACAAATGGCTTATTTCAGGACGTCTGACCTTTCTGTGAAGCACGTATGCCCTTCTGTCACGGTAGACTGCCCACTATTTTAACCTACTGTACATCTTCTTGGGAATAGATTTATAGTTCTTGTTCCTCTTACATTTCTATGACTCTGCTATGTCACCTGTCTTTTGGTATCTAGGGAGATATGGGCATATAATTGTTCCTTTAGACCTTCCAAGCTTAATGTTGGCTTTTCTTTCTCTGTCCTCCATCTGCCTATGAGTTAGTGTAAGGAGTATGGAGGAGTTATATGATTTCACTGTTTTTAGATAGCAGCTGTATCACTGGGTCAAGGTTAGGTCAATTAGATAAAAACACCTGGTAAGTCCTGAAGTGGGTCAAGGCCAGCACTCCTGAGCCAGTCCTGAAGTCAGTAGGGAATGGGTTATAATCAAACCCAAAGTTTTTTAAAACGTATTCAAGTCACATAAGGTGTTCAAACAAAGACAATGCATTGCTCAGAGCAGTGGAATTCAAGTGCAGGGTGGACGGTGCAATCTGCATGTCAAAGATGTGGTGTCCAGCGATTCGCCAAAAGACAGTATAGACATCAGAAAAAGACAGCTGGCAACCCTATAATCCTTATTTTGCCATAACAGTAAGTACACAGAAAGTTGCAGATGCGTCTCGGCGATAAGGCTTGTTCACAGCACACCAGGTGTGCACCACAGGTGTGCTGTGAACAAGGCTTAGCACCAAAACGCATCTGCCACTGTTTGTGTACTCACTGCTTTGGCAAGATAAAATCCTTGAGGATTGTGAAGTTACCCGCTGTCTTTTTCTGATGACTATAAAACACAAGTACTTGTAAGATGCAGTCTGTAGTAGCCAATCAAGTTCCAATTAAAAAACATTATGGGCTAGATCCACAAACAATTACGGCGGCGGATCTCCAGGTCCGCCGCCATAATTTCAAATCTGTGCCGACGTATCATTGTTTTGTATCCACAAAACAAGGTACGCCGTTTCCGTCCTATGCCGTCGTCCTAAAGTGTCCTATTTACGCTGGACGCTAGGGGCGCTTCCACGTCAAATATGCAAATGAGGTAGATACGCCGATCCACGAACGTACGTACGCCCGGCGCAGTGTTTTTACGTCGTTTGCGTAAGCGTAGGTCCGGCGTAAAGTTACCCCTGCTGTATAGAGGCATACGTAATGTTAAGTATCGGGCCAGCGTCGATTCTTCCGTCGTTTGCGTAAACCGTTCGCGAATAGGAATTTGCGTAAGTTACGTTCACGTCGTTTTCATTGACTATTTGCAACGTGATTTCACGCATGCGCACTGGGATACGTCCACGGCCGGCGCATGCGCAGTTCAAAAAATACGTCGTTTGCTTCGGGTCATTGATAATTTTAATAAAACACACCCACCTCTTGTACATTTGAATTACACCCGCGAACGCCGGCCCATTTACGCTACGCCGCCGTAAGTTACAGAGGTAATTGTTTGTGGATAAGGATACGCCTCTGTAACTTACAGCGGCGTAGTGTAACTAAGATAGGCTACGCCAGCGGGAGATCTTTGTGGATCTGGCCCTTGATCTTAGAAAAAGGTTTTGATTGGCTGCTATGGAGTAACTGCTTTTTTTTACATTTCCCCTTCTTTAATTACATTACTATAAGTGGTAGGCCTGGTTCACACTGGTACGATTTAAGATGTCAAATCGAATCTCAAATTGGCGGCATTTGCCGGCAATTGTCGGCAATGGCACCATCCTAATCGGTGCGATGCCACATCTGTGGCGCTGCACCGATTTCAAAAAGTAGTTCCTGTACTACTTTTTGCAATATCGGGCCGCGATTTACATTGACATCTGTGCAGAAACCTGCACAGATGTCTCTGAAATCGCGGCTGAAATCGGCTTCACTCCCGCAGCCCAGTGTGAACCTGGGCATAGTGGTGGAAGGGCTCTGAACACAGATTTTTACAGGGTATCAAAATGTTACCAAAATCAATACTTGGGATAAACTGGCCTGTGTTAGGCAGGTCATCCTAAAGACAGGGACATGGACTTGCTGACCATAAAACGTACATATACTGCAGCAAGGTGGCGCTGCTGCACTGGATCACATACCTATATTTTTAGCACTGATCAATGTATTAGTGTCACTGACCGATAAAAAGTTTCAAAAGTGTCTATTAGTGTCAATGTAAAGAGACAGATCTCCGTTCTGGCAGGGAAGGGAAGACAGATATGCTGCTCCTACTGATTAGGAACAGTGGTTGGTCTCCTCCTCCAGACAGTCCCATCCCCCCACAGTTAGAATCACTCCCTAGGACACACATTCAACCCCTTGATCGCCCCGTAGTGTTAACCACTTCTCTGCCAGTGACATTTATACAGTAATCAGTGGCTATGTTTAGCTCTGATTGCTGAATGAATGTCAATGGTCCCAAAAAAGTGTTCAAAAGTGTCCGACCTGTCCGCCGCAATGTTGCAGTCCTAATAAAAATTGCTGATCGCCACCATTACTAGTAAAAAAATAATAATAATACAATTACCATAAATATATATATCCCCTATTTTGTAGACGCAATGGGCCAGATTCACGTACATTGGCGCATATTTTGACCAGCGTAGCACACCTCCTTTACGTTAGACCAGCGCAATGTAGAGGCGCAATCACCGTATCCTCGTAGTATTTGTGCAGAAATTAGCGCCGGTGTAACGTAAACTCCAAGGCGTAAAGCGGAGTAATTCAAATTGGGAAGGACGTGGGCGTGTTTCAATGAAATGAGCCGTGACCCCATGCAAATGAAGGGCCGGCCGGATCACGCATGCGCACATGAAGCAGACCATGGTCAGCACCTCTGTGCGCATGCTCACAACTCGGGAACGGCGCAATCAGTGAAATTGGAAGTGGACCCGGGCAACTTAGTGAACTACGCAGACAGCATAAATAGACAGACACAAACGCCCTTCCTTTGCAAAAGTACATCCCTTTGTATCCCTTTCTATACAGCAAGGTGCTTTTGTTCTGTTGTTTGTTGCGTTGTGACTTGTCTTTGTGATATTTGTTGACTGTTTTATCTAGTGTTTTGTAGAATATATTTGATAGTGTCTTTTGGTGACTGGTTGTGAGACTTTTTGATTGATAGATTTTGTTTGTTTGTTTTGTTGCTTGATTTTGTGTGTGATTTTTGGTGATTGTTTGGGAGAGAGTTGTTGTATGAGTATGACTGAGAGGAAGCGGAAGAGCAATTTTTCTTTGGGGGAGAAACAAATTATTGCCCGGGCCCTTACCCAATATGGGCGTTTCCTTCACGGCCCGGAAAGTGCCAACACCACCCCGGCCAGGAAGAAGGAGATTTTGCAGAACATTACCGACCAGGTAAATGCATTGGGGGGGGGGAGACCCGGACACGCGAGGAGATCGTAAAGAAAATCAATGATCTCCGGCGTCTGGTCCGTGGGAAGCCCATGCCAGGGGCACTGGAGGGGGCCCACCATGCCCTGTTAGGCTGACAGTGGAGGAGCGTGCGGTGGCCCACACCTTTAATAGACAACAAGTGGAGGGCCTGCCTGGCTATGACTCCAGTCAGGAGGCCGTGATGCCAGGTAAGGTTTTTTTCTCCTATCTGGTGTGTAGCATGTGTGGGGGAGGGGGGGAAAGGAATATGTGGCAAGTGTGTGGATCCTCCAACCTGTGAATGTTTTGTGTCATCCACAGATGTGCAGGAGGGTGCTGGGCCATCTGGCCTGACCACACCATCCCCGGGACACCAGCCTGATGAGGGCCCCCAGACAAGGCCGGAGTCTTTGGAGGAGTTGGAGGAGTTGGAGGAGGAGGAGTTGGAGGAATGTCATGTCAGCCAGTGGATTGTTGTTTTTGGAGGAGCCTTCCCCTCTAGCTGGCAGCAGCCAGCCCTCCATAAGGGGTAGCCCCTCCCACTCCTCCCCCAACAGGGCTCCCCTCCCAAGGGCCTCCCCTTCTCCCCGGCCACAAGCATTAGCTGGAGGCAGGAAGTCGTCCCAGAAGACCAGGGGGTGGCCGAGGTTCTGCCCGCCAATCTGAGAAGGGACCAGGCCCTTCAGAACCACCATCTGGGACAGGTCAGCCAGACTTTGGTGCGGATGGAGGAGAGCCTGTCCTCCATAAAGGATACGCTTGGGGACCTGGACTGCCACTTCCTGGCTCTTACAAACTGCCTAAACGAACTGCAGACTACTACAGCAGACGTTGAGCAGGATGTGAGGGCCCTCATCCAGGCTATCCAGGCCAATACGGCAACACTAAGTGCTGGCCTGACCAGAATTGCCGTGGCCTTGGAGGGCAGGCCGCCAGGTGGGCAGAGACCAGGGGCTGCTCCTCCTTCCCCGGATTACCCCCCCTCCCCATGAGTCTCCCCTGAGGAGCCGGGGCCGTGGCCGTGGGCACCCCAGGCGTGGGCATTAATTTGGTTTCCCCCCTTTTTTTTCAGGACTTTTTTTTGGGGGGGGGGATTCTTTTTTTTTTTGCTGGAATTTTTTTTTTTTGTGCTTGACAATAATTTTTTTTTGTGTTGTGAATGATTTCGGAATGTGGGGGTGACATTCCTGCCGCAAAAGGGGTGTCACCCTCATTTGTGGTGGAGAAGGGTTCCCCAGGACCAGGGAGAAGTGATCCCCAGGTCCGTGTGAATGGTGTATGAATGTACAGTGACATAATTGGAGCCGTGGCGTGGCGTTGCTGCTCACAAGTCCTGCATGGTGGGCTTGTGCTAATCCAATTTGATGAGGATGTGGTGTGTGTGTGCTAGGGACCACAGTGGTGTGCATGCATGCATTCTCATTGTGCCATGATTAATGTGTGTGTTTAACGTGCAAAGATGCCTAATGTGAGCTGACTCCTGGCTGCTCTTTCCTCAGAAGATGGGGTAGCCTCGGTTAGGGGGGGATTGTCTGGTTCAGGGGTCAGGTCATCACGTATGTCAATCTGCAGGCCCTTTCTCACTGCGAAGTTGTGCAGCATGCAACATGCACCGATGATCTGCCACACAAAGTTCGGGGAATACAACAGGGTCCCCCCAGACTTATCCAGGCATCGAAAACATGACTTCAGGAGGCCAAAGGTGCGCTCCACAACTGCACGTGTTTAGGCGTGGGCTTCATTGTATCTTTCCTCTTCTGGGGTTTGGGGGTTCCGGATAGGAGTCATGAGATGGGGTAACAGTGCATATGCAGAGTCACCTGTAAGGGAAAAGACAGGAGGATGTTAGTCATGCAAGTGACCCTTGTCATGTGTGCATCATGGGGGGGACAGTCATGCCTGCCACCCATGTCACTCACCAACCAGCCAGGTGTCCCCATACACGTTCTGTTCGAATTCCATTGGGATGGGGCTCTGGATCCGGGGTGTTTGGCACGGACGTGCCATATGAGGCCTCGGGCATCGACTATGACCTGTACGTTGATGGAATGCCAATGCTGGATAGAAAGATTTGTTGTCTGAAAGAATGGACTTTCTAGGCACCAATCATTAACAAAAAATAAATTTTAATTGATGTAACGCCAAAACATATACTTTGGTGTTAGAATCAACGTAACAGTACAGAATTATAAAATTACATTAAAAGCACATGTTATTGATCACAGAATACTTTGTATGTGAACAAACAAAATACAAATTAATAAAACCAAAATGAGTCCAATGTAGGCATCAACGTTGGTTGGTGACTACTGCGGATATAGGTAACAGTGAACATAAGCTCTACATGTTTCGCAGTTTTAGTGCTTCTTCGGGAGCTATAGATTTTCTAAAAAGAGAAAAAAGGGGGGAAAAAACATTATTGGTTTACAAACATGGTTTCATATAATGTCAAATATTTGTACATAGCGCCAGATTATATCATTTGTGCAAGTAAAGCACCATAGTAGAGGTGCAGGGGTGACCAAATTGCCATGGTGCCATCAAGAGATGACACAGTGAGAGGCCAACGACGGGGCATGCAGGGATACACCAGGAAAAAAGGCAAATTGTAATATAGATATAAAAATAGCTAACACCGTAGGGGCATTAGGAGTGATGTGCTCACACATTACAGAGAGTATTGGTTGGTGGTAGATAGATTGGAGGTGCTTGGGATAGATAGCAATAGAAGTACCCAAAAAAGAAGCGGGGTGGTCACGGTGTAAACTATATATGGTGAGCCTAAAACGGCTTGTAAAGTATTATGGCTGCCTACCGTCCACAAAGGTGGATATCATTTATAGTATGGAGACCGATAGTGTGTGTAGGAGATAACACTGAAATATTCAGGTAGCTGGTACTTGGTCCGAGAGACAGGTGAGGCTGGTGGCTAAATCTGGTATAAACATTAGAGATAGATATATGTAAGCAAGCCAGAACCTCAGTAGCTGGCCAGAAAATAAATAAAAAGTGTTTTAAATAGAAAAAAGAACAAAAATAGCAGTTATTTTGTACATACCCAGATATATACAGCGCAACATATAAAGGGGCTGATCAGATTAGTATGGTGGTATAATCATACAGCTGAATGTATAGGAGAAAAGGGATAAACCCATAGTAAGGAGACGTAGATTCCAAGTAGTATAAAAGACCAGGAATTGGTTGTAGGCTGCGGTATAGTAGAGTAGTATCTGGGAACAATATGTATGATGATATAAGTTAGACCATAGGACAAACAGCCACTGCATAGCTAACTAAATGCATAGGAATGGCATGATGTATATGTACTGACCAGAGAGCCTTGTCAGGAGTCACCAGCCGGAGTCACCACCATGACAACAGACACCAGACGAGGGACACGCCCCGCTCAAACCTCATTGGCTGGAGGCGCGTCTGTCTGTCTTTGCCTTTGGCATCCCATCTCCATGCCCACGTCATCGGCGCAACGTCATTTGACGCTGAATGGGTTGGTGCAATGTCCCCACGCCCACGTCATCGGCGCGGCGTCATTTGACGCCGAGTGGGCTGGCGCAAGGGGATTGGTCAGTCTGGATTTGGCCGGGTCACATGATGCGGAAGTCCCATCCGCACATATGACCGGAGATACACATAAATAGTGGATTAGATAACCCCATGCATAGAGGCTCATCTCCTATCACGGGAAACCCAACTTAATGGTCCGGCTGGTGACTCCTGACAAGGATCTCTGGTCAGTACATATACATCATGCCATTCCTATGCATTTAGTTAGCTATGCAGTGGCTGTTTGTCCTATGGTCTAACTTATATCATCATACATATTGTTCCCAGATACTACTCTACTATACCGCAGCCTACAACCAATTCCTGGTCTTTTATACTACTTGGAATCTACGTCTCCTTACTATGGGTTTATCCCTTTTCTCCTATACATTCAGCTGTATAATTATACCACCATACTAATCTGATCAGCCCCTTTATATGTTGCGCTGTATATATCTGGGTATGTACAAAATAACTGCTATTTTTGTTCTTTTTTCTATTTAAAACACTTTTTATTTATTTTCTGGCCAGCTACTGAGGTTCTGGCTTGCTTACATATATCTATCTCTAATGTTTATACCAGATTTAGCCACCAGCCTCACCTGACTCTCGGACCAAGTACCAGCTACCTGAATATCTCAGTGTTATCTCCTACACACTCTATTGGTCTCCATACTTTAAATGATATCCACCTTTGTGGACGGTAGGCAGCCATAATACTTTACAAGCCGTTTTAGGCTCACCATATATAGTTTACACCGTGACCACCCCGCTTCTTCTTTGGGTACCTCTATTGCTATCTATCCCAAGCACCTCCAATCTATCTACCACCAACCAATACTCTCTGTAATGTGTGAGCACATCACTCCTAATGCCACGGTGTTAGCTATTTTTATATCTATATTACAATTTCCTTTTTTCCTGGTGTATCCCTGCATGCCCCGTCGTTGGCCTCTCACTGTGTCATCTCTTGATGGCACCATGGCAATTTGGTCACCCCTGCACCTCTACTATGGTGCTTTACTTGCACAAATGATATAATCTGGCGCTATGTACAAATATTTGACATTATATGAAACCATGTTTGTAAACCAATAATGTTTTTTCCTCCCTTTTTTCTCTTTTTAGAAAATCTATAGCTCCCGAAGAAGCAATAAAACTGCGAAACATGTAGAGCTTATGTTCACTGTTACCTATATCCGCAGTAGTCACCAACCAACGTTGATGCCTACATTGGACTCATTTTGGTTTTATTAATTTGTTTTTTGTTTGTTCACATACAAAGTATTCTGTGATCAATAACATGTGCTTTTAATGTAATTTTATAATTCTGTACTGTTACGTTGATTCTAACACCAAAGTATATGTTTTGGCGTTACATCAATTAAAATGTATTTTTTGTTAATGATTGGTGCCTAGAAAGTCCATTCTTTCAAACAACAAATCTTTCTATCCAACTTCTCAGGACGTGGCACTGCAGTACCGTAGGTCACCCATAGTCCATCCTATGGTGTGTGTACCTTGAATCTCTTTCTTAAATCGGAATGCCAATGCTTCCGATTGCGGTATATGTGCTCTGTCTCATGAGTGGGCTGGAGTGCCACATGTGTGCAATCAATGGCCCCCACGGTGGATGTGAATCTGGCAATTCTGTAGATATCTGTCATTGCCTTCAGCCGCAGGTCCTCAGTGGTTAGTTTGATGATTTGGTTGGCCATGTGTCTGAGGATTGCAGGGACAACCTGGTGCACACATCTGCTCATGGAGGATTGTGACATCCCAGCCACCACTCCACTTGTTCTTTGAAAAGAGCCACTGGCAAGGAAATGGAGTGTTGCCATGACCTTGACCAGTGGCTGCACTGCATGTGAGCGGTGTGTTGGGCTGGTGATGTCATCCTGCAGGGTTATGGTTAATTCCATGATGGCAGCAGGGGTGAATCTGAAGATGCGATACACCTCAGAATCACTCATGCCAAAGAGGTCTATGCTTGTGCGGTATATCCTCTCCTGTGCCCTCCTCCGTGCCCTCCTCCGTGCTCTCCTCCTTCTTTGCTCATCTAAAGTCATTAGTATAGCTATGAGCAAAGATGCCCCTGGCATGTTGGCATAAAGTTTGTTGTCCAGCAAGTGTGACTGCTCAGCTCCTCACTAACAGTGTTGCTTTAGCTGACATGTAGACGGATTGTCTAATTTTATTCCACCTTTTATATGGTCTAATTTTAGACAGGACATGCAGCTGTTGCGCAAAGCACGTAGCCTGCTCTGCACCAACTTTCTTTTGTGGATCCCCGTAACTCCCTCATTTGCATATTTGAATAGCAAATCAATGGTGTGTCTAGCGCAGTTTTGCGCGGACGGATACGCCGGTCTATCGAAATTACGCCGATCCAAAAAAAAAGTAGATTTCTTGCGTATCTCGTTTTGGGGATGCGTCGCATCGAAACGCATGCGCAAATTTAGACTTATGCCGCGCATCTCGTGTAACGCCAGCGTAATGGCTCTGTGAATCTGGCCCAATAACTTAAGCGCAAACCAATCAATATACACTTCTTGCAATTATACCAAAAAAGTAAAAAATATATATTTTTTTCAATTTTTTTTGCATTTTTTGGTGTATAAGCGCAAACAATAAAAACCACAGAGGTGATAAAATACCATCAAAAGAAAGCTCTATATTTGGGGAAGAAAGGACATACATTTTGTTTGGATACAGCATCTCACGACCGTCAGTGTTGCCAACCGCCAGTATTTTTACTGGCAGCCAGTAAAAAACAGGCAATTTTCTCCTGTCGGTAAATTCCAGTAAAATGTTGCCAGTAAAAAATATGTCTGTGACCCTCGGCTTGGACCATCTGAGTGCTTTTTACAGTGTGATTGGGCAGCTCTGGTGGAGGCGGAGGCGGTGCCTGAGCATGTCTTGTGATGTCAAGGTGCAATAGAGCCAAGCATAGCGACCAGAGCCTTGTGTGTGGGTCGATGGTATGGAAGCAAGGCAGGCTGGGACCAGGACAGTCAGTGCTATTTAGACTGTAGGGACCACTAGGCTTGGAGAGAGATTGTCCTGTGACTCAGATGGGGACGTGTCATGTCTACTGCACACTGCTGTTATTGTCACTGTAAAGGTCAATTTTATGTGTGCGCGCCACCCATTCTAGTTTCTTGCCCTCCAGAGGCCAGTCCCTGAGATACTTACCTACTATATAAAAATTAAAATAAGAAATCTGTTTTTTGCCTTATTATCTACATTAACCACTTCCATACAGAGCATTTTCACCCTCTTCCTGTTCAGACCAATTTTTAGTTTTCAGCGCTGTTGCATTCTGAATGACAATTGCGCGGTCATGCAACACCTCTCTGCGTTTTTTATTTTTGCACTGTAACAAAAGAAGAGCGACAATTAGAGTCGGTTCACACTAGGGCGACACGACTTCCAACACGACTTTCAGAAGCAACTTCAACACGACTTGAGCATGAACCACAGGGCGATCTGGGGAGATTTACAACACGACTTGAAGTCCTTTTCAGGTCAGGAGACATTCCAGTGGCCAATAAAACAACAATCAGCTCTGGGAGAGGGAAGGGGAGGGCGGGGTTTGCCTGAGAAATGTATGTTATCTTGCTGGAAAGTTGCTTCAATTAAAACAGTGATCAGACTTGGAAGCGACTTCCATTGAAATCAATGGGTACAAATCGCCTAGAAGTCTGATTGAAGTAGTACAGGAACCTCTTCTGAAGTCGGAGCGACATGAGTAGCGTGTATTAACACCGCTCCCATTCACTTACATTGCTTTTCTGGACAGCGCGACTTGGGACGACTTGAGACGACTTCAAGTCGGATCCCAAGTCGCCCCAGTGTGAACCGACTCTTAAAAAAAAAAAAAAAAACTAATAAATATTTACAATTGTTTTTGTTAAAAAAAACATTTTTTTTCCTCAGTTTAAACCGATCAGTATTTTTCTACATATTTTTGGTAAAAAAAATCACAATAAACGTATATTGATTAGTTTGTGTAAAAGTTATAGCGTCTACAAAATAGGTGATATGCCGCGTACACACGTTCGCTTTTTGCGATGAAAAAAAACAAAGTTTTCAATCATGAAAAAAAACAACGTTTTTCAAACTTCATTTTCCAAAACGACGTTGCGTATAAATGAATGAATAAATGAATGAATGAATGGAAACTTGTATAGCGCGACACATGCGAACTGAATCGCCTCTGGGCGCTTGTTGTTCCTGTCTCCATTGATATCAAAAGAGAAAAGTCTTGACCTTTTTTCTAAATGCTAGGTGGTTCTCCTCCAACCGAATGCTGGTTGGTAAAGCGTTCCATAGTCTGGGGCCTTGGATCGCGAATCTCCTTTCTCCTTTGGACTTGAAGTTGGCTTTCGGAACCTGGAGTAGGTTTCCGATTCGTGGATCGCAAAACGCGATTGGGATTATGCGCTTTTATTATTTCGCATAAATAAAGTGGGGCATTCCCATGGACACATCTATGCGTAAGACAGAGAGCTTTAAAAGCAATTCTGTCTTTGACTGGCAGCCAATGAAGTGCCCTCAGTGATGGTGAGATGGATTCCCAGGGTTTTTTCCCAGTCACAAGTCTGGCGGCCGTATTCTGAACGACTTGTAGACGGGCGATTTGGTACTTGGGGAGGCCGAGGTAAAGGGCATTTGCATAATCCAGCCTGGAGTTTACAATTGCTCCCACCACGACCGCTAAATCTTCTTTAGGGATAAACGGAGTGAGTCTGCGTAGTAGGCGCAGTAGATGGTGAGATCCACTGACTACTGACCCTATTTGTGCGTCCATTGTCATATAGGAGTCAAAAATGACCCCTAGGCTTTTGACTTTGGCGCTAGGGGTGATGATTTTGCCCAAAATGGGCGGGGGGGTCCACGCTGTTGAAAGTTGATTCCTGCACTTGGCATGAAACAGGAGAAGTTCTGTTTTTGCTCCATTGAGTTTAAGATAACTCTTTGTCATCCAGTCCTCTATCAAAGAGAGACATGTCTCTAGATGGCGTACACACCATCGTTTTTCTACAAAGCTCTAGCAAAGCGTGGTGACGTACACCACGTTCGATGGCACTCGTTTCCATTGAAGCTCCGTCTCATAACTTGCTTCTGAACATGCGCGGGTTTAAAAACGTCATTTTTAACGTCGTTTTGCCCACACACCATCACTTTTTATGACACAAAAAACGACACCAAAAATTCAAGCATGTTGGAATTTTTTTTTGGTCGCTTTTTTTAAGACAAAAAACAACGTTTTGCCCACACACGATCAATTTAAATGACGTTTTAAAAAACGTTGTTTTTTTTTCATCGCAAAAAACGACCGTGTGTACGCGGCAATAAATTTATGGCATTTTTTTTTCTTTTACTAGTAATGGCAGCAATCTGCAGGTGGCAGGTGGATGGCAATGGCAATGGCAATTGCAGGTGGATCTGTGTGTTTACACACACAGATCCACAATCCTGCCATGATCACCGGCAATCGCGGGTGCCCGGCAGACATCGCGGCCACCGGGCATGCGCGCCGAGTCACGAGCGGTGCCACAGACACGCACGCACCCTAGATTGCCGGGAAGAAAGGACGTCATATGACGTCCACCTGGGTTGGAGGGAGGGTTCCTGCCGGCGTCATTTTATAATGGCCCGGTAAGGAAGGGGTTAAATCATATTGCTAGTTGCATATTGCATTTGTTTGTAGCCTAAAGTACTCTAATTTACTCTCAAGGCTGTAATTTTGTAATTTGTAATTTTGCTGTAAATGCCAGTAAAAACTTGGCTGTGCCAGTAAGTTTTGGGTGTTGTGTCAGTAAATGTCAGTTAAAGTGACGCAGTGCTGTATCACAAAAAATGGCCAGGTCATTAAGGGGGCAAATCCTTCTAGTTCTTAAGTGACTAAAATAATAAGAATTGTAGGTGTACTGTGTAAATGGGAATACATAAAAAAATAAAAAAAAACATATAGGGCCAGATTCAGGTAGCCCGGTTTAAGATTACGTGGGCGTAACGTAGCTCTGATACGCTATGCGGTCATAAATTAGCGAGGCAAATGCTGTATTCACCAAGCTACGTTACGGCAGCATAGCGTAAATGGGCCGGCCTAAGCCCGGGTAATTCAAATGTGAATGAGGTGGGCGTGTTTTATGGCAATGTGTTGTGACCCCACGTTTTTTACGTTTTTTTTTTAACCGCACATGCGCCGACCGTGGACGTATCCCAGTGCGCATGCTCCAAATTATGACGCTACGACGCATTGTTTTCGACGTGAACGTAATTAACGTAAATCCCCATTCACGGACGAGTTACGCAAACGACGTGAAATCTGAAAAATTTGACGCGGTCCCGACGTCCATACTTAACATAGGATGCACCATCTTTTTGGTGATTTATCTTTACGCTGGAAAACGCCTTACGTTAAGGGCGGAAATTAACTGTGTCGGCCGGGCGTACTTTCGTGAATAGGCGTATCTCGCTGATTTACATATTCTAGGCGTAAATCAGCGGGAACGCCCCTAGCGGCCATCTTAAAAATGCAGTTAAGATACGACGCTTGTATCTTAACTCAATCCTGGCGTATCTTGTTTTCTGAATACAGAAAAAAGATACGCGGGCGCATCTAAGAAGTTACGCGGCTTATCTAGAGATAAGCCGCGTAACTTCTTACTGAATCTGGCCCATAGTGGGGGTTTCTCAAATTTGACTGCAAAGGTGAAATCTAACTCTAGGACCACATGGACACCACCCACCATCCTTTGGGTAGTCCTTTAAAGTCTTTTATCTAACCATATTTTTTTTTTCAGACAGTTCTGCTTCCCACAGTACAGGAATAAGAGTTATTCACTGGCACAACGGCACAGAACATGTTTCCCTTTTGGAACTTGGAGCGTTCCCTTGTGCGCATTTGTGAGTGAGGCTGAGGATCTTGAATGTGACCCGATCCTTTACGGCTAGCCAGTGGAGGAACCTCAAGACCGGCGGGATTGGTTCCCACATTTTTTTACCTGTTACCAGTCTGGCTGCCGTGTTCTGGACGACTTGTAGACGCGAAATCTGGTATTTGGGTAGTCCTAAATGAAGGGAGTTAGCATAGTTGAGTCGGGAATTGATGATTGTTCCAACCACTGCTGCTGTATCCTCTTCCGGAATGAAGAGGATGAGTCTACGCAGCAGGCGGAGAAGATGGTGAGAACCGCTGACTACTGCTCCTATTTGTGCATCCATCGTCATTTCTGATTAATAGATGGCTCCGAGGCTTTTGACTTTGTTGCTTGGGGATGGTTTGATGGTTTGTTCAAGGATGGTGGGTGGTGTCCATGTGGTCCTAGAGTTAGATTTCCAATTTGCGTGAATGATAAGAAGTTCTGTTTTGGATCCATTGAGTTTGAGGGAGCTTTCCGTCATCCAATTATCTATCAGAGTAAAGCATTTTTCTAGTTTATGATATTGGTCTTTTTTGTTGGTGATTCGAAAGTAAAGTTGCGTGTCATCAGCATAAGAGTGGTAGTGCAGGTCCTGTTTGCTGATGATTTTGAGGAGTGGGCAGATGTAGATGTTGAAGAGTACAGGCGAAAGGGGTGATCCTTGAGGGACTCTGCATGTAATGGTCCGTGATCCTGACGTGAAGCCTCATAGTTTCACTGTCTGTGATCGATTTTCTAGGAAAGATGCGAACCACGGTAGGGCCGAGTCTGAGACTTCGGATACTTCTTCGAGTCGAATGAGTTATTCACTGGCACAACGGCCCATTGAGTTTTGTGTCTGAATACAATTGTGATCATATGATCTTGTACAGAAAGCTCCAGACGCCTCACAATTGTTAGATCCTTAGGCATAATAGTGATGGCTACTGCTCGGCAACCTTCTCACACTTCATCTACAAATTGTTACAGTTATTTCCAATGAAATCGTAAGAGCCCATATAAGATTTATTCCATGGTAGATTAGTTACCCAATGTCATGGTTAATACAGCCTTCCCAGCCTTCTGGGTCACCAGCACTATTGACATTTTAGATAATATCTACAATTCCAATACAGATATGAATTTCTCGGTACATTAGTTCATACTGCTGACAGTGTGGAGCTGGTTAGTTTGCAATGAAGAGCTCTCAGGCCCCGTACACACGACCGAGTTACTCGTCGGGCTAAACTCATCGTTCCGCCCGTCGAGGTTCCCGTTCAGCTGTCGAAAAGCTCATCGAGCCAAATTTCCCCATAGAACAACGAGGAAATAGAGAGCATGCTCTCTTTTTGGCTCGACGAGCTTCCCGACGGGATGCTCGGTGAAAAGTGTACACACGACCGGTTTTCTCGGCAAAATACGTCTCCCATCGAGGTTCTCGCTGGATTCTGCCGAGAAACTCGGTCGTGTGTACGGGGCCTCACTGTTCAAGAAGTATAAACTTGCAACTTCTACAACTGGTGCAAAGTGTCCCTCAGGCCACATACACACGATCAAATCTCTCTGCTGGAAACGGTCTGCCAGACCGTTTCAGCAGATAGATTCGATCGTGTGTATGGGCAAACAGACGGATTTGGCCAGCCGACAGATTTGAAAGCATGCTTTCAAATCTGTCGGCTGGGAACCCGTCCGCCCGACATGTCTGCTGGTTAGTATGCTAACCAGCAGACATATCTGCTCGCACACGCATCGAATGGTTTCGACGCATGCGCGGAAGTGTTTTACTTCCTGGTGCGGTGACGTGGCGGCGTCAACGTCACCGCCACGTCACCGACACGTCAGCGTGCTGTCTGCCGGCGGGGATTTTGGTTTGATCGTGTGTACACGATCAAACCAATACATCCCAGCAGACAGATTTGTTCAAATCGGTCTGTCCGACCGATTTGAACAAATCTATTTGCTCGTGTGTACGGGGCCTCACACTAATGCCACACACCATTATTCATGTCATGGAAAAAACAATGTTTTTCTCGACGCGATTCCTCTCAAGCCTGCCTTGCATACACACAATCATGATAAAAAAATGCTTGAGCAAAGCGTGGTGACGTACAACACGTACGACAACACTATAAAGGGGAAGTTCCATTCGAATGGCGCCACATTTTGGGCTGATTATGCAAATTTCCCTTCTCATAACTTGCTTCTGAGCATGCATGTTTTTTCCCTGTCGTTAAAGCCTACACACGACTGTTTTTCACAACGAGAAAAACAACAATGTAAACAACGACGAGAAAAAATAGAGCAGGTTCTAAATTTTTAATGGCCATTTTTCTCATCACGAAAAATGCTCTGGAGCCTACACAGAACCGTTTTTCACAACCAATTAAAAAAACTGCATTTTTCTCGTCATGAAACGGTTATGTGTATGTGGCATAAGGCTCCATGCACACTAGCATTTATTTTAGCTAAAAAGAAAGGTGGAAAAAATGCTGGATAAAAAACATTGGTAAAAGTTTTTTGTAGTAGCGTTTTAAAAGTGTTTAGGAGTGTTAGCGTTTCATTAGCATTTTTGCACTTCCTTTAACCATTTGCCGACCAGCTGCCATCATTATACTGCAGCAGGTCGGCAAGATCCCGCAAACTGTCATAGCTGTACGTCGGTCCCTTTAGGCGGGATAGCAGGCGCGCGCGTGCCGCTGGAGTCACGGGCATCGGCACCCACTCTCTCATGATTGGACAGAGAGGCAGCAGTGGAAGCCATTGGCTCTTGCTGCTGTCAATCACAGCCTGTAGGGTTAAGGAGAAATATCAGGGGGAAGTGTAGCAATTAATCTTTATTTTGCCATTGGGGCACTATTCCTTCCACGATATGGTATAACCATCCAATATGATAGTGGGACTTTAAACTGTCCCTTAAATAGTAAACCACAGCATTAGAAATTTACAATATTTTATTTCACCATGTTAAAAAGTCACCAGTATGGTGATTACGCTAAAAAACATTTAACAATACTCATAGTTACAGGTGCGATAGATGTAAAATAAAAATCTATAAGTAAAAAATTGCGAGCATCGTGGAGGTGCCAATGCTTGTGACCGGTGGTCGCGATGACTGCCGGCCACGAGCAATCACAGGCATGAGAGGCAGAACAGGATATGCATGTGTGTAAACACACACACACATCCCTATACTGTGAGGAGAGTAAGATCTTAAGTTCCTAATAGCTAGGAACTAAGATCTGTCATTTCCTCTAGGTCAGTCCCCTCCCCCCACAGTTAGAAACACACTAGGGAACACAATAACCCCTTGATTGCCCCTAGTGTTAACCCCTTCCCTGCCAGTGACATTTTTACAGTATCAGGGCATCTTTATAGCACCGATCGCTGTATAAATGCCAATGGTCCCAGAAATGTGTCAAAAGTGTCCGCCAAAATGTTGTAGTCTCAATAAAAATCACAGATCGCTGCCATTTCTAGTAAAAAAAAAAATGATAATAATAAAAATGCTATAATTCTATCCTCTATTTTATAGACACTAAAACTTTTGCGCAAAATCAATCAATATACGCTTATTATCAATAATATGTAGAAGAATACGTATCGGTCTAAACTGAATGCTTTTTTAAAAACAAAACCTGGCTATTTATTACAGCAAAAAGTATTTTTTAAGATTTTACGCCCTTTTCTTGTTTATAGCGGGAAAAAAATGCAGAAATTATCAAATACCACCAAAAGAAAGCTCTATTTGTGTGAAAAAAAGGACATCAATTTTGTTTGGGTACAACGTCGCACGACTGCGCAATTGTCAGTTAAAACGAGACAGCGTCGAATCACAAAAAATGAGCAGGCAATACTTCCAGGGCTGAAGTAGTTAAAAAAAGGGGAAGAAAGCTTAAAAAAAACACTATAGCATTTAGGAGCGTTTCTGCTGGAAAAATGCACTAAGAAACTCTACAAAAATATATATATGTTTTTGTGCTCTTAGATGCTAAAGCTCAAAATACTCTAATGCCGCGTACACACTATCACTTTATGTGATGAAAAAAAATGACGTTTTTAAAAACGTCAATTTCATTGACCGTGTGTGGGGGAAAACGTTGTTTTATGTCTTGTAAAAAACGACAAAAAAAATTGAAGCATGCTTCAATTTTTTGTGTCGTTTTTCAAAACGTCGTTTTTTGTTTCACAAAAAGTCACCGTGTGTAGCAAAAAAACGTTGTTTAAAACAAAGTTTTTCAACCCGCGCATGCCCAGAAGCTAGTTATGAAGAGAGCTTCAATGGAAAAGACTGGTGAACGTAACCTCGCTTTGCTAGAGCATTGTGAAAAAAACGATGGTGTGTAGGCAACATCGTCTTTGGAAATTGAAGTTTCAAAAACGTCGTTTTTTACTTCACAGAAAACGTCGTTTTTTCATCACATAAAGTAGGAATGGTTAAGACCCCTATTTTATTTTTATTTATTTTTATTTTTTCCTGCATCCTCTCAGGTGGTGAGATGAGATTTTTCCAAAGACAGAGCAAAAAGCAAGAGCAATGAGACAAGAACATGTTTCCCTTTTGGAACTTGGAGTGTTCCCTTGTGCGCATTTGTGAGTGAGGCTGAGGATCTTGAATGTGACCCGATCCTTTACGGCTAGCCAGTGGAGGAACCTCAAGACCGGCGGGATTGGTTCCCACATTTTTTTACCTGTTACCAGTCTGGCTGCCGTGTTCTGGACGACTTGTAGACGCGAAATCTGGTATTTGGGTAGCCCTAAATGAAGGGAGTTAGCATAGTTGAGTCGGGAATTGATGATTGTTCCAACCACTGCTGCTGTATCCTCTTCCGGAATGAAGAGGATGAGTCTACGCAGCAGGCGGAGAAGATGGTGAGAACCGCTGACTACTGCTCCTATTTGTGCATCCATCGTCATTTCTGATTAATAGATGGCTCCGAGGCTTTTGACTTTGTTGCTTGGGGATGGTTTGATGGTTTGTTCAAGGATGGTGGGTGGTGTCCATGTGGTCCTAGAGTTAGATTTCCAATTTGCGTGAATGATAAGAAGTTTTGTTTTGGATCCATTGAGTTTGAGGGAGCTTTCCGTCATCCAATTATCTATCAGAGTAAAGCATTTTTCTAGTTTATGATATTGGTCTTTTTTGTTGGTGATTCGAAAGTAAAGTTGCGTGTCATCAGCATAAGAGTGGTAGCGCAGGTCCTGTTTGCTGATGATTTTGAGGAGTGGGCGGATGTAGATGTTGAAGAGTACAGGCGAAAGGGGTGATCCTTGAGGGACTCTGCATGTAATGGTCCGTGATCCTGACGTGAAGCCTCATAGTTTCACTGTCTGTGATCGATTTTCTAGGAAAGATGCGAACCACGGTAGGGCCGAGTCTGAGACTCCGGATACTTCTTCGAGTCGAATGAGCAGGGTGTTGTGGTCTACTATGTCAAAAGCAGCACTAGGACACACAATTCTCCTTTGTCTGCTGCTTCGAGGGCGTCATCCCATATCTTGAGGAGTGCTGTTTTTGCCCCATTGCCTGGGCGGAACCCTGATTGAAGTGGGTCTAGGGGTTTGTGTGCATCCATGTGAGGTTATAGCTGTTGTACTACTGTTTTCTCCATTATCTTGGAGATGGTGTTAAGGCTTGTTACCGGTCTGCGATGGTTTGGGTCTTTAGGGTCGAGGTTGGGTTTCTTTAGGAGGGGTTTAATTATTCCTTGCTTGAGGGAGCTCGGAACAAAGTCTTCTTTGAACGATTGGTGTCGGTACATTCTTTCAAAAGTTTTGTAGAAATGGTGTCATTAGGTGTTGTCTCTGAGACTTCTGATGATGCTTTTGGTAGTGTCGATGGTAATTGGGACCAGCGGAAAAAAATTGTTGAATGCAGACTAATTGTGTTGATTTCTTCTTCTTGCTTTGTCTGAATGGGGTTGGTTGTTTTTTTTCTGTTGAATTATTACACAAATATTTTCGATTTTGTCAATAAAAAAATCAGATAGTTCATTACAGAATTATTGAGTTTCGCTTGCTGGGGGCTCTAAGCAGGTGGGGTTCATAGTCTCAGTGACTAGTTTGAATAGTTCACACGGACGGTTTAGGGCTTTTGAGACAGTGTTTGAGAAGTGTTCCTTTTTTGCTTCAGAAGCAAGGCCATGCAGTAGCTTGTGGGACTGCACAATGTATATTGCTAGATTTAGGGTGATGAGTATCAGACCAGGTGGCCTTCACTTAGGAGGTTTGGGACATTTGTTAAAGGACCTTAGTCAATGATTAACTTTGTTGTGAAGCCAGGATCAGGAGGACGACCCCCAAGAGCTTGCAGCTCTAAAAACAAATCAGCAAAGCTAGTTCACATACAGGTTTAGTTTAATATTTCCAGCATGAAATGCTCTTGAGAAAGTATTGAATAATATCTTTGTTGTCTTTATGCAGAAATGTTTTATGCACCACAAAGAAAATGCAGCTTTGGAAATTCTTTCATCTGGATATGTGATACATCTGCATGGCATTGTCTGTAGAAAATTAATGTCAATAATAAAATTGTAATGAGATTCATCTTGAGATTTAAATGATAACGGGTCCTATTAGTTTTAGACTTTTATGACACAGAAACAATAACTTCTTGTTTAATCAAAAATATTGAGCTATAGTAACTGCTAGCAGATTAATTTTATAATATTGGAAGCAAAGGTATAATTCTGTTTTTATTGAAACTTTAAAAAAGTAATACTTACCTTTCTTTTGAGGAAATAAGTACATAATAAAAATAACAAATAAAATAACAGTAAAAACTATACCCCAGGCAAAAAGCTAAATACACAGATAAAGAAAATATATGGGAGCTGTTCTACCTTCCAAAGGCTTTGTGTTTTTCTGCATCCGTTCCTGTGATTTTTACTGCCCTCACACAGTCCGGCCAGATGGATGACATCTTTTACAGTTCAAGCATACAATGGTGCCTAAATGAAAAGGGAGAGTTCACTATACTGCCTCCTCCTATAAGCTTGTAAACAAACTGGCATAAAAGACACCTGATTGGCTCCCAGTCCCGCCACTTATTTTTGAAGTTTGAGTGTTGCTGTATAGGAGATGGGTAGAAGCTCATAATAAGTAAAATTTAGGTACTTACACTAGTTGCATTAAAATATATATTTAATTATGCATTATTGTATACATAGCCTTTGTCATAAGTGTGCACAGCCTATTGGATTAGGGTGTGCCCCTCAAAGCTCAAACACAAATATGTGTGTGACATATTTACCGGTCTCTTTCCCACTCTTCATCCTGAAACAGTGGGGGGAGGGGGTAGCAAAGGGAACCAGGGCAGCATAGGGACAGGGGGATTGTAGGGGGTGGCATATATTGGTACCAAATCCACCGCCGCTATCCCTCCTGTCCAGGTTCTGGTGGGTGGCAAGGAAGGATCACGGTTTGCCTTTCACCTGCCCACGATCAACAGGTAGATCGTGATTGACAGTTTGCCAACCCCAGCACACTTCTTGCACATGCCTATGAGCTGTGTTATTGTGTCCAATCCCTTTATTCATTATTGACAGTCATAGAAGCAATAGTACAATTTATATGAATAGTAGAGTTCTTCAGAAAGAGGGGGCATAATCAGGCACTCTTGATGAGTGGAAAAAATGGGGAAAAACCGCGCTAAAAGTACTAAAAAGGGAAAAAAAGAACTTTAACACAGATTACAGTATATTCAATTTGGGAGCTGCGATTAGCATGTAAACACTCGGTACAAGAGCAAAAATAATAGAAAAGGAAAAATCGCGCTACCCCTTAATCTCTGCAAGATTCATCCACCACAATCTTATCAAGATGTCTACTGATCCTGGTGTTAAGGTTGGGTGTGTATACTGGTGATTTGCAACTTCACACTGGATGAGAGCCACTGATTTAAGATGGATTTTTCCTGATCTGCATTGTGGGAGTGAGACTTATAATTATATGCGCTTAACGATCCCCTGTCATAAGGGATCAAGGCAAGCGGCAAGTCGGTAAGGAGCCATCATTATTCACTGGTGGAGGATTCATCACTTTTTGTTTGGACACGCTGGCCCAGATTCAGAAAGCCATTACGCCTGTCTAACTGGTGTTAGACTGGAGTAATTTCCAATTACGCGCGTTTTCTAGCTAGTTGAAAACCTCAAACCATGAATAGACGGCTGCGGGCTTCAATTAGACTGGATTACGTGTTCATACGCCTTCGGATCTATGCTGCAATAAAATTGCGGCCACTGGGTGGACTTCCCGTCGTTTTCCACGTCTGGGTATGCAAATGAGCTTTTGCCGGCGATCCCCGAAATTACGATCTTCATTCGCAATCTCTTACGGCACCTTTAGTCATCTTTTTTTTGCGTAACACTATACCAGCTTTTTGCTGCTCTAATATTAGACAGCCCATGTTAAGTATGGCCGTCGTTCCCACGTCGAATTTCTACGTTTTCCGACGTCTTTTATTTTTTTTGACGTAAGTCGTCCGGGAATAGGAATGTTCGTAAACGACACTACTCAAACAACGAATGACGTAACGACGTGATTTCGCGCAATGCACGGCGGGAAATTTCTGAACGGAGCATGCGCAGTTCGATCGCCGCGGGGACGCGCTTAATTTAAATTCTTCACGCCCCCTAATCTCGTATTTTGATTACGCGGCGAGAAATAGACTACGCCGCCATAGCGTACGGGCAAAAATCTACCAGAATTCGGTGTAGAGCCTGGTAAAATACGGCAGCGTAGAGTATTTCAATTACGCAGTGCAATATTAAGTGTATGTGAATCTGGCCCGCTGTTTTCATCAGATTTTGGACCTTTGCACAGAACACAGGTGTACTGCATATATTGACATAGCATTTATGGACTATAATTTTGTATATTTTTTAATATAGTATTCATATATACTGATTTCCATGCCAATTTTTTGCTTTTTTGCAACATATCAATATTGACACATGTTTATTTTTTTGGTATGTGATTTTTTTTTTATGGCAACTGATGTTTTTCACTACTTATTCATTTAATAGTGACACATTTTATATGTTATCATAAGTAATTTGTTACACATCTATATATCACCGTTTGTGTTCCTTTGACACTCTTAATTTGGTGACTCTTGATGAGTGCCTGTGACAGCTCCCTTAGTTCTATTAAAGCGGAGTTCCACCCAAAAGTGTAAACAAAGGTTACATAGTTGGTAAGGTTGAATAAAGACAACAGTCCATCCAGTTCAACCTGTGTAGGTGTGTGTGTAGAAAAATAATTTCCCATAGCCCCTAAACCCCCTTAAATTGTTTATGTTAACCTCCCTGGCGGTATGATTCTTTCTGATTTTAGGTGCTAAAAGTGGTACCATTATTTGCAAGGAAATTTGGCGTTTTATACTGTAGGCCTGTAATTCTTATGAATAACTCACGTAAATCTGACCAAACAAGAGTCTAATAGGCATCCCGGGTATGACAATATTTTGAAAACAAAATGATAAATTACAATATAATAAATAATTATAAATAATTATAACAAATAATAATATAATTATAATAAAAATTATTCAATAATGTAATCAACTCAAAATCACTGAAATTTGCTCAGTTGCAGAATTGTCACTGTCATTACTTTTATTTTTTTATGACGAATTCCCCCGCAAATCACTATCGCTCAATTCTGCAAGTGATTATAATTTATTATCGCTGTTTTCTAGCTGCTCTAAAACCATTTTTGACATAAAGGGACACTTTTGGTTGCTATGGACAATCTACATTTTGCAGGCAGAAAGAACAGTTTTTATTAAATAAAAGGACATGCAGGGCACTGGGCAGACCACCAGGGACAAGGGGGGGGTGTATTTTTTACATACAGTACTGTAATCTATAAGATTACAGTATACTGTATGTAATGTGTTTGTTTACTTTTTTGAATTTGGCACAGTTCTCTGCTCCCGTGCGTCGTAACGTCGCAGGGAACGGAGATCGACGGCACACAGAGGCACTGTGTGAATTGAGCGAGCACCCGCTCGCTCACACAGCGCGGATGCATCGCTGGATCCAGGAACAAGGTAAGTAAACCAAGCCTGTGGATGCTGCGAGGCGAGCCCGAGTCTGACTCGGGGTTACCAATCGCAGCACAAAAATGTAACCCTGAGTCAGACTTGTGAATACCGCCAGGGGGTTTAAGATACACGTCAAAGAGTATTTTAAAACTATCCATACTTCCTTTCAACACCATCAATTGTGGAAGAGAGTGCCACATCCTTACCACCCTGAGAGTGAAAAAAAACCTATGCAGCTTAAACTGGATGTAAACCTGAATTAAAAAAAAAAAAAGACTTCTACCTGGTACAGTAGAGGATGTCAAGTCAGCTCTGACCAATCCTCTTGACTTTTTTTAGTAAAATAAGTAGAAGGATTTAATCAGTAGATAGTTCTCCTGTTCTGACTGTGGGAGGTTGTATTTTTTTTGAATGGTCGAGAAAGGCATGAAACTCCACTTTGATTGTAGGGAGTGCAAGGTGGTGATGTCATTCTTAGTCCAGTGAGAGAATAGAGGTTTATTATTAAATGCTAGGGTTAGACGGGGGTCTCCTAGGAATGAGGTTAGAGGGGAAACCGACGAGGAAAGTGTGTATGTGTCCTTGATCTTCGACCATAATTGGAATAGGTGTGCGACTATTATATTATGTTTGAGAAGGGTGCGGGTGAGGGTATAGTTGGACCACAGTAATCCTTGAAGGTGATATGGGGCTATGGAGATCGATTCAAATTTTTTCCATGGGATGTTGTTGGCAGGGGAAAACCAAAGAGACATTTGGTTGAGCCTAGCCGCTAGAAAATAGAGCCAAAGGTTTGGGAGACCAAATCCTCCCTTGGACTGAGGTCTATGTAATAAGGCGTAACTACATCTGGGTTTTTTATCAGCCCAAATAATTTTTGTTGATGTTTCTCTGTAAAGAATCCAATTTTGATTTTGATATATTAATAGGGAGTGTGCGGAAGTAGTAAAGGAGTTTGGGAATTATGTTCATTTTTACCGCGCAAATCCTACCTAAGAACGATATGTGATAAGCAGACCATGTTTTGAGGAGGGAAATAATATGTGAGAAAAGGGGAATTTAATTAGTTTTATATACAAATGTATGTGCGGATGTGATATTAACCCCCAGATATCTAATAGAGTGTGGGCACCAGTTAAATAAGAAGTTATTTTGCAATTGATTTTGGATGTTTGGGGGAAGGTTGATTGGGAGAATCGAACATTTATTCAAGTTAATGCCTAGGCCAGAGATGTCTCGAAAAGTGTCCAAATCTCTAAGAAGAACAGGGATAGAGGTAAAAGGTTCCGACAAGAGAATCAGAGCGTCATCCGTGTAGAGACTAATCTTACATTCAAATAGATTTTTTATGTATCCCCTAATATCTGGGTTATTTCTAATAGTATGAGCCAAGGGCTCTATAGCTAGAGCGAAGAGGAGGGGGGACAGGGGGCAGCCCTGTCTTGTGCCTCTACCAAGGGGGAAGAATTCAGAGCTACTGCCGGGGATTCTAATGCGAGTTTTGGGAAGGTGATACAATGCATTGAATCCCTGTAGGAAGTTACCTGAGATTCCAAATTTGGGGAGGAGGCAATTTAAATATGACCAATTCACGCTGTCGAATGCCTTGCCTGCCTTGTGGATGTCTAAGCTGAGAAGGCAAACTTGGCGTGAGTGTAGGCATGCATCCTGTATGACGTTAGTAACTAGCCTGACATTGTCCACAATTTGTCTTCCAGGAATGAATCCCGTTTGGTCAGCTTGTATCAGGGGGGAGATAACCTTCGCCAGGCGGTCTGCGAGGATTCTGCCAAACATCTTGAGGTCATTGTTAAGGACAGAAATAGGGTGAAAGTTTTGTGGGAGGGAATGATCTTTATTAGGTTTTGGGATTAAGGATAGGTTGGCTAGCAACATTTCCTCTGGAAAGTGATTGCCCTCTAGGATATGGTTAAAGAGTTTCATGAGACTAGGGGCTAAAAGGGAAGCAAATTTTTTATAATAGGACGTTAAGTAACCATCAGGGCCTGGGGCTGTGGAGGTCTTGAGAGATTTGATGATTTGTATTATCTCATCAGTCGTGCAAGGGGCGTTAAGGGATTCAATTTGTTGTTGATCCAGAGAGGGGAGCTGAAGGTTATCTAGCCATAATTTAGAAGAGGGGCTAGGTAGTTCTTGAGGTCCAGCTAATAGCTCTTTATAGAAGGAGGTGAATAATTTTAGAACCTCTTGCGGGTGGGTGGTTATGTTACCTTGGTTGTTTCTGAGTTTATATACATGAGGAGGCCTAAAGTCCTGATTAAGTTTTCTGGCAAACATTGCCGAGGGGGAAATAGTATGGAGAAAGAACCTAGCTCTGGAGAATCTGAGGGATTTCTCTGTGTTTGCGGATAAAATGAGGTCTAGGGCCTGCCGTTTAGTTTGGATCATTTGCGTGGTATCCTGGGATGGGGAGTGTTGCAGTTTATTGTATAAGAAGTTTAAGTCTTTGGTGAGGGATTTAATTTCAGCCAATCTCTCTCTATTTTTTGTTGCAGCTAATTTTATGAGGTGGCCACGCAAGACTGCCTTGTGGGCGATCCATAGGGAGGTGGGGAGGGTTTCGTTATTATCATTATCCTGGAAGTAATTTTCAATTTGTGAAGAGATGTCATTACAGTTCGAAGGGTTAGTTAAAAGAGAGTCATTTAATCTCCAGTTATAGGGAGAGGGAGGGAGACCGATATAAGATGTGTCAAAAGATACAATATTGTGGTCTGACCATGGGCATGGGTGAATGTATGCTTGTGAAGAGTTGGAAAGTAGAATTGGGGTACAGAAAATATAATCGAGCCTGGCATAGCAATCATGGGGGTGGTAGTAATAAGTGTAACCTTTGATTCCAGTGTTATGGGCTCTCCAGGAATCTATCAACTGGAGTTTGTTGATAGAGCGGTTGATAGATTTAGAAAACGCTTTGGAGGTGGGAGAAACCCTGCTTCTATCGAGTGTGGGGTGAGCGGAGAGGTTAAAGTCCCCGCCTAGTATTATGTGGGGGGAGTTATATCTATCCAGGGTCTCTAAAAAGTTTGTAAAAAATGTAGATTGACCATCATTTGGAGCATACACTGAAGCTATGGTGATTGCACGGTTATTAATGGTTCCCTTCAGGATTATAAAGCGACCTTCAGAATCTTTAGAGATTTCTTGAATGTCGAATATGATTGTGTTGCGTATGAAAATCGCGACTCCACGTGTCTTATTTGTAAAGGTCGTATAATAATATTGGTTGTAAGATTTATTGAAGTAACTTGGGTGATTGGAGGTAGCAAAATGGGTTTCTTGGAGGAGGATAATATCCGCTCCAATTCTTTTATAGTGCTGGAATGCTTTTTTCAGTTTGTGGGGGGAATTGAACCCTTGGACATTGTGGGAAACAATCTTAATACCCATTAGAGAATTTAGGAATGAGGCACAGCAGAACAAAATATGTCAAAGTAACCACAGAAACACACACTAAAATTGTTGGGCATGGTCCACGGTAGTGATCTGCAGCCGAAGCCGCCATGACCAAACCCGCGAACCGAACGCAGCCACAAAAGGTCAAACACACATTATTATTAGGAATTATAGGCAATCCATATAAGCATTGAAATATGATGCAAAATACACTGAAGGGCATAGAAGAGGTAGTGTAACTGCAACTTGTGTTTATTGTGAAAGTCAAACAAGTGGTCATAAAGACCGTAAAAACAATTGAACCAATAACTAGAAAACACCAATAGGTGATATGGGGACAGGAATGCACAGTAGTGCACTTGTCACTTAAACACTAAAGTGAAAAAAGAAAAAGAACCTGAGGACAACAAGGTCCTTAACCTGTAACCGAAGCCGCGTGAACCGACCCAGTGGGTGATGTCGTGGCAGACCGCAGTCACAGGTGGGGGTCAAACTAGCGGCGGCGGACGCTCCAGGCATCTTAAAGGTGATAGTATTGTATATGCATGGGGTATGTGATAAAATCTGGATGAGCTAGGAAAAAAAAAAAAAAGGAGAGAACAAGAAAATTGACATCAATTGACAGTATAATTATACAGCTGGAGCATGTAATAGGAAATGGTACCAGCTAAACGTAGGGGGCGTTGAGACTTTTCTTTCCCCCGTTCTAATTCCCCTAAAATTCTATGAGAATCGTGAGACAGGAGTGGGGCAAATTATGAATAATTATGATTGATTTCCTGAGGGGAGGGTGAGCGGCCGTAGTTGCAAGATGATATCGTAATGGACATTCTATCAGTCTATGAGGTGGAACCTCCACTAGGCTCTGCTTTAGGTATTTGTAGAAAGTTGACTCCTGGTTATGTGTTCCGGTAGTGAGGGGAGAAGAGAGGGGGAATATGTGGTAGGTATTCTGTCCTGGAGACATAACTTGCTATCAGCAATGACGAAGTGGCGGAAAACAGACTGTCATCTGGAGCTCCATATTCTGTGGGAACTCGAGAGGTTCACAGCAAAGACCGAGAATATATAAAAAAAAGGTATATATTTCCTGAGATTCGATGGTTTGGGGAGAGC
This sequence comes from Rana kukunoris, assembly GCA_029574335.1. NCBI lineage: Eukaryota > Metazoa > Chordata > Amphibia > Anura > Ranidae > Rana > Rana kukunoris. The sequence goes on along the minus strand of CM056053.1, from coordinate 436,683,917 downwards.
TTGAAGATTGTATAGAGAGTTTTAATTTGGCTGATTTTGGAACGAATGAAACATTCTCCTCTGATCTCTCTGGCTGCGCCTGGTGGAGGGAGTAGACCAAATGGGCGAGGGCCGGGGGGTGGTTGGGGGGCGGACTTGGGGTTCCTGTTCCAATAAGCCCAGCTTTACTAGAAGTTCCTTGCCTTCAATGACATTATACACAGTATATGTAGTGCCATTATGAGGGATGGTAAGTTTAAAGGGGAAACCCCAGCAGTATCTGATTCTAGCAGATTGCAAGACTCCTGTGACCTCCTTCATCCTGCGGTGCCTATCAAGTGTGGCTGGTGAGATGTCAGGGTAGATCTGTACTCTCCTGCCATCTAAAGTAATGTTGGAGGAGTTTCTTGAAGCACGCATAATATCCTCCTTCACTAGAAAGTCTCTAATGCACATTATGATGTCTCTAGGGGGTTTGTCTGGTGGGGGTTTGGGGCGAAGGGCTCTGTGGATCCTGTCGCAGGCGAAAGCAGACTGTGGCTTATCAGGCAAGAGGTCACTAAAGATTCTGGAAACAGCAGGCATCAGGTCTGTGAAAGATTCTGGGACCCCACGTACCCTTATGTTATGTCTGCGGTTTCTGTTGTCGAGGTCCTCGACTTGTGCCTGCATAAATGCAAAGTTGTCAGCAAGATTCTCGTATTCTTTCCTGAGGTCATTGTGAGCCAGGGAGAGTTTGTCATGTTTTGTTTCCAGTAAGTCTGTGCGGCTGCCTATACTGGCTATTTCATGGGAGAGGGCAGCAGTGGAGCTTTGGACCTCTTTTTCTATTTTGGCCACTAGTTTGTTGAATATGGCTGTGAGGCTAGTGTCTAAATCCTCTTTAGAGAGGGGGTGAGAGTACTCACTGTTCTGTTGGCCAGGTAATGAAGAGGCTGTGGGTGCTGCTGCAGTCCCAGCGCGGCAGCCGGCTCCATCTTGAGCCATCTTGTTCTTTTGCTCCATGCTCAGGAGGTAGCTGGTGATAGTGTTCTGAGAGCGTCGTTTTTTCTCCTTCTTCCTTGCTGGTGACATGCACTGTGTCTTCCCGCAGGGGTGCTCGGCAAAACCGCCGTGATCCGTCCTATGTAGCCCTGGGGATTTAGCCTGGAAGGAGCGGGTCCGACGGAGCTAAGCTCAGGCAGGTCCTCTCAGCATCACGCCACGCATGCGCCCCCTTTCTTGTTGTTTTTAAGGTTGTCGTTTTTCTCGTCGAGAAAAACACTTGTGTGTATGCTTTAACGATGGGAAAATAAATGCACATGCTCAGAAGCAAGTTATAAGACAGGAAATTAGCTTTGCTCAAGCATTTTTTATCACGATCGTGTGTATGCAAGGCAGGCTTGAGAGGAATCACGTCAAAAAATGTTGCTTTTTCCATGACATGAAAAACGGTTGTGTGTAGGTGGCATAAGAACCATAAACAAGACAATACTCTTTTGGTTTCTCACCATGAACTGTGTTTTTTTTTAGATGATACACTAATATATACAGCAGGCTGACAATACAAACTAACCTAATTAACATAAGCTAGTTTACTAATCATTTACCCATACTAGGTGACTCAGAGATATGACTTTTCAGGGTAGACTTGCCGTCTCCTCACTCACAACTTACAATACACATAGGTATAAACACAAAGATGTATTAATGAGCACAATAACCTATTGAGTGAAAGACCTGGGCTTTCCAGATCTCATTAATTAGCATTGCTTTCACATACATCTGTCCACTGAGACCCAAGCATGCATCGTGGCCTCCTTAATAATGTTCTTTTGCATTACATAACAGAATATCTTCCTAAATGCTTGTAGCTCCCTCAAATGCCAGGGCCCATAGTCGTTAGGCAAGAGGCTAGCATTAAGTTCCCTTCAAAAGCCTCTGTCTCAGGTGAGTCGGTCACAATAACTAAAGGAAACATTTTTTTTTTAGTTTTGATAGAGTGGAGAGGGATTATAATCCCTGTCAGTTTTTATTGCTGTCTGTATCTCGGTTAAGGAGATTCACCCTTTGTATTTGTTCTGTTTACAATTATCATTGAAAGTGAAAGTAAATGAAAATTCCAAAATGTGGGTTGTCCCCAGAAAAGTAATAGAGGAGAAATCATCCAATGGGGACACTAGTTCTGGTGACTTTGGGGTCTTTGGAGTCCCTAGATAAAGCAACACTGTTAGTGAGGAGCTCAGCAGTCACACGTGTTGCACAACAATCTGTATGCCAACATGCCAGGGGCATTGTCGCGCATAGCTATACTACTGACTTTAGATGAGCAAAGAAGGAGGAGGGCACGGAGGAGGGCACGGGAGAGGATATACCGCACCCGCATAGACCTGTTTGGCATGAGTGATTCTGAGGTGTATCGCATCTTCAGATTCACCCCTCATGCCATCCTGGAATTAACCACAACCCTGCAGGATGACATCACCAGCCCAACACAACGCTCACATGCAGTGCAGCCACTGGTCAAGGTCATGGAAACACTCCATTTCCTTGCCAGTGGCTCTTTTCAGCGTACAAGTGGAGTGGTGGCTGGGATGTCACAATCCTCCATGAGCAGATGTGTGCACCAGGTTGTCCCTGCAATCCTCAGACGCATGGCCAACCAAATCATCAAACCAACCACTGAGGACCTGCGGCTGAAGGCAATGACAGATTTCTACAGAATTGCCAGATTCCCACGCACCGTGGGGGCCATTGATTGCACACATGTGGCACTCCAGCCCCCCCAGGAGACAGAGCACATGTACCGCAATCGGAAGCATTGGCATTCCATCAACGTACAGGTGATAGTCGATGCCCAAGGCCTCATATAGCACGTCCGTGCCAAACACCCAGGGTCCAGCCATGACAGCTACATATACAATCAATGCCACATCCGAATGGAATTCGATCAGAACGTGTATGGGGCCATCTGGCTGGTTGGTGAGTGACATGGGTGGCAGGCATGACTGTACCCCCCCATGATGCACACATCACAAGAGGCACATGACTAACATCCTCCTGTCTTTTCCCTTACAGGTGACTCTGCATATCCACTGGGACCCCATCTCATGACTCCTATCCGGAACCCCCAAACCCCAGGAGAGGAAAGATACAATCAAGCACATGCCCAAACACGTGCAGTGGTGGAGCGCACCTTTGGCCTCCTGAAGTCACGTTTCCGATGCCTGGATAAGTCTGGGGGTACCCTCTTGTATTCCCCAAACTTTGTGTGCCAGATCATCGGTGCATGTTGCATGCTGCACAACTTCGCAGTAAGAAAGGGCCTGCAGATTGACCTACGTGATGACCTGACCCTTGAACCAGACAATCCCCCCCTAACCGAGGATACCCCATCTTCTGAGGGAACAGCAGCCAGGAGACAGCTCACATTGGGCATCTTTGCACGTTAAACACACACATTAATCATGGCACAATGAGAATGCATGCATGCACACCACTGTGGTCCCTAGCACACACACCCCACATCCACATCATAATTGGATTGGCACCAGTCCACCATGCAGGACTTGTGAGCAGCAATGCCACGCCAAGGCTCCAATTATGTCACTGTACATTCATACACCATTCACACGGACCTGGGGATCACTTCTCCCTGGTCCTGGGGAACCCTACTCCACCTAAATTGAGGGTGACAGCCCTTTTCCGGCAGGAATGTCACACCCACATTCAAACAGCATTCACAACCCAAAAAAAAAATGACCAGCAAAATCAAAAAATGTCCAGCAAAAAAAAAAAGAGGGGAAAAAAAATTATTGCCCTTGACGTGAGCCACGCCTGGGGCGCCCCCGGCCACGGCCCGGCTCCTCAGGGGAGACTCATGGGGGAGGGGGAAAACCGGGGAAGGAGGAGCAGCCCCTGATCTCTGCCCACCTGGCGGCCTGCCCTCCAAGGCCACGGCTATTCTGTCCAGGGCAGCACCAAGGTGTTGCTGTGTTGGCTTGGATAGCCTGGGTAAGGGCCCTCACATCCTGCCCAACGCCTGCTGATGTCGTCTGCAGTTCGTTTAGGCAGTTTGTGAAAGCCCGGGAGTAGGAGTCCAGGTTCCCCAGCGTATCCTTGATGGAGGACAGGCTCTCCTCCATCCGCACCAATGTCTGGCTGACCTGTCCCAGATGGCGGGTCTGGAGGAACTGGTCCCTTCTCAGAGTGGCGGGCAGGAGATCGGCCACCCCCCTGGTCTTCTGGGATGACTTCCTGCCTCCAGCTGATGCTTGTGGCCGGGGAGAATGGGAGGCCCTTGGGAGGGGAGTCATGTTGGGGGAGGAGGGGGGGGCTCCCCCTTAGGGAGGGCTGCCTGCTGCCAGCCAGAGGGGAAGAGTCCTCAAAAACCAAAAGTCCAGTGCCTGACATGGACTCCTCCTCCTCATGAAACTCCTCCTCCTCAACCTCCTCCTCCTCCTCTTCAACCTCCTCCGCAGACTCCGGACTTGTCGGGGGGGCCTCATTAGGCTGCTGTCCTGGGGATGGTGCAGTCAGGCCAGATGGCCCTGCACCCTCCTGCACATCTGTGGATGACACAAAACATTCACAGGTTGGAGGATCCACACACTTGCCACATATTCCCTTTCACCCCCTCCCCCACACATGCTACACACCTGATATTAAAAACAAAACTTACCTGGCACCACGGGCTCCGGACTTGAGTCAAACCCAGGCAGGCCCTCAACTTCATGCCGATGAAAGGTCAGGGCCACCGCACGCTCCTCCGCTGTCAGCCTAATACGGCATGGTGGGCCCCCTCCTGTGCCCCTGGCATGGGCAAGCATTTTGGCCAGCTTCTGTTTGACCAGACGCCGGAGGTCATTAATCTTTTTGTCAATCCCAGACCGGGTCCGTGTCTCCCCCTCCCCCGCTGAATTGACCTGCTCAGTGATGAGGTCCAAAATCTCCCTCCTCCTGGCCGGGGTGGTGTTGGCACTGCCGGGCCATGGAGGAAACGCCCATAATCGCTAATGGCCCGGGCAAGAATTCTTTTTTCCCCAAAGTAAAATTTAGTTTTCGCTTTCTCTCTGTCATACTGCAAAAACTCACTCCCAGTCAACAAAAATCAGTCACACAAACAAGCACAACCAATCAAGCAAGAACACACACAAAGAGAAAACTAACACCCAAAAAATCACACAAGCTTTTAGCAAAAAACAGTCACAAAAACAAACAGCAAAAATTCAGCAAGAAAACAAACGAACAGAAATATATCAAACAAACAGTCTCTCAAACACTTATCAAAAAACACTTTCAAAGATCTACTAACAAACACTTGATCACACAGAACACTAATCTGACAAATACAAAACACAACGCAACGAACAACGGGACAAAAGCACTTGGTTAAATGGGAAGGGACAAAGGGATGTACTTTTGCAATGCAAGTGCGTTTGTGTCTGTCTATTTATGCTGTCTGCGTAGTCCTTAGTCCATTTCCAATTTCACTGATTGCGCCGCTCCCGAGTTGTGAGCATGCGCACAGCGGAGCTGACCATGCTCTCCTTCAAGCGCGCATGCGCGAGCCGGCCGGCCCTTCATTTGCATGGGGTCACGGCTCATTTCAATGTAACCCGCCCACGTCCTTCCCAATTTGTATTACTCCGCCTTACGCCTCTGAAATAACGTTACGCATGCGCAATTTTCTGCGCAAAAGCTACGAGAATAGGGTGATTACGCGGCTACATTGCGCAAGTCTAACGTAAAGGCGGTGCGCTACGCCGGTCCAATAATGCGCAGATGTACCTGAATCTGGCCCTCTGAGTTTATACAATAATCCTGTTTCAACTTTCTGATTGCAAATCAGGAAGGGTGAATTCCCTTTTTTTTTTACAACACACATTTTTTATTTCTATGTAATATTTCAAAACTAATGACATCATACCCACCCCCTGTTTTATACCTTTCAACCTACACACCATTTACATTTTTTTTCTATTATGTAATTCCTAACATTACATTCTAATATAACACTGTAACAAGCTGTACGTTGATTACCAGTTGCCAATTACTGTATTTATTAGCGTATAACACTCGCTTTTTTACCCTGAAAATAGAGGGTAAACTTTGCTATACGCAGGAGGCTGTGAAAAAAAAAATCCTGAAATTTCCCTCTTAAAGTTAGGGTGTGTGTTATACGCCTGTGTGTGTTATACGCCGATAAATACAGTCATTTATTTTAATTTCAGGAACAAGTTTTTTTTTTCTACCTATTATAATTCTACATTTATTGGTTATTCCTTTAATATTTAAATGTAACCCTGTAAAAACAATTTTTGAACATAATGCACATAACAAAATTAAATAAAGGCTGCAAAAAAAAAAAAAAAAGAGAGCATTATAAATGACTCAAAATGTGCTCACTTGAAATACACGATACTTTCCCTTTTAAAAGAGGAGTTTCAGGGTGAAGTTTGTAGAGGTCGAAGAATTTCCAATTTTGTTTTTATATCAGGCTCTTTCCTCTTGTGTCAATAGCTACAGTGAACTGTTGGTAGTTCCAGTTCTCTATTTCTTCACATTTTTCTGTTTACTATCATTTCTTATAAAAAAAAAAAAAATTTTTCCAAATGTACTTGGATCACAGTCAGCTTTTTTAACTAAAGCGGCAAAGTAAAGCAATGTTCTGAATTTCAAAGAAAGTCAACTTCTGCATTAATACAAAAATATCTGTACACAATGTAAAATCAATTTTTATTTGTCAGGCTTATGGCTTTGGAGCCAAATTTGTTCCATGTACAAATCTAAAGCCAGGCTCCATATATACAGCTAAATACAACGATCCTGTACAAAAAATTCTAATTTATTCAATCATATGAAAAGTAAATTGCTATTTTTTCTTCATCTGCATGTTTGGATAATTGTGTAAATATTCTCAGCTGCTTGGTAAATCAGCTCAGTAATAGCTTAAATACATGCATGTGACCTAGTGCACCACTCCAACCTTCCAAGCTCTCCTCACATGTGCTTTATAAAATACTGGCTTGGAGTGCATCACTCCTCCAAACAAAGCTTGGTGAAATCCAAAAGGGAAAGCTGTACACCAATATCATCACAGGCAAAACTTTAACAGGTTTATAACCTTCACACCTCTAATATGTTGCACCAAATGTGCTTATTCAAAGAAACGCCTCAATGATTAGGCCCATCTAGTTATTGGTATGAATTTTAAGGAGCATTGGGTCCCCCAAAAATCCTTGCCAGACCTTTATCTGATCATGCAGCCTGACTGGAAGGTGTGGAGTGAGGGGGATGGGAGAACATGTGCCCTCACCATAGGGGGGTAACTGGTCAAGAGGGACCACTCTGGAAAAGCAATTTGCCCAATGTTTATCAGAAACTTGCCCTGGTGGATATGGGGGTCTGCGGGTAGGGGGCTTATCAGAATCCAGAAGTCTTCTTTACCAATTGGCAGGAATCCAGATATGTCTCATCCCCCCTTCCCCATGTATGAGTAATGTTTACATAGCACCCCTACTTATTGACACAAAAAAAACTGCAAATAAACACACACTGTTTTCGACACGTTCTTTATACTAACCACTTAAGCCCCGGACCGTTATGCAGCTAAAGGACCAGGCCCCTTTTTGCGATTTGTCACGGTGTTGCTTTAACTGACAATTGCGCTGTCGTGCGACATGGCTCCCAAAGAGGAGCAGTGCGTCCATATGGACGCCAGAGCGCCGCCCCCTCTCGCTCTCTCACAGCCACTAAAATATACAGATTCATGCATTGTATGAATCTGTATATTTTCGCCGCTGCCGCCCACTATTCAACTGGCCGGATGTTCAGCGCCGGTCAGCTGAATAGCGGCAACTGGCTGGCTGTGTGGAAGTGCCTATCAGAGCCAGCGGCTTTCCGAGTACAGCCCTGAGCCTGTAGTCGGCTTCCTTAAGCTTATCCTCGGGACGTACTGGCGGTGCGTTCCTTGGATAAGACTGACAGGCATCAGCAACCTGATTGGCTGAGCGTCATCGAGGGCAGGACAAGGGACATCGAGAGACAATAGAAGCCAGAAAGGTAAGTGCCAGGGGGGGGGGGCATTTTACTGGGCAAATTGGCTACAATTGCGGGGCACAGTGACGACAATTGCGGGCACAGTGGCGACAATTGGGGGGCACAGTGGCTACAATTGCGGGGCACAGTGGTGACAATTGATGGCACAGTGGTGACAATTCATGGCAAAGTGGTGACAATTAATGGCATGGCATAGTGGTGACAATTTATGGCAAAGTGGTGACAATTGATGGCACAGTGGCTGTTTGATGGCATGGCACAGTGACTGCGTTTGATGGCATGGCAGAGTGGTTTGAGTTTTGATGGCATGGCGCAGTGGCTGCGTTTTGATGGCATGGCACAGTGGCTGGCTGCGTTTTGATGGCATGGCACAGTGGTGACAACTGATGGCACGGTGGTTGCGTTTGATGGCATGGCACAGTGGTTGCGTTTTGATGGCATGGCACAGTGGCTGCGTTTTGATGGCATGGCAAAGTGGCTGCGTTTTGATGGCATGGCACAGTGGTGACAATTGATGGGACGGTGGTTGCGTTTGATGGCATGGCACAGTGGTTGCGTTTGATGGCATGGCACAGTGGCTGCGTTTGATGGCATGGCACCGTGGCTGCGTTTGATGGCACAGTGGCTGCATTTGATGAGCACAGTGAGGCTGCAATTATTTATTTTTTCATTTGCGCCCCCCCCAAAAAATTTTGAGCACCAGCCGCCACTGCTCCTAAACAAAATTGACGTCCTTTTTTTTCCACAAATAGAGATTTCTTTTGGTGGTATTTGATCACTTCTGCGGTTTTTATGTTTTGCGCTATAAACAAAAATAGAGCGACAATTTAAAAATCAATATTTTTTTACTTTTTCCTATAATAAATATTCCCCAAAAATATATAAAAAAGCATTTTTTTTCCTCAGTTTAGGCTGATACGTATTCTTCTACACATTTTTGGTAAAAAGAATGCAATAAGCGTTTATTAATCGGTTTGCGCAAAAGTTATAGCGTTTACAACATAGGTGACAGTTTTATGGCATTTTTATTAATATATATTTTTTTTATTAGTAATGGCGGCGATCAGCGATTTTTATCATGACTGCGACATTATGGCGGACACATCGGACACTTTTGGCACTATTTTGGGACCATTGTCATTTTTACAGCAAACAGTGCTATAAAAATGCACTGATTACTGTGAAAATGACACTGGCAGTGAAGGGGTTAAGTGTTCCCTAATGTGTGTTTCTTATTGTAGGGGGCGTGGCTGGGCATGTGATGTCACTGATCGTCGTTCTCTATGACAGGGAACAGACGATCAGTGACAGGCTCACTAGGAAGCATGGGGAGAGGTTTTTCTTACACTTACCTCTCCCCGTTCTTCAGCTCTGTGACCCGATTGCGGGACACTGGCTGCGATCGGGTCCCGCGGGCACGGTCACGGAGTACAGGACAGGGTCATGAGCGTGCCGCCAGCAGATAGATATGATAGATATGATAGATGTACAACATTGGACATGTTTTTTCTTTAATCACTTAAGGACTGCCGTACGACTAAATACGTTGGCAGAATCGCACGGCTGGGCACAGGTACGTCACCCTTTAAAAAGCCCAGCCGTGCGATTCTGCCAACGTATTTAGTCGTACGGCAGTCCTTAAGTGATTAAAGAAAAAACATGTCCAATGTTGTACATCTATCATAAATCATATTATCCAGACATGTAAATCCACATCAATCATGATTAATGATGCCAAATGCACATAGAAATAAAACATTATCGTTGTCTGATGCACACCTTGGATCCCATCACTGACAAGTGCAGAAGAACATCTTCAAAGTTCTGCCACATGTCCTGCTGTTAAACTTGAATATGATGTTGTAAAAGCAACAGTTATACTGCCAGCATTTTATAATACATTTTAATGCTTTTTTAATAAACACATTACTTGACAAAAGTTATTTTTTTAGGTATTTGCCTGGAGTTCGGCTTTAAAGCTAAAGATATTAGCAGGTATGAGCCTGGGATTGGCTTTGCTGCCTCTCTGGCTGTCTCTGATGATTTCCAGGAGCAGTCTGCACACATAACCTTTCTCCTTCTCTGGAATGTGATAGAAGAAGTGAATTCCTGTCAGAATTCTGGTAATACATTTGTTTCTTTGTAGCATTATGACAGTTTTATTTACTTCTTGGCATTTCAGGCGCTGGAGCATAAGCAGTAATGAAAGTGTAGTTCTCCGTGTACTTCCTGTAAGCACTTCATACACTATTTAATCCAGACCGCTGGATTTATCACTCTCAAATTATCTTGTTTATTTGATTTAAGGATTTCTCTTCCACAATTTCAAGAGCCAGACGATACTGATATTACAAATTTTATATTTCAAGGCAACCAGTAATCATTTTTATGTATATATATATATATATATATATATATATATATATATATATATACATATATATATATATATATATATATGTATATATATATACTGTATGGCCGGGATTCAGAAACAAAGTACGCCGCCGTATCTCCAGATACGCCGCCGTAAATTCAAATGTGCACCGTCGGATCTTTACGCCGATTCAGAAAGCAAGATACGCCGAAAAACATGGCTTCAGCCGTCCGACGTAACTTGCCTATGCCGGCGTATCGTGGGCGCATAGTTACGCTGGACGCATTTGGCGTTCCCATTAAAAATATGCAAATGAGCCAAATACGCCGATTCACAAACGTAGTTGCGCCCGGCGTAGTATTGATATACGTCGCTTGCGTAAGGCGTGTGACCGCCGTAAAGTTACCCCTGCTATATGAGGTGCAGCCAATGTTAAGTATGGACGTCGGAACAGCGTCAAATTTTCCGTTGTTTGCATAAGTCGTACGCGAATAGGGCTGTGCGGAAGTTACGTTTACGTCTAAAGCATTGAGTATTTGCGACGTGATTCAGAGCATGCGCACTGGGATATGTCCACGGACGGCGCATGCACCGTTCGTTCGGCACCTCATTTACATGGGGTCACGGGTCATTAACATGTATCACGCCCACCTTCCACCTACTTTGAATTACGCGGGCTTACGCCGGCCCATCTACGCTACGCCGCCGTAACTAAGAATGCAAGTGCTTTGTGAATACAGCACTTGCCTCTCTAAGTTGCGGCGGCGTAGCCTAAAGAAGATACGCTACGCCGCTCTAAAGATACACAATTTATCTGAATCCGGCCCCAGATATATATATATATATATATATATATATATATATATATATAGGCCCGGGATTCAGAAACAAAGTACGCCTGCAAAATGGTGCAGTCAAGATGAAAAAGTGGACAACAGGACAAAAAATGGCTAACATGTTTCACATCGTAAGATGCTTACTTAGCTAGCCATTTTTTGTCCTGTTGTTCACATTTTCATATTGACTGCACCAGTTTGGATTATGTTTTGATCTAATTTTATCCAATAAAGACGTTGTTTACCAGAGTTCGCCAGTTCAGGATTTTTTCCAACTCTATGTTTCTCTGTAGTGCATGCAGTACTTTAGAAGTCTCCTGAGGAAGCCATTTCCTTGTGCACAATATAAAGACAATAAAACAATCCTAGAAAAATCTATCCTTTAGCATACATGTACTGATACATGGTGTATTGTAGACGGAACCATTCCTTATACATTGCTAATTCCATATACCAATATCATATAGAAAGGGTTTAAAACCTAAAGCATCATTCAAACTGGAGGTGGCATTAAGATTAAATATCCATCTCACCTCTCTTTGTAGCAACTTTCTATCAAAATTCCCTCCCCTAAGGACTTTCCTTAAGATACTTTTGTAATATGGGATCGCCGGTTAACCGTTTGCCGACCAGCCGCCGCAGTTTTTTACAGTGGCAGGTCGGCTCTGCTGGGTGAGATCACAAAGCTATATGTCATCTCGCCAAGCAGCCAATAGGGGTGCACGCGTGCCACCCGTTCGCTGACATTGACGTGCGTGCCCGGCGGGCGCGATCACTGCCGGGCACCCGCGATCGCTCGTTAGAATGTCAGGGAGAAATGCCTAATTGTCTGTTCATACAATGTATGAACAGCGATCAGTCATTTCCCCAAGTCAGTCCACCTCCCCCTTCTGTTAGAACACACCCAGGAAACATACTTAACCCCTTCCTCGCCCCCTAGTGTTAACCCCTTACCTGCCAGTGGCATTTTTATAGTAATCAATGCATTTTTATAGCACGGATCACTATAAAAATGCCAATGGTCCCAAAAATGTGTCAAAAATGTCCGCCATAATGTCGCAGTACCGATAAAAATCACTGATTGCCACCATTACTAGTAAAAAAAAAATATTAATAAAAATGCCATAAAACTATCCCCTATTTTGTAAACGCAAACCAATCAATAAATGCTTATTGCGATTTTTTATGAAGAATATGTAGAAGAACACATATCGGCCTAAACTGAGGAAAAAAAATGTTTTTTATATATATGTTTGGGGAATATTTATTACGGCAAAAAGTAAAAAATATTCATTTTTTTTTCAAAATTGTCGCTCTATTTTTGTTTTTAGCGCAAGAACTAAAAACCGTAGAGGTGATCAAATACCACCAAAAGAAAGCTCTATTTGTGGGGAAAAAATGACACCAATTTTGTTTGGGAGCCATGTCGCACGACCGCGCAAATGTCAGTTAAAGCGAAGCAGTGCTGAACCGCAAAAAGTGGCATCCTCCACCACTCAGTGATGGCTAGAGAACATGGTGACAACTGGAACTGTGTCCAGTTTCTTAATTTTTTTCCCCAATCAATCGGGCTAGATTCAGGATGGAGAGCGTATCTTTGTGCGTAGCCGATTTACGCTACGCCTGCGCAACTTTTACAGGCAAGTGCTGTATCCACAAAGCACTTGCTCCGGAAGTTGCGTCGGCGTAGCGTAAATGGGTCGGCGTATCCGCGCGCAATTCAACTTAGCAGGTAGGGGGCGTGTTGTATTTAAATCAACGTTGACCCCACGTAAATGACGTTTTTTTTAACTGCGCATGCGCCGGCCGTGAACGTATCCCAGTGCGCATGCTCCAAATGACGTCGCAAATAGTCATTGAAAACAACGTAAACGTAATTTACATCCAGCGCCATTCACGGACGAGTTACGCAAACGTCCATACTTAACATTGGTTTCGCCATCTTTTTGGTGGTTTATCTTTACGCCTGAAAACGCCTTACGTAAACGGCGTATCTTTACTGCGACGGCCGGGCGTATAATCGTGAATCGGCGTATCTAACTCATTTATAAATCGAAGGAAGCGCCACCTAGCGGCCAGCGTAAATATGCAACTAAGATACGACGGCGTAATACAATTACGCCGCTCATATCTTAGCTCAATCCCGGCGTATCTTGTTTTCTGAATACAGAAAAAAGATACACCGGCACATTTTAGAAGTTACGCGGCGTATCTCTAAATTAAAAAAAACAAAAAAAAAAGTATGTCTAGGTACCCCACTGTGTGCTAGTACTCTCTAACCCCTGCCACACTACAGGACTCAGCAGCAATAATATATTGCTTTAAGGCAGGCTACACCCTTGGAAATGTTGAATGCTGAAGAGAATAACAAGGCTGGAAGAGAGGGGAGGTAGGAGTACCTCTTCCCTTGTAGAGATGTTGTTTTGCTTTTTTAAACAAAGTACAAATAAAGACAACATTTTTTATTGATAACCCCGTCAAGATTTTTTTCATATGTGTGGCACAGTGGAAATATCCTTTCACTTCTTGCCCCATAGCCAAAAAACAGAATGTGAGATAAAATTCCTCCAAATTGAGGGAATACCTGGCTGTCACCAGGGTCAATAGGACTAATGTACCCATTGAAAGATTTCTCCTCTATGACTGTAACGGCACCCCAAATACGAAAGGGGTTAAATACGTTTAGAATATTCCTTTTCCGATCACAAGGCAGATACCGACACTCCACAGTCAGGCGAACAAGACCCATAAGAATAATTCTCCCCCAGATACGAGACAACGCTCTGTATGAGGTTTAAGCAGGTCTGACACTTTATTGAGAAAAACAGGCTCTTATATGCAATTTAGGATACTGCAGTAATCACAGGCAATATGGCCCGGATCCACCCACAATATCACACAATGGTTACATAACGAGCCCCCAATACACATTATTCTGAGTGTCAATACATCCCTTAGCAGACAAAATGAGTCAGAGACCTGACCTTTGAGTTCCATAGACTGGCCGACTCCTAACTTACAATAAACATTATCATAAATACACCTTCACACAATTGCAGGGTCAATTAGACCAATCCACAAAGAGAAGATCTTCAGAAGTTAGTCTGGATTCATTAACATTACAACAGGCAGACAGGTGGTTGAAGTTAAACACATCAGCCTATTCAACCTGTTGAGTTCAGAATCCACAAACAGTAAATATTAAATAGGTCTTTACAGATATCTTGGAATATATTGTGGATAATCATTACATAATATTCCCACCTTAGGTAGTTCAAGATATAATTTCTCAGTCATCCTATGCCCCTAGTGGACATAGGATGATTTTAGACATAATTGGGTCCGGGGAAGCTGAAACAAGGATATCTCATACTTTTCAAGAGCTTCTGGGTTCCACAGGCCATCCTGTTTCAAATTAAAAATGTGGTATTTTCCTTTACTTTCACTTTCAGTGATAATGGAGAACAGCATAAATAGAGAAGCGAATCCCCCTAATGGGGCACAGACAATAATAAAAATCTGAGAAGTGTTCTAGTCCCCTTCCATTCGGGGAAAACAAAAATATTTTGATAAATTATCTAGATAGATAGATAGATAGATAGATAGATAGATAGATAGATAGATAGATAGATAGATAGATAGATAGATAGATAGATAGATAGATAGATAGCAGATCCTGTAAGTTGTGAGTTGGGGCCTCCATGGTTCAGACTGGTTTTTCCAGCAGATCCCACAAATGCTTGATCGGATTAACTCTGGAGAAGTAAACACCTCAAATGTGTTATTCTGTTCCTAAAAACATTCTTGAATTCATCAGACCAGGCCGTCCTCTTCCATTGCTTTGTGGTCTGATTCTGATGCTCATGTGCCCATTATAGGTGCTTTTGGTTGTGGACATGGGTCAGCATGGGCAACCTGACCAATCCGTGGCTTCACAGCCCTTTACACAACAAACTGTGATGCACGGTTGTAAAGGTTCGTGTTTTTTCACCTTAATGCATCCTATGCATTAAGGTAAAAAAAACACCTCGCTGTCATGGCCCCCCTAAGCCCCCGCTTTACTTACCTGAGCCCATTCACCTGCTGTGTGCATCCCCTGATGTCCTCTTTTTCACTGAATCTGGCCGTTGATTGGATAGATTGATAGCAGCGTAACCATTGGCTCCCGCTGCTGTGAATCACATCCAATGATGCAGCCGCTGGGGGGCGGGACCGAGTCATACACTTGGCATCTATGGACACCAAGTGTATGACACAGGAGCGTGCATGCCAACTAACCCCCTTGGGAAAGAGCTTCCCAGAGGGGGTTAGCTTTAGTGGGGAGGAGCCGAGACAGCCACCATGGGACCCCAGAACAGCAGGATCGGGACCACTCTGTGCAAAACGAACTGCACAGTGGAGGTAATTATAACGTGTTTGTTATTTAGGAAAAAAAAAACATACAACCCCTTTTTTCAGTAATTTGAGCTACAGTAACTTATCTTTTGGAACAGACTACATGGCCCAGCCTTAGCTCACTATGTGTATCAATGAACCTTGTCCACCCATGGTTTGCCAGTTTCCGTCCTTGGACCTTTTTGGTAGGTACTGACCATGACCACTGCAGACCAGGAACATCCTATAAGAGCTGCAGTTTTGGAGATACTCTGACCTAGTTGTCCAGCCGTTATAATTCGGCCTTTGAAACAGGAGTTCAAATCTATAAACTTGAATTTTTTTTTACTTTTAACACATTAACTTCAGCGCTAACATGTTCACTTGCTGCCTAAGATATAGTGTTGCTCACGAATATTCGCATTGCGAATATTCGCTACGAATATTGCATATTCAAGTATTCGCGAATAACTCGAATATCGCGGCGAATATTCGCTATTTCGAATATTCGTATTTTTTCAAATTTTTTTTTTAGAACAGATCCTAGAGATCCCCATCGACGTCTACAAGCATTGCTGGTATGATTAGAGACCTTGGGCCGAGTAGCTGCAGTGATCATTTTATATTGCCTAAAAATCGCAATGCGATTATTCGGCAATAGCGATATCGCGCGATTATTTTGTATTGTAATATATCACGAATATTCTGAGCCAATCAGAGTGCTCCATTCCGCATTTCTCGAATATTCGCAATTATTTTGCATTGTAATATATCACGAATATTCTGAGCCAATCAGAGTGCTCCTTCCGCATTTGCCGAATATTCACAATTATTTTGTATTGTAATATATCACGAATATTCTGAGCCAATCAGAGTGCTCCTTCCGCATTTCTCGAATATTCGCAATTATTTTGTATTGTAATATATCACGAATATTCTGAGCCAATCAGAGTGCTCCATTCCGCATTTCTCGAAATTTCGCAAATTATTTTGTATTGTGAAATATCACGAATATTCTGAGCCAATCAGAGTGCTCCATTCCGCATTTCTCGAATATTCGCAATTATTTTGTATTGTAATATATCACGAATATTCTGAGCCAATCAGAGTGCTCCTTCCGCATTTGCCGAATATTCGCAATTATTTTGTATTGTAATATATCACAAATATTCTGAGCCAATCAGAGTGCTCCTTCCGCATTTGCCGAATATTCGCAATTATTTTGTATTGTAATATATCACGAATATTCTGAGCCAATCAGAGTGCTCCTTCCGCATTTGCCGAATATTCGCAATTATTTTGTATTGTAATATATCACGAATATTCTGAGCCAATCAGAGTGCTCCATTCCGCATTTCTCGAAATTTCGAATTCGCATTCGCAATAGCGAAATTTCGCAATCATTTCATTTCCAAAAAATATCACGAATATTCGTATTTAGCGAATATATCTCTAATATTCGACTATATATTCGAGATATATCGCGAAATCGAATATGGCATATTCTGCTCAACACTACTAAGATATCACACCAACTTCACCATTGTCAATGTTATTCACTATACCTGTAATAATGTTATGGCTGATCAGTATATATTTAAAAAACGTATATATAAACCTAAATATACGGTATGTATAAAAATGGATTACGCATGCAAAATATTCAGAGTTATTGTTGAGTTAACTGATGCATGCTGCTAAATTTGGCCTGAGCAGCTAGGCATTAATGACCTTTACACATTGAATGATTAAAACAAACTCCTAAACAAAAGTAAACAAGCAATTTGATGCATATAAAAACCGATTTCATAGTTTACAACTGTAATAACAGAATACTATAAAGAAAGATCGGAAAATGTTCTGCAAAAGCTGGTCTAGGCCTGGAATGAAAGAAGGAATTGAGGGCTTTATTTTTCCTAAAATATCTCTGTAAAACTCAAAGAGACATTTGTTTCCTTGCAAAGCAGCCCCCTTACAAATTGATAATGTACTATTCATTCTTCCACGTATTTGAGTGCATCTGTTTGGCAGCATTGCCAGTTCCCAATTTTGTAATCTAATTAATTCAGGGTCCTTAAACTGTCTTTGAATGTCCCCTCCGACTGATGGCAAAAAAAATAAAAAATGTGTCAGTGAAATTTCTAGCACCTACTCTAATTTACTCTCATTTGTTCTTATGTGTGATAATCCCACCATATAATTATTTTCTAGAATTTTACAATGTTTAACAATGTTATAAAAAATAAATCTACCTAAATATGGTTATTTAAAACATAAATGTTTTGTAGTCTAAGAGTAAAATAAATAAATACATCAATAAAATAAAATCACATAGATATTTAAAATAAATAAATATTAAAGGGGTTGTAAAGGAATTATTTTTTTCTCTCTAAATAGCTTCCGTTACCTAAGGCCCCTAAGGTTTTAATCCCCGCTAGTGGCCATGAAAGGGTTAATACCGTCTGCAATGCGCCTCTATAGAGGCGCATTGCGGGCAGTGTTGCCGCGGTTTCCCATTGTTTTCAATGGGAAGGAGCGGTGAAGGAGCGGTATACATGCCGCTCCTCTCACCGCTTCAAAGATGCTGCTGTCAGTAGATTTTTTTCTCTCCCGCCAGCGCATCGCCTCAGTGTGAAAGCTATTTTTAGCTCTGTACCGCCTGAAAAACTCCTCAATGTGAAAAGGGTCTTAGTGCAGTCCTTCTTCACTTACCTCATCCTTCGATTTTGCTTTTAAATGTCCTTATTTCTTCTGAAAAATGCTCACTTCCTGTTTTTCTGTCTGTAACTCAACACCGTAATGTGAGGCTTTCTCCCTGGTGTGGAGAAATCCTCTTAAGGGGGCGAGCATGAGTGTCAGGACGCCCACTAACACACAGCTCATTTCTCTATCTGCAAAGTAGAGAGTGTCCTGACACTACTGCTCACCCCCTCCCCCTTCAAGAGGCTTTCTCCACACCAGGGAGAAAGTGTCGCATTATGCTGTGTAGTTACAGACAGAAGAACAGGAAGTGAGGATTTCTCAGACGAAATAAGGACATTTAAAAGCAAAATTTAAGGATGAGGTAAGTGAAGAAGGACTGCACTGAGGTAAAGGAAGCTATTTATGGGGAAAAAAAAATCCTTTAAACCCCTTTAATGCATACATACTTTTAAACTAGAATAGTAATATAAGGAAAATAAAATGTACCATATATACTCGAGTATAAGCCGACCTGGTTTTAAGCCGAGGACCTAATTGTACCACCAAAAAAACTGGGAAAACGTATTGACTCGAGTATAAGCCGATGGTGAGAATGTAGCAGCTACTTTAAGCGCAACAAGGGTCAACACTGCCTTTTTGCAGCCTGACCTCACTGTGCCCATTGCAGCCTGACCTCACTGTGCCCATTGCAGCCTGACCTCACAGTGCACATTGCAGCCTGACCTCACTGTGCCCATTTGCAGCCTGACCTCACTGTGCACATTGCAGCCTGACTTCACTGTGCACATTGCAGCCTGATCTCCAGTGCCCATTTGCAGCCTGACCTCACTGTGCCCATTTGCAGCCTGAACTCACTGTGCCCATTTGCAGCCTGACCTCACTGTGCACATTAAAAACAAAGATTTAGAGCTGCGCCTTGTCACCCGGACTCGATACAATCAAAAAGAGTCCATATATCAGTCATGTGGAGATAAACAATCCTTCAAACATGAGAGAAGTAGTAGGTTGGCTCCAAGACAAATCTCCGCTGGTCTTTAATCAGGATGGACATATAATAAACACCACTGTGCTCGAACTTGGCTTTTCAATGTGGCCCACCACCAGAAGTATAAGCAGCTTACCAGAGGAATGGCTGTAATCAACAGTCGGCTATGACCCAGCCGCGGCCTTTAGAGAACCAGGACGAATCCCAAATCCTAGGGCAGTGTTTACACCGGGGCTTCACTCAGCAACTCCACCAATTAGATCATATGTAAATGATAAATAGAGGCAGACATAGCGTAATCCCGCTGGGACATTTATTTAAAATAGTAAAAACCAGAATACTCACATGGGAGATGAGTTAGACAGGCATATAAAATACAAAGTTGCCGGCCGGCAAACAGATCAGCAAGGACCCTCCTCCAGAGCGTAATGACGTCACCGCACGTCTACCCAGACGCGTTTCGTCGTAGGACGTTGTCACTGTGCACATTGCAGCCTGACCTCACCGTGCCCATTGCAGAATCCGATCTGTGTACCCGAGTCTGTGACATAGACGGCGGCCGTGCAGTTTTAAAAAATTGCGCTCCTCCTTGTGCTGTTCCGTGATAGGCCTCTCGTTCGTGATAGGCGGAACACTGAACACAGTGTTTGCTGGGAAACCGAGTGTTCCACCTATCACGGAACAGCACAAGGAGGAGCGTGATTTTCTTAAACTGCACGGCCACCGTCTATGTCACAGACTCGGGTACACAGATCGAATTCTGCAATGGGCAATGTACTGACTCGAGTATAAGCAGAGGAGGTCACTTTCAGCCCAAAAAAAGGGCTTATAACTCGGGTATATACATTTTATTAGATGTTTTTCCTAGTTTGCATTATGTATCAGGAATGTAAATATGTTTCATCCAGCTTGAATTCATCTAGTATCTCCCTTTTTGCAGTTATAGAAAAATCCACTACCTTGGGGAACTTTACTGTTTCTATACTGCTTTGTAGATAATATATTATTGAACTGCAATATAAACATGGAATTATTTTTCTTAATTTACCATCTGTTCAATTTCATATTTCTTTTGCTGAACACTGTTGTTCTACAGTACAATTCAGTTGGGAGACTATTCTCTGTGAAATTATTAGAGGTAGGTGTCCCACTTAATCATTTTCTAAAAGTGCAAGCTAAAATTCATTTCTTCTTCTTGTTCTTCTTCCATGCCCCACGTATACAATGGAGATGAGCTTGGGCATCCTCTGACATCATCTCTAACTTGAACTCTCAACACCCTCTATTTTTACCCCCAAAGAGCTGCGGGCCAGGTCATTCATCACCCAACATTTCAAGTGAGCTGCAGGACTGGGAATAACACAGCCCTCATCTCATTGGAGTACACAAAATAGGAAGTTTAGAGTTTGTGTTAAAGTTGAGTTTGGAGGATGCCAAGCTCATCTTACAGTAATCCTGGTGCAAGGAATTTTGGCCCCACCCCTGACTCCACCCCCTTTGCCCTGCCCATGTGACAGTAGGTGGCCCTCTACAGGAAGCATCGGCTCTGCTTTTTCTAGCGTTGGCTCCAGTGCAGCACTGCGCCTCTAATTACCGGTCGGACGGAGCAGCTGCATGAGACTGAGTTAGTTAGCATGCAGACACAGAGGGAAACCAGTGGCTAGGCGCCCCTAGGCAGAACTGCAACCTAGGTGTTTGCCTAGTTGTAGCACTGGCCCTGGGAATACAGCAGTGGTCACACCTTTTGGCACCAGGGACCACTTATGGTGTAGCCAATTTTTCCAGGGACTTGGGGTCACAGTTCCCCCTTAAAAGCAGTCCCACAGTCCCAAGGGGATTGCACTGTAAGGGCCAGTTCACACCAGATGCAGTTCCGTGTGCATTTTTTCTGCACTAAAAATGCATGCACAGTGTTTTCTATGTATTCCAATGGCTCTAGTTCACACCATGCAGTCAGTTTCCGGTGCAAATACTGACCGGAAACTGACTGCATGGTGTGAACTAGAGCCATTGGAATACATGGAAAACACTGTGCATGCATTTTGTGCAGAAAAAGAGCACACGGAAACTGCGTCTGGTGTGAACTGGCCCTAAAGGGATGCTGTGATATAAATGTGACTTCACTATACTGATTACAGTAACCTTTATATCACAGTGTCCTTAGTAATCATAGCCCCCCCCCCTTCCTTCACAGTGCCCCATGCAGTCATGGGGCCCCCCATCATGGTGCCCCTTGCAGTCATGGGGCCCTCCATCACAGTGCTCCTTACAGTCATGCCCCCCATCATAGAGCCTCTTGCAGTAATGCCCCCCTCGCAGTCATGGCCCCCATCACAGTGTGAATGCGGTATAGCAACATGCTCATATATGTAAAGTCCTCTAATTTATCCTTTGAGAAGGGGTTTATGTTATTTTCTGTTTTGCATTTATTTGTTTATTTTCAGCAGCAAGGCAAAACAAGATATTGTTTATTTATTAAACCACATATGAATCCTGTGGGATGCATGCACATATCCACCCATAAATACTGTGAGGGTACTCTTTGAGTGCATGCAATGTGCATAAGCTTTTTCAAATAAGGCTCGATATGTGCGTGTGCCTGAAGTCATTTAATTATTTTATTTTTAACATACTTGCTATTAAAAAATAAGGTATCGACCTACTACTGTAGCTTGGCACATTCTATCACAACCCAGCGATTGTCATGTTATCATTAACTAACCAATAATTCTTTTTTTTTTATTTCCTTTTTTTAGCTTTAGTTTTATTTTTGCTGGTCACCTGCGATCCCTCATATGGCTTCAAGGAGCTTGTCACTCATTGCTAAGAAACATTGCCGCATTCAACATACCCCTTTTCGTTTGTGAAGTCACAGTCTGTCAAATTTATAAATTTACTCCAATTTGATGTTCACACAGGCAATACACTACCAGTGTTATCAGAATTAACAACACCTGCAATCTCCATCTGTTCCAGATTGCTTTGGATCAGGTTCAGCTCTTATCTTGAAAACCAATTATCCTTGATGCTATATACCAAACTAACTCTGTGCTAGAGTGGTCATCTATCTCTACCACTAAATTGAATCTCAGTCTAATGATTCAGTCTCGACAACACACTCACTAAACTCAACTGCTTAGCGAGTGTGATGAAAGAGGTTGACTCAATTATCTATCTATCTATCTATCTATCTATCTATCTATCTATCTATCTATCTATCTATCTATCTATCTATCTATCTCTCCGTTCATTGTATCTTAGTTTTCTTAAGCTGAATATAACATTTTTAACAATCAACAATCTCATTTAAAAATAATCTGCAATTGAAAAATTAAAACATGTTACACTTAAATAAAAAAATAAAAACATTTTTTTGCCTAAAATAAATGGCCCAGATTCAGGTAACCTTTACGCCGACGGATGCATAGGATGCATTAAGGTGAAAAAACATGAACCTTTACAGAAAACTTGTATAAAAAAATTATTAGTTAAAACCACAAGTGTTTCTTTTCCCCCCCATAACAGTGGGAATCAGCTGTGAGCGCCTATTAACACTGGTACACAAAGAAGATTGCCACCATAACATTGGTAGTTATAACATAGGTTGCTGGAGTCCTCGTAGTATTGGTGGCCAGTGGTGAAGGCTCCCTTAACATTGGTTTTCAGTTGTGAGCGCCCACCAGTAATGGTGCTTAGTGGTGAATATCCCCTTAGTGTTAGTGGGCATTGTCCTCATATACGTAAGTGGTGAGTGGTGAGTACCCTTTTAACAGTGGTTGTTAGGCCCTGTACACACGATCAAACTTATCTGATGAAAACGGTCCGACGGACCGATTTCATCGGACATGTCTGCTGGGCTGTTTTCATCTGATGGTTGAACACACCATCAAACAAAAATCCCCGCGGACAGACAGCGCGGTGACGTGGCGGTGACGTTGACGCCGCCACGTCACCAAACCAGGAAATAAAATACTTCCACACATGCGTCAAATCCATTCGACGCATGCAGGAGATTTTGGTCCGCTGGTTAGGCGTACTAACCAGCGGACATGTCGGACAGACGGGTTTCCAGCAGACAAGTTTTAAAGCATGTTTTAAAACTTGTCTGCTGGAAAAACCTGTCTGCTAGCCCGTACACACGGTCGGATATGTCCGCTGAAACTGGTCTGTGGACCAGTTTCAGCAGACAAGTTTGATCGTGTGTACAGGGCCTCAGAGATGAGTTCCCTAATAGCACTAGTACTCAGTGCCCAATGCCACAGTAACATTAAAGTGGAGTTCCACCCAAAAGTGGAACTTCCACTTTAAGTATTCCTTGCCCCCTGACATGCCACAATTGGCATGTCATTTTTTGGGGGGGAAGGGGGGGCTGGATACCTGGCTTGCTGTCCCACTTCTTACTTCCGACTTCTGGCCATCTAGGCGACTCCTTCTCTCCCCCTAGGCGGTCCCTACTTCTCGGCAATGTTCTGGAATACGTAACAGGTCCCAGAAATTCTCTGGCCATTGACGTAGCACAGTGTGGCTTGTGCATGCGCAGTGCGTGCCCGGCTATGAAGCCACAAACTGTCGGCGCCAAGAAGGGGGGGGGGGACAGAGGGGACCGTGGGACAGGTGAGTGTCTGTTTATTAAAAGTAAGCAGCTATACTTTTTTTTTCTTTCACAATTAAAGTTTATTTGTAAGATTAAACAAAGTATACAAGGGACATATCTGTTACAAAATGTTTGTAGATCCAGAGAAAAAGGGAACAAACAACATATGTCAGAGCGTAATAACATGTGACATGAGTCAGAATAGCAAATTCCAGTTAATGCACAATAAAAATATAACTGTAATCAGATTACATGAAAAGAGAAGGAGTAAGGGGAGAAGGAAGAGAGGAAGGTAGGGAAGAATGGGGGTAGAAAGAGAAGAGGAGGAAGGGATGGGGAGAGGGAGGCAGGAAAGATTCGTGTCTAGTCAGAAACAAGGCAAAGCATGCGATATACAAAGAAAACCCATACATTGCAGTAAGTACAAGGGAGCCCAACAAACGTCCAACTTAAATCAAATAAAGCGATTTTGGGTGTGAGGAAGGTTCAATGACACATTGTTTGATATTCAGCAGAGTATCTAAACAGAAACCACGGCTGCCACAAGTTATTGAAGGAGGTGCTATTCTCAGTTTTCATTGCTGAAATTTCCTACATCTTAAAAATGTAATCAACCCTGTCTAACCAGTCCCTAACACTCGTCTGAGCTCACTTCCAGTGTAGGGGTATAAGAGTTTTGGCGGCATTTAATAGGTGTCTGGTGAGAGTCTTCTTGTATGTGCTTATCGAGAGGTGATTGATATGAAGCAGACAAGCAGCAGCATCAAGTGTTATTGTCGTTTCTGTGATACGTTTCTGTGATACGACCAATCCACTCACTCACACTCTGCCAGAATTCGGAAATAGGGGGAAATTCCCACCAGATATGCAGGGAAGATCCTACAGCCGTTACACAGCGCCAGCACGTATCTGAGGCTGTGGGGAATCACTTCTTGGCCCTCTGTGGTGTAATATACCATTGGGTGAGTATTTTGTATGAGATTTCTTGGTATCTGGTGCTGAGGGAACATTTGAGTGCCATTATGCAGGCTTTTTTCCACTGTACATCATCTATTTGGAATCCCAGGTCCCTTTCCCACCTCAATTTGTGTTTATTAAGGTGTGTATCCGATGGCTGTACTAGCCACGAGTAAGCCAAGGAGGTAGTATGTGAGACAGGGGCTCTCTTATGACATAGTGTTTCAATGGGTGATAGTGGCCGACAGAAAGAGGAGAGGGATTTAGAATTCACCAAAAAGTCTCTCAATTGGAGGGAGAACCAGAAACCAGGGAACGTATCGCCATATTTTGTTTGCATATCACTGCATGTTTTCACTCTGGACCCAGAAAGGCAGTTATAGGCCAGAAGGTCAGGAATCTTCTTACCCTGCAGGCCCGGGTAGAAGTCAGGGTTAGCAGCTATACTTTTTATAGCTGCTGACTTTTAATAAACTCAAAAACCAGTGAAACTCTGCCTTAAGTATAGGGTAAAGCTTCTTAGTAGTGTGTAAAAACAGCAATAGGATACACATGTATTAAAGGGGTTGTATTGTAAAGCTTTGTGTTTTTTCATAGCATTAAGGTGAAAAAACACCTTACACTCTCGGGCCCCCCAACCCCCCCCCCCCCGTTTTACTTACCTAAACCACGAAACTCCATGGTCTTGTTCCCACCATTGGCTCCCGCTACTGTCAAGCAAATCAATGACGGGGCCGAGTGATACAGCCGGCGGCTATAGCCATCATCTGTATCACGGGAGCGTGCCCACAAGCTAACCACCTTGGGGGAGTGCTTCCCAAGAAGGGGGTTAGCTCTTGTGGGGAGGAGCCGAAACAGCCACCAAGGGATCCCAGAAGAGGTGGATCGGGGCCACTCTGTGCAAAACAAACTGCACAGTGACGGTAAGTATGACATGTTTGTTATTTAAAAAATATATATATATACCTTTACAACCCCTTAAAATTAGTTAAGTTATTGCCATCTATATTCATGCTCAGCATCGATGACCTTGAAGTATGTTCAGCACCTTACAGTAGTTATGGAAAGAATCTAAAAGTGATTTAGGTGTTGTCATGCATATACCGTATACCAGTGTTTCTCAATTCCAGTCCTTAAGGAGCACCAACATGTCATGTTTTCAGGATTTCCCTCAGATCAAATGGCTGTGGTAATTACCAAGACAGTGAAACTGATCAAATCACCTGTGCAAAATAATGGTATGCCTGAAAACATGACCTGTCGGTGCGCCTTAAAGACTGGAATTGAGAAAACAATGCTGTATACTATCACAGGCAGCAAGTACCATATAAGTACCAGTAAAGAGCTCCTCTGTCTTTATTCTTGCTCAGCATCAATGACCTAGATGTATTTTCTGCAGTTACGTTTTGAAAAGAAAACACTTAGGTGCAGTTGAGCCTCCTGGACAGCTAAGGAGTCCCATCTTCTTTATTCATGCTCAACATTGATGACCTTGAAGCATGTTCTGCACACTACAGTAGTTCTGACAAGAATGTAAAAGTGCTATGCATATACTGTTATACTGTATACTATCACAGGCAACAAGTACCATCCAGACTTACTGTAGCCAATCAAACCTGATAAGGAAGGACGACTGTATGATGTATACTGCATGATTACTGCATGACATGATAACAAGGATAAGTATACTGCATGATTACTGGATGATATGATAACAAGGATAAGTATACTGCATGATTACTGGATGACAAGGTATGTTCTATAAGGCGGCGTACACACGTACGAGAACCTCGACGGGCGAAACACATCGTTCCGCCCGCCAAGGTTCTCGGCCGGCCATCGAAATCGGCGACCCGCCCGTCGGGAATGGCAACCAGCCATTCATCCCGACGGGACGTCAAGCAAATAGAGAGCCTGCTCTCTATTCGCTCGACCGGATTCCCGATGGCCGGGGCAAGCCAGGAGCGTACACACGGCCGAGGTTCTCGCTGGAATGCAGCTCCCAGCGAGGTTCTCGCTGGTTTCTAGCGAGAACCTCGGTCGTGTGTACGCCGCCTTAGTGAGCTCTTAGCTACAATATACATGTTGCTTTCCCTAATTGGAGTCATTATGGATCTTAGAACTATTTCCTCTGTGTGTATGCTCCATGGCAATTTTCCCGACAGGAAAACCACCGGGAATCCCGGCAGAAAAAATTTGAATTTTTTTTCTTTTTTCTGCCGGGTTTCCCAGGGTTTTTTTAAGCCGGCAGTTTTTCTATAGGGAAAGGCTGTGGTGGAGCATACACACGGCCTAGTTTTCCGACCAAAGCTCTCAGGCAGTTTTAATACCAGAAAAGCCGGCCGTGTGTAGGGGGAAAAAGCTATCTCGGCTTTCCCCTTGGTTTTCCCGGCTAACTTTTTAACACCATGAAAAACTGATCATGTGTACAGGGCATAATGCCTTGTACAGACGATCGGGTTTCTCTGTGGTCAAAAGACCACCGGGAAACCCGATGGGAAAACCGAGAACCGGCTCGGTCAGTTTTCCCCGTGTACACACGCGATTCGCAACGAGAAAAAAGAGGTTCTAATTCCCCCCCACAGTTTTTCTGTCGAGAAAACTGCTGGGAGCATACACACAGCAGGTTTTCTCGACCAAAAGAAAACATGACAGTTTTCTCGTCGTGAAACCAGTCATGTGTACAAGGCATTAGTCTTCCGCAACAGCGCCCTTACATTGATGGTCAGTGGGTACTTAACTGAGGAAATCTGTTCAGGTCTAATGCTGCTGCCTCCCATTGAGTGACATTGTGTAGGAACTATACAGGCAATGAGGTTCACATAACAGTACAACATGTCACTCTCTCAGAGGTGACCCAGGGCATGGGACAGGAGATCCGGGGCATGTTATATGCCAATGGGGCAACTGTTATCTCATGTTTGTGCAGAGGCAATAAATATGTTAACCTAAAGTAGTATTAAATCCTCAGTATTTTTTTTTTCTTAACACATTGAGCACAATAATTAAACATTCCCCAGCAAACTATTTGTTAACATTCTTATCCCAACACTTGTTCTATGCAACTTGCAATGCACCTGGCTCCTGATCTATTGGTTTCTAATTCCTGATCTATTGGTTTCTAATTCCTTGAATATCCAGTCTTTACAGGAAAGAGTTAACAGCGGACAGTGCAGTCTCCAGCCAGTCTGTTGGTTTTGAGAAGGGAGGGGGGAAATGCCTTACCATCCTAGGCTGGGGGGCTGTGTATTTCTATTGGTGCACACAGTATAGACACAACTCTAATCCTTGACTGCAAGGGTTGCTCCATAGGATGCTGTTCCAGCTTGTCTTGACTTTGTTTGTTTCCCGTATGTGGGTTTCCATTCCATACAATCTGCATCAGATCCAATCCGCGCATCCACAGCATCCCATCAGTAACCAGCCTGCCCTAAATTCATCGCCTTTGTCCTGTTACACCCTTTTACCAGCTCCAGGGGTAAAAGACGTGTAAGATAAGCCTCTCATTAACTCAGTCTCTACCAGGTACATAACAAGGGGAGCTCTATTTGTGTAAAAAAAAAAATGATATCAATTTTGTTTGGGTAGAGTACTGCATGACTGCGCAAATACCAGTTAAAGTAGCACAGTTCTAAAAAGCAAACAATTGCCTGGTCATGAAGGGGGTAAAACCTTCTGAAGCTGAAGTGGAGAATCAGCTGTAAAAAGTGCTTTAACTCCTTAAGATCCGCGATATAGCCGAATGATGGCTGCAGCATGGACCTGCTATGCCGGGAGGCCATAAATAGACGTCCTCCCCTTTGCACGCTCCCCGCGTGCCCCCTGGAGGGCGCGTGTGGTGTGCGCTGTGCGCTGTGATCACCGAGTCACTGAGACTCGGGTGATCACAGATGGGAGTAAGGGGCCACATGATCAGCTGTCAGCCAATGACAGCTGATCACATGATATAAACAAGAGCTTGGTAATCATATCATTGACAGCGTGAGGAGAAAAAAAGCTGATCACCGGCTTTTGTGCAAGGGACATCCGTCCTGAAGAGGAAGAGACATATCTACCTCATCTGTGCCTACCAGTATCACCTGCCAGTACCACAAATCAGTGCCCACCAGTGCAAAACAGTGTCACCTATCAATACCCATGAGTGCCACCTATCAATGCCCACCAGTGGTGCCAATCAGTGCCACCTAGCAGTGCTGCCTATTAGTGCCAATCAGTGCCCATCACTGCCACCCATCAGTGCCTATCACTGCCAGCTATCAGTGCCACCTATTGGTGCCACTTCTCACAAGTGCAACCTATCAATACCCTTCAGTGCCAACCATAGGTGCCACTTCTCAGTGCCCACCAGTGCCACCTATCAGTGCCCACCTGCGCTGACTTATTGGTGCCAATCAATGCAGCCCATAGGTGCCCATCATTGCAGCCCATCAGTGCCCATCAGTGCAGCCTCATCAGCGTACACGAATGAAGGATAAAAATGACCTGTTTGCAAAATTTTATAACAAAATATAAAATGGTTTTGTATTTTTTTTATTGTATTTTTACATTTTTTAACAAAAAATAAAAACCACAGAGGTGATCAAATACCACCAAAAAAAATCTCTATTTGTGGGGAAAAAAATGATAAAATATTTATTTGGATACAGGGTTGTATGACGGCGCAATTGTCATTCAAACAGTGAGAGCAGTGAAAGCTGAAAATTGGTCTGGGCGGGAAGGGGGGGGGGGGGGTTAAGTGCCCAGTAAGCAAGTGGTTAATAATTGAGTGTTTAATATCACCCTAATAAGTAGTTATGTAGTGCTTTCTGCCCCCTGAACTGATTTATAGTTAGTTTCCAGAAATCAGGGAAGACAACAGTTGAAAGGTGTTGGGAACGCTTACAGGAAGCCCCCAGAAAGAAAATATTTTATAAGCAAGCAGCAAAGTCCCTCTAACAATTCACTCCTTTCATAAAATAAATGTGAATTTATGAAGTGCTAGTGCTGTAACACCTCTTGTTCTCCAATAAAACTTATAAGAAGCATTTTACATATTGTGGTTGGAGGGGAAAAGTTTGTCTTTTCAGAAGCAGTGTGATGCCACAGGGTCCACAGAATGAAATAATGATTGCTTCTAGAATATATTCAGACGGATGCGTAAACAGCATCATGCAGAATAGAGGATGATTTGCCTGCAAGAACAACATCTGACGTTCCTACTTGATCAAATGATGATGATATATCTCCTGCAAAAAATGGCAAGGGACCGTACTTGGATGTGATTAGCACATTTCTTGAAATATTTTAGACAGATTGCAAGTCTGAAAGGTAGCTGAGTGGTGTACCTTATTCCATGAATGAAGGCATTACTTGGGAGGTGTTAGATGGTTGTCACTGTGATGCTCATTAAAATCAAGTTGGCAATATGATAGATAAAGGTAAAAGTGTAGCCTGTGCTTAAAGTAGAACTCCAGACACACATACAGAGGGAAACTTTTAGAACTTATATTTTGTACTTCTTGTCCTTGTGATCAGTGCTGCTGTTAGATATCATGGGGCCCCCGTACAGCCTACCTGATTACCCCCCCCCCCACACACACACACACCTGACGTTATTCTATACAATATTTTCACAAAAAAAAAAAAAACATTATTAATTGCCTTTTCCCCTCCTAGTACAAATCTCCCATGCCTGCACAATCCCTCCTATTAGCCCCAAATTCCCTCATTGGCTCCTGGTATACAATCACCCGCAGCTCCCCTACCAGTACAAATCTTCTTTCTTCAATGCCTCTCCTAGGACACATTCCCACAAATCCCTCCTCCTAGCACAACCCCCTCTCGGGGCAGGAGGAAGGAGCTCAGTGGCGGCAGGTCAGGTTCATTATCACTCCATGTCTCTCATCCAGCAGCTAAAAGCTGGCGGGAGGAAGAGGGTGAGAGACATGGAGGGCATTGTTCTCCACCAACCCTCCTGCTGTCTGGGCCCCTCTGTGTGCCGGGGCCCCCTACAGGAGAGCTGGTGGTCCCCCCCTATCAGCAGCCCTGCTTGTGATCACCTGTTAGAACATAAAGGAAATCTCCTAATAGAGGCACAGGTAGCAATAATAATAATAAAAAAAAAACTTGCAGGTGTTCTATCACTAATACTAATGCCGCGTACACACGATTATTTTTCTGCAAGAAAATAGACGTTGTTTTAAAAAAATGTCATTTAACCTCCCTGGCGGTATGATTCTGTCTGGAATTACGTACCAAAAGCGGTACAATTATTTTGCATGGAAATTCTGCGTTTTATACTGTAGGCCTGCAATTTTTAGGAATAACTCGCTTAAATATGTCCAAACCAGAGTCTAGTAGACATCCCGGGTATGATAAAGTTTGAAACACAAAATCATAAAATTTATAATATAATAAATAACTATAAATAATTATAACAAATAATAATGTAATTATAATAAAAATTATTCACTAATGTAATCAAATCAAAATCACTGAAATTTGCTCAGTTGCAGAATTGTCGCTGTCATTACTTTTATTTTTTTATGACGAATTTTCCCACAAATCGCTAACGCTCAATTCTGCAAGTGATTATAATTTATTATCGCTGTTTTCTAGCTAATCTAAAATCTCTTTTGACATAAAGGGACACTTTTGGTTGCTATGGACAATATACAGTTTGCAGGGAGAAAAAAAATGTTTTTATTATGTAAAAGAACATGCAGGGCACTGGGCAGACCACTAGGGACAGGGGGGTGTGTATTTTTTACATACAGTACTGTAATCTATAAGATTACAGTATTCTGTATGTAATGTGTTTGTTTACATTTTTGAATTTGCCGCCGGTCTCCGCCCCCGTGCGCCGTTACGTCGCAGGAAACGGAGATCGGCGGCGCGCGGGCACTGTGTGAGTCGAATGGAGGACGCCACTCGCTCACACAGCGGGGATGCATCGCTGGATCCAGGGACAAGGTAAGTACAGTACCCCGCCTGGATCCAAGGTAAGCCAGCGCGCGCTGCAGGCTCTGCATATTGACCCCGAGCGCGACTCGTGGATATCGCTATTTACATGAAAAATCCAACCCGAGTCGCGCTCGGGTTTACCGGCAGGGGGGTTAAAATGATCGTGTGTGGGCTTCACATAATTTTTCGAGTTCTGAAAAACGACAATGTTTTTTCCCAACATGCTGCATTTTTTTAACGACGTTTTAAACTATATCGTTTTACGGGTTGTAAAAAATGATCGTGTGTGGGCTAAAACGACGTTAAAAACCTGCACATGCTCAGAAGCAAGTTATGAGACGCTCGTTTTGGTAAAACTACTATTCGTAATGGAGTAAGCACATTTATCACGCTGTAACAGACAGAAAAGTACGAATCGTCTTTTACTAACACAGAATCAGCTAAAGCAGCCCCAAGGGTGGCGACATCTGCATGGAACTTCCCCTTTATAGTGCCGTCGTATGTGTTGTACGTCACCACGCTTTGCTAGAGCATTTTTTTTAAATGATGGTGCATGGGCAACGTTGTTTTAATGATTACGTTTTTTTTTCATGCAGAAAAATGATCGCGGCAAAAGAAAAAAAAGAGTTTTATTTGCCATCTGCATCCCAGTTTGAACCAACATTTTCTGGCACCTTTGTTTACATGTGAAAATATTTATTTTTATTTTTTTTTGCAAGAAAATTACTTAGAACCTCCAAATATTATATATTTTTTAAAGCAGTGGCCCTAGAGAATAAATAGTGGGATTTGTTTTTTTATGTCACACGGTATTGGCCCAACTTTTTTTAAATGCAATTTTTGGGGAAAAAATACACTTTTTTCAATTTTAACACAAAAAAAACACGATACATAACCCAATCTTTTTTTTTTTCGAAATAACAAACAAAATGTCATGCTGAGTAAATAGATATCAAACACGTCACACTTTAAAATTGTGCACGCCAGCGCAACAGCGACAAATGACTTAAATGTTACTATCTATAGGCGACGCTTAAAAAGCCTTTACAGGTCACCACTTTAGATTAAGGCTACTTTCACACTGAGGCGCTATTCGTCCGGTAGCTTTTAGCCCATGCTAGCATCCAAAAAGGGTCAAAACCGCTGCATTGCTGCAGCGGCACTTTGCCGGCGGTTCGGCGACGCTGCCTATTGTTTTAAATGGGCAGGGGCGCTGTAGGAGCGGTGTATACACCGTTCCTACAGTGCCTCAAAGATGCAGCTACCAGGACTTTTTTGAGCATCCTGCCAGCGCACCGCTCCAGTGTGAAAGCCCTCAGAGAGAAGAGGCTCTTTCAGGGCACTTTGCAGGTACTATTTTGCGTGGTTGCTTGAATGTGGGACTGATGCACACGTTCATCTTTGCGCGCTAGCATGAGGGGACAAGAGGGTATTTTTTTTTATTATTGTTTATTTTTTTACACTGTTGCTTTAATTTAAATTTTTTAATGACTTGTATTGCTCTCACAAGGAATGTAAACATCTTTGTGATAGCAATGAGCATGTGACAGGTACTTTTAATGGAGGGATCTGGGGTCTTGAAGGCATTCAAAATGGCAAGATCTACGTTTTTGAATACTTCCTTTTTACAAAAAATGGCACGGTTGACATCCAGACAAACTGGAAGCAATGTTGTGTCATTGTTTCCGGGTTAGCTTAATGGAAACCCAATCAAAGCCGATTATGGCTTTGTATGTGTCTCCCACTAGCCCGTGGACGTACCGGCCAGTAGCTTGTGTCTTTCAGTGAAACGGGAGAGCCTGAGAGAGCCGCAGTACAGTAGATGTTGGGAGGAGGGGGGACCCCCCATTGCTTGTAATAGCAATAGAGTGGCTAGTTAGTTGCCCGTTTGCTATTACAAGAGAGCTGACTGTTGGCTCTAAAAAACAGTACCAGGCATCATCCTGGTACAACAACTTGAAGTCAAATGACCAGGTACGTGATTTGACGACACGTGGTTAATGTGATTATCCCTCAATAGCCACCTGTCACCAGCACAGGAGTTATGGTGCAATCTCTTAAAACATCTCTAAAGTCAAGAACTGCTTACTAATCCTTAGATGTGGTGGACACATTTGTTTCTTTTTTCCAAACTTTTTTTTCTTTATTTTTTCACCTGATGATCTTGACAGTAAGGCCGCATACACACGATTGGTCCAACCCGATGAGAATGGTCCGACGGACCGTTTTCATCGGTTCACAGACTGATGGTCTGATGGTGCGTACACACCATCAGTTCAAAAACCGATCATGTCAGTACGCGGTGACGTAAAACACTACGACGTGCTGAAAAAAAATGAAGTTCAATGCTTCCAAGCATGCGTCGACTTGATTCTAAGCATGGGTGGGTTTTTGGACCGATGCTTTTGCATACTAACCATCGGTTTGGACCGATGGTCAGGCGTCCATCGGTCCGATTTTAAAGCAAGTTTTAAAACTTTGGTCCGACGGACCGATGGGCCGTACACACGGTCGGTTTGGACCGATGAAACTGGACTTAAGTCCATTTTCATCGGTTTGGACCGATCCTGTGTACGCGGCCTTACACATTTTGAAAGTGTAAGGCTTGGCATGGTGTGAGATTAGTAAAGGGGTATAAGGATGGCACAGGATTCTCAAGTTTGCAGTTTGAGAAACTCCAGCATGTGTATTATGGTGTAGAGAAAGTTGTGCTTTAAGATTCCAACAGGTTTTGTAATTCCAGATCGGGGCCTGGAAGTTGAAGGTCCCAAATTGTCTTGGGTGAGATGGAACCTTCAATCCGGCGTGTGGTGTGAGTGCACAGGTGTGCAGGGACATTATAAGCCAGGTCTGATGAATGTTCAGGGCAGTTGCTGCCATTTAGGCACAGAGCTCTGTCAGCAAGGCTTTGTGTTCCGGCCAGAGACTACATCTCTTGTGAGGGGGAATCCTTGTCCAAAGACAGCTACAAGAGTCCCATAGCCAAGGGACATTCCACTGTCGAAGCATAGGAGAGTGCCTTCTGCCAGGGAAGTGAATTATCAGCTATGACTAAGCACTGAACCTCTGTGCGAAACGCGTCAGTTTTTATCGCACTGCTACCTTTCAAAGTTGATTTCGGTGTGCGGCTGTCCATGAATTTTCTCCACTGATTTCTGGAGTGAATTATCAGGTAAGTAAAAGCCCTTCTCCCCTAGATGCAGACACACTGCAAGGGAGGATTTAACCAATATCCAGGAGGGAAAATATCTCATAGGCCAAAAGGGAGTGTATAAAATAACTGTCAGATTTTTTTCCATCTGTGTCCCATTACAGATTTTTCCCTACATGTGCGCACAGTGGTTTAGTGGATAGCACTTTTGCTAGCACCAAAATTGTCACAGGTTCAAATCCCAACCATGACACTACTTGCCTGGAGTTTCCTCCTGCTGAAGAACAGGGGAGAGGTAAGTGTAAACAAACCGCTCGCGTGCTTCCTAGTCAGACTGTCACTGATAGTCTGTTCCCTGTCATAGGGAAGGACGATCAGTGACGTGACATGCCAAGCCACGCCCCCACACAGTAAGAATCACTTATTAGGTCACACTTAACCCCTTTAGCACCCCCTACAGGTTAACCCATTTACTGCCAGTGTCATTTTCACAGTAATCAGTGCATTTTTATAGCACTGATCACTGTAAAAATGACAATGGTCCCAAAATAGTGTCAAAAGTGTCTGATGTGTCCATCATAATGAAGAAGTCACGATAAAAATTGCTGATCGCCGCCATTACTAGTAAAAAAAAATATTATTAAAAATGCCACAAAACTATCTCCTATTTTGTAGATGCTTTTGCGCAAACCAATCGATAAACACTTTTTGCGATTTTCTTACCAAAAATATGTAAAAGAATATGTACGGCCTAAACTGAGGAAAAAAATGTTTTTATATATATATATTTTTGGGGAAAATGTATTATAGCAAAAAGTAAAAAATATTGCATATTCTTCAAAATTGTTGATCTATTTTTGTTTATAGCGCAAAAAATCAAAACCGCAGAGGTGATCAAATACCACCATAAGAAATCTCTATTTGTGGAAAAAAAAAGATGTAAATGTTGTTTGGGTGCCAAGTCGCACGACCGTGCAATTGTCAGAAACGCAGTGCCGAATCGCAAAAAGGGGCCAGGTCCTTTACCTGCATAATGGTCCGGGTCTTAAGTGGTTAAAAGAGGAAGAAAGAGGAGAAAAAGAGTTTAACCGCTCCAAAGTCCCAGAGAACTAGATGACTGAATCCAAAAACTTGGGTGCCGGCGCTGCACTGATATGCAAGATTTGTAGAAAAAAACTGGGATGGCTGCACTCCAAAACCAATGTTGTTCCTTTTATTAAAACTGGTCACAAAACAAACATGTCACAGCAAAAAATCAGATGAGAAAACTGATGCGTTTCACACTATCAAACTATCAAACAGTGCTTATTCATGAGCTATTGAATAAGCACTGTTTGATAATGTGAAACGCGTCAGATTTCTCATCTGATTTTTGCTGTGACATGTTTGTTTTGTGACCAGTTTTTATAAGAAAGGAACAACATTGTTTTTGGAGTGCAGCCATCCCAGTTTTTTTCTACAAATCTTGCAGGAAGAAAGAGGAATCGAGGGATTTGATTCCAAAAAAGGAACAGATCCAAACAAATGTGGATGCTAAAGATAACCCATGATTTACTGTCCCGG
This sequence comes from Rana kukunoris, assembly GCA_029574335.1. Taxonomy (NCBI): domain Eukaryota; kingdom Metazoa; phylum Chordata; class Amphibia; order Anura; family Ranidae; genus Rana; species Rana kukunoris. The sequence continues at coordinate 436,647,416 of CM056053.1, read as the reverse complement.
TACCACCTGTGACTAGGGTAGATGGTGATGAGCACACGAAAATAAAAACCTAATGCCGCGTACACACCATCACTGTATGTGATGGGAAAAAAATGACGTTTTCTGTGAAGTAAAAAACAACGTTTTTGAAACTTCAATTTTCAAAGACGATGTTGCCTACACACCATCGTTTTTTCACAATGCTCTAGCAAAGCGAGGTTACGTTCACCACTCTTTTCCATTGAAGCTCTCTTCATAACTAGCTTCTAGGCATGCGTGGGTTGAAAAACAACGTTTTAAACAACGTTTTAAACAACGTTTTTTTGCTACACATGGTAATTTTTTTGTGAAACAAAAAACGATGTTTTGAAAAACTACACAAAAAATTGAAGCATGCTTCAATTTTTTTTGGTCGTTTTTCGCAAGACATAAAACGATGTTTTCCCCCCACACACGGTCATTTAAATTGACGTTTTTAAAAACATCGTTTTTTTCCATCACATAAAGTGATGGTGTGTACGCGGCTTAAAATAAGTTCTCACCAGCTTCCTTTTCTGTCCAGAACTGAAAAATAAAAGTCAGGTCTGGAAGTCTGCTTTTTAGAGGTCTTCCGGTTTTCTACTAGTAAACAAACCTATGTCAGAAGTCAAAAACAAACGCCTGTGTACACCGGATCTAAGACTTGCCAGACTTAAAAACTAGCTTTCATAGATGAAATGACTTTCATATGTTTAGAAAACAGGCGTGCAGCAGTAATATCAAAAGATAATATAGATGAAAGCTAATATCAGATATAGGCTTTGAGGTACTAAAAATGTGTTTGTGTACATGCAATAAGTTTCTGCAACAAAAATTACCGTACCTACAAAATCCTGTTGTAAATGTATTTCCCAGTCTGGTGAGATAGACCATTATCTTACACCTGTGAGCAGCACTGCTATTAGTAAAGGTAATACTATACTGCTATCAACGTTGTGTCATTTATATCTTCTATGAACTTTATTTACTCAGAGACAGTCACCTGTGGTACTGACCTTCAAACTAAGCATACTCCGACAGTAGCACAGACTGATATAAAGCAGAATGAGTCTTTGAAGCAGCTTGTATTCCTATTCCTTTTCTCTTAAAGTGGATGTAAACCCCATTTTTTTTTTTTATGTCACAATGTAGAGTATAAGATTTCCTATCATCTGTGCCACACAGAGTTAGGGCTCTTTCACATAGATGTTCCGTATGTCCGTTTTTCATCCATCCATTGTCGGATGAAAACCGGACATACATGTATCCCTATGGTATCGCAGATGTCAGCGAAGACATGTCCGCTGACATCCGATCCGCTCCGATCCGCCAAAGTATGACAGAGGAAAAACCTACTTTTCCTTCCATCTGGCGGATCGAATGAACACGGACAGACGGTCTGTGTTCATCCGATTCCCCATAGGGGAGAGTGGAGATCTGACAGGGCGGTCCCTGCACAGTGTGCGGGGACCGCCCTGTCATCCGGCAGCTCAGCGGAGATCAACGGAGCGATCCCCGCTGAGCAAACGGAGGTGCACGGGGCGGATCATTACTGATCCGCCCCGTGTGAAAGAGCCCTAAATCCAGATCTGAGAAATCCTCTTTTAATGTTCAGTGAAAATTAACAGAATTCCAGATAAAAACCCGCCTAAATAAAAAGTCACTTTCTCTCTTCTTGCTTTGAGTGAAAGGTTATTTACATATCTAGCTTGGACATGTTTATCATATGTTATGTTTATCATAATATGAGGTGATCCAAAGTATAAAAAGTGAGAAATCCACCCCTCCCCCACATAACACATCCTGGTAATATACAATGAACTTTGGATCACCTCATGTTATGATAAACATAACATAACATATGATAAACATGTCCAAGCTAGATATGTAAATAACCTGTCACCCAAAGCAAGAAGAGAGAAACTGACTTTTTAATTTGGCAAGTTTTTATCTGGAATTCTGTTAATTTTCACTGAACAGGAAGAGGATTACTCAGCGCTGGATTAACTCTGTGTGGCAAGACTGGGCACAGATGATAGGAAATCTTAAACTGTACATTGTGACATAAAAAAAAAGCCTTGTACACACAATTGGACTTCCATCAGACTTATTAATGGATTTTGGTCCGAAAGAGCGTCAGCCGTGAACTTGTTCTGCATACACACGGCACAACATTTTCAGCCAACATTCACCAAACCACATGTTTTTTCAGCTCTTTACCGCCACCCTTTGGGTAACTTCTGCTATTGTTGTCTAATGTTTAGCATTGTGAGTGGAAATGTAGTGCTAAAATTAGGATAGACCAAGTCCCACTAAATGGGACTGGCCTCAAAGTGCAACAAAAGTGAAAATAACAATGGAATAAGTCCACATAGATGTCCATTCAAAAATCCATGGAATGGAGTGTTGAAACCAGACGTGGAACAATATGGGTCATCTCATGAACCTTCTGACAAATGAGTGAGGTAGAATACTCTTACCGGAGCCGATGGATCTACTTGTAAGGCAGATCATTAGAGCGTGTGAAATCCTAGTGGCAGGTCGCATCTGCTTGTCTAAAGGACTCAAGGTGGACCAAACGGGTCACGGATGATGACTCCTAGGAAGTGAACATGTCCTCAAAGGAGACTCTGGGTATACCAGATGTCCACATTGTCCTCAGGCGATGAAAAAATGACTTCCAGTCAGGGAATCCTTTTCAGAATTAGAAGATGGCAAACGGAAAAGATTCCGAGCGGCAACTCAATCAACCACAATCATGAAAGAAAAAAGATGATGGAGATGCTCCGATAGTGCAGGTCAATTGAGGGTTTATTAAAAAAACAACAAATATTAAAGTGATCACAGTACAAAAAAATATAGAGATAAAAGGGCAGTGTACCAGCCCAAATTCCGAGCATGCGTGTTTGTACTTTGGATTTTAGTTGGATGGACTTGTGTATACACGATCGGATAAACCGACGTAACAGATTTATTTCAGACAGTTGGTGAGCATGAACAGCCAACATTTTTTGTTGTTAATTCAGCCAACAATTGTCTGATGGAGCATACAGAAGGTCGGATTATCTGACACAACACGTCCATCAGACAATTATGGCCATAAAATTGGATCGTGTATACGGGCCTTAAGAAGCCTTGAAATCCAAATCAACCAAATCACCAAAATAACACTTAAATTCTGCTTGACCTGTGGAAGATTGACCCCCTCCCCCTTCATGACCAGGCCATTTTTTGCTATTTAGCACTGTGTTATGTTAACTGACAATTGCACAGTCATGCAACACTACCCAAATAAAATGTATGCAATTTTTTTCTAAATACTGTAGAGCCTACTTTTGGTGTTTTTTTTTTTTTTTACACTACAAACAAAAAAGGCAGATGATTTTGAAAAAAAATCTATATTTTTTACTTTCTGCTATAAAACATATACAATAAAAAAAAAATCGAATTTCTTCAAAAATATAGATCAATATGTATTGTGCTACATTTTTTCTCTCCAGTTTTTATACATTTGTACCTTTGATCTCCAGATACTTTCCTGTGCTTCTCCCGCAGAAGCGAGATCCTTCTCATAAAATGCGTCAAGACCTACAGCACAGATGTCCCAGACTGTTGGCAGTTATCCTCATGGTATATCTAGGTTTCACGGAAAGGTTACTTATACAATTTGTATGCAAATTCACCCAAGTACCGATGTCTATTATTCATTTTTGTATTAAGTGTTGTTTTTAAATAAATTCTTTATACATCTTACTTTCCACGTTTGAGGTGTGACTATAAAAAATCCCATGGGCTATTTTGTTTTTTGTTGTGTGTATTCTGCTACATGTCTTTGGTCAAATTTCCCAATAAGCGTATGTAGATTATTTTATGCAAACGTTATACAGTAGCATCTACAAACTATGGTATATATATATATATATATATATATATATATATATATATTTATATATATATACTGACATTTTTTTTATATACTTGTATTGGCAGCAATTAGCTACTAATCTTGCAATGTCTCATGGGACTAGTAGTTTCACCACAGCTGGAGGGCCGAGGTTGCATACCCCTGACATATATAAACATGATCTTGTGCACAGCTTCCACCCTGTAGCAGTAAAACTGCTATAGGGTGGTCAGCAAGTGGTTAAAAAGGTATTAAACCCAAAAGCAAATATTTAATACAGTATCTCACAAAAGTGAGTACACCCCTTACGGTTTTGTAAATATTTTATTGTATCTTTTTATGTGACAACACTGAAGCAATAACACTTTCTACAATGCATAGTGGTAAGTGTACAGCTTGTATAACTGTGTACATTTTCCGTCCCCTCAAAATAACTCAACACACAGCTATTAATGTCTAAACCGCTGGAAACTAAAATGAGTACACCCTTAAGTGAAATTTTCTAAATTGGGCCCAAAGTGTTAATATTTTGTGTGATGCCAATGGCTGCGCTGCTATCAATCTATCCAATCAGGACATGAGACATCGGCTGGAGCTGGTGTGCTCTTTCTCATCATGAAAATTACAGGGCTCAGGTAAGTATAAGGGGGGCTCGGGGGTTGCTGCAGCAGCAAAAGAGGCTTTGAAAAATGGCAAGGGTTTACAATCCCTTAAAGTTTGGAATGTCGGCTAGCACACTACCAAAACAACCCATTCATCGGAAAAAGAGAAGAAAGATGGTGACGTCAGCACGTTGGATCCATGTCTTCCCCTAGTAAAAGCACCTCCAACACTGTACACAGAAACACAGGCTAGGCACACTAGGCTGAGTTGTAAAGGCAGATTTTTTTTTTTTATCTTAATGAATTCTGTGCATTAAGATAAAAAGCCTTCTGTGTGCAGAAGCCCCCCTCGGCCCCCTAAATACTTACTTGAGCCCCATCTCTGTCCAGTAATGTCTATGAATATCTTTGCTGTCCAACACTCTCCCTCCTGATTGACTGGGACACAGCAATTTTTTTGAAAAAAAATTGACTTTACAATCACTTTAACTCTTTGATCGCCCCTGATGTTAACCCCTTCCCAGCCACTGTCAGTGCATATATTTTAGCACTGATCACTGTATGTATGTGTCACTGGTCCCCAAAAAAGTGTCTAAAGTGTCAATTGGTGTCAGAATGTCCGTTGCAAAAAAAATTGAATAATTAAAAAAAGAATCACATATATATATATATATATATATATATATATATATATATATATATATATATATATATATATATACATACATAGTTTGTATAACGTGCACAAACCAATCAATATACACATATTGGGATCATTTTTTCCCACAAATATATAGCAGAATATATTGACCTAAATTGATGAAGACATTTTATTTATTTTTTAAAACAATTTATTGGATATGTTTTATAGCAGAAAGTAAAAAATATTGGGGTTTTTGTTTCAAAATGGACCGTCTTTTTTTTTGTTTATAGCGCAAAAACACAAAAAAAAAACGCAGAGGTGATCAAATACAACCATAGGAAAGCTCTATTTGTGGGTAAAAAAGAACATAAACGTTGTTTGGGTACGGCCTCGCATGATGGCGCAATTGTCAGTTAAATTAACAACAGTGCCGTATTTTAAAAAAATGGCCTGGTCAGTAACAGCGATAAATCTTCCGAAGGTCAAGTGATAAAATTCTAGTTATAAGCAAAAAAGTAGCAAAGTATAATTCTTTTCTGGATAAATACAGTGAAAATTCTAGCAAGCTTTCAAAGCACGCAACCCTGTTCATCATCCATCCAGTGCCGTCAGAGTAACCTACAGCAACCAATCGTAAATCAACACTTAACTTAATTGACTACATCAAACTGAAATCTGCTATGGGTTATTGCACTCTTCACAGCCTTGTTGCTCTCTGCGCTTACTGAAAAAGCCTGCAAGTACAAATAACATGACATGACGTGATATTTTACTAGTGATTTTTATCCTGACTTGTTCCAGGCTTGTCTGCTTGTGTTCTATACCACAGCAGCTCTGACAAAATGCCAGTCTGTCAGTCAAAGACGGTGCATATATCAGATATACAGCAGTACTCGCTGAACAAAGTCAGCACAATGGCACCGCTAACAATTTACATGGTACTCACGCACACATGCACATACACATAAAGTTTGACACTTTGACTGCAGACTAAAGAAAATCCCATTTGTTTTTACAGGGACCACAACATCTGCACTCAATTAAGCAGACAGAAAGCTTAAAAATAATTGTATTTAGTGGTTCATTGACTGAGGCCTTGTTCGTACATCACTTAGCGAGAACGTGGGTTCCCGCTAGCAAGTTATAAAGCGCAATTCACACGCAGAAAACTCTTGTCACGCACTAGGCAGCCTATTCACTTGAATAAGCTCCCCTATGTGCATTCGTCATGCTAAGATTTTGCCATGATTTTACATGCGTGTTTTGCCACGATTCTCATGCTGGTTGTTGCGCAACAGTCACAGCAATTGCGCTTCATTTGATGTGCCATTCAGGATGCCAATCCTATTTAATTCAATGGCAGGCAGACATGTGCATGACAAAAAAAAAAATGTGTTTTGTTTCATTTTGATTACATTGATCTAGTTATTTTGTTTAGTTCAATTTGGTTGATTTATTCAATTCCTATGCAGAATTTGCATTCAGAATTTTCAAATTTTCCTTGAATTTACAGATTTTTTCGATTCGAAACTTTTAAATCTATACATTTTTGAATCAGTTGATATGAAAATATTTTAATGACTTTGAATGCAGCAAAGTGAACAAACAAAAGATAAATCTTCATCAAATGATTACAAAGACTCTTTAAATCACCTTTGGCTTAACAAAACACCATTATTTCGAAGTGGTACTCTACACACCCAGGGCCAGATTCAGGTAGATTGCTGCATCTTTCCGGCGGCGTAGCGTATCTCATTTACACTACGCCGCCGTAACTTAGAGCGGCAGGTCCCGTATTCACAAAGAACTTGCGCCCTAATTTACGGCGGTGTAAATGGGCCGGCGTAACCGTAATTCAAAGTAGGCTAGTAGTGGGCGTGTTGTATGTTAATTAATGGTGACCCCACATAAATGACGCGCCAAAGGAACTGCGGGCTGGGCGTAGGTTACGTTCACGTCGAAAGCATTGACTATTTGCGACGTGATTTTGAGCATGTGCACTGGGATACGTCCACGGCCGGCGCATGCTCAAAATCATGTCGCAAACAGTCAATGCTTTCGACGTGAACGTAAACTACGCCCAGCCCCGTTCTGAATCGGCTTACGCAAACGACGTAAACGACGTACAATACGACGGCTGTTCCGACGTCCCTACTTAACATTGGCTGCGCCTCATATAGCAGGGGTAACTTTACGCCGGTCCAAAGCCTTGTGTAAACGACACAAATAGATACGCCGGGCGCAACTACATTTATTTATATTGTAATTCGGGTATTTGGATATATCTGAATCTCCTAATAACTAAAAATTCATCCGAAATATTAATTCGGAACCAGTAGTGTATTTAGGCTTTGTGTTGCCCTAGGCCTTAATAAACTCATGCACCCCTTAATTTAAATATGACACACCCCTTCCTGTCAAGACTGTCAGGAGGGGTGATAGATCAGACCCGTGTGACTGCACAGAGAGACCAGACAATATGATTAGTGAAGTAAAAGGTGTTTAATTATAAGTAAATGAGGACAACCAGTGAAAACAGCAAACAATATGTATATAATCAAAAAGGGAATACCGTACACATAGGTCAAGCCAGGCCGAGGTCATACACAAGGGATATCAGCAGATGGGACAGGACGGAGCAGGGGTCGGATGGATGGACTAGCTGCAAGATACGGACTAAGGGAAGACAGGGATCAGGAAGCAGGGCAGACAAGTCCAGGCGGGATCAGGGATCAGGATCATAGAACAGGATCGAGGTAACAAATCAGGATCAGAAGACGGGTAAGGGTACAGGCTTAGGTCCAGAAGGTATGAAGATACCATGGCGAGCTCTGCTTGAGCTCGCCGGGTATAAATAGGGGGTGTGTTAATTACGTTCAGGTCACACCTGAACGCAGGAAAGGCTGTGAGCTCCAAAAGACCAAGAACCCCCCGCTGGTGGAGGCCAGTACTGCAGCCAGAATAACAGGCATATTTACCAGCAGGGGGGACCATTCCTGACAGTACCCCCCCTCAAAGGAGTGGCCTCCGGACGCTCCAACCAGTTGTTGCTGGGGAAGGCTCATGGTGTCAAGCCAGGTAGTGGATAAGGGCTCCGGGTCATCGAGCTGGGCAGAGGGCATAGGCTCCGGGTCATCAAGCTGGGCAGCAGACAAAGGCTCCGGGTCATTGAGCTGGGCAGCAGGCTCCGGGTCATCGAGCTGGGCAGCGAACGAAGGCTCCGGGTCATCGAGCTGGGCAGCGGACGAAGGCTCCGGGTCATCGAGCTGGGCAGCATACAAAGGCTCCGGGTCATCGAGCTGGGCAGCAGACAAAGGCTCCGGGTCATCGAGCTGGGCAGCAGACAAAGGCTCCGGGTCATCGAGCTGGGCAGCAGACAAAGGCTCCGGGTCATCGAGCTGGGCAGCAGACAAAGGCTCCGGGTCATCGAGCTGGGCAGCAGACAAAGGCTCCGGGTCATCGAGCTGGGCAGCAGACAAAGGCTCCGGGTCATCGAGCTGGGCAGCAGGCTCCGGGTCATCGAGCTGGGCAGCAGGCTCCGGGTCATCGAGCTGGGCAGCAGGCTCCTGGTCATCGAGCTGGGCAGCAGGCTCCGGGTCATCGAGCTGGGCAGCAGGCTCCGGGTCATCGAGCTGGGCAGCAGGCTCCGGGTCATCGAGCTGGGCAGCAGGCATAGGAACGAGCGGCTGGCAGACTGGCACAGGAACAGCAGGCTGGCAGACTGGCACAGGAACAGCAGGCTGGGCAGCGGACTGGAAGTCATCAACCTGGGCAGCAGACTGGAAGTCATCAACCTGGGCAGCAGACTGGAAATCATCAACCTGGGCAGCAGACTGGAAGTCATCAACCTGGGCAGCAGACTGGAAGTCATCAACCTGGGCAGCAGACCGGAAGTCATCAACCTGGGCAGCAGACCGGAAGTCATCAACCTGGGCAGCAGACCGGAAGTCATCAACCTGGGCAGCAGACCGGAAGTCATCAACCTGGGCAGCAGACCGGAAGTCATCAACCTAGGCAGCAGACTGGAAGTCATCAACCTGGGCAGCAGACTGGAAGTCATCAAGCTGGGCAGCGGACTGGAAGTCATCAAGCTGGGCAGTGGACTGGAAGTCATCAGGCTGGCAGGCTGGCACAGGAACATCAGGTTGGTGGGCTGGCACAGGAACATCAGGTTGGCAGGCTGGCACAGGAACATCAGGTTGGCAGGCTGGCACAGGAACATCAGGGTGGCAGGCTGGCACAGGATCAGGGTGGCAGGCTGGCACAGGATCACCAGGGTGGCAGGCTGGCACAGGAACACCAGGGTGGCAGGCTGGCACAGGAACACCAGGGTGGCAGGCTGGCACAGGAACACCAGGGTGGCAGGCTGGCACAGGAACACCAGGGTGGCAGGCTGGCACAGGAACACCAGGGTGGCAGGCTGGCACTAGAACAAGCTGGGAGGCTGGCACTAGAACAAGCTGGGAGGCTGGCACAAGCTGGGCAGCTGGCACTGGAACAGGTAGAGTAGCTAGCACAGGAACAGGCATAGCAGCTGGCACAGGAACAAGCTGAGCAGATGGCACTGGAACAAGCTGAGCAGATGGCACTGGAACAAGCTGAGCAGATGGCACTGGAACAAGCTGAGCAGATGGCACTGGGACAGGCTGAACAGGTGGCACTGGGACAGGCTGGGTAACTGGCACGATGGTGTGAGTTGGGAAGTACTTCCGTTTCTTTTTAGACTTAGACACTACAGGTTTGTTAACAGAAGCGATGTATGAAGAAGATGGATTTAAGTAGGAGGAGGGGTTGGAATATGGCAGAGACACAGGGATGGTGACTGGAGGAGGTTCTTGTGGAGTTGTTACAGGTGGATTATAGGCAGGGTAGGTACAATTAGTAGAAATTGGGTAGTAATATTTGGTAGGGTGCGGAATTAACTGGGCGAAAGCTGAGGTTGTCATTGGCGATGGGCGGATAGGTCCTTGGGAAGGTAGGTGGTTATTAGCAGGGCTGAAACAGACCGGCTTGGCTGGGATCAGGAGATCTGACCATGCCTGCAGCACAGGTCGAACAAAAGCAGGATCACACACACCTTGTCTAATCAGAGACTGCACACAGCTAATACACTCAGATAACTTTTGCTGGGGACAGGAGGAATAATACTCATCAAAAGACGTCGGATCATCCTCTAATAACCACACCAGGGATTCAACTTGGTCATGACTGAAGGGGGGAGAGAAATCGTCCCTACCGACAGGAATAGATGACAGGGCTGGTTTTACACACAACCGAATTAATGGCTGAACATCATTAAAAGTCATGTAACCCTGATCCACACAGGAATGAGCTAATCGGATAGTTTCCATTAGCTGTTCACCAGTCCAACCCTCCAAAACCTGGCGACAATACCCTTCATCCTCTTCAGCCAGCAGAGAATAATAAAGGATGTCATCGTAATCCATGTTTAGAGCAATGCACTACACCAGGATGGTTCCCAAATGCAGTCACGTCTGATCAAGAGTGGCCCTGGTATACTGTCAGGAGGGGTGATAGATCAGACCCGTGTGACTGCACAGAGAGACCAGACAATATGATTAGTGAAGTAAAAGGTGTTTAATTATAAGTAAATGAGGACAACCAGTGAAAACAGCAAACAATATGTATATAATCAAAAAGGGAATACCGTACACATAGGTCAAGCCAGGCCGAGGTCATTCACAAGGGATATCATCAGATGGGACAGGACGGAGCAGGGGTCGGATGGATGGACTAGCTGCAGGATACGGACTAAGGGGAGACAGGGATCAGGAAGCAGGGCAGACAAGTCCAGGCGGGATCAGGGATCAGGATCATAGAACAGGATCGAGGTAACAAATCAGGATCAGAAGACGGGTCAGGGTACAGGCTTAGGTCCAGAAGGTATGAAGATACCAGGGCGAGCTCTGCTTGAGCTCGCCGGGTATAAATAGGGGGTGTGTTAATTACGTTCAGGTCACACCTGAACGCAGGAAAGGCTGTGAGCTCCAAAAGACCAAGAACCCCCCGCTGGTGGAGGCCAGTACTGCAGCCAGAATAACAGGCATATTTACCAGCAGGGGGGACCCTTCCTGACAAGGCCATGCCCCTTTCTGTTTAAGAGCCGCCCTGAAATTTTAGAGTGGGGACACTAGTTCTTTGGGCCTGAGGGGGCCAATTTGCATAGATTTCCTCTCACTTCCTGTTTGGCTATGGGGCAGGAAGTGAAGAGAAATCTCTGCAATGGGACAGGGATAGTAAAAAATAAACTGACAAGGGCTATAACCCTCCCTTACTCTATCCAAAATGAAAAAAAAAATGCTGTTTTTATTTTTTGCACTATAAACAAAAATAGAGCGACATTTTTGAAAAAAAAAAATAGAGGTTTCTAGTCTGCTAGTAAAAATATGCACCCCACCTGGGAACTTTTGTATATCAGTGTGTAAGCCAATGCAGGTATTCATCATTTGAGTTCCCATAAGGCCGCGTACACACGGACGGACCGTTTCCAGCGGACATGTCTCCTCCTGATTTTCGTCCGACGGTGTGTACACACCATCGGATGAAAATCCCCTCAGGCCAGGGAACGTGGTGACATGGCGGTGACGTTGACGCCGCCACGTCACCAAACCCGGAAATAAAATGCTTCCGCGCATGCGTCAAATCCATTTGACGCATGCGTGTACTAACCAGCAGACAGATCCGACGGACAGGTTTGAAGCGGACAAATTTCAAAGCATGCTTTGAAATTTTTCTGATGGACAAACCTGTCTGCTCGCCCGTACACACGATCGGATTTGTCTGTTGAAACGGTCCGTCGGACCGGTTTCAACAGATGAATATGATCGTGTGTACGCGGCCTGAGAGTTGAGGGGGTCATCTTACAAAGGGAGCCTTTAAATTCAGGATCCAATGTCATTGGGCTTCCTTGTAGTGACAGGCTGATTAGGGGATTAGACAACATCATGACTTGCTGAAGATAGGGAGGATGGGTGCAGTGCTGATCATGACCCCCCTGGGGCCATAAGCAAAATGATATGTCACATTAAAGTTGAGAGGGGGGGGCTGTCGGAAATTACATCTTACATTAAAGTGAGAAGTGGGGGGTGACTTCTTACCTCTTCTCCCATGCAGCCAGCGAGTTGAGAAGCTGGGTGAGGGGCCGAAAATGACTTCTCACCAGACGGGGGCCTCTAGTAATTTGGGGGGCCCTCCGCAGCTTCTCGGGGGCCCTAAGCAGCTTGCATAGTGAGCCTATAGGGTGGATCGGCCCTGGATGGGTGGGTGGGTCCAAAATGGTCAGTGAGACCACCGCTCCAGCTCCTATTATAGGCTCCTTCCGTGCTGGCTTTACACCGCCAAATTTGACCAATATGCTGCTTATGCTTAGCTTACCAATCCCATGGCTGTTGCTGCCCAGGGAAACTGTGGCAACCAATGGTAACCTGCAAAATTAAAAACAGGGAAGGGAGAATTGCAGACCCCCTTTGAGCTATCCCATGGTGGTCCAGCATATTGCTATGACCTTTCTATCTCTCCCAAGCAGGTACCTGATTGAGGCCTCACCTACAAGTGGGCTTACAAATTTGGATGGGATAGAGGACAGAATATGGGGCAGGGCTAATAGCATTACACCAAAATGTATTTAACCACCTCTTTCACCCCCTTCCTGCCCAAGCCATTTTTCAGCTTTTAGCGCTGTCACACTTTGAATGGCAACTGCGTGGTCATGCAACACTGCACCCAAATTACATTTTTTCCTCAGTTTAGGCCGATATGTATTCTTCTACATATTTTTGGTAAAAAAATTGCAATAAGCTTATATTGATTGATTTGCGCAAAAGTTATAGCGTCTACAAAATAGGAGATAGATTTATAGCATTTTTATTATTATTATTTTGTTACTAGTAATGGCAGCTATCTAAGATTTTTATTGTGACTGCGATATTGCGGTGGACACTTTTGACACATTTTTGGGACCATTCACAGTTATACGGTGATCCGTGCTATAAAGATGCACTGATTACTGTATAAATGTGACTGTCAGGTAAGGGGTTAACACTAGGGGCGATCAAGGGATTAGACGTGTTCCCTAGGGAGTGATTCTAACTGTAGGGGAAAGGGACTCACAAGGGGAGAAGACCGATCGGTGTTCCTCTGTACTGGGAACACACACAGAACCACGGTCCTGCACCATTATTGTGCAATCGCAGGTGCCCGACGGACATCGTGGCCGGCAGGCACGCGTAGCGGGTCCCCAGTGACACGGCTGGTGCGTGATCGCCCTAGTGGCCTGGGAAGGTGAGGACATCATATTACGCCCGCCCAGAACAAGAGCAGCACCGCCCAGCCGCCATTTGATGGCTGGCGGGCAGCAAGTGGTTAATGGTTGCTGCATGTGTCAAAATAACGGCAATGGTTGTGGCACACCACAGCAAATTTAAAAATGTAACATTGGTGCTGAATACATCAAATGAAAAATGCTCTAGCATCAGTCTGAAAAAAAAAAAATTCTCTGCTTCAGGGGTGTCACTGGAAGAAAAAAATGCCCCTGTATCAGGCGGCGTACACACGACCGAGGTTCTCGCTGGAAACCAGCGAGAACCTCGCTGGAAGCTGCATTCCAGCGAGAACCTCGGCCGTGTGTACGGTCTCGGCGAGCATCCCGTCGGGAATGCCGTCGAGCAGAAATAGAGAGCATGTTCTCTATTTGCTCGACGGCCCGCCTGGATGAATGGCTGGTTGCCATTCCCGACGGGCGGGTCACCGAATCTGACGGCCGGCAGAGAACCTCGACGGGTGGAACGATGTGTTCTGCCCGTCGAGGTTCTCTGCCGTGTGTACGCAGCTTCAGTGTCAGTGGAAGGAAAAACGTTGCTGTGTTTTGTTGGTGGGGGAAACAATGCTGCTGCCATGATGTTAGTGGGATAAAGGAGGGGAGTTGGGAGGTTGAGGTTGAAGTACCATGACCATAGCACCAGATCATCTTAACTCTGTAGAAAGACATGAGAAAATTAAAAAGTCTTTAAGTTCTGCAGTTCAGCACAAGTGAAGATAATTGCATAGCAGAACAAATGCCAGAACTGTAACAAAGATAATCTGAACATATTATACTGTATATCAGATGTCATGAAGTACTTTTACAAATCCACAGAGTATAGTAAAGTAAGAAATGCTGCTATAAAGTTCAAAGTCTACCCTTATGCAGCGTACACACAACCGTTTTTCGGGTTGTAAAAAATAAAAAAAATTCTTAATGTCATTAAAATCGATTGTGTGTGCACTCCAGAGCATTTTTCACAATGTAAAAAAATGGCTATTAAAAATTTAGAACAAGCAGGGATCGAGCGGGGAGGACGCCACAGGAGGACGCTGGACCCGACGAAGAGGACACCCGAAGCCGCAGACGGACGCCGGACCCAACGAGGCCCCTGATGGACGCCGCGCAAGACACCAAAACTGTAAGTACAAAAATCTTTTTTCCACGGGAATGCGGGTCCACTTAAGGGGTGCACGCTATACGCCGGAGCGAGCAATGCCCCGATAAATACGGTACCTCTTGCTACTCAAAGATACCAGCTACGTATTCCCATTAAATCTCTAGAACATCTCATCTCATATCTGAAATTTGTTTGGTGGATAGAAAAGGGACTGATGTGGATAGATCAGGGATAGTCAACCTCTGCCCTCCAGCTGTTTTAAAGCTACAAGTCCCATGAGACATCGCAAGACCCTGACAATCACAGGCATAAGTTCTAGAGGCAGAGGACCGATGGAATTTGTAGTTTCACCACAGCTGGAGTGCCAAGGTTGCCTACCCTTGATGCGGTGGGAGAACCAGTGAAGTACAAGGAGCTGAATTTTGGAACTCCTTGACTCTGAAACTGAGATTTGATAATGACCTTCTGAAATTTCGGAAGGAATTGAAAACAGTACTTTTTGTACAAGCTTTTGGAGTCACCTAATTTTATGGGGTGTGAGGGACAGACCCTCAGGTTTTTTTTATAGTCTGTTATCCTAGTGTGTTGTCTTTCTTAAGGTCTTTTAATGTTAACGTCTTTGATTTTGCACCTCAAGGCCTTCGGGTAAGACAGCGTAGGTTAAGCATTTTAATAAAAAAAATCCCCTGGAATTAGTGATCTGTTTACTGATTCCTCCTCAAGAGACATAATGTCCCTGAAACAGCATTATGGTCTCACCATCACCAATAAGGAAATTTCTAACCAAACACTCCCTGCCCAGGGTTTCCATAGACTCATTGATATGGTCCTATTTGTCCTCAACTGTCCTCAAATGTTAGTGGAATCTCACTGTTTTACAATGTTCTCCAACAAAACAGATTTTCAGTAAAACAAGTCCTATATTTAAATGGGAAATGGATCTTGAACAATCCTTCACACCCCTCCATTGGTGTTTGGCCTTTAAAAATGACACAAACATTAATTACTAGATGGTACCTCAATCCCTACCTGCTTTCCAAATTCTCTCCCCGAAGCTCTGATTTCTGCTGGAGAGAATGTGTGCTAATAGGTACCCTGTACCACATTTTTGGAAATACAAAAGTACAGTAGGTGACCGCAATATTGTGTCAATCTCGCTCCCTTTCTCAGCGAGATTGACCACCTACGAGCCCCATCGCGTGAGCCAGCGCCGAGCCTGCTTGCCACGATGGGGACCATGCCTTCATAGAAGCGACGGGGATCCGACCTGGATTCCCGCCAATTCTACATGTGGCGTTTGGTATGAATCCTGAGGGGGAACTCCCCGCCGGACTTTTAAAAAAAAATCCACCATGGGTTCCCCCCCAGGAGCATACCAGGCCCTTAGGTCTGGTATGGGTTGTAAGGAGACCCCCCCATACGCCTGAAAAAATGGCGTGGGGGTCCCCCCACAATCCATACCAGACCCGTATCCAGGCGCTGTGCTTTGGATACGGGTCTGGTATGGATTGTGGGGGGACCCCATGCTGTTTTTTCGGCGTAGGGGGGGTCTCCTTACAACCCATACCAGACCTAAGGGCCTGGTATGCTCCTGGGGGGGGAACCCATGGCAGATTTTTTAAAAAAATCCAGCGGGGAGTTCCCCCTCAGTATTCATACCAAACGATGTAGAATTGGCGGGAATCCAAGTCGGATCCCCGTCGCTTCTATGACGCGCGCGCTCTAATGAGCTTTTCCCATTCCAGCGAGTGCGAGATGTCGGCACCCTGTCGCCGAGAATCAGCGCGATGCTGTCGTGCTAAAAACACAGGTGGAAGGTACTGTACAGTATCTCAAGTTTTTGGAGGGAGATCTTTAAAGTATTATCAGATATTACAGGTATCCTTCTAAAACCTAACCCTGCCTTAGCAATACTGAACCTCCAAATTGAGGATTTAACACTGATCTTCAACACAGTAATCACATATATTAATAGCGCAAGAATATTGATTGCCAGACACTGGAGGGCATCTCAAGCCCCTAAAAAATCAGAGGTAATCTCCCTAGTTCAATTGAATTATTGCTATGAAAGATCCATTTCTATTAGGACAGGCAAAAGTAAATTTTTTAACCAAGTGTGGAAACCGTGGACGGATTGGTGTCCTTCTTAACCCAGATTCTCATTCCAAATTTCTCCTCTTAATCTCCCCTTTAATGTGTGGACCTTATCCTTAGTGGTATTAACTACTTGAGGCCCGCACTATAGCCGAATGACGGCTACAGCGCGGACCTGAAAATCCAACAGGACGTCAATTGACGTCCTCCCCTTCGGCGTTCCCTTGGACACAGCCAATTACAGATCGCAGCAAACGGCCAATCAGAGTGGCCGTTTGCGATGCGATCTGTGTGGCTAATGAGAGATGATCTTAAATGTAAACATATGAGATCATCTCTCATTGCCGGCTCACACAGAGACAGCGTCCTGTCATGGAGAGAGGAGACCGATCTGTGTCCCTTGTACATGGGGACACAGATCGATCACCTCCCCAGTCAGCCCCCCCTCCCCCACCGTTAGAAGACTATGCAGGGTACACATTTAACCCCCTAGTGTTAACCCCTTCAATGCCAGTCACATTTATACAGTAATTAGTGCATATTTATAGAACTGAAAGCAGTATAAATGTGAATGGCGCCAAAAATGTGTCAAAAGTGTCCGCCATAATGTCGCAGTCCCAATAAAAATCGCAGATCGCCGCCATTTCTAGTAAAAAAAAAAATTCTGTCCCCTATCTTATAGGCGCTATAACTTTTGCGCAAACCAGTCGCTTATTGCGAAGAATACGTATAGGACTAAAATGAGAAAAAAAATGTTTTTTTTGTTTTTTTTTTAATTGGGATATTTATTATAGCAACAAGTAAAAAATACTGTATTTTTTTCAAAATTTTCGCACTTTTTTGTTTATAGCGCAAAAAATAAAAACCGCACAGGCGATCAAATACCACCAAAAGAAAGCTCTACTTGTGGGGGGAAAAAAGGATGTTAATTTTGTTTGGGAGCCACGTCGCACGACCGCGCAATTGTCAGTTAAAGCGATGCAGTGCCGGAAGCTGAAATTTCACCTGGGCAGGAGGGGGGTATATGTGCCCAGTAAGCAAGTGGTTAATATTATTATTCCTATTCTTATTACCATTTTGTGTGATGCATTACTCCTAGTAATATATCTAGCATAACTGAATAAAACTTGTTCTACTGACTGGAGTTAAGACAATAATGGATATTCTGACTTTGTATTTGTATTTGTTCTTGTACTTTCTGTATTCACTGTTAAATTGGTTTCTTACCGCAATGTAACCTTGCAAATATTTTTATTTCATTAAAATATTATTGCTAAAAAAAAAACTCTTCAGTGTCAAACATACAATCTTACGTTCTCTGACATATGCAGGTGCCACATCTCAAGTCCATATTCTACCATCCTGAAGTGTGTGCAATTGACCCCTGCCATGTCCTCCAACAGATCTCAATTGTGGGATCGTATTGCCATTCTGATATTCACACAATTGCTGTGTAGACAACCTTAGGCCGCGTACACACGATTGAATTTATCTGCTGAAACTGGTCCGCAGTCCGCAGCATGCTTTAAAACTTGTCTGCTGGAAAGCCGTCTGTCGGATATGTCCGCTGGTTAGTACGCCTAACCAGCGAATCGAAATCTCCCGCATGCGTCAAATAGATTTGACGCATGCGTGGAAGTATTTTACTTCCTGGTTCGGTGACGTGGCGGCGTCAACGTCACCGCCACGTCACCACGCTGTCTGTCTGCGGGGATTTTGGTTTGATCGTGTGTACACACATGAAACCAAAACATCCCAGGAAACATGTCCGATGAAAACAGTCTGTCGGACCGTTTTCATCGGATTTGTCTTCTTGTGTGTACGCGGCCTGACTGTGAGTCATCATTTGTGGAGATGATAAGGTGATCCCTTGTGCTTCCTCACATGCTCGTCTGTGCCTCTGCTGTCGCTACCTTGTGTCACTTAGGCCTCTTTCACCCCTCAAGTACCCACCCAACATGTATAAATTTAGCCAGTGCTTTGCTTTGTAAAATTTTAGGCACTTATTGCATAAGGAAAATCAGTTTTCATGAGATACTCACTTCCTAAGGCCGCGTACACACGATCGAACATGTTCGCTGAAACTGGTCCGCAGACCAGTTTCAGCGGACATGTTCGATCGTGTGTACGGCCTATAGGACCATTTTTCAGCAGACAAAAGTTTCAAAACATGCTTTGAAACCTGTCCACTGGAAACCTGTCCGTCGGACAGGTTCGATGGTTAGTACACAAAATCATAGGACCAAAATCCTGCGCATGCTCAGAATCAAGTCGACGCATTCCTAGGAAGCATTGAACTTCGTTTTTTCATCATGTCGTGTTCTACGTCATCGCATTCTGGTCCGAGGGGATTTTGGTCCGATGGTGTGTACGCACATCAGACCAACAGACCACGTCAGTGTGGTCCGATGAAAACGGTCCGTCGGACATGTTTCATCGGACATGTCTGATCGTGTGTACGTGGCCTAAGCGTTAACCCTTAAAGTCTTCTAAAGGGATGCTATCAAGTAGATATAGCTACTGTGCATACATTAAAATGTTAGCTTTATGTATTCTATTTTGATTTCTAGGTAATCCACAAGGACTTAGCTTCAAAAATGGCACTAGGAGGAATGCACTTCCTCAAAGTGGATGTAAACCCAATTTTTTTATTTATTTTTTTGCTGTCACAATGTAGAGTAAAACAATTCCTATCATCTGTGCCCAGTCTTGCCACAAATAGTTAATCCAGCTCTGAGAAATCCTCTTTTATTGTTCTGTAAAATAAAAAGAACTAACAGAGAAAAACCTTGGTCCGTTCAGCCCCCTTGCTGTGAGTGACAGGTTATTTACATATCTCATGCACTAGTCTGGAGACAGGCATTATTTTTTAATTCCCACCCCCATTTCTTTTCTGAAGTCATGTGGTTACTTTTCTGGATTTTGACTGGATGTTAGTGATCATAGCAAAATTCAGTGTAAGTAATACATGTGAGAAAATGCATGTTGACAAGGAGAGTGTAGAGGAGGGCATGGAGTCTACTGACATCATGACTCCACCCACCGAGTTCCAGACAACAGACCCACCCACAGAATCTGCAGTTTTTCAGTTCTTATAACAGACAGAGGGGAGACATTTGACAGGTAAGGATACATGCAGGAGGCATCTATATCCTTATAGATGAGCACTATGGCAGTAGTTTAGAAAGGATGGGATTGGGTTTACATCCACTTAAATCACTTACCAGTACCCAGGGTGTAGGAGATACTTCCTAAAAGGTTAAATTATTTTCTTGGGCCATGCTCCTCTCCCCACTGCTGTAACCAACAATTACTGGCTTCCATTTTGCTCTTGCTACGTATAACAAAGCACCTCTTTAATCCTGAGGGGCACTGTGGTGTGTATCAAGTGAGGACCCTGTGGATGGGAGGTTAAAGTAGGCCTGACCAGAGGAATGGAAATACTACAGAGTATGAGCATTATATGCTATACCTCTATATGTTGGAGGTAAGAGTTCTGGGAGCTTGAAGCGAGGACATGGTGTATTATTAAATATTATTACCCATTACGTTATTGGTGAAGGGAAGATCCTATGATGGGAATTTGGAACACTATAAGATGCTAAGATAAAAAATAAAAAAAATACTTAAGAAAACAGTGAGGTCAAAGGCCAAGTATGCCAAAAATAAGTTATTGGGTTTACAAATACAGGATTAACCCCAAAACACTCCCTGATTTTGATATACGATGCAACTGTTTGGACTATTGGAATAGTTTTACACATTGGTGATTACAGTTGCATCAACTCATAAAGTTCCACTTGGTAACGGTTGTTTTCACACATACTTGATACCCATCCATCACTCGGCAAACATTGATGCAATAATCTAGTTTAGACCAGACTCTCTGCAGCAAATCAGGCTCGATCAAGTTTACAGCTTCAGTGATGTGTTCCTGCAAATCATCCCCACAGTTGCGGGTAGTGGAGGTCCTATACTTACCCCCAAATAAAAAATACACAGTTAGGTCCCGTAATCTCAGAGAGCACATGCAGAACACCTGCTCATTTTGTCCAGTGCGGCCAATCCATCTGTATGGCAGGTGCTCGCTGATAGTGATATGCCAGGTGGTGCCCCATCTTCCTGAAAATGGTACCACCCACAGCAGCTAGTTCTGGAATCAACCAGTTGCTTAGCATTTCCAGGTAACTTTGGGCAGTAATGGTTTGTCCCTCAAAGAAAAACTACCTTAAATCAAGGAGTTTGTTTGTGCTCACAAAAAAAGAAGAAAAGCGGAGCCATCTAAGCATAGCAGGTGAGAATTTATTCAAATAAAAACATGTTACAAAGTAATATACTCACAAACGAAGCTATTAAACAGGCATCAAAAGATATGTGTTCATCCGCTATAGATCCCGGGGAAGACAGTGACCACTCGTTGTCCAGGAGACTGGATCTTGCTCGCTACCTTGCCTCAGATGACAGCGACGGTGGGGCAAGGAAGCAAGCAAAATCGAGTCTCCTGGACAATGAGTGGTCACAGTCTTCCCCGGGATCTATAGCGGATGAACACATATCTTTTGATGCCTGTTTTATAGCTCCGTTTGTGAGTATATTACTTTGTAACATGTTTTTATTTGAATAAATACTCACCTGCTACGCTTAGATGGTACCGCATTTCTTCTTTTTCTGTTGTCCTTCAGATTACTTCATCTGACAGCTGGCTGCCACTTTTGCGGAAGTTACATATATTCATATTTCGTTTTAACCACTTAACCCCCGGACCATATTGCTGCCCAATGACCAGAGCACTTTTTGTGATGCGGCACTGCGTTGCTTTAACTGACAATTGTGCGGTCGTGCGACGTGGCTCCCAAACAAAATTGGCGTCTTTTATGGAATGCTAGTCATAACATACTTAAAGTAACAATTCATGAATAAATATAATTAATAATTAAATAAATAAATAAATACCATTGTGTGGAATATAATGGCCGCGGCCTTTATTATAGGTATTCAAAATATAAGTTTTAACTGTAAACATACCATGGATATATTAAAATAATTGTCTTCAATAATTTCCAAGACAAATATACAACTTGTTTAGCTATTAAAGCTCAAACTATAATAATAATTACACAATAGTCCCACCAGCCGATCTTATGGACCATAAGAACGGCACCCCCACCGGCCCACGCCCATTTCCACACAAGACTGCAAATTCAAATTAAAAATATCAATGGCAACGTCTGACAGATGGATTCCGTCAGGGCGATAGAAACCTTGCACACCGCCCTCCAAATCCACATGCCGAAACGAAAACCCTTGAATGGAAGGCATACATTTCGAGATAGCTCTATTTACATTTTTTCTAACCTTTTCAAACTTTTTAAACTGTGGAGAAAACCACAATAAACGAGGGATGACCTCAGAATAAACTAAAACACAGTTAGGCAACACAGAATGGATGTTGAAAAAATCATTCTTCATACTAGCAATGACATCTAGTGTCCTGTGTCGACCAATATCATTGCCGGCCAGATGTAAAACAATAATATCTGGTGCCGGCCATTGTAAGTAAAGAGATGACAAAATCCTACGTAAATTAAGACAGGATAAAACCCTATGCCCATACCAATACAATTTTACATCATGAGGTGATAAAGTAAGATTGGTACCATAACACCTGAAGTCAGCTCTCTTATGGACCCAATAGACAAATGAATAGCCGACGATCCATGCCACCAAAGAAGAACCTGAAATTAAACAGAATTATTAGTACGAATGTAAGTACTATAGCAATTAGATGACCACCTACCAATATTCTTAATAGCAGACACATCAAGCCCCATACTAGCAGCAGTAGTCACAGCCCCAATACGGAACGAATGAGATGATATTGGAAGGTGACCTAAACGTAAATGAAGCAAGCATTTCTTCAAAACAGAACCAAATTGAAAACTAGTCAGAGGAGTGGAATCAATGTGAAGAAGGAACTGAGAACCACTATTAGGACGCAAAGACAGATATTATTGCACCAAAGCAACGGCACATACCGAACTATCAAAATGTCTGTGAATAGTGATGCACCGACCCCTACCCAATTGATCCGTCTTACTCCGCTGTAAAAATAGATGCAAGACTCCAGGCTGAAGAAGCACGGCAGACGCCGGCAAACCCAAGCCTGAGTATTTATTATTAGGCACCAACTCAGAAATCCTAAAGGCACCGTAAAAGCATAGGCAAAAAACAAGCCTAAACAGCAGGGCTTCAAAAGGAGAGAAACAAACAGCGCTAGTCGCAGCACACAATTGTTTTAACAATCCAAAAGAAACCGGTAATCTCTTATCCGGCGAGATATGTGCCTTACGGTAACCCCTCAAAGCCAGCTTAACAGTGAAGAAAGTATTGCAAGGGATATAGCCTGATAACTTTTGAAAAAAGGAAACCCCAGATAAAATTTTCGCAATCTTAGAATAGGAATACCCTTCACTCATTAGCGCATTAAGAAAAGATAAAGTCAAACCCTCCGCGTCACTCGAAGCACCGTCATCCAAGGAGCCTAAAAAACAATTCCATAAGTCCCACGCAGCAGCATAACTTGCTCGCGTGGACGGAGCTAATGAATTATACAAAGCATTCAAAACAGGGTTCAAATTATGGACCAAAGATGTGGAGGACAAGAAAGACCAATCCCGTCTGCATCTGGAACCAATTCCTGAAACTTCTGCATCTGTTGGCGAGACAGGGAATCCGCGATAAAAACAGGTATATACTTTGCTTTCAACCAGATATTTAATCTTAGACATTGAAGAACCAAAAAGCGAAGAATTGAAATTACAGGAATGGATTTAGAAACCAAACAGTTGATCGCAAACACTACACCTTTGTTATCAGAATGCAACAAAATTTGCTTATTGCTAAACTGATCACCCCATAGTTCGAGGGCTACCACCACAGGAAATAACTACAAAAGGACAATGTTAGACACTAACCCTCTATCAACCCAGGAGGAAGGCCACAGACCAGCCGACCAATGACCATGCCAAAAAGCACCATAGCCAACAGAACCAGCCGAATCCGTATATAATTCCAAAGCGGAGGCCGAGCAAAAAGGGGATTGCCAGATAGCACATCCATTAAAAGAAACTAAAAAAGAACGCCATACAAGCAAATCATCCCGAATATCCGCTGTGACCCTTACAAAATGTCTAGGAGACTGGACACCCGAAATAGCCCTATAAAGGCGCCTAGAAAAAACCCTACCCATAGGCATAATCCTGGATGCAAACTCCAGCAATCCTAACAAAGACTGAATAGTCCTCAACTGAACCTTATTTTTAGACAAAATAATATCTAACAACAACCTGATCTTCACGATCTTATCACCTGGGAGCCGAAATTCCCTCTTAACAGTGTCAATCTGTATGCCTAAAAATTCCAAACATGTGGTTGGGGAGACCGACTTCTCCGGAGCCAGAGGGACTCCAAAAGATGCACAAATCATTTTAAACTCTGAAAAAATAAACAAACAGTCCAGTGAATCGGCCTTGCCAATGAACAAAAAGTCATCAAGATAATGAACACAGCGTGTAGAACCTGTACGACGACAAACAACCCAATTAAGAAAAGTTGAAAACATCTCAAAGTAAAAACATGACAAGGCGCATCCCATCGGCAAACATTTATCAAAATAGAACCGGTCTTCAAAAAAGAAACCTAAAGAATTGAAAGCTGAAGGTCTAATAGGTAACAACCTAAAAGCCGATTTGATGTCAGCCTTCGCTAACAGTGCACAATCACCAGCCGAGCGAATCAGAACCAAGGCATCTTCAAAAGAGGAATAAGTAACCGAACAAAGATCAGAATCAATCTCATCATTCAATGACAAGCCAAAAGGGAAAGACAAATGATGAATAATTCTAAAAGAACCAGGCTCCTTCTTGGGAATAACACCCAACGGGGAAACCCTAAAATTAGGAAATGGAGGCCTATCAAAAGGACCAGCAACTCTATCTTCCTTAATCTCTTGCCCAATCTTCTTTCTAACTACCTCCTTATGTACTTCAACAGAAGCCAAATTTTTAAATAAAACACAGCCAGAGCCAGTAAATGATGGTAACAAAAAACCACAACAAAAACCTTCAATTAGCGTGTCTGCACTCTTGCGATCCGGGTATAGCAGTAGCCATGGCAACATGTTTCCCAGTCTCACTGGCGAAACTGCTTTTAAGAAAGGGCTCTTTGGGATGGGCTCCTTGATATCCTGTCTTCTTGAAGCAACAAAAAACAGGATGAGATCCTGCACAATTAGCACATTCGTGCTTGTACCTGCAACTAGCCAGCCATTTACAATAACTCTCATTAAAATTGAAACAAAGGCACTTGCGAAACTGTCCAGTGGCAGGCACAGCAGATTTAACCATTTGTCTCTGGGGTGAAAGCAAGTTCAACCATAGCCCAACATCCTTCATACCCCATTTCAAATTCTTATGTACAGCAAGCTTCTGTCGAAATGATTCTTCATAGAAGAACCAAGCCAGTCCCGGAAAGTTTTTATAAGCTTCAAGTACTATTTCTACATGTTGAAAAAGGCCACTGCATAATTCCGGGTGACGTTCACCCAAAACACTTGCATATATGCTAAAGGCCTGAAGCCAATTATTAAAGCTTTTCGCAACCACTTTACCCTGCTCATCCTCAAATTTCTCATCTACATTCTTTCTACTTCTATTATCTTTCATATAAGGAAGCAATGAGGGCAACTCTACATATTCACCTCTCCATATTTTTTCTTTCATAGCCAAATTTAAATGAAATCCCAATGGCGATGGCTCGCACAAAAGAACTTCCTTCAAATGCGATTCAGGAACCCCTGAAGAGGGAGCCATAACAGGCAAAGACTGTAACCCAGGCGAATGAAACATCAACATCAAGAACAACAGGTGTATTTACATTAGTATTTAAATTATCTTTCCATACAGAAGCAAGCCCAGTTTGGTCAGCATTTGCCACAGGTAACGCAGGAGATGCAGGCAATAGTTTTGAAAACAAGCTATGCATAGAACAAGCAAATTCATTTAACCACTTCAATACCGCTTCACGTCCAAAGACGTGAACAGCGCAGACCTGAGGCGCCGGGTTGACGTCTTTGGACGTGATTTGCTTGTAATTCCCCGCGCGCGCCACAGGGTGGCGCGCGGCGGGGAAAAACAGTCCCGACGCATCACCGAGGATCCGATGCGTGTACCCGGCGGCCGCGATGTCCGTCAGGTACACGCGATCGTCGGTGAGACAGCAGGGACGTGGAGCTCTGAGTGTAAACACAGAGCTTCACGTCCTGTCAGTGAGGTGACAGATGCTGTTTCTCTTGTACATAGGGAGACAGCATCGGTCACCTCCCCCAGTCACCCCCCTCCCCCCATACAGTTAGAACACACCCAGGCAATACATTTAACCCCTTCCTCACCCCCTAGTGTTAACCCCTTCAATGCCAGTCACATTTATACAGTAATTAGTGCATTTTTATAGCACTGGTCGCTGTATAAATGTGAATGGCGCCAAAAATGTGTCAAAAGTGTCCGATGTGTCCGTCGCAATATCGCAGTCCCAATAAAAATCGCAGATCGCCGCCATTACTAGTAAAAAAAAAATATAAAAAAAAAAAATCATAATTATGTCCCCTATTTTGTAGGTGCTATAACTTTTGCGCAAAGCAGTCACTTATTGTGATTTTTTTTTTTTTTTTTTACAAAAATACGTAGAAGAATACGTATCGGCCTTAACTGAGAAAAAAAAATATAAAAAAAAAAAAAAATGGGATATTTATTATAGCAACAAGTAAAAAATATATATATATTTTTAAATTGTCGCTCTTTTTTTCATTATAACGCAAAAAATAAAAACCGCACGGGCGATCAAATACCACCAAAAGAAAGCTCTATTTGTGGGGAAAAAAGGGACGCCAATTTTGTTTGGGTGCCACGTCGCACGACCGCGCAATTGTCAGTTAAAGCGACGCAGTGCCGGAAGCTGAAATTTCGCCTGGGCACGAAGGGGGTTTATGTGCCCAGTAAGCAAGTGGTTAAGAAAGAAACCGTAGTGTGCTCACCCATAGAAAGACCCGGCTGAGCAGCAGGGCTGCTGTAAACAGGAACATTCACTGCGGGCAGTGCTGCAGCAGATGCAGTCTGCGAAGGAGCGGTTGCTCTAGAGACTATTGAAACAGCAGAAAGGTTCATTGCAGAACTCCCGGCTAAATCAGGGTTAACACCAGCGCTAGCGGGGAAACTGTCAGCATTATGCCCACCTCTGCCACTAGCAGCAGCAGCCATAGGTGACAATACACTATTTACCCCTGTAAAAGGCGGCTGGGTGTCCATTCTTCTGTTAGTTTTCTTCTTCTTCTTGCCAGCTGTCGGTTCAGTGTGAGGAGGTGGGGATTCAAATCTCCCGGGTCTCTTGCATTGTCTTTTCAACCTAACTTCCGATCTGACCGCATTCGCGATGTCATCCGAAACCGACGAGAAGCCGCCGACGTCACGATCGACACTGGATGACGTGAGCTGAGTCACAGGGTCAGCCACAGGGAGCCAATGAGAGGAGGAAGTGTCGTCACAATCGGCTGCCGGAAAGGATGAAAGAAGACCGACATCACCGCAGAGGGAACCAGGAAAGCGCACGGAAGCCGAAGATGTAGATGGAACCGGACCGGAGGAAGCAGACAGAACCGGAGGAGAATCGCCAGAGGACGCAGCAGGAGGCAGCGAAAGGCACAATTGAAGCCAACGTTCGCCATCCTCAGTCCCGGCCCGCTCCATAACTTGACGAAGTAAGGACTCCATAACCGCTGACTGTACTGCAATGCTGCTTCTCTGGATCCTTCAAACGATTTGTACTAACTGACGCATTTTCTTTTCTTTTATAGGTCTGGATCCCTGCTGATTGGACCATTAGGATCACCACTAACTGACCAATCACAGTAAGTAATTTTCAAAACCTTTATGTAACATAGCTTATTTATGCCAGCATTCCATGTGTGATGTTAGGGGACATTCCATGCCCCTCCCCTCACTTTTAATTTCCACAAATAGAGCTTTCTTTTGGTGGTATTTGATAATCTCTGCGGTTTTTATTTTTTGCGCTATACACAAAAATAGAGCGACTATTTTGAATATTTTGAATGCAATACTTTTTGCTTTTTGCTATAATAAATTTCCCCCAAAAATATATAAAAAAACATTTTTTTTCCTCAGGTTAGGCCGATACGTATTCTTCTACATATTTTTGTAAAAAAAAAAAAAAAAATGCAATAAGCGTTTATTGATTGGTTTGCGCAAAAGTTATATTGTTTACAAAATAGGGGGTAGTTTTATGGCATTTTTATATATTTTTTTTTTACTAGTAATAGCGGCGATCAGCATTTTTTTTCAGTACTGCGACATTATGGCGGACACTTCGGACACTTTTGACACATTTTTGGGACCATTGGCATTTTTTTAGCGATCAGTGCTATAAAAATGCATTGGATTACTATAAAAATGCCATTGGCAGTGAAGGGGTTAACACTAGGGGGCAGGGAAGGGGTTAAGTATGTTCATGGTTGTGTTCTAACTGTATGGGGGGGTGGACTCACTAAGGGAAATCACTGATCAGATCAGATCAGCATTTCTCCCCTGACAGGACCGGGAGCTGTGTGTTTACAATCGCGTGTGCCGGCTGCGATCGTGCCTGCCGGGTACGCGCACGGGACTCGGGGGAGAGCGGGGGGCATGCGCACGCGCCCCCTAGAGGCCGCTAAAGAGCCGATGTAGAGGTACGGGCTCTCGCCCAGGAGAGCCGACCTGCCGCCGTAAAACGACGGCGCGCGGTCAGCAAGCAGTTAATTGATCCCTTTCTGATTATCCTTGAGACGTGTGCCCCCTTCCCTTTCCCCCCCCCCACTAGTATACTGGTACATGTCAGAAGTGCGCTCAATTATCTTGTTTTTTGTTTGTGCTCACCCTTTACTTTAGATGTTCATTTTCAAAATATTTTTTTTTTGGAATTTGTGTGTGTGTCATTTTTTTTTCTTTAATACTTTTGTATAAAGTTTCAAAAAGAAACAGTAAAATAAACTTGACCCCGAAACATTATATTTTCCTTTTACTGAAGACTTTGATTCTGTGAAAAGTGAAAAACTGCTTGTTTTCGACAGCTTATTACTTGGCAATGGCAGTGATGACTTATAAAGTAAAAGTGATTTGTGTTCCCATCTGCTCTGTAATGCTGTGATCTTGCCTCCCATATGATAGATTTGTTTTTAAGAAGAGCAAAAAAATCCTACATTAAATGTAAGCAACCTGAGAATTAATGCAGGCTTGAGGCAGACAAAATAAAATATTTTAAATCCATTTTGCTGTCTGCTTACCCTGTCCTTCCCTGTGATCCACTTCTATTTGTTCAGGAATGTGCCAATCTTTAGAACTTGATCCAACAGTACCTAGGTTATTTTTCAATGATCCCCGTTTGTGCTTTTTTTTTAAGGGTAGGGTATCTGTAGGTCTGGGGCCTTGATGACCCACTCCTGCTTGTATGTTGGTGCCATGGTCTGGGTAGTGGAAGGCCGACTGATGAAAAGTCTGCTGGTTTGTACTGGGGTCCATACTGGGGGTTGCGGTTCCTCCACTGCCTCTGACAGGGTTTCTGTTGAGGGGGAATCTCCTATCTCCCACTCCTCCTCACTGGAGCCTTCCTCAGGGTCAGGTGAATAGGTGCTCCACAGACTGAAATCTGTCCAGTACTCTGGGTGAACCCCAGTCAATGAGCCTCGCTCACCTCATCCAGCTTACCTGGTGGTTCTCCCTCCTCAAGCATGGGCTCCTTCTAAATGAGCACAACAAGGGAATTAGTGCAGACTGGCTCTTTAGGGAGATCAACCGGAGGCTGCACACTAAATCCTGCAACCTCCGGGCCCCTGGCAAGGCCACGGGTCTCCGCAGCATCCTCCTCTCCCTGTAGGTCTGGGACCTCTGGGGTGCACACACCAAATGGCATCTCTCCTCCATCTCTGGCAGGTGATCTTTGGCCCTCTCCAGCCCTCTGAACCTCCTGCGGCTATGGCATACATAGTTCTATGAGCAGGCTTGCAGATTAGTACCTTGATTCCTTCTGCACCGGCACTAGGCAGGTTAGTGGCTCCCCACAATGGCTGCACCAGGCCCAGGCATTGACTCCAGCCATCGGGATATGGTACCTGGGACACAGCATGCACAACCGCTCCACTCCTCCTATCACCCCCACGGCAAGTCCTCTGCAGAGTTCCAGCCAGATTCTGGTAACAACCAGCACCTGATCCTGCATTTCAGGCAACTACTGTACAGCGGGGATTCTCCAACCATCCTCTGCCATCTTCAGCAGCCTTGTGTATTTCGCAGCACGCTGATCTCCTTCACTGTCCTACACTGGGGTGTAACTCCGCCCACACGCTCGTTGGTTCAGCGTGCAAGGAACTGTATAGCAGGCTTTAGGCAGTGTGCGCTGTAGTGACACTTGGTGGCAGGCGCTGTTGAATTGCAGGCACTGTCCAGGAATGTAGTTTTAGAAACTGCATCACAGAGGCTGGAAACTGAATGAAGGCAGACTGTACAGTGATTACCATTGACACAGCAAAGTCTCTCCTGTAGCATATCACTGTGTGGAACTGACCGTGCAACATTCCATCATAGACAGACCCTCGTTGCATAACATTACTAGGGGCAACAGCATACATTCACAAACTACTGCTGTGAGTGTCCATTGAGGCAACTGGGTGCAGGGGCATGATGGCAGCGCTGATCCTGGATGGTTGCTATGGACAACGGCACTTGGCAACAAGCTGGTTCTTTTTGGCTGCTATGGGCAACAGCATGCGGCAAAAGTAATTTTTTCAAGGCAAACAGACAGTCCTTTCCTTGTTACATCCCAAACATGGCAAAACTTCACTTGACAAAAGAGATCACTGAATAATCCCAGATTGCTGGCTGTAATTGGTTATACTTGGTTGTAATTTTCTGTGTAGTTACTAGGCCAGAGGTCTGCAGTACCTCTCACTGGCGGCCCAGTAATTTAGCAGCTTTAGTTGGTGGACTACTAATCCCAGCTAGCCCTACCTGCAAATCCTGCGCTCGGAGGCTGCATCGATTTGACAAAAATCCCACAGTCTCTCCTCTGCCTCTTCCAGAACATCCCCCGTGTCACACTCACCAACCTTCACCTGCTCCGAATCCATGATGGAGAACTTTAAAGCAGAGTTTCACCCTGGAAAAAAAAAATCTTCAAAAAATCTAAAAAAATAAATAAATTAAATGAAAAAAAAAGGTACTTACCCTAAATAGCTGTTGCTATGCGGAAGTCCCGAATCTGCCCCTTATCTTTTGCGGTCGATTATCTTCCTCCTCCTACACTCGGTGTAATCTTGTGAATGGGGCGCTCTGCATTCTGGGAACTGTGTGTATCCCAGAAAGCAGCCGGACCATTCACAAAGCGCCGCGCTGCTCGCACATGCGCAGTAGGAAACGGGCAGTGAAGCCGCACGGCTTCACTGTCTGTTTCCCTTACTGTGGATGGCGGTGCCTGGAGCTGCCAGGATCGAGAATCGGCATGGGGGGGGGCATCAGCGCGGACAAGTAGGACAGGTAAGTGTCCTTATTCAAAGTCAGAAGCTACACTGTTAGTAGCTGCTGACTTTAAAAAAAAAAATTGCGGGTGGAATCCCGCTTTAACTCGACATGGGTTCCAAAAGCTTCTCCAGCCCCTCTGTTCCAGGACACCTCCTCCATGACTGTGTAAGGATGAAGCTCCCTCCCAGCTCTCCTGGGCTCCTCTGCTGGGCCCTGCACCCCTCAGATGGGGATAGGGCCCCTGCTGCTATCTAGCACTCCATTATTCATGTCTCCTGGCTGAAAACTCCTCCCCAGTGAGCTGTTACCCCAGCTTATATGAGGGCCTGCCCCCTGCCAATTCCAGTTGGGGATTGGTCAGGGCTCCTCACATGAGCTGCCTGTCACTCCAGCTCCTGGCCCTGCCTCTCTTCCAGAACATTCTCCCTGGAAGCAGGGGAGGCACCTCAGAACTAAAGCACAGATGGTCACACCCACTGCTACACTAACCACTCCCTGCCCCCAGGTCAAAACAAGCAGGCCTAGCCTGAAGCATAGGCCTTTGCCAAACTTACCAGCGCTGACAGCTTACCTCACAAAATCCTCACTCTAGCACCTACCTATGGTAGAGGGTGCTACAAAAACATTGTATATACAACATTTTTATAAAATATTAAAAAAATGTGCCGATTTATGCTAAAGTAATGTTCCCAATACCTTATGTGATTCCAGCTCAACTTTGCTAACACGAAAAGATTTGCCAGTGGCAATAAAGCTCCATGCCTCTGCTCCTGCCTGACACTGTCAGTATTTTTGTCTGGTTGATGATTTTTCCTGCACAGAGAAGCAAATCGTGTTACCACACAACTGCTCTGTACAAACAGGAAGTGGCGGGAGCTGCTCTGTCCCAGTATCTATTATTATGCAGTGCATTCTGTGATACAGGAACCTCCACTGTCTCTTCCACAGTGCCCAGTTAATACTTTATAAATGCTTTACTAACGCTCCATAAATGCTATACAGTAGGTGCTGTTAAAGCATGGTTATAGCGCATTACCATCAATATTAATGCAGGCAGTTGACAAGGTTGGATGCCCGATGAAAGCAACATGCTGCTTAATTTTTAACATTGCTACTGCTCCCATGTTTACAGCACTGTGTGGTGCCCATTGTAATATTTATGGCAGGAGATGAAAGGCAATTATGAGGCTTTAAAAATACTGAATTAATGTTGCTTAATCAGTTCAGCCACGGAAGGCCTACCCCCTTTCATGACGTTTTTGCATGATGAGTTAAATTAGAATGCTCCGAAGAATTAAATGGGTTTTAAAGGCTCGTGTTTTTCACCTTAATGCATCCTATGTATTAAGGTGAAAAAACACCTGGCAGTGACCGGGCCACCAGCCCCCCCATTCAACTTACTTGAGCTCTGAAATGTCCCACGACGGGGATGTGCTATCCCTCTGCCCGGGGATTTTTGGCTCTTGATTGGATAGATTGATAGCAGCGCAGCCATTGGCTCCCGCCGCTGTCAATCAAACCCAATGACGTGGCCACTGGGAGCGGGGCCAAGTCTTGCATTTGTGTCTATAAACGCAAATGCTGGACTTGGGAGCGTGCCCGCAAGATAACCCTCCGGGAGAGCGCTTCTCCTAGAGGGGTTATCTGATGCGGGGAGGAGCCGCGAGAGCCATGAGAGCCAGTAAGGGACCCCAGAAGAGGATGTTCGGGGCCACTCTGAGCAAAACAAACTGCACAGTGGAGGTAAGTATGACATATTTGTTATTTTATTTGTTTAAATACTTAAACCGTTAGTCCTTAAAATCAGTTTAAAGAAAATAAATTAGTTTTTGTACTCACCATCAAATCCTTTTCTCTGAGTTAATTGGAGTACACAGAATCCACTCCTATGGATTTGGATCACATGTGTGTAAAAACTTTTTTCTTCTTGTTTGCACTGCTATTTCACAGTATGGGTGTAGGTTGGGAAAGTTTGGCTATTAGAAGCTCCCATCTATCCTCTTTCCTAAGGCTGTGTATTGTTTTTAATATGTAGCCAGCACCCTACTCCTCTATTCCTGCAGGGGGTGCTATAGCCAGTAGGTGATGATATAAAGGTGAGTCAAGTCCTCCAATGTATGCAGAGAAAAGGATTTTTCAGTGAGTACCACCTATCCTATTTCGTACATTGCCTGGGTGAAGCAGGCTCTGGGATTCTACATATATAAGTGTTTATCTTTTCAAACAAGTGTTGTGTTTCAAGCTTTAATTCAAAGTAATAACATAATAGCTCCTTGAAGAAAATGCCTTTAAGAAGTTAATCACCCTGAAAATTAGAAATGTTAGCGGCTACTAGAAAATAAAATGTATCGTTTCTCAATTCCACGCATGTAGCTTCCTTTATCTTTTATTTTGGTGTTGTGTTCATTAAAGCCGTTTCTGTTTCATTAATAGCGTCTAAATAGCTCTTTGTGGTTCCTGAATCTGCCATTCCACTACAAATTACCATTCTGATTTCCAGAAGATCAGTAAATCATCTATTTAATTATTTCGGAGCTGTCCATGACGAACTGTTTTTGAGTCTGCTGTTTTTTGAATTTTTGTTTCTCTGCCATGTAAATGTGTAATGATGACAGATTTATGAAAATGTAATTACATTTTATGCATTTTTTATTAATCTTGCCTCTGTAAGGATTGTATTATCATCAATGCTCCTGGTTGGAAACATGCAGTTGAAAAACAGTATTGTTAAACAAAGTATTTTGTTGGAGAGATTTAACTTATGTTACTTAACATTATATTTTCGTAATATCTGTAATATGGTCAAAGGAAGACACTAATCTCAACACTCATATAACTTAGCAAACAACCAAAAATGATAAACAGGTCAGGACAGCGATGGAATATACACACTTATGTCTTCCAAAGTTCTAAATATTGGCACAGAGTTTCCTTCTTCAAAGTAATGTAATAGAAAAAACATCCACTTTTTCCAGCTCTCCCTAGACATTGGCTCTGATGAAGAGTGCTACTTCAAAACGTGCCAGCCAGTATATTATAGGTTGGTCTTCGAATGAAGCACTAAGGCTGTATTCACCCCTGAGTGTAGCGTCTCCAGTCGCTTTCACATTGTTTTTTGTATATTTTTGAGAGCAATTTTGGCAAAAGGAAAAAATGTGTTTTGTTTCGTTTCGTTTTAATTCAATATTTAATTTATTTTGTTAAGTTAGATTTGTTAAATTTGTTAAATTCGTTGTCGGAATTCGATACTTTTCGTCCGAATTCGAAAAAATCTGGTCGAATTTGATTGTTTTCAACCAAATTTGAAAAAACACGGTCGAATTCGAAAACATTTCTACCGGATTCGATAATATTTCTACCGGATTCGAATTCGATCATATTTTGATCGGATTAGAAAATATTTCAACAGAATTCAACAATATTTCATCCGCTATTGTTAATATTTCAACCAAATTCGATCATATTTCAACCGGATTTGAAATTATTTCAACCGGATTTGAAATTATTTCAACTGGATTGGAAATTATTTCAACCGGATTTGAAATTATTTCAACCGGATTGGAAATTATTTCAACCAAATTGGAAATTATTTCAACCGAATTTGAAATAATTTCCACCGGATTGGAAATTATTTCAACCGAATTTGAAATTATTTCCACCGGATTGGAAATTAATTCCATCGGATTGGAAATTATTTCAACCGAATTTGAAATTATTTCAACCGAATTTGAAATTATTTCAACCAAATTTGAAATTGTTTCCACCGGATTTGAAATTATTTCAACCGAATTTGAAATTATTTCAACCGAATTTGAAATTGTTTCCACCGGATTTGAAATTATTTCAACTGGATTTGAAATTATTTCAACCGGATTTGAAATTATTTCAACCGGATTTGAAATTATTTCAACTGGATTGGAAATTATTTCAACCGGATTTGAAATTATTTCAACCGGATTGGAAATTATTTCAACCAAATTGGAAATTATTTCAACCGAATTTGAAATAATTTCCACCGGATTGGAAATTATTTCAACCGAATTTGAAATTATTTCCACCGGATTGGAAATTAATTCCATCGGATTGGAAATTATTTCAACCGAATTTGAAATTATTTCAACCGAATTTGAAATTATTTCAACCGAATTTGAAATTGTTTCCACCGGATTTGAAATTATTTCAACCGAATTTGAAATTATTTCAACCGGATATGAAATTATTTCCACCGGATTGGAAATTCTTTCAACCAAATTTGATTGTATGTATTTGTATTATTGTATTTGATTACATTCTATTAAATTCTATTCTGTTCTTTACTATTCTTTGATTTTCATTCTATTGTTTTATTATTTTATATTCTTTTTTTTGTATTCTTTTTTAGAAATTGAATTATATTCTTTTTTAGAAATCGATTTATTTTTGTTTTTTAGATTTAAATTTGCATTCAATTTTCATTCGAATTTGTTTTCGATTCAAATTTAGTTTGCGTTTTTTCGAATTTGTTTAAATTCGTTAATTTTATTATTATTCATGTATTATTATTTTTTAGTTGGGATAATGGATTATAGTTAAGGTTAGGGTTAGAATTAGAGAGCAGGGTTCGAGTTTGGATTTGAGGTTAGGGTTTGGGCTAGGGGTGGATATTTTATTTATTGTCCTATTTATTATTTTTGTTAGGGTGTTAATACTACTACAACTATTACTATTACTTTGTTTTTAAATCTTTATTTTAGATATTTATATAATCAATTACACATATTAAAAGACAACCACATACTACCCTCCAATCATCCAACCATCCAACCATTACCAAGAGCAAAAAACAGGGGGGAGGGTACGGGGTGGGGTAAGGTGGTCCATAATCTCTAATACTACAAAGTGGAGATTAATAAATACAAAAAAGTGAACACTACCTACTTCTATTTGCTGTAATATAATTGATCCATGGTTCCCATTTAACCAATTCCCTACCGCACATTGTCTTATGACGCAATACATTTGCACTTGGTGCACTATAAACCGTTTTTTTTTTCTTTTAATAAGGAAAATAAGGGTGCAGCAATTGCCCGGAATTTTTTTTTTTTTACTACTTAAATTAAATAAATGTATAAAAAATTTAAAGAGGTCAAAAACAAACAGTGGTGATGCAGAAGGAAGACCACCTGCGACTCAGAAGAAGGAACAGCAATATACAGCAGTATACCACTGCTGTGCTGACGCAGAAGGAAAAACACCTGTGACACAGAAACTGCTACTGCAAAAAAAAGAAAAAAAATATTGATGAAAAAAAATTGGACACACCAACACTTCGGTAGCACCACAATACTGTGTTATTCACACTACACTGTATTATATACACTACACTGACTGCACACTCAATCCACTAACTAACTTGCCTAATCTCTCTTGACTATATACATATATATATACACACTCCATACGGCCCCTGTTGATAGCAGTCTTATATAGTGTGGGGCGTGGACTCGATTGGCCAAAGGCACCCCGCCTTTGGCCAATCAGCAGCCATCAATGCACTGCGATCTCGAAGGTCCCGTGAGCGCCCCATTTGTTTGTTTTTTCTACAAGCAAACAGACACCTGATGTTCAAGTCGAACTTCCGTTCGACTCGAACATCAAGCCCAACTCTACTCTTCAGTAATCGTCTGTCCATACAGGAGGTATGAGCAGACTGAAAGTCTACAGTCGCCTGGTATTTCCCCCATGATCTGTTGATCAGGAGTGCATTGCTCTGCAGGTACCTAAGAAAATAAAATAACAAATTACGTTTTTTTTACCTGCAAAAAAATTCATTTTTTTTAAGGTGACTTTCTATGTTGGGGGGGGCCCTCGTATTTGAAGTGGCCCAGCATCCAAGGTCTAAATCCAGCTGGGGCTCTGCCCACCTCTCTGACTCTGACAATTAGAGGAAGTCTTGTATTTATTGAGAAATATATAGGGGTAGAGAAACACACAGCCTGGTTCTATTTAGTTTTGGCAGCAGGCATGACGTTTTCTGTACTGCTGCTGGAACATAGTGTCTCTTAGGCCGGGTACACACGATCGGTCCAACCCGATGAGAGTGGTCTGACGGACCGTTTTCATCGGTTCACCGCTAAAAGTGGCCTGATGGTCTGATGTGCATACACACCATCAGTCCAAAATCCGATCGGGTCAGAACGCGGTGACATAGAACACACCGACGTGCTGAAAAAACGAAGTTCAATGCTTCCAAGCATGCGTCGACTTGATTCTGAGCATGCGCAGGTTTTTGGTCCGATGCTTTTGCGTACTAACCATCGGTTTGGCCCGATGGTCAGGCGTCCATCCGTCCAATTTTAAAGCAAGTTTTAAAACTTTGGTCCGACGGACGACAGTCCGATGGGCCGTACACATGCTCGGTTTGGACCGATGAAACTGGCCTTAAGGACAGTTTAATCAGACCAAACCAAGCGTGTGTACGCGGCCCAACTGTATGTAGCTGATGCAATATTTAAAGTCAAACTACGCTTACAGAATGCTTGAGACTGGGGTGAAGATTCACCTTCCTGCAGGGAAATGACCATAACTAGACTATTTTAAAGCCATGAAGATGACCTCTGACTACTTAAAAAATAGCTGTTCATCAATGGTCCCCATCCAGTCTGGCAGAGCTGGAGCTACTATGCAAAAAAAAAAAAATATATCAATACTGCAGGATCCAGATGTACAAACCTAAACCAAGAATAGCCATGGGGGGCCCCAAGTAAAAAAAAAAAAAAAAGGAAGGTGCAAGCATCTTTTGGTGACTGCTTTTAATTTCATTGGTTCACTAATTTTAATTCTGTTGCAGATTTCTTACTCCATTCTGCTACTACAATGAAATAATTCCTTGATTCACAATGTACTTGAAGAAATCCCAAGCTTTGTGCTTCTTATGGCTGCATTATCTATAGTAGTTCATTTGATTAAACCAGGTAATTAGCACCCTATTGCTTAGTATATGCTTTAGCTGCATGCTGTTACTGAATGTTCTTGTCTGCCCAAGGTAATTTGTTACAAAAATGTCCCTCGAAATTATTCTAAAATATTGACATCTATAAGCAGACAATATTATATTGGCACACTAAGGGGTTTATTTAATAATATGCTGCTATGAGCAATGATGTACGGTAACCCAAAGCAATTAGATTTCAGATTTAATTAATTTGGAGCAGTCAAAAGTATGAAAAATGATTTATGAATGAAATGAAAGAGTTCCTGCTGATATCCTAGCAGCATGTACATTATGATTCATTACGTGCTAGAGGGATGTGTCCAGATGTAAGATACATTATCAGTTAACCCACAGCACATATCTCGGTATAGATAACTGTATTAAAAAATCAATTATGAGTTCAGTGAGAAGCACTGTGGTCACTGTGCCCTGCACTATAAGCTGTGGGCTTCCAAAGGGGTTATGGGACAAGATTCAAAATTCACTGCGACATCACTGTCTTGTCATATGATGTCCAAAAAGGGGATCTCTTATCCCGGGTGGACGTCATAGGACATCCTGTACTTTGTGATATCTGAATGATGCCTGCACCTAGAGGCATCATTCAGATATCATTTTGTGCCGGGGCGATCCTGCGCACCATAAGAACGATCCGCCGCTTGATCGTTCTTATAGGCGGCGGGAGGGGACATCCCCCCTTCCTCTGACATCCGGTGCTTCTCCGGGCTCTCCCAGATATTTACCAGTCATCTCTATGACCGTCGGAGGCCCGGGCGCGATGTGATGATGTCACGCCCAGGTACCCATAAGTAAACAAACCGCAATTGCGGCTAGTGAGAATGAGATCCGTGATTTTTTTTTTCACAATCTCATTCTTTCCAGCCTGGAAGAGAGATGCAGGGTCTTATTGACCCCGCATCTCTCCTTAAAGAGGACCTGTCACACACTATTCCTATTACAAGGGATGTTTACATTCCTTGTAATAGGAATAAAGGCAATCAAAAAAAAAAGGCAAAAAAAGTGTAAAAAATTAATAAATAAGTAAAAAAAAAAAAAATTAAAATGCCCCTGTCCCTGGTAGCTTGCAGTCATAAGCGAAAGCACACGTAAGTTCCACCCACATATGTAAATGCTGTTCAAACCATACATGTGAGGTATCACCGAGTGCGTTAGAGCGTGTGCAACAATTCTACTGTAGCACTAGACCTCCTCTGTAACTCTAAACTGGTAACCTGTAAAATCTTTAAATCGTCGCCTATGGAGATATTTAAGTAACAAAGTTTGGCGCCATTCCATGTGTGTACGCAATTTTAAAGAATGACATGTTAGGTATCTATTTACTCGGCGTAACTTCATCTTTCATATTTTACAAAAAAATTGGCCTAACTTTACTGTTTTGTTATTTTTTAATTCATGAAACCATTTTTTTTTTACAAAAAAAGGCATTTGAAAAATTATTGCGCAAATACTGTGCAAGATAAAAAGTTGCAATGACCACCACTGCTAAAAAAAAACATATATAATGTTTGGGGGTTCTGAGTAATTTTCTAGCATAAGAATGATGATTTGTACATGTAGGAAAGAAGTGCCAGAATAGGCCCGGTATGGAGGTGGGTTTTATTTTTATTTTTTTCATTTAAATTTAAGTTTATTATAATAAAATAAAGAGCATACAGAGTAATAAACGTAATACAATAAATGCATCAGGAAACATCGTGTTGACAATTATAGTAGTAAACAATAGATTACATTTCTTAACTAGATTTCCCCTTCTCCTCCCTCCCCCCCCCCAATGTCCCAACTATATACCTGGTAAGTCTAACATGGGAGTGTAAACGTGTATAATCAGGAGGGATGGGAATCAGTAGAGGTAGCGACAACATTTTAGGGCTAAAATTCCCTGTTTACTAAGCAATCTATAAAACTTTTATTATAAGCTGAGATCATAAAACTAAAATATATGTAAGGAATAAATCATACCGAACCGTGGAGAGGATAGGTTTCCGGGGGCATCCCCTCCCCCCGACACCCCCACCGGGAGCAATCTGTGTCGAGGAGGGGGGGCAGCCCCCCCTGATGACAAAAAAATTAGATCCAATTGGAATTTAATACATACATCAAGTTAAACTAAATCAGCACTACCTGAGACTAGTGGAGAATATGATATGTAATGAATATCTCCTGTTCAAGAGAAAGAATAAAAATAAAGAAAAGGAGAGGGGGAGAAGGAGGAAAGAGGAAGGAGAGGATAGGGAAAGGGAGGGTGGGCCTACCTGCCATAGGATTACATCAGTCTGAGTCCAGAGCCAAAACTAAACTTACATGTTGTGGGAGATTCCCATGTAAATCAACCAAGGTTCCCAAATTTCAGTGAACTGGGTAGAGGTATCTAACATAGAGTTAATTCTTTTTTCTTGTTCCATAATCCATGTAACCTTTCTCTTCATGTGTAAAATGGAAACCGACGGTTTCTTCCATGCAGCCGCTAAAGTGATTCTGGCGCCAGTCAGTATAAATAGAATCAGCTGTCTAATGGCCTTGGAGCTCTGTGGTATTAGTCCATTCAATAAGGCTATTGCAGGAGATTGATGGAGGTTACAACCGGTAACTCTCCTGATAATCTGGAATACCCTGTTCCAGAATCCCCGTATCCTAGGGCACTCCCACCAAGTATGGATCATGGTGCCTATTCCTTGACAACCTCTAAAGCATAGTGGTGAGGATGACGGATACATGGTGGCCAATTTAAATGGGACCAAGTACCATCTAGTGAAAATGTTTATATTAGCTTCAATGAGGGATGGACTCTTAAAACCCTTAAGAGATCTAGAGTAGTTTTTTTGCCAGTCCACCAAGTCCCAGTCCTCTTGAAGCTCTCTTTCCCAAGCTAGCATATGAGGTCATTTTATGTTATTTGATGCAAGAGATTTGTAGATGATAGAGATATTACCTTTCCTATTCTGAGCTTGTTCGCATTTGTGTTCATATGGGGTCAAAAGGCCAGAAATTGTTTTATCGTTCCAAAGTTTCTGAGCAAAGGTATGTATTTGGTGTAGTCTGGATCTTTCAGAGGGGGGGGGGGCAAAGGTTGTCTATAAGGAATTGCTCAGGAAGAGGACCTGTATGTTGAAAGAAACGTCCAATGCGGTACACCCCCTATCAAGCCACCATTTGAAGGAGTCCACTTCCGTTTTGGGGCAGAAAGATGGGTCGAGAAAGATACTTGACAAAGGTTTGCCTCTAGAAATTAAGAGTGGATTGCTTTTAAGTGAATCCCATAATACCAATGCTTGTGATAGGGTGGGGGATAGTATAGGGGGTCTACTTTTAGGAGTGCGCCACATGAGTTCTTCAATTGTGGACAATGGGGAAGCCTGTTCTTCTATTTCTATCCAATCTGGGCGATCATTTTTAAGGTAAACCTCCGATAATTGCGCTAACTTCGCGGATTGATAATACCATAACAAGTTTGGCACTCCTAGACCTCCCTGTTCA
This sequence comes from Rana kukunoris, assembly GCA_029574335.1. NCBI lineage: Eukaryota > Metazoa > Chordata > Amphibia > Anura > Ranidae > Rana > Rana kukunoris. Next base: position 436,605,650 of record CM056053.1, on the reverse strand, counting down.
GGTAAGTTAAACAGACTACGAGAGGGAAGACGGGGTCCCTTTTTGTTCCAGATAAACTTGGTGATTTTACCTTGAAAGGATTTTAGATGGCTTTTTATTATCGGGATCGGAAGGGATCGAAAAAGATATAGGAGTTTCGGGAGGAGAGTCCGGAGGTGGGTTTTAAAGCCCGGTATTGAGGTGGTTAAAGACATCCAGGTCCCAAGCGAAGACAGAAAAAACGTCCAATCTTGGCATCAAACCATCTTGGGTAATTCCGTATACAGTGGAAACATATATTTATCTTTATTTTTATGTTTGGATACTCATTCTATGCATTCTTTGAGTATATTACTTTATGGCACATTATTGAATAAGTGCACCACTCTCATCTCTTTCTTTAATATTTGATTACGCAGTGTTTTTTGAGTACACTACTAAGTGGTTGCAGCTAATTCACAGTCACTATACATGTACTATATATTTTTACTTCTCTGATCTTATTTTCACTGTATTCACTGGAGGTTGATGGTTTATATTTGCTTAAAAATTACACATAGTAGCGCAAGTTTTTCCCTTATAACACAATTTATAGAACAATTGCCTTTAGGATGCAGAACAGAGAGGCATTAGAGCCTCTTTAAGAACAACTGTACCCGAAGGGCCTGGTATGGACTGGGGGGAACCCCACAAAAATGTTTTCTTCATTTTTTTTTTTCATGAGCTGGGTGCATTTTCAACCGCAAGTCATTTGAAATGGGATTTGACTTGTTTTTTTCTTTAGAAATACAATTTTTGCTGTAGCATGTTCTACAGTATATGTGCTACAGATGCACAACGTTACAGGCAGACTAGGGAGATCACCCAGGCACAATATTTAAAGACATTTTTCATCTTTATTATTGCACTTTAAAGGGTTTGTAAAGGTAATTTTGTTCCCCTAAATAGCTTCCTTTACCTTAGTGCAGTCCTCCTTCACTTACCTCATCCTTCCATTTTGCTTTTACAGTAAATGTCCTTATCTCTTCTGAGAAATACTCACTTCCTGTTCCTCTGTCTGTAACTCCACATCGTAATGCGAGGCTTTCTCCATGGTGTGAAGAAAGCCTCTTGAGGGGGGAGGGGGTGAGCAGGAGTGTCATGACACTCTCTAGTTTGCAGATAGAGAAAGGAGCTGTGTGTTAGTGGGCGTCCTGACACTCCTGCTTGCCCCTCCCCCTAAAGAGGCTTTCTCCAGACCAGGGAGAAAGCCTTGCATTACTGTGTGTAGTTACAGACAGAAGAACAGGAAGTGAGGATTTATCAGAAGAAATAAGGACATTTAAAAGCAAAATGGAAGGATGAGGTAAGTGAAGGAGGACTGCACTAAGGTAAAGGAAGCTATTTAGGGGAAAATAATACCTTTCCATTAAAAGCATCATTAAAATCACTGCTCCTGAAAAATTATTGCTTTTAAAAATATGATTTGCATTGCTACATGTCCCCCAGGGCAGTACCCAGAACCTCATACCCCTTTTATGGCTAATTACCTATAAGCCTTCAAAAAGGGTGTTTTGATTTTTCATGTTCGGCTTCATAAACTTCATTTGGGTACGCCGTTGAGGTTAAAACATTTCTCCTGTTCGAGAGTTCTGCTGCAAACCACACAGGGGGGTGTTCAGCCCATTCTATTGCTCAGTAGTGAGTACCCGCCCATAGTCATATGACGTCCGCAGATGGAATCTCCCATCTTGAGCGGGCGTCAGATGACATCTACGGCTTCCAAGTGGTAAAGGGGAAACGCACTGCATCACCAAGGAGCCGATACATGTGCCCGGTGGCCCCGATGACCGGTGGGCACCTGCGATCACTGGGGACATGTGTCCAAGTCCTGTCAGGGGAGAGGAAACAGATTGTGTGTTCCTAGTATATGGGAAAACCGATCGGTCTCCTCCCCTAGTCAGTCCCATCCCAGTTAGAATCACTCCCTAGGTAACACATTTAACCCCTTGATCGCCCCCTGGTGTTAACTCCTTCCCTGCCAGTGACATGTATACAGTAATCAGTGCATATTTATATTAATGTCAATGCTCCCAAAAAAGTGTCAAAAGTGTCCAATCTGTGTGCCGCAATGTCACAGTCACAATAAAAATCGCAGATCACCGCCATTACTAGTAAAAAAAATAATAATAAAAATGCCATAAATCTATTGCCTTTTTTGTAGGCACTATAACTTTTGTGCAAATCAATCAATATACGCTTATTGCGATTTTGTTTTTACCAAAAATATGAAGAATATATATTGGTCTGAGAAAAAAAAAAGTGTTTAAAAAAAAGGGGGGGGGATATTTATTATAGCAAAAAGTAAAAAATATTGTATTTTTTTCAAAATTGTCTCTTTTTGTGTTTATAGTGCAAAAGAAAATATGCAGTGGTGATCAAATATCACCAAAATAAAGCTCTATTTGTGGGGAAAAAATATAAATATTACATTTGGGTACATTGTTGCATGACTGAAAGCTGAAAGCTGAAAATGGATCTGGGCAGGAAGGGGGTGAAAATTCTCAGTATTGAAGTGGTTAAAAAACATGCTTGGAGGGATGCCTCAAAACCTGGAGAGTGCAAAATCTGGTACCGCTGTGCATGGTAGACAATCAGCTTCCAACTTCAGCATGTTAAATTAAGCTTTGACAATAAAACCTGGAAGCTGATTGGTTTCTATGCAGAACTGCACCAGATTTTGCACTCCCGAGTTTTAGTAAATTCCCCCTCATAGTGTATTAGTTCTTTGAGTTATTAGTTCACAAAAAATGACAAGGTGTCTTCCTTGTATCCTATCCCCTAAAAAGGATGTGGGAGTTTGTGGGGGTACGTAAATTAAACTTGAATTAGATATCCACTCCCTCCCAGCAGAATGAATACAGGGGGTCCCCGACTTACGAACGCCCGAGTTACAAACTCCTCCTACTTACGAACCGGGTGCTGCGGGGACCCTCTGTAATTTTCCGCGGACCGTCTGCTGTTCTGCGCAGAACAGCATTCGACGGAACATCGAAAATGTCCGTAATTGCCGGTTTGCGCATGCGCGGCCGACTTACGAACATTTCCGATCTACAAACAGGAGGAGGAAAGTCCCTAACGGGTTTGTAACCTGGGGACCCCCTGTATTCTTTATTACTTATCCCCAGAAACAGTTAAATGTAAATAAAGACAGGCACCATGAAAAGGTCCTTCAATTACTGGTACTCTAATATATATATATATTGTCTTCTGATTTCAATCAATTGTCAATCACAATAGCCAGTGATGTAAACCCATCCTCAATCATGTCAACCTGCTGCCTGATGATATTTCCCGCCGCCACAATGACCTGCCACCCAACATTGATGCCATTAACAGCGACATAGCCCAGGACCCATGAGCTCTTTTGTTTACAGCAGCCAGGAATTTAGCCAGTTAGGCACAGTTTGTTCATCGCTTTGTCCCAAATCTCATCCCCAGGCACTAATATGAATTCAAAGAACGTTAATAGTTTATTTCTAATTTATGTATGGTTTGCTAGGAATGGAACATGTTCTATATTAAACATCTCATTATTCCCCAAGACATGCTTTCTTTGACAGACCCAGTCTGTATGGACAGTATAGCAACTTGCAGACTTGACAGAATCCACATACAGTTTAACTCTTCAAAAAGACTCAGGCCCAGATTCACAGAGAGATGGGCGCACATTACGCCGCCGTAGTGCAAATGCTGTACACCACGCCAACGTAGTGCGGAGAGGCAAGCATTGCATTCAGCAAGCCAGTGCTCCCAAAGCTGCGCCAGCGTGGGTTTCAAAGGTGCAGGCCGGAGTAGGTGGAAGTGGGCGTGACCCCATGCAAATGATGGTCTGAGCATGGTGCAGTGTTTTACGCCCGGCGTATCACAAACTGCGCATGCGCCGTGACATTACCGTGACGTGGACGCTTGAAACAGCACCCTTATACGCCTGCTCACCACAACGCCGGCACAACTGCCTAAGCTACGACGGATCACCACATACGCTGTGAACTTAACGTACGCCCAGCCAGACACACGTCCAACGCACAATACGCCGGCTTGTGTTCCCTGGTGCAGACCTTTGCATGTCTGTTGCCGGATTGCACCTCATCTATGGGGAATAACTTTATGCCAGATGTACAACTTACGTGCACCTCATGTAGCATGCGTCGGGTGCACTCACGTTCGTGAATCGACGGATTTCCCTTATTTGTATGTTTGAATGCCTAATCAATGGGAGCAGCAACATGCGTCCAGCCCATATTTTCGCCCACGCTACGCCGGCGTGTGCAAGCTACGTCGGCATAGGGTGGCCAGTTTTTAGGCGTATGTTGGTTTGTGGGTCTGGCACACACATACGCCGGCACACAATTGCACTTCTGTTGGCGTAACGTGCTATACGTGCTATACGTCGGCGTAAGTGCTTTGTGAATCTGGGCCATAGTCTGCAGTAAAACTACACTGGAATGCAGTTTTTCTTTAGCTCATTGTATTCTGACTCTAATTTTTGTAAAGGTCATTTGTCCCTTTCTGAAACCTCTATGCCTGAATGTACGAGGCCTAGAACTGCATGCCCAGTATAGGACGAGGGCCCGCATAACTGAGTTTCTGGGCAGGCTACAGTCAGGCAGTTAAAGAGGTTTGGTTTAAAAGTGTGGATAAGGCTTACCTTATTGCATGACCAAGGGAAGTAGGGTGTGGCTGGGGTGTGGCACTAGCGGTCTAGCAAAAGGGTAGGAGTTGCTAGTTGGTCAGTGGGAGCCAGGTCAGAAGACTTGCCCGCCCTCCCTCCCCTCAATTCTCTGAAGTTTTTGCAAGTGCCGTTTTTCCTGTGGTTGTTTTTTCTTAAAAGGGCAATGGATGCTGTTGGGTGGCTGTTGCCTGGGGTATTTTTTGCACATGAGTTTGACATTGCTGCAGGAAGGCAGGAAGGAGTCTTAGGTTTTTAGAGGTGAACATGATCAAAAAACAGTAGGTGGAGTGTAATGGGTTGGGTCCATCTTGGTATGGGTGTACCTTTCCTACGTAGTGATGTCAATAAGGGGCTATCAGTCAACAGGTGGAAAACTGGTATTAAATTCGGGACCAGGATAGGCATGTGGTGGTCATTAACCTAAGACTCATGAAAAAGTCAGTTAGGTACAAATGTGCTGTTTACGCAGAATGGCACTAATACATTTTTTTGTTATCTATGGTTTGTTAATAAAAGTTTGTTATGGACATTTAAATCCAAATTATGGGGTTATTGCATTATTGGGGTAGTCGGGTGGCATGGATTAGAGGTAAGGTCATGGCAGCCGCAACATCAGCAAATCCTCAGTCATAAAAGAGACAATCACTGCAGACAATGTTCATGAGATAGCTGACATCTCCAAATAATTTGCATCCACAAATATCTTTTCTACATGTAGAAGGGTACAGGTATAATGTGCTCAAGTGACCCACAGAAATGTGTTTAACCACTTAAGGACCCCTTCATGCCGATATACGTCAGCAGAATGGCACAGCTGGGCACAAACACGTACCTGTACGTGTCTCTTTAAACCCAGCCGTGGGGTGGCGAGCGAGCCGCCGTGGGTGTGCATGTGACCCGGTCTAAAGCTTCGTGACCGTGCCCGCAGGACCCGTGGACCGAATCGCCGTTGGTGTCCTGCGATCGGTCACCGGAGCTGAAGAAAGGGGAGAGGTGTGTGTAAACACACCTTCCCTGTTCTTCGTTGTGGCAGTGTCATTGATCGTCTGTTCCCTGATATACAAATGACAATGGTCCCAAAAATGGAGAAAAATAACCAGCGTGCTAAGGATTTTATTATATTCATTTTCATAGTGTGTACTTATATTTTTAAAATAGAAAATCACAAATACACAAGCTTGCAATAACTAGTGAGATTTTTTTCTGTTGTGTAATCAAAACATGGCAGGGATGTACAGTAAAGCCCTGTACACAGGATGTTTTTGTTGGATATCCGATCAAGCTGACTTTCATCAGTCTTGCCTACACACCATGGCCCGGATTCACGTACCTGGGCACATCTTTATTCTGGCGTAGCGTATCTTGTTTACGCTACGCCGCCGCAACATTGAGAGGCAAGCCTGGTACGGCGTAGCGTATAGTTGTCAGCGTAAGGCGACGTAAGTCAAATTAGGTGAAAGTGGGCGTGATTTATTATAATGAAGCCTGACCCCATGTAAATGAGGGGCCGAACGAGCAGCGCATGCACCCTCCCGTGGATGCTTCCCATGCGCAGAATCACGTTGGGACAAACGCCTAAGATACGTCGAATCACTAAATGTAACCTACGCACAACCCTATTCACGTAGTACTACGTAAACGACATACAATATGACGGCTGTTCCCTCGTCCATACCTTTACATGACTTACCCCTGCTTTAAGTGGGATAAGTTTACGCTGGACGTACGACGTTTGTGAATCGGCGTATCTTACTAATTTGCATATTTAACATGGGTACGCCGAATGCTTCCAGCTTAACTATGCGCCCACGATACGCCGGCGTAGGCAAGTTACGTTGGGCGGCTGAAGCCTTGTTTTACGACGTATCTAGCTTTCTGAATCTGCGCAAAGATGCGACGGCGCACATTTGTACTTACGCCGGCGTATCTTTAGATACGCCGGCGTAAGTCCGACGTGAATCCGGGCCATTAACAATAAATACCATAAACATGCACCATAAACTTGCATGTTCACTGTATTTATTTATTTGTATTGATTGTATATGTTATTGTTTACACAAGCACTAGCACTTTATGGTATTTTATATGAATTTTAAAGGGAAGAAAGAGCATTTATGCATTTCAAATAAAATGTGCAAGCTGCTATTGATGACCTCCTTCTTAAAATCTTAGCTGCCATACTAGTATGCTGAATTACTGGCTTTTATACATTTGGAGTCACTGGCTTGGAACACGCATACTTATGAGGAAAGTCAGAGAAAAATCAAAAGTCCTTATCTGTATACCTGTTCTGAGTTAGTAGGTCAAGTATCAAAGGAAGGTATCAGCAATACAGGCAGGTAGGACATGGGCAGCACAATGGCTTAGTGGTTAGCACTTCTGCCTTGTAGTACTAGGGTCATTGCTTTAAATTTCTTTATATTCCAACCAAGATACCACCTACATGGAGTTTGTATATTCTCCTTGTGCTTGCTTGTGGTGCCTCTGGGTAATCCAGTTTGAGCCCACATTTGTAAAAACATGTTATTTGCTTAATTGGAGTCTGTCTAAACTGGTCCTAGTGAAGGCAGGGACTGATGTGATTGTACAATTTGTAAGGCACTGTGTAAATACTTGTAATAAATTTTCAGAATGAGAGACCAGCACTGACACCATTTTACTCTAAGGCAAAGGTCTCATTTGTGGACTATTTTGAACAGAGAAATGGAAAGAGGCAATGATATGGATATGGATCCGTCGGGAGGTGAACATACTGACGTCATCACCAGAAGACAGGCATCTGCAGGCAGGCCGGCCGGCTTTTTTATGAAGAAGAACATTGTCTTTTTGTAAGTGTTACTATTTTTTAAATAAAACTTTTTGTACGGTAATACACTATTGAGTGTTTCTACTTTTTGGGGCTCCCCGAGGGTTGAAAATATACATCGAATTCCACTGAATCAAACTTTGTACATCCATTGGATGATTAAAGACTGAAAGACAGGCTTGTTATCCTCTTGCCTCTGGTAAATGGTGATTTTGGCTGGTGGTGGAGCACGGGTGTTTGCACGAATATTTGGAGGTTTATCCCTCAATTATGTTCATCAACACCTATTTTTATCAAGGACTCACCCTATACAGATTTTCTCTTAACCTGAGGAATTGAGACTGTCACTTTCCTTATTTATTGGATGGATTCACTTTCTTTTAATCATTATTATTAGCATTCCAAGTGCTCTATATTTTGATTCTAATATTAACCCTTCATGGTTATTTTGGTTTTTATGCACTTGGCTTATGATAGACTGACTATCCTTTATGTTGAAGTGCAACACTTTACTGTTTCTTTAATGATATAGAGACACACCTTTATAATTCAGTTATCATTTTTGAGAGAATATCTTCCTACTTTATCTATATACAGTATGTAAAGAATGCTCTAACCCCTTCCTGCGGAAATATGCATGTAGGACAATAAAAGGAAAAGCTACATTAGAGGGAGATATGGGATGTATAATACATGAAAGATTGTTTCCCATAAAACTAATGCTGCGTACACACGATAGGTTAGTCTGATGAAAACGGTCTAATGGACCGTTTTCATCAGACCAAACCGATCGTGTTTGGGCCCCATAGGTTATTTATCCATAGGTTAAAAAAAAATGGAACATTTCAAATTATGTGATAGATAAAAAACCTATAGAAAAAAACGATCCATCGGTTAAAAAATCCACGCATGCTCAAAATCAAGTCGTCGCATGCTTGGAAGCATTGAACTTCATTTTTTTCAGCATGTCGTTGTGTTTTACGTCACCGCGTTCTGACACGATCGGTTTTTTAACTAATGGTGTGTAGGCACGACTGATCATCAGTCAGCTTCATCGGATAACTGATGGAAAAATCCATCAGACCGTTTTCATCAGACTAACCTATCGTGTGTACAGGACATAAGAAGGAGAAACTCTAAAGACAGCCGTCTCCCAAGATACATCTGAAGGAAGAAGGCTGCTTTGATTGACAGGAAAGTCCTCCAGTTCCCAATTTCTGCAATTATTTATTTAGGGCCTGTGTCCACCGGCTTTGGGCTTGTTTTAATGGTAAAATGCAGCTTGCTTGCTCATCTTGACACTTTCTATAGTTCTCCGATATCCTTTTTGTGATCTGGAGACCAAACTGAACCAGATGAAGTCTTACATTGTACAGGGTCAAAATGATGGGCCGGATTCAGAAAGTATTTACGTTGGCGTATCTATAGATACGCCGCGTAAATACTAAGAATAGCCGGCGTATCTTTTTTTCTGTATTCAGAAAACAAGATAAGCCGGATTTCTACTAAAATACGAGCGGCGTAAGTCACTTATACCATCGTATCTTAGTTGCATATTTACGCTGGCGGCTAGGTGGCGCTTACGGCATTTTACGCGTAAATTATGCAAATGAGCTATTTACGCCGATTCCCGAACGTTCTTGCGGCCGGCCGTCGTAGTTTACATCGTTTGCGTAAGCATTATTCCGGCGTAAGGTTACCCCTGCTATAGGAGGTGTAGCCAATGTTAAGTATGGACGTCGGGACAGCGTTGAATTGTACGTCGGTTACGTCGTTTGCGTAAATCGTTCGGGAATGGGGCTCGACGTAAGTTACGTTCACGTATGTTTACATTGACAAAAAGCGACGTGATTTTGCGCATGCGCACTGGGAACGTCCACGGACGACGCATGCGCCATCCAAAAAAAACGTCAATTACGTGGGGTCATGATTCATTTACATGAATCACGCCCACACCATCCCCATTTGAATTACGCAGGCCTTACGCCGCAACACAAACGTTATGCCACCGTAAATAAGGGCGCAAATTATTTCTGAATACAGAACTTGCGCCCAAAGTTACAGCGGTGTAACGTATTGGGCATACGTTACGCCAGCAGAAAGATCCGCTGATCTTTCTGAATCAGGCCCTATGTCTCTCCCTAAGGAGTCTATACCTCTTTTAATACAAGAAAATATTTTGTTAGCTTTACAAACTGCAGCTTGATATTGTATGCTACTAAGTCTATGATCTACTAGAACTCTCAGATCTTTCTCAACCACTGACGCCCCTGGCTGTTCACCTTCTAAAATGTATGATGCTTCCACATTTTTAGCCCCCAAGTTTATAACTTTACATTTACCAACATTAACATTGGCTTGTAAATTGGAGACATCCTGTAAGGACGTTATTCTATTATATAGTTTGGTGTCATTTCAAGACACTTGAATAATACTTTAAATCCCAAACTGTATCATTTATAAATGGGTTAAAAAGTAAGGGCCCCAACTCTATTAATATTACAAGAAAAATGTTTGTATAATGAATTTTACATAAAGCATTAAATGAAAGTACAGAAACATACATTAAATATACTGTAAATCAGTAGGAAAACTACCATTGTCTTGTATACTCAGGTCAATAGCCCAAATATATAATAACAGGCAGTTATTACAACACATCCCTAAATGTAATTTACAGGAGGTATAAAACAAAAGAACATAGTGGGCAAGATAGACTAATTCAGAATTCAATCCATAATAACATTGTATGGTGGTGATCAAATCTCAGTATACATGCTTCCATAATGCAGGTTTATTCATCTAAAGAAGCCATTTAAAATGTGCTGCTCAGCTGGTCTTCACCGTAAAGTTTACTCACATGCAGCTTGGGCTCTAAAATGACAATAAAGGCTTATAGCTACCACATTACAAGTTGTAGAACCTAATAAACAAAGTAACAAACTTTTTTGAACATTAAACTGAGGTTTGTATAGGGAGAATTTTGTCATTGTGTCCTACCACTAAATAAACCAAATTCAGAGCACAAAGGGTTGGGCTAGTAAAGTACTGTACAACCCGACTGTACACTCATTCAGTCAGATGTTAACAAAAAGATTTATGTGGTGTAAGTAAAATAATTTAGAAAATATTAACCACTTGCCGTCCACCCTATTACAAAATGACAGCGGCAAAGTGGTTTCAATATCCTGACCCGACGTCATATGACATCTTCAGGATATTGAGCCGATGAGCGCCCCCGGGTGCGCGCATCATGGCGATAGTTGTTGCGCGGTGTCAGTCTGACACCCTGCAACACTGATCTAGATAAAGTGTCGACGGAGACTCTTTACCATGTGATCAGCCATGTCCAATCACGGCTGATCACGATGTAAACAAGAAGAGCCGCTGATCGGCTTTTCTTAACTCTCGTCTGTCAGAACCAAGTAGAGGAGAGCCGATTGGCTGCTCCTTTGACAGGGGAGGTTTACGCTGATCGATTATCCCCCCCGAGGATGCCCACAGTAGATGCCCACAACCAGGGATCAATTCCACCTCATCAATGCCACCTCATTGGTGCCCATCAGTGCCACCCTATCAGTGCCCATCAGTGCAGCCCCATCAGTGCCATCAGTGAAGGAGAAAACATACTTATTTACAAAGTTTTGTAACAGAAGCAAAACAATAAAAACAATTGTTTTTTAAAAAATTTCGGTCTTTTTATTTGTTTTTAGCAGAAAATCAAAATACCAGAGGTGATCAAATACCACCAAAATAAAGCTCTATTTGTGTGAAAAAAAATATAAAAATGTTGTTTGGGTACAGTGTAGCATGACTGCGCAATTGTCATTCAAAGTGCAACAGCGCTGAAAGCTGAAAATTGGTCTGGGCAGTAAGGTGTATAAGTGCCTGGTATGGAAGTGGTTAAAGATGAATTTGGGGTATGGATATTTTATACATACTGTATTTACATTGGTCCAGCTTAGTTCCCGTTATGAGGGCTGGCTCTAGGTTCTCGAGCCCTCACGGTAACACTCTGTCGAGCATACAGTCTGTATCAGTCAGGAGGATCCAATACAACATGGTTACACACCACAGGAGTGGTGGGAGACATTCCAAAAAGTCCAACACAGTACGTTCCTGTTCCCCTGGAAAAGACTTTGAGATTTGCGACTTTAACCAAGTTCCAATAATTGTGGAACTAGTAACGTAGTTTACTCTGTGGAATGCACTTCCTGGAAGTTACAATATGTGGGGTGCACCATGAGACCCCTTAGGACAGCGGTCATCCACCCTGACCTCAGGGCCCACTAACAGGCCAGGTTTGCAAGATAACTGAAATATATCACAGGTGATATCTTTTGCTGCTCAGTGATTGCAGTATTTTAACCTCTTCAGACCCAGGCCATAGTAAAAAGATGACCACAAGGTGGCTCTACATTGCCGGGAGGCCGTCTTTTTACGGCCTTGGGTCCTCCGGCCACTGGGGGGGGCGTAAGCACCCGGCGGATCACTGGAATGCCGTTGCGCATGCCTGGCGGCCGCAATGTCCTGAATGTTCCCTCGATCAGCAGTGGCAGAGCAGGTCCTGTCAGGGAGAGGAGACCGATGCCATGTTCCTTGTACATAGGGACACAGCATCGGTCACCTCCCCCAGTCAGTCCCTTCCCCCCACAGTAAGAATCACTCCCAGGGTACACATTTAACCCCTTCCTCGCCCGCTAGTGTTAACCCCTTCCCTGCCAGTCACATTTATACAGTAACACTGCAGTTTTATAGCACTGTTCGCTGTATAAATGTGAATCGCAGATAAACGCCATTACTAGTAAAAAATAAATAAAAAATCTGAATTCTATCCTCTATTTTGTAGCCGCTATAACTTTTGCGCAAACCAATCACTATACGCTTATTGCGATTCCCCCCCCCCCCCCAAAAAAAAATTTGTAGAACAATACGTATCGGCCTAAACTGAGAAAAAAAAACGTTTTTATTTTTCTTTTTTTTAATTGGCATATTTATTATAGCAAAAAGTAAAAATGATTGTGTTTTTTTTCAAAATTGTCACTGAGGTGATCAAATACCACCAAAAGTAAGCTCTATTTGTGGCGGGGAAAAAGGACGTAAATTTTGTTTGGAAGCCACATCGCACGACCGCGCAATTTTCATTTAAAGTGCCGAAAGCTGAAATTTCGCCTGGGCAGGAAGGGAGTGGTAAGCAAGTGGCTAGTCTGCATCACCCCAAGGTAATACATAAAACATCTTCTGTTAGTGGGCCCTGAGGACAGGGTTGATGACCACTGCCTTAGGACATGAATAAGTGAACATTACCAAATCGTATCCCAATGATAAAGGATTATCCAATGTGTCCAAGCAGAGAATGCTTTTCAATTTATTAATGAATGTAAAGTGTTCTCTCTGGTTTGATGTGGTGGAGAGGTGGGGTGGTGACACCCCGCTCTCTACCATTTCTAATCAGAAAATGCTTTGCATTCATTCAGAAAATGAAAAGCATTCTCAGAATGGTTCCTGTGCCAAGAGGCCAACACTTCTGTGTTCAGAATTCCGCATTGGCAGTTGCTTGGAGCGGGACCCAAAAGCAAGTGAGTAGGGGTGTCTACTTCAGGGATTTCCAGGCTCCTGGTGCATAAACCAGGTATCTTATATGCATATTTACATTGGTCAATGCTGGACCAATGTAACTATGTATAAAATATCCAGACCTGGAATTCTTCTTTAACCACTTTCTTACTGGGCACATATACCCCTTCCTGACCAGGTGAAATTTCAGCTTGTGGCACTGCATCACTTTAACTGACAATTGCGCGGTTGTGCGACGTGGCTCCCAAACAAAATTGACGTAATTTTTTCCCCATAAATAGAGCTTTCTTTGGTGGTATTTGATCGCCTCTGCGGTTTTTATTTTTTGCGCTATAAACAAAAATAGAGCGACAATTTAAAAAAAAAAAAACTATATTTTTTACTTGTTGCTGTAATAAATAGCCCAATTAAAAAAAAAAAAAACATTTTTTTTCTCAGTCTAGGCGATACGTATTCTTCTACATATTTTTGGTAAAAAAAAAAAAATCGCAATAAGCGTCTGGTTTGCGCAAAAGTTATTGGGCTTACAAAATAGGGGACAGAATTATTGTTATTTTTTATTATTTTTTTTTTTTACTACTAATGGTGGCGATCAGCATTTTTTTCATGACTGCAACATTATGGCCGAGACATCGGACACTTTTGACACATTTTTGGCGCCATTCACATTTATACAGCGATCAGTGCTATAAATATGCACTAATTACTGTATAAATGTGACTGGCATTGAAGGGGTTAACACTAGGGGGTGAGGAAGGGTTTAATGTGTACCCTAAATTGTGCTCTAACTGTGGGGGGAGGGGGGGTGACTGGGGGAGGTGACCGATTCTGTGTCCCTATGTACAAGAGACACAGATCGGTCTCCTCTCTCCCCTGACATGACATGGATCTCTGTGTTTACACAGAGATCCACGTCTTGTCCCTGCAGCCGCCGATCCCGTGTGCCTGGCGGACATCACGGCCGCCAGGCACGCGCATCGGCATGTCAGCGATGCGGCGGGCATGCGTGCGCCGTCGCCGGGCGCGTGCGTCGCCGGCGCTCGCGCGCCCCCCAGTGGCCTGGCTAAGAACAGCCCGTAAAAACACGGCCTGTTAGAGATTCAGGATGTCCCTTCGGCCGTACAAAGTCGTACGGCCTTTGGGAAGTGGTTAAAGTAGGACTAAAAGCTCCAAGTTTTTTGCTTGCATTTTAAGTAACCTGTACAACATTCCTTGTTTTTGTTTTTGTTTTATTCCTATGTGTACCAAGGCACTTATAGATCTTCCGGGTGGGGGAGGAAGTTCAGTAAAGTTCTACCAAGGGATCAGTTCTATCTAGGGACAGCGCAGGCTCCAGTTGTGCTTTTACCATTCATCTGGAGGAGGGTGGAACAGGGTAGTCGCTTTCTGCCCTTTAGATGCAAGAAGGGTAGGTAGAGATGTACTTATTACCAGTATGGAGTACCCATGCAATGGTAGCTCAATGGGACCCTGTATGGGAGTGGGGCCACCTGAAACCAGGAATCAGGAGAGGCAGCATTTTTAAAATTCAATGAATTCAATGAAACCACAGCTTTGAAAAGAAAGACAGAACAATTGTGATAAGAACTGAGGCATGAAGCAGTATATACATGTAGCGCTGATATTCTCCCATGTTGATGTGTGTTTGCATACTTTAATAAAACGTCTGTGGACATTGCTATGTTTGAGTATTTGGAGCCATCTAGTGACCAAATACTGGTAATGCAGATATGTTTTTCCTGAAAGAAGCACAAAAGACTCGACAGGAAGTGACTGTTGTTTTGGGAGGAGGAGGCTGACCTTTTTCACCCAGGAGGTTTGGTGACCTACCCATGAATACCTTCTTGAGCAGTGCATGCTGGGTAGAAGATAAAAGGAGCCGGTGCAGCCATTTTAGGTCTCTTGGAATCGTGTGGCCTGCCTGAGAGGACCTGTGGGGAGACGGTGGCCAGATTGCAGAGACCCAGAGACACTCATCCGAGCATCGGAGGACGGGATCCACCCAGTGGAGCTAAACGGAGTGATTGGCCCAGCTGACGGAGAAGCAAGTTGCAGTCACCGGACAAAAGTTACCACACAGAGCCTCTATCTAGTGGATGAGTGGGTCACGGCCCACAGTTTGTTAAATCACACATGCAGTTAGACTCATATACAGGCCTCACTGGAAATTATAGTTCCACGAAGGAGCAGAGCAACTGACACTGAGAAGGCTTGAGGCCTATCCACCTTGATGTCTCAAGCAATGTTAAAATAGTTTTTACAGCTACACCAGGAGCATTTTCACTTCAATTTAACTCACCAAAACTGTGGATTACAAATCACAAGGAGCCACTTTAGCTAATGAAGAAAAGAAGATCCAGGACTAAGTACTTTAAGTGAGATCTCACGCATAGCTTATAAAGTAGAGGGAGCTCCCAGGTATAAACCTATATACTGTATATGTATATATATATATATATATATATATACTGTTTGTTTAAATTGTTTATATTGAAATCCATTGTGCTGTTGTCTTATGTTGGGATGACAGCACAATTACTGTAATCACTTTTTTTGCATATTCTACAGTAAAATATATCTCTGGTTGAAGTATCCAGTTGTTGTGGCGTATTGTTTTCTCCCACCAGGTGCAGTCAGTGGATCCTGGGGTGACAATACAAGTATTTTGTACTGTCTTACTTTGCATTGTATTGCATTGCATCACAGCTGTGCCAAGGGGATTGAGCCAAGTTAGTGGGGTTTATTGGTAGAGTGCAGGCCCAATTCAAACCAGCAGCTCCTTCGGGGGTCAGTGCTACATATATTTTACATGAGGGTTTAATATTTATTTAAGGAAAGCATTAACACTGAAAGTATGTATTATTCCTGATGCGTGAATCGGTACAGTCACAATTATTTCCTATTAGACTATCTTTCAATTTATTGCAGTCCAGACATATTTGGTGAACATTTATATTTGCAATTTCACTGTGTTACACTTATGGAAAAAGAAGCAGTTCTGACACAAAGCCCATCGACATAGCTTTTCAATGTAGAATTGTACTACACAATCTGTCGCACTTTCTCGCAGTTAAGAGGGCCAAAAAAAAGTTCTGTCTTGCCTACAAATCCAATCTGACAGAGCAGACCTTTTGGCATATGGCAGGATTAACAGATGGCCATTTGTGTGAACTTACTACTAATGTTCGCCATCTATTCGTTCTGAATTTCAGAAGTAATACTTCCTGAATGTCTGCTGCATTGTCAAAGAGATGAGCAACTTACAAATTGCTGTTAAAATGGATCAGTCTTACAAACCGAATTAGAGTGGCCAACTCGATCTTCACATTGATCATTGTTGCTAATTACCTTTATATCTCTGCACAGTATTTGTCATGGTCCATTGTGCCAGCTCCAGGCCCTCATTGCCTTTTATAATCACTAGTAAATGATATAAGGCTCCCTGCGTGTGGGGAGAAGATTACTTTTAGGTTCATCTCTTGAGTTTTCATTCCTCAGACTCTCTGCATCATTTACTTTCAAAGAAATGAAGGTCTTAGAAGTAACAATGTGACCAGAGACAGAAAATGATTATTTTTCTTTATATCCTTGACATGCTATTAATATTGACACTTTCCTTGTTTTCTATTCTCTGATTATGTACTGGCATACTGCTGAATATTCTTTTTTTCTGCTTGCTTGATATTTGCTTTGCAAAGCTAGATTTTCAATCAACCCCACAGGATTCTCTGCCATTGCTATCTTTTCCATTTCTTTTTTATTTTATTTCTTATAGTAGTTTAATGGCCAACGCTTGGACGAAAAAGCCTTAGTTAAGGCAAGAGTTAAAGTGGTTGTACAGTAAACCCATAGATTTACCCAGTGAAGTAATTAGCCTTAGGCTCAGTGGCGGCCCGTCCATAGGAACTTTTATTCGGCTAAAATGTCATTTTGACATTTTAGCCAAAGTTCTTGCGGCCGTCTATAGAGAGCGCTGCAGCGCCACCCCCTCTGCAAATAACTCACGTTCAATGCAATGCATTGAACGTGTGTTATTGTTGCCAGCTGCCTGGTCTATTCATATAACCGGACATGGGTCGCTGGTTACCCGAATAGCGGCAGCTGGTTGGCTGAGGGGAACTGCCTATCAAAGCCAGCGGCTCTGATAGGCTTTTCCAGTACCGCCCTCCGGCTCTCGGAAGTCTACAGTATACTCGGAGCGCAGGCAACCTGCGGTCCTTGCATAAGACTGACGGCCGTTTCAGCCAATCAGGTTCCCGGATTCTGGTTATCAGGAACCTGATTGGCTGAAGCTTCTCCATGGCGGCAGAAGACATCGAGGGAGGACATGGAAGCATCAGGTAAGTGTTTTTTTTTACATTGAAAGGGGCATCATGGGGCACAGTGGCATAATGGGGCACAGTGGCATCATGGGGCACAGTGGTGACAAAGGGCACAGTGGTGACAAAGGGCACAGAGGCGACAATGAGCACAGTGGCATGGGGCACAGTGGTGACAATTAAAGGGCACAGTGGTGACAATTGATGGCACAGTGACTGCATATGATGGCATGGCACAGAGGTGACAATTGATGGCACAGTGACTGCATTTGATGGCATGGCACAGTGGTGACAATTGATGAGCACAGTAGCTGTGTTTGATGGCATGGCACAGTGGTGACAATTGATGGCACAGTGGTGGCGTTTGATGGCATGGCACAGTGGTGACAATTGATGGCACAGTGGTGGCGTTTGATGGCATGGCACAGCGGTGACAATTGATGGCACAGTGGCTGCATTTGGTGGCATGGCACAGTGGCTGCATGTGATGGGCACAGTGAGGCTGCAATATTTTTTTTTTCGTTTGCGCCCCCCCAAAAATTTTGAGCACCAGCCGCCACTGCTTAGGCTATACACATAGATATTACAAATCTTCCTACAAAAGTTGTATCTGTTTATCTGTGGCCCTCTCTCATCTACAGCAGAAAAATAAAAAAGCTGCCAAGGAGATCCACCCTAATGTAATAGTCTGGGCATGGAAGTATAGGTAATTCGTAAATAATACAACATAATGCTTTCACTGCCCCTAGACTCAAACCATTCACCTAAATATATACAGAATAGGAATTAGGTGTGCCCCTCTGAATCAGTGTTAATGCATTAGAAAAAAAAGAGGGAGAGAAAGAGGGCCAAAGGCACAGCCAGGATTCTTCAGAGAGAAACAAACTGGATTTTAGCAAAGAAATATATTTTTATTACAAATAATTTCAGCAAAATATCATACCTCATCTCTGTGGTCTTTTATCCTCATTTAATTAAGAATGTTGGAAATCGGCCCTTGTATACTCAATATCAGAGTTTCCAGCTGAAGAAATTATTGCAACGCCCCAAGACATTTAGGGCCAGATTCTCAGAGGCGTTACGACGGAGTATCTCAGATACCCCGTCGTATCGCCTTTTTTTTGTCCTCGTATCTATGCGAGTGATGCTTAGCATCACTTTTGCATAGATACGCTTCTACATCCGACAAGTGTAAAAGCATTACACTTTCGGATCGTAGGTGTAATGACAACTCCGGCCACTAGGTGGCCTTCACGTTGTTTTTTCATTTGCATATGCAAATGAGGCTAGTACGGCGATTCCCGAACGCTTTTACGCCGCCCCGTCGTCGCGTACGTCGTTTTCGTCCGCGTAAGGTTACCCCAGCTTCGATGTGGAGTAACCTTACGAAGTACCGTCGGATGCCATCGGGTGCCGTTGGGTGCCATGTTAAGTATGGCCTCGGGACCGCGTCGTGTTGTGTGTCGTTTACGTCGTTTGCGTACGTCGATTCTCAATGGGGCAGGCGTACGCTGCGATTACGTCGTTTACATAGAGAAAATGTGACGTCCTTTGGAGCATGCGCACTGGGCTTTTTCCCCGGCCGGCGCATGCGCAGTTCGTTCGACGCGGGGGCGCGCTTAATTTAAATACAAGCCGCCCCATTTGAATTGCGCGGGTTTACGCTTGGCGATTTACGAGACGCCGGCGAAAACTACGGAGCAAGTGCTTTGAGAATAAAGCACTTGCTCTAGTACGCAGCGGCGGCGTAGTGTAAATGGCTTACGCTACGCCGCCGAAAACATATGAGAATCTGGCCCTTACAGTGTTGGTTTATTAGCAGTTTTTGGCTCCAATATATGTATATAATATAAAGAAAAATCATTATTTTTACTAGGCATAATCAGCTGGTATCTGATCGACTCGGTCTGAATGAATGTTCCTCTGCTGTGGCCACTTGTGTTCTGATAAGTTATCAAATTGCATTAATATGTGGTGGAGGTATCACTTTTAAAATGTTCTATAAGATATTTTGGTGGAAATATTTATAATAAAAATATTTATTTTTTGCTAAAATCTTGTTTGTTCCTCTCTGAAGAATCCCGACTGTGCCTTTGGCCATCTTTCTCTCTCTCTTTTTTTTCAAATCCTCTCTCATCTACATTTTTCTAAATGTAGCACCCCCTAATGTGCAGCTACTAATGCGGTTACTGCAGGTAAGGCTCTACAGGGCAGGTCTCTGATGCCTCCCCTTGGATCTAGAAGCATGGAGAAGCTTCTAGAAGTAAATTGGCAGAGGCCAGGAAGTTCTGACCTGCATACTTGAGGGAATCTGGCCAATCACCAAGCAGAAGGCCTAACAGAGTGACTGGGTCAGCCCTTAAATATGGTGGAGCCTGGCCAGTGGGAGAGTCAGGGGGAAGATGGAATGCTGAGGTTGCTGTTGTGTGGCTTGGGAGTGGACCCCAGACTGGGGGCTCTGCCTCCAGGCTTGAGGTGAGCAAAGGAAGGAGAGGAGGTCTAAGAGGGAAATTGCTAGCACCTTTATACATCTGAGCTGGCATTTGAAGGAGAGTCAGGATGCCCACTAACACACATCTCCTTTCTCTATCTGCAACGTAGAGAGCATTCTGACTCTCCTGTAGTCCAAGGCAGGGGGCGAGCACGACATTCCACACCAGGGAGAAAGCCTTGCATTACGGTGTGTAGTTACAGACAGAAGAACAGGAAGTGAGGATTTCTCAGAAGAAATAAGGACATTTCAAAGCAAAATGGAAGGATGAGGTAAGTGAAGGAGGACTGCACTAAAGTAAAGGAAGCTGTTTATGAAACAAAATTGTACCTTTACAACACCTTTAAGGGTGTAGGATTGGGTGGGGTACTAATATCTTATAATAGTGTCCCCTTTATTTATTTATTTTTTATTTATTTTTAAATTCAAAATTGTATTGAATGGTATACAGCAAATACAATAAAAAGGTAACTTTGCCAAAACATATATTCAGTAGACAACATCATTATCATTACTAATACATCAGGGTATACTGTGGAAGGGTAGAGAACATACATGCCGTAACAAAAAAAATAATAAAAAATAATGCTAAGAAAAGAGTGTCATTACCCTTCCAACCGGTCTACGTTAAAGGCAGTCTCTCCCCTCTAAAGCAAAAGAGAGATCAGCTAGATCTCCCCTTTATTTTTAAAAATGTACAACCACTGGGAATTCTAACTGTCACATTTTCTTGTGTTCTCAATCAAATTGTCAAACCATCAAATGTCTGGTAACATAACTGATCACATGTGCAGCACCATGGCAGTTGCAGATCAAACAGAGGCTAAAATGGCAGCTTCCTAGGCTAAAAAGGAAAGGAGGGGTTAGTTCCGCTTAAAGCTGTAATTCCTTTTGTCATACACCAGCTACCCAGACACAGAATATATTGATTCAAAAATTCCCTTACTATCATCATTATTTATAAAAAAAAGTAAAAATTGGTCCAAGAAGCACATTTATTTTTCCCTGGTGACACTCTATACCCACAATGCTTCTGATCTACAGGATAGAATTATGTATTTTAATTTTACTATAACATATTCTCTTTATAGATGACAAGACACAGAGCAGATCTAGCTCAGCCATAGAAAGAACAAGGCAACAAACATATTTCTATCTCAAACACAGAATAAGAGCACATTAAATATTTCCAGCTCTGTTATAGTTTGCTCATAGTAAATAGAGTCTAGTTCCTTTCCCCAATATAAAAGTAAATGCATTCCTTCAGCCAGTTATTCTTCTCTGGAGAGTTTTATATTCTTGATACTAAATGTTTCAGAGAAGCGGAGGAACAGAATCCTCCGGGGGGAAACCTAGATGTAATATAGCCTCATTCAGAGAAGGGAATCCTACATAATTTACAGGCGGATACATCTCTGGTGATTAAAAGGCCGATGAGGGTGGCGAGGCTGGGATAATGGCCTGTGAAAAAATACTGCACTGAGGCTTACGGACAATTAAACACAGCTGATTGTTATGAACAAGTGGCTGGAGTTCTGTTCTTTGATTTAAACAAGAGCAAAACATCTAGTTAGATTGATCTGATAGGCAAGGCGGGATGAAATTTAAAGGAAAATTCAGGGAAAAACGCCACCATTTAGTATGATAGGAGCTGTTTAATTGTGTAATGCAACTTAAGTATGGTTCCTAGCTGTGTGTTGTAGAAGGCAAAATGAATTCAGCTGCACACCACTACCAGTCTAACAGTATTTATTGAAATGATACAGGTGACTGTCACCAGGACATAGGACACATCGGATACAGAGGTTGACATGGTTCACACTAACATTGAGCTTATTCAAAACCCTGCCTTTAATATCACTACAGAAGTGAACGGGGCTAGCACCCAGCTCATCCAATCTATTTTCTCTGGAAGAAGTCCTTTTGTCAACGAAACCGGTCAGGCTGAGCTGTATGTTCCAGCTGTTGTGCATTTTACATGTTTGGATGGGCTGTGGCGGCCGTCTTTCTTTTTTACCATGCAAGGCTGTTTTTACTATGGATGTTGGCCATTTTATTAAATGCAACCCATAAGAGGTTTTACACTATCCAGCATTTTATGTTTTATTTGGATCTGATTACACGATTGTCATTTGGGTGGAGTTCCCTGGATGCTCTGGACAGGGCCGGCGCTAGCAATAGGCAGATCAGGCGGGTGCCTAGAGCGCCAGATTAGGGGGAGCGCCAAAATCCAGATCCCCAGTCACTCGCTGGGATTCAGATTATCAAAATCCCACCAAGACCGGCCGCTCTATCCCCAGCCTGCAGTAGCGGCGTAACGGCAGTGAGAAGATGTCTGAGGTCTAAAGGAAGAAAGCCGGGATGAGAAGCAGCCGGCCGGAAGTGCCGCATGATCGGTGGAGGGGGAGGATGAGATGGGAGCCCTGCGGCTGCATGAGGTGTAACTACGGTGGGCTTGCCGTGATATCCGCTCCCCCCTCCTCCTGCGTGCTCCGGGTTCTGGTGTGCAAAAGGACAGGCAGGTGCAGCGCCACTCTCCTGGACCTGGAGTGAAGTAATCACCGCAGCTGGCTCAGGAGGTATAGTGGAAACACAGGCAGCGCTCCGTGCTGTAGCCTGCGCCCAGTCAAAAAAAAACACTGACACTGCGTGTACACAGGGGGGAACTGATATGTGGGGGGGGGGCAGCGTTGGCAGACGTGCAGGGGGGTACTGCTGTGTGTGGGGGGGCAGACATGCAGGGGGGTACTGCTGTGTGAGGGGGGGGGGGGTACTGCTGTGTGTGGGGGGGGCAGACATGCAGGGGGGTGCACTGATGTGTGTGGGGGGGAGCAGACATGCGGGGGGGCACTGCTGTGTGTGGTGGGGCAGACATGCAGGGGGGTACTGCTGTGTGTGGGGGGGCAGACATGCAGGGGGGGTACTGATGTGTGTGGGGGGCAGACATGCAGGGGGGTGCACTGATGTGTGTGGGGGGGCAGACATGCGGGGGGGGCACTGCTGTGTGTGGTGGGGCAGACATGCAGGGGGGTACTGCTGTGTGTGGGGGGGCAGACATGCAGGGGGGGTACTGATGTGTGTGGGGGGGCAGACATGCAGGGGGGGTACTGATGTGTGTGGGGGGGGGGCAGACATGCAGGGGGGGCACTGCTGTGTGGGGGGGGCAGACATGCAGGGGGGGTACTGCTGTGTGTGGGGGGGCAGACATGCAGGGGGGGGTACTGATGTGTGTGGGGAGGCAGACATGCAGGGGGGGTACTGATGTGTGTGGAGGGCAGACATGAAGGGGGGTACTGATGTGTGTGGGGGCAGACATGAAGGGGGGGTACTGATGTGTGTGGGGGGGCAGACATGCAGGGGGGTACTGATGTGTGTGGGGGGCAGACATGAAGGGGGTACTGATGTGTGTGGGGGCAGACATGAAGGGGGGGTACTGCTGTGTGTGGGGGGGGGCAGACATGCAGGGGGGGTACTGATGTGTGTGGGGGGGCAGACATGCAGGGGGGGTACTGATGTGTGTGGAGGGCAGACATGAAGGGGGGTACTGATGTGTGTGGGGGCACACATGAAGGGGGGAGTACTGATGTGTGTGTGGGGCAGACATGCAGGGGGGGTACTGGTGTGTGGGGGGGCAGACATGCAGGGGGTACTGATATGTGTGTGTGGGGGGGGGACAGATGTGCAGGGAGGTACTGATATGTGTGTGTGGGGGGACGCGGGGACGGACGTGCAGGGGGTACTGATATGTGTGTGGGGGGGGGACGTACAGGGGGGTACTGATATGTGTGTGGGGGCAGATATGCAGGGGGGTACTGAATGAATGTGTGGGAGGGGACGTGCAGGGGGGGATGATATGTGTTTTGGGGGGCAGACGTGCAGGGGGGTACTGATATGTGTTTGGGGGGGCAGACGTGCAGGGGGTACTGAATGTGTGTGTGGGAGGGGACGTGCAGGGGGGTACTGATATGTGTTTGGGGGGGCAAACGTGCAGGGGGTACTGAATGTGTGTGGGGGGGACAGATGGACAGATGTTTGTGTGTGTGGGGGGACAGGTGTGTGTGTGGGGGGGGGGCGATGTGCAGGGGGGTACAGAGGGGAACAGATGTGTGTGTGTAGGAGGGATAGGCGTGCAGGGGGTACAAAAGGGGATCAGATATGTGTGTAGGGGGACAGGTGTGCAGGGGGGAACAGGTGTGTGTGGGGGGGGGGCAGATGTGCAGGGGGTACAAAGAGGGAACAGATGTGTGTGGGGGGGGCAGATGTGCAAGGGGGTTACAGAGGGGTAGCAGATGTGTGTGGGGGACAGATGTACAGGGGGAGGGGGTGTGTGCAGAGGGGAATAGGCATGCATAGTGATACAGTGATGGGGTGAGAAGGTCCAGAGGCACAGGTGCAAACCTGTGGACCACTGCTGAAGAAATAGGTGCCGCAATTTTTTTTTAGTGAGGGGCGGAGTCAATGTGTGTGTGTGTGTGTGTGGGGGGGGGGGGGCGGACGGCAAAATTAGGTTTCGCCTAGGGTGTCAAAAATCCTTGCACCAGCCCTGGCTCTGGAGCTGTTCCTGACGTGGTTCCTTTGTACAGCAACTGCTGATGACCCCTACCGGGACATATTCATCAAGCCTGTTTGACCTTTCGTAATAAAGGGTCCAGGATCTCTGGTAGGAATTCAACCTACTGTGGTAGTGGCATGTTCACTTGGTGAAGGGATTGGATAACCTTATCCACAGTTGAATAATGGATTTTAATCAACAAAGGGGTAATATACTGCGCTAAGATGATGAATTAGATAAATTGATACGTAAAAATGTGATAAATTAAATCAAAAAGCTGCAACACCTAAAAAACATGTGATAACCATGTAACAGAATAAAAAACAAGAAGAGGATAGGTTGCGCTAAAAAACACCACAACCTGATTAATGTGTGTATGTGATTACCAATTAATATGTGGTAAAATGAGCAATAAAAAACCCATGAGGGTATAAATTAATATCATAATATTTGAAACAATAGATAACAAAAATTATAGATAACAAAAAATGTCCAATCAAAAGTGAATATCTAAACAGTATGGGAATCTGAGAGACAGTCCGCCACAGATTCAGGAAAGATTGATTTAAAAGGAAAAATTCCTCAAGAACACACCCGGGAGAGAGGTAAGTAGTTGCTCTTACCAGATCGGTTGGACTCCCTATTAGATAGAGTCAAATAGGCAATGATCCACTCAATCCGATGATCCAAGATCTCAGGGGTTGCCAGCTGCTCCACTCTCGATCGATCTCCACAGAGCTCACATAGGGTTATCTCAGCAAAGCGGTCCATGCTAAACCTCAGCATCCATTAGGAACCACCAAACAAAAGAAGAGAACCAGAGGCTCAAGATGGTGAAGTACCGTAAGACTCGGATTTATTTAAAATGTGTACCATATACACAGAACAATTTAAAATTGACGGCAGAAATGCAAATAAAAAAACAAACAAATAGAAGCGTACACCCGTGCTTCCAAAGTCATGTTAAAGTGGTGACGTCAGTGCGTGGCTCCGCCCTGACATGTTTCGTCACAAATGACGTTTTCAAAGGGCACCTCCTGCTCAGTGTTTGTCTACCAGTCTGCTTTGACTGACCTAAAAAACAAAGCAATATTTTCTCTGACCACTCACCAATCGGGCCGATTCTGACATTTATTTAAAGAAGAGGTCCGCCTAAGAAAAAAAATATTATAAGCCAGCAGCTACAAATACTGCAGCTGCTGACTTTTAATAAATGGACACTTATCTGTCCAGGGTGCCCGCGATGTCGGCTGCCCCCGCCGCCATCCTTGGTGAGGGAATCAGTTCCCAGTTCCCTACTGCACATGCGCGAGTTGTGCTGCGCCTATTATACAGGTATCTGCACCCCCTCCCCCTGAAAGGTGCCAAATGTGACACCGGAGGGGGTTCCGAAAAGCGGAGGTTCCATTTTTGTGTGGACCTCCGCTTTAAAACCCTCAAACATTATATATATATATATATATATATTTTTAGCAGAGACCCTAGGGAATAAAATGGCAGTTGTTGCAGTTTTCTTTATGTCACAGTTATGCAGCAATTTTTCAAACACATTTTTATTTTATTTTTTAAAAACACATACATGGATAAAAAAAAATACAATATTTACTCCTATTTTTTATATAATGTAAAATATGAAAGATTACGCTGAGTAAATAGATGCCTAACATGTCACGCTTTAAAATTGTACACACTTGTGAAATGGTGAAATGGTGACAAACTCTCCATAGGCAAACTTTTAAAAATGTTTACACAATACCAGTTTAAAGTTACAGTGGAGGTCTTGGGCTAGAATTACAGTATTGCTCTTGTTTTAACGTTTTCGGTGATACTGTGTGGCTTGAACACTGTTTACTTATGCCAGCTCGACCTAAGTATGCGTTCGCTTCTGCATGAGAGAACAAGGGGACGGGGGCTATTTAATAAAAAAAAAAAAAAAGTTTATTTATTATTTTTTTATTTTATTTTAACACTTTCTCCTATTTTTTTTTATTTTTTCATCAGTTTTACAAGCAACATAAACATACCTTGTAATAAGAATAGGGCATGATAGTTCCTCTTCATGAAGAGATCGGTGGCTATAAATCCCCCACATCTCTCCTCTATGTTGGAAAACCTGAGATAAAAAAGAAAACTCAATCTCAGGCTTTCCAGCAAAAACAATGGCAGTGTTTACCTCTGCTGTTGCTTCTGGCCTCCGAGGGTCATAGAGATGGCCAGGAACCATGTGGTCCCTAGCCAACTCTATGGTAAACTACCGCTGCCGGTGAGTTTCATGCACGGGACAGATCGGAGAAGTATCAGAGAACAAACAGCCGCTATTTTTGCTTTTTTTTTAAAGGAACTCTACGGCTGAAAAAAAAAAAGATATCTAAATGATGCCTACAGCTACACTTAAAGCCCGGACATCAAATGATGGCCTATGGTGGGCAAGTTGCTAAATAGTGAAGATTTTTTATTTCCACTTATACAGCAGGAAGGCAGATTTAATTAAAATACAGATAGCTACTGAAGGCGGAATCTACAAGTCTGTTAATGAAATATATAAAATAAGACTTGGCAAGTATGCAACAAGTTTAAAACATCATTTAAAAAGCTGTCACATGGGGGGGAGGGGCTACCTTTGCTGACCTCCCTTTGAAATGGCTAGTTGCCTGGCTATTTCGTTAACTCACTGGTTTTAGTACTGGTTTTAGTACTTTTCCAAATCACAAAACTGGAAAAAGTTTGCAGAATAAGAAGACTGGAGCAAAGTCAATACTTACCGCTTTACTTACAGGTTCTTAAATCATAGTATTGAATAAAAGCAGCCAGACAAGTAAAATTTCCAGAAGGAGAAATTAGTATTTCCAGCCCCCATGTTTTTGTCATTAGATAATTACTTTAAAGTTAACAGAAAAATAACTCAAAATGAATAGTCACAAAAAGTTTTGTTCTACAGGACTGGCTTATAAATAGATCACATTGATAACATTCTCTTATTTGTTGTGGACCCACTCCAAGTCTTCCATCTGGAAATCTCAGTATATTCTGTAACAGAAAAAGTTGACTGCGCTGATGAAAACATTAAATTATGTAGATTCAATTTAAAGCTGAAGCCCAGCCAGGTACACCACCACCCCACCACCGTCCCCCCCACCCCCACCACACACACATCCCCCCACACACACACTGCAGGGATATTTATTTGGCTACACTGGTAATTTCCTAGTGATCCTGACCCTCTTATTGGGTCCATTGCTGTACATAGCTCCTGAAAAGTCCAGTGGCAGCAAAGTGACATCATGACAGGGGTGAAGCCCGGACTGAAGCAGTGGATCACTAGGCCTCAAGAATGAACACTTTAGATCAGGGGTGTACAAAACTTTTTCAAAGAGGGCTCAAGCTCAAAGATTTGATGAAGTGAACATGTGTAAGGGCCGACCATTTTGCCCGACATTCTTTGAAGCATTGAAATTTGGTCTAAGTGTGTTTGCCCAAGCACTAATACATTGCCCAACAAGAATTATCTTCCCTTTGTGGCTGTGTGTGGTAAGAGATGAGCTTGCGTGTGTTATTTATTTATCGGCGTATAACTTTAGGAGGGAAGAACAAAATAAGGGTCATTGCCCATCAATGCAGCCTAATCAGTGCCAATCTGCAGCCTAGCCATTGCCATGAATGCAGCCTCGCCATGAATGCATATAAATGTAACACATGTGAACACCAACTCTAGAGCGCTTAATAAAATGGAATTTAAATAGTCACTCCTCCTGTGGGGAGGACACCATCATAGCTAGAGCATACACAGAAGAAAGGGTTTTGGTCCTAACAGGAACACCAAATGGTTGAATACAAAAAACGATTTTATTAATAAATAGTAAAAAATTATATAATACTTCATTATATACAATCTCTAGTACTAGAGATTGTATATAATGAAGTATTATATAATTTTTTACTATTTATTAATAAAATCGTTTTTTGTATTCAACCATTGTCCGTCACCACCTTTATAGCTCCTTGGCCCATATAGGCACCTCATCTTGGTGTTCCTGTTAGGACCAAAACCCTTTCTTCTCGCCATGAATGCAGCCTGATCGATGTCCATCTGCTACCTTGGAGGTGACGGGGGGGGGGGGGGGCGGGACGAGCGCCGACAGATTACATACAGGAGAATCTCCTGTTTATACAGCAGCCTCTTTAATACAATATCCCGCCTCCTATTATAGACAGAGGAGTCGTCCAATGACAGCCCAGGAGATGGGACTTCCTATTACAGAGGCCACTGAGTAAACAAGAGATCCTCCTGTATGTAATTTGACAGCACTTGCAGCACTCGTTCCCCCTGTCCGTCCCCCCTCCCCTCCGAGGCAGTGCTGATAAATACAGTATATATCCAAATTACCAGGGGGGCCACAATAAACTGGAACAGGGGCTGCAATTGGCCCCTGGGCCATACTTTGGACATGCCTGTTTAAGAGGGACAGGGATAGATTTCCTATATGGCCAGAAATGTGATTTAAACCTACCAATATGTTGGTAGTAAAAACTTACCATATGAAAAATAATTGTTATATTTAGTTATTCTAGGCAACAGGAGAAGTGTTACTGATTTATGAATTGTAATGGACAGAGGAACATAACCACGGGAAGTGACCCACAAAACCAACATACGTCTAAAAACAGGCCATCCTACCCCGACGTATCTTACATATGCTGGCGTAGCGTGGGCGCAAATATGGTTTGGACGCATGTCACTTCTCCCATTGATTATGCATTCAAATATGCAAATTAGGGAAATACAGCGTTTCACAAACGTACGTGCGCCCGACGCATGCTATGCGATGTTTTTGTAAGTTGTACGTCTGGCGTAAAGTTATTCCCCATAGATGAGGCGCAACCCAGCAATAGACATGCAAAGGTCTGCCCCAGAGAACACAGGCCAACGTATTGGACGTACGTTACGTTCACGGCGTACGTAGTGATCCGGCGTAGCTTAGGCAGTTGTGCCGGCGTTGTTGTGAGCATGCGCATAAGGGTGCTGTTTCATGCGTCCATGTCACGGCTACATCACGGCGCATGCGCAGCTTGTGATACACCGGGCGTAAAACACTGCACCATGCTCGGACTATCATTTGCATGGGGTCACGCCCACTTCCACTTACGCTGGCCTGCGCCTTCGAATATACGCTACACTGGCGTATCTTGGTAAGCAATAGCTTGCTGAATACAGTGCATGCCTCTCCGTGCTGCGCCGGCGTAGCGTACTGTGTGTGCGCAATGCCGGCATATGCTCCGTGATGTAGCCGTGACATGGACGCATGAAACAGCACCCTTATGCGCATGCTCACAACTACCCTCATTTCCATAAAAAGTTTATGCTTTTTTTTTTTTTTTGTCATGTCGTTCACACCCTGCAGTATAGCCTCAGTGGGTTTATTTAAAAAATCTATTAATTATGGACCTTACACATTTTAGTATTCTTTCCATGAATGGCAGAGTATTTACTTTCAGTACATAATATCAAACAAAGGTAAACTTGAAAAGAGACAGTTCAGACTGAGTTTTGCTTATATTATATGAAAGTCTTGATTAATATCTTGCAATGACAGGTACAGGAATTAGACTGTCAGCAAGATAAAGCCACAGCAGAATGTATTAATAAATTGTTGCCATGTATGAACTTATCTTGACATAACATTTGAACAGATAACTACATTCACCTATAGAATGCTCTCCATTTAATATATTTATTGCACATGTCAGCTCAGACGTTTCATTTTGTTTTTGCTTTACATTCTTGTATGTTTAACTGTTAACAGATAATTTACACGTTTGACATGTTTTATTATGGCAGTGTTAGAAACAATGAGAAGTTTTAATTTGATTTTTTTACAGATATCCTAACTTCAAAGTTGAAGTATAGAGCTAGCTGGACTTTTTCAGCACCAATCAATAAACAAACAAATTCATATTAAAAAAAAACTATGTTTTTTTGCTGGTGATAATGCATATTGTCATCTTTATCAGCCTTTGTGACATAGGGCCAGATTCAGGTAGATGCGCGCATCTTTTCGCCAGCGTAGCGCAACGCATATACGCTGCGCTGA
Source organism: Rana kukunoris (assembly GCA_029574335.1). Taxonomy (NCBI): domain Eukaryota; kingdom Metazoa; phylum Chordata; class Amphibia; order Anura; family Ranidae; genus Rana; species Rana kukunoris. The sequence goes on along the minus strand of CM056053.1, from coordinate 436,575,123 downwards.
CGCAAACTAGCGAGTGAAGTACAGCATTCACCAAGCGCACAGGCGTTATTTTGCGACGGAGTAACGAAGATGCGTTGGCGCAACCCGACGCAAGTGGAAGTGGGTGTGATCATATGTAAATAATGGGCGGAGCCCAGCGCAGAGGCTTATGTTCAGCGCATCATCCACGGAGCATGCACAGTAAGTGAGGCTTCACTCGGCCCCCTGTGCGCATGCTCACAACTTCCGTCGGCACCACTTCACGGGAAACGCCAGCGCAATGTGTTCCGTTGCGCGTATAAAAGCGCCAGCGGAAGCGCCATTCCGGCGCAAAAGTATTTCCGTTTCCCCCCACCCCAGGGAAGTTACTTTTGCTCTGTTATGGCTGCTCCCGCTACCCCCAAAGAGAGGAGGAACCTCAATTTTAATGCCCAGGAGGTCTCTGTGGTCATCTCTGCTATGGAGACTTATAATGATTTTCTGCATGGAAAGAAAAGTAGGAAGACCAGCCGGGAGAGGAAGCAGGCCATCCTGGACACCATTGCTGGCAGGGTGAATGTGTTGGGGTACTCCACCCGGACTGCTGGTGATATCCAGAAAAAGATAAATGACCTGCGGCGCAAGGTCCGTGGCAAGGTGGCCACCATTCGGAGCCATGAGCGGGGCACAGGTGGTGGACCCCCATGTCCGGTCAGCCTGACCACAGAGGAGGAGGTGGTCGCCCGCTGCCTGGAGAGGGAGCAATTGGAGGGGGTACCAGGCTATGATTGTGTGGAGGAAGGCTCCAGGACAGGTAAGTGTTTTTTATCCCCTATTTGGTGTGTTGCATGTGGGGGGGGGGTACATGTGCCAAGTGTGTGGGACCACCAACATGTGTCTGCTTTGTGTCATCCACAGATGACGGAGCTGGGCCATCATCTGTTGCCGGCCATTCCACCCCAACCCCCCAACGGGATCCTGAGGACGAGCCCCTGGGTGCTGAAGACACTGAGGTGGAGGAGAGTGCCCACACCACTTCTGTGGAAATGGTTGAGGAGGAGCCTGTTCCTCAGCAGGAGTTTTTTTTTGGTGTTATCTGAGTCCTCCCCTTCTGCAGGTCCCTCTGTCATCCCCTCACCCATCCTTGGTAGCCCCTCAAGGGCGACTTCATCCCCACGGAGACAACCTTCTCCTGGCCCCAGAAAGGCCACCCGTAAGACCAGGGGGGTGTCTGATCTGGTCCAGGACCAGGTGGCGATGGATTATGCCTGGCAAACACAACAGATGGGGGAGATTGCTGGGCACTTGGACCGGCTCGCTGACAGTCTGTGCTCCGTATCGCAGCTGCCCAGTGGTGTGCAGGACGTTGTCACCAGCCTGGGGGAGGTGCAGGCTGATGTAAGGCACCTCACAGCAGCCGTCCACGCCAACACAGCTGCCATCCGGGAAGAGGGGAGGCAGCGGCAGCGAGCCCAGCGGCATAATATCACCCGCCAGATGAGGATGCAGGCCCAGACCAATCATTTTCTGAGCCGGATTGCCGTGGCCTTGGAGGGCATGCAGCCAACAGCAGCCAGGAGTGGCCCACCCGGGGATCAGCCTCCTCCAGATGCCCCCCCACCCACTCCCTCCAGGCAGCTGAGGAGCCCGAGAGTGCCCACAAGGAGGAGCCCCCGTCATCCCAGATGAGGGTTTTTTTTTTTCGTTTTTTTTTGTTTGTTTTTTGTTATTACTCAGGTTATGAGTTTATTTTTGCTTTTATTACTTAGGTTATGAGTATATATTTTATTTTTAACTGCACACGGTCAGGAGTGCAGGGGACAGTGTGAATGGTGTGTGAATGTGAGGGGGTGGCACTCCTGCCAGTAAGGGCTGTCACCCTCGGACGTGGTGGTGAAGTTAACCCCACGGCCGTATGAATGACGTGTGAAAAGTGTATGAATGGACAGCGACATCATTGGGGCCTTGACGCTGGCGTTGCTGCTCCCAAGTCCTACATGCTGGACTTGGGCTAATCCAATGCAATGTGCATGTGGTGTGTGTGATCTAGGGACATCAGTGGTGTACATGCGTGCAATGTCCGTGTGATCAATGTTTTTGTTTATTGTCCAAAGACCCTCCTGTCTGCTTTTCCATCAGCAGACTGGTTCTCCTCTGGCAGGTGGGGACTGTGTGGGTCGGGGGTCAGGTCATCACGTATGTCAATCTGCAGGCCTTTTCTCATAGCAAAGTTGTGCAGAATGCAACCTGCACCGATGATCTGACACACAAAGGTAGGGGAATACAATAGGGCCCCCCCGGACTTATCCAAGCAGCGGAAACGGGACTTCAGGAGCCCAAATGTTTGCTCCACCACTGCACAGGTTTTGATATGTGCCGGATTGTATTTTCTCTCTCCTCTGGTTTGGGGGTTCCGGAAAGGAGTCATTAGATGGGGTCCCAGTGCATATGCAGAGTCACCTGTAAGGGAAAAGACAGGAGGATGTTAGTCATGCATGTGCCCCTTGTGATGTGCATCATGGGAGGGGATAGTCATGCCTGCCACCCATGTCACTCACCAACCAGCCAGCTGTCCCCATACATGTTCTGCTTGAATTCTGCTGGGATGGGACTCTGACGGTATATGAAGCTGTCATGGCTGGACCCTGGGTGTTTGGCACGGACGTGCCATATGAGGCGCTGGGCATTGGCTATCACCTGTACGTTGATGGAATGCCAATGCTTCCGATTGCGGTATATGTGCTCTGTGGCACTGGGGGGCTGTAGTGCCATATGTGTGCAATCAATGGCCCCCACAGTGCGTGGGAATCTGGCAATGCTGTAGAAATCTGTCATTGCCTTCAGCCGCAGCTCCTCAGTGGTTGGTCTGATGAAGTGGTTGGACAACCTGGTACACACATCTGCTCATGGAGGACTGTGACATCCCAGCCACCACACCACTTGTACGCTGGAATGATCCACTTGCAAGGAAATGAAGTGTTGCCAGTACTTTCACCAGTGGCTGCACTGCTTGTGAGCGGTGTGTCTTGCTGGTGATGTCACCCTGCAGGGTTGTGGTTAGTTCAAGTATTGCATCAGGGCTGAATCTGAAGAGGTGATACACCTCCTCATCCCCCATGCCAAAGAGGCTCATGCGCGTGCGGTATATCCTCTCACGTGCCCGCCTCTTCCGTACCGGGGGACCCAGTACTAGTGCTAGGACCGCGACTGCCCCTGGCATGTTGGCACACAGAGGTGTTGTCCTTGCACGTGTGGTTGTTCAGCTTGCTAGTTTCGTCGGAAACGCTGCTGCTGTAGCTGCTCTCCTGCTGACCTGAGGCCGTCTGGAGTAAAGATAAAGCAGCTATTTGTAGAAATAACTTTGCGCCGGACGGACGAGATACGCGCGGCGCATGTAGCCAGCGTATGGTGCGACTGATGCGCCAAGCGAAATTATGCGCTGACGAGACTCTGGCGTCGGAAAGTTAAGCCGATCGGAAATGGCCCGTATTCTGTCGCATCTAGTTTGGTGGGTACGGCCACATAGAAACGACGGCGCATATTCACAGTTACGCGGCGCATATCGAAATACTCCAGCGCAACTCTACCTGAATCTGGCCCATAGTGTCCAATTCTTCTTTGCTTTACTTTCAGAAAATTTGCACTGTTGAGGCATCAATGAAAATTATTAAACTATAAAAAAAATTTTTTTTTTTTAAATCTATTTGTTTTTATTTCTCATATTTATTTAAAATTAGTCAACAATATGTTAAAACCTGTTCATATATGCCATCTTATACTGTACCTGCATCACTTCTACATTACATAGTGTTTTATCATAAGGCTGAAAAACTCCATAGAATGGTGCAAATCCAAAGATAGTATGCAGTGCCAGATAAGATAGGTAGACTCATTAAAATAAAAATTCTGGAATATACCTTCTTCCTCAGGATTATGACGGGCATAAGCTACAACAATAAAAATACAAATAAGCACACATTGCTTCTTGTGTTACATTTCAACATTTAAATGTCAAAAATGCTAGAGATACATACAGTGTATTGCCCATTTAAACCTTACTGAGATAAGAATGACATCAGTTTCTTACCCCAATGGGGCCAGCATCTGAACATGCAATATGAACAGGTGCTAAGTTATGCATGAAAAGGCTAAAAATGTCATTTATCTACAAAGAAAAATGAAGATAATAATTATAGAGATCCAGTCTCATAACCTACTGCATCAACAGGCGTATTCTATCACTAACGACACATACGCTAGTCCAATAGGAATTTTAACACCACTTTGTGGAAATCAAAACGTGTTAACGTAGTTGAAATTTTCCTACCATATTCCCTTTTTTGCTATTGCAATTAAAATAAATTAAAGTGGTGCTCCAGCCCCCCCCCCACGAAAAAAATTACAAGTCAGCAGCTACACATACTGTCAGGGACGTACAGTACTGGGCACTTCAAAAGGCGTGCGTCTATGCACATTGTGGACTTTACGCACAGATGTTTGAATGCGCGTAAGTTAGGTGCGCTCTTTGGCGCCCAAACGTCTATAAAAGACACTCCAGAGATGTTACCCCTTGCGGTTTGATCTGTTTCTGTTCCCTGAGTTCCTGATTCTGTGCCTGTATCCTGTTCCTGTGTTTGACCCGGCTTCCTGACCACGCTTCTGTCAGGACTTTGACTACTCTCTTCCTGACACTTATGATGTTTACCTTGATTTATATGACCCGGCTTGTCTGGCTCTGCAAACCAGCACCTGCTGACCTGCATCCACTGCTTCCTGTACCAGGCGTTCCAGTCTCCACTCGGCTCCACCACTCCAAGCAGTGGGGATCAGATAGGCACCTTACCTCACAGTGCTATTACCACCACTGTCCCCACTCCAGTGGTCTACAAGCCGGGGTTGTACGGGAGGTCCCTCTCCGCAAGTCAGGCTCACACCTAAGGTACATTACAGTATCAAACCGCAAGGTGCAACATCTCTGAAGTGTCTTTTATAGGCCGTTGTGCGCGAAGTCCGAGATGCCCGCATGTGCACATGTGTGCGCGAAGTCCATGATTCGTGCATGCGCATAGGCGCACTCCTTCTGAACTGCCCAGTACATTCCTGACACATACTGTAGCTGCTGACTTTTGATATTAGGGCACTTACCTGTCCTGGAATCTCTAATTCAGCACCCCAGCCAATGTTTCCATCGGCTCTGGGGTGCTGCTGCCACCATAGCCTGTTGGGGAAACCTGCAGTGAAGCCTTGTGTTGTGACTACTCAGCCGATTCCCTGCTGCGCATGCGCAAATCACTCTGCACTTTCTGAATGGCCTAACAGCGGGGAAGGAGGAAGGAGGGGGACCAAACGTCTGACGTACCTCACTGTGGTGAGGTCTGATGGAAGTGTGGACAGGAACCTGTCAAAAACAGGTACTCGCTCCCCCCTGCCCCTGAAAGGTGCCAAATGTGGCACTGAAAGGGAGGAGGAGACAGATAAGCAGAGCTTCCACTTTTGGGTGGAGCTTTTCTTTAAGGTGGAATTCCAGGCTATTACTATGCCTTACTAATCTTAAAATGTCCCCCCCCCCCCTGGTCTCAATTGCCTGCTACTTATTGTTCCATGTGCATAATATGGTCCAATTACTATATTCATTAGGTTTTGTGCACAAACAGCTGTTAAGAACGAACAGAGAAAACATTTTAGAAATACAGTTAGGCCTGGTATCACTGATAGAGTAGTATGAGAGGAAGAGGTATGTACAGTGTATTGCTGTTTATTCCCATTAGTTTGTATTTAATGTCTAGGATTGTGTCCCACAGCTTTTTTGAGAGTTACAATAACAGACCAGCACTGCTCCAAGCCTTCAGTATCAGTCTCCCAGGTTTACACTCTGTATTCAGATGCTAGCAGAGACAGAGCACAACTCACTCCGAGATTTAATATAGCATACAAGTACCACAGCACATTGTATTCAACTCTGGTGTAAAGTAAATGAAAAATGCTTTATTTTCGTTTTTGTTGCGGTCGCATGTGCCTAACCTTAACTCTATTAGTCCAATATTATTCTACATAAAGAGAAAAGATTTGACATAGAGAGAAAAGATTCGACATTATAGAGACATGAAGAAGAGTCGACAAAGAGAGAAAAGATTCGACATAGAGAGAAAAGATTCGACACAGAGAGAAAATATTCGATATAGAGAGACATGAGGATTCTACATAGAGAGACATGAAGATTCGACATAGAGAGACATGAAGAGTCAAATATTTTTTTTTAGATTGTCGAATCTTCTTTTTTTTTTTTCTTAGAACATTCGACAGACACCATAAGTCTTCAATGACAGCTTCGACCTTAATTTGTATTTTAGGACAAATGCATTTTTTTAACGAAAAACTAAATTAATAAAAACGAATTTCGGGAGTAACTAAAATTTTTTATTTTTCGGACAAAAACAAAATATTTCAGTGTGCACATGTCTACTAACAAGTGTCTTCAAATGTTGGGTAATAATAGTGTAACACAGTGGAGAAGCAGTACCACCTACTTAGTATTACTATTTACCTTTTGTTTTCCTTTTTTTTCCCCTTTTTTTGCAGTCCATGAAATGGGAATTGGGGAGAGTGAAGGTTTTGTTTCTCCAGTTGGTCAGTAAAAAAAGACATTCCTAGTTCTTTTTGTTTTACAAGTTTATGTGGGTGTGACACATTTTATAATCTATTTTATAAAACCTTTGACAGATAAAATATTTTTCAATATTACTATTTAGCTACTTTGCTTCAGTTCAGAGTTAAATCCTACAGGCATAGACAGAGAAGACCTAAGTTATCACCTACATTTCACATTTTAAAACTGGTATATATTAAATTGCTTCTTTGAGGTAGCAAAATTGTTGTTCCTTTGAGCTAAAAGTATACTTCAATTTTTGAGTTTCCCATTTGTGAATACATTAATGCAGTAACTCTGCATTTAAAAAATGTAAAAGCTTCAACAATGTAAATATTGTATTTTAATATATAGATTGATGATTTCAAAGCATATGATTTCATTTTTCAAAGCAATTTAATATAAATGAATTAATGGTTGAAGCTTGGTTTTTGCTACTTCTATGTTCCTGCTTTGCTTTTATAAATTTGTAATAAAATAATTTCATTAAAAAAATTGTAAATAAAAAAAGATCATTACCAGTTATGCCATTGTCTGTGTGTTAATGCAATAAAATACATATTATTGTAGATAAGAGTGACTTAGGATGTTTAAATCTTTACATATTAAATAGAGCATGATTGCTGTAATTCATTAGGTCCATTGTGAATGTTTTTGTGTTACTTAAGTGGTAGTATTGATGAAATTGCACATAATTAGGAGGTTAATATATTGAATTGCAGGGATTGTATTCTCCAAAAGCTATGTCATTTTAATGAAAAAAAGCATGAGTCCATTTAATTTTAAAAGACTTTATGTCTATATAACATTAATAAAACTCTATTGCTATGGAATTATGGGATATTGTGGTTCAGTATTGTTATTCGTACAATATACAAGATTTAAATGACTTTGAACATTTACAATATGAAAACACAATAGCAAAATGCATTTTATATAGTCTTGGTTGGAGGCTAATCCTTTTTTTTATATTAAAGTACATTTCCTTTATAAATAAATGGTATCTTGCTGAATTGTGGCAGATTCAGAAAAACTCTGCCACGCACTATTTCCATCTAAACTGTCTATATTGCATAACTTTAATACGATTTTAGAAAAACAATGATACTTTTACTGAGAGTAATTAAAATATATATGTTTTTACAACTCCAGACATTTTTTTTTATGGTTTTCTTAAAAAATCAAACTAACAGCGAATACACCCAGTCAGAATTTCCGACAAGAAAAGTTTGATGTGAGCTTTTGGTCGGAAATTCCGACCATGTGTAGGCCCCATCTGACTTTTTCTGTCGGAATTTCTGACAGCAAAAATTTGAGGGCTGGTTCTCACATTTTCAGATGGGAAAAGTTCTTGTCGGAAATTCCGAACGTTTGTATGCAATTCCAACGTGCAAAAAAACACGCATGCTTGGAATCAATTCGATGCATGTTCGGAATCATTGAACTTCATTTTTCTCGGCTCGTTGTAGTGTTGTACGTCACCGTGTTCTTGACGGAAATTTTGTGTGACCGTGTGTATGCAACACAAGTTTAAGGCAACATTTTGTTGGAAAACAATCCACGGTTTTCTTGTCGTCATAAGACTGCATTACTCACCTCCTCTCCAGTCATCCATAATACTTCTTCTCCATTGCAAGATATCCTGATGCCTCGTACACATGACGGAGGAACTCGTCGGAAAAGACACATAATTTTCCTCGACGAGTTCCTTGTTAGGCTTGTTGAGAAACTTGACAAGCTGTCTTTGTGTACACACAGTCAAGACCAAATCTCCTCGTTCTCAAACGCGGTGACTTCAACACATACAATAGCAGGGGAAGTTCAATTCCACTGGCACAACCCTTGGGGCTGCTTTGCTATCTCATGTTACTGCATGTTATGTAAAAGTTTGGTAAGAGACATTTGCACTTTTCAGTCTGTTACAGCGTGACAAATGTGCTATTTCCATTACAAACACTACTTTTACCGAAGGTGCGCGGGTTTCTAAGCATACACACCAACATTTTTCTCATCGAAAACTAGCCAGACGAGGAACACGACGAGGAAATTGAGACTCCCGTTGAGGAAAAAGAGAACTTACTCTCTTTTTTCCTCGTCGAGTTCCTCAACAGTTTTCTCGATGGAAAGCATACACGCGACCGTTTTCCTTGGCAAAAAAGCTCTGCCACCAAGTTTCTTGATGGATTCTGTCAAGTTTCTCGGTCGTGTGTACAAGGCCAGTCTTCCAGGAAGAGTCTTCCTAAGGGCATTATTAACATGCAGTGTAATGATACTGAAAGCAGTGCTGATATCATCATGTCATTATTGCTTTGTGTATCATTGAGGATTATCCAGTACTGGAAAATAAACAAAGAGGAAGAAAACCCTACATGTCATGTGAATGGCCTAAAGACATCTGAAAAACTCTTTCTAGTGCATGAATACAGTGAACATACACTTTTGTTAGTTTCATAAAGAAAAAGATATAAAACAGAAAAGACTATGTATTGTCTGTTTGTTCTGCTTCTATCGGTAGCTACTGTATACCTGGGAGAGATTAACAGATCAAGACTGTCAATGGTACTAATTAACCCTAACATGGGTAAGGTAAAGCTCATTCTGACCTTAATGTACCAACAAGTGAAGCGATTGAGACCCCTATAATCAATACACGGTCTCAGTTTACCACTCTTCTTTATCATAAAGAAGAAACCAGCAGGAGATGAGGATTTACAGGTGAATCCTCAAGAAAGTGCATCGGCAACATACTCCTCCATGGTTTTGTCCTCTGAGACAGAGAAAGGGTAAACATACCCACGAGGGCATGTGGCACCAGGTTGAAGGTCAATTGCACAATTATATGACCTGCTTGAGCTTTCTCAAAGTCATCGCTAAATTTGTGGTACTCCTTCAGCAGGGAGGAGAGTGAAGAGGTGCACAAGACCTTAGCCACTTTCAGAAAACATGTCTTCCTGCATTGTAGTGACCAGGAAAGAACCTAAGCACAAATCCAATCAAAAGAGGGGTTGTGCCTCTGTAACCAAGGATAACCATTAACCACCGAGAAATGAGGTGAGGAAATTATCTGGAATTTGATTATCTCATTATAAAGAGCCCCTATGCCCAGGGTCAATGGAGCAGTCTCATGAGTCACATGGGCAGGATGTAGAGGTCACCCATCAATAGCCTCAATGGCTAGTGGAGTGGCACAAAGCTGCATCAGAATCAAGTGCTTAGACACAAAGGCACCATTAATGAACAGGGCTTCAGCCCCAGAGTCGATTAGAGCCTGTATCTCTATGGAAGACTCAGACTAAGAAAGGTAGTGCAGATAGATTTGAAACATGTTTTATATGCTAGTGCAGATAGATTTGAAACATGTTTTATATGCTCTGTTATTGTGGTGCATGAGTCTCTGGGGTTATTTAAGAAAGGAAAATCCACTTTGCACTACAAGTGCACTGCAAGTGCACTTGGAAGTGAAATTGCTGTAAATCTGAGAAGTAGATCTGAAATAAGGAAAACACTGCTGATTTTATCATCCAATCATGTGCAAGCTAAACTGCTGTTTTTTATTTTACGTTCATGCCCCCCTCAGATCTAAATCGACTGCACTTCCAAGTGCACTTTCACTGGACTTTAAAGAGCACTTTCAATGAAAAACATTTGTCAAGCCTCGTACAAACGCTCGGTTTTCTTGGCAAGAACCAGCAAGAAAACTGCTGGCAGAGATTTCTTGCCGAGTATACCGAGCGTGTGTACGAGGCTTGACAAATGTTTTTCCTTGAAACTGCCCAGAATCTAGATGAGAAAAATAGAGAACATGTTCTCTATTTTCTCATTGTGAGATTCTTGGCAGTGTTTTCCTGCCGAGAAACCCGAGAGTGTGTATATTTACCTGTCACCGTGGAAACCTGTGCATGCTCGAAATGACTTTGACGCCTAGGCATAGGTAGGGTGCAGCAAGATGCGGCGACGGCATTGAATGTGACGAGCGCATGCTTGTCATACGTGCTGACATCACCGCATTCTTGCCATTCAAAAGAACGGCGGGTCTTATGAATGGAGTGGCCCTGTACACTCGGGCGGCAAGAGATTCTGGCCCATGTGTACAGGGCTTCAGTTTTGGAGCAGTGGGGGTGGTGGTGTTAGGGGGGTTAGGAGAGTAAGATAAAAATATGTAAGAGAAGTCAACAATTGGAAAGTATTCAAGGTTTAGAGAGTGGAACCGGATAGTGGGCCAGAATGAAATATTGCCAAAATGTTACATTTATTAAGGGTGGGCCAATTCAAAATGGAAAGGGTACAACTTGTATTTTGCCACAGTTATGGTGCCTAAACAAAGGCTTCATAAATGGTTGATATAATGTCAACAGCCACCAATTTATTATATAAGTTGTATGAGGGTTAACTTCAAAAGTTTGAAGTTGAGCTCACAGAAATGGTGTTGTGTAATGGACTATTGGATGTTTGATGTACCATAATTATTATTGGTACCCGCTGAGTGGTAGCATGTGGCTAGTGGCTGGTATGGTTCTTCAGGGCAATTTATCAAGGGAGCACCACCAAGGGCCTGTTTGTTGTAATGCTGTTATTAAAGATTTAAAAATGTTTGCAGTGCTATGTGTAATATGTTAAAAGAGTTGCATGTGTTTGACACACGTTGTTATTTTTGTAAGTGTTGAGTGTAATTATTTTGAGTTATCACCCTCCCTACTCGAGTCATGCTGTCTGTATTTCTGAGTTCAGGAAATTCTATTTTCCACAAGGTATGTGGCCAGAGTTTCAAAGGTTTCAAACTGACCTGTTAAAGCTCTATTCTCCAAGTAATTACTGTTCCCTTGAATGGAGATATTTTTTATACGCAGTGGATATTCTTGTGTTTTTACCTTGAAGTGATAAAATCAGTGTGTTAATTTTCCAAATATATCAGAAGAGAATGTTATACGTTGTCCATTGGTGTCAACAGACAGAAAAGCAAAAGCAAAAGCAAAACATATTTTCAGTTTTTCTAATGTTGTTTGACTAGTTGCTTTTGTTCTGGCCTCAGTAGGAAAAATGGATGTTGCATCATAAATTGAATACTCATACCACTTCTTTTCCAGGACTCTATGATTAAGTGCTAATATGCGTGAAAAGCATTCGAGATTCCATCTGCTTGCTGTGCCCTGATTTTTTATGGAATAAAGATATTTGCATTGATAGCTTGGAGTGCCATCAATTTGACATGTGTTTGATCAATACGTCTCAGTGAAAGCTGGATAGGCGTCCATGGAGTCATTTGCTGGCAAGAGAGGACCAATATTGAGCAGAGATATTTACTTTGTATACTATTTCTTTTCCAGGACTCTGCCAATTAACCACTGCATAAAACAGCAAGCAATCATCGTTATTGCCCATCTCATTGTAGAATTGTATTCAATGCATTAGATTTTACATAGAATTTTCATTTTTTACCACTGAAAGTAACATGTCTTTCATAACCCCAGTCTGGGAAAAGCATTTACCAATTCACCAGAACCTTGTAAATATTTTTTAAGCTTTAACCACCCACAAAAAACAACCTGAATCTGCCATCATGTGGCCTTCATGGCATCTGAAAACCAAGGACTGTAAGCACTAGACTGAGCCTGTCCCTTGCTTTGCCTAATCACTGCTTTGAGGATGGACTTCCATATCCTGTGAGGATATCTTGAAGGACCCTAAGAGGGTCTTGTGATGAACACTTCTGGCAGCCATTAGGCAACATTGAGAACAGCAGAAAGATCCTTCCATACAATAGACCAGAAGAAAGAGGACAGTGAACATGAGATCAGGTAAGTAAATGGGACTTTTAGGCTTTTCGTTTTTTTTTAATCAAATATCTAAAGTGGTTTAGGTAGGAAAGGGTAGTGAGTTTATTGTTTAACCACTTAAGACCCACACCAATACGCTGGCAAATGACCCAAGGGGTTTTTGCGATTCGGCACTGTGTCGCTTTAACAGACAATTGCGCGGTCGTGCGACGTGGCTCCCAAACAAAATTCGTGTCCTTTTTTTCCCACAAATAGAGCTTTCTTTTGGTGGTATTTGATCGCCTCTGCGATTTTTATTTTTTGCACTATATACAAAAATAGAGCGACATTTTTGAAAAAAAAACAATATTTTTTACTTTTTGTTATAATAAAAAACCAATACTAAATACTAAATTTTAGTCAAACATTTAGGCCAAAATGTATTTAGCCACATGTCTTTAGTAAAAAAAAAATCGCATTAAAAAAAAATTAGCTACCTAGCGGGAACAGCGACACTAATACAGCGATCAGAAAAATGATCGCTTAGTGATGCTGGCAATAGGGAGTGAAAGGGTTAACTAGGGCAGTGATCAAGGGGTTAAAACTTTATTGGGGGGGTGGGGGGGCTACCCTGACACTAACACTAACTGACTGTCACACTGTCTGTCACACTGACACTAAATACAGTAATCATACATGTATGATTACTGCATTCAGTGACACTGTGACAGGGGGGAGGGGGGGGCGATCGCGGGGGTTAAATGTGTTTTTGTGTGTGTGTAAATGTGCTGTTGGTGCAGACTTACTTGCTGTGTTGTGATCTCTCCTCAGCGGCGCTTGAAACAAACGCCGAGGGAGAGATCAGATAGCTTCCTCCTTCCTGTGTTTACACAGGAGGAGGAAGTGACAGGGCGGGCGAGCGCGCGCATTGGCTGGGAGCGATCCGGAGGGGGCGGGTGAAAACGGATAGCCGCCCCCTCTTGTCGGATCGCTCCTGCAGCCGCGCGGACCGCCGCATGTACGGGGGGGGTCCGATCGGACCCCCGATCCCCCCCAAGGCACCAACGTATATATACGTTAATGTGCCTGTCGGTGCCATTCTGCCGACGTAAATGTACATGCGGCGGTCCTTAAGTGGTTAATTGCTACAAGCATAGTTTTCACAGTTAACTGTTAGGCCTCGTACACACGACCGAGGAACTCGTCGGGAAAGACACATCATTTTCCTCGACGAGTTCTTTGTCAGGCTTGTCGAGAAACTTGACAAGCTGTTTTTGCATACACACTGTCAAGACCAAATCTCCTAGTTCTCAAACGCGGTGACTTCAATACATACAACAGCAGGGGAAGTTCCATTCCACTGGCACAACCCTTGGGGCTGCTTTTGCTAATCTCATGTTACTGCGTGTTACGTAAAAGTTTGGTAAGAGACATTTGCACTTTTCAGTCTGTTACAGCGTGACAAATGTGCTATTTCCATTACAAACGCTACATTTACCGAAGGTGCGCGGGTTTCTAAGCATACACACCAACGTGTTTCTCGTCGAAAACCAGCCCGACAAGGAACACGATGAGGAAATTGAGACTCCCGTCGAGGAAAAAGAGAACTTGCTCTCTTTTTCCTTGTCGAGTTCCTCGACAGTTTTCTCGATGAAAAGCATACACACGACAAATTTTTTTGATGGATTCTGTCGAGGAAACCGGTCATGTGTACGCGGCCTCACACTATGAAGTAGATATTGACTGAACAGAAAGGTTAGCTAATAACTCCATAATAATAACTTGGACTTTTTCTTGGCACATCAGCAATGATATCAGTGCACTTCTTTCAGATCAAAAGTAGAAGGAAAGCTTTCCACTTTTTTCAAAGGAATCTGCTCTAGTAATTGTTGTTTTCAGATAGTCACAGATCAAATGTCTTCAGGCATTTCTCAGGTACCACACAAAAACTAACAGCGCAGCTAGACCACTGACATTGGTTCTCGTATCCAACTGCAAGGATAACAAAGGAGAGCATTTAAGTTAAAAAATGGGCGTATTCAAAATTTCAACTACATAAAGCTATTTTTATATTTTTTTCCAGTATCATTGGTAAGTTGCACTTGTTTTACTATTTTTTGCTCAAAAAAGTAAACATGTATCAAAAGCATAAGATTTTATTAAATGTTTTGCAATTATGTGAGCTTGTCCTTAACTGACAGTGAACACTTTAGGTGAAGTATGTGTTATTTTTTTGTCATTGCTTTGTTCTCTATATATATAACCACTTTTCATTTCTTTCAAATAAAGAAAAGATTATTTCTCATCTCTGGATGATTTCTTTTGAAATGTCTTTTCAAGAGAAAGAGTTTAATGACATTTTTACTAAGATTTTCTTCCTATATTAAAGTATAAGTGCACTTTCAAACAATGTGCATTTATAATTTTTGCCCTTCTCCTTCAAACTAAAATACCCCACCATTCTCCTTGGCAGATGCATATGTACATACATCTCTTACTGTGGCCAAACCTAAACGCCCCGTTGATGAAAGTTTTAACCTGGCTGTTATTACATCCTATTCTATTCAGCACAAACAAGTAAGGGGCATTATTGATAAATACTGGGACATCCTGAAAAGCGATACAGTCCTTAACCCTTTACTCCCAGATCGTGCAAAGGTGGTATTCAGAGGAGCACCTTCTTTAAGAAATCAGATAGCTCCTAATGTAATCAACCCCCCAGTTCGAAGTTCCTTCTTCCATGACCTTATAGGCTACTTCCCATGTAAAAAATGTAAAGTATGCAAATGTAATACGTTGGGAAGACGAAAATCTACTGAATTCGTCTCGACCGTGACTAACAGGCATTAAAAGATCAAACAATTTTGTACATGCGAAACAAAATACGTTGTGTATCTCATTACTTGTCCTTGTGGGATGCAATACGTCGGCCGCACGACTTGTACATTTTCAGTCCGTGTGGGCGAACATATTTCTCTCATTATTAGTGGTGACACGAATCATAGAGTTCCGAGGCATTTTAGACAGCATCACAATAAGGATCCTAGTGGTACTCAATTTGTTATCATTAATAGATATATACCACCTTGGAGAGGCGGACCTAGAACTAGAGGGGTCTCACGCCTTGAAACATTCTGGATCTATGAGCTTCAAACGTATTGGGATGTGAATGCGTTCATCGACATGTCCTAAACCTACGATTCTCAGCCAAACCGTGTACAAAAGCCACAACTTTTTCTTTAAGATTGGGCAATCATTTTTTATTTCCTGTATGACACATTTTAAGTTTTCTTACACTGCAATGTCAGGTAAAATTTATTTTATTAATTCTATGTCATGCATTTTCTGTGTTGGGAGTCCAGCCCACCCTAATGCTTCAATCCCTCCTTGGGGTCGAGCATTTTTTATATTTATTTATCTTTCTACCCATACAGCGTCTATCCACTTTATATGGGATAGAGGTTATTTTTGAAAGGAAAGGCCAAACTTTCTTTCTTTTTATTAATGGTATGTTTTATTTATGGCCATTCCTATATCAGTACATTATGTATTAAATTCTATGCATAATTTTGTTTTTATATATATATATACGTTTTTTAATTACCAATAGCAATCAACTTTCTCTGGTTTTGGGATGTACTCTAAAATACACTTCCTGTAAGTTTTTTTGACACATTATATATAAAAAAAAAAAATTTGTATTGTGTTTAGGATACCCATGTGTGTCCATACCACCATTCAAATGTGTCTACTCTATATATTTTTTAGTCTAGGTTGTATGTTCGTTTCACCCTGAGTTTGCTTAAATGCCATGCTTTACGGCTGTGACATTCGGCGATGGAGACGTGGAACGCACGCCTGGCTATCAAGTTTACCCGACTTAGAATAGTATTGTTCGATGCGTGTCGCTAATTGATGCCATCTGGAATGCAAGTTTTCGATTTAAGATCGAAACTCGAAATTTATTATTCGACCGCATACTGTTTATTTCAGGAAGTGTATATTGATACGCGCGACTATTTAAGTCTATTTGACTTGGAATAGTATTGTTTAATGCATGTTATCAACTGATGTTATCTGGAACGCAAGTTTTCAATTTAGGATCGAAACTTGAAACTCACTATCCGACCGCATATCGTTATACGCAGCGCATCGGAAATTACGCCATCTGGAACGCAATGTTCCGGTTTGAGATCGAGGCGTGGAACGCACGCCTTGACTCCATTTTGTCCAAACCAGAAAGTGATTACAGTTTAGTGAGCTGGGTTCATTGGGTTTAGTGAAGCGGAATGATAAGCTGGATATGCCCCAGCGAGTCAAAGAGGTCCGTAACAATAGATTGGATAGCTTGGATTCTCCATTACACAGAGCCATGGGTGGCCGTATGCTGAGCGGCTGGTGGTGCGTTTAGCAGTGTGAAAGCGTGGCTTCCGATAAAATGGTAGAAGAGAGTGGTGTGCCAGGGGAGCTTGGTGCGAGGCCAGAGGAGACACTGTGGGATTTGTGTCAAATCGATGTGGCCTGCCGGCACAGAATTTGCAGGCTGGGCTAGCTGGGATCAGTAGTCCACCAGCTAAAGCAAGCTGCTAAATTACTGGGCCGCCGGGAGAGGTACTGCAGACTAGTGTTGCTCACGAATATTCGCATTGCGAATATTCTCTACGAATATTGCATATTCGAGTATTCGCGAATAACTCGAATATCGCGGCGAATATTCGCTATTTCGATTATTCGTATTTTTTTAAATTTCGCAATCAATTTCGCAATCAATTTCGCATTCGCACTAGCGAAATTTCTAAATTTTTAATAAAATATAGCGAATATTCGTAAATATAGAATATTCGTGATATTTTATCCAAAAAAAAATAGCGAAATTTCGCAATTTTTTTTTTTTTTATAAAATATCACGAATATTCGATATTAACGAATATTCGCGAACATTCTTCGAAATATTCGCGAAATATCGCGAAATCGAATATGGCGTATTCCGCTCATCATTACTGCAGACCTCTTGCCTAGAAACTACACAGCAAATTACAACCAAGTACAAATAATTACATCCAGCAATCTGGGATTATTCAGAGTGATTTTTTTTTGATGGGACAGAAAGGCCAATGCCCTGTACACACGATCGGTTCGTCTGATGAAAACGAACCGATGGATTTTTTTCATCAGATATCCGATGAAGCTGACTTTCATCAGTCTTGCCTACACACCATCGGTTAAAGATCCGATCGTATCCAACGCGGTGACATAAAACACAATTGGGTGCTGAGAAAAATGCAGTTCAATGCTTCCGAGCATGAGTCGACTTGATTCTGAGCATGCATGGATTTTTTAAAGATGAATTTCCCCACAGACGATCGTTTTTTTCTATCTTTTTTTAAGCATAAGAAAAATTTAAAACAGGTTCTATTTTTTTTCACCGATGGGAAAAAAACTGATGGGGCCCACACACTATCGGTTCGTCCGATGAAAACTGTCCATCGGTCAATTTTCATCAGACGAACTGATCGTGTGTACAGGGCATTACAGTTTACAGTGGAAGTTTTGTGCAAGAGGAGAGAAGTCCTGGGAGTAAGGCCGCGTACACACGATCGGTTAAACCTATGAGAATGGTCTGATGGACTGTTTTCATGGGTCAAAACCGATCGTGTGTGGGCGCCATCGGTTATTTAACCATCGGTTAAAAAAAAGCCAACTTGCTTGAAATGTAACTGATGGGTTCCTAACCGATAGGTCAAAAATGATCGTTAGTAGGCACGAACCATTTTTTAAAAATCCATGCATGCCCAGAATCAAGTCCATGCATGCTTGGAAGCATTGAACTTAATTTTTTTCAGCATGTCATTGTCTTTTACGTGTTCTGACACGATTGGTTTTTTAACCGATGGTGTGTGGGCGCGACGGACCATCAGTCAGCTTTATCGGTTAACCGATGAAAACGGTCCATCAGACCATTCTCATCAGATGGACTGTTCATGTGTATGTGGCATAACAGTCTGCAGGAGTCTGCAGAGGAGAAGTAATAGTTTGCATGGGTTATGCAGGGAAGTGACTATAAATGTTAGGGTTCATCAGTTCTTCAAGTTTAAATCTATTCATTCAATTACTTAAATATGATGGCAAATATTAAATATATCCCATATTCCCTTTTCCCCAACCAAGTTATATCCCCCAATAAACAAAAACAAAACAACGCAAATTACCTTTCATTGTCTCTAAAGTGATAGAGTAAGGTCTGGCATTAGGGTGATATGGTGGATGTTAGTAACTAGTAGCAACCATCCAATACACTTTACATCCTTTAGTAAACTCTTCACTGCATTTACTTTGCCTGTGCAGTAGATTCCCATAGACCAGTGATGGTGAACCTTGGCACCCCAGATGTTTTGGAACTACTGTACATTTCCCATGATGCTCAACTTCAGATGGTGCATAAGCGTCATGGGAAATGTAGTTCCAAAACATCTGGGGTACCAAGGTTCGCCATCACTGCCATAGACTATTGTGGACTGTCTTGTCAGCATCTCCAGTCATGGGAGATGGTCCAATATAAGTCTATGGGGATCTGCTGCACAGCCATGGCCAGCACAGTGAAGAGTTTACCTGAAGAATGTGCACAATGTAAGAGGGCCTGATATTATGGTAAGTATCCATCTAGGGAACATGAGGGTTGGGTTCTTAGGCTGGTGGTGTGGACATAGGGGTGTAGTTTCTGTGGGCAAAACACACCAGAATTTGGTTTGCCTCCCATTGTAAAATTATAATCTTTTTTTTCAAATATACTAGTTGAAGATATCCTTTTTTTCTAACACACCCTGGAAAGGGTTGTCATTTAGCGAATTTAAATGATTTTTTTTGACTGGGCATCCACTGGGCCCTTCTCAACTGAAACCAGGCTATAGTCAATAGGGGTCCTACACATACGAGGTGTGTCTATTAGATAACAAGACTGATTAACTTACCTTTATTTATTTGTATTACAAATTGAATGCGTGTCCCCTTCAATATATTTCCCTATTTGCACTATTACATTACTGCAGTCTTGTTTTCCACTGGTCAAAGCCCCCTCCCCGCTTAATCCCCCCCTCTTCTTTTTTTGCTCTTTTGCCTCAGGCCCCTTTCCTAAACTTTTGTCCTCCTCCACGCAACCTTTAATTTCCTTCTTCTGCCCTCCTTCTCTTCTTCTCACTAGGCTATCCCTCCCCTCACCACCTTATGTCTCTTCTTTCCTTCATAAGTGACTACCTAATATACTTCCTGACTTATACCCTCTCTGTTTGGTCATGGGACATCCATACTCCCCAATATCCAAAGATCTATCTCTGGAGAGCTGACTGATTTCTTACAGTGTACAATTTTTATCTGCTGATCTCTGAGGCCTCGTACACACGACCGAGGAACTCGTCGGGCGAAACACATCGTTTTCCTCGTCGAGTTGCTTGTTAGGCTTGTCGAGGAACTTGACAAGCTTACTTTGCGTACACACGTTAAAGACCAAATCTCCTCGTTCTCAAACGCGGTGACTTCAACACATACAACGGCAGGGGCTGCGTTTCCTAATCTCATGTTACTGCATGTTTGGTAAGAGACATTTGCACTTTTCAGTCTGTTACAGCGTGACACATGTGCTATTTCCATTACAAACACTACTTTTACCGAAGATACACACGATCGAGTTTCTTGTCGAAAAGCAGCCCGACGAGGAACCTGACGAGCCAATTTGACTCCCGTCTAGGAAAAAGAGAACTTGCTCTCTTTTTTGCTCATCGAGTTCCTCAACAGTTTCCTCGATGAAAAAAAGTACACACGACCGGTTTCCTCTGCAAAAAAGCTTTCCCACCAAGTTTCTCGATGGATTCTGCCGAGGAAACCGGTCGTGTGTACGAGGCCTGAAAGTTCATCTTATGCACTACTATGAAATGGAGCTAACTTCACCCGCTAAGCCTAAGCTGTGAAAATATGTTTTCTTGTTTGAGGTGATAATAGTTATTTTCCTGCATTATGCCATATTTTGTCCCATGCACTGAACCCTTCTATCCTTCTTTTAAAATCTTCAGAACTGTTTGATTGTATTTTTCCCTTGTAGTGCAAAAAGTGATTTAACTAAAAAAAAAGGTAAAGACATAATATTGACTAAAGCCCTTGTAACGGTCACCACCGTTTACGACCTTCCATCCAACCACGACAAGCTTATCTGACACACTGCGACAATCCTGCATACACGATCCATTCCATTTCCCATAATAACCGAGACACAAGCTCTGGTACTCTCTGGTTTCAAAATGAATGACCACTTTATTGGTTTCTTCTCAGCTTTTTATACAGTACAAGATGTTACAGCCAATCACAGGACAATGCAATCTCCACCCCCCTATTCACACTGGGGCTAATTATCTAGCAGACATTTCGGCACAGATACTGACAGATCTGTCACATTCCAAACTACAATTACACAATGCCTTGACCTCAATCACATTATCTAGACAGACATACTGTCTCTAAAGGGCTTGACACCTTTGTACCATAGACAATGTATTGTCTAGGAGTAGATGCAATTAACACCTTTCAACAGAATGAAATGTCTTTCACAAGCCGGGCCACTTAGCATTTTAAAAGCAGATGTCTAGTAGGAACACCTTAATATCTCAGTATCCTGCAAACATGAATTATTATTAATGTCCCATCTTCTGCAATACATGATATAATTTCTTTGCCACCCTATGGCCCTAGACATAGGAGAATCTCAGTATGTCACGGGTCATTCCGTTACAGCCCTGTACACACGATCGGTTTGTCTGATGAAAACGGACTGATGGATCGTGTGTGGGCCCACTCGGTTTGTTTTTCATTGGTGAAAAAAATAGAACATGTTTTAAAATTTTCCTATGGATAAAAAAACGATAGAAAAAAATTATCGTCTGTGTGGAACTCCATTGGAGAAAAATCCATGCATGCTCAGAATCAAGTCGACGCATGCTCTGGAAGCATTGAACTTAATTTTTCTCAGCACGTTGTAATGTTTTACGTCACCGCGTTGGACACGGTTGGATTTTTGACTGATGGTGTGTATGCAAGACTGATGAAAGTCAGCTTCATCAGATATCCGACGAAAAAATCCATCGGATTAGATTCCACCAGATATCCGATCGTGTGTACAGGGCATTAGGGTTTAGATCTACCTAGGTTTTGCTCATAATGAGCATTATAATACCTGTTATTTGGCCTCACTGGGGTGGATTTACTAAAGGCAAACAGACTGTGAACTCTTCAAATGCAGTTGCACGCAGAGTTGAGCAAATGTGGTAAACATTTGCTGATTTAAGGCATCCAATTATGTGAAAGTACAGGCCCATACACACAAATTGTGTGATGGCAGGCTGTTGTCGGAAAATCTGACCATTTGTATGCTCCATCTGACAATTGTCAGATTTTACACCAACAAATGTTGGATAGCATCCTTTAAAGTTTTCCGACAACAAATGTGTGTTGTTTAATTATCCGATCATGTGTACAGAAGTCCTTCGGACACAAATCCAAAGTACAAACACGCATGCTCAGAAGCAATGCTCACCATAACACAACATTAGCAGAAGTTGCCCAAAGGGTGGCGCTAAAGAGCTGAAAAAACACATTGTTTTGTGTTTGTTGGCTGACAATTCTTTGCCGTGTGTATGCAATACAAGTTCACAGTCAACGCCCTTCAGACAAAAGTCCCACGTCTCTAGAAGCTAATGCTTTGTCTGCTGCTGTGTGCTGTTTGGAAAATTGACCGATTTTTTGTTGTATGTTGGGATGCACTGATTGGCCTGTTCAAAATGAATGGGCTGCCTGAAGAAACTTTCTTAACTACTTGAGCCCCGGGCCATAGTCAAAAGACAGCCTCAAGGTGGCTCTGTAAATCCAGGAGGATGTCATATGACGTCCTCGAGTCCTCCGGCCACTGAGGGGCGCGCACACCCGGCAAGACCCCGAGATGCCGATGCGCAATAACTCGGTTGGTTCTTGTTTTCCCATTTTACTTATTCGTCTCTCTGCCTTGTTTCATGCCCAATTCCAGTTTTATGTTAAATTATACTAAAGTGTAAATTATTCCTTCCTCCATATCAAACATGTCATTATGATTAAAATTAATTTAACCTCTCTTAACATTGTGTTAAATGTCATATCATAGTTTAATGAATGCAGGTTTTAATAGTGTGTTTTATGTGCATAAATTAGAAAGAAGAAAAAGTAAAATTGCATAGAAATGAGTAGAAAGGAAATGGAAACAAATAATCTCAGGACCTTTTAACAAATTGATTTCAACTATCACTTTCAAAATAACGACCAAATGTATATTTAACTTTATATTATGGCACGCACATTCCTCTTTCATTTATTATATGAATATTTATATTATGTTAAATCCTTGACACACAGAATATTATAAGTAAATTGAGATTTCAAGAGTTTATTTAGTGGCAGAGACCATTGCCTGATATATTTTAAAACTTCTATATATTTGTATAACCATTTTCTGAAGACTGAGCGGTGTCCTTATACTTTTGGAACCTCTAAACAATAAGTATTTTTTCTGAGTTTGTTTTTAGAATGAAGGTCAGTGAGACAGAGGGCCCTTAATAACTTTTAGGCCCCCTCCCCTCACACATAAGTATTCTGCATACATGCATAACTGCTCCAGTAGATTTTGGATGTTGATGGTGTCATAAGATATTACAAATGAAAAAAAGGGGGGGTGGTGTCTGCGCTGTGAAAGTAGGGTACATAGGATAAGAAGTATCCCAGGTGACTGAGAGAATGGATGTGATAGGGGAAGGTGAACTTAGAACAACATGATAACCAACATGATGTGATAAACAGTAATAAATCACAATAAATCACAGTGGAGGTGACTACAAATAAAAATATAGAAAAGTGACAGATACACTCTACCGTGTAGTGTAAGAACAATATAAAGGAAGTCCATGCAATAGAGAAAATTTTACACACAGTGCTAAACCAAAACATTGCTGTTAGACCAGAGAAAACATCCCATAAAGAATGCCTCTGGATACACAAAAATAAAGTCTCTCATAAAATAATCCCATATGTCCAGGAAAGTCCAAGGATGAAAATGTGATGCCAGGAAAGGGTGTTAGCGATAGACACCTCAGGTGGTCCCTAGCTCCTCACCTCAAGGCTGTTGCACGGATAGCCTAAAACACCACCTCCAAGGGGGGGGGGGGGTGGTACCTCAGTAGGACGAGCAGCAGTAACACTCCTCAGCAGTGAAACATAAAGCAGATTTGAAGCGGGTTAAAGTACAGTACAGGGAACGTCTATTCAGACAGCATGTATCACACATACATCCACTCACCAGGAGGTGATGGATGGTGGGCCTATCTCCCACGAACAGTGAGTTCGTTCTTGGTCCAGAGATTGTGTCTGGTTTTCACTCTTCTGTGGATGGGCCAGATGATCGCTCGGAACAGATGAAGGCAAGCCTCAGACAGCGTGCTTGGTGGAAAAAAGACAGACCATAGCACAATCCCGCAAGGTAAAACACGTTTAATAAACATGGAGGTTACACTCACAGTTAAAAACGATCCAATATGGGACATAAACAGAACGGACATCAGGTGGGTCTCTCTGTGTCAGGCGTGTGGACTCTGAGGCTCCTCGATCCCTACGCGTCTCGTCACACCACGTGACTTCCTTAGGGGATCCCCTAAGGAAGTCACGTGGTGTGACGAGACGCGTAGGGATCGAGACCACCCCCCCTTTTTTTCATTTTTTCATTTGCATTTTCTCTCTGCCTAGGACAGATTGTTAGGTGTCTGCTGCAGTACCCCCAGTCCACCTCCCAGTCCACCCCCCTCGGTAGCGCAGGAGCCCTTCTATATATAAGATATTACAAAGCATTGATAATCTCACCCCTTCCATCACATAATAGTCTCTATGATTAGTGATTGGCTGCACAGCCCCAAACATGGCAAGCTGGGTGGAGGTCACAAAGTTCCCAAAACCAAGAAGCATAGGTAATGCAACAGACAGGTAAGAGAGAGCAGAAAAGGTGGGTACAAGTCAGTCAGGGGGTGAGCTGTTAAGAAACTTAGTTACTTTGTTCTGAATGGGAAGAGGCAGATTCACTTAAAGCTGGCATGCTACTCACATTTCCTGATATTTAACCACTTCCCATCCTGTTAAAATGATGGCCGCAAGATAGGTCTGCCATCCTGGGCGGCCGCCATATGACGTCCTCGGGCCTCCGGCCGCTAGAGGGCGTGCGCGTGCCGCCACCGGCACGCACATGCCATGTAACTCTGGTGCTAATGCACGTGCCTGGTGTCCGCGATGTCCACCAGGCACCCGCGATCGGCAGTTACACAGCCAAGGATGTGGATCTTCCTATTGGGGTACTGGAGCTGAGTCACAACTCTGTGTGTCCATTGACACATGGAGTCCCAACTCGGCCCATCCCCTTCTCTCCCCTTCTCTCCCCTAATTGGTTGATAGACTTTGATTGACAGCCACAAGATCCAATTGTGCCACTGCTGCCGCTCAGGAGGAGTGTCTCGGACCGGCTCAGGTAAGTAATTAGGGGGTGCTGGGGCGGCTGCTACACACAAAAGGTTTTTTATCTTAATGTATGGAATGCATTAAGATAAAAAAATTCTGCCTTTACAACTCCTTTAATGTTCACAGGGTCGGATTCGTGACAAGGCCACTGAGGCCAGGCCTTGGGGCGGCAGTGGGTACAGGGGCGGCATGCGGGCGGCCTGGTGGTTGAGCCGGCTGGTGGCTCGGCATACAAGTGACTGTGAGGGCGGCACACTGGGTGAGCCGCTAAGCTGCCCGTCCGCTCAGCGCTCGCACAGTCACACTAACAGTGTGAGCGGAGGCAGCTCGGCGGGTGGATGAGAGAGACAGGAAGCTGCCAGCTGGGAGGCTCGGTGGGTGGACTGGCCAATCAGTGGGTGGGGGAGCAGAGAGATGACATCATCTCTCATCGCCTGGCACCCGTCCTGCATCCTGAAAGTTCCGCCCTCACTGTGCAGGCAGCAGAGAAATTACATCATCTCTCTGCTGCCTGACAATCCCCGTTCCCCACCTAAGCAGGAATGTGTGTGTAAAGACAGACATCCCATTTTTAGTAATAGAGTGTGTATATATATATATATACACACACACAGTACCTTGAAAAAGTATTCATACCCCTTAACATTTTCCACATTTTGTCACGTTACAACCAAAAAATTAAATGTATTTTATTGAGATTTTATGTGATAGACCAACACAAAGTGGAACATAATTGTGAAGTAGAAGGAAAATATGAATGCTTTTCATTTTTTATTTTTTTTTACAAATTAGTGTGGTGTGCATTTGTATTCAGCCCCCTTTACTCTGATACCCCTAAAATCCAATTGCCTTCAGAAGTCACCAAATTAGTAAATAGAGTCTAACTGTGTGTAATTTAATCTCAGAATAAATACAGCTGTCCTCAGAGGCTTGTTAGAGAACCTTAGTGAACAAACAGCATCATGAAGGCCAAGGAACATACCAGACAGGTCAGGGATACAATTGTGGAGAAGTTAAAGCAGGGTTAGGTTTTTAAAAAAAATCTCAAGCTTTGAACATCTCACGGAGCACTGTTTAATCCATCATCTGAAAATGAAAAGAGTATGGCACAACTACAAACCTTCCAAGACATGGCGGTCCACCTAAACTGACAGGCCTTCTAAAATGTCTCTAAAAAAGGGCTAGAGGAATAGGATAGGGAAATAACTTAAAATAACATAAAATACATAAAAAATAAATCTTGACAAGCAGGAACCTTCCTCAATGATGGGACACTATTCCTCCCACTAATACCAATTATGGAGCACTATTTCTCCCACTGCACAAATGATGGGGCACTATTCCTCCCAATGATACCAATGATGGGGCACTATTTCTCCCACTGACACAAATGATGGGACACTATTCCTCCCAATGATACCAATGATGGGAGACTATTCCTCCCACTGATACCAATAATGCGGCACTATTTCTCCCACTGATACCAATGATGGGACACTATTTATCCCACTGACACAAATGATGGGACACTATTCCTCCCACTGATACCAATAATGGGACACTATTCCTCCCACTGATACCAATGATGGGACACTATTCGTCCCACTGACACAAATGATGGGACACTATTCCTGCCAATGATACCAATGATGGGACACTATTCTGGTGCAATTAGATTTGTAAACTAGGACTGACTCCTAACTAATTCTCTCCCTATAAGCACAATCAGGAACCTTTCCCTACAGTAGCTAATGCAGAGTATGTTACAGGAACATATGCAGTGCTGGTGCAATATGCAGAGTATCTTACAGGAACATATGCAGTGCTGGTGCAATATGCAGAGTATCTGACAGAAACATATGCAGTGCTGTTGCAATATGCAGAGTATCTTACAGGAACATATGCAGTGCTGGTGCAATATGCAGAGTATCTGACAGAAACATATGCAGTGCTGTTGCAATATGCAGAGTATCTCACAGGAACATATGCATTGCTGGTGCAATATGCAGAGTATCTGACAGGAACATATGCAGTGCTGGTGCAATATGCAGAGTATCTGACAGGAACATATGCAGTGCTGGTGTAATATGCAGAGTATCTCACAGGAACATATGCATTGCTGGTGCAATATGCAGATTATCTGACAGGAACATATGCGGTGCTGCTGCAATTAGATTAATGAAGTAGGACTGACTCCTAACTAATTCTCTCCCTATAAGCACAATCGGGAACCTTTCCCTTATGTAGCTAATGCTATGTAGATCGATCGCTGAGTATTGTAATACGATTTCTGAAGCAGGAAAATCCTATCTGAATCTGTCCCTGAGAGCAGCTGCAGCCTTTCCCTACCCTAGCTAAAGCAGAGTGACGAGCTGTGCTGTGTGCCTCTAGCTTATATAGAGGCTGGGTCACATGCTCGGTCACATGCTGCACTGGCCAATCACAGCAATGCCATTAGTAGGCATGGCTGTGATGGCTTCTAGGTCATACAAGTAAAATAAATGCTGATTGGCTGCCCTGCAGCGCGCCGTTACATAGCCGAACTCCGAACCCGAACTTTCAGAAAATTGTACGGGTTCGGGTCCGGGTCAAACAAAACTAACGTTCGGTACGAACCCGAACTTTACAGTTTGGGTTCGCTCAACCCTAGTTGTCACATGAAAGTATATAATAAAATATTTACAAAAATGTGAGGGGTGTACTCATTATAACACTAGTAACTCACACAAGCAAACCACATATAACTCAATAAGCACACATGTGTACCTGAAATAATCGTTTTAGAAGGGCTGATCCTTTAAATCTAGCTATATTGAGAACATATAATTTTGTTTTGGCTAATGCACATTTATTGTTGTCTTTGTCCCTTCTGTGCCAATTTCACTTCTTGTCAAAACACATTTTAGTAGATTGATGAAGTGTTAGAACAAGAGAGAGATATCATTTTGCCCCCCTGTACAAATCATTAGTAAGACCTCATCTGGAATATGGAGTTCATTTTTGGGCACCAGGCCTCAAAAAGGATATCGGGGAACTGGAGAAAGTGCAGAGAAGGGCAACCAAACTGATAAGAGGCATGGGGGAGCTCAGTTAGGAGGAAAGATTAGAGGAACTGAATTTATTCTCTCTTGAGAAGAGGAGATTAAGGGGGGATTTGATCAACATGTACGAATATATAAGGGGTCCATATAGTGAACTTGGAGTTGAGTTATTCACTTTACGGTCAAAACAAAAGACAAGGGGGCACTCTTTACATCTAAAGGAAAAGAGATTTCATCTGCAAATATGGAAAAGTTTCTTCACAGTAGGAGCTGTGAAAATGTGGAACAGACTCCCTGCAGAGGTGGTTCTGGCCAGCTCAGTAGATTGCTTTAACCTGTTGAGATCCGCGCTATACCCTAATGACGGCTTTAGCGCGGATCTAAATTCTGTGTTGGCCATGTCCCTTGGACACAGCCAATCACAGATCGCCAATCAGAGTGGCCGTTTGCGATGCGATCTGTGCGGCGAATGAGAGATGATATCATATGTAAACATATGAGATCATCTCTCATTGCCGTTTTACACAGAGACAGCATCCTGTCTCTGGAGAGGAGGAGACCGATCTGTGTTCCTTGTACATAGGGACACAGATCGGTCACCCCCCCAGTCACCCCCCTCCCCCCACAGTTAGAACACTATGTAGGGAATACATTTAACCCCTTCCTCACCCCCTAGTGTTAACCCCTTCAATGCTAGTCACATTTATACAGTAATTAGTGCATATTTATAGCACTGATCGCAGTATAAATGTGAATGGCGCCAAAAATGTGTCAAAAGTGTCCGATGTGTCCACCATAACGTTGCAGTCCCAATAAAAATCGCAGATCGCCGCCATTTCTAGTAAAAAAAAAATAATAAAAAATAATAATTCTGTCCCCTATTTTGTAGGCGCTATAACTTTTGCGCAAACCAGTCGCTTATTGCGATTTTTTTTTTTTTTACCAAAAATATGTAGAAGAATATGTATGGGCCTAAACTGAGAAAACATTTTTTTTTTTTAAATTGGGATATTTATTATAATAAATATTGTATTTTTTTTCAAAATTGTCACACTTTTTTGTTTATAGCGCAAAAAATAAGAACCACACAGGCGATCAAATACCACCAAAAGAAAGATCTACTTGTGGGGAAAAAAGGACGTCAATTTTGTTTGGGAACCACGTCGCACGACCGCGCAATTGTCAGTTAAAGCGACTCAGTGCCGGAAGCTGAAATTTCACCTGGGCAGGATGGGGGTATATGTGCCCAGTAAGCAAGTGGTTAAGAAAGATCCGGATTATTTCCTAAATGTACATAATATAACTGAGTACTGACATTTATAGATAAAGTTGATCCGGGAAAATCCGATTGCCTCTCGGGGGATCAGGAAGGAATTTTTTCCCCTGCTGTAGCAAATCGGATCATGCTCTGCTGGGGGTTTTCACCTTCCTCTGGATCAACTGTGGGTATAGGATTGTGTATTTGGGATTGTATGATATTATATATATATATATATATATATATATATATATATATATATATATATATATATATATATATATATAAGATAGATAGACAGACAGACAGACAGACAGACAGACAGACAGACAGACAGACAGACAGACAGACAGACAGACAGACAGACAGACAGACAGATAGATAGATAGATAGATAGATAGATAGATAGATAGATAGATAGATAGATAGATAGATAGATAGATAGATAGATAAAATATGGTTAAACTTGATGGACATCTGTACCCTCTATAATTTGTACAGATGTCAGAGGGACAGGAAGTCAAGGAAAATTTCTCCAATAGGGTCATAGAGGGAAATTATTTGCAGGCATTTTAACTTTCCAGCTATAACTAGTTGAAAACATTTAATAAAGCCATGACAAAGCATCTAACCCTTTCTCACATTACCAAGCCAAATACATAAACTACTCAAAGAACATTTTTTTACTGATGTCTGTGCCTCCAATGGGAAGATGTTTTTCCCCTTCCTGTTCCACCTGACACCCACCAAATAGATAGAAAGAGATTTTATATCTCTACAATAGGGAAACAGACCAAAAACAAGACAAAAACACACAAAAAAGAGGTTTTAACCTTTCCCGATATTATTTTGTTTTTAAGCTGGGTGGCAAAATGATAAAACAACTTTTCTCCGATTGATTTTCCTAATGCCAAATAGACATCTGTGGCATGTTTTTAAGAGGCATGCATGTTCTCTCTTGCTATCAGTACAATCTGTACAAAACTACAACCCTGGGATTCTTGTGAATTTTTTTGTTGGAACAAGTCAAAGAAAGCATATGTATGCTGGATGTGACAAATTCTCTGGTGTATCACAAAAATCTATGAACCAGGCTTGGGCAGTTTAAGCTTGAAACGCTTTGGGGCATCTGGAAGAGTGCACACATTCTGTTCACACACTTTTTTGTTAATCAGATACAGCTAGTGCTGGAAAGCAGAGAAATGAATTCAATTTGTTCTAGAGGGAAAAAATGAAATGCACACAAAAAAAAAAAAGATAAAGACAATATTACAATGTTTCATGCATTTTAATTCTATCCATAACCTTAGCTACAGTTTTTATTATTGTTATTACTATCTTTGTCATTTTATGTTTTTTTCTACAAAAATCTTTTCAAATTTATATTATAAAAAAAATATTTTTACCTTTGTAATTTCCACTATTTTTAAATAATTTATTATTTATGAGGGAAATTTTTATTTTTCTAATTATATAAACTTAAATTACTTTGGTAGAAATGATTGTTAAAACCATAGGAACCACAGAACCCAGCAGAAGTAGAATTATAGACAAAACATTTTTTTGTCTTTTTTTTATTTTGAATAGAGTGAAAGAGGGTTACAACTAGGGTGATCCCGATACCACTTTTTTAGCACCGAGTACAAGTACCGATACTTTTTTTCATGTACTTGCCGATACCGAATACCGATACTTTTTTTAAATGTCATGTGACAGTTTTCAAACCACAATACAGATTAAGGATATTTTCTTTAGAATTATGAAGAACTCTAACTCAAGACATTATAAAAGAATAGAAATGAGTAAAAATTAATAAAAATGTTTTATTTTCTTGTCACACAGTAGTAAAAACTCAAAGAATTTTCACAGAACATGTTGATAAATACAAAAAAAGTATTCTATTTAGGTATCGGGAGCATTTGCGCGAGTACAAGTACTCCCAAAAATACTCGGTATCGGTCCCGATACCGATACTAGTATCGGTATCTGGACAGCCCTAGTTACAACCCCTGACAACTTTTATTTTTGCTGTCTGTGTCCCATTGGAGAGATTTACCTTCACTTCCTGTCCCACAGTCAAAACAGGAAGTGGGATTAAATCCCAGAGAATTAAGGGAATCTCTTGCACCACCCCCCCCCCCAGATCACTGATAATAATGTCCTTATTGGAAGATTTTCCCTCTGTTACCTTTGTGGGGACAACCCAAAATGTTTTCTTTTACTTTCACTTTTGATGATAATAGTAAATAGAAAAGATACAATACATTTTTTTCCAACAGGAGCACAGACAGAAATAAAAACATGGCAGGGGTTCTAATTAATCCCCACTCTATCCAAAACTGAAATAAAATGACTGGAAGATTTTACCCCTTAACGACCAGGTCTTTTTTTGCGATATGGCACTGGGGGTGATTTACGATTGAAGCTGCGCTGCGCCGGTACATGCCTTAATACGTGCGCTGGATGAAGCCTTAATTAGGCGCATGAACCGGCGTAGCACAGCAGCGCGATGCAATTGATAAGTAAAGCCGCCGCCGAACTCCCTGTTAAAGTCTATGGGGGAAATCTTAATTGTGAATTTTAAAGGCTAATTTGCAAGTTTTGTCCTAAAAAGTGTTTGGGGACCTCAGTCCTGCCCCAGGGGACATGTACCAATGCTTTTTTTAAAACATGATTTTAATAATGCTAAAAGTGCAACAATAAAAGTGTAATTTTTCTTTAAATTTCGTACCATGGGGGGCTCTAATGTCAGCATGTGAAAAAGCGCATGTTTCCCGTGGTTAGAACTGTCTCTGCACAAAATGACATTTTTCAAAGCAAAAAAGCCATTTAAAACTGACTCGCGGCTATAATGAATTGTCGGCTCCCGGCAATTGCAGGAGAATTCATTCATAAAAAAAATGAAAAAAAAAGCGTGGGGGTCCCCCCAAATTCAATAACCAGACCCTTTAGGTCTGGTATGGATATTAAGGGGAACCCCACCGTCAATTTAAAAAAAATGACGTGGGGTTCCCTCCAAATATCCATAACCAGACCCTTCAGGTCTGGTGTGGCATTTAAGGGGAACTCCACCCCAAATTCAAAAAAAATATGGCGTGGAGTCACCCCTAAAATCCACACCTGGCCGGCCGCAGAAAAGAGGGGGGGACAGAGCGCGGCCCCCCCTCTCCTGAACCGCACCAGGCCACATGCCCTCAACATTGGGAGGGTGTTTTGGGGTACCCCCCAAAACACCTTGTCCCCATGTTGATGAGGACAAGGGTCTCTTCCCCACAACCCTTGCCCGGTGGTTGTGGGGGTCTGCGGGCAGGAGGCTTATCGAAATCTGGAAGACCCCTTGTGTGAAATGGTAATGGGGTACATTGTACCTCTACCATTTCACCAAAAAAAAAATGTAAAGGGTTAAAAACGACAAGAGCCGGTTTTTGACAAGTCCTTTATTATCTTCTTTCTTCTTCTTTTCTTCTTTCCTTCGGGTTTCTTCCTCCATCTTCTTCTTCTTCCTCTGCTTCTGTCTTGGGTCTTCTATTCCCGCATCTTGCCCGGCATGTTCTTCCATATTCTTCTCCTTCCGCTGTCCTTCTCGTCTGCATCTTCTTCTGGTTCTTCTTCGCCGGAGCCGCCGCTTCCAATTGAAATCCCCGCTGTCTGCCGGACCACGCCCCCCTCTGACGCCACGGGCAAGACAGAAGCAGAGGAAGAAGAAGAAGATGGAGGAAGAAACCCGAAGGAAAGAAGAAGAAAGAAGATAATAAAGGACTTTTTTTGGTGAAATGGTAGAGGTACAGTGTACCCCATTACCATTTCACACAGGGGGGGGGGGGCGGAATCTGGGGGGCCCCTTTGTTAAAGGGGTCTTCCAGATTTCGATAAGCCTCCTGCCCGCAGACCCCCACAACCACCGGGCAAGGGTTGTGGGGAAGAGACCCTTGTCCTCATCAACATGGGGACAAGGTGTTTTGGGGGGCACCCCAAAACACCCTCCCAATGTTGAGGGCATGTGGCCTGGTTCGGTTCAGGAGAGGGGGGGCCACGCTCTGTCCCCCCCTCTTTTCTGCGGCCGACCAGGTCAACGTGCTCGGATAAGGGGTCTGGTGTGG
Organism: Rana kukunoris; assembly: GCA_029574335.1. NCBI lineage: Eukaryota > Metazoa > Chordata > Amphibia > Anura > Ranidae > Rana > Rana kukunoris. The sequence continues at coordinate 436,541,803 of CM056053.1, read as the reverse complement.
ATTTTAGGGGGGACTCCACGCCATTTTTTTTTTATTTGGGGTGGAGTTCCCCTTAAATTCCACACCAGACCTGAAGGGTCTGGTTATGGATATTTGGGGGGAACCCCACGTCATTTTTTTTTTAAATTGACAGCGGGGTTCCCCTTAATATCCATACCAGACCTAAAGGATCTGGTTATTGAATTTGGGGGGACTCCCACGCTTTTTTTTTTGGTGTTTTTTATGAATGAATTCTCCTGCAATTGCCAGGAGCTGACAATTCATTATTGCCGCGAGTCAGTTTTAAACAGCTTTTTTCCTTCAGAATGTCATTTTTCACATGCTGACATTACACCCAGGGCCGCCATCAGGGGGGTACAGGCAGTACACCTGTAAGGGGCCCGGTGGTCCGGAGGTGCCCAGATGCCTGGAGGCCCCCCAGCGCCCCAGATGGTAACCCCCCTCTTTTTTTTTTTAGATATATTTTTTAGTTTATTTTTTTATTATTTTTTATTAAAGGGCCAATTTTTGGAATTTAATTTTTTTAGCAGTCCGGAGGTCCCCAGGGGCCCAGAGGCCCCCAGGGCCCCGGGTGGCAACCCCCCATATTTTTTGTTATTAACCACTTAAGGACCCCCGCACGCACATATACGGCCACAGAATGGCACGTACAGGCACAAGGGTGTAAATTTACGTCCCCGCCTAAGTGCGGTTCGGGGGTCCCATCGGGACCCCCTCCGCGGCGTGCGGGGGTCCCCCTGGCTCCGGGAGCGATCCGGGATCAGCGGGCGGATGTCGGCGCTTACCCGCCCCCCCGCGATCGCTCCCAGCCAATGGGAGCGCGCTCCCATCCTGTCAGTTCCTCCTCCTGTGTTTACACAGGAAGGAGGAAATGATGTCACCTCTCATCGCAGCGCTGTTTCCCAGCGCTGCTGATGAGAGAAGACATCACAAGTAAGTGTGCACCAACACAACACTGACACACACTCACATAGGCATATTAACCCCTTGTGATGGCCCCCCCCACCCCCCCTGTCACAGTGTCACTGAATGCAGTGATCTAATCACTGCATTTAGTGTCAGTGTGACAGGCAGTGTAAAAAACAGTTAGTGTTAGGTTCAGGATAGCCCCCCCACCCCCCTAATAAAGTTTTAACCCCCTGATCACCGCCCTAGTTAACCCTTTCACTCCCTATTGCCAGCGTCACTAAGCGATCATTTTTCTGATCGCTGTATTAGTGTCGCTGTTCCCGCTAGGTAGCTATTTTTTTTATTGCGATTTTTTTTTTTACTAAAGACATGTGGCTTAATAAATTTTGGCCTAAATGTTTGACTAAAATTTAGTTTATTTGATTTTTTTTAACAAAAAGTAAAAAATAGTGGGTTTTTTTCAAAAATGTCGCTCTATTTTTGAATATAGCGCAAAAAATAAAAATCGCAGAGGTGGTCAAATACCACCAAAAGAAAGCTCTATTTGTGGGAAGAAAAGGACGCAAATTTTGTTTGGGAGCCACGTCGCACGACCGCGCAATTGTCTGTTAAAGCGACGCAGTGCCGAATCGCAAAAACACCTTGGGTCATTTACCAGCGTATTGGTCCGGGTCTTAAGTGGTTAAAGGGCCAATGTTTTTTTTTAGGGGTCTGGAGGTCCCCAGTGGCCCGGAGATCCCCAGAGCTCCAGATGAAACCCCCCCCCCCCTTTTCCAAAAAAAAAATACAAAACATTATATATTTTTATATATTTTTTGTTATTTTTTTAACATATATATATATATAATTATGAAAGGGCCCAGAGGGCCCCAGATGACAACCTTTTTGCTTATAAAAATGTTATAAACATTTTATATTTTCCCCAGGTTGTTTTTTTTTCTTTAATTTATTTTTTAAAGTGTATTTTGTGCGTGAAGTCGAGAGAGAGGAGCTGGACTAGGCAGATCCTCCCCCCAGAGGCAATCGCCATCCTTCTCCATGCCCCCGGTGGCAATGGCGCGTGTGAGGGGGGGCCTCCCACTCACCCCACCCTACCTGCTCCACTTGGGAGCCCGATGGGACAGAGGGACTCCCCCTATGAGGGAGTCTAGCCCACCCAGCCCTGTAGGTCCTACGCCTCTCTTTATTTTAGGAGACCCCATGGCCAAAGTGTGCGTGCAAGTGTGGTGTTTTTTTTGGGGGGGGTGGGCATACTAAGCACAGGCGTACCTTGCATAGCACACCCACCGGGAGACGGGCTGAGACAACCAAACTCAATTCACATGTAGCCGAGACCGGGATCCGAACCCTTGGCTGCAGAGGTGAACGGCTTGTCAGCGCAGTGCCATTCACGTTGAGCCACCACAGCTCCCACCCCATGTTATTTTTGATTAGATATTTTTTTACTTATTTTTTATTAAAGGGCCCAGAGCTCCCAAGGCAACCCCCCTTTTTTTTAATTTTTTTTATATATATATATATATATATATATATATATATATATATATATATATATATATATATATATATATATAGATATTTTTATTTATTTTTCATTAAAGGGCCCCGGGGTTTATTTTTATTAAAGGGCCCAGAGGTCCCCAGGGCCCCCGGATGGCTACCACCCTTTTTTTAATATATATTTTTCTATATTTATTTTTTTGTAAAGGAACCCCCTGCTTATCAAATTGCGGCAGCCCCCCCTTCTCAATTTCAGGCGGCAGCACCCCCCCCCTGTTCTCTGCTCCAGGGGCCCATGCCTGAAGCTGTGTAAGGGGCCCCATAATTCCTGATGGCGGCCCTGATTCCCCCCCCCATGGTACGAAATTTCAAGGAATTTTTAACTTTTATTGTTGCACTTTAACCACTTCCATACCGCGCCTATTCTGGCACTTCTCTCCTTCATGTAACAATTATATTTTATTCCTTGAAAATTACTCGGGACCCCCAAACATTATATATATATTATTAACAAACACCCTAGGGAATAAAGTGGCGGCCATTTTTTCTTACACATTTCCAACGGTATTTGCGCCAAAAAATTTCAAACGTTTTTTTTTTTTTTTTTGGCTTTCAAAAAAAAACCTGTTTCATGAATGACAAAATAAGAAAGCAGTAAAGCTAGCCCAATTTTTAGGGATAAGGTGAAAGATGATGTTACACCGAGTAAATAGATCCCTAACTTGTCACGCTTTCATATTGCGCACACTCATGGAATGGCGCTAAACTTCGTTATTAACAATCTCCATAGGCGACGCTTGGCTTTTTTTCTCAGGTTACCACTTTTGAGTTACAGAGGAGGTCTAGTGCTAAAATTATTGCTCTCACTCTAACGCACGCTATGATACCTCACATGTGGGGTTTGAAGGGTGTTTACATATGTGGGTGGGACTTGCATGCGCGTTCGCTTCTGAGTGCGAGCTACTAGGGACAGGAGGATTTAAATTAATTTTTATTTTATTTTTATTTATTTTTACTTAATAGTTTCATTTTTGCACTTGTTTGTCCCTTTTTTTGTATTTTTCACTTTTCTCCCTATTACAAGGAATGTAAACATCCCTTGTAATAGGACTAGTGTGTGACAGGTCCTCTTTATAGAGAGAGGTGGGGTCAATTAGACCCCACATCTGTCCTCCAGGCTGGAAAGCATGGAATTGGTAAAAAAAAAAACATTGCATGCTTTCAGCTGCGATCACGTTCGTTCAGCACAGTGGTGTAGTGTGTAGCATGTTCACCTAGCAGCAAAAGGGTTGCTGGTTTGAATCCCGCCCGTGACACTATCTGCCTGGAGTTTGCATGTTCTCCCTGTGCGGGTTTCCTCCCACAATCTAAAAACATGCTGTAAATTGGATCCTGTCTAAATAAGCCCTAATATGCAGTAGGATATTTAGGTTTTGTGCTGCCCTAGGCCTGACCAAATTTTGGCACCCCCTAATGGAAAAATGACCCACCCTTCCTGTCAAGGCCACACCCTGTTTTTTTATGACCCACCCAGGAATTTTCAGGGGACACAAACAAGTTCTGTGGGGGGGGGGGGGGGCGGGGGCACAGGAGTCCCTTAATTTGCCTAGTTTTTCGATCACTTCCTGTTTGGCTACGGGGCAGGAAGTGAAGGCCAATCTCCCCAAACGGACAGGGATAATACAAAATAAACTGACAGAGCTTCTAACCCCATCCCCCCAACTCTATCCAAAATGAAAGAAAACAAAAAAATAAAAGTGATGATTATAGTTCCAGTTTAACCCCAAATTTCAGATCATTTTATTGAGAGGCTTAAGAAAATATAACCATGCCAATAGGCCAGGATCCAGCGTTGCTAATATGTATGAATGTGTGTTAGGGACCCCCACAAACACCACCCAATGTTAAATCAACAATTTTCTTGTTTGTTTTGGGGATGCCTGCACCCCTGATAGGGTAAAGACACTTCACAAATGTTGTCACTTTCTACTTAATTCATTCACTTCCTGCCACATAGCCAAACAGGAAGTGAGGGAAAAACCTGAGTAATGTTTTGTTGGGGACACAGATCAATATAAATAGTTTCCCATTTTGGAAATTGCATTTTGCTGTGTACACCCCAAATTAGTATAGATCTTGGACTTTGGGGTCCATTTACTAAAGGCAAATCCACTTTGCACTACAAGTGGACAAGCAAGGAAGAAAAAGAAAAACTTGGCGGGATTGGAAGTTAAAACCATCAGTGCTTCCCTTCTGATTTTCATTGCCTACGCTTCTACTGCAGAGCGGCTTTGCCTTTACTAAACCCCAAAGTAACTAATCATTTGGGGTGTACACTGCAGTGCAATTTGCTTAATGGGGACACTAGTTAGATATACCTGTATCCCGAAGAAAAGACCATTGGTAGGGTTTTAACCTCACTTCCTGTTCAGCTGTGTGACAGGAAGTGAAGCCAATTATAAGAAAAGGGACACAAAGCCCAACCTAAAAACACTAGCAGGGGTTCTAACACTCAATTGGCTTCCCTCAAACAACCCACAATTAAAATAGGATTGTCTTGTGCTAGTTTCAAGCACAGCACTGTAAATCAGCACTTCAATCCTGTCCACCAATACACCACCCCCCCCTCCAAACAGGCCCTGCTTGCAGGTTTTCCTACATCTTGCACATGTGCTTTACCCCCTTCAATACCGGCGTATAGTAAATTCGCGTCCGGAGGAACCCCTCGCCGATGAGAGTGGACGTTACCCAACGTGCATCCCTTCTCGGCGCTATTGCGGGTTCCTCACAGATCTGAGGGCGGCGATCGGTGACACGGCGAGTCCCTCGGAGACAGCCCGTCCCGGATCGCGGTAAAGATGCCAATAGAATTGGCTCTTTTACCATGTGACCGGCTGTTTCCAATCACAGCCGTTCACTTACACAACAAGGTGGCGTGCGCTGTCCCGCGCGCGTGCAGCGCGGCGATCGTGCACGCGAATTGCGGTGATCGGGCACGAGGCTCGTCCCCTGGACATTGCCTCGTCCCGATCTGGGTAAAGAGCCAATGAAATTTGGCTCTTTACCACGTGACCGGCTGTGTCGAATCACAGCCGGTCACAAATGTAAACAAACAGCGCTGTAACCGCTGTCTCTGGGCTCTTCTCCTCACACACGGATCCTGTGTGAGAAGGAGATATCAGAAACAGTGAGTTACAGTTAGTTACAGTGTAACTTTACAGTGTAAAGTGAATAAAGAGTACCTGTCACCCCCCCATCAAAAGTACTCAAGTACCTGTCACCCCCCCCCATCAAGAGTACCTGTCACCCCCCCTATCAAGAGTACCTGTCACCCCCCCATCAAGAGTACCTGTCACCCCCCCCATCAAGAGTATCTGTCACCCCGCCATCAAGAGTACCCGAGTACCCGTCACCCCCACCAAGAGTACCCGTCACCCCCCATCAAGAGTACCTCAGAACCTGTCGCCCCCATCAGGAGTACTTGTCGCCTCCATCAGGAGTACCTGAGTACCCGTCGCCTCCATCAGGAGTACCTGAGTACGCGTCGCCCCCATCAAGGGTAATTGTCACCTCCATCAGGAGTACCTGAGTATCTGTCACCCCCATAAAAAAGGAGTACCTGTCACCCTCATCAGAAGTACCCGTCACCTCCATCAGAAGTACCTGAGTACCTGTCACCCACATCAAGAGCACCCGTCACCCCCATCAGAAGTACCCGAGTACCTGCCACCATGTCCAGAAAATTATTTTCCACAGAAGAGGCATACCAAATTATAGCCCAGAGCGATGAGAGCAGCGGGGAGCTCTCACCGCCCCATCACAGTACTGAGTCCATTTTCGATTCAGGTTCGGAATACGAGCCCCCCCAAATCAGTACATCCGAATCGGAGGAGGAGGAAGTAGTCCATCCAAAAGTACCACGGTCTGAACCCCAGGCATCTACCAGCAGCGCCGGCCACCCCAGTGGCCAATCAGCAAATGCTAACGGCGCTATACCCCAGGAGGAAGGGCCCAGTACAAGCTCTGGAATTCCACGCCGAGGAAGTAGGTCCCAAACCCATCTACCGGATGGCTTGGCCAACCCGTTGTGGCTGCCTTCTAGCACAGGGTCAGCCACAATCCCCCCTTTCACAGCACAGCCAGGTGTGCAGGCCAACACCGAAGGTTTCTCTGAAATCGATTTTTTTAATTTATTTTTCCCTAATGAGTTCCTTCAAACCATCATAGACCAAACAAATCTTTTTGCACGTCAGTACATACAAAACAACCCCAACTCATGCTATGCCCACCCCTTTGTATGGAGACCCCTAACAATGGAGGATATGCGATTGTTTTTAGGCCTTACGCTGAATATGGGACTTACAAAAAAAAATGAAGTTCATTCGTATTGGTCTAAAAAGCCCATCCACCATATGCCAATTTTTTCAGCTACGATGTCCAGGTTCCGCTATGACATGATCATACGGTTCCTGCATTTCAGCGACAACTCGCAGTGCCCCCCCCAAAATCATACGGACCTTGATAGATTATATAAAATTCGCCCCCTAATAGATTTTTTCAATAAGAAGTTTGCTGAACTTTACATCCCGGAACAGAACATCTCTGTGGACGAATCCCTGGTCCATTTCACTGGCCGGCTGGGAATAAAACAGTATATTCCCAGTAAGAGAGCGAGTTACGGCTTGAAGCTAAACAAGCTCTGTGAAAGCTCCTCCGGCTATGTGAATGCCTTTCGTGTGTACGAAGGCAGAGACTCCCATCTCCAGCCCCCTGAGTGTCCATCGTATATGGGAATAAGCGGGAAAATTGTATGGGAGTTGGCATTCCCACTCTTCCAAAAGGGGTATCACATATACGTGGACAATTACTATACCAGTCTGCCCCTTTTTCGCCACCTATTCCTGAATAAAACTTTGGCCTGTGGTACTGCACGTAAAAACAGGAAAGGCTTCCCACAGAGTTTAGTTACCAACAACCTACAAAGGGGGCAATCGGCAAGCCTGAGGACCGAAGAAGTTTTGGCCGTGAAGTGGAGGGATAAGAAAGACGTTTACATCATGTCGACTATCCACAATGACACCTCAGTGGAACTTCACAAGAGACGCCGTACCGTTCGAAAGACTTGCTGTATCAACGAATATAATAAGTACATGGGGGGGGTGGATCTAAACGATCAAATGCTGCAGCCCTATCTCTCAATACGAAAGACTCTTTTCTGGTACAAAAAAGTTGCAATATACTTCTTTCATATGGCCCTTTATAATTCATACGTCATTTATCAAAAATCAACGCAAAGGCCCATCCCCTTTATCAGATTCATCGAAAATGTCGTCACTGCCCTGATCTATCAGCAAGGCTCTGCCCCACAAAGAATTCGCTCTGATTGTGTCAGCAGACTGCACGAGCGCCATTTTCCTGACAGAATTCCACCATCAGCAACCTGAAGAAGACGCCAAAAAAAAATGTCGGGTGTGCAGCAAACGTGGAATTAGGAAGGACACCAGTTGCTATTGCCCCGACTGTCCCGACCAACCTGGCCTATGTATGACAGCATGCTTCAAGCGATATCACACTTTCGAAAATTATTAATCCAAAATTCCTAATAGACTGCCACTTCCTTGTTTTCAATTTCTGTGCTGATTTCCCTGCTGCCTCAACCAACCAACCTAGTGCCTCAACTCAACTGACCCTGGCCTGTTTATCGACTATGCCTCTGCCTGCCGTCTGCATTGTTTATCCGCCATGTTTCTGCTTTTCACATGAACTGACCCTGGACTATCGACTATGCCTCTGCCTGCCGCCTGCATTGTTTATCTGCTATGTTTCTGCCTTTCACGTGAACTGACCCTGGACTGCTTCTCGACTATGCCTCTGCCTGCCGTCTGCATTGTTTATCCGCCATGTTTCTACCTTTCACATGAACTGACCCTGGACTGTATCGACTATGCCTCTGCCTACCGCCTATTTCTGCCTTTTACCTGCACTGACCTCGGCTTGTTGACCATGTTTTTGCCTGCCCATTGGACTGATCTTGCACCCTGCCACACAGGGGTCTCACATATGTGAGGGGCTCCAGAATAGTGTTCGGAGTCCAGAAAACCAGTTTTTGGTTTTCTGTGTTCCTATAACAGGGTCTGGTTGCCCGGAGGCTTCAAAGCGATTTGGGTGGGAGAAGCCTCTACCCCTGTCCCCATTCTTTCCTGACCGAGGCCCTAAACTTGATGGTTCTGCCTGCTGCCTGGACCAATACTTTGGCTGCACTAACCATATCTCTGCCTGCTGCATGTACTATGGACAGTATTCCTGCATGCTGCATGGACGATCCTTTCGCTGCTGCTGACCACATCTGCCTGCTACCTGGACCGATGCTCTCCTCTGTGGACCACTGCACCACCAAGACAGCAGGTAATCTTTTCTTTACTCTTTACTCAGAAGAATGTATTTTGGTTTGTAATTGGTATGTACAGTACATGCTATGGGTTAGAAATATGAAGGACCTTCAACAATGTCATAGGTTGGCAGGAATTTGTGTGTGTAATTTATGCTCCTAGAACGCCTGGAGGTGCTACTTGGATGTTGGGCTTCTGTATGTGGCCAGGCTGTGTAAAAGTCCCACACATGTGGTATTGCCATACTCAGGAGGAGTAGCAGAATATATTATGGGGTGTAATTTTTTCCATGTGCATGCTATGTGTTAGAAATATCTTATAAATTGACAACTTTGTGTAAAAAAAATGCGTTTTCATTTTTTTTCCACATTTTCCAAAAACTTCTGGAAAAAATTAACCGTTCAAAAGACTAATTATGCCTCAAAGATTATAGGTTGGGGTGTTAGCTTTCCAAAATGGGGTCATTGTGTGGGCGTTTCCATTGTCCTGGTGCTCCAGGGCCTTCAAAATTGTAACTGGTAGTTGAGAGATTAGATGTGTAATTTATGCTCCTAGAATGCCTGAAGGTGCTACTTCAATGTTCGGCCTCTGTATGTGGCCAGGCTGTGTAAAAGTCCCACACATTTGGTATCCCCATACTCAGGAGGAGTAGCAGAATGTATTTTGGGGTGTCATTTTTGCTGTGTACATGCTATGTGTTGGAAATATCTTATAAATTGACAACTTTGTGTAAAAAAAAATGCGTTTTCATTTTTTTTCCACATATTCCAAAAACTTCTGGAAAAAAATTAACCGTTCAAAAGACTAATTATGCCTCAAAGATTATAGGTTGGGGTGTTAGCTTTCCAAAATGGGGTCATTTTGTGGGCGTTTCCATTGTCCTGGTGCTCCAGGGCCTTCAAAAGTGTAACTGGTAGTTGAGATATTAGATGTGTAATTTATGCTCCTAGAATGCCTGAAGGTGCTACTTCAATGTTCGGCCTCTGTATGTGGCCAGGCTGTGTAAAAGTCCCACACATTTGATATCCCCATACTCAGGAGGAGTAGCAGAATGTATTTTGGGGTGTCATTTTTGCTGTGTACATGCTATGTGTTGGAAATATCTTATAAATTGACAACTTTGTGTAAAAAAAATGCGTTTTCATTTTTTTTCCACATATTCCAAAAACTTCTGGAAAAAAATTAACCGTTCAAAAGACTAATTATGCCTCAAAGATTATAGGTTGGGGTGTTAGCTTTCCAAAATGGTGTCATTTTGTGGGCGTTTCCATTGTCCTGGTGCTCCAGGGCCTTCAAAAGTGTAACTGGTAGTTGAGAGATTAGGTGTGTAATTTATGCTCCTAGAACGCCTGAAGGTGCTACTTCAATGTTCGGCCTCTGTATGTGGCCAGGCTGTGTAAAAGTCCCACACATGTGGTATCATCATACTCAGGAGGAGCAGCAGAATGTATTTTGGGGTGTCATTGTAAGTATGCATGTGCTGTGTGAGAGAACTAACTTGTTATTATGACAATTTTGTGTAAAAAAAAAAAAAAAAAATTCCCAAGAATTGTGGGAAAAAATTACAACTTCAAAAAATCCACCATGCCTCTTACTAAATACCTTGGAATGTCTACTTTCCAAAAAGGGGTAATTTGGGGGCTATTTGTACTTTTCTGGATTGTTAGGGTCTCAAGAAATGATAGGACGTCAGTACATCAGCTGTGATCAGATGTGATAATTTTTCAATCAATTGCACCATAGCTTGTAGACTCTATAACGTTCACAGAGACCAAATAATATCCACAAATTTTGGTTATTTTTATCAAAGACATGTAGCAGTATACATTTTGGCCCAAATTTCTGAAGAAAAATTATTTCTTTGCAAAATTTTAAGATAGAAACTTAAAAAAGTGTTTTTTTTTTCAAAAATGTCTCTCTTTTTTTGCTTATATTGCAAAAAATAAAAAACCCAGCGGCGATTAAATACCTTCAAAAGAAAGCTCTGTTTGTGAGAACAAAATGATAAAAAATTTGTTTGGATACAATGTACCATGACTGAGTAATTGTCATTCAAAGCGTGAGAGAACTGAAAGCTGAAAATTGGTCTGTGCAGGAAGGGTATATTAATGCCCTGTATTGAAGTGGTTAAAAAGTCAGTCTGGACATCAATTCTAGGAAACAATACTTACCGCTTTGTCCTTTTTCTGGTGACTAAACATTTCATGCATACACACCAGGAAAGAGCTTAGAGACAAATCACACTTGATGGTTTAGGCCCAAACTATTTCAGCTGCAGCGGTTGAAACCCATAGCATGAAAAAAAATATCACAAAACAAACTTCAAAATTTGAAAGTAATTTTATTGGTCCACAAAACAAGGAAAGCAAAACAAAAAATTACAAATAAACACACAAAAGATAAATAAAAAAAAAATAAAAACAAAAAAGACCAACATTTATTTCACACAGTCATTGAAAAATAAATCATGCTTTTGAAATAACAGGATAGACCCACAGGATTAAAACATTAGTCATTAACATCTTGAGAAACATTTAGCAAAATTATGCAGCAGACAAAACATCAAAAAAAGAAAACTTGCACCAAAACATCTCTGTTTCGCTCCGCCATTACTTCCAGCCAGCAAATCTGCCCCCTCTGAGGGCAGCTGACACGTGCACTATCCACGCTTTTTATAACATGTGTGCTAATGAACCAATTGGAAACACATGAAGAAATGTCAGCCTCTAGTTTGTGTGCACTTGTAACTGCTTACACCTGTTAAGGATGTCCTTAAATTACTAAGCCAAAAAACAAGCTTTCTGAGCATGCTCAGAAAGATGCATGTCATTTTCAGGCTCAAACACCCAGCTTATTTTTCTAAGTGTTCGAGCATGCCCAGTTCACTCGAGATGCATTACCAGAATCAAATCTGCAATGGCGGATGAAAGCAACCTGAAGTGGAGGTCTTATAGAATTTTTACGTAACAAACATAAATAATAATAATTTAAACGCCCCTGTCCCTAGTAGCTTGCAGTCAGAAGCGAACACGCAGCATTTTTTTTTCCGGTTACCAGTTTAGATTTACAGATGAGGTCTAGTGCTAACAGTATTCCTCTCGCTCTTACGAACGCTATGATACCTCACATGTGTGGTTTGAAGGATGTTTCCATATGTGGGCGGGCCTTAAATGTGTAAGTCCCGCCCACATATTTAACCCCCGTTCAAACCCCACATGTGAGGTATCATAGCGTACGTTAGAGCGAGAGCAATACTTTTAGCACTAGACCTCCTCTGTAAATCTAAACTGGTAACCTGAAAATAAATAAAAAAGTGTTGCCTATGGGTATTTTCAAGTACTGACGTTTGGCGCCATTCCATGAGTGTGTGCAATATTAAAGTGTAACATGTTGGGTATCTATTTACTCGGTGTAACATCATCTTTCACATTAAGGCCATAAATTGGGCTAATTTTAGTGTTTTCTTAATTTGTAACCACTCGAGCCCCAGACCATATTACTGGTCACTGACGGGGCCAGTTTTCGCATTTCAACACTGCGTCATTTTAACTGACAATTGCGTGGTTGTGCGACTTGGCCCCCAAACAAATTTGGCGTCCTCTTTTTTTCCCCCAAAATTTTTTTGTTGTTGTTTTTTTGGTGGTATTTGATCACCTCTGCGTTTTTTCTTATTTTTGCTTGAACCAAAAATATAGCGACAATTTTGTAAATAAAAAGACAACTTTTTTACTGTTTGCTATAATAAATCTCCCCCAAAATATATTCAAAAACTTTTTGCCCTCAGTTTAGGCCGATACGTATTCTTCGACATATTTTTGGTTCCAAAAAATCGCAATAAGCGTTTGATTGGTTTGGGCAAAAGTTATAAGTAGGGGTTGGTCTTATGGGTTTTTTAGGAATATATTTTTGTTTTACTAGTAATGGTGGCGATCATTGATTTTTCTGGCTACTGCGACATTGTGGCGGACACATTTTGGTGAGCTTTGGCATTTTTCTAGCGACCAATGGTATACAAATGCATTGCTTACTATAAAAATGTCACTGGCAGGGAAGGGGTTAACACTAGGGGCGAGGAAGAGGTTGATTATGTTACCTGGGTGTGTTCTAACTGTAAAGGGGGTGGGACTGTCTAGTTGAAATGACAGATCGCTGTTCATACATTGTATGGACAGACGAGCAGGCATTCCCCCCCTGACAGCACTGGGATAAAGGGGAACTCCACACCAAATTTAAAAAAACGGCGTGGGGGTCCCCCTCCAGGTGCACACCAGGCTCTTAGATTTGATCTGGAACATAAGGGGTTAAACCCACGCCAAAAACGGCGTGGGGTTCCCCCTCAGATCCAGACCAAACCCTTCTCCCAGGCACGCAGTCTGGCCGGACAGGAATGGGGGTGGGGATGAGCGAGCGCCCCCCCCCCTCCTGAGCCGTACCAGACCACATGCCCTCGACATGGGGGAGTGTGTGCTTTGGGGGAGGGGGGCACTGCCCCCCCCCAAAGCACTCTTGTCCCCATGTCGATAGGGACAAGAGCCTCTTCCCGACAACCCTGGCCGTTGGTTGTCGGGGTATGCGGGCGGGGGGCTTATCAGAATCTGAGAGCCCCCTATAATAAGGGTCTGAGAGCCCCCTATAATAAGGGGGCCCCCAGATTCTGGCCCCCCACCCTATGTGAATGAGTATGGGGTACATCGTACACCTACCCATTCACCGGGTGTAAAAGTGTCAACACAAATAAACCACACAGAATAAAATAATGTATTAGTCAGCTCTGGGGGTCTTCTGCCGGGACCCCCCACCACCAGCCCATTGGGCCCCGGGCTTCGCCGTTTTCTGCCGGGGGGGGACGACACCCACCGATGCTCTCTGCCATGTTCAGCCAGGCCCCCACCCCAAAATAAGCTCTTTTACATCCGGGGGGGGCCGGCCGAAAACAGCGGAGAACAACGGGGGGCAAAACCCCTCCTCGGTCTTCGCCGCCGCTTTCTGCGGGGGGCTCCTGCCTCCCGCGGGCTGATGGCTGTCTTCCGCCGGGGGGTACACCTACCACCCCCCCCGGTCTTCGCCGCCGCCTTCCGCCGGGGAGAGAGACACCCACCGATGCTCTCCGCCATGTTCGGCCAGGCCCCCACCCCAAATTAAGCTCTTTCACATCCGGGGGGGGGCCGGCGGAACATGGCGGAGAACAACGGGGGCGTCGCCACTCCTCGGCCTTCTAGCCGTTTTCTGCCGGGGGGGGGAAACACCCACCGATGCTCTCCGCCATGCTCGGCCCCCAAAATTAAGCTCTTTCACACCTGGGGGGGCCGGCCGAAAACAGCGGAGAACAACGGGGGTGTCGCCCCACCTCGGGCTTCTCCGTTTCTGCCTGGCTCCTCCCAAGGCCAGGGCTTCTTTCGCCGTCTTCCGCCGGAGGGCGCCACTCTCCGGGCTTCTCGTCGCTGTCTTCCGCCGCGGGGCACCACCCGCGGGCTTTGTCGGCTTCTGCCTGGCTCCTCCGCGGGGGCCAGGCCTTCTCGTCGCTGTGTCGCCGTCTTCTGCCGCCGCCCCCTTCGACGTTTTCTGCCGGGATGAGGGTCGCACATCCCATCCCGGACTTGGACGTGGCGGGCTTCTCGTCGCCGTTTTCCGCCGCCGCCCCCTTCACCACGAAGCTCCGTGCCTGTGTGGGAGGGCAGCGGGCTTCGAAGTTTTCGGCCGGAGTGAGGGTCGCACATCCCACTCCGGACTTCTAGTCATTTTCGCCGCCGCCCCCTACGGCCGCGTAGTCTATTTCTCGCCGCGTAATCGAAATACGCGATTGGAGGGCGTGAAGCATTTAAATTAAGCGCGTCCCCGCGGCGATCGAACTGCGCATGCTCCGTTCAGAAATGTCCCGCCGTGCATTGCGCGAAATCACGTCGTTACGTCATTCATTGTTTGAGTAGCGGCGTTTACGAACATTCCTATTCCCGGACGACTTACGTAAAAAATAATAAAAGACGTCGGAAAACGTAGAAATTCGACACGGGAACGACGGCCATACTTAACATGGGCTGTCTAATATTAGAGCAGCAAAAAGCTGGTATAGTGTTACGCAAATAAAAGATGACTAAAGGTGCCGTAAAAGATTGCGATTGAAGATCGTAATTTCGGGGATCGCCGGCAAAAGCTCATTTGCATACCCCGACGCGGAAAACGACGGGAAGTCCACCCAGTGGCCGCAATTGTATTGCAGCGTAGATCCGAAGGCGTACGAACACGTAATCCAGTCGAATTGAAGCCCGCAGCCGTCTATTCATGGTTTGAGGTTTTCGACTAGCTAGAAAACGCGCGTAATTTGAAATTACTCCAGTCTAACACCAGTTAGATAGGCGTAATGGCTCTCTGAATCTGGCCCTTAGTGTCTACAAAATAGGGGATAGATTTATGGCATGTTTTTCTTTTACAAATAATGGCGGCAATCAGTGATTTTTAGCTGGACTGCAATATTGCGGCAGACAGATCGACTTTTTTTGGGACCATTGACATTTATACTGTGATCAGAACTAAATAGCCACTGATTACTGTATAAATGTCACCTGTAGGGAAGTGGTTAACTCTAGTGATGATCAAGGAGTTAAGTGTGTTCCAGTGGGAGGTGTTTCTAACTGTACGGGGCTGGGCTTATTGGAGGAGGAAAGAGATTTCTGTTCCTGATCACTAGGAACAGAAGATCTCTACCTAACTCCCCTGCCAAAAGGGGGTCTGTATGTTTACATTGACATATCCCCGTTATGGCTCATGTTCCCACAATCGCAGGTGGCCGGTGGACATCGCGGCCGTCTGCTATGGCTCCATAAAGGCGCTAATGTACACTTACGGCAATTTGCGAGAACGTGCCAACCTGCCATTGTATAACGACAGTGGCTGGTTGCAAGTGGTTAACTCTGCTTAAAATAGTAGTGTTAAAACATATTTCTACTTTTGCAGTTAAATTTGAGAACATGCCACTTTATGTGTGTTATGTGTTCCCATTCACATAGCATGACTATATATATATATATATATATATATATATATATATATATGTTGTAACAGAATGGCCCGTGACACCCAGAGACGTTGGAGGGATGAGAGATACTCTTGTGCCAGCAGCACCAAAAACTCTTGGGTCGAAATCCACCCTGTGCCCTTTTGGGTATAGGGTGGCTAATAGTGAATCATAATTCATATTACATGAGATGGGACATTAAAAATACTTCATATTGCAGGACTGAGATATCACAAGGAGTCATGATGACATGACCAGGTCAGCCAGTGAGTCATACCTTTTGTATAATAGGCTATTGAAATATCCTAAGGTGTTGGCTATTCAATGTAAAGACACCCACTCTCACTGCCATTGTGTGACAAAGCTGTATAGAGAACTTATTCAACTAGATGTCTGTGTTACTATTCAAGGTTAATTGAACCCTATTGATAATACGGTGCCGTCATGTCTAGCTACCAATTAAAGAATTATCCTCAGTGAGTGAATAGGGGGGGTGGAGATTACATTGTCCTGTGATTAACTGCATTCTGTTGTACTGGATATAAGCAAGCTAAGAACCAATAAAGTTATTCATACAATTTGGAAACTAGAGAACGGAGCGCTGTCTCGTTTATTCTGGGAAATGGAATGGATCATGTCTGCCTGGTTGTTGGTGTGTCGGATAAGCTTGTCGTGGTTGGATGGAAGGTTGTAAGCGGTGGTAACCGTTACATTGGTGGCAGCAGTGGGATGATTCCATCTTCAGAAGGACGGCTACAAGGACACATGACAATGGAGACGCTGTATGAACGAATGAAGCTCTCTTCCCTCATGGACTTACTGGAGAGCCGGGGCAGACCGGCCAGCAACCGTAAGAAAAGGGACATTATCGCAGAACTTGTCGAAATGAATAGAGCTAAGAGGCCCAGCGTAACAGACAGGACACCCGAGGAAGAATTTTTTGATCGGGCTGTTAAACATGGACTGGCACAATATGGTCCTAATCCTCCGCCGGAGATCATAGACCGGGTTATAGCGGCTGTGGATGCCACCTTGCGACAGCGAAGAAGTGCTGCAGCAGCTGAAGAGAGAGGAGAGGTGCAGATACCAGTCTCCATGGAAGAGGAATTCCAAAGGAGGTTACAAGAGATGCGGATACAGCATAGAGGACCAGTATCAGAGGAGTTCCTGTTGGGATGGTCGGAT
The DNA here is from genome assembly GCA_029574335.1 of Rana kukunoris. Lineage (NCBI taxonomy): Eukaryota > Metazoa > Chordata > Amphibia > Anura > Ranidae > Rana > Rana kukunoris. The sequence continues at coordinate 436,524,808 of CM056053.1, read as the reverse complement.
GTTATTCAGGGCCAACTCTGGAAGGAAGCGTTAGCTCAGGAGCAGCAACACCAAGGAAAGGTCCTGCCCTCCATCTATGCAAGGTACTGGCCGCAGTATGACGTACGAATGCCGTTGTTGGGGAAACAACCGAAGCAGGAGTGGATAGCGGAGTTTAGCAGGCTGATCCAGGCAGAGATGCAGCTGGATGAGAGCTACAGAGCCCTCCGGTGGTATGTAGCCCAAGAGTGCCCGTGGCCAGCAGATGACAGCCCCACAGAAGGCTATGACTATGATGGCCTGGGATTATTATATTGGAGGATGTCCAGTGATCCCGACTTTGGGGATGATCGGGAGTGGCGCTTGGAGGACATAATGGAGCACAGAGAGGAGAAATTAAATATCTCGGGAGGCCACTGGTCACAGGAAGATTTAGAATTTCTGGCCATTCGGGAATGGGAGCTGGAGGTCGTCTACAGACAGCTGCTAGACTCGGCTCAGCAGCAGGGTGGGGCTCCCATTGCCTGGGACTATGAGGAAAGTTCAGATGACAACTGTGAACTCCTGGCTGATGAATCGGCAGTGGAAAATATGGAGATTTTCATCCCTAAAGCCGAAGCGGATGGTGTGGAGTTCCAGGGAGCCGGAGCGGTTGGCCCCCCTCTCCAGCAACAAGCTGAGGTGGTAAAGCTTTTACCCCCAGCTGAATCACTGGCAACAGAGCAGGGTACCCCAAGCCTCTACTCCCTACTAGCAGAAGAGGGGGACCCTGTGGTAGTGGATGGGACTGTGGTCTCCACTCACAGCAACACAGCGGAAGAGCTGGCAACAGAACAGAGGGTCACGGACCTCTGCTCTCTAATAACGGAAGAGGGGGACACTGTGGTAGTGGATGGGACTGTGGTCTCCACTCACAGCAACCCAGCGGAAGAGCTGGCAACGGAGCAGAGTGTCATAGGCCTCTGCTCCTCACTAAGAGAAGAGGGGGTTCCTGGGGTAGTGGATGGGACTTCAGTCTCCACTGGCACAACCCCAGAAAATGGTACAGGACTGGGACAGGAGGATGTCGGCTTTGCTTTGCAAGCACCGGGGGGTTTTCACCAAGCACCAGTGGATGGGACTTCAGTCTCCACTGGTATACCCCAGGAAGGGGGGGCAGTTGGCCCAGACCCCCAACAGCATGATGGACTGAGCCCAGCCACCCACGGGAACTACTGACGGACTTCGGAGTCAACCCGTTTGGGGTTCCCTCCTGTGTCCGTCTCCCACCGAAAGGGGAGAGATGTAACAGAATGGCCTGTGACACCCAGAGACGTTGGAAGGATGAGAGATACTCTTGTGCCAGCAGCACCAAAAACTCTTGGGTCGAAATCCACCCTGTGCCCTTTTGGGTATAGGGTGGCTAATAGTGAATCATAATTCATATTACATGAGATGGGACATTAAAAATACTTCATATTGCAGGACTGAGATATCACAAGGAGTCATGATGACATGACCAGGTCAGCCAGTGAGTCATACCTTTTGTATAATAGGCTATTGAAATATCCTAAGGTGTTGGCTATTCAATGGAAAGACACCCACTCTCACTGCCATTGTGTGATAAAGCTGTATAGAGAACTTATTCAACTAGATGTCTGTGTTACTATTCAAGGTTAATTGAACCCTATTGATAATACTGTGCCGTCATGTCTAGCTACCAATTAAAGAATTATGCTCAGTGAGTGAATAGGGGGGGTGGAGATTACATTGTCCTGTGATTAACTGCATTCTGTTGTACTGGATATAAGCAAGCTAAGAACCAATAAAGTTATTCATACATTTTGGAAACTAGAGAACAGAGCGCAGTCTCGTTTATTCTGGGAAATGGAATGGATCATGTCTGCCTGGTTGTTGATGTGTCGGATAAGCTTGTCGTGGTTGGATGGAAGGTTGTAAGCGGTGGTAACCGTTAGATGTGTGTGTGTGTGTGTAGCGGCCTGCTTCTGTTGGTCTAGCACTGCTTTAAATTTAGGGGGAAGTCTGAGAGTTAGTTGACTCAGACATGTATGATTTTTGAGCAAATTGGGCCTCTGTTCCAGCCATGGCTGTGCTGTAGGTGACCACTATTGTTCGCTTGGGGTGTCGTTACCACCCCAGGCTAAGGGTGGCAGCAGCTAGGTCAAGGTGAATTGGGTGTCTCCCCTCGGCAGCCAATTAGTGGGGGTTAATCGCCCAGCTGTGTATGCTGGGGAGGGGTACATAATGGACAGACATTATTGGACAGGGGTCATCAATCGCTGGTCTGCCGTCCCATTACCCCGGGTGTGGCCCTCCTGGCGGGGGGTGCGTGTTCCTGCAATCCTGGCTCCGGGACCACATTGGTCTGGAGTTGTGATCTGTCTAAGTAGGCCCAGTAAGCAGACTGGGTTTACGCTTTCAAAGGTGATCCTGTGCTGTCCATCCTGGAGGAAGCCGGTTGATGAAGGACCTATCTTGGAGAGGACCAAGCACGGGGCTGGTATCTCAGAAGAGGCCTTGAACTTCATCGAAGGATGCACCATTACTGAAAGGCTTGATGGTGATCACCTGTCGGTTCTAAATTCTGCAACACATTAATCTGGAGATATCCGGGTGCTGAATCCTGTGCTACAAGGATTTTGGACCGAAAATGTATCCATCTGTAGGAAGGTCTGTGACAGAGACTGTACCCTATTCTGTGTGCCATCCGGCTGCTAGGCTAGCTAGGCTAGTGAGAGAAACCTATCCGGGTGTGCAATACCCACTCTTCTTTCCTTACCAAGTTCTACAAATAAATCTTAGAAAAAGAAGTGTAAAGTGTGGACATTGAGCTTTCTTAACTCTCATCCACTACCCTAGACGGCAAGAAGATAAAGGTGACATGCTGCCCGAAAATATCCAGCAGCTCCTTTGGGGGTAGTGCTATATATATATATATATATATATATATAAAATCTCTTACCTTTTAGATGAGGAGGTGTCATGGCTGACTGCAAGTTTTTCGAACAATGTTAGAGTGAGCCTGTCCCAAATCATTTGTTAGGACAGACAGTGTTCACATCTAGTTACAATATCCCAATTAGGCTGCAATAGTTGGAATCCACTGTAACCACTTAAGGACCCCTTCACGCTGATATACGTCGGCAGAATGGCACGGCTGGGCACATCCACGTACCTGTACGTGGCCCTTTTAGTCCAGCCGTGGGGTCGCGCACGTGATCTGGTCCGAAGCTCCGTGTCCACGCCCGCGGGACCCACGGACCCGATCGCCGCCGGTGTCCCGCGATCGGTCCTCCGGAGCTGAAGAACGGGGACAGGTGTGTGTAAACACACCTTCCCTGTTCTTCGTTGTGGCAGTGTCATTGATCATGTGTTCCCTGATATAGGGAAACACGATCAATGACGTCACATGTACAGCCCTGCCCCCCTACAGTTAGAAACACATATGAGGTCACACTTAACCCCTTCACCGCCCCCTAGTGGTTAACTCCCAAACTGCAATTGTCATTTTCACAGTAAACAATGCATTTTTATAGCATTTTTTTGCTGTGAAAATGACAATGGTTCCAAAAATGTGTCAAAATTGTCCGATGTGTCCGCCATAATGTCGCGGTCATGAAAAAAAATTACTGATCGCCGCCATTAGTAGTAAAAAAAATAATATTAATACAAATGCAATAAAACTATCCCCTATTTTGTAAACGCTATAAATTTTGCGCAAACCAATCCATAAACGCTTATTGTGATTTTTTTACCAAAAATAGGTAGAAGAATACGTATCGGCCTAAACTGAGAAAAAAATATGTTTTTTTATATCTTTTTTGGGGATATTTATTATAGCAAAAAGTAAAAAATATCGATTTTTTTTTTCAAAATTATCGCTCTATTTTTGTTTATAGCGCAAAAAATAAAAACGCAGAGGTGATCAAATACCACCAAAAGAAAGCTCAATTTGTGGGAAAAAAAGGACGCTAATTTTGTTTGGGAGCCACATCGCACGACCGCGCAATTGTCAGTTAAAGCGACGCAGTGCAGAATCGCAAAAACTGGCCAGGTCCTTTACCTGCATAAAGGTCCGGGTCTTAAGTGGTTAAGGGTTACTTTACATTATGACCACTGATAGGTAGAGTGGTAAAGTGAATAACATTGATTATCTTGTGACAATGGCAACTGAAAGTGGTTGGAAAATTTTAGGCAGCAAGTCAACATGTTGTTTTTAAAGTTTATGTGTTAAAATGTAGCAAAATGGGCAAGCTTAAGAATTTGAGTGACTTTGATGAGGGCCAAATTGTCATGGCTGCACAACTTGGTCAGAGCAACTCCAAAACTGCAGCACTCATGGGATGTTCCCGATCTGCAGTGGTCAGGAAGGAAAACTGGTGAAGCAGCAACAGGGTCATGGGGAGCCATGGTGTATTGATGCACATGGGGCATAAAGTTTATCTCATGTAGTCCAAAGAAAAAAATAGTTACTGTAGCTCAAATTGCGAAAAAAAAAAGTTAATGCTGTTTCTGATAAAAAAGGTGTCAGAACATGCACAGTTCATTGAGTATTGAGCCATGTAGCTGCAGACCGGTCAAGATAGCCATGTTGAGTTATGTCCACAGCCCAAACCATCTACTGTATAACGGGCATGTGAGCATTAGAACTTGATTGCAGAGCAATGAAAGAAGGTGGTCTGGTCTGATGAATCAAATTTTCTTTTACATCATGTGGATGGTCGGGTGTGTGCGCACGTTAATTACCTGGGGGAGAGATGGCCCCAGGGTGCACTATGGGAAGAAGACATGCCGGCAGAGGCATTGTGATGCTTTGTGTAGTGGAATCCAGACCTTGATAAGTAAGGGCAGCAAAAGGGGGACCTTCTCAATATTGGGTGGGTGATCATAGCATTATGGCTTATCCGTGTGTGTCTCACAAATATAAGTGTTAACCGTTTATTTTGATCAATTAACAAAATGGAAAGCAAATGAACAGAAGAGAAATCAAAATCAAATCAATATTTGGTGTGACCACCATTTGCCTTTAAAACAGCATCAACTATTCTAGGTAGACTTTCATACAGTTTTTAAAGCAACTCGGCTGTTAGGTTGTTTCAAACATCTTGGAGAACTAACCACAGATCTTATGTGGATGTAGGTTGCCTCAAATCCTTCTGTCTCTTCATGTATTTCAAGACAGACTCAATGATGTTGAGAGGACCAAATCATCACTTTTCAGGACTGCTTGTTCATCTTTACACTGAAGATAGTTCTTAATGACATTGGCTGTATGTTTGGGGTTGTTGTCCTGCTGAAGAATACATTTGGGGCCAATCACACACCTCCCGGATGGTATGGAATGATGGATAAGTATCTGTCTGTATTCTCAGCATTGAGGACGCCATTGATCCCTGACCAAATATCTAATGCCATTTGCAGAAATACAGCCCTGGACTTGCATGGACCCCCACCATGCTTCACTGTTGCCTGCAGACACTCATTATTGTCCAACCATTTGCCAACAAACTGCCTCTTGCTACAGCCAAATATTTCACATTTTGACTCATCAGTCCAGAGCACCTGCTACCATTTCTCTGCACCCCAGTGCTTATGTTTTTGTGTTAAGTCGCTTTGCCTTGTTTCCACTCAGTGGCATACTAAGTGGGGGGCGGTCCGCCCTGGGTGCCACCCACTGGGGGGTGTTAGGCCAGGGGCACTCCACCCCACGGAAGACAGAGGAGACAGTGCCATGGGTTTAGGCAACAACAGCACCGAGCGGTGACAGGACACACATGTAGAGCCCGAGGTAGTGGCTTTGCGGGGGGGGGGGGGTATTGTGAGCTGCACCCAAGCTAGTCGGCACACCCGGGACCCGGTGCAATGATCCCAGTCTCTCCTTACCTCTGTGGTCATGGCTCTGATCAGTCTCTGAAGTGGCTTTCACAGCTGAGCAGAGTGAAGCCGCCTCCCCCTCCTTCTTTATGTCTACACAGTGCTGTACATGTAGGAGGAGGGTGAGGAGGTTTCACTCTGCTCGGCTGTGACAGCGGCAGCCGTGGGTGATCAGAGCCTTGAGTCCGCGACCATGGAGAGAAGGAGAGAATGGGATCATGGTGCTGGGTCCCAGGTCTGCCGACTGGTTCAGATGCGGCTCGCAATACCCTTCCCCCTGCAAAGCCACTACCTCGAGCTCTCTCCATGTGTGGCCTGAGGTACATAAGTCTGAAAGGGGGGCCTGTGCACTGAAGGGATGTCTGTACTGTGGGGGGGTCTGTATTGTTAGGGGAGTCTGTGCACTGTAGGGGGTCTGTACTGTAGGGGGGTCTGCACTGTATGGGGTGTCTGTATTGTTGGGGGGGTCTGTGCACTGTGGGGGGGTTTGTATTGCTAGGGGGGTCTGTGCACTGTAGCGGGGGTCTGCACTGTAGCGGGGGTCTATATTGTAGGGAGGGGGACTGCACTGTAGGGGGGTCTATGTAACATGCAGGGGGTCAAGAACTGTTAGGGGGCGTCCAGAGCTGCGGGGGTCTGGTAATGTAAAGGGGTGCAGAGTGCTTTGTAATGTAAAGGGGTCCAGAGGTGCAGGGTGCTGTGTAATGTAAAGGGGTCCAGAGGTGCAGGGTGCTGTATAATGTACAGGGGTCCAGAGGTGCAGGGTACTGTGTAATGTAAAGGGGTTCAGAGGTGTAGGGTGCTGTGTAATTTAAAGGGGTCCAGAGGTGCAGCGGCTGTGTAATGTAAAGAGGTGCAGAGTACTGTGTAATGTAAAGGAGTTCAGAGTGCTGTGTAATGTACAGGGGTCCAGAGGTGCAGTGCTGTGTAGTGTAAAGGGGTCCAGTGATGCAGGGTGCTGTGTAATGTAAAGGGGTCCAGAGGTGCAGGGTGCTGTGTAATGTAAAGGGGTCCAGAGGTGCAGGGTGCTGTGTAATGTAAAGAGGTCCTTGGGTGCGAGGTGCTGTGTAATGTAAAGGGGTCCAGAGGTGCAGGGTGCTGTGAAATGCAAAGGGGTCTAGAGGTGCAGTGTAATGTAAAAGGGTCCAGAGCTGCAGGGTGCTGTGTAATGTAAAGGGGTCCAGGGGTGTGGTGCTGTTTACGCCGTTTACGTAAGGCGTTTTCCGGCATAAAGATTAACCACCAAAAAGATGGCGCATCCTATGTTAAGTATGGACGTCAGGACCGCGTCAAATTTTTCAGATTTTACGTCGTTTGCGTAACTCGTCCGTGAATGGGGATTTACGTTAATTACGTTCACGTCGAAAACAATGCATCGTAGCATCATGATTTGGAGCATGCGCACTGGGATACACCCATGGTCGGCGCATGCGCAGTTAAAAAAAAATGTAAAAAACGAGGGGTCACAACACATTAATATAAAACACGCCCACCTCATTCACATTTGAATTACCCGGGCTTACACCGGCCCATTTACGCTACGCCGCCGTAACTTAGCTTGGTGAATACAGCATTTGCCTCGCTAATTTACCGCGGCATAGCGTAAACAAGATATGCTACGCCCGCCTAAAGATACGGTGGGCTACATGAATCTGGCACATAGTGTCTACAAAAAAGGGAAATAGATTTATGCCATTTTTATTATTATTATTTTTTTTACTAGTAATGACGGTGAGCAGCGATTTTTAATCGGGACTGTGACATTATGGCGGACAGATCGGACACTTTTGACACATTTTTGGGATCATTAACAATTATACAGTGATCAGTGTTATAAAAATGCACTGATTACTGTGTAAATGTCACTGGCAGGGAAGGGGTTAACATTAGGGGGTGATCAAGGGGTTAACTGTGTTCCCTCCTGTGTGTTATAACTGTAGGGGGTGAGACTGACTAGAGGAGATGACAGATTGTTGTTCCTAGCTAGTAGGAACACACAATCTCTCTCTCCCCAGCTCACAGAACAGGGATGTGTGTGTGTGTTTACACACACACATCTCTGTTCTGGCTCTCGTGCCCGCGAGCCTGCTATCCCACGAAATGGGACCGCTACAACGGTTGGCTGGAATGTGCCAACCTGCTGCAGTACAATGATGGCGGCTGGTCGGCAAGTGGTTAATCTTTATCTGGAATTCTTATGAAAACTGTATTACCACGGCTTTAGTTTAAACTCTACGGTATGTTGATTTAAACAATGTTAAACCATAAATGGGACATTTTAGTTATTTGTTATTTTTGTCAATAGAATACAACTGACCTGACACAGAGATTAGATTGCCACCTGCAGGAAGACTAAAAAAGTGCAAACATTATTTCTCTTATTCCAGTAAATTCAATAACATATTGAAGTGGCTACTAATAATAATACACCCACACTTTACTCTGCAATTCAGTCTTCAAGAAATCTCCCTTATTCTATGTTTCAGTATGTCCTTTCTTGCTAGAAATGTATTTGGCTAATGGGTAATGGTACCCACACACAGGGGACTCACCTTCTCAAAAGCTCATAGACACTTCAGCAAATAATAATAATTCAATGTTGTCTGCTTCCCTTTCTTTGCACTTTTCTATTATGATGATGAAGACATTTTCAACCTTGTTATTTTGTCAGCATTCAAAAAAATTTGATTGTGAAAAAATAAATAAATAAATCAAACTCATCTGGCTAACTACTTTTTTGGTCTGGTTTGATGTCTTTTAGAATTCACAAAGGTGACGCTTTACAGTATATAATGTATCAGTACTTTGACCAACATATACAGTATAAGCACACCATCTGTGCCAAGGGTCCTAACTTCTGGACATTTCATTTAACAGAACACTTTATGAACTCATTCACACTTGCTTTGATCTCTGAAGAGTGGTAAGAAAGTTGTATTGCCTCTTCACTGCCTACTTTAACCCCTTGAGCCCTAAACTATAGGGTGACCAGACATCCCCAGTTTCAGGGGACAGTCCCCTGATTGAGGACACTGTCCCCGGACCAAGTCTGTCCCTGGTTTTGTCCCCAGATTGAATTTAATAGGGGGCAGGGGCAATTTCAAAGAAAGGCAGTGCAGAATTAAAATAAAAAAAATTTAATTACACACCCCCGCTTGGCCGTGCCTACTAGCATAGGGGGGGGGTTGTATTTTTCCCATTATCTGTGCCCCTTTCTGATGATCATGTGCTGGTCGAGGCGGAGGGAATATTTCTTCAGTTTCGGGTGCATGCCCATTTAGCTTCGCTTGCATGTTATTCTCCTTGCCTTCCCTGGCAGAGTGATCTTAGTCCGCTCCCCATCGAGTAGTATACGGGGCCCGAAGAAATAAGACTTGAGAGGCTGTAAGGCGGACGGCGACGGGCAGAGAGTCGCTGACTGTTGCCATTACTAGTAAAGAAAACATTTGTCCCCGGGTGCATGCCCATTTAGCTTCGCTCGCATGTTATTCTCCTTGCCTTTCCTGGCAGAGTGATCTTCCTCCGCTCCCCATCCAGTAGTAGCCGGGGCCCGAAGAGTAAGACTTAAGAGGCTGTGAGGTGGGCGGCGACGGGCAGAGAGTCGCTGATTGTTGCCATTACTAGTAAAGCAAAATGTGTCCACGGATTACATTTTAAAAATCTGGTCACCTTACTAAACTAGCACAATGCAATGTATAGCACGCAGTTGCAGGGCAAAGTAACCATATTCACTTATGTTTGTTGAAAGTGGCAGGGGACATAATCTCTGCCACAAAGCAAAGCATCGTGGCCATGGCATGTGTATGCTACTGGTTGCTGCCTCAATAGCTAAAGGGGGAGAGGACAGGGTGCAGTAAGAATGTGGCTCAACCAGTGCTTATCCTGACCTTCCTGGGGCCCTAAGCAAAATGACATGTCATATTAAAGTTGGGGCTTGTTCTGCTGTCGTAAATTACATCTTACATTAAAGTGAGAAGTGGAGGGGGGCTGACTTCTTACCTCTTCTCCCATGCAGCCAGCGAGTTGAGAAGCGGAGTGAGGGTCCGAAAATGACTTCTCACCAGACGGGGCCTCTAGTAATTTGGGGGACCCTCCGCAGCTTTGCGGGGCCCTAAGTGGCCTGCATAGTGAGCCTATAGGGCGGATCGGCCCTGGGCTCAACCACTAGATTTTACAGGCCCTCAACTGCTAAGGTGAAGCATTTGACACTGACACACTCCCGACATATTGACACTCTTCTACAATGTAAACTAAGAAGAGCTGCTGTAGTAACATCCATAAAAATGAAATTCTGCTTTAAGTCCTACCCCCTTCCTCTCCCATATTTGGCTCATATATATATATATATATATTTTTTTTGGGGGGGGGGTTCTACCTTGGTTTGACAGGTACCCACTCCCACATCCGCTCAGATTGCATAGGTGATCCAAGAGGAAGTTCTCCCCTGCGGTTTTCTAGGACACATCATAGGTCCTAGAAGACTTCAGGACCATTCACAAAGCACAGCATGACTTACGCAATGTGCAGCGGGCAGGCAGCTGTGAAGCCAAAAGCAGCATAGCCAGCTGCCCACAGTTAGGATGCCAGGACCAGGAACCCAAAGGCTAGTGAAGAACTAGTCTGTGAAGAGTGGTCTGAAAGGTCTATCGCCTCTTCACTGGCACTGTATTCCTGGACAGGTAAGTGTCCTTTTATTAAACGTCTGTATTTTATTTTCCCAGAGTGAACAATCACTTTAAGAGCATCTTCCTCATCTGTCTTTTTTGCAATGTATTGACCAACAAGAGCATCTTACACGTAATTGTAAAAACAGAAAACACCACAGAGCTGATTGGAGACTTCAAATTCAGCCAAGAAGTTAACAAATGAGTGCTTGGCTAAAACAGCCTCTTTGCATTTCTTGGGTGGAAGTAAAACAATAGACTTGGGAACCAAGCCATTTGTAATTTTCCTATCCTTTCAGACAATTAATTATGTTTAGAAATTAAAATTGTATCTGTTTTCTTTGTGAAAATGCCCTAAGCAAAATAACTGTATTGTTAGATTTTTTTTATATATATATTTATAGAAATATAGTTAAAACACAAATACATGTTAAACTACTTTTTTTGCTACACTTTTAGTGGTATATTTCTATCTAGATCTTGTGTTCAGTTAAGATTCCAGTGATTATCTAGCCGTATTAAACCCATAATCAAAAATGTAATATATTGTAGCTTACCAATCCATAGTTGTGGTGGCTGCATTAGTTTCCTTATTGTTAAGGTTTTTCCCTTCTGTTTTTACAAAGTGATCTGGCCAGTAACACATGTCCTGTATTATAGTGCCTATACTCTGGATGAAGGAGAACAGGGAGCAGATTTGGACAGTAGCATTGTCAGGGAGTGTTAGATGTACTAACAAATTTAAATACACTAATGCCTAGTACAAACGATTGGTTTTCCCGACGGTCAAAAGACCATTGAGAAAAACCTTTTCCCCTGTACACACGGCCAGTTTTCCCGACAGGAAAACTGCCAGGTGAACTTTGGTCGGGAAAACCGTCCGTGTGTACCCCTGCTAGTCTTAAATGGTTTGTTCCATCTCTGCAACTGATACATTCTGCTGGATAGAATGTTCCTTTGACAGGCCAGATCACAACTGGCCACACCCTACACGTGTTCCATCTAGCATCTTCAGGGCATAATCTTTCTTTACATTCCTCTATCATTGAAGATGTCCACTGCAACAGATGTAACGCATGTAGGGTGAGGCCAGTGGCATATGATGTAGTACACCCGCTGTTGATCCCTGGTGTGGTGTGCTTTGCCTGTGTTACTCTAACTTTGGTAAATATATCATGTGGTTTTAGCATACTCTATGGTTGTATGTTCTTTCTCCTACCCATTATTACTTTGAGGTGCTGGCATTGGATAACCAGTGAAGGACTGTAGAGGGGGTAGAGTGGTATCCTGAGTGGTGGGTCCCCAATTGGATGATTTCTGCACTGTTGATCTCTTATCATTAAGAGACCATTAAAGTTTGGTAAGGGAACTGGCACACTTGTCTGTGAGGTGGTTTAGGATTCCTACACGTGGACTTTCATCATTTTCAACATTGCACTTTTGGACTTTTATATACTGTATTTATCATTGAAGTTTACTTCTTTGTTATCCATAAGTGAATTATATGTTATAGGATTGCTTTTACTATTTATTTGATGCAAATTGTTCATTATGGTTTAACCACTTGGATGTCCACATTTTGCAGTGGCTATACCGGGATGATGCCTGCACCTGCAGGCACCATCACAGTGTGAAAATGTTCAACCGGTGAATCCCTGTACTGCAGAAATAATTTGAGTGGTTGATATGAGTAAATATGAATTTAAGGTCTTCTGACCCTTGAAAAGCTGAATTTTAGTAAATGTATTTAGTGTCCTGATTAAGGGCAATTTAACCTCTGTTCTAGCCATGGCTGTGCTGGGAGTATCCACCATTGATTGCCTGGGGGTGTTGTTACTACCCCAGGCCAAGAGTGGCAGCATCCAGGTCATGGTGTTTTTAGTGTCCCCCTCAGCAGCGAATAAGTGGGAGTGGTCACCCCGCTGTGCATGCTGGGGAGGGGTACTTAAGTGACAGACATCATTGGTGCGGGGTCTTTTGTCCATCTGCGCCTTGTGACCCGCCTTGCCAGGGGTGCACGTTGTGAATCCTGGCTCTGGGACCACATTGGTCCGGGGCTGCGGCTTCGTTTCCTGGGCCCAGATGTTTGGCTGGGGCCTGTACTGCAGAGGTAATACTGTGCTGTCTGTCCTGCGGGAGCAAGCCACTTGATGAAGGACAGGTGAGGATCTATCCTGGTGAGGACCATGCAAGAGGCTGGTGCCTTGGGGGAAGGCCTGGAAACTTTATCTGAGGATACACCATACACCGAGAGGCCTGACAGTGTCGCCTGTCGGATCTAAAAGTTCTAGTGAAACAAAGCTAAAAAGATCCGGGTGCAACCTGCAAGCATTACTATAAGCAACACTAAAAAATCTAATTGCATGCATTTCACCTTACCCCACCATCCAAACCATGATGAATGCTCTTAAATGTATCAACATGTCACTTGGTAATTCATTCTCCTCATACACTGTTATGCTGTCATTTTAAATTCTAGAGATAAACATATCTAAAGTACACCTCTTTTTCTGGATTACTTGAGGTGCTACTACACTTAAATACCTAACTTTCAACACTTGAGAACATTCTGCTTACTACAGAAGGAATACTACATTTCCCAACAAGAAGACTATACATATTTATGAATAGCACCATTTTCCTAACACAGTCAGATTTTTCTATTCTATAAAATTGATCTAGATAACTTCACGTTCTATGAATATCCCCAGGGCCGTCTTTAATATGGTTTGGGCCCTGGGCAAACATTTTTTTTGGGCCCCCCTCCAGCTTATTTTGGGCCTGACTGGTTCACATGTATGTGTTTTGGCGGCCCTCATTTGTGCAAGCACAGCAACCCATTGATTTGAATGGGCTGCCATGCATTTGTTTCCTGCAGAAGAAAGGTGCATTCAGCATTTTAAAAATACAGTTGCCTTGAAATCCATTCTGCTTTTGCACCATGCTACTTACCTGCAGTTCTTGCACACACAAACGCACTGTGTTTTTAAAAGCGTGACCTAAACGTCTAAAAATGCAGCAAGTTTGACAGTGCAGGAACTGCAGATAAGTCACAGCAGACAGCAGAATGGACAGACAGTGCTGTATTTCATTGCTTGATGGGCATAGGTGTGCCGTGTGCGCAGCCTATTACTTGAGGCATGCGCTTTTCTTTGAAAGAAACGCAGGCATGGCAGCCCATTCAAATGAATGGGCTGCCGTGCCTGCGCAAATGTGGGCCGCCAAAACACATAAATGTGAACCAGCCAGGCCCAAAATAAGCCCATCAAGCAGTTAAATACAGACAGTAATGCCATGTGCTATGAGGCCTTACTCGGCCTGGACTGCAGGTCTGGTCTGTGATTTAAAGGGTTGCTGTATTTTACACATGGCATGGCCTGGGGTCCCATGGTGCTAAAGCAGAATGGACAGACAGTGCTGTGACCCCATGACATGTGTAAAATACAGGCACTTTTTTTAAAACACTGACCAGGTCTGCAGTGAATCATCAAATATTATAAAGACTTTGGGCACACTCTACAGAAAACTTCTATTTACAATATAGATTAGCAAACAGTGACATACCTTGGAGAAGTCAGCCTCAGGAAGAGCAAACTGGGGATGCTATAACATCACATTCTAATTCACTTTTATATACAAGCAGCACCCAGTGTCAGGAAGCCAGAAGTGCACGTCTAAAGGGAAGCCAGGGGTGCTGTACATTTTAAAACACTGGGAAGGGAAGCAGTACTGCGTGCCGCTGATGATTTTCAGCACTGATTTGAGGGCAGCACAGGGGCTTAACGGGCAGATCTGCTTTGGGCCCCCAACAGTGACAGGGCCCTGGGCAGCTTCCCCTGTTTGCCCTATGGTAAAGACGGACCTGAATATCCCTTATCTAAATCTAAACATATAGCTCTCTTCTATAAAAAAAAATAGGCAATAAAACACACTTCTTTAAAAAGAATAGCATTTTGAAATGAGAAACAGAACTAGGCAAAATGTTTCCAGGCCAAAAGTGGAGCAGGTCTATTAGCCTAACATACAAAGCTACTTGTTGTACAAACCAATGGGAACTATTATAGAAAGTCCTACATAGATGGTAAATTACACCATATAAACTCTCAAAATTCTTCACTTCTAATTCTTCCCAATGATGAGAGCCTGGAGCTATATCGGTTCTTTAATCCATATCCAATCCATTATGGCATTGCAGATACCTGAGGTTGTATTGGAATCAACTATTTTAAGTAGTCTAGGACACTGCTAATAGTTTGATCTCCCCCTCTATCAAACTAGCACCCCTCTACATTTCGGCAGCTAACATACCTGTTAAATTCAGAACAATAGTTCTACACATCTTATTGGCAGCTAAATCTAATTACAATTCAAGTCCTTCGCGGTTTGCACAAGTTATTAGAGATGTTAACCTGTGGTGCACTTACAAAATAATATTTGCTATTAACAATAACCAATACTTACATTTCCAAAAAGCATGCCGCCACTAATTCACCCTCTCTGTAACACATGGGTAGGCAATCTCGGCCCTCCAGCTGTTTTGAAACTACAAGTACCATGAGACATTGCAAGACCCTGACAATCACAGGCATGACTCCTAGAGGCAGGGGCATGATGGGATTTGTAGTTTCACCACAGCTGGAGTAATGAGGTTGCCTACCCTTGCTGTAACATATAGTTTTAGCCAAGTGCTGGAATACATGGAGGAGGAGACATCTGGGTTTATTTACTAAAACTGGAGAGAGCAAATCTGGTGCAGCTGTGCATGGTAGCCAATCAGCTTCAAACTTAGGCTGGGTTCACACTTGTTCCGACATTGCTCCTACATTGGGAGCTTATGTAGCATTTCGTGTGAAAATCAATGTTTCCCTATGAGAGCTGTCTTAACTGGTCCTACACAAGTCGGTCCGACTTTGAAACTACTCCCTGTACTACTTTGGTCCTACATTGATCCTACTTCAGCCTATTGAATATCATTGAAGTAGGACCAAAGTAGGAGCCTTGTCCTAACCATCCGACTTTTTGCCATGATTACAGCACCAGTAAAAGGAATTTATCTCACTCTGGGATTGTTTTGATTTGTCAAAGAACAAGTCAGTCACAAAGTAGGACCAAAGTAGTATCCTGTTCATGAAAGTAGGATGGATGTAGGACCAATGTAGGATCAATGTAGGAACCATGTAGAACAAATGTCGCAGAGCAAAGTAGGATGAAAGTTGTGTAGTGTAGTGTGAACCCAGCCTTGAGCTGTCAGGCGGACAGGGCGGTCTCCGCACACTGTGCAGGGACCGCCCTGTCTCTCCTCCGCTCTCCCCTATGGGGAATCGGATGGAAACGGACCGTCTGTCCGTTTGCATCCGATCCGTTTGGCCGGACGGAAGAAAAATAGGACATTCTTCCGTCCGAAAAAACGGATGCGGATCTTGCGGACGTTAGCGGATGCATCATCCGCTAACGGATCCGCTCCCATAGGGGTTCATTACAAGTCCGTAAACGGACTTGTAATGAACGTATGAGCGGAGCGGACATGTGAAAGGGGCCTTACTCAAGTACAATGTTTCCTGACAGTTAGTTACTTGACTTTTCACTAATACACTAGACACTGCAACATATTATGCCCCCTAACCAGCAGGAGAGAACTACACAGGGGAATCTATGTACTTATTTACAGGGAGCTGAAGATCATGGAAGTTGAAGTACAGTAAATACATGGCATTATAGGTCCCATAGGACTCACACTACAACTCGCATAAGACCCTGAAAATGAAAGGGGTGGAGGGAGATATCTTTTAAAGAGATGAAGGGAGGACTTGGCTCTCTTGGCACCAAGAACTTGGGGGGAACACATCTGCTTCTGTGCACACAGAACACCAGTAGGCCAAGCCAGTGAGGACCAGAGTTCAAGACTGTAAGGTGGTAGTAGCCGAGGGAGAAAGAGAGAGAAAAACTGTGTGGGATTGTGGTGTTGATCACATTGGCATTGCACTTGTCATGTAGAAAGCAGAGCATCAATTCATCATCCCTCCCTCACAACTTTAATCACTTGAACCATTTGCAAGCAGACATAGAGAGGCCTCTTGTACTGAAGGAATATTGCAAATCTGTAGCAAGGAATGGTGAGATGGCAGATTGTCCACCTTTATCATACTGTTAAGCTGAGATTGAATCACTGAATGCATGACATTAGGACACCTAGCACCCATATTTGAGCAATACCCCACCCGTGTCATACTAATATCACAACTACACCACTGTGCCCACATCAAATATGTATTGAAGCTACACTGTATGCTGGACCATCCAGACTGTTGTTATAGGCACCAACATTACTAAATATCCCCAACTATAGCCAGCAGACAAACTTCCTTAAGGACTGCCCCTTCCCATATTAAGCCTATTCAATAGCCTCTACCCTTATCCAACTAATAGATACACTATAAGCACAGGCCTATCATTGTCACCTATCATTGTCACCCGTAATAGCATTCAGGGTGATCTACTACAGTTTATGTTGATCCTGGTATATAAAGTTGTCACGTATTTGACTCTGGTTAATGGTTCTACCATACATTGATCTGTATAACTATTATTATTCAACTAGTTTTATTTTTTTACTGTTTTCATTCTCAAGGTATTTCAATATATTGACATTTTCCTCTACCAATCTACTTGATGTCTGTTTACTGATGTCTGTATTATCGAGTTCCAGTATAGCCAGCAGTGAGGACAGAATTATTACAAACTGTGTTTAACCACTTCAGCCCTGGAAGAATTGGCTGCTCAATTACCAGTCCATTTTTTGCAATACGACACTACGTCGCTTTAACTGACAATTGCACGGTTGTGCGATGCTGTACCCAAACAAAATTGACGTCAGTTTTTTTCCCACAAATAGAGCTTTCTTTTGGTGGTATTTGATCACCTCTGGGGTTTTAATTTTTTGCTCTATATACAAAAAAAGAGCGACAATTTTGGAAAAAAAACACAATATTTTGTAAATTTTCCTGTAATAAATAGCCCCATTTAAAAAAAAAAAAAAAGATAATTTGTTTTCCTTAGTTTAGGCCGATATTTATTCTTCTACATATTTTTGGTAAATAAAATTGCAAAAAAGGGTATATTGATTGGTCTGTCTGCACAATAGTTATAGCGTCTACAAAATAGGGGATAGATTTATGTAATTTTTATTATTATTTTTTTTTTTACTAGTAATGGCGGCGATCTGCAATTTTTATTGGGACTGCAACACTATGGCGGATATATCAAACACTTTTGACACATTTATGGGACCATTGGCATTTATATAGCGATTAGTGCTATACAAATGCATTGATTACTGTGCAAATTTGGGGAGGGGACTGGCTATAGAAAATTACAGATCGTGGTTCCCAGCTTGTAGGAACTCACAATCTGCATCTCCTCTCCTCACAGAACAGGGATGTGTGTGTTTATACACACATGTCCCTGTTCTGCCTCTCTTGCCTCTGATAATAAGTAATTTTTCTCTTTTACTGATGTGCTCTGATGATGCTGCACTGATGGGCTCTAATAGGCAGCACTGATGATGCAGCACTGATGTGCACTGATAGGCAGCACTGATGAGGTAGCACTAATGGGCACTGATGGGCACTATTAAGGAGGCACTGAGAAGACTGCACTGATATGTAGTACTAACAAGCACTGATAAGCGACACTGATGGATGGCACTGATAGGCGGCACTGGTGGGCACTGAAAGGCAGCACTGATAGGTGCTACTGACAGCATTGATGGGTACTAATGAAGAGACACTGATTGAAAGCAATGGTGGACACTGGTTGGCACTAATAGACGGCACTTATGGACACTGTTGGGGCTGCTCTGATCATCATGATCCTGTTGATCAGTGCCTTGATTTTCAGTAGAGATGTCCCCTTTCACACTAGCCGGTTATTTTCTCACGCTGTGACAGAGTGAGAAAAGAAATGCCGATAACCAGCAAGTGCGTTTACCACATGATCGACTGTGTCCAATTACAGCTGATCATGATGTAAAGAGCCACTGTCATTGGATCTTTACCCCAATCCGTGATGCGCTGTGTCCTAGGGACACAGCTCACGGCCGATCACCACACCGCATGCCCTCAAGGGTGTGCATGCACGGCAAGAATGGGAGTCTGGGTGACATCTACCCAAAACTAGAAGAGGTCCCGCTCAGCTGTCATTTGACTATATGGCAGGTGAGAGATGGTGAATAAAGAAAAATTGGAAAATAAATGAAATTGTTTTATACAAAAAGCATAGCCCATAGATGAGGAGGGAAAAGTGGCATGAGGAGTAAAACAGGTCTATTGCAATTCAATGAACATGCTGATAGAAGGAGCGAGCAGAGTGACAGAGAGACAAGATTATCGTTCTTTGACATCTCCTTTCACTATCCAGTCATAGCATTGGGGTTGGGAAGAGACTTATAAGTGAAACTGAAACTGCATCAGAGAAAGATCAGGTCCCCTTGCCTACCAGGAAGGAAGTGGAAGAACTGTGTGACAATTCCTTTATGAGTATTTCATTAGTGTATTTAAAGGATTTTTTTGTTTGTTTTAAATAGGCTAGGAAAGATTTAGATCATTCATCAATATTTTATTATTATATTTGTTCTCCTGAGTTCATGTCTTAGGCCTCGTACACACGATCGGTTCAAACCGATGAAAACGGACTGAGGTTCGGTTTCCATCGGTCCAAACCGATGGTGTGTAGGCCCCATCGGTCCCTTATCCTTTGGTCAAAAAACAGAGGGCTTGCTTTAAAATTGATCCAATGGAAGGCTAACCGATAGGTCAAAACCGATTGTTAGTACGCACGACCATCGGCTAAAAATCCACGCATGCTAAAAGTCGACGCATGCGTGGATGCATTGAACTTCATTTTTTTCAGCACGTCGTCGTGTTTTATGTCACCGCGTTCTAACACGATCGTTTTTTTAACCGATGGTGTGTAGGCACATCAAACCATCAGTCAGCTTCATCGGTTAACTGATGAGAACGGTCCTTCGGATGGACTGATCGTGTGTACGCGGCCTTAGTTTGTCCCTGTGACCATGGTCAACAAAACACAATTCCACAATTATAAAATTGTCACCCAAAAAGTGATAAGAAAAGTTTTGCAATGAGAACACATGTTGCAGCGACAACTATATAAGTGAGGAACTTCTCAATTTGGGGAGATTTACTCTCACTTCCTGTTTTTTCTCTGGTACAAGTAATACCTAGTACACACGATTGGTTTTCCCGGTGGTAAAAAGTCCATCGGGAAAACCGAGGGTAAAACCGAAAACCTGCATTGTAACTTTTTTCACTTACACCTGACCGGGTTTCCCGACAGGAAAACTGGCATGAGAGCTTTGGTCAGGAAACCTGGCCATGTGTATGCTCCATTGCAGTCTTTTCCCCATAGGGTAACTGCCAGCCTAAAAACTGCCGGGAATCCCGGAGGGAAAAAAGAGAGCTGGTTCTCTTTTTTTTTTTTCTGCAGTTTTCCTGTCGGGAAAACTGCAATGGAGCATACACACAGCTGGGATTCCTGGCCAAAAGCTTTCCCGACAGGAAAACCGGTCGTGTGTACGAGGCTTAAGAAAAATAATCTCCCAATAGGACACAGATAGCAAAAAAAAAACACTTGCTTTGACCCTTCCTTACTCCATCCAAAACAAAATAAAAAATGTTTTGGCTATAAATACACTCTAACACTTGTTAAAGTTGATCTGCAGGTATAAAAACATTAATTTAACTACTATATAAATACTGGGCACTTCCACTCCCTTCTTGTCCAGGACAATTTTTAGCTTTCAGTGCTGTCAAATTTTGAATGACAATTGCGCAATCATGCAACACTGTACCCAAATACATTTTTTATAATTTTCTTCACATCAATAGAGCTTTATGTATGTGGTATTTAATCACTGCTGTTCTTTTTTTTGCAACAAAAAGAGCAACAATTTAGAAAAAAAAAAGTTTCTGTCAGCAAATTTTCTAATTAATTTTTCTCCTACACTGATGTGTACTGATGATGTTACACTGGTGGGCACTGATAAAGCGGCACTGATGAGGAGGCACTAATATGTAGCACTGATGGAGACTGATAGGTGCCACTAATATACAGCACTGATGGACAGCACTGACAGGTGGCACTGAGGGGCAGCACTTATAGGCAACGATAGGTGGTATTAATGGGCAGCACTGATGAGCAGCACTAATAGGAACTGATGGGCGCCACTAATGGGCAGGCACTGATGGGCACTAAAGGGTAGCACTGATTGGCATAACTGATGGGCACAGACGGCACTGTTGGGGCTGCATTGTAATCAGGGCACTGATGATCAGTGCTCTGATTACTGTTACATGTTTTTCCTGTGAGGAGATGCCACTTATCAGCTCTCCTCACCTCTCTCTCTGTCTGTCTGTGTGAGAGAAGAAAAGCCAATAAATGGCACTTTGATCACAGCTAAACTGGGCATCGTCATATGAAGTAGTCCCAGAATGAGAGCGGGTGGGAAGAGGTTAAATATATTTCACAATAGCAATAGAAGCTATATCATTTCACTTTGTTTGCATTAATGTCTTTGCATACCCAGACAGTACCTTGTAAAAGGAGCAATGATGTCACCTGTGCAGATAGCAGAGCCCATCAGGCCCCACCCACTACAGGCTGCCTGTAGAAAACTACAGGAGGGGCGGGGACAATACCAGTCACCCTGCACAAGGATAAGAGCAGTAAATAACCAACCTTTTTTTTTTAAATGTATGTATTCTTTATTAATTTTCTTCATCTTATAACAAAAACAGATTACATTCATATAAAATCTTAATGTCAACTTATCTTATTGCTATTATAACATAATCTTTTCAGTATTACAACATTTATTCAATTACTTTCCCAATCCCCCCTCCCCCCACCTCTTTTATGCTATCAAAGTTTATATTTTTTCTTTTATATGGGATATCCCATTTTTCCCAGCCAAGGGTTCCACATTTCACCAAATTCCCTGATGTTCCTTCTCTTAATATATACTACTTTCTCCTTCCATATTGTTTCAGTTACCACATTATTCCACTCTCTTACTGATGGGGGATTCACTGCCTGCCATCTTTGGGCAATTAGTTTTCTGGCCTGGAAGAGGCACCTTAGTACTGCTTTTACTGTGCTAGGTACTCTACTGATTTCTTCTCCCAGACCCAAGATACACATTCTGGGGTCCATCTCCAAATTCTTTCGATATGTCTGGTTTAGGACATTAATGATCCCTTGCCAGTACCTAAACAATTTTGGGCACCTCCATAACATATGTATCAGATCCCCCGTATCTTGACATCTAGGACAGCTCGCGTCTACTCTCCACCCAAAGTTTAACAACCATTTTAATGACCACCCTTTAATACAAGAATCTCTTGCACAGAGGAAATGTTTCACATTGGATTACTGCACAGATGTGGAAGAAATACATAAAGCACAACCTTTATTCATACATTTGTTTCATATGTGTTGGCAAACTTATAGACTTGCTTTGAAAGATGAAGCAGTATAGCACATGAATTTTTTTAGCACTGCAAACTAGAAAGCACAGCATGTAATGAGTAAATATGGCTGCCCCCATGTATTTTTATATTAACCACTTGCTTACTGGGCACATATACCCCCCTCCTGCCCAGGTGAAATTTCAGCTTCCGGCACTGTGTCGATTTAACTGACAATTGCGCGGTCGTGCGACATGGCTCCCAAACAAAATTGACGTCCTTTTTTCCCCACAAGTAGAGCTTTCTTTTGGTGGTATTTGATCACCTGTGCGGTTTTTCTTTTTTGCGCTATTAACAAAAAAGAGCGACAATTTTGAAAAAAATACAATATTTTTTACTTGTTGCTGTAATAAATATCCCAATTTAAAAAATAAATAAAAATTTGTTCCCAGTTTAGGGCGAAACGTATTCTTCTACATATTTTTGGTAAAAAAAAAAATCGCAATAAGCGACTGGTTTGCGCAAAAGTTATAGCGCCTACAAAATAGGGGACAGAATTATTATTTTTTATTATTTATTTTTTTTACTAGAAATGGCGGCGATCTGCGATTTTTATTGGGACTGCGACGTTATGGCGGACACATTGGACACTTTTGACGCCATTCACATTTATACTGCGATCAGTGCTATAAATATGCACTAATTTCTATATAAATGTGACATTGAAGGGGTTAACACTAGGGGGTGAGGAAGGGGTTAAATGTATTCCCTACATAGTGTTATAACTGTGGGGGGAGGGGGGGTAACTGGGGAGGTGACCGATATGTGTCCCTATGTACAAGGGACACAGATCGATCGGTCTCCTCTCCAGAGACAGGACGTTGTCTCTGTGTAAAATGGCAATGAGAGATGATCTCATATGTTTACATATGAGATCATCTCTTATTCGCCGCACAGATCGCATCGCAAACGGCCACTCTGATTGGCCGTTCGCCGCGATCTGTGATTGGCTGTGTCCAAGGGACACGGCCAACACAGAGCTTCCCCGCTGCACGCTCTGGAGTGCGCGCGGGGGGAACGCCCAAAGGGGCGGCCGTCAAAAGAGGGCGGCTTGGATATTCAGACCCGCCCTGTAGCCGTCATTTGGCTATAGAGCGGGTCTGAAGTGGTTAATAAGCTATTCATCAAAATTGTGTTTTTAAAACACTGACACACACATTGATAACAGTATTTACATCAGGCTTGTCCCTTTTACATCTATATCCAAAATTACTAAAAAGACTGTACATTTCTTGTAAACGTAGTTCAATATTAATTCTTAATATTTTTGTCTTTTACGCATATAGAGTTCTTATCTAAAATTCATAACCCCGGTGATAATCAAAACAAATGAGAAAGATAACTTCTTCAATTTACCTATATGTAATTTAATTACATTGAAAGTCAGGTCACTCGAAAATGATGGTGAAAAGAAGATGTAAAATTCAGAACAAATTATGAAACCAAATTTGCCTGTTATCTTTCTCATCCTCTCCTTCCTCGAGGGATAAAGCAAATCTAATTAGTTCTTGGATTTGCATAACAATGATCTTCATTGATGTGTGGCGTTATGATACCTTATGATACCTAAGCTGATAATGCTGTTTAGATTTTACTATTTTATTTCCTATTTTCTTATTTAGTGTTAATGTATTTCGCAACAAAGCACAATTAGGTGACATTAATTTGTAGATTACTACAATGCAATGGAGAGCCACAGTAATCAACAATACACGCAAACAGTCAAATGCAACAGATTGAAAATATTAGATTAAAAAGAAGTGATATGGTAGCCAAAAATAAAAGAAAGAATAACTATATACAATTAAATTCTAGCTCAAAAATGTTCTTCCGAGTTTTGGCAAGGGTTTAAATTTCTGTCACATTTTTACCTCTGTCTGTACCCTTCCTTGGGGAGATTTTCTCTCACTTCCTGCTCTTATGATAAGACTAATGCCTTGTACACACGATAGGAATTTCTGATGAATACAGTCTGATGGGATTTTTTCATCAGAAATTCCTATGGGAAATTCCAATCGTCTGTGTTGAACTCCATTGGAGAAAATTCCTACGCATGCTCAGAATCAAGTCGAAGCATGCTCGGAAGCATTGAACTTAATTTTTCTTTGCTCATCGTAGTGTTTTTTTTTTACGTCACCACATTTTGTACGGTCAGAATTTTGTCTGGGGCCGTGTACACACGACCGGTTTCCTCGACAGAATCCATCAAGAAACTTGGTGGGAGACCTTTTTTGCCGAGGAAACCGGTCGTGTGTATGCTTTTCAACGAGATAACTGTCGAGGAACTCGACGAGGAAAAAAAAGAGCAAGTTCTCCTTTTCTTTCACGGGAGTCTCAATTTCCTCGTTGTGTTCCTCGTCGGGCTGGTTTTCGACGAGAAACACGTTGGTGTGTATGCTTAGAAACCCGCGCATGCTCAGAATAAAGTATGAGACGGGAGCGCACCTTCGGTAAAAGTAGCGTTTGAAATGGAAATAGCACATTTGTCACGCTGTAACAGACTGAAAAGTGCAAAATGTCTCTTACCAAACTTTTACCTAACACGCAGTAACATGAGATTAGCAAAAGCAGCCCCAAGGGTTGTGCCAGTGGAATCGAACTTCCCCTGCTGTTGTATGTGTTGATGTCACCGCGTTTGAGAATGAGGAGATTTGGTCTTGACAGTGTGTACGCAAAGACAGCTTGTCAAGTTTCTCGACAAGCCTAACAAGGAACTCGTCAACGAAAACAATGTGTCTTTTCCGACAAGTTCCTCGTGTGTAAGAGGCCTGACAGTGTGTATGCAAGACTGATGGAAGACAGCTTGATCGGAATTCTGACAAAAAATTCCATCAGATTTTAGTCCTTAAGAAATTCCTATTGTGTGCACAAGGCAATAGGGTAATAAGTAGTTATCACTAGAATTGGAAGGCATGGACAGCAATCAGAACATTGTCAGAAGTTCATTCCCTTCCCATCTCCACTAAAAATTTGTTTTTGTCTTTGTTCTTATTTTAGAGAGGCTTCTTCTGCCTGTCTTGACTGGAGTTAAGCGGACACCTGAATGTTTGGGTTTGGATCGAACCCAAACTTTAAAAAAAAAAGTTTGGGTTCGGGAAGACTCCGAACCCCATTAAAGTCAATGGGACACAGACTTTTAGTAAAAAAAAAAAAATGCGCGGGGTCCCCCCAAATTCAATAACCAGACCCTTTAGATCTGGTATGGATATTAAGGGGAACCCCGCCGTCAATTTAAAAAAAAATTATGTGGGGTTCCCCCCAAATATCCATAACCAGACCCTTTAGGTCTGGTGTGGATTTTAAGGGGAACTCCACCCCAAATAAAAAAAATGTCGTGGAGTTCCCCCTAAAATCCACACCAGACCCTTTATCCGAGCACGTTGACCTGGCCGGCCGCAGAAAAGAGGGGGGACAGAATGTGCCCCCCCTCCTAAACCGCACCAGGCCACATGCCCTCAACATTGGAAGGGTGCTTTGGGGTACCCCCCAAAGCAACTTGTCCCCATGTTGATGGGGACAAGGGTCTCATCCCCACAACCCTTGCCCGGTGGTTGTGGGGGTATGCAGGCAGGGGGATTATCAGAATCTGGAAGACTCCTTTAACAAAGGGAACCCCCAGATCCTGCCCCCCCCTGTGTGAAATGGTAATGGGGTACACTGTACCCCTACCATTTCACGAAGGAAGTGTAAATAGTAGTTTTTAGAAAAAAACACACACATACCGTAGAACAAATTACTTTATTAATTAAACCAAATAAAAATCCAGCGGTGAAAATAGACGATCGATGCTGCTCCCTGCTCCAACGTTGTCTTCTATCCAGCGCCGGGTGATCTCTCCAGCGACGGACGGTTGGTCCAGCGATGAGAAGATCCATCCATTCAGAGCACAGCTCCGCGAATGACGCTGCTGAAGCTGTGACATTTCTTTTATAGGGGAGGCGCGCCACGCGTCACGTGACCCTGTCCCCCCCTGACGCACACTCTGCTACGTCACTGGGACAGCCCAGACATGCCCCTTGCATCAGAGGGGGACGGTGTTACATGATGCGTGGCCCGCCTCCCCTATAAAAGAAATGTCAAAAGTCCCGGCGCATCATTTGCTGAGCTGTGCTCTGAATGGATGGATGTTCTCATCGCTGGACCAACCGGCCGTCGCTGGAGAGATCACCCGGCGCTGGATAGATCACCCGGTGCTGGATACAAGACAACGTTGGAGCAGGGAGCAGCATCGATCGTCTATTTTCACCGCTGGATTTTTATTTGGTTTAATTAATAAAGTAATTTGTTCTACGATGTGTGTGTTTTTTTTTCCTGAAAACTACTATTTACACTTCCTTCGTGAAATGGTAGCCCATTACCATTTCACACAGGGGGGGGGCAGGATCTGGGGGTCCCCTCTGTTAAAGGGGTCTTCCAGATCCTTGGCACCCAAAAGCACCCTGCCAATGTTGAGGGCATGTGACCTGGTGCGGTTCAGGCCAGGTCTTTTCTGCGGCCGGCCAGGTCAAAGTGCTCGGATAAGGGGTCTGGTGTGGATTTTAGGGGGAACTCCACGCAATTTTTTTTTTAAATTTGGGGTGGAGTTCCCCTTAAAATCCACACCAGACCTGAAGGGTCTGGTTATGGATATTTGGGGGGAACCCCACGTCATTTTTTTTTAAATTGACGGTGGGGTTCCCCTCAATATCCAAACCAGACCTAAAGAGTCTGGTTACTGAATTTGGGGGGACCTCCGCGCATTTTTTTCCCGAACTCCGGAACCGAACCCGAACTTTCAGCAATTATTCGGGTTTGGGTCCGGGTTCGGGAAAAACCCAAAGTCCGTACCGAACCCGAACTTTACAGTTCGGGTTCGCTCAACTCTAGTCTTGATAACAATGAAAATCTGACATAGGCACTAAAGCTAGATTCACACCTATGGATTTTTAGTGCTTGCATTATGCAGATTTGCACTACAGTCCATGGTTTCCTATGAAACACGTTCTGTAGTGCAAATCTGCAAAATGCAAAAAGCACTAAACGTGCATAGGTGTGAATCCAGCCTAAAGGGCCGTACACAGGGGGCCAAATATCGGACAGCATTGGCCGGTTCAATAGAAACCAGCCAACATTTGGCCCGTTTATACAGCAGCCGGTCTGAAAGAAGCTGGCCATTTCATCTGCTTCTGTCGAAGGGGCATGACCGAAAAATGTCTGCTGATCAGCAGCTGTTCAGCGTTCTCAGGGTGCTGACCTGTCTGTTCTGGTTGGGGGGGGGTTCCCTGTCAGAACACAATGGCTCAACAGAGGAGATCTCTGTACTAACATTGTAACATTGGATTGTTAGTACCGTACTTATTTTTTATTTTTTTTAGCCCAATAGGTTGAACAAAAAGAGTCTAGCTTTACTTTTTTTTGCTCCATTCAAAATGAAATGCTTCTTGGATGAAGTTACAGTAGTTTTAACCCTTTCCTGCATAGGGTCCATTGACGTCTAGCGGTAATTTATTATATTTATTTAAATGTTTTCATAATAAAATTAAATTTGTCTTGTCTTGTCTTGTAGATGTCTTTTTGTCTGAATTGTTTTAGCTGTATTTTAGTTGACTGAAATCTCCCTTACAGTTATCCTAATTTTTAGATTTTTTAAGAACACATAAGGTTTTTGGTTGGTACCCTATTTAATAAAGTCTCATCCCCACATCCTGTCCCCAAAAAGGCATGTGGGGGTTTGCGGGGGTCTTTGGAGCTGTAATTTTTTAGCAGAAGTAATGCCCTATACACACGATTGGTTGATCCGATGAAAACGGTCTGATGGATTTTTTCATCAGATATCCGATAAAGCTGACTTTCATCAGTCTTGCCTACACACCATCAGTTAAAAAAACTATTGTGTCCAACGCGGTGACGTAAAACACAACGACGTGCTGAGAAAAATTAAGATCAATGCCTCCGAGCATGCGTCGACTTGATTCTGAGCATGCGTTGAATTTTAACTGATGGATTTCCCCACAGACAATTATTTTTTTCTATAGTTTTTTTTAACCATCAGATAATTTTAAAACAGGTTCTAAGTTTTTTCACCGATGAGAAATAAAAACGATGGAGCCCACACACGATCGGTTTCGTCTGATGAAAACGGTCCATCACATGGTTTTCATCAGACGAACCGATCGTGTGTACGCGACATAAGAGATAGTAGGTATAGCACACAAAAGGGGAAACAAATAAAGCTGGGGTTCCAATAAAAAATTTGTATCAGGCTCTCATCCAAGTATGA
This sequence comes from Rana kukunoris, assembly GCA_029574335.1. NCBI lineage: Eukaryota > Metazoa > Chordata > Amphibia > Anura > Ranidae > Rana > Rana kukunoris. Next base: position 436,496,489 of record CM056053.1, on the reverse strand, counting down.
AGCTTGAGGGACCAGCAAAGAAGGTCAGCAAGCATGTCACCAAACAAACGTCATGACCCCACTTTGTCAATGAAATCAACCTGGATTCCTGGCTTGATTTCATTACCTCCTTAAAGAAAATACAATAATACTGGTAGGAGAGAGACTCTGCGTTAGGTTTATCGATCTGTCTCTCAAGATTTCTACTTAGGCCGCGTACACACGGAGGGACATGTCCGATGGAAACGGTCCGCGGACCGTTTTCATCAGACATGTCTCCTCTGGATTTTCGTCCGGTGGTGTGTACACACCATCGGAAAATCCCCGCCGGCAGACAGCGCGGTGATGTGGCAGTGACGTTGACGCCGCCACGTCACCGTACCAGGAAGTAAAAAACGTCCACGCATGCGTTGCATCCATACGACGCTTGTGCGGGCAGATATGTCCGCTGGTTAGTGTACTAACCAGCGGACATATCCGACGGACATGTCGCCGGCGGACAAATTTTAAAGCATGCTTTAAAATATGTCCGCCGGTCAGACATGTCCGCTAGCCCATACACACGATCGGATTTGTCCGCTGAACTGGTCCGTCGGACCAGTTTCAGCGGACAAATTCGATCGTGTGTAAGCGGCCTTAGAGGTGTCCAACTTTTTTTCATCTGCATAGCAGCATCTAAGATTTAGAAGTCCAAAGGCGAAGGTTTTTAAAACCTTGGCCTTTTCAAGGAAGAGGTCCCATTAAAGATTTTTTTTTGTCCAACATACAAAAACAATATCAACTGAAGCATCTGAACTGAAAGTATACTTATTCTTTAAAGTGGATGTCACAATGTAGAGTATAAGATTTCCTATCATCTGTGCTCAGTCTTGCCACACAGAGTTAATCCAGCGCTGAGTAATCCTCTTTTAAAGTTCAGTGCAAATTAACAGAATTCCAGATAAAAACTTGCCAAATTATAAAGTTCGTTTCTCTGTTATTGCTTTCAGTTACAGGTTATTTACATATCTAGCTTGGACATGTTTATCATAACAAGAGGTGATCCAAAGTTCATTGTATATTACTAGGATGTGTTATGATGTTATATCACCTCATGTTATGATAAACAAAACATAACATATGATAAATATGTCTTAGCTAGATATGTAAATAACCTCTCACTCAAAGCAAGAAGAGAGAAAACAGACTTTTTTATCTAGGCAGGGTTTTATCTGGAAGGCTGTTCATTTTCACTGAACATAAAAGAGGATTTCTCAGATCTGGATTGCAAGACTGTGTGGCAAGACTGGGCACAGATGATAGGAAATATTATACTCTACATTGTGACATAAAAAAAAAAAAATTGGGGGGTTTACATCCACTTTAACTACTTGCCGACCAGCCACCGCAGTTCTACGGCGGCAGGTCAGCTCCCCTGCGCGAGAGCCTGTAGCTCGACGTCGGTTCTCGAAGCTTGCCCCAGACTCCCGTGCGTGAGCCCAGCGGGCACGATCGCCGCTGGGCACCCGCGATTGCTCGTTACAGAGTGGGGACCAGGAGCTGTGTGTGTAAACACCCAGCTCCCGTTCCTGTCAGGGAGAGAAATGCTGATCTTCTGTTCATTCAATGTATGAACAGAAGATCAGTCATTTCCCCCAGTCAGTCCACCCCCTTACAGTTAGAACACACCCAGGTTACACATTTAACCCCTTCCCCGCCCCCTAGTGTTATAACCCCTTCACTGCCAGTGGAATTTTTATAGCACTGATCGTTATAAAAATGCCAATGGTCCCAAAAATGTGTCCGAAGTGTCCGCCATAATGTCGCAGTACCGAAAAAAAAACGCTGATCGCCACCATTATTAGTAAAAAAAAATAATATTAATAAAAATGCCTTCAAACTACCCCCTATTTTGTAAAGCTTAAATCAATAAATCAATAAAGCTTATTGCGATTTTTTTTACGAAAAATATGTAGAAGAATACGTATCGGCCTAAATTGAGGGAAAAAAAATGTTTTTTTATATATTTTTGGGGCATATTTATTATAGGAAAAAGTTAAAAATATTTTTTTTTTCAAAATTGTCGCTCTATTTTTGTTTATAGCGCAAAAACTAAAAGCCGCAGAGGTGATCAAATACCACCAAAATAAATCTCTATTTGTGGGGGAAAAAAAGACGCCAATTTTGTTCGGGAGCCACATCGCATGACTGCGCAATCGTCAGTTAAATCGACACAGTGCCAAATCGCAAAAAAGTGCTTTGGTCTTTGACCAGCAATATGGTCCGGGGGTTAAGTGGTTAAAATGAGAGTAAACACACTCAGATTGGGCAGTTGCAGTTGTCATCACATTATATACAAATCAAGCAAAAGTAACTACAGATGGAACATTCTGAATCCAGAAATCAGATTTACTGTATTTTGCTTTTTTGCTAAATTTACTATCCAAGAAACATAACATGAATGTTTAATGTGTAGAGGTCTGGCCTGGGGCCCCTTCACAGTTGGATGTGCCTGGTAAAGTTATAAAATCAAAACTGATATTTGGCTTTTAACTGGGTTAGGAGCATTGCGATGTAATGTTTCCTAATTGTCCATATTAATTGATAGCCCAAAGGGGTTGATAAAAATATGTTGTAAGTAAATTATAAAGGGATGTGAGGGCTTTGGTGACATTAAATGACATGTCATTAGCAAAAGGCTCAGGGACTCAAGTGATATTGGGGTTCTGTCTTATTACAATAGCCAAAGGCTCTATAATGTCAATTCTGATATCTATGCACTCAGAGGTATGTCCTAGGAATTTGAGTATTGCCTGGAACTTGCATTTTCTGTAGTTATGCATTTTAAAGTGTTTCTATAGTTTCATGAGTTCAAATCCTTCCCCATCCTTTCCAAATCAAAATCAAAATCACCCTAACATATACTTTAACCACTTAAATACCAGCCTGTAACACCACTTCATTACCAGGCCATTTCCAGATTTCAGCTCTATGATTTTGGCTTACAATTATTCTGTTATTAAACACTGTAACCAAATGATTTTTATACCATCTTTTGAAACATACAGAGCTTTCTTTTGGCAGTATTTAACCACTAGCCGACCAGCCGCTGTGGTTCTACGGCGGCAGGTCGTCTCTCCTGGGCGAGAGCCCGTAGCTCTACGTCGGGACATTCGCGGCCACTAGGGGGCACGTGCGCGCCGCCGGTGGCCCAAACGCGCGCCCCCCGCTCGCCCCCGAGTCCCGGGCACGCGCGCTTGTTCGTTACAGAGCGGGGAACGGGAGGTATGTGTGTAAACACATTCCTCTCGTTTCTGTCAGCGGGGGAAACGCTGATCCTCCGTTCATACAATGTATGAACGGAAGATCAGTGATTCCCCCTAGTGAGTCCACCCCCCCCCATACAGTTAGAACACAAATAGGAACACACTTAACCCCTTCCCTGCCCCCTAGTGTTAACCCCTTCACTGCCAATGGCATTTTTATAGTAATCCAATGCATTTTTATAGCATTGATCGCTATAAAAATGCCAATGGTCCCAAAAATGTGTTAAAAGTGTCCGATGTGTCCGCCATAATATCGCAGTACTGAAAAAAAACACTGATCGCCGCCATTACTAGTAAAACAAAAATATTAATAAAAATGCCATAAAACTACCCCCTTTTTTGTAAACGCTATAAATTTTGCGCAAACCAATCAATAAACGCTAATTGCGTTTTTTTTTTTAACGAAAAATATGTAGAAGAATACGTATCGGCCTAAACTGAGGAAAAAAAATGTTTTTTTATATCTTTTTTTGGGATATTTATTATAGCAAAATGTAAAAAATTTTGCATTTTTTTCAAAATAGTCGCTCTATTTTTGTTTATAGCGCAAAAAATAAAAACCGCAGAGATGATCAAATACCACCAAAAGAAAGCTCTATTTGTGGGGAAAAAAGGACGCCAATTTTGTTTGGGAGCCACGTTGCACGACCGCGCAATTGTCAGTTAAAGCGACGCAGTGCCGAATCACAAAAAGTGCTCTGGTCTTTGGACAGCAATATGGTCCGGGGCTAAAGTGGTTAATAACTGTTTTTATTATTATATGTATTATTATTATTATTATTATAATTTTACTATAAAAAAAAGAAAAGAAGACCAAAGACAAACAAAAAAAGTTTCCCTTACTTTCTGTTAAAATAAAATTGCTAGAATAGTACTAAAATCTTTAAAAAAAATTGGAAAGTAAAAAAACACCCCAAGGTATCGGTATAGTATCGGTATCGGGACAACCCTAGTCCTGGCAAAGTACACCTTTTCTCTGCAGCTTCTTCAATAACAGAAACTCTCTCCTCCTTTTACCCTATACAAGACAGCACAACATCAGCACTGGGCTCCTGATATTTTAAGCCCAGGCTGCACACAGCCATGATCAATGCAACAGTGGAAGCTCCCAGCAATGTGCCAGAGTCTCACTATCTGGAACAAACACAGTAGGGGAGTTACTTATTCACACTTCCCTGATCATCAGCCCCCCCAGGTCCAGAGACTCTCCTTGAATCCCACAAAGGTTGCCTACACTTCTATCTGTGGTTTGTGGGGTTTAGCATAACCAGCAGCTTATTAAAAGTCAGCCTGGCCCTGCGGCCAATCAAAAGTTCTTCTGCCCCAGGGCTGATAGGGGTGGGTCCCCTTTATCTGTATAGCCAATCATGGCACAGTTTACTCTCTCCCTGCAGTTGTGTGTAGGCAGGGTTTAACTTATTTTCACTGTAGGTTTTTGTCTTAAATCCTTCCAATTATCACTGTAGGTTTTTGTCTTAAATCCTTCAAATTAGTGAGGTGGGTCAATTCCCTTCCTGGCAGGATCATATACAAACTGTGCATGGAGTTTAGTAAGAGTTCAGCTGGCTGAAGGGAATAACAGATACAACAAGTAAATTATGCGCAAAAATCAGAGAAAAATATATATATATCCCAACAGCGTGATATAAACCAGGGTCCAGCAAAAGGTCCAAGTAAAAATTAATAAAAATAAAAACAGTTCAGGCTGTTTGGAATAGGGTTTTGGAATAAAATGTTATTTTGTTGATGGGGATATACACTCAGGGCTGCCATCAGTGGGGAACAGAAACCAAGTTCCAAATCTAGAAGGGCAAACAAGGAGAGAGGCGCCTCTGGGTGTAGTATTTTAAAAAGCAAATTTAATTACAAAGCCAAAGATAAGAAAACCACTCACATTTTGGTGGTGATATACAGGCATATCAACAATTCTCCAGAAGGGAGGGGTGGCTGTCATCTGGTGCGCTCGTTCATCCACTTTGTGTCCACTGGTGTAGCGCTGTGTGGTGAGGAGTCAGTCCTGTTTCCCTTGATGTTGTAAGTGGGTGCAATGGATGAGACAATCCTCAAAGAGCACAGCGGCGTGCAGCAGGAACAGCGGGCGATGGATGGTGACGTCACCAGGCAAGCGACGCGTTTCCGAATGCTAAGGCAGAGAATGACACGACTGCCGCATTCCTTTCTCAAGCTCGAGAAAGGAATGCGGCAGTCGTGTCATTCTCTGCCTTAGCATTCGGAAACGCGTCGCTTGCCTGGTGACGTCACCATCCATCGCCCGCTGTTCCTGCTGCACGCCGCTGTGCTCTTTGAGGATTGTCTCATCCATTGCACCCACTTACAACATCAAGGGAAACAGGACTGACTCCTCACCACACAGCGCTACACCAGTGGACACAAAGTGGATGAACGAGCGCACCAGATGACAGCCACCCCTCCCTTCTGGAGAATTGTTGATATGCCTGTATATCACCACCAAAATGTGAGTGGTTTTCTTATCTTTGGCTTTGTAATTAAATTTGCTTTTTAAAATACTACACCCAGAGGTGCCTCTCTCCTTGTTTGCCCTTGAAGGGAATAACAGAGACTGGCCTGAAATATGTATTAGAGACTTAAAAACTTTTATGATAATCCCAGGATGAGTACCCCTTTACTGGATTCTCAAAGGTACTCTACCATGCAAACAGGAACTGACTTATTGCAAAAGAAGAGGCAATTGATTTATTATGAATGGTTTCTGTTGACTGCCTTAATACAACAAAATAGAGATGTATTGAGCCTCTGTATGCTACTGCTACTGCTACTGAACTACTGTAGTTGCTAGACTGACAAGTCCAGTGAAAACTTGGTCAGGTTAGGGCAGATGGTGAACATGAAAAGAGGTCTCCTTCTTGTCAATGAGAAGCTGACCCTCTCCATGCAGCATGGTGCAAGTGACCTGAACTACCATGTTGCACGGGCCTGATATTCAGAAGATTGTCTGAGCCTATTCTACAACCACGGAAGTGATGTTGGGCCCGATGCAAGACATGTTCCCAACTGATGGAGGGTTGGTGCTTTTGGTGACTAGGAGTGTGGTGAGTGATGTGTCCTAATCCCATCATGTGTGCACATGTGTAGCAGAAATGAAGTTCTGCATGGATTGAGGACTGTGAGTGGCCAGTTTATTAGACCTAAAGCCTAGTACACATCAAAAGTTTTTTTTTTTCCATTGAACAAAAAGAAAATGACAGCCCTGGTTGGATCCGTTGTAATAACAGTCTGATGTTAGTACAGCGATCTCCTCTGCTGAGCTGTTGTGTTCTGACGGGGGGACACCATTGGCTAAGAGTGCTGATCAGGAGCCAGTCGGCTGCTGGTTTTCCAGCATGCTTGTCCAACAGAGGCCAGCAAAATGGCCGGATTCTGCCGAACCGTCTACCATACACACAGGCCAAATGTCGGCTGGCTTTTATTGAACCGCCAAATGTCACCCGACACTAGCTTTAGTCAGCCCTGTTTTAGGTGGGCCCTGGTGGAGAATACGTGAGTGGTGCTGTCACATTTGGTGCATCACAAGAAAGAAGAGAAAAAAATGCTCTTGCTGCTTATTATTCTCAGCACTGCTGGGTAGACATGTGCACTGCTGAAAAATTTGTTCATTTTAACCACTTCCATACCAGGCACTTACGCACCTTCCCGCCCAAGCCAATTTTCAGCTTTCAGCGCTGTCGCACATTGAATGACAATTGCGCGGTCATGCTACACTGTACCCAAACAAAATTGCCGTTCTTTTTTCCCCACAAATAGAGCCTCTGCGGTTTTTATTTTTTGCGCAACAACTAATAAAAGACTGAAAATTTTGAAAAAAAAATACATTTTAATTTTTTTCTGTTAACTTTTTTGTAAATAAGTATGTTTTCTCTTTCAATTACGGGCACTTATATGGCGGCACTGATGAGCTGGTACTGATGGGCACCGATGAGGTGGCACTGATGGGCACTGATAGGCGGCGCTGGTATGCGGCACTGATGGGCACTTATAGGAGGCACTGATGGGCACTCATAGGTGGCACTGATGGGCACTCATAGGTGGCACTGATGGGCACTCATAGGCGGCACTGATGGGCACTCATGGGCGGCACTGGGAACTCATAGATGCCACAGAATGGCACTCATGGGTGGCACTTATGGGTGGCACTGATGGGTGCTTATGGGTGGCACAGATGGGCACTGATAGATGGGCACTGGGCATGGATTGGCACGGAGGGGTGGCACTGAAGGACACTGTGGGGTGGCACTGATGGACTTTGAGGGGTGGCACTGATGTATATGTTGCCAGTCAGTGCCCATGTGTGGGCACTGACTGGCATCTTTCTTTTTTTTTTTTTACCTGTATTTTTTATTTATTTTTAATCCTGTTTTTTATAAAAAAAATGTGTTTTTTTTTATTTGTTTTGCGCTGCCAGTGTGGGCATCCCTAGTGGTCTAGTGTGGGCATCCCTGGTGTCCAGTGTGGGCATACGAGGGGGGGCTGCACTGATAAACAATCAGCGCGAACCCCCCCTGTCAGGAGAGCCGCCGATCGGCTCTCCTGTACTTACGTCTATCAGACGCGAGTGAGGAAGAGCCGTCGGCGGCTTTTCCTGTTTACATCGTGATCAGCCGTGATTGGACACGGCTGATCACTAGTGATGAGCGGAATACGCCATATTCGATTTCGCGATATTTCGCGAATATTTCGAAGAATATTTGCGAATATTCGTTAATATCGAATATTCGTAATATTTTATATAAAAAAAAAAAATTGCGAAATTTCGCTATTTTTTTGGGGATAAAATATCACGAATATTCGATATTTACGAATATTCGCTATATTTTATATAAAAAAAAAAATTGCCGAAATTTCGCCAATGCGAAATTTCGCAATTTTTTTTTTTTTTATAAAATATCACGAATATCACGAAAAAAAAAAATGTGAATGTGAAATTGATTGCAAAATTGATTGCGAAAAAAATACGGATATTCGAAATAGCGAATATTCGCCGCGATATTCGAGTTATTCGCGAATACTCGAATATGCAATATTCGCAGCGAATATTCGCAATGCGAATATTCGTGAGCAACACTACTGATCACATGGTAGCGAGCCTCCGCCGGAGACTCGTTACCGAGATCGATGATGCAGGGTGTCAGACTGACACCCCGCATCAGCGATCGCCGCGCTGCGCGCCACCACGAGCGCGCGCGGCATGAAATCGTGCAGGACGTTTGAGAACGTCTAGTCACGATTTTATAACCACTTCCCGGCCGTAAATCTGCTATTGGCCGGGCGGGAAGTGGTTAATTTTAGTTTTATTTGGGGTTTTGCCTTTCCATTTTTCAGGTCATTCGCTATAATCACAATTTGTAAATTTGAAAATTTGTAAATTCGAAAATCCAAAAATAAGAAAGAAAATCTGAAAATTCTAAAGAATAACTAACTGACTAATAATAACTAACTATCAAATTATAAGTATTGAAATTTGTCTGTTAGTGAACGTAACGAATACGAATGTATCTGAAGTTACAAATGACCTAAAACAATATTTTTTTTATTATTATTGTTATTTATTATTATTAATTTGTTACGTTCCATTTGTTTAGATACGGCATTCATTATTTTGGATAATTCGTAACTTCAGATAAATTTGTATTTGTTACGTTCACTAGCCAATACCTATAATTAATTAGTTAGCAATAGCTAAGTTATTATTAGTTAGTTATTATTTCATACTATCAAATTTTCGGGTTTTCAGATTTTCAAATTTAACATTTTTGAATATTTAAATTTATGAATATTCGGAAAAATTTGTTAGAACGGGAGTTTGTGGTAAGTCATTAAAAAACAAATTTGGAATGAAAAGGATTGCACATGTCTACTGTTGGGCAGAATTTAAAGAGCCCAGCCCAGTGCTAGACTAATAAAAGGTATAAAGGAACCCTTTACCAGATCACCAAGTGGACTGCTTATCTGATTAACTCATTACAAAATGGATCAGACCACTAGAATAATAACCCATTCACCTTGGTTAAATCAATGCCATTTCTAATATATTCTATTCTTCTGTTTTCATTAACTGGAAAAAGTAGGCATTTGGGAGCAAATAAAATTAGTTTTGATATTAAAATGATGGAAATCCATAGTTTAGGGTTTGCGGTTTATTTTATGAGTTTCTTACATCATTAGCCAATTATTGCAGCTAGCTCTTCCCTGATTTAAAGCTTTTCTCATTGTATTTGTTCCCAGGTTTACACATTGCATTTTCGATTTTAAAAGTTCAACATTTGCATTTCATTTGCTCAACAGAATTATAGTGCTCAGAAGTAACATACATTCTAAACGCAAACACTTTTTATGTATAGTAGCAGTGTAAAATGTTCCAGTCATACATAACTAAATAAAAAATCAAAACACAGTAGTTATTTGTGATAATCTATATACTCCTGACATAAATAATTAAAGCTAAATTCTGGAAATAAGAAAAAGCCTACCAATACAGTGGGGTCCATTTTCACTTAAAGAGGATGTGTCATGTACCTTCAGGTAGAGCCTGACGAGCAGAGGAAGGCCTCTTGTACAGCCCGGTTCACAGACCACTAAGGTTGCAGCAGTGGCCGTGAGAGCATAGTGAGGTAGGAGTGCCTGTGATGTTCTCCGTAGAAGGTGAAGCAGGAGGCAGCAGTAGTGGAGCTGCAAGGGTTGGCTGTGGATGCAGGCACGTTGTCGATGCAGGGGTGCTGTACATGCAGGTAGGTTGCCGGTGGGTACTGGGGTACTCTGGATACAAGTACCTAGAGGCTGTAACAAGTAGAGGAGACCGGTGCAGAGTCAGACAAGCCAGGTTATACACGGAAGATCAGGTACATCAGAGACATCAGGCAAAGAATGGTCAAAGTTCAGGCAAAGATTTGGCAACAGAGAATCAAGCAGATAAAGGAGAATCAAGGTTAAGCAAGCCAGGATCTGGAGTAGAGAGAATCAGAGTAGTCAGGAAGCCAGGTCACAATCAGATCAAAGGCAGATACAGGAACAGGATACAGTGGAAAGCTGCTGACCAGACAGCATCTGCCATCCTTATATATGGCATTTGGGCACCTATGCTAATGGAAGCACGCACATGCACGATCGGGTGTACGTGCCTGCCAGGAAGGGCATCTTTGGAATTGTGCCCATGCATGTGCAGCGGCCTTTGCCTTTGCACATCCACTGCGCTATGGCCAGCAGGTCCCTGACAGGATGTAAACCCTTACATATACCCAGTGAAGTGAACAGCCTCAGATGACACACAGAGATAAAACAAATCTCCCTACATAAGTTTTACATGTATATCTGCTGTCTTTCCCTTTCTACGCTCTTTGCAAAGTGCACATTGTGTTAGAAATCTTGTTTCCTCATTCAGCAGTGGGTGTGGAGTCTGGGTATACACTGTGTGAGAGCTGATTGGAGGAAAGGAAAACACCCCCCATCCACAGGCAAAGGAATAAAGGAACATGCAGAGCTGTAGTCTGAATAGACAAGTTCTCTGCTAATCTCCCTCCCTGACACAACTTTCCAGTTGCTGTTATCTCATGTGTCAGGGAGCTTGCCAGTAGTGAATCTGCTGATATTAGAGAAATGGAGCAGCCAAAAGACACAGGAACTAGAGCTTTGGAGACAAATAAGTAGGCACTATATATATATGTGTCTAGGTCAGATTTCATGAATGGGGTTTACAACTACTTTAAGGGTTAATGCTTCAAGGAAGGAAAGGGTGACCCCTGAAAGTCACACATCTATAGTGTCCTGCTACGATGAATGAAGGGGCAACCTTAGCCTGGACTCAGACCTGGCCATGCCCCCAACATGTTTCACTCTGTCCCCTGGAGCTTAGCTATGGGGCCAAGAAACTCATGTGTATGGGGAGTATTTAAGCATCATTGGTAGTCACTTGTTAGGTGCAAAAGGGTAGCAGGTTGTGTGATTAATTTTGATTGGTGTTGGTATGAAGGAAAGGATCTATCAGTGCAATTAGGGTTAAGGATGATAGCGAAGCTCCAGGCTTCTTCAGGAAAAATAAACGTCAGCAGCTACAAATTTTGTAGTTGCTGAATTTAAATATTTGGACACTTTGTCACGTACCTGGTTGGAGGCCGAAATGCCGAGAGGGCTCCCCTTGCGGCTAAGTGCAGTACACCCCTGAGGTTGGGTACAGAGGGTGTAGTGCCCAGAGAAGCACAGGTTGCCAAAAGGATCCAGAAGACAGAGCTGGTGAGTGTCTGAAGAATGCTGGAGAATACAGTAAACACCGCTGGGCTGCAGTCTCTAGAGGTCCTTGGTAATACTTGGCAAGGTGTGCACAAGGAGCAACAGTGGAAGCCGGCTGGGGATCAAACACTGTGGATCCAGGCAGGAGATGCATGTTTGCAGGAATGGAGACAAGCTAAGATCTGGTGTTGGAAAACAGGCAGGAACAGATAACTGAAGCGAAGTCCGTGAAACAAGCCGTGATCAGGTGCTGGAGAAGGTAACAAGTCAGTAAAGCAAGCCAGGGGGTCAAACCAGGAGATCGGATCAGACAGGTCAGGAACAAGCCGGGTCACAACAGGAAATCCAAACAGTAATAATACAGAGACTCAGGAAGGCTGACGACAATCCAGCAATTTGGATCAGACAGTGGCAGCCATTTATAGACCAGCAGGAGGATCTTCCTGTCACATGATGAGCCTATGGCTTCCATTTCTTCTACTGGCAAGATTGCCAGTACTTCTTCTATGGCCATTTCTTCTACTGGCAAGATTGCCAGTACTTTTTCTATGGCCATTTCTTCTACTGGCAAGATTGCCAGCACTTCTACGGACATTTCCCTGACACACTTACTGTACCTGTCCACAAATTCAGCAGTGTCTTCACCCAAGCCAATTTTTCAATCGGCTCTTGGGTGCTGCCACTGCCATCTCGGCTAAGGGAAACCAGCATTAATGTATATATGCAGAGACAAGTGGGACTTTAAATGAGGCGTGTCTCATTACGAGAAATATAACAGTAGTAATAGTACAGAGGATACATAATAAAAATATTTTATTGCACAAAGAAGGTTTCAGACAAATATCATAATCTCAGAATACACAATGTAATTGATAAACAATGGACCCAGGGAACGGGGCATGAAAAATGCTGACATACGGCACATGATTGGTAAAAAGTACATTCGTAAAAAAAAAATGATAATGATATTGACACAGACGGGTATATGATGTATGTTCATTGTGAAATTCAGACTGTATTGACATATAAGAACTCGTTTTGTGGATTTGTCCATTCATCAGGCGTACCATGCTCAGGTTGTATAAAAGTATTTGAATGATAAACAAATGGTGGTATATTGGTAAAAGATTTCCCTGTATTAAACAAGAAATGAGGATCCTGAAAAACAAGGGATCCAATACTCAAGTGGACCCATCTTATAAGAGGGGGAATGGAGGGTGCCAGATACAGCGTCTAACAACGGGTTTCCTGCTGCGCATGTGCAAAGCGTGCAGCACTTGGTGAATGGCCCGGCGGCAGGGGAAGGAGGAAGGGCCAAACTCCAGGTGGAGAAGTCAGCTGAAAGTGGGAGCAGGTATATGTCAAAACCAGGTACCCGCTCCCCCCTAAAGGTGGAAAATGTTGCAGCAGGAGGGAGGAGGAAGCCTTTTGGGTGGAGCTCCGCTTTAAATGCTCATTTAATCGGGGGGTGCAGGAATCAGGCGTATTACTTACCTTTTTCCTGACTCCTGTAGGCTTCCTTAAAACCTAAGTTCACCTTTAATTAGGGTTGTCCCGATACCACTTTTTTAGGACCCAGTACAAGTACCGATACTTTTTTTCGTGTACTAGCCGATACCGAATACTGATACTTTCTTTAAATGTGTCCCCAAATGCAGCCATGTCCCCCCACATACTGCAGCCATGTCCCCCCACATATATTGCAGACATGTCCCCCCACATATATCCAGCCCCACATATATCCAGCCATGTCCCCCCACATATTGCAGCCATGTCCCCCCACATATTGCAGCCCTGTACCCCCACATATTGCAACCATGTCCCCCCACATATTGCAGCCATGTCCCCCACAGATGCAGCCATGTCCCCCATATATGCAGCCTTTTCCCCCACAGATGCAGCCATGTCCTGTCCCCCATATTGCAGCCATGTCCTGTCCCCCATATTGCAGCCATGTTCTGTCCCCCATAGATGCAGCCATGTCCTGTCCTCTATATTGCAGCCATGTCCTGTCCCCCATATTGCAGCCATGTCATGTCCCCCATAGATGCAGCCATGTCCTGTCCCACATATTGCAGCCATGTCCTGTCCCCCATAGATGCAGCCATGTCCTGTCCCCCATATTGCAGCCATGTCCTGTCCCACATATTGCAGCCATGTCCTGTCCCCCATAGATGCAGCCATGTCCTGTCCCCCATATTGCAGCCATGTCCCCCATACCTAGTAGTAGTAGATGATGCTGCTGCCACGTTAATCCCCGTGCATCACAGCACGCATTACAGGCAGCTTTCGTTTGAATTCTTCTAATGCCCGCAGCGCCATGTATAGACACTCCCCTTCTCGGGATTGGATGGATCCGTCCAATCCCAAGCAAAGGGGAGTGTCTATACACGGCTCCGTGCATAGACACTCCCCTTTGCCCCTTTGAACTTCCAATTCCACTCCCAGAACAAAATAGAGTCAGGCCGAGAGCCGCTTAACCATTCACAGGAAGATTTCTGTTCTAGGAATGAATTTAAAGCTTCCTCTGATTGTGGCATGCCATCCTGCGACCACACACAACACACACAGCGATTCAGGATTTAGGGGGTTAAAACAGTCAGTGAGGAGGCGGTCCAACACCTTCTCCCAACCTGTCTGTTACTCTCTGAAGAGTGATCTGAATGTGGTTCTTGCATGAAACAGCGATGCAAGTGTAAACATGGCATTGCATTGTCACTAACTGACATCAACACTGACACACACTGACACTTACACTGATTTCAAAGGCAGTGCTAAGACAAGATCACCTAGAGCCCAGGGTGAACATGCCAAACTGCCCCTCCCCCAGATGTATGACCATTATAAAATAGCGAACAGCACCCCCCCCCCAAAAAAAAAAAACTGCATTAATCCAAATGTTTACCCCCTAAACATAAATTCACCCTCCGCCCAGGATAAATCCACCCCCATGCTGAAATCCCCCGTCCCAGCACAAATCTTTCCCCCCCCCCAACCAACTAAAATCCTCTCTGTCGGCAAATCCCTCCCATACAAATCGACCCCCCAAACAAACATTCTTTCTAGCACAAATCTTTTACCCCTCAAATTTCCCTCCTAGTACACATCCTATTTTCCCTCCTCTCCAAATACCCCCTCCTAGCTTAAATCCCCCCCCAAAAAAATGACCCCTCCTAGCATACATACCCCCCATCATCTCTGCTAGCACAAATTCCCCCTCCCTCCAATCTCCTTGTGGTGTCCCTCCCCACCTCTCATGATACCACAGTGCCCAGGGCAGTCGTTCCTTCTGCCCATCCCTTGTCTCGACTCTGATTAAGGGCTTGTTCACATGTGTGTCAATTCCTTTTAAGCAGCATTTATGCAACACTGTATCTAAATAAAATGTCCTTATTTCCCCACAAATAGAGCTTTCTTTTGGTGGTATTTGATCACCTCTACAGTTTTTATTTTTTGTGCTATAAACAAAAATATAATTTTGAGAAAAAAGTATATGTTTTTCTTTATGCTATAAAACACATCCAATAAATATATATTTTTAATTTTTTTTTTTTATTGTAATCAGTTTAGGCCAATATGTATTCTGCTACATATTGATGGTAAAAAAAATCCCAATAAGCGCCGCAACGGGAAAACGCCGACGTAGAAGCGACGGGGATCCGACTTGGATTCCCGCCAATTCTAGACGCTGTGTTTGGTATGAATCATGAGGGGGACCTCCACGCCAAATTTTAAATAAAAAAAACGGCATGGGGTTCCCTCCAAGACCATACCAGGCCCCCCTACACAAAGCACCCTGTCCCCATGTTGATAAGGACAGGGCCTCTTCGTGAAAACCCTGGTCATTGGTTGTCGGGGTCTAAGGGGGGGAGTTATAGAAATCCGGAAGCCCCCTTTAATAAGGGGGCACCCAGATACCGGTCCCTCACCCTAGGTGAATGACTATGGGGTAAAATAATTTATTAGTCAGCTCCAGGGGTCTTCTCTGCTCTCCGGGGGTCTTCTTCTGACTTCGGGGGTCGTCTTTCATCTTCTCCGCTGTCTTTTTTCTGCTCTTCTGTGTTGTCTTTGCGCTCTCCGGTTCTTCTCCCCCTCGCTCTCCAGTACCTTCTTCAGGGCTGGCCACCGCTATCTTCTTTGAAGATCTCCTACTAGCGGCGGCCAGCCTGGTCTTCTTTGTCACCTTCTCCCTTCTTCTTTTCTTCCGATGTTGACTAAACGATCCCTCCCGCTGTAATGCTGGGTGTGTGGTATAGGCCTCTTATGATGTCACAGTCCCAGCATGCTCCGAGACCCACAGTGAAGGCACCTGAGAGCGAGAATGGGGGAGCGCCAAGACGAGGGCTCCCGGATTCCGATAAGCCCCCCGCCGGCAGACCCCAACAACCAACGGCCAAAGTTGTCGGGAAGAGGCCCTGTCCTTATCAACAAGGGGACAGTGTGCTTTGGGGTGGGGGTGCAAAGCTCACTCGTCCCCACTCCTTTCCTGACCGGACGGGCAGCGTGCTCGAATACGTGCCTGGTATGGATTGTGGGGGAACCCCACGTGTTTTTTTTGGCGTAGGGGGGTTCTCCTTACAATCCATACCAGAC
Source organism: Rana kukunoris (assembly GCA_029574335.1). Classification (NCBI taxonomy): domain Eukaryota; kingdom Metazoa; phylum Chordata; class Amphibia; order Anura; family Ranidae; genus Rana; species Rana kukunoris. Next base: position 436,480,353 of record CM056053.1, on the reverse strand, counting down.
CTAAGGGGGGGGGCATTCCAGATATCTAGTCCAAGTAAACTGCTTGCAAACCGCAACTTATATACGCATTGTGTCAACAGAAGGAAGAAGCCGCACTCCAAGACTAAGCACTAGTTAAGTGCGAAACGCGTTGGCTGTCCTGTCTTGTGGTTGTGGTGATTGTACATGTTCCAGACCATCTTTTATCAAAAAGATTTCTTGGAGTGCAGCTGTCCATCTTTTTCCTTCTGTTGCCATTGCTACGTGCATCGCCAGCACCTGGGTAATCCTATCGTTCCTAATTGTCTACAAGGCTCACCTGGAGCAGTGAATCCTTTCTTCCTATATACGTATTGTGGTGGGCAAGTGGTTAAGCAGTACAAGAGGTAATTGGATAGGTCTGTGGGTTTATAAATGTGTAAAGATATCTGTTTGGTTAATGCCATTGCAACACAAGGGTTACTAAACCACTCCATATTCTGACATTCATATTTCAATGAGATTTTAACAGTACTCAACTCTGCAGCATACTTTGTTTTAAACAACAAAAAAATGATATTGCTTATCATGTACAGTTTATATTCAGTATATGACTACATCGTGGCCTTGTTTTGCTGTACTGAAAAACACTTGAAATCTATTTGTGCTGAACATTACCCATTTTATTTATTGGTTAGTTGTTGTAATAAATTTCAACAGAACAGTCTGGTACCCAGTCTATTTCACTTAAGCAGACAGCCAAAAGAATGCTGTATGCAGTTTGAATTAGGGTGTAAGTTGCAGAGCTAAAAGTGAGACTGACTTCCATTATACACTTCCAGTGTTGGTTCACATCACAATTTTTGTGTTCCGGATGTGTGTGCATGTGATTTTTTATTTTTTTTTGCATTACAGTGCTTTTTTTCCCCTCTTTTTTTCTTCATCTTTATGGAGGCAACAGGTTTTGCTGCATGTCACTACAAGGTCATGGTCCTCAGGATCGCCCCACCAGGAGGCGAGCACCCAGAGGTCCACAGGCAGATCTAGCACCCAGAGATCAAGCATAAATATAGTCAGTAAACCAACCAAAGGTTAACAACAAGTGGTTGAAGGTTGGGATCAAGTACTGTAGAAGCATAGTTGAGGAACAAGCCAAAGGTCAGTAATGAACGGTAGTGAAGATATGAACCGGAGAAGGAGACAAGAGCAACATAATAGCTAAAGCGAGAACAATAATCTGGCAAACAAGAAGTAAAGAAACATGGCTTAAATAGGGAGTTCATTGGAGGAGCAAAAGGTTCACACAAGGCAAAGTTGTCTAAGGAATCAGACAGGGAGCTGTCCAGCATTTCAGGTGGCTCAACAAGAAGAGATATTGCCAGACACAGCAGAGAATTCAGATGCAGGTCCTTAACATTTATTGTATTTTGGTTATTTGAATCATGGAGACTCAGCATTGCTTGTAGGCATTATCTGGGGTGACCTGCAAGCAAATAAAGTCTGCCTTACAAAAAACACTTTTCAAGGCTTTTTGATATTTGCATAACTCCTCTCAAGAGTTAGCCTACTGCAAGTATCAGGGCTGAGGGCTCTTGAGTGGCAGAGTGATTGTCACGTACCTGGTGGAGATAGAGCAGTAGAGAAAGAAAGGCAGGGGGCCATCAACAGCCGAGCAGAGCGGGTACCGAGACGTGAGACAGAGACTGATGCCTCATTTCCACTGAGCAGATCAGTTCGGTACGGTTCGGTACGGTACGCTATTTTGGGTGTTTCCATTATGAAAGCGTGCCAAAAAAGCGAACCGTACCGCACCAGCAAGGGTCTTGCTTCTCATGTGGGTCCAGAGAGAATGGAACGGTTCCATTAGGGCTGACCTACAAATACATCTCACTGATTGGTGGACACGCTAGGAATTTTTTCTAAACCCCGACTGGTCCCTGACGGTCCGATTTGCAGTGGACACGCTCACGCGAATAGACCGTCCCATTCTAACCTCTCCAAATTTACTGACCCGAACCGTTCCGCTCAGTGGAAACAAGGCATAAGTCAGGATACAGGCCGGGTGTGATACACAGCCGGGCAGCGAGGTACAGGAACATAAGGCAGAAGCAGAGTCAACACAAGCCAAGGTCTCTGGTAGGCAGGCGGAGATCCAAGACAGGTACAGATGAAGCCGGTCAAACACAAGGAACAGGAACAGGTCTGATAACAGCAAACAAGCTGAAAGACCACTCAGCAAGGTGTGTATGTAATTGCCTGGTTTATATAGGTGCACTGGCGCCAATGCGCGAGCATCAATGCATGTACATGCGTCATTGCATGCCCTTACACTTGTGCACATCCTGTTATGCCTGTATCTATGTGCCAATGCACACTTATTACCCGGGTTTCTCTTACAGTGATGGGGCAAAGTGATAGCTTCAGAAAGATATGTGTAGCATCCTGCTGGCTCCTCCCACCAGCTGTTATCTGCCTACATTGGATAGAGAAGTAAAAAGACCCAGTGATGGCATCAATGGGTAAATATTTATTTCAAAATGTCATTAGCATGTTGAAATGTTGAAAAGGGGGAGGGGGTGGACCAGGAAAGACAAAATATAAGCAGATTAAACTTCAGCTTTAAAACAATCAGATCCCTAAGGCACGAGTCCGGAAAGTAAAATGTGATTGTATTAGCAATAACTTACATCACAGGAAGCATGAAAATTGATTAATGTTTAATGATATTTAGACAAGATGAATGATAGTTCATTATGCAAATCAGTAAATGTGACAGCTCAGGTAAAAGAACAGTAATCCTCCACAGGCCACAAGAGTGAAAAGCTTTGCTCCTGGAAATTAGCTACATCAGCCTTTGTATTAATTCATTCTCACTGTTTACCAGGTTGTTCAGGGAGAGACTCCAGACTCCAGTCAAATATGCAGTTAAAGCACATCGAAGGGAATTTATTTGACTGCTAAAATATTTGAATAGTAACATTTAAGTACTACACATAGTTTTAAAATCCAACCACACCTTCTGGATTGCAAAAGAAGAAAGACAATGGGCCAGATTCAGATACATTGGCGTATCTGTAGGCGGACGTAGCGCAATCTTATATGCGCTACGCCGACATAACATATAGAGAGGCAAGTATAGTATTCACAAAGCACTTGCTCCCTACGTTATGGCGGCATAGCGTAAATGGGCCGGCGTAAGCCTGCCTAATTCAAAGTAGCAAGGCAGTGGGAGTGTTGTATTAAAATGAACCGTGACCCCATGCAAATGATGGGCCGAACGAACGGCGCATGCACCGTCTGTGGACGTATCCCAGTGCGCATGCTCAGAATCACTTCGGATAGAATGCCTAAGATACATCCAACACTGCCTACAACGTGAACGTAACTTACGCCCAGCCCCATTCACGTACGACTTACGTAAAGGACGTAAAAATGACGGCTGTTCCGACGTCCATACCTTTGCATGGGATGCGCCACCTTTTTGGTGGCTTATCTTTACACCAGAAAAACACCTCACGTAAACGGCATAGATTACTGCGTCAGGTGTACGTACTGTAAGATTTGGGGAATCAGACTCCAGTGGCAGGTGCGTTTTTAAGGGCTTGGTAGCCCACTTTTATTTAAAAACTCACAAAAGGTTCACATATGCAATAGTATCCCTCGCAGGGGGTTTCCACCATTACTGCATTGTACAAACTAAAGAGCTTAGCCTCCTGGCTTTCAATCCTGGCATCAGACGGCTTCAGGCCTCTAGCCTAAGCCCAAGTTCTGTCCCTCAGAACACACAGCGTTTCCCAGAGATAAGCTCAATCCTTGCTTTTCTCCTAGTCAGCGACTTGCTGCTCAAACATAAAGCGGCATCTGCAACCTGCAGATCTGCACACACTAGCTGCAATCCATGCAGCCTCTCTCTGACTCCTTTCAGAGAGTTGGGAGCTCACCTGGCTCCCAGGGACCAGACTTCCTGTCTGTGGGTGGGGCCCTGATTACTGTTCAGGTGAGCCTTAAAAAGCCCAAGACACAGCTGACCCATTAACATGGGTTTCTTTACAGAATCTGACATAAAGTAGCCATTTCTCACCCCGGACAGGGTCCCATCCTCACATATCCTCCCCTCCTGTTTCGAACCGGAGGGAGGAACACATAGACCTCCCACCACCAATGGGACACCTCCAGGCCAGCCATAGGCTGCGTAGGCCCATGTTTTTCGGGTATGTTGCCAAGACTTCACCGTGGCGCCCCTGTGCCAAATATCAGCAGCAGAAGTCCTAAGCTGCCCAACCTTTTCTCTAAAGGGGCACTCCACCCACATCTTCTTCCGGGTGTGCTTCCACCAGCACTTCTTCCTGAACCGTGGGCTCCCCCTAATGTCTCTACCCCTTCTATCTGCTGGCCTCAAGATCCTTCTCTTTCCTCCCACAAACCTACTCTCCTGGGACTGTTGGGGACCTACTTCCAGGGGGTCTGCCAGGGACTGACCACTCTCACTACCCGACGCAACATTAACCAACAACATTTGTTTCTCAGGTTCACTAACCTCTCTGTTGCTACCCGTGGCAACCAAACCATCTGAGGTCAATACCACATCCTTCTGTTTAACCTCACCAGCAATGTTCCACAAAGGGTTATTCAACTCAGCATTATCATTGGGACCTCTTGGCCCCTTGTTTGTTAGAACAGTGTCTATGGAGGGACCACCTACAGGCAGGCTATTACTCCCTATGGGACAGTCCCGTGGTTTCACATCGCCCCCTGTTGTCCAACACTCCAATAGCAATTGTCCTACCAACACACATTTTTCCATACCAATCTCTTTGACCATTTCTGTATCCATTGGTACCTCAACCAGGATCTCTGAGCTGTCTGACAGCGCTCTACAGTGCTTCTCATACACGTTTTCGTTAGGAAGTAACAGTAATGGCAACTCTATCAAAGTGTCTCCGGGTACCTCAAACTGCACCTCTCTGCGAGTGATGGACTGAATCCCCACTACTGTCACGTTCATTCCGGGCCCTTCCTTTTCACGAGGTCTAGAGGGTGAGACAGTGCGCGCACCATGTACCAACCACTGCTCAGCCGTACCTCGAACCACACCAGTAGGAACGCACTCCATCACATCCGCATGCGGAGAGACTATCCCTATGTCTATTTCTGATTTCTCTAACAATTCCCCTGAGCGCCTTCTGCACACAACCGCCGCTGGAAGCACTCTCAAGGAGAACTGTGAGACAACTTTCCACAAAATGAACCAACAGTAGAGCAACCAATTTTCATCAATATTGCTTAACGCCAGAACCACCTGTGTCCACCGATTGGTACTACGCAGTACCATGTCGCTCCTCTGCTGTGGATACACGCAGGTGTACATTGGAAATATTTTTACCAATTCCAACAACATCTGAGTTATTTCTAGACAAGCCACATCTAAGCTCAGAACTTTAGGAACTTTTCTTTTACCAACGATGTGGAGGGGCTCATTTGCTAAGGCGTGAGAGGCTAAGTCACTTAAAGAGACCTCTACCTCAGAGGTAACTGACAAAACTTGTGGCTTTCCTTGAGCACTGCAAATCGCATGTGCGACACTCATCCTCTCATTTTCAGCAACACCGAGCGATTCCAAATCGCTATCCATTACCATATCATTCTGAAGCTCAACATTCCTGCTCGCTTTTGTTGAGGACAAAACCTCTGCCATGTATGCGCCCTTTTCAGATCCTTCCAACTGGAGAGGGTTAACTTCTGCAAAAGCCAACGCACCCATGTCTACCGGCTCTGCAGTCTCTCCATTTTGCATAGCAGAATTTGTGTCCACGCAAACACATTTTTAAACACAGCGGGCTGCAATAACATAACTTGACCACCGTGTGGCGCTTCAATAAACTCATTAGGACTTTTTCTGTCAGCAGTGACAGACTGTAGTAACACATTATCATTACAAGCAAATTCAGACATTTCAGTTTTACCATTTTTCTCATCACGAAGGTGAAGTACCCTCTTATCCATCAGAGCGGCACCACAGTTGTCCCCGGCAACCTCTGGCTCCAACACACCGAGCTCCCGGGAGGTTTCAAAGGACACCTCTGCAACCTTACCTACTGTTGCTAAGGGAAATCGCATATCCTGCTTAGCGATCACCCCTACCTCAATACTAGTGAACACATTACCATAAGTACATGTATCATCAACAACATCATCATTCATAAACATAGCAGTTCTACAACCTTTATCAGATTGACTTTTATCAGAACGCATGGCACCCTGCATGCGACTCAGCACATTAACCTTCCTCTCTAAAGGAATTATTTTTCCCACTAGGGCAGCTTCACAGTTGTCCGGGGAAACCATTTGCCTTACCATTACAGGCTCCTTAGCGGCTTCCCTTGGCAACTCTGCAGCACCTGTCTCTATCGCTAGGGAACACGACACACCAACTGTTTTGGTCACCCCTAATACATCACTCTCAGCACTCTGCTGGACTACCTTAGGTGCACACAAAGTCCACATATCACTTTCAGTCTTTGATCTTGCTGCAAGCAGGGTTTTAACGTGCGTTTTCCCACTGCTCTGGGAAGCACACTGCAGCAAGTCCATCTTAACACTTTCTGCAGATCTTCTCCCTGGACACATTGCTACTTCACAAATTGCAACCGTCTTACCATTTCTTGAAGCAGGTAACTCTGTCTTCATTTGAGGGCGTTGTCTTTCAGCTGCATTTTTACTGGCCAACTCCCCCTGGTGTCCACAGGATGAAATCACAGTAGGCAACTCCCAATGTTTAGCACCCCCTGCAGACACAACAGAAATCTCCTTGTTGCCAGGGGTGACTGCAAACATATCTGTAAAGGAACCTTGGCCCACCGATAAAGAGTCCTGCTCGGCAACATTACCTCCAGCTGCACCCCAAAATCTAGGGCAAGAAAATATGCCGTGCCCGAGCTGACCACATTCCAGGCATGGCGTTTGGCGACTTTCTCCTGTTGCTAAGGGAGATGACACTCTCCCAACACGCAGAACTTCACTTGCATCTCTATGGGGATGGCGATACACCTGTTCCCTGTAGCTCCTCCTTCCCATTGGCACATTTTCTCCAGTTGCTAATGGAAACGGTGCTCTCCTAGCTGCACGTTGCTGGCTCTCCGACACATGTAGACGTCTCTCTCCCTGAAGCGACGTTGCTTTAAACTTGCCACAACTCTCTGTAGGCCATATCTTTGTCTTGCGGTCCACTGACCTGACATCATAGACGTTGCTATGGGCAACTGCACCCATCTGCTTACTCTTTACATTCAGAGCAGGCTTCTCATATTTTTGCTTTGCTGTAGCTTGCGACAAAGGGCATTTGGAAACTTCATGCCCCCACTCACTGCATCGCAAACAGCGCACTTGTTTCTTAACACTTTGCACATAAATAGCTGGCTGGCCTGCACCAGCGTTGCTAGGGGCAACAGCATAAACTTTCCCTTTGGCTTGGTTCAGGGCAGCCATGTGCTTTTTGCACGAGTCTGGGGCTTGTTCTGTCGGCAACAAACCCTCCAGCCACAAAGTCCTGTCTCTCATTTCAGCAAATATTGCTTTCTGTTTGCGATTTGACCTTCCCATCGCTGCAAACAGGGCAATGGTTTTTAACACAGTTCCTTAACACAGGAAAATGTTGGTGTATTGTTTCCAAGACTTGCAAACAGCACACTTTCACACGCAGACTTCACTCTCTGCGATTTCATTTGAATCATCCATTCACTGGTCCTTCCTAAATGGATATGTCTTCTCAGGCCACGCTGAGCTTACTTCCACAGGTATGCCACCTGTATGCGCCACAGTTCATTAATTGAACTCCTGTGAAATGCAGTTCTCCTGACTGCCACACACAGCTAACAGAAGTTCACAGCAGAAAACTTTTGACTTCCAGTTCATATTGGCTGTTCATCATAGCATTGCTGCCAAAAACGCACGGTTGCTTTCTACTCACTGTTTGTTGGTATGCGTGGATCTGGAACTCTTCCAAACTGCCCGCATTCTCCACCATATGTAAGATTTGGGGAATCAGACTCCAGTGGCAGGTGCGTTTTTAAGGGCTTGGTAGCCCACTTTTATTTAAAAACTCACAAAAGGTTCACATATGCAATAGCATCCCTCGCAGGGGGTTTCCACCATTACTGCATTGTACAAACTAAAGAGCTTAGCCTCCTGGCTTTCAATCCTGGCATCAGACGGCTTCAGGCCTCTAGCCTAAGCCCAAGTTCTGTTCCTCAGAACACACAGCGTTTCCCAGAGATAAGCTCAATCCTTGCTTTTCTCCTAGTCAGCGACTTGCTGCTCAAACATAAAGCGGCATCTGCAACCTGCAGATCTGCACACACTAGCTGCAATCCATGCAGCCTCTCTCTGACTCCTTTCAGAGAGTTGGGAGCTCACCTGGCTCCCAGGGACCAGACTTCCTGTCTGTGGGTGGGGCCCTGATTACTGTTCAGGTGAGCCTTAAAAAGCCCAAGACACAGCTGACCCATTAACATGGGTTTCTTTACAGAATCTGACATAAAGTAGCCATTTCTCACCCCGGACAGGGTCCCATCCTCACAGTACGTTCGTGATTCGGCGTATCTTGCTCATTTACATATTCAACGCGTAAATCAACGGAAGCGCCCCTAGCGACCAGCGTAAATATGCACCCAAGATACGATGGCGTAGGAGACTTACGTTGGTCGTATCTTGGAAAAATTCAGGCGTATCTGATTTAAAGAATCAGCGCATAGATACGATGGCGCACATTTGGACTTACGACGGCGTATCAGTAGATACGTAGGCTTAAGTCTTTGTGAATCTGGCCCAATGTATCAAAGGTAAACTCTGGAAATTACATAAAATAAAAAAAACTTGCCATGGGCCACCGCAATGCAAGAGTTAAAAGCTCATTAGGTCTAGGAATAGAGGAATGAGCTATAATACTGTTTGTAATTCTGTTTCTGTATTTTATTAATAATATATATATATATATATATTTGCAACTGGAGATTTTAATTTTTATTGTCATGATTGTGTCCTAATGTACATTATTAATAAATTAATAAAAAAAAACACCCGGGGAAAAACTTCCATGCTGAGCTATAATACTTACCTTTTTCCTCTCTTGGGCAGAGTTTGGAAGTCTCCCCAATGGTCCAGATTGTCCTCATGTACAATGCAGGACTATTGGTCCTTCATTATACTTGATGACATTAGCGTTTGGACACCAGTTGAGGCGCCTTATGCAGCGTAAAAAAATACAGTTTTCGGGTTGTAAACAATTACATTTTTAATGATCTAGAAAAAGCAACGTTTTTTTCAACCAGATCGTTAAAACGGCCTTGCCTACACACCACTGTGAATAAAAAATGCTCTAGCAAAGCGAAGTGACGTACAACACATACGACGGCACTATAAAGGGGAAGTTCCATTTGGATGGCTCCACCCTCGGGGCTGCTTTAGCTGATTTTGTGTTAGTAAAAGACGATTCGTGCTTTTCAGTCTGTTACGGCGTGATGAATGTGCTTACTCCATTACGAACGCTAGTTTTACCAGAACGAGCGCTCCCGTCTCATAACTTGCTTCTGAGCATGGGCGTTTTTTTTCACGTTGTTAAAGCCCACACATGACCATTTTTAACGACGTTAAAAATGACAACGTTAAAAACGTAGTGAAAAATTAGAGCATGTTCAAAATTTTTAATGCCCATTTTTTACATTGTGAAAAATGCTCTGGAGCCCACACACAATGACATTAAAAAAAAAAACGTAATTTTTTACAACCCAAAAAACGGTTGTGTGTACGCGGCATCACAGAAGGGGCTTTAGGTAATAGATGTGTAGCATGGAAGAAGCCTACCAGATCAAGGTATAAGGTACGTACTACAGCGTATTCCTCTACCCCTGGACTCAAAGTTTATTTCCACTTTTGCAGCCCAATTAGAATAACACTTACTTTATACTTGTTATATGTCCCGTTTACATAGCAGAACTTAAAATATTTTAAAATTGCAGGTTGCCTTTTTTATATGTTACAATCGCTAGTATGGTCAATAGCTCTTTGTTTGCTTGATATGTTCAGTATTATCATTCAGAGAAAAGCAGTAGGTGGTCATTTCCATCTGGTGAGTGCAAAAAGATTTGAACACTGTCCTGACAAAGAGTTAAAGGATGTAAAGGCTGGGCTTCCTGCATCACATGTAAATGAGGACAGACTTGGGACAGGCTCACTCAACCATTATTCGAAAACCTCACAGTCAGTCATGACACCTTGTCTTGTACCTGGTGGAGATCCCAGGGATCCCTACTCACTTTCTTCATTTTCTTCTGCCTTTCTTCTCTTACTTATCTCTTTATTATCCATTCCTACTATTCTTTCCCTCTTTTTCTTCTTTTCTCTCGTCTAGTTCAGGAGGCAAAATCTTTATTTTTTTTATTTGCATTGTGTTTTGGTTTTAGACACCTTTCACACTTGTACAACTTCAAAGTCACGCGATTTTACCGTGATTTTCCTGCGATTCGCAGCTGTGATTTCAATGAATGTCTGTGTAAGTGGCATCAAAATTGGACCAAAGTAGTGCAAGGAGTACTTTGAAGTAGGCACAACTTAAATTTGTGCCAGTATGAATATGAAAATAATGGAGAATGACTTGTCATAAGATTTTGCAGTCCAAAATCGTGTGACAAGTCGTATAAGTGTGAAAGGGGACTGGGGCCTCGTACACACGATCAAATCTGTCTGCTGGAAACGGTCTGCTAGACCGTTTCAGCAGACAGATTTGATCGTGTGTAGGGGCAAACAGACGGATTTGGCCACCCGACAGATTTCAAAGCATTCAAAGCAAGCATTCCTGATAATTCTAATGCAGCGTACACACATGTAATTTCCGACAACAAATGTTCGATGGGCTCCTTCGGACATTTGCTGTCGGAATTTCCGACAACAAAAATTTGAGAACTGGATCTCAAATTTTCCAGGTCCATCGGGCGGTCTGATTGAAGATGGATGGACATTGCGGTACACTTATTAATAAAGGAATTATTAAATACTGTCTATTGAGGTTTTTACTTTTTGACACTTTTTTGGTGAATGGGTACAATGTACCCGATACTCATTCACATGGGGGGGCAGGGATCTGGGGGTCTTTTTGTTAAAAGGGCATTCCAGATTCCGATAAGCTCTTCACTAGGGATGTGTATCGGCCTAAACTGAGGAAAAAAATAAAATTGTAATATATTTTTGGGGATATATATTATAGCAAAAAGTAAAAAATATATATTTTTTTCAAAATTGTCGCACTATTTTTTGTTTATAGCGCAAAAACTAAAAACCGCAGAGGTGATCAAATACCACCAAAAGAAAGCTCTATTTGTGGGAAAAAAAGGATGTAAATTTTGTTTGCTAGCAACTTCGCACGACCGCGCAATTGTCAGTTAAATCGACGCAGTGCCGAATCGCAAAAAATGCTCTGGTCTTTGACCAGCAATATGGTCCGGGGGTTAAGTGGTTAAAATCACTGCTCCTGAAAAAACAATTGTTTTAGAAACTTTTATTTTCGTTGATACATGTCCCCTGGGCCAGTACACAGGTTCCTATGCAATGTTTATGTTAATAAAAATGAGCTTTTGATTTTTCGTTCATGTCCCCTAGACTTTAACCACTTTGCAACCGCCCTATGCCGAAAGTACGGCTCTAGGGCGGTTTCTGTATTCTAACTGGCCGTTAATTAACGGCCTGTCAGAATCGCGCTCCCGCGCGCCTCCTGAGGCGCGCACACGGGAACATCCGTGACCGCCGGGTCCAGAGGACCCGGCGCATCACGGATCACGGTAAATCGCCGCTGATAGCGGCGGTTTACCACGTGATCGCGCCGTCCAATGACGGCGCGATCAGATGTAAACAGACCGGCGTCATTTGATGACGCCGGTTCTTCCCTCCTCTCTCTGTACCGATCGGTACAGTGTGAGAGGAGAGGGGAGGGAGCGGATGGCAGCGCCAGTGCTGCGGGCTGGATCTGTGACAAATGCAGTCACAGATCCATCCATCCCTCCCTCCCTGCTCAGCCATCCCTGCTGCATATACTCTGCAATACTCACCTGGGCATACTCTGCAATACTCAGGCATACTCTGGCAATACTCTGGGCATACTCTGCAATACTCAGGCATACTCAGGCATACTCTGGGCAATACTCTGCAATACTCAGGCATACTCTGAGCAATACTCTGGGCAATACTCTGGGCAATACCCTGGGCATACTCTGCAATACCCTGGGCATACTCTGCAATACCCTGGGCATACTCTGCATACTCCGCAATACTCTGGCAATACTCTGGGCATACTCTGCAATACTCTGGGCATACTCTGCAATACTCTGGGCATACTCTGCAATACCCTGGGCATACTCTGCAATACCCTGGGCATACTCTGCATACTCCGCATTACTCTGGGCATACTCTGGCAATACTCTGGGCATACTCTGGCAATACTCTGGGCATACTCTGCAATACTCTGGGCATACTCCACAATACTCTGGGCATACTCCACAATACTCTGGGCATACTCTGCAATACCCTGGGCATACTCTGCAATACCCTGGGCATACTCTGCAATACCCTGGGCATACTCTGGCAATACTCTGGGCATACTCTGGGCATACTCTGCAATACCCTGGGCATACTCTGCAATACCCTGGGCATACTCTGCAATACCCTGGGCATACTCTGCAATACCCTGGGCATACTCTGCATACTCTGGCAATACTCTGGGCATACTCTGCAATACTCTGGGCATACTCTGCAATACTCTGGGCATACTCTGCAATACTCTGGGCATACTCTGCAATACTCTGGGCATACTCCGGGCATACTCTGGCAATACTCCGGGCATACTCTGGCAATACTCCGGGCAATACTCTGGGCAATACTCTGGGCAATACTCTGGGCAATACTCCGCAATACTCTGGGCATACTTAGCAATACTCTGGGCATACAGCAGCCCCTGTCCCCGCGAGCTCGCATGCAGAAGCGAACGCATACGCAAGTGCCGCCCACATATAAAAACGGTGTTCAAACCACATGTGAGGTATCTTTATATCATGTTTTGGGGTTTTATGTATTTTTCTAGCAAATAAATGATGATTTTTACATGTAGGAGATAAATGTCAGAATTGGCCTGGGTGCTCCCTGCATGTTGGGCCTCTGTATGTGGCCGCACTGTGTAAAAGTCTCACACATGGGGTATCGCCATACTCGGGAGGAATAGCAGAATGTGTTTTGGGGTGTAATTTGTGGTATGCATATGCTGTGTGTGAAAAATAACCTAATAATATGAAAATTTGATGAAAAAAAAAAAAATCTTGATTTTGCAAAGAATTGTGGGAAAAAATTACAACTTTAAAAAACTCACCAGGCCTCTTTCTAAATACCTTGGAATGTCTTCTTTCCAAAAAGGGGTCATTTGGGGGGTATTTGTACTTTTCTGGCATGTTAGGGTCTCAAGAATTGAGAGAGGCTGTCAGTACTTCAGGTGTGATGAAATTGATCAATTTTCAGGATTTGGTACCATAGCTTGTAGACCCCATAACTTTCACCCAGACTAAATAATATCCAACATTTTTTATTTTTTTTACCAAAGATATGTAGCAGTATACATTTTAGGCCAAATTTATGAAGAAAAATTACTTTTTTGCAAAATTTTATAATAGAAATGAAGAAAAATTATTATTTTTTGCAAAATTTTGTTCTTTTTTCATTTATAGCAAAAAAAATAAAAACCGCAGAGGTGATGAAACACCACCAAAAGAAAGCTCTATTTGTGGGAAAAAAAGGACAAAAATGTCATTTGGTTATAGTGTTGTATGACTGAGTTATTGTCATTCAAAATGTGAGAGCACCGAAAGCTGAAAATTGGTCTGGTTATTAAGGGTGTTTAAGTGCCCAGTGGTCAAGTGGTTAATAGGGTTTGCATGTTCACTTAAACTTTTTGCCTGTTCGCATGTTCTGGTGCGAACCGAACCGAGGGGTGTTTGGCTCATCCCTATTGCTAAGTGGCAGAGTATGTCAGTGCCAGGACAAGATCATCTAGAGCCCAGGGCGAACATGCCAAACTGTGCCTCCCCCTGCTGAAATCCCCCCTCCCAGCACAAATCTGTGGCCTACATCCCTCAAATCCCCTTCCAAAAAATAAGTCACCCCTCCTAGCACAAATACTCTACCACTCAAATTTTCCTTCCAAGTACACATCCCCTTATGGTACATAAGTGACTTTATATGTGTGCCTTGGGATGCCCTGCTTTGCACAGATCTCTTAAGGTGCTGTCATACCAACACTATATCTACTAGGTAACATTGTCATATTACATTAGGTCTATGGGAAACCTATATGACATAGAATATAGAGTTTTAAAAGGGCTATTATTATTTTGAGGCTGTTTTTACCCCATATTCTCTTTTTGGACTTTTTTTGTGATGACCCTGAGGGAGTCTTTGTGAAGAAACCTATAGGGCATAGTCACACAAGAAACATCTTTATGTCACATCCCATTAGGTGGAAGGATGGAGCTGGCAGGACAGTTGTCTGCTGGAATAAAGCTTGTTTCAGGCGGCACCGACCATGCTAAATTTCAGACCTTTGATCCAGGGCTTTATAAGTTAAAGTTTAAATGTAAGTGAGTTCTGTTTTTATTCTTTGGTTGTAATAAATGGTATTACGCTCTGGAATTGTCTCAATTTGCTTGTTTGTGAACCATGAACTGTGAAAATCCCCTGATGTTGGTGATGAATCGCTGAACGTCGCAGATGCTGATCTGATTTTAGGAACACCATAATTAAACATTGTTGAGCTTTTGACCTTCTGTAACAAAAAGTCTTTGAACAAAGGATAGCTTTGCCTATCATTAGGTGGTGGATTGCTGCTTCATTCGGGGGTATGCACAAGTTAGGATTGGAAGCCTACATCAAGACATATTATTTTCGACTTTCTAATAATGTGTTCTAATCTCACATCTCTTTAGAGACTTTGGCAGCACTATATTTTCTTTTAGTTTAGGTACTAAAGCTCTATTTATGTTTTTAGCATTGAGAATTCATTGTGATCATTTTTAAATGACTACTTATTTTACCGGTGTTTTTGTTTTTTTGTATCAAATTGTAATTTTCAGTGCTTTTGATTTGTTTTGATTTAACTAATTTGAATGCATATTTTCTGGTATATATGATCTTATGTTTGCGTAAGGCCTCATTCACACAAGAGACCGAGGAACGATGAAAACATACCATTGCTATGCGTTCTTACAGCTCCCCGACCATCCGGTAAGTTAATGCACATGCTGTACACATTGCTGTTATCCCATCAAAACATGGGGAATGTTAGGCCTCGTAAACACGATAGGTTAGCCAGAGGACAGCGGTCTGATGGACCGTTTTCATCAGTCAAAACCGATCGTGTGTTGGTCCCATAGGTTATTTAACCTTAGGTTTAAAAAAGCCAACTTGCTTTAAAATTAACCTATGGACTCGTAACCGATAGGTCAAAACGATCGTTAGTAGGCACTAGAAACAAACTAATGCCCTGGTCACATGGTATGGGAATGAAGGAGTAAAAAAGTTCACAAATTAGGTCCATGCTATGTGCATGGCGGGACCCTATTCTGTTGCTTGGAGTGAGGTAACAGAAGTATGCTGGACTGGTGGAGAGGGTGCGAGCTCGGCAGTGTCCCTCCAAATGAGACATACATCAAAGTACATTGTGTAGTGACACAGGACAGCAATTTTCAGAGGAACCCTGTACTTTTATTACTACACACAGTGACATGGCTCTCTAAGTCAGGAAACAGCCGTAATGTTAGACTTTCACAAGACCGCAGTCTCCCTCCGATTTCAGGAATTTGTGAGAGCATGCGAGGAGAATGTTACCCCTATGTGTAAGGCGAGTTGGCACCACCCACACACATTTGTGATGCTAACATGGGTGGATAAAATACATTTATACACGGGCATGGCTAGCACGCGTGGCAGATGGCAGCTTCAGTTCGGAGCACAGAGGGAGACAACAGCTCCTAAAGTGAACACCGAGCACCACACCAGCACACCCGCAACTCGCACAGACTCCCGCTAGCACCCGATATTTACCGCTTCCCTACCTGCCTAAATGTGTAGTGTTCAGAGGGCTTGCCGCCCACTGATTGCTAAATGTTGGGTAAACTTTGCCTCCGGTGCAAAGGAAAGCATTATACCGCAACATGTCAACACCCCCATCCGCTGCCTTTTAAGAGGGGGGTAGTTAGTAGGTAGCAAAAACGTGTCTGAAACGCACATTTTGGCCCCTCCCCAATCACAGATCTAAATGAAGCCTCAGAGATGGTTCACACTGCGGCTGCATGACTTCGGGGGCGTTTCTGCAAGTCGTCCTGAAAACGACTTCAGAGGCGATTAGCAAAATTACTTTTGTATAGAAGTCAATGCAAATCGCCCCGAGCCGCCCCCGAAGTCGTACAAGAACCTTTTTCTAAGTTGGAGCGACTTGCGTCGCTCCTATAAGAATAGTTCTATTGCATAGAATGGGACGCGACTCGTCAGGCAGCTGAGCCACCTGATGAGTCGCCCCAGTGTGAACCGGCTCTCAGGCCTCGCCATCGAGTTCCTTGTTCGGCTGTCGAGGAACTCGACGAGCCAATTTTCTCCATTCCCGTCGAGGAAAAAGAGAACATGCTCTCTTTTTGGCTCGACGAGTTTCTCGACAGTTTCCTCGTCGAAAAATGTACACACGACCGGTTTCCTCGGCAAAACACGTCTCGCAACAAGTTTCTTGCTGGATTCTGCCGAGGAAACTTAAGGCCGCGTACACACGAGGAGACATGTCCGCTGAAACTGCTCCGCAGACCAGTTTCAGCGGACATGTTCGATCATGTGTACGGCCTAGCGGACAGGTTTCCAGCGGACAAAAGTTTCTAAGCATGCTCAGAAACTTGTCCGTTGGTAACCTGTCCGTCGGACATGTCCGATGGTTAGTACGACCAACCATCGGATCGAAATCCCGCGCATGCGTGGAAGCATTGAACTTCCTTGTTTGAGCATGCCGGTGTCTTCTACGTCACCGCGTTCTCTGTCCGCGGGGATTCTGGTCTAATGGTGTGTACACACATCAGACCAAAATATCCCTGGAGACATGTCCGATGAAAACGGACATTTCTTTCTCGTACATCACGGGACACAGAGCAGCATATTCATTACTATACGGGGTATATGGAGTACCTTCAGGTGTGGACACTGGCAATCTCAAACAGGAAGTCCCCTCCCTATATAACCCCCTCCCATAGAGGAAGTACCTCAGTTTTTTCGCCAGTGTCTTAGGTGTTGGTCACGGAATAGCTTTGCCTCCACATCCTTGGGATTAAGGCGGGCTAACCGGATCTGTCCAAGGAGCCTCAGTGCCAAAGTGGACAGTACCCGGGCCCCAAACCGTGGGGTTTTGCCTATAATGCTCCTCTCTAGAGGGCTGGACCCTGGGCCCGGGACTTGGAGTTTTTTTCTAAACCAAAAGATCCTGTTTGCCAGGGTGCTGTATAGGTCCAGGACAGTCGGTTCCTTCCAGGACCCCAGTGCCTGAAGGTCTACTACGCTACCCATGGAGATGGGAGAAGATTGGACCGTTTTGCTATGCAAATGTCCTGCGGCATGGAGCAGGTAATAGGGGAGCCTGCGGGACTTGGTTGGACAGTAGGCTCTCCAGGGGAGATCTTAAGGGGGGTAGCCTGAGTATGCTCTGCATTGGCACCATGGTCACTATGTCTGATGGACTGAAATGTCCCCCCCCCCCATCACTTGATCCCCCTACCTATCTATGTATGTTTGCTAGCTACCTGCTGCTCGCTGGTTGAAGGTCTTTTTTTAAAAAAAAAGAGATCTGTCTCTAGGCTAAAGGGACTCCTTAGGGGCCTGTTTTAAGCCTTACCTAGCCGGGATTCAAATCTGCCACCTGATGCGTCCTCCAGCCTGCATTCCTGGGCTCCAGAGTGCGTCTCCTCCTGGGCTCTCCTCCCCCGACAGTCGCGCGCGCGCATGCATATAGAAAAATGTTCGCGCCGTTCGGGGGGGGGGGGCAGGGAGCGTGACTGCAGTGTAGAGTGGGCGTGCCTTCAATTGCTGTTATACACAGCAGGCGCGATCTTAGCTCAGATCAAAGCTGAGCTGGAAGAGAGAGGACGCAGAGCTGGCAGCACAGTGACTCCCGGTGGCGAGAAAGGGGTAGTACATGCTGGAGTCAGCTCCAATGCTTTTTGTTAAGCCAAAAATCCCCTTGGCAACAGGTTGAATGCTGGCAAACATGTTGGGGGTGGGGCTGTATGTTGTGAAAAACAATAAAATTATAAAGGAAAACATACTGAGCCCCACCGTTTTTGGGCATTAGTGATCCTATTGTCCCCTAAACCTTATTTTTTGTACTCCTGGCTATAACAGTCTGTTGTTGTAAGCGGAGTCCCTCGGTTTTGTATTATGGCTTCCAAAGGTTCAGGATCAAAACACAAAAAAAAAAAAAAAGAAAGGGCAAAGACAAAGGGGTTCCTCCTCTGGTTCTAATGATATGCCAATACTTTCCCCACAGGTTATTCCTATAGGGGTCACCTTGGATAAGCCATTAAGGTGGTCTGGTGCTGAGGCTGGCCCAGATTGGCCCAACCCTGTGTTATCACAGAGGAGATGCTAGCCGTCACCCTAGGGGGGGCTAGAGAAAAAAGGTTAACAGCTATGATCGCTGGCTCTTTTTCTGGCAAGAAGCGGACTAGATCCCCATCGCCAAAAGGTGTATCCTCGGATGCTGAGATTCTCTCTCCGGAGGAATTAGATTTTCAGGAGGATCGGTTGGACCAGCTTTGCCTCCACATCCTTGGGATTAAGGCGGGCTAACCGGATCTGTCCAAGGAGCCTCAGTGCCAAAGTGGACAGTACCCGGGCCCCAAACCGTGGGGTTTTGCCTATAATGCTCCTCTCTAGAGGGCTGGACCCTGGGCCCAGGACTTGGAGTTTTCTAAACCAAAAGATCCTGTTTGCCAGGGTGCTGTATAGGTCCAGGACAGTCGGTTCCTTCCAGGACCCCAGTGCCTGAAGGTCTACTATGCTACCCACGGAGATGGGAGAAGATTGGACCGTTTTGCAAACGTCCTGCGTCATGGAGCAGGTAAGAGGGGAGCCTGCGGGACTTGGTTCGACAGCAGGCTCTCCAGGGGAGATCTTAAGGGGGGTAGCCTGAGTATGCTCTGCATTGGCACCATGGTCACTATGTCTGATGGACAGGATGGCCTGAAATGTTCCCCCCCCCATCGAGGCTATCAAAAGATTGATTCAGTTGGTTCTAAGCAAAAGAGAACCAACTATTCGCCTATGTATGCGATTACTAGGCAAACTAATGGCCATGTTCGAGGCGATACGCACGCTTCCACACTCGCGTCCTACAGACAGCAATTCTAGCAGCTTGGAGCAAGGGAGCAAAGGCCTTGGAGTTTCCTTTGACGCCGTCATTAAAGGTCCGGCAGAGTCTATGCTGGTGGTTAAACCCTCAGAACCTTCTGAAGGGGAGTCTTTCTGCCCAGTGGTCTGGAAGGCTGGAGAGCGGTCTTGAACGGGTTCACTCGCCAAGGAACTTGGGCAGAGGCGGAGAGGCAGCTGCCCATCAATGTCTGGGAGATCAGAGCGGCTCGGCTAGCCCTCCTGGCATAGACATCCAGATTACAGGGGTCCTCGGTGAGAATTCATTCAGACAATGCCACATCAGTGGCATATATGTGAACCACCAAGGGGGAACCAAGAGTCAAGCCACTCAGAGAGAGATGAGCTTGGTTTTTCGGTGGGCAGAGGTTTATGTACCCTGCATATCAGCGACATTCATTCCCGGGGTGGACAACCTGCAGACGTACTTCCTAAGTCGCCAAACCCTGTCGCCGGGGGAGTGGTCTCTGCATCCACAGGTCTTTCAGACAATCTGCCAGAAGTGGGGAGTGCCAGACGTGGATGTCATGGCATCAGGATTCAACAAGAAGCTAGACAGGTTCATGTCTCGAACGAGGGACCCTATGGCCTGCGGAACCGATGTGTTGGTTTGCCCTTGGCATCAATCATAACTTCTATATGCATTTCCCCCGCTGCAGTTACTACCCCGCCTGTTGCGCAGGATCATAGCACAGGCCGGTTATCCTGGTAGCCCCAGCGTGGTACAAGAGGGCATGGTACTCACTAGTCCTGAAATTGGCAGAAGGAGGCCCTTGGACTCTTCCTCTATGGCCAGACCTACTCTCACAAGGCCCGATCCTCCACCCTGCATTACGGCATCTAAATTTGACGGCCTGGCGGCTGAATCCCTGATTCTCAGGGGTAGAGGTCTGTCTAGGCAGGTAATCCCTACCCTCATTAAGGCTAGAAAGCCGGCCTCCAGGGTAATTTGTTACAGGGTTTGGAGGGCCTACGTAGGCTGGTGTGAGTCTAAGAGATGGTTTTCCCGCAAGTATACCATTGATAGAGTATTAAGTTTTCTCCAGCTAGGAGTGGATAAAGGCCTGGCATTAAGCACGATCTAGGGACAGATTTCCGCCTTATCAGTGTGGTTTCAGAGGCCGCTGGCCGCCCACTCGCTGGTTAAGATCTTCATACAGGGAGTCTTACGTGTTAATCCTCCGGTCAAATCACCACTTTGTCCATGGGACTTAAATCTTGTTCTGTCAACTCTACAGAAACAACCCTTTGAGCCGTTGGCTGAGGTACCTTTGGTTTTACTGACTAGAAAGTCGGTATTTCTGATCGCCATAGTTTCGGCCAGGAGAGTATCGGAATTGGCAGCCTTATCTTGTAAGGAACCATATCTCATTTTACATAAGGATAGGGCGGGTTTCCGTCCTCATCCTTCCTTTCTACCAAAGGTTATATCCAGTTTCCACTTGAACCAGGATGTGGTACTTCCATCCTTCTTTCCAAAACCCACCTCTAGAAAGGAGGGGTTGCTGCATACGTTGGATATTGTCAGGGCCATAAAGGCCTATCTTAAAGCTACAGAGAAGGTTCGGAAAACAGATGTGGTGTTCGTTTTACCGGAAGGGCCCAAGATGGGTCAGGCAGCTGCTAGATCCACCATCGCAAGATGGATTAAACAATTAATCATTCAGGCCTGCGGGTTGAAGAGGTTGCCTCCTCCTTTGTCGGCAAAGGCCCATTCTACCAGGGCCATGGGCACCTCCTGGGCAGCACATCATCAGATCTCTATGGCTCAAATATGCAAGGCAGCAACGTGGTCATCAGTCCACACGTTTACAAATTTTTTATCAATTGGACGTAAGAAGGAATGCGGATACAGCCTTTGGGCAGGCAGTACTACAGGCCGCGATTCAAGCTCCTCAGGATCTGAGGGGGCTCCCTTGATTTAGATTTGAGATTTACATTTCTTGACTAAGTTGGATTTATTATTATTTGAGTATACCTCTAAATTAAATCCTTTTTTTGGAAGATGTCTCCCTCCCCTCATTAAAGCACTGCTTTCGGACATCCCGTATAGTAATGAATATGCTGCTCTCTGTCCTGTGATGTACGAGAAAGAAAAAGAGATTTTTTAATACAGCTTACCTGTAAAATCTTTTTCTTGGAGTACATCACGGGACACAGAGCTCCCACCCCTCTTTTGGGGAACATTTTTGGGAGGCATACTGCTTGCTACAAAACTGAGGTACTTCCTCTATGGGAGGGGGTTATATAGGGAGGGGACTTCCTGTTTGAGATTGCCAGTGTCCACACCTGAAGGTACTCCATATAACCCGTATAGTAATGAATATGCTGCTCTGTGTCCCGTGATGTACTCCAAGAAAAAGATTTTACAGGTAAGCTGTATTAAAAAATCTCTTTGTCTCCTAGTGTGTACAGGGCCTTAGTGTTTGCATTCAAATTAAAAATATACTTTATTTATATATATATATATATACTTTATAAATATACTTTATTTCTTTTTTTAAGGTGCCCCATGTTTTTCAAATAACAGCAGTTCATTAGATAGTTCTGATTAGACCCACATCCCTTTTCTCTATTTTTCCACCTCTACAAACACTTAACATGAGCCTTTTAAATCCCATCTGTGTAGTCTGGCATGACAACGGAAAACAAAAAATGAACTATAAAACAGGTCATTCCAAACTGTATACAAGAACAGAGGAAATGTAAGTAATTTTATTATTGCATTGTCAATGACTTTTTCCTAATGTGATATGAGAAGTAGTAATATAATTAAACGTGTACATCATATTAGTGGGTACAAATGCTAATTCAGAAAGATGTAATAGAAGAGGCACTATCTAGGGAAATTTTCTAAAATAGTATGACGCTACTAATCCACCCAGATAGAATTTCTGCCTTTCTCCCTGCGGACGTCCAAAGCCAATTTTAATTCTACTCATGGGGTGAGAAAATAATAATCCACTGGAGAGATTATGTGTTCATGACAGTTACCCTATTAGGATGACTATGAATTTCAATAAGGGTTTTTTGAAATGTTCACTGTCTTAATTCAAGGACAGATATCCGCTCAATTACAAAACAAACATAATGTTAGTGTATTCAGTATACTGTACAGTTATGTCAATATAGCCTGTTTGGTATGCAAAGCTACACGATAACCCACATACAAAGAGAAAATAATGCAGTACAAATTTACAGAGAATCTGTTATGTATTTAAATAAGAATACACATTGTACAGCGTTACCTGCTTTTGCTGCATATTGATGTAGTCCTTGCAATGACCTTCCTCAAAGAGTAAGGCGGCATACACACGACCGGTTTCCTCGGCAGAATTCAGCAAGAAACTCGATGGGAGACGTATTCGTCC
Source organism: Rana kukunoris (assembly GCA_029574335.1). NCBI lineage: Eukaryota > Metazoa > Chordata > Amphibia > Anura > Ranidae > Rana > Rana kukunoris. The sequence continues at coordinate 436,457,542 of CM056053.1, read as the reverse complement.
GAAACCGGTCGTGTGTACACTTTTTCGCCGAGAAACCCGTCGAGCCAAAAAGAGTGCATGTTCTCTATTTCCTCAATGGGCAATGGGAAAATTTGGCTCGACGACTTTTTTGACTGTCGAACAAGGAACAAGGTAAACGATGTGTTTTTTTCGCCCGACGAGTTTCTCGGTCATGTGTACGCCGCCTATCTCTACTTTTGTTGAGCCCCTCTTGGCGATCAAGGGATTTTTACAAACTTTGTAGCAGAGACCTAACTGTGTGCGCAGCCTATTGCATTAGGGTGTGCACCCTAAAGTTCAAACACACATGCATGTGTATGTATCTACATATATATGACCCGGGAATAGTGATTCCCCCGCCGACACAGTGAAAGAGAAGACCATAAACACTTCTCTTATGGCAGAGCGGTAAGAAAGAGATCTTTCCCATGTTTCTGCTGCTACACAGAGCGATAATACTAATGTGCATGGGGTGATTAGGGTGTGCCTGTGCACACCTGGCACACCCTGTGAGCACACCTATGCTCGGCAGTTTGCTCTGTGTTTGATTCACCATGTCCTTGGAACACTTAATTTAAATGGGAGGGACGGATCCATTATGAATTTTCACACTGAATCTCCTCCCTGCCAATCAGGAAGTGGGTCCTGAGACCCATTTCCCAGTTGGCTAAAAGGAGAAAGGATCCTATTGGCCTGGAAGGAGGAGGGAGGAGACACTCAGCCGGAGGATGGTGCACAACCTGAAGGAAGACCGACCGACCCACTAGCCACCACTGTTTCTCTCCTCTTCTTTCTATTAAATGCAGTCTCTTCCGCTCCTCCCCCTCTCCTGTTCATGTTGTGTCTCCAGTTCCTGAGCTCCTCCACCCCCCTCACCCAGCTCCATGAGGGATCTCGGGACTCCCGGCAAAGTCCGCTCTCCACAGGCACCATGGAGACAAGAGGACGATCCCCCCACACAGGCAGAAGACACCCCTCGACATTGCATAGTTCCCCGAGCCTTGCATCACAGATATCTTGGGGAACATGACAGGAGCTCCCCTTTCTCCACCAACACCCCCACCAGGAACACTGCCACCGACCCCCCTGTCTGCACAAACAAGGTTCATAAAGACACAGATGAACAAGTTTGGTGTGCAGTATCTTGACTGGTCTGCACAGAGTCCTGATATCAACACAAAAGAACACCTTTGGGATGAATTTGAGTGGAGACTGCGAGCCAGGCCTTCTCGTCCACATCAGTAACTCACCTCACAAATGCGCTTCTGGAAGAATGGTCAAACATTCCCATAGACACAATCCTAAACCTTGTGGACAGCTTCCCAGAAGAGTTGAAGCTGTTTAAAGCTGCAAAGGGTGGGCCAATTCAATATTGAACCCTACAGACTAAGACTGGGATGCCATTAAAGTTTGCATGTGTGTAAAGGCAGGTGTCCCAATACTTTTGGTAATATAGTATAAAGACCCCATTTAAGTCTTTACTATTTACTATTTTATTAACTCCTTGTTCCACCTACAGTAATTAGCCATAATTAAATTCTCCTCTTCTTGCTCTGTGTTTTTTTGGTCAATGCAGAAATATATATATATATATATATATATATATATATATATATATATATATATATATATATAATTATACACAATTTATATAGTGCCAACAGTTTACGCAGTGCTTTACAATGTAGATGGGGGACAGCCCAATTACAGAGAAGGTACAGGAGGGTCCTGCTTGCAGAGCTTACATTCCAAAGGGAGGGGTGGTGGTACAAAGGGTATTAGCTGCGGAGAGTGATTTCATAGGGGGTTGGCTTGGTGACAGTAGTTAGGTGGGTGTGGGATAGGCTTCCCTGAATAAATGAGTTTTCAGGGATCTCCTAAAGGTGGACAGGTAGGGGCTGATATATAAATTGGCCAAAGAAGAACACAGAGCAAAAAGAGGAATATTTAATTAGGGCTAATTAATGTAGGTGTAACAGGGAGTTAATAAAATAATAATAAGTAAAGACTTTAAGGTGCAGAGCATGTTCACTTTTAAAAGAGAATTTTCACTTATCTAAGGCCTCGTACACACGATCAAATCTGTCCGCTGGAAACGGTCCGCTGGACCGTTTCAGCAGACAGATTCGATCGTGTGTACGGCCGAGCAGACAGATTTGTCCACCCGACAGATTTCAAAGCATGCTTTGAAATCTATCGGGTGGGAATCTGTCCGCCCGACATGTCTGCTGGTTAGTACACTTACCAGCAGACATGTCGTCCCTCACCGCCGCCGCCGAATGGATTTGGCGCATGCGCGGAAGTGTTTTACTTCCTGGTGCGGTGACGTGGCGGCGTCAACGTCACCGCCACGTCACCGACTCGTCAGCGCGCCGTCTGCTGGCGGGGATTTTGGTTTGCTCGTGTGTACATGCGAGCAAACCAAAATCCCAGCAGACAGATTTGTTCAAATCTGTCGGACGGACAGATTTGAACAAATCTGTCCGCTCGTGTGTACGAGGCCTTAGACTTATCCCCCGTACACACGATCAGATTTTCCGTGAGAAAAACCTTAGATGTTTTTTCCAACGGAATTCCGCTCAAGCTTGGCTTGCATACACACGGTCACACAAAAGTTCTCTGAAATTTCGTCCATCAAGAACGCGGTGACGTACAATACTACAACAAGCCGAGAAAATGAAGTTCAATGCTTCTGAGCATGCGTCAAATTGTTTCCGAGCAAGCTTTGGAATTTTGCGCTTCGGAATTGCTACAGATGGTCGGATTTTTCCGTTAGGAATTTTTTCCATCTGAAAATTTAAGAACCAGCTCTCAATCTTTTGTTGGCGGAAATTCCGACAGCAAAAGTCCAATGGAGCATACACACGGTCGGAATTTCCCTTCAAAATCTCACATCGCACTTTTGCTGTCGGAATTTCCGATCGTGTGTACAGGGCATTAGAGAATGTGGTGAAGTTCTTCGAACTTCAATCTTCCAATCACGTGCAAGCAAAATTAGTGTTTTTTAAATTCTCTTTGTACATGATTGGATGTTCTCTGCAACCTGTTCTACTCCTCCAACCATAGTGTGTCAGTGTCAGTGTTTGTTCACATTTAAACACCTACTGCCGGGAAACAGCTGTGATTGCCCATCACAGCTAGAACGACTATGACATATAAAGCTTTATTTTTTAAATATATGTTTAAAGTGGTTGTAAATCCCTCCTTACAACTTGCACCTACAGGTAAGCTTAGATTAAGGCTTACCTGTAGGTGCAAGAAATATCTCCTTAACTTTCACGGTTAAGGAGATATTTGCTATAGACAATGGTGCAGGCACACTGAGCGTGCCGTGTTTGTTAATGGAGCAATGGGGTGTCGATGCCGTAATCCCACTGCACTATAAACAAAAATAGAGCGCCAATTTTGAAAAAAAAAATGCAATATATTTTCTTTTTGCTATAATAAATATCCCCTAAAAAATATATATATATATATTTATATCTAAAAAATGTCCTCAGTTTACGCCGATACGTATTCTTCTACATATTTTTGGTAAAAAAATCGCAATAAGCATTTATTGATTGGTTTGCGCAAAATGTATAGCATCTACCAAATAGGGGGTAGTTTTATTGGATTTTTATTAATATTTTTTTTTCTATTAATGGCAGCGATCAGCGATTTTTATCATGACTGCGACATTATGGCAGACATTACATCGGACACTTTTGACACTATTTTGGGACCATTGTCATTTTTTACAGCGAACAGTGCTATAAAAATGCACTGGTTACTGTAAAAATGACACTTGCAGTGAAGGGGTTAACCAGGAGGGGTCGCTGTAGGGGTTAAGTGTGCCCCTAATGTATGATTCCTAATGTGGGCGGCATGGCTTGGCGTTTGACATCATTGGTTGTCGTTCCCTATGACAGGGAACAGACAATCAGTGACAGTCTGACTAGGAAACACAGGGAGAGGTTTGTTTACACGTACCTCTCCAAGTTCTTCCTCTCTGTGACCCGATCGCGGGACACCGGCGGTGATCGGGTTTTGCTGTCCCTGCGGGGACGGTCATGGAGAAGAGGACCGGGTCACGACCCACGGCTGGGATCTTAAAAGGGAGTGGTTAATACAAGAAAGGATCTTGCTCACTTTGGAAACCGCAGCTTGGCATTGATTGCTATTATTCAGCTTATGATCTATCACAACACCCATATTCTTTTCCAACATTGATTTCCCCAGTGAAACTCCCCCTAGTACTGTATGTATGATGCATGCATATTATTAGCCCCCAAGTGCATAATAGACATGTGCTATTTGTTTAGTTCCAAATTCGTTTTTTTAACAAATTTAGACAAATTCTTTAATTCAGAACATCCGAATTTTCAAATTTTCAAATTTTTCCAAATTTGCGAATTTCTAAAGAGTTGCTGCTATTGTATTTTCACCCAGGTTTCCCATGGGCATTTTGCATAACCCCCTAAAAAAGGGCTACACGGTTTATATACACTTTAAGAGGCCAAACTAGTATCAGATACATCAGAGTATATCAGAGAAAACAGAATTGTGCCAAAATCATCATTGTGTAAATGACCCCTCTTGACTAATTAGATTCTTAGCTGTTTTTATTTTTTATTTTTTTTATTGTGCTATACAGCAGTATCCTTTTTTTTAGCAATAAAGAGACCATACGAGTGGACTTCTGATTTCTGTATCTCTATTGATGGGATGTAATACAATATTTAATGCCTGTGTAATGTTGCTAAATATGTTGCTCCAACTCTTCTGATCTAAGTATATTATATTCTGAACCATGCTCACCTGTTTAAATGAATTACTGACACGGCAATTCATACAAACCTCATTTAAAACATCATTAATAATTCAGAGTAAGAACATAGGAATAATCTTTTATCTGGGCCCGGAAGGCCGAACGGTGAATCTGCAAAAATAAGTCATGCCATTTTAGCAAATAAAAGCATTAATCATATTATTACTGTGATCCATTCTAATGAATGACTAAACTAGTTAAATATAACGTGTTCAGTTTTATTTTCCCCTGTTAATATGGCATAAAGTAAAGCAAGAATTCCAGCAATTATTGTGCATAGTCCTAGTATGGCCATAGGGGGAAATAGGCATAGAGGAGAAAAAGTGGTTCATAATTAGCCAGTTTTGGCAGGGACTTTATCCTACAATTGTCCGAGTGATACTCCGGCTGCCAGGTCAGTGAGAGAGGCCTGTCCGGGTACACTAGACCCAATACAGCAGGAGTGGCGCAAGAAAGAGTTACGCTTGGGAGCAGGACTGTTTTCCTATTACTACGCCTGAATCTGCAGTTCTTCCTTCTTCTTCAACTTCCTCACCACAAGTGTTTTTACCCCGCTGGGTAATAAAGAGCACAGCAAAGAACACCTGTTGCGGACATTCCTTTACTTCTACTAGATGCAATACGCATCATTCACCCCTAGGAGTTCGGAGGAGCCATGAGGTAAATGTGCCGCCCAAAACAACCAGCAGCTCCTCTGGGGGTAATGCTACACTAGCAACCAGCCAGTAAGTGGTAATGATAAGCTGTAACCTCTGGCAACCAATCGCAATCACTGCCTGATCTGATACAGTAAACTGATTTTAAGTCTAGCTGATATGTATTTTATGTCTCAGAGTAGTTGGAGAGCAAAATTGCATGGGGGGCCCCTAGAAAAAATTTGCCCATGGTCCAATCCAGTGCAAGATGGCCCCCACCCGTCCCCATAGCATAGCAGGGCGGAAGTGACGTCAAAACGTCAGTCCCACCCATGCGTCTTAAAGGCACATTTTTTTTTTGTCATTTTTTCAAATGACAAAATTTCCATTTTTTTCTTTTTTGCATTTAAGTCTAAATATGAGATCTGAGGTTTTGTTGACCCCAGATCTCATATTTAAGTGGACCTGTCATGCTTTTTTCTATTACAAGGGATGTTTACGTTCCTTGTAATAGGAATAAAAGTGATAAAAAAATGTTTTTTGTGTAAAAAATTATAAAATAAATAAAAATAAATAAGAAAACAAAACATTTTTATTTTTAAAGCGCCCCGTCTTGACGAGCTTGCGTGCAGAAGTGAACGCAAACGCGAGTAGCGCCCGCAGATGAAAACGGTGTTCAAACCACACAAGTGAGGTATCACCGCGATCGTTAGAGCGAGAGCAATAATTCTAGCCCTAGACCTCCTCTGTAGCTCAAAAGTTTGACGCCATGCCATGAGCGGACGCAATTTTAAAGCGTGACATGTTGGGTATCATTTTACTCGGCGTAACATTATCTTTCACAATATATAAAAAAATTGGGCCAAATTTATTGTTGTCTTATTTTTTAATTTAAAAAAGTGAATTTTTTACAAAAAAAAGTATTGTAATGACCGCCATTTTATTCTCTATGGTGTTAAAAAAAAATATATATATAATGTTTGGGGGTTTTAAGTCATTTTCTAGCAAAAAAAAATATGTTTTAGTCTTGTAAACACCAAATCTGAAAAACACCCAAGGTCCTTAAGTGGTTAAAGATGGCCCTGGTTGACCCCTATTGAACATAGAAGAGAAACAGTACTGTATTGCAAGTCTTTGGAGGATAGCAGCAGAGACAGGGTGAGTATTGCAGAAAAAGCTGCTTTTCTCTATTTGAAATGAAAATAAAATAAATAACAATATGAAGCTCAGCTTTTTACCAAAACTGATCAGAATCAAGGCCCCTCTTTTCATTTTAGGGTGAAACCCCCCCTTAAAACACAAGAGGCCAGATTCATGTAGCCCGCCGTATCTTTATGCAGGCGTAGCGTATCTTGTTTACGCTACGCCGCCGTAAATTAGCGAGGCAAATGCTGTATTCACCAAGCTAAGTTACAGCGGCGTAGCGTAAATGGGCGGGTAAGCCCGGGTAATTCAAATGTGAATGAGGTGGGCGTGTTTTATGGTAATGTGTTGTGACCCCACATTTTTTGGACGTATGTGGACATATCCCAGTGCGCATGCTCCAAATTATGACCATACGACGCATTGTTTTCGACGTGAACGTAATTGACGTAAATCCCCATTCACGGACGAGTTACGCAAATGACATAAAATCTGAAAAATTTTACGTGGTCCGACGTCCATACTTAACATAGGATGCACCATCTTTTTGGTGGTTTACCTTTACACCGGAAAACGCCTTACATAAACGGCGTAAATTCACGGCGTCGGCCGGGCGTACGTTCGTGAATAGGCGTATCTCGCTGATTTACATATTCTAGGCGTAAATCAGCGGGAACGCCCCTAGCGGCCATCTTAAAAATACAGTTAAGATATGACGGTGTAATACAATTACGCCGCTCGTATCTTAGCTCAATCCCGGCGTATCTTGTTTTATGAATACAGAAAAAAGATACGCCGGCGCATCTAAGGCCTCATACACACGATGAGATATGTCCGCTCAAACTTGTCCGACGGACAGTTTAGAGCGGACATGTCTCATCGGATTTCGGTCCGATGGCGTGTACACACCATCGGATCAAAATCCCCGCCGGCAGACAGCGTGGTGACGCGGCGGTGACGTTGACGCCGCCACGTCACCGCTACGTCACCGCACCAGGAAGTAAACACTTCCGCGCGCATGCGTCGGATCCATTCACAGGATACGACGCATGTGCGGGAGGATATGTCCGCTGGTTTCCCGTACTAACCAGCGGACATATCCGAAGGACAGGTTTGTAGCGGACAAATTTCAAAGCATGCTTTGAAATTTGTCCGATGGACAAATCTGTCCGCTAGCCCGTACACGCGATCGGATTTGTCTGCTGAAACGGTCCATCGGACCGTTTTCAGCAGACAAATTCGATCGTGTGTACGCGGCCTAAGAAGTTACGCGGCTTATCTAGAGATAGGAGTAAAAGGGAGTTCTTCCAAAGACCCATGGTTCTGAATTATTCTATAAATAGAAAAATCTGTAGGATTGTGTGAGTGGAATCTTAACCACTTCCTTACTGGGCATGTAAACCCCCTTCCTGACCAGGTGAAATTTCAGCTTGCGGCACTGCGTCGCTTTAACTGACAATTGCACGGTCGTGCGATATGGCTCCCAAAGAAAATTGGCGTCCTTTTTTCCCCACAAATAGAGCTTTCTTTTGGTGGTATTTGGTCACCTCTGCGATTTTTATTTTTTGCGCTATAAACAAAAAAGGATGACAATTTTGAAAAAAAATACAATGGCCCAGATTCACAGAGCGATTACGCCTGCGCAACAGGAGATGCGCGTGCGTAAGTCTAAATGTGCGCGTGCGTTCCGTTGCGCGGCATCCCCAGAACGAGATACGCCAAAAAAATTTTGTCCCGCGTCATTTCGTTAGACTGCCGCATCCTTCCGCGCAAAAGTGCGCTAGACACACCATTGATTTGCTATTCAAATATGCTAATGAGGGACTTACGGGGATCCACAAAACAACGTTGGGGCAGCGCAGGCTACGCGGTGTGCGCAACAGCAAAATGTCCTGTCTAAAATTAGAGCTTATAAAAGCTGGTCTAAAAAAAGAAAAAAAGTCTACTTGTTAGATAAAGCAACACTGTTAGTGATCAGCTCAGCAGTCACACGTGTTGCTCAACAATCTGTATGCCAACATGCCAGGGGCATCGTCGCACATAGCTATACTACTGACTTTAGATGAACAAAGAAGGATGAGGGCACGGAGGATGGCACGAAGGATGGCACGGGAGAGGATATACCGTACCCGCATAGACCTGTTTGGCATGAGTGATTCTGAGGTGTTTCGCATCTTCAGATTCACCCCTCATGCCATCCTGGAATTAACCACAACCTTGCAGGAGGCATCACCAGCCCAACACACCGCTCACATGCAGTGCAGCCTCTGGTCAAGGTCATGGCAACACTCCATTTCCTTGCCAGTGGCTCTTTTCAGCGTACAAGTGGAGTGGTGGCTGGGATGTCACAATCCTCCATGAGCAGATGTGTGCACCAGGTTGTCCCTGCAATCCTCAGACGCATGGCCAACCAAATCATCAAACCCACCACTGAGGAGCTGCGGCTGAAGGCAATGACAGATTTCTACAGAATTGCCAGATTCCCACGCACTGTGGGGGCCATTGATTGCACACATGTGGCACTCCAGCCCCCCCAGGAGACAGAGCACATGTACCGCAATCGGAAGCATTGGCATTCCATCAATGTACAGGTGATAGTCGATGCCCAAGGCCTCATATGGCACGTCCGTGCCAAACACCCAGGGTCCAGCCATGACAGCTACATATACAATCAATGCCACATCCGATTGGAATTCGATCAGAACGTGTATGGGGACAGCTGGCTGGTTGGTGAGTGACATGGGTGGCAGGCATGACTATCCCCTCCCATGATGCACATCACAAGGGGCACATGCATGACTAACATCCTCCTGTCTTTTCCCTTACAGGTGACTCTGCATATCCACTGGGACCCCATCTCATGACTCCTATCCGGAACCCCCAAACCCCAGGAGAGGAAAGATACAATCAAGCACATGCCCAAACACGAGCAGTGGTGGAGCGCACCTTTGGCCTCCTAAAGTCACATTTCCGATGCCTGGATAAGTCTGGGGGTACCCTCTTGTATTCCCCAAACTTTGTGTGCCATATCATTGGTGCATGTTGCATGCTGCACAACTTTGCAGAAAGAAAGGGCCTGCAGATTGACCTACGTGATGACCTGACCCCTGAACCAGACAATCCCCCCTAACCGAGGCTACCCCGTCTTCTGAGGGAAGAGCAGCCAGGAGACAGCTCACATTGGGCATCTTTGCACGTTAAACATACACATTAATCATGGCACAATGAGAATGAATGCATGCACACCACTGTGGTCCCTAGCACAGACACCCCACATCCACATCAAATTGGATTGGCACCAGTCCACCATGCAGGACTTGTGAGCAGCAATGCCACGCCAAGGCTCCAATTATGTCACTGAACATTCATACACCAATCACACGGACCTGGGGATCACTTCTCCCCGGTCCTGGGGAACCCTCCTCCACCAAAATAGAGGGTGACACCCCTTTTCCGGCAGGAATGTCACCCCCACATTCACACAGCATTCACAACACAAAAAAAAAAAAAATGACCAGCAAAAGCAAAAAATTTCCAGCAAATAAATAAATAAAAAAAAATGACAAAAAAAAAATGACAAAAAAAAAAAAATGGGGGAAAAAAAATTACTGCCCTCTGCATGAGCCACGCCTGGGGCGCCCCTGTCCATGGCCCCGGCTTCTCAGGGGAGACTCATGGGGAAGGGGTAAAACCGGGGAAGGAGGATCAGCCCCCGATCTCTGCCCACCTGGTGGCCTGCCCTCCAAGGCCACGGCAATTCTGTCCAGGGCAGCATCAAGTGTTGCTGTGTTGGCCTGGATAGCCTGGGTAAGGGCCCTCACATCCTGCCCAACGCCTGCTGATGTCGTCTGCAGTTCGTTTAGGCAGGTTGTGAAAGCCCGGGAGTGGGAGTCCAGGTTCCCCAGCGTATCCTTGATGGAGGACAGGCTCTCCTCCATCCGCACCAATGTCTGGCTGACCTGTCCCAGATGGCGGGTCTGGAGGAACTGGTCCCTTCTCAGAGTGGCGGGCAGGAGATCGGCCAACCCCCTGGTGGTCTGGGATGACCACCAAGCTCTGAAGAAAGGGGTACGCCCCTGAAACGCGTCAGCTCTGAAAAACATCGATTGTAGACTCAAGGGACTATCGTAGTCTGCTGGTGTTGCTGTGTTTTGTTGCTGTGCTGTCTTTCAAGGCTCTATTTTAAAACTCAAATTGTGAGTATAATGATTGATTTTAATATTTTAATAAAAGTTACCCAAACGGTATCACACTAGGTCGGTGCGCCCTCCGTTCTTTTTCTTTTTGCTCCTAATGACATCCTGCCTCCAGCTGATGCTTGTGGCCGGGGAGAAGGGGAGGCCCTTGTGAGGGGAGCCATGTTGGGGGAGGAGGGGGGGGGCTCCCCCTTAGGGAGGCCTGCCTGCTGCCAGCCAGAGGGGAGGAGTCCTCAAAACCCAAACGTCCAGTGCCTGACATGGACTCCTCCTCCTCATGATTCTCCTCCTCCTCATGATTGTCCTGCTCCTGTTGAACCTCCTCCGTGGACTCCGGCCTTGTTGGGGGGGCCTCATTAGGCTGCTGTCCTGGGGTTGGTGCGGTCAGGCCAGATGGCCCTGCACCCTCCTGCACATCTGTGGATGACACAAAACATTCACAGGTTGGAGGATCCACACACTTGCCACATATTCCCTTTCACCCCCTCCCCCACACATGCTACACACCTGATATTAAAAAATAAAACAACTTACCTGGCACCACGTGCTCGGGACTTGAGTCAAAGCCGGGCAGGCCCTCAACTTCATGCCGATGAAAGGTCAGGGCCACCGCACGCTCCTCCACTGTCAGGCTAATACGGCATGGTGGGCCCCCTCCTGTGCCCCTGGCATGGGCATGCATTCTGGCCAACTTCTTTTTGACCAGACGCCGGAGGTCATTGATTTTTTTGTCAGTCCCCGGCCTGGTCCGTGTCTCCCCCTGCCCCGCTGAATTCACCTGGTCAGTGATCCTATCCAAAATCTCCCTCCTCCTGGCCGGGGTGGTGTTGGCACTCTCTGGGCCGTGGAGGTAACGCCCATACTCGCTAATGGCCCGGGCAAGAATCTGTTTTTCCACAACTGTAAAATTCAGCTTTCGTTTTCTCTCAGTCATCCTTCCAAAAAAAAACAGTCCCAGTCAACAAAATTCACGCACACAAACAAGCACAACCAATCACAAAAAAACACACACACAGAGAGAAAACTACTCACCAAGAAACAGTCCCCAAAAAACAAAACAAAAATACAGCAGGAAAAGAAACAAAAAGAAATATATCAATCAAACAAACAGTCTCTCAAACACTTATCAAAAACCACTTTCAAAAATCTACTAACAAACACCTGATCACACAGAACACTAATCTGACAACTACAAAACACACCGCAACGAACAACAAGAACAAAAGCACTTGGTTAAATGGGAAGGGACAAAGGGATGTACTTTTGCAAAGGAAGTGCGTTTGTGTGTGTCTATTTATACTGTTTGCGTAGTTCACAACGTTGCCCTAGTCCATTTCCAATTTCACTGATTGCGCCGCTCCCGAGTTGTGAGCATGCGCACATCGGAGCTGACATGGTCTCGTTCAAGCGCGCATGCGCGAGCCGGCCGGCCCTTCATTTGCATGGGGTCACGGCTCATTTCAATGTAACACGCCCACGTCCTTCCCAATTTGTATTACTCCTCCTTACGCCTCTGAAAAAAACGTTACGTATGCGCAATTTCCTGCGCAAAAGCTACGAGAATAGGGTGATTACGCGGCAAAATTGCGCAAGTCTAACGTAAAGGCGGTGCGCTACGCCGGTCTAATAATGCGCAGATGTACCTGAATCTGGGCCAATATTTTTTACTTGTTGCTATAAAAAGTAGCCCAATTTAAAAAAAAAATTCAGTTTAGGCCGATACGTATTCCTCTACATATTTTTGGTTAAAAAAAAAAAAAAAAACGCAATAAGCGTCTGGTTTGCGCAAAAGTTATAGCGCCTACAAAATAAGGGACAGAATTGTTATTTTTTATTATTTATTTTTTTACTAGTAATGGCGGCGATCTGCGATTTTTATTGCGACTGCGACATCATGGCGGACACATCGGACACTTTTGACACATTTTTGGCACCATTCACATTTATACTGCAATCAGTGCTATAAATATGCACTAATTACGGTATAAATGTGACTGGCAGGGAAGGGGTTAACACTAGGGGGTGAGGAAGGGGTTAATGTGTTTCCTGCATTGTGTTCTAACTGTGGGGGGAGGGGGGGTGACCGATCTGTGTCCCTATGTACTAGGAACACAGATCGGTCTGCTCTCTCAAGTGACAGGACGCTGTCATTGTGAGAGCCGGCAATGAGAGATGATCTCATATGTTTACATATGAGATCATCTCTCATTGGCCCATCAGATCGCATCGCAAACGGCCACTCTGATTGGCCATTCGCGGTGATCTGTGATTGGCTGTGTCCAAGGGACACGGCCAGTACACAAGTTCCCCGCTGCGCGCTCTGGAGCGCGCGCTGGGAACGAGGAAAGGGGCTGCCGTGAAAACACGGCAGCCCAGAGATTTAGCACCACCCTGCGGCCGCATATAGTCGTACGGCCGTAGGGAAGTGGTTAATTTATTAAACAATTTGAAGGATTAAATATTTAAAAAAGAATGTATGCAGATCTGGGGTTTGGAGATTTGAGCTGCACATATGAGAGAAAAATTTGCTGCTGTATGTATTTCCAAATGTAGTCGTTATTTTCCAGATTGAGTGTATTTTGTCTGGACTTTGTAGCGCCGTGTTATTACTTGTATATTCACCTCTTGAGGCACACAAATGGTTAGGGAAACAAGCCAGGCATACTAATGAAATTGATCAGTGTTTCAGTGCTGCTGAGGCTGACACAAAGAATCGTATACTAATTTGCAACCTGACATGTCCTCACCGCTTGTGTCTTTATAAGGGGGGAACTAAAAAAATAATCTGCATGTCAAAACAGATATCCCTAGGAAAGGCTGAGAAGAAGTATTTAATCTTTGTGCCTATCCATTTGTTATGATAAATATGGCAAGTCGACTTCTGCTTGTCTTTGGACGTACGCATAATCATATACTGTAATCTGGTCTCTTGGCTTGTCAGCAGCTGCTAGGTGATCAATAGGAGGACAGCTAGCTGCTTTGTACTGGCTACAGTTGAATATTAAAAATATGGAAAGGGAAAAAGTAAAGTTATTATTATTATTATTATTATCCAATAAACCCCAACTTAACCGCTTAAGGACCGCCTCCTGCACATACACGTCGGCATGGACAAGCATATTAACGTACCTGTATGTCCCCTTTAACCACTTAAAGCAGTGGTTCTCAACCGGAGGGTCAAATGATGATTTGCCAGGGGTCACCGAATCCTGGGCTGTTCCTGGAGCCCACAGTCACCCACATAGCCACCCATTCAGTTCATGGCATGGCTGGGGGGCAGAGACTAGAGGTCAGCTGATGTGAAGAATGTGAAGTGGGAAGGGCTGGAGGAGACCCTATCTCCTGATTTTGGCGAAGGTGTCACTGCTACGAGACACCACAAAGTCGAAGACACTGTGAGTAACACTACCTGTGATTAGAGTTGCCATTAAAAGTCCCCACCACAGTTCTCAGACCAGCAGATGACCTTTATCAAGAGCACCCAAGTTGACTGATCAGAACTCCACACAGCACTGACACTGATCCTACTATTACCCCCCCCCCCCCCCACCAAGGAGTAAGAGAAGGAATACAAGACATGGAAGGGAGAGAAAAAGAGGGGGAGGAACAAGAAAAAGGGAACGAAAGATGGCTAGAGAGAGGGATGGGGGGAAAGAAAGGGAAAGAAAGGAGAACAAAGAGAAAGAGGGGTACATCCTCAAATGTACTATAAGGGGTTGTAATACTGTATGAGTGTAAGGGACTCGGGGAGCGCTAAATGTCCGTGGGTTAGGGGCGCAAATCACTTGTCTTGCCTTGGGTGCTGACAACCCACGCTACGAAAATAATTTTACTGTTAGGGGTCCCCACAACATGGGAAATTTTATCAAGGGGTCACAGCACTAGAAAGATTGAGAACCACTGACTTGAACGGTTTGTAAATGATTTTTTTTTTTATCTTAATAGCTTCCTTTACCCTAATGCAGTGCTGGTTTCATGTCCTCATTGTTCGTTTTCGCTCTCAAGTTGCTGTAATCCTTCTCTGATCTCCACACTTCCTGGTTGTCTGTTTCCTTATAACCACAGTACTGGGAGCTTTCTCGCTGTGGTCACTAATCAAGGAGGTGTGATTACTGTGTGTCTAAAACTCCTCAGCACCAATCACTTTCGTTTTACAAACCATCAATGCCCTGTATTGGCTCTGTACATCAGAGAACCAGGAAACAGCATGCAAAAACGAAACTGAAACTGCAGGTACATTATATGATTGATTTTTAATCTATGTTTAATTGTTTTTAAAAGGAATCAGTTAACTATTATGTCTCTATACCCTGTTAACAGTCATTTCAGCAAAAAAAAAATGTTTTCCTATACAACTCCTTTAAGACCCGGACCAGTATGCAGGCTAAGGACCTTGCCCTCTTTTGCGATTCGGCACTGCGTCACTTTAACTGACAATTGCACGGTCGTGCGTTGTGGCTCCCAAACAAAATGTACGTCCTTTTTTTCCCCACACATAGAGCTTTCTTTTGGTGGTATTTGATCACCTCTGCGTTTTTTATTTGTTGCGCTATAAACAAAAATATAGCGAAAATTTTGAAAAAAAAACTATTTTTTACTTTTTGCTATAATAAATATCCCCCAAAAAATATATATTTTTTTTTCCTCCTCAGTTTAGGCCGTTACGTATTCTTCTACCTATTTTTGGTAAAAAAATCGCAATAAGCGTTTAACGATTGGTTTGCGCAAATATATAAAATAAAATAGGGGATTGTTTTATGGCATTTTTATTAATATTTGTTTATACTACTAATGGCGGTGATCAGCGTTTTTTTTTTGTGACTGCCACATTATGGCGGACACATCGGACTATTTTGACACATTTTTGGGACCATTGTCATTTTCACAGCAAAAAGTGCTATAGAAATGCATTGTTTACTGTGAAAATGACAATTGCAGTTTAGGAGTTAACCTCTAGGGGGCACTGTATGGGTTAAGTGTGACCTCATGTGTGTTTCTAACTGTAGGGGGGCGGGGCTGGATGTGTGATGTCATTGATCATCTTTCCCTATATCAGGGAACAGATGATCAATGACAGTGCCACTGTGAAGAACGGGGAAGGTGTGTTTACACACACCTCTCCCTGTTCTTCAGCTCCTGTGACTGATCGCGGAACACCGGCGGCGATCGGGTCCGTGGGTCATGGAGCTTCGGACCGGGTCACGGACGACCCACGGCTGGGCTCTTAAAGGAGATGTACCTGTACGTGCCTGTGCCTAGCCGTGCCATTCTGCTGACGTATATGTTCAGTAGGCGGTCCTTAAGTGGCTAAATGCCTGTCCGGGTGGTCGCGCATGCGCCGCTGGTGACACGCTCGTGACCCTGCGACAATCCCCGTGAGTCGGACTGCAAGTCCCGCGGACTTGATTGCCGTGGGCATCCCCACGATCATATTACGGAGGTATAGAGCAGGGAGATGCTTGTGTAAAACAAGCATCTCCCCGCTCTGACTAGTGAAAATGATACTGATCTCGGCTCTGTGTACTTGAAGCGGATATCAGTGTCATATGACACACAGCCCATCCCCCCTACAGTAAGAAACACTTTGCAGGGAACACTTAACCCCTACAGCACCACCTAGTGGTTAACCCCTTCACTGCCAGTGTAATTTTCACAGTAAACAGTGAATTTGTATAGCACTGATCGCTGTGAAAATAACAATGGTGCCAAAAATGTGTCAAAAGTCTCCGATATGTCAGCCATAATGTCGCAATCACAAAAAAAATCACTGATCGCCACCATTACTAGTAAAAAAATATATATATTATAAAAATGCCATAAACTGATCCCCTATTTTGTAAATGCTATAACTTTTTCGCAAACCAATCAATAAACGCTTATTGCGATTTTTTTAACCAAAAATAGGTAGAAGAATACGTATCGGCCTAAATTTAGGGAAAAAAAATCTTTTTTATATATATATTTTTTGGGGGGATATTTATTATAGCAAAAAGGAAAAAATATTGCATTTTTCTCAAAATTGTCGCACTATTTTTGTTTATTGCGCAAAAAAATAAAAACACAGGGGTGATCAAATATCACCAAAATAAAGCTATATTTGTGGGGGGAAAAAAGACTCAATTTTGTTTGGAAGCCACGTCGCACGACCATGCATTTGTCAGTTAAAGCGACGCAGTGTTGAATCGCAAAAATGGGCCTAGTCAGTTAGCTGCAAAATGGTCCTGGGCTAAAGTGGTTAAAGAAAATGTTTGACCCCCTCCCATCATATCTCCCATTCATCCTGTTTCCACCTTCCAAACTATTTACTGGGAATGAAGATTGGTTATCCACCACTGCAGTGCAGACCCTCCATTGACTGATCTTGTTGTTGCCCCTCGTTGTGATGTTCTCATACAACCACTGGCGTCTTTGAAGTGGTAGCAAAGGCTATTAAAAGAAAAAAAATATTACACTCAGCTTCATTACAAACAGAATAGAATGCCCGTGTAAAATAAAATAACAATGGGCCAGATTCACGTACATCGGCGCATTTTTTGACTGGCGTAGCGCACCTCCTTTACGTTAGACGGCCGCAATGTAGCGGCGCAATCACCGTATTCTTGTTTGATTCGCGCAGAAATTAGCGCCTGTGCAACGTAATTTTAGAGGCGTAAGGCGGAGTAATTCAAATTTGGAAGGACGTGGGCGTGTTACATTGAAATGAGCCGTGACCCCATGCAAATGAAGGGCCGGCCGGATTGCGCATGCGCACATGAAGCAGACCATGGTCAGCACCTCTGTGCGCATGCTCACAACTCGGGAATGGCGCAATCAGTGAAATTGGAAGTGGACCCGGCCCAACTTAGTGAACTACGCAGACAGCATAAATAGACAGACACAAACGCACTTCCTTTGCAAAAGTACATGCCTTTGTATCCCTCCCTATACAGCAAGGTGCTTTTGTTCTGTTGTTTATTAGCGTTTGTTTGTTTGTGACGTGTCTTTGAGATATTTGGGGACTGTTTTGCAGAGTGATTTTTGTCTTTTATGTGTTTTCTTTGTTGTTTTTTTTTTTTTTAATTAGATTTTTGCTGGCCATTTTTTATTTTTGCTGGTCAATTTTTTTTTTTTGGGGTTCTGTTTGTGAATGATTTTGGAATGTGGGGGTGACATTCCTGCCGGAAGAGGGGTGTCACCCTCATTTGTGGTGGAGAAGTGATCCCCAGGTCCGTGTGAATGGTGTATGAATGTACAGTGACATAATTGAAGCTGTGGCGTGGCGTTGCTGCTCACTGGTCCTGCATGGTGGACTGGTGCCAATCCAATGTGATGAGGATGTGATGTGTCTGTGCTAGGGACCACAGTGGTGTGTATGCATGCATTCTCATTGTGCCATGATTAATGTGTGTGTTTAACGTGCAAAGATGCCTAATGTGAGCTGGCTCCTGGCTGCTCTTACCTCAGAAGACGGGGTATCCTCGGTTAGGGGGGGATTGTCTGGTTCAGGGGTCAGGTTATCACGCATGTCAATCTGCAGGCCCTTTCTTACTGCAAAGTTGTGCAGCATGCAACATGCACCAATGATCTGGCATACAACGTTTGGGGAATATAACAGGGTACCATGGGGGGTTTCGTATAGGAGTCATGAGATGGGGTCCCAGTGCATATGCAGAATCACCCTGAATGGATAAGACAGGAGGATGTTAGTAGTGCATGTGCCCCTTGTGATTTCAGCATCATGGGGGGGGGGCAGTCATGCCTGCCACCCATGTCACTCACCAACCAGCCAGCTGTCCCCATACATGTTCTGTTCGAAATCTGTGGGGATGGGGCTATGATTGTATATGTAGCTGTCATGGGTGTCATGGGTGTTGTCATGTGTTGGGCTGGTGTTGGGCTCCTGCAGGGTTGTGGTTAATTCCAGATGGCATGAGGGGTGAATCTGAAGATGCGAGACACCTCAGAATCACTCATGCCAAAGATGTCTATGCGTGTGTGATATATCAAGTGAAGAGTGAGGGGCTTGTATCAGATTAGATTATTATATCCATCAAGGTTTTAAAGGGCTATTGAAAGATAGTGAGACCGGGTTTGTAATTTGTATGTATGTTATGTATTGATGTATATATGTATGTATTTTTTTGTAAAAATGTTTATAAAAGCAAAGAATTTTTTTTTGAAAAAACAAAGACCTCTCCCGTGCCCTCCTCCGTGCCCTCCTCCGTGCCCTCCTCCTTCTTTGCTCATCTAAAGTCAGTAGTATAGCTATGAGCATGGATGCCACTGGCATGTTGGCATAAAGTTTGTTGGGCAGCAAGTGTGACTGCTCTGCTCCTCACTAACAGTTTTGCTTTAGCTGACATGTAGACGGATTGTCTAATTTTATACCACCTTTTATATGGTCTAATTTTAGACAGGACGTGCAGCTGTTGCACACAGCGCGTAGCCTGCGCTGCACCAACGTTCTTTTGTGGATCCCCGTAACTCCCTCTTTTGCATATTTGAATAGCAAATCAATGGTGTGTCTAGCGCAGTTTTGCGCGGACGGATGCGCCTGTCTATCGAAATTACGCGGGTCAAAAAAAAGGAGATTTCTTGCGTATGTCTTACGCCGCGCATCTCCTGTAACGCCGGCGTAATCGCTCTGTGAATCTGGCCCAATGTATCTATAGACAGTATAATCCATAAATCCTTTTCTTTTTCTTTCGCATAGGATAAATTCCCTTGAAGAAGACCGTTAACCAAACAGGTCGAAATGTGTAGGGATATCATGTGAAATGTTACACAAGTTCATTGATTTTACAATTTGAGTTCATGTGTATTTTTCCTATTGCTGATGAGCTATGTTTTTTAATGTCATGGCCATAATTGCTTTTTACGACTCCTATGTATCCATCTATATATTTTCTTGATATCGTGATACATTAACCACTTCAATAACTTACACCGTCATATGACATCCGCAAAGGGGATCTCCTATCCTGGGTGGACGTCATATGACGTCCTGGACTTTGTGCGTGGATATCTGAATGATGCCTGCTGCTGCTAGAGGCATCATTCAGATATCATTGTGTTCCGGCGGCAATCCTGCGCACCATAAGAACGATCATAGTGGCGGTTAATCGTTCTTATAGGTAGCGGGATGGGACATCTCTCCCGCTGTCATCCGGTGCTTCTCCAGGCTCCCCCGTGCCATCGGGGGCCCGGAGAAAGGATCGCCCTGCGCCGGATAGGAAGCATAGAGATGACTGGTGACCAGATGGTCATCAGTCATCTCTATGACCGTCCTATGTGATGACTTTTCGCCCGGGTACCTGTAAGTAAACAAATCCGCAATTGCGGCTAGTAAGCAAGAGATCTGTGAATTTTTTTTTCACAATCTCATGCTTTCCAGCCTGGAGGAGAGATGTGGGGTCTTATTGACCCTTATTCTCTCCTTAAAGAGGACCTGTCAAACACTAGTGATGAGCGGAATACGCCATATTCGATTTCGCGATATTTTTAATTTTTATTTTTTTATAAAATATCACGAATATACGATATTAACGAATATTCGTGATATTTTATAAAAAAAAAATTGCGAAATTTCGCTATTTTTTTTTTATATACATATTTTTATATATATATATATAGATTTTTTATATATATAAAAAAAAAAAAATGCGAAATTTCGCTATTTTTTTTTATATATATTTTTTTATATATATAAAAAAAAATTGCGAAATTTCGCTAATGCAAAATTCCGCTAATGCGAAATTTCGCTAGTGCGAATGCGAAATTGATTGCGAAATTGATTGCGAAATTTGAAAAAATAGCGAATATTCGAGTTATTCGCGAATACTCGAATATGCAATATTCGTAGCGAATATTCGCAATGCGAATATTCGTGAGCAACACTATCAAACACTATTCCTATTACAAGGGATATTTACATTCATTGTAATAAGAATAAAAGCGATCAAAAAAAAAATGGTAAAAAAAGTGTAATAAATAAATAAATAAATACAATAAAAAAAAAATATTAAAACGCCCCTGTCCCCTGTCGGAATGTCCAATCATGTGTACGCAGCATTAGATGTTTTCCAGTCAGGCTTTGAGAGGTACATAAATGGCCTACACCTACAGTGGAATCATGCAAGGGCAATATTCAGTTTTAGTCAACGCTGCAAAGCTAGTTTTCATCTACAGATGCCCCCTTATCTGCATAAAGCCCCATACACACGGTAGGACATCCAACAAAATTTCCCTTGGATTTTTGTCCTAATTGATTTGTCCGATCACACCCATAGCATACACACGCTCGGACTTTTCTGCAAACTTTTCTAAAACTTTTATATCATCACGTGGTTTTTCTGCTCTTTTCTGCTCTTTACTGCCACCCTTTGGTTAACTTCTGCTATTGTTGGTTGATTTTAACATTGGTTCTGAGCATGCGCATTTGTAATTTGTCCAAAAGTCCGATAGTTTGCTGTACACACGATCGGATTTTGCACCATCGGACTTTTGTTGCCTGAAAGTTGGTCCGTTCGCAGACCCGACTTTTTGTCCGATGAAAGCCAAAAAAGTTGGTCCGATGGAACGTACACACGGTCGGACAAATGCGAAAAGTGTCGGATTTTGATGTTGGTTGGGCAAAAGTCCGACCGTGTGTACGGGGCTTTAGAAGATTTTTGGTTAATGGTGAACTAACCACTTAATGCAGAAGTTTAGCATAACAAAAAAAAACGTCCCTGTATTGAGGTGTGTTCTATTCTGTGCAGGATCCTGAATAATTTCTTACAATAGGGATGCCCGTCCTCTTCCTGCCTCTGAACCTCCAGCGCTGCAATGGATTGGATGACAGCCTTGGGTCTGGAGGCAGAACATCATTGCAGATTGTCCAATGAGGCAAAGTCTCCTTTCCTCCCTCCTACATTGAGAAAAGTTATTTTGGTAATTACATGGCTTGTAGCATGATCTAGGAATGGGGGAGAAGAGAGTCTGATCAGTCACAGGATTCTCCTTCCCGATTTCAGATACTGTTAAAAGCTATAGTGGTTGATTTACTCAAACTGGAGAGTGCAAAATCTGGTGCAGCTGTACATGGTAGCCAATCAGCTTATAACTTTAACTTGTTCAATTAAGCTTGGACTAAAAAAAAATTGAAAGCTAGTTGGTTTGTATGCAGAGCTCCATCACACTGTGCACATTCCAGTTTTAGTAAATCAACCCCCAGTGTAGTCAATGAAATAACTTTTCTCAATAGAGGAGTTTGAAAGTGGGGAAATCTGTACTGCTGTCCTGCCTGAAGATTCCAAGTTGTTAACCATTGTAACTCCAGAAGTTTAGAGATATTTAAGCCTGGTACACACTATTAGATTGTTGGCCAAACGAGCGTCTGATTTTTGTCTTCAGGGCGTGTGCCTGGATCTTGTCTTGCATACTAACGGCACACAATTGTTGGCCAACAAACACAAACATAGTGACATACTACGAGGAATTTCAGCTCTTGAGAACCACCCTTTGAGGCCCTTCTGCTAATTTTCTGATTGGTGAGCATTGATTGTGAGCTTGCGCGTTTGTACTTTCAACTTTTGCGTGACAGACTTGTGTACTGACCATCAGAAAATTGTTGTCCGTAGAAAATTTACTAGCATGTCATCCAACATTTGTTGGCAGAAAGTTGGACAACAATTGTCTGAAGGAGCGTACTAACTTACCGGTCAGATTTTAGGCCAACAGTTCTGGCATCCCTGCAGTTAAAATGTCTCCAGAATACAGCTGCCTGTGTAATGTGGGACACATTTCATTGCAGCTAAGTAATGTGTATAAAGCCCCAAGAAACTTTTACAGCTAAAATTCAGGCCCCGTACACACGGCAGAGAACCTCGACGGGCGGAACACATCGTTCCGCCCGTCGAGGTTCTCTGCCGGCCGTCAGAATCGGCGACCCGCCCATCGGGAAAGGCAACCAGCCATTCATCCTGACGGGCCGTCGAGCAAATAGAGAACCTGTTCTCTATTTGATCGACGGGTTTCCCGACGGGCGGGGCTCGCCGAGAGCCTACACACAGCCAAGGTTCTCGGCAGAATGCGCCTCCCAGCGAGGTCCTCGCTGGTTTCTGCCGAGAACCTCGGCCGTGTGTACGGGGCTTCAGCTTTAAAGTGGAACTAAACCCATCAATTTAACACTTTTAACCCCCCTGGCGGTATTCCCGAGTCTGACTCGGGGTTACATTTTTGTGCTGCGATCGGTAACCCCGAGTCAGACTCGGGCTCGCCTCGCAGTATCCACAGGCAAGGCTTACTTACCTTGTCCCTGGATCCAGCGATGCATCCACGCTGTGTGAGCGAGCGGGTGCTCGCTCGATTCACACAGTGCCTCCGTGTGCCATCGAGCTCCGTTCCCTGCAACGTTATGACGCACGGGAGCGGAGAATGGCACCAAATTCAAAAACGTAAACAAACACATTACATACAGTATACTGTATATAAAAAATACACACCCCCCTTGTCCCTAGTGGTTTTCCCAGTGTCCTACATGTTCCTTTACATAATAAAAACTGTTCTTTCTGCCTGCAAACTGTAGATTGTCCAACCAAAAGTGTCCCTTTATGTCAAAAATGGTTTTAGATCAGCTATAAAACAGCGATAATAAATTATAATCACTTGCATAATTGAGCGATAGCGATTTGTGGGGAAATTCGTCATAAAAAAATAAAAGTAATGACAGCGACAATTCTGCAACTGAGCAAATTTCAGTGATTTTGAGATGATTACATTATTGAATAATTTGTATTATAATTATATATATTTTTTTAAATTATTTATAATATTATAATTTATAATTTTTTTATTTTTTAACCTCTTTCCCACCGCGCCATAAGCATTTTACTGCTACGGCGTGGCGGGGTTATCTTGGGACGACGTCCCTGGGACGTCGTCCTTCACTTTCGCGATTGCGCGTCCCCTGGGACGCGCTCGCGAAAGTGTCCGTGCTCGCCGGGTCTAGAAGACCCGGCGCATCACGGATCACGGTAAATTGCCGCTGATCGCGGCCGTTTACCACGTGATCGCGCCGTCGAATGACGGCGCGATCACTTGTAAACAAACCGGCGTCATTTGATGACGCCGGTTCCTCCCTCTCCTCCCTCTCCTCTCTGTACAGTGTGCGAGGAGAGGGGGGGGAGCGGGGTGTCAGCAGCTGAGCTGTGGCTGGATCTGTGACAAATGCAGTCACAGATCCAGCCATCCCTCAAAACATCCCAGCTCTGCAATCCCCCCAGTACCCAGCAATCCCCCCAGTACCCAGCAATCCCCCAGTACCCAACAATACCCCAGTACACAACAATACCCCAGTACCCAACAATACCCCAGTACCCCAGTACTCAACAATACCCCAGTACTCAACAAGACCCCAGTACTCGGCAATACCCCAGTACTCGGCAATACCCCAGTACTCGGCAATACCCCAATACTCGGCAATACCCCAGTACTCGGCAATACCCCAATACTCGGCAATACCCCAATACTCGGCAATACCCCAATACTCGGCAATACTCCAGTACTCAACAATACCCCAATACTCGGCAATACCCCAATACTCGGCAATACCCCAGTACTCGGCAATACCCCAATACTCGGCAATACCCCAATACTCGGCAATACCCCAGTACTCGGCAATACCCCAGTACTCGGCAATACCCTGCGCAATACTCTGCAATACCGCCTATGGGGATATTTAAGTAGCGAAGTTTGGCGCCATTCCACGAGTGTGCGCAATTTTGAAGTGTGACATGTTGGGTATCTATTTACTCGGCGTAACTTCATCTTTCACATTATGAAAAAAAATTGGGCTAACTTTACTGTTTTGTTTTGTTTTAAGCACAAAACAGTTTTTTAAAAAACACGCGTTCAATAAATTTCTGCGAAAATACCGTGCGAGATAAAAAGTTGTAACGGCCGCCATTGTATTCTCTAGGGTCTTTGCTAAAAAAGCATATATAATGTTTTGGGGTTCTATGTAATTTTCTAGCAAATAAATGATGATTTTTCCATGTAGGAGAGAAATGTCAGAATTGGTCTGGGTGTTCCAGAACGCCTGGTGGCGCTCCCTGCATGTTGGGCCTCTGTATGTGGCCACGCTGTGTAAAAGTCCCACACATGGGGTATCGCCATACTCGGGAGGAATAACAGAATGTGTTTTGGGGTGTAATTTGTGGTATGCATATGCTGTGTGTGAGAAATAACCTGCTAATATGACAGAAACAAGTTTTTTTTTTTTTTTTTTTTACAGAATTTTCAGTCGTTTTTCTTTTATAGCGCAAAAAATAAAAAACCCAGAGGTGATCAAATACCACCAAAAGAAAGCTCTATTTTTGTGAAAAAAAGGACAAAAATTTCAAATGGGTACAATGTTGTATGACTGAGTTATTGTCATTCAAATTGTGAGAGCACCGAAAGCTGAAAATTGGTCTGGTTAGGAAGGGGGTTTAAGTGCCCAGTGGTCAAGTGGTTAAAAATCATACCCGGGATGCCTTCAAGACTCTTTTGGTCGTTTGGTCAGATTTTTTTTTTTTCACAAACGGACTCTTGTTTGGTCAGATTTAAGTGAGTTATTCCTAAGAATTACAAGCCTACAGTATAAAACGCCAAATTTCCTTGCAAATAATGGTACCGCTTTCAGCACCTAAATCCAGAAAGAATCATACTGCCAGGGAGGTTAAAAAACAGTTAGACCCCATACACTCTATACAACTTTTGTTGTCTGATTTCCTTTAGATTTACCAAAATCATGTAGTGCAAGGGCCTGCCTGATTGCATACAAATCTAAACTCTTTAAGGTTTGACCTTATATTAGATGGTTTTGGTAAATCTAAAGGAAAACATCTACAGGAAATTGTATAGTGTGTATCCAGCTTTACATTCTCGGCAAGTTACATTGGTTGTGCTCTCAACAAAACTGTTACTTAGAGTTGGGCGAACGGTTCAGCCCGAGCATGAGTTTGAGCAGAGCATTGTCTGTTCGGCCCATTTGGCGCTGCACAATGCATTTTGCATCCTGATTGGGTAAAGCTTTGCCCAATCAGGGTGCAGTATAAGCTGGTTGTTAAGGAACAGTACCGGGAAGTTAGCCGCAATGTGCTTAACAATCGATGAGTCATCAGCTGTCAATACGTTTCCCCCGCTGACAGCAGAATAAAAAAAGTTTGGCAGTTAAAAAAAAAATGGAGTAGGGTCCCCCCCAAATTCAATTCCAGACCCTTATCCAGGCATGCACAGTGGCAGGACATTAAGAGGGGGTGAGGAAGCGCCCCCCCATCTGAACCATACTAGGCCACATGCGCTCAACATCTCAACATGGGGGGTTGGTGCTTTGGGGCTCTGCCCTCCATACCCCAAAGCACCTTGTCCCAATGTTGATGGGGACAAGAGCCTCATCCCCACAACTGTGGCTGGTGGTTGGGGGGGTCTGTGGGCGGGGGGCTTATTAGAATGCCACCCCCCCCCCATGTGAATGAGTAGAGGTACATAGCTCTACCCAGTCACCAAAAAAGTGGTAGGGGTTCTATGTACCCCAATAAAAGAGGGGGAGAAAAAGATGGCAGGCAGGCATAATTTAACACAGTTTATTGAAAGCAATAATATGATGGCACTCACAGAGTGATTGTGGACAGTGGGCAGCCACAGGTCGGAGACACCGGGACAGTGCAACAGGAGCCGTGGTCTGTATCTGGGAGAGGAGAGTGTAAAAGCCATCCTGGGGAATCCTGTAGAGCAAGGTCTCCGTCCAGTGGGAGCCAAAGCTGAACAGACCAGAGTCACCAAAATTAACAGTTCAAAGCTAAAAACATCCATCCAGGGAGAAGGTCTTCAGCTGGTGTAGTTGAGATGTCAGCCCAACGATGATGGTGACCAAAAGGAACGTGTTTCGGAAGCAAGCCCCACCTCCTTCATCAACCCTGACTTGCTTTTGAAACGCGTTCCTATTGGTCACCACCATGTCGAGGGCATGTGGCCTGGTATACCTCATGCCATTTTTTTTTATTTTGGTGTGGAGTTCCCCTTAAAATTCATACCAGACCCAAAGGGCCTAGTATGGACTGGGGGGGATTTTCATTTATTTTCTTTGCAATAGCTGGGTTCCGGCAATTGCAACCGCAAGTCAATTTAAATGTGATTTGATTTTTTTTTTCTTTAGAACTTTAGAATTTTTTTTTTGCGGCAGCATGTTCTATATATGCTTCAGATGTGCCACTAAACAGCAGACTAAAGGGACCCCCCCCCCCCGGAAACTATATTTAAAGGCATTTTTCATTTTTATTGTTGCACTTTAAACATCATTAAAATCACTGCTCCTGAAAAAAAAAATTGTTTTAAAAAAAAAATGTTGCATTGATATACCGTATTTATTGGCGTATAACGCACACTTTTTCCCCCTGAAAATAGGGGGAAAATCACGGGTGAGCGTTATACGCTGATAGTGTACCTTGGGCTAGGAGGGGGACAAGCGCCGCCAGAATTCACGAGCCGTCTCTCCTGTTTTACTTGGCTCTAACGTCACACACACAGTCCCGCTTCCGCCACCGGCATTGGACCAGTGTTCTATCAATCACAGGAGCTGGTCCAAAGCCGATGGCGGAGGCGGGACTGTGTATGTGACTGCCGTCGAATGAACAGGATGAACAGGAGATGACAGCTCGGTGATTCCCTCACTCCACTAGAGAAGGTTAAGCTGCAAATGGGCACATAGGCTGCATCTAGGCAAATTAAACTTAGGGGCACATAGACTGGAGATGGGGCACATAGGCTGCTTTTAGGCTGGAGATGGGGCACATAGGCTGCATTTAGGCTGGAGCTGGGCACATAGGCTGCATTTAGGCTGAAGATGGGGCACATGGGCTGCATTTAGGCTGGAGCTGGGCACATAGGCTGCATTTAGGCTGGAGATGTGGCACATTGGCTGCATTTAGGCTGGAGCTCGGCACATAGGCTGCATTTAGGCTGGAGATGGGGCACATAGGCTGCATTTAGGCTGGAGCTGGGCACATAGGCTGCATTTAGGCTGGAGCTGGGCACATAGGCTGCATTTAGGCTGGAGATGGAGCACATAGGCTGCATTTAGGCTGGAGATGGGGCACATAGGCTGAATTTAGGCTGGAGATGGGCACATAGGCTGCATTTAGGCTGGAGATGGGGCACATAGGTTGCATTAAGCTGGAGATGGGGCACATATGCTACATTTAGGCACAGATTAGGCTGCATTAAGGCTGCAGATGGACACTGACTACAAAATAAAAAATAAAAACTTTTTTCCCCTGAAATTTCCCTCTGAAATTGGGGTGCGTGTTATATGCCGGGGCGCATTATACGCCGATAAATACCGTACTTTGAGATACGGAGACATTGTGGTGTGATAGCAGACATTTTTGTTGCAAAATAGATTTGTGTATTTGGATCTTTGTGACAGTAGGCTTGGTCCAGCTCAAGATAATCATGGAAAGAATTTTCCAGTCGAAAAAGAGGAGGGCTATGTGCTGGTATTGGGTGCATCCCATGGTCTGTCCGAAAATTTCCAAGGGTCAAACAGAGAGTGTTTGGAGCTGTTCTGTCCTAATTTTCTATTTCCCAATGCATTCTGGGATACATGAACCTCCACTGCCTCTCCCCCAGCATCCAACTCGCACTTTATAAATGCTTCATGAACATGAACATTATAATTGCTTTAAGTGCGGTTATCACACATTACCACTGAAATTAATGGAGGCTGCCGACGTTGATAAAAAAAACATGCTGCTTAATATTTGATACAACACAGCGCAATGCTACAGCTCCTGTGTGTACTGCACTGGGTATTGCCCATTGTTATATTTATTGCAGGCATTGAAGGGTAGTTATGAGGTTCATATGGGTTAGAACACTGTGAACTTTGCTCTCCCTCTTACTGAATAGCCTGAAGTATTACATATAATTCCTATGACTTCTTGTGCATGTTTCTTTGCTTTGAACATGATTTAAACAGACTGAATGCTCAAGCAAATAATAATGTAAACTTCTTACATGCTGCTTCCTCCTAAACTCTTTCAATATACTATTTAAATTGTAATGACACACAAATGTACAAAGCTTGTACAAAGCCAACATCTGCTCCTCTTTAACGTGCTGTGGATGTTATTTAGAATAAATTATATATTACTCATTTTATTAATGGTCTTTTTTTTTCCTGCCATTATTTCATGTTTAATTAAACTGAATCAGATGTGACTAAAAAGGCATAATAATTATAGGCTCAAAATATACAGTCTATGAGAAGCATAGAATATAAGTATAATGAAGCTCTCCTCGTAATTAGAGGACATGTAGCACATTTTGAGTATGGGGTAGAAAAGGCCACAGGTTTTTCTGTTGATACATGTTCCCTACTTGTTGTTCTTCACATTGACTGCATCATGGGCTTTTGTTTTCCAACTGCGTATATGTGTAAAAAAAAAAAGTGATACGGTTATTTGCCCATTAATTAAAAATGTTTTCAAAGCAATTTGAAGGAAGACTTCACTTTTTACGATGCACGCACTTTCCAAAATCCCTTGACTGCATGTGTCTGGTTATGATCCTCTGATCTTTTCTCATATGTCATTTCACAAGGAAAGCCAGGCCAATAGTTTGACAGGCAAGATGCCCACATTAGTGGTGGAAATAACTTCCCCATGGCTTTCAGTGTCACAAATATGGACGAGTAAATGTGACTGGAAGGGGAAATGATGGTGGTTTTTATTTTGCTTGTTTTTGGGTGTGGTTGTTTGAGGTATTTTAGGTATATTATTTTTATTATTTTTATTATGTAATGGAGCTGTAAAGGAAAATGTTTTTTTCACCTTAATGCAATCTATGCATTAAGGTGAAGAAACATCTGATGGTGCCACCCCCCCCCCCCGAGCCCCCGTTATACATTCTTGACCCCTCGAAAGTCCTGCGCGTTCCCGATATCCTCTTCTCCGCTCAGCCTGGCCGCTGATTGGCTAGAGCGGATGGATTGAGAGCAGCGCAACCATTGGCTGGTGCTGCTATCAATCACATCCAGTGACGCGGCACGCCAAGGGGCAGGGTCAAGTGATGCAGTGAGTGGCTATGGCCGCTCGCTGTATCACAGGAACGCGCCCACAATTAGTGACCACCATGCGAGCTCTCGCATGACTGTGGTGAGTAATTGCGGGGAGGACCAGAGACAGCCGCCAAGGGACCCCAGAAGACATGGATCGGGGCACTCTGTGCAAAACGAACTGCACAGTGGAGGTAAGTATAAGGCCGCGTACACACGATCGGTCCAAACCGATGAAAATGGACTTAAGTCCAGTTTCATCGGTCCAAACCGACCGCGTGTACGGCCCATCGGTCTGTCGTCCGTTGGACCAAAGTTTTAAAACTTGCTTTAAAATCGGACGATGGACGCCTGACCATCGGTCCAAACCGATGGTTAATACGCAAAAGCATCGGTCCAAAAACCTGCGCATGTTCAGAATCAAGTCGACGCATGCTTGGAAGCATTGAACTTAATTTTTTTCAGCACGTCGTTGTGTTTTACGTCACAGCGTACTGACACAATCAGTTTTCGAACTGATGGTGTGTACGCACATCAGACCATCAGTCTGTGAACCAATGAAAACGGTCCATCGGACCATTCTCATCGGGTTGGACCAATCGTGTGTACGCGGCCTAACATGTTTGTTATTTAAAAAAAAAATCCTTTAGTGACCCTTTAAGTGTAAATAGCACCATGAAAATGCTCAATAGACAGTACACTGTAGACCTCAGATTCCTTCTAAAGGCCCATACACACGATCAGATTTTCCAACAACAATGGTCCGACGGAAGTGTTTTATCGGACAATCCGACCGTCTGTATGCTCCATTGGACAATTGTTGTTGGAATTTCCGACAACAAATGTTGGCTGTGCATGCTCTCAAATTTTCCGACAACAAATGTGTTACATCGGATTATCTGATCGTGTGTACACAAATCCATCAGACTAAAATCCAAAGTATAAACACGCATGCTCAGAAAAAATGTTAAACATCTGACAACAATAGCAGAAGTTGCCAAAAGGGTGGCGGTAAAGAGCTGAAAAATCATGTGGTTTGGTGAATGTTGGCTGAAAATGTTGTGCCGTGTGTATGCAGAACAAGTTCACGGCCAGCGCCCTTTGGACCAAAATCCATGGAAAAGTCCAATGGAAGTCCAATTGTGTGTACGAGGCTTAAGTCTAAAATAACTTAAAAACAAAAATATGCACCAAAAGAGCAAATAAACCACACACACACACAAATGACCTAGAAAAATATTTTCATACATGTCTTTCTCTATTTTTTTTTTATTTCATTTTTTTTCATCAATAAATGCTCATGATGTGATTTAAAGGGGTGGTTCACCCACAAACCTTATTTTTAACATTAGATTGAGGCTCGTTTTGTCAAGGGGAATCGGGTGGTTTTTTTTTTACAATCGAAGCAGTACTTACCGTTTTAGAGATGCATCTTCTCCGTCGCTTCCGGCTATGGTCTTCGGGACTGGGCGTTCCTATTTGATTGACAGGTTTCCGACAGGCTTCCGACGCGTCACGATTTTCCAAAAGTAGCCGAACGACGGTGCGCAGGCGCAGTATAGAGCCGCACTGGCGTTCGGCTTCTTTCGGCTACTCGTGACGCGATGTATGCGACCGTCGGAAGCCTGTCGGAAGCCTGTCAATCAAATAGGAACTCCCAGACCAGAAGATGCGACGGAGAAGATGCATCTCTAAAACTGTAAGTACTGCTTCGATTGTAAAAAAAAACACCCGATTCCCCTTGACATAACGAGCCTCAATCTAATGTTAAAAAAAGGTTTTTGGGTGAACCACCCCTTTAAGAAAAAACATATTCTGTCCTTTTTCTCTTGTTTTTAAAATTTTGATGCATTTTAATATTTGAATATTTGGGAAGACGTTATAAAAAAAAAGAGCATGTTTTTTTTATCTTTTGCACTTTCTGGATCCATGAAGTCTTCTTAAACTTTTTTATTAAATGACCGAAAAAGATTTTACAATGCAACAGTCTTGCTTTCAACAGAGCAACAAAATGATCTCCATGTAATATTAGGCATCTGGAGTAGAGCTGCTACTGGAGTCCAAATTTGGATGTCACAGAGCACTGAGTGGCTGCCTAGTCATTCATTTTTGTAGAATTTAACCAATCCATACCTGCCTGGTCAGAGAGGAGACTTTATGATAAGAGAACTGTCATCATGACCATTGAAATTTAGCAACATTTAGAAATATCCACCGACTTCACCCTAGAAAAAGGATGAGGCCAGAGACTTCTATTTTCTGTAACCTGGCATCTGCTATTAGTTATTATAAATGTTATTTTTTTATTATTTTTTAATCGTATGTGTGTTATTTCACTGGTACTATGTTAAGACCTAAATTGGAAATATAATTATGTAGCGCAAGCTGGGTTCTTTAAATTCAACCCAACCCCACTGACAAAAACTTCTCTCCACTTTGATGGGCAGTTGCAGAGAAAGAAAAGGCTGGACTGTGCCCTAATTGGCTGCTTCCGCAGTTAATGAGGACCTGTCCCTAGCAACAGGGGTAAGGGTGGACTGTGATTGGCTGGCGGCACCAATATATATTCTTATTGATTGTGGGGATTTAGCCTTGGCATTCACGCAGGAGAAGAGCAGAGATCCTCGTGGTCTACAGGAAGAGTTCCTGAGCTTTCAGGGAGAGCAGGTTGCCAGGCGAAAGAGAGGGGCAGTGTCCCTTTGTGTTGTTAGGACCTGCAGGCAGTGCCCGGACAGGTCATCCAGTGCCCGAAAAGGAAAAACTAAACTACTCCCCCCTTCCGGTGTTGAGCATGACCAATCATCTTACCCACTACTGATAAACACACCTAATTATTATTCCAGTGTATAGACTGCAAATTTTAGGGTTAAGGAAAATTACAATTGCAAGGGTCAGGATAAAAAGTCATGTACATGGTGCAGGGGTTAGGAGTGTATAATGTGCACATTGCAGGTGTAAAAGTAATGTACAGAATGCAGGAACGGATAACATATATAGTGCAAGGGTAAGGTGTATGTAATATACAATGTGTAGGAGTCAAGAGTGAGTAAAGTACCGCAATCAGGAGACTATAAACCCTAATGTGTGTATATATATATATATATATATTTGTTTTTGGATATATGTATATATGCTAGGCCCACCCATTTGCATACAGAGTGGTGATGCTGAGGCTTTGGGCAGAGGAGGAAAGCACTGGAGCTGTTCAGAACTAGGAGACAGGAGACAGGTAAGTGAAAAACGTGGCGAGCAAACAAAAAAAAAAAACACCCTTTTCCGTTAACCCCCCACCCACTGCAAGGGTGGGTTATTCTTTTTTTTTATATAGTAGGACTTTTTGTGTGCTGCATAGATGTATTCAACATACATATTATATCTTATTTTAAAGAATGATTTTTAATAATGTATAATGTGGAATGCATCCACGTAGCAACTGAAAAGGCTCACTATATTCCTAATCTATTTAAAAATTTAAAATTTCTCTTTCACTAAACCTGTGCCTCAAGGTGCAGGGCAGGTTTACAGTACAGCACAAGAGATGCAATGCATCCAATGGTTCTTTCAGGTAAATGATACAATAATTTTCCTAGGGGTCATTGCAAATAAATGTTACTAAACTTACAACATTAAAATCTGTCTGTGTATGCAGTAAAGAATGCTTTTTATACTCACTGTGGAGCCTAAGGGGTTTATCCCCTGCATTATGTAAAAAGGCTGTTTGATCCTGTATGCACAGATCCTCCTTTTCTTCCACTGACCCCATTCATTCATAAGAGTTACCAGAGTCACTCTGCACATGATCAGTTTGGTGTGTATTGCTAGACAGTTTTTTCTTTGAAGGGTGCATGTGATCAGCACAGGGCCAATCAGCACTGTCCAGACAGATAGACAGGTGTCCTTGATCCTGATAGGACAGCTCAGTGCAGTATGGAAACTCATACTACAAGCTTTAAACAGGAACTGATAGAAGTCACAGGACTTCTGATTAGAAAAAGGTATTAATCAGTTTATATTTACTAAAACAATTGCATTTCCATGTTCTGTGTACTGTGGGAGAGCAGATATAGTGAATGCAGGTCCTGGGTTTAGTAACACTTCAACAGTGCTACGCCATTGTAGATCTTCAAGATGAATCAAGAGTCTAAGCATCAAGCACTAAGGGGAGAGCCCCTAAAAATATGTGGATATGCAAAATCCAGGGAGTCTATTTATCAATGTTTTCACTCAAGATTTACACGACTACAACCCATTTTTCTCTTTTAGGCTGCATTCACATCTAGGCGACAAGTAACGCCGCGTACACGGCTTTACTTGCCGCGATTCGATTAATTTTTTATTTTTTTTTAACAAATTATCTCCATGATGTCTATGGCCGAACGCCAATGTCGCCTGAAAAAAACGGTCCGGGACTTTTTTTCAGGCGGCAGGCATACGGCGTTTCAGAGATGTGAACCATCTCTATAGACATCAATGGGAATTCGCCCCTCCAGCGGCACGAGCGTCGGGCGACAGGCGTTTTGTCGCCTAGATGTGAATGGAGCCTAATAATCATACGTGAAACTTAGGTGAATCTGGGGCGATAGTTGTATGAATTTTAGGTGAAAACATTTATGAATAAACCCCTATACTATACATAATTAAAATATCAGCTATGGCAAAAATTATCCTTAAAATTGCTTTAGAATAGTAGAATTTATAATATAATTTTAAAATATATATATATTTTTTTTTTCCATGGACTGATTAACTGATTGGCTTATTCTTTCATTTGTTAAAATATATGTCAGGGCAATATACTAAAAAAAGCAAAAAACAAATGCAGTAATACATACAGATTCCCCATGTTTTTTTACATTAAAGAGGTGGTTCACCCTAAATATAATTTCTCCCATGTGATCCAGCATACTGGCGTCAGCGCCAGTATGCTGTTTGTTTTTTTTAAAATCCCCCACTTACTGTATTATCTTCAATTTTAATTTCTTACCCCCGTCACATCTTACGAAAATACCTGATTAAGGACTCGGGTAATCTCGGCGAAATGTGGCGCCTGCGCACAGACCTAGGAGCTGACTGCGCAGGCGCCGTATTTCTCCGAGTCCTACGGCTATGGCGCGTCACGCCCTCTGAAAAAAGCCGGAATAGGATTCGGAGAAATAAGGCGCCTGAGCAGTCAGCTCCTAGGTCTGTGCGCAGGCGCCGCATTGCGCCGAGAATACCCGAGTCCTTAATCGGGTATTTTCGTAAGATGTGACGCGCTATACTAGAGCCGTCCACTGCGGAGGAAAGAAATTAAAATTGAAGATAATACAGTAAGTGGGGGATTTAAAAAAAAAAAAAAACAGCATACTGGCGCTGACGCCAGTATGCTGGATCACATGAGAGAGACTATATTTAGGGTGAACCTCCGCTTTAAAGACAAGTTCAAATGCAAAAAAAAACCTTGTGATCTGCCAGAAATGCACTTAGCTCCCTAGTCCTGGCTGGACAACACACAGGGAGATTTACTAAAACTGGAACACTCAGAATCTATTGCAGCTGTGCCCTGAGCAAATCAGCTTCAAACTTCAGCTTGTTCAATGATGCTTTAACAATAAAAACCTGATTAACATTACGTACGCCTCTATACAGCAGGGGTAACATTACGCCGGACCTACGCTTATGCGAACGACGTAAAAGGGATGCGCCAGCCGCTCGTACGTTCGTGAATTGCCGTAAATCGCTCATTTGCATATTCAACGCGGTAAAAAGACGGAAGCGCCCCTAGCGTCCAGCGTAAGTATGCAACTAAGATACGACGGTGTAATAACGTTACGCCAGTGGTATCTTAGCGTAATTCCGGCGTATCTTGTTTTGTGGATACAAAACAAAGATACGCCGACGGGAATTTGAAATTACGGCGGCGAAACTGGAGATACGCCATCGTAATTCTTTGTGGATCTGGCCCTAAATGGCTGCAACTCCCCTTTAAAGGGGTTGTAAAGGAAAAAAAAATCATAATAAGCATCCTTTACCTGCAGACATTCCTCTTTTCACTTCCTCATTGTTTGTTTTTGCTCAGAAGTTGCTCTATTTCTTCTCTGTTCTGTTCACTTCCTGCTTGTCTGATTTTACTGACCACCATGAAGGGAGACTTTACTGCGGTGGTCAGTGACGTGCTCGCCCCCTCCTGGGAACTACATGTGTGCGGCAGGACGCTCTCTACATGTTAGAGAATTCAAGGCGGTGTGAATTACTGGGTGTGCCGCAATGCATACTGGGAAATGTAGTTCTTACATGAACAAGTGATGCAAAACAGGAAGTGAATGAGAGAACAGAAACTAGAACGCCGGAGGTGATAGAGATGAAGGAATTTAATAGGTATTTACTTGTTTGTTAGCAGAGTCATTACACTATTCTGTCTGTCTACCTTGCAGACATTAATTTTAGGCAAAAAAAATGTTTCCTTTACAACCCCTTTAACCACTTGTCCTCTGCCCACCGTCAAATGACGGCGGGCAGAGGACTCCATTATCCTGACATTACGTCATATGACATGATGTCCCTTTAAAGCCGCGGGCGGGGATCCCGTGCGAGTGCCCGGCGGCAACGATCGCCGCCGGGCACACGCGATTGCTCAGTAACTGAGCGGGGACGTGGAGCTCTGTATGTAAACACAGAGCTGCACGTCCCTGTCAGGGAGAGAGGAGAGCGGTTGTGTCCCTTGTACATAGGGACACAATCGGTCACCTCCCCCAGTCACCCCCCCTCCCCCCACAGTTAGAACACTCATAGGACACACATTTAACCCCTTCCCCGCCCCCTAGTGGTTAACCCCTTCACTGCCAGTCACATTTATACAGTAATCAATGCATATTTATAGCATTGTTCACTGTATAAATGTAAATGGTCCCAAAAATGTCAGAAAAGTGTCCGAAATGTCCGCCATAACGTTGCAGTCCCAATAAAAAAATCGCATATTGCCGCCATTAATAGTAAAAAAAAAAAATGCCATAAACTATCCCCTATTTTGTAAACACTATAAATTTTGCGCAAACCAATCGATAAACGCTTATTGCATTTTTTTTTTACCAAAAATATGTAGAAGAATACGTATCAGTCTAAACTGAGGAAAAAAATATTTTTTTTATATATTTTTTGGGTTATTTATTATAGCAAAAAGGAAAAAATATTGCATTTTTTTTAAAATTGACGCTCTATTTTTGTTTATAGCGCTAAAAATAAAAACCGCAGAGGTGATCAAATACCACCAAAAGAAAGCTCTATTTGTGGGAAAAAAATGACGCCAATTTTGTTTGGGAGCCACGTCGCACGACCGCGCAATTGTCAGTTAACTACTTAAGACCCGGACCAATACGCTGGTAAATGACCCAAGGTGTTTTTGCGATTCAGCACTGCGTCGCTTTAACAGACAATTGCGCGGTCATGCGACGTGGCTCCCAAACAAAATTTGCGTCCTTTTCTTGCCACAAATAGAGCTTTCTTTTGGTGGTATTTGATCACCTTTTGATCACTAAATTTTAGTCAAACATTTAGGCCAAAATTTATTTAGCCACATGTCTTTAGTAAATAAAAAAAATCGCGATAAAAAAAATAGCTACCTAGCGGGAACAGCGACACTAATACAGCGATCAGAAAAATGATCGCTTAGTGATGCTGGCAATAGGGAGTGAAAGGGTTAACTAGGGCGGTGATCAGGGGGTTAAAACTTTATTAGGGGGGGTGGGGGGGCTATCCTGAACCTAACACTAACTGATTTTACACTGCCTGTCACACTGACACTAAATGCAGTGATTAGATCACTGCATTCAGTGACACTGTGACAGGGGGGGTGGGGGGGCAGATCTCAAGGGGTTAATGTGCCTATGTGTGTGTATGTCAGTGTAGTGT
This sequence comes from Rana kukunoris, assembly GCA_029574335.1. Lineage (NCBI taxonomy): Eukaryota > Metazoa > Chordata > Amphibia > Anura > Ranidae > Rana > Rana kukunoris. Next base: position 436,419,814 of record CM056053.1, on the reverse strand, counting down.
TGGTGCAGGACTTACTGTGAGGTGTTTCTCCCATCGCAGCGGTTGGAAATACCGCTGCGATGGGAGATTACATCACTTCCCCCTTCCTGTGTTTACACAGGAGGAGGAAGTGACACAAAGGGGGAGCGCGCGCATTGGCTGGGAGCGATCGCGGGGGGGCGGGTAAACACAGACATCCGCCCGCTCCTCCCGTATCGCTCCCGGAGCCAGGGGGACCCCCGCACGCCGCGGAGGGGGTCCCGATGGGACCCCCGAACCGCACGAAGGCGAGGACGTAAATTTACGCCCTTGTGCCTGTACGAGCCATGTTGTGGCCGTATATGTGCGTGCGGGGGTCCTTAAGTGGTTAAAACTACGCAGTGCCGGAAGCTTAAATTTTGTCTGGGCAGGAAAGGGGTGTAGATGCACAGTAGGCAAGTGGTTAAGGCACTTATTGTAGTTAAACTCCTTCAATTGTATATTTAATAGAACAAAATAAGTTCATTGTAGGGAATTGCATACACTTTATCTGCTAACATAGATATCCGTGGCATAGTTTTGCTGTTACCGGTCCCACTTCCTAGTTGACATTAATGTAGAAGGAGAACTCATTAGAAGTCCGTTCACATTATTACTTAGCATAGAGAAGCTTTCAGGGATGCTCCATACTCCATCCAGCAGGAATCACAAAGAGACTCTTAGATCCCTACATGGTTAGTAATATTGTATGAAGCTTGTGTTTAACCTCAAGCCACTAGAGAGCTTAGAGAAATTCATTTAAGTTATGATGCTATGAAACATTTGTGCCACAGCTATGTTTGCCATGCTGTTACTGTAAATAAATTATTCAGAAACAAAGAGCACAAGATCGATACATTTTGTCAGAAGCAAAATAGTGCTTAACGACAACTTCTAATAGCATGCAAAATCAGTAAATTGCTAAATAGTATCCAAGTAATAATACAACTATGATGATGTTTGTAAGTCCACACAGTTTATCACATATCAGTGGCAATCATATTCTACTGGCTGCTAGAAAATTGGAAAACAATGGGATATCGAGAAGTTTGATTACAAATGCTGAGGAAATGTTTAATGCTACCTTTAGCAGACTTTAAAGCGGTGGTTCACCCTAAAACTTCTCTGTCCAATAGCATCCAGCATACTGGTGTCAATGCCATTATGCTGTTTTTTTTTATCAATCTAGTTACTGTTAAATGAAGAATTTTCTTTTCTCTCCACCGCGGGTGAATGGCGCGGCTATGTCGTGTCACACCTTCCGAAAATAGCCGATTTAGGACTCGGCTCTTTCCGGCGCTATACGGCACCTGCGCACAGACCTAGGAGCTGACTGCGCAGGCGCCGTATATAGCCGAGTTCTATTTCGGCTTTTTTCAGAGGGCGTGTCGCGCCATAGCCATAGGACTCGGCTATATACGGCGCCTGCACAGTCAGCTCCTAGGTCTGTGCGCAGGCGCCGTATAGCGCCGGAAAGAGCCGAGTCCTAAATCGGCTATTTTCGGAAGGCGTGACGCGACATAGCCGCGCCATTCACCCGCGGTGAAGAGAAAAGAAAATTCTTCATTTAACAGTAACTAGAGCGATTAAAAAAAAAAAAAAACAGCATACTGGCGCTGATGCCAGTATGCTGGATGCTATAGGACAGAGTAGTTTAAGGGTGAACCACTGCTTTAACCACTTAAGACCCGGACCAATACGCTGGTAAATGACCCAAGGTGTTTTTGCGATTCGGCACTGCGTCGCTTTAACAGACAATTGCGCGGTCGTGCGACGTGGCTCCCAAACAAAATTTGCGTCCTTTTCTTCCCACAAATAGAGCTTTCTTTTGGTGGTATTTGATCACCTCTGCGATTTTTATTTTTTGCGCTATATACAAAAATAGAGCGACATTTTTGAAAAAAAAACACTATTTTTTACTTTTTGTTAAAAAAAAAATCAAATAAACTAAATTTTAGTCAAACATTTAGGCCAAAATGTATTTAGCCACATGTCTTTAGTAAAAAAAAAAATCGCAATAAAAAAAAATAGCTACCTAGCGGGAACAGCGACACTAATACAGCGATCAGAAAAATGATTGCTTAGTGACGCTGGCAATAGGGAGTGAAAGGGTTAACTAGGGCGGTGATCAGGGGGTTAAAACTTTATTAGGGGGGTGGGGGGGCTATCCTGAACCTAACACTAACTGTTTTTTACACTGCCTGTCACACTGATACTAAATGCAGTGATTAGATCACTGCATTCAGTGACACTGTGACAGGGGGGTGGGGGGGGGGGGGGCGATCACAAGGGGTTAATATGCCTATGTGAGTGTGTGTCAGTGTTGTGTTGGTGCACACTTACTTGTGATGTCTTCTCTCATCAGCAGCGCTGGGAAACAGCGCTGCGATGAGAGAATACATCATTTCCTCCTTCCTGTGTAAACACAGGAGGAGGAAGTGACAGGTTGGGAGCGCGCTCCCATTGGCTGGGAGCGATCGCGGGGGGGCGGGTATTCACCGACATCCGCCCCCAGATCCCGGATCGCTCCCGGAGCCAGGGGGACCCCCGAACGCCGCGGAGGGGGTCCCGATGGGACCCCCGAACCGCACTTAGGCGGGGACGTAAATTTACGCCCTTGTGCCTGTACGTGCCATTCTGTGGCCGTATATGTGCGTGCGGTGGTCCTTAAGTGGTTAAAGGGGTTGTAAAGGTACAATTTATTTCCTAAATAACTTCCTTTACCTTAGTACAGTCCTCCTTCACTTACCTCATCCTTCCATTTTGCTTTTAAATGTTCCTATTTCTTCTGAGAAATCCTCACTTCCTGTTCTTCTGTCTGTAACTCCACACAGTAATGCAAGGCTTTCTCCCTGGTGTGGAGTGTCGTGCTCGTCCCCTCCCTTTGACTACAGGAGAGTCAGGACGCCCACTAACACACAGCTCCTTTCTCTATGTGCAATGTAGAGAGCGTCCTGACTCTCCAGTAGTCCAAGAGAGGGGGCAAGCATGACACTCCACACCAGGGAGAAAGCCTCACATTACGGTGTGGAGTTACAGACAGAAGAACAGGAAGTGAGGATTTCTCAGAAGAAATAAGGACATTTAAAAGCAAAATGGAAGGATGATGTAAGTGAATTAGGACTGCACTAGAGTAAAGGAAGCTATTTAGGGAAATTTTTACCTTTACAACCCCTTTAACCTCCCTGGCGGTATGATTATTTCAGATTTTAGGTGCTGAAAGCGGTACCATTATTTTGCAAGGAAATTTGGCGTTTTACATTGTAGGCCTGTAATTCTTAGGAATAACTTACGGTACTTAAATCTGTCCAAACAAGAGTCTAGTAGACATCTCGGGTATGAAAAAGTTTGAAAAGCAAAATCATAAATTATAATATAATAAATAATTATAAATAATTATAACAAATAATAATTATAATAAAAATTAATCAATAATGTAATCAAATCACAAACACTGAAATTTGCTCAGTTGCAGAATTGTCGCTGTCATTACTTTTATTTTTTTATGACACATTTGCCCACAAATCGCTATCGCTCAATTCTGCAAATGATTATAATTTATTATCACTTTTGACATAAAGGGACACTTTTCGGTTGCTATGGACAATCTCCAGTTTGCAGGGAGAAAGAACAGTTTTTATTATATAATAGTACATGCAGGGCACTGGGCAGACCACTAGGGACAAAGGGGGTGTGTATTTTTTACATACAGTACTGTAATATGTAAGATTACAGTATACTGTATGTATTGTAATTATTTACTTTTTTGAATTTGGCGCCGTTCTCCACCCCCGTGCGTCGTAACGGCGCAGGGAACGAAGCTCGACGGCTCACAGGGACACTGTGAATCGAGTGAGGAGACACCGTTAGATCACACAGCGGAGAGGTATCGCAGGATCCAGTAACAAGGTAAGTAAACCACGCCTGTGGATGCTGCGAGGCGATCCCGAGTCTGGCTCGGGGTTACCGCTTTTGGTGCTGAAATTCTGATTCGGGAATACCGCCAGGGGAGTTAAGGAAGGAAAACTTGGGATCAGTAAAGCTCTCATATTTATCAATCCTTTCCTTTTTTTGAACATTTGAATGCTCATTACTGTACAGGCAGCAGATCTGTGGGAAGGTCCCAAACAAAAAGTCGCCTGCACATAACTACAGAAGGGGGCGGAGACAAGACCAGTCATCCTGCACAATGAGAGAGAGCAGCAGTGATTGGTCTTGTGAACAGAAAGTTCCTGCACAGAGGGAAAGTCTCACACTGGATTACTGCACAGATCTGGAAGAAATTCACAAAGCACATCAAGATTCAAGTAAGAATACCCATGCCTCTTGTATTTAGACAATACTTGCTTATCCAGGAGTTCAGCGTTAATGAAAACAATAACAACATGCTCATAAAAGTGCCAAATAAAACACAGAACTGTTAAATGATATAAAGAGGCCGAAACAGAACACCAGAAAACGTTAATAAACTGCATAAATAATATAAGTGCGAATGGAACTTAATTTGTTTTCCTGACAAGCAATTATTCAACAACATTTTACTGTTATTTTCAACAGCAGTTATAGATTTTTGGTCTAATGTGTTCTTGCCCTCCAAATTCATGGATTGATTATTTAATTTGTAACTTTTTTCATACTATTTAAATAGCTACCACAATATCATTAAAGCAACAAACAGATCTGTTAATGAAAATGTTCCTCTAAGTGTCAGGAAAGCTGTCATTTAAGGTCTGTTTATTATAAAAATTATAACCTTTTTTTCTAGTAAAGTCCACTCAAAACTCATATTCCAGGTTTCTCGTCTCCTAATGCTTTAACCATTGTGAAGCTACGCAAGGAATCTTGCATTACGTTTGCAGCGCTGCAACCCTACAATATAAAATAAGCTTAGGAACCACAGTATAAAAGGAAGGGAGGGAGAGAGGAAGGAAGGAAGGAAGGAAGGAAGGAAGGAAGGAAGGAAGGAAGGGGGAGGGAGGAAAGAAGGAAGGAAGGAAGGAAGGGAGGGAGGGAGGGAGGGAGGGAGGGAGGGAGGGGGGGGGAGGAAGGGAGAGAGAAAGGAAAAAAGGAAGGAAGGGAAGAAGTGGGGAAGGGAGGAAGGAAGAAAGAAAAGAAGGAAGGAAGGAAGGAAGGAAGGAGGGAAGGAAGGAAGGAAAGGAAGGGAGAGAGGAAGGGAGGGAGGAAGGTAGGAAGGAAGGAAGGAAGGAAGGAAGGAAGGAAGGAAGGAAGGAAGGAAGGAAGGAAGGAAGGAAGGAAAAAGACAGAAGAATGGGAAGGATGAGTGGAATAATGACGGGAGGAAGGAAGAGAGGAAGAAAGGAAGGAAGGGAGAGGGGAAGTAAGGAAGGAAGGAAGGAATAGAGAAAGGGAGAGAGAAAGGAAGGAAGGAAGGAAGGAAGGAAGGAAGGAAGGAAGGAAGGAAGGAAGGAAGGAAGGAAGGAAGGAAGGAAGGAAGGAAGGAAGGAAGGAAAAAGACAGAAGAATGGGAAGGCTGAGTGAAATAATGAAGGAAGGAAGGGAGAGAGGAAGGAAGGAAGGAAGGAAGGAAGGAAGGAAGGAAGGAAGGAAGGAAGGAAGGAAGGAAGGAAGGAAGGAAGGAAGGAAAAAGACAGAAGAATAAGAAGGATGAGTGGAATAATGAAGGAAGGGAGAGAGGAAGGAAGGAAGGAAGGAAGGAAGGAAGGAAGAGAGGAAGAGAGGAAGAAAGGAAGGAAGGAAGGAAGGAAGGAAGGAAGGAAGGAAGGAAGGAAGGAAGGAAGGAAGGAATAATAGAAAGGATGAGTGGAATAATGATGGAAAAGACAGAGGGAAGAAAGAAGGACAATAGAGTGGAAGAGGAGTGAAGGGTGGAGTGAAGGAAGAAAGTAAAGAAGATAACATAAAGGAAGGGGTAAAGGAGAAGAATGTGAAGGAGTAGGGAATTTGAGGGAAAGATAGAAGCAAGAAAGAAATAAGGACAATGGGGAGGAAGAAAGGAAGGACAGAGGAAGGAAGAAAAGGGAAAAAGAAGTCTAGTGGAAATATGTGAAAGTCTGTCTTAAAATTTCTATTTCTTCAATAGAGTTGGCAATTGCTCTAACCCAGAAGTGAGCCTCCATGTAGAAAAAAGACTGAGTTCTGGTATTGGAAGCTAAAAGCCGGTAATGACAATGACAACTAAAGTTTCTTCCAGTTCAATATTATTATTGGATCACATGGTGGTAATCTGTCTTCTTGGATGTTGATGTCTCTAAAAGATTCTAATTCCAATGATATTCTGTCACTTGTAATGTCTTTAAAATTGTTTCCCAATGTATTTTTATAATAGTAGCTACGCAGCCATTTTACCATCATTTCTTCAATACGATGATTACTTCTGGGGAATAATCGTTTCTAATGAAATAGAGGCATTGTATAAATGTCTGAATGACAACAACCGCTGATAGATAAGCCAGGTTTAATTCATTTTAAAGCTTGATTGATTTGTTTGTCACAATGCCCGTGGTACTGATCTATACAACAAACCTCAGATGTTGAAAGTATACAAACATCTCTAAATCTCCATTCTATGCTGTCCAAGTGTATTAGCTTGTGTTTATAGCTAGTAGCTAAATATGATATGAAGTTTTAACATAAATTTCAATTAGTGTGTGAAAAAGCAGTAATTCAAGGGAAATATGAGATAATAAATAATAACACCTTAAAGAAAAGAGCCATTCTTCTGAGGATGTTGAGGTAGGTATTTTGCACAGAGAGTGCAAACTAATAGGCAATCTACAACAACATGGAACAACTATCATTGAACAGAGGTATAATGCAAATTGGCGTTTTTTCATGTATGTGGGTCTTCCACATATCATGTAGTTTTTGTTGCAAAGTATGATTGATAGGTGCAGGGGAGTCAAATTTAGATCAGACGTTGTGTAGTAACAGGAACTGGCTTCTTTATTAGAACATCATCACACAGACAAAGATGTCTCTCTGCACATGGTAAGAAGGACACACACAGCTCACAGGCAGGAAAAATAAACCATCAAGTAGATCACTGTGGGGAGGAAAATACAACATATCATAGAGCATACATATCATAGCATATCATTGAGCATTATCGACATCTTGCGTCCTTTTTCTAAACTGCATTCCATACGATAGGCTAAGCTGAAGTTCTGTTGTATCTCCAACAGTTTTAACATCCCTACCCCTCTTCATACCTCCAGTAGTATAAAAGGACAGTGAGGTACACATTTTGTACAGAGTTCAACTAGTTTACAAAAGACAGAAAGAGGCCATCTACAGTATGCCAACATGGAACAACTATCGTTGAACATGGGTGGGGGAACACATATAGTAAAATGCCAATTGTGGGTCCTCCACATATGTGGATCTTCCACATATGAACACAACAAAAATGCACAGGCGCTAAACAGGGGTAATAAGATACCTAGTAAAAGTAGTTACTTAGTTAGTTCATAAATTAGGTGTAAAAAAGATGAACCAGAGCTGCAAAAATCAAGGTACCCAGAAGTACCCATACAACAGAAAATACACCAAAAATCGCGCTCATGGCACTCAAGAGTTCATAAAAAACAAGGATTTACAATCAAACGTATTATGTAATGAAAGGGTCCATTTATTGTAGATAAACTCCAGATAAAACTTCTAAGGTCGCGTACACACGATCGAATCTATCTGCTGGAAACAGTCCGACGGACCGTTTCAGCAGACATATTCGATCGTGTGTACGGGCGGACAGACGGGTTTTTCCAGCAGACAGATTTGAAAGCATGCTTTCAAATCTGTCTGCTGGGAACCCGTCCATCCGACATGTCTGCTGGTTAGTACGCTAACCAGCAGACATATCTGCCCCCGCATGCGTCGAATGGATTCGACGCATGCGCGGAAGTGTTTTACTTCCTGGTGATGGTGACGTCAACGTCACCGCCATGTCACAGCGCTGTCTGCCAGCGGGGATTTTGGTTTGATAGTGTGTACACGATCAAACCAATATACCCCAGCAGACAAATCCGATCAAAACGGTTTGTCAGACCGATTTGATCAGATTTTTTTGGTTGTGTGTACGCGGCCTAACAGTTAGTTTGAAAAAAATATATAATAAATATAAAACAGTTTAAAATGTTGACTCCGCAGACATCTATCATAGAGCTCAAGAGGTAAAACTCTCCCAAATCCAGAGAACGATCCCTCTAATGGAAGTAACTGTTACAGTACCTTTAACGCAGATGGTGGGGTAGCGGTGATGGAGAGATGGCAGTGAGATCCTTAAACAAGCCTACCTCCAAACGTTCCACATACCTGGTGGGTACCCGTGGGGAGGAAACGTTAGGGACTTCTGATGAAGAAGGACCGCGACACAGCTGGGTCTGAAGGGAGGCATACAGTCCTTTGAAAAAAGCGCTCTGAAGCACGAAACGCGTCGTCAAGGCCACTCCCTTAATATTCTGCTTTATATTAATTTTTTCCATTGACTAACTCATTAAGATATACTCCATCATTGACTTTCCGGTGGCCATTTACATCATATTACACCTGAGCTCAGGAGTTATGGTTCTCCACCAGAGGGCAGCAACAACATCGCATGTGTTCTGACAGTGTACATTCGACACTGTCAGCTTCAGCTTGTGTTACGATCCGATAGGAGAGCGGCGTCTCAGACGTGTGACGCCATCTCCGACGGACGGAACGAGCGGCTGTACGCCTCCCTCCTGACCCAGCGGTGATGTGTGACGCCATTCCCGACGGACGGAACGAGCGGCTGTACGCCTCCCTTCAGACCCAGCTGTGTCGCAGTCCTGATTGGCTTTTTCATCAGAAGACCCTAACGTTTCCTCCCCACGGGTACCCACCATCTATGTGGAATGTTTGGAGGTAGGCTTGTTTAAGGATCTCACTGCCATCTCCCCATCACCGCTACCCCACCATCTGCCTTAAAAGGTACTGTAACAGTTACTTCCATTAGAGGGATCGTTCTCTGGATTTGGGAGAGTTTACCCTCTTGAGCTCTATGATAGATGTCTGCGGAGTCAACATTTTAAACTGTTTTATATTTGTTATATATTTTTTTCAAACGAACTGTTAGAAGTTTTATCTGGAGTTTATCTACAATTAATGGACCCTTTTATTACATAATAAGTTTAATTGTAAATCCTTGTTTTTTATGAACTCTTGAGTGCCATGAGCGCGATTTTTGGTGGATCTTCCACATATAACATCTCTACCCCTCTTCATACCTTCACTGATGGAAATCAAGGGATTCATACCAATGAAATATTTTTGACACCAAGAATTATATAACTAGAGAAGAGTAGTTTCACAATTTTCATACCTCCCGCCCTGTTCTTCAACAAAAACATCTGCCTTTTCAAGGTGATTGGATCAAGGTGTTGGTATTTTTATGACACTCAGGGTTGCTGATAAGGCAGTACAGCCAGCCCTCCTGTACTGGGCCCAGGCCTTACCAGTTCAAAAGGGGGGCCTGAGCAGGAGGGTCAGCAGTACTGCCTTATTGCTGACACGTGTGACACTTGTGCAGTGCTGCTGGCTTCTACTTTTATTTTCTTCCTCTGGCTGCACTGCTGGAGGATCAAGTCTAGTATATGCGCCCCCTTCACCTGCTGTGTGGGACCCTTGTGTGCCTCTTTGCCCCACAGTGTTGCCATTTTTCTTACTCTTCTCTTTTGCTGGGAGCTGCTGAGGGCACATAGATGGGTTATTTGAGGATGTAATGTAAGCTAAAAAATATAAATGGGTGCTTACATGGATGAAATTATACATAACCTAGGCATGAAAATATGAAAAATGTATAAAGTTAATAGTCATGGTGAAAAACAAAAAGAGAATAAATATGTTATATTTCCTAAAACCTCCCCCACCCCCTCTAACTGATCGCTGGCATAGGACAAAAATAAATAAATGTATTTTTTTACTCATTATATGGTCCCAAATTGTCTCTCTTGTTTACTGGAAGAGTCCGTCTGTCCAAGTCACTGCCTGGGTAAGGTGAACATTTCCATTTGGCTATCCAGTGCCAGGGTTCTCTCAAGATTCAAATGCTGCAGATGATGTCAGTGTGAGGGAACTGCCATTAACATCCAAGCACCTGTAAATCTGCAGCGCTCAATTACCAATCTCTGGAAACACAACTGGTGATAGACCCAAATAGCGGACTTAGATAAATATAAAATTCTCCTGGAATAATTTTATAAAAAAAAAAAAAACATAATAAATGTGTAAGAAAAGGGATGAATTGTATTTTTTTTCCTCCAGGAAGGGGTTTTAACCGCTTATTGACCGTCGCACACTGATGAACAGCGGCAGAATGGCACAGCTGCGCATATTGGCATACAGGTACGTCCCCTTTAATATGCACAGCCGCGGGTCGTGCATGCACCACCACCGGCGGCGTGCTCGTGGCCCAGTCGGGTACTCGGTGACCATGCCAGTGGGCATAGGTGTGTGCGCAGCCTATTGCATTAGGGTGTGCACCCCACAACTCAAACACATGCGTGTGGGTATGTGTGTATACATATAATATATAGACACACACACTCTTGCAAAGAGTTTACATCTTTTGGCAGAATTTGACAGAGGGGGAAAGAGAGGGAGTGAGAAGAAAAGAAGGGGGGAGAGAGGAGGGGGAGAGAACAAGAAAGGGAGAGAGAAGTGGTGAGAGAGTTGGATGAGAGAGAGGAGTGAGAAAGATGGGGGGTCAGAGAAAGAGAGAGGAGGTAAGAGAGGCTGTGAGAGAGAGAGGGGTGAGAGAGAGAGGGGGTGAGAGGAGGTAAGAGAGAGAGGGGGGTCATGGGGGTGAGAGAGAGGGTGAGGGGGGTAAGAGAGAGGGGGGTCATGGGGTTGAGAGAGGATGGGGTAAGAGAGATATGGATTACTCTGGGTATGTAGTGCATTACAGGGCACAGTGGGCCCCCCTGCGATCGGGTCACAGAGCTGAAGAACGGGGAGAGGTAAGTGTAAACAAACCTCTCCCCGTGCTTCCTAGTCAGACTGTCATTGATCGTCTATTCCCTGTCATAGGGAACGACGATCAGTGACGTCACACGCCAAGACATGTCCCGACACAGTAAGAATCACTCCCTTAGGTCACACTTAACCCCTTCAGTGCCCCCTACAGGTTAACCCCTTCACTGCCAGTTTCATTTTCACAGTATACAGTGCATTTTATAGCACTGATGGCTGTAAAATTTGCAATGGTCCCAAAATAGTGTCAAAAGCGTCTGATGTGTCTGCCATAATGTCGCAGTCACGATAAAAATCGCTGATCGCTGCCATTACTAGTAAAAAAAAAACGTATTAATAAAAATGCCATAAATCTATCCCCTATTTTGTAGACAATATAACTTTTGCGCAAACCAATCGATAAACGCTTATTTTGATTTTTTTTCACCAAAAATATATAGAAGAATATGTATCGGCCTATTTTTTATATCTTTTTTGGGGGATATTTATTATGGCAAAAAGTAAAAAATATTGTTTTTTTTTTCAAAATTGTCGCTCCATTTTTGTTTATAGCGCAACAAATTAAAACCACAGAGGTTATCAAATACCACCAAAAGAAAGCTCTATTTATGGGGAAAAAAGGACGTCAATTTTGTTTGGGAGCCACGTCGCATGACCATGCAATCGTCATTTAAAGCAAAGCTGCACCGAATCGCAAAAAGGGGCCTGGTCCTTTAGCATCAAAATGGTCCGGGGCTTAAGTGGTTAAAGGATTTCTTTCTAAGAGAGTTAGCTTTGTGTGAAACCCAAGGGCTGGGATTTATGGTTCTTGGTGCAGGGGTTGATTGCAAGATAAATATTCTAGTGGTATAATTAAGCGGCTTGCTTATGAAAGTATAATTTTTAGCAAAATATTGCATCAGCCCAAACATATCTTCATGTCGAACTTCAATCTAATGACTGTAGAAAGCTTTCAAATGCATAATTCAATTTTAAATACATACCCACAATTCCAGACAATGTATGTTCATACTAATAACACAGGTTAATTAACCACTTGCTGACGGCCATACAACTTTTTACCTCTGCAAAGTGGTTCTAGTTCTCCGGGTTGGCGTCTTTTTATGGCCTTCGCTCCTCCTTGCCACTGGGGGGCGGGCGAGCGCCGCCAGCGGCACACGCATGCCCGCCGCATCACTGACATGCCGATGCACGTGCCTGGTGGCCGCGATGGCCGCCAGGCACTCGCGATCGGCAGTACACAGACATGGACGTGGATCTGTGTGTGTAAACACACAGATCCACGTCCTGTCAGAGAGAGAGGAGACCGAACTGTGTCCCTTGTACATAGGGACACAGCATCGGTCACCTCCCCCAGTCACCCCCCTCCCCCCACAGTTAGAACACAATGCAGGGTACACATTTAACCCCTCCCTCACCCCCTTGTGTTAACCCCTTCAATGGCAGTCACATTTATACAGTAATTAGTGAATTTTTATAGCACTGATCGCTGTATAAATGTTAATGGCGCCAAAAATGTGTAAAAAGTGTCCGATGTGTCCGCCATAATGTCGCAGTCCCAATAAAAATCGCAGGTCGCCACCATTACTAGTAAAAAAAATATATAATAAAAAATTATAATAATTCTGACCCCTATTTTGTAGGGGCTATAACTTTTGCGCAAACCAGTCGCTTATTGCGATTTTTATTTTTATTTTACCAGAAATATGTAAAAGAATACGTATCTGCCTAAACTGAGATTTTTTATTTATTTTTTATTGGGCTATTTATTATAGCAAAAAGTAAAAAATATTTTTTTTTTCAAAATCTACGCTTTTTTTTGTTTAGAGCGCAAAAAATATAAACCGCACCAAAAGAAAGCTCTATTTGTGGGGAAAAATGGAAGCCAATTTTGTCTGGGAGCCACGTCGCAATTGTCAGTTAAAGCGATGCAGTGCCGGAAGCTGAAATTTCACCTGGTCAGGAGGGGGGTATATGTGCCTAGTAAGGAAGTGATTAAAGGAGTGGCTTTTACAGCATACAGTATATTACAGCTGTAAAATATAAAAAAAAAATTGTAAAAGATATTTAACCACTTGTCATCTGCCCACCGTCAAATGACGGCGGGCAGACGACTCCATTGTTCTGACATCACGTCATATGACGTGATGTCCCTTTAAAGCCGCGGGCGGGCGCGATTGCTCAGTAACTGAGCTGGGACGTGCAGCTATGTGTGTAAACACAGAGCTGCACGTCCCTGTCAGGGAGAGAGGAGAGCGGTTGTGTCCCTTGTACATAGGGACACAATCGGTCACCTCCGCCAGTCACCCCCCCCTCCCCCCACAGTTAGAACACTCATAGGACACACATTTAACCCCTTCCCCGCCCCCTAGTGGTTAACCCCTTCACTGCCAGTCACATTTATACAGTAATCAATGCATATTTATAGCATTTTTCACTGTATAAATGTAAATGGTCCCAAAAATGTCAGAAAAGTGTCCGAAATGTCCGCCATAACGTTGCAGTCCCAATAAAAAAAATCGCAGATCGCCGCCATTAATAGTAAAAAAAAAAAAAGAAAATGCCATAAACTATCCCCTATTTTGTAAACGCTATAAATTTTGCGCAAACCAATCAATAAACGCTTATTGCATTTTTTTTTTACCAAAAATATGTAGAAGAATACGTATCGGCCTAAACTGAGGGAAAAAATATTTTTTTAATATATTTTTTGGGTTATTTATTATAGCAAAAAGGAAAAAATATTGCATTTTTTTAAAAATTGACGCTCTATTTTTGTTTATAGCGCAAAAAATAAAAACCGCAGAGGTGATCAAATACCACCAAAAGAAAGCTCTATTTGTGGGAAAAAAAGGACGCCAATTTTGTTTGGGAGCCACGTCGCACGACCGCGCAATTGTCAGTTAAAGCGACGCAGTGCCGGAAGCTTATATTTTGTCTGGGCAGGAAGGGGGTGTAGGTGCACAGTAGGCAAGTGGTTAACATACTGTATGTATTTCTATATACATAATTTGTCATATCTATTATTTTCTATATTGATATATTTTCCCTTAAGCATGATTGCATATCCTTGGAATTGGTGAGGGGTTTTGATGATGCCACGTTTAATTAGCTGAAAAATGTGTGATATTCCTGACAACTTACTATTCCTTGTATAAATACGCTCATACCCTAGGGAGCCTAACATCAGCTGAGGGCAGGTGCGATCAGTTGAATATAGTATACAGCATGTCTTCATAGAGGAAACACACCATTGCACAATTCCTGTAAAATGACTGGATAGATGACTGACTGCTCAATGATTCTTATAATTTGATCAGAAGACAAAAGATAAAATATTTGCCTTGCACAAACTCCAACAGTTCATAAAACCTTCCCAAGTGGCTTAGTATCAAATGCAGTTATGTTAAAATCCCTTGCTGGGTTTTGAATATTGTCAGAATTGTTAAATCTTACAATCTCTTATTTTATTCTTTTTATAATTTTTCACACTGTTTTATTATTTTATTTAACAGTTATGACAAGTTAATTATTTTTAACTTGCTAATATTAAAGAGGATGCAATAATTATTTTCTATTAAATCTCATTGCTTTATAACTGTATTTTACAAAGTTTGGTGGACCCTCATGGGGTTAATTTACTAAAAGTAAAAAGACTGTTCACGTTGCAAGGAAAGTTGCAACAAGATTTTCCCCACAGCTTAGTGAATAAGGTGAAGCTCTGCTGAGTTTTATCCTCCAATCATGTAATGGCAAAAATGTTGTTCTTTTATTTTCCTTGCATTGGATTGGTTATTCTTTGGAAAGTGAAATTGCACCACATCCACTAAGCTATGGGTAAATGTATTTGAAAAGTGCAACATCCCTTGCCAAATGAACAGTCTCTTTGTCTTTAGTAAATCAACACTCTGCGTAGCCAGGCATAACAGAGGACATCAGGCACAGCAGACAGTAGAAGGATGTTAGTCCTCAGAGTCATATACGACTTGTTTTTTTTTTCAAATTTTATTAGGTATTTGGAGTATACAGAAACAACATGGAATACATTGTGCAGAAAATCTTACAGAATATTTTGCGTTTGGAGACATGTCAGACTTAACAAGCTGTTGGCAATCATAAAGATGGTGAAGAAAGATTTTTCTAACCCCTTCAGGGGAACACATATGCTATATATAGGAACTAAGCTGGTCAATAAACCTTGAACAGGAGGGGGAAGGGACAGGGGACACTATAGTGTATAAGATAGAGCACCAGACCAACAAGGGTCTACCCATCTGCAGCCCACCCCTCAAGGGGACACACTGTTGGCGGGAGGGAGCCCTAGGTAGTAAGACAGGTGAGAGCGACATGTGCGGTCCTATAGTTAGCAGATACTATACCACATTGACGTGGACCAAGCGTATCAATAGGAGTAAAGAAATCGGGTGTCAACATTTGTTTAACTATCTAACTGTCTATCTGGAGGGTTACGACTTGTATGAAGATAAAGCAGGTGGGCTTTTCGGAGGCCGGTATTTGCAGATAAATGACCTGATCCAGCGGTTAAAGGAAAAGTTCACCTTTTGGTTACATGTTCCACCCGTATTTAGGGTGGAAGATGTAACAGGTGTCGCAGTGACAGCAAGTGGGTATCTCCTCTGGGGAACCGCTGTCAATATTTGAAAACAACAGGCCTGTGCAGAGCGGTTGTTTCAATGAACTACCATGGCGCTTTTGAGCACTTTGGTAGTTCATTGTCTTGTCCTGTCAGGCCTTGTACACACGAGGGAATAAATCCGCTGAAGATGGTCCGACGGACCATTTCAGCGGAAAAATCCCCTCGTGTGTAGGGGCAAACGGACGCTTTTTGCTGGATTCATCCGGCGGAAAAATTCCAAAGCATGCTTTGAAATATTTCCGCCGGATAGCTGGCTGGCAGATATGTCCGCTGGTTAGTACGGCAAACCAGCGGACATATCTTGCCGCACATGCGTCGTATCCTGTGAATGGATCCGACGCATGCGCGCGGAAGTGTTTACTTCCTGGTGCGGTGACGTGGCGGTCACGTGGCGGCGTCAACGTCACCGCCGCGTCACCGCGCTATCCGCCGGCGGGGAATTTGATCCGATGGTGTGTACAGCCATCGGATCAAAACATCCCGGCGCAAATATACGCTGTAAACGGTCCGGGGACCGTTTACAGCGGATATTTCTCGTCGTGTGTACAAGGCCTCAGTGTTTATCTGCTTGCCCATATGAGGTACGAGCAGATACACTGAGAAGTCTGCAGTAGTCCTGCATTTGACCCATGATCTACTGATTACCAGTGCAATGCTTTCCAGGCTCCAATTAAATTAAATAATAAACACAGAAGAGTCTTGGGAATAATCCAGCACGCCGGGGCAGGTCAGGTGCCTTATCGGCTACTTTCCCTTAATATGGAGAAGGCATTCGACTGTATCAATTGGCAGTATATGAATAAAACTCTTAGGAAATTCGGATTTGCCGGACCTGTACTATCGGCTATATTAGCATTGTATTCAACAACTTCTGCAAAAGTATACATCTGCAACATGTTGTCCCGGTCCTTCTTGATTTTGAATGGAACTAGGCAGGGTTGCCCTTTATCCCCATCCATTTTTTATTTATTAATTAAACCCCTAGCAGAAGCAATAAGAGCAGCACATCAAATTGCTGGTTTTAGGTTTCAGAAAAACTTCCATATCATAAACCTAATATAATATAATAATATAATCATCTTTCAAACAAACCCGGAAGTCTCTATAGTGCATTATGTTATTACAAACTTAAAGGGGTTGTAAAGGTATTTTTTTCCCCCTAAATAGCTTCTTAGTGCAGTCCTCATTCACTTACCTCATCCTTCGATTTTGCTTTTAAATGTCCTTATTTCTTCTGAGAAATCCTCACTTCCTGTTCTTCTGTCTGTAACTACACGCAGTAATGCAAGGCTTTCTTCCTGGTGTGGAGAAAGCCTCTTGAGGGGGGAGGGGGCGAGCATGAGGGTCAGGACGTTCTCTACTTTGCAGACAGAGAAAGGAGCTGTGTGTTAGTGGGCATCCTGACACTCCTGCTCGTCCCCCCACCTCAAGAGGCTTTCTCCACACCAGGGAGAAAGCCTTGCATTACTATGTGGAGTTACAGACAGAAGAACAGAAAGTGAGGATTTCTCAGTAGAAATAAGGACATTTAAAAGCAAAATGGAAGGATGAGGTAAGTGAAGGAGGACTGCACTAAGGTAAAGAAAGCTATTTAGGGAAAAAAAATCCTTTACAACCCCTTTAAAGCAGTGTTCCACCCTAAAAATGAACTTTCTATTAACATAAATTGTACTCACTTCTATCTGGCTGTTACTAGACATATTTCGTAATCTGCATAGTTCCTGGTCCTAGGTGCTTCAACTTCCTGTCCTAAGACCCCATTGCCTCCTGGGAAATTATGACACTCATTTCCCAGGAGTCTCTGGGCATTACTGTGCCTATAAATTGCCCAGCATGCACCTCTCCCTGAAAACCAGGAAGAAAGGGGAACTGGGCTTCACATGCCCACACATATGATGGATACGGCCACAACATGAGCTGGAGGATATAAGGCAAGTGTTTGCAATGATTACTGGAACGATTGGGGAGATATTAATATGTTTTAGTGACTATTTAATGTGATTAATTTTAGCTTGCAAAAAAAATTATTATGCCCGGAACCCCCGCTTTAACTATACTAAATCCTTATTGATAGACCTTGGTATAGATCCCGTTCTTCGTACTAAACGTCAAGCTTCCTACTCATATACCTAGAGTACTGATGGAATTCCCTATCTAGGTCTCCGATTAGTATCAGATATCTCACAATTAGCAGATATCAACTACTCCCCTCTTATTGATAAACTATTAAAATATGCCCAAAAAATTGCTAAATGCCAGCTTTCCTGGACAGGCCGTCTCGCCACCTTTAAAATGATCATGTTACCCCAGATATTGTATCTCTTCAGAACACTCCCTATACCTATTAAAAAACACACTCAATTATGCTTAATATAATACTTAATATAATACTTAAAAAATGATTGTGGCAAAATATGAAACCCCATAGTTCTCATGCCCAGCTTCTAACACACAGGTGTGCTGGAGGTATGGGCATGATTGACTTGCGTGACTATTGGGTAGCAACTCACCTATCCCAACTAAAAAGCTGGTTCTTGACAGCAACAGACAAGCTGTGGGTTGATATTGAACAGTCTTGCAGTTTTACATCCTCACTTAAGAACCTACTAGTAGCCGACATTTGGAAACCCAGGTCACTAAAACATTTACCTCTCTCCACCCAGGCCTACCTGGAGGCATGGAGAACCCTCTGTTCCTTGAATCTCACTCAGGTGCAGAGGACCTCTATACCTATCCCGCTAAAGGTCTTGGAAATATTAAATCCTAACCTGTCCCTTCCAAAATGGGAAAAAGGAATCACAAATCTCAATCATATACTTCAAGATAAAACCCTCAAATCCTTTTTGCAGCTCCAAAGCAAATTCCATATCCCAACTACAGATCACTACAACCAACAATTCATTTTCTGAATTCTCTCAGATCCCAAATCAATCAGCGGCTCCTGAGGGGATATCGCTAAATCAGTATATAGGAACTTGCTGGTTCCCTAAAGTTTGTTGTCTCAATCACCCTTTCGGGGTACTATATACTCATTATTTTACAGTTAAGTATGTTATTATATCTTTTCTCTAATAAAAACTAATGAAACAAAAAAAAAGTTTCCTTAATTTCTTGGAAATTAACTGAAGGTTTCTTCCAGGCTTTGTCTGTAATGGTCAAGGAATAATGTAAGCATTTAGCAATGCCATAAAGTCAGGTAACAGGCAAGTCCATGGCTGGAGGCCAAAGCGACCTGAGACGGTGACACTACAAAAGAGGATTCCTCATACTGGGAAATGCCACTGTCAGTCAAACATAACTAGAGAGCCAGGTGTGCACATGAACATGGGCTGAATAGTAATGTACTAAGTGGACTCCAGCTGGTCTCCATAAAGGGCCCAGGCCTCCGATTTCCACCATCCATCAAGCACATGTCAGGTCTCACAATTAATAGCTACAGTAACAACAAAACTTAATGAAAGGAATACATGAAATGTATTGGGCCTCCTCAAGTAGTGCTAACAGTAAAATTAAAGCTTTGTTTTTTTTTCTAATACAGTAAATCTGTATTACTTTTTGTATGGTTTTCTCTTCAGGTTTACCAAAACCATGTAGTACAAGGGCCGGCCTGATTGCATACAAATTGAAACTCTTGAGGTTTGACCTCATATTAGATGGTTTTGGTAAACCTGAAGAGAAAACTATCAGGAAAACTGATAGTGTGTATGGGGCTTTACACTCATCTGCTCAGTGCAATGCACAGAGCAGCCCTGATCCTCTTTGGGTCCCCCACTGGTGCTTCTGGATCCCCCTCTAGGGATAGCTGCTTTATATGGGGGCATCCATGTGGGCTCACTCTCGAGCCACCCTGTCTGCGTCTATTGACACGCAAAGGGAGACTCAGTCCAACCCTTTGATCCCTCATCACAGGATTTGCTTGACAGCAGCAGGAGTGAACGGATCCCACTGCTATCAATCTGTCTGGGGAGGACAGACAGAGCCTGGTACGCCTCTGCTCTCATGCATAGCACCGCATTGAGAATGGGCTCAGGTAAATGTAAAGGGGCTGGTGACACAGAAGGATATTTACCTTAATACAGAGAATACATAAAGGTAAAAAAGAAACAAAAAAAAACTTTAGGCTTTAGAACTACTTGAAGCCTGCTAGTAGCTTGTGTAAAGTGGCAAACAATATTGTACACATTTGGATCACCTGTGTTCAACATTTACAAAATAGAGCTGAAAGGAACCTTAAAAACTTCAGCAAAGCTTGCCAAAAGTACTGCAAATGCAGAACAGAGATTCCATTGATATTTACTAATATATACTACTGACACATACAGTCCCCTTCCTTCAGATGTCAGCTTAGCTGTTTTAACATGGCATATAGCTTGGCACATACTGTACAGTATGCATTGTATTGCTTACTGTAATAGAAAGTGTTTTTACAACCACAATGAAAAGTAATTGTGAGATTCCCACTTGTGCCGTGTTATGGCTTTTTAACCTAAATCAATGGCCTCTCTACATCCTGTTCCATGTGTAATGATTAACTGAGGATTTAGCACAAATTCACCAAACATTTCTGCAAACTGTAAGAGAAAATGACTTGCATATTTGCCAACATTTTTCATTTAAACGTTTGCCAACATTATATGCTCCACGCGAGTGAATTTTTGTTCCTAGAGTTCTCTAAATATGCCCCTAAAATAAGGTTCATCTGCTTTAAATTGGCAACACTAAAAGCAACCATGGAAGCAGAAATAGGCAAAGAAACATTATGGTACTAGGCTTGAAGTTGAACTGTACCTTACCTTTAGGTTTGCACGGTTGTACAGGCTCTTTGCCTTTACTAAATTAGCTTACTCTGAATTCAGTGCACACTGTAAGCTTACAATTGGGGGCTTAGAATTGGCTAGCTGTTGGCACCAAATTGTACAGTCCCCACACCATTTTTCAGGGGGAGGACAGCCACCCACCTGTTTTTGATAGAACTCTCTTCCATACTGTGTCCTTAGGTCTGCTTGCAACTTCCCCGGGTAGAAATCTTAATATTTAAGAATAAATAAATGTCCCACACAGATGCGTTTCCAGAACTTCTGTAGCATTCACTTCAGTGCAGAGCACAAGGACACATCTCTTAGTTAAGCCTCTCCCCTCTACTCCATTCCTCTCCGTGGGATCGCTTACCCACGAAGGAGCCGCTGGTTGATTTCGGGGTCGGCGTATTAAGTTACCAATTAAACTTGTCTAGGGGTGAATACTTGTAGAAAGTGAATAAAGCGAGTGTCTAGACATCAAAGTTTTATTCCAAGGCCCAACATGGCCAACATCAACATGGCACACTATAGAGAAAGGTTGATGAGCGGAAGAAAACTGCAGTATCAGGCCTTGGATATTATAGAGAGCAGCTTGCTCTCAGTGCAGTCACACTTAATCGTCGCCACTCCCGTCAGAGTGGGTAAAGTGCCCCGGACAGGCATTTAACTTGGGCCTGGCAGCCGAAAGGTCACTTGCAGTAGTCACTGGGAGGAATTGGGGCCTCTGCCACAGGCCGGAGGAATTTCCATACTTTTCAAAGGGGTAGAACTAATGGATCCTCCCAGTAAGTCACTTCTCTAGAGTCATCAGAGGACAGTTGAAGTGTACCTGTCATGTAGTGATGACCCGATCCCCGGTGGTTCGCCTAGGCCTCGCGGACAACCTCTGCCTTTGGGTCCTCCGAGCCAATCCCCCACCGTACAGATCCCAGCTTAGGATGGTCCTTACGATTTGCCTTAGGCCTTGTACACAGACTGACTTTGTATATGTCTCACATTTTTCTATATATATACTGTAATTTTTCGGATCTGTACCACCACTTACCTTTCACAATAAAAGTTTGTAAACAAAAAAAAAAAACAAAAAAAAAAAGGATCTGGGGCCCCTCTCGATCTCACGGCGAAGCTCCGCTTGGTGTGCAGCTTCGGCCAGGCAGGCCTCGGTGGTGGGGCCCATGGATGCGTGCACCGTGAAGGTGGATGCCGCACCTGGAACGCGGGCCGCACGTAGAAAGTCTCCCTTGTCTCTCAGGCGTCTGCCACAGATATACTCTCCCTCCAGCATGTCCAGAGGGAAAATCCTCCTCTGATTGGCTGCTGGGAGAAAGTGGGTCTGTCAGAACCCTTTCCAGCGCCAACTGTCACCCAGGGGTAACAACACCTCCCCTAGCATGCAACCTGGCCTAGAAAGCAGTTCTAAACTGACAGCAGCCTAAACTTAACCAATTTGTGAGTGGGAGCAACTTAACTCTCCCATTCCCCACTAACTTTAGCGTAACACCCCGCCAAATAGGGGGCGCGCTACATAAGTTTACAGCCCCATGCTTCTACCACCAAGTCACAAGACCCACAGATGTGGGTCAGGAGAAACAAAGCATACCATTCTCTTTTCAATGTCTCTTCTATAACTTTGCCCAGCTCAGATGACAATCTCTTTCCCAGGTTTCAAAATCAGTTATAGTAAGATGATTCTGTGCAGGCCATACTAGAGATCCTGCAGATGAAGATCATTGGTAGACACGGAGAATACAGATGTCCTCACACCATCTGTGCCACTTCTTGTGGGAATCAATCATAAGCCTTCTCCAGATCAAAGCCTAACAAGGCCAAAGGCATATTATTTAAAGGGGTTGTAAAGGAAAAAAATGTTTTCCCTAATTAGCTTCCTTTATCTTAGTGCAGTCCACCTTCACTTACCTCATCGTTTAATCTTGCTTTTAAATGTCCTTATTTCTTCTGAAAAATGCTCACTTATGTTCTTCTGTCTGTAACTCACCACCGTAATGCAAGGTTTTCTTCCTGGTGTGGAGAAAGCCTCTTGAGGGGGGAGGGGGCGAGCAGGCAAGTCAGGACACTCTCTACTTTGCAGATAGAGAAAAGAGCTGTGTGTTAGTGGGCATCCTGACACTCCTGCTCGCCCCCTCCCCCCTCAAGAGGCTTTCTCCACACCAGGAAGAAAGCCTCGCATTACGGTGGTGAGTTACAGACAGAAGAGAAAGTGAGCATTTCTCAGAAGAAATAAGGACATTTAAAAGCAAAATTGAATATGAGGTAAGTGAAGGAGGACTGCACTAAGGTGAAGGAAGCTATTTAGGGAAAAAAAATTCCTTTACAACCCCTTTAACTGTGCATAGCTGGTTAAATGTCGCATCATTACCAAACTATTCATTATTCTGTGCCCTGGCACCGCACAGACCTATCCCTTTTCAATCAAAATGCTGGCCTCCAATCCCAACTGATTTGCCAACAACTGTGAGAGAAATTTATAATCAAAATTCAATAAAGTGATAGGTCTCCAGTTTTTCACCTCTCTCCTTTCCCCCTTCTTAAAAATCAAAGTGATAACACCTTCCTTCATAGAATTTGAAGTGCAACCAGTCTCTACACATAACTTCAATACTTCCACAAGATGAGTCTTCAAAATATGCCAAAACCTCATATACAACTCAACCGGTAGCCCATCTTTCCCAGGAGTTTTATTCCTTGCCATGCTTTTCAGCACCTGTTTTCGTTATGTTCTTCACCGACCCCTCCATCTCCACCTCTTCAAGCTTATTATGCACCACTTGGCAGTATTCCCGCACCTCCTCTTCCTCCACCTTCTTCTGAGCACCATACAGATCCAAAGGCCTTATTGAAGAAATAGTGGTTCACTGCTCCCCTCCTCCATCCCCTGCACTCTGGCACACAAAATCACACCTTTCCCCTTGTCCTTCAACATCCAACTTCTTTCTGTTTTTACTTCTTTCCGCTCTTTTGTCACCTCCACCCCTGCTTTTTAAAATTTGTACAAGAAGTGTAGCCTCCTTATCAACAACTCTTCATTCTTTCTCTTCTTCAGGCAACTCCCAGGGACCACAATGTCATAAGATATCACATTCACATTAATATTAGAAATGAAAAATCTAACCCCCTCTGCCCTAGATGTGCAGCAAGGAGCCCATAGCGCCACTCCCTTTTCCCACTCTGCTAAGCCAATAGGATCATCAATCCCACATTCCTACAGGCAGATCACATCACATGCATTCTTCAAGAAATTAAGCACTGCAGCATTCCTCCAAGAATGATTCAACTGCCTCACATTAATAGAGCAAACAGACAGTCATGAAAAAAAAATATATATTTTAGCAGCGCTCTTAAACATTTAAAGATCACCATCAGCCTCTGCTTCCCTAGCCAGGCATATTCTCTGTCTCCTGAAAACAGCATGTGAACTGGCAGCCTATTCTCCTAAGGCTCCAGAAAAGATAATCTGCAGGGGATCCTCCCCTGCACTGTCACTCTCCTCCTCCTCTGTTCAGGCACGCTTACCCACCAATCCTGATTCAGCTTCCGAAGGAACATCCATCCTCTGGCCACACTCCAGACTTGCGTCTGTTACATCCTCCTATTCTTCACCAGAGGAAACCTCCGCCAGCAATGCAGCCATAGAGAGTGGTTCCCGTCTGCCTGGTGGATCCCCTGCCTGGTCACCGCCCACACGGCCCGGACCGCTCCTCCAGGGAATCCTTGGAACTTCTGCATATCCACACCAGTCTCCATCTCCTAATGTTTGCAGAGGGAGCTCAAAACTACGCCACCGCTGACACTATCTGCCATCTTCTTGCTCTCCACAGTGACAGAGCCACCAGCACCCGGAGGAGCAGCTGAGCCCACAGCCATGGCAATCACACCCACCCCTGCACACCACCACTGCTCTCTCCTGCCTCCTTGGGCAGAGATTCACTGGCTGCATCAGTGGGGGGACTGTCACCGGGAAGATACGGGATCCCCGAGACACCTCCTCCCACACATCACTTGCAGACCTCCGCTCCTCCTCCGCCGGCTTCTCCTTCCAGCAGTGCCGTAATACAACTCTTTTGCTCTCAAATACTCCATACACTGTCTGGCGAGGTGGCCAGCCTTTTTAAAAATGTCACAAGTCCTCCCCATATGACAATCTTTAGCCTTATGCCCAGCAGCAAAAATGGCATTTCCCCATCATATTACACTCATTAAATAGGTGCCCATTGAGCATAGACTTGTGGCATTATTTAGGCTGCCCCATATAAAATAAAAAGCCCCTCTCACCCCAATTGTGAAGACTGCCTGTGGGCATCTCACACCTCCCACACAATCTTTGTCCAATTAAAATCGACCAAAAAAAAAAATATTTCCCTGTCCAAATCCCAAAACGGCTCATCACTTTTTCACGCCAGTAGGCAAACAAAAAGGATCTTACCAAAGCCTGGTCAACAAAGGGATTGCACATATGTACTATATTCAAACATCTACAACAATCGTCTTCAAAGAGATCTTCTCCTTATGAGTGACTTGACCAAGAAATGCAGCAAATCCTTCATTCTGCGGTTCGTCATGGCGGTAGGTACGTACACCCTTTAAAAGGACGATCACAACTCGTTGCCTGGGAAATAATCCTACAGCCACTAGCAGCAAGGAGGGCCCTCCGAAAAGAGATGCTCCCTCCAAGGCCGACCCTCAGGTACCCCAGGATACAAGGCAGTGGATACTACATATGATCCTAGCCAAAAGGCTGAGAAGCAATTTGACACTGCACTGCTACTGGGATAACAATTAAGGGTCAGTACCAAAAAACAAACATCAGACTGGTTTTAGGTCAATCACAGTTCACTTGACAATATGTTCACTGCTTAGAATTAAGTTCTATGCAGCTAAATAAGCATTAACCTGGTAATCCACAAAATCAACAATAAGTAACGACATTAGAAAACAGTAACACCAAAGATAATCAATACTGCAAAAACTCCTCTGTAAACAGTAGGCTATATCCACTTTAGACTGCACTCTAAATGAATGGTAGTGATGAAGAGGTACCTCTTACTATGGACAAAAGGCAAAGTTCTTGTGAAACAGTATCTGAGTAAACACTCCTTAGCCCTAGATCTTCAGCTGGATAGAATTGGGGCCCAATCTTTATGATGGTGCAAATGAGTACAGTCCCAGTAAAGTCTGCATGCAGTAAATAATGCTACTAGTTAGATGGACAGTCTCTTTGTGCTCAGTCTCTGCTAGCAGCAACAGGTTAATGGCAGCAGTATCCCCCACCAGTCCCAGCATGAGAGCAACAGGGATCTCACTTTTCAGGTGTCAGCTCACTTTTGGATCTGCTTGGAGTGACTCTATTCCTCAGCACATGATGGTAGGCTTGTGGCAAGTTGATGTGCACACTGGGCCAATGATGTGCACACTTCGGTCTCCTCGCAGTAAAAGAGTAAATCCCTTGGTATTCAGCCTGAAAAAATACAGCTCTCTCTCTTTATACCCAGTTCACATAGTGAATTGTAATCTTTTAGTCAATAAATTACCATAGTATTTTTTTTTCCCAAACTTCATCTCCCATAATCCACTGCTGCCAACCATCAAATCTTTTGAGCTCCTTCTGCTCGTTAGCTTCCCTATGTGAATGGAGGTGAGGTAGTGTTATGCCGTGTACACACGATCGGTCCATCCGATGAGAACGGTCTAATGGACCGTTTTCATCGGTTAACCGATGAATCCGACTGATGGTCCGTCGCGCCTACACACCATTGGTTAAAAAACCGATCATGTAAGAATGCTGTGACATAAAACACAACGACGTGCTGAAAAAAAGTTCAGTGCTTCCAAGCATGCGTCGACTTGATTCTGAGCATGCACGGCTTTTTTTGCTATTGGTTAGGCCGCATACACATGATCAAACCTATCTGCTGAAAACGGTCTGACAGACTGTCTCAGCATACTGATTCGATCGTGTGTACGGGCGAGCCAACGGATTTGGCCAGCAGACAGATTTTAAAGCCTGCTTTAAAATCTGTCTGCTGGGAACCCGTCGGACCGATATGTCTGCTGGTTAGTACGCTAACCAGCAGACATATCTGCCCGCACATGCGTCAAATTGGATTCGACGCATGCGCAGAAGTGTTTTACTTCCTGGTGCGGTGACATGGCGGCGTCAACGTCACCGCGCTGTCTGCCGGCGGGGATTTTGGTTTGATCGTGTGTACAGCGATCAAACCAAAACAGCCAGCAGACAAATCTGACCAAATCGGTCTGTCAGACCGATTTGATCAGATTCATTTGCTCGTGTGTACGGGGCCTTAGGTATCCATCGGTTAAATTTAAAACAAGTTGGCTTTTTTTTAACCGATGGTTAATGAAACCAATGGCGCCCACACACGATCGGTTTGGACCGATAAAAACAGTCCATCAGACCGCTCTCATCGGTTTAACTGATTGTGTGTACGCGGCATTAGCCCATACAGCTGCAGTCTAATGAGAGCGCAGACAGCACTGCAACACAGAGTCCTAAACTGCTCTCTATCTCTAGCCAAGCACCTGGTGATAGATAGATAGATAGATAGATAGATAGATAGATAGATAGATAGATAGATAGATAGATAGATAGATAGATAGATAGATAGAGAGAGAGAGAGAGAGAGAGAGAGAGAGAGAGAGAGAGATAGATAGATAGATAGATACCTGTAGATAAACAGAAAAATACAGTAGAAAGATAGATTTATGAAAATAGATAATAATAGATAAACATTTATGCTCAGCCTACAATATAAGTTAGTGCAGAACTGGGATTATAGTAGAATTTAATTAATTTTGTACTGGCAGTGTAGAAAAGGTTTACAGTACATTCATTCAAATAAACGCCTGAATTCCCAGGGGTATCGTACTCTCTACACCTAGTAACTTGATTCTGTTTTACAGGCAAATTAAATCAAAGACAAAAGAAAACGGTTGTTTTTTTTTACTGTTTTATACATATTTTATTAGACTTACTTTAAGGGTGACTGATCCCGAGGGCTTGTTTTTATCTGTTCAGAAGTTCTTCTATTCAAGTCAAATTTTCTAAAAGAAGGATGAAAGCCAAAACTATTTTCTAATTGTTAATAATTCATATTCTTGTGCTGCACAATTGGTGCTATTTACAAAAAATAACCTGCGGCACATCAGCGTTCCAAAGTTTGCTGCAAAATCATGTGACTGGGTGAGTTTATACTTTGAAGGCTGACCGGTAAAGAGTAACTGTGCTGAATATAATACAAATCTAATATAAAAACAATGGGCCAGATTCACAGAGCGATTACTCCTGTCTATCTCGCGTTAGACTGGAGTACTTTCGAATTACGCGCGTTTTTTCACTACTCTGAAACCTCAAACCATGAAATTACGGCTGCGGGCTTCAATCCGACTGGTTTACGTGTTCGTACGCCTTCGGATCTACGCTGCAATAAAATTGCGGCCGCTGGGTGGAGTTCCTGTCGTTTTCCGCTTCGGGGTATGCAAATGAGCTTTTGCCGACTATCCACAAAATTACAAATGTCTATCGCAATCTCTTACGGCATCTTTAGTCATCTTTTTGCTGCATAAAACTATATCAGCTTTTTGCTGGTCTAATATTAGACAGCCCATGTTAAGTATGGCCGTCGTTCCCGCGTCGAATATATCAACGTTTTCCTACGTTTTTTTATTTTTGACGTAAAACGTCCGGGAATATGAATGTCCGTAAACGACGCTACTGAAACAACGAATGACGTATCAACGTTATTTCGCGCAATGCACGGCGGGAAATTTCTGAACGGAGCATGCGCAGTTCGATTGCCGCGGGGACACGCCTAATTTAAATGCTTCACGCCCCCTAATCGTGTATTTCGATTACGCGGCGAGAAATACACTACGCCGCCGTACCGTAAGGGACAAAAACTACCAGAATTCGGCGTATAGCCTGGTAAAATACGGCAGCGTAGTGTATCTCTGATACTCTGCGCCAATGTAATTGTATCTGAATCTGGCCCAATATATATATATATATTTTTTTTTGCAGGTTCATGTTTTTCTGCTTTTATTTTACCTTGTATAGTGCTCTATTTCCCAGAGCTATGGTGCTATCCATGTCGCTGTCCTGAACTTTTGTACTGACATGTAGTTACAGTTCCCTCATTTAAAGGCCAACTTCAATATTTTTATAAATGGTGTTGCAGAAGGTCTGACAAAAAAAAAAAAAAAAGCAGCTTTAGCTGAAAATACTTGTCTTCTCTCTGGAACTGTCCCTTACAGTTATTTATTTTTTAAATTCAATCTTTTCAGCCTTCTGATTTGAACAATGCCCATGCCTTTGGCTGGTGGAGGATGGGGCAGAGCTGGAGTTGAACCATATTACTATGCCATATAAAGGTGATATTTCAGTTATAGACAAAGGTTGATTTACTAGAGACCAAAAGACTGTGCACTTTGCAAATTGTGGTTGCAATCTGCAAGTGCAATTGTTCCAGAGCTTAGTATATGAGAGAAAGCTCTGCTGACTTCCATCATCTAATCATGTACAAGCAAAAATGCATTTCTTTTATCTTCTGTGCACGTGATCGGGTATTCTTTGCAAAGTGAAGTTTAACCTTGTTTACCTCATTTTGAACAACTGTTTGCAGAGTACAACTGCACTTTGCAAAGTGCACAGGGGGAGTAGTAACACACCAACACCAAGGTAGCTGAAAACACCCAATACTTTGGTCTAGACCTGTAAACAATTGTAGATAGACCTTGCAATTTGGATACCCAACAGACAGAAGAAGTCAGTAATTCATGACCTAGCACACTATGGGGTTGATTTACTTGAGCTGTGCCTTTAGTGAATCAACCCCATAGTGTGACGGGTCATGAATTACTGACTTCTTCTGTCTGTTGGGTTTTCAAATTGCAAGGTCTATCTACAATTGTTTACAGGTCTAGACCAAAGTATCAGGTGTTTTCAGCTACCTTGGTGAGTTACTACTCCTCTTGTTACATTTTTCTTTAAATGGAAAAACCAAGAGAGAATGTGTGTGTGATTATATGGCAAGAATGGCACGCCCAAAGCTACTAACTCTGATATATAAAAGAAGCCTTCAGTTGTTTTAACTTATATGTGAAGCCTATGCTATATTTTAGTTTTGGATAGAGTAGGGATTAGTTAAACCCCTCGCAATATTTTGCTGTTTTTGTGGAATTTTAGACTCTCGCCGGACTATAGGACCCAGCATGAATAAGGTTCAATTAAAGCTTGTGGGCCAGATCCACAAAACCTTTACGGCGGCGTATCTCCAGATATCCCGTAGTAATTTCAAAATCTCCGCCGTTGCATCTTTACGGCGATTCTGAAAGGCAGTTACGCCTAAATTTTACCAAGATACGACCGGCATAAGTCTCTTACGCCGTCGTATCTTGGTTGCATATTTACACTGGCCGCTAGGGGCGCTTCCATATATTTTCCGAGCCGAATATGCAAATGAGCTAGATACGCCGATTCACGAACGTACTTGCGGCCGGCGCATTTTTTTACGCCGTTTGCGTACGGCTTTTTCCGGCATAAAGTTACCCCTGCTATATAGAGGCGTACGCAATGTTAAGTATGGACATCGGGACAGCATCGAATTTTCCGTAGTTTGCATAAAACGTTCACGAATAGGGCTTTGCGTAAGTTTCGTTCACGTAGAAACCAATGAGTATTTGCGGCGTAATTTTGCGCATTCGCACTGGGATACGTCCACGGACAGCGCCTTTCGTTAGAAATGTCTTTTACGTGGGGTCATGGTTGATTACCATACTACCCACCCACTCCAAGCCTACTTTGAATTACGCGGGCTTACGCCAGGCCATTTACGCTATGCCGCCGTAACTTAGGACGCAAGTGCTTTGTGAATATGGCACTTGCCTCTCTAAGTTGCGGCAGCGTAGCGTAAACAAGATACGCTACGCCCACACAAAGAATCGCCGATCTTTGTGGATCTGGCCCAGTATGTTCAAAAGCAAATGTACGTGGTGGCTTCTATCTTCTCAAGAACACTTGAGAAGAAAGAAGACACCACGTACATTTGCTTTGGAACGCATAAGCTATTTTTAACTCTTATTCATGCTGGGTCATATTGTTCAGTCTAAAATAGGGATGAGCCGAACACCCCCGCGTTCGGTTCGCACCAGAACCGTCGAACGGTCCGATCGTTCGCACGAACATTTAGAACTCCATTGAAGTCTATGGGACTTGAACGTTCGAATTAAAAAACGATAATTTTAAAGACCAATTTTAAAGTTATTGTTGGAAAACGTCTTTCAGAACCCGGGTCTTGCCCCAGGGAACATGTATCAATGGAAAAGAGTCTTAAAAACTGTCTTTTTTTTTCAGGAGCAGGACTCCTGAAAAAACGACCGTTTTTAAAACTTTTTTTTCCATTGATAGTAATATCAATGGAAAAAAAAGTTTTAAAAACGGTCGTTTTAAAGACCAATTTTCAAGTTATTGTTGGAAAACGTCTTTCGGAACCCGGGTCTTGCCCCAGGGAACATGTATCAATGGAAAAAAACCTTAAAAACGGTCGTTTCGTTTCACTCGAATTTGCCGCGAACGATCGCTTTTGTTTGAAATTCGACGAACGATCGAACGGACGATGTTCGAGTCGAACATACGTTCGCTTCGAACGCGAATCTCATCCCTAGTCTAAAATGACTACAAGATTCTTGCATGCTGGTGAACAACAAAAGCTTGCTATTGGATTATATAAGCACTGGTCCAATTTGTATGTTATTGTTTGCCGGTGACATATTTTTGCAGCAGCTGGGGGACTTTTTTCAATTCAATTGAAGTTTTGGACATCTGAGCACTGAGGGCAAATTATAATATTGTTGTTTGTGTAATAATGTTCTTAATTTCCTGGCTTGACACATACAAAATATTAAAGGGGTTGTAAAGGTTAGTTTTTTTTCTCTAAATAGGTTCCTTTAAGCTAGTGCATTGTTGGTTCCCTTACCCTTGACTTCGATTTCCCTTCTAAATGTTTTTTTTTCTTTGTCTGAATTTCTCACTTCCTGTTTCTCCTCAGTAAGCTCGCCACCATCATCCGAGCAGTGTTTAGTCAGCCAGAACAGCTTACTGAGAAGGAACAGGAAGTGAGAAATTCAGACAAAGAAAACAAAGAAAAAAAAACATGTAAAAGGGAAATCAAAGGAAAAGCTAAGTGAACCAACAATGCACTAGCTTAAAGGAACCTATTTAAAAAAATAAAAAATAACCTTTACAACCCCTTTAAGAGGAGATCTTTCCAAAGTGATTGAAGTCCTCTCTTACAAAACTGTCAATGGAAAGTGTCCCCATTTAGAGATTCCCCCTTTTTCTGTTCCAGGGACAGCTCTAGTATTTGGGTTTTTTCTCACTTTAACCACTTAAGACCCGGACCAATACGCTGGCAAATGACCCAAGGGGTTTTTGCGATTCGGCACTGCATCGCTTTAACAGACAATTGCGCGGTCGTGCGACGTGGCTCCCAAACAAAATTTGCGTCCTTTTTTTCCCACAAATAGAGCTTTCTTTTGGTGGTATTTGATCACCTCTGCGGTTTTTATTTTTTGCGCTATAAACAAAAATATAGCGACAATTTAAAAAAAAATGCAATATTTTTTACTTTTTGCTATAATAAATATCCCCCAAAAATATATAAAAAAACATTTTTTTTCCTCAGTTTAGGCCGATACGTATTCTTCTACATATTTTTGGTAAAAAAATCGCAATAAGCGTTTATCGGTTGGTTTTCGCAAAATTTATAGCGTTTACAAAATAAGGGATAGTTTTATTGCATTTTTATTAATTTTTTTTTTTTTACTACTAATAGAGGCGATCAGCGATTTTTTTCGTGACTGCGACAATATGGGGGACACTTCGGACAATTTTGACACATTTTTGGGACAATTGTCATTTTCACAGCAAAAAATGCATTTAAATTGCATTGTTTACTGTGGAAATGACAGTTGCAGTTTGGGAGTTAACCACAGGTGGCGCTGTAGGGAATGTGTGCCCTAATGTGTGTGTTTACAACTGAAGGGGGGTGTGGCTGTAGGTGTGACGTCATCGATCGCGTCCCCCTATTACAGGGATGACGCGATCGATGCTCCGGCCACAGAGAAGCACGGGGAAGCCGTGTGTACACACGGCTCTCCCCGTTCTTCCGCTTCAGGGACGGATCGCCGCACTGCAGCGGCGATCGGGTCCGCGAATCCCGCGGTCCCGGTCCTGGAGCTTCGGACCGGGTCGCGGGCACGCGCCCGCGGGCGCGCGCCCGCGACCCACGGCTGGGTACTAAAACCAACGTATATATACGTTGATGTGCCCAGCCGTGCCATTCTGCCGACGTAAATGTGCAGTAGGCGGTCCTTAAGTGGTTAAAGGGGTTGTAAAGGTTCATGTTTTTTCACTTTAATGCATCCTATGCATTAAGGGGAAAAAAACATCTTACGATTACCGACCCCTCAGCCCCCTCCCCCCATTTTACTTACCTGAGCCCTGGAAAATCCTGCGTCGTAAACACGCTCTTCCTTTGCCCGGTCTTTTCGGCTCTTTATTGGATGGATTGATGTCAGCGCAGCCATTGGCTTGCGCTGCTGTCAATCAACTCCAATGACGCGGGCCCTGGAGACGAGTCCTGTACTCGGCGGCTATGGACGCCGAACACAGGACTCTGGAGCATGCCCACAAGGTAACCCACTTGGCAGAACGCTCCCCAGAGGGGGTTATCAGAAGCGGGGAGGAGCCGAGACAGCCATAGTGGGACCCCAGAAAACGCTGTTTAGGGCCACTCTGTGCAAAACAAGCTGCACAGTGGAGGTAAGTATGACATTGTTATTTGAAAAAATAAAAATCAAACCTTTACAACCACTTTAAGTCTCAGTGACAATGTTCACAAAGACTGCCAGGAGTGAAGCTTACCATTGGGGACAACAATTAGAACCCGAGAGGAGTTCCAAACCCTCCCTTCTTTATTCAGAACAAATAAGAAACCAGTATTGATGTATTAATAAATAAATTAATAGTTTGTCAACCGCCAAGAACCATGGGCTTCGTTTTGACTTTTAGAGTTTTTCTACAGTCACATTTGCTGATATCAGTGGCCAGCTCATGCAGTATTGTTCCTAAACGCAATGCAAATGCAAAATATCTTACAGATGACAAATAGCTCAAAAGAAAGGGCTATTTTTCATTTACTTTATTTACGTCACCACTTAGCTGGATTATATATAGACCCCGGGTGCATAGACTGCTTAGCAAACCACATTTATTAGTAAATTTGACATATGTGCACCATAATTGATGTGCTTGCCTATTGCATAGTAAATACTCAGAGAATACGATTTGGTTACTTGCCTAGTCACGGACAGAGATATTCTTTAGTAAATCAGTGTTTTTAATGCTGTGCAACCCTAATAGTAGCTATATATACCCAGCAACTACATTCATATTCAATAACATTTCTACTACATAAAAAAATCATAAAGTCATATTACCAATCAAAGAAAATACATACAATAAAGTTCAAATTGACACAAAATATGAATAGTAAAATGTGTAAAATAGTAGAAATATATAACAAAATCCCAAGTAGTGCTCCAATCCTTTTTAGCTGAACATCTAAATCATTCTGCTGTGTAGTCCTATAAAATGTAATATATTTATCACCCTATAGCACGCACCAGCGTAAAGCGCGCACCCCAAACCTAAAAGGGAATTCTAAGGGAAAAAAAAGAAATACTGACAGTTTACAGTTACAGTTACTTACAGTTGCCCAGCATCCATCGGCCGCCTTGTCCGGTCCGGCGTCTGTCTGCGGCATTCGTGGTGTCCTCCCCGCTTCTCCCGCGCTGTTTTTGAACACCGCCGCCGACATTTCCCGAGCGCAGTACACTCGGGTACACTCAGCTAGGCTCAGCCACGCTCGGCTCCTCTCGCATAAAGGCTAGGAGGCGGCACAGGGCATGACCGCGAGCGGAGCCGAGCGTGGCCGAGCCCAGCCAAGTGTACCCGAGTGTACTGCACTTGGTATATGTAGGCGGCGGCGCACAGAAAGCGGAGAGCGACGTATAACGTGCACCCGCGTTTTCCCCCTTATTTTAGGGGGAAAAAAGTGCGCGTAATACGCTGATAAATACGGTATCTATAGCTATTTTTTTAAGTTGTGGATATAGTAGGGAAGAGGTAAAACCCATATCAAAAACAAACAAAATATACCAGCTCACTTACCAGCCTCAAGCATCGAACCAAATTAACCCTGTTCAATTCATGTTAAAACCAAGGGGTTTAGTTTGCACACATTTGCAATTACATGTGCAATTTGCAGAGGCCATGTAACCACACCCCAGTGTACTGCAGTCCTAACTCTGTAATTTCAGAGTCTCCAAAGTTGCAGCACATATATAAGAATGGATAGATTAACCACTTGCTTACTGGGCACATAAACCCCCTTCGTGCCCAGGCGAAATTTCAGCTTCCGGCACTGCGTCGCTTTAACTGACAATTGCGCGGTAGTGCGACGTGGCACCCAAACAAAATTGGCGTCCCTTTTTTCCCCACAAATAGAGCTTTCTTTTGGTGGTATTTGATCGCCCGTGCGGTTTTTATTTTTTGCGTTATAATGAAAAAAAGAGCGACAATTTAAAAATATATATATATTTTTTACTTGTTGCTATAATAAATATCCCATTTTTTTTTTTTTTTTATATTTTTTTTTCTCAGTTAAGGCCGATACGTATTCTTCTACGTATTTTTGTAAAAAAAAAAAAAAATCACAATAAGTGACTGCTTTGCGCAAAAGTTATAGCACCTACAAAATAGGGGACATAATTATGATTTTTTTTTTTATATTTTTTTTTTACTAGTAATGGCGGCGATCTGCGATTTTTATTGGGACTGCGATATTGCGACGGACACATCGGACACTTTTGACACATTTTTGGCGCCATTCACATTTATACAGCGACCAGTGCTATAAAAATGCACTAATTACTGTATAAATGTGACTGGCATTGAAGGGGTTAACACTAGGGGGTGAGGAAGGGGTTAAATGTATTGCCTGGGTGTGTTCTAACTGTATGGGGGGAGGGGGGTGACTGGGGGAGGTGACCGATGCTGTCTCCCTATGTACAAGAGAAACAACATCTGTCACCTCACTGACAGGACGTGAAGCTCTGTGTTTACACTCAGAGCTCCACGTCCCTGCTGTCTCACCGACGATCGCGTGTACCTGACGGACATCGCGGCCGCCGGGTACACGCATCGGATCCTCGGTGATGCGTCGGGACTGTTTTTCCCGGGGAATTACAAGCAAATCACGTCCAAAGACGTGACCCCGGCGCCTCAGGTCCGCGCTGTTCACGTCTTTGGACGTGAAGCGGTATTGAAGTGGTTAAGGGCAGGAATTCCTGAAGGGAGCCCACCTTCTCCTCAAAGGTACAGGTACGCACTTGACACCCAGAAATAGCACAATCGCAGTAAAGGTATCCAGTGCACCCCCTCACCAAATAACCAGCTTATGCATGTATTTGCAAATGTGTGCACACAAATCCCCTTGAATTTAATGTGAACTGTTAGACAGGGTTAATTCAGTTTGTTGCAGGCTGTCTAGTAAGTGAGCTGGGATTTTTTTATTATTATTAAACCTTGTGTCCCTTCCATGTGATCCTTTCTGTAAAAGTAATTTTAGGTTGGGGTAGTTGCCATTTGTTTGTGCTGTTGGTTATTTGATGAGTGGCACACTGGATGCCTTTGCTGTCATTGTGCTTTTGATGGGTGTCCACAATGCCCCTGTACCTTTAAGGAGTGGTGGGCTCCCTCTACTCATACCTGCCCTAATCTATTCATTATTATATATGTTCCAACTTTGGATACTCTGAAATTATAACATTAGGACTGCAGTACACTGAGGTGGCGTGACGTGGCCTTTCCAGCTTATGGATTTTTTTGCAAATGTGTGCTAACTAATCCCCTTGTTTTTAACATGAACTGTTGGACAGGGTTAATTTGTTTTTTTGCAGACTGGCTGGCAAGTGAGCTGGGAATTTTTTTTTTTTTTTTTTTTTTTTACATGTGTTGCCCTTCCATGTGCTCCTTGCTGTAAAGGCCAGTTATAGGTTGTGGTGGTTTTGCTGCTGTCTGTGTACCTTTGAGGAGTTTATTATTCACCTCTTGCCCCAGAAACTGTTATAACTATACCACAATGGTGGATGGCATAAGATTATCCAACCCCCGTATTTATCGGTGTATACCGTGTATACCGTGCATTTTTTTCCCCTTAAAATAAGGGGAAAATCGTGGGTGCGCGATATACGCCGATACCCGCTTCCCGTGCTCAGTTTGAAGCCTCCGCCGACATATACCGAGCGAAGTACACTCGGGTACATTCGGCCAGGCTCGGATTTGCTCGTAGTCACGCTCTGTGACGTTTATGCGTGAGAAGCCGAGCATGTCTGAGTGTACTGCGCTCGGTATGTCCGCGGAGGCTTCAAACTGAGCGGGAAGCGGGGATTCG
The DNA here is from genome assembly GCA_029574335.1 of Rana kukunoris. NCBI lineage: Eukaryota > Metazoa > Chordata > Amphibia > Anura > Ranidae > Rana > Rana kukunoris. The sequence goes on along the minus strand of CM056053.1, from coordinate 436,382,843 downwards.
ACTCGGACATAACAAATGTTATAAAATGTTTTCTTTTTACAGGAATTTCAGGGCTACTTTAGGGGTGCGCTCTATATGCCAGAGCACGCAATACCCCCATAATACCCCCATAATTACGGTAGTTAAAACACCAGCTGAGTTTGGAGGGTGGCAGCTGGTAACCCAGAGGTATGTGAGCACTGGCCTATGGGACGCTTAAGATCGCCTTGACCGTCAATGTACATACTGGTAACCTGTTGGTTGCCGTCGCCCACATATTTCTTTATACAAACATATATTCCAATCTTCTAACCACTTTAATTAACTGTGGCCATCTTGGATGTTCCTTGTAGGTGCTGACTCCTCCCCCACCGTGGGGGTGTCCCTTATCGAGGCTCCTTGTAAGCCCCCGCGGGTGGATACATCTCCCTGGGGAGGATGGGGGGCGCCCTCCTTGGTCCCCCGGGCCGATTCAGCGGTTTTTCTTTACTTTTCTCCATTCCATGCATCAGTGGTAATTATAATATATAATTTTATGTTAGAAACCATGTATTTTATGTACGATTTGTGATATATTCTTGTAATCTTACAACTATACCATATACTTCCACAGAAATTACTGTCCCCCTGAAGAGACCCCAACTGGTCGAAACGCGTCAGGGTTCTACACTATAAACCCACAATCATATATAATATATCAACATATGTAATGTTCATATCTATGTTATCATGGAATGTGATGATGATTCCTTTTATCTCTGTACTGATTTTATACATGTCAATTTATTTACTGTGATATCTAAGCCCTTGTTATTAAATACTTTTTACTACCACCATCTTACATAGAGTTTTTTGACATTGCTGCCTAAAAGCCCCCCCGGGGAACCTCTATTTTCTTTTTTTCTGGCCTATGCTTTATACCCCCAAAGGCTGTAAGCAGCCTTCAGCTTTATATACAGTGCCTTGAAAAAGTATTCACACCCCTTGAAATGTTCCACATTTTGTCATGTTACAACCAAAAGCATACATGTAAAAGTGAAAGGAAAATGATAAATGGTTTTCAACATTTTTTACAAAAAAATATGTGAAAAGTGTGGCGATCTTTTGTATTCAGCCCCTCTGAGTCAATACTTTGTAGAACCACCTTTCGCTGCAATTACAGCTGCAAGTCATTTTTTTGTATGTCTCTACCAGCTTTGCACATCTAGAGAGTGACATTTTTGCCCATTCTTCTTTGCAAAATTGCTCAAGCTGTGTCAGATTGAATGGAGAGCATCTGTGAAAAGAAATTTTCAAGTCTTGCCACAGATTCTCATTTGGATTTAGGTCTGGATTTTGACTTGGCCATTCTAACACATGAATATGCTTTGATCTAAATTATTCCATTGTAGCTCTGGCTGTATGTTTAAGGCCCCAGTCACAAGTCTTTTGCAGACTCTAACTGGTTTTCTTCTAAGATTGCCCTGTATTTGGCTCCATCGATCTTTCTATCAACTCTGACCATCTTCCCTGTCCCTGCTGAAGAATAGCATCCCCACAACATGATGCTGCCACCACCACATTTCACAGTGGGGATGGTGTGTTCAGGGTGATGTGCAGTGTTAGTTTTCCGCCACACATAGGGTTTTTTGGTCTCATCTGACCGGAGCACCTCCTTACAAATTTTTGCTGTGTCCCCCAGATGGCTTTTTGCAAACTGCAGATGGGACATCTTTTGGATTTCTTTCAACAATGGCATTCTTCTTGCCACTATTCTATAAAGGTCAGATTTGTGGAGCGCACAACTAATGGTTGTCCTGTGGACAGATTCTCCCTTCTGAGCTGTGGATCTTTGCAGCTCCTCCAGAGTTAACATGGGTTACCATACCTCTTGGCTTCTTTTCTGATTAATACTCACCTTGACCAGCCTGTCAGTTTAGGTGGACGTTTTATGTGGTTTGACTTGTTGTGTATCTATTTACTTGGTGCAATCGCATCTTTTATATATTACCGAAAACAAGGGTAGTTTGCATTTGTTTGCCCTAAGATTCACTTTACTTTCAGTGTTTTTTACTGAAATGTTGCGTTTCCTAGACCTTGGTGGTAAGATTGTGTGACATAAAAAATTGGAACTACCACTATTTTATTTTCAAGGGTATCTGCTTTTAGAAAATATATCATGTTTGGGGGTTTTGTGAAATCTTCAAGCCTAAAATTATATATTTTTTTTATTTCAGATGATATTAAAAAAAAAATCCAATTCATGTTTCATACATACCATTAGCAGTCAGTAGGTGGCAGGCTACAAACAAGAGCACCAGCTATGGTTGTGCATTGAAAACAGCTGAGAACATAGCTGAATGATTCAAAGGACGTACACCTCCACTCCCTTGCTCTAACTTTGATATACACAGACTGCCCACACCCCATACAGTAAAACCTTGGTTTGAGAGTAACTTAGTTTGAGAGCGTTTTGCAAAACAAGCAGAATTTGTTAATAAATGTTGACTAGCTATACAAGCGATGTCTTGATATACAAGTGGCGTCATGTCACAACTGAATAAAAAAAGAGAATAGAGGCGCCTCTAAGTGTAGCAATACGGTTACATTTAATAAAGGTACAACATTTAGAGCCGGTTCACACATGAGCAGCACAACTTGCCGAGCAACTTGACAAGGCGATCTGCACACGACTTCAGAGGCGACTTGCAAAATGACTTCTGTATTGAAGTCAATGCAAGTCACCCTTAAGTCGTCCCAAAGTTGTAGAGGAACCTATTTTCTAAGTCGGAGCGACTTGAGTCGCTCATATTAGAACGGTTCCATAGTACAGAATGGAGCGCGACTTGTCAGGTGGCTAAGTCGCCCCTTATGCACACACGATCGGAAATTCCGGCAAGAAAAACATGGATTTTTTCTGACAGAATGTTGGCTCAAACTTGTGTTGCATACACACGGTCACATAAATCTTGTCGGAAATTCCGATGGTCAAGAACGCGGTGATGTACAAGACGTACGACGAGCCAAGATCAATGAAGTGCAATAGGCAGTTTGGCTCTTCTACTTAAATCTGAGCATGTGTGTTTTTTTGCACTTCGGAATTGCATACAGATGAGAGCGGATTTTCAACCTGCTCTCAATCTTTTGTTGGCGGAAATTCTGACAGCAAAAGTCCGATGGAGCATACACATCGGACTTTTCTTGTCGGAATTTCCAATTGTGTGTACGCGGCATTAGAGGCACCTCTCTTCTCTTTTATACTCTGTAGCTCCTGTTGAATTTTGTTTTTTTAAGGGTAGGGAGGGAGGGTGGGAGATAAATGGACACACATACAATACAACGCACATTAACGCACAAAAGAGACATAGATAAGGGAGTAAGCTTTGAAATAAGTATGGGAAATACGAGTTTTACACAAATTTTTATACCTTTAATATATGCGGTACTTTGTATTTGTATTTGAAGATGTGCACGAAATGTATTACAACAATATGTGTTGAATAATAAAAAAGATTTTAATAAAAAAAAAAATACACCAATATTTGAAACACAATGAAGGATCTATTGGTAAACAGCGCTGATGTTGGATAAGTGTCCAGCTTCACATTAAATAAATAAAATGATGACGTTGCAAAAATAGTAATAATATTTATTTAATGTGAAGCTGGACACTTATCCAACATCAGCACTGTTTACCAATAGATCCTTTATTGTGTTTCAAATATTGGTGTATTTTTTATACTATTTTATTTGATGATTTCTTCCTCATATTATACCTAAACAGCTGCTTTGCATATACCTTTATCCTTTGTTGTGATATTAGGTTTTTATCTTTGTTTATATTTATCACCCGTCATTGGGACTTAGAACCAGTTGATCATACTCTTTGGCGCTGGAAGTGCACTGTGGGCCTCTATTTTGTGCACCTTTCTTTTCACCTTTCTTTTCATAAAAATGTATAAACTTGTATTAAAGTTGGCCACAAAAGTATCATACTTTGCTTTTAAACATTTATTTTTTATTTTATTTACTGATGGCTAATTTTATTGTAGCTCCACAAGCTGAATCTTCAATACATTTTTTATTTCACAGTCAAGTAGATTGCTAAGTGACAGCTGTCATTCCCCTGCACACTCTTATTATATTTGCAGCACAAAGACACATTCTGCAAGACGGAGAGGAAGCCAGTGGTGTTTCAGTAGATGCACTTTCCATAGTGAGTGCATTGATGAGATTAATGGATGTTGACTCAGTTCTGAGTGATTTGACACAGACAAGTTGTTTTCATGACAGGGTATAATGACTCCAGCACATATGGAGGAAACAGTTTTGGAAGCTGGGAAATGGAAAGGCCCTTCAACACTACACTCAGATCTGTGCCAGGCTGGCATCGCACACACGGAGGCGGATGAAGTGTTTCTTCAAATAACATCTCACAACAGGAAATCTCAGCATTGTGGACTTCTTCCAGCATTTGTTTATGACACATAAATATAAAATATTTACTGGAGGAATCAGGACAGAGAAAGGCAAGATAATCTACAAAGTATTAAATGTGTTATTCTGACCCGAAACATAGCGGATTAACCGAGAAATCCAGACAAAAAGATAAATGTACATCATTTTAGAGTATGTGCAGCTGCTTTTTTTATTTATAAATGAGAAGAGTACCCAAACGGAGGGCCCATCCTAGCTTGAAAATGCTCTTTAACAATCACAGCAATATTTGGTTGCAGTATGTGATCACTAACATCACTGGGATCGTTACTACACTGCAGCATCACATACAGGCTTAAAGGGTAACTCTGATTTCATGGGAAAGAATTGCATATTAAGCCCCGGACCAATATGCTGCTAAATGCCCAAAGGTGTTTTTACAATTCGGCACTGCGTCGCTTTAACAGACAATTGCGCGGTCTTGCGACGTGGCTCCCAAACAAAATTTGCGTCCTTTTCTTCCCACAAATAGAGCTTCTTTTGATGGTATTTGATTGTCTCTGCAAGTTTTTTTCTTTTGCGATATAAACCGAAATTTTTGAAAAAAATATTTTCTACTTTTTGTTGTTATAAGAAAAATCGAATAAAATTAATTTTAGTCAAACATTTAGGCCAAAATGTATTCAGCCACATGTCTTTAGTAAAAAAAAGCGCAATTAAAAAAAACTAGCTACCTAGCGGCAACAGTGACACTAATACAGCGATCAGAATAATGATCGCTTAGTGACACTGGCAATAGGGGGGTGAAAGGGTTAACTAGGGCGGTGATCAAGGGGTTAAACCTTTATTAGGGGGATACCCTGGACCTAACACTAACTGCCTGTCACACTAACTGTCACACTGACACTAAATGCAGTGATCAGTAAATATATGATCACTGCTATTAGTGACACTGTGACAGGGGGCTGGGGGGGGGGTGATCTGAAAGAGTTAATGTGCCTATGTGTGTGGTGTCAGTGTAGTGTTAGTGCAACTTACTTCTGATGTCTTCTCTCCTCTCGGCGGATTGAAAATACCGCCGAGAGGAGAGCTGACATCACTTCCTCTGCCAGTGTTTACATTACACAGGCAGAGGAAGTGCAGAGCAGGGAGGGAGCTGATTCGCTGGGAGCGATCCGGAGGGGGCGGACAAAAACGAACAGCCGTCCCCTCATCCCGGATCGCTCCCATGGAATAACCGACCACCACAAGTACCGGGGGGGTCCCTATCGGATACTCGACCCACGTCTAGGCAGGGACGTACAGGTAAGTCCATCTGCCTGTACGTGCCATTCTGCCGACGTATATGTACATGCGGCAGTCGTGAAGTGGTTAAAAAATAATAATATAGTATAGACAATTGCTACACGAACCATGTTAAAATGTACAATTTTAAATAAAATAGAGGTTTCCGTCAAATTAAAAATAAAAAATAAATGTTTTTGCTGGTATTATGCTTTAACCCATTTCCATACACAATCTGTATATTAACCATTAGCCTGCTGGCCACTTTCGTAAGGTGGGGAAAGGAGGGGAAAGGGGGGGATTGTGGAAAAAGGGGACTTTGTATGAAACACAACACTTGAGTAGATTGAATCAATCAATGATAGTAATTAAAATATTTATTAATGACACAATTGAGCATAGTGCAATAGATAGCATGATTGGTAGAAAAATAGATGATAGAGAATTAAGATAAACATGATTAGTACATCACATAATAAAAACATAGTAAACATTATTGCACATGGTAAATGGTAAATCAGCGGTATACTCAAAAATGTGTAAAAAAAAAATGTGTACATTTCACTAAGGAAGAATGAAGCTGAACCTTCTGCCAGTGAAGGCAAAGCCATCTTCCTCACTTAGGAGAATTAAAAACCTACCGTGTTTCCCCGAAAGTAAGACCTACCCTGATATTTGGGAAGGGCTGCAATATAAGCCCTACTCCGAAAATATGCCCTATTGTGGAGTGCTTGTGTGTGTACACTACTCTGTTGCAGTAGTGTAGACTGTGTGTGTCAATTGTGCCAAGTACTGTACCTTCAGAATACAGCCGCTCTGCGATAAACTGATCTCCTGCTTCTTTCCTCCTCTCCCTCCCCCACAGTGCTCGGAGCAGGGAGGAGAGGTTTGGCAGGCTAAGGAAGTGGCAAACTGCAAGCTGGTCTCCCCCTCTCTGAGATGTCAGGGGGGGATTTCTGCCCCCTCCCTGTGCAGAGCTCCGGCAGGCAAAGCAAGTGAGGGCAGAGCTCCAGTAGGCAAAGCAAGTGAGGAGCTGCACTCAGCTATGGAATCTCCCCCTCTCCGAGATTTTGGCCCCCCTCCCTGTGCAGAGCTCTGGCAGGCAAAGCAAGTAAGGAACTGCACTTAGCTAATCTCTCCCTCTCCAAGATGTCAGCGGGGGAACTCGGGCCCCCCTTCCTCTGCAGACCTCTGGTGTGTCACAGGCAATATAAAAAGGTATGTGGCACAGCATTTCAGCATGCAGCAGTTTTGCATTGTGTGATACAAACATTCTGCAAGTACTTTTACACGGGGGATTTGTGACAGGCAGGTAAGGAGAGACACAGCACATGGCATTATAAGACCTACCCCGAAAATAAGCCCTACTGTGTCTTTTGTTGTCAGAATTAATATAAGACCCAGGCTTATTTTTGGGGAAAGACGGTAAATGCTAGACAAATTATGAAAAGTGAGAGACACAAAAAAAAAGTCCCTTTTTAAAAGTTACAGAACACTGCCTTCTAGCGGCAATATCCCTAATCTCAATGTACACCACAGTCTCCCAGTGAAGATAGACACATGTTTTAAGGAAGACACATTACTCTTTTCTTTTTCTTGACCAACAAAGTCCTCAAGAGCCCTAATCTATCTGACTAGGTACTTATGCCCCCCCCCCCCCCCAGAGTCAAACACCTATCAGCAATGTGGGGAAAAGTATAGTTCCTGAGCGGACTTCTTCAAAAGAGGGCAATAAAAAAAAAAAACACACACAAACCCCCATGAGCATGTTTTTTTGCCAGTTCTCTTCACAAGTAGAACCTGGGATCCGGCAAGGTCAGGGTTTTCCCCTGGCTATCAAGGGTGGTGATTGAATAGATCCAGTCATCCTTTTCAGGGCTTTTAATGACCACCCGGTCACTGTAGATGTGCCGGTCATAGCTCCATGACTCTCGGCAATCTTCAAACTGGTGATAAATGCGAACAAAAGAAATGTCAGTGCTGAGGGATGGCTTTTTCATCTTCAGTCCCAAATGCCTTTCTGATATCATTCCTCTTGATTGTCCTTAATCTCTTTCATGAGAGCATCGGGCACATAGGGGAACTCCAACCCACCTTCAAGGGCCACTTTCCTCACTGTGAGTATCACGGTGAGGAAGAAGGGGGAAATGCTGATGTAAACAAGCATTTCCCCAGTCTTCCTAGTGACAGGACACTGATCACAGCTCCCTGTAATCGGAAGCTGTGATCACTGTTGTGTCACACACAGCCCATCCCCCTACAGTTAGAACACATGCCTAGGCACAATAAACCCCTGCAGCGCCACCTAGGGGTTAACCCCCTCACCGCTAGTGTCATTTTCGCAGTAATCAGTGCATTTTTTGATTGCTGTAAAAAAAAATTACAATGGTCCCAAAAATGTGTCAAACGTGTCCGATGTGTCTGCCATAAAGTTGCAGTCACAATAAAAATCGCAGATCGCCACCATTGCTAGTAAAAAATAATAATAATAAAAATGGCATAACTCTATCCCCTATTTTGTAGATGCCATAACTTGTGCAAACCAATCAATTGACGCTTACTGTGATTTTTTTTAACCAAGAATATATAGAAGAATACGTATCGGCCTAAACTGAGGAAAAAAGTGTTTTAAATTTTTTTGGGGATATTTATTATAGCAAAAAGTAAAAAATATTATTTTTTTTTTAAAATTGTCGCTCTATTTTTGTTTATAGCGCAAAAAATAAAAAACACAGAGGTGATCAAATACCACCAAAAGAAAGCTCTATTTGTGGGAAAAAAGGGATGTCAATTTTGTTTGGGAGCCACGTCACAAGGCCGCGCAATTGTCAGTTAAAGCGACGCAGTGCCGAATCGCAAAAAGTGGCATGGTCTTTGACCAGCAAAATGGTGCAGGGCTTAAGTGGTTAATGCATCCTATGCATTAAGGTGAAAAAACACCTGGCTATCACAGGCCCCCCAATGTCTTACTTACCTGAGCCAGTTCACCTGCTCTGCGCATCCCCCAGCGTCCTCTTCTTCATGGAGTCTCGGCGTTGATTGGATAGATTGATAGCAGCGCAGCTATTGGCTCCCGCTGCTGTCATTCAAATCCAATGGTGCAGAACCCAGAACAGCAGGATCGGGGCCACTCTGTGCAAAATGAACTGCACAGTGGAGGTAAGTATGACATGTTTGTTATTTAAAGAGGGGGGAGGGTGGGGGCAAGGGAATAGTAGCTGAAGCTAAGCCACAAGCTACCCACTCACGTGGTTTGGGGGGACTATCTTGGTACTGATGAAATAAAATAACCATAATAGTATAAATCAGGGCTCAAAATTTCAAGTCCTGAGCTACTAGCCAGGCCTCAAGAGTTACTCGCCACCAGTTGCCCCACCTAATTCATACACTGCCCTGCGCCTAATTGCACCTGTAAACACACCCTCGTAGATTATCTCATGGAATGACAATGTTTAATGCAGAATCAAGTTACAAAATTAAATATTACCAACAACAACTTTAACAAAATGGGACAGGGCTCTGGGGGCAGACCAGAGGGACAGGGCTCTGGGGGCAGACTAGAGGGACCGGCTCTGGGGGCAGACCAGAGGGACGTGGCACTAGAACTGGGTTTCCGCTGCACCGGAGTGGTAATTTTTGCAATCCTCCACCTCACTCATTACTTTCTGCTCTCCAGCTACTATGGTCGGGGCAGGGGGGGAGGGGGCAGGCTGAGAGAGGTCATACTGTTAGGTCCCATGGCTTAATGAGAATTGTAAGGAGAGCACCTGTGTACTGCTCTGCCTGTGCGCGGCTCACCGGACTACTTTTCCCGAGCATGCACCTTTCCTCTTCGGCCGCCAATCTCATCAGGACTCTAAGTCTAGGCACAGATTGCAGGGAGATTGGTCATGCAGCCCTGGCATTACTCGCCCCCAGCTTAAATCCACTCGCCAAAAGCTAGTAGGCGAGTGGAAATTTTGAGGGCAGGTATAAATAGTTTATTAAATATAAATGCAAAAACAAACAATTGTACAGATCAGTGATTGGTCAAGGTCAACTAGTTTCGCGGGGTTGCCGCTTCGTCAGGACGGCCAATCTATAAAGTAAGTAATGCAATAAGATATATAGGCCCAGATTCACATACATCGGCGCATTATCCGTCCGGCGTAGCGCACCGCCATTACGTTAGACTTGCGCCATCTAGCCGCGTAATCCCCCGATTCACGTAGCTTTTGCGCAGGAAATTGCGCAAGCGTAAGGTTTTTTCCTGAGGCGTAAGGAGGAGTAATACAAATTGGGAGGGACGTGGGCGTGTTACATTGAAATGAGCCGTGACCCAATGCAAATGAAGGGCCGGCCGGCTCGCGCATGCGCGCGTGAAGGAGACCATGTCAGCTCCGCTGTGCGCATGCTCACAACTCGGGAGCGGCGCAATCAGTGAAATTGGAAATGGACTAGGGCAACGTTGTGAACTACGCAGACAGCATAAATTGACACACACAAACGCACTTGCATTGCAAAAGTACATCCCTTTGTGTCCCTTCCCATTTAACCAAGTGCTTTTGTTCCTGTTGTTCGTTGCAGTGTGTCTTGTAGTTGTCAGATTAGTGTTCTGTGTGATCAAGTTCTTGTTGGTATATTTGTGAAAGTGTTTTTTGATAAGTGTTTGAGAGACTGTTTGTTTGATTGATATATTTCTGAGCGTTTGTTTTCTTGCTTTATTTTTTCTTTTTTCTTTTTTTGGCTTACTTTTTTGGCTTTTTTTTTTTGTTTTTTTGGCTGACATTTTTGGCATTTTTTTTTTTGCTGACATTTTTTTTAAATTTTGGGTTGTGCATGCTGTTTGAATGTGGGGTGACATTCCTGCTGGAAAAGGCGTGTCATCCTCAATTTTGGTGGAGAAGGGTTCCCCAGGACCAGGGAGAAGTGATTCCCAGGTCCATGTGAATGGTGTATGAATGTACAGTGACATAATTGGAGCCTTGACGTGGCGTTACTGCTCACCAGTCGTGCATGGTGGACTGGTGCCAATCCAATTTGATGAGGATGTGGGGTGTGTGTGCTAGGGACCACAGTGGTGTGCATGCATGCATTCTCATTGTGCCATGATTAATGTGTGTGTTTAACGTGCAAAGATGCCCAATATGAGCTGTCTCCTGACTGCTCTTCCCTCAGAAGACGGGGTATCCTCGGTTAGGGGTTGATTGTCTGGTTGGGGGGTCAGGTCATCACGTAGCTCAATCTGCAGGCCCTTTCTCACTGCGAAGTTGTGCAGCATGCAACATGCAACGATGATATGGCACACAAAGTTTGGGGAATACAACAGTGTACCCCCAGACTTATCCAGGCATCGGAAACGTGACTTCAGGAGGCCAAAGGTGCGCTCCACCACTGCTCGGGTTTTGATGTGTGCTTGATTGTATCTTTCCTCCCCTGGGGTTTGGGGGTTCCGGATAGGAGTCATGAGATGGGGTCCCAGTGCATATGCAGAGTCACCTAGAAGGGAAAAGACAGGAGAATGTTAGTCATGCATGTGCCACTTGTGAGGTGTGCATCACGGGAGGGGATAGTCATGCCTGACTCCCATGTCACTCACCAACCAGACAGGTGTTCCCATACACGTTCTGATAGAATTCCATTCGATGTGGCATTGATTGTAGATGTAGCTGTCATGGGTGGATCCGGGGTGTTTGGCACGGACGTGCCATATGAGTCCTTGGGCATCAACTATCACCTGATGGAGTGCCAATTCTTCCGATTGCGGTACATGTGCTCTGTGTCATGGGGGGGCTGGAGTGCCACATGTGTGCAATCAATGGCCCCGATGGTGAGTGGGAATCTGGCAATTCTGTAGAAATCTGTCATTGCCTTCAGCCGCAGGTCCTCAGTGGTGGGTTTGATGATTAGGTTGGCCAAGCGTGTGAGGATTGCAGGGACAACCTGGTGCACACATCTGCTCATGGAGGATTGTGACATCCCAGCCACCACTCCACTTGTACGCTGAAAAGAGCCACTGGCAAGGAAATGGAGTGTTGCCAGTACCTTGACCAGTGGCTGCACTGGATGTGAGCGGTGTGTTGGGCTGGTGATGTCCTCCTGCAGGGTTGTGGTTAATTCCAGGATGGCATGAGGGGTGAATCTGAAGATGCGATACACCTCAGAATCACTCATGCCAAAGAGGTCTATGCGTGTGCGGTATACCCTCTCCCGTGCCATCCTCCTTGCCCTCCTCCTTCTTTGGTCATCTAAATTCACTAGTGCAGCTATGAGCGACGATGCCCCTGGCATGTTGGCAGTCAAATTGTAGTGCAACACGTGTGTGTGGTCTGCTCCTCAGTAACGGTGTTGCTTTCTGTGAGATGTAGACGTTTTTTCAAAATTTAGACCAGCTTTTAGGTGCTCTAACTTTAGACAGGACATTTTGCTGTTGCGCACATCGCGTAGCCTGCGCAGCAACTGCGTTTTTTTGTGGATCCCCGCAACTCCCTCATTAGCATATTTGACTAGCAAATCAATGGTGTGTCTAGCACATTTTTGCGCGGACGGATGCGTCTGTCTAACGAAATTACGCCGGACCAAAAAAAGTAGATTTCTGGCGTAAATCGTTTTCTGAATCGCGCGCATCTAAACGCACGCGCACATTTAGACTTACGCACGCGCAACACCAGTTGCGCAGGCGTAATTGCTCTGTGAATCTGGGCCATAATATATAATTCAGCAATAGTGTTGAAAAGACATAATAAAATATAATAAAAACGCAGATAATAGCTGAGTCAATAAAACGTACGTTATTAACCTTTATTATTAATTCTACATTAGGCTATACTCCTTTTTGCTCATGTTTGTTATTTAAAAAAAAAATGATTCTTTGCAAACCCTTTAAAGCACCTGTGCAAGATAAAAGAAAACCTGCAAACATGGCCTGTTGGGGGTACTTGAGGACTTAGGTTGAGAACCACTGGTGTATCGGACAGCTTGCTTTGCTATGGTGTCCTGTACACTGATGAAGGGGACTTGCTTGGTGAGATAAGAATGCAAAGCTAGGAACAGTCCTATGGATTTTCTGCTGTGACATTCCAGGAGTCTGCTGGCAGGATCAGCAATTAAGTAATGTTTACTAGTGTTGCTCACGAATATTCGCATTGCGAATATTCGCTACGAATATTGCATATTCGAGTATTCGCGAATAACTTGAATATCGCGGCGAATATTCGCTATTTCGAATATTCGTATTTTTTCAAATTTCGCAATAAATTTCGCAATAAATTTCGCAATCAATTTCGCATTCGCACTAGCGAAACTTCGCTTTTTTTTTTTTATAAAATATAGCGAATATTCGTAAATATCGAATATTCGTGATATTTTATCCAAAAAAAAAATAGCGAAATTTCGCAATCATTTTCGCTTTCGCATATGCGAAATTTCGCTATTTTTTCTTTTTTATAAAATATAGCGAATATTCGTAAATATAGAATATTCGTGATATTTTATCCCCCAAAAAAATAGCGAAATTTCTCATTAGCGAAATTTCGCAATTTTTTTTAATAAAATATCACGAATATTCGATATTAACGAATATTCGCGAATATTCTTCGAAATATTCGCGAATATTCTTCAAAATATTCGCGAAATATCGCGAAATCGAATATGGCGTATTCCGCTCATCACTAATGTTTACAGCATTAACACAAGAAGAAGAATTGGCATGTTTTGAGAATTAAACTTAACATAAGTGAACATTTATTGGCTATTGCAGTTTTGAGTTTATAAAAAACTAAGACCATTGATAAACATATTATTATTAAACGATTATCCTATGAATAAATGTAGCCATAGGCCCAGATTCACAAAGCACTTACGGCGACGTAAATCACTTTAGTGCAAATGTGCGCCCGGCGTATGTGTGCGCCAGAGTCACAAACCAACATACGTCCAAAAACAGGCCATCCTACCCTGACGTATCTTGCTTACGTCGGCGTAGCGTGGGCGTAAATATGGGCTGGACGCATGTTGCTTCTCCCATTGATTAGGCATTCAAATATGCAAATTAGGGAAATGCAGCGTTTCACGAACATACGTGCGCCCGACGCATGCTATGCGATGTTTGCGTAAGTTGTACGTCCGGCGTAAAGTTATTCCCCATAGATGAGGTGCAACCCAGCAATAGACATGCAAAGGTCTGCCCCAGAGAACACAGGCCGGCGTATTGGGCGTACGTTATGTTTACGGCGTACATAGTGATCCGGCGTAGCTTAGGCATTTGTGCCGTTGTATTTGTGAGCATGCGCATAAGGGTGCAGTTTCATGCGTCCACGTCACAGCGGGTGTAAAACACTGCACCATGCTCAGACATCATTTGCATAGGGTCACGCCCACTTTCACTTACGCTGGCCTGCGCCTTTGAAAATATGCTACGCTGGCGTATCTTGGTGAGCATTAGCTTGCTGAATACAGTGCATGCCTCTACGCACCGCGCCGGCGTAGCGTACTGTGTGTGCACTACGCCGGCGTAAATATGCGCCCACTCTCTGTGAATCCGGGCCATAGTATACATACAATGCAATCTAGATGGTATCATTTTTTGCTCACCTTCTTTTTATTGGAAAAAAAAAAATTGTAATTTAAATAAAGCGCAACTATTGCTCAATCTAATGGAGTCAAGAATCCCATTTCCATGAAATAATATATTATTTTTCTCAAGAATAATGATAGTGTTTCACTTCATAATCGAATGATATATTATTCAATGTTACATGCATGGAGAGACAAGATAATGCTGATTTAACTTTGTCCTTATAGCAGACTTTTCTTTCTGATTCATCTTCTGTTTCAACACATGGAAGCATTCATCATAGCTAACAGTAATGTCAAGTGGAAAGGGAAATACTGTCATTTGCGCAGTGTTCCTCGCCGAGATGGGGGGGGGGGGGGTACATGAAAACTAAAAATAAAAAATTGTATACCTTCAGACAAAACTTATTTCAAATAGTGATTAAAGTGGTTTATGAGAGCAAACAGTCAGTAAAATCTATTTTTGTTTGTAATTAAGTAAACATTTGTTTTAGAAGAAAGGAGATCAAATTATTTGTGTTTATTTAAATGTTAATTTATTTTGTTATCTTAAATATGCTAATGAAATGCACACATTCTATTGGGTTGGAGTATGCAGTGACATTGATATGCCTTTGGAAGAGTTTCAGGAAACTTTATTTGTGTTTAAATGTAAAGCTGAATCGCAATATTGCCTATGCACACATTCATGGAAATGGCTGTAATAGTGCTGGGTGCTCTAATGACCACCGACTGGAAACCAAAGACAATCTTATTTGAGAAATGTCATCAGCACACCAAGAATTCCTCAGAAGGGTCTAAAGCGTTATTTGCATGGTCAAACGGTACACATCCGGCAACTTTTCGGAGCCATGCAGTGCCCCTTTATCAGGCAAGAACCTTTGTCACTTGCCTGACGAAAGGGCCCTGCATGGCTTCCAAACGTTTCCGCAGGTGTACCATGTGACCATGTAAATAAAGCTTTTGAACCCTTGGTGTGCTGATGACATTTCTCCATTTAAATGTAATGCCGCGTACACACAACCGTTTTTCATGACGTGAAAAATGCAATTTTTTCTAATGGTCAGTAACCACTTGCCTACTGTGCACCTACACCCCCTTCCTGCCCAGACAAAATTTTAGCTTCCGGCACTGCGTCGCTTTAACTGACGCGGCTCCCAAACAAAATTGGCGTCCTTTTTTCCCCACAAATAGAGCTTTCTTTTGGTGTCATTTGATCGCCCGTGCGGTTTTTATTTTTTGGGCTATAAACAAAAAAAGAGCGTACATTTAAAAAAATAAATACATTTATCTCAGTTTAGGCCGATACGTATTCTTCTACATATTTTTGGTTAAAAAAAATAAAAAATAAAATCGCAATAACCCTATAGTGACTGGTTTGCGCAAAAGTTATATTGCCTACAAAATAGGGGAAATAATTGTGATTTTTTAAAATAAATTTTTTACTAGGAATGGCGGCAATCTTTTTTTCAGGATTGCGACATTATAGCGGACACATCGGACACTTTTGACACATTTTTGGGACCATTCACATTTATACAGTGAATAATGCTATAAATATGCATTGATTACTGTATAAATGTGACTGGCAGGGAAGGGGTTAACCACTAGGGGGCGGGGAAGGGGTTAAATGTGTGTCCTAAGTAGTGTTCTAACTGTAGGGGGAGGGGGGTGACTGGGGGAGGTGACCGATTGTGTCTCTATGTAAAAGGGACACAGTTCGGTCTCCTCTCTCCCTGACAGGACGTGGAGTCTGTGTTTACACACAGAGCTCCACGTCCCTGCTTAGTTACTGGGCAATCGCGAGTGCGCACGGTGTTCCCAATAACGAGACGGGCGCGCGCGCCACCGGCGGTGCTCACGCGCCCCCTAGCGGCTTTAAATGACAGGACGTCATATGACATCCTGTCAGAACAATGTTAAGTGGTTAAAAACTATCGTGTGTAGGCTCCAGAGCATTTTTCTCGACGTGAAAAATGACCATTAAAAATTTAGAACATGCTCTAAATTTTCTCGTTGTTTTTCACTTTGTGAAAAACGGTCATGTGTAAGCTTTAACGACATGAAAAAAAAACGTGCATGCTCAGACGCAAGTTATGAGACGGGAGCATTCGTTCCAGTAAAACTAGCATTTATAATGGAGATTCATCACACTGTAACAGACTGAAAAGCACGAAGACTGAAAAGCGTGAATCGTCTCTCACCAAACTTTTACTAACACAAAATCAGCAAAAGCAGCCCAGGGGGTTGCGTCATCTGAATGGAACTTCCCCTTTATAGTGTCGTACATTTTGTACGTCACCGCGCTTTGCTCGAGCATTATTTTATCACGATCGTGTGTATGCAAGGCAGGCTTGAGAGGAATCACGTCGAGAAAATTTTTAGAACCTACTCTATATTTTCTCATCGTTTTTCATGTCGTTGTTTTTCTCGTCGTGAAAAACGGTTGCGTGTAGGCTTTAACGACGGGGAAAAAACGTGCATGCTCAGAAGCAAGTTATGAGAAGGGAAATTAGCATAATCAGCCCAAAGGGTGGCGCCATTTGAATGGAACTTCCGCTTTATAGTGCCATTGTACTTGTTGTACGTCACCGTGCTTTGCTCGGCCATTATTTTTCACGATCGTGTGTATGCAAGGCAGGCTTGACAAGAATCTTGGGCCTTCTTACAAATTGCAATGCAGCTAAGCTATGCAGCTTTGTCCAGAACCCAAACAAGCCTGTAAATCAGGGGTCTCAAACTGTTGGCCCTCCAGCTGTTGTAAAACTACAAGTCCCATGAGGCATTGCAAGGCTGACAGTTAAAAGCATGACTCCCACAGGCAGAGACATATTGGGCCTTGTAGTTTTGCAACAGCTGGAGGGCTGCCAGTTTGAGACCCCTGCTGTAAATGTATAATAAAGGAGTAACAAACAGAAACTAAGGTTCCCCAATTGATTATTGAGCTATACCAGCCGTAATCTCATCCAGGACCACCAGGGATGCTGTCAGGATCACCAGGGATGCCCACAAAGGAACCCCAACAGGTATGCCACCCTAGACCACCAGGGATACGCCAATCAATGCCCGGGCAGCTGCCAATCAGTGCCTATTAATAATGCCTGCAAGTGGCATCAGTAATGCCTATTAGTGCAATCCATCAGTGCCCATCAGTGCCGCCCTCTCAGTGCCGCCTCTCAGTGCCCAGCAGTGCCCATCAGTTTGCATGTCCTCCCTATGCCTCAATCTATTTCTTAAGGTTTTGTCTACCCTTCAAAGAAAGGCTGGTAAGTTCATTTGCTCTTGTCTAAATTGCTCACAGTATGTGCATTAATGCATATGAGATAAGGATCTTAGAATGTAAGTTTCTTGAGGGCAGGGACAGATGTGAAGTACAGTATATGCAATGTGCTGTGTAAATTATCAGCACATTTTTTAAATACTTAAAATAAATAAACAACTTTTAGTTTAAATCAACAGAAAATTTTCCATACCCATCAAAACAAAAGCTATGTGAAGTCATAAAGTCATACATTTTGTTTTCTTTAGAAAGCAGCCATAGTCTGAGTAGAAAAGCCTGTCCCCTGAAGAAAAGTACCCTTGCTCTCTGTGTGGAGCCAGTGGTCTCCATGCAGAGGTCTGCTAAGTTAAAGAAAGAACTTTTAAATTAGCAAGGAGTATGAACAAGACATGTGTTACACCTGTGCAGGGAGATCATCGCTCCCACACAAAGTGAGGGTCCTTCCCTGCAAACTAGAAGAAGCAAGCCTGTAATTGGGACCTAATAACCAAAGGGAGAAAATATGGGATGCCCACCTAGTTTTGAAAAAACGTAGTACTCACCGATATTATCGGGGGGTGCCATCCAAATTACAATGTAGCACAACAATAAAAAACAAAAAAGAAAATAGACTGCTGCGCACCCTTAATGCCGCGTACACACGGTCGTTTTTTGCGATGAAAAAAAACGTTTTTTAAAACGTAATTTAAATTGATTGTGTGTGGGCAAAACGTTGTTTTTTGTCTTCAAAAAAACGACCAAAAAAAATTCCAACATGCTTGAATTTTTTGTGTTGTTTTTCAAAACGTCGTTTTTTGTGTCATAAAAAGTGATGGTGTGTGGGCGATGTTGAAAACAACGTTTTTAAAGCCGCGCATGCTCAGAGGCAAGTTATGAGACGGAGCTTCAATGGAACAGAGTGCCGTTGAATGTGGAGTACGTCACCACGCTTTGCTAGAGCATTTTGGAAAAATGATGGTGTGTATGCAACGTCGTTTTGGAAAATGAAGTTTGAAAAACGTCGTTTTTTTTCATGAGATAAAACGTCGATTTTTTTCATCGCAAAAAGTGATCGTGTGTACGCGGCATATGAGTTAACTACAAAAATGTATTAGAATAAGTATCAAAAAAGAACACATGTATGTCAGGTATAAAAACTCAGGTCCACTCTGATATGGTAGACCAACCCAGGGATGGTCCCCTTGGATGCCCACTCAAAAACGGCTTATACCAGTAACTAATGCTCGATCATCCCAAGGGGAGATCAGAGTCTACAAAAAATAGCGCCCCCACCCTCCACATAACACACAGAAGTCCCCCCCCCCCCACACACACACTAAATAGCACACCGGAGCCCCAACTATTGGCAAAATTTCCTAATGGTTCCCACAAATAGCAGTGATTCCCTGTAATTCAGGTGAAAAGATCACTGGCTAGATGGTGGAATACCACATTGTAAATACCTGGAAAAGGGGACATGAAAAAATCCACTGACTAGTGGTAATAGTAGCACTGATCCAATGGAAACTGATAATGGACAAAAAATCAATGTAACAAAAAGAAGGATATTGAGCCTAATAGCTCACTGAGAAAAAGTTCTCCCGTTGAACTCGCCGTCTCAGGCTTAGTATTATTTCCTTATAAGTATAATTCCATTGGTAGATAGATGTAAAGGAGATATTCAAACAGAGACACTGTAATATTAATCTTCACGATAGAATTCACCTGAAACACAATGATATTGCCATAGATAGTGGGCAAGTTCCAATAGCGTATGGGTAACGTCCATTCAAAGCTTCAAAGCAAATATATCCATATAGTGCTTATTAATCCTATTAGGCAGCTCACATTCCATGAGATTTGTATCAGCTATTATGGATGGATGATAGGTGATTGGGCATATAATATGCTAGTTGGTAGATGACAGTGTTGTAGTAATATTCCTCAGCAGTGTTAGTGCAGGGTTTACTCACGGTTTTGCTGTCATTCATAGCTCAAAGTAGTAGCTATTTTCTCCAATCACGCACTGCTCAAAGGGATTGCAGCCAAGCCATCCATTTATGCATTTAGATAAAGCTTGAAGCGCTATTCCTAAAGGCAGTAATATCAGGTGAATCGGTATGATAGTATCCAAGGTAGAACAGTGGTAATACAGCGTCTCTCATAGTGAGTTGTTGATTGCAATGTCCAGAATGAAAGTAAAGTTATTCAATCTCCAAAGACAATGGCTGGAAGCCAAGTGTTGTAATTGTCCTCAGGGTGTGCTTTTCATGTCTCCATAAGGCATCCTTTAACTGGTGGTATATCTGCTCAAGGTACAATATTACCGAGCTAGTGAAGGAAAAACCGTGACGCTGAAGTGTGCATAGGGGGGTCCCTGTTCCCCAAGAGTTTACATGTTTCGTTCCGTGGGTATCAGAACTTCGTCAGGAAATATTGCCAATAGTTGGGGCTCCAGTGTGCTATTTAGTGTGGGGGGGACTTCTGTGTGTTATGTGGAGGGTGGGGGCGCTATTTTTTGTAGACTCTGATCTCCCCTTGGGATGATCGAGCATTAGTTACTGGTATAAGCCGTTTTTGAGTGGGCATCCAGGGGGACCATCCCTGGGTTGGTCTACCATATCATAGTGGACCTGAGTTTTTATACCTGACATACATGTGTTCTTTTTTGATACTTATTCTAATACATTTTTGTAGTTAACTCTTAAGGGTGTGCAGCAGTCTATTTTCTTTTTTGTTTTTTATTGTTGTCCTGTAATTGGGACCTGAGAGATTTGTGTGTTACAGTACCTGTCTGTGAGAATGTGTTTCCAGCACAACGGCATCGCGCTGATTCTCGGCGACAGGGTGCCAACATCTCGCACTCGCTGGAATAGGAAAGGCACATTCCAGTGAGTGCGACATAGAAGCGTCGGGGATCCGACTTGGAAGACCGGGCTGGCCGCCGCTAGTAAAAGAGCTACAAAGAAGATATCGGCGGCCAGACCCGAAGAAGGCACCAGAATAACACTGGTAAGCGGAGAAGACGAAAGAAAACCCCAAAGTCAGTAGAAGACACTCCGGAGAGTGGAGAAGAACCCTGGAGCCGACTAATTAATTTAAAAACCTGTGTGGTGTGTTTATTTTATTGACACTTTTCCTCCAGGTGAATGAGTAGGGGTACGATGTACCCCATACTCATTCACCTAAGGTGAAGGGCCGGTATCTGGGGCCGCCTTATTGAAGGGGGCTCCCAGATTCCGATAAGCCCCCCACCCGCAGACCCCAACAACCAACGGCCAGGATTGTCGGGAAGAGGCCCTGTCCTTGTCAACATGGGGACAGGGTGCTTTGGGGTGGGGGGGCCGCAGGGCATGGGGCCTGGTTCGGCTCAGGAGGGGGGCACTCACTCATCCCTACTCCTTTCCTGACCGGCCAGGCGGTGTGCTCGGATACGGGTCTGGTATGGATTGTGGGGGAACCCCCACGTTGTTTTTTTTGGCGTAGGGGGGGTTCTCATTACAATCCATACCAGACCTAAAGGCCTGGTATGCTCCTGGAGGTGAATCAATGCCGTTTTTTATTTAAAATTTGGCGTAGAGTTCCCCCTCATGATTCATACCAAACGCCGCGGCTAAATTGGTGGGAATCCAAGTCGCTTCTATGACAGCTTTTTCCCATCGCCGCGAGCCGGCTCGGCGACGGGGCTGGTAGGTGGTCAATCTCACGAGAAAAGGAGCGAGATTGACACAATATCGTGGTCACCTACTGTACGTGTATTTTGAAAACCTCTCCCAATGACAGACTGGCTACTCACATTTAACATAATGTATGCAGCATTGTACCTAAATCTGGGAAAGTCTTCCAATGGCAGAATACTGATATTGGATCATTCATTGGATTTTCATTAGGATCTAAAGTTTATTGAGCCATGTAAATAAATGTATAATTACATGTCCTTATGTAGATGATAGCTATTAGCTATAAGTGACTGGCAGCAGTACAAGGATCTGGTCAACTGAGTTACTAGGTAGCTGACAGTGCAATTGGCATTTCTATGTGCAATGGTCCAGCCAATGAACACAGTACATGGTATTGTGATATTCCAATGTAGAGAGTAACTGGACATGGGTTAAATCTGATACTCTAAAAGGAAATAAATAATAGAGGGCGCACCAACCTGGTACATTACCTTTGTTACACTACAATGTATTTGTAGGTGAAATTACATACTCACAAACAAATGGTAAAATCAAGCCAACGTCCATCAAGTGCCTCATACAGTAGTATGCTGGCCAGTATACTGAGGTGGGATGAAAGTCCAAAGGAAACCTGACGTATCTTCTCTGATACTTCAGACATTATATTTAAAAATATATATATATATTCTGTGTACATTGTATGTCATCTGCACATAGGCAGATACTTTTTAACACATTGGCAATTGATAGTTGTTCTTTAAGAAGGAACTCACTGAAGGAACGCACTCCTCCACCCTTAGCATACAGATGATAATTAAAGGAAACATTTACAAATCTGTATGCAAGTTATAATAATCAAATCATGAAACGGCAAGCAGGTAAAAATGTGAAGGTCTCTTCAGAAATTACTTTAAGTGTTACAGTAATACTCAGATTGTGTACTTTCTTAAGCTACAGTACAACTTTCCTTTAAAATAGTAATCATCATTAGACTCTGGGCTCCAGTGATTACATACTCAAGTGATTGGGCCATTATACTATCTGCTTATTAATGCAACACAGTGTCATCAGCATATTTTACAAATTATGATCTACTGATTGCTCTTTGGCAGGCCCAATACTATTATATTTGTTATCCATAAAAAACCTTCTTTGGCGCACCCTTCTGATTTTAGATTTACTTTGATACTAAGGGCTTGACTTCTCCAAATGTGGAGTTAAGTCTCTCCCCTTGACTGAAGCCCAGCCCATTTTGTTACCTGTCCAAAAAGAGAGGCTCAGTAGACAACAAGGGTGCTAGTTCAATAAAATGATTATAATTGCTCAATTGTATTTGTATTCTCAAAAACAGTGGGTGGCACATTGCTATGGACCAATGAATTCCAAGTGGCCATTCTTTCAAAAGTAAGATGATCAAAAAGTATACAACATTCACAACATTCCTTAGTGTATTTTTATAGGATGTTTCAAGGTTCAAATGTCTCATAGACTCATTTTAATGTGGACTTTAGGAGTGAGTCTAATCTTAATACCAGTAGATAATTACATGGTTACATCAAGTTCAACCTAAGTAAAAAAAAAAACGACATCTTGTTACATGGGGTAGTGTAACTGTAGTGTGATTACACACATGTATACTTAAGTTCAAGACCACCCAAGAATACCATCCTGAAGAGAGGACTTTCATACTTTTTGTGGATGCTGGTGGGAAATCAAACCCCAGGACCACTCAATGGCCTCCCGTTTAGTCATGCTGGAGCTCCTCATGTTACCAAATAGGTATCCATAATTCCAACTTACACAGTGCCAACTTAGTGGGCACATCCCACACCTTTGCCCCTCAGGAATATAGACAGCCACCACCTTGGCAGAGACAGGCTAAATTACACCACTAGTTCAAATCCACATAGGTGCCAACCTCACTCAACCTTACACAGAATCTTCCATCTGAAGCATTAAAAAGAATAGGAATGTTGTTCAAGGTTATGCATTTATTTACTTAGAAACCAAAAATTCAGGTTTTTACTGCAGTTTTAAATACCACTCCTTTTAGCATACTTCCATACTAAGGGCCGGATTCAGATACAAAAATGTATCTTTCTGGCGGCGTAGCGTATGGTGTTTATGCTAGGCCGCCACAAATACTATGGGCAAGTGCCTTATTCAGAAAGCACTTGCTCCATAATATGCGGCGGCGTAGTGTAAAGTGCACGGCGGAAGGCCGCGCAATTCAAATTTCTGAAGTGGGGGCATGATTCATGTAAATGAATCATGACCCCACGTAATTTACTTTTTTTTTGGCGGCGCATGTGCCGTTCGTGGACGTTCCCAGTGCGCATGCGCGAAATCACCTTGCTTTTTGTCAATGTAAACGACGTGAACGTAACTAACGTCGAGCCCCATTCCCGAACGATTTACGCAAACGATGTAACCGACGTACAATTCGACGCTGTCCCGACGTCCATACTTACCATTGGCTATGCCTCTTATAGCAGGGGTAACCTTAACGCAAGTACGTTCGGGAATCGGCGTAAATAGCTCATTTGCATATTTTACGCGTAAACCGCCGTAAGCGCCACCTAGCGGCCAGTGTAAATATGCAACTAAGATACGATGGTGTAAGCGACTTGCGCCGCTCGTATCTTAGAAGAAAGCCGGCGTATCTTCTTTTCTGAATAGCAAAAAAAGTTACGCCAGCTATTCTTAGTATTTACGCAGCGTATCTCTTGATACGCTGACGTAAATTCTTTCCGAATCGGGCCCATACTTAATAAGAACTTAAAAAAAACTCTTTCCTCTTTTCAGGGTGGCTAAGGTGCTCACTTATGCCGCGTACACACGCTCGGAATTTCCGACAACAAATGTTCGATGGGAGCTTGTTGTCGGAAATTCCGACCATGTGTAGGCTCTATTAGACATTTTTTGGTGGAATTTCCGAAACAACTAAAATTTGAGAGCTGGTTTTCAAATTTCCTGACAACAAAATCCACGGTTTTGTTGTCGGAATATCCGATCGTCTATACGCGGCATAAGTCTCTTAATTTAAGGGATACAGGTAATCTTTCTTCCCCTGGTAACTCTAGCTTGCAAATAGGGCACATTGTTCCCAAAAGGATACTCACAGTACATGACACGGTCCCAATATACAGCCCATGTTAAGGGATATTTCTCTCCAGCTACTACATTTTATATATACCCCTCCTCTCTCCCCACCTCCAATGGAGAGTAGTCATTGCACTCCCCTGAGAGAAGCACTCAGATCAGACTTGAAAACGTATTCTGGCTTTCAGTAGCGGCTTTCAGTAGTATCACCAAGAGAAACTGAATCCCTCTATTGTGGATCTTCAGCTAGGCGGTTTTTTTTTTCTGTATGGTTCAAGTTGAGAACTTTCATAATCCACCTACTGTAGGTCCAAAATGTACACCAAACTCTCACACGAATTCAGTGCCTAACTGTGACACAGACCTCTCCAAGATGGAACTCAGACTCCACAGCAAAGAGCAGGATCGAAAGTTTGGGCACCCCAGGTAAAAATTTGTATTAATGTGCATAACGAAGCCAAGGAAAGATGGAAAAATCTCCAAAAGGCATCAAATTACAGGTTAAACATTCTTATAATATGTCAAAAAAAAGTAAGATTTTTTTTTCCATCATTTACATGTCAAAATTACAGAAAACAAAAATATGGTGTCTGCAAAAGTTTGGGCACCCTGCAAAATTTATAGCATGCACTTCCACCCTTTGCAAAGCTGAGACCTGCCAGTGTCATGGATTGTTCTCAATCATCGCCTGGGAGGACCAGATGATGTCAATCTCAAAGGTTTTAAGTGCCCAGACTCATCTGACCGTGCCCCAACAATCACCACCATGGGTTCTTCTAAGCAGTTGTCTAGAAAAAATTATTTGAAAATAGTTGATGCTCACAAAGCTGAAGAAGGCTATAAGAAAATAGCAAAGCGTTTTCAGCTGTCAATATCCCCTGTTCGGAATGTAATTAAGAAATAGCAGTCATCAGGAACAGTGGAAGTTAAAGCAAGATCTGAAAGACCAGAATATCAGATTGTGAGAAAAGCAATTCAAAACCCACATTTGACTGCACGATCCCTCCAGAAAGATCTGGCAGACACTGGAGTTGTGGTACACTATTCCACTATAAAGAGATACTTGTACAAATATGGTCTTCATGAAAGAGTCATCAGAAGAAAACCTCTTCTACGTCCTCACCACAAAAATCAGCGTTTGAACTTTGCAAATGAACATATAGACAAGACTGATGCATTTTGGAAACAAGTTCTGTGGACCGATGACGTTAAAATATAACTTTTTGGCCAGAATGAGCAAAGGTACATTTGGAGAACAATGGGCACAGAATTTAATGAAAAGAACCTCTGTCCAACTGTTAGGCATGGGGGTGGATCAATCATGCTTAGGGGTTGTATTGCAGCCAGTGGCACAGGGAACATTTCACGAGTAGATGGAAAAATGGATTCAATAAAATTTCAGCAAATTTTGGCAACTTGATGCTATCTGTGAAAAAGCTGAAGTTAAAGAGAGGATGGCTTCTACAAATGGATAATGATCCTAAACACACCTCAAAATCCACGGGGGATTACATCAAGAGGCGTAAACTGAAGGTTTTGCCATGGCCTTCACAATCTCCTGACCTCAACATAATTGAAAATCTATGGATAGACCTTAAAAGAGCAGTGCGTGACAGACAGCCCAGAAATCCCAAAGAACTGGAAGACTTTTGAAAGGAAGAATGGGCAAAGATACCTCAAATAAGAATTGAAAGACTCTTGGCTGACTACAAAAAGCGTTTACAAGCTGTGATACTTGCCAAAGGGGGCAGTACAAGATATGAACTCATTTTTTTTGTTTTCTGTAATTTTGAAAGTGTAAAGGATGGAAATAAAATCTAACTTAATATAAGAATGTCTAATCTGTAATTGTCACGTCCAGGAAGAAGCTACGCCAATGGGTACGGCGAAACGCGTCAACGTCACCATCCGATGCTAGTCACGTGACTCTACGTGACGCTACGATCGTGTGTGCACGAGAAGGACTAAGACGTTGTACTTCATACAGCGCGTACAGCTGGTTTGAAGAGCCGTTCACCCGAACCCAGAAGGATACCCTACAACGTAGGGACATTGCTGAGGGTGAACAACAACACCGACTGCATCTATTCATAACTTTGACCATCATCTGAAGAAACTGCTGCTGCTCACCTAATACAGGTCTGTATTACTGCACTAACGTACAGCGCAACAAGCGGCATGATTCAGCCCTGGATGAACGCCAGTGACTCATGGTAATGTACAGAATACTTATTGTGCATAACTCTGCTTTTCAATCTGAATTGAATCTGCAAATCCATGGATGGTCATAGAATTGCCTATACCAAACCAGCTACACAGTGCAATAGTATACTGTTTGACAAAAGTCCTAAACACACCTACTGTAAGGATTGACTTTACCAACAGGATTTTCTTTTTCCCGCATTTCTTAATCATCAACAATGAACTATATGAATTTAACCATATTACTTACAATCATGATCATCATAATGTTATGGACATAACTAAAGGTAGAATTCTATATTAGTTCCGAAGTAGAAACTACGCTGCAACTGGAATACTACACTTGCCTCCTCTCCTTCTCCCTCTCTCTGCACATACCGGGTTCAGCCAACACATACAGCCCTATTTTCGGCACAATATGGTTGGACATCAGGCGATACATTGTTTTCCCCTGATTACATTTATGTCCATATAACCAAGTACACATTACTATCCTCCTATCTTCAATCTAGGTTAAATCTCTTTAATTTTGAGAATATAGTGCTGAGTTAATGTTGACTGAACCCCCACAGTCCGGACTAGTGTCGTGATTTTTTGTCGTCCATTGTGTGTCTTGTTAGTAATATATGTTCATGGTGGGTTTTCATTTTTAGACAACTAAATTGGTCTTTTTAAAGGCTAAAAAAACTTTTTGTACCAATACACTTTGATACTTTAATAAATGTTGTTGTACCAAAGTAGTAAAATCCAGACTATTAATTTGTTGCCAACAGTAACCCCTTTTTCTTCTCGATCTCCCCTGAGATCGCTATCCCCACTTCCCCTCCCCTCTTCCCCCCCCCTCCCTTTCCCTACTCTTGGTCCCTCCCTTTACCTTCATATTGTTACCTATGAGTATAAGGTTACGGCAACATAATCACCATTTGATGATTGTTCTGTGGTAGTTGTTGACATTGTAACTTCTACTAGTGGTAAAACTTGCGCATTGTCCCTTCCCTTCATCCCCCTCTTTACTAAATCTAATCTGTAATTTGATGCCTTTTGGAGATTTTTCCATCTTTGCTTGACTTTGTTATGCACATTAATACAAATTTTTACCTGGGGTGGCCGAACTTTTGATCCCCACTGTATGCTAAGCTCCCCCTAGTACCAAAAAGAGCAGATCCTCCCTTCCCAAAGGTAATAACAATGGGCCCTAACAACATTTTACAATCTTGTATCATCATACTGTAAGCTTAAACCCACAACTAGTCCAGAGGAAAGCATGGTCCAGTTTTTACCAAAAGAGTAAAAAATCCCCCTTCCAAAAGGCAAACAGGTATCTCCCTGAATCAATGAGTTACAGTGTTATTTATTTTCAATATTGATAGCCATTTAAAATGTATGATTTCAGAAAGAAATCCAATCCTTCTATGAAGCAACCTTCTAAGTCAGCTAGAACCAACTATCATGGAAGATTATTCCACATGTTGACAGTTCATACAGTATATACTATTTTTATATAGTTTTCCTAAATAGAATTTTTACTTTGCACCATTCTTTGCCCCAGGTAATTAAGTGAACCTGTTACTTTGCCCTTCATGGCCAAAGCATGGTAAACTTTTAAGAACATTCCATTATAAAAGCATCATAAATAATTTTCTAGGCATGTTGGCTATGGCTACCTGGCTCCTGAGAATTCTCCTGCCTAGCTATATAAGATCTATTTTAAAACACCAGGGAACCACTTGCATATTTGCAATGGGTATTAAAAAAAAAAAAGTTTAACAAGAAGCAAAGAACAACCTGTCTTGTTCATTCTAATAAATAATATTAAAAAGATTAATGTAAAATCAATTTTCTTCTGTTATTCTATTTATCTAGATTTATCTATGGGAGGAAACAGCATGTTAGTGACCTTTCTGCTATCTAAACAGACATTAATGAATTGAGTGTTTTAACACTTATCATATAATTTATAACTTTAATAAGAAAACTTAGTGGTGCTTGAAATTGGCAAATGCTAACTCACAGATTGTAGCATCTTAGTAAAACAAAGATGGTAAAACAGGAAGTACAACAAAGTTATCAAGAAGCTGTGGAATATCCAAATTCTTCCAAAGTGAATAATGTACTTAAATTCTTTAAAGGGGACATTTACCTGAATTTTATCAAAGGCATTGTTAAACTGTATCCAAACTAAATGTCTGCATATACAAGAGATGACAGACGCATGATGTGCATGTTTAGCCTACACTATACACTATATTACCAAAAGTATTGAATACATCCCTTTACACGCACAAGAACTTTAATGGCATCCCAGTCTTAGTCTGTAGGGTTTAATATTGAGTTGGCCCACCATTTGCAGCTATAACTGCTTCAACTCTTCTGGGAAGACTGTCCACAGGGTTTAGCATTTGTGACGAGAAAGCCTGGCTGCAAGTCTTTGCTTAAATTTCATTCCAAATAGTCTGTTGGGTTGAGGTCAGGACTCTGGGCAGGCTAGTCAAGTTCCTCCACCCCAAACTCGCTCATCCATATTTTTATGCCAGGCCTTCTCATCCACATCAGTACCTGACATCACAAATGCGCTTCTGAAAAAATGGTCAAATATTCCCATAGACACACTTGTCTTCCCGTCTTCTTGTGGACAGTCTTCCCAGAAGAGTTTATAGCTGCAAAGGGTGGGCCAACTCAATATTCAACCCTACAGACCAAGACTGGGATGCCAAAAAAGTGCACGTGCATGTAAAGTCAGGTGTCCAAAAACTTTTGGTAATATAGTGTAGTGTAAATGTATAGTGCCCCGTGGAACAAACCCTTTGGGCCAAAAATTTCCCCATGCTCTGTATACTTTTCTTCATCACAATCTTCCCAGACTTCCTCATAGCATTACTTAAAATCTGACCACCACCTGCTCTAAATTTTAGACAATATAAACCAAGCAAACCATAGCTAAAGCCTTGAAGATTCCCTTTCTCAGTGTGACTGAAATGAAAATAAGGTTACTCAAGCTATGATTCCTACCAAAATAGAAGCTCTACACCTTGATAAAGTACATACCGGTAGGTACGAAAAACTGTGGCACCATTGGGTTACCCACTTTGTGTCCCCTAATTTTAATAAATATTTACTTTTACCTTAACAATCATTGGCTACCATTTTTGGTTTTCCCGCTCTGAGACTTTGGTTCCATATCACCCACCAGAATTCTGTCCTTTCCTCCCTTACCCTGTCCCACTCTCCTTCTTCTATTCTTTCCCTTCCTCTTTTTTCCCTTCTTGTTCTTTCCTTACCTGCCATATTAGGGGATGTCGCCCTTTGCCTCCCCATTTTCCATGTCCCTCGTCCACACTGTACCATTTTCTTGTCTACTACTTCAACCTATTCCTTAGTTTGGTTAAACTAAGATATGGTTTCTACACAGTACTGTACTTTGTAGTATGTAGTTACTTACTGGAAGGTTATTCTTATGACATGTATTGTTCACCCTTCAATGCAAATTTTTCTATAAAACTCATTGCATGCATCACCGCTGTACCATGTTGTAAATACAACCTTTCCGGATTCACTTATGTTGCAACCTTGACTATGTTATTACATTTGATTGTTTCCTGCAGTATCTATATGCTCTATGGGCCAGATTCATAGAGCAATTACGCCTGTCTAACTGGTGTTAGACAGGAGTAATTTCAAATTTCGCGCGCCGTATCACTAGTTTGAATCCTCAAACCATGATACGGCGGCTTCGGGCTTCGATCCAAGAGGCTTACGTCTTCGTAAGCCTTCGGATCTACGCTGCCATCTATTTGCGGCCGCTGGGAGGAGTTCGCGTCGTTTTGATGCGTCGGGATATGCAAATGTTTTTTTACGGCGATTCCCGAAGATACGAGTGGTCGTCGCAATCACTTTCGTCTATTTTTGTGTACGTAATGTTAGAGCAGCTTTTTGCTGCTCTAACGTTACGTAGCCCATGTTAAGTATGGCCGTCGTTCCCGCTTCGAATTTATTTAATTTTTTTTTTTGTTTACGTAACTCATTCGGGACTAGGATCGCCCGTAAACGACGCTACCTAAACAACGAATGACGTCACAACGTGATTTCGCGCAATGCACGGCGGGAAATTTGCGAACGGAGCATGCGCAGATCGATCGCCGCGGGAACGCGCCTAATTTAAATGATTCACGCCCCCTACTCGTCTATATGGATTGCGACGGGAGAAATACACTACGCCGCCGTCGTTTACTGGACAAAATCTACCTGAATTCCACGTAGAGCCAGGTAAAAAACGGCGGCGTAGTGTATTTCTGATACGCTACGATAATCCATTTCTATGTGAATCTGCCCCTATGTTTTTTACCTTCAATAAACATATTGAACAAGAGTATGTTGAAATCTTATGTTGAGACTTGTTTGTTAAAGTAATGTAAACTCTAAGGCCTTGTACACACGATCGGACATATCCGATGAAAACGGTCCGCGGACCATTTCCATCGGATATGTCCGATCGGGAGTTTGATCCGATGGCGTGTACACACCATCGGATCAAATTCCCCGCCGCCGGACGGCGCGGTGACGTGGCGGTGACGCGGCGGTGACGTTGACGCCGCCACGTCACCGCACCAGGAAGTTAAACACTTCCGCGCATGCGCCGAATCCATTCGGCGGCGGCGCGGCGGTGGTGGGGGACGACATGTCTGCTGGTAAGTGTACTAACCAGCAGACATGTCGGGCGGACAGATTCCACCGGATAGATTTCAAAGCATGCTTTGAAATCTGTCGGGTGGAGAAATCTGTCCGCTAGCCCATACACACGAGCGGAGATGTCTGCTGAAACGGTCCATCGGACCGTTTTCAGCGGACATATCCCCTCGTGTGTACGAGGCCTAACAATTTTGGCCCGGATTCACAAAGCACTTACGCCTACGTATCTATAGATACGCCGACGTAAGTACAAATGTGCGCTGTCGTATCTATGCGCCGACCCACAAAGCTAGATATGTCGAAAAATAGGCTTCAGCCGCCCGACGTAACTTTCCTACGCCGGCGTATAGTGGGCGCATATTTACGCTGGACGCATGTGTCGCTCCCATTGATTTTTGATGCAAATATGCAAATGAGGGAGATACACCGATTCACGAACGTACTTGTGCCCGGCGCATAATATACACCGTTTGCGTAAGTCAGACGTCCGGCGTAAAGTTATTCCCCATATTGGAGGCGCAATTCATGCAAAGGTATGGACCAGGGAACGAATGGCGTAAAATTTTACGTAGTTTACATTGTACGTGAATAGGGCTGAGCATAGGGCTGAGCATAGGTTACATTCACGTCGTAAGCAGTGTTTTGACGTATCTTAGGCAGTTGTTTCGACGTGATTGTGAGCATGCACACTGGGATCCGTCCAAGGCACGACGCATGCGCAGTTCGTTTTAAGTACTGACGCTCGGCCCATCATTTGCATGGGGTCCACTTCATTTAAATGTATCATGCACACTTCCAGCCCACTTCCACTTACGCTGACTTACGCCTACGAATATACGCTACGCCGGCGCAGATTTGGGAGCATTTGTTTTGTGAATTCCATGCTTCCATTTCCGAGCTGCGCCAGCGTATCGTAAAAAAATACGCTACGGCGGCATATATATGCGCCGATGTATAGGAATCCAGGCCTATGAGTCTACTTGGCAATGTTTTTGCCCTAAATGCATACAACTTTCAACTAAAATTCAAACATTTTTTATTTTAATGAAAGCTTCATATTTAAAAGAAGAATGAATATGACTCTTAAAATTACATTAACATATTAAAATGTATATAAGGTTTAAACGCTAATACACACGATTGGAATTTCCGTCGGGATAAACTCCGATTTTTCTGACAGAATTCTGTTCAAGCTGTCTTGCATACACATGGTCACACCAAATTCCGACCGTCCAAAACGCGGTGACGTACAACACTACAACGAGCCGAGAAAAATGAAGTTCAATGCTTCCGAGCATGCGTCAACTTTATTCTGGGCATGTGTGTTTTTTTCTCCGTTGGAGTTCCATACAGACTAACGTAATTTCCAATAGAAATGTTTTTCATCGGAAAATAAGAGAAGATGTTCTCTTTCTAAGCCCGTCGGAATTTCAGATGGAAAAACTCAGATGGGGCACACACGGTTGGGATATCTGGTGAAAAAATTCTGTCTGACTTTTTCCATTGGCAAGGCATTAGGTTTACATATATAGGGCAATATTCATCAAGAGTTACGATGGCGTATCTCGAGATACGCCACGTAACTTCTAAAATGCACCGGCGTATCTTTTTTCTGTATTCAGAAAACAAGATATGCCGGGATTGAGCTAAGATACGAGCGGCGAAATTGTATTACGCCGTTGTATCTTAGTTGCATATTTATGCTGGCCGCTAGGTGGCGCTTCCGTCGATTTACGCGTCGAATATATAAATTAGCTAGATACGCCGATTCACAAACGTACGCCCAGCCGTCGCAGTAAGATACGCCGTTTACGTAAGGCCTTTGTTAAGGCGTAAAGTTATTCCAACAAAAAGATGGTGCAGCCAATGTTAAGTATGGACGTCGGGACCGTGCCAACATTTTTAAATTTTATGTCGTTTGCGTAAGCCGATTCAGAATGGGGCTGGGCGTAAGTTACGTTCACGTCGTTTTCATTGACTATTTGCGACGTGATTTGGAGCATGCACAGTTCGTTCGGCGCGCCATTTACGTCGGGTCACCGTTCATTTCAGCTCAACACGCCCCCTACCTGCTAATTTGAATTGCGCGCGGATGCGCCGGCCCATTTACACTATGCCGACGCAACTTACGGAGCAAGTGCTTTGTGAATACAGCACTTGCCTGTAAAAAGTTGCGGAGGCGTAACGTAAATAGGATACGTTATGCCCGCACAAAGATACGCGCTCCTAAGTGAATCTGGCCCATAGTTCTTTTGGGAAGCTTGAGCCATATTAGTTAAATTAGATGTTGAATATACCATTTTGTAAGAATGCCTCCTTTAGGCCAGTTTTCTTCCAATTATAAGCATACGCACATTATAGTTAAAAATCGGACGTTTAAGAAGTATCAACACATCTGAAGTTTCGTGGCCTAATTCTAAAAATTCTATTTTGACTGTGGTTTGTCTGCTAAAAAGTGATGACTGGACAGGTATTCAGGTGCCAATCCACTGAACCACCCGCAATATCATTGCTCTGTAGGATTTCTGCATAGCTAGCTTAGCCATAGGGTAGAGCAGCAGGTCAGTTATGGATAGCACACAGCATCCTACACAGCTCATGTCTGGCATTCCTCGTTCATCATGATTGGTGAAGATCTGCATCACTGAATGGTGTGAATGATGATAAATTTCAATCATGAGACTTTTTTTATTTAAATAAAGGACTTATCTAAAAGTATTGTGTCTGGTATGGATTTTGGGAGCGACCCTACTTGCCATTTAAACATTACTAAATTAGCTTTTTCTGAAGTGCCCAGCTCACTGTGCCATTTATTTGAAAACCTCTTTCTTATTAACCTCCCTGGCGGTATGATTCTTTAAGATTTTAGGTGCTAAAAGCGGTACCATTATTTGCAAGGGAATTTGGCGTTTTATACTGTAGGCTTGTAATTCTTAGGAATAACTCACTTAAATCTATTCAAACAAGAGTCTAATAGGCATCCCGGGTATGATTTTTTTTTTTTTTTTTAATTAAAAATTATAATATAATAAATAATTATAAAAAATGATCACAAATGATAATATAATTATAGTAAAAATTATTCAATAATGTAATCAAATCAAAATCACTGAAATTTGCTCAGTTGCAGAATTTTTGCTGTCATTTTTTTTTTTTTTTTATGACGAATTTCCCCATAAATCGCTATCGCTAAATTCTGCAAGTGATTCTGATTTATTATCGCTGTTTTTTAGCTGCTCTAAAACAATTTTTGCCATAAAGGGACACTTTTGGTTGCTATGGGCAATCTACAGTTTGCAGGGAGAAAGAACAGTTTTTATTATATAAAATGACATGTAGTGTACAGGGCAGACCACTAGGGACATGGGGGGTGTGTATTTTTTACATACAGTACTGTAATCTATAAGATTACAGTGTACTGTATGTATAGTGTTTGTTTACATTTTTGAATTTGGCGCCGTTCCCCCCCCTACGTCGCGACGCTCGCAGGGAAGGGAATCGGCGGAACACACAGCATCAGGCGGACATCCGCCCGCCGAGTACTGCGGGGATTCATCGCTGGATCGCAGAGAAAAGGTAAGTAAACTTTTTCTGCATCCAGCGAGGTAAGCGCGTGTGTGGCACGGGGTTACCGATATTAGCTTAAAAATCTCACCCCGTGCCACACACGTGAAGACCGCCAGGGAGGTTAACATAAAAATGGCCATTGCTGATTTTTATCAGGCGAATCAGCCTTGAACTGAACCCAGGTACATTTGGCTGATTTCTACCTGTTGATAAACAAGGGAGGGTGCCTTTGGTGTCTGAGGGGGCTACCACAGTAAAGAGAATACAATATGGTAATTTTATGTTAATGTCATTTTTATGGAAATGGTGGGCCAAAACAGTTGCCTTTTGCCTGAATTAATTTTTGTTTGCACTGTTACCAATTTTGGTAAAAAATGTTTTATAATAAATATAAATTATCAATCATTTACATAATTACCAGGGGTACAACATTTACAGTACCATCTTTGAATGCTATAGGTCCTGGGCTTTCAATAAGTAAGTGATTTGGGACAGTAGCTAGTGGGTCACACAGGGACACTATCAAGGCTCGAGTCCTGCAGCAACGCATGTGATCAACATTCCTGTACTTTTTCCACAGCAGAAACGCCGTTCCCCTAAGCAGCCTTTTCCTGCAGGAGAGATGCAATCAGTGGGGAGCCACACATTAATATGGTGTCAGGCCAGTGCCGCTCAAGGGTGCTCACCAGTGATGCCAGGCTGCATGTCCATGTGGGGAAAGCAGCTGCAGTAGCTAGGCTGCTCCTTCAGCCCTCATGGCTCACTTGGCCACCTATTCGGTTCAGCAGTCAGGGCAGGGGCGGAAACTACCCAGCTGCCCCATTACGGTGAAGGAGAAGGAGTTGTAATGGATTCTGAGCCTGTGCAGCCTTTCTGTGTTCCTGGATCAGAGGAGTGGCGGGGGCAGCGGCGGGGGCAGCGGCATATAGAGGAATTGATCTTTGCATATTCTTCCTGCAGCCACTGAATGCTTGCTTCTCCTCCTCTCACTCTTGCAGGCATTCAGGAGGAATATGAAAAAGATCAATTTGTCTATATGCCGCTGCCCCGCCACTCCTCCTATCTAGATTATTTTTCTGCAGCCATGCTCTTCGGTATCCCCTGTTCTCTTTAGCCCCCCCAGTGCTCTCTGCCCCCCATGTGTTCTCTTTCCCCCCAGTGCTCTCCAGTCACCCCCCCCCCCAGGGCTATCCAGTTCCCCTCAGCGCTATCCAGTCCCCCCAGTGCTTTTCAGTTCCCCCAGTGCTCTCCAGTTCCCCCCAGTGCTCTCTGGCTTCCCCAGTGATCTTCGGCTCTCCAGTGCTCTCCAGTTCCCCCAGTGATCTTTGGCTCCCCCAGTGCTCTCCAGTCCCCCCCAGTGCCCTCCAGTTCCCCCCAGTGCTTTCCAGCTCCCCAAGTGATTATCGGCTCCCCCGTGCTCTCTAGTTCCTCTGGTGCTTTGGAGTTCCCCCCAGTGCTCTCCAGTTTCCCCCTAAGTGCTCAGCCGTTCGCTCCAGTGCTCTTCGGCACCCCAATGGTCTTTCTCCCCCCACAATGTTCTCTGCCCCAAATGCTCTCTATCCCCCCATGCTCTCTGATCCCCGGTGCTCTCCAGCCCCTGAGGTGCTCTACAGACCCCTGCAATGCTCTCCAGCTCCCCCTGCTGGCTGGGAGTGGGAATATATTGTGGAAAGGGATGAATGATGCTGGGTAGGGATACAGTATAGAGAGGGATGCAGAAAATGTTCGGCGGGATGGGGATACATTGTGCAGAGGGATACATGATGCTGGGTTGGGATGGGGTACATTGTTGAGAGGGATGGATGATGCTGAGTGGGGAAAGGGATACATTGTGGAGAGGGATAAACGATGCTGGGCAGGGATGGTGATACATTGTGGAAAGGGATGCCAATAATTCTGGCCAGGGATGGGGATATATTTATTTTTGAGGTGGAGGGGATCTTGGGTGAGTTCCCACACTTTTTTTTCCCCAGGACTTGACCCCTGGACACTATCCAAATTTGTGGGTATTAATATACTATACATATATTAGTCCTTTACACATTGGCAGAAATGGAATATTTAAAATTTGAAATGTAAGGGGGGCGTGTCCTGCTTAAAAGGCTAGATGGACGTCTAACAGAGGAGCTCCACATGCTGGATCTGTGCATTGGCCCCCAGCAGCGGCCCTCAGCACATCAACGAGTGCCTGAACCTCCTCTCAGCAGCAGCGGGATGTCCCTCAAGCGAAGGAGGATAAACACCCACAGAAGATCACAACCTTCTTGTTCTAATTCAATGGGTCAGGAATAGAGATGAGCTTTGAGTTTGAGTAGAACTCATGTTCGACTCGAACATTGCCTGTTCGCCGAACAGCGAACTATTTGGGGTGTTCGCGGCAAGTTCGTGTGAACTTTAGAACCCTGTTAAAGTCTATGGAACTCGAACGTTTGAAACCTAAAGTGCTAATTTTAAAGGCTAATATGCAAGGTGTTGTCATAAAAAGTGTTTGGGGACCTAGATCCTGCCCCAGGGGACATGTATCAATGCAAAAAAAAGTTTTAAAAACTGCAGTTTTTTTGGCAGCAGTGATTTTAATAATTCCTTTAAGTGAAACAATAAAAGTGAAATATTCCTTAAAATCTCATACCTGCGGGGGTGTATAGTATGCCTGTAAAGTAGCGCTTGTTTCCAATGCTTAGAACTGTCCCTGCACAGAGTGTCATTTCTGAAGGAAATACAGAGAAAAGTCATTCATAAAAAAAAAAAAATGTGTGGGGGTCCACGGCATTTTTTTTTCAATTTGGGGTGGAATTCCCCTTAAAATCCATACCAGACCTAAAGGGTCTGGAATGGATATTTGGGGGGAACCCCACATCATTTTTTTTAATTTGACGCAGGGTTCCCCTTAATATCCATGCCAGAGGTGGGTGATTTTAAATTATTTTTTTCCTTCAGAAATTACATTTTGTGCAGGGACAGTTCTTCAGCACAGGAAACAAGCGCTACTTTACAGGCATACTATACATCCCCCTAGGTACGAAATTTAAGGGAATATTTTTAATTTTATTGTTTCACTTTAGGCATTATTAAAATCACTGCTCTTGAAAAAACTGCAGTTTTTTAAAACTTTTTTTGCATTGATACATGTCCCCTGGGGCAGGACCCGGGTCCCCAAACACTTTTTAGGACAATAACTTGCATATTAGCCTTTAAAATTAGTACTTTAGATTTCAAACGTTCGAGTCCCATAGACTTTAACAGGGTTCTAAAGTTCACACAAACTTTAGGTCTGTTCGCAGGTTCTAGTGCGAACCGAACCCAGGGGTGTTTGGCTCATCCCTAGTCAGGAACAAACAAGATGGCACCGCAGCTGTGGCTCACGCTGCTCTCACTACCCTGCTGCCATCTAACATAACTGCAGAGGAACAATGACACTGGCAGAGCTCTGCAAATATTTAAGAAAGATCTCTTCAGTTTCTGTAATCTTTCATTTACTTTTTTCCACATCAGTATCTGATAGTTTTAATTAGATAGTTTCTCAGTATCACTGGTAGAAACTTATAAAACTATATTTCATATTTTTCTTTAATTGTCTTTCAGAAGCTACAATAATTATGGCCTCAGGTATGTTTTGAGCACACTATATCACCTTTACATTATTATTTTTTGACTGACTATGTTTTACTAGTATTCACTTTTTTAAAGACAAACTGTGTGTGTATAATTACAGGAATAATTACTTAACCACTTAAGACCCGGACCAAAATGCTGCCAAATGACCTTGCCCCTTTTTGCGATTCGGCACTGCGTCGCTTTAACTGACAATTGCGCGGTCGTGCGACGTGGCTCCCAAACAAAATTTGCGTCCTTTTCTTCCCACAAATAGAGCTTTCTTTTGGTGGTATTTGATCGCCTCTGCGATTTTTATTTTTTGCGCTATATACAAAAATAGAGCGACATTTTTGAAAAAAAAAATCAATATTTTTTACTTTTTGTTATAAGAAAAATCAAATAAACTCAATTTTAGTCAAACATTTGGGCGAAAATGTATTTAGCCACATGTCTTTAGTAAAAAAAAATCGCAATAAAAAAAAAATTTGCTACCTAGCGGGAACAGCGACACTAATACAGCGATCAGAAAAATGATCGCTTAGTGACGCTGGCAATAGGGAGTGAAAGGGTTAACTAGGGCGGTGGTCAAGGGGTTAAAACTTTATTAGGGGAGAGTAGGGGGCTACTCTGAACCTAACACTAACTGCATGTCACACTGACACTAACTGCAGTGATCATACATATAATCACTGCATTCAGTGACACT
This sequence comes from Rana kukunoris, assembly GCA_029574335.1. Lineage (NCBI taxonomy): Eukaryota > Metazoa > Chordata > Amphibia > Anura > Ranidae > Rana > Rana kukunoris. The sequence continues at coordinate 436,343,815 of CM056053.1, read as the reverse complement.
GTGACAGGGGGGAGGGGGTGGGGGGGTACGATCGGGGGGGTTAAATGTTCCTATGTGCCTGTGTGTCAGTGTGCTGCTGTGTACACTTACTATGTGATGTGATCTCTCCTCAGCGGTGGTCGAAAAAAACGCAGAGGGAGAGATCACATCACTTTCTTCCTTCCTGTGTTTACACAGGAGGAGGAAATGACACGCAGGGGGAGCGCGCGGATTGGCTGAGAGCGATCCGGAAGGGGCGGACAAAAACCAACCGCCGCCCCCTCATCCCGGATTGCTCGGCCAGGTAACCGGACTGCCGCATGTATGGGGGGGGGTCCAATCGGACCCCCGAACCCCCCAAGGCACCAACGTATATATACGTTGATGTGCCTGTCTGTGCCATTCTGCCGACGTAAATGTACATGCGGCGGTCCTTAACCACTTCCCTACTGGGCATGTAAACCCCCTTCCTGACCAGGTGAAATTTCAGCTTGCGGCACTGCGTCGCTTTAACTGACAATTGCGCGGTCGTGCGATATGGCTCCCAAACAAAATTGGCGTCCTTTTTTCCCCACAAGTAGAGCTTTCTTTTGGTGGTATTTGGTCACCTCTGCGATTTTTATTTTTTGCGCTATAAACAAAAAAGGACGACAATTTTGAAAAAAAATACAATATTTTTTACTTGTTGCTATAAAAAATAGCCCAATTAAAAAAAAAAATTCAGTTTAGGGCGATACGTATTCTTCTACATATTTTTGGTTAAAAAAAAAAAAAAAAATCGCAATAAGCGACTGGTTTGCGCAAAAGTTATAGCGCCTACAAAATAAGGGACAGAATTGTTATTTTTTTTTTTTTTTTACTAGTAATGGTGGCGATCTGCGATTTTTTTTTTTTATTGCGACTGTGACGTTATGGCGGACATATCGGACACTTTTGACACATTTTTGGCACCATTCACATTTATACTGCAATCAGTGCTATAAATATGCACTAATTACTGTATAAATGTGACTGGCAGGGAAGGGGTTAACACTAGGGGGTGAGGAAGGGGTTAATGTGTTTCCTGCATTGTGTTCTAACTGTAGGGGGAGGGGGGGTGACCGATCTGTGTCCCTATGTACTAGGAACACAGATCGGTATGCTCTCTCTATGACAGGATGCTGTCATTGTGAGAGCCGGCAATGAGAGATGATCTCATATGTTTACATATGAGATCATCTCTCATTGGCCCATCAGATCGCACCGCAAACGGCCACTCTGATTGGCCGTTCGCGGTGATCTGTGATTGGCTGTGTCCAAGGGACACAGCCAGTACACAAGTTCCCCGCTGCGCGCTCTGGAGCGCGCGCTGGGAACGAGGAAAGGGGCTGCCGTGAAAACACGGCAGCCCGGAGATTTAGAGCCACCCTGCGGCCGTATATACTCGTACGGCCGTAGGGAAGTGGTTAAGTGGTTAAAGTGACTGTAAAGTCTTGTTTTTTTTTTTTTTTATATTTTATACTTACCTGCTCTGTACAGTGGATTTGCACAGAACAGCCCAGATCCTCCTCTTCTCGGGTTGCACTTTGGTGCTCCTGGCACCTCCCTCCTGTTGAGTGCCCCCACAGCAAGCGGCTTGTTATGGGGGCACATGAGCCGAGCCACAGCTCCTTGTGTCCATTCAGCCATGGAGCAGTGGCCTGGCCCTACCTCCTTACTCTCCTCATTGGCTGACTAACTTTGATTGACAGCAGCGGGAGCCAATGGCCAATGACTCCACTCCTCAGCCAATGAGGAGGGGAGTCCAAGGAAGCCAAGACATTCCTACAACATTGTTGGATCTAGATGGAGATTAGGAAAGTATTAGGGGGGCTGAGAGGGGCTGATGCACACAAAAAGGCTTTGTATCTTAATGCATAGAATGCATTAAAAGGTTTGTAAAGGTTATTTTTTTTTATTTTCTAAATAGGTTCCTTTAAACTAGTGCATTGTGGGTTCACTAACCTTTTCCTTCAATTTCCCTTCTAAATGTATTTTGTGTTCTTTGTCTGAATTTCTCACTTCCTGGGGTATAACATATTCCCCCAGTACCTTGAACTCGCCTAGTTGTCCCAGGTCTCTCAGTATCCGAGACTCATGCCGCGTACACACGGTCGTTTTTTGCGATGAAAAAAAAACGACGTCTTTTAAAACGTCATTTAAATTGATCGTGTGTGGGCAAAACGTCGTTTTTTGTCTTCAAAAAAACGACCAAAAAAAAATTCCAACGTTTGAATTTTTTGTGTCGTTTTTCAAAACGTCGTTTTTTGTTTCACAAAAAGTCACCGTGTGTAGCAAAAACGTCGTTCAAAACGACGTTTTTCAACCCGCGCATGCCCAGAAGCTAGTTATGAAGCGAGCTTCAGTGGAAAAGAGTGGTGAACGTAACCTTGCTTTTTGTGAAAAAACGATGGTGTGTATGCAAAATTGTCTTCGAAAAGTGACGTTTCAAAAACGTCGTTTTTTACTTCACAGAAAACGTCGTTTTTTTTCATCGCAAAAAACGACCGTGTGTACGCGGCATCAGTCTCCCAGACTCGCATTACTGACTCAACTCTCTCAGCCTGATGGACATAGAATCTGTCCAACGTAGAGTATTGTCTCTTGAGTAGATCACCTCTGTTTCCTAATAGGAAACAGGCTAAGCCGTTTTAGAGTTCTTATATAAGTGAGGGGCAGGGTCACCTGGCAGTCACCAAACAAAAGTGTAAAAACAAAATAAAGACAGGAGGCAGTTTTTGACAATACCTTTATAAAAAAAAAAAAAAAAGAAAAACAATGTCCCCCCCATGTAGTTCCATTGTCAATCATGACGCCTGCTGCACTGCCAGACCCGAAAAAAAACGCTCTACCAAATGCCTGCTCTGCCATTTGACAGTTACAAAATAGGCAAGGGGCAAGGCCATCTGATGACGTCACCTGGTGGCATCATCCCCTTGTGACATCATTGACCGGTGCATCCTGAGTTGGTGACATCAGGTGATGTCACAAGGTGGCCCCGCCCCTCACCTATTTTAAAACTGGCATTTGGTGGTTAGCCTTCATTATGGGGCTGAGCATTTTTTCTGGTCTGGCGGTCAACATGGTGGCAAGGTGATTTGGGGTGGATGGGCGCGCGACCTACGGCTGGGCACTTAAAGGAGACGTACAGGTACGTGCCTGTGCCCAGCCATGCCATTCTGCCGACGTAAATGTGCAGGAGGCAGTCCTTAAAGGGTCACTAAAGGAAAACTATTTTTTTGCTGAAATGACTGTTTACAGGGTATAGAGCAACGTTTCTCAACCAGTATGCCGCGGCACACTGGTGTGCCGTGAAGAGTCCCCAGGTGTGCCACGGCAAAATGACCCCAAATATTGGCAGCTATGGCTGCTATCTGATGTAACACTACTGCTGGGCAATTCGTTATCATTTGTCTTTACAGCGGTGCCGGTCCTCTGTGTAAAACTCACTTCCACTGTGTGTGTTTGTACGCGTGCCTGTTTGTGTGCGTGCGCATCTGTCTGTATGTATGTTACTTTTAATCCTGACCCCCTATTCCTGTACCATCAGAACTACATTTGTAGGGCTTGTTCAAGATAGCAGCAAGGACTGCTGCTCCTCTGAAAAGCAATTTGTGTTCATATCGCTTTTCAGGGGCATTTGTCAGCCAGTAAAGAGGCATATCTTGCCTCCTCACCACCTGTTTTAAGCCCGTTAATGCAATGCACACAGTTGCGGGGTAGTTGCAGTGCAGCCCCATTCACCCTGGGTATACCTCAAGCTGCAGCCACAGCATGTTTACACCCACAGCTGTTGCCTCTGCAGCTAAAGGGGCAAAAGTTGGGGGTGGTAAAAACAGCTCAACCGTGTGGCTTTACTTCCCCTCCAGCCTGACATGTGAACAAGCTCTTGGTTCTGTGTGGATGCGTGCTGGGTGTAGGGCAGCCCATTCATTTCCCTACCCACAGTAATGCGGGGAAAGAAGTCCCCGACCCTTTTTGTTCAATTGTGCCACAACAAAAGAAACCCATGTTTGCCAATGGATGGGGCACCATTAAGAATTAATGGCACCCCTAAAGAGCAGAGCATTTGTCTGTGTGTCAAGAACGAGCGCGATTTTGCGCGTGTTCCGCAACACACAGCGACGTGAACCAAGTCTTGGACAGGGGTGCCTCAAGACTGAAAATACTTTTCAAGGGCGCCCCGACTGGAAAAAGGTTGAGAAACACTGGTATAGAGACATAATAGTTAACTGATTCCTTTTCAAAATGATTAAAAATAGATAAAAATCAATCATATAATGTGCCTGCAGGTTAGTTTCACTTTTGAACTGGCTTCATGTTTCTGTGAAGTAGAAATAGACACACAGAACAAAAACAAACAAATCCAGGGCAGTGTTTTGTTTTTAAAATGAATCTGATTGGTTCTGGGAAGTTTTAGACACACAGTAATGACAGCTTAGACCCCCGTGAGAAAGCTCCCAGCACTGTGGTTATAAGGAAACAGACAAGCAGGAAGTGTGGAGATCAGAGCAGGATTACAGCAACTTCAAAGCAAAAACAAACAATAAGGACATGAAACCAGTACTGCAGTAAGGTAAAGGAAGCTATTTAGCTAAAAAATCCTTTAGTGATCCTTTAAGTGGTTAAAACTGTGTATTGCCCCCTTTAACATCAATAACACCTTGAAGTCTTTTGTGGAATTTGTGGATGAGGCTCTTTATCTTCTCAGATGGTAAAGCTGACCATTCTTCTTGGCAAAAAGCCTCCAGTTCCTGTAAATTCTTGGGCTGTCTTGCATTATCTACTCGTTTGAGATCTCCCCAGAGTGGCTCAAGTAAATTGAGGTCAGGAGACTGAGATGGCTTCTCCAGAACCTTCACTTTTTTCTGCTGAAGCCAATGACAGGTCAACTTGGCCTTGTGTTTTGGATCATTGTCATGTTGGAATGTCCAAGTATGTCTCATGCGCAGCTTCCTGGCTGATAAATGCAAATGTTCCTCCAGTAGTGAAAACATACTGCATTCATATGTATATATATACAATACAGTCGCAGATGTCCACAGCCCTATTGTCTGTGTGAACTGATTGATGCTGGTGACTTTCACTTCCTAAATCAATCTCTGCTGTGAGGGCCTGCTGCTGAGTGAAAAAACTGACTGTTGACAGAACACTAAAAATATGCTACCTGTTTGTTTTGGAGAACCCATTAGGAGGCACTCTCTTAAAACTGACATAGTGGTTCAAACTAGTAGATGCTTTGCTTGCTTTATACGCCCTCTTCCACACAAGCGGACTCTGGCTCAGCGGGAGATCTCTCCGCTGATCTCTGCTGAGCCAGCGGATGACAAGTCCATCTCTGCTGACTGAGTGGGGAGGGGCTTGTGCAGCGCCGCTGTCTCCTATGGGGAGATCTGAGGAAAATGGACAGTGGGAATATCTGATATCTATATCCAGACTGATAGGAAGCGGTATATGACGGAAGCACTCAAGCAGAGTGTGGGACGTTCCGTTACAGACAGCATGTCCATTTTCATCAGATCTCACCCGATCCGATCCCATCCGCCATGGACGGAAGGGGACGTATCGCCATCCGTCCAATTTTTGCGGATCATATCGGGTCAGATGTCAGCGGAAATGTCTCCGCTGACATCCGACGCACCATAGGACTGCATGGAGCGGCTGCTCAGGTCGGCCGTCAAAACAAACAGGCGGATATGAGCGGTCCGATCGTGTGAAAGGGGCCTACTATGGACTTGTTGTAAAAATCTCTCCTACATTGAAAATGCCATCAAGACAGAAGTGAAGGTAAATCTCTCTAACAAAGACCACAGGGCTTCTAATGCTAACTCTAGAAAGGGTCCTGATGTGATCTGTTTTGAATGATATATAGAAGATTAAAAATCTATTTCAATCATCTGTGGGATCCATGTTAACTACTTAAGGACCCCTTCACGGCGATATACATCGGCAGAATGACACGGCTGGGCACAGGCACACACCTGTATGTCCCCTTTAAGTGCCCAGCTGTGCGGTCGCACTCGTGACCCGGTCCAAAGCTCCATGACCACACCTGCGGGACCATGGACCGGATTGCCGCCGGTGTCCCACGATCGGTCACCGGAGCTGAAGATCGGGGAGAGGTGTGTGTAAACACACCTTCCATGTTCTTCATTGTGGCAATGTCAGTGATCGTCTGTTCCCTAAAATAGGGAAAGACGATCACTGACATCACACGTCCAGCCCCACCCCCCTACAGTTAGAAACACATATGATGTCACACTTAACCCCTACAGTGCTCCCTAGTGGTTAACTCCTAAACTGCAATTGTCATTTTCACATTAATCAGTGCATTTTTATAGCACTTTTCGCTGTGAAAATGACAGTGGTCCCAAAAATGTGTCAAAATTGTCCGATGTGTCCGCCATAATGTGGCAGTCATGAAAAAAGTCGCTGATCGCCACCATTAGTAGAAAAAAAATATTAATAAAAATGCAATAAAACTATCCCCTATTTTGTAAATGCTATACATTTTGCGCAAACCAATCGATAAAAACGCTTATTGTGATTTTTTTTTTTTTTAACCAAAAATAGGTAGAAGAATACGTATCGGCCTAAACTGAGGGAATTTTTTTTTTTTTTTATGTAAATTTTAGGGGGATATTTATTATAGCAAAAAGTAAAAAATATCGGTGATCAAATACCACCAAAAAAAAGCTCTATTTGTGAGAAAAAAGGACGCCAATTTTGTTTGGGAGCCACGTTGCACGACCGCCCAATTGTCAGTTAAAGTCACACAGTGCTAAATCGCAAAAAGGGGCAAGGTCCTTAATCTGCATAATGGTCCGGGTCTTAAGTGGTCTTAAGTGGTGCCTTTGACACCATCTTGAGACACATCTGAGATAAAGTAATTCAGAAGATTTTACAGCCTACTGTTTGTTTGTTTATTTTTTGAATGGATTTAAAAAAAATTAAATGGCCATTTTTGCTAAAATTGTAAATGTTAAGGGAAGCTCTTATTGAATCTTAAGATGATAAAATAAATATACTAAATAAAAAGTTAAATACATTTCAACTAGGGATGAGCCGAACACCCCCGTGTTCGGTTCGCACCAGAACGTTCGAACAGACCGACCGTTCACCGAACGTTCGAAATCAAAAGTGCTCATTTTAAAGCCCAATATTCAATATTCTGAAAAAACAACCGTTTTTAAAAAAAAATTCCATTGATACATGTTCCCTCGTGCAAGACCCGGGTTCTCAAAGACGTTTTCACAGGCAAACTATAGACACCCACCAGGTACAATATTTAAAGGATTTTTTTTTTTTTAATTTAAGCATCATTAAAATCACTGCTCCAGGAGCAGTGATTTTAATGATGCTTAACCACTTCAGACCCGCGCTATAGCCGAATGACGGCTACAGCGCGGGTCTGAATATCCAACCCGCCGTCTTTTGACGGCCGCCTCTTTGGGCATTCCCAGCGCGCGCTCCAGAGCGTGCAGCAGGGAAGCTCTGTGTTGGCCAATCAGAGTGGCCGTTTGCGATGCTATCTGTGCGGTGAATGAGAGATGATCTCATATGTAAACATAAGAGATCATATCTCCCTGCCGTTTTACATAGAGACAGCGTCCTGTCTCTGGAGAGGAGACCGATCTGGGTCCCTTGTACATAGGGACACAGCATCGGTCACCTCCCCAGTCACCCCCCTCCCCCCACAGTTAGAACACTATGTAGGGAATACATTTAACTCCTTCCTCACCCCCTAGTGTTAACCCCTTCAATGCCAGTCACATTTATATAGTAATTAGTGCATATTTATAGCACTGATCGCTGTATAAATGTGAATGGCGCCAAAAATGTGTCAAAAGTGTCCGATGTGTCCGCCATAACGTCGCAGTCCCAATAAAAATCGCAGATCACCACCATTTCTAGTAAAAAAAATAATAAAAAATAATAGTTCTGTCCCCTATTTTGTAAGCGCTATAACTTTTGCGCAAACCAGTCGCTTATTGCGATTTTTTTTTTTTTTACCAAAAATATGTAGAAGAATACGTATCGGCCTAGACTGAGAAAAAAAAATAGTTTTTTTTAAAAATTGGGATATTTATTATAGAAATATAATCAAAATTGTCGCTTTTTTTTGTTTATAGCGCAAAAAATTAAAACCGCACAGGCGATCAAATACCACCAAAAGAAAGCTCTACTTGTGGGAGAAAGAGGATGTCAATTTTGTTTGGTAGCTACGTCGCACGACCGCGCAATTGTCAGTTAAAGCGACGCAGTGCCGGAAGCTGAAATTTCACCTGGGCAGGAGGGGGGTATATGTGCCCAGTAAGAAAGTGGTTAAAGGGGTTGTAAAGACAAAAAATATTTTCCTTTTAAATTAAAGTCTGACAGTAGCTGATAAAGTAAAAAGTAATGTTTTGCATTATAACTAGTTTGATACCTGTTGAAATCCAGCTGTTTTATTCACCTCCGTCACTCCTGAATAGTGTTGCTCACAAATATATTCGCATTGCAAATATTCGCTACGAATATTGCATATTCGAGTATTCGCGAATAACTCGAATATCGCGGCGAATATTCGCTATGGCGAATATTCGTATTTTTTCAAATTTATTTTTAAAACAGATCACATCCTAGTGATCTCCATGGACGTCTAAAAGCATTGCTGGTATGATTAGAGACCCTGGGCCGAGTAGCTGAGGCGATCCTTTTATGTTGCCGAAAATTCGCATTGCGAATTTTCGGCAACATAAAAGAATCGCATCAGCTACTCGGCCCTTCTTTTGCATCAGAGCCAATCAGAATAACTCGAATATTTGACAAACGGAATATTGCGCGATTATCTTCTCCGCCCTTCTTTTGCATCACAGCCAATCAGAATAACTCGAATATTCGGCAAAAGGAATATTGCGCGATATTCCTTTTGCCGAATATTCGAGTTATTCTGATTGGCTCTGATGCAAAAGAAGGGAGGAGAAGATAATCGCGCAATATTCCTTTTGCCGAATATTCGAGTTATTCTGATTGGCTCTGATGCACCCTTCTTTTGCATCAGAGCCAATCAGAATAACTCGAATATTCGGCAAAAGGAATATTGCGCGATTATCTTCTCCGCCCTTCTTTTGCATCAGAGCCAATCAGAATAACTCGAATATTCGGCAAAAGGAATATTGCGCGATATTCCTTTTGCCGAATATTCGAGTTATTCTGATTGGCTCTAATGCAAAAGAAGGGCGCAGAAGATAATCGCGCAATAGGAATATTGCGCGATTATCTTCTCCGCCCTTCTTTTGCCCCCTTATTCTCCTTTATTTTAAGTAGAGTTAGTGTAGAGTTAGTGTTTAGTGCATATTAGTTTAGTAATACAGGAAATGATCTCCGTTTATGAGAATTTCGCAATCATTTTCGCATTAGCGAAATTTTGCAAAACATTTTTTGGATAAAATATCACGAATATTCTTCTATATATTCGCACAATATCGCAAAATCGAATATGGCATATTCCGCTCAACACTACTCCTGAATTGTTATTCTCACTGACTTCCTGGTTTGCGGTGCGCATTCATTCTTGCCACATCACGCTAATGGGAACTACAGTTCTCATTAGGCTTAGCCTCCATGCCTGTGAGGGATAAGAGAGCATCTTCATGCAGGGCTGTAGTCATAGGGAGGGGGTGAGCACATTCTCCTTTCCACCATGCAAAACGGCTCAGATGCTGGTGGAAAGCAAGAAGAGGAAAGACAGGAAATTGCATTTTCAAACCTGGATTACTGTATTTTGGAGGTCAAAAGGAAAAACAGGGTAAGTGATATTCCAAGGCTCTAGATTACAGCAATCAATTGATCTAATAAAAAACGAACCTTTAGTGTTCCTTTAAATAAAAAAAATAAAAAAATGAAAAATTCCTTTAAATATTGTACCTGCTGGGTGTCTATACATGTGATAACTAGGGATGTATGTATATCCTCTACACACTGTAAATTAAGCTAAACTGACTAGCCTGCCTGCTCTATCTAGCTATATAAAAAGACAATCTCTCTGTCTCTCTGACTGATCTCTGTTCAGCGCTGGAACACACTACACGAGGCCGCCCAGCAGGCGGCCTTATATAGTGTGGGGCGTTTGCTAAAGCCCTGAGCCATAATTGGCCAAAGCCACGCTGGCTTTGACCAATTATGGCTCTCCGTTTTTTGCGCGCTGTGATTGGCCAAGCATGCAGGGTCATAGTGCATGTTTGGCCAATCATCAGCGTGCAATGCCGCAGTGAATTATGGGCAGTTGCGCGTCACTCGAATTTGGCACGAACGACCCGTTTTGTTCGAATTTCGTCGAACGTACAAACAGACAATGTTCGAATCGAACGCGGAGCTCATCCCTAATTTCAACATATGAAGTCTGATCAATGATCAACATGTTCCTGTGTTGGAAAATGTGTGTGAGATTACATTCATACTCTAATCATTGGAATAAATGAAACTGCAGAATAACTAGCGAGATTACTTATGACTTTAACTTTACTATTCACACATGAAAGCATTCCATAGGAAATGTTCTACACTTTATGGGCCATGTGAGTAATGAATCTTATTATCTCCTCTTACTTAATGGATAATTTATTTCTCTTTCAGCACATGCATTCAGATTGGAAAGTTGTAAAAGATCTTTGACCATGAAATTGTCACGGTTGGAAATGTAAGATTTACTTCTGACCTCAAGTCCATTTTTTTCTGTAATGAAAATGGGGCTCTAAAATGCAAATCATTAGACCTAGATGAAAACTGGTATACAATAGTTGTTTTATTTATCCAGGGAATCTGTTTCTGGATCTTATAAATGAATGTTAATAAAAATGTTAAAAATAAATAAAAATCTTTAACCTTATGCAATACATGTTGCATGAAAAAAAAAGCAGTAACCTGTAGCACACAATCAATACCCATTAGCTAACATGAGACCATGAGAGGGTTTTGATTTGCTGTTATCTTTCCCTGTGGGCTTTTTATTGGATAAGCCTGCCAGTATGACATATTTGGCTGGCTTCGATCCTTCCTGATCCTGCAATTAAACCCTGACATTTTTCCTTAATTTACTTGGTATGAGTTACAGCTGAAAATATAGAATCACGGATTCGTCACTTTTTTTTTTTTTTTCTAAGTGTATTTTTGTGCGTGAACTCGAGAGCGAGGAGCCGGACTGCAGGTGTTTGGAGTAGGCAGACCCTCCCCCGGAGGCAATCACCATCCTTCTCCATGCCCCTGGTGGCAATGGCGGGTGTGAGGGGGGGCCTCCCACTCACCCCACGCTACCTGCTCCTCTTGAGAGCCCAACTGGGGACCAACGGGACCCCAATGGGGCAGAGGGACTCCCCCTATGAGGGAGTAAGGGGGCCTAGCCCACCCAGCCAGCCCCGTAGGTCCTTCGCCTCTCTTTATTTTAGGAGACCGCATGGCCAAAGTGCGTGTGTGTTAAACCAATTTTGTGTGCGTGCAAGTGTGGTGGTTTTTGTGGGGGGGGGGGGGGGGGGTGGGCGTACTAAGCATAGGCGTACCTTGCATAGCACACCCACTGGGAGCCGGGCTGAGACCACCAAACTCAATTCACATGTAGCCGAGACCGGGATCCGAACCACAGCTCCTAATTTCTTCACTTTTTGATTCACAATAGTTTTTGTTTGTAAATATGTCTGATCTTAAATAGAAAAAATGGTGTATCACGGCCTATAGAACACCTCCCAGCGCCTAACAGAGAACACTTGCAAAAAACTGCATATACAGAAAAATATACTAAAAACGTTAAAGACTCAATTAGTTAGCTGGAAAGCAAAACCAAAAAAGTCAAGAACAAGCAGCTATTTAAAATACAAACAGATATATAAAAAATGGTAAATACACTAAACATAACATTAAAATGTCAAAAATAGTAAAAAAAACATAAACAGCGCTGGTGATAATAGTCCAGTGTAGATCCCAAGAAAAAAAGATATCACTTCTACACTTAAGTGCAATAATAGTGACAAAGTGTATTAATGGGAGAAAATAAGTCCGTTGATAGCTGAGTTTGAGAGATAGGAGAGCAAGCACCTTCCACCTATATTCTCGATCACCACGTGGGACTATAAATCCCCCTCTGGGGTACGCACTCACCGAAAGACCCTGAGGGTAAAGCAGTGTATGGATATCCACAGAATAATATCACTCTTCACATCAGAAGGGATCCGGTCACATGTCTACGGGTCTCCAGATCGTACAAAAAACACAGGAAAGGGCATATAGCGTAATTCCGTCTTTAATGTAGCACACAAGAGAACCCACAAATCTACAACCCTTCAAACAATGCACGTACATTAAAATATAACAATAAGCGCATATAATCACCCTCTCCTGCAAGAGAGACGAGCCGTGCTGTCCCAATGGATGAGCTGACTTCCAGCACCTCCTGGTTTCAGACGGGACTCAGGTGGAGCGCACGTGTCACTTCCTGGCGTCGTTGAGGCCCCTCCCTGACGCGTTTCGTCATAGGACTTCGACAGAGGGAGTGTATAACTTTCCTACAAACTGAACCCGGTCTTTCCTGCAATAGGGAGGAGCACACCAGATTCAGCCCAATATATGTCTGATCTTAAGGCTGGATTCACACTAGTCTGGTGCGAATTGCAGCTCCGGTTTCCCTGCAAAGATAACAATGATTAATTCTGCGGTTCCTTTCCTTTATTTGTGTGCGGAACAGCTGACCAGGGAGGGGGGGGGATTGTAGGGGTAAGGGGAGAGAATTACGGTTCAGAACAGAAATCTGCGAATCAGATGCGTCCCAATTGAAGATTATGTGCCTGCAATTCGCACTGTACTGCCTAGAAAACGCACACAAATTTTGTGCAATGCGGAGTGTGGATGCAACGCACATATGTGAACCATACCCAATGAAAATAACATGTTTTCAAATGTTCTAGGAATTGGATGCGGTGTTGCAGCTTCCTATGATGGGGGCAACAATGTTGCAATGCCCCTGAAGTCAATGCAGTTGTGTCCCTCATACAGTCAGTTGCTGCTTGCAGATGCATAAATCTGTAGCTTGTAAATTAACACTTGGCTACACATAGTCCTGCCCACTGCCTACCAAATTGGCAGAACTGACTGTACTACTGACACCCTCCCACTGTGAGCTGCAGTGTCTCAGAGGTGGAGCATGTGAGACACAATAACGGAGGATTTGGTTGACTTTTTAATTTATGAGGCTCTTGCATAGTAACTGAATTTGTCACATAGGAGCCTGTAGAGAAAGTAAACCCTGATGGGTTTTAGTTCCTCTTTATTTCCCTGTCAAGGTAAAGCATAATGGGCTACTATGCATTACATAGCAGCCCATTATGTGTCACTTACCTGAAACCAAAGCCTGCGATGTCACCGCTGTCCCCTGTGTAGGAAGCGTCCATATTTCACCCCTCTTCCTTCTGGGACTGCGGACTCCAGTCACGGCATGACCCCTTTAGAGTATAAAGTATATATGCGCCAAATATATCGGCGCATGCACAGAAGACATCGGCGTGTGGGGATATTGTAAATATCTCCTAAACCATTGGTCTTCAAACTATGGCCCTCCAGTTGTTCAGCATGCGCAGAAGACATTGTCGAGTAGGGACATTTAAAATATCTCCTAAACCATGTAGGTTTAGGAGATATTTATAGCACCTACAGCACCCCATTATGTGTCACTTACCTGAAAGGTTTAGGAGATATTTCCAGCACCTAAATATAGTCTTACCTGTAGGTGAAAGTGGTTGTACTGAGTTTACAACCCCTTTAAAGGGGCTGTAAAGGAAAAACAATTTTCTCTAAATAGCTTCCTTTACCTTAGTGCAGTCCTCCTTCACTTACCTCATCCTTCCATTTTGCTTTTAAATGTCCTTATTTCTTCTGAGAAATCCTAAACTTCCTGTTCTTCTGTCTGTAACTACACCGTAATGCAAGGGTTTCTTCCTGGTGTGGAGAAAGCTTCTTGAGGGGGAGGGGGCGAGCAGGAGTGTCATGACGCCCACTAACACACAGCTCCTTTCTCTATCTGCAAAGTAGAGAGCGCCCTGACTTGCCTGCTCACCCCCTCCCCTCTCAAGAGGCTTTCTCCACACCAGGGAGAAAGCCTCGCATTACTGTGTGTAGTTACAGACAGAAGAACAGGAAGTGAGGATTTCTCAGAAGAAATAAGGACATTTAAAAGCAAAATCGAAGGATGAGGTAAGTGAAGGAGGACTGCACTAAGGTAAAGGAAGATATTTAGGGGGAAAAAAATCCTTTACAACCCCTTTAACCTACCAATATGTAACAATAAGTTTAAAAGAAAACGTACAAAAACCTACAGAAAACACGTCCAGAGGAAGACTAAACATCACAACATTCTGCCTATTATTTGTTAGCAATATTAGCCGCGTACATCCATTTTTTTTTTTAACCACTTGCTGACGGCCGTACGACTATATACGGCCGCAGCGCGACTCTACTTCTCTGAGGCGCTGTGTTTTTATGGGCGCCCCTTTTCTCGTTCCCTTGGACACAGCCAAACACAGATCGCGGTAAATAGCCAATCACAGCGGCTATTTACATCGCGATCTGTGCCGCCAATGAGAGATGATCTCATATGTAAACATATGAGATCATCTTTCGTTACTGACTCTCCCTCCTCACACAGGCAGCATGTGTGAGGAGGGAGAGAGAACTGTGAGTAACTGGTCACTTTTTTTTATTCAAATCACTAATCAGTGCCCCCAGTACCACAGTGCCCCCCAGTACCACCTGTGCCCAACAGTACCACAGTGCCCACCAGTACCACAGTGCCCACCGTGTGCCCACCAGTACCACCGTGTGCCCACCAGTACCACTGTGCCCACCAGTACCCACCAGTACCACCGTGCCCACCAGTACCACTGTGCCCACCTGTGCCCACCAGTACCACCGTGCGCCCACCAGTACCACCATGCCCACCGTGCGTCCACCAGTACCACTGTGCCCACCGTGCGCCCACCAGTACCGCCATGCCTACCAGTACCACTGTGCCCACCTGTGCCACCAGTGCCCATCTGCCACCTCAGTGTACATCTGCAATCAGTACCCACCTGTGCCACCTCATCAGTGCCCACCTGTGCCACCTCATTAGTGCCCACCTGTGCCACCTCATTAGTGTCCACCTGTGCCACCTCATCAGTGCCCACCTGTGCCACCTCATTAGTGCCCACCTGTGCCGCAGTCAATCAGTGCACATCAGTACCCATCTCAGTGCCATCTGTGCCGCCTCATTAGTGCCATCTGTGCCGCCTCATCAGTGCCCACCTGTGTCCACCAGTACACAGGCCTCATCGGTGCACATCAGTACCCATCTTATCAGTACCCATCTCAGTGCCATCTGTGCCGCCTCAGTGCCATCTGTGCCGCCTCATCAGTGCCATCTGTGGGCATTTGTACTTTCCTGGCTTGTTAGGGTCTCAAGAAATTAGAGAGGCCTTCAGTACATCAGGTGTGATCAGATGTGATCATTTTTTATGATTTGCACTATAGCTTGTAGACTCTAAAACTTTCACACAGACCAAATAATTTCCAAAAACTTTGGGTTATTTTTATCAAAGGCATGTAGCAG
This sequence comes from Rana kukunoris, assembly GCA_029574335.1. Classification (NCBI taxonomy): domain Eukaryota; kingdom Metazoa; phylum Chordata; class Amphibia; order Anura; family Ranidae; genus Rana; species Rana kukunoris. The sequence goes on along the minus strand of CM056053.1, from coordinate 436,328,208 downwards.
TATAAATTGTGGCCAAAATTTATGAAAAAAAAAATAATAATGTGCAAAATATTATCAAAGAAAAAATCTTTTTTTTTTCAAATTTCCTGTTTTTTTTTTATTAATAGCGCAAAAAATAAAAACCGCAGAGGTGATCAAATACCACCAAAAGAAAGCTCTATTTGTGGGAAAAAAAGGACAAAAAAATCATTTGGGTACAGTGTTGCATGACTGAGTAATTGTCATTCAAAGTGTAAGAGCGCTGAAAGCTGAAAATTGGTCTGGTCAGGAGGGGTGTTTAAGTGCCCAGTATGGAAGTGGTTAAGTAATCTACTGAGTCAGCTACATAAACATCCCTGGTGGGATTTCACTCAGTGCTGCAAGTAATCACTGCTAAACCTTTCACCCATTATTTCTTATGTTTAAGGAAAGCCTGTCACATTGGAAAAATGATTACCGTGTTATAGTATTGTCTGTAACAAGGTAGAAATTGATTTAACTTTCTTTTTTAATGTATACTGCCATTTTCAAGTAATCAGTAGTGTTGCTCACGAATATTCGCATTGCGAATATTCGCTACGAATATTGCATATTCGAGTATTCGCAAATAACTCGAATATTGCAGGGAATATTCGCTATGGCGAATATTCGTATTTTTTCAAATTTATTTTTAAAACAGATCACATCCTAGTGATCTCCATCGACGTCTAAAAGCATTGCTGGTATGATTAGAGAGAGACCCTGGGCCGAGTAGCTGATGCGATTCTTTTACGTTGCCGAAAATTCGCATTGCGAATTTTCGGCAACATAAAAGAATCGCATCAGCTACTCGGCCCTTCTTTTGCATCAGAGCCAATCAGAATAACTCGAATATTCGACAAACGGAATATTGCGCGATTATCTTCTCCGCCCTTCTTTTGCATCAGAGCCAATCAGAATAACTCGAATATTCGGCAAAAGGAATATTGCGCGATATTCCTTTTGCCGAATATTCAAGTTATTCTGATTGGCTCTGATGCAAAAGAAGGGCGGAGAAGATAATCGCGCAATATTCCTTTTGCCGAATATTCGAGTTATTCTGATTGGCTCAGATGCGCCCTTCTCTTTCATCAGAGCCAATAAGAATAACTCGAATATTCGGCAAAAGGAATATTGCGCGATTATCTTCTCCGCCCTTCTTTTGCATCAGAGCCAATCAGAATAACTCGAATATTCGGCAAAAGGAATATTGCGCGATATTCCTTTTGCCGAATATTTGAGCTATTCTGATGCAAAAGAAGGGCGGAGAAGATAATCGCGCAATAGGAATATTGCCCCCTTATTCTCCTTTCTTTTAACCTCCCTGGCGGTATGATTCTTTAAGATTTTAGGTGCTGAAAGCGGTACCATTATTTGCAAGGGAATTTGGCGTTTTATACTGTAGGCTTGTAATTCTTAGGAATAACTCACTGAAATCTATCCAAACAAGAGTCTAATAGGCATCCTGGGTATGATTTTTTTTTTTTTTTCCTATTAAAAATTATAATATAATAAATAATTATAAAAAATTATAACAAATAATAATATAATTATAGTAAAAATTATTCAATAATGTAATCAAATCAAAATCACTGAAATTTGCTCAGTTGCAGAATTTTTGCTGTCATTATTTTTTTTTTTTTATGACGAATTTCCCCACTAATCGCTATCGCTAAATTCTGCAAGTGATTCTGATTTATTATCGCTGTTTTTTAGCTGCTCTAAAACAATTTTTGCCATAAAGGGACACTTTTGGTTGCTATGGGCAATCTACAGTTTGCAGGGAGAAAGAACAGTTTTTATTATATAAAAGGACATGTAGTGTACAGGGCAGACCACTAGGGACATGGGGGGTGTGTATTTTTTACATACAGTACTGTAATCTATAAGATTACAGTGTACTGTATGTATAGTGTTTGTTTACTTTTTTAAATTTGGCGCCGTTCCCCCCCCTACGTCGCGACGCTCGCAGGGAAGGGAATCGGCGGAACACACAGCATCAGGCGGACATCCGCCCGCCGTGTACTGCGGGGATTCATCGCTGGATCGCAGAGAAAAGGTAAGTAAACTTTTTTCTGCATCCAGCGAGGCAAGTCCGTGTGTGGCACGGGGTTACCGATCGTAGCTTTAAAATCTCACCCTGTGCCACACACGGGAAGACCGCCAGGGAGGTTAAGTAGAGTTAGTGTAGAGTTAGTGTTTAGTGCATATTAGTTTAGTAATACAGGAAATGATCTCCATTTATGAGAATTTTGCTATCATTTTCGCATTAGCGAAATTTCGCAAATTTTTTTTTGGATTAAATATCACGAATATTCGATATTAGCGAATATTCGCGAATATTCTTCTATATATTCGCGCAATATCGCGAAATCGAATATGGTGTATTGCGCTCAACACTAGTAATCAGTAGAAGAAAATCATCTCTGTAGGCAACTTCCGTTTACAGTGATCCAGACACTATGATACCTTTTACTTTTGTTAGCCAGAAATGTTTCTGCTGTGCTCCTTGCAGGTTTAATTATCCATTGTTACTAGGACCTGAGTGTTTTAGGGACAGTTCACACCAGGATTGCATAGGAACACATGCCAGTTCCCGTACGCATCCCACACGTTCCCATAAATGAGCCTTTGCTATTTTTATGCTTATCTTCAGTAGTTTTCTAAGAACGTCTATTTACCCAAGTGCTGGGCCCCTATAATCTTTGCTGTCCACAATGCCCGGCAATGCATGGACTCTCCGAAATCTTCCCTTCCAGCCAGTGTGCTTCCTAGATACAGTGCATCTGGAAGGTATTCACAATGCTTCACTTTTTCCACATTTTGTTATGTTGCAGCCTTATTCTAAAATGGATTAAATTAATTATTTTCCTCAAAATTCTACAAACAATACCCCATAATGACAATATGAAAGAAGTTTGTTTGAAATCTTTGCAAATTTAATAAAATAAAAACTGAAAAAAATCACATGTACATACTGTATGTATTTACAGCCTTTGCCATGACATTTAAAATTTAGCTCAGGTGCATCCTGAATCTACTGATGATCATTGAAATGTTTCTATAACTTAATTGGAGTCCACTGTGGTAAATTCAGTTGATTAGATATGATTCGGAAAGGCACACTCCCATCTTTATATGGTCCCACAGTTAACTGTGCATGACAAAACCAAGACATGAAGTCCAAGGAATTGTCTGTAGACCTCCGAGACAGGAATGTATGGAGGCACAGGTATGGGGAAGGGTACAGAAAAAAATCTGCAGCATTGAAGGTCCCAATGAGCACAGTGGCCTTCACCACTAGGACTCTTCTTAGAGCGGGCCGCCCGGCCAAACTGAGCGATAGGGGGAAAAGGGTTTTAGTCAGGAAGGTGACCAAGAAACCGATGGTCACTCTGACAGAGCTCCAGCATTTCTTTGGGAAGAGAGAGGAGAACCTTCCAGAAGAACAACCATATATGCAGCACTCCATTAATCAGGCCTATATGGTAGAGTCGCCAGACAGAAGAGACTCCTTAGTAAAAGGCACATGACAGCCGTACACACGCTTGGTTTGGACCAATGAAATCGGACAAAACCAATCGTGTGTACGCGGCCTAACATTTCCATCACATGCCGGAATTGAAACTGTTTTATAGATGGGTTTACTTCCACTTTAAGGATGAGGATCAACAACTATATCCCAGAGTCTGTTCACCTTACGTATTTTCTTATTATAGGTTTATGCCACTGACAGGTGAGAATATATAGCTTTTCTCATGATTTTGTGATACATCACTATGTGGGATATCTCCAACTGTAATCATATCCCCACTGGTTATTCACGGGAGTCTGCATTATGTGTGCGTGATATGAGTAGCTACTAGGCCTGTATTTGACAACGCTGTCAACCCCTGGTATGATGGAGGTTTTTTGATATGGATTATTTATTTAAGGAACAATAAAGTTGTGTATTTTTGCAATTTAACAGACTGATCCTCTTATTGAGACTATCTTGTGGATCTCTAATCCTCTTTTTTGCATGTGTTTTGAGTCTTGAGATTCACACCCAGAGACTAATAGGGGTTGTTTTCGGTTTACAATGCACAGGGTGTTTGTCTATATTAACCTTCACCCTTCACTTTACACCGAGTGAGATGCAGCAGGGGAACTTTATTCTTTTGTGTTTATTTATATCAGGACACAGGTATGGCTTTATGACAAAGAAGCTCAGGTCTACAGATCTGTATAAATGAATGTAATATTTAACCACAATCACTTTGGTGTTTTGCAATAAACTATTTAATGATTTTCACATAATTAAATTGATTCCTATAAATACTAAAGGGTCTTTTACACGAGTGGAGGGGCAGCAAATGCAAGCAGCGGAACTGCAGCTTTACCAATCCATATTCTCCCATTTAACCACATCAGTCCTGGAAGGTTTACCCCCCCCCCCCACCCACCATTCATTTTTTGTGATACAACACTGCGTAATTTTAACTTCTTGAGACCCGGGCTACTGTAAAAAGACGCCCACAAGGTGGCTGTACAGGTCCGGGAGGCAGTCTTTTTACGGCCTTGGCTCCTCCAGCCACTGGGATGCCGATGCACTTGCCTGGTGGCCGCGATGTCCACCAGGTACCCGCGATCGGCTGTTACACAGCCAAGGACATGGATCTCTGTGTGTAAAAACAGAGATCCACGTCCTGTCAGGGAAAGGAGACCGATGCTGTGTCCCTTGTACATAGGGACACAGATCGGTCACCTCTCCCAGTCAGTCTTCTCCCCCCACAGTAAGAATCACTCCCAGGGAACACATTTAACCCCTTCCTCGCCCCCTAGTATTAACCCCTTTCCTGCCAGTCACATTTATACAGTGCATATTTATAGTACTGTTCGCTGTATAAATGTGAATGGTCCCAAAAATCGCAGTCCTGACAAAAATCGAAGATAACCGTCATTACAATTAAAACAATAGTCAGAATTCTATTCCCCATTTTGTAGCCGCTATAACTTTTGCTCAAACCAATCACTATACACTTATTGTGATTTTTTTTACCAAAAATATGTAGAAAATTACGTATCGGCCTAAACGTAAAAAATATTGTGTTTTTTTCAAAATTGGCGCTCTTTTTTTGTTTATAGCGCAAAAAATAGAAACCACAGAGGTGATCAAATACCATCAAACGAAATCTCTAATTGTGGGGAAAAAAGGACATCAATTTTGTTTGGGAGCCACTTTTACACGACCGCACAATTTTTATTCAAAGCGTGATAGTGCCAAAAGCTGAAATTTCGCCTGGGCAGGAAGGGGGTATATGTGCCCAGTAAGCAAGTGGTTAACTGACAATTGAGCGGTCATGCAACACTGTACCCAAATAAAATTGATGTCCTTTTTTCCCCACAAATAGAGCTTTCTTTTGGTGGAATTTGATCACCTCTGCGGTTTTTATTTTTTGCGCTGTAAATAACCATATTTTTTAATTTCTGCTATAAAACATATGTATAAATAACCAAGAGGTTAACGCTAGAACGAATAATATAATGTACCACAAATAAATGAAGTAAAGAAGCTGCCAGCATTTAAAAGTCTGCAATACAAAACTCGAATGAATCCATAAAATAAAAGGAAGTGCAGCTCTGAATGTGATAGATCCCAATCAATAAAATGATAAGGAAAATAAGAAAGTGATGAAAAATACAAATGTGGTAAACCCTAATCATTGAAATAAGGAAAAACACAGTAAAGCTGCGTACACACAACCGTTGTACATGTCATGTAAAATTTAGAACATGCTCTATTTTTTCTCGTCATTTTTCACGTTGTCGTTTTTCTCGATGTGAAAAACTGTTGTGTATACTTTTTAACGACGGGGGAAAAACGCGCATGCTCAGAAGCAAGTTATGAGACTGGAAATTAGCATAATCAGCCCAAAGGGTGGCGCCATTTGAATGGAACTTCCCCTTTATAGTGCTGTCATACGTGTTGCACGTCACCACTCTTTCCTCAAGCACGATTGTGTGTATGTAAGGCAGACTTGATAAGAATCACGTCGAGAAAAACTTTGTTTTTTTCCATGAAATTAAAAACGGTCATGTGTATGCAGCATAATGCCGCATACACACGACCAGTTTTCCCATCAGGAAAACTGCCATGACAGCTTTTGGCCGGCAAAGCTGGCCATGTGTATGCTCCATAGCAGTTTTCCCAACAGGAAAACCGTTGGGAGTCCCTGTGTGAAAAATTAGAACATCTTTTTTTCCTGCTGCGATTCCCAGGGGTCTTTTTTCCCCACAGTTTTCCTATGGGAAACACTGCAGTGGAGCATACACACGGCCGGGTTTCCTGGCCAAAGCTTTCATGGCAGTTTTCCTGCCAGGAAAGCCGGCCATGTGTAGGGGGAAAAAGCTGCCGAGCCGATTCTCGGCTTTCCCCTCTGGGTCCCCAGCGGGACAAAGTCTGCTGGGAAAGCCGATTGTGTGTACGAGGCATGATAATAGAAAACACACTAGTGAGTGTGACTAAATATGAATAAAAAACATAAAATGGCTAAATTATTCATGTAAGGTAAAAACCAACTAAAAGTGATTATTTTATAAATCCTCAAATGAATAGAGCAAGTATATAACCCAATAATAATAGTAATATAGCGTATTGATGATCAGATATTGAAACTTCATCCAAATAGCATATACAGCAAAACAAAATGACAAAAAATTGAAATTGTTGGTGAAAAAAATGCAAACAAGCAAAACTAAGGTAAAGTCCCAAATGTGAAAAAAACTGAAGTAAAAAAGTCCCAATTGTGATGATCATAAAGTGAAGGGTTATTCAATGTTCTTCCATATAGATACAAAGATAGGACGGTGAAAAAAGGTCATAGGGAAAGATCCTTCATCTGAAATAATGGATACCCACAAAGAGCAAGTAGTCTCCTTACCAGAAAGAAAGACCACAACAGCGGTCTCACCAGACACAGGGAATTCAGGTCTCCCAGAAACCTATGGGATGTCTCAGACTGCTAATATGAATGTCACTTAAAAATATAAACAGGGTGAACTCCCATAGTGTAGTAGTTGAATAAAATGTTATAAGCTTAAAATGAATTGCACTTACAAGATGGAAATCTCAATGTGCAATATAAGATAAATCATCGGGCAGCGGCGTCTCCTCGGGCTTCCTCCGCTGGCTATGTGCCGTGGCCATCGTCCTCCAACAAGGAAAACCCATGTCAGTGAAAACAGCCAACCTTACACGTTTTGTCACAATAGGACATCGTCTGGGGTTTGGTGGATTGCTATAAAACATTCCCAATAAAAAAATACAAACAATCTATTTTCTTCATCAGTTTATGCCAATATGTATTCTGCTACTTATTTTTGGTAAAAAAAATCCCAATAGAGAGAGGAGCAATGCGGGAATCCTAAGATGAAGCAGATAGGCTACAACAGCAGGAGACCACACCGGGTGCCACTCCTGTCAGCTAAAAACAGGAAACTGAGGCTCCAATTAACACAGACTTACCAAAATTGGACAATAGAAGATTGGAAAAATATTTCCTGGTCTGATGAGTCTCGATTTCAGCTGCGATATTCAGATGGTAGGGTCAGGATGTGGCAAAAAGAACATCAAAGGTTCAGACTGATAGTGGTGGTGTAATGGTGTGGAGGATATTTTCTTGGCACACCTTGGGCCCTCTAGTACCAATTGAGCATTGTTTAAATGCCATTATCTACCTGAGTATTGTTGCTGACCATGTCCACCCCTTTATGAGTACAGCGTACCCATCTTCTGATGGCTCCTTCCAGCAGGACAATGCACCATGTCACAAAGCTCCAATCATCTCACCACTGGTTTCTTGAACATGACAATTGGGTCACTGTACTCGGATGGCCACCACAGTCACCAGATCTCAATCCAATAGAGCACCTTTGGGATGTGGTGGAATGGGGGATTCACATCAATGATGTGCAGATGACAAATCTGCAGCAACTACGTGATGTTATCATGTCAATATGGACCAAAATCTGAGGAATGTTTACAAACACTTTGTTGAATCTATGAAAAGAAGAATTAAGGCAGTTCTGAAGGCAAAAGGGTGTCAAACCCGGAACTAGCAAGGTGTACCTATTAAAGGGGCCACTGATTGTACAGTGGGGATTGAAAGTTTGGTCACCCCAGGTAAAAATTTGTATTACTGTGCATAACGAAGCCAAGGAAAGATGGAAAAATCTCCAAAAGGCATCAAATTACAGATTAGACATTCTTATAATATGTCAAAAAAGTTAGATTTTTTTTCCATCATTTACACTTTCAAAAATACAGAAAACAAAAAAATGGCATCTGCAAAAGTTTTGGCACCCTGTGGAATTTATAGCTTGCACTGTCCCCTTTGTAAAGCTGAGTTCTGTCAGTGTCATGGATTGTTCTCAATCATCGTCTGGGAAGACCAGGTGATGTCAATCTCAAAGGTTTTAAATGCCCAGACTCATCTGATCTTGCCCCAACAATCAGCACCATGGGTTCTTCTAAGCAGTTGTCTAGAAAACTGAAACTGAAAATAGTTGATGCTCACAAAGCTGGAGAAGGCTATAAGAAGATAGCAAAGCGTTTTCAGATGTCAATATCCTCTGTTTGGAATGTAATTAAGAAATGGCAGTCATCAGGAACAGTGGAAGTTAAAGCAAGATCTGGAAGACCAAAAAAAATATCAGACAGAACAGCTTGCAGGATTGTGAGAAAAGCAATTGAAAACCCATGTTTGACTGCACGATCCCTCCAGAAAGATCTGGCAGACACTGGAGTTAAAGCATACACGCGACCATTTTTCACGACGAGAAAAACAACAACGTGAAAAACGATGAGAAAATATAGAGCAGGTTCTAAATTTTTAATGGCCATTTTTCTTGACGAGAAAAATGCTCTGGAGCCCACACATGACAGTTTTTAACGACCAATTTAAAAAAATCGCATTTTTCTCGTCATGAAAAGCGGTCGTGTGTACGCGGCATAAGGATATGGAATTCTCTTCCACAGGCAGTGGTTTCAGCGGGGAGCATCGATAATTAAAAAAAACTATTAGATAAGCACCTGAACGACCACAACATACAGGGATATACAATGTAATACTGACATATAATCACACACATAGGTTAGACTTGATGGACTTTTTTCAACTTTGCCTACTGTGTAACTGTGTGTGTGTATGCTGTGCCCCAAGAACTCTGTATTTGCGGACAATACTAAGCTAAGCAGGGCAATAACTTCTCTGCCAGATGTGGAAACCTTGCAAAAAAATCTGAATAAATTAATGGGGTAGGCAACTAACTACATGGCAAATTAAGTTTAATGTAGAAATTTTTTAAATAATGCATTTGGGTGGCAAAAATATGAATTCAATCTACTCACCTGGCGGGAGAACCTCTGGGGGAATAATCTAAGATGAAAAAGGACTTGGGGGTCTTAGTAGATGACAGACTCAGCAATAACATGCAATTCCAAGCTGCTGCTAACAAAGCAAACAGAATATTGGCATGTATTAAAAAGGGGATTAACTCCAGAGATAAAACGATAATTCTCCCACTCTACAAGACTCTGGTCCGGCCGCACCTGGAGTATGCTGTCCAATTCTGGGCACCAGTCCTCAGGAAGGATGTACTGGAAATGGAGAGAGTACAAAGAAGGGCGACAAAGCTAATAAAGGGTCTGGAGGATATTAGTTATGAAGATAGATTGCGAGCACTGAACTTATTCTCTCTGGAGAAGAGACGCTTGAGAGGGGATATGATTTCAATTTACAAATACCATACTGGTGACCTCACAATAGGGATAAAACTTTTTAGTGGAAGGGAGTTTAACAAAACACGTGGCCACACGTTAAAATGTGAAGAAAAGAGATTTAACCTTAAAATACGTAGAGGGTTCTTTGCGGCAAGGATGTGGAATTCCCTTCCACAGGCGGTGGTCTTAGCGGGGAGCATAGATAGTTTAAAAAAAACTAGTAGATAAGAACCTGAACGACCACAACATACAGGGATATACAATGTAATACTGACATATAATCACACACATAGGTTGGACTTGATGGACTTGTGTCTTTTTTAAACCTCACCCTCTATGTAACTATGTAACTAACTGTGTAACTCCTAATTATTATTATTATTATTTAGGCTGCTACTGAAGGATATTTTTAGGTATAAAATAGGCCAACGCTGGATGTTAACAAGCACACTTTGCTCCATTAAGGTTGTCTAGTTTTGGTGATAGGTGACACTTTTATTTTAAAATTCTATTTCTATGTCGCAAATTATAAGCCCCGGAACTCAGTTCCCGAAAAACAAATGACTCAAGAGAGAGCATGCAGTGAAAATTGATAGATTACTACACAATGTGATTCCTATTTCATGCACAGGCAAATGACTTGTGTTTTTTAATACAGAGTATGCACACAAATCATAATCAAGTTTAACTTCTGCATGCATTGTTTATCCTGTTCAAGGTTGCAGTTGCTGAAGGATATTTTATTTCCGTCGCTCTCATAATAACCATATGCTTTGCTGGTTGGTTGAAAATCAATATTTTATCATCCACAGCTTATAATTCTTTGGAGTACAATCCTTTTACAGTTGATCTGGTTTGGTAATTTAATACGTGCTCACGTGTGGGAGTAAATAACTTTTCGACATACGCAATGCATTTGTTTGGGACCAGAAAGTAAAAGCAGTGTGCTTTGCTTTAAGTCATAAAAATATGGCATTAACACAATATAAAACCCCCTAACAGAAGAATAAGAATGTTAGATCACTTAGAACGTAAAATGTATTTTAAAACTTGAAGGAATCCAGTTAGGGTTGTTCTTACAAGGCCATAGAGCAAGTAACTTGTTGAACTTCTGAAAAAAACTTAAGACATGAAAGCTGACCTTGCCGGGCAAAATAACTTTCTAACTGTAAAATGTGCTTTGTAACTAAACATAAAATGTGTAGAAACATTACCCATGTTTTTCTTATGAAACCCACTGTGTGTTGAGATTCCTCCTGACAATACTAAGAAATAAATTGTGTTATCTTTCTGGTTTATAGGTCCTTTGATGTGTTCCTGCTGCACAAAAAGCATTGCACTACATATAATGCGTTTAAGCATGTTTTCATAAAAAGGATGTAGGAAAACATGCCGCATGTCCACCTCTTTAAATGAAGATAGTATATATATATATATATATATATATATATATATATACAAAAAATTTGGAAAATTTCAAGGGGTGTGAATACTTTTTCAAGACACTGCCTATATATATATATATATATATATATATATATATATATATGTACGTGAAGAGAAATGTGCAGCTCTAAAAGGGAACAAGTAATTGGGAATGGAAAAGTATACTAATTAAATGGGCATCAGTGACGTATATCAATAAAATAAAACAAGTGAGATGAACATCTAGAAAATATCACTCTAACGCAATATATATATATATATATATATATATATATACACATATATATATATATATATATGTAGTGCTCACCCCAAATTATGGGGCTCTATTTCAAATTTAAGGGATGTCTGGGTCAATAATTGTACCCAGACCTGTCTAATTAATACAAATTTGCCTCTGCTCTGGCTGTGGTACTATCTGGTAGTTTTCCCTGTTACCTGCAGTTGGCATTACCATCTTGGGCTTATGATGGAAAGCAGGTGCAGTGGGAATGTTGACCCCTGCTGTGCATGCTGGGAGGGTATACTTTACGAGCTGGCCCTTATTGATCGGGGCGTATGTGTGTACCTGACTTTGGGGCCACGTTGGCGCAGGGTCGCTTCACTGTCAAGTAGGCCCGGCTATGCTGGCTGGGGCCTACAATTCTAAAAGGGGATCCCAAGCTGTCTGTCCACAAGGGAGGAAGCTGTCTTAATGAAGGAGACCAGGGGAGGACCTGACCTGGAGGAGACCGGCAAAGTGCTGATGTCTCGGGTGAGGCCTGGTGACTTGATTTAGGAGGGATCCACTACATTGAAAGCCCTTCAGTTCGCCGGTACGACTTAAAGGCACTTCTACTGCACGGCTGGAGGTTCAGGGCTTTAAAATCCTGTGGCAGAGGATTCCTGGACACATCCAAGTTCATCCAAAAGGTCTGTGGCAGAGACCAAGTTAATCCATGACAGTTTGTGTGAGAGGGGACTATCTGGGTGAGCAATACCCACTCAATAGTTGTGAGTGGAGACTGATTGAGTACTTTGAGCATTCTGTACTGTGTGCCTGAACCTTCCCTTACGCTTCTCCTCCCTTCTACTTTCTTTTGTTCAAGTGAAAATAAAACCAACTGTTGAAGGTTTTTTTATCTGTCTGGACATTGCATTTACTATGGACTTCCCTACCCTGACAACGAAGCTTAAGAGGTGACGTGCAAACCCCAAATTCAACCAGCAGCTCCTTCGGGGTTAGCGCAATCCATATATATATATATATATATATATATATATATATATATATATATATATATATACACAGTACCCTGAAATAGTATTCACGCCCCTTGACATTTTCCACATTTTGTCATGTTACAACCAAAAATGTAAATGTATTTTATTGGGATTTTATGTGATAGACCAACATAAAGTGGCACATAATTGTGAAGTGAAAGGGAAATGATAAATGTTTTTAATTTTTTTTTACAAATAAATATGTGAAAAGTGTGTCGTGCATTTGTATTCAGCCCCCCCGAGTCAATACTTTGTAGCACCACCTTTCGCTGCACCTCTTTTTGAGGATGTCTCTACCAGCTTTGCACATCTAGAGAGTGAAATTTTTGCCTATTCTTTCTTGCAAAATACTGGTAGCTCAAGCCCTGTCGAATTGGATGGAGAGCGTCTGTAAACAGAAATTTTCAAGTCTTGTCCCAGATTCTTAATTGGATTTAGGTCTGGACTTTGACTGGGCTATTTTAATGCCACGTACACACGGTCGGAATTTCCAACAACAAATGTTCGATGTGAGCTTGTTGTCGGAAAATCCAACCGTGTGTATGCTCCATAGGACATTTGCTGTCAGAATTTCCAACAACAAATGTTCGATGTGAGCTTGTTGTCGGAAAATCCAACCGTGTGTATGCTCCATCGGACATTTGCTGTCAGAATTTCCAACAACAAATGTTTGAGACCTGGTTCTCAATTTTTCCAACAACAAAAGTTTGTGTGTAGCCAATTCCGACACACAAAAATCCACACATGCTCAGAATCAAGCAGAAAAGCCGCACTGGCTACTGAACTTTATTTTTTCTAGGCTCGTCGTACGTGTTGTACGTCACTGCGTTCTTAAAGTTCGGAATTTCCGCCAACATTTGTGTGACCGTGTGTATGCAACACAAGTTTGAGCCAACATCCGTTGAAAAGAAATCCACGGTGTTGTTGTCGGAATGTCCGATCATTTGTATGGGGCATAACACATGAATGTGCTTTGATCTAAACCATTCCATTGTAGTTCTGGCTGTATGTTTAGGGTCATTGTCCTGCTGAAAGGTGAAACTCTACCCCAGTCTCAAGTCTTTTGCAGACACTAACAGGTTTTCATCTAAAATTGCCCTGTATTTGGCTCCATCTATCTTCCCATCAACTCTAACCAGCTTCCTTGTCCCTGCTGAAGAAAAGCATCCCCACAACATGATGCTGCCACCACCATGTTTCACGGTGGGGATGGTGTGTTCAGAGTGATGTGCAGTGTTAGTTTTCTGCCACACATAGCGTTTTGCTTTTAGGCCAAAAAGTAAAATTTTGGTTTCATCTGACCAGAGCACCTTCTTCCACATGTTTGCTGTATCCCCTACATGGCTCCTTGCAAACTGCAAATGGGACTTCTTGTGGCTGGTGACTGTCTTTCAGCAATTGGTTTCTTCTTGCCACTCTTCCATAAAGGCCAGATTTGTGGAGTGTATGACTAATAGTTGTCCTGTGGACAGATTCTCCACCCTGAGCTGTGGATTTCTACAGCTCCTCCAGAGTTCCCATGGACCTCTTGGCTGCTTCCCGGCTTAATGTCTTGATAGGCTTGCAGTTGTGCTATACTATATTACTATGTGCTATACTACTCTGAATGGGCACACTGATACACCTGCACCCTTTCATTTCATTCATGGAAACAGAATCCCCGGTGTTGAGCAGCGTTCCAGGCTTAATCTGAGGTCACAATAAATACTGCACATGTCAATGTTGTATCTACGTTTTCTGAAGCAAAGTCCAGCATTTTTAAAGATGTATATGCAGGTAATAAAACAGATATTTCTTGGAAAATATAAAGAAAAATACATGTAAGCATACTTGTATATGCACACCTTTTCTATGAACAAATACATGAATATGCTGTGATCCTGGGGGATTATTAGCTCAGTGGTAGTAGCAAATTTAGTGAGATCCTGTCAGATGGAACTTCATACAACATGCTGCCTCCTGAGTAAAGAACCTCTCTAAGGGTCCTTTCACACGGAGCGGACCGTTTTTCGGTCCGCTCTGTGTGCCCGTCAGCTCAGCGGGGGGGGTCTCCGCTCAGCTGTCGGCGGACGGGGCGGTCCCCGCACACTGTGCAGGGACCGCCCCGTCTCTCCTCCGCTCTCCCCTATGGGGAGTCGGATGGAAAAGATCCGCATCCGTTTGGCCGGACGGAAGAAAAATAGGACATTCTTCCGTCCGCAAAAACGGATGCGGATCTGGCGGACGTTAGCGGATGCATCATCCGCTAACGGATCCGCTCCCATAGGGGCTCATTACAAGTCCGTAAACGGACTTGTAATGAGCGGACCGTTCGTCCGCTAGTGTGAAAGGGCCCTTAATAGTAGTATGTCTGTCTCCTGAATGGAGCACACACCTGTGGTCAGGCCTCTGCTTATAATGAGTGTGCATCCCTGTACACTCACCCAGCCTGCAGGTCTCCAAAAAGATTATTTTCTTTTTTCTGGTCTCCAAAAAGACTTCTGACCCAAATCTCTTTAAAATCTCCAAGCTCCAAACCCTGATCCAGGTGTTGCCTTATGGGCCCTTTCACACTAGCGGACCGTTCGTCCGCTCATTACAAGTCCGTTTACGGACTTGTAATGGGCCCCTATGGGAGCGGATCCATTAGCGGATGATGCATCCGCTAACGTCCGCCAGATCTGCATCCGTTTTTGCGGACGGAAGAATGTCCTATTTTTCTTCCGTCCGGCCCAACGGATCGGATGCAAACGGACAGACGGTCCGTTTCCATCCGACTCCCCATAGGGGAGAGCGGTGGAGAGACGGGGTGGTCCCTGCACACTGTGCAGGGACCGCCCTGTCCGCCGACAGCTGAGCGGAGACCCCCCCGCTGAGCTGACGGACACACGGAGCGGACCGAGAAACGGACCGCTCCGTGTGTAAGGAGCCTATGGGTTTATGCAGGGCCGTCTTAATGAACGGGCACACCTGGGCACAGCCCAGGGGCCCCAGCTGCCCCTGCACTTTCCTGTCCCCTTGTAAACATGTACTACTACTCCTTCTTGCTTAGGGGGGTGAATGTATATATTTTTCTGGGCCCCATCAGTTCAATAGCGGGGCCCAGAAGGTGGGAGCTGAGGGACTATTTTTTCATTTTCGGGTGGATGGACACTAGTCAGTGCACAGCTGCATGCTCTAGATTAGAGTTCCTGGCTGCAGGGCTAGCCCCTCCCTCAATATAGGTCCATGGCAGTGGCTTGTCTGTGTGCCGTTCTGGAGGAAGAGAAGAGGAGCCCTCCGTGCACATGGAGAAGAAGTGCCAGCCGCTGCAGCCGAGTCCTGAATATGCCTGTCACAGGATCTGTTCCCCTCACACAGATCATCGGTGTCTGAGAGCTGCAGGCAGATGTGTGGGGGAGGGGGGCTGATCTGTCACCCTATCCTGCAGGAGCCCGGGAGGAAGGAAGTCTGCCATGCTGGGAGGAGGGACATCTGCCATGCTGTTGGGAACAGATGAGGTTAGTAAACTTATTAGGGAGGGAGAATTGTGTAGAGACTGAGCTGGGTGGGTGTAATGATTGTGCTATGGGAGAGACTGCTGCTCAACCCACCCCATGTAATGTGCTCTCTTGTGCCCACTATTGTGCAGTTCCTAACATGTAATGTGCATTGCCCACAATGCCATGTGCTTTGCCCACCATGTAATGTGCTATGCCATGCAGTGCCCACTATGTCATTTGCTGTGTTGTGCCCACCATGTCATGTGCTGCACTATTTATTGCCTACCATGTAATGTGTTGTGTCGTGCCCACCATGTAATGTGCTGTGCCCACTATTGTGCAGTTTCTACCATGTAATGTGCATTGCCCTCGCGAGAGGTATCGGATTGGAGAGGTTATGAGTGTTACATGCCGTTTATCCATCGATTAATTGTAAGTGCAAGACTTATTAAAACCTTCCTGTTATACGCTTAATGCGCTATGAGAGGTTTCCTTTTCTATTGCCCATGTACCCACTTCGGATCCATCACTGAGTGGTAGTTCAGATACATGCTGATTGGTTTGAGGGAGACCGGACGTCCCTACGCTTCATAAGACTGGTGCAAAACAGTCTTTCCTTGTGGTAAGCAGGCATTCTTACCTCACGAGTGCAGGGTGTCTTTCCTCCTTTTCCATCTGACGGCTTATTGGAATTCACCTGACAACCTTTTCACAGTTTCCTCATCACAAAGATTAACACTGGACTTTACTACTAGATCCCACAATTACAATTTATTGTTAAAGATATATAAATTCCAAAAGAAAAAGAAAAGATCTCTAACAATAAATTGTAATTGTGGGATCTAGTAGTAAAGTGAAGTGGTAATCTTAATGGTGAGAAGAAGGTTATCAGAACTGGACAATAACAACAATCATATGTGAATATAGATAAAGATATATAAATTCCACAAGAAAAAGAAACGATCTCTATCTATATTCACATATGATTTTTGGTATTGTCCAGTTCTGATAACCTTCTTCTCACCATTAAGATTACCACTGGACTTTACTACTAGATCCTTCAATATTCAATGTTGGTGATTTCTTCTAGGTTTTCAGCAGGGTGTGTTTAATTTTGGTTCACAGAGTTTTTATACCCTTTCCTTATTTACATATAAATGTTGTACATTTTTTTAATTATCAAGTGTCTTTAGTGCTGCACCCCTCCTTGTTTTTTTATGCCATGCAGTGCCCACTATGTAATTTGCTGTGTTGTGCCCACCATGTCATGTGCTGCACTATTTAGTGCCTACCATGTAATGTGTTGTGTCGTGCCCACCATGTAATGTGCTGTCATGTGCTGTGCCCACTATTGTGCAGTTTCTACCATGTAATGTGCATTGCCCACAATGCCATGTGCTTTGCCCACCATGTAATGTGCTATGCCATGCAGTGCCCACCATGTCGTGCAGAGCCCACTATGTAAATTGATGTGCAGTGCGCACCATGTCATGTGCTGCGCCATGCAGTGCCCACCATGTAATGTGCTGTGTTGTGCCCACCATGTAATGTGCTGTCATGTGCTGTGCCCACTAATGTGCAGTTTCTACCATGTAATGTGCATTGCCCACAATGCCATGTGCTTTGCCCACCATGTAATGTGCTATGCCATGCAGTGAACACCATGTCGTGCAGAGCCCACTATGTAAATTGCTGTGCAGTGCGCACCATGTCATGTGCTGTGCCATGCAGTGCCTACCATGTAATGTGCTGTGTCGTGCCCACCATGTAATGTGCTGTCATGTGCTGTGCCCACTAATGTGCAGTTTCTACCATGTAATGTGCATTGCCCACAATGCCATGTGCTATGCCATGCAGTGAACACCATGTCGTGCAGAGCCCACCATGTAAATTGCTGTGCAGTGCCCACCATGTAATGTGCTGTGTCGTGCCCACCATGTAATGTGCTGTCATGTGCAGTGCCCACCGTGTCATGTGCAGTGCCCACTGTGTGCATGTGCTGTGTTGGGTATAGTACCCAAACCTTCCACTCTACCACCCTATACTACCCAAACCTTCCACTATACCAACCTATACTACCCAAACCTTCCACTCTACCACCCTATACTACCCAAACCTTTTACTATACCACCCTATATTACCCAAACCTTTTACTATACCAACCTATACTACCCAAACCTTTTACTATTACCACCCTATACTACCCAAACCTTTTACTATACCAACCTATACTACCCAAACCTTCCACTCTACCACCCTATACTACCCAAACCTTTTACTATACCACCCTTTACTACCCAAACCTTCCACTCTACCACCCTATACTACCCAAACCTTCCACTCTACCACCCTATACTACCCAAACCTTCCACTCTACCACCCTATACTACCCAAACCTTCCACTCTACCACCCTATACTACCCAAACCTTTTACTATACCAACCTATACTAACCAAACCTTTTACTCTACCACCCTATACTACCCAAACCTTCCACTACCACCCTATATTACCCAAGCCTTTTACTATACCAACCTATACTACCCAAACCTTCCACTATACCACCTCATACTACCCAAACCTTCCACTCTACTACCCTATACTACCCAAACCTGCCACTATACCACCCTATACTACTCAAACCTTCCACTATACCACCCATACTACCCAAACATGCCACTATACAACCCAAACCTTCCATTTTACCACCTATACTACCCAAACCTGACACTCTACCACCCTATATTACCCAAACCTGACACTATACATTACTACATCCTATACTGTATCAGCCTGACCTCGCCTTTACTGTGTCCCCTAACCCCTCTGTACTGTGCCTTCCTGCCCCCCCCCCTCTATACCGTGTAAAGTCATACATAAATACAGGCCACTGGAAGAGGCATTTATGACAGGCGGGCAGTATGTACAGGGAGGGGGATAGTTTCAAAAATGAGTGGGAGCAGTGTGTACAGGGAAAAACGAGTCAGTGTATACAGAGAGTCAGTGTATATGGGGTGGGAGGACAATGTGTATAGGGGGTGAATTTAATTTGAGATAATTCACTGTGTGTATTTTTTGTCTCTAATCAGACTCCAAAGCCACACCCAATATGTAGCATTATTTATCCACACTCTCTTCTTGCCACCATGCACATAGTGTGCCGCAGGTCACCATCTCCCTGGTAGGGGCCCTAGTGCATTACTTTGCCCAGGGGCTCATGATGTTATTAAGATGGCCCTGGGTTTATGGGAGATCTCCATTAATAGCTTTAAATAGAATTGCAATTAGAAATATATTTCAGT
Source organism: Rana kukunoris (assembly GCA_029574335.1). Classification (NCBI taxonomy): domain Eukaryota; kingdom Metazoa; phylum Chordata; class Amphibia; order Anura; family Ranidae; genus Rana; species Rana kukunoris. Next base: position 436,308,977 of record CM056053.1, on the reverse strand, counting down.
TAGAAGGAAATATATTTAAAGTATTAAGTGCTGTGTTACTACTATGGTAATTAGCTCAATTTCAAAGGTTGGCCTTTTGTTTTCCCAGATCACATCATCTCACATGGGTAGTAAACAAGAGCCTTATTTGACTCCAATAAGGCTGCGCCCAATATACATTTACTAGGTACAGTGACCAATTAGGGAGATATATACTGTATATTTATATTAGCCACAGTACAGAAAGGAGGGAGGGGAAGGGGGGTTATATAATGCTTTGTAAACAAGATAAGTCCCTTTTTGGTGTGGGAATAGACAGCAGCCACCATGGTCTGACCTGAAGCTAACTCAATACTTGTATTTTATATTGTATTGTAAATATGGGAGTTGTGGGTAATTTTTAAATACCATATAAGCCAGGGGACCTACACTGTACATTGTGTTGTAAATACTGTTTGGTGTGTAATTTGTATATATTATGTAACCCTATCAATAAATGTGTATTGCGGATGGAACTACCTCTTTCACACCACTACACTGATTGAGGTGTATGCACATAATCACAGAAACGAGTCAACACAGGATTACAAAGCTTTAGGAAAAAATTAAAACCCTGGTCTTCTATACTCAGACACAATACTGCAGAGCCCCAGACTCAGCATTAGTGTAAACCCTGTGTCCATTTTCTATACTGTGTATATATATATATATATATATATATATATATATATATTAGGGCTGTTACTGATTACAATTTTCGTGTTCGATTAATCGTTTTTTGTTTTTTTTATCGATTAATCGACTAATTTTGATGAATTATAGCGCACATACAAATCCTAACTACTTTTAGCTGATCTCCTTTGAGGTTGATTCCCAGTGCAGCTACCAACCACTGGAAAAATGAATAGCAGAATACAAAAAACACACAAAGGCAGCGCTCAATGGGAATAGCATCAAAACTTTTATAGTCTTCAAGTAGGTAACAAAATAAATATTACACTGGAGATAAAATTGATGTAGCTACATAAACTGTAAAAATGGAGCAAGTAATACCAAACGGTACCAAAAGCAGTCATAAAAACATGTAGCCAAGTATGATACTGGTATAAAAATGTGTACAACTATACTACTACTGAATCCAGATGAGGAGGGGTTAACATCAGTCTGTCGGCATGTAGATGTCCCATGAAGGGAACTATCACAACTCCCAGTGGATGGTTGTAGAATCCCAGATTGATAGAGGGAAGTGATAGAGGGAAGTGTAACAGCCCTTGTGTGTGAAAGATAGTAAGGTCCCGTCAGCATGCAGATATAAAGGCACAGCAAAGGAGCCCTTCAGATGGACACGTTGGTGTCTGTGACATCACTGAATCTGCTGTGGAACTCCCTGAAGACCTGGAAGTCGGCGGAGAGGTGAGTACCGATAAAAAGAATTTTGATCGATCAACAAAATTAACGATTAATGGAGGAATTAATAGTTTATTTCCACAGCCCTAATACAATATATATAGCACTGGTATTTTTGTCATGTAATGCTAAAGATGGCATACCACTAGAGGGAGCCAAATACCAATGTGAACGAGATATGTTTTAACTTACACATGCAGAGCAGAAAAATGTTTATCTTGTGAAAAGACTCACTTACCCATGAACAGTAGGTGGCTGAACTGCATACTGGGTGGATATAAAAGGCAGAGTGCAGCCATTTTTCTTTGGTTCTGGACACATGGCCTGCCTGCAAGGATCTGTGAAGGAGTGTTCAGAAGAGGGCCTACATCGTGCAGAGCAGAACAACATCCATTGCCTTACCACAGTGTGCTGGAGAAGCAGTGTGATTGGGTCTGAGGATCCAGGACCCTTGACGGAGACAAGTGGATGTCCAGTGAAAGAGAAAGATTCCCCAGTGGGCCTATAGGCAGCAATGGTATAATTAAATAAATGTTGAATATATAAAACAGTGTTTATTGCCGAGAGTCTCGGATTCCCAATTGCGTCAAGGTTAGTTGTTATAACAATTGTAAAAAAGTCACATTTCTGGATACAGTATAATTAGATCACAGTACATATCATAATTCTGTATTCTGTACAAGGATAAGCCCCGACGCGTTTCGACCGGTTCGGTCTCTTCAGGGGGCATGATTTCTAAAAAAAAAATAACAATAGTTGCAAAATTTCAAAAAGGATGAAAGGACACATGTCAACATACATCACATTAATTGCTGAGGTATTGTAATTACCACTGATCCAGGGAGTCAATATTGTGTAGAACCGCTAGATAGTCCGGAGGGCCCGGGGCGCTCCCGCCCACCACCCGGTGGAGGGCCCAACCAGGATGGCTGACAAGGAGCCACATTAACGACGCCCCCCAGGGGCAATGGAGGAGCAACCGCCTGCAGAAAAAAAAACCCATAATCCCGTAGTTAGCGGGGAAAATTAATTGAAGTAGATTAGTTCAAAAGGATAGCTGCTAAAGTGACAGCTGGGTATATGTATAAGTAGGTATAATAAAGTACTAGATTAATAGGAGGGCTGAGGCAAAAATAATTTGCCAACATGAATGATGACAGTAGGGCATCCTTAGGGTCCAATGGGATTAGATAATTGGATGGGGAATGTAGTTAGGATATAATGAGGGTATGATAATACTCAGTGAATGAGTGATAGTAAGTGAGCATGTAATAAAAAGTGATTGCCAATTTAAGGCACTCAATGAAGTGCGTGGCGTGTGGATTATAGAATGGATCAAACAACAAGGAAGTGTAAAAAAGATATGGTAAGATAAGGCAGAAGCATGGTGTGTTCCCGAATAGAGGGGAGTTTGGGGGTGAGTGGGTAAGTGAACATGGTGACTGAATAAAGTGGTATTGAAATACATACATAAATGAATGGTGAGATAATTACCTAATGAGTGAAGGGTTGAAGTATATTAAAGTATAGGTGTAGAGGACTGACTGCAGTTGTGCACTCAGGGGGAGGACAAGGTGCCTACATTAGGAACAGGGATGAGGTAGCATCCAAACTGACCTAATTGGAATCTGTACTGATTCCCTAATGGCTGCTCATTTATGGGCCCGGTGGGTGTAGTGATCAATTGATCACGTGCAGGCTGATGCCTCACTCCAATTGGCCAAATAGGGGGCGCCCCGGCCGCCTGAATGGCGGCCCACGTGTGGCTCCCTCAGCGTCCCAGAGGGTCTGGACAGCCCCGACAACTGTCGTCCTCTCCGGCACGGCCGCGTGACGTAATGACGCCGCGCGCATGCGCAAAAATGGCGCACGTGCGCCAATGCCGGTCCGGGGAGGATTCCTGGGACGCCGCCGGCTGGGTGACACTCACTCGGGTGCCAGGGGGAGGTGGTATCTCCTCCCGCATCCGGCGAGCAACAGAAAGGAGGAAGAGGGGTAGGATACCCCACTCACCCCAAAGTTTTCGCCCAGCCGGCCAGCAATCAAAGGTATGGCTCCACCCACCAGACGGCCGGACAGGCCCAGCCACGCCCCTCCGGAAACAAAAAGCGGCCACAATAAATAGACTAAATCCAATGTGACAGTAACCAACAGTATAGCAAAGCTAAAATGGGATAATATACAAACATATAAAATATAAATTTTTACACATAGACTGTGTGTATGGATGCCATGGCTAGAAACTCCTTACATATATAATGGTAAATTAGTAGGACAAATAATGAATTAGATTATTTGAACATGCTGCACTACAGGAGTCTGTGAGCAGTTACTCCTGATGTGAGCAGAGGGGGATTTTTAGGGTCCAATCCCCCCAAGGAGAAGGTGAATGCACCTTCTAGGTGCCTAAAAAATTAGGCTGACCCATAGTACACCTAGGTGTGGGTCATAGGTTAAAAGTACAGGAGTTGATAGAACATGGAAAAGCACACAGTTAGTGTCTTATCTATATGTGTCAAGGGGGAGGGGTGTGTTATCCACCCAATATATAAAAATATGGAAAAAAAGAGAAATGTCCAGTTTGCTTGCGGAGCGAAGCAGCGTGACAGTGGTGACTGGCAGCAGGACTGAGGCAGCTGGAGCGGAAGTTCACAACTTTCCAAGCCTGGTGTGGTGAGAGGGCTGTCGCCCAGAAGTTCTTTAACACCCTTAACACACTTAGACTCATTTCACAAAGTTGCTGGGACCTGTAGTCCTACAGGGAGGTCTCATTCAAATAGACTGAGTTCAATCAGGCCTAAAAGCCTATGCTTGATTGAGGGCTGACTGACAGTTAAGGTATACCTACACCGAAGGCATCTACAAGTGTGTTTTACAGCAGGAACTGTTATAACTCTTCAGTTGTGTTGCTTCATTACTTGTTAAACCATTGGATTACAAACACTGCAGTATAATAGCTAGCTGAAGAAAGAAGACCAGAGACTACACTTCTTCACAGGGAGGGTTTGTGCTTTGGATGCAGTAAGAAAAAAGTCTGCCTATACCTCAGGGGAAGCTCCTGAGAAATTGTATTGTGCTGTGTTGATATCTTTGCATTGGTATGTTTGGTGCGGCCGTACTGGAAATGGGAAGGTGGTCAGTGTCAAGGCATTGTCACTCTGAGCACTAGTCCCACTTGGAGACGCGCCGCAGTAGAGGCTCAAGGGACCTTTCAGTGTTAATAACTTGTGTACACTCTTTGCATTATTATAGTAAGTTTGTATGTTGATACAGTTAATATAAAACTACTGTCTTTAACCACTTGACTACTGGGCACTTAAACCCACTTAATAACCAGACCAATTTTCAGCTTTCGGTGCTCTCACATTTTGAATGACAATAACTCAGTCATACAACACTATAACCAAATGAAATTTTTGTCCTTTTTTTCCCACAAATAGAGCTTTCTTTTGGTGGTATTTTATCACCTCTGCGGTTTTTATTTTTTCCACTATAAATGAAAAAAGAACGAAAATTTTGTAAAAAAATGAATTTTTCTTCATTTCTATTATAACATTTTGCAAAAAAGTAATTTTTCTTCATAAACTTGGCCTAAAATGTATACTGCTACATATCTTTGGTAACAAAACAAAAACATTTTAGATATTATTTAGTCTGGGTGAAAGTTATAGGGTCTAAAAGCTATGGTACCAATTACTGAAAATTGATTAATTTGATCACATCTGATGTACTGACAGCCTCTCTCATTTCTTGAGACCCTAACATGCCAGAAAAGTACAAATACCCCCCAAATGACCCCTTTTTGGAAAGAAGACATTCCAAGGTATTTAGAAAGAGGCATTGTGAGTTTTTTGAAGTTGTAATTTTTCCCACAATTCTTTGCAAAATCAAGATTTTTTTCATTTTTATTTTCTTTCCACAAAATTTTCATATTAGCGGGTTATTTCTCACACACAGCATATGCATACCACAAATTACACCCCAAAACACATTCTGCTATTCCTCCCGAGTATGGCGATACCCCATGTGTGGGACTTTTTGACACAGCGTGGCCACATGGAATGGCGCCAAACTTTGCGACTTAAAAATCCCCATAGGTGACGCTTTAAATATTTTTACTGGTTACATCATTTTAGTTGGAGAAGAGGTCTAGGGCCAAAATGATTGCTCTCGCTCTAACGTTCGCAGCGATACCTCACATGTGTGGTTTGAACACCGTTTTCATATGTGGGCGGGACTTGCGTATGCGTTCGCTTCTGCATGCGAGCTCACGGGGACAGGGGCGCTGTATGCCCAGAGTATTGCGGAGTATGCCCAGAGTATTGCGGAGTATGCCCAGAGTATTGCAGAGTATGCCCAGAGTATTGCGGAGTATGCCCAGAGTATTGCAGAGTATGCCCAGAGTATTGCAGAGTATGCCCAGAGTATTGCGGAGTATGCCCAGAGTATTGCGGAGTATGCCCAGAGTATTGCGGAGTATGCCCAGAGTATTGCGGAGTATGCCCAGAGTATTGCGGAGTATGCCCAGAGTATTGCGGAGTGCGGAGTATGCCCAGAGTATTGCGGAGTGCGGAGTATGCCCAGAGTATTGCGGAGTGCGGAGTATGCCCAGAGTATTGCGGAGTGCGGAGTATGCCCAGAGTATATTGCGGAGTGCGGAGTATGCCCAGAGTATTGCGGAGTGCAGAGTATGCCCAGTGTATTGCGGAGTGCGGAGTATGCCCAGAGTATGCCCCCCAGAGTATGCCCCCCAGAGTATGCCCAGTATTGCCCCCCAGAGTATGCCCAGTATTGCCCCCCAGAGTATGCCCAGAGTATGCCCAGTATTGCCCCCCAGAGTATGCCCAGTATTGCCCCCCAGAGTATGCCCAGAGTATTGCAGAGTGTTGCCCCCCCAGAGTGTTGCCCCCCCAGAGTGTTGCCCCTCCAGAGTATTGCCCAGCATTGCAGAGTATGTGCAGCAGGGATGGCTGAGCAGGGAGGGATGGATGGATGGATCTGTGACTACATTTGTCACAGATCCAGCCCGCAGCACTGGCGCTGCCATCCGCTCCCTCCCCTCTCCTCTCACACTGTACCGATCGGTACAGAGAGAGGAGGGAGGAACCGGCGTCATCAAATGACGCCGGTCTGTTTACATCTGATCGCGCCGTCATTGGACACCGTTTTCATATGTGGGCGGGACTTGCGTATGCGTTCGCTTCTGCATGCGAGCTCACGGGGACAGGGGCGCTGTATGCCCAGAGTATTGCGGAGTATGCCCAGAGTATTGCGGAGTATGCCCAGAGTATTGCGGAGTATGCCCAGAGTATTGCAGAGTATGCCCAGAGTATTGCGGAGTATGCCCAGAGTATTGCGGAGTATGCCCAGAGTATTGCGGAGTATGCCCAGAGTATTGCGGAGTATGCCCAGAGTATTGCGGAGTATGCCCAGAGTATTGCGGAGTATGCCCAGAGTATTGCGGAGTGCGGAGTATGCCCAGAGTATTGCGGAGTGCGGAGTATGCCCAGAGTATTGCGGAGTGCGGAGTATGCCCAGAGTATTGCGGAGTGCGGAGTATGCCCAGTGTATTGCGGAGTGCGGAGTATGCCCAGAGTATGCCCCCCAGAGTATGCCCCCCAGAGTATGCCCAGTATTGCCCCCCAGAGTATGCCCAGTATTGCCCACCAGAGTATGCCCAGAGTATGCCCAGTATTGCCCCCCAGAGTATGCCCAGTATTGCCCCCCAGAGTATGCCCAGAGTATGCCCAGAGTATTGCAGAGTGTTGCCCCCCCAGAGTGTTGCCCCCCCAGAGTGTTGCCCCCCCAGAGTATTGCCCAGCATTGCAGAGTATGTGCAGCAGGGATGGCTGAGCAGGGAGGGATGGATGGATGGATCTGTGACTACATTTGTCACAGATCCAGCCCGCAGCACTGGCGCTGCCATCCGCTCCCTCCCCTCTCCTCTCACACTGTACCGATCGGTACAGAGAGAGGAGGGAGGAACCGGCGTCATCAAATGACGCCGGTCTGTTTACATCTGATCGCGCCGTCATTGGACGGCGCGATCACGTGGTAAACCGCCGCTATCAGCGGCGATTTACCGTGATCCGTGAACCGCCGGGTCCTCTGGACCCGGCGGTCACGGACATTCCCGTGTGCGCGCCCCAGGGGGCGCGCGGGAGCGCGACTCTGAAATCACGTTATATAACGTGATCCCAGAGTTAAGCAACCACCTTGCCGCCGTTATTTTTCAGCAGGTGGTTGCTAAGTGGTTATACCAGTTCCAGTAAACTTACATTCTGGTTGATCACAATTGGTGTGAGGCTTGTTCATTATTCTAACAGGTGGAAAAACGGATGCCCAGATAACGGTAAAGGTACACTATATACACATTGTTGTGTGGGATTGTTCCGTTTAGTGAAAGTTTCACATCCACACTGTTACACAGCTGTGTCAAGCGGGTTGAGACAAATTATTTGGGGGTAGAAGAGCAGAGTACAGGCCCAATCAATTACCAGCAGCTCCTTCGGGGGTAAGTGCTACATATATATTGTAAGATTGGGGGTGATAAGACTCAAGTGGAAGGGTCCTTTTTAGTGATTACGCCAGTCCAGAACTGAATTTTTAAGGGCATGGTAGCCCACTTTTATTTAAAAGCACAAAAAGTTCAGAAATTGCTCAGTAGGCCTCACAGGGGGGTTCTACCAATACTGTATCTTGCATACTCAATACTTTTGTCTTCTGGCTTTCATTCTTGCCATCCAGCTGCTTCAGGCCTTTAGCCTAGGCCTTAGGTCTGCTCTTCAGAACAAACAGAGCTTCCTAGAATTAAGCTCTCTACTAGCTTACTTCTGATCAGCGCCTTGCTGCTCTATCACGAAAGACATCTGCCTCCTGCAGACATACATGCTCTGGCTGCACCCATGCTGTTTCTGACTCCTCTCAGAGGGATAGGAGTCCACCTTACTCCCATGCACAGACTTCCTGTCTGTGGGGTGCGGCCCTGAGCCATAGTCAGCCACAATTAACTGCTTGCCGACCTGCCGCCGTCATTTTACAGCGGCAGGTCGGCATGCCTGGGCGAGAGCCCGTAGCTCTACGTCGGCTCTTTAAAGGCCACTAGGGGGCGCTCGCCCCCGAGTGCCGTGCGCATGATTGCTCGGTACAGAGCGAGGACCGGGAGCTATGTGTGTAAACACAAAGCTCCCGGTCCTGTCAGCGGGGAAACGCTGATCTTCTGTTCATACAATGTATGAACAGAAGATCAGTAATTTCCCCTAGTGAGTCCACCCCCCCATACAGTTAGATCACACCCAGGAACACACTTTACCCCTTCCTCGCCCCCTACTGTTAACCCCTTCACTGCCAATGGCATTTTTATAGCAATCCAATGCATTTTTATAGCACTGATCGCTATAAAAATGCCAATGGTCCCAAAAATGTGTCAAAAGTGTCCGAAGTGTCCTCCATAATACATAAGATGAAAATTATATAGCGCTCGTTGTAGAAACAATGATAAAAAATTAGAAGCTGCAATAATAAAAAGGTTATACAACCTCAAACATGGTATACAGAAAACAAAATTGCGCTAAAAAACTGCAAATAGAACTGAGCAGTGTATGATAAAATAATAAACAATAAGTTTAGTCCATATAAATGAAAATAATGAATGCACAGAATCAGGTGCGGTTTCAAAGTTCAATTATAAAGTAGAAGTTCATAGTGGAGATCTCCCGGGTGTAAACACTGATGACAAACTTTTGAGAAAAAAGTGTTGAAAGTAAACACCTCCACCATAGGTATGAATGGCCTCTTACCAGATGCACAATGAAAATAAGCCTTATGTCACAACCCAGTAGTCACCAAGAACACCTCCAACATCCAGATCACCTATATGGGAACCATCCTCGGTATCGTCGGTATGCGTCAGGATGTATGGAAGGACAAAAAGGCTCGCATAGTGTAAAATCGTCAGGTTTTAATAAAAAAGAAAAATGGTATGCACTTACAAGAAATTGTTCAAAGATAGGCATCCAATATAAGTTAAGGCCGGCCGGCTAGCACATTCCGCCCGTGTCTTCCGGGTAGAGAGAAGTTTGCGCGGTGACGTCAGCACGTCGCCTCCCTACGTTTCGTCACTAGAAGGACGTGTTCACGGGAACACGTCCTTCTAGTGACGAAACGTAGGGAGGCGACGTGCTGACGTCACCGCGCAAACTTCTCTCTACCCGGAAGACACGGGCGGAATGTGCTAGCCGGCCGGCTTAACTTATATTGGATGCCTATCTTTGAACAATTTCTTGTAAGTGCATACCATTTTTCTTTTTTATTAAAACCTGACGATTTTACACTATGCGAGCCTTTTTGTCCTTCCATACATCCTGACGCATACCGACGATACCGAGGATGGTTCCCATATAGGTGATCTGGACGTTGGAGGTGTTCTTGGTGACTACTGGGTTGTGACATAAGGCTTATTTTCATTGTGCATCTGGTAAGAGGCCATTCATACCTATGGTGGAGGTCTTTACTTTCAACACTTTTTTCTCAAAAGTTTGTCATCAGTGTTTACACCCGGGAGATCTCCACTATGAACTTCTACTTCATAATTGAACTTTGAAACCGCACCTGATTCTGTGCATTCATTATTTTGATTTATATGGACTAAACTTATTGTTTATTATTTTATCATACACTGCTCAGTTCTATTTGCAGTTTTTTAGCGCAATTTTGTTTTCTGTACTCCATAATACATAATATAGCTGTACCGAAAAAAACGCTGATCGCCGCCATTACTATTAAAAAAATATATATTAATTAAAATGCCATTAAACTACCCCCTATTTTGTAAACGCTATAACTTTTGCGCAAACGAATCAATAAACACTAATTGCGATTTTTTTTACGAAAAATAGGTAGAAGAAAACGTATCGGCCTAAACTGAGAAAAAAAAATTTTTTTTTATATATTTTTTGGGGATATTTATTATAGCAAAATGTAAAAAACATTGCCTTTTTTTTTTCAAAATTGTCGCTCTATTTTTGTTTATAGCGCAAAAAATAAAAACCGCAGAGATGATCAAATACCACCAAAAGAAAGCTCTATTTGTGGGAAAAAAAGGACGCCAATTTTGTTTGGGAGCCACGTCGCACGACCGCGCAATTGTCAATTAAAACAACGCAGTGCCGAATCACAAAAAGTGCTCTGGTCATTGGGCAGCAATATGGTCGGGGGGTTAAGTGGTTAAATAGCCCACCACACAGCTGTGCAATCAGTTTGTCTTTCTCTACAAAATCTGGCGTAAACCAGCAATCTTTAAGGTCGCACAGGATTCCACCATCACAATATATATACACATATATATATATATATATATATATATATATATATTTTTTTTTTATATTTATATAAAGGAAAACAAGTGTGGCGCTATTGATATAGAATGTCAAAAATGGCAAAATACAAATAATATAAAGATGAAAACTAATAAACAAAACGTAAATTTTACAATTGAACGTGTGGTTAGAGACACTGTCAAGTGTCGTGATGCAAAAAATTGTGAGTATCTGTGACACAACAAATACACAAGTGAGATGAGAACTCAATCTCCAATCAAAAACTCACAGAGAGAAAAAGTGCAAAATATAGATAAACATGAAAAATGTAAATCTCATGTGCAAAATATAATAGACAGTAATTTATCCACTGGAGTCTATAGCTGGTATTTATTCCTGACGTCATGCAGATACTGTCAACACTGTACACTTGTGATGTCACCACCAGAAAGGAGAAGATGGTGAGTCTAAACAGCGTGAGAGTAATGTTTGCTTCTTCGGACGATCCTTACAAAGGTACAGTTGAGAAGTAACTCCAGGTGGTATTCCAGCTGGTGCTCGGTGACACAGGTAATTCTGTGATGAACAGAGTAAAGAAATTGATTTGGTGGCCCCTCGCATTGGTAGCGACAAAGAGCAAGGATCAAAGGAAAAAAGAGAGAAAAAGCCTCCTCATGGCATAGGTCAAAAATTATTTATTATAAAAAAGTTGTACAGCAAAACACCCTCCAGTGTGTACAAAAGATAAAAAGTGATCACAGGATAAAAATAGAGTTAAGCGCAATGGTAAGCAGAGAAACCTGACATGTTTCGTTCCATTGAACTTCAACTGGGGTATATCTGTGCCTACAAATGCTGTGCTTATAAAGATAACAATTCCTGATTTATTAAACAGCCCTGTGTAAATTGGGAAATGCCTGTGGAAAGGAGACAAACTAAAAGATGGTAAATACAAATAATCAGAATAATCCTCCAGATAGAAAACCACCTGAAGGTTGTCCACAGAAGCCTCTAAAATATACTCACAATGCATTAGAAGGAGGGTCCAGCTTGCAGCTTGCTGCCTCCTCTGGTAGCAGTGACTGATGATTGGATCTTCCCCTCTTCATTTCCCACTATTCAGATGTCCAGTCTTGTGTCCGCTCCTTGTTGTAACATCTCATGAACACTTAAGACAGCCAATGGACACCAGGTCACCATGAAGAGACTTGCCATTGTAGACAGGAAAATCCTACAATGTAGAGCAGGTGAAAGAAGACCTGGGACCCTGAATGTCATGACCTCAGTTTAACCCCCCTGGCGGTATTCCCAAGTCTGACTCGGGGTTAAATTTCTGTGCTGCGATCAGTAACCCCAAGTCAGACTTTGAATAAAAACAAATAGAAACTGAATCCACAGTTTCCTTACCTTGTCCCTCGATCCAGCGATGCATCCACGCTGTGTGAGCGAGTGCCTCTGTGTGCTGCCAAGCTCCGTTCCCTGCGACGTTACAACGCATGGGGGTGGAGAACGGCGCCATATTCAAAAATGTAAACAAACACATTACATACAGTATACTGTAATCTTATAGATTACAGTACTGCAGCCCTCAAAATTTCCACTCGCCTACTAGCATTTGGCAAGTGGATTTAAGCTGGGGGTGAGTGATGACAGGGCCACATGACCAATCTCCCTCCAATCTGTACCTACACTTAGAGTCCCAGTGAGATTGGCGGCCGAAGAGGAAAGGTGCATGCTCGGGAAAAGTAGTCTGGTGAGCCGCGCACAGGCAAAGCAGTACACAGGTGCTCTCTTTACAATTCTCATTAAGCCATGGGACCTAACAGTATGACCTCTCTGAGCCTGCCCTCCTCCCCCGACAAATGTGCTTGGAGAGCAGAAATTAATGAGTGAGGTGAAGGATTGCGAAAATTACCACTCCGGTGCAGCACTCACTGAAAGTTGCCCTGACATGAGAGTGGCAGCCTTCCAGTTTGTGCAGTTTTCCTCTCCTTGTGCTCTATGTAAGTGTCCAACAGTTCAGCCTGAGCACTGTGAACAGACTGGTCTCAATGTGTGCTGTGCGGTGTCAGTGTGTGCTGTGCTATGGTGTCAATGCCTGTGCAGTTGTGTGGATCTCAGTGCTGGATTGTACTCCCTCCCGCTGTGCTGCAGCTCCTCTCCTCACTGCCAGCCTGAAAAAAAGGGGGAAGTGGGGACAAGCATGGAGCCGCACACACAGGCTCCTGATGATGAGATGAATGGGAGAGAGAGAGAGAGGATGGATGTGAGTTGCAGAGGAGACGGCAAGAGAATGGGGAAGAGACCCAGTTCTAGTGCCCTGTCCCTCTGGTCTGACCCCAGTGCCCTGTCCCTCTGGTCTGACCCCAGTGCCCTGTCCCTCTGGTCTGACCCCAGTGCCCTGTCCCATTTTGTTAAAGTTGTTGTTGGTAATATTTAATTTTGTAACTTGATTCTGCATAAAACATTTAACAGTGTCATTCCATGAGATAATCTACAAGGGCGTGTTTATGGGTGCAATTAGGCCTCAGGGCAGTGTATGAATTAGGTGGGGCAACTGGTGGCGAGTATCTCTTGAGGCCTGGCTAGTAGCTCAGGACTTGAATTTTTGAGCCCTGCAGTACTGTATGTAAAAAATACACACCACCCTTTTCCCTAGTGGTCTGTCCTTTGCCCTACATGTTCTTTTACATAATAAAAACGGTTCTTTCTGCCTGCAAACTGTAGATTGTCCATAGCAACCAAAAGTGTCCCTTTATGTCAAAAATGATTTTAGAGCAGCTAGAAAACAGCAATAATAAATCAGAATCACTTGCAGAATTGAGGGATAGCGATTTGTGGGTAAATTTGTCATAAAAAAATAAATAAATAATGACAGCCACAATTCTGCAACTGAGCAAATTTCAGTGATTTTGATTTGATTACATTATTGAATAATTTGTATTATAATTATATTATTATTTGTTATAATGATTTATAATTATTTATTATATTATAATTTATAATTTTGTTTTAAAAAACATGTCGTACCTGGGATGCCTATTAGGCCTCGTACACACAATCAAATCTGTCTGCTGGAAATGGTCGGCCCGACCGTCCCAGCAAACAGATTCGACCGTGTGTACGGCCAAGCCGACGGATTTGGCCACCCGACAGATTTCAAAGCATGCTTTGAAATCTGTCGGCTGGGAACCCGTCCGCCCAACATGTCTGCTGGTTAGTATGTTAACCAGCAGACATGTCTTCTCGCACACGCGCCAAATGATTTTGACGCATGCGCGGAAGTGTTTTACTTCCTGGTGCGGTGACGTGGCGGCGTCAACGTCACCGCCACGTCACCGAAACGTCAGTGCACTGTCTGCTGGCGGGGATTTTGGTTTGCTCGTGTGTACACGCAAGCAAACCAAAATGCCAGCAGACAGATTTGTTCAAATCGATCGGACAGACCGTTTTGAACAAATCGATTGCCTCGTGTGTACGAGGCCTTAGACTCTTGTTTGGTCAGATTTAAGTGAGTTATTCCTAAGAATTACAGGCCTACAGTATAAAATGCCAAATTTTCATGCAAATAATGGTACCGCTTTCAGCACCTAAAATCTGAAAGAATCATACCGCCAGGGAGGTTAAGGTAAGTAACTGGAGTTTTTAAAGCAAGACTTTGCCAAATAATTTTTTATTTGTATTATTGATTACAGAAGAGACATACTGTGACATAAATCAGGTGTTCTAACCTTTCATCACTTTAGCCAAATCACTTTAGCCAAATTTTAAAAAGAAATTGGCTTTAGATATACTCAAAGGAAAGTGGCTTCTGAGTGTTAAAATTGTAGCTTTTTGTGACAGCAGGGGTGGAGGTGGTACATTTATATGTCAGGTCACCTTTGACCTGGTGACAAGTGCACCCCGTTGGGATCAGGGATGCACCACAGGATAGTGAACCCTATGGCCGACTGCTGCGATCAGAGAGGAAGCGTGAGCCCAAGATTCCCCAGGGTGCAGAGTCTAAGACCCAGCTTTGTGTTCACCAGAGCCTGTGGTGGTGAGGATGGCCTTCGCCGCAGCTGGATCCAGGTCGCGACCCCTGGGGTCCCCAAGGTCACGCTCCGCAGGGAGAATGGGGAAGGAGCAACCAGGACAAGCGATAGTGATGGGTAAGCCGAGGTCGGGGCAACAGGCAGACAAGGGTAAATAAGAAACAGGCCATGGGTCAGGGAAACAGGCAAACAGGAGAAGTCAGAGATGAGCCAAGGTCTGTACACAGGAAGGAAAACGTAACACACTGCAGACAGGAACAAGCTACAAACAAACGTTAAACAGCAAAGCAGTCTAGCAGTGCAGTGGTTCATATAGGCTTCCTGGGGTGGAGCCATACAGGGAGGAAGGTGATAAAAGACAGCCAGAAAGAGGGTCAAGCCTCTAATGAACACATGAGACAGATAAGCTGCCAGACTTTATTGCATATCAATGACAATATATCTACAAACTATATAAGCAAACAGGGGGCCAGATTCAAAAAGAATCGGCGGTGGCGTAGCGTATGCCATTTACACTACGCCGCCGCAATTTACTGGAGCAAGTGCCGTATTCACAAAGCACTTGCTCCGTAATTTGCGGCGGCGTAGTGTAAATGGCCCGGTGTAAGGCCACGTAATTCAAAGGGGGCGGCTTGTATTTAAATAAAGCGCACCCCGCGCCGATCCAACTGTGCCAGCCGTAAAAATAGCCCAGTGCACATGCTCCAACTCGCGTCGGAAAACGTAGTTGAATCCGACGTGAGCGTCATTTACGCAAATACCTATTCGCGAACGACTTAGTAAAACGATGTAAACGATGGAAAAAGACGACGCTTTCCCGACGCCATACTTAACATGGCATACGACGGATCTTCGTAAACGTACCCCTCATATAGCAGGGGTAAGTTTACGTTTATGGAAACGACGGAAACGACGACGAGGCGGCACAAAAAACGTTTGTGAATCGGCGTATCTGTCTCATTTGCATAGTCAAATGAGAAATCGACGTAAACGCCACCTAGCGGCCGGCGGAACATTACATTTAAGATCCGACGGTGTAAGTGACTTACGCCAGTCGGATCTTAGCGTAAATCTGGCGTATCATGTTTTCTGAATAGAAAACAATGATACGCCGGCGGGAAATTCGAATTACACCGGTGTATCTGTAGATACACCGGCGTAATTCCTTTCTGAATCTGGCCCCGGGGGCTTAATAATAATGGTATTTATAAAAAGGTAACCACATTAAAATAAATATCATTCCACTGTTATGACAGGCAATGTAATGCAAGAATTAACTCTTTAAATAGTAATATTTACCTGTTGTGTTCCATTAGGTCTGTAAAAGAATCTACTGTACTGAATTGCACTCACTGGGAAATTTTCACATGTTGCTTGTTCTCATAAGGGTCTTTTTACAGCTGTCTACAGTTATCTACAGTTATTGCTAGTGAAGGTTCACACAAAGATACAACAGTTTTTTATTTGCAGCAACAAAACCTGAATTTTTCTCTATTGGGACACAACAAAGCCACAAAAGTGTGAACATTTATTATTAAAATAAAATTGTGAAAGCCACTTAAAAATTACTTATAATATAAATGCCTATATTTTGTCAATGACCTCTCCCGGAATCCTGAATCAGTTTGCTTACAAACAAAAGTTGTCCTGGGATTAGTCATTTTGCATCAGTAGAGCAATGGGTCAACATTGAGCAGCGGATCACGGTGGTGGAGTGGAAACATCATTAGGGGGCTGGTCCCCATGATTGACAAAGACCCACATCACTAAATGACATGATTGACTTTGGATTTTCATAGAGGGGCATTGTTTATGTGTACAGTAAAAGCTTAGTTTGAGAGTAACTTGGTTTGAGAGCGTTTTGCAAGACAAGCAACATTTTTTTTCATACATTTTGACTTGATATACAAGCAATGTCTTGATATAAGAGTAGGGTCATGTCACAACTGAGCATAAAATAGAAGAGAGGCGCCTCTAAGGCCTCGTACACACGAGGCAATCTATTTGTTCAAAACGGTCGGACCGACCGATTTGAACAAATCTGTTTGTTAGGATTTTGGTTTGCTCGCGTGTACACACGAGCAAACCAAAATCCCCGCCAGCAGACGGCGCGCTAACGTGTCGGTGACGTGGCGGTGACGTTGACGCCGCCACGTCACCGCACCAGGAAGTAAAACACTTCCGCGCATGCGCCGAATCCATTCGGCGGCAGTGCGGGACGACATGTCTGCTGGTAAGTGTACTAACCAGCAGACATGTCGGGCGGACGGGTTCCCACCCGATAGATTTCAAAGTATGCTTTGAAATCTGTCGGGTGGCCAAATCCGTCGGCTCAGCCGTACACACGATCAAATCTGTCTGCTGGGACGGTCTACCAGACCGTTTCCAGCAGACAGATTTGATCGTGTGTACGAGGCCTAAGTGTAGCAATATGGTTACATTTAATGAAGGTACAACATTTAGCAACTCACATGGTTGATGATTAAAACAGGCACATCTAAGTATTCAGGCATTCGGGGTTAAGCTGTCCACATAGACCATCCTCCGTACCGCATTGATGCCATCTCTTCTATGAGGGCTTTAAGCCTCGCTTTCAGATTGATCTACTGCAGGGTAGTCTTCCCTGTCACGATTGTAGACTGATAGCGGTGAGAGCTGGTGGTGAGTAGGGATGAGCTTCGAGTTCGAGTAGAAATCATGTTCGACTCGAACATTTCCTGTTCGCCAAACAGAGAACTATTTGGGGTGTTCGTGGAAAGTGTGTGTGAACTTTAGAACCCTGTTAAAGTCTACGGGACTCAAACATTTGAAATCTAATTTGCTAATTTTAAAGGCTAATATGCAAGTTATTGTCCTAAAAAGTTTTTGTGGACCTGGATCCTGCCCCAGGGGACATGTATCGATGCAAAAAAAAGTTTTAAAAACTGCAGTTTTTTTGGCAGCAGTGATTTTAATAATTCCTTTAAGTGAAACAATAAAAGTGAAATATTCCTTGAAATTTCATACCTAGGGGGGTGTATAGTATGCCTGTAAAGTAGCGCTTGTTCCCCATGCTTAGAACTGTACCTGTACAAAGTGTCATTTCTGAAGGAAAAAAAGTAATTTAAAATCACTCGCGGCTATAATGAATTGTCGGCTCCCGGCAATACAGAGAAAAGTCATTCATAAAAAAAAAAATGTGTGGGGTCCACGGCATTTAAAAAAAAAATTGGGGTGGAGTTCCCCTTAATATCCATACCAGACCCTAAGGTGAGTGATTTTAAATGAGGAAACAAGCGCTACTTTACAGGCATACTATACACCCCCCTAGGTACGAAATTTAAAGGAATATTTCAATTTTATTGTTTCACTTTAAGCATTATTAAAATCACTGCTTCTGAAAAAACTGCAGTTTTTTAAAACTTTTTTTGCATTGATACATGTCCCCTGGGGCAGAACCCGGGTCCCCAAATACTTTTTAGGACAATAACTTACATATTAGCCTTTAAAATTAGTACTTTAGATTTCAAACGTTCGAGTCCCATAGACTTTAACAGGGTTCTAAAGTTCACACAAACTTTTGGTCTGTTCGCAGGTTCTGGTGCGAACCGAGCCTAGGGGTGTTCGGCTCATCCCTAGTGGTGAGGATGATGGTTTATGTGGACAGCTTTACCCTGGATCCCTGCATACTTGGATGTGCCTCTTTAAATCATCAACCATGTGAGTTGCTAAATGTTGTACCTTCATTAAATGTAAACATATTGCTACACTTAGGCCTCGTACACACGAGGCAATAGATTTGTTCAAAACGGTCTGTCGACCGATTTGAACAAATCTGTCTGCTGTCATTTTGGTTTGCTCGCGGGTACACACGAGCAAACCAAAATCCCCGCCATCAGACAGCGCAGATATCACCTGTCTCCTGCATGTGCCAATGTCATCGACACATGCACAATAAAGCAAACTGAAGCAATGGCACGTATGTGCTGTTGCTTCAGTCAATGTACCGTTATTGGAGGCTCCCAAGTGCATGTGCGAGAGTGAGGTCATCGCGGCTCTGAACAATCACAGCGCCGGAGCCCACGATACCCAGAAGTCACTCCAGGAGAGATGTCGTAGGCTGGAGGGGGGTATGAGGACCACTGCGGGGGCTTCAATGTAAGGTAAGTAATTCATAATGTGCTAGTATGCTATGCATACTAGCTCATTATGCCTTTGTCTGGCAGGGTTTTTTTGTATTTTCTTTTAATAGGGCTTACAACCACTTTAACAATAAACAGACAGCTGGTTGAAAGAGCTTAAATAGCTGAAAAGTTATAACAATCTGGACAGAAAACTATAAAAAGTTGGAATTATTTATTATTTATGATCAGCCTTCATGATGTCACTCAAATGCACAACTTTTAATTCAAAATAGTGGATATGCGGTTTATTATGGCATATTATTTTTAAGACTAAGCCGGAGGTCACAGATCCTCAAATAAATATGTCAGAAAGTATTTAATGAAAAGAAACACTGCAAGTGAAGCAAAGGAAAGGACATATTTTCCATTGGTGAGCAGAGTTGATTATGCCTAAAGGAAGTTACAGATTCAAATAAACATGTTTTTTTTTTCTCCAAGATACAGCTTAACTATATGAGAAATGGAGCTGACTAATTCCATTCTGTTTATAAAGCTGAAAGTGGCACAAAATGTACAAACTATGAACATGACCCGCGTATTTCATCGGGTCAAAGAGCTTTCTAATTAGTTTACATCATTTATAATAATCTCACATATTGAACAACGCTATTATAGATACATTAACACCTGTTTGTTTTGTTTCTTTGCAATACAAAGTTATATTTCAATATATTACTTGTTAAGTACAAGCTTTATTTAAAAGAACCTTTGCATAATAAAAGTGTTTCTTTAGTGTTACACTTTTGGCAGTGCACTTATGCTATCATCTTTTATTTAAAGTGGAGTCTGCACAGAAAGAAATCACCTATTGGGGAAAAAGTAGATAAAAAATTCTCCAGTCATCCGGCTTCCATATTGCAAGGGGTGATGTCATTATTCTGCTAATGAAATTTAGGGGAATGGTGAGTATTCCAAATCTCACAAGGAACTGTGCAGGATTCACATAATTTGGGCTACTTAAAGTGGAGTTCCACCCATTTTTTTTATGTTTGTCTGTGCTGCAGGCCCTAATCTCATAGGCCCAGATTCATAGAGAATTAGATTCTCGTAGCGTATCAGAAATACACTACGCCGCCGTTTTTTACCTGGCTCTACGTGGAATCCAGGTAGATTTTGTCCAGTAAACGACGGCGGCGTAGTGTATTTCTCCCGTCGCAATCCATCTACGCGAGTAGGGGGCGTGAAGGATTTAAAATAGGCGCGTTCCCGCGGCGATCGAACTGCGCATGCTCCGTTCGCAAATTTCCCGCCGTGCATTGCGCGAAATCACGTCGTTACGTCATTCGTTGTTTGAGTAGCGTAGTTTACGGACATTTCTATTCCCGAACGAGTTACGTAAAAAAAAATAAAAAAAATTAAATTCGACGCGGGAACGACGGCCATACTTAACATGGGCTACGCACCGTTAGACCAGCAAAAAGCTGGTCTAACAGTACGTAAAAAAAAACAGACGTAAGCGATTGCGAAGACCGCTCGTATCTTCGTGGATCGCCGTAAAAACACATTTGCATATCCCGACGCATCAAAACGACGCAAACTCCTCCCAGCGGCCGCCAAAAATATCGCAGCGTAGATCCGAAGGCTTACGAAGACGTAAGCCTCTCGGATCGAAGCCGCCGTATCATGGTTTGAGGATTCAAACTAGTGATACGGCGCGCGAAATTTGAAATTACTCCTGTCTAACACCAGTTAGACAGGCGTAATTGCTTTATGAATCTGGGCCATAGTGTTCAGAATGGACAATTTTTATTTATTCTCTTGCTTGTAAATACCTTTATTTTGTAGTCCTTAATTACTTCCTCCTCCTTATTAGCCTAGGCTATTAAGTCACAAGGCTATTTGCAAGGGTTTCTGGGATAGGCATCATGTTTCCCAGTAGTCCTTGCAAACCTGACTGAAACCTCAATGAAACCTATTACATTGCTTGTGCAGCACTGAGCATGTGCGAGATATGCAAAGCTGAAATCCAGGAAGTCATACAGTCTGGCTTCATGATGCCCACACTTAAGATGGCCACGGTCTATTTCTAGATTATAAACTAAATCTAAATGCTGTAACAACCTAACAAAACGGACCTTAGTGGGGGCGGAGCTAGCCGGCGAGCGTGATGGCCGCGTTCTAGCAGAGCTCCGGATCCAGCGGCGAATGAACGGCACACATCGGGTCTCCTGAAGCCCTGACACAAGCGCTGCTGCGGCGGTCTACTGCTGCAGAACCCGGGGACTCCAGTACCGCAATGACAAGGCGCAAAAACGCCGGCAACCGTCCAGCCAAGCTGACGGAGTTCTTCCGCATGGAGCCCAGGCAAGATGGCGGCGGCTCCTCATCCACGCCGATCGCAGGGCCTCACAAGCCACAGGTCTCAGCGGGGAAACCTCAGAAGAGAAGCAGTCCTCCTAGATCCACACACCCATCGCCAGCCACACCATCCTCTGGAAGTCCTGAAAAGGCCAGATTCAGGCTGGATGACTGGATTCGGGGGAGGATACTAGGGAACTGCCGGACTCCATAGAGGTGTTTCCCACTAGTAACCAGCCTGTCATGGACACAGTCCTGAAGGAGATGCTTGTATCCCTGCGGAGCTCTCTGCATGCCGACATGGTGTCTTGTGTACATAAGTTCAGTGCAGAGATCAGGGGAGTAGCTGAAAGAGTGTCCCACATAGAGGACAAGATGGGAGAGTATGCCACCACCATTAATGCACTTGTAGATGCGAATGACAGTAAAGAGGATGACATAGAAGGCATTAAGGCAAAAATGGCAGAAATCGAAGACAGATCTAGGAGAAACAATGTTAAAATTAGAGGGATACCTGAGTCTGTTAAACCGTCAGATCTGCGCATGTATGTCTCCCAACTATTCTCCTCCATTCTGCCTGATTTGTCTGCTCTGGACTGTACCGTGGACAGGATCCATCGGCTCCCCAAACCAACATACTTGGCGGATGATGTCCCCAGGGACGTAATTATGAGATTACACTTTTATCACGCTAAAGAAAAGTTGATGGCGGCTTCCAGGCAAAAGGATCAGTTCCATCCGTCTTATGCTCGCCTCCAATTTTATGCAGACTTATCGCAGTATACCTTACAAAAACGTAGGAATCTGACCACAATGACGAAGGCCTTAAGGAATCATAACCTGGTATACAAATGGGGCTTTCCTACCAAATTGATTGTGACCAAGGATAAACGTGATTTTGTGGTGGACTCGGTCGAGAGGGGCATGTCTCTCCTGAAAGACTGGGGGATCCTTCCGGAGCAGCCACACACTCCAAACCAAAATGGTGGAGACAGACATGTGGATCCAGGATGGCAGATAGTGGAACGCAAAAATTCCAAGTCTCACTCTTAGGCTCTCGGAGACCTTAACCGAGACAACTAAGGCCGCTGGAGAGTTTTTTTTTTTTTCTCTTCAATTTGCAAAAAACCTCAATCCCGAGGTACTACCCCCTCACACCCTTTAAGCGACTATGGAACAGTCGCACACTCTTGTTACTTACACATTCGGCTGTTGGCCGGAGTTTCGTTCTATGTTGACTGTATTTTCTAGTTTTTTTTTTAATGTTCATTTTTTTTTGTTCTTTCTTCATACCCTGATGATCTGTGTTCCTCTAGCTGGAAATTATCCATCCTTCTGGGAAGCTTCTAGGACTCTCGGAATGGTGGACGGGTTGCTGCAGTCTGTCTCCCGGTGGATCTTGAAAGAAGGACTAACCACAGTGAGTAACCTACTGATACTACACAGCACCCCCCGACACCACAGACTTCCGATATGGCGATAAATATATTGACTATAAATGCCAAGGGTCTAAACCACCCGGCCAAACGGAGATCCCTGTGGAAGGAAGCACTGAACCAGAAATGTGACATCTTGTGTGTTCAAGAAACCCACTTTAGTAGTGCAGCTCCTCCAAAATGTTCACACCCCAAGTTCCCATTTACCTTCTTTGCCAATGCTGACTCCAAAACTAAAGGGGTAATGGTGGCTGTGAGAGAAACAGTTAACTTTTCCCTTCGTGGGGCCATAGTAGATCCGCTGGGGAGATATGTTATTTTAGTATGTGACATTAACCTAGTGCCTTACACATTGGTGTCGGTGTATGCTCCCAACAGGAATCAAACCAGATTTTTAAATAGGCTGCTCAAGAAAGCCAAAGAGGTACGGAATGGTTTCCTGCTGTTATGTGGAGACTTTAACATCACACCGGATCCAGTGCTGGACTCCACATCCTCAGCAAAACGCACCCCCCCATCCCTGGCCTCCTTTTTGAGGTCACACAAACTCTTTGATGCATGGCGGTGTTTAAATGCGAACGATAGAGATTTTACCTTTTTTTCTAACTGTCATAAGTCTTACAGCAGAATAGATCTCTTTTTGGTGGATGAAAAATTGTTGTTTAAATGTAAACATGCTAAGATAAACGGTATTACTTGGTCGGACCACGCCTCGGTGAGTCTTTTGGTGGGGGATCCCTCTTGCTGCCCGTCTACTTTTATATGGCGTTCCGACCCCACACTCTTCAGGACTGGGCCGACCAGGTCTCATATCGAGAACAAACTGAAGGAATTTTTTGAAAACAACAGAGGCTCAGTGGAAAGCTCCTTCACCTTATGGAATGCCCACAAGGCATTTATTAGGGGTATTATGATACAGCAGGGGGCCAGGATCAAGAGGGAGAGGCAGCAGCGGACACTATCCTTATTGGCCCGTATTGAAAGTCTAGATAGTCAGAACAAACTTAATCCGTCCCCGCCCCTGATTACCCAACTATCGCAATTGCGCACAGAGCTTAGACTACAGTTCCTGGACGAGTATGAAAGGGTGTCCAGGAGACTCAACATGGTGTATTACACTAGTGGCAATAGAGCAGGCAAGCTCCTTGTTAATAAACTTAAAGGACATAGACTCAAGTCCCGTATACCTTTCATGCTCCATCCTGTGACTAAGGTCAAGCACCACCACCCGCAGGCAATCGCGGACGCCTTTAGTCACTATTACAGCACATTATATAATTTAAAGGATGATCCTGAGATTGTACAACCATCGGAGGGAGCCATCGCAGCTTTCCTTAACAAAATCAAGTTGCCTACAGTGTCCCCCGAGCAGCTCTTAACATTAAATTCCCCCTTCACTGAAGCTGAGGTACAGAGGACCATGCAGTCCCTCCCACCCAACAAGTCCCCAGGTCCAGATGGACTTACGGGGGAATACTTTTAAACGTTTCGGGACATATTGAGTCCATATTTAGTAGAGGTGTTTGGGTCTGCTGCTGTCTCCTCCTCATTCCCACAAGAGATGCTCGGCGCCATGATTGTGGCTCTCCCTAAGCCTGGGAAGGATCCGACTACCCCTCAGAACTTTAGGCCTATCTCATTGTTGAACAATGATGTAAAAATCTATGCCAAGCTCTTAGCTGCTAGACTAGTGGATATCTTACCTGGTATTATTGATATAGCTCAGAGTGGCTTCACTAAGGGGAGGCAGACTGCGGACGCTACTAGGAGGTTGATAAACATTTTACACATAGTGGAACAACGCCGGATGCCTTCTCTGCTCCTAGCATTGGATGCGGAGAAGGCATTCGACCGGATACATTGGAAGTTTCTGGAGAGTGTTCTCAAAAAGTTTGGATTTGAGGGTTATATTTACTCTGCTGTCATGGCCCTTTACACCCATCCTTCAGCCCAGGTGTACGTCGCTGGGGCCTTGTCCGCCCCGTTCAGTATTACGAACGGGACGAGACAGGGATGTCCCCTCTCGCCTCTGATCTTCAATCTACTGATGGAGTCTCTGGCGACCTATCTACGATCACATCCCCACATATCAGGTGTTCAGGGAGGCGGGAGGGAGCATGTAATTAGCCTTTTCGCTGACGACATAATTCTTATGGTCACCGACATAGAGAAATCCCTGGAAGCAATTTACTCGGCGCTGGGAGAATTCAATAATATTTCCTATTATAAAGTAAATGAGTCCAAATCGCACATATTAGGTTTAGGAGTTCCTGACGGTATTAAAAAGCGGATAATTAAAAAATTCCCGTTTGTCTGGCAAGATGAAGGAATTAACTACCTGGGTATCACCTTGACACCCACAGCCAGTGGGCTTGTACAGGCTAACTATATACCATTTTTGAACACCTTTAGCTCTAGGCTTAGGGCTCTAGCTAGGCACGAATTGTCCTGGCTGGGGAGGCTGGCCGCCTTCAAAATGCAAGTACTTCCACAGTTGTTGTACCTTTTTAGAACCCTCCCTGTCCCACTCCCGAATTCTTACTTTGTCTCCTTACAGGCTATGCTTAATAGATACCTGTGGTGTGGAAGGAAAGCAAGATGCGCCTTTAGTTAATTGACCAAACATAGGAAAGCGGGAGGGGTAGGTCATGTGCATTTGCAGGACTATTATTTTGCCTCACTTTTGGCTCAGTTACAATACTGGTTCCAGCCACAGACTCGGAATCTGTGGGCTGAACTAGAACAATCTCAAATTGGAAAGGGCACACTGCGTGACTTTCTGATGACTTCCCATGTTAACAGATCTCTGAAGGCCAACGCTGCACCACCGATTAGAGCGTCCCTGAGAGCATGGGCTCATCTCCGGGACTCTCAGGTATGGTCGGGTTTAACGACACAGCTGAAGGTCTCTATATCCGCCATTCAATCTGTCATTCCTAATACCAACTTTGATACCTGGGTACACAAGGGGATCCTACAAGTGGAGGACGTGATGGAGGGCACTTCACTGCTGCCGTTCCGGGATTTGAGGGACAAGTTCGGTCTATCCGAAAATGAGCGGTATAAATATATACAAGTTTCACATATGTTGAGTCAGCACACTGATTTTCCCTAGTTCGTCTTTCAGGACAGCACCTTAGAGAGATCCCGGCTCCTCCCCTTCTAGGAAACACCGCCTTCTTCAGATCTTTAAAGCCTCATCCTCCCACTGGCCCTTCAGTTATGGTGTTTCCTCCGGTGGGGAGACACTGCTGTGGAACCAGGGCTGTTAGCTGTGGAGGCTAAGGCTGATATTTCAGAGAAGGGCAGGATCCGGGAGTTGCCTGGTGTTGTCCTCCCTTTTTGTTTGTATTTGGCGCCAGGTAAGAAACGAGTGCGTTTTAGCTTACCTGTAATAGCGCCGTGCATCTCAAGCGCTCCTTGGGGAAAGGATAGCAGCTGGGAGGTCCGCTCTTTCGCGCGCCTAGGGTGGCGCTGTGTGTTGGATCCACTGCCCCTCCACCCTTCAGCCTGGAGACTCAGTGGCTGCGTCGGATGGCGGGTGACGTCAGTTTCGGCGGAAGGGGCGGGTCCGACACACGAGGCCGCGTCTTCCGGTTTCGGACGCGGCCTAGAAAGGCGGATCCAGCACTCGGCAGGTGCGGTTTCCTATTAAGCTGTAGAGACAGCATTTTTTGGGACCAGAGGCCACCGTTACCGTGCGGGAAGATGTCGGAGGCAGAGGCTTCTAAAACTGCTCCCGGAGAGAAGGACACCAGCCAAGCAAAGGTCAGTGGAACCCTGGGGTGGTGTTCCCTGATTCACAAAACCCCTGTTAGCTCCAACGGGTGTGTTTTTCCTACCAGGTGGTCGGTAGGAGAGGAGTGGGTCCCTGGTGGTGGTCATTCCTGGGGATTAGGCACTCCTGGTGATCCCTGTTTATTTAGCTGGGGAGTTCTGACTAATACTGCTGCTCTCTATGTTTCTGTTTGTTTTCAGAAATATACAAGCAAATCGCTCCATGGCTCTAAGAGAAAGTGCCCTGTCTGCAGGTCCACGTTAGGGGAGACTTGGGACAAGACTCTCTGTAGGGGGTGTATGGATGCGGTAGTGAGAGAGCAGACAGCAGAACAGGGGGTAGATCTGGCGGCATCAGTTAAGGAGCTTTCAAGCACCTTCCAATCATTTAAAACTCTGTTTGCTAACTTTCAGTTGCCCCAGGCTCAGAGCACCCCTTCCCCAGTACAACAGGCGGTTTCACCTGATCCACCGATACCCCTCGCTATTGGTGCGGAGAGACCGGTAGGGTCGGCAGAGGAAATTGAGATAGAAGCAGGCAGCGCTCCCTCTGATTCTCAGGGAGAATCAGATGAAGAGGGGATGGACGGGGAGTCCACAAAAACCTCACGTTACAAACTCTCTCTAGAGGAGGTGGAGGAGCTTTTAGGGGCTATCCACACCACCCTAGGGATTCAGGAGGAGAGGAAGCCGCTGTCCCTGCACGACCAAATGTACAGAGGCTTAGGGGAACAGAAAAGGAAGGTTTTCCCAGTCCATGACGTTCTGGTCGATGCCATCAAAAGAGAGTGGCAGGATCCGGAAAGGAAACCTTTTCTCTCAAGGGCGCTGAAAAGAAGATTTCCTTTTGAGGAGGGAGAAAACTTAGTTTGGAATAAGACGCCTAAACTTGACACGGCTTTTTCCCAAGTTTCTAGACACACAGACCTAGCCTTTGAGGACATGGGGGTACTCTCTGATCCCATGGATAAAAGGATGGATTCCCTGTTAAAGAAAACCTGGGATTCCTCCCAGGGTAATCTTAGGCCAGCAATGGCGGCTACAGTGGTAGCCCGCAACTTGGAGTACTGGCTGACTCAGATTAAATCCCATATCGAGGCAGGTACAGCAAAGGAGACAATCCTCTCCTCTTTCCCCATGCTACTGAAGGGGGTAGCTTTCTTGGCAGACGCCTCAGCGGAGTCTATTCATATGTCCGCAAGGTCTGCAGCATTGTGCAACTCAGCCAGAAGGGCCTTGTGGCTCAAAACGTGGCAGGGGGACAGTGCGTCCAAGGTTAAACTTTGTGGTATCCCGCTTACGGGGGATTTGTTGTTTGGTCCTGGTCTGGAAGCAGTCCTAGACCGGACCGCCGACAAAAAGAAGGCGTTCCCCGTTAAAAAGAAGTTTGGGGAACAGCCAAAAAAGAGGTTTCGATTTCGTGGGAAATCAGAGACACCCAGGTCAAGTTCCCAGAAGAAAGGTTGGGGACAGAAGGGGAAGGGTCGAGGGGGAGCAATTTTTCGCCCTCCTGAACCCCCCAAAAAGACCAATTGACTCCAAAACAGTGGGAGGAAGATTGGGGGTCTTCCTTCCACAGTGGGAGATGATTACCTCCAACCAGTACATCTTGGAGATCATCCGAAAGGGTTACAGGCTAGAATTCTCAACCCCTCCCCCCCTCAGACTGTTAATTACCAACCTTCCGAAGTGTGTGGAAAAGTCTTGTGCCCTCCTCTCCTCACTTCAGGAATTGGAGGAGCAGCAGGTGGTTGTCCAGGTCCCGACCAGGGAGATAGGTGGGGGTTTTTACTCCCACATCTTTGTGGTCCGCAAGCCGTCGGGAAAGTTCAGGCTTATCCTCAACCTAAAACCTTTAAATACCTCGGTCAGGTACAAGAGGTTCAGAATGGATTCGATCCATTCTGTAAAAGCCCTTCTCCCGCCAAACTGCTTTATGGCTTCGATCGACCTAAAGGACGCTTACCTACATATCCCCATAGCGGAGGAACATCAGAGGTTCCTGAGGCTAGCAATAAACACCGGGGATCAGGTACTGCACCTACAATTCAGAGCCCTTCCTTTCGGCTTGTCATCTTCCCCCCGCATATTCACAAAGGTAATGGCAGAGGTCTTGGCCTTCCTGCGACTCAGGGGAATCCTGATAGTCGCATATCTGGACGACCTTCTATTGCTCGCTCCCTCCCCGGAACAATTGAATCGGGACTTACAGTCAGCCAGAGACATTCTGGAAAGCTTGGGTTGGCTCATAAATCCAGAAAAATACAACCTAATCCCGTCACAGAGGGTGTCCTTCCTAGGTTTTGTGTTGGACTCGACAGATCAAAAGGTTTTCCTTCCTCCAGAGAAGGTTCAAAAAGTGGACAAGGCCATGCTGTTTCTGCAGGGCAGCGGCCAGGTCTCTATAAGAAAGGCAATGTCCGCCCTAGGGTTGCTAACCTCCACCCTTCCAGCAGTACAGTGGGCGGGCCTTCATTTCCATCCCCTTCAACTCTTCATCTTGAAGGTGTGGGACCGCAGCCTGGGGTCATTGGATTCCCTAGTCTCTGTCCCAAGTCAAGTCAAAAGGTCCCTCTGGTGGTGGAGAAGGGGGGCAAACCTGTCTCAAGGCCTAGAGTGGGTCCTACCCATATCCAGGACGGTCACAACCGACGCCAGCAACACAGGTTGGGGAGCACATTTGGGTTCCCGCTGGGTACAGGGCACCTGGGCGTCAGTGGATACAGCGAAGTCCTCCAATTGGAGGGAATTGAGGGCAGTGTCACTGGCCCTTGTCTCATTCCAAAAGGATCTGCGGGGTCACCACGTTCGAGTTCGAACAGACAACTCGTCGGCAGTGGCTTACATCAACAGGCAGGGGGGCACAAGGTGCGGCTCCCTCTGGCTGTTGACAAAGACCATTCTCAAATGGGCCGAGATCAATGTCCTGTCTCTGTCAGCCTTACATCTGAAGGGGGATCAGAACTGCTTAGCAGACTTCCTCAGCAGAACAACGCTGAGGGAGGGCGATTGGTCACTGAGTCAGGAGGTTTTCAGGATGATAGCCCAGAGATGGGGGCCACCATGCGTTGACCTTTTGCCTCCAGGCAGAACGCCAAGGCAGACAGGTTCTTTTCTCTAAGCAGGTACGATGGAGCTTTAGGGATAGATGCACTAGCTCAGAAATGGGAATTTTTCAGGTGTTATGCCTTCCCCCCTCCGGTTCTGATCCCTGCGGTGTTGAGGAAATTTCAACAAGAGAACACAACCTTAATTCTAATTGCCCCATATTGGCCCAGGAGACCATGGTTTTCAATCCTAAAGAACTTGGCTGTAGAGCCCCTATGGCTTCTACCAGCTCGGGACAACCTTCTCACTCAAGGTCCAGTCTGCTGCCCTCACGTGGACAGGTGGAAACTTGCAGCCTGGTTTCTGAGGAGGAGTTGCTGAGGGGAAAAGGGTTTTCAGATCGCTTGGTTGCGACCCTCCTAAATTGTAGGAAAAAGGAAACGCAAACCATCTACAACAAAGTGTGGAGACGATTCAATTCATGGTGCTCTGAAAGCTCCTTTAGTGTACACAGTTCCAAAGCAGTACTAGAGTTCCTACAGGCGGGGGCAGATAAGGGATTGGCTCTCAGCACCTTGAAGGGACAGGTGTCAGCCCTGAGTGTATTTTTAGAGAAAAATCTAGCAGGGGATCCTTGGATAGTAAGATTTTTTAAATCTTTGAGTAGACAGAAGCCAGTTGGTGTGACCCCTTTTCCCGTATGGGATCTTTCCTTAGTTTTGCAGGCCCTTACGGGAGATCCTTTTGAACCATTGGGGTGAGTTACTTTATCGTTGTAGAAGGTAACTACAGTTTAAACTATACGAGGTATTCTCATATATGCATGTAACAATAACCTACCCATACGTGTACTGTATTCTGATGCATTTCTGTAATTTTTTTTTTACTCTGCTCTTGTTCTGTAACTTTTTGAAAAAATAAATAAAAAAATTCAATAAATAATATTGTTAAAAAAACAAAAACGGACCTTAGTTTACAGACTAACTTAAACTAGAATACATTAAGCTTGTGTATTACAGGGGTATTTATATTTAAAAAGTAAAATTGTGGATGGAACTCCCCTTTAACATTGTCCAGAAGGCGGATGACATCACCATCAGCTAGGGTTGCCACCTTTTCTTCAAGCCAAACCCGAACACATCAAACCCGAACACATTTGTGTGGACACCTTTGGGTGCCCCAAGGAGAGTAGTAATGTGTGCTGCAGCGAAAAGTGGATGTGACCACATTGTTCTTGCTGACATAATCACCCTGCTCCCCAGTAATGCTGAACCTGACCCCCCCCCCCCCCAGACAGCGGCCTGCAGCTCTCGAACAGCAACAGCTTTGTGTATGACTATCTTGGCTACTTGGGGGGGGCCAAGGCCCAGTCTGATTAATGTGTCTGGGTTTTAGTCTGTCTGAAACCCAGACACATGTTTCAAAACCCGAACTGTCTGATTGAATCCAAGACAGGTGGCAAACCTACCCTCACCTAGGCACTGCCAAAGGAAGCCAGTGGAAAAGAAGGTATGTTATCTAACAGTTCCCCTACAGGTGTTTTTTTTTTCATGTGGCATTTTATAGATGAAGAGAGGAAGAGAGGAGGACCTGGTGATGTAGTTCACAATGGCTTACAAAACTGTTTTGGATTTCAATGCAGTATTTCCAGGTTTGTCAGGCCAGTACAGGAGGTTAGATGGTCTCTTCAATGTACATACCTTTGAACGGGAGGTGCACACTATTCAGCTAATTTAATAAAGACATTCAGACACTAATCTACACATGGTTGGGTATCCAAAACTAACAATAATTAACTTTTCATGTGGTTGGATAATTGAGAGGATAGGTGAGAATAAACAAACTTTTGAGTGAAAATTATTTTTTATTTTATTTTATTATTTGGCAGCTACCTTGCCAAAATATTTGCCATCGCAGAGCAACTTTTGATCTACATTGTGTGGATTGGAAGCTAACCAAATTTGATTGACTTGTTCATCTCTACTTGAGCATTGTGATTAGGGATGAGCCAAATATACCCAGGTTCAGTATGAGGCAGGTTGGTAGAACAAATCTGAATCCAATTGAAGTCAATACAGTAACTTGCCCCTTTTTTAGCCTAATAGATAAAGGATTGCAGGGCCGCCATCAGGGGGTACAGGCAGTACACCTGTACAGTAAGTGGCCCAGATGGCATCCCCCTTTTTTTTATATATATTTTTTCATCAGCTCTCAAAGCCCCACCGACCTCTAAGGGGCCCGAGTGGCATCCCCTTTTTGTTATTCTTTTTTTTTCCGTCAGCACCCAAAGCCCACCCCCCCAGCCTCTAAGAGGCCCAGTGGTCCCCAGGGCCCCGGATGGCATCCCACTTTTTTTTTACATTTTTTTTTTATTTATTTATTTTTGTTTGTCAGCACCCAAAGCCCCCCGACCTTAATTCATGGTGCAGCACCCCCCAGCTTCTCAATTTGCGGCACCCCCTCATTCTCCATTTGCGATGCCCCCACGCTTCTCAACTTGCGACACTCCCCCCTGGTTCTCTGCTCCAGGGTGCCCATGCCTGAAGCTGTGTAAGAGGCCCCAAAATTCCTGATGGCGGCCCTGAAGGATTGTCAAACAAAGGGAATGGGTTGTTGGGCACTACCTTGGGAGATATGAATAAAAGCAAAAATATATATATTTTTTAAATAATGTTTAGTGGGAAGCGGTGATTCAACATTAGAAAAGTAACATTTCTTTAACTATTGTGCCGTGAGAGGTCTTCTTAACCACTTCAACCCCAGAAGGTTTTACCTCCTTAATAACCAGGCATTTTTTTGCGATATGGAACTGCGTCACATTAACTGACAATTGCATGGTAGTGTGATGCTGGTACCCAAACAAAATTGATCTCCTGTTTTATTCCCACAAATAGAGCTTTCTTTTGGTGATATTCGATCACCTCTGCAGGGTTTATTTTTTGCTCTATAAACAAAAAAGTACAACAATTTTGAAATATAAAACAATATGTTTTACTTCCTGCTATAATACATATCCAAAAAAAAAGTAAGAAAAAACACATTTATTCATCAGTTTAGGCTAATATGTATTCTTCTACATATTTTGGTAAAACAAATCCCAAAAAGCGTATATTGATTGGTTTGTGCAAAAGTTATAGGCCCAGATTCACATACAATTAGATTCGCGTAGAGTATCAGAAATACTCTACTCTGCCGAATTTCACCTGGCTCTACGTGGAATCCCGGTAGATTTTGTCCAGTAAACTACGGCCGCGTAGTGTATTTCTCCCGGCGCAAGCCATCTACGTGAGTAGGGGGCATGAAGCATTTAAAATAGGCGCGTTCCCGCGGTGATCGAACTGCGCATGCTCCGTTCAGAAATTTCCCGCCGTGCATTGCGCGAAATCACGTTGTTACGTCATTCGTTGTTTGAGTAGCGTCGTTTACGGACATTCCTATTCCCGAACGAGTTACGTAAAAAAAAAAATTAAATTCAACGCAGGAACGACGGCCATACTTAACATGGGCTACGCACCGTTAGACCAGCAAATAGCTGGTCTAACAGTACGTAGCAAAAAAATGACGTAAGCGATTGCGAAGACCAC
The DNA here is from genome assembly GCA_029574335.1 of Rana kukunoris. Taxonomy (NCBI): domain Eukaryota; kingdom Metazoa; phylum Chordata; class Amphibia; order Anura; family Ranidae; genus Rana; species Rana kukunoris. Next base: position 436,275,934 of record CM056053.1, on the reverse strand, counting down.
TCGTATCTTCGTGGATCGCCGTAAAAAGTAATTTGCATATCCCGATGCTGAAAACGACGCGGACTCCTCCCAGCGGCCGCAAAAATATTGCAGAGTAGATCCGAAGGCTTACGAAGACGTAAGCCTCTCGGATCGAAGCCCGAAGCCGCCGTATCATGGTTTGAGGATTCAAACTAGTGATACGGCGTGCGAAATTTGAAATTTGAAATTACAGGCGTAATCGCTTTGTGAATCTGGGCCATAGTGTCTACAAAGTATGGGATAGATTTAAGGACTTTTAATTTTTTTTTTTTGTTATTGTTTTTACTGGTAATGGCGACGATCTGCAACTTTTAGCAGGACTGCGACATTGCGGCAGATAAATCTGACCCTAAGTGACACTTAAAAAATGCAATGATGAATGTATAAATGACACTGGGGAATGGGGTTAACACTAGAGGCGATCAAAAGGTTAGCTTTGTTCACTGGGGAATGGGATTACTGAGACAACACAGAGATTGCTGTTCCTGATTACTAGAAACAGTAAATCTCAGGGCTGCTGAGCTCTGATGAAGAGGTCCTTGACACCTCGAAACGCGTCAGCCGGCAGTGACACACCTTTATATCCCCCCTATTCTGTTTTTTAGTAAGATGAAATCATGTATCCTCATTATTGAAAAAATAAACACCGCAGAGGTGATCAAATAACACCAAAAGAAAGCTCTATTTGTGGAAAAAAAAGACTCAATTTTGTTAAAGAGCCATGTTGCACGACTGCACAATTGTCAGTTAAAGCGACACAGTGCTGAATAGCCAATAGTGGCCTGGTCCTTTAGCAGCAAAATTGTACGGGGCCTAAGTGGTTAAGCATTATTAAAAATGCTGCTCCAAGCCATCATTTTTTATTAATTTTTTCTGTCCCCCAGGGCCGTGCCCAGCTTCCCTCATGTCATTCGTTTGACATTCTTTCCTATTAAATTTGATACTGGCCAGAGGTTATTTTAAAGATTTGGCACCCACTGACTTCAATTGGGTATGAATTAACGTTCACAACTTCATCACAGTTCGACTTAACTTCTATGAACCGAACCCAAGTACTTCAGCTCATCTCTAGCAACTCATATGCACACATTTGTGCAAAATATATATTTATGAATATGTAATTAATTTTATACACACACATCACTCTGCACATCCATATTTATATCTGTCAAAATGTTCAAGGATTATCATGTCATAACCTCATGTTACTGGCCTGCATTTGAATTGATAATGAAGCGGACAAAAATCAATCCTTGTTTACTGATGTGTGCGCCTTAAAGGAAGGCTTGGGCTAAATCTATGACCATATGCTCATCTTCTCCGCAAATCAATACATATATATGGAGTGAGAGATGCGGAGTGATGCCCAGTGGATAGTAATAAATCTGCAGTTAATTACATTAACATCTGTGAAAAATGGTGTAGTGCAGTGACAGGAAAGCTTCCAATAAAAGCTCAGAGAAAAAAGCATGTATCGGAAATAAGCAGTACCGGCTATGTCATACTTGGATGAAAGAGTGTCAAATGGTGTGGGATGGTTCAATAGGAATGCTGCATTACCAGGTTTTTCAAAAGGATCTACTGTGCAGGATAGAGAATGCAATATTCCTGGACTTCTGTAATAATCCGAGAAAGAGACTGGACCTGCAGATAATGTACAAAACATATAAATTCTTACAGTACATAAAATCATCAGATAATGTTAAACTGGCTGTTGTAGCAGAAAGCCTATCTAATCTCAAAAAACAAAAATGTTACCAATTCTTAGGCCCTGTACACACGAGAACGGTCTGATGGATTTTTTTTTAACCGATGAAGCTGACTGATGATCAGTCGTGCCTACAAACCATTGGTTAAAAAAACGATCGTGTCAGAACGTGGTGACGTAAAACACAACGATGTGCTGAAAAAAATGAATGGTTCACCCTCAAAATCAACTTTTTACCATTAGATCCAGCATACTGCTGACATCTGCAGTATGCTGTTTTTTTTCTCTGTACTTACCGTGTTATCCATAGTTCTAACCCGGCTCCGAGCTGATTCCCCGCGAGGAATAGGCATTCCTAAAATGATGCATAGATGATTGACATGCGCTACAGTGCGTCACCCCTTCCGAAAATAGCCAACGTGAGACTCAGCTGTTTTCGGCGCTATACGGCGCCTGCAGTGTAGAGCTGACTGCGCAAGCGCTGTAAAAAGCCGAGTCCCACTTTGGGTATTTTCGGAAGGCGTGACGCGCTGTACGTACACTTTAATCATCTATGCCTAGTTTTAGGAACGCCTATTCCCCGAGGCAGAGGGAACCCAGAAGCCGGGTTAAAACTATGATAAGACGGTAAGTACAGCGGGGGAAAAAAAAAACAGCATACTGCAGATGTCAGCAGTATGCTGGATCTAATGATATATATTTTGTATAGGGTGAACCCCCGCTTTGAAGGAGTTGTAAATAAAACATTTTTTTTTTTTTTTGCTGAAATGACTGTTTACAGGGTATAGAGATATAATAGTTATCTGATTCCTTTTAAAAACAATTAAAAATAGATAAAAATCAATCATATAATGTACTTCTAGTTTTGTTTTTGCATGTTTCCTGCCTCTCTGCCTTACAGAGCCAATACAGGGCAGTGATTGCTTGGAAAATGAAACTGATTGGTGCTGAGGGGTTTTAGACACACAGTAATCACACCTCCTTGATTAGTGACCACAAAGAGAAAGCTCCCAGTACTGTGGTTATCAGGAAACAGACAACCAGGAAGTGTGGAGATCAGAGAATAATTACAGCAAACTTGAGAGCAAAAACGTACAATGAGGACATGAAAACAGCACTGCATTAAGGTAAAGGAAGCTATTAAGATAAAAAAAATCCTTTACAAACCCTTTAAGATCCATACTTGAGGTCACTTTAGGGATTCCCTGGAATTGTATATTATTTCTGCAACGTCTATTTTTGCTGTCTTCTATGCGGAGCTGGTGTGTGCTGAGGCGGTGAAGATGTTGTTTCCAGAGCTAGGATCTGAGCTGTGTGGTCTTCCTGAGTAGCAGTGAGGGCAGATACTGCTATCGCCGATGCTGTAACCTGCTGTTTCAGGGCATCCAGTTACACAACCCAGGAAATACATTTTAAAAACTGATTAGTAGTGTTGATCAAGAATATTCGCATTGCGAATATTCATTACGAATATTGCATATTCGAGTATTCGCGAATAACTTGAATATCGCGGTGAATATTCGCTATTGCGAATATTCCTATTTTTTTTCTATTTTATTTATACATCCTAGTGATCTCCATCGACGCAGCATTGCTGGTATGATTAGAGACCCTGGGCCGAGTAGCTGAGGCGATCCTTTTATGCGCGGACGAGAATTTCGCAATCAATTTCGCATTCGCATTAGCGAAATTTCGCAAACATTTTTTTTTGATAAAATATCACGAATATTCGATATTAACAAATATTTCACGAATATTCTTCTATATATTCGTGAAATATCGCGAAATCGAATATGGCGTATTCCGCTCAACACTACTGATTAGTAACATTACGTGAAACTCTGTTGATATCAGCTTCCTGTAATTTCCTGTACAACTGAGAGAGAGGAGAAGCGCTTAGGGGCAGTCAGGCTCTGCTACAGTGCATATGTACCGACAAGAAGCATGTTGACTGAAAGAGGATATAGATGAACTCATAAGCCTACTACTTGATTATCCAAATACAAGCTAGGATCAAGAAGGCTGTGTCATGGACATGCAATAATGTCTGCCAGCTTAACTTCTCTTCCCTGTGTCCATTAAAGGCCTGACTCTGTTTCTGGCTGCCTTTTATCACCTCTCCTTCCTGTATGGCTTTACCCCAGGCCATCCCAGGAAGCCTATATTAACTAGTGCACTGCAGGTTTGCTTTTCAACTTTGTTTGTTAGCTTGTGTTCCTGTCTGCCATGTGCTACCTTAACCTTTCTGTGTACCGTTTTTGGCTAATTTCTGACTACTCCTGTTTGCCTGTTAACCTGAACTTTGGCCTGTCCCTTGGATACCCTCGTCTGCCTGTTGCCCAGACCTGGCTTACCCATCACTTTCCCTTGTGTCCTCAGTTGCTGCTTCCCCTCTCTCCCTATGAAGCGTGACCTGGGGGACCCCAGGGGCCGCGACCTGGGTTCAGTTGCAGCGAAGGCCATCCTCACCACTAGAGGCTCTGGTGAACACCTGCTGGACCTTAGACTCCATGCCCTGGGAAATCTTGGGCTCACGTTTCCTGTCCATCCGCAGCAGTCTGCTGCTGGGTTTACTACCTTGCGGTGCACTCCTGTCTCCAACGGGGTGCATTTTTCACCTGGCCGCAGGTAACCTGACAGGCTGTTTCTGTTGTCTAGAAGGCTTTTAACCACTTTCCGACCAGCCGCCGCAGTTTTTCTGCGGCAACATGGCTCGGCTGGGCGAAACAACGTTATGTAGTGTCGCTTTGCCCTGTGGCCACTAGAGGCGCGTGCGCACCACCGGAGGCATGCACATGCGTCCGTTGATCGCCCCTGGTGCCTATGTGAGTGCACAGTGGGCGCGATGATCACCGAGCATCCACGATCACTCGTGACAGAGCGAGAACCGGGAGCTGTGTCTGTAGACATACAGCTCCCGGTTCTTTCATGGCAGACATGACCGATCGTATGTTCATACAAAGTATGAACAGCGATCTGTAATTTTACCTAGTCAGTCCTACCCCCCCACCCCTTCAGTTAGAACACACTTTAGGGAACACAATTAACCCCTTGATCCCCCCTAGTGGTAACCTAGTAAAAATAATAATAATAATGCCATAATTCGATTCCCTATTTTGTAGACGCTATACACCTATTACATTTTTTTTTTTAACAAAAATATGTAGAAGAATACACATCGGCCTAAACTGAAGAAAAAATTGGCTTTTTTGAAAATAAAATTTAGATATTTATTATAGCAAAAAGTAAAAGATTTTGGGGGTTATTTATTAAAACTGGAGAGTACAAAATTTGGTTCAGCTCTGCATAGAAACCAATAAGCTTTCAGGTTTTATTGTAAAAAGTTTAATTGAACAAGCTAAATTTAGAAGCTGATTGGCTACCATATACAGATGCACCAAGTACACCAAATACACCAGTACACCAGTCTTAGTAAATCTCCCCAATTGTGTTTTTTTTCAAAATGTTCGCTGTTCTTTTATTTATAGCGCAAACAATAAAAATTGCAGAGGTGGTCAAATACCACCAAAAGAAAGCTCTACAGACATGTATTTGTGGGTAAAGGATGCAAATTTTGTTTGGGTACAATGTCGCACGACCGCATAATTGTCAGTTAAAGCGACACAGTGCCAAATTGTAAATGAAGTGCTCTGGTCAAGGAAGGGGGTAAAATCTTCTGGGGCTGAAGCGGTTAAAAATGTTTAAACTAGCTATACAAAATTACAACTCCTTTAACAAGCAAAATAACTCCCATATACAGTACGTATTTCAACTATGCAATTAGCTGTACGGCCTTGCGTTTAGTTTTAATACATGCCACAAAATAGAATAAAAATGCATGCCTTTCACTATATTTAACTCAAGTGGAGATAAGGATCGTTGTCAGCAGGTAAAGCATCTTTGCACTGTAAAGAATGTCATTCATTGATGTAGAAGTGGAGCTACGAGTACGTTTGCCCACAGTTGGCCCAAGGTTAGAGAAAATGTATTTTTCTCATTGATTCCTACAATTCCATTAATGCTCTTTTGTTACAGGTTTACAATGTTTGTTTGCTCTTTTCTCTTGTGTAAAGAGGTAAACACACATGTGTTTAATACAGTGTTTTTTATTCATGATGCTATTATACACAAATAATAAACATGCTATAATGATGTGTAGTGACTTCTAAAGGTTGAAACCTAGTAGAAAGTCTTAAATAATGCATTTCTCGACTGCATTTTCTTTACTGGAAAATGACACTAATGCCATTTACATACTGTTTCTAAAACAAAATCCTAAAATAAAATTTGCAATTTTAACCTCTTAAGGACCGCCGCACGTCCCCTTTAAGATGCCCAGACGTGGGTCGCAAGTGCGCCGCCGGTGGCGCGTTTGTGACCCGGTCCTGTCCTCCATGACCGCGCCCGCGGGACCTGCGGACACGATCCCCGCTGGTGTCCCGCGATCGGGTCACAGAGAGGAAGAACGGGGAGAGGTGAGTGTAAACAAACCTTCCCCGTTCTTCCTAGTGTGGCTGTCAGTGATCGTCTGTTCCCTGTGATGTCGCATACACAGCCACGCCCCCCACAGTAAGAACACTCCCTTAGAACACACTTAACCCCTACAGCGCCCCCTCCTGGTTAACCCCTTCACTGCCATTTTCACAGTAATTAGTGCATTTTTATAGCACTTTTCGCTGTGAAAATGACAATGGTCCCAAAAGTGTGTCAAAGTGTCCGATGTGTCAGCCATAATATCACAGTCACGATAGTAAAAAAAAAAATATTAATAAAAATGCCATAAAACTATCCCCTATTTTGTAAATGCTATAAATTTTGCGCAAACCAATCAATTTTTTTTTTTACCAAAAATATGTAGAAAAATACTTATCGACCTAAACTGAGGGAAAAAAATAAAAAATGTATATAATTTTGGGGGATATTTATTATAGCAAAAAGTATAAAAATATAGATTTTTTTTTTAATTGTCGCTCTATTTTTGTTTATAGCGCAAAAAAATAAAAAAACGCAGAGGTAATCAAATACCACCAAAAGAAAGCTCTATTTGTGGGGAAAAAAATAGTGTACATTTTGTTTAGGAATGCAAAAACATACTTGGGGGGGGGGGGGCACACCCTAAAAATGCTATACATCTAAGATGGTGCTGCTATAAGACCAAAGACAGTACAAAACAGATTATAGCGCACACATGCAAAAATGACATTTATCCTGCAAGGCTAGTTAAAAACACCTGAACATATTCAAAAATACGGGGGTTTGGTCACGCTATATGGTCATATAGTGCTAAACCCACTTACTGGGACAACGTACCCCCGAATTAGTAGGTCCTAACCTGTTATAAGAATGAAATAACCTGTGTCTCAACCTTGGGAGATAAACTCCTCTATATGGGAGAATTGAAGGGATTCTTCTTATACACTGGTGGCCACTAATGTGAGGTAATGAAGAGGGGGAGGGGTGCTCCAGCCCAAGAGACCTGGTCAGAGTCTATACAAAATACAAAAACATACTTGGGGGCACACCCTAAAAATGCTATAGATCTAAGATGGTGCTGCTATAAGACCAAAGACAGTACAAAACAGATTATAGCGCACACATGCAAAAATGACAATTATCCTGCAAGGCTAGTTAAAAACACCTGAACATATTCAAAAATACGGGGGTTTGGTCACACTATATGGTCATATAGTCCATGGATGAGTGCTTGTAGTGACACTAGTGGATGGTACCACGTAGACCACAGTATGAAAGATGAGTCTTTGTCAGCATCCAGACTGGGCCGGACTGGTCCACTGGGATATTGGGATAATTCCCGGTAGGCTGCCTGTCCTGGGGCTGCTTTGAGCTGCAGCTGAATGCAGCACTCCTTCTCTCTCTCCAATGTGTCATACATCGGCCATCTCCCACACTGTGGTGTGAGAGCTGGGTCTGTGTTCGGCTGTGCTACCTATAGGAAGGTCCCGCCCCTCGAGACCTGCTTGTGTGATAGTAGATGGGTCATGGAACACTGTTTGGACCTTCCTACAGGCAGCTGAACATAGACCCAGCTCTCACACACAGCATAGGAGATATCCGGTGTATATGTAATCCAGGCAAGTATGTATTGATGTGCTCAGTAAGGCTGCATGCATGGACAGTAAGGCTGGGCTGCATTCATGGACAGTACGGCTGGATTGGACTGCATGCATGGACAGTAAGGCTGGGCTGCATGCATGGACAGTAAGGCTGGGCTGCATTCATGGACAGTAAGGCTGGATTGGGCTGCATGCATGGACAGTAAGGCTGGGCTGCATTCATGGACAGTAAGGCTGGACTGCATTGGGCTGCATTCATGGACAGTAAGGCTGGATTGGGCTGCATGCATGGACAGTAAGGCTGGGCTGCATTCATGGACAGTAAGGCTGGGCTGCATTGGGCTGCTTTCATGGACAGTAAGACATTCATATGCTCAGTAAGGCTGCACTGATGGGCACAGTGAGGCTGCATTGATGGGCACAGTGAGGCTGCATTGATCTCTTGTACCATGTCTGCAGTCTCTGACCATCTCTTGTATTATGTCTGCAGTCTCTGACCATCTTTTGTATCATGTCCGCAACCTCTAACCATCTCTTGTCTTATATCATGTCTGCAGTCTCTGAGGGAGTCTGGAGAGGAGTCAAGCAAGGGAGTGCTGATGGGATGGGCATCATGGGAGAAGTCAGACGTGTGGACTGTGGAGAGAAGACTATAGGATAAAACCAGAGCCACCAAACCAAGCTGGAGCCGACTGACTGATCCCTGCAAGGTGCACCTGAGAGGAGGTCAGTGAGGCCGCGTACACACGATGAGATATGTCCGCTCAAACTTGTCCGACGGACAGTTTAGAGCGGAAATGTCTCATCGGATTTTGGTCCGATGGCATGTACACACCATCGGATCAAAATCCCCGCCGGCAGACAGCGCGGTGACGTGGCGGTGACGTTGACGCCGCCACGTCACCGCACCAGGAAGAAAAATACTTCCGCGCATGCGTCGAATCCATTCGACGCATGTGCGGGAAGATATGTCCTCTGGTGAGTGTACTAAAGCATGTTTTAAAATTTGTCCGCCGGTCAGACATGTCCGCTATCCCATACACACGATCGGATTTGTCCGCTGAACTGGTCCGTCGGACCAGTTTCAGCGAAAAAATTTGATTGTGTGTACGCGGCCTGACAGTGCTGCAAGGCCAGTCTGAGGGGGGGGGGGGGTCACTGATGTAAGGGGAGAGTGAATACAAAAATGTAAGGGGGGTTCTGATATAAAGGTTTCCCCCAATAATAGTAACCCAAATGTGGAAGGTGGTCTCTGATCAACAGAGTCCCGTCCCCCCCACATTCCCAGAGTTCCTGGAGTCCCCCCTGATGCTTGACCACTTTTAGCACTTTTAACTGAAATGTATTTTATATATATATATATAAAACATATGTGCTTTCATATCTGTCTTCTACTGTCTTCATATGTGCTTTCATATCTGTCTTCTACTGTATATATACAGTACACATATATATATATATATATATATATATTACATTCTTAAATGTGCTTTAAAATTTATGGTTTTCCCTTACATGAACAAGAAAATAATGATGTTTGCTGTTGGGCTGGTATGAATTTTTTTCCAGGGCTAGATTTTATTCCCAGTCTGGCCCTGCACCCAGGTGCAACACACACTTTTATTATTGCAAAATCACAGTGTCATGTAAAGCCAATATATTGGGGGCTCACAGTCTCCCTTTCCCAAGGCAGTATAGTGACCAAAGCAACATGGTGGTCACTACAAAAACATACCCAAATCCTTAGCTCTGCTCAAGACTCTCCCCTCTTATCAAACACAGATAATCTGGAGGCTGGCTACTATAATCTATCTCCCCTCTCCATCAAAGACATACAAACTCAGCCAAACTTCCAACTTAGCTCCTAGTGCTGTATTTATTAATTATCAATAACGTGACTACATACAACAATGTCTTCAACTGAAAAATAATCAACCTTCTTCTGCACCTTTCACCACTCTTGGCATGATCACAAGGATAGGGGATGCTCCCTGTTGTATGCAATCACTTTTCTGGCAATTAATAAATACAGCAAGATTACTGTAGCTAAGTTTGGTGGTCATCAAATCTTCTTGAGGAAGGGACTCTGTGCGACACTGGAAAATTGGCTTTACATAAAGCATGTGACTTTGCGCTAATTTATGTATATGTTATTTGCTTTGGAGTAAAGGTGACTGCTCATCTTTCTCACTGCTCATCATTCCTTCGCACAATACCGGAAGTGAAAAAAAAATGCCACGTAAATCATAGTATGAGAAGCATATGACTCAACCCCCTTCCTCCCACATTTCAGCACCAGTGCCTGATGACTGGTCATTAAGGCACTCGCATGGTGGAAGGCGATAATCCCCATCCCTGTGCAAGCAACAAGTCACAACTCAAGGCTTACACAACAGGAGCTGTGGTGGCTCAACGTGATTGGCACTGCGCTGACAAGCCATTCACCTCTGCAGCCAAGGGTCCGGATCCCGGTCTCGGCTACATGTGAATTGAGTTTGGTGGTCTCAGCCTGGCTCCCGGTGGGTGTGCTATGCAAGGTACCCCCCCCCCCCACAAAAACCACCACACTTGCACGCACACGAAATTGGTTTAACACGCACGCACTTTGGCCATGCGGTCTCCTAAAATAAAGAGAGGCGAAGGACCTACGGGGCTGGCTGGGTGGGCTAGACCCCCTCACTCCCTCATAGGGGCAGACCCTCTGTCCCGTTGGGGTCCTGTTGGGCCCCAGTTGGGCTCCCAAGTGGAGCAGGTAGGGTGGGGTGAGTGGGAGGTCCCCCCTAACACCCGCCATTGCCACCAGGGGCATGGAGAAGGATGGCGATTGCCTCCGGGGGGAGGGTCTGCCTACTCCCAACTCCTGCAGTCTCTCTCGAGTTCATGCACAAAATACACTTAAAAAAAAAAAAGGCTTACACAAGGTTTCCTCATTTGACTTTCAGTAGCCAAACGTAGTGGCAGCATATGAATGTAAGATACGTATGTACATTTGAAGAGGGCGGCAGCTAAGTGAACCTGTTGCTTTGCTCTGCATAGATTGGAATTAGCCCATTGGGGGGGTTTAGTAAATGAGGATTAATGCTCTTTTTTAAATGTCCCAATGGTGCTGGGAACGACAATGCTGTTCCTACCCTATGTGGATCTAGTAGGCTGGAACTGTTATTTTTGACCCCCCTCCCCTCTTGAACCCTGATGGTTAATTGTCAATCAGCTCTAATTTTTTGGGGGTGTTGCCCTCCCTACTCTGCCCTATCTTATCTATTTTTCCTTCTACATTTATTTTTGGATGGTTGTGCTGATTATATAATATGAATGGGCTAGTAAACCTGGATGTAGGACTTCTTGTTATTGCTATAGTTTCCCTGTGTGATGTACTGTCATGAAACTTGATGTTCTGTGTCTGTGATTCTTTTATATGCCTTCTGTTGTATTATTTTATAACTCTGAACTAAAAAAAGGCAGAAAAAGAACCTGAGGATACCAATATAGAGTATGTGAAGCTCAATTGGCCACAACATACAAGTACTTTCCTGTGGATCTAAAAACAGACTAACCTAGCAGAAATAATAACCTTGGTTTTGAGATTCCAGACCTGCCTCATGCACACTGTATATGTATTTGGGGCGTGCAGTCAATGTGATCCTAAATGTGAGAAACCACAAAGGCTGATGTGCACAAATGTTACTGCTGTAGTTTTGTGTATCCTGTTTTTTTAGCCTTTCTTTGAGTGCGCAGCAATAAATTCACAAAATCCTACTGTAACTGGTGCCCATGTGTTGTGTTTAACCCACTACACAACAAGGAAGCAGCCCTGAAATTTGAGAATGTGTCCATCGCCCCCATCTATAGCTGGCCATAGCAGTAAGTAGCATTGGAAGGCTAAAGCAGATAACAACAAAAACCTTGGAATGCCCAGGGAAAAACCAAGCCTACTTACCCTCCAGCCTGCCGAACAACCAATTAACCTGTCTAACAGTATGCGTTAAAAACAGGGGTTTTGTCCGCACGCATTTGCAAACGCATGAGCAAGCCACAGAGCCGCGCCAAGGCACCCTGTAATCTGTGGTCCTAACACTAAACAATGAGTGTCCTCACAGTGGAGGCACATGCATTCTGATGAATAGATGAGGGCAGGTGAACTGAGGGGGAACCACCCCTCCTTAAAGGTACAGGAGCACACCAAACACGCAGCATGTAGCACAATGGCTGCAAAGATGTTGGTGCACTGCTGGACCAATATAAACACCACAGGGAAGCATAAAACGTGTCCATCGCCCCTATCTATAGCTGGCCATAGCAGTAAGTAGCATTGGAAGGCTAAAGCAGATAACAACAAAAACCTGGGGAAAGCCCAGGGAAATAACAAGCTTACTTTCCGACCAGCTAGCAGAACTACCAATTAACCTGTCTAACAGTATGCATTAAAAACAGGGGTTTTGTCCGCACGCATTTGCAAATGCATGTGTGAGCCACAGAGCCGTGCCAAGGCACACCGTAATCTGTGGTCCTAACACTAAACAATGAGCGTCCTTACAGTGGAGGCACATGCATTTTAATGGATAGATAGGGGCAGGTGAACTGAAGGGGAGCCACCCCTCCTTAAAGGTACAGGAGCACACCAAACACCCAGCAGTGCACCAACACCTTTGCAGCCATTGTGCTGCTACATGCTAAGTAGGCTTGGTTTTTCCCTGGGCATTCCCCAGGTTTTTGTTGTTATCTGCTTTATCCTTCCAATGCTACTTACTGCTATGGCCAGCTATAGATGGGGGTGATTGACACGTTTTATGCTTCACCTGTGGTGTTTATATTGGTCCAGCAGTTCACCAACACCTTTGCAGCCATTGTGCTACATTCTGCGTGTTTGGTGTGCTCCTGTACCTTTAAGGAGGGGTGGCTCCCCTTCAGTTCACCTGCCCCTATCTATCCATTAAAATGCATATGCCTCCACTGTGAGGACGCTCATTGTTTAGTGTTAGGACCACAGATTATGGGGGGCCTTGGCGAGGCTCTGTGGCTCATGCATGCGTTTGCAAATGCGTGCGGACAAAACCCCTGTTTTTAACGCATACTGTTAGACAGGTTAATTGGTTGTTCGGCATGCTGGTCGGTAAGTAGGCTTGGTTTTTTCCTGGGCATTCCCCAGGTTTTTGTTGTTATCTGCTTTAGCCTTCCAATGCTACTTACTGCTATGGCCATCTGCTATGGGTGATGGACACGTTTTCACGTTTTATGCTTCACCCGTGGTGTTGATATTGGTCCAGCAGTGCACCAACATCTTTGCAGCCAGGTTTTTGTTGTTTTCTGAAATTTGAAAATGCCTGGAGCCTTTATACGGTGTATATATATATATATATATATATATATATATATATATATATATATATATATATATATAGTATATAGTGTGGAACGCAAATAAAAAAACTAAGCTCAAATCTACTGTCACCCCCACTCCAAACCTATTCTATCTACCCTGTAAAAGGGAAGATGCCTATAGTTACCTATTTTCTGATGTCGCTCCAGTCCTGTCACATGATGATGTTGATGAGGACCCTGGTCAGGTGGTTGTGGTGGGCCTTCAGGTGGGGGTTTAGATCACAATCGGGAAGCCCTCTCAACAATAAGGGGACTCTCAAATATCGTCCCCCAATTTGAATGAGTAAAGAGTGTATAGTAACTCTATACACACACAAATTCCACAATGTACATACACCATCAATCAATCAAGCCATACAGCAAGATCCAGATCAATAGTAATGCCTGATGCCTGCCAACTTTCCTAAAGAAAAGGAAACACTGATTGCCAGCCCATGTCTCATCCCGCCAATCCACTGAACATAAGGTTTGGCGGATGGCAATATAACACTATATTGCCAAAAGTATTGGGATGTCTGCCTTTACTTGTGCTTGAACTTTAATGGCATCCCAGTCTTAGTCTGTAGGGTTCAATATTGAGTTCAGGGCCGCTGATAGGGCAGTACAATCAGCCCTGTTGTACTGGGCCCCGGCCAGCAGGGGGCCCGAGCAGATTTCAAGCTAAAAAAAATGAATTAGCTAAATAACTTGATTAACCTCCACCTACTTGATTGGCAAGGTATATAGTACCTTCCTGGGCCCCATCATGTTAATAGAGGGGCCCAGGAGGTGAGAGAAAAAGAGGGACTTTTTCTCCATTTTCGGGTGGAGGCATACAATCTCTTCTCTGCATCTGTTTACCTTGTCTCACTGTATGCTTTCCTCGGCGTATGGATACACTGGTAATGCGACTCCCTTCCCTCTATGCTGTGCTGAAGCCTGAGAGAGAGGCTGAATGAAAGAGTAATGCCGACGCTGGTCCACAGGCAAGCAATCCCCCTGCACACACATCACACACACACACTGACACATCACACAGGCTCAGTCCCCTGACTCCCCATTGTATGCTCATGGTCAGTATTATGATGATCAGAACACAGCAGGTGCTCTATGGCTCTGTAATGTGTAACATGCTGTTAGGTGCTGACTTTCCTAATGTATGGCTGTACTGATTGTGACAGACTACAACACAGCACAGCCATAACAAAGTCAGCACCCAACAGCATGTTACACATGACAGAGCCATAGAGCACCTGCTGTGTTCTGATCATCATAATACTGACCATGAGCACACAATAAGATGCTACTTTACACGTGTGTTGGGGGAAGGGACAGTAAAAACACACAGCCATGCTGCATTGTTACCACCCCCCAAACCACTGCCCTTTGAGAATTTTTCACCTAAGCTTTGCAATCAGCTAAGGATGAGCTCCGGCATATTCGCAAGCCCCACGTGCAGAGCCCCCCAGGAAGTTGACACGGTGCTTCACTAATCACAGGCAGTGAGACATTGTCCCGATGCGCGGCTGCAGAGATTGGATAATGTCTCCCTGCCTGTGATTATCACAGAATTGTGTCGGAAGTATTAGAGTAGAGGGCCAAAATGGCAGAGAGAAATGGGCCTTTGATACCAAATTTAAGTAAAACTGCTCTCATGTAACCCCAGTGTACTCTATCAAATGCCTTCTCTGCATCTATAGAAAGAAGCAGAGAAGGCATTGTGCGAGATTCAGCCAGGTGTAGGATGTTCACTTGACGTCTAGTGGCGTCAGATGCCTGCCTCCCCTTGGTAAAGCCAGTTTGGTCTTTTTTTATCAATAGGGGTAGTAGATCAAACCGTCTGTTGGCAAGTACCTTTGCATATAACTTGACATCTGTGTTTAAAAGAGAAATAGGGCGAAAATTGGAAGGGTGGTCAGGTTTTTTACCGGGTTTGGGTAGGGTGATCACGTATGCGTTTAACATTTCAGCCGGAAAACTTCCCGATGACATAGCCTCATTAAATACAGGTAATAAATTGGGGAGCAAGATACTTTTGAATGTTTTATAATAGGCATTTGAGAGCCCGTCAGGACCTGGGGCCTTATCTGCAGGGAGAGAGGAGATAGCATGGTCCAATTCTGACGATGATATAGCAGCATTTAATGACTGCAATTTTAAGTCAGATAGGGAAGGCAAGGTAAGTTTAGCTAAAAATTGCTCAATAGCTCCAGATACTGGTTGGACAGTTGATGTGTCGTCTTTCAGGTTATAGAGTGAGGAGTAATAATCCGCAAATGCATCTGCTATCGCTTTTTCGATTTTGGCAGAGGTTTTTGGATGGAAAATTTGAGGAATTCTAGTTTTAGATTTTTGTATTTTTAACCACTTGACCACTGGGCACTTAAACCCCCTTCCTAACCAGACCAATTTTCAGCTTTCGGTGCTCTCACAATATGAATGACAATTACTCAGTCATACAACATTCTACCCATTTGACATTTTTGTCCTTTTTTTCACACAAATAGAGCTTTCTTTTGGTGGTATTTGATCACTTCTGGGTTTTTTATTTTTTGCGCTATAAAAGAAAAACGACTGAAAATTCTGTAAAAAAAAAAAAAAAAAAAACTTGTTTCTGTCATATTAGCAGGTTATTTCTCACACACAGCATATGCATACCACAAATTACACCCCAAAACACATTCTGCTATTCCTCCCGAGTATGGCGATACCCCATGTGTGAGACTTTTACACAGCGTGGCCACATACAGAGGCCCAACATGCAGGGAGCGCCATCAGGCGTTCTGGAACACCCAGGCCAATTCTGACATTTCTTGCCTACAAGGAAAAATCATCATTTATTTGCTAGAAAATTACATAGAACCCCAAAACATTATATATGCTTTTTTAGCAAAGACCCTAGAGAATACAATGGCGGCCGTTACAATGTTTTATCTCGCACGGTATTTTCGCAGAAATTTATTGAACGCGTGTTTTTTAAAAAACTGTTTTGTGCTTAAAACAAAACAGTAAAGTTAGCCCAATTTTTTTTCATAATGTGAAAGATGAAGTTACGCCGAGTAAATAGATACCCAACATGTCACACTTCAAAATTGCGCACACTCGTGAAATGGCGCCAAACCTCGCTACTTAAAAATCCCCATAGGCGGTATTGCAGAGTATCGCGCAGGGTATTGCAGAGTATTGGGGTATTGCAAAGTATCATGCAGGGTATTGGGGTATTGCCGAGTATTGGGGTATTGCCGAGTATTGGGGTATTGCCGAGTATTGGGGTATTGCCGAGTATTGGGGTATTGTTGAGTATTGGGGTATTGTTGAGTATTGGGGTATTGTTGGGGTATTGTTGAGTATTGGGGTATTGTTGAGTATTGGGGTATTGCCGAGTATTGGGGTATTGCAAAGTATCATGCAGAGTATTGGGGTATTGCCGAGTATTGGGGTATTGCCGAGTATTGGGGTATTGCCGAGTATCATGCAGAGTATTGGGGTATTGCCGAGTATTGGGGTATTGCCGAGTATTGGGGTATTGCAAAGTATCATGCAGAGTATTGGGGTATTGCCGAGTATTGGGGTATTGCCGAGTATTGGGGTATTGCCGAGTATTGGGGTATTGCCGAGTACTGGGGTATTGTTGAGTACTGGGGTATTGTTGAGTACTGGGGTATTGTTGAGTACTGGGGTATTGTTGAGTATTGTTGAGTACTGGGGTATTGTTGAGTACTGGGGTATTGTTGAGTACTGGGGTATTGTTGGGTACTGGGGTATTGTGGGGTACTGGGGTATTGTGGGGTACTGGGGTATTGTTGGGTACTGGGGTATTGTTGGGTATTGTTGGGTACTGGGTTATTGTTGGGTATTGTTGGGTACTGGGGTATTGTTGGGTACTGGGGTATTGTGGGGTACTGGGGTATTGTGGGGTACTGGGGTATTGTTGGGTACTGGGGTATTGTTGGGTACTGGGGTATTGTTGGGTATTGTTGGGTACTGGGGTATTGTTGGGTACTGGGGTATTGTGGGGTACTGGGGTATTGTGGGGTACTGGGGTATTGTTGGGTACTGGGGTATTGTGGGGTACTGGGGTATTGTGGGGTACTGGGGTATTGTGGGGTATTGTTGGGTACTGGGGTATTGTGGGGTATTGGGGTATTGTGGGGTACTGGGGTATTGTTGGGTACTGGGGTATTGTGGGGGTATTGTTGGGTACTGGGGGATTGCTGGGTACTGGGGATTGCAGGGTACTAGGGGATTGCAGAGCTGGGATGTTTTGAGGGATGGCTGGATCTGTGACTGCATTTGTCACAGATCCAGCCACAGCTCAGCTGCTGACACCCCGCTCCCCCCCCTCTCCTCGAACACTGTACAGAGAAGTGAGCGAGGAGAGGGAGGAACCGGCGTCATCAAATGACGCCGGTTTGTTTACAAGTGATCGCGCCGTCATTCGCGCTATCAGCGGCAATTTACCGTGATCCGTGATGCGCCGGGTCTTCTAGACCCAGCGAGCACGGACACTTTCGCGAGCGCGTCCCAGGGGACGCGC
Organism: Rana kukunoris; assembly: GCA_029574335.1. Lineage (NCBI taxonomy): Eukaryota > Metazoa > Chordata > Amphibia > Anura > Ranidae > Rana > Rana kukunoris. The sequence goes on along the minus strand of CM056053.1, from coordinate 436,258,236 downwards.
AATCGCGGAAGTGCACGAGGACGTCCCAGGGACGTCGTGTCAAAGCAACTCCACCGCGCCGTAGCAGTAAAATGCTTATGGCGCGGTGGGGAAGTGGTTAAACGATCAGCCAAGAGTTTTCCTGCCTTATTGTTTACATAAAAGTTTAATTTTAACTTTCTCATATAGTTTTCATTTTGGATACAAAACACTTCTCTCAAGGAGTTACAGACCGTGGATAATTTAGAAGCTAACACAAAGAGGGATTCGACTGATTCTGAGCTTCCAATGTGCGTAATTCAGTAAGGAGAGCAGTTATTTTAGCCGAGCGTGAGCAATTAAGTTTAGAGCTTAGCTTGATAAGGGCTCCCCTTATGAATGCTTTGTGGGCATTCCAGTTAATAAATGAGTTGGTGACATTTGGGTTGTTGGAATGAAAAAATTCTTCTAAATGTTGTGCTAATTCTTTTGGGGAACTGGGGTCTTGAATCACGGATGTATTACATCTCCATATACGTGATGGTGCAAAGCTATTCCCCTCCTCTATCTTGATTGTAACCGGGGCATGATCAGCCCATGTGATATCATGGATAGAGGACGATGATATCCATTGCAAAATCCACCTATCTGCTAAGAATAGATCTATTCTAGAGTAGGAATTGTGCCTAGGGGAATAATACGTAAAAGACTTTTCGTTTGCATTTAGACAGCGCCAGACATCGTACAATTCCTCTTTGATGAGGAGATCCCGAAAATAGTGGGAATGGCTCCTTACCGAAGAGGTAAGTCTAGTCTAGCTGGTCATCAACAGTAACATTAAAATCTCCACACAATAGTACATTCCCAACACGCACTCGAGAAATTTTTTTGAATACCTTTCTGAGAAACTTAATTTGGTGCGAGTTGGGTGCATAAACAGACACTAACGTAATAGGCAAATTATTGATAACACAAACCAAAATAATATAGCGTCCTTCTTGATTAATAAAGGAATCCTTGAGTTCAAAGGAGACAGTATCTCTAATGGCCAGCATAACTCCCCTCTTCTTAGCTGTAAAAGAGGACATGAAAACATGAGGGAAACTTACATGTGAACATTTCGTGGTAGCCAGCTTGTGGAAATGAGTTTCTTGCACTGCCGCAACGTCCGCCTTATGAAAAAGTGCCTCCTTCCATAGAGATCTTCTTTTGAATGAATGAAAACTTGTATAGCGCGGCACATGCAAACTGAATCGCCTCTGGGCGCTTGTTGTTCCTGTCTCCTTTGGTATCAAAAGAGATGAGTCTTGATCTTTCTCCTGAATGCTAAGTAGTTCTCCTCCAACCGAATAGTGGTTGGCAAAGCGTTCCATAGTCTGGGACCTTGGACCGCGAATCTTCTATCTCCTTTGGATTTGTATCCGGCTTTCGGTATCTGCAGGGGATTTTGATCAGTGGATCGCAGCACGCGATTGAGGTTATGGGCTTTTATTTTTTCGCGTAGATAATGGGGAGCATTCCCATGGATACATCTATGCGTTAGACAGAGTGCTTTAAAGGTGATTCTGTCTTTTACTGGTAACCAGTGAAGGGATCTCAGTGAGGGTGAGATTGATTCCCAGGGTTTTTTCCCAGTCACAAGTCTAGCGGCCGTATTTTGAACGACTTGTAGACGAGCGATTTGGTACTTTGGGAGTCCGAGGTAAAGAGCATTTGCATATTCCAATCTGGAGTTAACAATTGCTCCCACCACGACCGCTATGTCTTCTTTGGGGATAAAAGGGATAAGCCTGCGTAGTAGGCGCAGCAGATGGTGAGATCCGCTGACTACTGACCCTATTTGTGCGTCCATAGCCATGTAGGAGTCGAAAATGACCCCGAGGCTTTTGACTTTGGCGCTAGGGGTGATGATTTTGCCCAGAATGGGCGGGGGTGTCCAAGTTGTTGCAGGTAGATTCTTACGTTTGGCGTGAAACAGAAGGAGTTCTGTTTTCGCTCCGTTGAGTTTTAGATAACTCTTTGTCATCCAGTCCTCTATCAAAGAGAGACATGTCTCTAGATTGAGGTGGTGATCCTTTTTATTGCAAATGCGGAAATACAGTTGCGTGTCGTCTGCGTATGAGTGATAGAGCAGTTTTTGACTGATGATGATCTCAAAAAGCGGACGGAGATAAATGTTGAATAACACCGGCGACAGCGGGGATCCCTGAGGGACTCCGTATGATACTGTGCATTTTTCCGAAAAGAAAAGGTCCTAACTTCACTATTTGCGATCTGTTTTCCAAAAAAGAGGAGAACCAAGATAAATCGCTTTCTGCGACTCTGGCTACTTCAGCTAGCCGAGTCAATAAAAGCTTATGGTCTACTGTGTCGAAAGCTGGTCTAACAGAACCAGAAGACAAGATTCTCCTTCGTCTGCGGCATCGAGAGCGTCATCCCATATCTTGAGCAATGCTGTTTCCGTCCCATGTCCAGGGCGGAAACCTGATTGAAATGGGTCGAGTAGGTTGTGGGTGTCTAGATGCTGTTGCAGCTGTTGCACCACTGCTTTCTCCATAATCTTGGAAAAAGTGTTTAAGCTTGTTATAGGGCGGCGGTGGAGTGGATCCTTGGGGTCCAGGGTAGATTTCTTCAAGATGGGTCTAATTATACCCTCCTTCAACTGGGAGGGCACTATGCCCTCCATGAAAGATTGGTTAATAAGCTGTGTGATAGGAGGTGCCAGGATGTCGGCGCACTCCTTCAACAGTTTGGTGGGGATGATATCATTTGGCGCAGTGCTGTTACGCAGAGTACCGATGATATGTTTTGTGGCTTGGATAGTGATAGGTTCCAGCGTGAACTTACCTGGTTTGGGTGAATTGCTACAGGTGTTGTGTAAATTAATACAGGGGGGGCTACGGGGGGGAATTGTTCTGCTGAATGCTTTGCCGGATTCCCTCGATTTTATTAATGAAGTAATCCGATAAATCATTGCAAAATTCTTGTGAGTCCGAATTGGGGACTTCAAGACATCCTGGATTCATGGTCGCAGTGACCAGCTTGAAGAGTTTGCAGGGGCGATTCAGGGCGCTGTTGATGGCCTCAGAAAAATAATTTCTCTTGGCCTTGAAGGTTTCTTTGTGATATTTCTTAGTTATTGCCTTGTAGATAGAGAGGTTCTCATCTAATGGGCTTCTCTTCCAGGCGGCTTCTGCCCTTCTGCGCTCTTGCTTCAGTAACGCCAGTTGGTTGTTGAACCAGCTGGAGTTTTTTTTCCGGATGTTGGTTTTACGTTTCGGCGCTATTAAGTCGGCTGACTGTAATAGGGCTGTGTTAATGGAATCCAGTGTTTCTTCAGCCGAATGATGCGGCTTAATTGTTTTTATTTTTTTCCTTAACGCGGCTTTGAAGAATTCCGAGTGGAGCTTCTTCTGACATCTAGTCCACTGTGTAGTCACTGGATTTGATGTTTTTGTTAAGGGGGGGAAGTTGGAAAGAATGAATTTGATGGCATGGTGATCTGACCATGGCAACGGTTCATTTTCCAAGATTTTTATTTCCAGATTTTGTCTGAAAATTAGATCAAGTGTATGACCTGAAGCATGTGTGGGCCCACATACTAGTTGTTGTAGCCCTAGCCCTTCCAGGTGGTCAATGCAGGCATCGGCCACGGGGTCTTGTGAGGAGTTGGCCCAGAGGTTGAAGTCCCCGAGCAGCAAAAGGTGTTTGCTGTTAAGGGTATAGGTGGAGATAAAGTCTGTCAATAATGGAAGAAGCTGCGACTTAGGACCGGGTGGCCTATAGCAGAGTAGAATCCGGACGGTCTCCTGGGAGTTTGCTTGCAGTTGTAGAGTAAGGGTTTCCATGAATGGAAGAGGGTTTTGAAAGACTGGTTTTGTGATCGCCAGATGAATCTTTTGGATCACCGCCAGTCCTCCTCTTTGCCCTATTCTGTTTTCCGTATAATACGATAATTTTCTGGCACCTATTCTCCTAGAATGGTGTTGCAGTCGGCTGTGAGCCAGCTCTCTGTTATAAAGAGGCAGTCTAAGTCGTATTGCAGGATGAAGTCATGGATTTCCAGTCGGTGTTTTACTGCCGATCTAGTGTTAATCAAAGCACATGATATGTGCTTCGGTTGTGGCAAGCGGCTGCGACTCTTGATAGCCGATCATCGATCGGTTCTAAAGAGTCGCTCAGCTTGCAGGGCTTTTTTGGTGATGGCTGGTAATATTGCGGCAAATCGCCTCAAACCCCAGATGGTCTCTGCTGAGTATTGCAGATTAATCATGGTCGCCAAACACCGGGGGGGGGGATGGAAGGATAGTCAAGGATTAGCCCAATCCTCTATCCTGACTTGGTCCAGAGGAAGGCAAAAAAAACCCTGATCATGCTATGCCAATATGCAGTGGCAGGGGGAAAAATTCCTTCCTGACCCCTCAAGAGGCGATCGGACGAACCCTGGATCAAGTATTACGGTGTTCACCAAGGGGGGGGCTTGGGGCTGGGTGTAGTAGAGATGGCCACTGAACCAGCAGCAAGATCCAGGCTGGTAAACTCCCAGAATTGGGTGGATCGGTGCTGCTGTAAGGGCCAGGAGGGATCGAGTGAGGGTAGGAGCTACTTTCTAGGGCTATGGGGGGGTATCTGGGCCGTTTCAGGAGATTGGGAGAGCTTGGGATGGCGAGGAGCGGCGCCGCTAGGCCGTGGTTGAAGCTGCGGCCTTTCCTAGTCGCGGCTGCCGAAATTGCTTCCAGGCCGGCGCGGAGGGGTGAAAAACACCCGAAAACCACCCGAAAAGGTGCAACTGGCAGGGGGGGAAGGTATAGTGTTTGGGATGCGGCGGGGGGTGTCGGTCGTTCGATTCCCAGGGCTGGAGACCGCGGCTTATCCTGAAAAGGACGGCCGCACTCAAACCCAAGGGGGACAGACCAGGCAAGGAAGCCTTGAGAGAGAGCTGCCGGGGAGCTCCTTACCTTGGGGAAGTAGCAGGGGGAAGGAGTGGGGCCCAAGGCAGAGGAGAGAGCAGCTGTCCTGTCCTGGTTCTGGATCACTGGAGGAGAAAAAACACCTGCCTGCCTAGCTGTCTGCTGCGAGGAGGATGGAGTCACTGGAGGTCAGGTGAGAGGATGGCCAGATGATTAAGCCCTCTTGCATTTATAATAAGGATTTTAATACTCATTATTTAGTACAGAAGAAAAATGATCTCCATGGTAGATGTACAAACTGAGGAACATTGTAGGGTGGAGAAATAGTGGTATGAGCGAATACAACAAAAGGTTGCTGAAGGTAAACATCACGGTCGAGACAATGCAAAGCACAAAGGTAGACGAAGCATAGTTAAAAGTTGCTTGAGAGTTGTCGAAACTAAACTGAACATGGACTGATAAGATGCTCAATGAGCTAATGTAGAACAAAAACTGTCCCAACGGGGACCAGGTGTATAATACACAAAACAAATTTAGAAAGGCTCCAAAGGACGAGGCAGCAAACTGCATAAGATAGTGGGGTGCAAGGTACGGTGACAGGAACCAAAGGCACTGGGGAATCCTAATGAGACAGTGTGGATTAGCCGTTAGGACCTTAGTTACGCTTCAAGGATTGTTTACGTTGAGGCATTCCTTGCCAATCCTGTTGGACCTTATGGGGCAGTGGATGATGTTGCAGGACTGGACCGGTATCAGGAGCAGGAGGCAAAATATTCCAATTCTTTAGAAGAAGAAGACCATCCTCCAGAGTGTTGACGAGATGATTGGAGCCGTTATGAGAAATATTAAGTTTGGCTGGATATTTCCAATGATAAATCACTTTACTGTTTCGTAAGGCTTTGGTGAGTTTTGACATGTTGCAACGTTGTTGTAGCGTGTGTTGAGACAAGTCCGGCAGCATTTGTATGTTTTTGCCCTGTTCTGGCAAGTTGTCCACTTTGCGGAACGTATTAAGAATCGATTTTTTGGCTTTAAAAAAAATTCTGGTGGCAAAAAGGCTGGTTTAGGTACCCTGTGAATCCTGTCCAAAGTGAGATCCAATGGAGAAAGTGATGGAGCGACAGCCTGGAATAGATCTCTAGCAAATTGCGGGAGTTGTTGATTGGAAATAGATTTGGGTACTCCCCTGAGTTTGAAATTGTTTCTGCGAGAACGATCTTCCAAGTCTGCCAGCTTCGCCTGCAGCTTAGTGATGATTTCTTGTTGTGCTGCATGAGAGTCCACCAGTGCGTTAAAGGATTGCGTGACATCGCAGATTCGTGTTTCAACCTGGTGGACCCTCTTACCTAAGTCACGTATTTCAGCTCTACATTGTTGAATACAGGATAACATGTCAGATTGAATAGAGGATCTCAGAGACATCAACATCTCTTTCAGTGTAACATCAGATAAAGGTTGCCCTGTAGTAGGGAACTGGGCAATTGGATCAGCTTGTATTGTATTGGTGCCACTGGTATTAAGAGATTCACTCACCTCCATATTGAGTGCTGAAAATCTATTAGTGGTTATGGCTTCCGGCTCCAGCCTTGGTCTCGTTTTCGCGGTGCTCCTTGTAGATGGAGAGTCACACGGCGAGCTGGAACCGCTCGAGTTAATCTCCTCCGCAATAGCTGTCGCTACGGCTTCTGACAGAGGGAGGTCTGTCTGATGCAGGAAAGCGGGCACACAAGGTCCGTCGTTCAGCGACGATGGGTGACTCCCACTGCCATTTTGTTGTAGCCCGCTGCTCACTGATGGAAAAAAATCGGGCAATTTCAGGGATTGCAGAAGAGTTTTCAGTCTTCTTCTCATGCCTACCCCGTCAAGAGATGTTTAGTGGTTCGGTGTGTCGAAAACCGGACATTCAGCGTGTCTCTAACGGCCGTGAAATCTGTAAATTCCCCAGAGCAGAGCGGAGCTCTCTTCCTATGCGGCCATCACAGTGCACGGTCGCTACGCGACTATTGATAAAACTATTATACTACCTGCTGACACCACAGATTGTGGAAGAGAGTTCCACATTCTTATCGCCCTGACAGTGAAAAATCTCTTACGCAGCTTAAATTAAACCACTTCTCTTCCAATCTCATTGTGTGGCCACCGTGTCTTCTTACACTCCCTGAGACTAAAAAGTTTTATATTTACGCTGGGATCACCCTTAAGATATTTGTATATCACTATCATATCTCCTCTCAAGCGTCACTTCTCCAGGGAGAATACAATTAGTGCTTGTAGTTGTTACTCGTAATTGAGGTCCTCCTGTCCCCATATTAATACTACAGTGGACCCCCTCTAGCTCCAGCACATCCTTTCTGAGGATTGGTGACCAGAACTGGATGAAATACTCCAAATAAGGCTGAACCAGGGTTTTATAAAATGGAAGAATTATTGATTTATCTCTGGAGTAAATCCCCTTTTTAATGCAATCTAATATTGTAACATTGCATGATATTGCTCAGTCTGACTTCTACTAGGACCCATCCTGGAATCTCCCCTAGTGAGTAACTTTGGTTATATTTGAACCCTCAAGTCCATTACCTTACATTTTCAATGTTGGCCATCTAGTTGCTCACTCCATACATTTATTCAGGTCTTCTTGTAATGCATATATATCCTGCTGTAATGCTATTGGCCTACTTATTTTTGTTGTTGTCATAAAACACTAACATTGAGCTATTTACTCCATCCTTTATATAATTTATAAATACATTAAACAGAATTGGTCCCAGGACAGAACCTAACCACTCTAGACCATTTGGAATACATGTTATTTATCACCACCATTTGGACACACGCCTGTAGCCAGTTTTCTATCCAAGAGGAAACCCTATGGTCTGTACACACAGACCTCAGTTTGTAGATTAGGCATTTGTGGGGGACTGTATCAAATGCTTTTGCAAAATCCAGATACACCACATCTACCAGCATACCTTTGTCCAGATGGCAGCTTACTTCCTCAAAGAATGTTAACAGGTTGGTTTGGCAAGAACAAACTTTAATAAACCTGTGCTGATTCTTACTAATGATACGGTTTTCATCAGAAAATTCTTGGATATGGTTCCTCATCATCCCCTCAAGTAGTTTACAAACTACCAATGTTGGACTGACTGGCCTGTAGTTTCCAGGAATATATATCTCCCCTTTTTTGAATATTGGTACCACGTGGGCTTTTCTCCAATTAGCTGGCACCATTCCTATCAGTATGCTCTCCATAAAGATTAAGAATAGCAGTCTGGCTATAACCTGACTGAGTTCTTTGAGGACTCTCATGTGTAAGCCATTAGATCCTGGAGATTTATTTATGTTAAGGTTTTCTAATCCTTTCCAGACTCCGGCCTCTGTTAGCCACAATGGTAGATCCTTTGACATGTTACTAACAATACAGTCGTGGTTGTTATACCTTTCTTTTCCTGTGTGAAAACAGAGAAGAAAACATTTAGTACAGTTGCCTTTTCCTTGTCATCTGTAACCATCTTCCCTTCATCATCCTTTTTTGGGCCTATGTGTTCCGACCTCACCTTTTTACTGGTAAAAAAATGTTTACTCTCCTTCACTAAGTGTCTTTTCTCTTCTCTTATTGCATTCCTTGTAGAGTTGGAATGCTGACAATGACCCCTCCGCTTTATACTTTTTAGAGACAATTTTTTTTTTTGTTTCATAAAGTTTTATTTGAAGCTTATAAAGACATTTACAAGATAACAGAGTGATACAGCACAGAAAATAAGAATACAACATACAATATGGTTACAATGTCGAGCATTAACTTACCTACTGATGTCATATTTTTCATACATTTGGTACGGTACATTCGTTAGGTGCATATTAAACCTTGAGAAAATATATGTATGTGAACAGACTGAAAGCAATGTAATTCAACAGATAAAAGAATATCCTATCAAAGACCTTGGCCCAGATTCAGAGAGCGATTACGCCTGTCTAACTGGTGTTAGACAGGAGTCATTTCAAATTTTGCACGCCGTATCACTAGTTTGAATCCTCAAACCATGATACGGCGGCTTCTGGCTTCGATCCGAGAGGCTTACGTCTTCGTAAGCCTTCGGATCTACGTTGCGATATTTTTGCGGCCGCTGGGTGGAGTCCGCGTCGTTTTCACCGTCGGGGTATGCAAATGAGTTTGTACGGCGATCCACGAAGGTACGAGTGTCCTTCGCAATCGCCTACAGTACGTCATTTTTTGGCTACGTAATGTTAGAGCAGCTTTTTGCTGGTCTAACAGTGCGTAACCCATGTTAAGTATGGCCGTCGTTCCCGCGTCAAATTTAAATTATTTTAATTTTTTTAACGTAACTCGTTCGGGAATAGGAATGTACGTAAACGTCGCTACTACGACGTAACGACGTGATTTCGCGCAATGCACGTCGGGAAATTTGGGAACGGAGCATGCGCAGTTCGATCGCCGCGGGAACGCGCCTATTTTAAATGCTTCACGCCCCCTACTCGCGTAGATGGATTGCGCCGGGAGAAATACACTACGCCGTCGTCGTTTACTGGACAAAATCTACCTGGATTCCACGTAGAGCCAGGTAAAATACGGCAGCGTAGTGTATTTCGAAAACGCTACGATAATCTAATTCTCTGTGAATCTGCCCCCTTGTGTCTTATTATTGCTCATTATTATTTATTTATTTTTATTTATTTAAAAAAAAAAAAAGCTTTTCCTCAACCTATAAGTATGGTGTTGGAGCAAGTTTTACCTTAGCGGTTGAGGAGTGTAAGGGGTAGTGGAGGGAGGGGAGGGAGAGGGGCTAGGAAAGGAAAAGGAGGGGGGGAGAGAGAGGGAAGAAGAAAAAAAAAAAGGGAAATTATTCAGCTTTTAATTTTTACTTTTTATTCTATTTTTCCAGTATAGGTAGAAAACCTTGTTGGGTGTATCTCTATTTCTTACTGCATATGCGTTGTATACTCCAGAGACTCTTTGAAAATCATCCAATCACGCCAGGTTGCTGCGAATGACATTATTTTCTCTTGGGATATGCTAATGAGTTCTTCTATTTTTTCAATATTGTTAATTCTCCTATACCATTCCGTTTTAGAAGGTGTAATATTCGTGCACCAATGGGAAGGGACGCATTGTCGTGCTGCATTGATCATGATCATTGGTAATGATTTTAAGTAGCGCTTTCTCGGAAGGGAGTTAAAGTGAAGAAGGTATTGTGCTGGGTTGAATTCAAGTGTTTCAGATGTAATTGCTGTAATGGTTTCGTGAACTACCTTCCAGAAATTGTTAATTAGAGGGCAGGACCACCATATATGGAGCATCGTTCCCTCCTCTTGTTTACATCGCCAGCATCTGTCAGTGCTTTGGTGAGAAAATTTGTGGATAATAGAGGGAGTTCTATACCATCTAGTAATTATTTTGAAACTGCATTCTTGTGTGGCCACATTTTGAGACCCTTTATGTGCATATGTGTACATTTTTTCCCAGTTCTCCTCCGTTAGAGATGTGTCTATATCTCTCTCCCACTTCTGGCATGAGGAGCTGGAGAAGTCTGTTTTATCCTCAAACAATGAATTGTATAGGACTGATATGGTATGTCTGTGTGGAGTTACTTTTGTGCAAAGATCTTCTAGTTTAGAAAGTGGTTTTGACAATTTTTTTGTCATTAATATGAATATTTTTTTTTGTGTTCAATATTTCAAGGATCCCATTTAATAATTTGCAGTATTAAGCTCAGTTGAGAAAATGTGGCTTTTTGTTTTTTAAATTAAGCGTTCTTGTATTAACCTAATGCCTCCCTTCCCTATGATTTATGCTGAATGTAATAATCCTGTGGCCTCTAGCTCCCAAGTTGTCATGAATTTCCACATCTGCAATCAGATCTGTATAATTTTTAATTAATACATATAGCAATGCATCCTTTCTAGTTGGAGAATCCACCAATTGGGACATGAAGTTGTAAGGTCGCGTACACACCATTAAATAAATCTGATCAAATCGGTCTGACAGACCGTTTTGATCGGATTTGTCTGCTGGGATATATTGGTTTGATCGTGTATACATGATCAAACCAAAATCCCCACCGGCAGACAGCGCGGTGACGTGGCGGTGACGTTGACGCCGCTACGTCACCGTCACCAGGAAGTAAAACACTTCCGCGCATGCGTCAAATCCATTCGACGCATGTGCGGAGAGATATGTCTGCTGGTTAGTGTAATAACCAGCGGACATGTCGGACGAACGGGTTCCCAGCAGACAGATTTTAAAGCATGCTTTAAAATTTGTCTGCTGGAAAAACCCGTCTGCTCACCCGTACACACAATCAAATGTGTCTGCTGAAACAGTCCGTCAGACCGTTTCCAGCAGATGAATTTGATCGTGTGTACGCGACCTAAGACATATAGGAAATGGCGGGCTTTTAATGAGTGGGCTGTCCCTTCTGTCCAGTCAATATCTGGACAGTTGAATTCCCCCATCATTTCTAAATGTGAAAGGAGATCCAACTTCACCTCTTCCTTCAGGTTAGGGGGCCTGTAACATAAGCTTACTATTAATTTCCCGCTTACTTCTACCATATCAACTCTACCCCACCCCTTGCCCAATCACTAATGTTATTCCTCTCCTCCGCCCATAAATCATTCCTGATATATAGACACATTCCTCCCCCACTTCTACCCGCACTGTCCCTCTGATACAAGGAATATCACCTGGATGCTTGCCATGTGAGCTGTCAAACCAAGTTTCTGTTATTCCAAAGAAGACCACATCCAGCGGCTCTTAAATTAAATTAAATACAATATCATGTTTATATTTGGTCAATGAAGCCACCTGGTAGACTTTGCCCCTTTGCATTTATGAGCTGTCATCGATTGGGCCTATCTTTCATTGGGAGTAAAGTGATGGTTGCAGACGTGCATTTGCAGGCAGCATTTTTTTATGTTTTACATTAGTGTGCATTAGGGATTGTGATTAACATGGAACTACATTTCAAGCCAAGCCTGATATGAATTAGGGGGAGCACCACTTCATTATTTTTAACTATCCCTGCCCTTTACTGCTATTATAGATGATGTTCCCTCTGAAAAGGTACCGTACTATATATGTTAAGGAATTTGTCCGAATACCCAAACACTCAAGTTTCACATGTTTGGACCAATCCTTCAGCTCATCCCTAGCCAATGTAAGCGGATGTGCTATAAACATGCTTTATAGAAAAGGGGTATGCATCCCCAGTGATTGTAAGGCTAATGTGCAATGAATGGCTTTATAAATATGTCCATTTGTTTCCTTGTATAGCTTTGAGTTCCAACCATTGAAGGCTTGGGAGCAGGTGCAACCCAGCTGCCTGTAAAACTCCCTGGAGCAGGATGATTGCTTTGGCATGGAGAAAACAGGACACAAAAAGATGTTTCCCATTAAACAATAAAATGCCTAATTTAAAGCACATGCCATAACCCAGTGTTTTAAAAGACCATTATAATCAGATTTATATGAATATATATAAATACATGATTATAGTATTATTTGAAAAAAATGACAAACATGACTGCAACTTTCAGTATTTCTTTCAGAGAAGAGATGTGCCAACTCAAATAAAGATGAGTTTTTTAGTATTTGTTTCTCATCTTTTTAAAGGAAACCTGTATTGGAGGAAAATATTTTGGACATTTCTTTATTGAAAATGCCAGTTACTTGCTAACTCTATGGCTTTGCTTTCTGGAAAAAGTATGCAGCTAAGGAGTTCTGAACTCACGCTGACTTAAATTGTTTGTAAAGGCAGAAGGTTTTTTATCTCAATGCATTCTATGCATTAAGATAAAAAATCCTTCAATGTGCAGCAGCCCCCCTTAGCCCCCCTAATATTTCATTGAGCCCCATCTTTATCCAGCTGCAGGAGAGACTTGGCTGCCTGAGACTCTCTCCCCTGATTGGCTCCCGCTGCTGTCAATCAAATTCAGTGAGCCAATGAAGAGAGAGGGGCGGGGTGGGGCCTAGCCGTGACCCTGTGTCTGAGTGGACATGGACAATGAGCTGTGGTTCAGCTCGGGTGCCCCATAGCAAGCTGCTTGCTGTGAGGGCACTGGCCAGGAGTGAGAGGCGAGGAGCGCTGAAGAGGGACCCGAGAAGAGAAGGACCTGGGTTTTCTCTGTGCAAAGCCATTACAGGGTAGGAAAGTATGTTTGTTATTTTTAAGCAAAAAAAACAAGACTTTAGTATCACTTTAACTCACTGAATAATTTACATTGAAATCAGAGATAGGGCCAGATTCAGATAGGACTTATGCCGGAGTATCTCGTGATGTGCCACCTAAGTCTAAATTTGCGCCGGAATATCTATGCACCGTACCCACAGAACTAGATACGCACCAAAATAGGCTATTCCCGACTGGCCTAACTTGCCTACACCTGCACATCTTAGGTGCATATTTATGCCGGACGCATCTGGCAAACCCATTAATTTCCTATGCAAATATGCAAATGAGGGAGATACGCCGATTCCCGAACATAGGTCCGTTCGGCGCAGGCTAGGCGCGGTGTGCCTAAGCTGTTTGGCCGCCCTAAAGTTACCCCTCATAAAGCAGGGGTAACTTTGCATCAGACTTGCTCAAGTCAGCTGGAGAGCAGCTTCAGCAGCACCGTTACAGGACAACACATGGCAGCCGTGGTCCTAGCACTACTAATGGGTCCCCCGCCACCAGGGCCGCCATCAGGGGGGTACAGGCAGTACACCTGTAAGGGGCCCGGGGGTCCCCATGGGGCCCGGATGGGAACCCCCTTAAAAAATAAGAAAGCTTTTTTTTTTTTTTTTTTTTTTTTTAGGGGTCCGGAGGCCACCAGGGCCCCAGATGGCAACCTCCCTTTTTTATATAAAAAGAAATTACCAAATAAAGGGGGCTTTCCATCTGGGACCTCTGGGCCCTTTAATAATAATAATGATAATAATAATTATATATATATATATTTTTGTCCGAAAGGCACTGGCCGTGAACTTGTTCTGCATACAGACGGCAGAACTTTTTCAGCCAACATTCACGAAACTACGTAGTTTTTCTGCTCTTTTGTCCGATGGAGCATACAGACGGTTTGATTATAGGACAAAACACGTCCATCGGAATATTCGATCGCGTGTGTGATCCTTTAGCCTGTAGGGTTCAATATTGGGTTGGCTCACCCTTTGCAGCTATAAAAGCTTCAACTCTTCTGGGAAGGCCGTCCACAAGGTTTAGGAGTGTGTCCATGGGAATGTTTGACCATTCTTCCAGAAGTGTATTTGTGAGGTCTGGAACTGATGTTGGACAAGAAGGCCCGGCTCACAGTCTCCGCTCTAATTCATTCCAAAGGTGTTCTATCTGGATTAAGGTTAATGAATATTAATCACTTTAATTTATTTTTTACCATGTCCTTTCATGACAATGAAATCAGTTTCTTGGACATCAAAATTAAAAAAGATGTAGAAGGGAAAATAAGTACCACCTTATATAGGAAAGAGACGGCTGGCAACACCCTGCTTCATGCAGGGAGTTTTCACCCTGAATCTTTGAAAAAGTCCATTCCCTATAGCCAATATCTTCGCTTGAGAAGGAATTGTTCAACGGACAAAGATTTTCAGAAAGAAGGTGATGCTCTGACAATTCGTCTCCTCGCAAGAGGATACACTAAGACCAGCCTTAAGAAAGCCTTCAACAGGGTAAGAGCTACCAACAGACGAACTTTGATTTTTGGACCAAAATCTAAAGCAAAGAAAGTGGAAGGACAGGAAACTAGGATTATCATTGGCTATTCCAATGAACATCCAAAAATAAGACAAATCATCTCAAAATTTTGGCCCATCCTAACAGATGATCCCATAATTAAAAAACTAGTTACAGACAAACCGCAGATCACCTTTAAGAGGGCAGGCTCTATTGGCACTATGCTAGTTAAAAGCGAATATAGGGGCAATGGCAGGAAGGATCCTTGTACAACACACGGCACCTACCCCTGTGGGTCTTGTGCTCAATGCCCTGTGATAGGTCAAAGAACCACACTGACACTGCCCAATGGGGATACCTTCTCCCTGAAGCATTTTGCGAATTGCAGGACTCGGGGAGTGGTATACCTCATGCAGTGTCAGTGTGGTTCCTTCTATGTAGGAAAAACAAAACAAGAATTCCACAAGCGAGTTGACAAACATATGCATTCCATGCGCATTTGCAACATGTATCTCCCACTTGGGAGACATATAGCCAAATGCCATGAATACCACATGCCAATGGTTAATTTCACTGTACTAGACCGTATCCATATTCCATTGAGAGGGGGCGATTGGAACAAGGTTCTACTCCAGCGTGAAATGCGCTGGATTATGTACCTTAGGGCCACAACCCCTCCTGGACTTAACGAGAGCGAAAGCTTTAGACCTTTTTTAGAGGGATTCAGTTTGGGGAAAACGGACTAATGAAATATTATTTCTCTCCTTTTTTCCCCCAGCTCCACTCTCAATCCAGGGAATGCAATCTTTCGATTGCCTCCCGGTTCCAGCTCCTCCGTGGATGAATATCCCTTTGGCTTGCTTGTCACTTGCCAGTGGGACTTCATCCCCTATAATAACATCTTTCTCCTTGTTATACACCCCAGGGGGGTTTTCAAGTATTGGGAGAATCCTCCCTTGGGACCAGAAATATGAACATGGGAGACGCATAGATAAGGGTTTTTCTTTTCTTTTTTCTGTGTCTTATGTTACTAGGATGTTTTGTTATAAATAACATTTCATTTGATTATTGATTTTTTGTTAATGATTTGTGAATTCTCGCAGATTGATATCTGTGACAGCGCACATTATGATGTATTATCCTTGTTGTACATACATATATACATAATTGTCTGTGAAACTGTGCTGATTAAATTTTGTGGGTTGTGCTGTTTGCGATGTATCAGATGCGGTACTGTCCTCCTGTTTTATGCGCTTTTTTCTTCAAAGTCCCTCCCTCCCATCCGCTGCCGGGGGAGATTATTGGGCTACACAAATGCCCGGTAGTTCTTATACCCAATAGGATGTTTATGACACCCTAGGGTAATATCCCGGCAGCGGTGGTATTTTTCTTCCTTTTCCTTTGTTTTAAACTCTCTCAATGGTCCGCTTCTCACCACCAGGTGGTACTGTTGTAGAGGTTTGATATATATTAGTTTTTGGAGCGATGGTTTTTTCCATCATGTAGCTCCCTATTGTATCCTGTTCCCCAGCCAGGTGTTTTCATCTACCTTGCTTTCTCATGGCCTCTCCTTCCCCTCTCACTTCCCAGTCCCACTTCTGGCCCAGGCTATTTCCCTACTGCCAGGTCTCTGTGGTGACTCCAGCCCTTTGGCAAAATGGCCGCGGCGCTACTTCCTTTTCCGGATATGACGTTTCCGGCCGGACATTGCTGAAGCCCTTCAGGAAGATGGCCGCGGCGGAGTTTCCGGTCCCGGAAGTGACGTCGGCGGACCATCAGCCAATAGTGGTAGTACACACGTGTCGCGTCTTGGTGACGCGGCGCGCTGATGTCCGCACTAGGATGCATACACCTGTTGGTTCATACACAGGTGCTGGTTAGGGAGAGGAGTGGCCCACCATCTAGGAACGTAGGACAGGTGAGTATAAAAGGAAGGCCAGGGGGGACGTTTAGTGCCATATCCTCCCCACATTCTGGAGACTAAGGAGGTATTTTTCTACTGGGCAATGAATGGTATCCTCAATAGGGACCTTTCCATTTGAACTCAGGCTTCTGGGAGAATTTTGATCCTCTATTTCCATGGTAAGTGTAGATAGGGGGATGTTTATTACTCCCTTCTTATATACCTATACCACCTTTCCATGATAATTATTGTTTTCTCTCTCCCCCATTTTTTGTTTGCCCTTCCCTCTGTTTGTTTCCTTTGTAGTGATGGTGAGGATTTTTTCACTGATCTTTGAATCATTTGATTCAGTCCACCCCATGGGTGGCAGGGACAAGAAGATCTACTTTTTATAGATATAGATACTTTTTTACATAATATGGAGGCATCCGCATCTGATGGCGCTGTAAATTGCATGACCTTTTCAGCCCAGACTTTTTAGACAAAAGTGAGTTTCCCTTTACAAAATTCCATGTGGGATGGTGAGGGTTCTTCTTTTTTGTATGATGTTTAATATTGATATTTTGATTTGTTATAGATGCTATACTGTTACACACCCTGATGAAGATTGTTTTTCAATCGAAACGCGTCGGTATCCGCTCCAGTCTAACATCTGAGGATGGTAGCTTATGACGGACAGTATTCTCACTACGTAGACTATACATATCTAACAGTATTTCTTTTATCTGATTTGTATTGTAATATTTATATAATTATGTAATAAATTGGTATTCTTTTTTCAATTTTGATTTATTATTTGTTGCCTATACAATCCCAACCCCTTTGAGGTTATTTCAATTGTTTAACACGTTAAAGGGATGATGGCAACTACATGCCACCCTACATGAGTTGAACCTTTTTTCAATCGGGATGAGGTCAGGACTCTGTGCAGGCCAGTCCAGTTCCTCCACCCCAAACTCACTCATTTATGTCTTTATGGTCCTTGCTTTGTGGACTGATCCAAATCATTTGATAAAAGGGGGGTTATGGTCTGGGGTTGTTTTTCAGGGGTTGGGTTTGGCCCCTTAGTTCCATTAAAGGGAACTCTTAAGGCGTCAGCATACCAAGACATTTTGGACAATTTCATGCTCCCAACTTTGTAGAAACAGGGAAGTTTGGGGGAAGGCCCCTTCCTGTTCCAACATGACTGCTCACCAGTGCACAAAGCAAGGTCCATAAAGACACGGATGAGCAAGTTTATGGTGGAGGAACTTGACTGGCCTGCACAGAGTCCTGACCTCAACTCGATAGAACACCTTAGAAATTAATTAGAGCAGAGACTGCAAGCCAGGCCTTCTTGTCCATCAAAAAAATATAAATAAAAATATATTAATTTTTTTTTTTTTATAAAAATAAAATAAAAAAAGGGGGGTTCCTTACAGGTGTACTGCCTGTACCCCCTGATGACGGCCCTGGTCATAAGTCTCCATTGCTGTTATGAGGGCTGACATCTCCTGGGTGTTAAAGTTTTTTTTCCTCCTCTGCCTGTGGGGAACGGGAGCAGCCATCTCACAGCAAAAGTACCTTCCCTGGGGGGGGGGGGGGGATAAAACTGGATGTACTTTTGCATCGGCTGGGCGTAAGTTGGACCGGTGTATCTCTGTAAGTTGGGCCTGCATAGTTGTGAGCATGCTCACAAGGGAACGAACGTACTGAGCATGCTCCGTCCAAGATACGCCGGGCGTAAATCACTAGACCATCATTTGCATAACGTCACACCCACTTGCAGTTGCACCGGCTTACGCCGAAGGAATTAAGTTACGTCGGCGCAAAGTTAGGTGCAAGTGCTTTATGAATACTGTAGTTGCCTCTCTGAGTTACATCGGTGTAGTGTATCTGAGATACGTTACACCCACCTAAAGATAGGCAATTCTATCTGAATCTGGCCCACAGACTTTAGACATGTGCAATTTGTTTCTTAACGAATCAAAATTCAGCCAAATTTTTCATCTTTTGGACATTTGGATGCATCTGAATGGACGAGGAAAAAAAACAAATACGAAAGAAATGATAGAGAATATAAATGAATGAATTTGACACGATTTGTTTATTCATTTAAGGTCTAATGAAACAAAAGATCAGAGTAAATAGTAGTGCTGGTTCACACAGGGGCGACCTGTCAGAATCTCTGCCATGCAGGGCTCAAGTCCTGCGGGAACTCGTGGGAATGGAGTCCCTGCACTTTTTTCACAGCAGGAACACAGTTCCCTTTGCAGGACTAGAGCAGCCTCGAGCAGCCAAGCCGCCCGAGCCAATCCTTCACTAAGCAGCAATGCCCAGCTCAAATCACTGGCAGGGGCAGGCGAACCTTAGTAGTCCTTTATGTTACTGCCCGCTTCCTGTATATGGATTCATCAGGTAGTGTGCGGGTATTCCATCACTTCCTTGATGCCGCAATGTCTCCTGGGAGCTTTTGTCATTGTTCCCAGGAGACACTGCGTGGGTCTGCCGCGCGTTATCGTGGGATTTAGAAAGAACTTGCTTAAAGTTCCCGCGATAACTCGCAGCAGACCTCGGCAATGACCTTCGCATTGTGCCTTTAATTTTAGCAGATTTTTAAGTACTATGTACCCGATTGGGGCCTCAGAGGCTTCAACTATAACGATAACATCCCTTATTAATTGTGATATATATTTTATACTGATTTCCTACTTTGCAGACATGTGTTATTTGTATTTACTCCTGAGGAAGTGAGTGTTGACTCCCAAAATGCATAGAGTTTCAAGATTCAAACTTTTATTCACATATGTTTTGATACTTTGTACCCTTATACATTTATGTATTGGAATTAATATAATCAGTGATATATTACAGGGTCACTAAAGGATTTTTTTTTTTAGCTAAATAGCTTCCTTTACTCTAATGCAGTCCTGGTTTCATGTCCTCATTGTTCATTTTTGCTGTAATCCTTCTCTGTTCTACACAATTCCCGCTTGTCTGTTTCCTGATGAAAAAAGTACTGGGAGCTTCTCTCTGTGGTCTCTAATCAAGAAGGTGTGATAACTGTGTGTCTAAAACCCCCTCAGAACCAATCACTTTCATTTTAAAAACAAACACTGCCCTCAATTGGCTTTCACAGAAGCATGAAACTAGATGAAAAACGAAACTGAAACTGCAGGCACATTATATGATTAATTTTTATCTATTTGTAATCATTTTTAAAAGAAATCAGTTAACTGTTATGTCTCTATACTCTGTAAACAGTCATTTAAGCAAAAAAATAATAATTTCCTTTACAACTCCTTTACATTTTTTTGTGATGAGATTTGTTTCCATGTACCAAAAAACAGTGATTTATTTTTTTCTTATTTTTTTACCAAACATTTTATGGTGTGCGTGTTACACCTCATTCAAAGTCCCAGGGCACATTTGTGGTTCTATGGATAGATAATTGGGATTGCGGTGTACCATGGGTGGAACCATGCCACACATCCTTGTATTGCTGTGTTGGAATGTTTTATGATTGGTGTACGATACAGCCTTTTCAATTCAGTAGTTGTGTAGCTTATGTAACCACTAGGGATGAGCCGAACACCCCTGGGTTCGGTTCGCACCAGAACCTGCGAACAGACCAACAGTTTGTGTGAACTTTAGAACCCTGTTAAAGTCTATGGGACTCGAACGTTTGAAATCTAAAGTATTCATTTTAAAGGCTAATATGCAAGTTATTGTCCTAAAAAGTGTTTGGGGACCCGGGTTCTGCCCCAGGGGACATGTATCAATGCAAAAAAAGTTTTAAAAAACGTCCGTTTTTTCAGGAGCAGTGATTTTATTAATGCTTAAAGTGAAACAATAAAATTGAAATATTCCTTTAAATTTCGTACCTGGGGGGGTGTATAGTATGCCTGTAAAGTAGCGCTTGTTTCCTGTGCTAAGAACTGTCCCTGCACAAAATGTAATTTCTGAAGGAAAAAAGTCATTTAAAATCACTGGTATGGATATTAAGGGGAACCCTGCGTCAAATAAAAAAAAAATTGATGTGGGGTTCCCCCCAAATATCCATTCCAGACCCTTCAGGTCTGGTATGGATTTTAAGGGGAACTCCACCCCAAATTTTTTAAAAAAATGCCGTGGACCCCCACACATTTTTTTTATGAATGACTTCTCTCTGTTTTGCCGGGAGCCGACAATTCATTATAGCCGCGAGTGATTTTAAATTACTTTTTTTCCTTCAGAAATGACACTTTGTGCAGGGACAGTTCTAAGCATGGGAAACAAGCGCTACTTTACAGGCATACTATACACACCCCCAGGTATGACATTTAAAGGAATATTTCACTTTTATTGTTTCACTTAAAGGAATTATTAAAATCACTGCTGCCAAAAAAAAATTCAGTTTTTAAAACTTTGTTTTGCATTGATCCAGGTCCCCAGACACTTTTTATTACAATAACTTGCATATTAGCCTTTAAAATTAGCACTTTAGATTTTAAACGCTTGAGTCCCATAGACTTTAACAGGGTTCTAAAGTTCACACCAACTTGCCATGAACACCCCAAATAGTTCGCTGTTCGGCGAACAGGCAATGTTCGAGTCGAACATGAGTTCTACTCGAACTCGAAGCTCATCCCTAGTAACCACAGACAGTGCTACATTCATAGTCCAACCTAAAACACTGCAGATCCTCTTTAAGAACCTTTTTGATCTTTAAAACTTATGGAAAATTGAGCTCCTTTACACACACATATCACAGATTATGTTGCTGTAGGCCTTTTCTTCATAAAAATCCATCGTGATATTCACATTGCCGGTGGAGCTACAGATTAGAATGCAGCCATATGTAGATTAGAAGGCTGCATTGTAAGTTTACTGCTGCAGGGTGAAACATATTTTCTGATTTTATTTATACTAAGCAGATGGGAACTAGAAAACATTTTCTCTAGGGGAATATTTATCTGCAGTGATGATAAGTAGAACATACAAGCAAATACATACTTATTTAACATTTTTTTCGTCTAGATTCTGTATAAAGCAGGATTTGGATACAAGGTTATCATGAAAAGTGAGAAAAATGTATAGCATTTGACCATATTTTCCAGCACGATTAAACAGACTGGTGCAACAGAATTCCAGTTACGTATTTACCACATTGACTAATGTATTGTTGTATTTTCAATAGAGGTTAGTCCAATCCTCTAAAAAAAAAGTCTGTTCTGCACTGTCATTTATACCCTTCTGTTTTTTACACTGTGCATGAATAGTAGACATTGTCACAGAACTGGCAGAGTCTTCCTGTTTGGCAGACATGCTAGTGATTCTTTTTTTTTAGAACAGATAAGTCTGTTCTGTTAACACAAACCGGCGTTCAGTGAATATAAACATCATGCAGGCTGAATGTTTCAATAATACGTTTATGATTTAATTTTCTTTTTCTGTAACTTTTCTTTCTTGTAACTTCTGATGTATTAAATGGGGTTACTACTTCCTGCCTGGTCTATTGCAAAATGAGGGCCAAGCGGGACTTTGGTGGTCCTGGGTGGACCTTATATGACATCCTCCCAGAAACACGCTTCACACACGGCTATGCTGCCACACTGCGGGCACGATCTGTGGACACAGCCGGTGACAGATCACTGTACCGGCCCGCTGCTGGTACCATGTGATTAATCACTGTGACCAATCACAGCAGATCACACGACAACTGTAAACAATGGATGGCTTCCTTTCATGTCATATATTGTGCACAATTGTGTTGCCAGCTGAGATTGGTCACAGTGACCACATGGTAAAGGCTGGGCTAATCACAGCCTATCTGTACCATGTGATTAGCTGTGGTCAATCATAGCTAATTACTAGACATGTGCATTTGTTTTCGTCCGAATGCATTTTCGTCCGAATTTCAGGTATTTTCGTCATCGTTCTAACAAACGATAACAAAAGCACAGAAAACGAAAACCGAAAGATCCGACATAAACAAATGCTTTATTTTCGTTTTCATTGTGGTAGAATGTGCCTAGCCTTAACTCTATTAGTCCAATATTATTCTACATAAATAGAAAAGATTCGACATAGAAACATGAAGAGTCGACATAGAGAGAAAAGATTTGACATAGAGAGAAAAGATTCGACATAGAGAAACATGAAGAGTAAAAAATGTTTTTAAGATTCTGTTGAATCTTTTTTTTTTAGAACATTCGACAGACACCATAAGCCTTCAATGACAGATTTGACGTTAACCACTTAAGACCCGGACCTTTAGTCAGCTAAAGGACCTGGCCAGGTTTTGCGATTCGGCACTGCATCGCTTTAACAGACAATTGCGCGGTCGTGCGACGTGGCTCCCAAACAAAATTGGTGTCCTTTTTTTTGCCACAAATAGAGCTTTCTTTTGGTGGTATTTGATCACCTCTGCGGTTTTTATTTTTTGCGCTTTAAACAAAAATAGAGCGACCTTCAGGTCTAGTGTAGAGTTTAAGGGGAACTCCACCCCAAATTTTAAAAATGGCGTGGAGTTCCCCAAAAAATCCACACCAGACCCTTATCCGAGCACGTTAACCTGGCCGGCCGCAGAAAAGGGGGGGGGACAGAGTGCACTACCCCCTCTCCTGAACCGTACCAGGCCACATGCCCTCAACATGGGGAGGATGTCCCCATGTTGATGGGGACAAGGGCCTCATCCCCACAACCCTAGCCGGTGGTTGTGGGGGTCTGCGGGCGGGGGGCTTATCAGAATCTGGAAGACCCCTTTAACAAAGGGGACTCCCAGATCCTGGCCCCCCCCTATGTGAATTGGTAATGGGGTACACTGTACCCCTACCATTTCACGAAGGAAGTGTAAACTATTGTAAAAAAAAAAACACACAGGCACCGTAGAAAAAAGTCCTTTATTAATACAAAAAAAGAAAAAAAATCCAGCGGTGGTAATCCACTCTCGATCCGGCTCCCCGCTCCAACGTTGTCTGTATCCAGCGACGGGTGATCTCTCCAGCAACGGGTAATCGGTCCAGCGATGAAAAGATCCATCCATCCAGAGCAGCTTCGCCAACCTTCTCTCCCCAGCGGAATGACGCGTTTGGAGCTTTGACATTTCTTATATAGGGGAGGCAGGCCACCTGTCACCTGACCCCACCCCCTATGACACAAGAGGGATGTCTGGGCTTTCGCAGTGACGTAGCAGAGTGTGCGTCAGAGGGGGACGGGGTCACGTGACGGGTGGCCCCGCCTCCCCTATATAAGAAATGTCAAAGCTCCAGCCACGAAAGAGGTCAGCTACGCTGCTCTGGATGGATGGATCTTCTCATTGCTGGACCAATCGCCACTGGTGTCCAGTGACTGGTCACCGGAGCTGAAGAACGGGGAAAGATGTTCCCTGTTCTTCGTTGTGGCAGTGTCATTGAATGTCTGTTCCCTGATATAGGGAAAAACGATCAATGATGTCACAGCCCCGCCCCCCTACAGTTAAAAACACATATGAGGTCACACTTAACCCCTACAGCGCCCCCTAGTGGTTAACTCATAAACTGCAATTGGCATTTTCACAGTAAACAATGCATTTTATAGAACTTTTTGCTGTGAAAATGACAATGGTCCCAAAAATGTGTCAAAAGTGTCCGATGTGTCCGCCATAATGTTGCAGTCACGAAAAAAATCGCTGATCGCCGCTATTACTAGAAAACAAATATTATTAATAAAACTATACCTTCATTTGGTAGACACTAGACATTTTGCGCTAACTAATCAATAAACGCTTATTGCGATTTTTTTTTACCAAAAATATGTAGAAGAATACGTATCGGCCTAAACTGAGGAAAAAAAAATTATATATTTTCTGGGGATATTTATTATAGCAAAAAGTAAAAAATATTGCATTTTTTTTAAATTGTCGCTCTATTTTTGTTTATAGCGTAAGAGATAAAAACCGCAGAGGTGCTCAAATACAACCAAAAAAAAGCTCTATTTGTGGGGAAAAAAGGACGCCAATTTTGTTTGGGAGCCACGTCGCACGACTGCGCAATTGTCAGTTAAAGCGACGCAGTTTCGAATTGCAAAAAAGGGGCCTGGTCCCTCAGCTGCATAATGGTCCGGGGCTTAAGTGGTTAATAAAGAACTTGTCAAACATTTGGGTGAGTAGGGGTATTATGTACCTCATATTCATTCACAAGGGGGGCGGTGTTTTGGGGCAGCCTTGTTATTAAAGAGGGGTTCCAGATTTCGATAAGCTCCCCCCCACCCCACCAATCAATGGTTGCGGGGAAGAGGCCCTTAGGGACAGGGTGCTTCCCCAGGGGTATTCTCCCCTTTCCGTCTTTCATCTTGAGGGCATGGTTAATTGGTATGGTTGCATATCATGTCTCCCCCTCTTTCCTGGACAACCAGACTGCATGCTCAGATTAAGTTTTTTTGTTTTTGTTTTTTGCATGGAGTCACCATTATAATCTGTATCAAGTCTAAAGGGTATGGGATTTACTTAGGGACAGCACACATTTTTTATTTTTGTTTTTTTATGTCAGGTACCCCCTTAAAATCCATACTAGACTAACATGATCTGAGCATTTTGGGGGAGACTCTATGCAATTTTTCTCATGTGCTACAGCAAGAATGACATTCACAAAGAAAACATGAAGCAGCACACAGATCCCTCAAAATACATAGAAGACTCTTGGGGGTCTGAGTGCTATTTTTTAAAGGGTAACTCCACTTTCATGTGGGGAAAAAAAATTGCAAATAAGAAATAATAATATGGCATGTACAATTGCGATACAACTCATATTGTAATTGAATGTTATTAAAAATGACCTTTCTTTTTCAATCTGCAGCCGCTGTTATTTTCTATAAATGCAAAGCAATATGGCTACCTGGAGTTGTTCTGTACACAGAATGTTCCCCAAAAACATAATTTGTTGCTTGTGTGATTGGCTCACCATTTTCCCCAGAAGTCTGCCTAAGATACAAGTCAGATTTTAGGCATCCCCTGCAATATCCCCTGTAATTTATGGTGAGATAATTTGTCTAAAGGGATGCAGACCCAGCAGCTTTCCTTATTAGTGCTCTTCAGCTTCCACAGCTGACTAATAATTATGAAACCACTCCCATTAGACCCACTTGGAACAGAGGCACAGACAAACATACATGGATTTCTTCAGAATAACAAAAGGTAGGAATCTACAACAAAGGTTGTTATAATTCTTGTAAAGTACATAGATCACCCAGGGGGGGATTTTTTTTCTCTCAACAAAAGTGGAGTTACTGGTAATTAAAAAAATTTTTCCTTTGTAAATGTCAGTGCTAAAAATCACTGCTTCCGACTGCATGGATTGTTAAGAAACTGTCTTCTGTTTATGCACCCTGGATTCATGGGCATCCGCTCCATAGAGCAAAGGGGGGGGGCAATTGACCCCCCCCTGGAAAATTGAGACGGTGTTGAAGAGTCTCGCGGCCGCGGGCTGTCTGAGCAGTCCCAGGCCAGATGTCAGCCAGGCACACAGCGGGAGGGAATCTGCTGCCTGTGCCACGCTGATGGCTGATCTGAGGTACTGAATGGGATGGGGGAGGGAGGTCCATCTGTGCTGAAAGGGGGGTTTGTGTCGAATAGGGAGTCCATCTGTGCTGATGGGGGGGTCTGTACTGAAGAGGGAGTATGTGCTGAAGGGGGGTCCATTTGTGCTGAAGGGTGGGTCTTACTGAGGGGGGTATGTGCTAAATGGGGGGTCCATCTGTGCTGAAGGGGGGTTCCGTGCTTAAAGGGGGTCCATGTGTGCTTAAGGGGGGGTCTGTGCTGAATAGAGGGGTCTGTGCAGAATGGGGAAGGGGTCTGTGCTGAAGGGGAGGTCCATATGTGCTATATGTAGGGGTCTGTGTAGAATGGGGGGTACATCTGTGCTGAATCGAGGGATCTGTGCTGAAGGGGGGTCTGTATATTCTCTAGGCTATATTTATATGAGCATGGAGTGAAGCTGAATTATCTCAAGAGCTATTTCACACTCCCAACTGGCCGCATTATCGGTAAAGTGCCGCTAAAAAACTACGCTTTACCATTGTTTTAGCTGCACTATTCAGCTGCTAGAGGGGGCGCTTTTAACCCCCGCTATAATTTGAAGAAAGGGTTAAATGTGTTTATTTATTGTATGGACTGTCCTGAACTATGCATTATCTATGTAAATAAAAAATGTTTCATTTTAATTCTGTATATTTCCTCATCCCTCTCAATGTTAGGGATTTGAGTACTTGAGTACGCACTCGAGTGCGTCATAGAAGCGTCGGGGATCCGACGCGGATTCCCGCCAATTCTACACGTGGGCGGAGTTTGTTATGAATCCTGAGAAGGAAGTCCCCGCCGGATTTTAAATAAAAATCCGGCATGGGTTCCCCCCTCAGGAGCATAACGGGCCCTTAGGTCTGGTATGGGTTGTAATGAGACCCCCCTACGCCGAAAAAACGGCGTGGGGGTCCCCCCACAATCCATACCAGACCCGTATCCAAAGCACGCCGGCCGGCCGGTCAGGAGGGGAGTGAGCGAGCGCCCCCCCCCCCCTCCTGAGCCGTACTGGGCAGAATGCCCTCAACATGGGGGGGTCAGGTGCTCTGGGGCAGGGGGCGCACTGCGGCCCCCCACCCCAGAGCACCCTGTCCCCATGTTGATGAGGACAGGGCCCCTTTCCGACAACCCTGGCCGTTGGTTGTCGGGGTATGCGGGCGGGAGGCTTATCGGAATCTGGAAGCCCCCAGATACCGGCCCCCCACCCTAAGTGAATGAGTATGGGGTACATTGTACCCCTACCCATTCACCTGCAAGAAAAGTGTAAACACAAATAAACCACACAGTGTATTGAAATATTTTATTAGTTGGCCGCCGGGGGGGGTGTGTATGATCGCTTTTATAAAAGCGCCCCCCTCCAGCGGGCTTCTGCGGGGGGGTGGGTGCCGCTGTTCTTCACCGCCGTCTGGTTCTCTTCCGCCGCCGTGGGGGGCGCTTTGATAAAAGCGCCCACCACCCGGCGGGCTTCCTTCGACATCTTCGGCGGCGGGGGGGTCTTCTCCCACTCTCCGGGGTCTTCTCCCACTCTCCGGGGTCTTCTCCAGGTTTCCGGGGGTCTTCTCCGGCTCTCCGGGGATCTTCTTCTTCTTTAATGTACCCCATACTCATTCACTTAGGGTGGGGGGCCGGTATCTGGGGGCCCCCTTATTAAAGGGGGCTTCCAGATTCCGATAAGCCTCCCGCCCGCATACCCCGACAACCAACGGCCAGGGTTGTCGGGAAGGGGCCCTGTCCTCATCAACATGGGGACAGGGTGCTCTGGGGTGGGGGGCCGCAGTGCGCCCCCTGCCCCAGAGCACCTGACCCCCCCATGTTGAGGGCATGCTGCCCGGTACGGCTCAGGAGGGGGGGGGGGGGGGCGCTCGCTCGCCCCCACTCCCCTCCTGACCGGCCGGCCGGCGTGCTTTGGATACGGGTCTGGTATGGATTGTGGGGGGACCCCCACACCGTTTTTTCGGCGTAGGGGGGTCTCCTTACAGGTCCAGTGACTGTGGAGGCCAGGTCATCTGGCGCAGCACCCCATCACTCTCCTTCTTGGTCAAATAGCCCTTACACAGCCTGGAGGTGTGTTTGGGGTCATTGTCCTGTTGAAAAATAAATGATGGTCCAACTAAACGCAAACCGGATAGAATAGCATGCCGCTGCAAGATGCTGTGGTAGCCATGCTGGTTCAGTATGCCTTCAATTTTGAATAAATCCCCAACAGTGTTACCAGAAAAGCACCATCACACCTCCTCCTCTATGCTTCACGGTGGGAACCAGACATGTAGAGTCCATCCGTTCACCTTTTCTGCGTCACACACAAAGACACAGTGGTTGGAACCAAAGATCTCAAGTTTGGACTCATCAAACCAAAGCACAGATTTCCACTGGTCTAATGTCCATCCCTTGTGTTCTTTAGCCCAAACAAGTCTCTTCCGCTTGCTGCCTTTCTTTAGCAGTGGTTTCCTAGCAGATATTCTACCATGAAGGCCTGATTCACACATTCTCCTCTTAACAGTTGTTCTAGAGATGTGTCTGCTGCAAAAGGTGGCTACTTTGAAGAACCTAGAATATGACATATATTGTCAGTTGTTTCACACTTTTTTGTTATGTATAATTCCACATGTGTTTATTCATAGTTTTGATGCCTCCAGTGTGACTCTACAATTTTCATAGTCATGAAAATAAAGAAAACTCTTTGCATGAAAAGGTGTGTCCAAACTTTTGCTCTGTACTGTATATAAAAAACTACTATAAAATAATAAGATCTTTGTCCCTCACATACCTCATGTAAAGTCCTGCTCCTCTTGCTCTCTTCTTTAAAGCCACGTACACACGATCGGTCCATCCGATGAGAACGGTCCGACTGACCGTTTTCATCGGTTCACTGATGAAGCTGACTGATGAACTGATGTGCCTACAAACTATTGGTTCATGAACTGATCGTGTCAGAACACAGTGACGTAAAACCCAAAGACGTGATGAAAAAAAAGAATTTCAATGCTTCCAAGCATGCGTTGACTTCATTCTGAGCATGCGCGGCCTTTTAACCGATGCTTTTGCATACTAACGATCGGTTTTGATCTATCGGTTAGCCGTCCATCGGTTGAATTTTAAAGCAAGCCATCTGTTTTTTGACCGAAGGATAACTGACCGATGGGGCCTACACACGATTGGTTTGGACCGATGAAAATGAACCTCAGTCCGTTTTCATCGGTTTGAACCGATCGTGTGTACGAGCCATAAGAAATGTTTGTTTTGCAGTGTTACTGTACATGTTACCCTGGTCTTTTTTTTTTTTTCAACACCCCTGCATATTAGCCCAAAAAATGGGCATTTTTTATTTGACAGATCTGGCTTCCATTTATTTCAAAGGGGTTCAGATTCAGTGGTCACAATTCTTAGAAGTTTAGGAACCCCTGCCGAAGTGAACGGCTGTTTGGCTCATTATTAATGATCACATGACAAAGCAACGCTTAGTAAATACAGCCAAACTAAATATACATTTCACTTTTCACTCTTGTTATAAAGCAGGAACAGAATGAATAATTTTATTACTTTAAGCTGGGGAGAAAAAAAATCAGAAACAAAGTCAGAGTAGAGGTTATAGTCTTGCCTTCAGGTTATCTCCAGCTTTGTATTAGTGAATGGAGGAATTAGCAAGTTCAATTTCATTTAAACAGTGCCATTACATTTTGTAGTACTTTACACAAAATATTAAAGCAATCACTTCAGTCCCTACATCCGAAACGTATAACCCAATGTACCTACAACAATCAAACGTACAAGAGACAAAATGAGCAGAAGTTATTAACCTACAAGAATCTTCAAGGAGGAAATCACAAGAGAAATTTACATAAGTCAGAAGAAAACAACAAGTTTAATGCAGAATCTGTCCCTGGTGTGAACTTATAACTACAGATCCCAGTACTATGAACCCAGCTATGTGCTACCTATTTTCCTCTGCCTATCAGCAGCTATGGGTGGGCTGAATGGGGTGGCTGCGTGTGATCATACAGGATGACTATGGTTGTCTACAGAACAGCATGCATTGGCATGGTATACAGTAGTCTACATTTTGGAATGCATTTTCTTTCCTTACAAGACTACCATAAGAATAGTATCTTGTGGCTAGTATCATCATATCACAGTTATGGAAAGATAAACCGTTGTTTTGTCATTTAAAAAAAAAATGTTGCTTCGTTTTGAAACAAAGTATCCATTATAAAAGAAGAAAAATATTGTCCTAAGTAGAATACTTAGTAGACCCCGCCAGTACCCTGGTTGGAGTGCCCGCCATACTGGCATACATACCGCCATACCTTGTTTAAGCGTTTAACCCCACAACTCTCCTAGTAAACCCTCCCCCACACCTTGATGAGTAATATGACTAAACCATCATACTATATACTCGCCTTTTTAGCTAATATTGCTTTAACCCCTGAATGCAAGATCAAGACCACAACTCTATCAGGCTATATTTTTCTACAACAAACTTAAAGGATCACTAAAGGAATTTTTTTTTTAGCTAAATAGCTTCCTTTGCCTTACTGCAGTCCTGGTTTCATGTCCCCATTGTTCGTTTCTGCTTTGAAGTTGCGGTAATTCTGCTCTGATCTCCACACTTCCTGCTTGTCTGGCTCCTTATGAAAAATATCATGGCAGTTTTTCACTGTGGTCCAAGCTGTGTATCTAAAACTCCTCAGAACCAATCAGATTCATTTTAAAAACATTATGTGTTTGTTTTTGTTCTGTGTGTCTCTCTACTTCACAGAAACATGAAACCAGTTTAAAAATGAAACTAAACTGCAAGCACATTATATGATTGATTTTTATCTATTTTTAATCATTTTTAAAAGGAATCAATTTAATCAAGTAAATTATTATGTCTCTATACCCTGTAAACAGTCATTTCAGCGGAAAAAAAAAAAATTCCCTTAGTGACCCTTTAACCTCCCTGGCGTTATGATTCTGTCTGGAATTTTGTACCAAAAGCGTTGCAATTGTTTTGCAAGGAAATGTGGTGTTATGTATTATAGGCCTGCAATTCTTAGTAAGTACTTACTTAAATCTATCTAAACAAGAGTCTAATAGGCATCCCGGGTATGATTTTTTTTTTTCCTTTTTATTAAAAATTATAATATAATAAATAATTATAAAAAATTATAATAAATAATAATATAATTATAGTAAAAATTATTCAATAATGTAATCAAATCAAAATCACTGAAATTTGCTCAGTTGCAGAATTTTTGCTGTCATTATTTTTTTTTTTATGACGAATTTCCCCACAAATCGCTATCGCTAAAATCTGCAAGTGATTATAATTTATTATCGCTGTTTTTTAGCTGCTCTAAAACAATTTTTGCCATAAAGGGACACTTTTGGTTGCTATGGGCAATCTACAGTTTGCAGGGAGAAAGAAAAGTTTTTATTATATAAAAGAACATGTAGGGCACTGGGCAGACCACTAGGGACATGGGGGGTGTGTATTTTTTACATACAGTACTGTAATCTATAAGATTACATTGTACTGTATGTATAGTGTTTGTTTACATTTTTGAATTTGGCGCCGTTCTCCGTCCCCGTGCGTCGTAACGTCGCAGGGAACGGAGCTCGGCGGCACACGGGGACGCTGTGTGAATCGAGCGAGCACCCGCTCGCTCACACAGCGGGGATGCATCGCTGGATCCACGGAGAAGGTAAGTAAACTCTCTCTGGATTCTGCGAGGCGAGCCCGTGTCTGACACGGGATCAACAATAGTAGCAGCAAATTTTTACCCCGAGTCAGACACGGGAAAAACGCCAGGGAGGTTAATGCACTTCCAGAAACGGTGATACAACACTATGTATTAGGCCGCATACACATGATCACATCTGTCTGCTGGAAACGGTCAGCCCGACCGTCCCAGCAGACAGATTCGATCGTGTGTACGGGCGAGCCGACGGATTTGGCCAGCAGACAGATTTGAAAGCATGCTTTCAAATCTGTTGGCTGGGAACCCGTCCGCCCGACATGTCTGCTGGTTAGTACGCTAACCAGCAGACACGTCTTCTTGCACACGCGCCGAATGGTTTCGACGCATGTCTTACTTCCTGGTGCGGTGACGAGGCGGCGTCAACGTCACCGCCACGCCAGCGCGCCGTCTGCCGGCGGGGATTTTGGTTTGATCGTGTGTACACGATCAAACCAATATGTCCCCAGCAGACAGATTTGTTCAAATCGGTCTGTCCGACCGATTTTAACAAATGTGTCTGCTCGTGTATGGGGCCATAGACGTAGAGGACAAATCTCACTACTTTCTGGGCTAACACAGATACTACATTGAGAGATTGTAACACTACCCCCTCTCTTGCCCAGTATGTTCCCATTAGGGGTGCGTGGGGTGGGCCTGCCTTGGTCCATCTGATCTGAACCTAACAAACTCCCCTACTATCATCCAAAGGTGATCCATAATATCGCTAGGAGCATTCTTTTATATTATTTTAAATTAGTATGATACAAATTTACATTGTTCAGAATCTGTTTGACTTTATATAACTATTGATACACAATTGACATGACAGCTATTATAACTGTGAATTTTCTGAATACTTGTACCAAATGCATGAATTTTTATTCCTGATTGTCATTACTTGTACTTGTTCTATTTTATCCAATAAAAACCATTTGAAAGAATACACACGGATGAAGTCGGAAGGCACAGTTCCCTTTAAAAAAAAAAATGCAGATTTCACATCCCAGGAATGACAGGGTCCTAATCTTAGAGCATAACGACTGGGTCTCATCTTGACAGGTGGAAGACAAGACCCAAGAAATAAGATTCTAGGGCCTGGTACTGTAATTTACAAAACAAAGCAATTCTGCGCTATCACAAATTATATATAAGCAAACCACCAAACGAAAGGAACATGACAAATACTGTGAATATTCCAGCCATCCGCCTGCACCTGATCTTTGGCCTGTTCTGACTACCCTTCTGTCACAGGAACAGACAGGATCCGTTCAGCAGACTGGATGGTCAGACAGGCCGGGTCGGTTATCAGGCGGTCAGCGAGGTACAGAGGTGCAGACAGAAGGGTAGTCAGAACAGGCCAAGGATCAGGTGCAGGCGGGTCTTTTCTCTATCATGGTGCATCCTGCATTACTCATTGGATGAGGCTGTATCCTATTGATGCCATTCACGTTGGACATCTAACCAGCTCACATGCTTTTTTTGATCTCCTGTGACAAGAGATCAATACCAGCTGGTAAGAGGCAGTATATCATTAAGGTGGAGGTGTTTCCCTATCATCACATTCTGGGTTACTACCATTTCCTCATCACTTGGAGATTGAAGTGTAATTATTTCTTTGGACTACATGGGATGTATTCACTTTGATATTTCTCTCTGAGGCCGCGTACACACGATCAGTCCAAACTGATGAAAACAGACTGAAGTCCAGTTTCATCGGTCCAAACCAACCGTGTGTATGGCCCATTGGTCCATCGTCCTTCAGTTCAAAGTTTTAAAACTTGCTTTAAAATAAGACTGATGGAGGCCTGACTATCGGTCCAAACCGATCGTTAGTACGCAAAAGCATCGGTTTAAAACCTGCGCATGCTCAGAATCAAGTCGACGCATGCTTGGAAGCATTGAACTTCGTTTTTTTTCAGCACGTCGTGTTTTACGTCACCGCATTCTGACACGATTGGTTTTTGAACTGATGGTGTGTACGCACATCAGACCATCAGTCTGTGAACCGATGAAAATGAACTTCAGTTCTTAGGAGCTAAGATCACCCTAGCCAGGTCATGGAAGAGCCCCACAATCTCCACAACAGCAGCTAAGAGGAAGATTTCATGGATCATGTCCCAAGAAAAGATGCTGAGTCCTATCCTTGATACTTTTTCTCAATTTAAGGAAATATGGGAACCTTGGGCCATCTATATGGGGATCAGAGACGCTATTTACTTGTCTAGCTGACTTGATTGGGTACAGAACTAAAACCGCACACCGCCACCCCTTCTCTTTCTCAATTTCCTTTCTTTCCCTTTCGTCCCTCCCTATCCACCCTTCCCCCTTCCCCACCTCAACCTCTTGTTAGTGTTCTTCAATACATTTAACCAAGTTACGGTACATCATACTTTTTAAACAGGCTGTTCCCCTAATCATTGGTGATCCTTTGAGGGTATCGCCCTGTTGGGTGCTCGGTGGGCGTGGGTCCTCTCCTCCTCCTCGGCACAGTTAGCTCCCATGGGGGTGCGGGGGGGGGGGGTTGGGAAGGATTCTGGCTCATAGGGCTCCCGCAAGTTTCACAAGCGGGGATGACTGTCCAGTTGTCTTCAATAATGTCCTTTCTTGCTGGTTTTTGCTCTTTCGCCCATGTATCTCTACTCTCCCTGCTAATGCTTTTACGGGGCGGCTTCCTGTTTTGTACTTCTGTTATATGATGTATCTGTTCACGCTGATTTTTCTGCGCTTGATTATTCTTTTATGCCATGTATTCTTGTGAAAACTCTAATAAATACTTTTAAATATAAAAAAAAAAAAAATGAACTTCAGTCCGTTTTCATCAGTTTGGACTGAACGTGTGTACAGGGCCTTATGGGCTTTTAGTTTATCACATTATTTTTACTTACATTCCTCGTTTCAATTATCGAGAGTGTTCGTTCCTACATTATATTTATTAATATGGTTTTATTATCCACTTTTGGTTTTCACCTGTTTGGCACAGCTACATATTTGTCATGCATATATGTATTTAACCTTATTAGCACAGCTTGTTTTTTCCTTTCTTGCATTTGTGTAGTATAACACTTTTAGTTGCTTACTTGATATCCACTGAATAAGCACAATTTTACACCCTCACATTTTTTGAAAATATTTTATTATATCTTTTCATGTGACAACGCTGAAGAAATGACACGCAACAGGATGTTGACAGAAAAAAAGAAAATGGATTTTAGAGGGAAAAAAAGGAAGAGCAAGTGGACAACTAAGAAAAGACCCAACATTTTTGTTGGGTATATGAGGATATGGCAGGGGTTGTTGTATGGTGTTTTGGATGCGCACTGTTCTTAAATTTTTTGGATGCAGTGAACTCCTGGGACTGTAGGCAGCAACAAGCTAAAAATATATAATCCAAATTGAAAAGGGTAAAAAGACCCCAAATAATAAAAGATAAAAATAGCTAAAGTGCTGACAGATTAGGAGCTAGTGGTCATTAGACATCTGCATTCGTTTTCGCTAGAATGCATTTTCGTCCGAAAATCGTGTTTATTCGTTATTGTTTTAACAAACGCTAACGAAAGCGCAAGAAACTAAAACCGAAAGATCCGACATAAAAAATGCTTTATTTTCGTTTTCGTTGCGGTAAAAATTCGATATAGAGAGATTCGACATGACGTTGACTGAATACAGCGAATGAATCGCAATCTGTCTATCGAACCTGATATACACACATACATACGGTACTTTTCGACATTATAGAGAAAAGATTCGACATCATAGAGAAAAGATTCAACATCATAGAGAAAAGATTCAACATCATAGAGAAAAGATTCAACACTATAGAAATAATAGTATTCGACATTACAGAGAATAGATTTTGATTTATGAGAAAATAGATTCGACATTACAGAGAATAGATTCAACATTATTACTAGTCATACAACAATAGAATTCTTGTAGGCGGAATATTCGACCGGAAATGTACGATTCGGCGTAAAGTTTCAAAGTTCCGTCGAATATTCTTTTGACCATTCGACAGAAACCAAGTTTTATTGGATTTTCGGACGAAAGCTATTCCCCAACGAAAAACGAAATAAATCAAAGCGATTTTTGGGAGTAACTAAATAAATGTATTTTCCAGACGAAAATGAAAAAACAAAACAAAATATTCCAGTCTGCACATGTCTAGTGGTCATCGGTGGTTGTGGACAAATATTTGGTCCTTAAAATGATTTTTGTGCTCACAGCTAGGATTGCATTGAGCTGGGGTATATTCTTGCATGCATTTGAGCCATCCCAGGAGGCAGCGGTAAGGAACAGTGACATGGAGCTGGATTTGAGATAATTTGTCTTTAAATTGCCCTGCAGGAGATTTGACTTTGAGGGCTTTCAATAGTAGAGCTTCCATTTTTATGGAAGATATGCTTTAAAAAAAATTGTAAAAAAGCAATTTCAGCCAGCAATAATTAGGAAATACAACTTGTAAAAAAAATAAAAAAAAACATGCAGCCTATTATTACTGTAGTGCAAACAGAGAAAAACTGTAACAAGGTTGCAGGACATCAGCAGCCTCAAAGGTGTTGTAAAGGTTCAAATATAAAAAAAGAACAAACATGTCATACTTCACTGTGCAGCTTGTTTGGCACAAAGTTGCCTCGATCCTGGTCTTCTGGGGTCTCTCTGCGGCTGTCTCGTCTCCTCCCCACATCAGCTCACCCCCTTCATGGGAAGCTCTCTCCCAAGGGGGTTAGCTTGTGGACGGACTCCCATGATACAGCCGGCGGCTATAGCCACCGACTGTATCACTGGGCCCCGCCCCCTGGTGCACCACGTCATTGGTTTGATTGACAGCAGCTGGAGCCAATTGCTGTGCTGCTATCAATCATCCAATGAATGAGCTGGGAAGAGCCAAAAAGCCCAGTCGAGAAGCCTGCTTGTTCACAACGCGGGACTTTCGAGGGCTCAGGTAAGAAAACGGGCGCAGGGGGGGCTAGGGGGCCGGCAAACATCAGGTGTTTTTTCACCTTAATGCATAGAATGCATTAAGGTGAAAAAACATGAACCTGTACAACCCCTTAAGATGTAACAAAGAATGAAAAAAGTTGAAAACCCTTCGAGCCTCTACACTAATGTTTCACTATTTACTATTGTCAGAAGCTCTCCCTATGCTTTCCTATCACAGCAGAAGCACATTATGAGTATGACCAATGTGACCCCCCCCCTTTTATAGTGAAAGGGTTTGAATATCCAAAAGTCCACTTCTTGACCTATAAAGTTAACTCACGTAAGTTCAAAGGCCAGGCAGTTCAATATGGTTTCTATGACAAATTCCCAGGTACGTGTACTATTAGCACAAATAATTGACTGCAAACTCAGTAGCAGTGAGCCTGAACCTCATGCCTAATGATTAGGAGTCTAAGGAGGAGCAAAAAAAAATGCTACTTCACTGTTTTCAGTTAGACGCCAGGTATTCTTGCATCTAGTTTATGCAGAAAGATGACACAATTTCAACCTTTTTTTTTTTATATGGTCAAAAATAGCTGATCACATTGCAATCAACTACAAGCCGTGCTGATTAATTCAGAAATGACTTTCCATTCCATCACAAAAGTCTAAGTCAGGCTCGTATATTGCTTGCTATATCATCCTAATTACAGCAAGCAGTTAAAAATAAGTGCCTAAACCCCTCTGCTGCTCCAGTCTCTATACAGCATCCCTAACTACAGTTGATTTCTGGCAGTCTTACAACCTTCCAATTATAGCAGTCGATGGCTAGTGTCCAAGACTGACTGTTGGGTGAGTGCCAGGAACACATAGTTGTCCATCATTATAATATGCATTGTGCTACATTTATCTACAGTTCCTATTCATTCTCTGTGTTTGCTTGGGGACGTATTGTGCAGCTAGATATGTTTTTTATGTCTGCTGATGACAAATTTCTATTCCTGTCTGAGATCTATGTATATTATTGGAATCCATTTGACTTTCCTGCTCTCATCAGATAAACTTGTTTAGAATGGAAATACACCTTGGCTCTTGTTAGGGATTGTCATTCTGCTCTGTAAGCCACTGGTTGGTCTCCAGTATTTCTACCATGGTCTGAGCTGCCTGCTGTCACCATTAGGAAAACCTAATCTGTCGCTATTCTATAGGGAACGTCAGAATGTGTTATTAAAACCCATATACTTTATTTTATTAGATAAAGCTGTGTAAACAATCAGGTTCCAAATGAACATGACGCTTTATTAAAAATTATTTTTTGTTATAGGCTGCTAACATTATTCACACATGTCATCGAATTTTAGTCTGAAAGGACAGTGTTTTTTACCACCGTTAAACAATATGCACCTTTATA
This sequence comes from Rana kukunoris, assembly GCA_029574335.1. Taxonomy (NCBI): domain Eukaryota; kingdom Metazoa; phylum Chordata; class Amphibia; order Anura; family Ranidae; genus Rana; species Rana kukunoris. The sequence continues at coordinate 436,220,211 of CM056053.1, read as the reverse complement.
AGAGCCAGTGAACTGTTATTTACATCACTTGTGTTACAAATAATTACAATGACTTTATTACATTAAATACTGATATCAGTTATAAAGTGCAAGCCCCTTAGACTCCGTTCACACAGGAGCAACACGACTTCCAGCACGGCTTTGGGAGGCAACTTAGACTAGGGTGACCAGACATCCCCAGTTCCCGGGGACAGTCCCTGGATTGAGGACACTGTCCCCGGACCAAGTCTGTCCCCAGTTTTGTCCCTGGATTGGATTTGAACAGGGGCTGAAGCAATTTCAAATATGACCAAAAGTATATGATGTATATGATCACCTTTACCTGACCATCATATCTACTATATGTCCAAAGGTATATGGTTACCTGGCCATCAAACCTAAATTCTGAATTACACACCCCCACTCCCCCATACCTATTAGCTTAGAGGGGTGTATTTTTTTTCCATTATCGGTGCCCCTTTTTGATGATCACATGCTGGTTGAAGCGGGGGGAATATTTCTTCAGTTTTGGGTGCATGCCCATTCAGCTCCACTTGCATGTTCTTCTGCCTTGGCTCAAGTCCTGGCCAGCCGTTTGCTTGCTTATATCCTTGCCTTCCTTGGCGGAGTGATCTTCCTCCCCACCCAGTAGTAGTCGGGGTCCGGAGAGTAAGACTTGACAGGCTGTGAGGCAGGGGGCAGAGAGTCACTAATTGCTGCCATTACTAGTAAAAAAAAAAAATATGTCCCCGGATTTCATTAAAAAAATTACCTTAACTTAGACACGACTTGAGTATGAATCACAGCGCGACATGAGGCAACTCACAAGGCAACTTCAAGTTGCCTCCAGGACAGGAGGCTTTCCAGTGGCCAATGAAACAACAATCAGCTCTGTGGGAGGGAGGGGTTTGCCTGACAAATGTATGTTTTTTATTCCTGTATTGTTGCTTCTGTTAAGATAGTAATCCGACTTCTGAGGCGACTTTCATTGAAATCAATGGGTACAAGTTGCCTAGAATTCGGATTGAAGTAGTACAGGAACCTTTTTTGAAGTCGGAGCGACTGCAGTAGTGTGTATTAAGACGGTTCCATTCACTAACATTGATTTTCTCATGTAGCACGACTTGAGGTGACTAGGGGCAACTTGAAGTCGGATCCAAAGTCATCCCTGTGTGAACGGGCTCTAAATGTACGCATGCTTACAGAAGCCTTTGGGATTCTTTCATTATCTACAATTCCCAGGCCATTCTGATTGGCGAAGTTCTAACACTTTTAGGTAGTATCAGAGCATGGTACTACCTCCTACCCCAACACACTTCTATTAGCCCATCACTATAATGAACTGAAACCAACATACCCCAATTTGCCTGCACTGAAGGTGATAGAAATACTTCAAATGACAAACCAAGAGAAAATATATGTTGAAAATTAATACTGGCAACTGTTTTCCATTAGTAATGAATCATCTAAAAGACCATGAACCATATACCCCCAAGATACAAGGGATGACAGCGCTTTCCATACTAATAAACAGTGAACCAAATTTGATAAAATATGTAATCCACAAATCAAAGTTCATAATATGAAATAATCCACATGTATGTGCTCAGTGTTCATAGCAGTTCACTCTCCTTTCTGTGCAAAAAAAGTGCTGATAGTGTGAAGAGCTCCCAAACAGATGGATCCAAGCAGTGGGGAAAAATTCTAAAGATAGAAGTAACACACACCACACTTACTGGATCATTTTAACCCCTTATTTTACCAAGTACATCAACAACAGCTCTTTATACATCCACTCCTGCTTTTCTGCAGCTCTCCTCCTCTTTAAATAGTTTCCATAACGTCAGCATTTGTAGTATATGATTTGACCATATTCCCAAAAAATTGCATGAATTGGGGAACTCCTGCTCCTACTGCAACTCCCTTCTCATTGGCTTACCTTTACAAAAGCTATTCCCCCTTCAGTCCATCATGAATGCTGCTGCCAGACTCATCCACCTTATCAACCGTTCTGTTTCTTCTACTCCTCTCTGTCAATCCCTCCACTGGCTTCCGCTCACCCAACAAATAAAAGTACAACAAAAACTTACAAAGCTGTCCACAGCTACATCACTAACCTATTCTCAAAATATTATCCAGACTGCTCTCTTCGGTCGTCCCAAAACCTTCTACTATTTACCTCTTCTTGTCACCTCCTCCCATGCTGGACTCCAGGACTTCTCCCGAGCTTTTCCCATCCAATCTATCTGACTGTCCCCTAATCTATCCATCTTTAGACGATCACTGAAAACCCAATCCTGCTTCTAACTAATACACCGTGGCCCAGATTCGCAGAGCGATTACGCCTGCGCAACTGGTGTTGCGCGTGCGTAAGTCTAAATGTGCGCGTGCGTTTAGATGCGCGCGATTCAGAAAACGATTTACGCCAGAAATCAACTTTTTTTTTTCCGGCGTAATTTCGTTAGACAGACGCATCCGTCCACGCAAAAATGCGCTAGACACACCATTGATTTGCTAGTCAAATATGCTAATGATGGAGTTGCGGGGATCCACAAAAAAACGCAGTTGCTGCGCAGGCTACGCGATGTGCGCAACAGCAAAATGTCCTGTCTAAAGTTAGAGCACCTAAAAGCTGGTCTAAATTTTGAAAAAACGTCTACATCTCACAGAAAGCAACACCGTTACTGAGGAGCAGACCACACACACGTGTTGCACTACAATTTGACTGCCAACATGCCAGGGGCATCGTCGCTCATAGCTGCACTAGTGAATTTAGATGACCAAAGAAGGAGGAGGGCACGGAGGATGGCACGGGAGAGGGCACGGGAGAGGATATACCGCACACGCATAGACCTGTTTGGCATGAGTGATTCTGAGGTGTATCGCATCTTCAGATTCCCCCCTCATGCCATCCTGGAATTAACCACAACCTTGCAGGAGGACATCACCAGCCCAACACAACGCTCACAAGCAGTGCAGCCACTGGTCAAGGTCCTGGCAACACTCCATGTCCTTGCCAGTGGCTCTTTTCAGCGTACAAGTGGAGTGGTGGCTGGGATGTCACAATCCTCCATGAGCAGATGTGTGCACCAGGTTGTCCCTGCAATCCTCACACGCTTGGCCAACCAAATCATCAAACCCACCACTGAGGACCTGCGGCTGAAGGCAATGACAGATTTCTACAGAATTGCCAGATTCCCACGCACCATCGGGGCCATTGATTGCACACATGTGGCACTCCAGCCCCCCCTGGAGACAGAGCACATGTACCGCAATCGGAAGAATTGGCACTCCATCAACGTACAGGTGATAGTTGATGCCCAAGGCCTCATATGGCACGTCCGTGCCAAACACCCCGGATCCACCCATGACAGCTACATCTACAATCAATGCCACATCCGAATGGAATTCGATCAGAACGTGTATGGGAACACCTGGCTGGTTGGTGAGTGACATGGGAGTCAGGCATGACTATCCCCTCCCGTGATGCACACCTCACAAGTGGCACATGCATGACTAACATTCTCCTGTCTTTTCCCTTCCAGGTGACTCTGCATATGCACTGGGACCCCATCTCATGACTCCTATCCGGAACCCCCAAACCCCAGGGGAGGAAAGATACAATCAAGCACACATCAAAACCCGAGCAGTGGTGGAGCGCACCTTTGGCCTCCTGAAGTCACGTTTCCGATGCCTGGATAAATCTGGGGGTACACTGTTGTATTCCCCAAACTTTGTGTGCCATATCATCGTTGCATGTTGCATGCTGCACAATCTCGCAGTGAGGAAGGGCCTGCATGTTGAGCTACGTGATGACCTGACCCCCCAACCAGACAATCAACCCCTAACCGAGGATACCCCGTCTTCTGAGGGAAGAGCAGTCAGGAGACAGCTCACATTGGGCATCTTTGCACGTTAAACACACACATTAATCATGGCACAATGAGAATGCATGCATGCACACCACTATGGTCCCTAGCACACACACCCCACATCCTCATCAAATTGGATTGGCACCAGTCCACCATGCAGGACTGGTGAGCAGTAACGCCACGTCAAGGCTCCAATTATGTCACTGTACATTCATACAATGAAGCTTCTAGATTCTTTTTTTTTTATATATATTTTTATTGAATATTTAGAAATATATAGCATAGTGCACACCACTATGGTCCCTAGCACACACACCCCACATCCTCATCAAATTGGATTGGCACCAGTCCACCATGCAGGACTGGTGAGCAGTAACGCCACGTCAAGGCTCCAATTATGTCACTGTACATTCATACAATCAAGCTTCTAGATTCTTTTTTTTTTATATATATTTTTATTGAATATTTAGTTAAAAAACAGAAAATGTTATACAGGTGATATAAGACGTTCGATATACAACAAATACATCTGAATACAACTTGTTTTGTAGTAACATAATGAAATCTAAACAGAAAGATAGACTTGATGAGTACATACTCATATAATTCACACGGACCTGGGAATCACTTCTCCCTGGTCCTGGGGAACCCTTCTCCACCAAAATTGAGGATGACACCCCTTTTCCAGCAGGAATGTCACCCCCACATTCAAACACCATGCACAACCCAAAATTTAAAAAAAAGTCAGCAAAAAAAAAAAATGTCAGCAAAAAAAAAAAAAAAAGGGGGGAAAAAAAATTATTGCCCTCTGCGTGAGCCACGCCTGGGGCGCCCCCGGCCACGGCCCCGGCCCCTCAGGGGAGACTCATGGGGGAGGGGCAAACCCGGGGAAGGAGGAGCAGCCCCTGATATCTGCCCACCTGGCGGCCTGCCCTCCAAGGCCACGGCAATTCTGTCCAGGGAAGCACCAATTGTTGCCGTGTTGGCCTGGATAGCCTGGGTAAGGGCCCTTACATCCTGCCCAACACCTGCTGCTGTAGTCTGCAGTTCATTTAGGCAGGTTGTGAAAGCCCGGGAGTGGGAGTCAAGGTTACCCAGCGTATCCTTCATGGAGGACAGGCTCTCCTCCACCCGCCCAAAAGTCTGGCAGAGCTGTCCCAGATGGCGGGTCTGGAGGGCCTGGTCCCTTCGCAGACTGGCGGGCAGGAGATTGGGCGCCCCCCTGGTGCTCTGGGATGACATCCTGCCTCCAGCTGATGGTTGTGGGCGGGGAGAAGGGGAGGCCCTTGTGAGGGGAGCCATGTTGGGGGAGGAGGGGGGGGGGCTCCCCCTTAGGGAGGGCAGGCTTCTGCCAGCCAGAGGGGAAGAGTCCGCACAAACCACTCGTCCAGTGCCTGACTCCTCCTCCTCCTGATCGTCCTCCTCCTCATGATTCCCCTCCTCCTCATGATCGTCCTCCTCCTCATGGTCGTCCTCCTCCTCTCGAACCTCCTCCGCGGACTGTGGCCTTGTTGGGGGGGCCTCATTAGGCTGCTGTCCTGGTGTTGGAGCGGTCAGTCCAGATGGCCCTGCACGCTCCTGCACATCTGTGGATGACACAAACCATTCACAGGTTGGAGGATCCACACACTTGCCACATATTCCCTTTCACCCCCTCCCCCACACATGCTACACACCTGATAGAAAAAAAAACCTTACCTGGCACCGCGGGGACCGGACTTGTGTCAAAGCCTGGCAGGCCCTCCACTTCATGCCGGTGAAAGGTCAGGGCCACCACATGCTCCGTCGCTGTAAGCCTAATACGGCATGGTGGGCCCCCTCCTGTGCCCCTGGCATGGGCATGCATTGCGGCTAGTTTCTTTTTCACCTGACGCCATAGATCATTTATTTTTTTGTCGATCCCAGACCGGGTCCGTGTCTCCCCCTCCCCCGAGGAATTCACCTGCTCCGTGATCCTATCCAATATCTCCCTCCTCCTGGCCGGGGTGGTGGTGGCACTCTGCGGGCCGTGGAGAAAACGCCCATACTCGCTAATGGCCCGGGCAAGGATTCTTTTTTCCCCCCACAGTAAAATTGAGCTTTCTTTTTCTCTCAGTCATACTTCCAAACAAACTCACTACCAGTCTCCAAAAATCAGTCACAAATACAAGCACAACCAATCAGGCAAGAACACACACAAAGAGAAAAGGAACACCCAAAAATCACACTAGCACTCAGCAAGAAACAGTCACAAAAAAAAAAAGCAAGAAAACAAACAAACAAAAATATATCAAACAATCAGTCTCTCAAACACTTATCAAATACACTTTCACAAATATACCAACAAGCACTTGATCACACAGAACACTAATCTGACAACTACAAGACACACTGCAACGAACAACAGGAACAAAAGCACTTGGTTAAATGGGAAGGGACACAAAGGGATGTACTTTTGCAATGCAAGTGCGTTTGTGTGTGTCTATTTATGCTGTCTGCGTAGTTCACAACATTGCCCTAGTTTCCAATTTCACTAATTGCGCCGCTCCCGAGTTGTGAGCATGCGCACAGCGGAGCTGACATGGTCTCGTTCAAGCGCGCATGCGCGAGCCGGCCGGCCCTTCATTTGCATGGGGTCACGGCTCATTTCAATGTAACACGCCCACGTCCCTCCCAATTTGTATTACTCCTCCTTACGCCTCTGGAAAAAACCTTACGCTTGCGCAATTTCCTGCGCAAAAGCTACGTGAATCGGGGGATTACGCGGCTAGATGGCGCAAGTCTAACGTAATGGCGGTGCGCTACGCCGGACCGATAATGCGCCGATGTACGTGAATCTGGGCCCGTGTTTTTACTTTCTCCATCAGCTCATCCCCCACAGTTATTACTTTTTGTATCACTTGACCCTCCCTTTTAAATTGTAATGTCTAATGAGTAAGGCCCTCTGATTCCTCTTGTACCTCTTGCTTCTTTATGTTTATAAACCAAAGAGTCAGGGGATTCTTCCCAACATCCATACCATATCCTTATCTCTAAGTAGATTCTGGTAAGGATTTTAGGTGGAAACCTCATGCATACAAAGGAAAATGTTCAGTCCTCCCAAAATCCATAGTAGATTTTCATCCTCTGGGGGCCCCCTTGGCAAACCGCCTTGTCCTCTAATGTTGAGGACACTGTCTCTTCCCCACATTCCTGGCCTAGTGAATGAGGGGATCTTTAGGGGGGAACTTATCAGAATCTACAAGTCTCTCAAACTAATCTCCTCTCTAACAGGCATATTGACCCTTCCAACACCAGCTCTGGCGATCTTACATTTAGGTACAGAGACATTCCCACCTAACCTCAGACCAGTAGTGACCCACATTCTTTTAGAATCACGAGCATTAGTCCTTTGTAATTGGAAAACCAAAACTTTCATAAACCTAGAAGACGTCACAAGAGCAGTCGACACATTTGAACATCTTATAGCCATCAATTCTATGCAATGCCAAGCGCTGGTCCATATGACCTAAAAAGCATTAACAAACACTGATGCTTTCTTGAATTATATGAGTATGTACTCATCAGTCTATCTTTCTGTTTAGATTTCATTATGTTACTACAAAACAAGTTGTATTCAGATGTATTTGTTGTATATCGAACGTCTTATATCACCTGTATAACATTTTCTGTTTTTTAACTAAATATTCAATAAAAATATATATAAAAAAAAAAAGAATCTAGAAGCTTCATTTAACCACTTAAGACCCGGACCAATATGCAGGTTAAGAACCTTGCCCCTTTTTGCGATTCGACACTGCAACACTTTAACTGACAATTGCGCGGTCGTGCGATGTGGCTCCCAAACAAAATTGGCGTCCTTTTTTCCCCACAAATAGAGCCTTCTTTTGGTGGTATTTGATCACCTCTGCAGTTTTTTTTTTGCGCTATAAACAAAAATAGATTGACAATTTTGAAAAAAAAACAATATTTTTTACTTTTTGTTATAATAAATATCCCCAAAAAAGATATAAAAAAATAGTTTTCCTCAGTTTAGGCCGATACGTATTCTTTTACCTATTTTTGGTCCAAAAAAATCGCAATAAGCGTTAATCGATTGGTTTGCACAAAATGTATAGCGTTTACAAAATAGGGGATAGTTTTATGGCATTTTTATTAATATTTTTTTTTTTTTACTACTAATGGCTGTGATCAGCGATTTTTTTTCATGACTGAGACATTATGGCGGACACATTGGACAATTTTGACACATTTTATTTTTTTTACTACTGTACCAGTATCTTATGAATGAGCAACTAGGGGTACTATGTACCCTTTAATCATTCATGCAGGGGGGGTCCTGAATATCTGGTGGTCCCTTATTTTAAAGGGGTCTTCCAGATTCCAATAAGTCTCCCCCACACCCCCCCCAAATGCACCTTTGCTTTGCTAGGGGGGGGGGGAACCCTGAAAAGGTATCCTACCAGCCATTCCCTTTCCTGGCTAGCCAGGCTCCATGCTCAGATACGGGTCTGATATGGAGGTTGGAGGGACCTAATATTTTTCTTTTATTCTTTGCATGGAGTCGCCTTTTAAAATTTATACCAGATCACAGAGTCTTAAGCCCTGTACACACGATCGGATCAGTCTTGCCTACACACCATCAGTCAAAAATCTGACAGTGTCCAACGCGGTGATGTAAAACACTACGATGTGCTGGGAAAAAATGAAGTTCAATGCTTCTGAGCATGCGTCGACTTGATTTTGAGCATGCGTGGATTTTTGACCGATGGACTTCCACACAGACGATCGTTTTTTTTTATCCATATGAACATTTTAAAACATGTTCTATTTTTTCACCGATGGAAAACAAACCAATGGGGCCCACACACAATCACTTTGTCCGGTCCATCGGTCAGTTTTCATCAGACAAACCCAGGGCGTTAGTGTAAATCATGCCATTTACTTTGCAAAGTGAACATGCTTTATTGTTTTAGCAAATCAATCTCGATTACTATAAACGTCTTTATACTGTGGCATGCAGGTTCAATTTCAGTGTTTGGTGGGATGACCAGAAGCTCTAAAGGCAATTAATCGAAGACCGCTAAACCATTTCCAATTACTGCACAGTCTGCAAAGGGGATCTGTGACTTGTGACAACCTTTATGAAGTTTCCTCCTCATTGACATCAGCTTTTTTTTTTATTGGAAAAAACACTGGGCACAGGTTCACTGCTGTCAACAGAATCTGCAGTCTTGGATATTTCTATGGGGCTCTCTTCCACCTCAAGACCTCAAGACCCCATAGCAGTCACATTGGCTGCTATGTATAACACCCTTGGATTGGTTAGGTGTCATGTACACTGCTGCTGCTAAACGGAAGTTTAAAAGCAGTTGGGCATTTTTTCAACTGCTCCCCAACTCTCCTCTATGTTATCTTTTCAGTACACGTACACAGGGATTTTAACCGTCATTTCTAGGCAGTTGAGGATTTTTTTTTAACGCAAAAAAATAGGTTTAGAAGCTACGTTTAGAGGCAATGGAAGCACCAAATGCTTCTAAACACGGCGGTAACTTTTTTTCATTTTTGGCTATTTTTTTAAACGCTTCTAAACTCCATTAAACACAGCATGTAAATGCAGCAAAACAGACGTTTTAAACGTGGTTACTATCTGTCAAGTTAAATCGTTTAGGAGAGGTTGTAAAAACGTCTCATGTACATAAAGCCTTATGCTTAGAGCTGTGCAACATAGCTAATAAAATACCTTTTTTGTATTTATATATTTATTTGTTTATATATGCATAAAACATTAACTTGACGTACATGTCAGCACTGTGCTTTGGGATAGTTTTTAACACATAGGGCCAGATCCACAAAGATCTGCCCCGGCGCATCGTATCTGAGATACGCTACGCCGCTGTACCTTACCTGGCTTTAGTTCGAATCCATAAAGATTTTGCGCCATAAGTTACGGCGGCGTAGTGTATCTCAAGCGGCGTAACGGCGCGGAATTCAAGTTGGGCCGGTAGGGGGCGTGTTTCATTTAAATGAAGCGCGTCCCCGCTCCGTTCAGAAATTTCCCGCCGTGCATTGCGCTAAATTACGTCGCAACAACGTTATTTTTTTTTTTTACTAGTGTGAATTACGTACATTCCTATTCACGGACGACTTACGCAAAAATAAAAAATAAATTAAATTTCGACGCAGGAACGACGGCCATAATTAACATGCAAGTCTAACTATACGCCGCAAAAAAGCAGCTTTAACTATACGCCGCAAAAAGACATCTAGAGACGCCGTAAGAGAATGCGACGGCCGCGTGTACGTTCGTGGATCATCGTAAATAGCTCATTTGCATACTCGACGCGGAAAACGACAAGAACTCCACCCAGCGGATGCCGAAGTATTGCATCTACGATCCGAAGGCGTACGCCTGTCGGATCGTACCCAGATGCCTCCATATCTTGGTTTGAGGATTCAAAATAAAGATATGACGTGGGTAATTTGAAAGTACGCCAGCGTATCAGTAGATACACGGGCGTACTCTCTCTATGGATCTGGCCCAAAGTTTCTACAATAGGAACAATCGGTTAGAATCCTTTGGCTGAATCTCCATTGTTGTATTCTATGGGGTAATAATAAGTTCATATTACAGGCATAGCACAAAATCTCAGATAGTAGGCTTATGCTGCGTACACACGATCGGAAATTCCAACAGGAAAAGTCCAGTGTAAGCTTTTGGTTGGAAATTCCGACCGTGTGTAGGCTCCATCTGAATTTTTCTGTTGGGATTTCCACCAAGAAAAAATTGAGAGCTGGTTCTCAATTTTTCCGACGGGAAAAGTTATTGGAGGAAATTCCGATCATCTGTATGCAATTGAGACCTATGCATGCTCGGAATCAAGTCGACGCATGCTCGGAAGCATTGAACTTCATTTTCCTCAGCTCGTCGTAGTGTTATACGTCACCGTGTTCTTGACGATCGGAATTTGATGTGACCGTGTGTATGCAAAACAAGTTTGAGACAAAATTCAGTCAGAAAAAAATACACGGTTTTCTTGTCGGAATTTCTGATTCTGTGTACGCCGCATAAGAGATCTTCATGAGTTGGATGAATATCTGATATCTGACTAACTTCAAATGAGTGTACATCCAAATTGTAGACTCAGTAGTTTGTGGCAAATTCCACAGTAGACAGATTACCAGTCCAGAACTTTCTTGTAAACTATCTAGTATTAACAAACATTACCTGAATGTTTTCTACAGCTCTGATGGATTTCTCAGAAAGTGCTGAAGAAACATTACAGAGATGGGCTCACTTTCCGACTCCCAAGCTTGAGATAATATTTAATTCTCTTCTTGCACTTATTGAGCCATCCTGCATGATCGCCATCATTTGAATTCCCACATAACGGTATTAAATGATTACAGAAGGCTATAAAAAATAACACATTTTTATGGCCAGTACATCCCCGCCATTGGAGCCTGCGTCGTCAGACTTTTGGGGAGTTTATGATGTTTTCTTGGAATTACTTTGCACAACAAATTACTGCTGTAATTGATGGGATGAAGTAGCATGGTTCGCGGTAGTTATAGAGCTTTCCTCTCTGTTTTGGAAGGCCTGCAACGACTGCAGATTTCAATTTTGTTTCCTGTCTTGTATATGCCTAGTAATTTTGCAGAAAGCTATTCAAAATGAGGTCAATTGTGTGTGAAAAACAAGATATATCATATGCTGACACAACCAGTTCAAACGGCACACATGATATATGCTTCATTATCCAAAATCATAAAATGTGACGCCAGATATTGTGCAACACAGAAAAGTGGAAATGTATAATTTAACCCATGCAGTAAATATCTAGAAAGATGATCATAATAATAATAATAATGTAAATTATATTGGTTAGTTAATTGTATATATAAAATGAGTATAATTGAAAACAATAATTATGACAATTAAAAAATAATATTATTATTAATAATAAAATATAATACTTAAATGTTTATAAAGTCCTGTATCTAACTTAAATCCATCTGATTAAAATGTCATAATTAAAAACAATGATAACAACAATTCCAAAAACAATATTAATAATAATGAAAAACCTTAAACATACTAATCTTGTTGTGAAGTTTAGTGCTCATTGAAATAGCACATTATAATGCAGTATTTTAGAGCCACACAGGTTCTTTCATCAGTTATACTGTATGTGACACATATGATGAAGGGGTCCTGCATTACTCCAACCAGTCTACAATTATTACAGCGCTGCAAGTATCAAGATTTGTCCTGATAAGGTGTGTGATAGAAATATATTGATCAGGTCTTGATATGGATAACTCTGTCGCTAGAATGTCACAACTCCCCTCATGTTCTTGGGCAATACACATTTGCTTTCGTACATTGCACGACACCATTTTTATTGAATCAAAGTGACTTAGTGGCACATGTGGGTATAAATGCTGAGCTATGCTCCCAATACTCATTTAAACCCACTTGGATATGTTGACAACATCTTCAAAATTAGAGTCATAGGTGTGCATAGCCTATTGCATTATAGTGTGCACCACAAAGTTCAAACATACATGCACAGTAAAGCAGTGGATGGCGTCAGTAGTGCAGTGGATGGTGTCAGTAGAGCAGTGGATGGTGTCAGTAGAGCAGTGGATGGTGTCAGTAGGGCAGTGGATGCTGCAGTGGATGGTGTAAATAGAGCAGTGGACAGTGTCTGTAGGGCAGTGGATGGTGTCAGTAGGGCAGTGGATGGTGCAGTGAATGGTGTCAGAAGAGCACTGGACTGTGTCAGCAGAGCAGAGGTAGGTGTCAGTTCTGATATTTTTTTTGTAATTTTATTTTGGCTTATTCATTTTTTTACAATTTGTTAGGAGCACCGTTGAGGGGCTTTAGCTAAATAGCAGAGAATGGAACTGAGCTGTTACGTGGGGTTCAACTGGGGGAATCTGCATTGCACAGGGTGATGAGGGTGTGCCCAGGAACACCCGGCACACTCTATGCGCACACCTATAATTACAGCACAAAGTAAATAACATAAGTAAAATATGTTATATGTGAATACTGTGTTGTTCAAAAAAGTGTGTGTGTATAAATAGTGTGCAGACCTTATTAAAGTAAATAGGCAGCCAACACAACAAAGAAAGTTGTAAAAAATGTGTAAAAAAGATAAGTGTAGCGCCAAAAGTGAAATAATTCCACTTATGAAGTGGATATTAAAGACAAGGGCTGAGTGTCCCACTTCCCACTAATAACAGGGGTGTCTCATATTCAAGTGATCTTTATCAAAAAGATGCAAAAAATATGTAAATATATATCTCTATAAATGGTGATGATCAACCAAACAAAAACGTGAACATATATGTGAATATATTCAATGTGAGTCAGGGTCACAAGCTTATTTGAACTTGAGCCAATATATAAATAATAATCTATAATCACAGTGCTAACTTTTAAAAATATATATAAACCACAGTGTATGCGGTTGAGAGGCGGCGGCGTGCGTTCCAATCAAGTGTATCTGACCACATTATGCGCTCCATATCCCTGAAGGGAGGGACGAGGCATTAACAGCCTATAGTGAGGCTTGTGTGATGCAGGGTCGCTGGTCCCCGTGTTGGAAAATCTCCTCCCGTTGGTCCGTTGTCACTCCAATAGGAGGACAATGCGCAGATCCGTCTTAACTTCCGGGTGTGATGACGTCAGACGCGCACATGTGATATTCACGTTGTGCGTCGTATGCGCTTCACGATGCGTTCCATGCCTCATACTAGCGCACGTTTCGATGGTAAATCGGAACATCAGTCCCGTTAACCAGCGACGCCAGACGCGCACATGTGATATTCACGTTGTGCGTCGTATGCGCTTTACGATGCGTTCCACGCCTCATAATAGCGCACGTTTTGATGGTGTGATGCAGGATCGCTGTTCCCCGTGTTGGAAAATCTCCTCCCGTTGGTCCGTTTTCACTCCAATAGGAGGACAATGCGCAGATCCGTCGTAACTTCCGGGTGTGATGACGTCAGACACGCACATGTGATATTCACGTTGTGTGTCGTATGCGCTTCACGATGCGTTCCATGCCTCATACTAGCGCACGTTTCGATGGTAAATCGGAAACATCAGTCCCGTTAACCAGCGACGCCAGACGCGCACATGTGATATTCACTTTGTGCGTCGTATGCGCTTCACGATGCGTTCCACGCCTCATAATAGCGCACGTTTCGATGGTAAATCGGAACATCAGTCCCGTTAACCAGTGACGCCATCCCCCTCAGTAAAGTCAGGACGCGCTGACTGGGATTCATGGAACAATTTCAAACACCTGGGGCATATAATCACAACACAAATCTGTATGTATATCAGTGCCCCCTCTTGTGGACATTTAAGGAAAAAACACCTTAGATTTGTCTCCATATCATTGGGGAGTGAAGATGTTATATTTGATCTAAACAGATGGGTATTACACCTGAAAAACCTATTTGTTCAAAAATAATATACATAATAAATACTAATACTAAACCTGAACAGTATAGAATATTAGACATGGAAATCATAATCTGATCTGTAAAATAGTAAACAAAAGTACATATAGCCACGATGGATGGTCTCCAACTGGCCTGTGGAATAAGCATAAAGGTATGCATATCTCTAAACAACTAAAAAGCTCTAATGATTAAGCATGTATCTACAAGACTAAAGAGCTATGATAAGGGGTCCATGTATCCATGATATGGTCATGGCATGGCACCTTAAAATTAAAATTGACCGAATATCTAAAAAAGTATATAAAAAAGTACTGTATATGACGCCAAAAATAAATCCCTGGGGATAAATGGATGGGATGCCTATGCCTGATTGATAAAGGCATTTATATCCCATTCCACATTTAAGCCATGCGGGAAATTGCTTTTTAATTGGTAAATCCAGTAGACTTCTAGTTTGGATACTCCTCTTTGTTTGGGGTCTCCTCTCCAGTGAGGCACAAATTTATCAATAATTTGAAAACTTGTGCCTTGTAAATTTTTGTTATGTCGTTCCAGAAAATGTCTGGGTACTGTGTGGTTATCGTGGCCCTTGGTGATCTTGGTCACGTGTTCACCTACCCTTGTGGAAAAACTGCGTATTGTATGTCCCACATACTGTTTCCCACAAGGGCAGGTGATCAAGTACACAATGTGTGTTGTGGCACACGTGAAAAAATGTTTCATGGGGTATTCAATTCCCGTTTGAGTGGACCTGAAACAAGTAGTTTTCTTTCTCCCATGTATGTTGTTGATACAAACAGAACATTTTCTGCAAGGGTGATAGCCCTTGGAGAGGGGAAAGAAAGATGGCTTGATGGGGGGATCTGGGATGTTAGGAGCTATTTGGTTCTTAAGGGAAGTGGCACCCCTAAAAGGAATTCCGGCCCGATCTGGAAGTGTGGGGTCCAAGGATGTTGTCTCCTTTCAGTATCCTCCAATGTCTTTCAATAATAGCCCTGATTTGTTTATATTGTGTGGAGAAGGTGGTAAAAAAGTAATTCTTGAATTTAGCGTCCTGTGTGATCCTAGGTTTTTCCCTAGTCAAGGTGGTTCGATCAATTTGTGAAATTCCATTAATCTCTTTATCCACCACACAACTGGAATAACCCTTGTCAAGAAATCTGTGTTTTAAAATTTGTGCCTGTAATTGAAAGTCCTCATTATTCGAGCAGTTGCGCCTAATCCGAAGGAGTTGACTTTTGGGTACTGACGTGAGCCAGGCAGGATGGTGGCAACTGTCGACCGGAATGTATCCATTCCGGTCGGTGCTCTTAAAAAAGGTTTTGGTGACTATTTTGTTATCCTGGATGGAAATCTCCAAAAAATGGATATTAGAGAAGCTGGCTTCATAACTGAGACTGATGCCCACTTCATTTTGATTTAAAGTGGACATGAATCCATCCAGAGATGTACGGTCACCTTTCCATAGGAGGAGAATGTCGTCTATGTATCGAACCCAGAGAACTATCTCGGGTCGATTAAACGCATAGACGAGATCCTCCTCCCACGTCGCACAACGTGAATATCACATGTGCGCGTCTGACGTCATCACACCCGGAAGTAACGACAGATCTGCGCATTGTCCTCCTGTTGGAGTGACAACGGACCAACGGGAGGAGATTTTCCAACACGGGGACCAGCGACCCTGCATCACACAAGCCTCACTCTAGGCTGTTAATGCCTCGTCCCTCCCTTCAGGGATATGGAGCGCATAATGTGGTCAGATACACTTGATTGGAACGCACGCCGCCGCCTCTCAGAGGGGGGAGCGATCATCCTAAACAGGTGGGTTTCATCTTATTTTTACTACATATATGTGCAGGAGATGTTGTGGGCCAAGCTATCACCCCAGTAGAAGTCTACAGGAGACAAAACCGGTCGATTACGCTGGGTTCATTCCCAATATCTTGCACATTTTTATATATTCCTACCCATCCCATTGGGTTAGTGAAGCAATTGTGCATTTATTATTCTGAGTTGTGAATTTTTATTGTGACCAGTTTTTTTCTATTTTTGGATTGGAGTGAGACACATTGCTGTGAGATTGTTTATTTTTAAAAATTTTATTAAAAAAATTTACACTATGAGAGTTTTTTTTTCTCTCCTTTCTTTGGGCATGTTAACCTATTGATTGGTTACATCGTTTTTGGGTTCACGGAGTCATAATTCTGCACCCCTGGATTGCGAGTACCATTTGAAACCTTTGAAAAGCCTCTCAGATCCTGGAAACAAACGTTTGATGACACCACACAGAGGATAAAGGGAAGACAGCCTTCAATCTGTCCATGCCTTTGAGACCCTCCACCGTATGGTGAGTTACGGGTCCACAGAATCTGGTAAGAGTATTTCACCATTTTCATATTACCAAGATGTTGGATTGTATTTTCTGAAGTATCTGATTCTAACTGTGTCTACTGAGAGAGGGATTGACATCATTGTGATCTACAGATTGTGAGGACTCATATCTTCTCCCTGTGATTGTCCTGTGACTGTTATCAGTTGACCCTAATTCAACCCCTGTGGTTTTTTGGACTATCTCAGGCGCTGCCTATTCAGAGGACTAATTACTACTCGCAACCGTATACACTGTGGTTTATATATATTTTTAAAAGTTAGCACTGTGATTATAGATTATTATTTATATATTGGCTCAAGTTCAAATAAGCTTGTGACCCTGACTCACATTGAATATATTCACATATATGTTCACGTTTTTGTTTGGTTGATCATCACCATTTATAGAGATATATATTTACATATTTTTTGCATCTTTTTGATAAAGATCACTTGAATATGAGACACCCCTGTTATTAGTGGGAAGTGGGACACTCAGGCCTTGTCTTTAATATCCACTTAATAAGTGGAATTATTTCACTTTTGGCTCTACACTTATCTTTTTTATACTGTGTTGTTAACCATAGCGTGGCTGCCTCAAAGGGAAAAATAAACTGCGCTCAAGATAAAAAGAAGTGAAAAATAAACAATAAATTGACCAAAGCAGATTTCTGCCGTGAGATATTTCACAGTGTAACTCAAATTTTAACATAGAAGGGTCATGCTACTAAATGATAAACACATTATTAAACAAGAGTCCATATGCAAAAAGAGAAAAAAGAACAGAAGACACAATCCTCTTCTTAAGTGTTTATATAGTCTTGTGGATATAATGAGCATCCGTCACTCTTGGAGAGATATGAACCGTGACATCACCACCTCTTATGGAAGAAATACAAGCTTACCAGCTATGTATGACCCTCTATGCCCCTTCGGAGACTGGGCTGCAGGGCAGTATTCCGATATGATAACGACCGCAAACACATCTCCAAAACGACCATTGCCTTGCTAAAGAAGCTGAGGGTAAGCCACTGAGGACTCCAGTGACAACCTGTCAAGCTCGGGTGAACTCCATGCCCAAGAGGGATAAGGCAGTGCTGGAAAATAATGGAGGCCATACAAAATATTGACACTTTGGGCCCGATTTGGACATTTTCTCTTAGGGGTGTACTCTCTTTTGTTGCCAGTGGTTTAGACATTAATGGCTGTGTGTTGAGTTATTTGAGGGGACGGCAAATTTACACTGTTATACAAGCTGTACACTCACTACTTTACATTGTAGCAAAGTGTAATTTATTCAGTGTTGTCACATGAAAAGTTATTATAAAATATGTATACAAATGTACGGGGTGTACTCACTTTTATGAGATACTGTACACATATATATATATATATGTATGTGTGTGTGTGTGTGTGTGTGTGTGTGTGTGTGTGTGTGTGTCTGTGCGGTATGTACAACTTATACAGGCAAACTGCTAACCTGCCTAGCGGTATTCCCGAGTCTGGCTCGGGTTGGAATTTCAGTACCATTAGAGGTATCCCCATAGGTGTGCACAGCCTATTGCATTAGGGTGTGCACCCCAAAGCTTAACCACATATGAGTGTGAATGTGTATGTATACTGACGGTGTCAGTAGAGCAGTAGGCAGTGTCAATAATTTTTATTTTTATTATTTAATTTCTTAATTTTTTTTTGCAATTTTTTTTTTTTTTTAGATAGATTTTAGATTTGGTGAAACATCAGAGGTCTAAACTGGGGGAATCTGCACCACACTGGGTGATTAGGGTGTGCCCAGGCACACCCGATACACACTGTGCACATGCCTATGGATATCCCCGAGCCTGACTCGGGATCACATTTCAGGATCCAGGCAAAGTTACTTACCTTGTCCTCTGGATTCTGTGATGTCTCCTCGCTGTGTGTGCGAACTGTCTCCTCGCTTGATTCACACAGTGCCTGGGTGCCACCGAGCTCCGTTACCTGCGACGCTGCGATGCACGGGGAGCAGAGATCGCCGCAAAATTCAAAACATTTAAAACACACAATACATACAGTATACAGTAATCTTAGGCCTCGTACACACGATAGGTTAAACAGAGGACAACAGTCTGATGGACCGTTTTCATCGGTCAAAACCGATCGTGTGTGGGCCCCATAGGTTATTTAACCATCGGTTAAAAAAAAAGCCAACTTGCTTTAAATTTAACCGGTGGATTCCTAACCGATAGGTCAAAACCGATCATTAGTAGGCACGACCATCGGTTAAAAATCCACGCATGCTCAGAATCAAGTCGACGCATGCTTGGAAGCATTAAACTTCATTTTTTTCAGCACGTCGTTGTGTTTCATGTCACCGCATTCTGACACGACAGGTTATTTAACCAATGGTGTGTGGGCGCGACGGACCATCATTCAGCTTCATCGGTTAACCAATGACAACGGTCCTTCAGACCATTCTCATCGGATAGACTGATCGTGTGTACGCGGCTTTACAGGTTACAGTACTGTAAAAAATAATTACACATCCCCTTTGTCCCTAGTGGTCTGTTCAGTGTCCTGTATGTACTTTTATATAATAAACACTGTTTTTTTTTCTGCCTGGAAACTGGAGATTGTCAATCACAACCAAAAAGTGTCCCGTTGTGTCAAAAGTCATTTTACAGCAGCTAGAAAACATCGATAATGAATTAGAATCACTTGCAGAATTGGGCGATAGCGATTTGTGGGGAAATTTGTCTTCAGACACTGAAAGTAATGACAGCGACAATTCTGCAACTGAGCAAATTTCTGTGTTTTTGATTTGATCATTTTTATTATTATTATATTATTATTTGTTATAGTTATTTATAGTTATTTACTTTATTATACAGTAATTTATGATTTTGTGTTTCAAACTTTATTATACCCGGGATGTCTACTAGACTCTTGTTTGGACAGATTTAAGTGAGTTATTCCTAACAATTACAGACCTACAGTATAAAAAGCCAAATTTCCATGCAAAATAATTGTACCACTTTCAGCACCTAAAACCAGAAATAATCATACCACCAGGGAGGTTAAAGAATGAAAATTAGTCTTCATCCAAGACCATACGTAGAGTAAATGACTTCATGTCTCACGCCAAAATGCTAGCTATAGAAAGAGATCAAATTCCAGTCTTTGAAAAAATCTGGAACCCTTGGATTAATTATCACCTTCCATCATTCCGCGACAACTCAATTCTTATGCCATGGTAGCTGAAAGATTAATTTGGTAATAAATTACTTACAAAACCAAATTTCTAGAGCTTGGGTGTTACCCTACTCATTATCGTGAACATTGTAGTGTTCTGTTCAAACACTCAGGCTGTTGGCCAACTTACTCGAACCATCTCAGTGGACTTCTACACTTCCTTTTCTATTTTTCTACTATCCTATCCATTTTTATTTTTGTTTTTTTGTCTATCATTTTATTTTTTTTATTTTATAACTAATTTTATTTAAACAATAATAAAGTACTGCTTTACATAATTATACCTTAATATTCCAGGTCCAAGTAAAACAATTTATATGATAAATAGTATTTCCAACTACAGTCATGAATATCTTATGTAATGATTTGTTTACTTTTCTATTTTCTGTTGAGTTTATATAATTTACTGATCTTATCGGTACATATATAGTGGACCATGAGGTTTGTACTTCGATTATCATATTCATTTAATAAAATACTTCGACAAGGAAAATTAGTCTTCATATAATTTTCATGTTGACACGGCTCAATTTTTCCTGGGCCTCTAGGCTTCCATGAATTTTTTTTTTATGAAAGGGTAAAAGAGAATATGTCACAATGTCCATTTAGGCTAAAGTGACAGTTTCTCGTGCTAGAGAATCCCCTCCCCCATTAATACTCACCTTTTCCACACTACCTCTATGCTCCTTTGACTGTAGGGGTCCTAAGAAATACCCAATTTTATACACAAATGGGAGCTTGTACCCATCTCCCCTTTGTCTCAGGATGCAGTATTCAGACCTGTGCTAATTGAGAGGCCCATTGGCATAGGTCTCTCAATTGTTACATGTTGGGGTGGGGGGAGAAGGTTACTAACCCTGTGTAAGCTCTGACTTTGCCCGACTAATATCTTAAACAGGGATTAAACTCAGCGCTCCTGCAGGCAAATGGAATGGCAGATTGGATAAATGATGAGTATCAGCGAGTGTAGGAAAGGGTGTTCTATCAAGAGAAGCTGTCACTTGTAAAATGACAGATTTTAGTTTTTGACATTCTTGGGACCGTCAATAATTGAAATGCATGTGGCGCCTGTATTCCATTCATCTGGCTATTGTATGACCTAAGAAAATATTTACATTTAGCCTACAGAATGTTGCATATAGAATTCTTATTTTCTCATTTTCAAATATGAAACACTTGCAGTTCAACTGATCTCTATTATTTTCTCCATAAATAACACATTGCACACTGACACCATCATTATAAAACGTATAGTATCCTTCAAGATCATTTTCATCTTTTTTTTTTATTTTTTTAAGCTAAAAGTAACATTAAATATTAACCACGGCCGTCAATTCCAACGTCTTGGTTACAAAATTGCTTTTTTTCACAAGCTAGGCTCAGATTCACGTAGAGCGGAGTATATTTATGCCGGCGTAGTGCATCTTATATACGCTACACCGACGTAACATAGAGAGGCAAGTACAGTATTCACAAAGCACTTGCTCCATAAGTTGCGGCGGCGTAGCGTATATTGTCCGGCGTAAGCTCGCCTAATTCAAAGTAGGAAGGAGGTGGGCGTGATCTATTTAAATTAAGCATGACCCCATGCAAATGAACGGGCGATCGAACGGCGCATGCGCGCGAATGCTCAGAATCATGTCGCATATACTCCCTAAGAGGCTCTCTACTGCGCTCTGCGTGTCTCATTCAAAGTCCCGCCTTCTCTTTTTTCCCATATACTCCCTAAGATACGACGGCTCAATGCCTACGACGTGAACGTAACCTACGCACAGCCGTATTCACGTAGTACTACGTAAACGGCGTACGCGACGTAAAATTTTACGGCGTTGTTCCCTGGCCCATACCTTTGCATTACCTGCGCCTGCTATATGAGGGGTAACTTTACGCCGGACGTAAGCCTTACGCAAATCGCATATATGAATCGGCCGGGCGCATAAACGTTCATGAATCGGCATATCTTACTTGCATATTAAAAATGGGAACGCCGAATGCGTCCAGCGTAACTATGCTCCCACGATATGCCGGTGTAGGCAAGTTGTGTCTGGCGGCTGAAGCCTTGTTTTACGGCATATCTAGCTTCGCAAATCGGCATAACAATACGACGGTGCACATTTGTACTTTTGATGGCGTATCTATAGATACGCCGGCGTAAAACGATCGTGAATCCGGGCCCTAGAATTTAACTCCGCTGTATCTTAAAGATAAGGAAAAAAAAACGTTTCAATACTAATATCATCTATATGCATGCATTCCAAGGCTGACAAAGGTCAGATATCACAACATCAGATAATGGTCATTTTTTAAATGTAATGAAATGTTAAAAAAACTACTTGAATACTTTTTTTTTTTTGCTCATGTAATTTATTTGCATGTCGTAAATCATTTCCAACTCTTCTGTGACCTATACTTAAATAATTCCAAAACTGAAAAAAAGTGCCTTTTATTCATAAATCTCGCCCCTTCTACTTTTATAGTGGTTGTCTTCTACAAACAAGAATGGAATGACTTCAACTCAAGGGCAGCTCATCTCTTGTACCGTCTTCCTTCTGAGTTATATAGAATTCTTATCAAGGAGCAAGCAGAGCATAAAATGCTTTGCCCTTGACAACTGCACTTCCCCATATTGTGTGACAAAGTGCAGCTAACTGGAATGAGTTGTCTTCAAAAGTTAGGGAAAGATCACACAGAGGAACACTTTGTTTTAACTGCAACATTTACAGTATGTTAGAGATTCTAAATAAGTAATAACAATAAAAATTTATGTTTGCACTCTAAAGACGTGACATTGATCAGAGTGACTCGAAAGTATCATCGTCGTTTTAAGAAACACGCAAGGATTACACTGAGGGGTGTAGTCGGGAACTCTGCAAACTGATACCACAGATTTGGTTGAGTTGTGCCGAGTTGAAGCACACAGTAACATTATTTTGAAGATCGCAGTAGTGAGATTCCATCTGCTGTAGTCTGTTGTGTTGCTTCATCTTCCGGGTCATAATTAACCACTTAAGCCCTGGACCATTTGGCTGGCCAAAGCCTAGAGCACTTTTTGCGATTTGCCGCTGCGTCGCTTTAACTGACAGTTGTGCAGTCGAGAGACATGGCTCCCAAACAAAATCGACGTCCTTTTTTCCCACAAATAGAGCTTTTTTTTGGTGGTATTTTATCATCTCTGCGGTTTTTATCTTGTGCGCTATAGAAAATATAAAGTGTCAATTAAAAAAAAATGTTTTTCCTCAGTTTAGGCCGATGTATTCTTGTACATATTTTTGGTAAAAAAAATCACAATAATCACACTCTCTAGCTCTCTCATCACCTGCTTTCATGCTCGTCTCCAGGACTTTTCCAGAGCCTCTCCAAGCCTATGGGAATCCTTACCCCAATCTGTCCGTCAATCTCCTTCTCTATTAGCTTTTATAGGATCCCTGAGAACCCTCCTCTTCAGAGTAGCCTATCCTTCCCACACCTAACATCTGTATTTTCATTTGAGTCCATCTGATCACCCCCATAGCTACTACCCTTTGTTCCACTTGACCCTCCCTTTTAGATTGTAAGCTCTAACTAGCAGGGCCCTCTGATCCCTCCTGTATTGAATTGTATTGTGACTGTACTATCTTATAAAAACAAAAATGTAGAGCTAATAGTAACAAATATGAGAATCACATTTGTGTATGGTGAGTATAACGAAGGCCACTAGCACTGGATATGAAGTGGCCCAAAAGGAGTGCTCAAAGTGTGCAAAGTTCCAAAGTCTATATGAAGACAGGTGGGTAATCATCCACTGGAGGGAAGACAAGCGAATTGCAATAGGTCACAGGTGGATGATATGTGGATTTGGATGAATTGCAATAGGTCATAGGTGGATGATATGTGAAAAGAGGAAGAACACGAAGCTCCAATGGTGCAGATGAGTAAAACCAATCAAGGTTTATTGTTAAAAGTCATACAAACAAAAATATGACATACATTAAAAAGTGATCACAAATTGGCAATATGGGGTGCTAGATAGCGAATACCCGACGCGTTTCCGCTGAATAAGCCTTCAACAGGGGCATAAATTGCACCCCCATATTGCTCTCTTATATATACATGACTGACCATCAAGCCCATCCCCCAACAGGGCGGGACTTGAAACAGGATGTGATGTAACGGATATGTCTTCCAACCCATCACCTAAACATCAAACCTTTAAATCATATATCTCCAAGTATCAAATACATCGCTCAAAAGATTGATATAAATATAGAGATGATTGATAACATAGGATATAATAAATAATAAATTAATATATAATAAAAAATTGTAACACATAGGGCCAGATTCAGCAACACTTGCGCTGGAGTATTTCGATATGCGCCGCGTAACTGTGAAGATGCGCCGTCGTTTCTATGTGCCCGTACCCACCAAACTAGATGCGCCCAATAACGGGCCATTTGCGACCGGCGGAACGTTCCGACTCCAGAGTATCGTCAGCGCTTAATTTTGCTTGGCGCATCAGTCGCGCCTATTGATTTCCCCTGCAAATATGCAAATGAGGTATTTTTCCCAATTCACGAACGGATTAGCACCATACGCTGGCTACATGCGCCGCGCGTATCTCGTTTGTCCGGCGCAAAGTTATTTCTACAAAAGGCTGCTTTATCTTTACTCCAGACGGTCACAGGTCAGCAGGAGAGCAGCTACAGCAGCGTTACCGACGACAAGAGCTAGCTGAGCACCCCCACTTGCAGGACAACACCTCTGTCCATGCTTGTCTGTCAAATTTTACAGCCATGGAGGAAGACATCATAGGTCTCCATAGCCGAGATGACGGCTGTCAGCTCCTGGCCATTAAAGTTCAGCTTTCTCCTGTGTGTTTGCGGGGAACGGGAGCAGCCATCTCAGAACAAAAGTAACATCACTGCGGGGAGGGGGAGCAGGATATACTTTAGTGCCGGAATGGCGCTTCTACGGGCGCATTTAAACGCCCAACGGAAGGCATTGCGCTGACGTTTCCCGTGAAGTGGTGCCGACGGAAGTTGTGAGCATGCGCACAAAGGGGGCGAGTGGAGCCTCACTCACTGCGCATGCTCCGCCCATCATTTACATATGATCACACCCACTTCCCCGTCGGGTTACGCCAGCGCATTATCGTTACTCTGGCGCAAGTTTACGCGCAACTGCTATGTGAATAACAGTACTTGCGCTGAAAGGGTCTTCAGAGTAACGTAAATGAGAAGCGTTACTCCAGAGGAAAGATACTCCCATCTACCTGAATCTGGCCCATAGTTGACAGTAATACCGAAGCTGTGTCACCCAGTGGATGTATACACTAATTTCTGTATATGGGGACACCACATTCACTGAAACCTCTATTATGTGAAATGAATGATCGACCCCCTGAGGCTGCATTCTAGGACACAAGCTCGGAAGGGGCCATCATAGGGGCAGCTAGAATATGACCCTGGAAACTGTAAACATGC
The DNA here is from genome assembly GCA_029574335.1 of Rana kukunoris. NCBI lineage: Eukaryota > Metazoa > Chordata > Amphibia > Anura > Ranidae > Rana > Rana kukunoris. The sequence goes on along the minus strand of CM056053.1, from coordinate 436,194,833 downwards.
CAAGAGATATGTTACCGATCCGCACAGCGCTCATAAATCTGAGCGCGCACCGAATGGTAACACTGGGGCATGTCTTGGGCGCCTCCTGGCCAGTAGTGTGGATTAGATCCATGGTTACACATGTACCATCCGGGACCGTCGGCATATGCAGCCAATCCGATGGCTCAACGTCACAGATCACATGGCTTGCCGACAGTCACATGACCGCGGCTTCCACTCGGCGGCGGTCATGGGAAATGTAGTGTGTGACATCCCGACCAATGGTGAGGCTTATGGGTAGTCATGTGATCGGTGTCACCCATCAGCGGCCCGGAGGAGGGATCGTGACAAGGAAATGCACACATCTCCAAATCAGGGACACCAAGAGAAGCCAAAAGACCCGCGGACCTGATCCGTGACCCTGCAGGGATCCGAAGCGATGACATGTATGACGCAACATATCATGAGCCTCACAATAAGGCCTCGTACACACGATCAAATCTGTCCGCTGGAAACGGTCCGCTGGACCGTTTCAGCAGACAGATTCGATTGTGTGTACGGCCGAGCAGACAGATTTTTCCACCCGACAGATTTCAAAGCATGCTTTGAAATCTATCGGGTGGGAATCTGTCCGCCCGACATGTCTGCTGGTTAGTACACTTACCAGCAGACATGTCGCCCCGCACCGCCGCCGCACCGCCGCCGAATGGATTCGGCGCATGAGCGGAAGTGTTTTACTTCCTGGTGCGGTGACGTGGCGGCGTCAACGTCACCGCCACGTCACCGACACGTCAGCGCGCTCTCTGCTGGCGGGGATTTTGGTTTGCTCGTGTGTACACGCGAGCAAACCAAAATCCCAGCAGACAGATTTGTTCAAATCTGTCGGACGGACAGATTTGAACAAATCTGTCCGCTCGTGTGTATGGGGCCTAAGGATTCACTGGACAACGCGGCTAATGTGACATGAAGTTGAACACAATGCCCCCTAGCTGTTATCATAGGGGTTGCACATAAGTCACAGCCTAAAATATAGAAAATGTGCAGAGAGTGTACCGCTGGGATGATCAGAGCAATCCCGCCCAGACTGGGATGGCAGAGACCACCTACAGCAGCAGGTCCTAATGCATACATTATAAAAAACTATATAATGATACAAATAACTGCAAAATAAAAACTGAATTTGAAGAAGGAGAGGTGGATACAGGAGACTTAAGTGCTCACCCCTGGTTGATGAAACAGTTGACATCCCATTCAACATTCATACCATGGGGGGTGTAGCATCTAAGCTTGTGTATCCAAAAAGTCTCGAGACACCCCTTATTTTAGAATCTCCCCTCTAGTGGGGAACGAATCTGTCAATGACCTGAAACAAAGAACCTCTTGGGTCAGAGTTATGGTGTTCAAGGTAGTGACGCGACACCGTGTGTTTAGGGCAGCGATTACGTATCTTGGTAACATGCTCGTTGTTCCGCCCAACATATTGGCGTTTGCATGGGCATGTTATAAGGTATACAATATGACTTGTGAAGCATGTGGTGAATTGCTTCATATTATATACACGATTGGTGACTGTTGAGGTGAATGACTCGATGTTACGTCTTGTTGTGGAGTTCACAACACAGACTTTGCAAGATCGACAAGGGTAAAATCCATTAGCTTCTGGAAAAAAGGATATTTTTGGGGGGGATCTATGGTGTTGGGAGCTATGTCGCTTTGGACAGAGCGAGCCCCTTTAAAGATAATGCCAGCTCTCTTAGGTAGGGATGGTCCCAAGATCCTGTCATTCAGAAGAATTTTCCAATGTCGATTTAGAATTGTATTGATCTCATTGTGTTGGATGGAATAGCTTGTAAACAGGGACCATTTAAAATTGTCCTGTTTATTCACCTTGGGTCTCACCTGTAAGAGGGACGCTCTGTCAGTGGTTGACACAGAGTTGATGGCACTATCCAATAATGCAGGTTGATATCCCTTATCCAGAAATCTGGCTCGAAGGAGGTCACTCTGCAAGTGGAAATCACTGTCCTTGGTACAGTTTCGCCTTAGGCGCATAAACTGACTACAGGGTACAGACTCTAACCACCTACGATTGTGGCAGCTATCTACCGGAATGAAGCCATTACGGTCCGTGGGTTTAAAGTAGGTTTTGAATTCCAATCTATCATGAGTGATGGCAAATATCAAGATCTATAAAATGTAACGAGTAGTCGGTGTCTCGAGACTTTTTGGATACACAAGCTTAGATGCTACACCCCCCATGGTATGAATGTTGAATGGGATGTAAACTGTTTCATCAACCAGGGGTGAGCACTTAAGTCTCCTGTATCCACCTCTCCTTCTTCAAATTCAGTTTTTATGTTGCTATCCAGTTATTTTTATCATTATATCGTTTTTTATAATGTATGCATTAGGACCTGCTGCTGTAGGTGGTCTCTGCCATCCCAGTCTGGGCGGGATTGCTCTGATCATCCCAGTGGTACACTCTCTGCACATTTTCTATATTTTAGGCTGTGACTTATGTGCAACCCCTATGATAACAGCTAGGGGGCATTGTGTTCAACTTCATGTCACATTAGCCGCGTTGTCCAGTGAATCCTTATTGTGAGGCTCATGATATGTTGCGTCAGACATGTCATGGCTTTGGATCCCTGCAGGGTCACGGATCAGGTCTGAGGGTCTTTTGGCTTCTCTTGGTGTCCCCGATTTGGAGATGTGTGCATTTCCTTGTCACGATCCCTCCTCCGGGCCGCTGATGGGTGACACCGATCACATGACTACCCATAAGCCTCACGATTGGTCGGGATGTCACACAATACATTTCCCATGACCGCCGCCGAGTGGAAGCCGCGGTACATGTGTAACCATGGATCTAACCCACACTACTGGCCGGGAGGCGCCCAAGACACGTCCCAGTGTTACCATTCGGTGCTCGCTCAGATTTATGAACGCTGCACGGATCGGTAACATATCTCTTGGCATGTTTACAGTTTCCAGGGTCATATTATAGCTGCCCCTATGATGGCCCCTTCCGAGCTTGTGTCCTAGAATGCAGCCTCAGGGGGTCGATCATTCATTTCACATAATAGAGGTTTCAGTGAATGTGGTGTCCCCATATACAGAAATTAGAGGATACATCCACTGGGTGACACAGCTTCGGTATTACTGTCAACTATGTGTTACAATTTGTTATTATATATTAATTTATTATTTATTATATCCTATGTTATCAATCATTTCTATATTTATATCAATCTTTTGAGCGATGTATTTGATACTTGGAGATATATGATTTAAAGGTTTGATGTTTAGGTGATGGGTTGGAAGACATATCCGTTACATCACATCCTGTTTCAAGCCCCGCCCTGTTGGGGGATGGGCTTGATGGTCAGTCATGTATATATAAGAGAGCAATATGGGGGTGCAATTTATGCCCCTGTTGAAGGCTTATTCAGCCGAAACGCGTCGGGTATTCGCTATCTAGCACCCAATATTGCCAATTTGTGATCACTTTTTAATGTATGTCATATTTTTGTTTGTATGACTTTTACCAATAAACCTTGATTGGTTTTACTCATCTGCACCATTGGAGCTTCGTGTTCTTCCTCTTTTCACATATCATCCACTTTGCGGCCCTGCTGAGCCCCAGCCATACTCTAGGCTTCCAACCTCTGATTAGTGGCTCAAGGATCCCACCTGGAATTTTCAATCTGACGTTCCACACCATTCAAGCTAGATCCGGTTTCTGATGTGGATTTCCAGCTTCAGTTCCAGTCATCCACTACGATCCTGCCTTCCGGTTTCCAGTGGTCCTGGTTCCTAAATACCACAGTGCCTGTCTGACTCACTACTGTATAGTATTTGAGTCCAACCTTTTTGGTAAGCGCATTTACATTTTCTACAGATCATGATGAGATTGTGACCTATTGCAATTTGCTTGTCTTCTCTCCAGTGGATGATTACCCACCTGTCTTCATATAGACTTTGGAACTTTGCACACTTTGAGCACTCCTTTTGGGCCACTTCATATCCAGTGCTAGTGGCCTTCGTTATACTCACCATACACAAATGTGATTCTCATATTTGTTACTATTAGCGCTACATTTTTGTTTTTATATTCTGTTGACTTTGTTTGTTTGTATGTAGCAGCTTTTTTCCATTTATATTAGCGCAGTTTTTTATTCATTTAGACTGTACTATCTTCCCTGATGAAGCGCTGTGCAAACTGTTGGCGCTATATAAATCCTGTATAATAATAATACGCGTTTATTGATTGGTTTGCGCAAGAGTTATAGCATCTACAAAATAGGGGATAGTTTTATGGCATTGCATTAATATTTTTTTTACTAGTAAAAGCGGTGGTCAGCAATTTTTATTGTGACTGCGACATTATGGTGAACACATCGAACACTTTTAATGCCATTTTGGGACCATTGTAATTGATACAGCGATCAGTGCTATAAAAATGCACTGATTACTGTAAAAATGACACTGGCAATGAAAGGGTTACCTAGTAGGGGGCGCTGAAGGGGTTAAGTGTGCCCTAGGAATGTGTTCTAACTGTAGGGGGGATGGGCTACGTGTGAAATGACACTGATCACCGCTCCCAATAACAGGGATCAGTGATCAGTGTCCTCTCACTAGAAAGAATGGGGAAAAGCTTGTTGACGTCAGCATTTCCCTGTTCTTCCTCTCCGTGAGACGATCGCAGGTATCCCCGCAAACATCGAGTCCATGGGACCCACGGTCGGATGCACGAAGCTTGCGGCGGGCACACAGGAGTGGTTGCGCGCTGCCGGCTGCGTGCGCACACCCACAATGCCGCATCTTAAAGGGGACATACATCTGCCCAGCTGTGTCATTGTGCCGACGTATATCGTCGTGCGCTGGTCCTTAAAGGGGTGTTCCGGAAAAAAAATTAAAAGCCAACAGCCACACAAGCTGCTGGCTTTACAAAAATGGAGACTTACCTGTCCTGCAGTCCCTTGATGTCGGCACTGCAGCTGATGTTTCCCATCAGCTGTCGGGTGCTGCCATCGCCATTGCGGGTAAGGGAACATGGAAGTGTAGCCTTCGGCTTCACGCTGGGAACCCTACTGTATATGCGCGAGGACCTGCTCCTCTCTCTTATTAGCCCAGCGGCAAGGGGAGGAGGAGGATGGAGCCCTATGGTAATGCCACGGACGGACTCACGGAGGTGGGAAAGGATACCTGACAGGTATCCTGTCCCCTCTCCACCCCGAAAAAATATTCCCCCATTCACAGAAATGTTTTACAGTCACCACATCCCTAAAGTTGAATGAAAAACAAACAACCCCCTAGGAAAAAATGGGACTTTAAAAGTGACTGGAAAACCAATGGAATGAAAGTAGAATTATCATTCCATTGGTTTTCAAGTCACTTTTAAAGTCCCATATTTTCCTAGGGGGTTGTTTGTTTTCCATCCCCCCCCCCTCAAAAGGTGCCAATTGTGGCACCGGAGGGGGTGGAGGAATCCGATGAGCAGAAGTTCCACTTAGGGTGGAGCTCCGCTTCAAACGGTTAAGAAATTATAAATAAATAAATCAGATTATCACATATAATATAAAAATAGGTCTGAGTTAATTAATAGTTCACTTTTGTGTCATGAACTCTCCAATACCTTTTGGGGTAGCTTAACCAGGAATGTGGGGTTGTTTTATGACCATGACCACCATAGTCAAAGGTTATTCTGTACCTTGCATGTTGTGACATCCTATATTTGGCAATCTGTTCAAATTTGTTATGTTCTCAGGGCATGGGAATTCAGGCTGGACCTACCCTCCCTGAATACCAAAACGTCAAGTGCTTATTTAAATAGTAACACAAAACCACTTGGCAAAAATTGGCCATGGCACGTTTATTGGTATATTCAAATCAATAAATAATAACAATATTCTGATAACTGTATCACTCAGGGCCAATCCGCCCTATAGGCTCAAAATGCAAGCCGTTTAGGGCCCCACAAAGCTGCGGAGGGCCCCCCAAATTACTAGAGGTCCCCCTGGTAAAAATCATTTTCGGCCCCTCACCCTGCTTCTCAACTCGCTGGCTGCATGGGAGAAGAGGTAAGAAGTCAGCACCCCCCGCTTCTCAACTTTAATCTTTAATGTGACATATCACTGTCGGCAGGTAACCCATGGGGACGTTACTTTCACCTTAATTAAGGTGTAAACCCCTGTTTTGTAGAAACTAGGCCATATATCAGGTACTGCAAGTCTCTACCCCAGCCTCAATGTATAGAGGGGTCTAGGATTACATTTAGGAGACCAAGTATTCTCAGATTTGTATTTTAGGCTAGTAAGCCTCAGAACAATTAACTTTTCAGGAATTTGTTATAGTAACTGCCGTGTAGGCTGCTTGAAGATTTCCATGCATCCTGTGTTTTTACAACATTAAACACAACAGGTAGGTGCAACTTTGTGTTTTCCAGTTTGCCTATAGGTTTCTGCTTCCGCTAAACATTATCAACCCTCTAATGCCAACTTCACAGCCACTGGCAACTGCACTGTTCACCAGCCCCTCGATCTGCCCTCTCCTCGATTCACAGAACTCCTACTATTATTGTCCCACAACACATTGAGTTCTGTGAATGACAGGGTGTCCTCCAATCATTCACAGAAAATGATGTATTATGGCATTATAATAGTAGTAGTTATGTGAATGATGGAAAGGGCTAGTAGAGGTCAGATGAGCGGTGCAACTTCTCTCAGTAGCAGCTTCTGCTGCTAATCCTTAACCACTTGCCGCCTGCCAATGACAAATTGACGTTGGCAAAGTGGTTTCAATATCCTGACTGGACGTCATATGACGTCCTCAGGATATTGAGCCGCTGCGAGCCCCCGGAACACCTGACACCCTGCAACACTGATCTAGGTAAAGTGTCTCCGACGTGTCCAATCACGGCTGATCACGATGTAAACAGGAAAACCAGGTAATCAGCTTTTCCTCACTCGCGTCTGTCAGACGCGAGTAGAGGAGAGCCGATCGGCTGCTCCTCTGACAGGGGGGGTATGTGCTGATCAATTATCAGCGCAGCCCCCCCCACTGGACCACCAGGGATGCCACTAGTTAACCAGGGATGCCCACCACAGATGCCCACCTAGACCACCAGGGATAACAAAACACAAATAATGGATGCCAATCAGTGCCCACAATGAATGCCAATCAGTGCCCACAATGGGCATCACTTATTGGCAGGCATTGTTTGGCACTGATTGGCATCCATTAGTACAAAACATAAATTAGTGCCACATAAAGGTGCCCATCCATGCCGCCTATCCTTGCCCATCCATGCCACCTATCCTTGCCCATCTGTGTCCATCCATGCTGCCTATCTGTGCCCATCCACGCCACCTATCCGCGCCCATCCATGCCGCCTATCCGTGCTGCCTATCCGTGCCCATTGGTGCCGCCTATCCATGCCACCTATCCGTGTCCATCCGTGCCGCCCATCAGTGCCACTTTATCAGTGCTCGTCAGTGCAGTACCATCATTGCCCATCAGTAAAGGAGAAAACATACTTATTTACAATGTTTTATAACAGAAACAAAAAAAACATATTTTTTTCAAAATTTTCGGTAATTTTTTATTTTTTTTGCAGAAAATAAAAATCCCAGATGTGATCAAATACCACCAAAAGAAAGCTCTATTTGTGGGAACAAAATGATAAAAATTTAGTTCGGGTACAGCATTGCAGGACCGCGCAATTGTCATTCAAAGTGCAACAGTGCTGAAAGCTAAAAATTGGTCTGGGCGGGAAGGTGTAAAAGTGCCCAGTATGGAAGTGGTTAAAGTGCCGTAGAACAGCTGCTCAGGGCAGTATCCCATGGCTGTAAAGGAGACGCTGCATGGGTGATTTTAACAGAAGCTGCTGCCTGGAGGTAATGGGCTACACACCATTACACACCTAATGTGTTTCCCAATGCCAAAAAAACTTCACAGACAGTTTTGTTTTTATATCAGGTAATTTTGATCAACCAGATTTTCAAAACACAAATTAACAATAACAAAATAGTACAATTTTTCCGTTGTTCACGTCGTGTGCGTAAACCGTTCGCGAATAGGGATTTGCGTAAGTTACGTTCACGTCATTTTCATTGATGTTTTGCCACGTGATTTCGCGCATGCGCACTGGGATATGTCCACGGCCGGTGCATGCGCAGTTAAAAAAAAGCGTTGTTTGCATCGGGTCATTCATAATTATAATAAAACACGCCCCCCACTAGTTAATTTGAATTACACCCGCGTACGCCAGCCCATTTATGCTACGCCGTCGTAAGCTACAGCGGCATTTCTTTGTGGATAAGGATACGCCGCTGTAACTTACAGCGGCGTAGAGTAAATGGGACACGCCGCGCCGGCGGGCAGCTTTGTGGATCTGGCCCTTATTGTCTGCAATTACATTTAAAGCATAGAACAATCAATACGTGAACATGTAAGGATACTTCAATGACATATTGGAAACCATATGTAGAAAAAGTTGACATATAACAATCCATTTAAATATATTGACATGACCAGAAGGACCATAGGAAATATCCTCGATGGTGGAAAACACTTGTGACTTTAACCAATCACCCACTTTGCCTGTATCTCACCAATCGCTACCCAGGCTTTATTCACTTGAAGGAGTTGTAAATACATTTGTTTTGCTCAAATGACTGTTTACAGGGTATAGAGACATAATAGTTTACGGATTCCTTTTAAAAATGTTTAAAAATAGATAAAAATCAATCATATAATGTACCTGTAGGTTCTAGTTTAGTTTTTGCATGCTGTTTCCTGCCTGTGCTGTACAGAGCCACAGAGCCAATACAGGGCAGTGATGGTTTGGAAAACAAAACTGATTGGTGCTGAGGGGTTTTAGACACACAGTAATCACACCTTCTTGATTAGTGACCACAAAAAGAAAGCTCCCGGGACTGTGGTTTTAGGAAACAGACAACCAGGAAGTGTGGAGATCAGAGAAGGATTACAGCAACTTGAGAGCAAAAATGAACAAGGAGGACATGAAAACAGCACTACATTGAGGTAAAGGAAGCTATTAAGATATAAAAAAAAATCCTTTACAGACCCTTCAATGGTTAATGTTATCTTAACTGCTTTCCTCTGTGTCCCAAGGCAGGGGGTATAAGACAAATCATTATGCCGCATACACAGGGCTTTTTTTCTGGGGGAACTTGGGGGAACTCAGTTCCACCACCTCTGGCTCAGACCCTTTGGTGCCTGCTCACCACAATCACTTGTAAACACAAAAGTCTGGTTTCTGTGTTTACAAGTGACAGCTTTGTAACCCCCTGAACTCTGCACTCTGTATGTAATGCAATTCTGGTATTTAATGCCCCTTTAAGACCCTTCTACTGTTTGTGAAATCTGAACGGGTCGTGGTTGAGTTCCTGTACCTATTTTCTGAGAAAAAAAGCTCTGCGCATACACACGGTCGGAATTTCCGTCAAAAAAATTTTGATGTGAGCAAAATCCGACCGTGTGTATGCTCAATCGGACATTTGCTGTCAGAATTTCTGACAACAAATGTTTGAGAGCTGGTTGGAAAGAAAGAATTACCTCCAGAAAAAAATGGGATTTTAAGGGCAATGAAACAAATTGCAATTTAAAAAAAATATATATAATAATTTAATATAGAAAGATACAAAAATATAATATGACAAAAAAATATAATTTATTTTTTGTCATATTTTATTTTTGTATCTTTCTATATTAAATTATTATATATTTTTTGTAATTTGTTTCATTGCCCTTAAAATCCCATTTTTTTTCCTGGAGGTAATTCTTTGTTTCCATTTACCCAGGATGGTGGCAATGCTCACGATAGAGTGTTGGGAGTCAACCTATTTTCGTTTGAGAGCTGGTTTACAATTTTTCCGACAACAAAAGTTCTTGTCAGAAATTCCAATCGTCTGTAGCCAATTCTGACACATAAAAATCTTACGCATGCTCGGAAATCAATTTGACGCATGCTGGGAATCATTGAACTTTATTTTTCTTGGCTCATCGTAGTGTTGTACGTAACCGCGTTCTTGACGTTCGGAATTTCCGACAACATTTGTGTGACTGTGTGTATGCAAGACAACTTTAAACGAACAATCCGCTGGAAAAAATCCACGTTTTTTCTGTCAGAATGTCCGATCGTGTGTACATTAGGGTCCGACCACCAGGGCCATATTTGTTTGAACTTCCCAGGGTACCCTCTATGTTTGTATGTTGCCTCTTTTCTCCGTAATGTGAAATTAAGAATTTCCTGCAATTGGTTGTGTGTTGGAGGTGAGGGTGAGATCCACTTCGGTAATATGAGTTTGCAAGGGATCTTGTCCACATGATATGCATTTAGTCCAGAAGTAAATCTTCTGGGATAATTCACAGGATTGTGAATTTGGGATTTAATATCACCCTAGTTGAACAGAGGGAATTAAGTATTTTCCCAATATCGATAAAGATTAGGGCAATGCCACAACATGTGGATAAGGCACCCAGTGACTGAGGTACATCTGAGACAGATTGGTGATGTTGCAATTCCCCTAGTGCAGGGGACTCCAAACTCTCTGAATAGGGGAAGTTTTCTGTCCTTCAGACTTTGAGGGGGCTGGACTGTGGCCAGTTGGAATAAAAAAGGCCCCAGTGTCAGTAGGAGTAAAGAATGACCCATCATTGGTATTAGGGGAAGAAATAGTGTCCCATCATTGTGTCAGTGGGATGGATAGTGCCCCATTGTTGGTCTCAGGGTTACGAATAATGCCCCATCATTGGTGTCGGTGGGAAGAATAGGGGCACTGCAGTTGGTGTCAGTGGGAGAAATATTGTCCCATTGGTGGTATCAGGGGGAAGAAATATTGCCTCATCATTGGTGTCAGTGCGAAGACTATTTCCCCAATTGTTGATATCAGGGTAAGGAATAGTGCCCCATCATTTGTGTTAGTGGAAAGAATAGTGCCCTGCAGTTGGTGTCCGTGGGAGGAATAGTGTTCCATCATTGGTGTCAGTGGGAAGAATAGTGGCCTTTTGTTGGTGTCAGTGGTAGGAATAGTACCTTATTGGTGGCATCAGTGACAGGAATTATGCCCAATTGTTGGTGTAGAAGGAATAGTGTCATGTATCAGTGGGCGGAATAGTGTCCCAAGGGCCTGATAAAGGCAAGCAAGGAGCCACAGTTTGGAGACCACTGCTCTAGAGTGAAGCCTCAGTAGAATATATTGTACTTTGTGCATGATAAACAGCTTGGTCATGCATTGCGAGGTTGAAAGGGAAACCTTTGGCAATACCTCTAATCCTTAACACATGGCATCCTCCAGGAATGTTTAAGCACTTCCCGCCCGGCCTATAGCAGAACGATGGTCGGGCGGTTGTTCAGTTATCCTGACTGGATGTCATATGACATCTTTCAGAATAACAAGCCAGTGCGTGCCCATGGGGGTGCGCAGCGCAGCGATCAGTGGTGTGTCACACCGCATCTCTGATCATGGTAAGGAATATCTGACGAAGGCTCCGTGATCAGCTGTGATTGGCTTTCCCTCTGTGGCTCTCCTGTCGGGGGGGGGGGTATGCGCTGATAAACAGCACATTGATTATAAGCGCAGCCCCCATTGGAGGTGCCCACCACAGCTGCAAATCAGTGCCCAGCATCTTCCAGTCAGTGCCCACCCAAATCGTCAATCAGTGCCCATAAAAGTGCCAATCAATACCTAATAAAGTGTCAATTAATGCCCAATCAGTAATGCCGGTCAGATCTCTTCAGATGCATATCAGTAATGCCTGTCAGTACCTCCTCATCAGTGCCGCCTATCAGTGCCCATCAATGACACCTATCAGTGCCCATCAGTGCTACATATCAGCACTAATGGGCAGGTTCTATCAGTGCCCATCAATTCTAAATATTAGTGCCAACTCATCAGCACCCATCAGTGCCACCTTATCAGTGCCAATCAGTGCTGCCTCATCAGTGCCCACAAGTGCAACCTCAGTCTCATTAGTGCCAGTCAGAGAAGGAGAAAACAACATTTTATAACAGTAACGAGGAAAAACATATTTTTTCTCAAAAATGTTGGCCTTTGCTGCTTCCTACCGAGCAAAATGTGTTTGTTTGTTTTAGGTTTGGCATATATTGCTCAGGGTAGTGCCCACCCCCATGCCATTTGTTGGCATTTTATTACCTATCCCTAGCCTAGAAGGTGGCCATTACTGCTTTTTTTTCCTTCCATTGACGTCAACAGGGTTCAGATTCGACGCTCAAACAACATTCAGCAAGGTTGCCTCAAATCGATCCCAGATCCATTAGGCTCATCACTAATTATACCTAATTTTAGATTTGATATTATAGGAATTATGTACTCAAAGACACCTTAGGGCAGGGTCTGCGGAGGTTTGTTTTTGTTTACAAAACCGGAAAAAATGTCATTTTAATTAAACATCCGTCTACTACCTTTCAGTGGAGAGCCGGATACTGCTTTTAGATCTTAGGCTACAGAAAGACAAATTAGGCCGGTCACTTTATATGACAGCTACTTGACATACCAAAACAAAACACATTTTTACACTTCACTGAAAAGTATATTGATTTTTTTCCTTCCTAGTAAAAATGAGAGTTACTATGAAAATAAAAAAGCAAAAACATAAGGTGCAATTTTAGTAGTAAGCGATGAGACTATCCAATTCTTTTGGACAGCTTTGGGTAACCGACATGATTTGTTTATCCCAAGACAGGAATAAACATGCTCAGATGACAAAATATACAGAATATGATGTATCTAATGTTTATTGAAGGTAAGGTACATATTTCAGCAATAAATATGTAAAAACGAAAAGCTATTTGCCTTTGTCTTATCTTTTTTTTTTTTTGCCACTATTTGGAAACAAATATTGCATGCTGTCTGTTCAATACTGGCCTTGAAAAAATTACTTTTTTGTGAAATGTTGTTGGGATGAGAATCCTCAAATTTTGAGCTATGACTAAGCATCAGTTATTGATGTGAAACGCGTCAGCATTGTTACCCCACTGTTTGCTTTTTTATTGCTGTGGAGTGTCATTTTTTTTACTGGTATTAAAGGCACCATTTTTTACATTTTTGGTATCGTGTTGGAGTGCAGCTGTCCATCTCCTTCTTTTCTTTGTTATTGCCTTGTGCATTGCCCACACCCACTGGGTTTTTGGATCGTAACTACCACTGGGGAGCTCCTGTCTTGAGCGGCGTCTCTTTCTTCTTTCTCCTCAATTTTTGTGCCGTTTCAAATGTCACTTTATGCAATTGAAATACCTTTCTGAAACCCAGTCTGTGCAGACAGTATGGCAACTTGCTAACTCAACAAAATCCATAGGCAGTGTTGACTCCCCAAGAAAAAAACAACGTAGTTTAGGCTTGCCAATGTAGCCATATTTTTTTTCTTGTTAAATGTTTATTGTATTATTACCATACAAAGGATGAAAAAAACAAGCATACAATGAAAAAATATAGAGCTAAAAAAATCAAAAACATGCTAACTATGCAGTGTACAAGACAATTAGAGGGAGTAATGGGTAGAAAAAGGGGGAAGGGAGGGAGTTAAGGGGGAGGTGTATTTACCTGTACACAGTACTAAAATATTACCTAACATGAAGATAACAATAGCAGTATAACAAACTAGAAAACCCTCAGGAGTGGAAGCAGTACTTTCTGAACTAAGTAGAGGATGGTCATGAGTGTTAAAAAGACGACATTTATAGACAGATTTTCCTGTTAGGGACTATGGAATTGTGATCTGTGGACAATACTATGACAGTAGCACAGTGAGAGATGATCAAAATGGCAGGGAGTTGGAAGGATTGGATAGATTAGTTATTTTGAATTTGCCCAAGGTGTTGGTAAGGTCTTGTTTCAGGTACCAGTCGATATAACCAAATTGATGTACGATTGACGATAGTTCCTCAATAGTGAACGTATATTCCATATATTTTCGCCACCTGGAGAAAAAACGAGTGGGAGAGCAGAAATGTAAGTCTAACCTCTCAATATGAAAAATTGATAGTAGTGCTCGCTTCATAGCTTGAAGGGAAGGTGGAGATGAGGTGATCCAGTGGCACATGATTGTTCTGTGAGCCACTAGTAGACAGATGTGAGACCAGTGTGTAAGAGTGGGTGGATCTGCCCTTTGAGAACGTCATTTATGAAAAAACATGTCAGGGCGGAGCCACGCACTAACATCACCGCGTTAACATGACCCCGGAAGCACGGGTGTACGTTTTGTTTTATTTTTCTGCCGGCAATTTTAAATAGTGTTTTTAAATTTATGTATTACCTTTTTACACAATAAATTACCAGTACAGTACTTCACTATTGTGAGCCTCCCATCCTTTTTTCGGCGATCCCTTTGTGGCGCTGAGACTAGGATCTGACTGTTTGGCACAAGGGGAATCATCCGCCAGAGGGTTCCTATCTGGATCGGACACTCATAGCCCGGAGCCAAGGAAGGATCTGTTGGGAGAGGAGCTTCGTATTACCGCTGGGATCTCTCATTACCCGCCAGGGTGGATATTGATGCCTGTATGATCCTGTCTAACAGGGGGTCCAACACTTCTGGCAAGGGTGTTTTCTTACCACTTTTTGGTGCAACTGCGAGGAACATTTACGACCATTCAACTCACAATTAAATCGGTGGTGGATTCTTCTCTTCACCATATATGTTTTTGTTGTCACCATATGAATTGGACATTCCAACAGTATAAAGTTTTGGACACTAATATAATTAATACATTTCTCATTATTTTGAGTGGTATCTGTTGTTATCTCTTAAGAGGGGTATTAACCTTCTATATATATATATTTACACTTAGGCCGCGTACACACGCCTAAACAAATCCGATGAAAACGGTCGGACAGACCGTTTTCATCGGATATGTCTGCTGGGCTATTTTGGTTTGATCAGTGTAAAAATGATCAAACCAAAATCCCAGTGGACAGACAGCGCGGTGACATGGCGGTGACGTTGACGCCGCCACGTCACCACTCCAGGAAGTAAAATACTTCCACGCATGCGTCGAATCCATTCGGCGCATGCGGGAGATTTTTGTCCACTGGTTAGGCGTACTAACCAGCGTACATGTCGGACGGACGGGTTTCCAGCAGACAAGTTTTAAAGCATGGAAAAACCTGTCTGCTCGCCCGTACACACAATCGGATTTGTCTGCTGAAACGGTCCGTCGGACCAGTTTCAGCAGATAAATTCGATCGTGTGTACGCGGCCTTAGTTTGCACTGATTCATTTATATCTACACTAAGTTGTGTGGGTTTTTTAGCGCTACCTACCCAACCCCCCTTTTTTTCCAGATGAGGTAGGAGAGGCTGGTGGATCACATCCAAATATACACAAGAATGGATTTTTGAGTAGCCGTATCTTACTAACTTTGAAGGTATATGTGAGCACTGAGTCCCAGTAATTAGAGATTGTCGAGCATTCCCACAAATGGTGTAACAGTGTAGGGCGGGATAAGGAGCACCAGAGCATTGAGCTTGGGTAGGTTCCCGAGATGTTGGTGCGGAATGGATAATTTGCTCTGTGGATGATTTTAAAGTGAGTTTCACACCAAGCTTCTGAGATAATGAGTTTGTGAATGTGGCAATAGTTTTGTAGGATTCTATCCAGGAGTTCAGTGTCATTAAAGATCGAGGTCCACTTCTGAAATGAGGTAAGATGATATTTATCTGATTGATGCATAATAAGGTAGGAGTAGAGACTGGAGATAGAGTAATTGTTTTTCTGGAGCACTACATCAATGTAGGATTTTTGAAGGGGATCTGTTTGAGGTCCATGACAGGTTCGTAGATATGTGCGTAATTGATTGTGGTGGGTAAAGCATGAGAAGGTGGTAAGGAGAACTGCGTGCGAGAACCTGATAGGATTTAAATTCACCTGGTTTGTCACAGTATAAGAGAGTAATCATAGTGAGGCCACAATTGAAGGCTGCATAGATAGTGGAAGAGGGGAACATAGGGTTGCCCTGGATGATAAGATGATCAGATATACTTGAGCGCAGCCCCAGCAGTTTCCGCCAGTGGCGTAGCATGGGGGATGCGAGGGGGGGATAGGCCCCGGGCGCAACATTTGGGGGGGGGGGCGAAATTCTGCACCAGTATGTGTCACTGTCGCTCCATAATTGTAATTTCCATTTCCGTGACCCCGCGCTTCGGCCGCCATGTTTAGTTTCAGGCCAGCCCCTGGTGCTCTGTGATTGGGTGAAGTGGTCATGTGCGGCAGGCGGGGCTGGCCTAGCCTGTTCTCAATCGCGGTGGAGTATAGTGGGGCTGGCCTGGCCTATCCTCAATCGCGGGGGAGCGGGGCTGGCCTGGCCTATTCTGCGAGCTGTGGACGCTCGCTGCCTTCTCCTCCTCCTCCTTCTCTCCGAGTAATGGTCAGTGTGTGTATTTGGTACTGGTCAGTGTGTGTATTGTGTAGCAGTCAGTGTGTGTATTGTGTAGCAGTCTGCGAGTAGTGTATTGTGTAGTGGTCAGTATAGGAATCAGGTAGGCTAGTGTGGTGTGTAGTGGTGAGTGTATTGTATAGTATAGTAGGTAGTGTAGTGGATAGTGTATTGTGTAGTAGTGTAGTGGTCAGTATAGGAGTCAGGTGATGTGGAAGGGAAGTGGTAAGTGGATTTGCCTTTAGTAAATAACCCCCTTTGTATACTCACAACACCACTGCACTCTGTACACTGTGCTGCACGTTATATACTGACATCGCTGCATTCTGTGCTGTACACTATATACCGGTGATGGCAAACATTGGCACCCCAGATGTTTTGGAACTACATTTCCCATTATATCTCATGCATACTGCAGTGTAGTTGAGCATCATGGTAAGTGTAGTTCCAAAACATCTGGGGTGCCAAGGTTCACCATCACTGCTATATACTCACACCACTGCACTGTGCTGTACATTATATATTCACACAACTACTATCTGTACATTATATACTCACACCACTGCACTCTGTACACTGTGCTGTACATTATATACCCACACAACTGCACTCTGTACACTGCGCTATACTCACACCTCTGTACACCGTGGTTTTCATTCCTTGCCTTATAGTATATGGTACATTCCTCCTAGTCTGCGGCTGCGTGTTGTTCCCCTCGCTCTGACTTGGAAGCAGATTGCTTTGATTGTCATGGACCTGCCAGTGCCCAGAAGGGCACACCTTTACCAGTTTAATTACAAACTATAAATAATAAGAAGGTTTTCAAACATATTGTTAATCTTATTTATATTAGACAGGTCACACTCTAAAACA
The DNA here is from genome assembly GCA_029574335.1 of Rana kukunoris. Classification (NCBI taxonomy): domain Eukaryota; kingdom Metazoa; phylum Chordata; class Amphibia; order Anura; family Ranidae; genus Rana; species Rana kukunoris. Next base: position 436,177,561 of record CM056053.1, on the reverse strand, counting down.
TAATAAAGGATGATGAATTCTCTTTAGGTAAAATACGTATCCTGAATGCAGAACACTGTCAATAATTTCCCTGGCAAAACTGACAGCAACAGCCAACCAGAAATGATGGAGTGATGGATACAGATTTGCATGAACTTTATTATTCATGGCTCACGTTGTTTATTTTAACAGAGTGACACCTGGTGGTGAAAGCCTGCAAGTGACACAATATCGCTTTCTTGTTTATATTATAGCAGGGGAAAAAAAAACAACATAAAGGGACCTCTTTCTTATTTGTCACTTCGGCAGTTTTGAGTCCAAGCTATTTGCTTGGTTCATTAACAAGAGTAATCACAGAGCTGACCAAACAACCTTCATATATAGCCAAGCATAATGGGAGTTCGGACTCAGTCCATATACAATAAAAAGCCCTCACTATGAAATGAATCTTAACAATGTAAGCTCTACAAGCAGGGCCCTCCTGTACCCTCTGTATTGAACTGTCCTGTAATTGTGTTGTCCCCCCTCTACATTGTAAAGTGCTTTGTAAACTGTTGGCGCTATTTAAATCGTTTATAATAATAAAAAAAACAAAGATGTTGAAGGAAGCTGTTCAAATTTTAAAAGCTTGCCAAATACATGCTGCTAAAAGTTTAAAGCAATAGTAAACTCTGGAAAAACGATTTTCCAGGCCCCCTGCAGGTCAATGTCATAATGATTTAGTATGCACCGTACAGAGAGGGGACAAGGGGTGGGCAGGAGGAGAGGCTGCCCTGGGCCCAGTAGGGATTTGATATAGAAGGGGTGGTTTGTAGGGGGGATTTGAACGAGGGGTGGATAGGGTAGATTTAGTGTTAGCTAGGGGTATGGAGGGGTATTTGTGCTAGTAGGGATGATTGAGGGGATTTGTGCTAGAATGGGACATTTTGGAGGAGGATTAGTGGTAGAAGACGGAATTTGGGGGGAATTTGTGCTGGGAATGGGGGTTGAGGATCCATGCTCAGAGAGGAAATCTTGGGGTAGAGGATTTAAGCTAGGAGGGGGGATTTTTACTGCAAGAGGGGGAATTTTTGCTTGGAGAGAATTGAAAAGAGGGATAGAGGTGTGTGGGATTATCACAGTGCCAACAAATAGAAACCAAAACAATGTAGATACATTAGATAAAAAAGGTTTATTAATTACAAAAGGATAAAAGGTCGGTTCAAGCATATAAGCAGTACAATATGAACGTGGGAGCAAAACATCAAGGTACAGGCCTTTGGTCAGGTCTTCCTGACTAGTTTTCATCAGGGGATTTGTGACATGACCATCTCAGTGAGTGGCTCCAATGCTCCTATGCGAACCATTCAGGAAAACCCAAACCGCTTGATGGCGGATTCGGATCCAGAAACCCCTAGTTGTGGCTAGAGGAACTGACGATTAAAATAAAGAAAAAGCGCAGGGACGCTGGACTATTTTCAAATACAGCTGTATAATGTAACTTCAGATGGGATGGATAACTGGGAAAACCCAAGTGTGGATTCAGAACTAGTCTGCAATAGGCAGACAAATTGCCCAATTCCAAAACGAAACTAACTGTAGCATCAGCGTCCCTGTAAGACCAGGGATGCTGATGCTACAGTAAGTTGCGTTTTGGAACAGTTCTGAATCCACACTTGCGTTTTCCCAGTTATCCATCCCATCTGAAGTTACAATATACAGCTGTATTTGAAATTAGTCCAGCGTCCCTGCGCTTTTTCTTTGTTTTAACCTGTAAAAATATATTGCGCTACTCCAAAGTGTATAAATAAACAAAATTATAAATGAAAGTGGTGAGGCAGCCAACACAACAATGGGAAAATATTGTGAGTAAATGGTGTAAAAAAGTGCAGCGCCAAATAAACCAAGGTATCCCTAGTCGGGGAGCCCCAGAGCGTGTAAGAGGATTGCAATCCACAAGGAATATAGACGTCACGCCTAGTTTCCAATATGTGCAAATCCACAAAACTTAAATAAATGTGCAAAAAAGAAAAGTATATATATATCGAGTTAACAGTAAAACCCTGAATATATAATAACAAACAGTATCAAATAGTATATGTTAATCAGTCCAGTGATATAAATATACAAAAAACATCAGTGTAAACAGAAAAGTGGGACTAATCAGTCCAAAACCAGTCCATATACAATATTCTCTAATATTCTAATATTCTCATAGATCTGTTATAGTGTCCTCTTTGAAGTAACATTCAGACACGTAGGAGTTGCATGTATACTATCCCAAGTAGGACAAAAACCCCTTTATTCCTGATAAATAGTAAACATTTCTTCTGTACTCCACACTCCCAAGAAATTAGTGTTAGATAAAGGTGAAATCAATACGCTTACCGACTGATGTAGACCCACAGCTCACCTTACGGTGGGGGGTCCCTCGAGCTTGAGTGGGCCGATTACCCTTCCCGATCTTTGTCTCCGTACGGATCCTTGTGTAGGTGATCCAGAGGCGTTGACAGGGGGTGGCCACAATTTCCAATGATGTTATATCCTCATACAGGATTGAAACAGGGAGGAGATGGGAGATAAGAAGAAAAAAGAGAGGGTCGTCTCCTCATAGTGTAAAAAGTTTATTAAAATCCAAAAAAGATGTTAAACTTTAAAAACAATCCCAAACAGGAAAAAAGAAAAGTCTCACACAAGTACCATCCAAGTAACTGAAAACATTGTTTCCCGTCAAACCACAGCACTATTTCCAAACAGGAAAAAATCTTCATAGAAAAGAGTCCAATAGCGCAATGGAAACAAGTGTAATCCAGTAAACCCGACTGGTTTCGTCTCATCAGACTTCAACTGGGGTGTAGGACTGGGGATACTGTTGTTATTATATATTCAGGGTTTTACTGGTGTTAACTCGATATATATATACTTTTCTTTTTTGCACATTTATTTAAGTTTTGTGGATTTGCACATATTGGAAACTAGGCGTGACGTCTATATTCCTTGTGGATTGCAATCCTCTTACACGCTCTGGGGCTCCCCGACTAGGGATACCTTGGTTTATTTGGCGCTGCACTTTATTTTAATCGTCAGTTCCTCTAGCCACAACTAGGGGTTCGAATCCGCCATCAAGCGGTTTGGGTTTTCCTGAATGGTTCGCATAGGAGCATTGGAGCCACTCACTGAGCTGGTCATGTCACAAATCTCCTGATGAAGCCAAAGGTTTGGCAAAACTAGTCGGGAAGACCCGACCTTGATGTTTTGCTCCCACGTTTATATTGTACTGCTTATATGCTTGAACCGACCTTTTATAATTTTGTAATTAATAAACCTTTTTTATCTAATGTATCTACATTGTTTTGGTTTCTATTTGTTGGCACCGTGATAATCCCACACTCCTCTATCCCTCCTTTCAATTAATTTAAGGGATGAGGTGCCGTATCTTTATTAGGACCATCGACCACTAATCATCTGCTTGGGGAGAATGTTGGCTTGCAAAGGGCATTCATGCTTAGGGGTAAATACGAAGATTATTGCTCAAATTTGTATATATTTTTTGGAGGGGGGATTTTTGCTGATACATAATGCGCATACATTTTGGGGGGCGGGGAGGGGTGCCATTTGGCATCTTCGCTCTGGGCTCTAGATTACCTTGTCCTGGTACTGGCACTGGCAACGCATACTATGGCAGACTTACCTTACAATGGCGCCCTCTAGTGGCATGCTCCTGATGCTTTCATCTTTGCTCAGCCATCTTTCCAGGTTCACGCTTACCGGCTATTCGAATGGCCAGGCAGCGATTATTTCACTCTCCTGACCTAAAATTAAAGCTAAAGTATTAAGTAAAAGCTAAAGTATTATTCCCAAAACCAAACATGTAATATTTTGCAGCTTGTTAAATAATTGATGTGGTGGCTGTATTCGTTTTTTTTGTTTAGACTTTTTTGCCTCCGTTTTCACCTGGTAAACTGACCATTAACGCACCTCCTGTATTAGCGTGTCCCCCACGCTAGATGAAGGAGCACCTTTGGACAGTAACATTATCAGTCTGGGGAGAGTGGAGTGTTGGATAGAGTAGCAGATTTATATATACTAACAATTTGAAGCCAAACTCCTGCTAAGCAGTTACAGAAAACAGTTGTTTTGCCTTTTGGGATAAAGGTTTCACATAAATAAATAAAAGATAATCATTGTAAGATCCCCTGTCAGGTTTAAATGGTTTGTCTCATCTCTGTAAACTGATCTGAGAGAGAGATTTTTGGAAAACAGCAGTCTTATGCTGCGTACACACGATCGGAAATTCCCGACAAGAAAAGTCCGATGTGAGCTTTTGGTCGGAAATTCCGACCGTGTGTAGGCTCCATCGGAATTTTTCTGTCTGAATTACCACGAAGAAAAATTTGAGAGCTGGTTCCCAAATTGTCCGCCAAAAAAAGTTCTTGGAGGAAATTCCGATCGTCTGTATGCAATTCCAACACACCAAAAACCATGCATGCTCGGAATCAAGTTGACGCATGCTCGGAAGCATTAAACTTAATTTTTCTCGGCTCGTTGTAGTGTTGTACATCACCACGTTCTTGACGGTCGGAATTTGGTGTGACTGTGTGTATGCAACACAAGTTTGAGCCAAAGTTTCGTCTGAAAAAAATCCACAAAATTTCCGATCGTGTGTACGTGGCATTAGGATTGGTAAGCTGCAATATAACAAATGTTTGCTTTTGTTTGTTTAATATGGCGTTAAGACTTTTAATAAGCTTATTTATAGATCAATGTTTAAAATTTAAAGTGTAAGTTCACCTTTAGGCCCCTTGCACACTGACATGTTTTTCAGGCGGTTTAGCGCTAAAAATAGCGCTGCAATACCGCCTGAAATAATTGCGCCCTGCAGTCTTCAGTGTAAAAGCCCGAAGGCTTTCACACTGAAGCGGTGCGCTAGCAGGACCGCTCCAAAAGTCCTGCAAGCACCAACTTTGGAGCAGTATAGGAGCGGGGTTTTTACCACTCCTACACCGCTCCTTCCCATTGAAATCAATTGGAAACCGCCGTAATACCGCCGTCTGCAGAGGCGCATTGCCAGTGGTATTAGCCCTTTTTCGGCCGCTAGCGGGGGTTAAAACCGAACCGCTAGTGGCCAAATATCGCAGTAAACATGACGGTATAGCGGTGCTAAAAATCACGCCGCTATACCGCCACTGCACCTCCTGTGCCCAGTGTGAAAGGGGCCTTAGGGTAGATTTACTAAAACTGGAGGGTGCAATACCTGGTGCAGCTCAGCATAGAAACCAATCAGCTTACAGGTTTTATTGTCAAAGCTTAATTGAAGAATCTGAAGTTAGAAGCTGATTGGCTCCCATGCACAGCTGCACCAGATTCTGAATGCTCCAGTTTTAGTAAATCTACCCCATTGCTTGATATTGGAAATATATTTCTACTAAGATCAATGCCGATTCTTCTCTGTAGAAGAAGGGAATATTGCATGTTAGTGACACTCACTACTTACAATTTCACATACATAACACGTTGGGTAATTAGTTAAAGTTCCAGGAAAGGAATAATGTTGTCACTGGAGCTTCACTCAAAACAGGACAAACGTCTTTGTAGATGGATCACACGTGGAGTGCTAGGAACTCTCTTAGGGAAAATGCTTTACTAATGCATTCAAAGAAATGTTTAGAGGTAGTATCCCTCTGGTAATTAAGTATAATTTCTCTTCAGCTTATTATCTTTTAAGTAGAGAGGGAGGAGAAGGAGCCAAAGGACAACTTACAAGTGCATGTTTGATGTGGAACCTCTCAGCAAGGGAAAGTTTAACAAGTCTTTTGTACAGCTTTTCTCCAATTGTTTAGCATTTAACTTAAAGTGGAGTTTCCATCCCAAAATGTTTTTGTTCATTATTGTGCTCATTAGACCTAAAAAAGGAAAAAAAAAATATATATATATATATATATATTTTTTACTCATCTGGAAATGCATCCAAGACTTCCAGGAAGTAAGTGCTTGTAGGCTTCACAATGCCCACAAGCAAAATGACAACGGTGTGGACTTTTTTGAATAACTATGCAGAACGGCGGCGGATTTTAAAATAGTAAGTGACTGGATTTATATTATAAAAATGCATAATGAAAGGACATACATTTAAAACATGCTAATTGTGGTAGGAACTCTGCTTTAAAGTGGAACAAACAAATACAAAATACATACTGTATGTTAATAAATAAATGATAATTGCGCTAAGACAACTAATATGTGTGATACCAATACAATAGTCAGATGTGATACATTAGGTTAACCACTTGCCGACCAGCCGCCGCAGTTATACGGCGGCAGGTCGGCACTCCTGCGCGAGAGCCCGTAGCTCTACTTCTGGACTTTCGCGACCACTAGGGGGCGCGTGCGCGCCGCCGGCGGCCCGCGCGCCCCTAACTCGCCCCCGAGTACCGCGCGCGTGCCCGCCGGGCGCGAACGCCGCCGGGCACGCGCGCTCGTTCGTTACAGAGCGGGGAACGAGAGCTGTGCGTGTAAACACACAGCTCTCGTTCCTGTCAGCGAGGGAAACGCTGATCTTCCGTTCATACAATGTATGAACAGAAGATCAGTGATTCCCCCTAGTGAGTCCACCCCCCCGAATACAGTTAGAACACAAATAGGAACACACTTAACCCCTTCCCCGCCCCCTAGTGTTAACCCCTTCACTGCCAATGGCATTTTTATAGTAATCCAATGCATTTTTATAGCATTGATCGCTATAAAAATGCCAATGGTCCCAAAAATGTGTCAAAAGTGTCCGATGTGTCCGCCATAATATCGCAGTACCGTAAAAAAACGCTGATCGCCGCCATTACTAGTAAAAGAAAAAATATTAATAAAAATGCCTTAAAACTATCCCCTTTTTTGTAAACGCTATAAATTTTGCGCAAACCAATCAATAAACGCTAATTGCGATTTTTTTTAATGAAAAATATGTAGAAGAATACGTATCGGCCTAAACTGAGGAAAAATAATGTTTTTTTAAATCATTTTTGGGGATATTTATTATAGCAAAATGTAAAAAATATTGCATTTTTTTCAAAATTGTCGCTCTATTTTTGTTTATAGCGCAAAAAATAAAAACCGCAGAGATGATCAAATACCACCAAAAGAAAGCTCTATTTGTGGGAAAAAAAGGACGCCAATTTTGTTTGGGAGCCACGTCGCACGACCGCGCAATTGTCAGTTAAAGCGACGCAGTGCCGAATCACAAAAAGTGCTCTGGTCTTTGGACAGCAATATGGTCCGGGGCTAAAGTGGTTAACATGAGCAAAACAACAAAACAATGATGTATGCTTAGTCCACAATGATTAGCACTGCCACATTGACACCGCTCTCAGTAATAGCTGACAGAACAAATCCAGCAGCGTACGAGTATTGCATATAGACTCGCCAGTGCTTCACTTGCTCCCAACACGAGCACAAGACATGTGCAAAAAACAACTTCCACCACCGCTCCCAGTTGATATGCAGAAAAAAGGAGAGGCGATATAGCATAATACTGTATGGTATGGTAAAGCCTGAGATATAACAGATGCAATCAATGCACTCACGAATCCACCAAGATTAACCACTTCCTTACTGGGCACATATACTCCTTCCTGACCAGGTGAAATTTCAGCTTGTGGCACTGCGTCACTTTAACTGACAATTGCGCGGTTGTGCAACGTGGCTCCCAAACAAAATTGACGTCCTTTTTTCCCCACAAATAGAGCTTTCTTTTGGTGGTATTTGATCACCTCTGTGGTTTTTATTTTTTGCGCTATAAACAAAAATAGAGCAACAATTTTGAAAAAAAAAACAATATTTTTTACTTGTTGCTGTAATAAATAGCATAATTAAAATAAAAATCTCAGTCTAGGCGATACGTATTCTTCTACATATTTTTGGTAAAAAAAAAAAAAAACGCAATAAGCGTCTGGTTTGCACAAAAGTTATTGCGCTTACAAGATAGGGGACAGAAATATACAGTATATATATATATTTTTTTACTACTAATGGCGGCGATCAGCATATTTTTCATGACTGCGACATTATGGCGGAGACATCGGACACTTTTGACACATTTTTGGCGCCATTCACATTTATACAGCGATCAGTGCTATAAATATGCACTAATTACTGTATAAATGTGACTGGCATTGAAGGGGTTAACACTAGGGGGTGAGGAAGGGGTTAATGTGTATCCTGAATTGTGTTCTAACTGTGGAGGGAGGGGGGGTGACTGGGGGAGGTGACCGATGCTGTGTCCCTATGTACAATTGACACAGATCGGTCTCCTCTCCCCCTCCTGACAGGACATGGACCTCTGTGTTTACGTCTTGTCCCTGTAGCCGCTGATCCCAAGTGCCTGGCGGACATCACGGCCGCTAGGCACGCGCATCAGAATGTCAGCGCGCCCCCCAGTGGCCTGGCGGAGCGCAGGCCGTAAAAACACGGCCAGCTAGAGATTTAGAATCACCCTGTGGCAGTACAAAGTCGTACGGCCGTCAGGTAGTGGTTAAGCACTGTGTGTTTGCCGCTATGTAAAGGCTGGGATCCTCATTCGGACTATCCGATGGTCCCGTCACTGTAGGCTCCTCCCCTACGCGTTGCGTCACTCGTCACGTGACTTATTCATGGGTAATCTGTATGTTGCATTCTATCAGATTTTGTTTTATTGAGTCCCCCTATATTATAGTTTATGACCTAGTGATTTGGCCAGTAGGTCTGTTATTGTTCAACTTCATTTAACAGACCAGGCTGTCCAGCACAAGGTGCAGATAGGGGCTTAACCACTTAAAGGAGTTGTAAATAAAACATATTTTTTTTTGCTGAAATTTTCCAAACCATCAGGGCAGTGATGGTTTGGAAAACAAAACTGATTGGTGCTGAGGGGTTTTAGACACACAATAATCACACCTCCTTGTTTAGTGACCACAGAGAGAAAGCTCCCAGTATTGTGGTTATCAGGAAACAGACAACCAGGAAGTGTGGAGATCAGAGAAGAGTTACAGCAACTTGAGAGGAAAAAACGAACAATGAGGACATGAAAACAGCACTGCATTACGGTAAAGGAATCTATTAAGATAAAAAAAAAAATCCTTTACAAATCCTTTAACCACTTAAAGACCCCCGCACGCACATATACGGCCACAACATGGCTCGTACAGGCACAAGGGCGTAAATTTACGTCCCCGCCTGAGTGCGGTTCGGGGGTCCCATCGGGACCCCCTCCGCGGCGTGCGGGGGTCTCCCTACCTCTGGGAGCGATCCGGGATCTGCGGGCGGATGTCCGTGATATCCGCCCCCCCCCGCGATCGCTCCCAGCCAATGGGAGCGCGCTCCCAGCCTGTCACTTCCTCCTCCTGTGTTTACACAGGAAGGAGGAAATGATGTATTCTCTCATCGCAGCGCTGTTTCCCAGCGCTGCTGATGAGAGAAGACATGACAAGTAAGTGTGCACCAACACAACACTGACACACACTCACATAGGCATATTAACCCCTTGTGATCGCCCCCCCCCACCCCCCTGTCACAGTGTTACTGAATGCAGTGATTTAATCACTGCATTTAGTGTCAGTGTGACAGGCACTGTAAAAAACAGTTAGTGTTAGGTTCAGGATAGCCCCCCCACCCCCCCTAATAAAGTTTTAACCCCCTGATCACCGCCCTAGTTAACCCTTTCACTCCCTATTGCCAGCGTCACTAAGCGATCATTTTTCTGATCGCTGTATTAGTGTCGCTGTTCCCGCTAGGTAGCTATTTTTTTTTATTGCGATTTTTTTTTTTTACTAAAGACATGTGGCTAAATACATTTTGGCCTAAATGTTTGACTAAAATTTAGTTTATTTGATTTTTTTTTAACAAAAAGTAAAAAATAGTGTTTTTTTTTCAAAAATGTCGCTCTATTTTTGTATATAGCGCAAAAAATAAAAATCGCAGAGGTGATCAAATACCACCAAAAGAAAGCTCTATTTGTGGGATTTCTTCGCAAATTTTGTTTGGGAGCCACGTCGCACGACCGCGCAATTGTCTGTTAAAGCGACGCAGTGCCGAATCGCAAAAACACCTTGGGTCATTTACCAGCGTATTGGTCCGGGTCTTAAGTGGTTAAAGAGGAAGTAAACCCTGATGGGTTTTACTTCCTCTTAGTTTCCCTGCAAAGGTAAAGCATAATGGGCTACTATGCATCGCACAGCAGCCCCTTATGTGTCACTTTCCTGAAAACGAAGCCTGCGATGTCCCTGATTTTCTCGCTGACTGGATGCATTCATTCTTCACTCGCGTGACGTCACTCCCAAGCATGTGCACGGGAGCCGCCAGTCGCGGCATGACCCCTGCTTGAAACGGCACAGTGTGCCCTTTCAAGAGTGCATATGCAATCTAGGCTTACCTGTAGGTGAAAGAGGTCTGTAAGGCTGGTTGTAACCACTTTAAGGACCGAGCCTCTTTCTGAGATTTGGTGTTTACAAGTTAAAAACATATTTTTTTTGCTAGAAAATTCCTTAGAACCCCTAAACATTATATATATGGTTTCCTAACACCATAGAGAATAAAATGGTGGTTGTTTCAATACTTTTTGTTACGCCAAGTACATTTCATGCTCGACACGTCACGCTTCAAAGTTGCACCTGCTCGTGGAATGGCGACAAACACACAGCTCACACAGCTCCCGGTCCTGTCAGGGGGGGAAATGCTGATCTTCTGTTCATACAATGTATGAACGGAAGATCAGTGATTTCCCTCAGTCTGTCCACCCCCCATACAGTTAGAACACACCCAGGAACATACTTAACCCCTTCCCCGCCCCCTAGTGTTAATCCCTTCACTGCCAGTGGCATTTTTATAGTAATCCAATGCACTGATCGCTATAAAAATGCCAAGGGTCCCAAAAATTTGTCAAAAGTGTCCAAAGTGTCCGCCATAATGTCGCAGTACCGAAAAAAATATTAATAAAAATGTCATAAAAATGCCATAAAAATACCCTTTATTTTGTAAACGCTATAACTTTTGCGTAAACCAATTAGTAAACGCTTATTGCAATTTTTTTTTTTACGAAAAATATGTAGAAGAATACGTATCGGCATTAACTCAGGAAAAACATTTTTTTTATATATTTTTGGGGGATATTTATTACAGCAAAAAGTAAAAAATATTATTTTTTTTCAAAATTGTTGCTCTATTTTTGTTTATAGCGCAAAAAAAAAAAAAACAGAAGAGGTGATCAAATACCACCAAAAGAAAGCTCTATTTGTGCGGAAAAAAAGGACGCCAATTTTGTTTGGGAGCCACTTCACACGACCGCACAATTGTCAGTTAAGGCGACGCAGTGCTGAATCGCAAAAAGTGCTCTGGTCTTCGGGCAGCAATATGGTCCGGGGGTTAAGTGGTTATATAGCAGTAGAACTTTGGATAGGATTAAAAAACCTCCTACCAGGTAAAACATGACTGTGGGTAAAAAAAAGTCAGGAAAAATATGGAACTCAAAACCAGCCTGTTTTAGTGATCCTCCCAGGGGGCTCTACATAATAGCAGATTGTAACCCAAACCGTATTACATATGCATGCAAGATATCATTTGTCTAGTCTTCTGAGTAAAGTTAAAAGATATTATTTAACATTTAAAAAAAAATAAAACATATACAATTATATTCATGGCTGATAAGGACTGTCCCTCTTTTAACCACTTGACCTCAGGAAGATTTACCCCCTTCATGACCAGGCCATTTTGCGATACGGCACTGCGTTGCTTTAACTGACAATTGTGTGGTCGTCGGACCCAAATAAAATGTATGCTTTTTTCCCACAAATAGAGATTTATTTTGGTGGTATTTAATTACCTATGTGGTTTTTATTTTGTGCGCTGTAAACAACAAAAAGAACAGTTTTTTTTACTGTCTGCTATAAAGCATACCCAATAAAAAAAACACCTTTCCTCCTAACTTAAGGCCAATATGTATTCTACTACACATTTTTGGTAAAATAAACGTATATTGATTGGTTTCGCGCAAAAGTTATAGCGTCTACAAACTATGGGATATTTATTTTACTTTATTTTGCACTAGTAATGGCGGCGATCGGTGACTTTTAGAGGGACTTCAATATTGCGTGAACATTCTGACACTACAGTAGCTGACACGTTTGAAACCTTTTGGAAACCAGTTCCTTTCCAGCCAGTGTACTAATGACACTAATGACACTGGCTGGGAAAGGGGTTAACATCATGGGCGATCAAAGGGCTAACTGTGTGCCTACAACAAGTAAATTGTGCGCAAAATCAGAGAAAAATATATACATGATATCTTGCATGCATATGTAACACTGTTTGGGTTAAAATCTGTATATATATATATATATCCCAACAGCCTGATATAAACAAGGGTCCAACAAAAGGTCCAAGTAAAAATTAATAAAATAAAAACAGTTCAGGCTGTTTAGAATGGGGTTTGGGAATAAAATGTTTTTTGTTGATGGGAATATGCACTCAGGGCTGCCGTCAGTGGGGAACAGAAACCAAGTTCCAAATCTAGAAAGGCAAACAAGGAGAGAGGCGCCTCTGGGTGTAGTATTTTAAAAAGCAAATTTAATTACAAAGCCAAAGATAAGAAAACCACTCACATTTTGGTGGTGATATACAGGCATATCAAAAGTTTCCAGAAGGGAGGGGTGGCTGTCATCTGGTGCGCTCGTTCATCCACTTTGTGTCCACTGGTGTAGCGCTGTGTGATGAGGAGTCAGTCCTGTTTCCCTTGATGTTGGTGGGTGGGTGCAGTGGATGAGACAATCCTCAGAAAACACAGCGGCGTGCAGCAGGAACAGCAGGCGATGGATGGTGACGTCACCAGGCAGATGACAGCCACCCCTCCCTTCTGGAGAAACTTTTGATATGCCTGTATATCACCACCAAAATGTGAGTGGTTTTCTTATTTTTGGCTTTGTAAATAAATTTGCTTTTAAAATACTGCACCCAGAGGCGCCTCTCTCCTTGTTTGCCTAACTGTGCGCCTAGCCAGTGTTTTACTAAACTTTGAGAGATGATTTTACTAGAGGAAGCGACGGAACCTGCAGAGACATAGGCCTAGATTCACGTAGGGCAGTGTAACTTTCAGCAGGCGTAGCGTATCGTATTTATGCTACGCCGCCGCACCTTAGTGAGGCAAGTGCAGTATTCTCAAAGCACTTGCGTTCTAAGTTACGGCGGCGTAGTGTAAATTTGCCGGCCTAAGCGCGCCTAATTCAAATGGGGAAGAGGTGGGCGTGTTTTATGCAAAATAATCATGACCCCACGTAATTCACGCTTTTAACAAACGGCTCATGCGCTGTCCGTGGACCTATCCAAGTGCGCATGCGTTGGATAGAATGCCTAAGATACGTCGAACACTGCCTAAGACGTAAACGTAACTTACGCACAACGCTATTTACGCGCAACTGGATTTAAAGGTTCTGCTACTGACGGTTTGGCGTGAGATACCGCAACATAACTCCAGGGGTCTAGTGGTCTCCATTTTTCAACGTGCCAATGCTGTTTTGGCAGCAAAATGAACTGGTTTGGCTGAACAAAGGGTACCTTCTCAATACTAGGTGGTTTTCCTTCTTCCCATACTGCATCCTGGTTTCATCTTTTCCCCAGGTAAATGCCACACATGCAATTGGCCATTCACATGATGTAAAAAAAAAAAACTGATTCATCAGACCAGACCACCTAGTACTAGGTGGATGGTCATAAAGTTAATGCTGATTGGCATGTGCTTCAATCATGAATAGTCACTACCATCTCTAGGTAGTTCATAATGCACATTCACCAAAAAGTGGGAACTCACCGCCCAGTAGAGGTCAATATGACTTTAAATCCCACAGCGAATGAAATGCTCAGAAAAATGATCTCCCAGCGAACAAAATGCATCACTTTCAGGCGACAGCAGTATATGTAAGTCTTGTTGCTGGCTTTTATATCATTTTATTCTTTGGAGATTTATTTTTATAAAACAATGTTGCCGCACGTTTCTCTTTTTTATGACCATATCATGGGAAAGATTATCCTGCAATGAAGATTGTTTTCTGAACATTCTGTTCACTGGGAGATTTAAATGCATATTGACCTTTATTATAGTATAACTAAAGACAAAACTTTGTTTTTAATATTTGATAGAGTGGCGAGGGATTTGGACACTCTTCAAGGTTTATTTGCTGTCGGTGCCCTCATTAGGGACATTCATCCCTCTCTATGTGTCCTGTCTTCCAATATTACTGAGAGTTAGGCCCTGTAAACAGGAGGAGACATGTCCGATAAAAAAAAACGGTCCGTGGACCGTTTTCATCGGACATGTCTCCTGGGATATTTTGGTCTGATGTGTGCAGGGCCGCTGATAGAAATCATGGGGCCCCGTACATCCTACCTGGCGGGGCCCCCTTTGCAGCCCCACCCTCAACTCCTCCCCTGGCCCCTCCCCCATACCCGCCTTGAAACAAAGTGCAGGAACAGACTGGATGAAGTACATATATTTGATCCAGCCTGCCCGTGCCACCCTGCTGCAGTAAATGTACAGAGGGTGGGCAGCAAGCAGTTAAAAGGAAGAGGTTGGGTCTGATCTGAGCCTCCCATCACAATTATAGAGCGATGGATCTAAATGGACCTGTGTCCATTTACACCTGCCTACCTCTAATCTAATCCGATCCGCTAAACAAAACAGAAAGGGATCTGTTCCCCTCCGTCTAGCGGATTGGATTGGAGGGCAGTCGGGTGTAAGCGGACAGCTGGTTTGTTTACACCAACCGCCCTTAGAGTAGAGTGGGCTGTGTCCGTGTCTGCTCTGCATAAGCTGAGTGGACACGGACCTGTCATCGGCCCACTCCATTGAGCCGGGATCAGCGGACACTGGATAGATTCCCCGCTGAACAAGCAGATTCTACCCAGTCTGAAAGCCTTCATTGCAAACAGCAACACAGGGAGTTTAAAATCATCAGCATTATAACACATGATATACATGACATGGCTGTTGGGTGCTGACCTTGTTAACTTATGACCAATAAGCTACAAAATCTGCACCCAACAGTCATGTCATGTAACACACAGTGAGAGAGAACCTGCTGTCTGCTGCCTGTGTGTTATACATATAGATATGTATGGTGACATTAAAGGAATGAACAGATATCGTTATATTCACCCACCTGCCTCTGGACTCGGTCAGGCTCAGCTGCTTGACTCCGCCCGCCTCACACTCTCTATCTCTTACGGGCCAACTACTGAGTGGAGAGCTGAACAGATGAAAGATCACTCCGCATCGGCGGGAAGCAAACAAGCGACCGCATCTGCAGGCTGACAGGTAATACGTGTAAGGAGCGGAGCGGGCGCTGGCTGCAGTGCGCATGCGCCCGAAACTAAGAAAAAAGTCCCTCCACTCCCAAATCAGGGGCCCGGAAAATTGTAGCAATTATACACCCCCCTAAGCTAGTAGAATCGGCTTAGCGGGGGTGTAATTCAGCCATTTTTTTATTTTTTTATTCTGCGCTGTCTGAGACTGCGAGGCTGCCCGGGCCCCCTGAGGATGTCGGGCCCGGTACATCAGGGCTGGCTGTACTGGCCTATCAGCGGCCCTGGATGTGTGTACACACCATTAGACCAAAATCCCCGCGGACAGAGAACGCGGTGAGGTGACGGTGACGCGGCGACGTGCGCAAACAAGGAAGTACAATGCTTCCACGCATGCGTCGAATCAATTTGCGTACTAACCAGCGGACATGTCCGACGGACAGGTTTTTAGCGGACAAGTTTCTAAGCATGCTTAGAAACTTTTGTCCGCTGGAAACCTGTCCACTAGGCCGTACACACGATCGGACATGTCCGCGGAAACTGGTCTGCGGACCAGTTTCAGTGGACATGTCTCCTCGTGTGTACGCAGCCTTAAAGTAAAGGAAAAATCCAGCATTAGGTGATCCCACACAGGGCCGATCCTAGAGTCACAGACGCCTGGGTGCAGAAATATTGTGTCCCCCATCAGAGTCCCCCCCAGCAGTTGTCCCCCATCAGAGCCCCCCACAGCAGGTGTCCCCCATCAAAACCCCCCCACAGCAGATTTTTCCAATCAGAGCCCCCCCACAGCAGGTGCCCCCCATCAGAGCTCCCCACATCAGGTGTCCCCACAGATCTGTCCAATAGATCCCCGTAGCTCGGGCTCTCTGGGAACAGAAGCACATTACAGGGGGAGGGGCATACGTGGCATCTCTGGTTACTAGGAGGTCGGCACTCGGAGAGCATTTCTGGGAGTACACGGGATGATTGCCAGCAGCTCCGGCCAACCCAGAAGCCTCTCATCACACCGCCTATGGGAGAGGAGCCGACACACGGGGGCGGGGCAGACAGGAAATTGCTACACGCGCACTGGACAGAATTAATTAGTGGAGCCTAGTACCGGAACATGTTGCGGTACTAGGCTCCGCTGCGGGACCTTACCCGGATTCTGGGGACAGTGGGAGGTATGTGCTCTTTTCAGTTGCCAGTGGAGAGAGCAAGCAGGATGGGGAACCGCAGCAGCCGCTACATGCACTCCACCTCTGGACACAAACAAGGAGGAGGGAGGGGAGCACTTTGGAGCTTCGGCCCCCCCACCTCTGTGGCGCCTGGGTGTTGAGCACCCCATGCACCCTGCCTAGGATGGACCCTGGTCCCACAACCATGCAAACAGCGATTGTTAGGCCTCATTTCCACTGGCGTTTTTACAGCCACTTTTCTGAGCGTTTTTTGCAGCTTAAAAACGCCTGTCCATGTTAGTCTATGGCCTCATGCCCACTATGACGTTTTTGAGCTGTAGATGGCTAAGCTGCAAAAAAAACGCGGGACCAGTGCGTTCTGAAGCTCCAGCAATAGAGCTGTAAAAACGCCAGACGTTAAACGTTCAAAAACGCGCAGAAACGCTCAAAAACGTGGCCGCGGCGTTTTTAAAGCTCCAGCTCCAAAAAAAAACATTTTTATTTTATTTTTCTAAAATAAACATGGACAGGCGTTTTTAAGCTGTAAAAAACGTGGCTGTAAAAACGCCAGTGGAAATGAAGCCTTAAATCTATTGGCAGATTTAGATACACTACACTAACAAATTAAGCCAAACTCCAGCTCACACTTTATAATCAGTTACAGCAAACATTTATTTTCCTTTTGGAATAAAGGTTCTGCATCAATAAATAAAAGCTTCACATTTTAATCACCCCTACCAGTGTCAAGTGGTTTGTCTCATCCAAGTAAACTGATACATTCTGCTGGAGAGATTGAGCTTTTGAAAAAAAAAACTGGCTTATTGGTCAGATCACTAGATGAAAATAGAAGAAAGAAAGCCTAAAAAAGGAAAAAAAAATGTAGGACTCTTGCCTTGGTCTTCCAGACCATCAAACACACATTTCCAGTGCTCATGCACTAACCGCTGAACCTTCCTCATCTCTCACGGTTTCACCTGTAGCTCCCTGCTGCTACATCCTTACATGCTTGGGCTTTTACTGTCCCAGCACAGACAGTATGGAGCAACATGCTCCTAACATCTCCCTTGCACAGACTGACCCCTTTGGGAAGGTGGGGTCACTAACCTCTGCTCCCAGCTCTAACATAAACCCAGTCCACATCTGACTCATTAGTGTGACTGTTTTATGCAAAACATGTCCTAAACTGCCAAAATAAACAGTGGCACAAGCTCATCTCTCTACAAATCAAATAACTTTTTTGGTAGTTTGGCACTTTAATTAGGGTCTGCAGTTTCCAGTAAAGGTCCAATAAGATCTATGCTGGCACAAAACAAAGTCACATTACAGTATTTTTTATTTATTTATTGGTCTATTGCCAAGAGCAATTAGTTGGTTAACTTGGTTGGTTGGTTGATGGGTTGGTTAACTTAAAGCGGAGCTCCACCCTCAAATATAACTGTACATCAGTAGTTTTTATGTCATTAGTCCATTAACAATTTTTTTGTTTTACATGCCTTTAAACTGTTGTTGCTAGGCAGATTAGTTAATCTTCCCTCTTCCTGCACCGCTGTGCTTGTGCTTTCTAGCCTACACCGCGCAGACTCCTGGGAATGTAGTGTCATAATTTCCCAGGAGTCTGTGCGCTCCTAAGGACAGTACAGGTGCTGTTTACAGCGCCATGTTTAATAATGCCGCTTACACACAATCAGTCCATCCGATGAGAACGGTCTGATAGACCGTTTTTATCGGTTAACCGATGAAACTGACTGATGGACCATCACGCCCACACACCATCAGTTAAATAACCGATCACGTCAGAACACGGTGACGTAAAACACAACGACGTGCTGAGAAAAATTAAGTTCAGTGCTTCCAAGCATGCGTCGTCTTGATTCTGAGCATGCGTGGATTTTTAACCGATGGTCGTGCCAACTAACGATCGTTTTTGACATATCGGTTAGGAATCCATCGGTTCACTTTAAAACAAGTTCCCTTTTTTTTAACCGATGGATAACTAACCGGTGTACGCGGCCTAAGGGCACAAAGCCCTTTTCATTCATCTGCAGGACGAGAGAGAGAGCAGTGTGGGGATTCTGTTATGATCATTGTCATAACAACATGGCGGGACGTTCCTCCGCCGCCCATTGTTATGACAATGGCACAAACAATAGCCGCTCTAATGCGCATGCACGGGATTTAAAGCTTACCCAGCATGCACATCTCGCCGGGAAGAGTGAAAAAAATTGACTGGGCTTCAATTGCCCACACAGGAGATGGAAACGGCCACATCGTTCTGGACAGCAGTGGGGGCAGGTTTTTTATTATTATTGTAGACAAAGATGAGGTATGTTTGATGCTCTTTAATGAAAACATATTTCAATAGGCAAAAAAAAAAAAATGTGACTGGAACGCCGCTTTAAGTTGGTTGTTTAAATTCCAGAATTCTTGTTACAATTACCATATTCATTGGCGTATAACACACACTTTTCCCCTCTGAAAATAGGGGGAAAATCACGGGTACGTGTTATACACCGATAGTGTACCTCGGAGGGGAAGAAGGGGGATGAGCGCCGCCAGGATTCACTGAGCCATTATCTCCTGTTTACTCGGCTCTTACTGGGCTCTAACTCGACTCTCACGTTACACACAGTGCCGCCTCCACCACCAGCATTGCACCAGTATTCTGTCTAGCACAGGAGCTGGACCAATCCTGATGGCAGAGGCGAGACTGTGTATGTGACTGCCCACTGTGAGCCGAGTAAACAGGAGATGACGGCTCTGTGATTTCCTGCACTGCATTGATGAGAATTGGCGAGGCTGCAGATGAACATTAATCAGGCTGCATTGATGGGAAATGGCCTACAGATGTGCGCAAATCAGACTGCATTAAGGCTGGAGATGGGCACAGATCAGGCTGCATTAAGGTTGCAGATGGGCACTAATGAGGCTGCATTGATGGACACTGACCATTATTTTGCTTTAAAGTGGTTTATTTAAAAACAAAAAAAAATCTGAAACCTCCCTCTTAAAATGAAGAAGAGTGTTTTACGCTGATAAATATGGTAAATATGACAGATCAGTGTTATACCAGAAAAGAGGTGCTAATTTACTAAGTGAATTGTTGATCAAACTGTGAATTTTCTAACTCACACATTTTTGGGTTGCCATGCTTTGTATGTAACGATTGCCTTTTAAATGCAATCTGGCACTGAAAACATAAGTAAAATGTTAAACTAAGACTAAAAAAAAAATGGATTTAGCTTTAAAAGCTGTGGACGAACAGTCTTGTTAAAATGTTGAAAAAGCTGAACATTGGGCTCACCCAGGTCAGGACCTGATCTACAATTGTTGTTCTCTTATGTCTCCACATTATATATGATAAGGACAGAGTGAAGACATTTTTTTTTTCCAAAACTCTTTTCATAGTCATGCAAATTACTGCAATTGCAAAATAAAAAATTTCAGAGGTGTCTGATAAACAACAATAGTTTACATAGTTGAGCCGCAACACCAACTTTTACCAAGTGTCACTTTAGAGGAAAACCTGAAATTATGGTGCTCAATAGAGAAATCATTAAAGGTACCCTGGAGTCAAAAATGATACAGAAAAGGACGAGCAAACTTGCAAAGGACATAATGGGCCTCACTTAAGAAGGAAGATTTTAAGATTTATTGGAAATAGGAGATGGGAAGCTATAATGGCCTTCAGTCATCCTTATTTAAAGTTTTTAAGGTGAAGTTAGCACATATCAAGTTTTCCTGTGATGGTTATGGGCACAGTAAGTAAATTCAGCTCTTTATTCACAATTGAAAAATGATCTATCTATCTATCTATCTATCTATCTATCTATCTATCTATAAATGCTTTCAAATATAGAAGTGTTAACTAGGAATGAGCTTCGTATTCGAGTCAAATTCATGTTCGACTCGAACATCGTATGTTCGATCGTTCGTCAAATTACGAACGTTTTAGGCAGTTCGCGCCAAATTTGAGTGGCGTGTCACGGCAGTGCAATGCTGGCTGATGATTGGCCAAGCATGCTCTATGACCCACATGCTTGGCCAATCACAGCTTGCAAAAAACAGAGAGCCATAATTGGACAAAGCCAGGGTGGCTTTGGCCAATTATGGCTCAGGGGGTTTAGTACACACCCCACACTATAAAAGGCCGCCTGCAGGTCGGCCTTGTGTAGTGTGTTGCGGTAATTAAGAGAGAAAAGACAGAGAGCCGAGAGAGAGAGTGTCATTTTTTGCATGTAGATAGAGCAGGCAGGCAGGCAGGCTAGTCAGTTAAAGTTACAGTGTGTAGAGGATATATATGCATCCCAGGTGTTGTATATATATTTATACACTGTATAGTTTAGCTAGATCCGCTCTTTCTAATTTACTGACAGGCAGGCGGGTGATTGTGCTAGCTGCTGTATTCTCACATGGTGTACAGCCTGTGTCCTCTGCAGTGTGCACCTAAAGCTACGTGGTGTGTGTACTGTCTGTGTTATTTTTCTCAATGATTTTCATCCATATTGCAGGGACCAGACATTACATTAAAGCCGCAAGCAGTTTTAAATTACTTTTTTCTTATACTAATCTCATTTTGTGCAGGATCAGTTCTAAACACGTGCCACTTCACAGGCATACTATAGACACCCAGCAGGTACGATGTTTAAATTTTTTATATTTTTTTTTTCACTTTAAGCATCATTAAAATCACTGCTCCAGAAAGACCCGGGTTCTCAAACACGTTTTACGACAATAACTTGCATATTAGGCTTTAAAATTAGCACTTTTGAATTCGAACGTCCCATAGATGTCAATGGGGTTCTAAATGTTTGCGCGAACGGTCGGTCCGTTCGAAGGTTCTGGTGCAAACCGAACGGGGGGTATTCGGCTCATCCCTAGTGTTAACATGATTGTAAGTGATCACCTTGTAAAACAACCTATTCCTATGCCCATCTGCAGCCCATCTCCCATCAAAATAGAAATGAAGGGCAAGACATTTGTGTATAGATATATTTTAAAAAATCATTATAAATAGCCTTTTTCACTTGTTTATAAGTGATCAAATTCCCTCTGTTCTCAGCTATATAAGATCTGGGGGAGGAGAAGCAACAGTACACTGAGCTGCTCGGCTGTTCAACAGGGGAGTGTCAGGACAAGTCTGATCATTGGAGGAGAAAGGAGGCTGAGTTCCCATCACAGCTATAGAACTGACCACGATGTGCTCTCCTGCTTAGTGTTACACAAGAAAGGAATTCCCCTAAACAGACTTTAAAGATATTAACAATTGGAATTTTTTGGATAGAATAATGCCCTTAAAGTCCATTCAGGGAATTCCTGTCTGGGTGTAATTCATATTGAATGTGGCATTATATCTATTAGAACACACCCACGACCTTCCCCCCTTTTTGTTCTCTTGGTAGTGTGGTCAGTTAATCATAGGAAAGCAGAGGAACTGACAGGAAACCCCAGGGAATTCACACAAAGGAAGCAATGCAAAGAGAACCGGACACTTTTTTTTCATACAAGTACAGTAAAACTTTGCTTTGAGAGTAACATGGTTTGAGAGCGTTTTGCAAGACAAGCGACGTTTTTTAATACATTTTGACTGCAAGCGATGTCTTGATATACAAGTAGCGTGATGTCACAACTGAGTATACAAGAGAAGAGAGGCACCTCTAAGTGTAGCAATATGGTTGCATTTAAGGAAGGAACAACATTTAGCAACATTTTGCTACACTTAGAGGCGCCTCTCTTCTTTTTTATACTCTGTAGCTCCTGCTGGATTTTGCTTCTAATGCCGTTGTGGAGGCTTCCATTTGTGGAGGACATTTTATGGTTACACAACTTATCACATTGCTATAATCTTTTTATATGGACTTTAAACTGAAGGACCTATTAATAAATGGTTGTGGAACGAATCATTTGAGTTTACATTATTTCTTATGGGGAAATTTGCTTTGATATACAAGTGCTTTGGATTATAAGCATGTTTCTGGAGCGAATTATGCAAGGTTTTACTGTACATGGTACAGCAGACACATATCAAGAATATGACATGTTGGGTTTACAAACTCTTTAACCACTTCCCACCCCGTCAATAGCATATTGATGTCTGGGAAGTGGTTGTGTTATCCTGACTGAACGTCTATTGACGTCCTGCAGGATAACAGCTGCTGCGCGCCCGTGGGGGCGCGCATCACGTGGTGTGGTGTGTCAGTCTGACTCACCGCAACACCGATCTCAGTAAACCAATCACAGCTGATCACAATGTAAACAGGAAGAGCTGTTGTTTATCAGCGCAGCCCCCCTCGAATGCTCACACTGGACCACCAGGATTCCACTCAGGACCACCAGGGAAGCACCCAATGGCCAGGTAAGTCACCATGGCCATCCACATGTACACATGTATACATAACATATGCCAATCAGTGCCCACAAATGGGCACTGACTGGCACCATCATGGCACAAACAATATTTGTGATTCCCAGCAATGCCACCCACCAGTGTCCATCAGTGCCACCCACCAGTGTCCATCAGTGCCGCCTATGAATGCCCATCAGTGCCGCCTATGAGTGCCCATCAGTGCCGCATACCAGTGCCACCTACCAGTGCCCATCAGTGCCGCCTATTAGTGCCCATCATCAGTGCCCATCATCAGTGCCCGTCAGTGCCACCTTATCAGTGCCCGTCAGTGCAGCCATATCAGTGCCCATCAGTTCAGCCATATCAGTGCCCATCATCGAAGAAGAAAAGGTACTTATTTAC
Organism: Rana kukunoris; assembly: GCA_029574335.1. Classification (NCBI taxonomy): domain Eukaryota; kingdom Metazoa; phylum Chordata; class Amphibia; order Anura; family Ranidae; genus Rana; species Rana kukunoris. The sequence continues at coordinate 436,154,389 of CM056053.1, read as the reverse complement.
ATTTTTTTATTTGTTGCGCAAAAAATAAAAATCACAGAGGTGATCAAATACCACCAAAAGAAAGCTCTATTTGTGGGAACAAAATGTTTGGGTACAGTGCAGCATGACCGCACAATTGTCATTCAAATTGCGACAGCGCTGAAAGCTAAAAATTGGCTTGGGCAGGAAGGTGCGTAAGTGCCTGGTATGAAAGTGGTTAAAAGTTTATTTTTATCAATGAACAAAATGTAAAATAAATGGACAGAAGAGAAATCCAAATCAATATTCGGTGTCACCACCCTTTACCTTCAAAACAGTATCACCTTCTTCTAGGTACACTAGGCACACACAGTTTTTGAAGGAACTATATGTTATTTTAAACATTATATATATCTATATATATATATATATATAGATATATATATCTATATATATATATATATATATCTATATATATATATATATATATATATCTATATATATATATAGATATATATATCTATATAGATATATATATAGATATATATATAATGGGGGTTTCCCATGATGCATCAAAGCAGGCAGGGTCACACATCATGGGTGGCCCCGCCCTCGGTTATAAAAGAGCTGTCAAACAGCTTGCGTGTCATTCGGCCGGGTGCCTCTGATGGAGGCAGGATTGTGCGTCGTTCCTCGTTGGAGAGCATCACTGGAGATCGAGAATGGATTACAATGCTGGACATCGAGACTGGATTACATCGCTGGAATTGTTTTTTTATTTTTTATTTTTTGGTCTTTAATAAAGGACTTGTCCCAAGCCATCTTCTGTCGTTTTTAACATTTTCACACTTTTTTTGTGAAATGGTGGGGGAACAATGTAAGCCCCCCACCCGCAGACCCCCTCAACCACCGGGCAAGGGTTGTGGGGATGAGGGCCTAGTCCCCATCAACATGGGGACATCCTCCCCATGTTGAGGGCATGTGGCCTGGTACGGTTCAGGAGGGGGGTGCTTATCCGAGCACACAACCTGCCAGGTTGTGTGCTCGGATAAGGGTCTGGTATGGATTTTTTTTTGGGGGGGGACTCCACACCATTTTTTTTTAATTATGGCATGGGTCCTCCTTAAAATCTATACCAGACCTGAAGGGTCTGGTTTGGATTTTCGGGGGAACCCGACACCATTTTTTTTAAATTTGCCGCAGGCTTCCCCTTAATATCCATACCAGACATCAAGGGCCTGGTAATGGAATTTAGGGGACCCCCACATATTTTATTTTTCAATGACTTTCAATAACTTTGATTTGTATTGCTGGGATCCGACAATGTATTATAATCACAGGTACTTTTAAATTACTTTTTTCCCTTAGAAATGTAATTTGTGCAGAGAATGTTATAGAAACATGCGCTACTTTACAGGCATACTATAGACACCACCAGGCATGAAATTTAAAGAAATATTTCATTTTAATTGTATCACTTTAAGCATTATTAAAATCACAGCTGCACCAGATTTTGCACTCTCCAGTTTTGGTATTACTCCCCCACAGAGTACACAGGAATAATAACACACCGGTTGTCCCCTCCCCCCGGCTCACAGGTTGATGGTCCACTCCAGTGGGCTGCCATTTGTCTGCTGGGAGTAATACACATGCTGGTTTGGGTCCTATGTCATGACGGACCATTGGCTCTGGTAAGCAGTTTATCTACTGGATGGTGGTGGATTTCACTTTGATTTCTAGACTCTGTGAAGAGAATCCAGTTCACATCTTGGATCATCACATGGGTGTACATTCACACTGAAGTCACATATGGACTCTTATGTTCATTTCTATATTCATGCATTTCTATATGGTCACTTCATTGTTGCCATGTTGCATGGTCTACATTTATTGTTTTGCACTGTATGTTTTTTACACTTTATATTTGATACCTATAGAGTGGTAGTAATTTAGTAATCATCCCCTTTCAAGGGTTGTTTGAGATCTACCGCAACTATATATATATATTTTTTTTACTTTTGTTCACTGTTTACGTTTTCAGGTTAGTTACTGCTTAATATTAAGAGCTTCAGGCTGTGTTTACTACAACAGTTCATTTGCATCCTAGCGCAGTTTCTTTTTTCCTATTTTCTACTTATACAGTGATCAATGCTAAAAATATGCCCCGTCACTGTCCTAATGACACTGGCTGGGAAGGGGTTAAACATATAGGGCAATCAAAGAGTTAACTGCATGCCTATCTAGTGTCTTTGTGATATGTGTGTGCTGCTTTTACTAGGGGAATAGAGGGATTTTATTCCCTTTTTTGCAGGAACACAAAATGCATTCCTTAGCCCCCTCAGAACAGAGACCTGCCTTGTTTACATGGGCAGGGCTCTATTCTGTGTGTTGTACTCCAGTGCCCGCCACCTGCAGATCAGCTTCTGCTGTGATTTATACATGATTATGCACAGGAGGGCTGCCCTATAGCAATAAATCTGCAATGGGGCAGGCAGCAAGAGGTTAAATAAGATTTATCACAATTTTATTATATGATTTAGCTCCTGATGGGACAAAGTAGTATTTTTGTCCTATATTGGTCAAGATGCTCCTTGGCACACAGCTGCCCAATACCACAGCTAGCAAGAAGATGGCTGCCATGATAGCAAGCAACTGTCTTGCCTGAAGCAAACGCCAGCATGAGTAATGCAGAGGAAGGTGATGTGTGTTAGCTCCTGCTCCCTCTGCATTCCTCATGCTGTTGCATGCCTCAGGCAAATTCTGGGAGCTGGAGGCAGGCCCTACAAAGTAAAGCAACCATCTCCTTGCCAGTATGTGGTGTTGGGCAGCTGTGTGCCATGGGGAATTCTATCCAACCTCACAGCTAGTGTGTTAGGGCACCTAGAAAGATGGGACAACTAATATGAACAGGAAATAAATAATGTAAAATATTAATAATAAAAATAATACAGTATAAAAGTTAATACTTCTCCCTTAACCACTTCCCGCCCGGCCAATAGCAGATTTACGGCCGGGAAGTGGTTAAAAAATCGTGACTAGACATTCTCAAACGTCCAGCACGATTTCATGCCGCGCGCGCCGATCGCTGATGCGGGGTGTCAGTCTGACACCCTGCATCACCCATCTCGGTAACGAGTCTCTGGCGGAGGCTTGCTACTACGTGATCAGCCGTGTCCAATCACGGCTGACCACAATGTAAACAGGAAGAGCCGCCGACGGCTCTTCCTCACTCGCGTCTGACAGACGCGAGTACAGGAGAGCCGATCGGCGGCTCTCCTGACGGGGGGTTTGCGCTGATTGTTTATCAGCGCAGCCCCCCTTCGTATGCCCACACTGGACACCAGGGATGCCCACACTAGACCACCAGGGATGCCCACACTGGCAGGGCAAAACAAATAAAAAAAAAACACAAAATAAAAATAAAAAACAGGATTTAAAAAAAAAAAAACAGAAAAAAATAAGAAAGATGCCAGTCAGTGCCCACACATGGGCGCTGACTGGCAACATATACATCAGTGCCACCCCTCAATGTCCATCAGTGCCACCCCACAGTGTCCTTCAGTGCCACTCCTACGTGCCAATCCATGCCCAGTGCCCATCTATCAGTGCCCATCTGTGCCACCCATAAGTACCCATCAGTGCCATCCATAAGTGCCACCCATGAGTGCCATTCTGTGCCGCCTATGAGTTCCCAGTGCTGCCCATGAGTGCCCATCAGAGCCGCCTATGAGTGCCCATCAGTGCCACCTATGAGTGCCCATCAGTGCCACCTATGAGTGCCCATCAGTGCCACCTATGAGTGCCCATCAGTGCCGCATACCAGCGCCGCCTATCAGTGCCCATCAGTGCCACCTCATCAGTGCCCATCAGTACCACCTCATCAGTGCCCATCAGTGCCGCCATATAAGTGCCCATAATTGAAAGAGAAAACATATTTATTTACAAAAAAGTTAACAGAAAAAAAAAAAAAAAAATTTTTCTAAATTTTCAGTCTTTTTTTAGTTGTTGCGCAAAAAAAATAAAAACCGCAGAGGCGATCAAATGCCACCAAAAGAAAGCTCTATTTGTGGGAAAAAAAGGACGGCAATTTTGTTTGGGTACAGTGTAGCATGACCGCGCAATTGTCATTCAAAGTGCGACAGTGCTGAAAGCTGAAAATTGGCTTGGGCGGGAAGGTGCTTAAATGCCTGGTATGGAAGTGGTTAAAGTTGATGTAAACATGATTCATGAAATTTGAGCTGGGCACATATATCAGCAGTGCAGTGTTTTCTTATCCCTCTTCAAAGCCCTGTGTCCCGTGGCTTTCTTATCCTAATAATTTCTCTGACACAGGAGATAAAAGAAGTCTTGTGTCTTTGTGTCGGGGAGAAAGCTATAAATAGATTAGCAGGCAGCTTTCTGTGTCCCGGAACACCTCTGAGAGTGAGTGTGTGCCTTTCTTCCAATCAGCTGTCTTGGCTGTATGCTGCCTCCCCAGGCTTCACTGCAGTGCTGAACAGAAAGAGACAAACTCTTAACAAGATGTGCACTTTCTAAACAGTATATAAGGCTGAAGACAACAGATATACATGTAAAACTTATGTAATGAGATTTGTTTCATCTCTGTGTATGATCTGAGGCTATTCACAGGGTATATGCAAGGGTTTATATCCACTTTAAAGTAGAATTCCAGGGTAAAGCTAACTTAATATACTGCCTCTGCACTTTCAACATCTATTCTAACTAATCAGGGTAAAAAACATTTGTATACTTACTAATTTTCAGGCCAGTCCAGTCTTTACACATGAACTCTCTCCCCTGTTTCAGCCAGCTCTGCCTGCAGAGGAAAGGATACAATGCTTGGTAATAGCTGGCATCATCACCCATAGCGAAAAAACAAATAATTGAGCGCACTCCCAAATTAAAACCTGTAAGCAATACTAATACAGAGGGCAGACTGTTCAATGTTCAAAACTGGTATTTAAATAAATATACCAAAGTCTGTGCAAATAGTCCATAAACATAGTAATCAAAGAAACATCGCTTGATGGCAGCCAGCTGACAGATGAAGCAATCTGTAGTAGGACAAGAAAAACACAAAAGCGGCGCCTTCTAAGCGTAGCAGCAGGGTTATTTATTAAATTGTGTGAAAATCTAAAAAAACCTACTCACACGGCAGGTGAAGGATCAGGCACATATGAGAATACAGGTTTTTATCCGCGGGTGGTGGTGGTCGTTTATCGCGCTGGGTATCAGGATCCTCCTGGCTACTGATGGCGAAGCCGACGTGGGACCGGGCTCCCCCGGAACCAAGAGGCAGGGAGCCTGTTTCCAGGTGTAACTGCGCGAAATGACGTCACTTCCAGGCGCGGGCGGATGCGCGCGTTCGGGACATTCGTGTCCCTTCCTCAGGCAGTCTGCCAAAAAATAGCAGTTTCTTGTGGAACTTTATGGCTATGATGTAATTTCCTTTATCTTTGCTCCTGTTGTTTTCCATCAAGGATAGAAGGGTTTTATAAAAAAAAAAATATTTTGCACGTTTATGAAGGTAGGGAGGAATCAGGGATGGCAAAATATTAGCAACTAGACTTCAGTTTTAAGACATGTTGGCTCATGCTTTGAACCACTTAACAACCTTGGATGTCATATGACGTCCTCGACTGTGCAGTGATATCTGAATGATGCCTGCAGCTACAGGCATCATTTAGATATCACCGTCTTCAGCCGCTGATTCTCTGCACGATAATAATGATCAAAGCGGCAGTCCCACCACTTGATTGTTCTTATATGCTTCTCTGGGCTCTCCTGTGCTATCGGGGGCCCAGAGAGCGAATTAGCTGGCGCTGGCTGGGAAGCATAGAGATGACTGGTGACCAGATGGTCACCAGTCATCTCTATGACCGTTGGAGGCCCAGGCGCGAAGTTATGACGTCACGCCCGTTACCCGGAAGTGAACAAAGCTGCAATCGTGGCTGTCGGCATGAGTTTGGTGATTTTTTTTTCACAATCTCATGCTTGTAAGCCTGGAGGAGAGATGTGGGGTCTTATTGACCCCACAACTCTCCATGACGAGACCTGTCACACTATTTACTATTACAAGGGATGTTTACATTCCTTGTAATAGGAATAAAAGTGATTAAAAAAATGTGTAAAAATAAAAAAATGAAGTAAAATCATTTTTTTTTTTTTAAACATCCCTGTCCCCGAGAGCTCACGCACAGAAGTAAACACACATGCAAGTTCCGTCCACATATGTAAACGCCATTAAAACCCCACATGCGAGATATTGTCACGTGCGTTAGAGCATGTGCAACAATTCTAGCACTAGACCTCCTCTGTAACTCGAAAATAGTAACCTGTAAAAAAAAATTAAGCGTCGCCTATGGAGATTTTTAAGTACCGAAGTTTGGCGCCATTCCATGAGTGTCCGCAATTTTAAAGCATGACATGTTAGGTATCTATTTACTTGGCGTAACATCATCTTTCACATTATACAAAAAAATTGGGCTAACTTTACTGTTTTGTTATTAATTCAATAAACCGTTTTTTTTTTCCCACAAAAGGGCGTTTGAAAAATGATTGCGCAAATAGCGCAAATACAGTGTGAGGAAAAAGTTGCAATGACCGCCATTTTATTCCCTAAGGTGTCTGCTAAAAAAATATATAATGTTTGGGGGTTCTGATTAATTTTCTAGCAAAAAAAGTGTGATTTTTACATGAAGGAGAGAAGTGCCAAAGTGCCTTTAGTTTTAGATGCAGAAAAGGTATTTAGAAAATACATGTCTAAACAAGGACAATACATTGGAATTATTTTGTAGCCTAACTAGTTATATGCAGTAACTGTACTCGTATGACCCCTCAATGATAATAGTCTGCTTTAAAATAACAAAATAATTTGAATTAAATTTGTTTACTTAGCAGAGCTGTTTACCTCAAGAGAAACTTATAGTTTAGCGAATAATTTAATTTGTTGCTTCTTCTAAGAATTTCTTGAGAGAAACAGAAAAACATGAAAACTGTTTTTTGAGGAAAAAAAACTGTGACAAGTATAGAGTGATTTGTTATCCTCATAAAAAAGCAAAGTGAACATTTTATGAAAAGCAAATGTATGTAATTCTCCAATTTAAAAACAGTTTAGCTAAATAAATGATGTAGTCATATCTCAAGATTTCACTCGTAGCATTGGCTCAGCTCCATGGTAATTGAAAACTTTTTTATTTAATTTCCATTTCTGAAACTGAAGAGATGCATCAAATAATTATTATTATGAAATGTCAGTGCATGTAGCCTGGTCAGGACTTTAGTGGAATACTAATCATTTTCTTGAATCAAAACCTATTCTGCATTCATTTTCTATTCCACGTACAGTCATTTATCATGGCACAATTTATTCAGTATTTTTATAGAACCTAGATAGAGCATTCGATTTTGTCTGAGTCTTCTGCAGTGTAGAGGAACTCCCTTTTAAAACTAGTTTGTGTATAGAGAGAGTTGGTTGATCTGCACAATGCATGTATGGGTCAAAGTCCAACTGAGGTCAAAGAAACTTTGAGTTGGCTAGACATTGTAGTAACAACTTCAATTACTCTGAGGCCCCGTACACACGAGCAAATAAATCTGTTCAAATCGGTCTGACAGACCGATTTGAACAGATCTGTCTGCTGGCTGTTTTTGTTTGATCGCTGTACACACGATCAAACCAAAATCCCTGCCGGCAGACAGCGCGGTGACGTGGCGGTGACGTTGACGCCGCCACGTCACCGCACCAGGAAGTAAGACACTTCCGCACATGCGTCAAATACATTCGACATATGTGCGGGCAGATATGTCTGCTGGTTAGCGTACTAACCAGCAGACATATCGGTCTGACGGGTTCCCAGCAGACAGATTTTAAAGCATGCTTTAAAATCTGTCTGCTGGCCAAATTCGTCGGCTCGCCCGTACACACGATCGAATCTGTCTGCTGAGACGGTCTGTCAGACCATTTTCAGCAGATAGATTTGATCGTGTGTACGCGGCCTTATACTTACACCCCCTTTCCTGTTATGGCAGTTACACAGTTTGTCTTATGATAGATATGATTATGATTTTTGGACATTTTCAAATGAACGAGAGCAAGGGATCAGCTCACCCGGCTGTGCAATAATTATTTAAAAATAAAGAAAGCAAAAAAGAACAAGTGGTCAATTATGTCTGCCCTATTTATTTTTAATTTTAACTTTTTTGTTTGAGTATAGATCTATGTTCATGCCAAGCATATCTGAATCCACTTACTGTTGACTGACACTACTTCTGATGGAAGTCTGTTCCAAGCTCTTCTTTCAATAAAATAATTCTTTCTAAGACTAGTTTTTAACTTTCCTCCTGCTAGTTTGAGGTCATGGCCCTGTGTCCTTAATCCTAAATTCATGTTGAAAATACTGCGCTACTGAACCTTATTCACCCCCTTTACATTAAATTACGTTAAATGTTTTGGCCCTGTCCTGACTTTTTTTTTCTTTCCTCCAGACTGTACATATTAGGTTTCTGAAGTCCCACATGTTTTATCCCTCAGACCTTTCACTATTTTTTGCTGCCGTCTCTGGACTCATTCTGTCTTATTAAAAAAAAAATATATATATATATATATATATATATATATATATATATATATATATTGCAACATGGGGAACATTAGCTCTCGTGGTAGATGCTTTTGTTAGTGATTCATGCCAGTCAGGAACTATATTTTAAGGGCATGGTAGCCCATTTTTATTAAAAAAGGCAAATAAAAGTCCATAACATAAAGGTTTCCCACGCAGGGGTTCTTCTCCAACAAATAAACACAACATAAAATGCTAGCTCACCTGGCTGTCTTTAGAAGTACCTCTGCTCTATATCCTTGTCACAGAATTCCTCAATCTGGATGGCTTCACTTTGGCTGCCACAACTCCACTCTGGCCTTAGTCTTCAGGCCGTTGCACTGCCTCTTGCAGTCACACATTCTGGCTACGTTCTGCAGCCCCTCTGAATCCTGGACACCTCCTGTCTGTGGGGGTGGAGCAGTCTTCAACTGGAAACCATGAGGTCTTCCCATACTTTCATTATAAGGGTTGTGCTCACATGAGCACACACCTTGCTGGTCATCCACACAATCTGGATACAGGGTTGAAGATCCTGTCCCACCCAAGACACTATGGAATCTCCAAACTATAGAGCCTCATGCCGGAATACCAATACCTGGAGAAAGCTGCAAAAGCAATTTTTTCCAATCCACATCTTTGCTCTGTAGTCGTGCACCAAGCAAATGTGCACACCCTGTGTCCCCCAAACTACCAATGTTACCTTGATAGCATCTCCTACAGCATCAGCATCTCATACAGCATATTACTGTACCTGCAAATACAGGTAATATTTTACAGGTACATGTTTTTAATGTCAAACCGAAAACTCTTTCCTGATGGTACATTTTGACCAATACTGAAGGTAGTCATTGATTTATATAAAGACATGCACATTATGGGCCAGATTCAGGTAGATGGGCGAATCTTTATTTTGAAGTAACGTTTCTCATTTACGTTACTCCGCCGAAACTTTAGGAGCAAGTACTGTATTCACAAAGCACTTGCTCCTAAAGTTGCGGCGCTGTAGCGAAAATGAGCCGGCGGAATTCAAATTAGGCGGGTAGGGGGCATGTATTATTTAAACTAGGCGCGATCCCGCAGGGAATGTACTGCGCATGCGTCGACTGTCAGTGCGCATGCTCCAAATTCTGTCAGTAAACGTCAATGATGTCAATCCCCATTCACGGACGTTTTACGCAAACGACGCGAAAATGTTTAAATTCGACGCGATGACGATGGCCATACTTAACATAGGATACTCCACTACGGGGCTGTTTTTTCTTTACGCCGCGTATCTCTTACGGAAACGTCGGAAAGTCACTGCGTCGGGCCCAAATACGATCGTGAATTGCAGATTCTCGCTGATTAACATATTCTCGGCGTTAATCAGCGGGAAGGCCCGAGCGCCATTTTTAAAATTGCAGTTCCGATACGACGGCGAAATACAATTACGCCGCTCGTATAGGAACTCCAACCCGGCTTTTTTTGTTTTCTGCTTACAGAAACGCCGGCTTAAAGTGAGAGTTAGGCTGGAGTATCACATTTTTTTGACATTCCCGTTTAGGCAGCAAGTGTCTCAGATAATTATACACACTATAAAGTAATATAAAAAAATATATATTTTTTGAGGAAGCAATCCGGTATTTCAAATAAAATGTCGTACTCATTACATGTGGTAGTGGGCATGAGACTGAAAACGTATTTCCAGCATCAATTCGGACAGATTTGAACAAATCTATTGCCTCGTGTGTACGAGGCCTAAAAAGTTCTTACATTTTCTGTACTTTGGATATTAATTTTTTGTACAATTAAGGTAATACATTTTTTTTCTTTTACGCACTGCAATTTTGTTATCACAGTAAGCCTAGGCTAGCACTGTAGTGATGCGGGAACCGGCGCAATTCCAGTGCTGCGGGTGTCAATACAATGTTAATGACACCCCCAGATCGGTTCATAGATCACAGTGTAACTGGGGATTCAGACAGGAGTCGGATTGCATGGGTAATAAAACACATATGCAATCCGATTCCAGTGCGGGGAAAAAAGATCCCTGCAACTTTTTTTACACAAATCGCACTGCACAGACATCGCATGCGATCGGCACTACAGTGAGGGTACAAATCACATGCGATGTCTGACATAGCACAAGTGTGAACCCAGACTAATAATTTTTTACATACATTCCTACTTGAACATCCCATTTAGCAAATTGTTTACTATAAAACGGGGAACATATTGTTTTAAAAAACAAAAAACCTGTTTATTGTATTGGTCATTGTAACGGTCACCACCGCTTACAACCTTCCATCCAACCACGACAAGCTTATCCGACACACTCCGACAATATTGCATACACGATCCATATCAATTCCCAAAAACAAGACGAGACTCAAGCTCTGCACTTGCTTTCAAAGATATGACAATTTATTGGTATTTTCTCAGCTTCTTATACAGTCTCAAGCATAATGCAGTTAGTCACAGGACAATGTAGTCTCCACCCCCCTTCACACCATGGGGGGCTTCAATCACACTCTAAAAGGCATTCAGGTAAGCTAACCATTTAGACTTGTCGGCACCGTATCTTCAATAGTGTTCAATTAACCTTGAATAGTAACACAGACATCTAGTTGAATAAGTTATCTAGACAGCTTTATCACACAATGGCAGAGTCTTGTGAGAGTGGGTGCAATCAACACCTTCAATGGAATGTCTTTACAGTGAATAGCCAACACCTTAAGATATTTCAATAGCCTATTATACAAAGGTATGACTCACTCTGGTCTTGTAGACCTGAATTAACACCTTTCAAAAGCATGTGTGCCCAGATTGAATAGCTAACAGCTTTTGATATTTGAAGACATCCTGCAAACATGAATTATTATTAATGTCCCTTATTAATGTCTTCTGTAATATATGAATTATGATTCTTTGTCACCCTATGGCCCTAGTGGACATAAGGTGACCCTAGACATAGGAATATCTCAGTCTGTCTCGGGCCATTCCGTTACAGTCATAAAAGCAAAAAAGAAAAGAAAACACCTTCCGGTGAATACTTTTTGTGCAGAAAAATTTTGAACCAATGAAAACCTAGATTAATGTCAACAGATTAATGTTTCTGATGCTACAATTTATAATAGTTGGGACCACCCTTAGTAAAATGTCACCATTCCAGAAATTATAAAAAAAAAACATCATTTATGAAGAGGCGAATATTTAGCAATGCAGTCTTTGGCTCCCACAACCTTTTATGCCACCCACAATTTATAACAGTTACCCATACTAAAGTCTCACTATTCCAGAAATGAGTAAAAAAACACTGTTTTTGAACAGGCTAATATTTAGCCATGCAGTCTTTGGCCCACAATACTTTTTATATGCCATCCATAACAATAAAAGGTTGTGCTGTAAGATAAATGATAATCACTTAGCATAGACTTTTCTTGACCACGGTCTAATAATCCAATGTAATTGAATGCTTCTGGGCTGGAAAACATTTTTAAAACTTAACCAATTCTACAAAGTAATGTAAACTTTGAACGTAAATAAACTGATGATCATGTTATGCAAGCATTTCACAAAAAACACAATTTTTGTTTTTTTTGGATGATTGAAAACCAATATATTATAACCCAAATAACCCCAAAATTGCATTTTTTTTTCATTCTCTAGGGATGAGTTAAAGAACCAAGCCTAGATCAACCATGAAATGAGCATTAAAGTGTGAGAGCCAATGTGACACCCCTGTAGAGTCATGGGTCTGGAGCGCCTCTGTCCTCAGCACTGGTCCCATCATTGTCCCCAGAGCAAGCACAATTGGATTATATAGTGATTCTGTGATGTAGGAGTGGAGTGGACTCTCTAGAAATGCAAATCGGCCTAAAGCTTGGGTAGATTGTAGTGGTGTCTGATGCACATAAAGTATTAACATCTGTGGGGACAGAAGCACTTGATGACCTTGTGTAATTTAGAGGTCCAAGAGGTGAGCACACATCTATTTCCACTAAGTGTTTCAAGATTTTCTGATTAAGGAGTATATGGAACAACACTGGAGATTGGATGTGGAGAAAACTGCAGTATGTTTGGACACTGTATTTTTGTTTACAGTATTCTCTTTTTCCCACATATAGATTTGTGACAAAGATTTTTTGCACATATTTGTTGTGTTTAGCATATCACGTCCATATAGTATTTGCACTGCCTGCATGATTAATGTGTGTAATAAGGTCCATCGGTCTGTTTTTATCAGACAAACCAATCGTGTGTACAGGGCTTAAGGCTAAGATTGTATCCTTACCATGGTCAGATCACGATCTCACGATAATTTATTGTAACTCGCTTCATACCTACCCTCAAATTCCTTCCTAGCCATTAAATGATTCTCTTTTTTATCCATCACTACAATTCTGGACAAACTTAAATCCATTTCTTCGGAATACTTTTCCCTAAACAGAGACTTTACTGTATCTCTTCAACACTTGTCCTTTGGAAAGCTTATACATCTGTATTAAGGAGACATATTATACAAATTTCTTCTATCAGGAAAAAATTGAGAGAACAAAGCAAAATTGACATAGAACTAGAACACATAACTAACTTACATAAATCGAATGTCTCAAAACAATACCAAACTGAATTAAACCTCTGCCTTACCGATGAGGCTGAAAAACAACTTAGATGGACCAACCTTTTTTTTCCCAGAGTAATATGCCCACCACTATGCTTGCGAAAAGTGTTTGTTGTTTACAAAAAAACACTCAGGCCCCGTACACACGAGCAAATAGATTTGTTCAAATTGGTCGGACCGACCGATTTGAACAAATCTGTCTGCTGGCCGTTTTGGTTTGATCGCTGTACACACGATCAAACCAAAATCCCCGCCAGCAGACAGCGCGGTGAAGTGGCGGTGATGTTGACGCCGCCACATCACCGCACCAGGAAGTAAATTACTTCCGCGCATGCGTCAAATCCATTCGACGCATTTGTGCGAGAAGATATGTCTGCTGGTTAGCGTACTAACCAGCAGACATATCGGGCGGACGGATTCCCAGCCGACAGATTTTAACCACTTGTCATCTGCCCGCCGTCAAATGACGGCGGGCAGACGACTCCATTGTTCTGACATCACGTCATATGACGTGATGTCCCTTTAAAGCCGCGGGCGGGCGCGCGTGCGAGTGCCCGGCGGCAACGATCGCCACCGGGCACACGCGATTGCTCTGTAAGTGCGCTGGGACGTGCAGCTCTGTATGTAAACACAGAGCTGCACGTCCCTGTCAGGGAGAGAGGTGACAGATTGTGTTCCTTGTACATAGGGACACAATCGGTCACCTCCCCCAGTCACCCCCCCCTCCCCCTACAGTTAGAACACTCATAGGACACACATTTAACCCCTTCCCCGCCCCCTAGTGGTTAACCCCTTCACTGCCAGTCACATTTATACAGTAATCAATGCATATTTATAGCATTTTTCACTGTATAAATGTAAATGGTCCCAAAAATGTCAGAAAAGTGTCCGAAATGTCCGCCATAACGTCGCAGTCCCAATAAAAAAATCGCAGATCGCCGCCATTAATAGTAAAAAAAAAAAAAAAAAAAAATACCATAAACTATCCCCTATTTTGTAAACGCTATAAATTTTGCGCAAACGAACCGATAAACGCTTATTGCATTTTTTTTTTACCAAAAATATGTAGAAGAATACGTATCGGCCTAAACTGAGGGAAAAAAAATTTTTTTTATATATTTTTTGGGGTTATTTATTATAGCAAAAAGGAAAAAATATTGCATTTTTTTTAAAAATTGACGCTCTATTTTTGTTTATAGCGCAAAAAATAAAAACCGCAGAGGTGATCAAATACCACCAAAAGAAAGCTCTATTTGTGGGAAAAAAAGGACGCCAATTTTGTTTGGGAGCCACGTCGCACGACCGCGCAATTGTCAGTTAAAGCGACGCAGTGCCGGAAGCTTATATTTTGTCTGGGCAGGAAGGGGGTGTAGGTGCACAGTAGGTAAGTGGTTAAAGCATGCTTTAAAATCTGTCGGCTGGCCAAATCCGTCTGCTCGCCCGTACACACGATCAAATCTGTCTGCTGGGACGGTCGGGCCGACCGTTTCCAGCAGATAGATTTGATCGTGTGTACACGGCCTCACTCTATTTCACTTCTCGATTCTAAAAATAAACTCACTAATGATGCTCGCACCTTTCACAGCTCTGTAACAACACATCGGAATTTCTATTGACTCTGCTGAACAATTCTTTCGCCAAGTTAATCTACCTGTTCTTCCTCTAAAATATATATATATATAAAAGAAAATAGAAATTACATTACAAGAAATCACAACTACTATAAATTATCTTAAATCTGAGAGAGACCTGGCCATGACATCACTATTTTCTAAAAAAAATCTTAGGCCCCGTACACACGAGCAAATGAATCTGTTCAAATCGGTCTGACAGACCGATTTGATCAGATTTGTCTGCTGGCTGTTTTGGTTTGATCGCTGTACACACGATCAAACCAAAATTCCGGCCAGCACACAGCGCGGTGACGTGACGGTGATGTTGACGCCGCCACGTCACCGCACCAGGAAGTAAAACACTTCCGCGTATGTGTCGAATCTATTCGACGCATGTGCAGGCAGATATGTCTGTTGGTTTGCGTACTAACCAGCAGACATATCGGTCCGACGGGTTCCCAGCAGACAGATTTTAAAGCAGGCTTTAAAATCTGTCTGCTGGACAAATCCATCTGCTCGCCCGTACACACGATCGAATCTGTCTGCCGAGACGGTCTGTCAGACCGTTTCCAGCAGATAGATTTGATCGTGTGTACGCGGCCTTAGACTTCATTGCACCCCATCTTCTATCCTTCTTCAATTTCCTGTGCAAAGGTCATATTTTCCCCCCAGGAACTTTGAAAGATTCAGTTGTTATGCTCCCCAAACCTCATCAAGATTTACACTCTTGGTCTAATTACCACCCCATTTCACTTTTAAATAATGACATAAAAAATGTGGCCAACATATTGGCTAATAGGATCAATGTCTTCTTGGGTGAACTTATCCACAAAGACCAAGTGGGCTTTGTGCCAAAGAGACAAGCCAGTGACAACATTCATAGAGCTTGAATTTGTCTCTATCACTTGACATATGCAAAGCATTTGATTCCTTATCTTGGCCATATTTATTTTTTGTAAATGGGGATTTGGAGATAACTTTCTAACTTGGATACATGCCCTCTTTATTTTAGCCTTACAACGTCTAGCAATAGTGATCCGTAACAATTTATTCATTAAAGGACTTCAAATCGTCGATATTCATCATCACAAGATTCTTATTTTTGCTGATGACATTCCTCTATTTAACACTTCTCCTCACGACACTTTACTAAATCTTTCTTTCACAATCCTTGGAGGTACTAGGCTTGCCCTTTATCCACTATCCTCTTTATTTTAGCCTTAGAACCTCTAGCAATAGCGATCCCTAACAATGTATCCAATAAAGGACTTGAAAACAACAATATCCATCACAAGATTCTTAATTTTTCTGATGACATTCTTCTTCTTATCACTGCTCCTGATAATTAAAAAATGTCATGACCCTCCACTTTGTCTTATTTAGGTATCCACATTTGTCCTTCTTTAGATTCTATTTACTCTGCCAATTATCCACCCTTCTTTAAAGATGTATCTGCTTGGAATGCATATTCTTTATATTGGTTTGGACGTCTACATGCTATAAAAATGTCATACCTTCCAAAGCTACTTTATTACTTCAGAGTGTTACCCATCCCAAACCCCAGCCGATATTCTCAAAATTAAACAAAGAAAGATAATTACATTTATTTGTTGTTCCACGAAACCTTCCATTTAAACCCAAATAGTATACACAAGTAAACATGCTGGTGCCCTTGGTATCCCCGGAATCTCTAAATATTATATGGCTGCTCAAGTTGCACCTCTTACATTACTTCATGCAGTTTCAGAACTCCCTATCTGAACTTATGTCACTATTATTTAAAGTTCACCAATAAGAATGAGCTTCGAGTTCGAGTCGAACATTGCCTGTTCGCTGAACAGCGAACAATTTGGGGTGTTCACGGCAAGTTTGTGTGAACTTTAGAACCCTGTTAAAGTCTATGGGATTTAAACATTTGAAAATTTTAAAGGCTAATATGCAAGTTGTTGTCATAAAAAGTGTTTGAGGACTAGGGTTCTGCCCCAGGGGTCATGTATCAATGCAAAAAAAGTTTTAAAAACTGCAGTTTTTTCAGGAGCAGTGATTTTAATAATGCTTAAATTGAACAATAAAAGGTAAATATTCCTTTAAATTTCGTACCTGGGGGGGGGGGGTGTATAGCATGCTTGTAAAGTAGCGCTTGTTTCCCATGCTTAGAACTGTCCCTGCACAAGGTGTAATTTCTGAAGGAAAAAAAGTAATTTAAAATCACTCGTGGCTATAATGAATTGTCGGCTCCCGGCAATACAGAGAAAAGTCATTCATAAAAAATAAATAAAAATAAATGCGTGGGCGCCCCACCAAATTCAATTAGGGTCTGGTGTGGATTTCTGGGGGGAACTCCATGCCATTTCTTTTTAAATTTGGGGTGGAGTTCCCCTTAAAATCCATACCAGACCTGAAGGGTCTGGAATGGATATTTGGGGGGAACCCCACATCATTTGTTTTTTCATTTGACGCAGGGTTCCCCTTAACTACTTGCCGACCGCCCGCCGTCATATTACTGCGGGACGGTGGCACTGTTTCGCGAGAGCACGTAGCTCTACGTCCTCTCTTTTTCGGCCACTAGGGGGCCCGCGCGCGTGCCCGGCGGGTACGATCGCCGCCGGGCACACGCGATCGCTCGTTACAGAGCGGGGAACGGGAGCTTTGTGTGTAAACACAAAGCTCTCGTTCCTGTCAGCGGGGGAAACGCTGATTTTCTGTTCATACAATGTATGAACAGAAGATCAATGATTTCCCCTAGTGAGTCCACCCCCTATACAGTTAGAACACAAACAGGAACACACTTAACCCCTTCCCTGCCCTCTAGTGTTAACCCCTTCACTGCCAATTGCATTTTTATAGTAATACAATGCATTTTTATAGCATTGATCGCTATAAAAATGCCAATGGTCCCAAAAATGTGTCAAAAGTGTCCGATGTGTCCACCATAATATCGCAGTACCGAAAAAAAAACGCTGATCGCCGCCATTACTAGTAAAAAAAAAATATTAATAAAAATGCAATAAAACTACCCCCTTTTTTGTAAACGCTATACATTTTGCGCTAACCAATCAATAAACGCTAATTGCGATAAATATGTAGAAAAATATACGAAAAAAAATGTAGAAAAATACGTATCGGCCTAAACTGAGGAAAAAATGTTTTTTTTATATCTTTTTTGGGGATATTTATTATAGCAAAATGTAAAAAATATTGCATTTTTTTTAAAATAGTCGCTCTATTTTTGTTTATAGCACAAAAAATAAAAACCGCAGAGATGATCAAATACCACCAAAAGAAAGCTCTATTTGTGGGAAAAAAAGGATGCCAATTTTGTTTGGGAGCCACGTCGCACGACCGCGCAATTGTCAGTTAAAGCGACGCAGTGCCGAATCACAAAAAGTGCTCTGGTCTTTGGACAGCAATATGGTCCGGGGCTAAAGTGGTTAATATCCATACCAGACCTGAAGGGCCTGGTAATTGAATTTGGGGGACCCCCACACATTTTTTTTTATGAATTACTTTTCTCTGTATTGCCAGAAGGCGGCAATTCATTATAGCTAAGAGTGATTTTAAATGACTTTTTTCCTTCAGATATTACATTTTGTGCAGGGACAGTTCTAAGCACAGGAAACTAAGAATATTTAAATTGTATTGTTTCACTTTAAGCATTATTAAAATCACTGCTCCCAAAAAAACTGCAGTTTTTAAAAAAATTTTGCATTGATACATGTCCCGGGCAGGACCCGGGTCCCCAAACACTTTTTAGGACAATAACTTGCATATTATCCTTTAATATTAGCACTTTAGATGTTAAACGTTCGAGTCCCATAGACTTTAACAGGGTTCTAAAGTTCACACAAACTTTTGGTGTGTCCACAGGTTCTGGTGGGAACCGAACAGGGGGGTTCGCAGCCGCTGAGGTTACACCATTGCCGACACAGCCTGTCTCTCCCCCGGCACTGAGCCGCTGCGAATCCTGGATAGATGACACCATTCCTCGTTCCTGGCTTTACTGACTTCATCTGGAATTTTACACCGACTCCCCCAACTCATCATTGCTTCATTTGATGTAAGTGCTGGATATTTATTGTCAATGTATTAAAATGCAGATCCCTCAGAGGCGCTCTTTTTGTTTATTCTTTTACTTTTCATATTGAGCTGGCTTCGCTTCTGGAGAGCAGCCCTGAGTACCTGTTACCATCAACATTGCTTTATATAGCTACCAACAGTGACCACAGTGGCGCTTTGTTTGGACTGATCCCCAAATGGACTTTTTAAATATATGAACTCTAAGGCCTCGTACACACGATCAAATCTGTCTGCTGGAAACGGTCTGCTAGACCGTTTCAGCAGACAGATTCGATTGTGTGTGTAGGGGCAAACAGACGGATTTGGCCACCCGACAGATTTCAAAGCATGCTTTGAAATCTGTCGGCTGGGAACCCGTCCGCCCGACATGTCTGCTGGTTATTATGCTAACCAGCAGACATGTCTTCTCGCACACGCGCCGAATGATTTCGACGCATGCGCGGAAGTGTTTTACTTCCTGGTGCGGTGACGTGGCGGCGTCAACGTCACCGCCACGTCACCGACACGTCAGCGCGCTGTCTGCTGGCGGGGATTTTGGTTTGCTTGTGTGTACACGCGAGCAAACCAAAATGCCAGCAGACAGATTTGTTCAAATCGGTCGGACAGACCGTTTTGAACAAATCGATTGACTCGTGTGTACGAGGCCTAAGACCATACATGCTATTGTCTTGGTCTTATTTTACAATTTATTTTATAGAACCCTGCCTCATTAGTGATTGCCTGTGCAGACATCCCGAGCGCTGTATCCCACTGCTACTTATTTCTAATTACGGATTACATAAATACCCTTCTCTCTCCTTCTTCCATAACATGTCTGACCCTCTTAACACCTTTTGAAAAAATATGCAAATTAAATCCACATTTCCCTGGCATTATTTCTCTTATTTACATTTCACAAATTTCTTCCCATTCTATTAGTAAACCTGCCTACCAATCTTTACCAATGTAGCTAAATAAACCTGCCTACCAATCTGGAACAATGTAGCTGAATGTTCAATTAATGCTCTAGCCCAAAAAAATGCATATAAAATACTTCTTCACTGGTATATGACTCCAACAAAACTATTGCATATTTCCCCTTCGATCTCCCCGTTTTGCTTTAGAGTAGGGATCTCCAAACTGCAGCCCTCCAGCTGTTGTGGAACTACACGTTCCATGAAGCATTGTAAAACTCTGACATTTACAGACATGACTAAGCATGATGGGAACTGTCGTTTGGTCTGGTAGGAATGCCCTATTGTCAAGAAACTATGGACACACATTTATGATATGATTTACAACATTTTTAACAAAACCATAAATTTAGGACCATGGGAAGCCTTACTACCTAAACCACATATGAGTTCTAGAAAACCGGAGAGAAAATGTATTTCTTTTATTTTTTTGGCCACAAGACAAATTATTGCTAAAGCCTGGAGAACCCCATTCCTGAATGTTAGAGAAGTGAAGCAAAGAATTATAGGCACCATGGTTCAAGAAAAATTCATATCTATCTTACTTGATAACCATTCTAACTTTTTACATGGCTTGAATTTGTGCGGCCCTAATTTCCTGATGCTGATTTTTCTGTATTGAAACTGATTTTTCTGATGCTGTTTCAATTGCACAGCAAGGCAGTACAATTATTGCAGACAATCCTAGGTTTCAATGCCTGTAGTATATTGTCAACCTGAATTATTTTAGTTAAATGCATTAAAATAAAACATTTTAATGAGCATAGCACCCGCATCACATTGCCATGAACTTAATAGTAAATTATGAACGTGTTAATTATAAATTGCCAATTATGTTATGTATTAACAAAACTTTAATTTAAACTTAATTATTACAATAAAATAATATTCTATAGAGTGTTTAATTAAGTTTGATTTGAAGTATGCAATATTGGAAGATAACTGAATATAGAATATTCTGCAGCATTAAACACACGGGATACATCACATTTATAATGTATTAAAACATTAAGTAAAAGAAAAAAAAAAACCTAAAAACTTTAAACAAAAATAGCAGGAACACGGAAGATAAAACAAATGCTCATTGAGCAGATGTCGAATTACCGGCTGTAGACAGCCAGCTTAAGATAATTTAAGAGTATGTGCAGGCATTATTTAAATTACTACCAAACCCTCTTCTCCCCCTTCAGACCATATCCCAGCACTGTTTTTTTTTTTACCTTGAGAATGTAGTGGAAAATGTATTTTATTACTTTCTGTGACATCATCACTGGGCTTGCAAAACATTTGAAGAAACAGCTGCTAGGAGGTCACATTTCTATTACATTAGTCAATTCCTAATGGGACAAAGTACAATTAATGCTTTGTCCTATTTTCCTAGGTTTCCTGTAATGCTGTGATGTCAGACAAGGCACACTCCCCCTTGGAGCATGGCCGCTTAAAGGGGTTGTAAAGGAAAACATTTTTTTTCATAATAAGCATCCTTTACCTGCAGAAATTCCTCTTTTCACTTCCTCATTGTTCATTTTTGCTCAGAAGTTACTCTATTTCTTCTCTGTTCTGTTCACTTCCTGCTTGTCGGATTGTTACTCACCACAGTGAAGGGATGCTTTTGTCATGATCGGTGTCATGACTTGGGTCACCTGCTGGTGGCACTGTTCCCTCTGGTAACAGGGGTGCAGTTCTGGTGTCCACCAGCGGGTGTCTCCCATGGGATGGACTCCGCTCTAATTGGACTGAACTGCTACAGGTATATAAGCCCGCCCTGCACTACAATCCAGTGCTTCAGTATTTTGCCTGTCAGCCCTGTTCCTGTTTGCTCAAGATACCTGTTGCCAGCCCAGTTCCTGATTTGCTCCCGTTGACCCCGGCCTGAACCTTGGACCTTTCTGATTTCTCCTATCCTTGACCCCGGCTTGAAACTTGGACCTGCTATATACGCTCTGTCTTTGGTATATATATTTCTTCACTAGTTTTGGTGACTTGACTATTGCTGTGTTTGTAGTTTGCTGTTTGTCCTGTAGGTTTTCTATTTTGCACGTGTGCCTTATTTCCAATAAATACATATTGTTTTACTTCCCTCTGTGCCTATCTTCCGTAGTGCAGCCCAGGGATGGACTGGCCATTGGGACTACAGGGAGTTTCCCGGTGGGCCGATGGCTCAGTGGGCCGGCTTCAGTGACAGCGGACCGCCGCCCCCCTTCGCTCCTCTGTCTCTCCATTCCTGTAGCGCTCACCTCCTCTCCCTCCCCGCAGCGCTCACCTGGGGGGGAACAAAGAAGCAGGTAGAGGACCAGAGGGGACGACAGATGAGCATGGGGGAGGGGACAGACAGCTGGCTCAACAGCTATGGCCTGGGAATTTCTCTCTTCTGCCTAATCTTGCACCATAGGGGGGCACCAAACAGATTTTTTGCCCCGGGTGAAATAATGTCTAGCTTCCCCACTGGTACTGCCTATAAGAGTACCAGTACCAGCCGTTCTACTCTAATAAAGTAGAACAGCTAGTGGCTAGCGAAGGGGGAGAGGCGGCTTGGGTGGCCGGGGGGGGGGGGGGGGCGGGAGTTGTCTGGCCGCCATGGGAGAGACCTGTCAAAATGGGCCAGTCTGAATGAAGTCCAGGGCCAAATTTTTGTCCCAGTCCTGCCCTGGTGCAGCCCACTGATCTGTTAGCTAATATTGGATGCCTGTATAAACATCCCCCTGACACTTTACTGCGGTGGTCAGTGACATGCTCGCCCCCTCCTGGGAATTACATCTGTGCGGCAGGACATTCTCTACGTGTTAGAGACTTCAAGGAGTTGTGAATCACTGGGCGTGCCGCAATGCATACTGGGAAATTTAGTTCTTACATGAACGAGCACCATAAACCAGGAAGTGAATGAGAGAACAGAAACTAGAACGCCGGAGGTGATATAGATGAAGGAATTTATTGGTATTTACTAATTTATTAACAGAATCATTACACTATTCTGTCTGTCTACCTTGCAGACATTAATTTTAGGCAAACATTTTTTTCCTTTACAACTCCTTTAACATCGCAGCTAGCAACTTGACATTTGCCTTGCTAGCGAATGCTTGTCTCTGGCTTCTTGCATTTGTCCTAGGTAAGCACCAGCAAGAGGAATGGAGAGGAAGGAAAGGTGTTTCAGCACAAACACAATCACAATGTGCCCCTC
The DNA here is from genome assembly GCA_029574335.1 of Rana kukunoris. Classification (NCBI taxonomy): domain Eukaryota; kingdom Metazoa; phylum Chordata; class Amphibia; order Anura; family Ranidae; genus Rana; species Rana kukunoris. The sequence goes on along the minus strand of CM056053.1, from coordinate 436,131,404 downwards.
CCATCTCCAAGTGACCCCCCCCTGCAATGTGTCTTGGGCTGAGCTGTCCCACCTGCAAAGCTTGGACAGGCATGGTAGGAGGCAGCGGGTAGAAAAGAGGGAGCTCAGTTAACATCCATTAGCTGATCCTCCCCCTGGCAAATAAACCCAGAAGCAGGACTATTTAGTCACTTCTGGTTTCAGAGTTTTCATTCTCCTGCTGCAGTGGTTGCAGCTGATCAGGCTGATCAAGCATAATATGTGCCTGATTAGGTGCAGTAAAGTGCAGAGTTGACATTAACGTGGTTGTAAAACCCTCTCATATACCCATTGAAGTGAATAGCCTCAGATGATACACAGAGAGAAACAAATTTCCCTACATTTTACAGTTTTACATGTATATCTACTGTCTTTCCCTTTCTACATTCTGTTATGTACCGCCTGGGAGAGCCTGATGAGTAGAAGGCGACCTCTCATACAGTTCTGGCTCAAGGACCACTGAAGTTGCAACAGTGGCCGCGAGAGCACGGTGAGGTAAGAGCACCTGCAAAGTCGCAGGGAAAGGCAAGGACCAGACTGGATTGCTGAGCAGCATAAGGTAGCAGGAACAGCAGATGCAGGTATGCTGTGGAAGCAGGACAGCAGATGCAGGTAAGCTGTAGATGCAGGACGACAGTACTAAAGCTGCACAGGCTGGAAGCAGAAGACTGGAGCAGAGTCAGTCAAGCCAGGTCATACACAGAGGATCAGTCTATCATAAACAGCAGGCAGAGAATGGTCAGAGTTCAAGCTGGGTTTGGCAACAGGAAATCAGGTAGACAGGCAAGCCAAAGGTCAGGACTGTAGACAGCAATGTGGTCAGAAAGCCAGGTCAAATACTGGATCAGATACAGGCACATGATCAGAACAGAGGGTAAAGCTGCCAAGCAGACAGCATCTGCCCTAGTGCAGCAGCTGTCTTTATATAGGCCATTTGGCACCAGCATTAATGGTTAACGTGCACACGTATTTTCACACATGTGCATATGCGTTCACCTGTTAGCGCCAATGTGTGTACGCCTGTTAGTGTCAATGTCCAGACGCATAGGCTTTAGCCTATGCCCGGCAAGACTGGCACCTGCTAATGCATGTCTGCACATGCCATGTCCCTGACACATTCTTTGGAAAGTGCAGATCATGATAGAAATCTTGTTTCCTCTTTCAGCAGTGGGTGGGGAGTCTGGGCTTAGATTGTGTGATAGCTGATTGGAGGAAAGGGACACATCCCTCCTCCACATAGGCAGAAAAATAAAGGAACATGCAGAGCTGCACTCTGAATAGTCAAGCTCTCTGCTTATCTACTTCTAAGCTCCACTCCGACACAAATTTTCAGCTGCTGTTATGTCATGTGTCAGAAAACTTGTCAGAAGCGACTCATGCTGATAACAGAGTGTAGCGGTCACCACCGTTTACGATATCCATTCCATTGCCCCAACCACGACAGCTTATCCGACAGTCCGACAAGCCAGCAGACCTGATCCATAAGAATTCCCTCAGAGAGACTAGACATACGCTCTGTGTTCTGAGTCAAATTAATGAATTTTAATGGTACACTCTCAGCTTTTTATGCAGTTACAGGCATGTTACAGTAATCAAAGGAACAAAGACACACTCCATCCACACATCACACAACGGGGCTTCAATCACATTCTTTTAGATAACAACATTCAGAGGAGTTAATTATCCCCCAGACGTCCTGTCTCTGTGACAAGTTCCCCTCACCTGTTACACAAACACATTCCTTTATTAAACATAATTGACATGCTAATTCCCTACCCCTGAGACATCTGACCTTTCAGACTTAATTAGTACAATGGATACAGACTTAGTTAGCATCTCACAATGGAATGTCTAGGAGCAGACGCAATTAACACCTCAAAAGCATGTGTCCCCCCATTGAATGAAAACACTCCATTTGGAGTCAGACTTTAACTTGTAATATGTCCAGATCTCCTGCAAAACATGAATTATCATTTATCAGTCACCCTATGCCCAAAAGGGGCACAGGGCGACCTTAGACCCAAGAGTCATTAGTGATGCTGGCACAGGAGTACCCCCATCCCTCAAAAGTCTCTGGGCACCACGGGTCATTCCGTTACACAGAGGAATGGAGCTGCAGAAAGAAACAACATTTAGAGCTTTGGAGAGACATAAGTAAACACTACAAATATATGTGGGACAAATTTCATGAATAGGGTTTACAACCACTTTAAGGCTTCTCAGCCTCTTACGTGACATCATTCCAATATATTTTTATTGATTTTCTTAAATTTTACACAAACAACAACAAAAAAAATACACAAACAAATACAGTCATCCTGAATACATGTTGATAGCTGAGATGTTCATTAAAGTTATGATTACTAAATCAGTTAGCTTACATAATAATACATCTCTTTAAAGCGGAGGTTCATCCAAATAACATTTATATAAGACCATCAACATGTACAGTCTGCACTTTTTTTTTTTAGGCTGTACATACCTTATAATTTATATTTGCAATCCGGCTTCCGGGTACTTCTCCCGCAGCAGTAGGCATTTCCAAGCTGAGCCGCAATGTAATATGGGAGTTCGCCCAGATGATTGATGTCTATCAGAAAATGTTCCCCGGCGGACAAGGCCCCGCCCCCCGTATTGTGTAGGCGCGTCACAGAGTTTCCGAAAGGAGCCAAACATGAAAAGCTGAAAAAAAAAATTAGGAACAAAAGAAGATTTCCAGTATCTTGGTATCAATTGTCTAACTGCTGACAGAAAAAAGGCAAAGGAGAGATTTGTTGGTTTTAGATAGTAAGAGGTAGAGGTAAGAAAGAAAAGAGAGCTAATTCGACAGATATCAATAAAGTAAATTAAAACAGTAAAATACAAGGCCTGTTTGCACCTTTGTATAAAAACGATGATTGTGTCACAAAAGTTAGGTATCGCCATCCATGCCTGAGTGAAAGCAATAATTCTAGGGTCATAAGTCATAGCTAACTTCAAACTGATGGCCTGTAAGGGCTTTTAATGTATTACCTATAGACAATTTATGGTACTGAGGCACATTGTCTTTTCCTGGGTTCACATAGTTTTCAGGCTTGACATGTTAGGTATCTTTTTACTTGATGCAACCCTATATTTTATATTTTACAAAAAAGTAGGCAATATGTTTCTTATGTATGCACTAAAATAACCTTTACTTTATCTTTTTACTTAAAAATTGTAACTGCTACCACTTAATTCACCAGGGTCTCTGTTTTCATAATTTGTGTAATGTTTTGAAGTTTCAACTGACCTTTATGTGCATTTCAATATGCATGCAAAAATGCAATATTGGCTCTATCAGGGAAAGCGTTAATGTTTTGAAAAGAGATATTAGCAGTTTAAGAATATGGTATATTTGACTATTCTGTTCCTATTCTGTACCTTCCCATCCAATTACGGTCAATGAATATTAAAGTTGGGCATCTGTGGTTTCTGCTTTCATATTTCACAGTGAATATTGGGTGTCATCTCAGTAAGCTCATGTATTTATTCACTAAAGCTTTACCTACTAATGTGCAACAATTACAGCAGAACAGAGTTCTTAAAGTAAGTAACACATTCCCGTCCAATAAATTCACCAGGGGGTTTAGCCAAGGGATATATGTGTGTTTATTTATTTGGTCTGATTGAATAAAGCAAAAAAAAGTGTAAAATTATAATCACATTCTTTGCCCTGGAGGTAAAATAGACCTTAAAAGTGCTGTATAAATCTTTTGTTTAAGTCACCTATTGTTGTGTGACAGATTTACACAAATGCAATCATAAACGCCCTCCATAAAGGCCATTAACCTTGCTTATGGACAAGTCAGTCTGTTTTATTATATAGCTTTAATAATAAAAGTTCCATGGTCTGGCCCTTACAAGACTTGTTTGGAGCAAAACATATGTCAGCTGTTGATTTATTGAATAAAAATAAGTCTAATAAAACATAATATGGATCCAGTTTATTATAGCTTTAAAAAGTGTTTTTTGTATGTCAGTCATTTCTGTTGTTTAATATGATCCCTCCCCAACAAGGGTCTGATCACAGGTACAATTTAAAGCCCAATTCTATCAAAGCCTTTGGTAAGCTTTAAATAGAGTTAAAGACTTTGGGCCAGATTCACAGAGCCCTTACTCCTGTCTAACTGGTGTTAGACTGGAGTAATTTCAAATTACGCGCGTTTTTTAGCTAGTCGGAAACCTCAAACCATGAATAGACGGCTGCGGGCTTCAACTCGACTGGATTACGTGTTCGTACGCCTTCGGATCTACGCTGCAATAAAATTGCGGCCACTGGGTGGACTTCCCGTCGTTTTCCGCGTCAGGGTATGCTAATGAGCTTTTGCCGGCGATCCCAGAAATTACGAACGTCTATCGCAATCTCTTACGGCATCTTTAGTCATCTTTTTTTTGCGTAACACTATACCAGCTTTTTGCTGCTCTAATATTAGACAGCCCATGTTAAGTATGGCCGTCGTTCCCGCGTCGAATTTCTACGTTTTCCGACGTCTTTTATTATTTTTTACGTAAGTCGTCCGGGAATAGGAATGTTCGCAAACGACGCTACTCAAACAACGGATGACGTAACGACGTGATTTCGCGCAATGCACGGCGGGAAATTTCTGAACGGAGCATGCGCAGTTCGATCGCCGTGGGGACGCGCCTAATTTATCAATAATAGTTTTATTTAGAAATTTCCAACACACGTATACATGAAAGATCATTCACATAAGCAACAACTAGTGGAGTGGTCATTACTCTACATAACAGCGTCCAAGGCTTTATCTGACTCGCTGTGTACCTTCATACAAGGCAGCTAAGAGTCTGAAGTGATACACAACCACATAGATCAGTTAAGTGCAAGGTACAAGAAAAAAAAAAATAAAACATACGTCAGTGCATCAGTATACTAGTGAACAATCTAGAAACATCCGTGATTGCACGGGAAAAGATAAGAAGAGAGGAAAAGAAATAGCAAGAAGAAGAAGGGGAGGAGGTTGATAGGGGGAGGAGGGGGATAGGGGGAGGCAGGGAATGAGGGGGGGGGGGAGGGGAATGGGATGGTGAATCACCAGTGTGGTCTAGGTACCTGGTCAGGGTGTCTCCTCCCGACGGCGCCAAAGCCCCCAAACCTCGTCGTGGGCCTCCAATCTGTCCATCATTCTGGCCGTCATCCTCTCCATCAGTTCCACATCCTTGATCCTGGCATATAGGGCCTCAGGGGGGGGAGGGGCAGGGCGCTTCCAATGTAGAGCCACCAGACAGCGCGCTGCCGTGAGGATATGTCTGGTCAGTTTTTTGTAGGGTGCCGGAAGGTTTGGTGGGGGTAATCCTAATAAGTAAACTTTCGGGGTCAGGGGAAGCATCCTATCTAGAAGTCCGCCCAACAATTGCTGGACAGAGTTCCAGAAGGGGACGATCAGCGGGCAACTCCAGTAAACATGGCCAAGCGTACCCCTGTCTTGTCGACAGCGCCAACAGCGGTCCGAAGTGGTCGGGTAAATGGCGTGAAGAACATCTGGTGTCATGTACCAAAAGTAGAGGATTTTATATATGTTCTCCTTGTATAGTGTACAGATCGAGCTTTTCGCCGCTTGGGACCAGATTGCCTGCCATTGCTCCATGGATATCTCCTCACCCAGGGCCTTTTCCCACTTAAGCATGTATGCATGTTTGCCCTTAGTATCTACAGGCCGAGAATTCAGTATTTTATATATGTTAGAGATCAAACCCTGCTGTGCTGTGCCCGCCAATATCAGCCTCTCAAAAGCCGTTGGGGGGGAAAACTGCAGGTTTGGGGTGAAAGTCAGCGCATAGTGGCGAATCTGGAGATATCCATAGAACTCTTGGCGTGGCATATCATATTTTGCCTGAATGTCCGCAAATGTACGCATTTTGCGAGTCAGGGGATCCACTAAGTTCCCGAAGTGAAAAAGGTTCCTTGCCGTCCATGGAGCAGACATTCTGTGGGTGAGGCTATCTGGGATTTTGGGGTTGCCGGTAAAGGAAGTCAGAAGGGATCCATCAGAGGATAATTTATGTTGGCGTACCAATTTGCGCCACGTGCGTCTAAGCTGGGTCATTGGACCTAACATGCTAGCGGGATCAACCTCCACGTCTGCATTCCACAGTAAGTTGTTTGGATGTACCGGGGCCAGCCAGAGCTTTTCTATTTGAGTCCATTTATTGTACGACCGCAACGTGAACCAGGAGGCTACTGCCTTCAACTGGGTCGCTTGGTAGTACTTTACGAGATCAGGGTACGCTAGTCCCCCCTCCGATCCTGCCGCCAGCAGCACCGACCGGGGGACTCTGTGTCGCTTGTAGTTCCATGTGTACTGGAGCAGCTCAGTCTGGAGTTTTCTCAAATGGGCGTAGGGCACTGGAATAGGTAGGGTTTGGAATAGGTAGAGTAGTTTTTTAACTTTATTGCCGCTACTCTCCCCAAGAGGGAGATGTGGTGCTTTCTCCATTGTTGTAGAAGAGTCCTAATAGTACGGTAAAGGGGAGGGAAGTTCTGCTGATAAAGGGTAGCGTAGGTGGGAGTGATGTGGATCCCCAGATATTTTAGTGAGGAGGTTTTCCAGTTATAAGGGAAGGTTGTGCGTAGATGGGCCACCTCCTCGTCGGGGATGTTAAGCTGGAGCGCTTCTGATTTGGACGCATTTATTTTGTAGCCTGACAGCGCTCTAAAGCGATCAAGCTCCACGTGCAGGTTCGGGAGGGAGATCCTGGGTTGGGTGAGTGTGAGGATGACATCGTCTGCAAATAGTGATATTTTGAACTCTTGATCTCTAACTAAGATCCCCCTGATATCTGGGTTCTGACGGATGATGGCGGCTAAGGGTTCTACACATAGCGCGAACAGCAGGGGAGACAGGGGGCACCCCTGCCTGGTACCGTTAGTTACTGGAAATGTAGAGGAGAGGGCGAAGGGGGTCTTGACCTGGGAGGATGGGTCGGAGTACAGGTGCTGGATAGCCCGCAGGAATGGCCCCTTAAAACCTACATGTCGCAGCGTGGTAAACAGAAAGGGCCACCCCAAGCGGTCAAAGGCCTTCTCGGCGTCTAGGCCCAATAATATGGACCTCTGACCCATTCTGTTCGCCACCTCGACTAGATCAATAATTTTCCTAGTATTGTCCCCAGCTTGACGAAGCGGGACAAATCCCACCTGGTCCTTGTGTATGAGGGAGGGGAGTACTGAATTCAGTCGGATGGACAGCAATTTAGTGAAGATTTTCAAATCGGAGTTCAAAAGGGCGATGGGCCTGTAGTTTGCACACAGGGAGGGGTCCTTATCCGGCTTTGGAATCACCGTGATGAAGGAACGTTGCATGTCCCCAGGAATAGGAGTATCCCTGAGGAATGCATTAAATAGTTTACACATGCGAGGCAGGAGTAGGGGGAGGAATGTTTTGTAGTATTCATAGGGGAATCCGTCGGGTCCCGGGGCTTTGTGTGAGGGCAGGGATTTAATGGTCTGTTCTAGCTCCTCCTCCGAGATAGAAGCATTCAGAGGGGCCAGATCCGAGGGTTTGAGCCTGGAGACACCACTTTGCTCCAGGTAACTGGTCATGCGTTGAATGAGGTCAGGAGATGGAGGATCATGGGGGATGTCAGGGTTATTGTATAGAGTTGTGTAAAAGTCTGCGAAGCACTGGACTACGTCTTTAGGGTGAGAGACTAGGTCTCCTGTGTTATTCTGGACCTGGTGCGGGGTCGTGGCCTGGGTGTTGTCGCGTAGTTTTCTGGCCAGGAGGGAGTGGGCTTTGTTACCCCTATCGTAGAACCTTTGTCTGAGTCTAAGTAGTGCCTTTTCCACTTTGCCCAGCGCTATGTCTCCCAGGGTGGCCCTCAGTGTAGAGATCTTTTTCAGGAGCGATAGCGTAGGGGATTCCTGCAGCCGTCGTTCTAAAGCCTTGAGTTCTACCTCTGTACGCTGTTTTAACGCCTGAGCATTTTTTTTCATGGCTGAAGACAAGCCTATGCACTTCCCCCTCAGCACCGCCTTGTGAGCCTCCCACAAAGTGGAGAGGGTTATATCTGGAGTATCATTGTCCTCGAAGTAATTCTTCAAGGTGGATTCCAACTCTATTTTTGAAGGGAGGTGCTGGAGGAGAAATGCGTTCAGGCGCCAAGTGCAGGGTTTGGCCATCGGGGAGCCTATTCCTAAGGTCATCAGGATTGGAGCGTGGTCTGACCAGGAGATCGGACGGATCTGCACTGCCTTGACCAGCTGTAGGGTAGTATTGTTCACAAAAAAATAATCGATTCGGGAGTGTGTGCGGTGAGGGGCTGAGTAATATGTAAATTGGCGATCGCCAGGGTGGAGAACCCGCCAGGCATCAAAAAGTGCATAGCGTCTGGATATCTGTCGGAACAGCCTCGAGTCCCTAAGTACTCGGTCTGAAGGCGCCCTGGGGTTCACCACATGGCGGTCTAAAGTGACCGATTGGACCAGGTTAAAGTCCCCTCCGATTACTAAGATCCCATTGTCTGTGCGGAAGAGGCGTGCATACACCTTGGAGAGGAACCCAAGTTGCCGGATGTTTGGGGCGTATATAGTGCAGAAAGTCACTTGTTGGTTCTGCCACAGTCCCTGTAGGATGATGTAGTGACCCTGTGGATCGCTATAGTGGTGTGAGCTGGTAAAGGGAGACCCTTTCTTAATGAGTATGGCCACTCCGGCCTTTTTGCGGGGCCCTGATGAGAGGTATATCTGAGGGTAGTACCGTGACGCGAATGTAAGAGAACCTCCTTTATCTAAATGTGTTTCCTGGACCATAATTACATCCGCCCCCGACTGCTTAAACTCTGACAGGGCCAGGTGTCTCTTTCTATTGGAGTTTAAACCGTGAACGTTTAGGGAAAGTATCTTAGCCATGAGGGTGTGTAGTGGTGAAGGGAGCCGTACTTATCTGATGATGATGGAGGGGAGACGGGCACCAGAGGCCGGGAGCCAGACACCGCAGGAGGAGAACCAAGACCATTCCGGAAGTACTGTGTAGAGCCACACGATGACGGGGGTGGAGGGGTGGAGAGAAGAATCTAGAATAAAAAGAAGAAAGAAGTGAAAACATTAGAATGAGGCAACTGTAACAAAACAATAACTCTAAGTGTCGACCTGTCAGGGCCAACAGGCCCAGGTCTGAGCGGCTTCCCGAGGGCCCCGCCAGCCCGGCCCCTGGGGGTCGTGCCAGGGGAGCCCAGGGGAACCCTAAAGCGATCATGCTAAACAACAAAATCGCATGTGTCAAAGTCCGAAACATCTGGGAACTAGGTGGGGGAGTGGGAGAAGGGGGGTGAAAGGTCTCTCTCTAAAGTCTCAGCCGAGACTTGCCCTTGATGCTAAACTTGACTGAATTCTCGGGCATGGGGAATGGGTAATGCTACTAAAGGGGTGTCCAGGGCCGGGTCCCTAATTGGCGGAAGAAAAAAAAAAAAAGGGGGGGGGCATCTTGTGGGTCGGGACCCGTGTCAGTAGGATTGGATCAGTTCTTCCTGTGGTGCCTGTGTGGGCTTCTCTTGGATCCCTCCGAGCCTCTGGGCCGTTTGGGTGGTGGGACTTTCTGCCACACCGAGGGTGGCGGAGGTGGTGTGGCCACGAGATCCCAATCCGGCAACTGGGGAATCTGAATGTCCAAAGTTTCACAGAATGCTTGGAGGTCTTCCGGGTATCTCAGGACCGCTGTCTTGCCTTGGGAGTTCGCTGTGAGGCTAAATGGAAAACCCCATCTGTACGGGATATTCTCATCCTGCAGGGTGCACAGTAATGGCTGTAGAAGCCTGCGCTTCTGTAAGGTGATCCACGATAGATCCGGGAAGAGCTGAACGGGGACCTCGTCCAAGGTCACTCTGCGGGCGAGGCGGGCTTGACGCATTATTTCTTCCTTCAGGGGGTAGGAGCTTAGCCTGCATATTATGTCCCTGGGTTTGGAGTTGGCCCCTTTGGGGCGCAGCGCCCGGTGAGCTCTGTCCATTTCTATGGGTTTAGTCGGGGGGGCCCCAATCAGGTTGTTGAACAGGGTATGTAAAGTGGAGCGTACATCTTCGGGGCCCTCCGATTCCGGTAACCCCCGGACGCGAATGTTGTTCCTGCGCCCCCTGTTGTCCAGATCTTCTAAATGACGCTGCATGTCTCTAAGCAATGTGCGGTGTTCCATACCTTGCGTTTGTGTCCGATGAACTGCCAGTTTAGTTTCCTGGATTTCCTCTTCTGCCATTTCCACGCGATCAGCCAGGTGTTTGAGGCCCGATTGGAGGTTTTGGATCTCAGACCTGCAAGTGGATTTCACGTCCAATATAAGCTGTTTAAAATCCTCCTTGGTAGGCATTGCTTGCAGGTATACAAGCCATTGTGGGGGGATGGGCTGGAATGCAGCTACGTCTGGTGCTTGTGGAGGAGAAGCAGCATGTAAGGGAGGCTGTGTGAGAGCCTGCCGTGGGGGCCCCCAGATGGGGCTCTCATGTCCCCAGCCCTCATGAGTTCCACAGGCCTGGGCCTGCTGGGACTGGGAGTCCTCTTCTCCCCTGTCCCGGGGTGAGGAGGGGACAGGGGGGCATGTCAGCTGAGCTAGAGATGCCAGTGACACCAGTTGGGGCGCAGCGTGCTGGAGAGGCCTGGGGTGGGGTTGATGCTGAAGCCCAGGGGGGGATGGTGTCCTCACTGAGCCCTCTCCCAGGCTAGTGTGCTGCCCAACTCTGGATGGAGCAAACGGGTGGGAGCTGGGGTGGGCTGACTGTGGCAGCGCTGGAAAGTCCTCCACACTCTCCGTGGGGTCTGGTGAGCTGGCCTCCTCCCTCCTCAGGGCCGGATCAGATGCTGAGCGGAGAAGCTGCGGATAGGCCTCGGAGCACTGCGTGTAGCGCTCCGGGCATCCCAAGATGGCGGCGGCCTGTAATTTCGGCTGTGAAGCCACAGCGGTGGAAGGGGACCAGACAGGGGGTGTATGCTCACCCGACCAGCGGCGCCCGCTCCCGATCGTCTGCGGGATGGACATCTGGTCAATCGGGGTCCGAAGCGGCGCTGGGACAGAGTGAGAGAGCTGCGGGGGGGACCGCATGTCAGGCGCGTTCGTGTCCGGCGCCATCTTGGATTCCCTGTCCTGCGGCAGACCGGGCTGTGTGAAGAAGGCCCTGAGGTCCGTGGATGTCCCCGGAGGGGGCTGGGATGATCCCCTGGTCGTAGAGGACCTGGTCGTCCTGGAGCGACCCATGGATGGCGGGTGGAAAGTCCCCAAAATAGCCGGTAAGCTGTGGGCAGAGAGAGAGCTCTTAGACTAGGCTTGCATCCGAGTCGGCTTCCCGACGCGCCTAATTTAAATGCTTCACGCCCCCTAATCACGTATTTCGAATACGCAGCGAGAAATAGACTACGTCGCCATAGCGTACGGGCAAAAATCTAACAGAATTCGATGTAGAGCCTGGTAAAATACGGCAGCGTAGAGTATTTCGATTACGCAGCGCAATATGAAGTGTATCTGAATCTGGCCCTTTGTCTTGTTATGCCGTGTACACACGATCGGTTCGTCTGATGAAAATGGTCCGGTGGACCGTTTTCATCGGACGAACTGATCGTGTGTGGGCCCCAATGTTTTTTTTTTTTGCCATCGGTGAAAAAACTTAGAACCGGTTTTTAAAATTATCTGATGGTTAAAAAACTGATAGAAAAAAATGATTGTCTGTGGGCAAGTCCATCGGTTTAAAAATCCATGCATGCTCAGAATCAAGTCGACGCACGCTCGGAAGCATTGAACTTCATTTTTCTCAGCACGTTGTTGTGTTTTACGTCACCGCATTCTGACACAAACTTATTTTTAACTGATGGTCTGTAGGCAAAACTGATGAAAGTCAGCTTCATCGGATATCTGATGAAAAAATCCATCGGTCCGTTTTTATTGGATGAACCGATCGTGTGTACAGGGCATTACTGTTTATCAGTGACCGTCATTGAGATTTCCCCAGATATTCCCAAGATATACATTTGCCAATGCATTTCAAACTTAGACAGTCTTCAAACTTCTCTGTCATGAAGCCTCCTCCTGATCAAGAACTGTCTAAATTTGAAATACATTGAGGATAGTGGAACTAGCGTGGTGAAATTGAGAAGTTGTTAGTTTCCAGAATAGTGGGAGAAATAGTCAGCTACTTGTGGTGGAACAACAGGTTCACTGGTCTCAGATAAGCCAGTCCACTGGTTTGCTTGAGGCCAAAATTAACACAGACTATGAATATACATCAAAGTGGCACTATTCTCACCTTGGCTCCAGCTATGCAAAGTCCTGGGAGCTTTCAACTGGTCAGATCTTCAAGCAGCCAGCTTCTGGGTATCAACTCAGGTCGGGTTCAGTCAGATTTGGCATTGTCACATCTCTCCAATGAGCTGCACCTTCACAGCTCACTGTACAGGGGTGGACACACAGGTAGGTAAGTTTAATGTAGAAGAGATACAACATATCTCTTCTGCATTAAAAATCATGACTGTTTGCCCATTTTCAGAATTTACATAAAGTTTCACATTAAGAAGAGGATCTGGCGGGGAACGTTTTCAGTTGAAAGGCTGAGCAGTGCCAGGCAGAACAGAAGAGTAACGATTACTGGAACTGGGAGAAAGATAAGTATTCGACTAGGTGGGCTGCATTCAGAAGGGTGGGAAATTGTTAAAGGACAGCTTTATTAAGGCAAATCTTATTTAGGACAGAAAGTGTGAATATCTGGTTTACAACTGATAATGAAGATCTGCCAGCCCAGTACAGGCTTCACTCTCTTAGCCAGTATTATTAGTCAGCTACTGTCAGCTACTGACTTTTAATATATGGACACTTTCCTGTCCTGGGCGCCTGCGATATCGGCACTCAAAGCCGATCTTTCCCTCAGCTCTTGGGTGGAGGCACTGCCATCTTCGGTAAGGGAATCAGGAAGTGAAGCCTTGCGGCTTCACTTCCTGGTTCCCTACTGCGCATGGGCAATTGGCCCTGCGCGTTCCCACTGGTCCCTGCTGTCTTCTGGGACATGTGCATCTCCCAGAAGACAGCGGGGGGGACAGAGCAGGAGTCGGACGTGGCATAGGTTTCCGCAGTGACCTATGCCCAGAAGTGGGAGCAAATAACTGGATTACACAGGTATCTGCTTCTTCCTCCACCTGAAAGGAGCCGAATGTGACACCAAAGGGGGAAAGGATTCCGAAAAGCGGAAGTTTCATTTTTGGGTGGAACGCCGATTTAAGCTGCTACCATTAGAAAATAAATAGGAAAGTATATTATATATATATATATTTTTTTTTTTACGCTATTTTTTTTTTTTTTACTTTTCTTCGGTTACATCCTGGTTTCCAGGTCTAAGCAAATGATGCCATACAATCCAGGAGTCTTCAGAATGGATAAAATATTTTTCTCAGCTAAGCACACCGGGGTAGATTCACATACACTTAATATTCCGCTGCGTAATCGAAATACTCTACGCTGCTGTATTTTACCAGGCTCTACACCGAATCCTGGTAGATTTTTGCCCGTACGCTACGGCGGCGTAGTCTATTTCTCGCCGCGTAATCGAAATACGCGTTTGGGGGGCCTGAAGCATTTAAATTAAGCGCGTCCCCGCGGCGATCGAACTGCGCATGCTCCGTTCAGAAATTTCCCACCGTGCATTGCGCGAAATCACGTCGTTACGTCATTCGTTGTTTGAGTAGCGACGTTTACGAACATTCCTATTCCCGGACGACTTACGTTAAAAATAATAAAAGACGTCGGAAAACGTAGAAATTCGACGTGGGAACGACGGCCATACTTAACATGGGCTGACTAATATTAGAGCAGCAAAAAGCTGGTATAGTGTTACGCAAATACAAGATGACAAAAGGTGCCGTAAGAGATTGCGATTGAAGATCGTAATTTCGGGGATCGCCGGCAAAAGCTCATTTGCATACCCCGACGCGGAAAACTACGGGAAGTCCACCCAGTGGCCGCAATTTTATTGCAGCGTAGATCCCAAGCCGTACAAACACGTAATCCAGTCGAATTGAAGCCCACAGCCGTCTATTCATGGTTTGAGGTTTTCGACTAGCTAGGAAATGCGCGTAATTTGAAATTACTCCAGTCTAACACCAGTTAGACAGGCGTAATGGCTCTCTGAATCTGGGCCACCCTTTCTAGCCTTAGCCTGCATGCCCCAGCTAAGGGTAGATGTGTTCCTAGAAGTAAATCCTGCATGAATCATCTGCCCTTACGCGAGATGGCCATGGCCAGAAATGTTAGGGGCTGTTATTCAAAGTGATTTCTCTGAAAATAAAAGCATGGAGACATGGATGGATGGGTTTTTGGTTTGTGATGTTCAGATGCAGTGTAGTTTTACTTTAACATTAGATAGAAGGGGAAAACTAGATTTAAAAAAAGGCAAATAAAAAGGTAAGCAGCAATTGTTATTTTTTTTTTATTATTTTTTTTACGTATGTTACAGTATGTGAATGGGGATATGTAACACACATAAAGTAGTTATTATCCCAATTTGGCTCCAAAAGTACAAACACACTTCAAGTCGTCTAAGTGCCTAAGAAGAATACAGCATAAGTATGCTTTCTTTGTAACACAGCAGTCCAAGGGCACTTTTTTCAGTTTTGGAGAATGTTTTTAGCCTTTGTTAAGCTGGGGCACACAAAAACGTAGAGTTGATTGAGCAAAGAATTAGCATAATGGGTTTTTGTGAACAGGAATTAGGACTGCAAAGCTATTATGTTTTGAATCACAGCTGAACAATAGATACTTTTCTGAAAGATAGATACTGTTCATCTTCTCATATATAAATATATGAGGCTAGAAAGAGGGTTCAATAATGGCATGCTTGTTATCAGTTTATGTCTTACTATTCCCCTTTTTTTTTTAAACTCTACCCTTAAAAACAACGTGTGTAATAAGCAATAGCGAATAGTAATAGCATAAGAACTTTTTGGGCCAGATTCAGGTAGATTCGCGCATATTTTATCCGGCGTAGCGCAACGCATATACGTTGCGCTGACGTGAACTAGTGAGTAAAGTCCAGTATTCACCAAGCGCATGTTCGTTACTTTGAGGCGGAGTAACGAAAAAGCGCTGGCGCAACCCGACGCAAGTGGAAGTGGGTGTGATCATATGTAAAGGATGGGCGGAGCCCAGCGCAGTGACTTACGTTCATCAAATCATCCACGGAGCATGCGCAGTGAGGGAGGGCTCCCCTCGCTCCCCTGTGCGCATGCTCACAACTTCCGTCGGCACCACTTCATGGGAAACGCCAGCGCAATGTCTTCCTTTGCGCGTATAAAAGCGGCCGTAGATGCGCCTTTCCGGCGCAAAAGTATATCCGGTTTCCCCCACCCCAGGGAAGTTACTTTTGCTTTATGATGGCTGCTCCCGTTCCCCCCAAAGAGAGGAGAAACCTCAATTTTAATGCCCAGGAGCTCACCCTAGTGATCTCTGCTATGGAGATGTTTAACGACTTTCTCCACGGCAGGAAAAGTCGGAAGACCAGCCGGGATAGGAAGCAGGGCATACTGGAGTCCATTGCTGGCAGGGTCAATGCCCTGGGCTACTCCACCCGGACTGCTGCCGATATCGGCAAGAAAATTAATGATCTGAGGCGCAAAGTCCGGGGCAAGGTGGCCTGCCATTAGGAGGCATGAGAGGGGCACGGGTGGTGGACCCCCATGTGCGGTCAGCCTAACCACGGAGGAGGAGGTGGTCGTCCGCTGCCTGGAGAGGGAGCAGTTGGAGGAGGTACCAGGCTATGATTCTGTGGAGGAAGGCTCCAGGACAGGTAAGTCTTTTTTATCCCCTATTTGGTGTGTTGCATGTAGGGGGGGGGAGGGTACATGTGCCAAGTGTGTGGGACAACTAACATGTGTCTGCTTTGTGTCATCCACAGATGACGGAGCTGGGCCATCATCTGTTGGCGGCCAGTCCACCCCAACCCCCCAACGGCATCCTGAGCCCGACCCCCTGGGTGGTGAAGAAACAGAGATGGAGGGGAGTGCCCACACCTCACCTGCTGAGGTGGTTGAGGAGGAGCCTGGCTTTCCAGAGCAGGACTTTCTTTTAATTTTGGAGGAGTCCTCCCCTTCTGCAGGGCCCTCTGTAATCCCCTCCCCCATTCTAGGAAGCCCCTCAAGGGCGACTCCATCCCCCCGGGGACAACCATCTCCTGGCCCCAGGAAGGCGACCCGGAAGACCAGGGGGGTGTCTGACGTGGTCCATGACCAGATGGCCCGGGACCAGGCCAGGCAGACCCAGCAGATGGGGGAGATTGCTGGGCATCTTGACCGGCTAGTTGACAGCCTGGGCTCCGTATCCCAGCTGACGAACGCTGTGCAGGATGTCAGCTGCAACTGCGCTGCAGTGGTGACCAGCCTGGGGGAGGTGCATGCTGATGTTCGGCACCTCACTGCAGCCGTCCGGGAATAGGGGAGGCAGAGGCAGCGTGACCAGCGGCATAATGTCACCCGCCAGCTGAGGATGCAGGCACAGACCAATCATTATCTGAGCCAGATTGCTGTGGCATTGGAGGGCATGCAGCCAACACCTGCCAGGAGTGGCCCACCTGGGGATCAGCCACCTCCAGATGCCCCCCTCCCCCACCCACTCCCTCCAGGCAACTGAGGAGCCAGAGAGGGCCCACAAGAAAGAGCCCCCGTCAGCCCAGATGAGGGCTTATTTATTTTTGTTGTTATATTTTTGGCTCAGGTTATGCGTTTTTTATTTTATTTTTGGCTCAGGTTATGAGTTTTTTATTTTATTTTTGGCTCAGGTTATGAGTTTTTTATTTTATTTTGGCTCAGGTTATAAGTTTTTTCTTTCAGTTTAACTGCACACGGTCAGGAGTGCAGGGGACAGTGTGAATGGTGTGTGAATGTGAGGGGGTGGCACTCCTGCCAGTAAGGGGTGTCACCCTCGGCCGTTGGGGAGAAGTTATCCCCACGGCTGTGTGAATGACGTGTGAATGGTGTATGAATGGACAGCGACATCATTGGGGCCTTGACGCCGGCGTTGCTGCTCCCAAGTCCTGCATGTTGGACTTGGGCTAATCCAATGCGATGTGGATGTGGTGTGTGTGATCTAGGGACATCAGTGGTGTGCATGCGTGCATTGTCCGTGTGATCAATGTATTTGTTTAGTGTCCAAAGATGCCTACGGCGAGGACCCTCCTGACTGCTCTTCCATCAGCTGAATGGGTCTCCTCTGGCAGGGGGGGGCTGTCTGGTTGGGGGGTCAGGTCATCACGTCATCAATCTGCAGGCCTTTTCTCATGGCAAAGTTGTGCAGAATGCAACATGCACCGATGATCTGACACACAAAGGTAGGGGAATACAATAGGGCCCCCCCAGACTTATCTAGGCAGCGGAAACGGGACTTCAGGAGCCCAAATGTTTGCTCCATCACTGCACGAGTTTTGATATGTGCTTCATTGTATCTTCTCTCTCCTCTGGTTTGGGGGTTCCGGAAAGGAGTCATTAGATGGGGTCCCAGTGCATATGCAGAGTCACCTGTAAGGGAAAAGATAGGAGGATGTTAGCCATGCATGTGCCCCTTGTGATGTCAGCATCATGGGGGGGGACAGTCATGCCTGCCACCCATGTCACTCACCAACCAGCCAGCTGTCCCCATACATGTTCTGTTCGAATTCCATTGGGATGGGGCTCTGATTGTATATGAAGCTGTCATGGCTGGATCCGGGGTGTTTGGCACGGACGTGCCATATGAGGCGTTGGGCATCGGCTATCACCTGTACGTTGATCCAATGCTTCTGATTGCGGTATATGTGCTCTGTGGCACTGGGGGGCTGGAGTGCCACATGTGTGCAATCAATGGCCCCCACGGTGCGTGGGAATCTGGCAATGCTGTAGAAATCCTGCATTGCCTTCAGCTGAAGCTCCTCAGTGGTGGGTCTGATGAAGTGGTTGGACATGCATCTGAGGATTGCGGGGATAACCTGGTGCACACATCTGCTCATGGAGGACTGTGGCATCCCAGCCACCACTCCACTTGTACGCTGTAATGATCCACTTGCAAGGAAATGAAGTGTTGCCAGTACCTTCACCAGTGGCTGCACTGCTTGTGAGCGGTGTGTTGGGCTGGTGATGTCATCCTGCAGGGTTGTGGTTAGTTCAAGTATTGCATCAGGGCTGAATCTGAAGAGGCGATACACCTCCTCATCCCCCATGCCAAAGAGGCTCATGCGCGTGCGGTATATCCTCTCAGGTGCCCGCCTCCTCCATTCCGGGGGACCCATTAGTAGTGCTAGGACCACGGCTGCCCCTGGCATGTTGGCACACAGAGGTGTTGTCCTTGCAAGTATGGTTGTTCAGCTTGCTAGTTTCGTCGGTAACACTGCTGCTGTAGCTGCTCTCCTGCTGACCTGTGGCCGTCTGGAGTAAAGATAAAGCAGCTATTTGTAGGAATAACTTTGCGACAGATGGACGACAAAAGCGCGGCGCATGTAGCCAGCGTATGGTGCTAATCCGTTCGCGAATCGGGAAATCTCCCTCATTTGCATATTTGCATGGGAAATCAATAGGTGCGACGGATGCGACAAGCGAAAATATGCACTTACGATACTCTGGCGAGGGAAAGTTAAGCCGATCGGAAAAAGCCAGTTTTCTGTCGCATCTAGTTTGGTGGGTACGGCCGCATAGATACTACGGCGCATCTTTACACTTACGCGGCGCATATCGATATACTCCAGCGCAAGTCTTGCTGAATCTGGCCCTTTGTTTACCTTTTGGGTTAAAAAGAGGTGAAAAGTCATACACTGTATTTCTATAACTTGGATATTGTAGAGATGAGGGATGAGCTTTATGTTTGAATTAAACATGAGTTTGACTCAAACATTGGCTGTTCGCCTATTCGGCGAAGAGCGAACAATTTGGGGTGTTCGCGGCAAATTCGAAAAGTGGTGAAACACCCTTTAAAAGTCTATGGGAGATATCAAAAGTGTTAATATTAAAGGCTTATATGCAAGTTATTGTCATACAAAGTGTTTGGGGACCTGGGTCCTGCCCCAGGGGACATGTATCAACGCAAAAAAAGGCTGTTTTCCGGGAGCAGTGAATTTAAAAATGCTTAAAGTGAAACAATAAAAGGGAAATATTCCTTTAAATTTCGTACCTCGGGTGTGTGTATAGTATGCCTGTAAAGTAGCGCACGTTTCCCACTTTAGAACTGTCCCAGTTTAGAACTGTAATTTCTAAAGGAAAAAAAGTAATTTAACCCCCGGACCAATATGCTGCTAAATGCCCAAAGGTGTTTTTACCATTCGGCACTGTGTCGCTTTAACAGACAATTGCACGGTCGTGCGACGTGGCTTCCAAACAAAATTTGCGTCCTTTTCTTCCCACAAATAGAGCTTTCTTTTGATGGTATTTGATTGTCTCTGCGATTTTTATTTTTTACGATATAAACGGAAAAAACGAAATTTTAGAAAAAAAAATATATTTTCTATTTTTTGTTATAAGAAAAATCGAACAAACAAAATTTTAGTCAAACATTTAGGCCAAAATGTATTCAGCCATATGTCTTTAGTAAAAAAAAAAAAATCGCAATAAAAAAAAAAAAAACTAGCTACCTAGCGGCAACAGTGACACTAATACAGCGATTAGAAAAACGATCGCTTAGTGACACTGGCAATAGGTGGTGAAAGGGTTAACTAGGGCAGTGATCAAGGGGTTAAACCTTTATTAGGGGGGTACGGGGCTACCCTGGACCTAACACTAACTGCCTGTCACACTAACTGTCACACTGACACTAAATGCAGTGATCAGTATATGTATGATCACTGCTATTAGTGACACTGTGACAGGGGGGTGGGGGGGGTGTGATCTGAAAGGGTTAAGTGTGCCTTAAGGGTTAAGTGTGTGTGGTGTCAGTGTAGTGTTGGTGCGACTTACTTGTGATGTCTTCTCTCCTCTCGGTGGATTGAAAATACCACCGAGAGGAGAGCTCACATCACTTCCTCTGCCAGTGTTTACATTATACAGGCAGAGGAAGTGCAGAGCAGGGAGGGAGCGGATTCGCTGGGAGCGATCCGGAGGGGGCAGACAAAAACAAACAGCCGCCCCCTCATCCCGGATCGCTCCCGCGGAATTACCGACTGCCGCAAGTACCGGGGGGGGTCCCGATCTGACCTCCGACCCACGTCTAGGCAGGGACCTACAGGTAAGTCCATCTGCCTGTACGTGCCATTCTGCCGATGTATATGTACATGCGGCCGTCGTCAAGTGGTTAAAACTGTTAATAAATTGTCGGTCCCGGGAATACAGATCAAAGTAATTGAAAAAAACCTCAGGGGTTCCCTCCCAGTCCATTACCAGGCCCTTTGGTTCTGGTATGAATATTAAGGAACCCCCAACCAAAAAAAAAAGCGTGGGGGTCCCCCCAAATTCCATATCAGCCCCTTCAGGTCTGGTATGGATATTATGTGGAACCCCATGCCATTTTTTTTGCTTGAACCCGGGCTTTACCCAATGACGTTTATGGGTGAACCCGTCCCCTCTTATGCCCTGTACACAGGATCGGTTCATCCGATGAAAGCGGTCTGATGGATTTTTTCATTAGATGTCCAATGAAGCTGACTTTTATCAGTCGTGCCTACACACCATCAGTTAAAAAAACAATCGTGTCAGAACGCGGTGACGTAAAACACAACGCGTGCTGAGAAAAATGAAGTTCAATGCTTCCGAGCATGCGTCGACTTGATTCTGAGCATGCATGGATTTTTAATCGATGGACGTACCCACAGACGATCGATTTTTTAACCATCAGATAATTTTAAAACAAGTTCCTAGTTTTTTCACCGTTGGATAAAAAACTGATGGTGCCCACACACGATCGGTTCGTCTGATGAAAAACGGTTGATCGTGTGTACGCGACATTATGCATCATGGGGGTTTAATTCCTCGCTGGAGAATGAGTGGAGACTGCAGTGTCGCTGGAGAATGGATCATCATTGGACATCGAGAGACGGGAATACATCGCTGGAATTTATTTTTTATTTTTTTATTTTTAATAAAGGACTTGTCCAGCTGTGTCTGTGTGTTTTTTACAATTTTTTATACTTTCTTTGTGAAATGCAAAAAGATTTTTTAATTTTCAACCCTACACTTAAAAACAGCAGGCATAATAAGCAATAGCAATCAATTGCTTCAATCAACTAATCATAGCAGATTTCGATAAGCCCTCCGATAGCAGACCCCCACAACCACCGGGCAAGGGTTGTGGGGATGAGGCCCTTGTCCCCATCAACATGGGGACATCCTCCCCATGTTTAGGGCATGTGGCCTGCTACGGTTCAGGAGGGGGGGGCGCTCTCTCATCCCCCCTCTTTTCCTGTGGCCTGCCAGGTTGTGTGCTCGGATAAGGGTCTGGTATGGATTTTTGGGGGAACCCCACGCCATTTTTTTTATTTTGGTGCGGGGTTGCCCTTAAAATTCATACCAGACCTGAAGCCTTTCACTTACTTTACTAAAACTGTATTTTGGTGCACATTGGAGGGGATAATCTTTAGTTTCTGTCCTCACCGGAAATAAGGGAAAAACTCCACAACAGAGACATCAATTGCAATAAAATCTTGATGGAGGGTTTAACCTTTCCATGCTCTACCCAACACAAAAAAGTAACAACATTTTGAATAATAAATGTAAAACACCCCTGTCCATATTAAGACGTCATTTGAAGCATATGTTAACCACTTCAGCCTCAGAAGTATTTGCCCCCTTGACCACTTCAGCGCCGGACCATTTGGCTGCCAAATGACTAGGCCACTTTTTCGATTTGGCACTGCGTCGCTTTAATTGACAATTGTGCAGTCGTGCGATGTGGCTCTCAAACAAATTTTCCATTTTTTTTTCCACAAATAAAGATTTATTTTAGTGGTATTTGATCACCTCTGTGTTTTTTTATTTTTTTGCGCTATAAACAAAAACAGAGCAACAATTTTGAAAAAAAGCAATATTTTTTACTATAATAAATATCCCCAAAAAATGTATATATTTTTTTTCCCTCAGTTTAGGCCGATACATATTCTTCTATATATTTTTAATTAAAAAAATCACAATACACATTTATTGATTGGTTTGTGCAAAAGTTTTAGCGTTTACAAAATAGGGGATAGTTTATGGCATTTTTATTATTAATATTTTTTTACTAGTAATGGCGGCGATCAGCGATTTTTATCATGATTGCGACATTATGGTGGGCAGATCAGACACCTTTGACGCTATTTTGGAACCATTCACATTTATACAGCGATAAGTACTATAAAAATGCACTGATTACTGTATAAATGTGACTGTCAGTGAAGGGGTTAACCACTAGGGGGCTAGGAAGGGGTTAAGTGTGTCTGTGTCCTAGGGAGTGATTCTAACTGTTAGGGGCGTGGCTTACTGTGACATGTCACTGATTGCCATTCCCAATGAGAGGGAGCAGATGATCAGTGCTGTGTCACTAGGCAGAACGGGGAGATGCCTTGTTTACACTTGCCTCTCCCCATTCTGCAGCTCTGTGACCCGATCGTGGGACACTGGTGGACATCGAGTCCACAGGTCCTGCTGGCATTGGCACCTCCTATCACGCAGCTTATAAACCAGTCCTTCAAGGAAGGCATGGTCCCCACCCAGTTGAAACAAAGCATAATCAAACCCATTTTAAAGAAACCCATTTTAAAGAAACCCACCCTCGACCCCAAAGACCCAAAACACCGGCGTCCCATAACAGGCCTAAACTTCTTCTCCAAGGTAATGGAGAAAGTAGTGGTACAACAGCTGCAACAGCATTTAGATACTCATAATTTGCTTGATCCATTTCAATTGGGTTTCCATCCCAGACACGGGACAGAAACAACACTGCTCAAAATATGGGATGATGCTCTCGAGGCCGCAGAAGAAGGAG
The DNA here is from genome assembly GCA_029574335.1 of Rana kukunoris. Taxonomy (NCBI): domain Eukaryota; kingdom Metazoa; phylum Chordata; class Amphibia; order Anura; family Ranidae; genus Rana; species Rana kukunoris. Next base: position 436,108,476 of record CM056053.1, on the reverse strand, counting down.
AATCCTGTCTTCTAGTACTGTTGGACCTAAGCGCAGCTTTTGACACGGTAGACCACAAAATATTACTGACTCGGCTAACTGAAGTAGCCAGAGTCGCGGAATGTGACTTACCCTGGTTCTCTTCCTTTTTGGAAAACCGATCACAAATAGTGAAATTGGGACCTTTCACTTCTCAAAAACGCACGGTGTCATGCGGAGTCCCTCAAGGATCCCCTCTGTCACCGGTGCTGTTCAATATCTATCTCCGCCCTCTTTTTGAAATCATCAGCAGCCAAAAGTTACTTTACCACTCTTATGCAGGTGACACACAATTGTACTTTCGCATCTGCAACAAAAAGGATCCTCATCTCGGTCTAGAGAAATGCCTCTCTTTGATAGAAAACTGGATGACAAAGAGTAATCCTAAACTCAACGGTTTGAAAACAGAACTTCTCCTGTTTCACGGCAATTGAAGGAATCAACCCGCAACAACTTGGACACTACCGCCCATTCTTGGCAAAATCATCGCCCCTAGCACCAAAGTCAAAACTATAAACTAAAAACTCACAACCCCAATCGCGTTCTGCGATCCACCAACCAAAATCTACTCCAGATACCCAAAGCAAGATACAAGGCAAAAGGAGAAAGAAGATTTGTGGTCCAAGGCCCTAGACTATGGAACGCTTTACCAACCAGCATCGGTTGGAGGAGAACCACTTGGCCTTTAGGAGAAAGGTCAAAACTCACTCACATTAAAGTGAGAAGCGCAGGGTGCTGACTTCTTACCTCTTCTCCGTTGCAGCCAGTGAGTTGAGAAGCGGGGTGAAAGGCTGAAAAAGACTTCTCACCAGGCGGGGCCTCTAGTAATTTGGGGGGCCCTCTGCAGCTTTGCGGGGCCCTAAGCGGCTTGCTTAGTGAGCCTATAGGGCGGATCGGTCCTGGGTTGGAATTTGGTCTGACAGTGTGTATGCAAGACAGCTTGAACGAAATTCCGACGGAAAATTCCATCGGATTTTATCCCATCGGAAATTCCGATCGTGTGTACAGGGCATAAGAGAAAATAAAATCCTTATCAAAATGTATTCCATTCTATCCACACTGCCATATAATAGTAAGTTATTCAGTCCGCAATCATTTTACTATGTACATCTAACTCTAACTATAAACCATATCCTTCTAATGGCTAATGCAATGAGCTAAACCAGTAGTGTCGTCTTAGTTGCAGGCTGCAGTGCAGCGCCTCTGAATAGCCTGAAGGCTCTTATCTTTTTTAGTATTTGCTGAATAGAATGTTCTCTCTATTTATGGTTGATTTCCACGTGCTCTTTTACATCACACATGAAAATACATTTTATGCCATTTTTACGCCTGAGGAGCACACTGCCAACATTTTCTGGGATGGCAGCTACCCAGACCTGGAAGAATACCCACACTATACTGAATCAGGCTGAAGATAATTTAAAGCTTCATTGGCAACTAAACTAATAAAGCATACTTTCGAGTTGGTGTTTCTTAGCATTTACTATCAGAATGATAATTATAGAAAAGCAACGAAGCTCGGTTAAGCAGGAGTCGAATCTGCCTGCAAAGGACAGTAAAGCGTAATCTTTATGTTAAAATCAATGAGTCTTGGATGGTCTGTTAAAATAAACGAACATAACAGTCTAATAATGGAAGCTCACTATCCAATCTCTGGACCCATATTAACTACTTTATCACCAGAAGGTCTACCCCAAACACAAGACCAGAACAACTTTTTGGTTATTATTTGTGTTTCAAAGAGCAGAGTAGAGTATTCTCATGGAACTACATAATTATAGGTATTATTTTTTTTTAAATTTTCAGGTTATCTGTAAATTTATGGTCATTATTCAACCACTTGCCTACTGGGCACGTTTATCCCTTTCCTGCCTAGGACAATTTTCAGCTTTCAGAGCTGTCGATTTTGAATGATAATTGCGCAGTCATGCAGCACTGTACTCGTATGTAGTTTGTATCTAATTTTTCACACAAATATAGTTTTTTTTAGTGATATTTATCCACCACCAGGTTTTTTTTTTGCTAAACAAACAAAAAAAGATCAAAAGTTCTTTGTTTCTGTTATAAAATGTTGCAAACGGGTAATTTTCCTCCTTCACTGATGTGCGCTGATGAAGCTGCCAAAGTACACAGTGATCACAGAGTGATCGACGTAGCGGGCACAGTTCTGGAAGGACTTTAATAGGCGCAAGGACTGGACAAACGCTCTGTAGCTTTTATTTCGGTATAGCGCGGCCAGCAAGTGGTTAAAGAGATGCCCCCATCAGTATTACGGTGCAAAACATATGATACAGCTAATGATGAGCTAAGATCACCTGGATTCTTTTTTTGGGGCAGGTTAGCTGAACAAAAATGTGAACCCTATTAAAGTCAATACGATCTGAATGTTAAAAAGTAGTAATGACAATGTTCAAGGATAATAGGCAAGAGATTGTCAAAGAAATTGTTTGGGGCTCGGCACTGCCCATGTGAACATGTACCAAAGCAAAAAAAAATAATCCATAATTTTGTTTGGCGGGTAGCAGAGATTTTAATAATTCCTAAAAGATGACTAAACTAATAAAAAAATAAAAATAAAATAACAAAGGAACCCTTCCTAATAATTAAAGAGGGGGTTCACCCTTAAAACAACTCTGTGTCATCCCATCCAGCATACTGGTGTCAGCGCCAGTATGCTGTTTTTTTTTTTAAATCTCTGTACTTACTGTTTAATTGATAATTTTATTTTGTCCCTACCACGGGGAATGGCGCTGCTATGGAGCGTCACGGCTTCCGAAAATAGCCGACTAGCACTCGGGTCTTCCCGACGCTATACGGCGCCTGCACACAGACCTAGGAGCTGACTGCCCAGGCGCCGTATATATCCGAGTCCAATGGCTATGGCGCTTCACGCCCTCCGAAAAAAGGCAAAATAGGAATCGGATATATACGGCGCCTGCGCAGTCAGCTCCTAGGTATGTGTGCAGGCGCCGCATAGCGCCGGGAAGACCCGAGTGGTATCCGGCTATTTTCAGAAGCCGTGACGATCCATAGCCGCGCCATTCCCCGTGGTAGGGACAAAATAAAATTATCAATTAAACAGTAAGTATGCTGGATGGGATGACACAGAGCTGTTTTAAGGGTGAACCCCTGCTTTAATATAATCTTTCTGTGATCCTTGTTTAGGTATGAAAACTGTACATATGTATAAATTACTTGACACTATAGACAATCTCATCTACTACCTTGTTGGTAGTGGCAATAATATGCAGGCTCATAAAGTCTCTGGACCATTGCCCCTACACTGAACATGCTATGTTTCTCTAACCACTTGCCACCTTGTTCTGGATCCGGTAAGCAGGCATTTTTTTCGGTGGTGGATCACATCTAACAAGTCTTGTATGAAGCTATTACAGCAAAGGAGAAAGACTGTTGTTACACGGGTGTCCAAAGTTTTGGAGTTAATTCATCATCTTCACACCAACGTTTGATACAAATTACACCATTTATTGGTTTTATTTTGGACTCATTAGTTTAAAGCCACCTATTTTGTTCCATTAACACTATATGACCAGTTTATTGGACTATCATGTGTGTTTCTGTGGACTCATCTGTTCACCACTTTTATTTGCTACATTAACCACTTGCTTACTGGGCACATATACCCCCCTCCTGCCCAGGTGAAATTTCAGCTTCCGGCACTGCGTCGCTTTAACTGACAATTGCGCGGTCCTGCGACGTGGCTCCCAAACAAAATTGACGTCCTTTTTTCCCCACAAGTAGAGCTTTCTTTTGGTGCTATTTGATCGCCTGTGCGTTTTTTATTTTTTGCGCTATAAACAAAAAAGTGTGACAATTTTGAAAAAAAAATACAATATTTTTTACTTGTTGCTATAATAAATATCCCAATTTAAAAAAAAAAAACACATTTTTTTCTCAGTTTAGTGCGATACGTATTCTTCTACATATTTTTGGTAAAAAAAAATCGCAATAAGCAACTGGTTTGCGCAAAAGTTATAGCGCTTACAAAATAGGGGACAGAATTATTATTATTATTTTTATTTTTTTACTAGTAATGGTGTCGATCTGCAATTTTTATTGGGACTGTGACGTTATGGCGGACACATCGGACACTTTTGACACATTTTTGGCGCCATTCACATTTATACTGCGATCAGTGCTATAAATATGCACTAATTACTGTATAAATGTGACTGGCATTGAAGGGGTTAACACTAGGGGGTGAGGAAGGGGTTAAATGTATTCCCTACATTGTGTTCTAACTGTGGGGGGAGGGGGGTGACTGGGGGAGGTGACCGATCTGTGTTCCTATGTACAAGGGACACAGGTCGGTCTCCTCTCCAGAGACAGGACGCTGTCTCCGTGTAAAACGGCAATGAGAGATGATCTCATATGTTTACATATGAGATCATCTCTCATTGGCCACACAGATCGTATAGCAAACGGCCACTCTGATTGGCCATTCGCCATGATCTGTGATTGGCTGTGTCCAAGGGACATGGCCAACACAGAGCTTCCCCACTGCGCGCTCTGGAGCGCACGCGGGGAACGCCCAAAGGGGCGGCCATCAAAAGACAGTGGCTTGGATATTCAGGTCTGCGCTGTAGCCGTCATTCGGCTATAGCGCGGGCCGCAAGTGGTTAATATCTTTTGGTTTACTGTATCGGACTATTATATGCAATTCTGTGTTTTCACTAATTTACATGAATTAACGGTATTCACGAATTGTGTTTATACACTATGCAGACCCACTATAGTTAGCGCAACCACCCTTTTTTCAAAGTTTTTTTCACTGTTTGTTTATCAGCAGGTTGAATCTTCTTAACTTTTACAGATACACTTGTTTTTTATTCACATTGAACCATATATTTAGATAATTTCATTTTAATTTAATTTTTAGCGCAGTTTCTTTCTTCTTTTTTTTTCAAATTTTAGCTATCAGAGCTGCCTATCAATGCCCATCACTGCTGCCCATCAATGCCACCCATCAGTGCCGCCCATCAGTGCCCACCAGTTCCGCCTATCTGTGCCCACCAGTGCTGTCTATCAGTGCCCATAAGTGCGGCATATCTTCAGTGCCACCTAATAAGTGCCTATAAGTACTGCCTCATCAATGCCCATAAGTGCCACATCATCAGTGCCGCCTTATTAGCATTCATCAGCGAAGGAGAAAAATGACTTATTTACAAAACTTACTGACAGAAAAACATTTTTTTTCTCAAAATTTTTAGTCTTTTTTTTGAGGGGGGGGGGGATAAAAAAAACTCAGAAGTGATTAAATACCACCAAAATAAATCTCTATTTATGTGAAGAAAATTATAAAAAATCCACATGGTTATAGTGTAGCATGACTGTGCAATTGTCATTAAAAGTGGGACAGCGCTGAAGGCTAAATGGCTAAAAATGGCCTGGGCAGGAAGGGGTGGAAGTGTATTGAGGTGGTTAATGAAAGTACATTGTAAGCCGTGTATCCACCTGGTTTTCTGATGAAGAACTCTCAGTCACTATGGCTGAGATGGGGGGGGGGGGCTATGCTGGAGCGAATAACATGCCCTGTGATGTTGCCAGGCCCTCCCCACAAGCATAAAGTGGTTTGGGACTGACAATCAGGGACCTTATCCACCCAAAGGAATTGTTGGGTAGATCAGGTCTTTGACTGACAGCCCCACTCTGGCTTTGAATGGCTTGGGGAAGGTCTTGGTGATGTCACAGGCCAGTAAAAGAATAGTTCTGGGTGATATCACTAGTTTTAAAATATGTGGTGCATGCAGAAAGCTGCAACTTTCTTAACAACCATTGACAGCAGAAGAAGGAAGCTGCCATATATAGTAGCAGGAATAAAAACATGCTACTATATACAGTGTGAGGTTGCAGTTCTGACAAAATGGCTGAACAAGTAAAAATTCGAAGCTCATCCCTAGACACAGCTTATTTTTGTCATATGAGTGCAGCCTACCATGTCTTGGTGGTGTCTTCATTTTTTTTTTTATTATTAGGCCCTTTTTTTACTGATTTAACCTGGTGATTCGGTCAGTGACATACATTCTGTCTGAGGCCGTGTACACACGATCGGTTTCCTCAGCAGAATCCAGCAAGAAACTTGTTGGGAGACGTATTCTGCCGAGGAAACCGGTCGTGTGTTTTTCATTAAGGAAACTATCGAGGAACTCGTCGAGCCAAAAAGAGAGCATGTCTTCATTTTCCATCGATTGTCTCGTCGAGTTCCTCGACAGCCGAACAAGGAACTCGACGAGGAAAACTATGTGTTTCACCCGACGAGTTCCTCGGTCGTATGTACGCGGCCTTAGAGTGGCTATACTAACTCCATCACTGTATCTATAGACTAGCAATTTACCACTCTTGAACAGTAGCATCCTGTCCCACAATCCTCATCTGTGGTTTGTTTCTGTGGTTTAAATGAGATCATCTAACTTTACTAGAAACTACAACAGAAATACACCAGCTGTAGAATAATAGATTGTGTTTTGTGATCTTGTATATAAATTGGTGTTGAGGGTTTTTCTAACCATATTGTCTTGGGTTAGCAAACTACTTCAGCCAAGCCAAAGTGTAGGTGACCCTTTCGTTATGTGAACCACATTTGAGTAGTAAGATATGTCTTCACTTCATAGTATCTCTCATAAAAGTGCAGTGCCTTTTGGACTATAAAAATTGTTTTGGTTTCCAACAGATGAGTAATTCACTCGCTGAAGAGTTTTCCTCTGGTTGTCATAGCACATATATACCTCCAGTTCTGCTTCTGTCACAACATGCCTGCAAGTCTTCATCCTCCTGTAACCCCAGACACTAATCACTAATCATTTCTTTGTAAATGGCTGAAAATAGGCTTTGGCAGGGGTGTGATGAGGTGTTTTGGCACCCAAGGCAAAGTTGACAGAAAGTAAAAGGAAATTTAATAGGAAAACAAAAGGGACAAAAATAAAAAATAAATTGAATTACAGTTCTTTGAATACAGACTTTTTGAAGAGCCCATCCTGGTGATATTAAACTGTAAACTTCCACTAACAGAAATGACTTTCTCGCTGCACCTACAAATACATGCCAAGTCTGGTTAGTAAGGTCATCTGTTGTCATGCATTGTGCCATGGTATTCTCTTCAGTTCTGACCATCAGTCATATCAATAAAGAAGTAGGGAGCATTTGCTGTGAGTGAAGAGTGAAAGTATTAAATCAAATTAAAGGAAATTGGGACTTTCCTGGTATTAAATATGTTTTTATTATTATAAAAACTTTCTTTAATTTAACATCATTAAATATTCCTTTGGGATTATTTTACACGTTTTTTCTATTGTAAATATTGAATATTATACCTAATCCTAAATTCCTCTTTGAGTAATGCATTGTACCTGATCAATTTCCTGGCTCAATATACATTTTTTAGAGTAGTTTGTAATTATTCTCTTTATTGCATTTATTGAGCTCCATTCACATATTGGCATAGGGTACGTTACTACACAGCGTTTTTAAAAATAGTATTGGTAAAAACACTACTAAAATATTGCATATGTGAATTTTCTTTCACGTTGCATTTTATTATTTGAAAATTGCAGTAAGAATTGTTGAGGGCACGTATAATTTGATTGGTATTTCTAGGTAATTTGAGATACCATATCTATAGAGCACAAGGTTCACACGATTTACACATATACATCATATAGGGATAGAGGAGTGGGAATTTTTATATATATATTTATTAAGTTAGTGCAATTCACCCGACATTACATAAAATACTGCATAAGTTGTTTTATGAAGTCATGTGATATTTTTGTAGTGAAAACATGTGGTAGCCGGCGTATTTATTAACAGTGGTAAATACCGCACTGCAAAGAAGCAGACGGCAGCCGCCATCCTTAACCACTAGTACACATTCCTTAACCCCTTCATCCCCAGCATATTGTAATACAACGTCCCGCTGGTACAGGGGACTCACGCCCGCTGCGTCACTGAGGAGCCGGCACGGGTGAGGCGGCCGTGATGTCCTCTGGGCACCCGTGATTACTCCTGACAGAGCAGGAACATGGATCTGTGTGTGTAAACGCACAAATCCATGTTCTGTCAGGGGAGATGAGACAGATCACTTGTTCCTAGTATATAGGAACACCGAGTGGTCTCCTCCCCAGTTAGCCCCACCCCCCACAGTTAGAACATACAGTGAGGGAACACATTTAAACCCTTGATCGTCCCCTGGTGTTAACCCCTTCCCTGTTAGTGACAGTTATACAGTAATCAGTGGCTATTTATAGCACTGTGAAAAAGAGGTACTACAGCATTACTACTTAAATATAACACAGGAAAAAAACAACAACAAATTCCCAAATGGTAATGCTGCATACACAAAGGTATACAAAACCGATTAAAGTGAAAATAAAATTATTGATAGTGATGCGCTGATACCAACATTTGTTGCTCAAATTACAATATGTGCCAATGATACCAAATACACACCCAAAAACACACACAATTGGAGGTATCAATAGAAGGTGCAAATATGACAAAAAAAATGGTGCTAGTGTTGAAATGGGTCCCTAAAACCAAAAGTGAGCAAATTACATATGTTTAGGCTGTTACAAGCAACCCGCATACCCAAGAGACCACCGCAGACCAGTGCTGATACTCAAAACTGGCACTATGGGAAAAAAACACATATACGTCCTCTGCTGTTCTTGGGGTGTTCACAAAGTAGGATTGGCTCCAGACTGACCCTCTGATTATTCAAGGTACCACAGCTCATGCAATAAACCAAATGAAAAAACACGTGCAATACTGTAGAGGAAAGGGGGACATGAATGCAGTGTGTAAAGTCTCACTCACGCAACCCCAGATCAAACAAACGCCTCCACGATAGCCTTGTTTGCCGCTCAGTGTGGAAGACTCCTCATTCAGACCGATGTCCATGCATCACTAAGCTCCTCCGCCACGCGTTACGTCACTAGACACGTGACTTAATCATGGGTTGCCAGGTGACTGTGATAGCTAAACTTTTATCTACACTGGCGGTGGAGAGAGAAAAACGGAGGGGATTCATAACACATCATTGTCGGCAGAGGCTGTGCATACCAATAGATACAATGATATAAATAGATTAAACAACTTTAATTTACAAGAATAGACAGAAAGATTAAAAAACTTTAAAAACGTGTTACATTCATATTGCCACAACTCAGAATTTATCAGGGAGATACTGTGGCCAATAAACAAATTCTCCTATATACAAAGGCAATTATAAATAACATAAACCATACTCCCTCTAGTGGTCATTGACAGTTGTGCATCTAGTTATCCCATAAACAATGACCACATAGGGATCACAAGGATAGAACTGCACTATATATGCAAGAGATCCCATAAAAATTGGTATGTAACAGTTATATATAAACATTATAAAATTCTACATCCCATATTAAAAAAGAGAGAGGAACAGTATATAAAGGATTAAACAAATTGATTAAAACAATATAAAATATATATATATTTCGTATTCTTTTTGTGTTACATTTGATACGAATTTAGAACAATTTTGGCCGTTGAAATTGGTTTTCTTACACGCATAACATCGTTTACAAGGAAAGAACCCTTTCCCTTGGAAAAAAGTCAGACTTTTAGATTTGCTAGGAGGTTCCGGAATATTTTTAGCCACTAGGTCCCTCAAAGTGGGGGCCCTTCTTTACACTACCCTGGGTAATATACTTTGCAGTTGTCTGTCTGCTTTTAGAATTGGCCAATGTTTTCTGAAGATCGATTCCAGTTGTTTATGCTGAACATTGAAATTCAAAATAATAGGCAGTTCTTGGTCAACTTTGTTAATCTTCTCCTTCTCCTGTACAAGGGTATGTCTTGGAATATCCTTAACTTTCTTTATCTGTTTTTTTTTTTTTAATGAAGTCTTCATTGTAGCCTTTTTTGATGAGTTTGGTACCAATCACACTCGCTTGTTCTAGGAATATCTTGGGGTCCGAACAATAGCACTGATGGCAATGGTTTAAAAAATGTGTCAAAAGTGACAGATAAACATTGTAGATCACCACCATTACTAGTAAAAAAAAAAAAAACAATAATATAAATGCTATAAATCAATAACCTATTTTGTAGACACTATGGGCCAGATTCACATACACTTAATATTGCGCTGCGTAATCTAAATACTCTACGCTGCCGTATTTCACCAGGCTCTACACCAAATCCTGGTAGATTTTTGCCAGTACGTTACGGCGGCGTAGTCTATTTCTCGCCGCGTAATCGAAATACGCGATTGGGGGGCATGAAGCATTTAAATTAAGTGCGTCCCCGCGGCGATCGAACTGCGCATGCTCCGTTCCGAAATTTCCCGCCGTGCATTGCGCGAAATCACGTTGTTACGTCATTCGTTGTTTGAGTAGCGTCGTTTACGAACATTCCTATTCCTGGACGACTTACGTAAAAAATAATAAAAGACGTCAGAAAAAAGTAGAAATTCGACGCGGGAACGACGGCCATACTTAACATGGGCTGTCTAATATTAGACCAGCAAAAAGCTGGTATAGTGTTACGTAAAAAAAAGATGACTAAAGGTGCCGTAAGAGATTGCGATTGAAGATAGTAATTTCTGGGATCGCCGGCAAAAGCTCATTAGCATACCCCGACGCGGAAAACGACGGGAAGTCCACCCAGTGGCCGCAATTTTATTGCAGCGTAGATCCGAAGGCGTACGAACACGTAATCCAGTCGAATTAAAGCCCGCAGCCCTCTATTCATGGTTTGAGGTTTTCGACTAGCTAAAAAACGCGCGTAATTTGAAATTACTCCAGTCTAACACCAGTTAGACAGGCGTAATGGCTCTGTGAATCTGGCCCTATAACTTTTGCGCAAACCAATCAATATACACTTACAGTACTGTGATTTTTTTTACCAAAAATATGAAGTAGAAATTTACATATTGGCCTAAATTGAGGAACACTTTTTTAAAAACTGGGATAGTTATAGCAAAAAGTAAAAAAAAATTGTTTTTATTTTTTCAAAATTGTCTCTTTTGTTGTTTATAGCACAAAAAATAAAATGCCACCAAAAGAAAGCTCTATTTGTGGGAGAAAAGAACATCAGTTTTGTTTAGGTACAGTGTCGCACGACCACGCAATTGTCCGTTAAGTGCCGTATCACAAAAATGGCCCAGTCAGGAAGGGGGTAAATTTGTCAGGGACTGAAGTGGTTAAATACCGCATGCCTTGACCACTATTTAATTACTGCTTGCATTTAATTATTTATTTCCTTCTGTGAATTGAGTTTAACACCTGTTCATACGGTATTTACCAAGCATTTTCTGCACTTTGTGGTAAATACCAAAGATTGGTGTAGTAAATTGACAGTTTCAGGATCACATGCGGTATTTAAGGAAAATGTGTCTGAACACCTATATTCCGCATGCATTTTGTGAATTGAGCCCGTTGTATTTTTTAGTTCTTTAGATGTGTATAATTTTTGCATGTGAAATCGATATAGGTTTCTCTGAATATTTGTTTGCATGTTATAGAATTACCTCCAGACTCTGTAATAGACGTTTCCTAATACCACTTCTATTAGCTAGGAATGGTGCACACCCATCTCCTTTATCTTACCTGTGGGCTCACCTTTGTCTTCCAGGAGCCCCGGATGTAAATCCCCTGCTGTTAGAATGGTGAGTTAAGGGTGAAGTAAAATATGCAATAATATACAAGCTAATATAAACTATATAACAATTGCATACATGTATTAACTTGTCTAAGCCTATGATTAGCTAGTCCACTGAGACTCTGATAAGTACAATAATATAAGGTTATCTATGTAAGTACACAAACAGCTGCTATTTTCATTTATTTCCCAAGAAAATAGGAATATGATAATATCACACACTAAACAGCAAAATATCAAAAATACTTTTCTCAGTCATCAGCTGGGCTCAAGATGGCAAAAGAGAGCTTTTTGGTTGAAACAGCCCTTTTTAAAAACCTCAATCACACCTCATACAAACCCCCCCATTGCCTGCCCAACTCGGTTTTGAATGAATTACAGTGTTCACGGGGCAGTCCTCCTCAATATATTATACTACTATCTGTCTTACCATATTGGCCTCTAGGGGCATTATTGCCCATGTGTCTGTTGTGTTTTAGGTCTTTGTAATTATCTTGTCAGCCATAGCTCTCTTTGAAGCTTGTGTAATTAGTTACATTCCAACTTGGGGGCCATATGCCTGTCTTCCAGGGAGTGAGAATATCAGAAATTATATTAACTCATGTTGCCTTCCAACAGAGGGGATAACAGAAACATTCGTTACTCTAGTCCCCTGGAGGAATGAACCCAGAAGTGAATATCTCTGAGCACTTCTGAGTTCAGAGTCATCAGATTCCAGCCAGTGCAGCTTGATCTGTACTCAATCAGCTTAGATGGAGTGCAGGGAAGGCATCAGGGGTCCAGGAGACTCCTAATGCCTCTGTAATGAGGATCTGACACTCCAAATATGCTATCACGTGAAGGGGTTGTCAGTCCTCTTGTAAAAGCAATTAGGTGAATTGAAAAAAAGAAAAATGGTATAAGAAAAAAATAAATATTATGAAAATAGTGCACCTCATGCCCTCACCAGCATGCATGAACTCAAACATGCGTGTACAACAAATATTTAGGGTGGTTCCTCCTACGAGGCTAGTTCAGTTGACTGCCTCAGGTGGAACTCTGAGGCACTTTGCTGCCCCCCCCCCCCCCCCCTCAGCATTCGATTGGCAATGGAGGAGGGAGCTCGGCAGCAAGTGGTACTAAGCGGAGTCTGCAGAGAAGATACAGCACCTAGTGATTAATACCAGATTACAGACCAGCCCATTACTGCTTAGGCGATTGTGCCCAGATTTTCTAACGGTAACACCCTTTTCTGACACCTTTTGAACTAACCAATAAAAATAAGGGAGAGAAGGGGCCTAGACATAATTCACAAATACAGTTCCATTTCAGGTCTGTTCAGAAATGGCCATACCTTAGGCTTCATGAATGATTCTCCATCTAACTTTCTCCACCACAGTGGAAAATGTCTAGCTGCACACTAACCTTATGTTAATAAAATAATATCAGCCATTCAGAAAAGTCTAGTAGAATAAAGTGGTGATATGAGCTCGTGACAAAGTCAAAGCAAGTACCAACATCCCCGTATGAACAATGGATACAAAAACAAAAATGTGTTGTTATTAAACAACACAAACATCAATAAAACTTGTATTAAGATATGCCATATATATGGAAGTATCTTATTGTGTAGAAGGTGACAGTTGTGAAGTTAGCGTGACATGTTTCACAACCGTGGGCTTCCTCAGGGGATATAATTAATAGCGAAAAATTCTAGAAGAGTCAACCAACTTTTGCTCAAAGACCAATCAGTTGTGGCTTTTTCGAGGTACCATCACATGTAGCAATCTCTGCGGAAATGTATAAAGGATTCATAAAATAAAATAAAATTGATGTTTAAAAATAAAAATAAAATAAAAACAAGAGTTTAAATTTAATATTAACATAATATACTGTGGGCTTGAATATTTATTTATTGGTCACTCTATTAAACTTTGGTGATATAAGACAATAACCTGTCTAAGCACTATACCGAGTTAATATAATATAACATTTATAGCAATGATAATGTCATTACTACAATAATATTACTGATACTCATAGAATACTGCTGTAATATAATTATACTACGACATCATTCCCTGAGAAAAGTGACCATTCACTTTACAGGAATGAAAACATATTAAATCAACTCCAGTATGTACAGCAGGATAACAGATGCCAGACAAGGGACAGTAAAAAGAGACATCCAAAAAAGCAAAGCATATAGGTCATCTGAAGTAATGTTATATGCTCCAGTCACTTGTACCATTGACTTACCCATTATTACAACCTAATTGACTGGTAATCAGCTTTCATACATGCTGCTAATCTGCTAATAGCTCTCAATCAACAGATTGCCAAACCAGGTTCTGCAATCATTATTTCAGAGGATAGAGAGGCAAACTGATTCACCAGTTGACTTCTTGACATGTGTGGGCCTATGATATGAAAGAGCTAGTTACTCATCTTCCCATCCCACCTTCCTGTATGTCCCACTGCAACCTTTCAACCAACAAAATGGACTAGAGCCTCTTTACTGATTGTATTATCATTTTTAACCACTTCAGGTCCGCGCTATTAACAAAATACGTGAACAGCGCGGACCTGAGGCGCCGGGGTCACGTCTTTGGACATGATTTGCTTTCAAAAACAGTCCCGACGCATCACCGAGGATCCGATGCGTGTACCCGGCGGCCGCGATGTCCGTCAGGTACACGCGATCGTCGGTGAGAGTGCAGGGACGTGGAGCTCTGAGTGTAAACACAGAGCTTCACGTCCTGTCAGTGAGGTGACAGATGCTGTTTCTCTTGTACATAGGGAGACAGCATCGATCACCTCCCCCAGTCACCCCCCTCCCCCCATACAGTTAGAACACACCCAGGCAATACATTTAACCCCTTCCTCACCCCTAGTGTTAACCCCTTCAATGCCAGTCACATTTATACAGTAATTAGTGCATTTTTATAGCACTGGTCGCTGTATAAATGTGAATGGCGCCAAAAATGTGTCAAAAGTGTCCGATGTGTCCGTCGCAATATCGCAGTCCCAATAAAAATCGCAGATCGCCGCCATTACTAGTAAAAAAAAAATATAAAAAAAAAAATCATAATTATGTCCCCTATTTTGTAGTTGCTTTAACTTTTGCGCAAAGCAGTCACTTATTGTGATTATTTTTTTTTTTTTTTTACAAAAATACGTAGAAGAATACGTATCGGCCTTAACTGAGAAAAAAAAATATAAAAAAAAAAAAAAAAATGGGATATTTATTATAGCAACAAGTAAAAAATATATATATATTTTTAAATTGTCGCTCTTTTTTTCATTGTAACGCAAAAAATAAAAACCGCACGGGCGATCAAATACCACCAAAAGAAAGCTCTATTTGTGGGGAAAAAAGGGACGCCAATTTTGTTTGGGTGCCACGTCGCATGACCACGCAATTGTCAGTTAAAGCGACGCAGTGCCGGAAGCTGAAATTTCGCCTGGGCACGAAGGGGGTTTATGTGCCCAGTAAGCAAGTGGTTAAAGTGGACCTTCAGTTATTTGTTCATCTTTCCATCTATTGAATCTTCTGCCCTTGCTGTTTCAACTTTGGATAGTAAAACTTTTTTTTTCCAGTAAATTCCTTCTACAACCCACTTCCTGTTTCTTGTCTGGTAATAAGCCTAGGCCTATGACATCATGCACGGCTCTCTCTCTAATGCCTTGTACACAAGATTGGAATTTCCGATGGAAAAAGTCTGATGGATTTTTCTCATTGGATATTCCGACCGTGGGTGTTTTTCCATTGTAAATTACACCGGATTTAGAAAGAGAACATGTTCTCTTTTTTTCCGATGAAAAAAATGTATCTCAGAAATTCCGTTCGTCTGTATGCATGCATGCATGCTGTTAGATTTTAAATGTATTAGATTTTATGTGATACAAGTTTCTGAATCTTTGGTTTAAACATGGTAGCTTTGAGGACAGACAAGGTCAGTTGCAGGATGCTTCATCTTTTGTAGGTTACATGTATTTTTGGAGTTTCACGTCAAGACAATGGGCGGAGATGTGTTGCTTAATATACAAAAGTGGGTGTTGCGTTTGAGACAGAAGCTTGTCACCTTTTTTGGAGCTATTCTAAAAAGAAATTGTGCTGAGCTTGGTTTTTAACCAGTTAAGGACCCCCGCACGCCTATGTACGTCCACAACATGGCTCGTACAGGCACAAGGGCGTAAATTTACGTCCTCGCCTTAGTGCGGTTCGGGGGTCCCATCGGGACCCCCTCCGCGGCGTGCGGCGGTCCCCCTGGCTCTGGGAGCGATCGCCGACGAGCGGGCGGATGTCCGTGTTTTCCGCCCCCCCCGCGAACGCTCCCAGCCAATGGGAGCGCGCTCCCAGCCTGTCACTTCCTCCTCCTGTGTTTACACAGGAAGGAGGAAATGATGTAATCTCTCATCGCAGCGCTGTTTCCCAGCGCTGCTGATGAGAGAAGACATGCCAAGTAAGTGTGCACCAACACAACACTGACACACACTCACATAGGCATATTAACCCCTTGTGATCGCCCCCCCACCCCCCTGTCACAGTGTTACTGAATGCAGTGATTTAATCACTGCATTTAGTGTCAGTGTGACAGGCACTGTAAAAAACAGTTAGTGTTAGGTTCAGGATAGCCCCCCCACCCCCCCTAATAAAGTTTTAACCCCCTGATCACCGCCCTAGTTAACCCTTTCACTCCCTATTGCCAGCGTCACTAAGCGATCATTTTTCTGATCGCTGTATTAGTGTCGCTGTTCCCGCTAGGTAGCTATTTTTTTTATTACGATTTTTTTTTTTTACTAAAGACATGTGGCTAAATAAATTTTGGCCTAAATGTTTTACTAAAATTTAGTTTATTTGATTTTTTTTATAATAAATAGTAAAAAAATAGTGATTTTTTTCAAAATTGTCGCTCTATTTTAGTTTATAGCGCAAAAAATAAAAATCGCAGAGGCGATCAAATACCACCGAAAGAAAGCTCTATTTGTGGGAAGAAAAGGACGCAAATTTTGTTTGGGAGCCACGTCGCACGACCGCGCAATTGTCTGTTAAAGCGACGCAGCGCCGAATTGTAAAAACACCTTGGGTCATTTAGCAGCGTAAGTGTCCGGGTCTTAAGTGGTTAAACAGTATAAACACATGTGGTGTGCGTAGCTAGCTAGGAAGCTCTGGGGGCCTTAGGGTCACCTACAGAGTGATGGGGGTAGGGAAGGGACCCTCTCCCAGGAGAAAGACATACCATCTTAACATCTATTTCCTCCTTCTGTAACATTCTGAAGTACCATCCTGCCATGTTTTACCAGCTGCCTGTAAGCATTGACTGTTTGCTGTCCTGTCTTGAAGAAAAAACATCGTAATAATGAAGAAAACCTGAGTCTGTATATTGGGAACTGAACGCCTGGAAGAAGAGACTTTTGACATAACACATGATACGCGTCAAAAATGTCCCCTCTCTCTCACTTTTAACACATGCTCAGAATCAATTCGATGCATGGTCGGAAGCATTGAACTTTTTTTCTCGGCTAGTCGTAGTGTTATACGTCACCGCGTTTTGGACTGTCGGAATTTGGTGGGACAGTGTGTATGCAAGACAGCTTGAACGGAATTCCGCCAGAAAAATCCATCTGAGTTTATCTCAATGGAAATTACGATCGTGTGTACGCATTACTCTCATGAGAGATTGCCATGAAGGGATTGGGAATGAGTCAAAGGGCCAATAAGAGCTGCAGGGCTGCAGAGTTAGAGGTGTGCCTCTATCAGCCAGATTCAGGTAGATCAGAGCATCTTTGCTCTGGAGTAACGCATCTCATTTGCGTTACGCTGCTGAAATTTTAGGAGCAAGTGCTGTTATTCAGGAAGCACTTGCTCCTAAAGTTGCGGCAGCGCATCACAAATGAGCCGGCGGAATTCAAATTGGGCGGGTACGGGGCGTGTAGTATTCTAACTAAGCGCGATCCCGCCGCCAACATACTCTAGTGTCCAAACATCCCCAATACTAATAATTAACTAAATATAAGACTTTCATCTGATGCAGCAGCCAAAATTTACCAGTTATAATGTATGGCGAAATAATTACTTCAACCCGGCGTTTCTTGTTTTCTGGTTACAGTGTAAGTTAGGCTGGCGGAATGGTGCAGTTGTTCCTGATCTGGCCCTACATAGTTCAGCTGCCCACAAATGGTTGCGCAACAGTATGGAGGGAGATTTCTGCATATTTGGCAATAGCTTATAAATAAAATAATATCCAAAGTGGTTGGAGGGAAGCTGAATGCAAAAATTAAAAATTATGTGAGCAAACTCCTCTTTACAACAATCCATCACAACACTTTAAATTCTTTTCAGTTTCTCAGAATTGGGTAATCAAAAAGGTTAATTGCTGCTAGTGACTGTGATTTGCGTTATTTATCAGCACAGTGTTAATTCCCTCTTCAATTTTGTGTGTGTATTCCTACTTTGCTTGCATGTATTATTCTAATATACTAATAATTAACTAAATATAAGACTTTCATCTGATGCAGCAGCCAAAATTTACCAGTTATAATGTATAAATAATTACTGAGTGTAAAAATGGTGCAGTTATACATAGTAACACGCAACAGTATTATCAATAGCTGGCAAAAATGGAATTCATAATAAGTATTTGGTGTGAAACCTGTGTGTTTTTTGATTTTACAATAAAAGCAATTATTTTTGAAGTGCGGCTGTCCAGAACGTTTTCCCCTCATTTTGAATCATTCCATGCATTGCCAGCACCTGTGGCTTTGGATCCAGTGAAGAGACCCTTGATTGGAATCCCTGGAGCGGTTATTTCCTCTTGCTGGTGAGGCTGCATTTTATGGGTGCTGGTGAGGCTGCATTGATGTGCACTGGTGAGGCTGTATTTGATGGACACTGGTAGGCTGCATTTGATGGGCGCTGGTGAGGCTGCATTTTATGGGAGCTGGTAGGCTGCATTTGATGGGCGCTGGTGAGGCTGCATTTTATGGGCGCTGGTGAGGCTGCATTTTATGGGCGCTGGTAGGCTGCATTTGATGGGCGCTGGTGAGGCTGCATTGATGGGCACTGGTGAGGCTGCATTGATGGGCACTGGTGAGGCTGCATTAATGGGCACTGGTGAGGCTGCATTTGATGGGCACTTCATTAAAAAGGTGGGGTAGGGCAAAGGGGTGTGGAGTCAAAATTTGGTTTTCGCATTGGGTGTCAAAAATCCTTGCATTAGCCCTGCTCAAGAGTTTGCACATTCTCTTAAATTATCTGTTGCACTCAGAAACGGTCAGACTTATCATTACTATTCTGCCATTAACCCATCTATAGTTGTTTTGTGCCTTGGTATATTCTACTGTTTCTACCCTCCTGTTATGCACTAGTTAGACCAGCCCTTCATTGCCACTCCCTGCTTCCCTATCCTCGCTCTCCAGTGGCATAGTGTGGGGGGGCCAGGGGGAGGTTGCCCCGGGCGCAAAATTTAGAGGGGCACAGCGGAAGGCGGCAGGTTACCTAAAGCTCTTCTCTTGTGCTGTGCTGTCTAGCAGACTGTGAGCACTTCCGCTTCAATATTAGAAAGAAGTTGCGGTGCAGTCCTGGCTCAGGCTCCAGCGTTGACACTGACACAGCAGTGAGTAAATGTACACTGAAGACCATCCATGATGATCCCAGGGATTGTGACCTTGCGGAGACTGGGGGGAAGGAGGAGGGCAGGTCATTATAGGAATCAGGTAGGTCAGTGTAGTGGTCAGTATAGGAATCAGGTCGGTGTAGTGGTCAGTATAGCATTCAGATAGGTCAGTTTAGTGGTGAGTGTAGGAATCAGGTAGCTTAGTATAGTGATCAGGTAGGTCAGTTTTGGAGTTAGGTTGGTCAGCACTACTGTACTAGTGGAAGAGTGCTAAAAATCCACGAATTAGGGGGCGCTGACAACCCACGCTACTCCACTGTTGCTCTCTCATTACTTTTGCTTCTGTAAAGACCTCCCCTATAGAGTTAGAAAGCATATAGTTCTATGATGCTCTTTTACATTCAAGAAATGTTTAGAAAACATCTTTGTAACCTTCCAAGTCTGGAATAAACTATGTTGTATTTCACTCAAATTCTTGATGAGTTGAAGCTGCCTATGGATCCTGTCAGGTCAATAAGTTGCTGCACTGTCTACACAGACTAGGTCTTGGGAGGTATGTTCAATTGCATAAAGCATCACTTACAACAGAACGAATGCTGCTAAGGAAAAGTGTAGACAAATGAACAACCAAAGACTACAGTAAACATCTGTGTCAACACATATCAGTTTTAATGAGCAATCTCCCTGGATTTGAAGGATACATCAAAGGTTGCTCATAGACAATAGAAAGATGCTGGTAATAATACCTGATAAAGTTGATGTCATCTAGAGAGATACATACAAGCTTAAATAAAGCATTAACCAGTTTCACAGACATCATTAAATACAATTATTTTGGCAGCTAGGAGCTGTCTTCCACACCAGACCCCTTATCCGAGCATGCAACCTGGCCGGCTGCAGAAAATAGGGGGGACTATAGAGCGCCCCCCCTCCTGAACCGTAACAGGCCACATGACCTCAACATTGAGAGGATGCTTTGGGGGTCTGTAACCCCTCAAAGCACCATGTCCCCATGTTGATGGGGACACGGGCCTCATCCCCACAACTCTTGCCCGGGGGTGTGGGGCCTGCGGGCGGGAGGCTTATCGGAATCTGCAAGATCCCTTTAACAAAGGGAACCCCCAGATCCCGCCCCCCTATGTGAATTGGTAATAGAATACATTGTACCTCTACCATTTCACTAAGAAAGTGTAAAGAATTTTAAAAATAAAACACACACACCGTGGAAAAATTCTTTACACTTTGTTAGTGAAATAGTAGGGTGTACCCCATTACCAATTCACATGGGGGGGCTGGGATCTGGGGGTCCCCTTTGTTAAAGGGGTCTTTCAGATTCCAATAAGCCCCCCGCCCGCAGACCCCCACAACCACCAGGAAATGGTTTTGTGGGGATGAGGCTCTTTTTAGGACAATAACTTGCATATCAGCCTTTAAAATTAACACTTTAGATTTCAAACGTTCGAGTCCCATAGACTTTAACGGGGTTCTAAAGTTAGTCTGTTCGCAGGTTCTGGTGCGAACCGAATGGGGGCGTGTTCGGCTCATCCCTACTCATAAGCATTGATGAGTGCACAGAGCCTGCTCAGTGTGGAGAACCATGTCAGAGATATACAATGTTTACTAACATGCCAGAGAGACCAGCAGATTGGCTCTGAATGGTCACATGTTCCTCCCAACTTTAGAACTTGGGAAAGATAGACATATAGGGCCAGATTCAGGTAGAATTACGACTGCGTATCAGTAGATACACTGTCGTAAATCTGCGCCATCGTATCTTTAAGCGTATGCTCAAAGTGAGATACGCTTAAATGTTGCTAAGATACGACCGGCGTAAGTTTCCTACGCCGTCGTATCTTAGCTGCCTATTTACTCTGGCCGCTAGGGGCGTGTACGCTGATTTACGCCTTGAATATGTAGATCAGCGAGACACTAACGTACGCCCAGCCATCGCAATAAAGATACGCCATTTACGTAAGGCGTTTTCAGGCGTAAAGATAAAGCAACAAAAAGATGGCGCAGCCAATATTAAGTATGGACGTCGGGACCGCGTCAAATTTTTCACGTTTTACGTCATTTGCGTAACTCGTCCGTGAAAGGGGCTGGCGGTAAATTCCGTTCACGTCGAAACCAATGAGTCTTAGCGCCATAATTTGGAGCATGCGCACTGGGATACGTCCACGGACGGCGCATTGCGCCGTTAGTAAAAAACGTAATTTACGTGGGGTCACACTTAATTTAAATAAAACACGCCCACATCAAACACATTTGAATTAGGCGGGCTTACACCGGCCCATTTACGCTACGCCGCCGTAACTTAAGGAGCAATTGCTTTGTGAATGCAGCACTTGCCTCTCTAATTTACGGCGGCGTAGCGTATCTGAGAAATATACGCCGCTCTACGTAAATCAACCCCATAGGAGATATGCAATGTGTAAGCTGTGCTGAAGCAAAAAATGAGTGTGAGTACATTGCACTGAATTTATGGGGTTGTTTAAGGAGATGCGGTCTTAGCCTACATTACGCACACATGCAGCATTAAATACACTATATTGCCAAAAGTATTGGGACGCCGGCCCTTACACCCACATTCACTTTATTGGCTTCCCAATCTTAGTCCATAGGGTTCAATATTAAGTTGGCCCACCCTTTGCAGCTATAACAGCTTCAACTTTTCTAGGAAGACTGACCACAAGGTTTAGGAGTGTGTCTATGGGAATGTTTGACCATTCTTCCAGAAGTGTATTTGTGAGGTCAGGCACTGATGTTGGACAAGGCCTGGCTCGCAGTCTCCACTCTAATTAAACCAAAAGGTGTTCTGTTGGGTTGAGATCAGGACTTTGTACAGGCCAGTCAAGTTCCCCCAACCCAAACTCACTCATCCACACTATATTGCCAAAAGTATTGGGCCACCCCTCCAAATCATTTGGCAGAGGCGGATTATGGTGTGGGGTTGGGCTTGGCCCCTTAGTTAGCTCTTAAGGTCTTAGCATACCGTCAAGACATTTTGGACAACTTTGTGGGAACAGTTTGGGGATGGCCCATTCCTGTTCCAACATGACTGTGCGCTGTGCACAAAGCAACATCCATAAAGACATGGATGAGCGAGTTTAGGGTGGAGGTACTTGAATGGCCTGCATAGAGTTCTGACCTCAACCCCTTGGGATGAATTAAAGTGGAGACTGCGACCCAAGCCTTCTCATCCTTAATCTTGTGGACAGCCTTCCCAGAAGCTGTTATAGCTGCAAAGGTTGGTCCAATTCATTATTCAATCCTACGGACTAAGACTGGGATGCCATTAAAATTCATGTGGGTTTAAGGACAGGTCTCCCAATACTTTTGGTAATATAGTGTACATCTGCTCTGTATAGAATTATGACAAAAACTACCTTTTAGGCCACGTACACACGATCAAACTTATCCGATGAAAACGGTTTGACGGGGTTTCTGCTGGGCTGTTTTGGTCTGATGGTTGTACACACCATCAAACCAAAATCCCCGCGGACAGACAGCGTGGTGACGTGGCGGTGACGTTGACGCCGCCACGTCTCCAATCCAGGAAGTAAAATACTTCCACGAATGCGTCAAATCCATTCGGCGCATGCAGGGGATTTCTGTGCGCTGGTTAGGCGTACTAACCAGCGGACATGTTCGACGGACAGGTTTGCAGCGGACAAATTTCAAATCATGCTTTGAAATTTGTCCGCTGGACAAACCTGTCCGCTAGGTCGTACACATGATCGGAGATGTCCGCTGAAACTGGTCGGCAGACCAGCTTCAGCAGATAAATTCGATCGTGTGTATGCGGCCTTAGTCTAATGCTGGCCATACACTATACGAAAAATCGTCCGAACCCATTTTCGAAAAATTAATAGTACCATCATGTAATGACCGATAAATCTTTCAGTGGACATAATTGAATGCATTTTTTGTGATAGTTCAGACGGGAAACACATTAAAGCGGAGTTCCATCCAAAAAAGGAAACTCCGCTTTTCTGAACCCTACACCCTCCAGTGTCACATTTGGCACCTTTCAGGGGGAGAGGCGTGCAGATACCTGCCTAAGACAGGTATTTGCACCCACTTCCGGGTATACTCTTGTGCCACCGCCCCGCCTCTACCCGCACCCCCCGCTGTCTTCTGGGAAACCCACTGTTCCCAGGAGAGATTGGGGACCAGTGACGGCGCACCGTGCTACTCACGCATGCGCAGTAGGGAACTGGGCAGTGAGGCCGCAATGCTTCACTTTCTGATTCCCTCACCAAGGATGGCGGTGGTGCAGCCGAGGGACGAAAGACTGCTCATCTCTAGGCTTGGCTGCCGACATCGCGGGCATGCTGGACAGGTAAGTGTCCATATTTTAAAAGTCAGCAGCTGCAGTATTTGTAGCTGCTGGCTTTAAAAAAAAATTGGCGGAACCTCCGCTTTAACCTTTAAATTTATCGTTAGTTCGGCAGAAAATTTCCAAATTTGTCCTTTTTCGGCTCAAAATGTCCCAACGATTCTCGATTTGGTGCACATTAACTGTCCAAAAAGAAAAAAATACTGTCTAAATGACCGAATTCTGGGCGATTTTTCGTATAGTGTATGGCCAGCATAAGATTACCTAATAAAAATAAAAATGTTTAAAACAGTTGAAAACTGCTTCGCTTGGTCTATCGTATCTTGTAACATACAACATAACATACGAGGAGGCCAGGAGTATGTAACATATAAAAAACAGGGGCCCGATCAGTTTAAGTTGCAACATAGTGTATGGAGTGAAGTGTATGTAAGGCACAACACAATGCAGTGGTTAGGTGTATGTACCTTATGACCCTTACATTTTCAGTCCAATTAGAAGAGAAAAATTTCCCAGTGTCAGCAGTCAATAGATAGAAGTATATTCCAGCATCATTGGTCAGTACGAGGAAAAGGGTTGATCTATGGAAAAAAAAAATGCTTGGTGATGAAAATAATGTCCCACTGTCAGTATTATGTGGGAGAAAATGTTTTGGTGAAAGTATAGAGAAAAATTCCCCACCATCGGCAGGCAGTGAGAGGCCTTGCAGATGTAAGCTGAAGAATCTGTAAATACAGAACTTCACTTTTCCTGTAAGAACCAATCTCTTACTTCCTAAACCAACCGATCGGTTCTTTAATGTGATGGGTACCCTCACTGTTCAATGGGAGGCTTAGAACATGGGGGGGGGGGCAAACTTAGTTTTTACAGAAAAAGCTAGGATGGCATATCTAATAAATGTAGCTATCTATATGTATTGATTGGTGTGATACAATGTTTTTAACCACTTCCCTACCACAGTACGTCACATGACGTCCTTGAATTTCAGAGGGGATATCTCAATGATGCCTACAGCTACAGGCATCATTCATATATCATTATTTTATGCCAGCAATTCTGTGCACAACAAGAATGATCCTGGCGGCAGTTCCACTGATTGATTGGCGACAAAAGGGGACATCCCCCTTGCCGCCGCCATCCTGGCTTCTCCGGGTTCTCCCGTGCCATAGGGGACCCTGAAAAAGTCTGACGTCAGATGACGACCATAGAGATGACTGGTGACCATCTCTATGACTGTTGGAGGCCCAGGCACAACGTTATGACTTCACGCCCGGACGACAGATGCAAACAAAGCCACGATCGCGGCTGGTAAGCATGAGATCAGTGAATTTTTTTTTATTCGATCTCATGCTTTCCAGCCTAGAGGAGAGATGTGGGGTCTTATTGACTGTGAATCTCTCCATAAAGAGGACCTGTCACAATAGATTCCTATTACAAAGGATGTTTACATTCCTTGAAATAGGAATAAAAGTGATCAAAAAAAAAAGTGTAAAAAAAGTGTAAGTCAAATAAAAAAATAAAAATGTAAAATGCCCCTGTCCGCGGTAGCTTGCGCTCATGCCCACATATGTAAATGCCATTCAAATCACACAAATCACACATGTGAGGTATCGCTGTGTGCGTTAAAGTGCAAGCAACAAATCTAGGACTAGACCGCCTTTGAAATTCTAAACTAGTAACCTGTAAAAAAAAAACAATCGAGCGCTGCCTATGGAGATTTTAAGTACCGAAGTTTGGCGCCATTACAGTACATGAGTGTGTGCAATTTTAAAGCGTAACATTTGGGTATCTATTTACTCAGCATAACATCATCTTTCACATTATATAAAAAGATGAGCTAACTTTACTGGTTTGTTGATATTTTAATTCATGAAAAACTATTGAGCAAATACCTTGCTAGATAAAAAGTTGCAATGACCGTCATTTTATTCCCTAGGTTATCTGCTAAGAAAACATATATAATGTTTGAGGGTTTTGAGAAATTTTCTAGCAAAAAAATATTTTTACATGTAGGAGAGTAGTGCCAGAATAGGTATGGGAAGATACCCTATGCTTAAAGGATCACTAAAGGATTTTTTTTTTTTTAGCTAAATAGCTTCCTTTACCTTACTGCAGTACTGATTTCATGTCCTTATTGTTCGTTTTTGCTTTGAAGTTGCTGTAATCCTGCTCTGTTCTCCACACTTCCTGCTTGTCTGTTTCCTTATCACCACCATACTGGGAGCTTTCTCACGGTGGTTTAAGCTGTCATTACTGTGTGTCTAAAACTTCCCAGAACCAGATTCATTTTAAAAACAAAACACTGCCCTTGTTTGTTTTTGTTCTGTGTTTCTATTTCTACTTTGCAGAAACATGAAGCCAGTTCAAAAGTGAAACTAACCTGCAGACACATTATATGATTGATTTTTATCTATTTTTAATCATTTTGAAAATGAATCAGTTAACTTTTATGTCTCTATACCCTGTACACAGTCATTTCAGCAAAAAAAAAAAAAATTCCTTTAGTGACCCTTTAAGTTTTTTTTTTTTTGCAATATGAATTTAAACTTTGATTAAATAATACACATAAGCAAGTGTTCATAATTTCAGGAAGACAGGTTTGAGAAACACTGGGGTTGATGTACTAAAACAGGAGAGTTCAACATCTGGTGCACTGCGATTGGTAGCCAATCAGCTTCTAACTACAGCTTGTTCGATTAAGCTTTGACAAAAAAAATGAAAGCTGAGTGGTTTCTATGCAGAGCTGCACAAGATTTTGCACTCTCCAGTTTTAGTAAATCAACCTCACTGTGTTCAGAAAATCAATGACAACTGGAAAGAGATATACTAAGAATGCATGCTTGGCAGATACTGATCCGATAGTTATAACTGCACAAACTATATTTAATTCTGCTATATGTTATATGTGTTTCCTTCAGCTTATTCAACTGGCATTAATTTTCTTAACCACTTAAGGACCCCCGCACGCACATATACGGCCACAGAATGGCTCGTACAGGCACAAGGGCGTAAATTTACGTCCCCGCCTTCGTGCGGTTCAGTGGTCCCATCGGGACCCCCTCCGCGGCGTGCGGGGGTCCCCCTGGCTCCGGGAGCGATCGGGGACGAGCGGGCGGATGTCGGTGTTTACCCGCCCCCCCGCGATCGCTCCCAGCCAATGCGCGCGCTCCCCCTTTGTGTCACTTCCTCCTCCTGTGTAAACACAGGAAGGGGGAAGTGATGTAATCTCCCATCGCAGCGGTTGGAAATACCTCACAGTAAGTGTGCACCAACATTACACTGACACACACACACATAGGCATACTTAACCCCTTGCGATCTGCCCCCCCACCCCCCCTGTCACAGTGTCACTGAATGCAGTGATCTTATCACTGCATTTAGTGTCAGTGTGACAGGCAGTGTAAAATCAGTTAGTGTTAGGTTCAGGACAGCCCCCCCACCCCCCTAATAAAGTTTTAACCCCCTGATCACCGCCCTAGTTAACCCTTTCACTCCCTATTGCCAGCGTCACTAAGCGATCATTTTTCTGATCGCTGTATTAGTGTCACTGTTCCCGCTAGGTAGCTAATTTTTTTTATCGCGATTTTTTTTTTTTTACTAAAGACATGTGGCTAAATACATTTTGGCCTAAATGTTTGACTAAAATTTAGTTTATTTGATTTTTTTTTAACAAAAAGTAAAAAATAGTGTTTTTTTTTCAAAAATGTCGCTCTATTTTTGTATATAGCGCAAAAAATAATCGCAGAGGTGATCAAATACCACCAAAAAAAAGCTCTATTTGGGCGAAGAAAAGGACGCAAATTTTGTTTGGGAGCCACGTCGCACGACCGCGCAATTGTCTGTTAAAGCGACGCAGTGCCGAATCGCAAAAACACCTTGGGTCATTTACCAGCGTATTGGTCCGGGTCTTAAGTGGTTAAAGCTGTGTTGGCATTCATTTCTACTTTGTGGATTCTGACATTAGGATACAATTGCTTTAAACCTTCATCTCACCTTGTAGACAAGGGATTGCAGCGCTCTCACAAAGGGAGCCTCCTGGCTGCTGTGTTGTCCGAACAACACATGCCGCGTAGACACGATCGTTTTTCATGATGAGAAAAATGCCATTGTTTAAATTGGTCATTAAAAACGATCGTGTGTAGGCTCCAGAGCATTTTTCTCAACAAGAAAAATGCCCATTGAAAATTTAGAACCTGCTGTATTTTTTCTCAACGTTTTTCATGTCTTTTTCTAGTCGTAGAAAATGGTCGTGTGTAGGCTTTAACGACAGGGAAAAAAACAGAAGCAAGTTATGAGAAGGAAAATTTGCATAATCAGCCCAAAGGGTGGAGCCATTATAATATTTATTTGTATTTAGCCTATAATAAGGCTTACTGATAGGTAGTGGAAATATCTCATAAACGTGCACCTTTTAGGAGATATTTTACTTGTAGTGTGCCGATGTCATTTGGCGCATGCGCTGTGAAGAAACAGACCTCCGTGCCGTTTCTTACCAAGCGTGTGCAGTGACACAGAGTCCCTGGCCCCAGAAGGAAGAGGGGTGAAGATGGATGCAGTCTGCACAGGGGGCAGCACAGGCTCCGTTTGCTAGTAAGTGTCACATAATGGGCTAGGATGTTCTAGCCCATTATGCTTTTAATTTGCAGGGTTTGGAGGGAGCAAAAGAGGAAGTAAAACCCATTAGGGTTTACTTCCTCTTTAAGCTGCAATATACAGTAAAACCATGGATTGCAAGCATAATTAATTTCAGGAACATGGTTGTAATCCAAAGCACTTGTATATCAAAGCAAATATCTCCATAAGAAATAATGGAAACTCAAATGATTTGTTCCACAATAATTTATTCATATTGTCTTTCAGTTTTTTAGTCCTTATAAAAAGATTATAGCAAGGTTGTGTAACCATAAAATGTCCATCCACAAATGGAAGCCTCCACAAGGGGATTAAATGCAAAATCCTGCAGGAGCTACAGAGTATAAAAGAGAAGAGAGACGCCTCTTATGCCGCGTACACACGATAATTTTTCGGGTTGTAAAAAACTATGTTTTTCAGGCTCTAGGAAAAATAATGTTTTTTTCAACTTGATCATTAAAACGACCTTGCATACACACAATCGTGAAAAAAAAAAATGCTCTAGCAAAGCGCGGTGACGTACAACACGTACGACGGCACTGTAAAGGAGAAGTTCCATTCGGATGGCGCCACCCTTGGGGCTGCTTTAGCTGATTCCGTGTTAGTAAAAGACGATTTGCGCTTTTCTGTCTGTTACAGTGTGATAAATGTGCTCGCTCCATAAGGCCGCGTACACACGATCGAACATGTCCGCTGAAACTGGTCCGCAGACCAGTTGAGCGGACACGTTTGATCGTGTGTACGGCCTAGCGGACAGGTTTCCAGCGGACAAAAATTTCTAAACATGCTTAGAAACTTGTCCGCTGGAAACCTGTCCATCGGACATGTTCGAAGGTTAGTACGCCCAACCATCCAACCAAATTCCAGCGCATGCGTCGAATTGATTTGATGCTTGCGTGGAAGCATTGAACTTCCTTTTTCCAGCACGTTGGTGTCTTCTACGTCACCGCGTTCTGGTCCGAGGGGATTTTGGTCCGATGGTGTGTACACACATCAGACCAAAATACCTCTTCAGACATGTCTGATGAAAACGGTCCGTCGGACCTGTTTCATCGGACATGTCTGATCGTGTGTACGCGGCCTTATGAACAGTAGTTTTACCAGAACAAGTGCTCCTGTCTCATAACTTGCTTCTGAGCATGCGCAGATTTTTCACATCGTTAAAGCCCACACACGACCATTTTTTACAACTCGAAAAACAACAATGTTAAAAACGTTGTGAAAAAATATCCTCGGACAAGATGAGGTCCATGATTGGCGGAACACTGAACACAGTGTCTGCTGGGAAACTGAGTCCGAGGATGAGAGAATATCCGTGATAGGCGGAACTGTGTCTGCTGAGAAACGCCTATTACAGAAGGGACCTGGAGGAGACTGTGAGTTTTAAACAATGGACGCACGCAGCCTGTCAATAATTTCAGGTACACTGACTCGGGCACAGTGAGGCTCCATCGGGCACAGTGAGGATGGGCACAGTGAGGTTGCAATGGGCACAGTGAGGTTGGGCACGGTGAGGTTGCAATGGGCACAGTGAGGTTAGGCACAGTGAGGTTGGGCACAGTGAGGTTGGCATAGTGAGGTTGTGCACAGTGAGGTTGCAATGGACACAGTGAGGTTGTCACAGCGAGTTTGGGCACAGTGAGGTTGCAATGGACACAGTGAGGTTGTCACAGCGAGTTTGGGCACAGTGAGGTTGCAATAGGCACAGTGAGGTTGTCACAGTGACGTTGCAATGGGCACAGTGAGGTTGGTACAGTGAGGTTGCAATGGGCACAGTGAGGTTTCAATTGACACAGTGAGGTCGCAATAGGCACAGCGAAGCTGCAAATGGGCATTGTTGACCCTCTTTTACGCTTACAGTAGCTGCTGCATTTCTCACCCCTGGCTTATACTCGAGTCAATACGTTTTCCCAATTTTTTGTGGTAAAATTAGGTACCTTGGCTTATACTCAGTCGGCTTATACTTGAGTATATACGGTATCCATCCTTGAATCTGTAAAATCAGAATGATGTTGGAGAATGAAGCACAGCTGAACTCAGTATATGTACCCAATTACCTACATTCAAGAAGTGTGAGAAATGTCATTGTGCTGAACTGCCCACGCCATAGACCATCAGGCCTAGTCAATAAAATGATGCAAAAAGCAAAGATGATGGGGCAATGTGCAGTGATCCATAACAACCAATCAGATTTCATGATGATTCCTTTAAATGGACTGCTATTTTATGGGTTATAGCAGTTTGCACGCTGCAAGTTCACATAGCAATATGGAAATATCAAACATCTGCCCTGTAAGGCATCAAACCAGCTATTGACATGAATAGCTTTTCTTTCGCAATACATTGTGAGGAATACAACAGGAACTAAATGTGAAAAAAAAACATATGGTAGCACACAGGGCATGGACTTTGTTTTAATTTAAATGATAACATTTTCAACCAACAATGGTTTCGTTTTTGAATACGGTCACTATTTCCACCACATTGGTGTCAGTAAAACTACACTGTTGTTAAAATGTAATTAAAAAAGGAATATAGCCTGTAAAATTGCTTTGTTATGTAATGCACATTTTCCTTGTTTAATTGGCTCAAAAATGATTTTTCCAGGAGTCTATACTAAGATACACTGTATTACCAAAAATATTGGGACACCTACCTTTACACACACGTGAATTTTAATGCCATCCCAGTCTTGGTCTGTAGGGTTCAATATTGAGTTGGTCCACTCTTTGCAGCTTCAACTCTTCTGGCAAAGCTGTCCACAAGTTTTAGGAGTGTGTCTATGAGAATGTTTGACCATTCTTCCAGAAGCGCATTTGTGAGGTCAGGCACTGATGATGGACGAGAAGACATGGCTTGCATTCTCCGCTTTAATTCATCCCAAAGGTGTTCTATTTGGTTGAGGTCAGGACTAGGTGCAGGCCAGTCAAGTTCCTCCACCCAAAACTTGCTAATCCATGTCTTTCTGGACCTTGCTTTGTGCACTGGTCCACTAATTTGGTGGAGGGGGGATTATGGTGTGGGGCTGAACTCTTAAGGTGTAAAGGGAACTTTAGGAGTCAGCATACCAAGACATTTTGGGCAACTTCATGCTCCCAACTTTGTGGGAACAGTTTGGGGAAGGCCCATTCCTGTTCCAACATGACTGCACACCAGTGCACAAAGCAAGGTCCATAAAGACATGGATGAGTGACTTTGGGGAGGAAGAACTTGACTTGCCTGCACTAGAGTCCTGACCTCAACCCGATAGAACACCTTTGGAATGAATTATAGTGGAGACTGCGAGTCGAGTCTTCTCGTCTACATTAGTGCCGGACCAGGAAAATGCTCTTCTGGAAGAATGGTCAAACATTCCCATAGACACACTCCTAAGCATGTGGGCAGCTTTCCCAGAAGAGTTGAAGCGGTTATAGCTGCAAAGGGTTTTCCAACTCAATATTAAACCTATGGACTAAGACTGGGATGTCATTAAAGTTTCACTTTTCAATAATTTTTATTGAAGTTTTCAAAATGAGAACATGTGTCACATAGGTTAATATAGTAACATAAAGATAGGTCCAAAAGCAGCATCTTCTGAGTCCATGGGCAAAAAGTACAACAACATTGTGATGATGGAAGAGAAGAGGCGAGCAGGCCAACAGTGACCATTGGCCGGAACAACATTGAACAGTGTACAAATCCTCAAACGGTCAACTATACAGGAGCCCTTCGAGGAGTATTCCCCTCCTGGGCAGGAGCGCAGGACCCCAAACCCCAAGCGGCCCCAAAGGGATCACGCTGCCCCTCAGGGAAAGGGATCACACTGCCCCAGCCCCAGTCCGGGAACACACGAAGAGGAAAAATAAGAAAAATACAAACTTATCACTATGAAGGAGACCGATAACAGTGTGTATAAACAGAGTGAGATCTTAGCCTCGTACGCCAAGACCTAGAGGGGCCTGTACCAGCCATAAAAGCAAAAATAGAGTGACAACACAATCTTACTACAGCAGAGGCGCCAAGAGAGGCGGGGTAAAGAGACGTGGAAAGGAAAGAAAAGGCAAGGAGAGAGAAAGAGGGTAAGAGTGTCTGCTCCTTCAGGGATTGGGGGGAGCGATCGGGCCGTCGGGCACCACACCTGGTATGAGGGAAATGTTACAGAAGGCGGCCCACGGTTCCCAGACGGCCAGGAACCTCTCAGATTTATCGTCAAGTTTAGCCACAATCTGCTCTTGCGACATGATCCAGGTGACTTTCCACTTAAATCCCTGTAGGGATACAGTGGGTTTCTTCCAGGCCTTGGCAATGGTCATTTTTCCTCCTAAGAGGATGAACAGTGATAAGGTCTGGGAATGTTTGGGTAGACCTGGGATGCCGTGGTTTAAAAGTGCTACACCTGGGTAGGGAGTTACCACCACTGTTGTTAAGGAGCTAATGATACGGAACAAGAAAAACAAAAAGCGGCGCCCTCTAAGCGTAGTAACTTTTTATTACTGTGACAAAACAAAACAATTCTTATGAGGATGCTACTCACAAGGCTGCAGGGTTCATGGGCATAAAAGGTGTCATCTGTGCCTGGCTTCCGGAGTGGGTGTGCTCAGCTGATGTTAAATTCAGTATCTGTCATTTACCCTTCCCCACATATATATTTATTTATATCTACTTCCTTTAGAGAGCGCTTGATTTATCTGTTTGTTTTAATGATACGGAACACCTTCCGCCCCAAAATGATCTAATGCGGGGGCAGGTCCACCAAATATGGGGCATAGTCCCCTCCAGTTCACAACCTCTGTAGCAAGCTGGTGAGGACCCCGGAAACATCTTAGTCAGCCTAGAAGGAACGTAGTACCACCTAATTAAAACTTTTAGACTGGCCTCTATGAGAGAGATGTTGAGAGTACCTTTGTATGCTCTATGCGTAGCCCGGTGCCAGGTCGCGGTTTCCCACGAGACGTCCAGATCCTCCTCCCAAGCCCGAGCGTAGGACGGTTTTGTCAGTCTGGATGCGAGTGCCGTATACATCAAGGAAATGCCACCCTTCTGGTCCATTGTGGAGGAGCACCAGTGCTCATAGGGTGAGACTGTGGGGGGAACCTTTTTATTGGACCAAATAGAGTATATGAAATGGGAAATTTGGGAGAACCTGAACAGCTCGGAGTCCGGCATGTCCAGTTTCTTCCTACAGAGTGATAGGAAAATCGGACCATCGGGGTAAGGAAGTGGCCAATCCGGTAGAGACCTTTGTCAGTCCACCACCTGAAAGCCTCAATGTTCATGCCTGGGGGGAAGGCCACGTTATGAAAAAGGTGTGCCAATGGTTTCAGGGGGGTCGTCAGGGAGTGCGTCCTAAAGAGTTTGGAGCTTAGGGAAACCGAGTGCGAGAGGGTAGGAGACAGTATTGCCGGCCTGGCTTTGGGATCACACCAAAGGAGATAGTCAATGGTGTTCCTGGGAGTGGCTTGTCTCTCCATTGAGAGCCATTCGGGTTTCGGTCCCCGGAAAAAAAACTGATGATATTTGCGTGAGTTGAGCTGCTTGGTAATAACCCCAAAGGTTAGGAAGTCCCAAACCGCCCTGCGACTTCAGGCGGAAGAGGATTTCTGCGGGGCATCTATATCCCTTGTTTCCCCACACAAAGCGGACGATCTGTGATTGCAGTTTACTGAGAAAGTGTTTTGTGATGGGGATCGGGAGGGAGCGAAAGAGATATAACATGCGAGGGAGGAGGGTCATTTTTACAGCATGTATCCTACCCAGCCAGGACAGACCACACCTCGACCACTTGTCCAGATCTCCCCTACACTTGAGCACCATAGGGGGACATAAAAAGTCTGCCTACGTCCGGTGTCAGCTTGATGCCCAGGTAAGGTATAGAGCCAGAGGCCCATTTAAAGTCAAAGTTGCCAGAGAGCTGAGTGAGGGTGTCAGGGGGGACAGTGATGTTCAGTGCTGTCGATTTGGCCATATTCACTCTGAGACCCGAGACGTCACTAAAGGTCCTTAGTGTCTTGAGGAGTACAGGAATGGAGGTCAGTGGTGAGGTGATAAATAGTAGTAGGTCATCCGCGTACAAAGCACACTTATGCTCCCTCTTTCCGCAAGTCACCCCCTTAATGTCGGGGTTCGATCTAAGCGCTATTGCCAATGTCTCTATGGCCATTGCAAACAGGAGGGGGGGGAGTGGGCATCCCTGTCTGGTTCCCCGGCCGATAACAAACGATTTGGAATATCTACCCATTAGGCGAATCTGGGCCGTGGGAGTTGAGTAAAGAGCACGGATCAGATTATAAGTCGCGATAAAGCTGGCTACCCTGTTGGCCATGATCTTGGTCATAATTTTGATGTCGTTGTTGATAAGCGAGATTGGGCGATAGTTGCCCACCTCGCTAGCGTCTTTGTCCGGTTTGGGAATCACCGAAATGTATGCAGAATTCAGGTCAGCCCCTAGGGAGTGTCCCGGATGTCATTAAAGTTTATGTGCTTCTAAAGGCAGGTGTCCAAATACTTTTGGTAATATAGTGTTCATTTAAGGGCCTGTTCACACCGTAATGCGTTTCTCTGCTCTGGGCAGCCTTGCCTTACATATCCCACCACACAGACAAGGCACTTTTCCTTGTGTTCTATGTGTTCTATGTGTTCAGTGTTTACTGCCTTAAGGGTGTGTGCAATAGGACATATTTTTTTATAACATTAAAATCCCTGTAGAGGAAGAGAGGCAAACAAAGAGCGATGCCTACTTCTCTATGTTGTTGTAACCCAGCACCTGGCTACATAAACCATGTTTCCCCGACCAGCATTATTTTCCAGGAGGGCTGCAGTATAAGCCCTACCCTGAAAATAACCCTAGTTTAAAAAAAAAAAGTCCTATAATCCACTCCATCAGGTATCTGAACCCCCTCCCCCCTGAAAGGTGCCAAATGTGACACCGGAGGGGGAAGAGGGTTCGAATTCCATTTTTAGGTGGAACTCACCCAAAGTCAGGCCACGTTTACTTTAAAGAGGTCCACCCAAATTTCACCCAAACTGCAGCTGCTGGCTTTTAAAAAAGTGACACTTACCTGTCCAACACGCCCGCAATGTCGGCAGACGAGGCTGAGCAATCGCTCAGCCATGATCTGTGAGGGAATCAGGAAGTGAAGACTTGCGGCTTCACTGCCCATTCCCTACTGCACATGCACGAGTAGCGCAGGGCGCTGTCACTGGTCTCCGCTCTCTTCTGGGAACAGTATTTTTCTCAGGAGACAGCAGGGGGGGGGGGCGGGAAGTGGCGTAGGGAGTTGGTCGGGCAAACTCATAGCATACACACGGCAGCTTTCCCAAAACTTTCCCAACATCATGTGGTTTTTCTTCTCTTTTCTGCTCCTTGCCGCTACCCTTTTATCAACTTCTGCTATTGTTGGTTGATTTTAACATTGGTTCTGGACATGCGTGCTTGTACTTCGGACAAAAGGGATAGATTTCTGTACACACGATAGGACTTTGCAATGTAGTACTTTTGTTGTCCCAAAATTGTCCCCAAATGTGAAGAGGGTTCCGAAAAGCAGAAGTTCCATTTTTGGGTGGAACTCCGCTTTAAGTCAGCCATGTTTACTTTAACTGGTTGCCGACCAGCCACCGCAGTTCTACCGCGGCAGGTCGGCTCCCCTGCGCGAGAGCCCATAGCTCTACGCCGGCTCTTTAAGTGGCCACTAGGGGGCGCGCGCCCCCAAGTCCCAGGCGCGATCGTCGCCGGGCCCCTCGCGATTGCTCGGTACAGAGCAAGGACCAAGAGCTGTTTGTGTAAACACACAGCTTGCGATCCTGTCAGGGGGGAAATGCTGATATTCTGTTTATACAATGTATGAACGGAAGAGCAGTGATTTCCCCTAGTGAGTCCACCCCCCCCCCCATACAGTTAGAACACACCCAGGAACATACTTAACCCCTTCCCCGCCCCCCTAGTGTTAACCCCATCACTGCCAGTGGCATTTTTATAGTAATCCAATGCAATTTTATAGCACTGATCGCTATAAAAATGCCAATGGTCCCAAAAATGTGTCAAAAGTGTCCGATGTGTCCGCCATAATGTCGCCGCAATACCAATAAAAATTGCTGATCGCCGCCATTACTAGTAAAAAAAAAATATTAATAAAAATGCCATAAAATGACCCCCTATTTTGTAAACGCTATAACTTCTGCGCAAACCAATCAATAAACGCGTATTATGATTTTTGTTTACGAAAAAATATGTAGAAGAATACGTATCGGCCTAAACTGAGGAAAAAATATGTTTTTTTATATATTTTTGGGCGGTATTTATTATAGCAAAAAGTAAAACATATTGCATTTATTTCAAAATAGTGGCTCTATTTTTGTTTATAGCGCAAATAATAAAAACCGATGATCAAATACCACCAAAAGAAAGCTCTATTTGTAGGAAAAAAAGGACGCCAATTTTGTTTGGGAGCCACGTCGCACGACCGCGCAATTGTCAGTTAAAGCGACGCAGTGCCGAATCGCAAAAAGTGCTCTGGTCATTGGGCAGCAATATGGTCCGGGGCTGAAGTGGTTAAAACATTACAATGCATGTTACAGTATAAACATACCATGAGGATACATTTCAAAGCTGTTTACACAAGTTTTCATAGTGCTGAATGTGTAAAATCCAAACATCAAATGCTCCTAATGCATACATTTCAGCCTTTGTACATTTATAATCACATATATCTTCGGAAATCAGATGCAGAAAACAATCCTTGATTCACATTCAGCCAGCATCCAACAATGAGTGATTCATAATATTTCTGTCGGCTATTATGAGATTATTTGGGAGTTTATTTAGCTGCCTGCTTTTGGAGTTCATTAATTGCCTTTCTTCCTTCTTACCAGTGCTTTACCCTTGCAGTCGATGCTGAACCCCTGCTGTGATATTTATTGTAATGAAATTGATTAAGACGGAGGAGAGTGGAACAACACTGGCATCTAATGGCATAGAGA
Source organism: Rana kukunoris (assembly GCA_029574335.1). Taxonomy (NCBI): domain Eukaryota; kingdom Metazoa; phylum Chordata; class Amphibia; order Anura; family Ranidae; genus Rana; species Rana kukunoris. The sequence goes on along the minus strand of CM056053.1, from coordinate 436,071,273 downwards.
AATCTCTCGGCTAATGTCAGGACTCACTAACCTATACATCTCCATCAAGTCTGCCTTCATTTCATTAACTCTTTGCTCTGTCAAGGCGAGTGCACTTTGAATATGCATTTTTCACATGAATGCCAATGCTTTCTAGTTCAATAAGACACTATAGGGCAATTAAAGCACTCATGCTTACTGATCTATAATAAAAAGTTTGAAGGTGTATCAATATTCATTTCTGTGCTGCTTTTAGAGCACTCTAAACCTTAAAATAATCATAAATCCTATTTATTAAATTTTATAACAAACATTACTATTAATATGAATAATAATATTAATAATACTAATAATAATAATAACATAATAATAATACAAAATAATAATACATTAATAATAATAACAAAAAAAAACTTTCTTGCTCTGTCCAATAATTTTGCACAGCGTAGCCCTAATCGTCCTCTTTCTGCTGGGACTTTTGGCTCCTCCCCCCCACCGAGTGCCCACCATAGAAAGCCGCTTACTATGTGGGCACTTATGTTTGTCACTCCCAAGTTGGCTCTGTGTGTCCATAGACACAAAGAGAACAGCTCGGCCCCACCCCCACCCCCCACTGCCTCCTCACTGGCTGTGACTGTTGTGTCTGAGCCTATAAGGAAGGAAAAAGCGGATCTCATACACATCACTGGATTGAGATTGGGCTCAGGTATGTATAAGGGGGGCTGGGGGGTATCTGCACTGTTTATTACCTTAATGCAGAGAATGCATTCAAGGTAAAAAAAAAATACAGCCTTTAGAATAGGGTGACCAGACATCCCCGGTTTCTGAGGACAGTCCCCGGGATTAAGGACACTGTCCCCGAAACAAGTCGGTCCCCGGTTTTGTCCCCAGATTGTGTTTGAACAGGAACTCCACAATTACACAGCCTGGCTCCTACTAGCTTAGTTTTTTTTTCCATTATCTGTGCCCCTTTCTGATGATCATGTGGTGGTCGGAGCGGAGGGAATATTTCTACAGTTTTGGGCGCATGCCCATTCAGATCCGCTCACATGTTCTTCTGCCTTGGCTCAAGTCCCTGCCAGCCGCCTGACTGCTTATCTCCTTGCCTTCCCTGGTGGAGTGATCTTCCTCTATCCTCACACAGTAGTAGCCGGGGCCCGGAGAGTGAGACTTGACAGGCTGTGAGGTGGGCGGCGACGGCAGAGATTCGCTGATTGCTGCCATTACTAGCAAAAAAAATAAAAATAATAATATGTTCCCGGATTTAATTTAAAAAATCTGGTCACCTTACTTTAGATCCACCTTACAGAGCGGGAACTGGGAGCTGTGTGTGTAAACGCACAGCTCCCGGTCCTGTCAGGGAGAGAAATGCCTGATTGTCTGTTCATACAATGAATGAACAGCGATCAGTCATTTTCCCAAGTCAGTCCACCCCCCCTTCAGTTAGAACGAGCGATCGCGGGTGCCTGGCGGTGTATACCCCTTCCCTGCCAGTGGCATTTTTATAGTAATCAATGCATTTTTATAGCACTGATCGCTGTAAAAATGCCAATGGTCCCAAAAATGTGTCAAAAGTGTCCAAAGTGTCTGTCATAATGTCGCAGTACCGATAAAAATCGCTGATCACCGCCATTACTAGTAAAAACAAATATTAATAAAAATACCATAAAACTATGCTCTATTTTTAGATGCTATAACTTTTGCGCAAACCAATCAATAAACGCTTATTGTGATTTTTTTTACGAAAAATATGTAGAAGAATACATATCGGCCTGAGGAAAAAAATAGTTTTTTTTATATATTTTTGGGGGTATTTATTACAGCAAAAAGTAATAAATATTCATTTTTTTTTTCAAAATTGTCGCTCTATTTTTGTTTATAGCGCAAAAAATAAAAACCGCAGAGGCGATCAAATACCACCAAAAGAAATCTCTATTTGTGTGGAAAAAAAGACACCAATTTTGTTTGATAGCCACGTCGCAATTGTCAGTTACAGCGATGCAGTGCCGAATTGCAAAAAGGGGCCCGGTCATTGAGCAGCAATATATCTCCATCATTCTTGTCTTATAATCACACCAGAAAAGGTTGCAGAGGGGGAAATTTAGAACATGAAAAACATGAAGAAAGTGCGCAGACCTTGTGCAATAAAAACATACATTTATTAGAATGATTAACATTGTGTTCAAATACACCCACATACTCCTGGACTAAATCACTTAACAGGAGGGAGCAGTGCTCTTTAGAAGAGGTAGGAGAGGACAGAGAGACAGCAAACTCTGTGGTGATGGTGATTTAAATTTTGCTCTTATAATGCTTCTTAGTAGATCCAGCAAAGTTATGAAGATGGTATGCACCTGCACCTGAAACAGAAATTATATTTCAGCCAGAGGTCTTTTATGACAGTCAGAGCATGGCTGGGTGTGTGCATCTGCCCACCTCCCATAGATGGCATGCTGGTCCTCCCATCTGCCTGTTTTGGGGCAGGTTCCCCTTTCTCAAACCTGAGAAGGTCAAGGCTTGATAAAGGGATCCCACCCCCAAAATGTGTTGCCTGAACCCCTAATCCAGGTGTATTCATGAGCAATTTTATCGTTCTAATTAATGTAAGTTTTCTGTGCTAACCACTAAGGAACTGTGCTGCCCAACGTCTAATGCCCTGTACACACAAACTGAATTTCCATCGGAAAAAGTTGGACGGTTTTTCTGACGGAATTCTGCTCAAGATTGACTTGCATACACACGGTCACATTAAAGTTCTCTGAACTTTTGAGCATTAAGAACGTGGTGACGTACAACACTACAACGAGGCTAAAAATTGTTTCCTAGCATGCATTTTTTTTCCTGTCGGAATTGCATACAGACAAACAGATTGAGAACCTGCTCTTTTGCTGCTGGAAATTCTGACAGCAAAAGTCTGATGGAGCATACACACATGGTCGGAATTTCCAACTAATAGCTCACATCAGACATTTGCTGGTGGAAATTCCACAATAGCACAGGATAGGTGGGTTTGTGGAAAAATAATAGAAAGCCAGCCCTTAAAACAAAGAGTGACATGGTTTCTGACATTTGAAGGTATGTGCCGACACACCAAGATGCCTCTGCTTTATGTCTAAACTCAGTTTAGCAACAGTTTTCCCCACCAGGACTAAAAATAAGAGGAAATCCAACAGAACAGAAACAGAGGGATATTTCTCAATTGGAAAACGTATTCTGGCCTGAAAGAGATGGGGTATCTCCCCGATGGGACACAGACGGGAAAAAAATGATAAGGGTTTTAACTAGACATGTGCGTTTCCGTTCATAACGAATGGATTTTCGTACAAATTTGTTTTGTATTCGTATTAATTCGAACATCCGAATAGCTGAAAGTACTAAAATACGAAAATTACGGAATTACGAATAAGCTGCCGGGCCTTTAGCCGAGGATCCCCGCTGCGCATGCGCCAGGGGGGGGGGGATATCTCCTATACCTTATAGATTTAGGAGATATTCTTTATACCTACACGTAAGCCTTATTATAGGCTTACCTGTAGGTAAAAGTAAAAAAAATAACTATACAACCACTTTAATATCTTAGCCAATCAGCTTATCTATTTCGTGCTGAGTCACATTGGACAGTGAAAAGCCTCGTACACACGATCGCACTTAAAACAAACTTTTTTGTGGATTTTTGTCCGAAGGGAGTTGGCCAGACTTTTGAAACCGAAAAAGTTTGTCCTAAGAAGCGTACACACGGACGGATTTTTTGGAAAACGCTAATTTTGAAGTTTGCTGGCAAAAAGTCAGACTGTGTGTACGGGGCTTAAGAGAAAGGCTATCTTAATATGGATTAGTCGCGTGTTGAAAATGAAACTAAAATACGAGATTGCAAAAAACGAGATTGCGAATGACCGTGCCGCAATGTATTTACGAAAGTACAGAATTACGAATCCATTAAACGAAAAATATTATCTAACAAAATTACAAATTTTGAATCAATGAAATTAAATTAGACAGAATTACAAATCATTCAGTATAAACTTGCGTATTATGAAATACGAACAGGTCCAAATAGGAAAACTTGTGTCTTATGAAATTACGAATCTTTACAAACCTACGGAACAAGACGAAACAAAACAAATAAAAACTACATTTTTTGTTGTGCACATGTCTAGTTTTAACCGTTAACTACCCTATCCAAAATGATTTAGATATACTTTAATAACAGGTGTACTTTAAAATGGATGAGAAACACATAAAAACGTAGCATGGCCTTCAGTCATATAAATACTTATTTTTTTCATTTTATATATGAAAATCTGCATTTTCTGTCTCAAAAATAAAATCACTGCCTTGAATGTTGTCAGCTGCCTATCACATAACTGTAAGCGGTGTCTATTGTGCAATAAAAAAAAATTGTCAAGAGGTGAATTGAATGTGCTTAAAAAGAAGTCAGCAGGAAGCCTGACAAATGTGCCATTTTATGCAGAGAGGCCCTTTAATCCAAAAATGTAAATGTACAAATCTGTCAAGCATTTTGAAACAAGTTATGCTTGTTTCTATTTCATTGGGGTAAGTTTTTACAGATATAAACAATTACTTTAGACTATTTCATAATAAGAATCCAAGTGTTTTACAATTTTGGGTGGCAGAAAAGGTTAAAAAATTACTGGAGAGTTTACTATAAAACTGAGGCAATTGGAGTGTTATGCCCCTCACTACACGTGACTGATGTGTATTCGGGCACACTGTTAACTCTTCTCATACCAATGCATTCCGGTAGGCGCAGAGTCCTTTTGAACTTTTATTGATATAAGACAGAGTAAAACTGAAACAGATACAAACAAGTATAATTAATAAATAATCACACAATTAGAGCCTCCCTATCTATCTAGCTAGAGACACAAAAGATAGACATACCGGAGATGCATCAGGAAGGCTGGCGTGGGATAGAACTCAGCAGACATGTGCTTGATTCCAGGTAGAAAATGGAAAGGACTGGAAGAGGATACTGCAAGGCCTTATGGGATTGAAATACGGAGGCTTGCATGGACCAAACTAATACGCTATTCTAACTAACTGTATTAAGATAGAACCAGTGCAGTTAAACAGAATGGCCATTAGATGGAAGCATTGATTTAATTCAAACAAACCAAAGTCAATGAAAGCTTATAAGCCTTGTAAATGAAGGCATGATATGGAGTCTATCTGGATCTTTAACACTCATACCCTAACACCAGGAGGCATAAATATGGATTTTGATCTTGGTTGTTTTATTAGCGCAGCCTAGTTTAGTAGGTAGTCCATAAATGGAAATATTTTTTTTTAATTTATAAGAGTTTTGTTTTTTCTGTTCCTTTTTTAATACATATAATATTTAAAATATTTATTGTTATTATCGGAAAGTGTTGAGAAAACATGTCACATAGTTAGTCTGGTTTAAAAAAGACACAAATCCATCTAGTTCAACCAAACATGTTTGTCCAGGGAACAGACCAGAGAGTATAAGTGCCATTCATAAAGATTTTTCTTAGTTTTTCTGAGTTTTTAACTGTTATTCACATAAAAGGGCTGTGATCAGTTGGACTATGTATGGCACCTTCATGTTTAAAACATCTGTGAATTCTAGTATTCCCATATTTTAGTATAATCACTTTTATAAGTAGCCATGCACATGTCAGAACCAGCTCTGAGAGATAGAGAGAAAATATAATTTTTTGTATGTGGACATGGTCAAGATTGTCAAGATTTAAGGAGCTGTGTCCGTCCATGGACGAAAAGAGAAAATAGGATTTTTTGTACTCACCGCAAAATCCTTTTCTCTGTCGTCCATGGACGGACACCGCTCCTTAAATCTTGACATTTGGGTTATGTTCTCCTCTCCTATGAACAGGAACATAACCCACTTGTCAAGATTCAAGGAGCTGTGTCCGTCCATGGATGATAAGAAAAAGAGTAATATCGGGTAGTGAGGTTGTTTATTGTAACCTAGGCAACGGTGAGAGAGGTTTTTCCTAACAGTGTGCTATGACAGAGTGACTCCTAACTTATGCTGAAGTCCAATTAGGGAAACAACGCATTAAACTGAGTCACAATTTCAGTTTGTGATGTCACCATGCTTTTGAGGGAGAGCCACATCAGCCTCCGGGAGAAAGGAGACCAGTGTTTGGGCCACTTTGTGAGCATTTCCGCAGGGGGAGTTTTTTTTATATGAAAATCACTTTTGTTATTTAGCATCTTTTATTTGTAGGATTTTTTTATTTGTTTTAATAAATTTGATACAAATGGAGAGCACTAGATGTTTTTTGTTTTTACTGACGATACATTCTAAGGCATAATTGGGATTGGTTCTGAAGAAAATCAATAGTGATCTGTGCTTCAGGAGAGTTGGAAGCTTTACAGTGATTTTGAAGTGCATATTGTCTTGTCTATAGTTAATCAGCAAAGGTGAGTTCCCATGTTTTGCGCTTTAATGGGGATGAAAAGGCAGAGGTGTGATCACAGTGGGACTATCCAATTGCAAAACTGAAGAGTGATTTGATTGTTATCCACAGAGGATTTTGAAGTGCACTTGAAGGTGTTTTTGGACTGTTTTGGGAGTGTGTTTTTGCTTTTTTTGCACACATGATTGAGCACTATATTGTGAGGATGTTGATTTATGTAAATTTCTTGATAATTACATTTATTGTAGGAAAAAAAGAAGCAATCGCTAAGAGTAGTAATTGATGGTCGGACTTTGAGGCAGGACGGAAGTATATGTAAAAAATTCTAATTTGATTACAAAATAGAAAAATACATCAATAATAAAAAATGTACATGAAAAAAACATATAAATAGTAATTAGATATGGACAAAATCCTTTGAAGTCCCCTACGCGTTTCGCCGTTGGGATTCCTTAGGACAATACAAAAGGAGTTTTTGACCGTGTACAGGTATTATTTCATTGTGTCATATAGAGCACCATGATGGATACAGCCATCCAGAGAGTTAGAGTAGTATATCTAAAAGATTTATGGAGACGTTCCAAAAATATCAACAAAGTGTCAACCATCAGTGGAAGGAATAGCCTCTACAATGGGACTTCAATGAAGTTTGAAAAGAAAAGAAACAAGGAAAAAATTACCGGATAATTGGCAAGGGATAAACCCAATCTAATCTAAAAATCCTAAATCTGGGATTGAAACTGGGGCGGTTTGCTTTGTGTTGTATATGTACAGCTGCAAGGAAAGGATCCAAAATGCTGTTTAAGTAATCAGCAGTGCGGGACAATATAGTCCAGAAAAAGCCAGCAGCCTTTTAAAGCAGATGTGTGCCCCAGGGTAATAGCCTGTGCCATACACCTGGTGACACTTTGTTGATATTTTTGGAACGTCTCCATAAATCTTCTAGATATTCTACTATATCCCTGTGAAAGACTTCACTAACTCTCTGGATGGCTGTATCCATCATGGTGCTCTATATGACACAATTAAATAATACCTGTACACTGTCAAAAACTCATTTTGTATATCCTGAGGAAGCCCAATGACGAAATGCGTAGGCGACTTCAAAGGATTTTGTCCATATCTAATTACTATTTATATGTTTTTTTCATGTATATTTTTTATTATTGATGTATTTTTCTATTTTGTAGTAAAATTATAATTGTTTATATAAACTTCCGTCCTGCCTCAAAGTCCGACCATCAATTACTACTCTTAGCAATTGCTTATTTTTTCCTATCATATACGGATGCAGATGTGAGTGCTTTCATACTGTTTTGTTGTTGTCTTGTTTTTCCCTTTTTCCCTCTCCCTCCCCCCCCCCTTGTTTTTCCTTTTCTCTTTATCTTTTTTTCGTCCCCTCCTATTTTTGATTTATATTTATTGTAATTATGTAGTTAATTTTGGAAATTAGAGGATTTAAGAGCTGCACCTGTTTTATTTTTTTTATTATTTCTATATATTTATCTACTTTTTCTGTATGCAATATATTTTTCCAACTATACCTATTGCTAGAAAAATGTGTGTCATCCACATATGGAAGTAGCCCAGACGATGAGCTATTGCCACGAAACACGTCGGGAGGACTCCACTGTCGCCTTATTTTACTTGCAAGAATTCTGTCAATCCAGCCAAATGTGAGTTTGTTAGCTGTGAATAAATACGTAATTTTATTTAAACGGAATCACGCTATGTGGCCACCCTCTTTTCTTTTCTACATGCACCAATAACAAAATCAAGCCTATTAATGGTGACTTCAATATAAGCACCGTTTTCAGCCTTGTCCATTTTTACTGCAAGACATCTTGATTGATTGGGCGCATGATTCCTGCCGAGGATCGTACATGACATCCGTCATTCAAAGCCTTGTTTGACCTCTTGTGGCATATGTCATCATTGGTCAATGCGTTCTGGTAAGCCTACAAGCCTTTAGGTGGTGGGATTGTCACGTTGAAGAAGTCACATATTTCACGTTCAGTCACATAGTCACTTGATTAAATCTCCAGATGAACTTTTTCACTTCCTAAAATTTGGACTATCAGTACATTCTTTTCAACTAACCGGTGCAACAGTTCACTTGCACTACGTGCCGGATAGACACATTATTTGTTTCTTTCATCTAAAGGACTTTCATGCACATCAACATGTCACTGTTTATATAATGCAATTTTTATTGTATGGTAATTGATTATTTATTTAGTCATATAGCGCTACACTTATGTATTCATATGGAAGTATACACCGCTCCTACAGTGTCTCAAAGATGCTTCTTGCCGGAAGTTTTGGAGCGTCCAGTCAGCGTACCGCTCCAGTATGAAAGCACTCGGGCTTTAGCATTGGAGTGAAAGGAGAGGTGCTTTACAGGAGCTTTGCAGATGCTATTTTAAGCACTATAGCGCCTGAAAAGCCCCTCGGTGTGAAAGGGGACTTATAGGGGTTGTAAAGGTAATGTTTTCCCCCTAAATAGCTTCCTTTACCGTAGTGCAGTCCTCCTTCACTTACCTCATCCTTCCATTTTGCTTTTAAATGTCCTTATTTCTTCTGAGAAATCCTCACTTCCTGTTTTTGCTTTCTGTAACTACACACAGCAATGCAATGCTTTCTCCCTGGTGTAGAGAAAGCCTCTTGAGGGGGCGAGCAGGAGTGCCAGGAAACTCTCTACGTTGCAGATAGAGAAAGGAGCTGTGTGTTAGTGGGCGTCCTGACACTCCTGCTTGCCCCCTCCCCCCTCAAGAGGCTTTCTCCACACCAGGGAGAAAGCCTTGCATTAAATAAAAAATAAATAAAACAGCAAAGCCAACCGAAAGAAAAGTTACTATTTTGAATGTGAGGTTGGGAGGTGATGGATAGATCACCTGTTTGTAGAGTAAGGATCTGTTTTAATGCCCCCAAGGTGGTGTGGAACAGCAGATGTTTTTTTTTTATGTTATGTGCTTTCAAAGATCTTATCCCCAGTTAAAGCTATTGCCACTGTCTAGTTATATTGATAATTATTGACATATAATACATATCCTGTTCCTGTTTACCATCAAAGTCTGCTGTGCCTATTAGTCTTAGTCCCAGGGGCCGGTTTCCTCTGTAAAGTAGCTTTAGGAGGCAAGGATAATTTGTATTGTTATTGGAAGCCTATGACATCTACAGTTCCCTACATGTGATAATCTGTTTGATAAAATAACATTTCATATCTAGCAACCTTATATTGGCGTACTTATAGTTTTCATTGCATAATCCAAACAAGACCAGATAGCAGCCAAAATAACATTTAGGCCAATTAAATGCGTTTTTCATTACCTTCCTCTTATTTTTTCCTAAATCATAAGGGAAGAAAGCAAAAGTCCCTTCTTGTGCCAAATCTAGGACTCATTAAAACCTCTATAAAAGGAAGCAGTGTTTGTGATAATGACAAATGTTTCCTATAATCATAATCAACATTAGAAAGCAAAAAAACAGCGTAACAACCAAATATGCAACCTAGCAACAACACTGAGTATCTTGAGCTGTAATTGCTGGTAGAAAGCAAAGCCGGATTGTCTTTGCTGTGCCAAGTTACAGTCAAGTGGTATGCAAGCCTCTGAGTGTATTTCATAATCAATTAACATCTGGTCTGCTAAATATCAAAGGTTATATCTTTCATTAACAGGAAAGTGCTGAAGTAATGATTCCAAAATAGAAGAGTGCCCATTGATGTGTTTCACTAATTTGTCTGTTGCTCTGCTTGTTACATAAACATATCATAAATTGTACCAAAATATATCATGGTTTATGTTTTTAACCACTTTAGCCCCGGACCATATTGCTGCCCAATGACCAGAGCACTTTTTGTGGTTCGGCAGTGCGTCGCTTTAACTGACAATTGCGCGGTCGTGCGACGTGGCTCCCAAACAAAATTGGTGTCCTTTTTTCCCCACAAATAGAGCTTTCTTTTGGTGGTATTTGATCACCTCTGCGGTTTTTATTTTTTGCGCTATAAACAAATATAGAGCGACTATTTAAAAAAAAAAAACAATATTTTTTACTTTTTTCTGTAATAAATATCCCCCAAAAATATATAAAAAAACTTTTTTTCCTCAGTTTAGGCCGATACGTATTCTTCTACATATTTTTCGTAAAAAAAAATCGCAATTATCGTTTATTGATTGGTTTGCGCAAAAGTTATAGCGTTTACAAAATAGGGGGTCGTTTTATGGCATTTTTATTTGTTTTACTATTAATGGCGGCGATCAGCATTTTTTTCAGTACTGCGACCTTATGGCAGACACTTTTGACAAATTTTTGGGACCATTGGCATTTTTTTAGCGATCAATGCTATAAAAATGCATTGGATTACTAGAAAAATGCCATTGGCAGTGAAGGGGTTAACACTAGGGGGCGGGGAAGGGGTTAAGTGTGTTCCTGGGTGTGTTCTGACTGTATGAGGGGGTGGATTGACTGAGGGAAATCACTGTTCTTCTCTTCATACATTGTATGAACAGAAAATCAGCGTTTCCCCCGCTGACAGGAACGAGACCTATGTGTTTACACACATAGCTCCCGTTCCTTGCTCTGTAACGAGCGATCGCGTGTGCCCCTAGTGGCCGAAGTGTAGATGACGTAGAGCTCAGGAGAGCCGACCTGCCGCCATAGAATGACGGCGGCTGGTCGGCAAGTGGTTAAATACAGTGAAACCTGGGTTTGCAAGCATAATTAGTTCCAGAAGCATGCTTGTAATCCAAAGCACTCTTATATCAAAGCAATTTTCCCTATAGGAAATAATGGAAACTCAGATGATTCGTTCCACAACCATTTATTTATATAAAAATGATTACGGCAAAAAAAAAATACAGTATAAAGTGTACTTCAAACAAAAAACAAATAAAACTGCACTAACAAAATACAGTACTGTACATTGGTAGGAATACTGTACTGTGTTGCAAAGGTTTTAAAGAATGTGCACACTGACAATGTTAAGGAGTCTGGTGCTCACCTACTGTATTTAAAGCCGCTGTGTATACTGTATGTAGAGTAAAGCTTCTGGTGTACACAGCTCTGTATGTGGCCAGAGGTTGGTGCTCATCTATTTAACCACTTCAGCCCCAGAAGTATTGGCTGACCAATGACTGGGCCATTTTTTGTGATTCGGCACTGCGTCGCTTTAACTGACAATTGCGCGGTCATGCGACATTGCACCCAAACAAAATTGACATCCGTTTTTCCGCACAAATGGAGCTTTCTTTTGGTGGTATTTGATCACCTCTGCGCTTTTTATTTTTTGCGCTACAAGCAAAAAAAGAGCAACAATTTAGAAAAAAAGGAATATTTTTTATTTTTTGCTATAATAAATTTCCCCCAAAAAATATAAAAAAACAACAACTTTCTTTCTCAGTTTAGGCCGATATGTATTCTTTTACATATTCTTGGTTAAAAAAAAAAACAATAAGCGTACATTGATTGGTTTGCGCAAAAGTTAAAGCGTCTACAAAATAGGGGATCATTTTATGGCATTTTTATTATAATTTTTTTTTAAATTAGTAATGGTGGCGATCAGCGATTTTTGGCTGCGAGATTATGGCGGTCACATCGTACACTTTTGACACTATTTTGGGACCATTGTCATTTATACAGGGATCAGTGCTATAAAAAATGCACTGATTACTGTGTAAATGACACTGGCGAGGAAGGGGTTAAACACTAGGGGGCGATGAATGGGGTTAAGTGTGTCCTGGGAGTGATTCTAACTGTGGGGGGTGGGCTACAAGTGACATGACAGTGATCACTGCTCCCAATCACAGGGAGCAGTAGATCACTGTCCTGTCACTAGGCAGAACAGGGAAATATCTTGTTTACATTGGCATCTCCCCGTTCTGCAGCTCCACGCCCACGGGACCCACAGGCTTTACATGGATGAGCAGCAGGCTCCTTCACATTGTGAGTGTAATTCTTTTTTATTTTTTTTACGTAAAAAAACGCTTATAAATCAAAACGGCGCTCACAGATCAAGGCAATTAAAAAAAAAGAGTTGCCTGTCTTTCAAAATGCTTGTAAACTGTGTTACTCGTAAATCAAGGTTTCACTGTGTCCTTATTTGCTTGACAGTCACTAGTTAGCATCAAGAGCCTCCAACCGGCTTTTAAAATGAAGCATTGTCTGGTAAACATAATTTTCTCAAAAAAAAAAAAAAAATGAGTTTTCATTCCCATTGCTTTTTTGTATTTTGACTATAATTTAAAATAATCCTATACTAAGAGGGATATAGAGACCACCTTTTCATTGTCTCTTTTTGAAAATGTTTATCCATGTGATACTTCTCTGACTAACTATTGCCAACCTCTTCTTACTGACTTCAATTCTGCCTATCATTTGCTGTTGACTGTTTACCTACCCTGGTTTCTGACTGATATCTGAACGTGGTGTACCTTGGTGCATTATCAACTGCCCAACTGATACCACCACTCTGGTCACCAGTTTCAGCATATGCCCCAGTTGAAGTCCATTTGGATGAAACGCGTAGGTCCTGGCTTTCAGCTCCCCACATTGCTTTTTATTCAGTGATCACAGTTTTAATTTTTAATATGTATGTTGGTTTTATCGATATGAAACCCACCTTTTTTTGAGGCATTCCCTTTCCTTTCCATATTCCTTTTGATGAGAGTCTTTGTGACCTTCCAACCTGGTTGCTTAAATGTCTGAGTTCCAGCCCTCCCTATTTTTGCATGATACCCTGGATCCCATTCCAGAGTTCCCTGGATCTTCCCTGGAAGTTTGTCGATCTGGCCATTCTTGCATGAACGACTCATTGTCGCTGGCATTCGAGTTCACTAGTTTCGGTATAAGTACTTGCCCCTCACCTTAGGTACCATGACTAAGCACTAATAGGTATAGTGTGAAACACGTCGGTTGTACAGTCTGTGGCTGTGTTGGTTTGCATCTATGCTGATTTTTATCCAATAAAGACCACTTTTTTGAAAGTTCGTTGGAGTGCGGCTATCCAATTTTCTGTTCTACCATTTTCTCCATTGCCCCTCACCTTGGGTGAAGGATACATTATTTTTAATGTCTTACATGCATGCCAAGGTCACTGTACTCCACTTCTGAGCAACATCCTTTTGTGGTGCACTCTATACATCAGCCTACCTTAAGATGTTTTTCAATCTTGGGACTTTCTATTTTAGTGTTTTTACCACATTATATATATATATATATATATATATATATATATATATATATATATATATATATATATATATATATGCATTTTCACGTATTTTGGAGATTGATTTTCATTATTTGCTCTCATATTATTTGTATGTGAGATTTGTTATTATTGCATATTACCTGTTTTCCTGTTTAGCGCTACATTTCTCATCCACCATTGTCCATACAAGCCTTGTCGCTGTCACAACGTGAGAAAAGCAGAGCCGGTAACCGGCAAGTGTGACAGGTGACATTTACACATATAATCAAGGTACTGAAAATAAAGTCATACTTACATAAAGTCATACTGAACCCTAAATGGAAGACATTTAGTGCCGGTTCACACAGGGGCAACCCAACTTCAGCGCGACTTCAGCACGACTTGGAGCAACTTACAATGTGACTTAAAGTTGCCTCCAGGATGGGCGACTTTGGCTGTGGCCAATTACAGAATAATCAGCTCTGTGGGAGGGAGGGGTTGGCCAGAGTAAATTATTTGCTCTTCCTGTAAAGTTGCTTCAGTTAAACAGAGATCCGACTTGGAGGCAACTTCCATTGAAATCTATGGGTACAAGTTGCCTAGAAGTCACCTTGAAGTAGTACAGGAACCATTTCTGAAGTGACTTCAGTAGTGTATGTTAAGAAAGCTCTCATTCACTTCAATTGAATTTCTCATGTCGTGTGACTTGGGGCGACACAAGTTGGATCCCAAGTCGCAGTAGTGTGAACCGGCACTTACTTTGCAAAAGGACTGTGTATCATAAACAGTTGCCATTTTTACATAAACCAAAACTGCTTTTACCTTTTTTAAATCCTCGTGCTTCGTGAATAGATACTCTAGTGGTTATTGTGTGCTTCTGTATGGACCCCACGCAGCATCTGTCAGCCCGTGAACCTGTAGGAGCCTAAAGACAGATTTTAGGTATTTTACCTTCTCATCTATTTACTCCAAAATAAACTCAATATAAAAACATACATATTTTAAGATTATTAAAAAAATACTTTCAATTATATTTCCACTTCCTTGTTGATATAAAGATGTCTCTTTATTTTGAGTTCAATGTCTACTATAACTAACAAACACCAAAAAATACTTTAACAAAATTAACAGCAAAACTTGAAAATATAAGTCAAAATATGTTATCTTGGTGTATCATATCGTGTAGTGCACTCTTAGATGGAGACTCAGAACTTGCCCATATGCTTGCACAGTAAACGCTGTATAATACAACACAGTAATGCGAAAGGAGGGACTCTGATGTGAAGAGGGGCTTCTAATGTGAAAGGGGGATTCTGCTCTGAAGGGCGGCTTCTGATTTGAAAGGGGGATGTGATGTGAAAGCAGACTGTGGTGTGAAAAGGAGCTCTGATATGAAGGGAGGACTTCTGAAGTGAAAGGGTGGAATTTTATGTGAAGGGAGGGGCTCTAATGTGAAGGGGGCTTATTAAGTGAAGGGGGATCTTTGACATGAATTGGGGGACTCTGATCTGCAAGGGGGCTTCTGATTTGAAAGTTAAATGTTCAAAAAGCTATTAATCTTCTGAAACTTCATGTAAATTATTATTTTTTTTACAACTAGGGCCTAAATCAAATGTTCCAAGGCCATTCATTGAAAATTTAGTGGCCACAATGCGGTATATGCTGCAAACAAAAATGTAAGTACATTTTGTTCTGTGTGAATGGGGACTAGGCTATTTTGTTTCCAAGTTGAATGATATTCATTCCTACAGTATAGCGTTAATCACAAGATTACCACAGTATGGCCACTAGATGGCGCTGATGATCATAGGAAATAAATGCAGTACATTTTTACTATGATCGTCATCTAGTGGCCATACTGTGGTAATCTCCTGATTAACGCTATACTGTAGGAATTTATATCATTCAACCTGGAAACAATATAGGCTAGCCACCATTCACACAGAACTCAAATTTTCACAGAATGAATAGCTCTGCAAATTTATATATATATATATATACCATGACAAATATTGGACTATACATTAGCTGCTCTCCCAGGGCATGGAAAGCAAGTAATTGCTTTCCATGGCAATTTTATGTGTTCTTTTTTTAAAAGGTAATATTGAAAATATACCTACAGTACTATGCACTAAAAAGCAATTAACATAGCACACTAAGTTATTAGAAATAATTATTCTAGGTAATAGGTAATAAGACATAGCCAGTTATTTAAAGCAATTATTCCAATACATTTGAAACTAGTTTAATTAAGATTTTACAGCCTTAATAATGTGAAAATGAGTCTGTCTTTTATTCTACATGCATAGACAGACAGACAGATTTATATATAGATATAGATAGATAGATAGATAGATAGATAGATAGATAGATAGATTTATATAAATATATATATATATAGGTAGATAGATAGATAGACAGGTAGATAGATAGATAGACAGGTAGATAGATAGATAGACAGGTAGATAGATAGATAGATAGATAGATAGACAGACAGACAGACAGACAGACAGACAGACAGACAGACAGACAGACAGACAGACAGACAGACAGACAGACAGACAGACAGATAGATAGATAGATAGATAGATAGATAGATAGATGATTTTATTAACCTCTATGGGGCCACCTCAGACACTGGAGCTGCTTCCCTGAACAGCCCCATACATGAGCACTTATGTGTAGGAACAGCCAGTGTCAAGGAGAACTTTGGACTGAGGTGAAGTAAACTATGACATGATGAGCCATAGTTTAAAAATATCCCCTGACATTCTCTCTCTTTCTATATATATATATATATATATATATATATATATACTGTATATATATATATATATATATATATATATATATATATATATATATATATAGAGAGAGAGAGAGAGAGAGAGAGAGAGAGAGAGAGAGAGAGAGAGAGAGAGAGAGAGAGAGAGAGAGAGAGAGAGACTCAGGGAATATATTTTTTTCTTTGCTCTCCTCACTACGACATATGAAACAGTTATTGTGGGATATATTCTGTTTCTATGACCCATTATATGGAATGTGGTGTATTATACAGTATATGTCAGTTTATTCTTATGTATATTCTTATTTCCATAGATTGGCACTGTTGTGAGTATCTATATGAGAATATATTCTGAGTCCTGAAGAAGTGGACCATCTGTGAAACGCGTAGACTACTCATGACCATTATCATGGGGGTATTTTCTCATTCTCATATATACAATGTTTTTATTATTTATGTATGGTGCATTTTCAATATTAATTGTAATAAAAAAAACGTATTTTCACATATACTGTATGTATTCTGTCTTGATTTAATGACTTCATTGGGGTACAGATTTGAAAGTCCCTTATATTTACTTATGATTCTCTGTGCTGCTAGACTGGTTCCCACAACATCTTCTTCCCCTTGCTCCAGTGGTCCAGGGTCCTGCTGTCATCAAGCCCTGAATTGGATGTTTAATCATGTATAGGTACAATTAATTCATTCATTATTTAAGGATATAATAATATATTAAAAATAAACAACTAAAAATTTTAAGAAAAATTATATTTCTGTAACATAATTATATACAATATTTACATATAAATTATTATGCATTGTACTATCTACAGGCCCATTATATATTTTAAATTTGATATACTGGGTTTTGAATTTATACTGAATTTTTATACATTAAAATGTATACTCTTATAATATAATGAAATATAATATTTATACTTAAATTACAATACTATATATCCTATTTACTGTATAGAAATTTCCAGATGGTCAACTGACCACCGGTGACCCTATTATGGACACTTCGCTTTCCTGGGTTGGTCCACAATCTGCAACCCATTTTACATCAGTATGGCCCCTTTAGCTCCTGTGGTGGACACCTTTGGGATGGCCCGTTTGGTCTTCGACACCTAGTGCTCTTAACAGCAGCCATGTTTGTGAGTAACTTTAACCAATTCTTGACCTTTGCCCATATCCGGGCCAATAAATTCTCTACTTTATGACTACTTACAATACAGTGTTACTCATGCATATTTATATGTTATTTATAGATGGATGGTTGGCGCTTGCTCCTGATGAGTGATGGTTCACGAAACGCGTCGAGCATGCTGTGCGGCAACCATATTATTGCTTTTTACCATCCAGTATTATGTACTACATCATTCTTGTCTTGATTGTTTTATGCTTAATTGCTGTATTGTTGCTGAAGAAACTGTTTCAATGTAACGCTTTGATCCTGCTGCAACATGGTCACAACTGATGATAGATTTTTTAATAAAGTTTATCTTAACCACTTCAGGCCTGGGCCAATTCTGACACTTCGTTTCTACATGTAAAAATCATCATTTGTTTGCTATTTTTTGCTAGCAAATTACATAGAATCCCCAAATACTAGATATGTTTTTTTTTTAGCAGAGACCCTAGAGAATACAATGGCAGTCATTGCTTTTTATCTTGCACGGTATTTGCGCAGCAATTTTTCAAACACATTTTTTTGTTTCATGCTTTAAAAAAAAAAAAATAGATACCTAACATATCACGCTTCGAAATTGCAAACTTTGGTACCTAAAAATCCCCATAGGCAACATTTAATTTTTTATTACTGGTTGCATGTTTTGAGTTACAAAGGAGGTCTAGGGCTAAAAGTATTGCTCTCACTCTAACGTTTGCGGCGACATCTCACATGTGTGGTTTGAACACCGTTTTCATATGTGGGTGTATCTTGCGTATGCGTTTGCTTCTGCGTGCGAGCATTTTGACACTTTATTTAAACATCCCTTTAAAAAGGAATATGGCATGACAGGACCTCTTTACAGTGAGATATGGGGTCAATAAGACCCCACATCTCACCTCTAGGCAGGGAAGCCTAAAAAAAAATTATCATCGCTTCACAGCTGAAGTGGCGCCGTTTTTTTTTTAATGCAGAGGCCGGGTGCGACGTCACAACATCGTGCCCGGCCTCAGAGACTCCGGCGACCATCTGGTCCGACGGAAATCTCTATGAACAGCTTCTGTGGCTGGCGGACCCTGTCACCGACTAACCGATCGCACAGGTGAGTCAGTAGAAGCACCGAAGGGCGGCAGGAGGTGGGGTCCCCTTTCGCCGCCCGTAGGAACAATCAAGCAGCAGAACAGTCGCTATGATCGCTCCTATGGTGTAGGGAATCACTGGATGAAAATACTGATATCTGAATGAAGCCTGTAGCTCCAGGCATCATTCAGATATCGCCCCACAAAGTCCCACAAAGCCCAGGACATCATATGACGTCCTCTGGGCCTCAAGTGGTTAAAATGTGCATTTACCTTTTGGTTTATGGATCAATGTATTCATACATCGGTCATGTTCACTGAACCAATCACAATACACACCTCATTTAAAGTCCCAACCTTTTTCCTATTTTTGGCTGCGCCACAGGGATGGAGATGTGTGTCTATGTGCGCCTCATTTAAAGTGCCAAACCTTTCCTTATAGTATGATTTACGTATTGCACTTTCTTATAAAATTGTTTGAGAAAATACCTACTGACTTGGCAATGTTATAACAAGGATTGAAGTAAATGAATGCCTGAGGACAGGGTGTTCTTAGAAGGCGTTTTCACTTTTAAAGCCCAAAGCCCTTCTGAGTGGAGGAACTGTACTAGAGAGAAATTAGGGAAGTCTCCTAGATCCTATATATGCAAAGGCTCAGAAATAGTTAAAGGGGTTGTAAAGGTAAAAAAAAAATCCCTAAATAGCTTCCTTTACCTTAGTGCAGTCATCCTTCACTTACCTCATCCTTCCATTTTGCTTTTAAATGTCCTTATTTCTTCTGAGAAATCCTCACTTCCTGTTCTTCTGTCTGTAACTACACACAGTAATGCAAAGCTTTCTCCCTTGTGTGTAGAAAGCCTCTTGAGGGGGAGGGGCAAGCAGGAGTGTCAGGACACTCTCTACTTTGCAGATAGAGAAAGGAGCTGTATAGTAGTGGGGGAGTCCTGACACTCCTTCTCACCCCTCCCCCCTCAAGAGGCTTTCTCCACACCAGGGAGAAAGCCTCGCATTACTGTGTGGAGTTAAGCCCCGTACACACGGTCGGACTTTTGCCCAACCAACATCAAAATCCGACACTTTTCGCATTTGTCCGACCGTGTGTACGTTCCATCGGACCAACTTTTTTGGCTTTCATCAGACAAAAAGTTGGGTCTGCGAACGGACCAACTTTAAGGCAACAAAAGTCTGATGGTGCAAAGTCCGATCGTGTGTACAGCAAACCATCAGACTTTTGGACAAATTACAAATGCGCATGCTCAGAACCAATGTTAAAATCAACCAACAATAGCAGAAGTTAACCAAAGGGTGGCAGTAAAGAGCAGAAAGAGCAGAAAAACCACGTGATGATGGAAACGTTTTAGAAAAGTTTGCAGAAAAGTCCGAGCGTGTGTATGCTATGGGTGTGACCGGACAAATCAATTAGGACAAAAATCCAAGGGAAATTTTGTTGGATGTCCGACCGTGTGTACGGGGCTTAACAGACAGAAGAACAGGAAGTGAGGATTTCTCAGAAGAAATAAGGACATTTAAAAGCAAAATGGAAGGATGAGGTAAGTGAAGGAGGACTGCACTAAGGTAAAGGAAGCTGTTTAGGGGAAAAAAAAATCTTTACAACCCCTTTAAGCCAGGTGCTATGATGATAAAGTGGATATAAACTGTCAGGAGAGGGTTATTAAAAAAAAACAGGGTTAAATGAGTAAGAATCAATTTTTAAACAAGAGTTTTACAGCTACTCTCTAGGGATTTCTCATGAGATGTGACATACAGTAGGAGAGGGTGCAATACGGGGCTTACCACTGCCTATAAGTACAAGTGCTGTTAGATAGTTTAGGATTAGGACTGGTGTAGGTCTCTAGCCCCCATTTAAAAATTCTAGCTATCTGGCCATATCTGCCTTCAATATGTTTGAGTCACTAAACTAGAACAAGGATGCATTAAGAGTAATGCCGTGTACACAAGAAAAGTCCGATGTGAGCTTTTGGTTGGAAATTCCGGCCGTGTGTAAGCTCCATCGGACTTTTGCTGTCGGAATTTCCGCTAATAAAAGATTAAGAGCAGGTTCTCTACTTTTCCGACGGAAAATCGGCTCGTCTGTATGCAATTCCTACGTGCAAAACAAATGCATGCTTAGAATCAAGCAGAAGAGCCAAACTTCCTATTGAACTTCAATGATCTCAGCTCGTCGTACATCTTGTACGTCACCGCGTTTTTGACGGTCGGAATTTCCGACAAGATTTGTGTGATCATGTGTATGCAACACAAGTTTGAGCCGAAATTCCGTCAGAAAAAAATCCACTGCTTTATTGACGGAATTTCCAGTCGTGTGTAGGCTGCTTAAGTCAAGGAAATGTCAAAATTGCCTATACAAAGTATATCATTGTTCTGGGTCAGTGACTTCAGAAAGCACTGAAGTCAAAATGCCAACATCACAGAAAGGGAGTTAATATGTTCAATAGAAGAGCAATGGCAGCCCACTACAGCAGGTGTACTTGAACAGTATTAGACCACTATGTCTTCCAAATACACTGTTCCAAAAAATTAAAGGAACACTTTGAAAACATATCAGATCTCAACAAGCAAAAATCTCATGCTGGATATCTATACTGGTATGGACTGGGTAATGAAAAAATGGCACATCATTTGTTGAAAATTATCCACCTACAGATAGCTGGATTCAAAGACACCCCGAAACTCAAAGTGAAAAAATCATACAGCAAGCTAGTCCATTTTGCTGAAATTTCATTGCAACAACTCAACTGGTCCTCAGTAGTTTGTATGTCCCCCAAGTGCTTGTATGCATGCCTGACAACATCAGGGCATGTTGCTAATGGGACGACGGATGGTGTCCTGGGGTATTTCCTCCCAGATCTGGACCAGAGCATCACTGAGCTCCTGAACAGACTGAGGTGCAACCTGGTGGAACCAGATGGACCGAAACATAATGTCCCAGAGGTGTTCTTTTGGATTTAGGTCAGGTGAGCATGGGGGCCATTCACTGGTATCAACTTCTTCTTCCTACAGGAACTGGCTGCATGCTCTCGCAACATGAGGCTGGGCATTGCCATGCACCAGGAGGAACCCAGCGCCCACTGCACCAGCGTAGGGTCTGACAATGGGTCCAAGGATTTCATCCCGATACCTAACATTAGTCAGGGTGCCATTGTGTAGCCTGTAGAGGTCTGTGCGTCCCTTCATGGATATGCTTCCCCAGACCATCACTGACCCACCACCAAACCGGTCATGCTGAACCATGTTACAGGCAGTATAAAGTTCTCCACATCTTCTCCAGACCCTTTCACGTCACATATGCTCAGGGTGAATCTGCTCTCATCTGTGAAAAGCATGGAGCACCAGTGGCGGACCTGCCAATTCGGGTGTTCAATGGAAAATGCCAATCGGCTTCCACAGTGTCTGGCAGTGAGAACAGAGCACAGTAGAGGATTTCAGGCCCTCAGGCCACCCCCATGAAGTCTGTTTCTGATTATTTGGTCAGACATTCACACCAGTGGTCTGCTGGAGGTCATTTTGTAGGGCTCTGGCAGTGGTCATCCTGTTCCTCCTTGCACAAAGGAGCAGATACCGGTCCTGCTGATGGGTTAAATACCTTCTACGGCTCTGTTCCGCTCTCCTAGTGTAACTGCCTGTCTCCTGGAATCTCCTTCATGCTCTTGAGACTGTGCTGGGAGACACGGCAAACCTTCTGGAAATGGCATCCTGGAGGAGTTGGACTGCCTGTGCAACCTTTATAGCAGGGGTGGGCAACCTCGGCCCTCCAGCTGTGATGAAACTACAAATCCCATCATGCCTCTGCTTTTAGGAGTCATGTCTGTGATTGTTAGGGTCCTGCAATGTCTCATGGGACTTGTAGTTTCACCACAGCTGGAGGGCCGAAGTTGCCCACCCCTGCTTTATAGGGTCCAAGTATCAACTCATGCTACCAGTAGTGACACTGACCATATCCAAATGCAAAACTAGTGAAAAACAGTCAGGAAAGATGAGTAGGGAAAAAAATTCGGACACCTCCACCTAAAAAACATTCCTGTTTTGGAGGTTGTCTCATTGTTGCCCATCTAGTGCACCTGTTGTTAATTTCAATTAACAGCAAAGCAGCTGAAACTGATTAACAACCCCCTCTGTATACACCCCTCCCCCTCTGCTACTTAACTGACCAGATCAATATCCCAGGAGTTCTGATTCAAAAGTGTTCCTTTGATTTTTTTGAGCAGTGTATATAGTATTTTCCCTACCCTAATTCATATTGGAATGCTGAGATTAACGCAGGAAAATACTACACAGTTTTCAACCTCCAATGTAGTTTGTAATCCAAATCAGTTAAAGGGGTCTTAAAAAATGCACCCCCCAAAAAATTACAAATGCATCGCAAATGCACAAACATTAATTCATGCAATTACTAAAGTGTATAATGTAATTGAGCCCTTAGTGTCTGAACATGCTGAAAATTAAGCTCTATATGTTCATCTCTAATATTGGCACTAATGAGCTCTTTGGCGCACTGCGTCCTGATACAGACAATATATTACACTTTAAAAAACACATTTAGCCTTTTACCTTACTGTACTTTTCTTCTGAAAAAAAATGTACGCCGGACACTAATTAAAAGAATGTTTTAAAGAAAATAATACCATTACAGGACACCTTACACTATTATAATCCCTTTCTGAAATGGTTACTAAAATGAGGTTTACCCATAGAGGATTAGAGCTCAGAAATAAAACAGTAACACAAATCTCTTCAAATATGTCCATCTGAAAAGATCCTAATAAATCTGCGCTGTAGTTCCTATTTTAGATAACCATTTATTGTTCCCTGTGGACTAATTATACCTTAGTATCTGATAAGCAAGACACTAACATCCCTGCATTAGATTTCACTGTGGTGGCTTCAGGACTCCAAGAGAAAATGTAGTAGAAAAGAGAGCATGTCTTTTTTTCATGTTAGAATGTGCGCTATCTTGTTCCAGAAGGTTAAGATTGGCAAACCGGAATTAGTAAGGCTTGTGAAACAACAATCAGAAGCAGTTGTGAATATTTTTACATTTCTTAAAGCGGAGATCCACCCAGGAAAACAACATTTTCCCATGTTGTTTAAAAAAATCAAATAAAAAAAACCTGAAAAAAAAAAAAAATACTCACCCGAAATACCTGTTGCTATGCGGAAGTCCGTAATCTGCCTCTTCCACTCCGTGGTGCCTTTTCTTCTTGTCCTTCTCCTTGTGAATGGGGCGCGCTGCTTTCTGGGAACTGTGTGTGTTCTCAGAGAGCAGCGCGCCCATTCACAAGCCAGCGTAAGACTCACGCAGGCGCAGTAGGAAATGGGCAGTGAAGCCGTACGACTTCACTGCCTGTTTCCCATAGTGTGGATGGCGGCGCGGGACCCGGAGCGATCGTGGGATCGGCATCGGGGGGCCCATCAGCGCGGGCAAATAGGACAAGGTAAGTGTCCTTATTTAAAGTCAGCAGCTACATATAGTAAAATGATGGTGAAGCGGTGTGACTCTTATTTTTGGACAGCGTCATATGACGGAGCCCAGTTAGACATGATGGCGCGTGGCATGGTGATCACGGGCGTTTTGTGTTCCTGTTACCCCAGTCTCGGAAAAGAGCCCGCGGCTCCTTACTCATGTGATTGACTGTGACCAATCACAGCCGATCACAAGTAAACAAGGAAGTGGCCTTTATGGGCTCCCCTCACCTTACACTGACAGAATGTGAGGTGAGGAGAGCTAATCAGCGGTATATTTTCACAGGGAAGACATGTAAAGGTAATCAGGGCACTGATCATCAGGGCCCTGATTACTATGCAGCCCCAACAGTGCCCATCAGTGATGCCACTCTGTGCCCATTCGTGACACCAGTCTGTGCAGATCAGTTACACTAGTCTGTGCCCATTAGTGACACCAGTCTGTGCCAATCAGTTATGCCAATCAGTGCCCATTAGCGCCTGCCCATCATTTCCCATAAGTACCACAGTATCAGTGCCCATCAGTGCCGCCAATCAGTGCTCATCAGTGCTGTATACCATTATCACCTATCAGTGCCCAACAATGCTGCATATAAGTGCCTCCTCATCAGTGCCGCCTTATCATCAGTGCCCTTTATTTCTGCCTCTTCAATGCAAATCAGTGAAGGAGAAAAATTACTTATTTACGAAAATTTTCTGACAGAAACTAAAAAAATTGTTTAAAAAAAAAATTTGCAAAAAAAAACAGCAATGATTAACCACTTAACCCCCGGACCATATTGCTGCCCAATGACCAGAGCACTTTTTGCGAATTCGGCACTGCGTCGCTTTAACTAACAATTGCGTGGTCGTGCAACGTGGTTCCCAAACAAAATTGGCGTCCTTTTTTTCCCACAAATAGAGCTTTCTTTTGGTGGTATTTGATCATCTCTGCGGTTTTTATTTGTTGCGCTATAAACAAAAATACAGCGACAATTTTGAAAAAAATGCAATATTTTTTACTTTTTGCTGTAATAAATATCCCTCAAAAATATATAACATTTTTTTCTTTTTCCTCAGTTTAGGCCAATACGTATTCTTCTACATATTTTTCGTAAAAAAAAATGCAATAAGCTTTTATTGATTGGTTTGCGCAAAAGTTATAGCGTTTACAAAATAGGGGGTAGTTTTATGGCATTTTTATTATTTATTTTTTTACTAGTAATGGCGGCGATCAGTGTTTTTTTTCAGTACTGCAACATTATGGCAGACACTTCTGACACATTTTTGGGACCATTGGCATTTTTATAGCGATCAATGCTATAAAAATGCATTGGATTACTACATTGTATGAACAGAAGATCAGCATTCCCCCCGCTGACAGGACCAGGAGCTGTGTGTTTACACACATAGCTCCGGTCCTTGCTCTGTAACGAGCGATCGCGTGTGCCCGGCGGCGATCGTGCCCACAGGGCACGCGCACAGGACTCAGGGGTGAGTGGGGGGCACGCGCTGGCTGGAGGCGGCGCGCGCGCGCCCCCTAGTGGCCGCAGAGGAGCCGACGTATAGCTACAGGCTCTTGCCCAGGAGAGCCGACCTGCCGCCGTAAAATGACGGCGGCTGGTTGGCAAGCAGTTAAATACCACCAAAAGAAAGCCCTATTTGTGAGAAGAAAATGATAAAAAATTAATTTGGGTGCAGTGTTGCATGACCATGCAATTGTGATTTGAAGTGCCCTGTATTGAAGTGGTCAAAGTGATATTAAAGTCTTGTGTTTAAATAACAAACACGTTATGCTTACCTGCTCTGTGCAGTGGTTTTGCTCAGAACAGTCCAGATTCTCCTCTTTTCTGGTCCCCTGCCTGAAGTCCTGGCCCTCCCTCTTGCCAAATGCCCCCACAGCAAGCATCGCTCCTTCAGGGCTCCAAAGATGTGGCTAGCAGGACTTTTGGAGCGGTCCTGCTAGCGCACCGCTCCAGTGTGAAGGCCGGTTTGGAGGTGCTATTTTTAGCGCAATAGCGCCTGCAAACCGCCCCAGTGTGAAAGGGGTATTATTGATTGCATATTGTTTAAATTAATTTGATACTTTATTATCTTGCTTTTTTTTTTAAGATTTTTTTTTTATTTGTGTATAAGGGTAACATACAAACAGCTTGAACATTAGTTGTACAGTAAAATAAAGGGTACAAAATAAAATAGCAAATGTAAGATTATACATTTTGCATAGACCTTAAAGAAATGGGTCTGATCCCAGGTCATACATCAAGCTACGTAGGGCGGTTCATGAGTTAAGCAGTAGAGTACATCCTGGATTTTCGTATTATTTGGTCAGATAATGACGGGCTATGTTGAATATTTTTTGTAAGATAGGGAGTCCTAATCACGTCTAATAGGGAAGGGATTAGGGCTAGCAGGTAGGAGGGATTGGTAGTGTGTTTAATACATAAATTGAGAGGATTATATGTGGTGTATGCAAAGTGGCTTTGGGGTATAACTGGTGGGGGGAGGTGGGGGTATAGATGGACAAGGACGAAAATAAAATATAAGGGGAAAATATAATAGGGTAGGAGGGGGTAAAAAGAAGAGGGGGAGAAAGGGGTGGGCGGAAGCAGGGGTGGGTTGGGGTAGGGGGAGTGGAAACTATCTCTGACTTCTGTCCTCAGTGGCTGGTTGGATGTAGTTGACTCTAAGGCCTCGTACACACGATAAATCTATCTGCTGAAAACGGTCGGCCCGACCGTCCCAGCAGACAGATTCGATCGTGTGTATGGCCGAGCCGACGGATTTGGCCACCCGACAGATTTCAAAGCATGCTTTGAAATCTATCGGGTGGGAATCCGTCCGCCCGACATGTCTGCTGGTTAGTACACTTACCAGCAGACATGTCGTCTCGCACCGCCGCCGAATGGATTCGGCGCATGCGCGGAAGTGTTTTACTTCCTGGTGCGGTGACGTGGCGGCGTCAACGTCACCGCCACGTCAACGACACGTCATCGCGCCGTCTGCTGGCGGGGATTTTGGTTTGCTCGTGTGTACACGCGAGCAAACCAAAATCCTATCAGACAGACTTGTTCAAATCGGTCGGTCCGACCGATTTGAACAAATAGATTGCCTCGTGTGTACGAGGCCTAAGGCCTTGTACACACGAGGGAATAGATTCGATGGGAACGGTCCGACGGACCGTTCCCATCGGATCTGTCCGCCGGATTGCTTTGATCCGATGGCTGTACACACCATCGGATCAAATTCCCCGCCGGCGGACAGCGCGGTGACGCGGCGGTGACGTTGAACAGATCCATGTCCTGTCAGCGGTGAGGAGACTGATGTGTGTTCCCAGTACAGAGGAACACACATTGGTCTCCTCTCCTTGTGAGTCCCCCTCCCCCTACAGTTAGAACACTTTAGGGAACATATTTAACCTCTTCAGCAGTACACAGTAATCAGTGCAGTTTTATAGTGCTAATAGCTGTGTAAATGTGAATGGTCCCAAAAATGTGTCAAAAGTGTCCGATGTGTCCGCCGCAATGTCACGGTCACAATAAAAATCGCAGATCGCCGCCATTACTAGTAAAAAAAAAAAAAATGCCATAATTCTATTCCCTATTTTGTAGATGCTATAACTTTTGCGCAAACCGATCAAATATGATTATTGCGATTTTTTTTTTTTTTAACCAAAAATATGTAGAAGAATACGTATCGGTCTAAACTGAGGAAAAAAAATTATTATATGTATTAAATCAAAGAGTAAAAGATATTGTGTTGTTTTTCAAAATTGTCGCTCTTCTTTTGTTTATAGAGCAAAAAAAAAAAAAACGCAGGGGTGATCAAATACCAGCAAACAAAAGCTCTATTTGTGTGGAAAAAAGGGCGGCAATTTTGTTTAGGAGCCATATCGCATGACCGCGCAGTTGTCATTCAAAGTGCGACAGCGCTGAACACTAAAAATTGGTCTGGGTAGGAAGGGGGTGAAAATGCCCTGTATGGAAGTGGTTAAAAAAAGTTGTGCCAATTTTCCATGTCTTTTTTTTGCAAAGTACGATCGATAGGTGCAGCGGAGTCAGTTGAGATCAGACGCTGTGTCGTAACAGGAACTGACTTCTTTATTGGAACATCATCACACAGACAAAGATGTCTCTCTGTACATGGTAAGAAGGACACACACAGCTCACAGGCAGGAAAAAGACAACAAGTAGATTTCTGTGGGCAGGAAAATACAACATATCATAGAGCATATATAGCATAGCATATCATTAAGCATTAGCGACATCTTGTGTCCTTTTTGTAAACTGCATTCCATACGATAGGCTAAGCTGAAGTTTTGTTGTATTTCCAACATTTTTTTCCCCACAGCTAAAAAAGTAACTGCGTTCCTAATAATGTTTGCTAAATTAACCCTATTCATTCACCTTCACAACGGGCCAGGAGCAATGAAGCATATAATAGTTTATGGCTAAAAATATGTGTGACGTGCTGGACGTGCTGTTTACCAGAAACCACAGACACAAGAATACAACGGGAAAAGTGAATGTTTTCTGACTGATTCTATAAAATCAAGGTTTCAGACAATTACCAAGAAAGAGATCTGTAAAACCATTAAAACATATTGTACAAGAATGAAAGACAACCAGAACCGGCGTGACAAAGGATTACAATGCATTGTTGTGCATTTTCTACTTTGATCAAACTCCATTTCACTCGTCTTTAAAAAGCTATACTCTGCTTGGGGGATTAAGTGGTGGCTTTCTGTTCTTACTTTATCCGTCTGCTCCGTATAATTGACTCTGTTTCCCGTGCGTATAAATAGATGTTTAGAGTTGGCTTAGAAAGATAAATAATGAGAAATCAACCATCCATTTTTTAATTAAGGACGAGTAACCACCAGACTAGAAAGAATGTTCCTTTATTCTTCAATTAGATCAAAAGTTATGTTTAGAAAAAAAAAAAAAAACGAAAGCAGAAAACACATTAAACTGTATGGGTTTTAAATTTCATACTGTTTTGTGCACCATTACAGGCAAGCGTAATGTTTCAAGGCAAGATGTTGTAAAACAGAATTAAAAAGTTCCAGTAAACTTAATGTAGAATACGAAGAACTATCAATAATATGTGTTTAACAACCTCCATGCTTGTACGGACAATAACCAGGCCAGTTCCACAAATACTGCAGAGATCCTATGTTGAACCAAATCCTCTTCTGGGAGAAGCATTAGCCCTGCATCATAAAGCTTTAAAGTGTAACTAAAGGCAACATTTTATTTTTAGTTTTGGTTCGAGTGGAGAGGCATTAGAACGCTTGTCAGTTTTTATTGCTGTCTGTGCCCCCATTAAAGTGATTGTAAAGTCTTGCTTTTTTGTTTGTTTTTTAAATAACAAACATGTTATACTTACCTGCTCTATTGCAATAGATTTGCACAGAGCAGCCCTGATCCTGCTCTGCTCCGGTCCCTCTTCACTGCTCCTGGCCCCTCCCTCCTGTTGAGTGCCCCCATAGCAAGCAGCTCGCGATGGGGGCACTTGAGCCGAGCTGCAGCTCCATGTGTCCATTCAGACACTGAGTTTCCTTACGACACCTCTCCTAATTGGCTAACAGACTTTGATTGACAACCGCATGAGCCAATGGCGCCACTGCTTTGTCTCAGCCAATCAGGAGGGAGAGTCTTGGATGGCCGAGGGACTCATGGACAACGCTGGAGAGAGATGGGGTTGAGGTAAGTATTAGGGGGTGCTGGGGAGGCTGCTGCACACAGAAGGCTTTTGCATAGAATACATTAAGATAAAAAAAACTTCTGACTTTACAACCCCTTTAACCACTTGCCTACTGTGCACCTACACCCTCTTCCTGCCCAGACAAAATTTAAGCTTCCGGCACTGCGTCGCTTTAACTGACAATTGCGCGGTCGTGCGACGTGGCTCCCAAACAAAATTGGCGTCCTTTTTTTCCCACAAATAGAGCTTTCTTTTGGTGGTATTTTATTTTTTGCGCTATAAACAAAAATAGAGCGTAAATTTTGAAAAAAAATGCAATATTTTTTACTTTTTGCTATAATAAATATCCCCAAAAAATATATAACATTTTTTTTTTCCTCAGTTTAGGCCGATACGTATTCTTCTACATATTTTTGGTAAAAAAAAATGCAATAAGCGTTTATCGATTGGTTTGCGCAAAATTTATAGTGTTTACAAAATAGGGGATAGTTTATGGCATTTTTTTTATTTCTTTTTTTACTATTAATGGCGGCGATCTGCAGTTTTTTTATTGGGACTGTGACGTTATGGCGGACACTTCAGACACTATTCTGACATTTTTGGGAGCATTTATATTTATACAGTGACCAGTGCTATAAATATGCATTGATTACTGTATAAATGTGACTGGCAGTGAAGGGGTTAACCACTAGGGGGCGGGGAAGGGGTTAAATGTGTGTCCTATGAGTGTTCTAACTGTAGAGGGAGGGGGGTTGATTGGGGGAGGTGACCGATTGTGTCCCTATGTACAAGGGACACAGCAACAGTCTCCTCTCTCCCATACAGAGCTCCACGTCCCCGCTCAGTTACTGGGCAATCGCGTGTGCCCGGCGGCGATCGTTGCCACCGGGCACTCACGCCGGGATCCCAGCAGAGCGGCTTTAAAAAGACATCACATCATATGACGTGATGTCAGGATAATGGAGTCCTCCACCCGCCGTCATTTGACGGTGGGCGGTGGACAAGTAGTTAAGAAGATTCACCCTCTCGATTTGTCCTGTTTACCATTATCATTAAATTAAAGTAATAGAAAATCGTAAATTTTGGGTTGTCTCCAGAAAATTAATAAAATGGACATTTTCCAATGGCGACACTAGTTCTGGTGACCTGGGCGCCCCCAAGAAATTTCCTTAATTTTACGGTTTTGCTCTCACTTCCTGTCAGGAAGCAGTGGCGCCATTGGCTCATGCGGTTGTCAATCAAAGTCTGTTAGCCAATTATAGGAGAGGTGTCGAAAGGAAACTCAGTGTCTGAATGGATCGATTATAACCGTCCCGTGCTCTATTCAAAATAAAAAAAAATAAAAACGTTTCCTATAGTTCTACTTAACATTCAAAGTAAATGTTCAGCCAAACCTGTTTTAAAAAAAAATGTGGATACATCTGGAGAAGGACAAACCCATTTTAAAATTATATTGTAATCCAATCAAGAATATTTTTCAAAGTTTTTTTTAAGACTTGTTTTTTTTTTTTTTAAAGAAGGGAAAGCTGAAACCTTATCCTTTTGATTGCTGTCTGTGTCCCTATAATAGATTATCCATCATTTCCTTCAGAGAGTGAGCAGAAATATCTCTAACAGGGTCTCATATAGCAGTAATAATCTGATCGGGGTTCAAAAGCTCCCCCACAAAAAAAAGGTTTTCATAGGAATTGCACTTTTATGCCGCATACACACGATCAGAATTTCCGATGAAAAAAGTCTGATGGACTTTTTTCATCGGAAATTCCGATCATGTGTGAGCCCCATCTGACTTTTTTCCATTGGTCTTTAAAAATAGAACGCTTTGTTTTTTTCCGATAGAAAAAAAAATGATAGGAAATTCCGATCGTCTGTGTTCAACTCATGCTCAAAATCAAGTCGACGCATGCTCGGGAGCATTGAACTTAATTTTTCTCGGCTTGTCATAGTGTTTTATGTCACTGTGATTTGGACAATCGGAATTTGGTCTGACAGTGTGTATGCGAGACAGCTTGAACATAATTCCAATGAAAAATTCAATCGGATTTTAGGCCATCGGAAATTCTGATCGTGTGTACAGGGCATAAGGCATTATAGAATGTACTTAAAGTGGTTGTAAGGGCTGAGTTTTTTTTTTAGCTTTGTGCATTCTATGCATAATGGTAAAAAAAACTTCTGTGTGCAGCCCCCCAATCCTTACCTAAGCCCCTTCCCATCCAGCGATGGCATTGACTGTCTCTCTCCCACCTCATTGGCTGAGACAGCCCACCGGCTCCCTCTAGACATGTGCATTCGTTTTCGTCCAAATTGCAGCTATTTTTGTTATTGTTTTAACAAACGAAAACAACTGTACAGAATATGAAAACCGAAAGATCCGACATAAAAAAATGCTTTATTTTCATTTTCGTTGGTCAATTGTGCCTAACCTTAACTCCATTAGTCCCGGATTATTCTACATAGAGAGAAAAGACCGCTGCTGTAATTGGGTGGGGGAAGTAAAATAAAAATAATAATAATGAATGTTATTGGCTGATTGTAACCAAAGAGGAGGTGCAGTAAAATAGCTAGAATTAACTTAACAATTCAACATGAACGACGAAGATTCGTCAAAGCATCGAAAAACGTTGAATCTGTTATTGAAAGTTTATGGTGTCTGTTGAAAGTTCTAAGAAGAGTCGACAGAGCAGATAAACTGTACGACGCCGCAATCATACATTTCCGGTCAAATGCTCGGCCCATAGCCTATAGAAAAATTCTATTGTTGGTTGACTAGTAATAATAACTAATAAATATAATTATTACTAGTGTCATACAACATTAGAATTCTTCTATAGCTTGTAGGCCGAACATTCGACTGGAAAAGTATGATTGTGACGTCGTACAGTTTCGCTGCTCCGTCAAATCTACTTTGAACATTCAACAGACAGTCAGACACCATAAGCCTTCAATGACAGATTCAACCTTAAAGGAACACTAAATATTCGTTTTTTATTAGATCAATTGATTGCTGTAAGCTAGAGAATTTAAATATCACTTACCTCATTTTTCCTTTTGACCTCCAAAATACAGTAATCCAGGTTTGAAAATGTCTCTCCTCTTCTTGCTTTCCACCAGCACCTGAGCTGTTTTGCATGGTGGAAAGCAGAATGTGCTCACCCCCTCTCTGTGTCTACAACCCTGCGTGAAGATGCTCTCTTATCCCTCACAGGCATGGAGGCTAAGCCTAATGGGAACTGTAGTTCCCATTAGGCCGTGATGTAGAAAGAATGAATGCGCATCGCAAACCAGGAAGTCAGTGAGAATAACGATTTAGGAGTGACGGAGGTGAATAAAACAGCTCAATTTTAACAGGAATCAAACTAGTTATAACACAAAAAAATGTTTTACTTTATCAGCTACTGTCAGACTTTAAGTTAAGAGGAAAATATTTTTGTCTTTACAACCCCTTTAATTTGTTCGGATTTTCGGACTAATGCAATTTCCAACGAAAAACTAAATTAATAAAAACGAATTTTGGGAAAAACTAAATACATGTATTTTCTGGACTAAAACAAAAATCCGAAACAAAATATTTCAGTGTGCACATGTCTAGCTTCCTCTGCTGTCAATCATAGAAAGTGAGGCAATGAGGAGAGAGAGGGGGAGGCGGAGCTGCAGCTCTATGTGTCTTATGGATAGAACAGCGACTCGGGAGCAAGCATGCAGCGGAAAGAGTCACCGCTCAAGGGGGGGGGGGGCACTGGTGGGAGAACCCAAAAAGAAGAGGATCGGAACTGTGTAAAACCACTGCACAGAGCAGGTAAATATAACATGTTTCTTCATTTTTAACAATAAGAAACAAAGCTTTAATACCACTTTAATCACTTAAGGACCGCCTCCTGCACATATACGTCGGCAGAAAGGCACAGCTGGGCACATCCACGTACAGGTATGTCCTCTTTAAGTGCCCAGCCGTGGGTGTGGTCCAAGGCTCCGTTACTTCAGCCGTGGGACCCGCGGACCCAAACACCGCTGGAGTTCCGCGGACCCGATCACCGCTGGAGTCCCGTGATCGGTCCCCGGAGCTGAAGAACGGGGAGAGCTGTGTGTAAACACAGCTTCCTTGTTCTTCACTGTGGCGCTGTCATTAATCGTGTATTCCCTTATATAGGAAACCACAATCAATGACATCACACCTACAGCCACACCCCCCTACAGTTAGAAACACAGATGAGGTCATACATAACCCATTCAGCGCCCCCTTGTGGTTAACTACCAAACTGCAATTGTCATTTTCACAATAATAAATGCAGTTTTAATGCATTTTGTGCTGTGAAAATGACAATGGTCCCAAAAATGTGTCAAAATTGTCCGAAGTGTCTGCCATAATGTCGCAGTCACGAAAAAAAATGCTGATCTTCGCCATTAGTAGTAAAACAAAAAATATTATTAAAAATGCAATAAAACGATCCCCTATTTTGTAAACGCTATACATTTTTTCGCAAACCAACCGATAAACGCTTATTGTGTTTTTTTTTACCAAAAATATGTAGAAGAATACGTATAGGCCTAAACTGAGGGAAAAAAATATATATTTTTGGGGGATATTTATTATAGCAAAAAGTTAAAAATATTGAATTTCTTTTAAAATTGTCGCTATTTTTGTTTATAGCGCAAAAAATAAAAACCGCAGAGGTGATCAAATACCACCAAAGAAAGCTCTATTTGTGGGAAATAAAGGACGCCAATTTTGTTTGGGAGCCAAACAAAATTGGCGTCCTTTTTTTCCCACAAATAGAGCTTTCTTTTGGTGGTATTTGATCATCTCTGCGGTTTTTATTTTTTTGCACTATAAACAAAAATAGAGCGACAATTTTGAAAAAAATGCAATATTTTTTACCTTAGCTATAATTGCACGACCGCACGACCGCGTAATTGTCAGTTAAAGCGACGCAGTGCCGAATCGCAAAAACTGACCGGGTCCTTTAGCTGCCTAAAGGTCCGGGTCTTAAGTGGTTAATGCATTTCTGTCACTACAAATTTTTATTTAAATTCTTTCTCCAACAGAAGAGGAAGAACTTACCTTTCTGGTGAGTGACTCGGACCTTTTTCAAGGGCTACAATGCTACAAAGAATATGCATCTGATATACTTATGGGTATGATGGATTCCGGCATTCTCAATGTTTGCTAAGGTTACATTTGATGGCCCCTACGTGTGTCTTCTATGTCTTCCCAAGAAATGATGGAGTACTTCCAGTGTGCCCCTAAATCAATGATCCAATCTGATCTTATTTTAGTGTAGGGGTTTTAAAGGTTAAAATCTTAGTGGGCTTTTTTTTTTTTCTGTACAAATCAAATTAATCCCCTTCCTAAAATAATTACTGAACAGCAACAGTTGTGTGGGTGTGAGAAAACCAATCCCTTAAGACAGACAATGGGAGATTTGCAGTGAATACAGAATAAATTATGAGACTGCTCGACATTGAAAGATTGATATGAAGTTGTTGCTCAAATGTTTCATCTCCATTATTACCCAGTACGAGGAAGTGTTTAATTAGGCACACCAGAAATCTATAAAAGAAAATGCCATCGCAGGCGAAGCGTTCTCTCCAACGCTCTTCCACAGTTTACCGTTCATCTCTCCATTACGACACCATGACACCGCAAATATAACACATTATTTGCATCTCACCGGAAACATTTGTTGGAAAACATGGACGTGATTTATCGGTGATAACTTCATCTGCTACACAGACGCTGCTGTAAAAGGGGAATATTATTTATAACGGAAAATGCAGTGAAAACACGTTGCTTTCCTTGCCAGTCAGTTTGAAAAGGTCAGGACAATTCATCACTGTTTTTCAATACACAGAATAGACATGGAATTAATATTCCGGCTCCGCACTTCATTCTCTGACACATGTAAGAAGGAGAGAATATGAAATTAAATTAGCACACACTGCAAGAAAGCCCTTTCTATAGACTGTGCTATTATTATATAATCTCGAATCAAGGTACATTAATGATTTTGACTACAGTTTTCCTGAATAGCTGCATGAACACATTTCCATCTTAACCAGCAACAGAGGTCTGTAAAGCCTACTTAAACGTGTTCTAAATAAGGGTGCCCTGACTTCAGTTCAGAAATAACATTAATGCAGCATTGGGTATTTTGAATAAAAGCAGATAGTCTCCATTAGTAATGAAAAGCAGTTCTTCCTAAGGCTTCATTTCCATGGACGTTTTACAGACACTTTTTTTGGCCTTTTTTACAGCTTAAAAACGCCTGTCCATGTTTATTTTTTTATTTTTTTTTAGCTGGAGCTCAAAAACGCAGCGGTAATTTTTTTTTGAGGTTTTTAGTGTTTTTGCAATTTTTTTTTTTTAACGTCTTTTTTACATTTTTACAGCTCTTATGCCGCGTACACACGGGCGTTTTTTGCGATGAAAAAAAAACGACGTTTTTTAAAACGTCATTTAAATTGATCGTGTGTGGGCAAAACATTGTTTTTTGTCTTAAAAAAACGACCAAAAAAAAATTCCAACATGCTTGAATTTTTTGTGTCGTTTTTCAAAACGTCGTTTTTTGTTTCACAAAAAGTCACCGTGTGTAGCAAAAACGTCGTTCAAAACGACGTTTTTCAACCCGCGCATGCCCAGAAGCTAGTTATGAAGCGAACTTCAATGGAAAAGAGTGGTGAACGTAACCTTGCTTTTTGTGAAAAAACGATGGTGTGTATGCAAAATTGTCTTTGAAAAGTGACGTTTCAAAAACGTTGTTTTTTACTTCACAGAAAACGTCGTTTTTTTTCATCGCAAAAAACGACCGTGTGTACGCGGCATTAGACTTAATTTCCATGGACGTTTTTACAGCCACTTTTTTTAGCCTTTTTTACAGCTTAAAGCGGAGCTCCATCCTAAAGTGAACTTCCGCTGATCGGAATCCTCCCCACCTCCGGTGTCACATTTGACACCTTTCAGGGGGGAGAGGGGTGCAGATACCTGTCTAAAGACAGGTATTTGCACCCACTTCCGGCCACACAGTCTCGGGTAAAAGACGTTTTTTTTTTCACATCCCGTCCGTCTGCCGTTGTGTGCTGGGAACACTCGGCTCCCAGCACACAGCGGGAGCCAATCGGCGGGTGCAGCGCGACTCGCGCATGCGCCGTAGGGAACCGGGCAGTGAAGCCGGAGTGCTTCTCTTCCTGGTTCCCTCACCGTGGATGGAGGGGGGAGCAGCAGAGAGATGAGCGAAAGCTCGTCCTCTGCTGCGGACGCCGCTGGACTCCAGGACAGATAAGTGTCCTGATATTAAAAGTCAGCAGCTGCAGTATTTGTAGCTGCTGGCTTTTAATATTTTTTTCAGGGGGACATTCGCTTTAAAAACGCCTGTCCATGTTTATTTTTTTATTTCATATAATTTTTTGAGCTGGAGGTCAAATACTCAGCGGTAGTGTTTTTTTTTTTGCAGTTTTTAGCGTTTTTGCCCATTTTTTTCTTTTTTTTTTATCGTCTGGCGTTTTTAAAGCTCTTAGGCTTCATTTCCATAGATGTTTTTACAGCCTTTTTTACAGCTTAAAAACGCCTGTCCATGTTTTTTTGTTTATTATTATTTTATTTATTGTTTTAGAGCTGGAGCTCAAAAACGCAGCGGTAGCGTTTTTGAGCGTTTTTTAACGTCTGCTGTTTTTACAGCTCTAACGCTGGAGCTTCAGAACGCACTGGTCCTGGAGTTTTTTTGCAGCTTAAAAACGCCTCAGCCAACTACAGCTCAAAAACCTCATGGTGGGCATGAGGCCATAGACGAACATGGAGAGCCGTTTTTAAGCTGCAAAAAACGCTCAAAATAGTGTCTGTAAAAACGTCCATGGAAATTAAGCCTAACAGTTCTACAATTTGAAAACAAGAAAACCTTTTTTTTCCCGTAATGGTTTGAGATTATAATATAGGAATATCTGGTCTTGCAGTGCTAGAGTCCTAGGTTTGCTTCTCTTTCTGTGACTCTGTCAACTTATAATTTTTGAGTTTACCCATGTAGGTTTTTTGTTGGTAGGTGGTCTAATTTCCTCCTACAACTTTAATGCCGCGTGCACACGACCACTTTTCAAAACGAGAAAAATGCAATTTTTTTTAATTGGTCGTGAAAAACGATTGTGTGTAGGCTCCAGAGCGAAAAATGCCGTTAAAAATTTTGAACCTGCTTTATTTTGTCTTGTAGTTTGTAGGCTTTAACGAGGGGGAAAAAACTGTGCATGCTCAGAAGCAAGTTTTGAGATGGGGAAATTAGCATAAGCAGACCAAAGGGTGGCACCATTCGAAAAGGAACTTTCCCTTTATAGTGCCTTTGTACGTGTTGTACGTCACTGCGCTTTGATCGAGCATTTTTGTTTACGATTGTGTGTATGCAAGGCAGGCTTGAGAGGAATCATGTTGAGAAAAACTTTTTTTTTTTTTTTCAACGACATGAATAACGTATGTGTGTGTATGCGGCATTAAATATTTTGGTTGGTCCGAATGGATTTTGACCAAACTCTGAAGCCAGTTCATTTTTTTTGCATGTATTTGTTCATATACAGTATGTTTTTAGTAGGAACCATGATCAGTAGACCTATGCCCTGAAGTTTGTTTCTTAGCTCTTGTGAAGAATTTCAGAATTTCTACTTGAATTGTATTTCAGGGCAAAAAAATGTGCTGTACATCTCTGCAATACATACAAACCCCCCATGTTTTATATTTGATTTTTTATTTATATTAGGAGACTTTTCTAAAGCCTTAAAGGAGTGAATTAATGTCTGCAAGGTAGACAGACAGGATAGTGTAATGTTTCTGTTAACAAACGAGTAAATACCTATTAAATTCCTTCATCTATATCACCTCCCGCGTTCTAGTTTCTGTTCTCTCATTCACTTCCTGGTTCCCTTCTGAACCGGCTGAGATTTGAACTGTCTATGTCAAGCTTAACCACTAGGGTACTGAACGCCGTCGGCGGGCGGAATACCCTATTGTTCTGACAGGACGTCATATGACGTCCTGTTATTTAAAGCCGCTAGGGGGCGCGCGTGCTCCCGTCGCGTTACTGGGAACACAATGCACGTGCCCGCTGGGCACCAGCAATTGCCCAGTAACTGAGCAGGGACGTGGAGCTCTGTGTGTAAACACAGAGCTCCACGTCCTGTCAGGGAGAGGATACCGATGCTGTGTCCCTTGCACATAGGGACACAGATCGGTCACCTCCCCCAGTCACCCCCCTCCCCCTACAGTTAGAACACTCACTAGGCTACACATTTAACCCCTTCCCCGCCCCCTAGTGGTTAACCCCTTCCCTGCCAGTCACATTTATACAGTAACCAATGCATATTTATAGCACTGTTCACTGTATAAATGTGAATGGTCCCAAAAATGTGTCAAAAGCGTCCGATGTGTCCGCTATAATGTCGCAGTCCCGAAAAAAATGCAGATCGCCACCATTCCTAGTAAAAAAATGTTTTAAAAAAATCATAATTATGTCCCCTATTTTGTAGGCAATATAAATTTTGCGCAAACCAGTCACTATACGGTTATTGCGATTTTTTTTTTTTCACTAAAAATATGTAAAAGAATACGTATCGGCCTAAACTGAGGCGTCACCAGACGTCAATCATCTAACCCAGGGATAGGAACACCCAGTCCTGCGGGAATCAGAACCCGGAAGCCGGGGAGAAAATCACAATATAACAGTATGTACGGCGATAAAAAAAAAAGACCTGCATACTGTAAATGTCGTTAGTATCCTGGATGTAATGTTAGAATTTTTTTTTAGGGTGAACCCCCGCTTTAACATTTAATCCAGTTATAGTTCAAGGAAAGAATTGAGAGGGCTAAATAGACTCTTTAGGATAACGCAGGACATGTACATATGACACAAGAAAGCTCTGAAATCATAACAATGGGAACAGGTGTTTTTTTACAATTAGTAAGCATATGCTGTATAATAAAAATGTTCAATAGTATATTTAACAGACCAAAGGGTAGCCAATAAGAAGTGTCCATTGGAAAACTCCAAAAATCTAGACGGCTGCACTTCAAAGGAAATATCCAGCTCTATTAGAACAATAGAATTCTATATGTTATTGCGCTGGTAAATCAAAACAATAAGCAGCTGGCAACACCAGATGT
Source organism: Rana kukunoris (assembly GCA_029574335.1). Classification (NCBI taxonomy): domain Eukaryota; kingdom Metazoa; phylum Chordata; class Amphibia; order Anura; family Ranidae; genus Rana; species Rana kukunoris. The sequence goes on along the minus strand of CM056053.1, from coordinate 436,031,347 downwards.
GATTGAAAACAACAAGCAAAATGCAAAATTGCTGCGCTACAACAAAATAGTGGTAAATACAATATACAATTTAAATAAAATTCTCAAAAGAAAAAAAAAGTCCCATAATTGATAAATGTCCAACGATGAAGCTTATACTGTAAATCACTCCAAAGGGATGAAAGAAATATGGGCTCGGATTCATGTAGCACTTACACCGACGTATCTCGAAATACGCCATTGTAAGTACAAATGTACGCCATCGTATCTCTGCGCCGATTCCCAAAGCTAGATACGTCGAAAAATAAGGCTTCAGCCGCCCGACGTAACTTGCCTACGCCGGCGTATCGTGGGCACATAGTTACGCTGGATGTATCTGGCGTTCCCATTTTAAATATGCAAATGAGTAAGATACGCCGATTCACAAACGTACTTGTGCCCGGCGCATGTTTTAAGCGATTTGCGTAAGGGTTACGTCCGGCGTAAAGTTATTCCTCATATAGGAGGCGCAACCCATGCAAAGGTATGGACCAGGGAATGAACGCCGTCGATTTTTACGACGTTTACGTAGTAAGTGAATAGTGCTGTACGTAGGTTACGTTCACGTCGTAGGCAGTGTTTTGACGTATCTTATCAAGATATTTCAACGTGACTGTGAGCATGCGCACTGGGATGCGTCCAAGATACGACGAATGCGCAGTTCGTTTTTTGAAGCTCAGCCCATCATTTGCATGGGGTCACACTTCATTTAAATGTTACACGCCCACTTCCAGGCACTTCCACCTACTTTGACTTACGTTGGCTTACGCCGTCAACTATACGTTACACCGGCGTAGCGTAAAGAAGATACGCTACGCCGGCAGAAAGATGCGCCGAGGTACGTGAATCTAGCTGATGGTGTTCAACATAAGTCCAATCCACCTTTAATGTGAATATCAAATGAAAAAGGTGAATCAGCCAGGTGTGCCTCTACCATATGATAGGAAATGGCTGCATACCATAGAAAGTGGAATCTAAATTATAGTCATAAACGCAATTTGAAAAGATGTCCCTTAGGCCACGTACACACACGAGGAGACATGTCCGATGAAAACGGTCCGTGGACCGTTTTCATCGGACATGTCTCCTGGGATAATTTGGTCTGATGTGTGTACACACCATCAGACCAAAATCCCTGCGGACTGAGAACGCGGTGACGTGGCGGTGACGTAATGGTGACGGTGACGCCGTGACGTGCGCAAACCAGGAAGTACAATGCTTCCACGCATGCGTCATATCAATTTGACGCATGCGGGGGATTTCGGTCCGCTGGTTAGTACTAACCAGCGAACATGTCCGACGGACAGGTTTCCAGCGGAAAAGAAAACGTAGAAAACTTTTGTCCGCTGGAAACCTGTCCACTAGGCCGTACACACAATCGGACATGTCCGCGGAAACTGGTCTGCGGACCAGTTTCAGCAGACATGTTGGATCGTGTGTACGCGGCCTTAAGGGTTCTCAGCACCTTTCCTTTCTATCAATAAGAACACTCATATGGGAAATAATAGGTAGTTCCCCAACAGGTCATACAAAATGCTCACATGGAAATAAATCTAAATATTCCCATAGTATAAAATTGTATATAAAATGTATTAAAGTACCAACTACTCAAAAAGAGTCAATTAGAAATGAGCATATAGGCAGCATATACCAGTCCCGGAAATCAATATACTGTATACAGTTTTACACTATGGAAATATTAATATTTTTTCCATGTGAGCGTTTTCATTGATAAGGAGGAAAGGTGCTGAGAAGTTCCACCTTACGGGACTTTTCATATTGTGTTTATGACTCTTGTAATTTAGAGTCCACTTTCTTTGGTGGAGGCACACCTGTGTGATTGACCTTTTTCCTTTGATATTCACATTGAGGCTGGGTTCACACTGATACGACATGACAGTCATCCAACTTTCATCCTACTTTGCTCTGTGATATCTGTCCTACAATGATTCTACATTGGTCCTACATCGATCTGACTTTCATGAACAGGATACTACTTTGATCCGACTTTGTAATAGTCTGACGTTCTTTGACCAATCAAAACAATCGCAGTGTGAGATAACCAGGGCTTTTTTTCTGGGGGAACTTGGGGGAACTCAGTTCCACCACCTTTGGCTCAGACCCTTTGGTGCCCACTCACCACAATCACTTGTGAACACAGAAGTCTGGTTTCTGTGTTTACAAGTGACTGCTTTGTAACCCCCTGAACTCTGCACACTGTATGTAATGCAATTCTGGTATTTAATGCCCCTTTAAGATCCTTCTACTGTTTGTGAAATCTGAACGGGTCGTGGTTGAGTTCCTGCACCTATTTTCTGAGAAAAAAAGCTCTGGAGATAACTAATGTTTACTGCTGCTGTAATCACAATGTTGGATGTCACAAGTCAGATGGTTAGAACAAGGATCCTACTTTGATCCGACTTCAATGATATTCAATGGGCTGAAGTAGGATCAAAGTCGAAACAAAGTAGTACATGGAGCATTTACAAAGTTGGACCTACATGTGTCGGACCAGTTAAGACGGCTCTCATAGGGAAACATTAAGCCTGGGTTCACACTTGTTCGACAAACGCTCCGACATTGGGAGCTCATGTCGCATGACATGTGAAAATGAATGGTTCCCTATAAGAGCTGTCTTAACTGCACCGGCACAAGTCGGTCCGACTTTGAAAATTCTCCCTGTAATACTTTGGTCCGACTTTGATCCTACTTCAGCCCATTGAATATCATTGAAGTCGGACCAAAGTAGGATCCTTGTTCTTACCATCCAACCTTTGACATCCGACATGGTGATTACAACAGCAGTAAAATGAATTTATCTCAAACTGGGATTGTTTTGATCGGTCAAAGAACAAGTCACACTATCACAAAGTCGGATCAAAGTAGTATCCTATTCATGAAAGTTGGAAAGATGTAGGACCAATGTAGGACTGATGTCGCAGAGCAAAGTAGGGTGAAAGTCGGATAACTCGTGTCGTATCAGTGTGAACCCAGCCTCATTTTCACACGTCATGCGACATGAGTTCCCAATGTCAGAGCGTTTGTCAGACAAGTGTGAACCCGGCTTTAAGGTGTATATTGGACTTATGTTGAACACCGGATTTCATCCCTTTTGGAGTGATTTATAAGCTTCATCATTAGACTGTCATGACTTATGGGACTTTCTTATTCTTTGAGGATTTTGTCATGTATTGTATTTGTCACCATTTTGTGTTAGTGTATTTTCCTATCAGAACTTTAAAATCACTTGTACATCATATAGACAATGTGGGGACCGAGGAAAGGGTCAACGCATCAGATCTTACTCATGACTCGCGTTGACCTTGTCCTCTGTCCCCACAGTGTGGGAAAGAAACCGCAGGCAATACCATCTTAAGAGCTGATAGCTCACACCCTGCGACTCTAGTTAAAAGTATACAGAAAAGAAAATCAGAGCAAATCCTAACGATTGCAGCTGAACATTGGAGGTCAATATAAAAAAGCCCTTAGATAAAACACATACAGAAAGCAGTGCAGTGCCTAAGGAGAGGACTACTTAGGCAGTGAACGGAGTGCTAGGAACAATCACTGTATATCCATATCAGGCCGCGTACACACGATCAGACCGGTCCGATGAAACTGGCCTGAAGATCAGTTTCATCAGATCAATATGATCGTGTGTACGGCCCATCGGACTGTTGTCCATCGGACCAAAGTTTTAAAACTTGCTTTAAAATCTGTCCGATGGACACCTGTCCGTCAGACCAAAACGGTGGTTAGTACACAAAAGCATCGGACCAAAAACCCGCGCATGCTCAGAATCAAGTCGACGCATGCTTGGAAGCATTGAACTTCGTTTTTTCAGCACGTCGTTGTGTTCTACTTCACCGCGTTCTGGCCTGATGGGATTTTGGACTGATGGTGTGTACGCACATCAGACCATCAGACCACTTCAGCGGTGGTCCGATGAAAATGGTCCGTTGGACCAGTCTCATCGGTTTGGTCTGATCGTGTGTACGTGGCCTCAGTGTCTCCTCCACCAGAGATACAGGCCACTCACCTTATTGAATAGACCTCTGAACAAACAGAGTGAAGGACTATATATGAAGACATCCCTCTCATCTTTACAATTACCCGTATCAAGGGACTGCTTGAATGACCTTCTGTTTGTTCAAAAGTCTATTCGTTAAAGGAGTTGTAAAGGAAACATATTTGTTTGCTGTTTACAGGGTATAGAGACATAATAGTTAACTGATTCCTTTTAAAAATTATTAAAAATAGATAAAAATCAATCATATAATGTGCCTGCAGTTTCAGTTTAGTTTTTCATCTAGTTTCATGCTTCTGTGAAGTACAGAGACACAGAGCCAATGCAGGGCAGTGTTTGTTTTTAAAATGAAACTGATTGGTTCTGAGGAGTTTTAGACACACAGTAATCACACCTCCTTGATTAGTGACCACAGAGAGAAAGCTCCCATGACTTTTTTCATCAGGAAACAGACAACCAGGAAGTGTCCAGAACAGAGAAGGATTACAGCAAAAACAAACAATAAGGACATGAAACCAGGACTGCCGTAAGGTAAAGGAAGCTATTTAGCTAAGAAAAAAAAAATCCTTTAGTGACCCTTTAAGGTGAGCAGCCTGTATCTCTGGTGGAGGAGACACTGATATGGATATACAGTGATTGTTCCTAGCACTCTGTTCACTGCCTAAGGAGTCTTCTCGTTAGGCACTGCACGGTTTTCTATATGTGTTTTATCCAAGGGCTTTTTTATATTGACCTTCAATGTTCAGCTGCAATCGTTAGGATTTGGTTTTGCGCTGTCTGATTTTCTTTTCTGTATACTAGAGTGGCAGGGTGTGAGCTATCAGCTCTTAAGATGGTATTGCCTGCGGTTTCACTGATATGGATACACAGTGATTGTTCCTAGCACTCTGTTCACTGCCTAAGGAGTCTTCTCCCTCTCTCTGCTGTTCTCTACTGTCAATATTTTTTGCCTAAGAACTCCATACGTTTGGACTGTTCATGTGTTTTTATTTTTATTTTTATTTTTAGCGCTGCACTGCTTTCTAATTAAAAGTATCCCATACAGACAAGGAAATGTTTTACTGCTGTGCCTCAAAAGTCCCACACTTTTTACTATAATTATAGTTTTGATGCATTGTTCTATTAAATCTGGATGTTTCTTTAGCGTGCAGCCATCCAGATTATTGGAGTTTTCCATGTACAGTTAAAAGAGCTGGGCTTTCACCTGAACCTGTGATGGGTGTAGAGGAAAACAGTGTCAGAGAGGTTCAGTCTAATGCCACGAATACACGGTCAGAAATTCCGACAACAAATGTTCGATGGAAGCTTGTTGTCGGAAATTCTGACTGTGTGTAGGCCCCATCGGACATTTTCTGTCGGATTTTCCGACAACAAAAATTTGAGAGCTGGTTCTCAAATTTTCCGACAACAAAATCCGTTCTGGTAAATTCTGATGGTGTGTGGGCAATTCCGACCCACAAAATTCCAAGCATCTGAATCAAGTACGAGACGAAAGCGCTTGGTCTGGTAAAACTAGCGTTCGTAATGGAGATAGCACATTCATCACGCTGTAATGGACTGAAAAGCACGAGGCTGAAAAGCGTGAATCATTTCTCACCAAACTACACGACTGGTATTAAACTTCCCTTTCATAGTGCCGTTGTACATCTTGTATGTCACTGCGTTTTTGGCATTCAGAATTTCCGACAATATTTGTGCGACCGTGTGTATGCAAGATAAGTTTGAGACAAAATCCGTCTGAAAAAAAAACACAGTTTTGTTGTCAGAATTTTCGAACATCTGTACGCAGCATTAGGATTTACATGCCCTAAAGCAAACCAAAAGTCCCAATAAAACATGGCAAATCGGTACTAGAATATAACAGTTTGTACCGTTGAAAACTACAGAGAAAAATTTCAGAGAGTTTCCCTGATCAAGAGCCCAGACCCACCCTGTATGCTCCTGTGTCTTATTATTGGACTTTTCCGACGATGAGTGTCCTTACTGGCCAATAGTAGAATAAAGAAGATGGGAGAAGTTCATAAATTACAGTAGTTCATATTTTTTATTCACAGAATAAAATAATTAAATGTGTTATGTCTTACTGACCTGGAACAAGTCTAACTTAAAGCAGAGTTCCAGGCTATTTTTAGTTTATTAAAAGTCAGCAGCTACAAAAAGTATAGCTACTTTTATTAAACAGCCACTCACCTGCCCCACGGCCCTCTCCTCTGCGCCTCCATTGGAAATGTGTGCGACCAGCCCTGACAGCTTGTGGCTTCGCGGGCGTGCACTGTGCATGTGCGAGTCGCGCAGCGCTCTTGGAGTGCATAGGAAATCTTCTGGGACCTGTCAAGTGTCCCAGGAGATCACCTAGAGAGAGGGGCCGCCTTGGGGAGGAGGAAGAGTCACCTAGACGACCCTCTAGGCGAAGGAGGAAGTGGGACAGGAAGTCCCCTTCGAAACAAAGAACCCACTGCCCCTCCAAAAAATATTACATGCCAAATGTGCCATGTAAGGGGGTGAGGAGAACTTAAAGCAGAAGTTCCACTTTTGGGCGGAACTCCACTTTAACTGAGTGCTTGCTTATTCAAGGTGAGTGACTTAGCAAATCAAGGATAAGAATGACAGCCTAAGCCCAAGATCTTTACAAACAAGTCATCAGTGGAAGTGTTTATATTCCGATGATAAGTGTCCTTAATGGCCAATAGTAGAATAAAGAAGATGGGAGAAGTTTACAAATGAGTCCATATTTTTCATTCACAGAATAAAATGATTAAATGTGTTGTGTCTTACTGACCTGGAACAAGAAAAACTTAAAGCAGAGTTCCAGGCTATTTTTAGTTTATTAAAAGTCAGCAGCTACAAAAAGTGTAGCTGCTGACTTTTAATAAACAGTCACTCACCTGTCCTATGGCCCAACGATCCGGCTGCACGGAGCGTCACTCCTTTCCCCCTTCTCTCCTCTGTGCCACCATTGAAACTGTGTGCGACCAGCCGTTACAGCTTACGGCTTTGCGGCCGGGCGTGCACTGCGCATTTGCAAGTCGCGCTGCGGTCTCGGAGTGGATAGGCAATAGTCTGGGACCTGTCAAGTGTCCCAGGAGATCGCTAGAGGGAGGGGCCACCTAGGAGAGGAGGAGAAGTCACCTAGGCGACCCTCTAGGCGGAAGGAGGAAGTGGGACAGAAGGTCACCTTCAAATCAAAGAACCCACTGCCCCTCCAGAAAATATTACATGCCAAATGTGCCATGTAACGGGGTGAGGAGTACTTAAAGGGGAAGATCCACTTTTGGGTGGAACTTCGCTTTAACTGAGTGCTTGCTTAATCAAGGATAAGGATGACAGCCTAAGCCCAAGATCTTCATAAACAAGTCGTCAGTGGAAGTGTTCACATTCCTTTGTTAACAGGTACCCTTTAAACATGCCAATTCACAGTAAATGAAAGGGTCCACATAAACAAAATCTACAGTGCGATGGATCTTCTCCTTGGCGTGGTTAATCTGGGGGGGATGAAGGAAAACCTGAATTATTATGTACACCAGTGGCGTAACCAGAGTTATGGGCGCCCGGGGCAGAACTTTTTTTTCGCCCCCCCCCCCCCCCCATCTGCCGCAAAATGGTGGCAATGCCATCAAACGCAGCCACTGTGCCATTAATTGTCACCACTGTGCCATGCCAAACGCAACCACTGTGCCATGCCATCAAATGCAGCCACTGTGCCATCAAACGTAGCCACTTTGCCATGCCATCAAAAGCAGCCACTGTGCCATGCCATCAGACGCAGCCACTGTGCCATCAATTGTCACCACTGTCCCATCAATTGTCATCACTATGACATCAATTGTTACTGTCCAGACATCCATCCACCTCGGAGCTTTATATTATAACCTGCTGGGACTTGTAGTTCTCCATCGTCTGCTGGGGCTCAGGTGCATGCGATCCACCATCTTTGTTCAGTTTTTCTCACTGCTGGGACTTGTAGTCCCATAGATGGTGGATCGCATGCACCTGAGCCCCAGGAGATGATGGAGATTGGAGAACTACAAGTCCCAGCAGGTTATACATACAATAATGCTCAGAGGTGGATCGCATGCACTGTGAGCCCAGGAGAAGATGGAGAACTACAAGTCCCAGCAGGTTATAATATAAGGCTCTGAGATGGATGGGTGTCCGGACACCCATCCATCTCGGAGCCTTATATTATAACCTGCTGGGACTTGTAGTTCTCCATCTTCTCCTGGGCTTACAGTGCATGCGATCCACACCCATCCACCTCAGAGCATTATTGTATGTATAACCTGCTGGGACTTGTAGTTCTCCAATCTCCATCTTCTCCATGAGCCCCAGGAGAAGATGGAGAACTACAAGTCCCAGCAGTCTTACTAAAATGACAGGCTCTGAGGTGGATAGGTGGGGATCAGGCAGTGCACCCCTTTAGATTTACACCGACCCCCCCCCCCCCGTTTCTCTCTCGCCCCTGCGGTACAGGAGAGTGTTTTGCTTACCTTGCTGGCGATAGAGAAAATCAAACTTGCCACCGCGCTGTAAACACGTGTTCCACGGCCAATCAGCGCAGCACAGAGGTACAGCGCCCCCCACTCCACCGCCCGCCAATCGGTGCTCCTGTGCCATTATCTGTTTTTTTTTTCAGCCCTTCCGCCTGGTTGGCTGGTGTTTCCCGCCACTCCCACATCAAGGGAGACAGACAGTTCCACCAGCCAACCAGGCGGAAGTGCTGAAAAAAAAACTCTTCGCTCACTGCCGCCGGGTGTACCAAGCAGGGCCGTTTGAAGGAATTTGGGGGCCCCAAGCAAAATGGATATGGAGGCCCCCCCCACCCTGCGCAAAGCCTACAGCGATACAGTTTAAATTCAGTGCAAATACTGCTTTTTGAGTTCTCCCTTTCTCCCTATGTTCTTTTTACTCCACCCCCCTGTGTACCACACAGCAGAAGATTCATTTTTCTGTTCCTGGCTGGACTGACAGGAAGCGAGCACTCAGTGTGCACTTCCTGTCAGTCTGGCCAGAAACAGGAAACTGAATCTTCTGTACCGCGCGGTACCTGGCTGGACTGACAGGAGGAAGGAAGAGGAGCTCAGCCACGTCACAGGGAACGGGGAGGGGCAAGAGAGGCAGCAGTGCTGCAGGCAGTGGCGTTGCTAGGTCTACAAAATATCTGGGGCTAGAGCCCATAGCAGCGAAGTAAAAGAAAGTCATATGCATGTATATAATACACATGCACACACACATTGCAAAGGCTGCGGACATGGTACAGGGGTCAGAGGCTGCGGACATACACAGGGGTCAGAGGCTGCGGAGGCTGGTACAGGGGTCAGAGGCTGCGGACATGGTACAGGGGTCAGAGGCTGCGGACATGGTACAGGGGTCAGAGGCTGCGGACATGGTACAGGGGTCAGAGGCTGCGGACATGGTACAGGGGTCAGAGGCTGCGGACATGGTACAGGGGTCAGAGGCTGCGGACATGGTACAGGGGTCAGAGGCTGCGGACATGGTACAGGGGTCAGAGGCTGCGGACATTGGTACAGGGGTCAGAGGCTGCGGACATTGTACAGGGGTCAGAGGCTGCGGACATTGTACAGGGGTCAGAGGCTGCGGACATTGTACAGGGGTCAGAGGCTGCGGACATGGTGTACAGGGGTCAGAGGCTGCGGACATGGTGTACAGGGGTCAGAGGCTGCGGACATTGTACAGGGGTCAGAGGCTGCGGACATTGTACAGGGGTCAGAGGCTGCGGACATTGTACAGGGGTCAGAGGCTGCGGACATTGGTACAGGGGTCAGAGGCTGCGGACATTGTACAGGGGTCAGAGGCTGCGGACATTGTACAGGGGTCAGAGGCTGCGGACATTGTACAGGGGTCAGAGGCTGCGGACATTGTACAGGGGTCAGAGGCTGCGGACATTGTACAGGGGTCAGAGGCTGCGGACATTGTACAGGGGTCAGAGGCTGCGGACATTGTACAGGGGTCAGAGGCTGCGGACATGGTACAGGGGTCAGAGGCTGCGGACATGGTACAGGGGTCAGAGGCTGCGGACATTGTACAGGGGTCAGAGGCTGCGGACATTGTACAGGGGTCAGAGGCTGCGGACATTGGTACAGGGGTCAGAGGCTGCGGACATTGGTACAGGGGTCAGAGGCTGCGGACATCAGGGGTCAGAGGCTGCGGACATTGTACAGGGGTCAGAGGCTGCGGACATGGTACAGGGGTCTGCGGAGAGGCTGCGGACATGGTACAGGGGTCAGAGGCTGCGGACATGGTACAGGGGTCAGAGGCTGCGGACATGGTACAGGGGTCAGAGGCTGCGGACATGGTACAGGGGTCAGAGGCTGCGGACATTGTACAGGGGTCAGAGGCTGCGGACATTGTACAGGGGTCAGAGGCTGCGGACATTGTACAGGGGTCAGAGGCTGCGGACATTGTACAGGGGTCAGAGGCTGCGGACATTGTACAGGGGTCAGAGGCTGCGGACATTGTACAGGGGTCAGAGGCTGCGGACATGGTACAGGGGTCAGAGGCTGCGGACATGGTACAGGGGTCAGAGGCTGCGGACATTGTACAGGGGTCAGAGGCTGCGGACATTGTACAGGGGTCAGAGGCTGTGGACATGGTACAGGGGTCATCATAACATACAGGATCATCATTACTTTATGGTATGCGACAAGGCTGGGGTTTTAGTGGAGGGAGAGAGCATGAAAACAGGTAGGTGAAAGAGGCTCCCCACACACACACACTGCAAGAATGATCCTAATTTCCTGGAGAGGGGCTGTATTATTGCATCTATGTATGTAGTATCTGTACAATCCCATTATATTTCTAACATATTCAAGAATTTTACTTTCACCATGCCTGCCCTGCTGAGGTACAGGACAAGTTTAAAGTACATATCAATACAGTGTGGAAGGCAGAGCAAGTGTGACTCACAGGAGAAGAATGGAGTCTGCCATCCGTCCTGTTATCTTGGTTTGGGGAGCTCCGATGTCCACTCTATAGATAGCAATCACCGCCACTGTGCTGTCCTGCTTGCTCTGTCCTCCCCCCAGGGAGGGGAGGGGGGAGACTCAGGTGCTGCCTGACACACACACAGGCATGGAAGAGATCGAGTTTCTTCTTTCTGTACAGCCTGCTCCTCACTTGTCCATTGACCCGAGTGGTGTCTTATATGAGCAGTGACAATGTCCTGGCTCCTGGGTCTCCTGCTCCCTCGGTCAGCTCAGTGTCCAATGTGTGCTCGTTGTCAGCGCTGACATTTCCCATCCTCCTTCCAGCCAGCTCCTCTCCTGCTCAGGACTCAGATTTGGCGCCACAAATTCAGCTTCTCTGGAGCCAATAAGAGAGGGGGGGGTGTGAACTTAAGGCGGAAGCCTTCCTCTGCATTTAGAGAATAGCGAGCGATTCTTTCTCCTATATTGACACACAGTCGGGACGCCAGGATTTTGCCCCCCCGCAATTTTTCGCCCGGTGCAACAGCCCCCCCTGCCCCCCCCCCCGCTACGCCAGTGATGTACACACAGAGGATGAGTTATAATTATGGCTGACCGGAATGGATAGAATGTCAACTGTTCAATCTGTTTTGTTTAATAGTTATCACAGGGATGGCGATCATTCACACTGTACATCATTTTATTCATGAAGTTTGTAATCGCCGGGGAGTCCTTTTAAATGTGATTAATTCATAATGAACATCTGCTGTTTACTTTTTTCTTTAAAGAGCTATGAATAGATCATTGATCTGTCGTCCTCAGGGGTTTGTTTTCAATGGCATAAGCCTTAATTTAGTATTTGAACACTCTGATATATTATAGTTCCCATTTGCACATTAACTTAGCTGGATGTACTTTGCTAACATGCTTGCTATCTAGCAGTTTACACTTTGTACATTAGTATTTTTGCGTAGTTCTTTTTTTTTTTTGTCCAAGTTATGATATGTGGAAATGATTGTTTACTGGGTGTCCTTGTTTTGTTAGTTCCAGGGTGAATGGAACTGAAAACTCAGAGAGTGTATATGGTAAATGCCGCCGGTGTGTTTTGGGAGGGGGGACATCCCCTCCCACTGCCCGTAAAGTAAATCCAGTGGCTAATCAGAAACTGGCTTTAACATTGTAGGGAATAACTAAAAAAAACATACCAAGAGGATGCAGGCATCCTCCCGATATCTCTGCTTCAAGTTCAGTATGACTTATGGGCGGGAAGTGGTTAAGGACCATGATTCACACAATGATATAATTGTAATAATGTCACGTATATAACCACCACTCAGAGACCGTATTAGCACAATAATTAAAAAGATGTCCTCTGCCCCCTTACTGCAGTAAAAAGTCAAGGTAGCTAATCGTGACCACATACAGTCCTGATCCATTTGTGCCCCAAACATTGCTGCTCCCATCGAATGTTGCCTGCTCATTTTCCCCAAAAAATGTGTTCCCCCAGCCATATGCAGTTTTGTCATAATCCTGTTCTTCAGTTCATACCACTCCTATCACTCTGCAGCCAAACGACCCTCTCAAAAATAGTCTGCCATCATTTTGTGCCTCTCAGGAAACACCAACACTGCATAGATATCTGCTGTCCTCTGAAATGGCCTGTATTTAATCTGCTTCCTTTCTTCTCCAGTCTCGGTAAACACTTGGGGCCAGATTTAGGTACCGCGGCGTACCTTGTGTGTATCTTCTTTACGCTACGCCGCCACAACTTAGAGAGGCAAGTACTGTATCCACAAAGCACTTGCTCCATAATTTGCGGCAGCGTAGCGTAAAGTGGCCGGCGTAAGCCCGCCTAATTTAAAGTAGGATGGAGGTGGGCGGCATCTATTTAAATCAAGCTTGACCCCATGTAAATGAATGGCCGGTCAAACTGGGCATGCGCGCGAATGCTCAGAATCATGTCGCATAAACTCCCTAAGATACATCGGCGTAAATGCCTATGACGTGAACGTAAATTACGCACAGCCCCATTCACGTATGACTTACGTAAACGACGTAAAAACTACGGCTGTTCCGACTTCCATACCTTTGCATGGGATGCGCCACCTTTTTGGTGGTTTATCTTTACGCCGGAAAAATGCCTTAAGTAAACGGCGTAGATTACTGCGTCGGGTGCACGTACGTTCGTGAATCGGCCTATCTTGCTTATTTGCATATTTAACATGGGAACACCGAATGCACTCAACGTAACTATGCGCCCACGATATGCCGGCGTAGGCAAGTTACGTCGGACGGCTGAAGCCATGTTTTTCTGCATATGTCGCTTTGTGAATCGGCGCAAAGATGCGACGGCACACATTTGAAATTAAGACGGCGTTTCTGGAGATAGGCCGACGTAAGTCTTTCTGAATCTGGCCCTTGGTATGCAAATGGTCTAGAATGGTTTGGGAAGGAGAAGCTGAACATCATGGATCAAGAAAAAATATAGTGGCTGTAGGCTGCAATACAGGGTTTGGAGTGCCTGCTTTTGATGCTGGACAGGACTGTTGCAGCAGCATGCAGATGGGGCAGTGGCACACACTAAGGGCCCTTTCACACGGGGTGGATCAGTAATGATCCGCCCCGTGAACCTGAGTTTGCTCAGTGGGGATCGCTCCGTTGATCCCCGCTAAGCCAGCAGATGACAGGGCGGTCCCCCTATGGGGGGATTGGATGAACACGGACCATCTGTCCATGTTCATCCGCTCCGATCCACAGATGGAAAGACAAATAGGGTTTTCCTCCATCTGCAAAATTGGAGGAATGCGGAGGCGGGTGAGATTGGGTGTCAGCGGGTGTCACCCGCGATCTCATATGTCCCTTTTTTATCTGCACACAGATGGATGAAAAAGCGGACATACAGTCCGCAGGTGTGAAAGGAGCCTAAATTGGCAGTTTGAGCAGGTAGGTGGTAACTCTGTGTCTAGGCTGGTTGCAACTCCTTACAGCTTGAACACCCAGTAATGTTTTTGATTACCTGGAGATACCATCCAAAATCTAGAGAGTTATCAGGTATGGATATGATCTTTACACTGCATAATGAGGGTATCGACAAACTTAAGCACACAATGGGGGTTATTTACAAAAGGCAAATCCACTTTGCACTACAAGTGCAAACTACAAGTGCAAAGTGCACTTGAAATTGCACTGTAAGTGCACTTGGAAGTGCAGTCGCTGTACATCTGAGAGGTAGATCTGAAATGAGGGGAAGCTCTGTGGATTTTTTTATCCAATTATGTACAAACTAAAATGCTGTTTTTATTATCCTTGCATGTCCCCCTCGGATTTACAGCGACTGCACTTCCAAGTGCATGTTTAGTGCAATTTCGTAATGGAACACTTGCCCCATACTTGTAGTTTGTAGTTGTAGTGCAAAGTGGATTTTCCTTTAGTAAATAACCCCCAATGTCTTTTTATTCTCTTGTGTGAATCCTTTAAACCTAGGGCAAGAGACAACATAGTCATTCCACAAATCTAATGCCGCATCATTAAAAACGATGTTGCCCACACACCATCGTTTTTGAAAAATGATGAACAAAGCGCGGTGACGTACAACACGTATGGCGGCACGCTAAAGGGGAAGTTCTATTCGCCTTTGGGCTGCTTTAGCCAATTCCATGTTAGTAAAAGACGATTCACGCTTTTCTGTCTGTTACAGCGTGATGAATGTGCTTACTCCATTATGAATGGTAGTTTTACCAGAACGAGCGCTCCCGTCTCATAACTTGCTTCTGAGCATGCGCGGGATTAAAACGTTGTTTTAGCCCACACACGACCATTTTTTACAACCCGAAAAACTACCGTATTTTCCGGAGTATAAGACGACTGGGCGTATAAGACGACCCCCTAATTTTCCAGGAAAAAATTCGGTTTTGGGATATACTCACTGTATAAGACGACCCCTCACTGTGCCATTATTACATGCCTTGCTGTGCCATTATAACATGCCTTGCTGTGCCATTATAACATGCCTTGCTGTGCCATTACATTACATGTCCCCACTGTGCCATCGCTTGCCCCCACTGTGCCATCACTTGCCCCACACTGTGCCATCACTTGCCCCACACTGTGCCATCACTTGCCCCACACTGTGCCATCACCTGCCCCACACTGTGCCATCACCTGCCCCACACTGTGCCATCACTTGCCCCACACTGTGCCATCACTTACGTTTTGCAGATTCCAGGCCGATGACAGTCTCCGTCTGCTGCGAGCGTCCATGATTTGAAAGCCACGCCTTCTCCTCAGACTGTCCTGTGATAGGCGGAACACAAATTTTCCCAGCAGGGCCTCTGTTCAGTGTTCCGCCTATCACGGACGTCCTCTCGTCCGAGGATGAGAAGGCATCCGTGATAGGCGGAACACAGAACAGATGCCCTGCTGGGAAAATTTGTGTTCCGCCTATCACAGGACAGACTGAGGAGAAGGCGCGGCTTTCAAATCATGGACGCTCGCAGCAGACAGAGACTGTCACCGGCGTATAAGACGACCCCCGACTTTGGATGCATTTTTTTGCATCCAAAAAGTCGTCTTATACGCCGGAAAATACGGTACGTTTTTTTTCAGAACATGAAAAACAATGTGAAGCCCACAGACGATCATTTAAATGACGTTTTTAAAAACGTCGTATTTTTTAATGCCGAAAAATGATCGTGTGTACGTGGCATAAGACTCCCTGTCATTATATTAATCAGGTTATCATAATGTTTCAGGATAATGGGTTTTTTTGAATTCTCTAAATACAGTAAACAGTAAGATGGGAGCAGATTAAACAACTACTTTTTCTGCATTCGTGTTTGCAGTTGGTGACTGCAAGGATGCAGTTGGTGACTGCAAGCAAAGATGCTGTGCAGGGGCTGATGTCCTCCATATGTTAATAATGGCAATGACATCATTGGTTGTTAGGAGACTGGCAGCTAGAAGGTTGTAATGGTGTACAATGAAAACCTGTGGCTTTGAGTAACTAAAAGGCAGGCTTGATCCACCAGCTGGCTTGTATACAATTGTTGGGCAGTTTTTTTTAGAGCACGCCTAAAGAAATGTGAAGTACCCCAGGTAGCCTGGGCACCCTGGTTGAAAAAGGTTGCTTTAGCCCATGGTCTATGGACACCATGGACTAAGCCTCAGCTGCTCCAAAATCTGCCTAGCTGTCATTTTTGGTCCATAAGGGGGTCATAAGTAATTTTTTAGCAAAAAATACTAATTAAACCTGTAAACAAAAAGGGTCAGAAAATTCTTGTTCTTCAGGTGGATAGTTAAAAGAGAAAATTGGGGTTTGTGAAAAAAAGTTAATTATATTTACCTAAACGGATGCAACATTGGTCCAATGCTGCATTTGTCCCCCACCGGCGAAAGACCAAGAACTGAGCGATCATACACCACTGATTGGTCAGTTCTCAGTCTTCCATCGCCAGTTCTCTGCTCTGCCCCTCCAGTGCTCAATGGACTGCTTGGCTGTGCAGGGGGTGGAAGCCGCTGGCTCAGGTTTTCAGCAGATCATTGAGAGGCAAGCCAGCTGCTGGTCCAGGCATTTGGGTAGATCCCAACTGTAAAGTCAGGATTTCTCCCAAGCCTGGACCAGTTCTGTAACATCTGCCGACAGCGGGTCACATGAGTGCAGAACAGACACAAAATAGCTTTGGCTATACAGTGCCTTTCATATCCCACATGTTCTCATGTTACAACCAAAAACATAAATGTATTTTATTGTGATTTTATGTGATAGACCAACACAAAGTGGCACATCATGGTGAAGTGGAAGGAAAATTCTAAATGCGTTTCAATTTTTTTTTTACAAATAAATTTGTGAAAAGTGTGCCGTGCATTTGTATTCAGCCCCCTTTACTCTGATACCCCTAATAAAAATCTAGAGGAACCAATTGCCTTCAGAAGTCACCTAATTTGTCAATAGAGTCCACCTGTGTGTAAATTATTCTCAGTATAAATACAGCTGTTCCGTGAAGCCTTCAGAGGTTTGTTAGAAAACCTTATTGAAAAAACAGCACAATGAAGGTCAAGGAACCCACCAGACAGGGATAAAGTTGTGGAGAAGTTTAAAGCAGGGTTATGTTAAAAAAAATTACCCCAAGCTTTGAACATCTCATGGAGCACTGTTCAATCCATCATTCAAAAATGGAAAGAGTATGGCACAGCTGCAAACGTATCAAGACATGGCCGTCCACCTAAACTGACAGACTAGCCAAGGAGAGCATTAATCAGAGAAGCAGCCACAAAGCCCATGGTAACTCTGGAGGAGTTGCAGAGATCCACAGTTTAGGTAGGAGAATCTGTCCACAGGACAACTATTAGTCATGCGTCAAGCCGAGTAAAATTTAAACACTACGATGAGCCGAGAAAAATTAAGTTCAATACTTCCGAGCATGCGTCGACTTGATTCTGAGCATGCCTGAGTTTTTTCTCCGTTGGAGTTGCACACAGACGACTGGAATTTCCTATAATTTTTTTTTTCCATCGTAAAAAAATAAAACATGTTCTATTTCTAAACACCGACAGAAAAAAGTCCACACACGATCAGACTTTTTTTATCAGAAATTCCGATCGTGTGTACGCGACATAAGTGTGGCGGAAATCTAACACTGCACATCACCCTGAAACACCATCCCCACTGGTGGCAGCATCATGTTGTGGGGATGCTTTTCTTCAGCAAGGACAGGGAAGCTGGTCAGAGTTGATGGAAAGTTGGATGGAGCCAAATACAGGGCAATCTTAGAATAAAACCTGTTATGCCCTGTACACATGATCGGTACGTCTGATGAAAACAGACCAATGGATTTTTTCATCAGATATTCGATGTAGCTGACTTTCATCAGTCTTGCCTACACACCATTGGTTAAAAATCTGATCGTGTTCAATGCGGTGACATAAAACACAACGACATGCTGAGAAAAATGATGTTCAATGCTTCCGAGCATGCGTCAACTTTTTTGACCTATGGATTTCCCCATAGACAATCGTTTTTTTCTATCGTTTTTTAACCATACGAAAATTTTAAAACAGGTTCTATTTTTTTTTTCACCGATGGGAAAAAAACTGATTGGGCCCACACACGATCGGTTCGTCCGATGAAATCGGTCCGTTTTCATCAGACGAACCGATCGTGTGTCGAGGGCATTAGAGTCTGCAAATGACTTGAGACTGGGGTGGAGATCCACCTTTCAGCAGGACAACAACCCTAAAGATACAGCCAGAACCACAATGGAATGGTTAGATCAAAGCATATTCATGTGTTAGAATGGCCCAGTCACAGTCCAGACCTAAATCCAATTGAGAATCTGTAGCAAGACTTGAAAATTGCTGTTCACAGACACTCTCCATCCAATCTGACAGAGCTTGAGCTATGGGCAAAATAATGGACCAATGGATTTTTTCATCAGATATTCGATGTAGCTGACTTTCATCAGTCTTGCCTACACACCATTGGTTAAAAATCTGATCATGTTCAATGCGGTGACATAAAACACAACGACATGCTGAGAAAAATGATGTTCAATGCTTCCGAGCATGCGTCAACTTTTTTGACCTATGGATTTCCCCATAGACAATCGTTTTTTTCTATAGTTTTTTAACCATACGAAAATTTTAAAACAGGTTCTATTTTTTTTTTCACCGATGGGAAAAAACTGATTGGGCCCACACACGATCGGTTCGTCCGATGAAATCGGTCCGTTTTCATCAGACGAACCGATCGTGTGTCTAGGGCATTAGAGTCTGCAAATGACTTGAGACTGGGGTGGAGATCCACCTTTCAGCAGGACAACAACCCTAAACATATAGCCAGAATCTCAATGTAATGGTAGATCAAAGCATATTCATGTGTTAGAATGGCCCAGTCAAAGTCCAGACCTAAATCCAATTGAGAATCTGTAGCAAGACTTGAAAATTGCTGTTCACAGACACTCTCCATCCAATCTGACAGAGCTTGAGCTATGGGCAAAAAATGGGCAAAAATGTCACTCTCTAGATGTGCAAAGCTGGTAGAGACATCCCCAAAAAGTCTTGCAGCTTTAATTGCAGTGAAAGGGGGTTCTACAAAGTATTGACTCAGGGGGGCTGAATACAAATGCACCCCACACTTTTCATATATGTATTTGTAAAAAAATCATTTTCCTTCTACTTCACAATTATGTGCCACTTTGTTTTGGTCTGTGACATAAAATCCCAATAAAATACATTTGGTTGTAACATGACAAAATGTGGAAAATGTAAAGGGGTATGAATACTTTTTCAAGGCACTGTAGTTCTCCTTTAACGTCTATTGAGAGAGTTTAGTTCTGCTTTCAATGACAGTGTTTGTTTCATCAATAGTGAATGTTTGCTTACATTTACTGCTTTATAAGTATGGCTCTTTGGGTGCAATCATTTTTAATAGTTAACTTAACATGAACACCTATTTATTTTAGGTTAGTTTAGTTTATTTTGTATAAATTACCACCTTTTTAAATGAATACTTTTTCTCCAACTGTGTAAATACTCTGTTTGTAGCTGCAAATTACAAAGCCCTCAAGACCTCTGTCACATTCTTGGTAAATTAAAAGCTTAATTTATTAATTTTAATTGGGGGAATAAATCACTAAGGATTAAATATGAGGTTCTATGTCATCCTGAACACCTCAGCGGGATAGCTATCTCATTGCAGAAGCTCGTGTTACTAGGATGGTATTTTGGTCTCAATGCAAGCAGCAAGTGTGCCTGGAACAAATGTTTTTGGAAAATTATTCCATAAAATAAGAAAATTATGAATTCTTCAAATTCAATAACAGAAACATATGGAGATTGTACAACCCTTGAAGAGACATTTAAGGGGTCAAATCAAAGTGGATAGAAAGCCAGAAAGTTTATTTTGGATAGTCTAGGGTTGGTTAGAACCATTCATGAATAATACAGTTACATTGACAAAAATTGAGAAAAAAAATAATTTCTTAGTGGCACAGGTGGGGAGAAATTCTCCAATGGGTTAACTTATTCTGGTGATGACTTTCTTGGAAATATTGTGCTGTGTTTCTAGGACAGGAATTGTAAAGAAATCTCGCTGGCCAGTCACAGACCGAAAAAAATGACAAGTCTTAACAATTCTCTTCAATATCCAAAACTTTAAAAGAAAAAGTTTTGGTTTTTCATACGTTTGAAAGCAGAGCCTCACCCAAAAGGGGAAGCTTTGCTTGTTTGCACCCTCCACTGCCACATTTGCCACTTATTGGGTGGCGAGTGGATACCTGATTTTGACATGCACCTGCTCCGACTTCCGGCTCAAATTGTAGCGGCAATCTGAGCTGGAAGTTCGGCCCTCCACCCTTCCCCTGCAGTCTTCTGGGACATATCACAAGTCCATTCACAAGAGGAAGTGTGGCTCAGGGATGGGCAGTAGGAAACCAGCTGTAAAGCCGTAAGGCTTCACTTCCTGTTTCCTTCACTTGCTATGCGCTAGCGCCAGCACCCAAAGCCGATTGAAGAATTGGTTTGGGTGAGAACATTGCTGGATTCCTGAACAGGTAAGTGTCCTTATATCAAAAGACAGCAGCTACAGTATTTGTAGCTGTCGACTTAATTTTTGGGGGGCAGCCTGGAGCTCCTCTTTAAAAGATAGGTAAACCTAAAACCACCGGGCAGTTTTTTCTGACTATTCTGATGATATCTCTAAGTCTAAAGCTGACCATAAAATTGTTGTTGTTATCCTCCATTCATAAACCTAAACCTAAAGCTAGGTAGAGGAATCCATCTGCAAAGGATTATCTGCAGCTGCTAATCGAAAAAGGTTTTGCAGCATTACCTTTTAACAGAAGACATCTGTTGACCAGGTACGGCTACACACTGGTTGAAATTCAGCTGGTTCAGCTGGGAAAATTTCAATACGTCTATGGCCGATTTTAGTGCCTTTATCTGTATACAGTGGAATCTCGGATTACGAGCATAATCCGTTCCAGGAGAATGCTCATAATCCAAAGAACTCACATATCAAAAGGGAGTTTCCCCATTAAAGTCAATGGAAACAAAAAAAAATTGTTTCGCATTGACTTCAATGCCATGCAATACCGCATGCGGCCAGAGGCGGGGGGCGCCGTAGAGCCTCTGAAACATCCGGAAAGGCACAAGGACACCTCGGCTGACCTCAGCAAACCTCGGAAAGACTCAGTTTCTGAGGTTTGCCAAGGTCAGCCGAGCTGTCCTTGTATCTTTCCGTGCATTACCGAACAGCCGGCGCCGTTCGACTCTGGCACCTCCCCACCTCAGGCCAAACGCGATAATGCACACTACTGTGTTCTGAATCCTGCTCATTTTGCAAGACAAAAAAACAAAATATATATTTTTTAAATACAGTGCCCGTATTGTGAAACGCTTGTTAACCGTGTTACTCGCAATCCAAGGTTCCATTGTATATGTTATTGCCATTATGAGGTAAACCTACACTTTCTGTAAGATTTTGTATTTATTCTTTGAGTTCAGGTCCACATTAACCACTTTTTCTGGTTTAAATCACATCTTTTGCTAAACAAAATTACTTATAAGCCCTAAACAGTATACATAAATATTATGGCCCAGATTCACAGAGCTATTACGCCTGCGCAACAGGAGATGCGCGTGCGTAAGTCGAAATGTGCGCGTGCGTTTCGATGCACGGCATCCCCAGAACGAGATACGCAAAAAATCTACTTTTTTTTGTCCCGCATAATTTCGTTAGACTGGCGCATCCGTCCGCGCAAAAGTGCGCTAGACAGACCATTGATTTGCTAGTCAAATATGCTAATGAGGGACTTACGGGGATCCACAAAAGAACGTTGGGGCAGCGCAGGCGACGCAGTGTGCGCAACAGCAAAATGTCCTGTCTAAAATTAGAGCATATAAAAGCTGGTCTAAAAAGAGAAAAAAAGTCTACTTGTTAGATAAAGCAACACTGTTAGTGAGGAGCTCAGCAGTCACACGTGTTGCACAACAATCTGTATGCCAACATGCCAGGGGCATCGTCGCACATAGCTATACTACTGACTTTAGATGAACAAAGAAGGATGAGGGCACGGTGGATGGCATGGAGGATGGCACGGGAGAGGATATACCGCACCCGCATAGACCTGTTTGGCATGAGTGATTCTGAGGTGTTTCGCATCTTCAGATTCACCCCTCATGTCATCCTGGAATTAACCACAACCCTGCAGGAGGACATCACCAGCCGAACACAATGCTCACATGCAGTGCAGCCACTGGTCAAGGTCATGGCAACACTCCATGTCCTTGCCAGTGGCTCTTTTCAAAGAACAAGTGGAGTGGTGGCTGGGATGTCACAATCCTCCATGAGCAGATGTGTGCACCAGGTTGTCCCTGCAATCCTCAGACGCATGGCCAACCAAATCATCAAACCCACCACTGAGGACCTGCGGCTGAAGGCAATGACAGATTTCTACAGAATTGCCAGATTCCCACGCACTGTGGGGGCCATTGATTGCACACATGTGGCACTCCAGCCCCCCCAGGAGACAGAGCACATGTACCGCAATCGGAAGCATTGGCATTCCATCAATGTACAGGTGATAGTCGATGCCCAAGGTCTCATATGGCACGTCCGTGCCAAACACCCAGGGTCCAGCCATGACAGCTACATATACAATCAATGCCACATCCGAATGGAATTCGAACAGAACGTGTATGGGGACACCTGGCTGGTTGGTGAGTGACATGGGAGTCAGGCATGACTATCCCCTCCCATGATGCACACATCACAAGTGGCACATGCATGACTAACATCCTCCTGTCTTTTCCCTTACAGGTGACTCTGCATATCCACTGGGACCCCATTTCATGACTCCTATCCGGAACCCCCAAACCCCAGAAGAGGAAAGATACAATAAAGCACATGCCCAAACACGAGCAGTGGTGGAGCGCACCTTTGGCCTACTAAAGTCACGTTTCCGATGCCTGGATAAGTCTGGGGGTACCCTCTTGAATTCCCCAAACTTCGTGTGCCAGATCATCGGTGCATGTTGCATGCTGCACAACTTCGCAGTAAGAAAGGGCCTGCAGATTGCCCTACGTGATGACCTGACCCCTGAACCAGACAATCCCCCCCCCCTAACCGAGGCTACCCCGTCTTCTGAGGGAAGAGCAGCCAGGAGACAACTCACATTGGGCATCTTTGCACGTTAAACACACACATTAATCATGGCACAATGAGAACGCATGCATGCACACCACTGTGGTCCCTAGCACAGACACATCACATCCACATCAAATTGGATTGGCACCAGTCCACCATGCTGGACTTGTGAGCAGCAACGCCACGTCAAGGCTACAATTATGTCACTGTACATTCATACACCATTCACACGGACCTGGGGATCACTTCTCCCTGGTCCTGGGGAACCCTACTCCACCAAAATTGAGGGTGACACCCCTTTTCCGGCAGGAATGTCACCCCCACATTCAAACAGCATTCACAACCCAAAAAATAAATAAAAAATTACCTGCAAAAGCAAAAAATTTCCAGCAAAAAAAAAGGGGAAAACACAAATTATTGCTCCTTGCGTGAGCCACGCCTGGGGCGCCCCCGGCCACGGCCCCGGCCCCGGCTTCTCAGGGAAGACTCATGGGGGAGGGGTAAAACCGGGGAAGGAGGAGCAGCCCCTGATCTCTGCCCACCTGGCGGCCTGCCCTCCAAGGCCACGGCTATTCTGTCCAGGGCAGCACCAAGTGTTGGCCTGGATATCCTGGGTAAGGGCCCTCACATCCTGCCCAACGCCTGCTGATGTCGTCTGCAGTTCGTTTAGGCAGGTTGTGAAAGCCCGGGAGTGGGAGTCCAGGTTCCCCAGCATATCCTTGATGGAGGACAGGCTCTCCTCCATCCGCACCAATGTCTGGCTGACCTGTCCCAGATGGCGGGTCTGGAGGAACTGGTCCCTTCTCAGAGTGGCGTGCAGGAGATCGGCCACCCCCCTGGTGTTCTGGGATGAAATCCTGCCTCCAGCTGATGCTTGTGGCCGGCGAGAAGGGGAGGCCCTTGTAAGGGGAGCCATGTTGGGGGAGGAGGGGGGAGTTCCCCCTTAGGGAGGGCTGCCTGCTGCCAGCCAGAGGGGAAGAGTCCTCAAAAACCAAACGTCCAGTGCCTGACATGGACTCCTCCTCCTCATGATTCTCCTCCTCCTCATGATTCTCCTCCTCCTCTTGAACCTCCTCCGCGGACTCCGGCCTTGTTGGTGGGGCCTCATTAGGCTGCTGTCCTGGGGTTGGTGCGGTCAGGCCAGATGGCCCTGCACCCTCCTGCACATCTGTGGATGACACAAAACATTCACAGGTTGGAGGATCCACACACTTGCCACATATTCCCTTTCACCCCCTCCCCCACACATGCTACACACCCGATATTAAAAAAAATACTTACCTGGCACCACGGGCTCCGGACTTGAGTCAAAGCCCGGCAGGCCCTCAACTTCATGCCGATGAAAGGTCAGGGCCACCGCACGCTCCTCCGCTGTCAGCCTAATACGGCATGGTGGGCCCCCTCCTGTGCCCCTGGCATGGGCATGCATTCTGGCCAGCTTCTGTTTGACCAGACGCCGGAGGTCATTGATTTTTTTTGTCAATCCCAGACCGGGTCCGGGTCTCCCCCCTGCCCCGCTGAATTGACCTGCTTAGTGATCCTATCCAAAATCTCCCTCCTCCTGGCCGGGGTGGTGTTGGCACTGTCTGGGCCGTGGAGGAAACGCCCATACTCGCTAATGGCCCGGGCAAGAATTTGTTTTTCCCCAACTGTAAAATTGAGCTTTCTCTTTCTCTCTGTCATACTTCCCAAAAAACTCACTCCCAGTCAGCAAAATTCACTCACACAAACAAGCACAAACAATCAAGCAAGAACACACACAAAGAGAAAAATACTCAGCAAGAAACAGTCACAAAAAAAAAAAAATACAGCAGGAAAACAAACGAACAGAAATATATCAATCAAACAAACAGTCTCTCAAACACTTATCAAAAAACACTTTCAAAGATCTACTAACAAACACTTGATCACACAGAACACTAATCTGACAACTACAAAACACAACGCAACGAACAACAGGACAAAAGCACTTGGTTAAATGGGAAGGGACAAAGGGATGTACTTTTGCAATGCAAGTGCGTTTGTGTGTGTCTATTTGTGCTGTTTGCGTAGTTCACAACGTTGCCCTAGTCCATTTCCAATTTCACTGATTGCGCCTCTCCCGAGTTGTGAGCATGCGCACAGCGGAGCTGACCATGGTCTCCTTCAAGCGCGCATGCGCGAGCCGGCCGGCCCTTCATTTGCATGGGGTCACGGCTCATTTCAATGTAACACGCCCACGTCCTTCCCAATTTGTATTACTCCTCCTTATGCCTCGGGAAAAACGTTACGCATGCGCAATTTCCTGCGCAAAAGCTACGAGAATAGGGGGATTACGCCGCAAAATTGCGCAAGTCTAACGTAAAGGCGGTGCGCTACGCCGGTCCAATAATGCGCAGATGTACCTGAATCTGGGCCTATGTGTGCAGCTGCAAATTGCGAAGCCCTTAATACCTTAGAATCAAATTTTCAGGTTTATAATTGTTATTATTGATATTATGTTTTCCACTACAATACACAGATACCGAGTGTGATACTGAATTTTACCATCGTTGCAATCAGAATAAGCTGAGCAACTTGTAAATGAGTACAAATTCTCCCTTCCTGCTATGATAGCAGATGGTTTACAAATCAATATACTATTTGTGTACAATATTCAGGCTTCTCTGACATATACTGTATATTGGCATACTTCCAACCTGTTAGGTAATATAAAATATAAAAGTATAGTGCATAGACACTTCACTACCCACCCCCCCGCCCCATGTATTTACACACGTCTACTTATTAATAGTATTATCATTATAGGTTATAGGTTAGGTTAGGACAAGGATCCTACTTTGATACGACTTCAATGATATTCAAAAGGCTAAAGTAGGACCAAAGTAGTGCAGGAACCTTTTTCAAAGTCTGACCGACTTGTGTCAGACCAGTTAACACGGCTCTCATAGGGAACCATTAATTTGCACACGTCATGTGACATGAGCTCCCAATGTCCGAGTGTTTGTCGTACCAGTGTGAACCCGGCCTTAGGCTCTATCCTCAATCCTGCCAGCACTGACAATTGCGCGGTCGTGCGACGTGGCTCCCAAACAAAATTGGCGTCCTTTTTTTCCCACAAATAGACATTTCTTTTGGTGGTATTTGATCACCTCTGCGGTTTTTATTTTTTGAGCTATACACAAAAATAGAGTGACAATTTTGAAAAAAAACACAATATTTTTTACTTTTTGCTGTAATAAATATCCCCCAAAATATATTAAAAAAAAAGTTTACTCGGTTTAGGCCGATACGTATTCTTCTACCTATTTTTGGTAAAAAAATCGCAATAAGGGTTTATCGATTTCTTTTTTTTTTTACTAGTAATGGCAGCGTTTTGAGATTTTTTTATTGGGACTGCGACATTATAGCGGACACATCGGACACATTTGTGAAATTTTTGGGACCAATCACATTCATACAGTGAACAGTGCTATAAATATGCACTGATAACTGTATAAATGTGACTGGCAGGGAAGGGGTTAACCACTAGGGGGTGGGGAAGGGGTTAAATGTGTAGCCTAGTTTGTGTTCTAACTGTAGGGGGAGGGGGGTGACTGTGGGAGGTGACCGATTGTGTCCCTGTGTACAAGGGACACAGATCAGTCTCCTCTCTCCCTGACTGGACTTGAAGCTCTGTGTTTACACACAGAGCATCACGTCCCTGCTCAGTTACTGGGCAATTGCGTGTGCCCGACGGCGATCGTTGCCACCGAGCACGCCTATCACTGCCGCCGAGCACGTGCATCGCGATCCCAGAAAAGCGACGGGTGCGCGCGTGCGCCGCCGGCGGGTGCGCGTGTGC
This sequence comes from Rana kukunoris, assembly GCA_029574335.1. NCBI lineage: Eukaryota > Metazoa > Chordata > Amphibia > Anura > Ranidae > Rana > Rana kukunoris. The sequence goes on along the minus strand of CM056053.1, from coordinate 436,004,414 downwards.
GCCACCGGCGGCGCACGCGCACCCCCTAGCGGCTTTAAAAGACAGGACATCATATGACGTCCTGTCAGAACAAATGAGCTACAGTACCTTGCCGCCGTCAATTGACGGCGGCTGGTAGACAAGTGGTTAAAAATACCTGTTTTTCAGGAGCAGTGATTTAAGGCTTAAAGTGCAACAATAAAAATTGGTCTCTTTAGTCTGCCTGTAAAGTGGCGCATATGTAGCATATATAAAACATGCTGTTGCAAAAATTACATTTATAAAGATAAAAAAAAACAAGTCAAATCACATTTAAAATTGACTCCAATTGCCGGCACACAGCTATTAAAAACATAACTAAAGAAAAAAACATGCGGTCCATCCCCCCCCCCCCCCCCTCCAGGCCATGAGTCTATAACAGGCCCTTCAGGTCTTGTATGGATTTTAAGGGGAACATTTTGGACCTCTGTAGATTTACTGATGTTTCCAAAAAGAACAAGGTTCCTGCAGACTTACTTGCTGCAGATGAGCTACAGACACCTCACTAAACCACTCCTCTTCTCTGGTTATGTAGCTGCCGATGCCCCCCCCCCCCCCCCACCGAACTGACTTCAGCAAGGGGTATGAGTTTTTCTGATTTAAAAGCTCTAGCTGTGGCTTTACTGGAGGTGTTTAGGACCTTTACAGACTGACCTCTGATTCCAAAGAGAGCAAGTGTCCCATAGGCCTCCCCACTGCAGTCAAATGTTCCCACAAAACCACTTTTCTTCTCCAGATGTGTGGTGGACGACTGGACGTCTTTCTTATCAACTTTAACAAGGAGCATTGTTGATTGGAAGGGTCTAGCTGTGACTCTACCGGGGGCATTTTGGACCTCTGTAGATTGACTGATGTTTCCAAAAAAGAACAAGGGTCCTGCAGACTTACTCGCTGCAGATGAGTCACAAACATTCCCACAAAACCACTTCTCTTTTGCAGATGTGTGGACTTCATTCTTATCAACTGTAACAAGGAGCATAAGCTTTGCTGATTGGAAAGGTCTAGCTATGACTCTACTGGTGGCATTTTGGAACTCTACAGACTGATCACTGCATCCAAAGACATCAAGGGCCTTCTCTGCAGTATGCTGGCAGGGTACATACTTTTATCCTTGGGATGCAGCTTCTTTTTAAGGCCTAGATCAGTGTTTTTCAACTCCAGTCCTCAAGGCACACCAACATGTCAAGTTTTCAGGATTTCCCTCAGATGAAATGGCTGTGGTGATTACTAAGGCAGTGAAACTGATCAAATCACCTGTGCAAAATAATGAAAGCCTGAAAACATGACCTGTTGGGGTACTTGAGGACTGGAGTTGAAAAACACTGGCCTAGATTATACGTGGGGTTGGGGGAAGTGAAAAAACAGGAAGTTAACCATGGGCCAGATTCTCGTTGCTGGCGGCGTAGCATAGCGTTTCCTATTTACACTACGCCGCCGCAACTTACAGGAGCAAGTGCCGTATTCTCAAAGCACTTGCTCCGTAATTTGCGGCGGCGTAGTGTAAATGGCCCGGCGTATCCCTGCGTAATTCAAAGGGGGCGGCTTGTATTTAAATTAAGCGCGCCCCCGCGCCGAACAAACTGTGCATGCGCCAGCCGTAAACGTAGCCCAGTGCGCATACTCCATAGTACGCCGCAAATACATTTGTTTCGATGTGAACGTAATTAACGCACAGCCCTATTCGCTACGAGTTACGTAAACGACTTAAACGATGGAAAAACATGATGCTGTCCCGACGTCCATACTTAACATGGTGTACGCTGGACCTACGCAAGGTTACCCCTCATATAGCAGGGGTAACCTTACGCTTACACAAACTACGTAAACTACGACGACGGCGTGCAAATACGTTCGGGAATCGGCGTATCAGGCTCATTTGCATATTAGACGCAGAAATAGACGGGAACGCCACCTAGCGGCCAGCGTAACATTACAACTTAGATCCGACGGTGTAAGTGACTCAGCAAGTCGGATCTAAGCAAAATCTATGCGTAACTGATTCTAGGAATCAGTCACATAGATACCCAGGGCCAGAAACAGAGATACGACGGTGTATCTGGAGATACACTGTCGTAGCTCAGCTGAGAATCTGGCCCCATGTTTTTAGTCCCCCCAAACTGCAAAGGCAGCCAAATGCGAGTATATGCATGTAAAAACTATCCTTCATCGTGTTAAGAAGGCAGTACCGCTTGCTGAACATTACCCATTTAGTAAAAGGGGCTACAGTACCATGGGGTGGACTTTTAGGGACTAATGCAGGAGGTGGGTGGTGACATCACACCTCCTGACTAATTGGGTTTAGATTTAGTTTCATATGTAACCAGTTAGTTATCCCACCAGGAATCTGTTTTTTATTTTTCTTGCAATCTGTAGATAAGTTAAAATGCCCACAACCACTGACATTTACTTGTACGACATAGTTAATAAATATAAATCACAGCCTTACACTTACTAACATATCAAACATAATTTTCACATGTATCTGTCACACCTTGTAAATCTCATGCCAGTTAAGTCAGCCTTGAAATGAAATTTACGCTGTTTCAATTTTCTTTAAATTACCACAATGCTGCTTTCTTTTCTTATTGTTTGCTGTGAATATCCACAAATTATCAGCAAGTTATTATTATGAATATTAATCTGTCACTGCAAATCTATGTTTGCTCTTCTTTCTATACTTAATTGTAACATCTATATTATGTTTACTTTATATACTTTATAATTAGGAATTTATTATCGTATAATTGCTGTTACGTTGTGATAGGCAAAAAAAAAAGTGAATTAAATGATTTAATATGAAAGTACCAGTAAACAAAAAATGTAAGACTGCAAATGGTAGTATTAATTTAGGTTTGGTTGATAATTACTGATTATAATAATAAAAAAAAACGCAATAAGTGTTTATCGATTGGTTTGCGCAAAATTTATAGCGTTAACAAAATAGGGCATAGTTTTATTGCATTTTTATTAATATTTTTTTTTCGTGACCGCGACATTATGGCGAACACATCGGACAATTTTGACACATTTTTAGGACCATTGTAATTTTCACAGCAAAAAGTGCTATAAAAATGCATTGTTTACTGTGAAAATGACAATTGCAGTATGGGAGTTAACCACTAGGGGGCGCTGAAGGTTAAGGTTAAGTGTGACCTCATATGAGTTTCTAACTGTTTCTAACTGGGGGGCGGGGCTGGATGTGTGACGTAATTGATCGTGTTTCCCTATATCAGGGAACAGACGATCAATGACACTGCCACTGTGAAGAACGGGGAAGGTGTGTTTTGTTTTTTTTAACAAACATGTCTATACTTACCTGCTCTGCCATTAAAGTTCATGTGCGTATAAAGGCAGGCGGACCAATACCTTTGACAATATATAGTGACCCCACTCTCCCAGTCCTGGGCACCAGAAAGAAGGCTGCTGTAGAAGATGATAGTCCAGAGCTGGGTAACTAATTAATAAGAAACACAAGGACCTCAGGTTCGAGGAAAGACTTAGGCCCCGTACACACGTACGAGAACCTCGACTGGCCAAACACATCGTTTCGCCCGTTGAGGTTCTCGCCCGGCCGTCAAAATCGTCGACCAAGCCGTCGGGAAAGGCGCCGAGCCATGGTTCTCGATGGGCCATTGAGCAAATAGAGAACCTGCTCTCTATTTTGGCTCGACGGCTTGCTCGACGGGACGCTCGGCGAAAACGTACACGCGACCGAGTATCTCGGCAGAATATGGATCCCATCGAGCTTCTCGCTGGATTCTGCCGAGGTTCTCGGTCGTGTGTACGGGGCCTTAGGACTCCTTCACACCAGTCCACATGGCTAATTTGTGAGTGCTCTGGTGTAGGAGTGGTAAGATATGGTCCAATGAGTTATTACAGCATATTGCATTATTTCCTTTTTTTAATTTATTGGAGTGTCAAAAAATTACACATCATTCAACTCTATAAATCGCAGTACAGTACATTGGGCAAGTGGCATTCCATTTTTATGTAGCTCATATTACCGCATATGTATGGTGTGAACTGGAATCAATTGTTTTCTATGTGCTCCTGGGTTGAGCAACCTGCAACTGATCTATAATAGACATGTGCATTTGTTTTCGTTCGAATACATTTTTTTCAGAATTTCAGCTATTTTCGTTATTATTTTAACAAACGAAAATGAAAGTGCAGAATAGGAAAAACAAAAGATCCAACATAAACAAATGCTTTATTTTCGTTTTCGTCTGATGAATGTGCCTAACCTTAACTGTATTAGTCCAAGATTATTCTACATAGAGAGAAAATATTCGACATTATAGAGAGAAAAGATTCGACATTATAGAGAGAAAAGTTTCGACATTACAGAGAGAAAAGTTTCGACATTATAGAGAGGAAAGATTCGACATTATAGAGAGAAAAGATTCCACATTATAGAGAGAAAAGATTCAACATTATAGAGAGAAAAGATTTGACATTATAGAGAGAAAAGATTCAACATTATAGAGAGAAAAGATTGGACATTATAGACAGAAAAGAGTCGACGTAGAGAGAAAAGATTCGACATTGTAGAGAAAAAAGATTCAAAATTATTGAGAGAAAAGATTCGACATTATAAAGAGAAAATATTTGACATAGAGAGAAAAGATTCAACATTATAGAGAGAAAAGATTTGACATTATAGAGAGAAAAGATTCAACATTATAGAGAGAAAAGATTGGACATTATAGACAGAAAAGAGTCGACGTAGAGAGAAAAGATTTGACATTGTAGAGAAAAAAGATTCAAAATTATTCAGAGAAAAGATTCGACATTATAAAGAGAAAATATTTGACATAGAGAGAAAAGATTCAACATTATAGAGAGAAAAGATTCGACATTATAGAAAGAAAAGATTAAACATTATAGAGAGAAAAGATTCGACATAGAGAGAAAACATCGCTGCTGGAATTAGGTGGGGGAAGAAAATTAAAATAATGATAATGATGAATGTTATTGGCTGATTGTAACCAAAGAGGAGGAGCAGTAAAATAGCTAGAACTAACCTGATAATTCAACATGAACGACGAAGATTCGACAAAGCCTCAAAAAAAAAATACAAACTTCGAATCTGTCGAACCTTCAAAGAAGATTCGACGGAGCAGCTAAACTGTACGACGCCGCAATCATACATTTCTGGTCAAATGCTCCGCCCATAGGCTATAGAAAAATTCTAAAGTTGGTTGACTAGTAATAATAATTAATAAATATAATTATTATTAGTCTTACAACAGTAGAATTCTTCTATAGCTTGTAGCCTTCAATGACAGATTCAACCTTAATTCATTCGGATTTTCAGACGAATGCAATTTTTAACGAAAAATAAATAAATAAAAACAAATTTCGGCAGTAACTAAATAAATATATTTTTCAGACGAAAACGAAATATTTCAGTGTGCACATGTCTAATCTATAATGTACAATATACCAATGCATCTCAACAGACATGGTGTGAAGGAGTCATAAGTGAACTGAATTTATCTACCCAAAAGTGATTAAGTGGGATGTGATCATCTAGCATAAATATCTAAGGGATCCATACTGTGTTTGCTGCAAAGGTTTTTGCAAAGTGTCTTTGGAAATGGGCTCATATCCACCTATCAATACATTTTGATATTTTCATAACTAGTGCTTTTATCAGGGCTGAGAGCTCTTAAATTGATTATAAATGATCATAGAAATAGAAATCATAAATACCTTTTTTTCCCTGTTTTTATAAGTGATAATATTCCCTCTGCTGTCAGCTGGAAGAGGAGAATCAGCAGCACACTAATATTCCCAGTGAAAGGCTATTCAGGGTAGGGGGGTGTAAAGACAAAACTGATTAATGGAGGAGAGCAGACTGAGTTCCCAGCACACCTAGAAAACTGGCCATGGTGTGTTCTCATGCCTAGTGTGCTCAGTTTTTAATAGGAAAGCAGAGGGACTGGCAGGAACACCAAGGATTTCACACAAGGAAAGTAATACAAAGAGAACAGGATACTTTTTTATACAAGTACATATCTGGAATATGAACTGTTGGGTTTACATATTCTTTAAGAGGAGTACTGAAGCAAGTTGCTGTTATGGTTTTAGGAAGCTATGTACAGCGTCCTGCTAGCCCCTCCCACCAGTAATGGTCTGCCTGCATGTCATAGAATGCAAAAAAACATCAACAAGGAAAACCTGTATAAGTTACCAACACCCCTGTATGTAATAGGAAAAAGAGAAATCCCCCAGGGTGGGGTTTTAATGGTAACAATTCATGGATTCAAAAGGCGTAATATTAATAAAAGTTTATGTATACAAAAATACAAAAGTGTGAATATGTTAAAAACCAAAGTTCATAGGTAGGTGTCTAGGTAGTCCACAGGGGTTCATTCAGGCCCTACACGTTTCAAGACTTAGTCTCTTCATCAGGGAACACTCAGGGGACACTGGCCCCTGGTGAAGGGACTAAGTCTTGAAACATGTAAGCCCTGAATGAACCCTTGTGGACTACCTAGACACCTACCTATGAACTTTGGATTTTAACATAGTCACACTTTTGTATTTTTGTATAAATAAACTTTTATTATTATTATTACGCCTTTTGAATCCATGAATTGTTACTGTTAAAACCCCACTCTGGGGATTTCTCTTTTGCCTGCATGTCATAGAGTAGCACAAAGATAGAATTTTCATGTAATGAAAATAGAAAGATTTTATTTGAAGATCTCATTAACATGTTGATGAGGAACATGAAACGACAAAAAAAAAATCTGATTAACCTTAAGGACCGCCTCCTGCAGATATACGTCGGCAGAATGGCTGGGCACAAGCATGTCGTCTTTAAGTGCCCAGCCATCCCGGTCTGAAGCTCCGCGACCGCGGCCGCGGGACCCGTGGATGCGATCGGTCCCCGGAGCTGAAGAACGGGGAGAGCTGTGTGTAAACACAGCTTTCCCATTCTTCACTGTGGCCCTGTCATTGATTGTGTGTTCCCTGATATAGGGAAACACAATCAATGACGTCACACGTCCAGGCACGCCCCCCTACAGTTAGAAACACGGATGAGGTCACACTTAACCCCTTCAGCGCCCCCCCTAGTGGTTAAAGAGGTATTCCACCTGCAATTTTTTTTTTTTTTAAAGTCAGCAGCTACTAACAGTGTAGCTGCTGACTTTTAATAAGGACACTTACCTTGTCCTACTTGCCCGCGCTGATGGTCCCCCCGATGCCGGTCCCACGATCGATCCAGGTCCCGCGCCGCCATTCACACTATGGGAAACAGGCAGTGAAGCCGTACGGTTTCACTGCCCATTTCCTACTGCGCCTGCGTGAGTCTAACGCTGGCTTGTGAATGGGCGGCTGCTCTCTGAGAACACACACAGTTCCCAGAAAGCAGCGCGCCCCATTCACAAGCAGAAGAAGCAGAAGAAAACACACCGTGTTGGGGAAGAGGCAGATTACGGACTTCCACATAGCAACAGGTATTTCGGTGAGTATTTTTTATTTTTTTTCACGTTTTTTTTTATTACATTTTTTTAGGCTATATGGGCAAATGTTGTTTTCCTGGGTGGAACTCTTTAACTCCCAAACTGCAATTGTCATTTTCACAGTAAACAATGCATTTTTAATGCATTTTTTGCTGTGAAAATGACAATGGTCCCAAAAATGTGTCAAAATTGTCGAATGTGTCCGCCATAATGTCGCAGTCATGAAATAAATTGCTGATCGTCGCCATTAGTAGTAAAAAAAAAAAAAGAATTAATAAAAATGCAATAAAACTATCCCCTATTTTGAAAACGCTATACATTTTGTGCAAACCAAACGATAAACGCTTAGTGCAATTTTTTTTTACCAAAAATAGGTAGAAAAATACGTATCGGCCTAAACTGAGGAAAAAAAATTATATATTTTTGGGGGATATTTATTATAGCAAAAAGTAAAAAATATTGCATTTTTTTTTTCAAAATTGTCGCTCGATTTTTGTTTATAGCGCAAAAGATAAAAACTGCAGAGGTGATCAAATACCACCAAAAGAAATCTCTATTAGTGGGAAAAAAAGGACGCCAATTTTGTTTGGGAGCCACGTCGCACGACCGCGCAATTGTCAGGTAAAGCGTCACAGTGCCAAATCGCAAAAACTGGCCAGGTGCTTTACCTGCCAAAAGGTCCGGGTCTTAAGTGGTTAAACTTAATTTTTGAGCTGTGCTTTTCAACTGCCCCCAAAATATTCAAAATTAAAATAGCCCTAAATTAAGTTATTTTCATCTCCTGCGTTCTGAACATATTTTTGGTGTCATTAATGATTGATGGTGATCTAATGTTCCCAAGCTTTCTCACCTAATTCCAACAATTATCACTGCATGAGTCCCGAACACATCCACCTGTACCTGATGATAAGCATTAATTTTCCATGGAAAAAGTGTTGTCTAAAATAATAATAGTAATAATAATAGTAATAATAACAATAACGTCTTCTTTAAAAAGTGTTAAAATTAATTAAACAACTATTATATTGTGCTTCACTACCAATAATACAATAAAAATGCAATGTTATACAATAATAGTATTAATAATTAAATGTACATATGTAATGTGTTTTAATGTATGATACTATTTGATACTATTTATTACGTAATTAACCACTTCCGTACCGTAGGACGCCATATGACGTCCTGGACTTCAGTGGGGGATATCTGAATGATACCTGCAGCTACAAGCATCATACAGATATACTTTTTTTTTCAGCCGGCGATTCTGTGCACCATAAGAACGATCATTTAGACGGTTCCACCACTTGAGCGTTCTTACAGGTGGTGGGAGGTAAAGAGCGTCAATTACGTGGGGTCACGATTCATTTACATCAGGGGTCTCAAACTGATGGCCCTCCAGATGCTGCGAAACTACAAATCCCATCATGCCGCTGCCTGTGAGAGTCATGCTTGTAACTGTCAGCTTTTCAATTCTTCATGGGACTTGTAGTTTTGCAACAGCTGGAGGGCCACCAGTTTGAGACCCCTGATTTACATGGATCACGCCCACCCTCCACCTACTTTGAATTACGCGGGCTTACGCCGGCCCATTTACACTACGCCGCCGTAACTTACGGTGCAAATTAGTTCTGAATAGGGTACCTGTCTCTGTAAGTTACGGCGGCGTAGTGTAAATGAGATATGCTACGCCCGCCAAAATTTACGCAGATCTTTCTAAATCTGGCCCATAGTGTAAAAATATCTGTATATTTTATTTTAATTATTTTAACCACTTAAGGAGCAAGCCTCTTTCTGAGATTTGGTGTGTATAGGTTACAATTTTTATTTTTTTGCTCGAAAATTACATAGAACCCCCAAACATTATATATTTTTTCTAACACCCTAGAGAATAAAATGGCGGTCATTGAAATACTTTCTGTCACACCGTATTTGTGCAGCAGTCTTACAAGCGCACTTTGTTTGGAAAAACTGTAAATTAGCCCATTTTTTTTTTTTTTTTGTGAAGGATAATGTTATGCTGAGTAAATTTATACCCAACATGTTACACTTCAAAATTGCGTCCGTTTGTGGAATGGCAACAAACTCGTGTCCTTAAAAATCTCCATTGGCGACGTTTAAAAAAATCTACAGGTTGCATGTTTTGAGTTACAGAGGAGGTCTAGGGCTAGAATTATTGCTCTTGCGCGAACGATCGTGGTGATACCTCACATGTGTAGTTTGAACACTGTTTTCATATGTAGGCGCTACTCACGTATTCGTTCGCTGTTGTACACAAGCTCGGCGGGACAGGACAAAGATTAAAGTTAAAAATGTATTTTATTTTTTTTCGTATTTATTTTACTTTTTATTTGTTATTTTTACACTGTTATTTAAAGAGATTAATTGTGTCATTTTTATTTCTCTTAGGCCCCGTACACACGATCGGACATATCCGATGAAAACGGTCCGCGGACCATTTCCATCGGATATGTCCGATCGGGAGTTTGATCCGATGGCGTGTACACACCATCGGATCAAATTCCCCGCCGCCGGACGGCGCGGTGACGTGGCGGTGACGCGGCGGTGACGTTGACGCCGCCACGTCACCGCCACGTCACCGCACCAGGAAGTTAAACACTTCCTCGCATGCGCCGAATCCATTCGGCGGCGGCGCGGCGGCGGTGGGGGACGACATGTCTGCTGGTAAGTGTACTAACCAGCAGACATGTCGGGCGGACAGATTCCCACCGGATAGATTTCAAAGCATGCTTTGAAATCTGTCGGGTGGAGAAATCTGTCCGCTAGCCCATACACACGAGCGGAGATGTCTGCTGAAACGGTCCATCGGACCGTTTTCAGCGGACATATCCCCTCGTGTGTACGAGGCCTTAAAATAAATGTAAAAATTCCTTGTGATAAAAAAAAACGGCATGACAGGACCTCTTAGGCCACGTACACACGATCGAATTTATCTGCTAAAACTGGTCCGATGGACCGTTTCAGCAGACATCTCCGATCGTGTGTACGGGCTAGCGGACATGTTTTCCCAGCGGACAAATTTCAAAGCGGACATAAATCTTCTCGCATTCGTCAAATGGATTCGACGCATGCGTGGAAGTATTTTACTTCCTGGAGTGGTGACGTTGACGCCGACGTCCTCAGCCCGAGGGGATTTCCGTCCGATGGTGTTTACATCGGACCAAAATCTCGATGAGACGTGTCCGCTGGAAACGGTCCATCGAACATGTTTGAGCAGACATGTCTCATTGTGTGTAAGCGGCCTTAAACATGAGATCTGGGGTCAAAAGATATCATATTTACACTAAAACGCAAAAAAATAAAAATTAAATGGCCCCTGGGCAGAAGTGATATTTCGACATGGCCTCCGCCCTGCAAGGGTATGGAGACAGTGGGGGCCATGTTCCCCTCACACATTTCCATAGCTACACCCTGTTCCAAATTATTATGCAAATTCTATTTCAGTGACACAAAGATTAAGGCCCAGATTCATAGAGCAATTACGCCTGTCTAACTGGTGTTAGACAGGAGTAATTTCAAATTTCGCGCGCCGTATCACTAGTTTGAATCCTCAAACCATGATACGGCGGCTTCGGGCTTCGATCCGAGAGGCTTACGTCCTCGTAAGCCTTCGGATCTACACTGCGATATTTGTGCGGCCGCTGGGAGGAGTTCGCGTCGTTTTCATGCGTCGGGATATGCAAATGAGTTTTTACGGCGATCCACGAAGGTACGAGTGTCCCTCGCAATCGCCTACGTCATTTTTTGACTACGTAATGTTAGAGGAGCTTTTTGCTGGTCTAACAGTGCGTAACCCATGTAAAGTATGGCCGTCGTTCCCGCGTCGATTTGAAAATATATATATTTTTTTAACGTAACTCGTTCGGGAATAGGAATGTACGTAAACGACGCTACTACGACGTGACGACGTGTTTTCGCGCAATGCACGGCGGGAAATTTGTGAACGGAGCATGCGCAGTTCGATTGCCGCGGGAACGCGCCTATTTTAAATGCTTCACGCCCCCTACTCACGCAGATGGATTGCGACGGGAGAAATACACTACGCCGCCGTCGTTTACTGGACAAAATCTACCTGGATTTCACTTAGAGCCAGGTAAAAAACGGCGGCGTAGTGTATTTCTGATACTCTACGAGAATCTAATTCTCTGTGAATCTGCCCCTAAATATTTTGTTTTTCAGTGTAACTCATGGATGGCATTGTGCCTCAGGGCTCTTCTGATCAGTGAAAACAATCTTAGACACCTGTGATAATTAGATTGCCAGGTGAGCCCAATTGAAAGAAAAACTACTAAGCCCAGGTTTACACTGGGTACGATTTAGTTCGATTTGAGATGCGATTTCACATGTGAAATCGCATCTCAAATCGGCGGCAATTGCCGTCTATGATACCGTCCTAATCGGTGCGACTCCGCATCTGCGGCGCTGCACCGATTTCAAAAAGTAGTTCCTGTACTACTTTTTGCGATTTCAGGAAGCGATTTACATTGACATCTGTGCAGAACTCTGCACAAATGTCTCCTAAATCGCGCCGAAATCGGAACTGCCAGAGGGAGTGAAATCGCGCGAGTTCAGCTGAAATCGCGTGATTTCACTCCCGCAGCCCAGTGTGAACCAGGGCTTAAGGAGGGTGTATAACTGATGAACTACAGCGCTACTAAATCCAAAATACACCACAAAATTAATAAATAAATGTAAAAAGCTGCAGTATGTGAAAAAGGTTTCCAACCAAACAACAAATGTGAAAAATATAAACATATGCGCTAGAAACAACTAATTGTGTGATACCTTACTAGGATCAATCCAATAGTGATAATTATTCAAAACCCTGAATAGGGGATATACGTGTTGCCACAGTGGGGTGAGGCACATAAAGTATATGAATGAAAAAAAGGTGTAAAATTCCAGCAGCGTGCGAGTGTCACTGAATACAACAGCTCTGTGAAACAGGTGCCTTATGCTCAGCTTCAAAACACTTCAGTACTTTCAACGACACAGCCTTGGTCATTAGTGCAAAAAACAGGCTTCAGCCCCCCTTCACAATACACCACAGCAGGTGTGGGACATGTAAGAAAAGGGAAAACACAATAGTGTAATACAGCCAGACATGATAATACCGCTGCCAATGCTATGCGCCGATCCACTCACGCTCTCCCCGTCTTTGAATCAAGCCACTCAGTAACGAAAAGTGTAGAGGTCCTCACTCGGGAACTTCCGACAGATCTCGTACGGCAAACTCAAACTAAAGGAGGGTGTTCCACATTATTAAGCAGGGTGCCATTTTCAAGCAATATGTGGAAGAAAAAGGATCTCTCTGCTGCAGAAAAGAGTGAAATAGTTCAATACCTTGGACGAGGTTTGAAAACATTTGATATTTCACGAAAACTTAAGCGTGATCTTCGGACTATTAAGAGATTTATGGCTGATTCAGAGCACAGACGGATTTCATGCAGATAAAGGCACATTGAGGAAGATTTCTGCCAGATCCATGCATCGGATCAAGAGAGCAGCTGCTAAAACACCATTACATAGCAGCAAACAGATATTTGAAGCTGCTGGTGCCTCTGGAGGCCCACGGACATCAAGATGTAGAGTCTGGAGTCTTGCAACTGTACATAAACCTTCCATTCGGCCACCACAAACCAATGCTTACAAGCAGAAACGGCTGCATTGGGCAGAAAAATACATCAAGACTAATTTTCAAACAGTCCTGTTCACTGATGAGTGCCGTGCAACCCTCGATGGTCCAGATGGATGGAGTAGTGGATGATTGGTGGACTGCCACCCTGTTCCAACAAGGCTGCGACGTCAGCAAGGCGATGGTGGAGTCATGTTTTGGGCTAGAATCATGGGAAGAGAGCTGGTCGGCCCCTTTAGGGTCCCCGAATGTGTAAAGATGACCTCTGCAAAGTATGTGGAGTTCCTGACTGACCACTTCCTTCCCTGGTACAGAAGGAAGAACTATGCTTTCCGTAATGACAATGCACCATCTCATGCTGCAAAGAATACCTCTGCATCAATGGCTGCTATGGGGATAAAAGAAGAGAAAGTAATGGTGTGGCCTCCATCCTCCCCTGACCTCAATCCTATTTCGAACCTTTGGAGCATCCTCAAGCAAAAGATCTGTTAGGGTGGGGGGCAGTTTACATCCAAATAGCAGCTCTGGGAGGCGATTCTGACATCTTGCAAACAAATTCAAGCAAAAACTGTCCAAAAACTCACAAGTTCAATGTATGCAAGACTTGTGAAGCTGCTATCAATAAGGGGTCCTATGTTAAAATGGAACGTGAACTGTTAAAATGTTTAAAAAGTTAAAATGTTTAAAAAGTTTGATTGAAATAGCTTTTGATTTCAGTAAATATGCTGCAAACACAACAAATTAAAATTTTCACTTCTTTACAGCCTATAAAGTGTTTTGAAACTTACTGTGCGTAATAATTTGGAACAAAGCATTGTAAGTTTTTCTTTTGAAAAAAAAAAACTGTTATCATTAGGAGGTTTGTTCAATAAAATGTGAATTGTACTCTTAATAGTTGATAACATGAGAATTATGCTGACTGTTGTTTACATCAATTATTTAGGTAAATGAGAAAAATATCATTGGCATAATAATTTGCAACTGGGTGTATTAGGGAGAAGGATCCGATTGCATTTGCCGCTGGCGGTGGTTCCGGTAAGAAGCAGAGGGCACCGGAGAGCGGCGGGAGGGGCCGATAACAGTGATCTTGCAGCGAATCCGCCCCAGAGACCACTTTTATCTAAAACCAGACCGATCACTGAAGAAGAATATACTGGGGTTATGGCAGCTAGCTGCTTCCATGACAACGGTATCCCTCTTCAAGTGCCACTCTATCAGTATATCGGCGTGAGCTGGTCCAGAAGTGGTTAAATATCTGTATATATTATTAATACAATTAGCTTACACTGTAACAATTAAACAGTTACTGTATATACCCGAGTATAAGCCAAGTTTTTCAGCAAAAGTTTTTTGTGCTGAAAATGCCCCCCTCGGGTTATACTCGAGTCACCTTTCTGCGCCTGATCTCCTAGACTTTGGGGACCCAGTACACATGTAGCCCCACTCTTTTTCTACAAGTGTGCAAAGTTTGTTGTCCGGGGGACCTACAGCCGGGGAGCACTGATTTTTCAAACCCGGGCACCCCTTCTGTAGACTCCCATGTTAAATGGTAATTTCTCTGGTGAATTTGGGGATATGGTACCGGTGGGTCATAGGACCCCTGGGCCCGGAACTTTGCACACATGTAGCCCAATTTCTCCTTTACAAGTGTGCAAAGTTTGTTGTCTGGGGGACCTACGGCTGGGGAGCACCGCTTTTTCAAACCGGGCACCCCTTCCATAGACTTCCATGTTAAACATCAGTCTAGTCATGGACACAGTGAGGCATGGGCACAGTGAGGCATGGGCACAGTGAGGCATGCACACACAGTGAGGCAAAGTGAGGCATGCAGATAGACACCCTAGGCTTATACTCGAGTCAATACATTTTAACCATTTTACTTATGGTAAAATTGGGTGCCTCGGCTTATACTCGAGTATATACCGTATATTATTTTGTTTGTAAAAAAGTGTAAGATTTTTAAATAAAAAAAAATATTTAAAACAAACAATGTTTTCATGCAAATGTTATGTGTTATACAGAACTAATATTTATATTATAAATATTGTAACTACCCCCTTTTCTTCCACCACTCCTGAAATAATCCTTTGACTCGGGAAGTAGTCATGTTGCATGCAAAAAAAATTGGCCAAGCTGGCCCAGCGATAAATACTTTATGTGGGCAATTTCAGACTACTGATTAGATCTATTAATAATGTATGCAATGTTATTGTGGATGATTAGAGTTGTTTCATTTAATGGAATTCTCAAATCATCTCTAACACCTCAGTATGAATTCTTTATGATCACTGGTTTATGCATGCATTTCGGTAAAGCTAGCTGGGAGTTGTGTGTAATTACAATGGCAAAGGCTCACCTGGTGAGCATTCTTTCACACGCATCCATCCCACCTGTAGATCAGCTCGCCAAGTAAATCAAACTAAGTGAACAAAATCAAGAGCTTTATCTCGCCATGGCCTAATACATAATACATCAATAGGGTCATCACAGATCAAAAGGCATCTGGTGTACTGCTTGTAAATAAATACATTAATAAAATAAATACACTTGAGGATTCAAGGATCATGTGAAACAAGTGTGATTTATTAATTATTATTCATGAAGATGTAAAAAAGAAGCTAACACAGAAGTCACGTCACAGATCGCGGCCTTTGCGTATTTACATTTTAACCGCATTGTTATTTATTAATTATATTTTGGCAGAAAGTGATTGATTTTCTTTATTTGTTGATATTCATAGCTCAATAAATCTGAAGTCGGTTGTCAGTTATCCTTCATAAATACAAGAAACTTTGTACCGCACGTCATGCAGTTTCTGTTCATTGATGTTGTAGATTTGTTTATTGTTTTATTTATTATTATTTATTGTTGTATTTATTTGTTTTATTTGTTTATTTGATTTATATTGATTTATTTCTGTTTTTCTTTGTTCCCGATGGCCCCCCCGAACCTCCCTTTTGATTCTTTATGCTGCGTACGCACGGTTGGAATTTCCGACAACCAAACCGTGGATTTTTTTTCCGACGGAATGTTGGCTCAAACTTGTGTTGCATACACACGGTCACATAAATGTTGTCAGAAATTTCAAAGGTCAAGAACGCGGTGACGTACAACACTACGACAAGCCGAGAAAAATTAAGTTCAATGATTCCGAGCATGTGTTGGATTGATTCCAGGCATGCGTCGAATTGATTCATGAGCATGCATATGATTTTTGTGAGTTGGAATTGGCTACAGACGATCGGAATTTCCGACAAAAACTTTTGTTGTCAGAAAAATTGAGAACCAGCTCTCAAACATTTGTTGTCGGAAATTCCGACAGCAAACGTCTGATGGAGGCTACACACGGTCGGAATATCTGACCAAAAGCTCTCATCGAACATTTGTTGTCGGAAATTCCGACCGTGTGTATGTGGCATTAGCCTGGAAACATGTTTACACGTTGCAGTAACATGCATATTGCAATGCATTATCTCAATGCACGGTCATTTTGACTCACCTTCATCTTGACTGGCATCCCGATGCACTTTACCAATAGACTTTAACGCTCATGTGTTTCAGCACACCACAACACATATCATCTACAAAGGGTCCCAGGCTTATATTCAATTGGCACCACATCCCCAAGCTCAATAAATAATAAAACAATCCCAGCTACTGGAATTTTTCGGTGCAATATATTACAACTAATACAATTTTTAAATAAATAATAAAAAAAGATCATAACATACTTTCTTTCTTTATTTATGCTCAAGGCTTCAGATTACGGTTTACGTCATGTAAATATGTGTTACAACCATAGGGCTGGCCCAAATAAAGGCAGCTCAGGGATTATACACACTACGGGCCAGATTCTCAGAGGCGTTACGACGGAGTATCTCAGATACCCCGTCGTAACGCCTTTTTTTTGTCCTCGTATCTATGCGAGTGATGCTTAGCATCACTTTTGCATAGATACGCTTCTACATCCGACAAGTGTAAAAGCATTACACTTTCGGATCGTAGGTGTAATGACAACTCCGGCCACTAGGTGGCCTTTACGTTGTTTTTTTCATTTGCATATGCAAATGAAGTAGTACGCCGATTCTCGATCGCTTTTACGCCGCCCCGTCGTCGCGTACGTCGTTTTCGTTCGCGTAAGGTTACCCCAGCTTCTATGTGGAGTAACCTTACGAGGTCCCGTCGGATGCCGTCGTGTCCCGTCGGATGCCATGTTAAGTATGGCCTCGGGACCGCGTCGTGTTGTGCGTCGTTTACGTCGTTTGCGTACGTCGATTCTCAATGGGGCTGGCGAACGCTGCGATTACGTTGTTTACATTGAGAAAATGTGACGTCCTTTGGAGCATGCGCACTGGGCTTTTTCCCCGGCCAGCGCATGCGCAGTTCGTTCGACGCGGGGGCGCGCTTAATTTAAATACAAGCCGCCCCATTTGAATTGCGCGGGTTTACGCTTGGCGATTTACGAGACGCCGGCGTAAACTACGGAGCAAGTGCTTTGAGAATAAAGCACTTGCTCTAGTATGCAGCGGCGGCGTAGTGTAAATGGCTTACGCTACGCCGCCGAATATATATGAGAATCTGGCCCTACATTGGTAACTATATAATACAATGTCACATAATGTAAACGTTCAGTCGAGGAGTGAAAGAACAACAGTTCTCAAACATACAGTAAGCACTTGTGAGAAAGATATTATCAACTTGCCGACCATATAACTTAGATTAGTGTTTCTCAACTCCAGTCCTCAAGTTGCCCCAACAGGTCATGTTTTTAGGATTTCCCTTGGATGAAATGGCTGTGATAATTACTAAGGGAGTGAAACTGATCAAATCACCTGTGCAAAATAATGGAAAGCCTGAAAACATGACCTGTTGGGGTACTTGAGGACTGGAGTTGAGAAACATTGATTTATATAAATGCCGACAAAGTGGCAAGGCCTGCATCGGATCACATATCTAGAACGTGATCCGACACTTCCGGGTCTTGAGTGAACAAAATCAAGAGCTTTATCTCGCCATGGCCTAATATATAATACATCAATATGGTCATCACAGATCAAAAGGCATCTGGTGTACTGCTTGTAAATAAATACATTAACCACTACCCGACGGCCGTACGACTTTGTACGGCCACAGGGTGGTTCTACTTCTCTAACTGGCCGTGTTTTTACGGCCTGCGCTCCGCCAGGCCACTGGGGGGCGCGGGCCGCCATCGGTAGCACGTGCGTGCCCGCCGCATCGCTGAGATGCCGATGCGCGTACCTGGCAGGGGCGATGTCCGCCAGGCACTCGGGATCGGTGGCTACAGGGACAAGACGTGGATCTGTGTGTAAACACACAGATCAACGTCCTGTCAGGGGAGAGAGGAGACCGATCTGTGTCCCGTGTACATAGATCGGTCACCTCCCCCAGTCAGTCCCCCTCCACACACAGTTAGAACACAATTCAGGGTACACGTTTAACCCCTTCCTCACCCCCTAGTGTTAACCCCTTCAATGCCAGTCACATTTATACAGTAATTAGTGCATATTTATAGCACTGATCGCTGTATAAATGTGAATGGCGCCAAAAATGTGTCAAAAGTGTCCGATGTCTCCACCATAATGTCGCTGTCACAAAACAAACGCTGATCGCCGCCATTAGTAGTAAAAAAATAAAATAATAAAAAATAATAATTCTGTCCCCTATTTTGTAAGCGCAATGAAAACATGACCTGTTGGGGTGTATGATGGCTGGAGTTGAGAAACACTGATTTAGATATATGGCAACAAAGTGACATGGCTGCATCCGATCATGTACCTAGAACGTCATCCGACACTTCCGGGTCTTGAGCGCGCATGCACACCACCGGCTGGTCACTCCTACTGCGATCATACACAGAAAGAGCCCAGCCACGAGTACCGCAGATTCAATGTCCACTGGCACCCACTGATACCTATGTAAACAATACAGAGGTTTCCTGCGTATCCTGGTATGGAGTGTCGTGCTCGCCCCCTCCCTTGGACTACCGGAGAGTCAGGACGGCCACTAACACACAGCTCCTTTTTTTATCAGCAACGTAGAGAGCGTCCTGACTCTCCTGTAGTCCAAGGGAGCACAACACTCCACACCAGGGAGAAAGCCTTGCATTACTGTGTGGAGTTACAGACAGAAGAACAGGAAGTGAGGATTTCTCAGAAGAAATAAGGACATTTAAAAGCAAAATGGAAGGATGAGGTAAGTGAAGGAGGACTGCACTAAGGTAAAGGAAGCTATTTAGGAAAACAAAATTGTACCTTTACAACCCCTTTAATTTTACTCGGCTCATCATAGTGTTTTACATCACAGCCTTTTAGACGGTCGGAATTTAGTCTGACAGTGTGTAAGCAAGACTGATGGAAGTCAGCTTCATCGGAATTCCGACGGAAAATTCTATCAGATTTTATTCCATTGGAAATTCAGATCGTGAGTACGCAGCATTAGAATTAGGGTTGTCCCGATCCCCGATACCCAAATAGAATACTCGCCATCTGTGCATATTAGAGACTTTCTTCTCACCAGCATCTATTTATCCATCTGTTTTAACTATTTTTATGTATATGTTGATGTACATATACTAGCCAGACAGTTTTTTTGTATATTTGCTACTGGTTAACAGGTTGAAATATTATTTTTTGTGTTTATATGTACTGTATTTTCCGGCGTATAAGACAACTTTTTAACCCATGACATTTTTCTTTAAAGTCGGGGGTCGTCTTATACGCCGGTAACCGAACATGCAGACCGCGGCCGTCCATTTTTCAAAAGCCTCCTCCTAGTGCTGTTCCGTGATGGGTGGAAAACCCAGCTTCCCAGCAGAGCCTCTGTTCAGTGTTCCGCCTATCACGGATGCCCTCTCGTCCTCAGTCTCGGACGAGAGGACATTCGTGATAGGCGGAACGCTGGACACAGTGGGCCAGATCCACAAAGAACTTACGGTGGCGTTTCTATTGATACGCCGCGTAAGTTCTACGATGTGTCGTCGTATCTTTGTTTTGTATTCACAAAACAAGATACGCCGGAATCTTGCTAAGATAAGACCGACGTAAGTCTCTTATGCCGTCTTATGTTAGTTGCATATTTCCGCTGGCCGCTAGGCGGCGCTTCCGTAGATTTCCGCGTTGAATATGTAAATGAGCTAGATACGCCGATCCAAGAACATACTTGCGCCCGGCGTATCAATATACACTTTTTACGTAAGGCGTACGACCGGTGTAAAGTTACCCCTGCTATATGAGGCGCAGCCAATGTTAAGTTTATGGACGTCGGAACAGCCGTCTAATTTTACGTTGTTTGTGTAAGTCCTACGCGATTAGGGATGTGCGTAAGTTACGTTCACGTCGGAGGCATTTTTCAAAGTATCTTAGGAATTCGATCGGACATGAGTTGCAGCATGCGCATTGGGTTACATCCACGGACGGTGCATGCGCTGTTCGTACAGACATGCATCTACATGGGGTCAAGCCTCATCATAATACTACACGCCTACATCCTGCCTACTTCGAAATACGTGGGCTTACGCCGGCCCATTTACGCTACGCCGCCGTAACTTAGGACGCAAGCGATTTGTGAATACGGCACTTGCCTCTCTAAGTTGCGGCGGCGTAGCGTAAAGAATATACGCTACACCCGCACAAAGATCCGCTGATATCTGTGGATCTGGCCCATTGTCTCCTGGGAAGCGGAGTGTTCCGCCTATAACGGAATAGCACAAGGAGGAGGCGCGGTTTTTGAAAAATGGATGGCCGCGGTCTGACCAATTCTGCATGTCAGGGATAAGGTAAGGGATTGTCGAGACATGCAATGGCACAGTGAGTTATGCAGTGACACAGTCTGGCATGTAACGATGCACAGTAAGGCATGTAATGGTGCACAGTGAGGCATGTAATGGTGCATAGTAAGGCATGTAATGGCACAGTGAGGCATGTAACGATGCACAGTAAGGCATGTAATGGTGCACAGTGAGGCATGTAATGGTGCATAGTAAGGCATGTAATGGCACAGTGAGGCATGTAATGGCACAGTTAGGTGAGGCGAGGCATGACTAGTAGGAAGGGAGTCGGCTTATACGGTGAGTAAATCCCAAAACCAACATTTTAGCTGGAAAATTAGGGGGTCGTCTTATACACCGGCAAATATGGTATGGTTTATTTTTTAAGTAGCTGCTTTTATTTATTTGTATTTATTTTTTTGAATCTATCATTACCTGTGTTTTAGTTATCTGTTACTCCATATCGCTGAGATAGGAAGAGTTGGGCAGGGAGTGTTTTTTTTTCCTTTTTAACATTAATCTTATACGTTTGACCATCTCATGATAAGTTTGAATTGGCCAATTTCATTACAGTTTTACTTTAATAAATGGTTACAAATACACGTGAAGCATGAAGACCTCAAATAACTGCATAGTACTGAATGAATTATAAGCCTAAAGAGTCCAAATGTCAAAAGAGAACATTTTATTTAAATGATGATTTCCAATGCGTTTTGAAGGTACATTTCATTCTTCATAAGGACTTATAAGCAGAAATAGTATAAGAATGGTCTGTGGGGATATGTAATGGCGTGATCTACATCCCTTTTAGTGATCCCCACAGACCATTCTGATTTTCTTTCTGCTTATAAGCCCTGATGAAGAAGTCATTGTGACCTTCCAAACATTTTAGCTTTCGTCTTTCTGATAAAATTCCTTCTTCTGACATGCAGACTTTTTTTATCTGTTCAGCATCTTTTAAGGTAAATCAAAAAATGTGATCACTGCAGTGAAGATAAGGTTGTTGGCACGTGCATATTTGTGTTCTTTTATCTGTATGCCATGGAGGACCCCCTTACCTTTGAGTAGGGAAAGAGTAAAACATATTTGAGTTCTCACTGCCATCCAGATTTCCCCATATATACTTCACGGTTGACAATGTCTTCACCTGGCAGGAAGCAAGGGAAATTATGCCACATGGATGCACAGTGAGGCCGCGTACACACGACCGGTTTCCTCGGCAGAATCCAGCAAGAAACTTGTTAGGAGACGTGTTTTGCAGAGGAAACCGGTCGTGTGTACATTTTTCGACAAGGAAACTGTCGAGAAACTCGACGAGCCAAAAAGAGAGCATGTTCTCTTTTTTCTCAACGGGAGTCGAATTTGGCTCATCGAGTTCCTCGTCGGGCTGGTTTCCGACGAGAAACTCAAGCGTATGTATGCTAAGAAACCCGTGCACCTTCTGTAAAAGTAGCGTTTGTAATGGAAATAGCACATTTGTCACGCTGTAACAGACTGAAAAGTAAAAATGTCTCTTACCAAACTTTTCAGTAACATGAGATTAGCAAAAGCAGCCCCAAGGGTTGTGCCAGTGGAATCGAACTTCCCCTGCTGTCGTATGTGTTGAAGTCACCGCGTTTGAGAACGAGGAGATTTGGTCTTTTACGTGTGTACGCAAAGCAAGCTTGTTGAGTTCCTCGACAAGCCTAACAAGGAACTCAACGAGGAAAACGATGTGTTTCGCCCAACGAGTTCCTCGGTCGTGGGTACGAGGCCATAGAAGCTGACAGATCCTCTGGCCTTTCCTACTTTACTTTTCTCTACTCTACTCTGCTCTACAAAAAGAAAAATATATTTGCCTGTCCCTGTTGAAGATATTCCCTTAGTTCCCTTTTCTAGTAATGTCCAGGGATAGGTGGGGCTTGAATGGACACTGAAGCCTCGTACACACGCTTGTTTTTCACGACAAGAAAACTGCTGGCAGAGCTTTTTGTAGAGAAAACCGTTCATGTGTATGGTTTCTCGTCGAGAAAACTGTTGTGAATCTTGACATGAAAAAAAGAGAACCTGCTCTCTATTTTCTCGTCGAGAGTCTCAATTTTCTCATCATGATTCTCGTTGGAAGTAAAATGTTTGTGTGTATGCTTTTCCGAGTCTTAAAAGCCCACACATGGTCAGAATCAAGTATGACGCGGGAGTGCACCCTCGGTAAAACTAGCGTTCGTAATGGAGATAGCACATTTGTCACGCTGTAACAGACTGAAAAGCGTGAATCGTCTCTCACCAAACTTTTACTAACACGCGGTAACATGAGATTAGCAAAAGCAGCCCCAAGGGTGGCGTCAGTGGAGTCGAACTTCCCCTTTATAGTGCCGTTGTACGTGTTGTACCTCACCACGTTTGAGAACGACGAGATTTTGGCTAAACAGTGTGTATGCAAGGAAAGCTAGACAAGAATCTTGTCAAGCTTGACAAGAATCACATCGAGAAAAACAAAGGTTTTTTTTACGACGGGATTCTCGGCCGTGTGTATGAGGCTTCATCCTTGACCTGTCACTCCTCTGATGCCTTGTACACTTGAGAGGAATTTCCGACGGAAAAAGACGGACGGGAGCTTTTCATCTGATTTTCCATCCGTGTGTATTCCCCAATCAGACTTTTTCAGTCTGAAATTCCGACTGAATTAGATTGCATTGGAAAAAAATTTGAGCGGAAATTCCGATCGTCTGTATGCTTTTCTGACAGAATAAACACCACACATGCTTGGTAACAATTTGACGCATAGAACTTTCTTTTCTTTTTTTGTCGTAGTGTTTTACGTCACTGCGTTCTTGACGGTCGGAATTTATTGTGACTGTGTGTATGCAAGACAGCTTTAGCTGTCGGAACTCCGTCGAAAAAACCTTTCAGAGTTTAGTCCAATGGAAAAAACGGTCGTGTGTACAAGGCATTAGCCTGGGATTATTCTTTATCATCTGTGCTGCAGAGCCACACTGATTTACTAAGTCTATAAAAATTGGTGCTGTCAGAAATGAAAAGAGTAAATTCAGATTACGATACAACCAATAAATCACAGGATAAAGGAGCAGTTGCAGTGCTACTGTATGTAGGTCGGGATTCCAGTGCAGACCATGAATCGGGGTGCTCAACTTGCTCTTCGTTCAGCCTGCAGTGTATGATACTTACGAATTTGCAAAGGTGGGGCAAGTAAAAATGCACTAAATAGTCAAAGCCCAGAGCAGTGACACTTCTCAGTGCAACCTCTGTAACCTCTTTGTGCTGTGATAAAATATGCCATGACCAAGTAAAAAAAAAAACATAAAGGACCTGAAGCTTAGTTGCATATTACAGTAAAGGAGAGGGGGAAGGACACGCCAAGTAAGTGTAGTATCCCAATAGGTTTAATGGATAAAAACAGGATTATGGACACTTACAAGTTTTACATAGATAATGGGCTCATCTGTGTGTAGATCTCTGTGCTGACATCATGGTGTGTGCGGTCGGTGGGTACAGTAGAGGCTTCAGGGATCACAAGGTACAAAGCAGCTCTGGCTGGCTCTGCACAACCTGAGGATAGTTCCGTTCACAGCTGCCAACAGCTGCATTGGCCTCCTGAGGGTCATTTCTGCAGTGCTATTTATAATCAGACACTTCACCTTTTAAAGATCCAAGGTAGTAAATAAGTGTTTAACCACTTCCCACCCCAGCCATAGTAATATGACAGCCGCACAGTGGTTCTGCCATCCCGGGCGACCGTCATATGACGTCCTCGGCTTCTCAGCCATCTAGGGGGCACGTCTAGTCTTCACCGGCAGTTAGAGCTCATTAGATTATAGCCAATAAGACAGAGTAATGTCAAGGCAAGTAGGTCAGTAGGCTTAGCAGGTCAAAAGTACTTCTTGAAGTGGTTTTAGGTAATGGTGTCTTTGTAAAGTGTTCCCAAGGACGCCGCTGGACTCCAGGACAGGTAAGTGTCCTAATATTAAAAGTCAGCAGCTGCAGTATCTGTAGCTGCTGGCTTTTAATATAATTTTCAATGGGACATCCGCTTTAAGAGCGGGTTCGTTCCATGTCGGCTGACCATTCGCGAAACTCCACCGTGTAGTTCTCTACCGGCCTTTTCCCTTGGGACAAGATGTGTAAGATGGCTTTGGCTGCCGCAGTGTGCTGTGGGTCATCATATAATTTGGCCATGGATTTATAGAAAGTGTCCATGGTATTTAACAAGGGGTGTCTCTGCTCCATTAGGCTATAGGCCCAGGCCTGCGGGTCTTCGGCCAGTAAGGAAATAATGAATCCTACTTTCACTACTTCGGAAAGAGAAGGTCCTGGGTTGAAGAGCTAAATACAAGGAACAGTCATTCTTGAATACCCTGAATTTCTTGCAGTCGTCAGAAAACTGCTCTGGTATGGGGACCCTCGGTTCAGAAAGGGCCATCACTACAGTAGGATTTGACTGAGCCAAGGAGGAGGAGGCCCCACTGGTGGGTGCTGGGGCTACAGGTGCTGGTGCCCTGGAGAGTTGTTGAAGGTGGCCATCAATTTGCATGTAGCCTTCCTGTAATTTCTGGACCACTTCTGTGAGAGCCGTAACCTGCTGGCACAGGACCTCAAGAGGAGAATGCGAGTCTCTGACATGGCTGGTTTGTACTGTCAGAAAGGGGTACTCACCGAGGCTGAGATGCAGAGAGCAGTTCGCTCTTGCGACTAAGCACACTCCCCCCCCTGGAGGTGGTTCAGAGGTTGGATGGTACAAAGAGGCACAAGCTACCAGCAGGCTGGGCAGTTCTAGCGTGTAGATCAGGGGTGGCAAACACAAGGCCGCGGGCCGAATCCGGCCCGCCGGACCTTGTAATGTGGCCCGCACAGCAGCCACCTCATTTTGCCAGGATTTCAGCAAGCGAGCGGCGCAGCACATATTCCCCTTACTCTGTGCCACTCCGTCTCCGCCTCCGTCCTGCCTCCACCGCCGCTCTACACATTAGGTGTACTTGCATAATGGTTCTGGCTGCCGCTCTGGTGCCCGCCTCCTACTCCACCCTGTCTCCGCCTCCACTTTTTCTGCAGCTACAATGCCGCTCTGGTGCCCGCCTCCTCCACCATGTCTCTGCCTCCACCCCGCCTCCCTAGTTTTTTACAGCCAGCGATGCTGGCTTTTTGGTGGCAGAAATTGCAGTTTTTGGGGAAGTTCTTTTCCCCCATCCAGCGGGCTGCGTCCTGTGGCTCCGGTGCCTAGCGCAGTGGATCTCACAGCAGCCGCAAGTGCAGAGGATGGCTAGCTTTGTGAATCCCTCCGGTGTTGTTCTGGGTCCCTACCTCGCAATGCCGTCTCACCCCCCCTCTCCCCCTCAAGTGGATGTGCTGCAGGAAGATATTGGCTGCCCAAATCGTGAGTACTAGCTGCCCCCTCCCTGCTCGGTCGCTCTAACCCCGCCAGGCTGTCTGGGGTCTCCTCTGACACTGTCCTCTGCTCCTCTCCTTAACCTGTGCCTTCCATCTGCCTTGCACCTCTCAGCCTATACTGACCTACTCCACCTCACCCTGCACCCCTCACTATGCACCCTGCAGCTACCCTACAGCACCCTGCACCCCTCACTATGCACCCTGCAGCCACCCTACACCCTTCACTGTGCACCCTGCCCCCACCCCACAGCACCCTGCACCCCTTACTGTGCACCCTGCACCCCTCACTATGCACCCTGAACCCACCCCACAGCACCCTGCACCCCTCACTATGTACCCTACAGCACCTGCACCATTCACTGTGCACCCTGCCCCCACCCCACAGCACCCTGCACCCCTTACTGTGCACCCTGCACCCCTCACTATGTACCCTGCACCCACCCCACAGCACCCTGCACCCCTCACTATGCACCCACCCCACATAACTATGAACCCCCCACTGTGTACCCTTCACCCACCCCACAGCACCCTGCACCCCTCACTATGCACCCCTCACTGTGTACCCTGCATCCACCCCACAGCACCCTGCACCCCTCACTATGCACCCTGCCCCCACCCCACAGCACCCTGCACCCCTCACTATGCACCCTGCACCCACCCCACAGAACTATGCACCCCTCACTATGCACTCTGCACCTACCCCACAGAACTCTGCACCCCTCACCGTGCACCCGGCCCTTGGAGGGTAACCATACTGCTGATGCGGCCCCCGATGAATTTGAGTTTGCCACCCCTGGTGTAGATCATCGTGGGGCTAGAAGCCGTGTAGAAACTGTCAGGTATGGTATCTAGCACTGGGAGCTAGTCCGTAGGCTGACCGGGAGCAAGGATGCAGAGGGCTGCAGGTAAGTCCAAACAACAAGCTGAGGGTCTAGGCACAGGAGACTGAAGATAATCCAAGTAACAGGCTAAGGGTCAAGGCACAGGAGACTGAAGATAATCCAGATAACAGGCCGAGGGTCAAACACCAGACAGACAAGCAAACACTGATCCGTTCTGGCTGGGGGTTAGTCAGCGTGCTCGCCCCCCTCCCTTAGAACTACATCCCTGTGGGGAGTGTGAATGTCCACAGCCCCCCTCCCCCACAGGGATGTAGTCCCAAGGAAGGGGGCGAGCACGCTGACTAACCCCCAGCCAGAATGGCTCGGATGATGGGGGCAAGCTTACCGAGGAGAGAAGTAGGAAGTGAGAAGGGAGTAGGAAGTGAGAAATTCAGACAAAGAAAAAAAACATTTAGAAGGGAAATCGAAGGAAAAGGTACTGTAAGTGAACCAACAATGCACTAACATAAAGGAACCTATTTAAAAAATAAAAAAAATACCTTTACAACCCCTTTAAGGGGTCAAATCCTTCCCAGTCTAAAGTGGTAAAAAACTAAAGTTTGGAAACAACTGTTTTAGACAAAAGTTCCTACGCACGTATCTGCAAATGCAGGCACATTTCCCAACTCCCCAATTAGATAGATTTTTCCATTGCAATAAATGTTATCAGCATATCTAAACTTGCTCTAGAATGCACATGACTAAACAGAGAGAAGGAAATGGTGTGAAAGGGAGAGACCACGTTTTTTTTTTCTTTTCGCTCCTGTTTGATGCGCACATTAAATATATTACTATAGAAAAAAAAATGAAAAACAGAGCTGAACCTGCATATGAGAAGCCTGTTACCATTCTGTGCCCTCCTGAGACACATCAAATGTCAAATGCAAAGACAAACTAAGTGAATGGAGGTATTTTGGTCCTGATGGGTCTGCCAACTTTCCTCTACCTTCTGACAGAATTCCTGACCAAGAGTTGAACTGCCTTTAATTAGCTCAGACGCTCATACCCTGGGAAGCTGTGTCTGCGTGCTGCCAGGACTGCTGCAGGCGAAATCTCTCTGTTTAAACCCTTATTACGGGCTGGGTTTATTTCTTTACATGTACAGTTTCCTCATAGACTGCTAGTAGCATACACAGTATGCTATAAAATTGCATGTTATGGATCTGGGAGTGAGATTCAACAATAATTGCATGCCAAAATAACAGCCACTTACAATACATACGGCGTATTCATTGTTTAGTGAAAGGGTGTCTTATCGCTGAGGAAAAGTTTCTTGTGAGTTTTTAAAGGAAGTGTAACAGCAAGCTGCCAAAAAAAGTATCTAATGCAAAAAAAAAAAAAAAAAAGTTTGTAACATTGCTGGGCAAAAAAGAGGCACATTTTAGTCCGGATACACACGGTGCAAATTCACACGATTCCCAATCAACACAGACAGGGGACTCGGAAATTGTCTTCTCCTGGCAGTGATTTTTGCTTGTGGCTGTAAAAGCCACTGGTGATAACCGTCAGGCTGATCAATCAATCACCTTGGTACATTCAGCGTGTCCATTAACAATTTGAATCTCACCCAGTTCAGTAGACATTCAAACCGTATATGATACTTGGTTCGATAATTAATGCCAGCCTTAACCTCTTAAGGACCGCCTACTGTACATTTACGTCAGCAGAATGGCACGGCTGGGCACATGAACGTATATATACGTTGGTTCTAGTACCCAGCCGTGGGTCATGGGCGCGCGCCCGCGGCGCGCTACCGTGACCCGGTCCTAAGCTCCGGGACGGCGGGACTCGCGGACCCGATCGCTGCTGGAGTGCGCGGATCGGTCCCCGGAGCTGAAGAACGGGGAGAGCCGTGTGTAAACACGGCTTCCCCGTGCTTCACTGTGGCCGCAGCATCGATCGCGTCATCCCTGATAGGCCCCATACACACGAGCAGACAGATTTGTTCAAATCTGTCCGTCCGACAGATTTGAACAAATCTGTCTGCTGGGATTTTGTACACACGAGCAAACCAAAATCCCCGCCAGCAGAGAGCGCTGTGACGTGCCGGTGACGTGGCGGTGACGTTGACGCCGCCACGTCACCGCACCAGGAAGTAAAACACTTCCGCGCATGCGCCGAATCCATTCGGCGGCGGTGCGGCGGCGGTGCGGGACGACATGTCTGCTGGTAAGTGTACTAACCAGCAGACATGTCGGGCGGAAGGATTCCCACCCGATAGATTTCAAAGCATGCTTTGAAATCTGTCGGGTGGCCAAATCCGTCGGCTCGGCCGTACACACGATCGAATCTGTCTGCTGAAACGGTCCAGCGGACCGTTTCCAGCGGACAGATTTGATCGTGTGTACGAGGACTTATAGTGGGACGTGATCGATGACGTCACACCTACAGCCACACCCCCCTACAGTTGTAAACACACGCAGGGAACACACAAATCCTACAGCGCCCCCTTGTGGTTAACTCCCAAACTGCAACTGTCATTTTCACAGTAAACAATGCAATTTAAATGCATTTTTTGCTGTGAAAATTAAAATTGTCCCAAAAATGTGTCAAAATGGTCCGAAGTGTCCGCCATAATGTCGCAGTCACAAAAAAAATTGCTGATCGCCGCTATTAGTAGTAAAAAAAATAATTAATAAAAATGCAATAAAACTAGCCTTCCCAGCCTCCCGATCTTCCTATGTTTGTTTGTCCGCCCACTCCTAGCTAGAGACTGCTCAGTCAGTCAGTCAGTGACAGTGGGAGAGTAGGACGCTCCGGCCTCCCGCACGAGTCGCTCTCGCCAGGGACCAGTCAGCCAGACAGTCAGGCAGGCTCCCTCCACCCCTCCAGGGACTCATTAGGCTTCCCCTGACTTGCTTGATCCCCGCTGGCTCCCTCCTTCAACCCTTCGCCAGGGAGCCAAGCAGGTAAGCCACACACAGCTGTCCTTTTCAGGACAAGCTGAGGCAGCTTTTCCAACCCCCCACAGCTCTCCCTCTTTCATCCGTACCCCCATACTACCCCCCCACTCATTGCTACCCCCCCTCGCCATCTATCCCCGCAATTCCACGCCATTCGGGCGTTTTTTTACACTTCCGCGCCGGCCTGTGAGGATTCGCGGCAGCCGCGATTTAGGAAAGGCCGCGGCTTCACCTGCGGCCTAGCGGCGCACCGCTCCTCACGCCCGGCAACCGGCAGCAAATCACCTCAACGGCCCAGAAAGCCTCCTCCTACCCCAGCAAACCCCCCCTCTCCTCCCAGCTATTCTTCCCGGCCCCCCAGGCAGCACCGATCCACTTAATTAGGTGGACCCCAGCCTGGATCCTGCTGCCTGGTCGGCGGCCATATTGGTACACCCAGCCCCAATCCCCTTTCCTTAACACTATTAGGACTTGATCCAGGGTTCGCCGATCGCCTCTTAAGGGGTCAGGAAGGAATTTTTTCCCCGCCGTAGCACATTGGCATTGCAAGGCCAGGGTTTTTTGCCTTCCTCTGGACCAAGCCTGGGTGGAGGATTCAGTCACTTCTTGAAAATCCTCCACTCCCCCCCCCCCCCCCCAGGTATATGGTGACCATGGTCAATCTGCAATACACGGCAGAGACCATTTGGGACTTGAAGCAATGTGCCGCATTTTTACCAGCCATTACCAAAAAAAAACTAAAAATTCTGCGCCTTCTGAGAAACGATCGGAGATCGACTATCAAACATCACAGCCGCCTACCCCAGCCTAAGCACATATCATGATCAACACCAGATCGGCAGTAAAACATCGATTAGAAATCCATGATTTCATTCTACAATACGATTTAGACTGCCTCTCTATTACAGAGAGCTGGCTCACAGCCGACTGTAACACCATTTTAGGAGAAATGGTGCCAGAAATCTACCGTATTATAACGGAAAACAGAATAGGGCAAAGAGGAGGAGGACTGGCGGTGATCCATAAGTCCCATCTTACGATCATTAAACCAGCCCTTCAAAACCCTCTTCCATTCATGGAAACCCTTACGCTGAAGCTGGAAATAAACTCCCAGGAGACCGTACAGATTTTACTCTGCTATAGACCACCCGGCCCAAAATCGCAGCTTTTACTATCATTGACGGACTTCATCTCTACTTATACCCTTAACAGCAAACACCTTTTGCTGCTCGGGGATTTTAATCTTTGGGCCAATTCATCACAAGACCCCATTGCCGGCGCCTGTATTAAACATCTAGGAGGATTAGGGCTACAGCAATTAGTATGTGGGCCCACACATACTTCAGGTCACACCCTCGATCTTATTTTCAGGCAAAATCTGGAAATAAAAATCTTGGAAAAGGAACTATTGCCATGGACAGACCACCATGCAATTAAATTCATTATTTCCGATTTCCCTCCCTTAACAAAAACATCAAAACCAGTGACAACACACTGGACTAGATGTCAGAAGAAGCTCCATTCGGAACTCTTCAAAACCACGTTAAGGAACAAAGTAAAAACAATTCAGCCGAACCAAACGGCTGTAGAAACACTGGATGCCATAAACACAGCCCTATTACAGTCAGCTGACTTAATAGCGCCGAAACATAAAACCTGCATCCGAAAAAATACCTCCAGCTGGTTCAACAACCAATTGGCGTTATTAAAACAAGAGCGTAGAAGGGCGGAAGCCGCCTGGAAGAGAAGCTCTTCAGAGGCGAACCTCTCCATCTACAAGGCATCAACCAGGAAATACCACAAAGAAATTTTCAAAGCCAAGAAAAATTATTTTTCCAAGGCTATCAACAGCACCCTAAATCGCCCCCGCGAGCTCTTCAGATTGGTCAATCAGACCATGAATCCAAGATGTCTAGAAGCCCCCAACTCTGACACCCAAGAATTTTGCGATGAATTGTCGGATTACTTCATTAATAAAATTGAGGCAATCCGGGAAAGCATTCAGCAGAACCAAACCCCCCCTAATCCCTCCCGTAATCTTTCACACAGCACCATCAATATTTCGCCACAATCAGGTAAGTTCACCTTGGAACCCATTACTATACAGGCCACAAAGATTATCATTGATTCTTTGCGTAACGGCACAGCGCCAAATGATATCATCCCCACTAAACTGCTGAAGGAATGCGCCGACATCCTGGCACCTCCGATCACGCAGCTTATAAATCAATCCTTCAAGGAAGGCATAGTGCCCTCCCAGTTGAAAGAGGGCATAATTCAACCCATTCTGAAAAAACCTACCCTTGACCCCAAGGACCCAACTCACCGCCGTCCCATAACAGGCCTAAATGTCCTCTCAAAGGTAATGGAGAAAGTAGTGGTACAACAGCTGCAACAGCATCTAGATACCCACATAACAACAAGAACCTTGGGAATGCCCAGGGAATAACCAAGCCTACTTACCGACCAGCTAGCAGAACAACCAATTAACCTGTCTAACAATGTGCGTTAAAAACAGGGGTTTTGTCCGCACGCATTTGCAAACGCATGCGTGAGCCACAGAGCCGCGCCAAGGCACCCCATAATTCTGTGGTCCTAACACTAACAGTGAGTGTCCTCACAATGGAAGCACATGCATTTTAATGGATAGATAGGGGCAGGTGGACTGAAGGGGAGCCACCCCTCCTTAAAGGTACGGAAGCACACCAAGCACCCAGCATATAGCACAATGGCTGCAAAGGTGTTGGTGCACTGCTGGACCAAAATAAACACCACAGGTGAAACAAAACGTATCCATCCCCCCCATCTATGGCTGGCAATCACAGTAAGTAGCAATGGAAGGCTAAAGCAGATAACAACAAGAACCTGGGGAATGCCCAGGGAATAACCAAGCCTACTTACCGACCAGCTAGCAGAACAACCAATTAACCTGTCTAACAATGTGCGTTAAAAACAGGGGTTTTGTCCGCACGCATTTGCAAACGCATGCGTGAGCCACAGAGCCGCGCCAAGGCACCCCATAATTCTGTGGTCCTAACACTAACAGTGAGTGTCCTCACAATGGAGGCACATGCATTTTAATGGATAGATAGGGGCAGGTGGACTGAAGGGGAGCCACCCCTCCTTAAAGGTACAGAAGCACACCAAGCACCCAGCATATAGCACAATGGCTGCAAAGGTGTTGGTGCACTGCTGGACCAAAATAAACACCACAGGTGAAACAAAACGTATCCATCCCCCCATCTATGGCTGGCAATCACAGTAAGTAGCAATGGAAGGCTAAAGCAGATAACAACAAGAACCTGGGGAATGCCCAGGGAATAACCAAGCCTACTTACCGACCAGCTAGCAGAACAACCAATTAACCTGTCTAACAATGTGCGTTAAAAACAGGGGTTTTGTCCGCACGCATTTGCAAACGCATGCGTGAGCCACAGAGCCGCGCCAAGGCACCCCATAATTCTGTGGTCCTAACACTAGATACCCACAACCTACTAGATCCATACCAATCTGGCTTCCGTCCTGGACACAGGACGGAAACAGCACTGCTCAAAATATGGGACGACGCCCTCGAGGCCGCAGACGAAGGCGAATCCTGTCTCCTGGTCCTGTTGGACCTAAGCGCAGCCTTTGACACTGTAGACCATAAGCTATTACTGACTCGACTAGTTGAAGTAGCCAGAGTCGCAGAAAGCGACTTATCTTGGTTCTCCTCTTTTTTGGAGAACCGATCGCAAACTGTGAAGTTTGGATTTTCACCTCCGAGAAAGGCACAGTATCGTGCGGAGTCCCCCAAGGATCGCCTCTGTCACCGGTGTTATTCAACATCTATCTTCGTCCCCTTTTTGAAATAATTAGCAGCCAAAAACTGCTTTATCACAGACGATACGCAACTGTATTTCCGCATATGCAATAAAAAGGATCATCACCTCAATCTAGAGACATGCCTCTCTTTGATAGAGAACTGGATGACAAAGAGTTACCTAAAACTCAACGGAGCAAAAACAGAACTTCTACTGTTTCACGCCAAGCGCACGAATCACCCGGGGACAACTTGGATACCCCCGCCCATTTTGGGCAAAATCATCACCCCTAGCACCAAAGTCAAAAGTCTTGGGGTCATCTTTGACTCCTACATGACAATGGATGCACAAATAGGGTCTGTAGTCAGCGGATCTCACCATCTGCTACGCCTACTACGCAGACTTACTCCTCTTATCCCCAAAGAAGACGTACCAGTCGTGGTGGGAGCAATTGTGAATTCAAGATTAGACTATGCAAATGCTCTTTACCTCGGACTCCCCAAGTACCAAATCGCTCGTCTTCAAGTCGTGCAAAATACTGCCGCTAGACTTGTGACTGGAAAAAAAAACATGGGAATCAATCTCACCTTCTCTGAGATCCCTTCACTGGTTGCCAGTAAAAGACAGAATTGTTTTTAAAACTCTCTGCCTAACGCATAGATGTATTCATGGGAATGCCCCCCATTATCTATGTGAAAAAATAAAAGCTCACAATCCCAATCGCATTCTGCGATCCACCAATCAAAATCTGCTCCAGATTCCGAAAGCCAACTTTAAGTCCAAAGAAGAAAGAAGATTCGCGCTCCAAGGTCCCAGACTATGGAACGCTTTACCGACCAGTATTCGGTTGGAGGAGAACCACCTAGCATTCAGGAGAAAGATCAAGACTCATCTCTTTTGATTTCAAAAGAGAAAGGAACAACAAGCGCCCAGAGGCGATTAAATTTGCATGTGTTGCGCTATACAAGTTTTTCATTCATTCATTCATTCAACTATCCCTTATTTTGTAAACGCTATACATTTTGTGAAAACCAACCGATAAACGCTTTTTGCTATTTTTTTTTTTTACCAAAAATAGGTAGAAGAATACGTATCGGCCTAAACTGAGGAAAAAAAATTATATATATTTTGGGGGGATATTTATTATAGCAAAAAGTAAAAAATATTGCATTTTTTTCAAAATTGTCGCTCTATTTTTGTTTATAGCGCAAAAAATAAAAACAGCAGAGGTGATCAAATACCACCAAAAGAAAGCTCTATTTGTGGGGAAAAAAGGACGCCAATTTTGTTTGGGAGCCACGTCGCACTACCGCGCAATTATCAGTTAAAACGACACAGTGCCGAAACGCAAAAAGGGGCAAGGTCCTTTAGCAGCATTTTTGGTCCGGGTCTTAAGTGGTTAAAGTTGATGTCACAATGTAGAATATAAGATTTCCTATCATCTGTGCCCAGTCTTGCCACACAGAGTTAATCCAGATCTGAGAAATTCTCTTTTATGTTCAGTGAAAATGAACAGCCTTCCAGATAAAACCCTTTTTTTATCTCTTCTTGCTTTGAGTGACAGGTTATTTACATATCTAGCTAGGACATGTTTATCATATGTTATGTTTTGTTTACAATAACATGAGGTGATATAACATCCTAACACATCCTAGTAATATACAATGAACTTTGGATCACCTCTTGTTATGATAAACATGTCCAAGCTAGATATGTAAATAACCTGTTACTGAAAGCAATAACAGAGAAACGGACTTTATAATTTGGCAAATTTTTATCTGGAATTCTGTTAATTTGCACTGAACTTTAAAAGAGGATTACTCAGCGCTGGATTAACTCTGTGTGGCAAGACTGGGCACAGATGATAGGAAATCTTATACTCTACATTGTGACATAAAAAAATGGCTGCATTTGATGGCATGGCACCGTGGCTGCATTTGATGGCACAGTGGCTGTGTTTTGCATGGCATAGTGTCGACAATTGATGGGCACAGTGGCAACAAATGATGGGCACAGTGGCGACAAATGATGGGCACAGTGGCGACAAATGATGGGCACAGT
The DNA here is from genome assembly GCA_029574335.1 of Rana kukunoris. NCBI lineage: Eukaryota > Metazoa > Chordata > Amphibia > Anura > Ranidae > Rana > Rana kukunoris. Next base: position 435,968,449 of record CM056053.1, on the reverse strand, counting down.
GGCAACAAATGATGGGCACAGTGGCGACAAATGATGGCACAGTGGTGACAATTGATGACACAGTGGCTGCGTTTGATGGCATGGCACAGTGGTGACAATTAATGGGCACAGTGGCAACAATTGATGGCACAGTGGCTGAATTTGATGGGCACAGTGGCTGCATTTGATGGGCACAGTGGCTTCAATTAATGAGCACCAGCCGCCACTGATCTCAGGTAAGTATTTCATAATGAGCTAGTATGCGATGCATACTAGCTCATTATGCCTTTGCCTTACAGTTTTTTTTTTCAGGTTTACAACCACTTTAAAGTTCTTTGCTACTTGTTAAGAATATGTAAAATGTTTAATATCCACAGTCTGGGCACCGATGCATGTTAAATTGGCAGTTGCTTAAAAGAAAATAATTTTCAGTCTCACCAGAGGCTGTATTTACTTTACCTGTTTATCTTACAACCATATAATTCAGCTCGTCATAATTTTAAATAAACTTTATCACACTCTTCAGTGGCCAAGCTTAGCATTAATCAGCAGTCTATGAATCCAGCTCATTTTCAGTTGTAACGATAATACAAGCATCTTTACATGACCACAATACAGGAATGAGTAGATTATATAGAATTATGCTTCCTGGCTTTTGTACACATAGAGCAGTAAAATACCTGTATGAATGGTGCCAAATCTTTCTTTGTAAGAATGTTTGTAATTTACGAGAGGAAAAAAGTACAATTATTATTATTATACAGGGTTTATAGAATGCCAACAATTTGTACAGCGCTTTGCAAGATAAAGGGAGACAGCACAATTATAATACAATTCAAGACAAGAGGGTTAGGAAGTTTCTTCTCATGAGAGCTTACAATCTAAAAATGAATAGCAAGTGAAACAAAAGGTAATACCTGTGTGAGCATTAACCACTTGTGACCGGCCCCACGTCCAAAGACGTCACGTTTTTGAAGATGGATATCTCGGTAACGGCAGCAGCTGCTGCCACAACCGAGATATCCATCTCTTCGTGGGGCGGTCCTGTTAACGATAACGGCGGTCATCGCGGCGGATTCGCCGCGAGATCGCCGTTACCGGCGGCGGGAGAGGGTGCCCCCCCCCTCCCGCCGCTCTCCCGCGCCCTCCGCCGCTTACCGTAGCCGTCGGTAGCGGCGGAAGCGATCGGGTCCGCTCGTTGCCTGTCCGGGGATGTGACTGAGGGAAAAAATGTCCCTCAGCCGTCCCCCTCTCTCTGCTGGGCGGAAGTGACGTCAAAACGTCATTTCCGCCCAGCGTCTTAAAGAGACATTTAATATGTTTACATTTTGCCCTTTTTTTTTTTTTTTTTTTTTTTTTTTTTTTTTTTGCATTTAAGCCTGAATATGAGATCTGAGGTCTTTTTGACCCCAGATCTCATATATAAGAGGACCTGTCATGCTTTTTTCTATTACAAGGGATGTTTACATTCCTTGTAATAGGAATAAAAGTGATAATTTTTTTTTTTTTTTTTTTTTCAGTGTTAAAAATTATAAAATAAAGAAAAATAAAAACGAAAACCAAAAAAAAATTTTTTTAAAGTGCCCCGTCCCGACGAGCTCGCGCGCAGAAGCAAACGCATACGCGAGTAGCGCCCGCATATGAAAACGGTGTTCAAACCACACAAGTGAGGTATCGCCGCGATCGTTAGAGCGAGAGCAATAATTCTAGCCCTAGACCTCCTCGTCATCTCAAAAAATGCAACCTGTAGAATTTTTTAAACGTCGCCTATCGAGATTTTTAAGGGTAAAAGTTTGACGCCATGCCACGAGCGGGCGCAATTTTTATGCGTGACATGTTGGGTATCATTTTACTCGGCGTAACATCATCTTTCACAATATATAAAAAAATTGGGCCAAATTTATTGTTGTCTTATTTTTTAATTCAAGAAAGTGAATTTTTTCCAAAAAAAGTGCGCTTGTAAGACCGCTGCGCAAATACGGTGTGAGAAAAAGTATTGCAATGACCGCCATTTTATTCTCTAGGGTGTTAGAAAAAAAAATATATATAATGTTTGGGGGTTTTAAATAATTTTCTAGCAAAAAAAACTGTTTTAGTCTCGTAAGCACCGAATCTGAAAAACAGGCTCGGTAATGAAGTGGTTAAAGGTCCAATTGGTAGCTAAAGGCGGGACAGGCTTTTCTGATGAGATGGATTTTCAGGGATCATGTGAGGAACACATGTTCAGGCACATTTCTGCGGGCATAGAAAATGGACTGCACATACATGTTCGCCCATACGTACGAGCACATGCACTTGCACACGCACACCCACTTAGTTATGTTACTAATTTTGTTTTGCTGATTTGTTTTAGAATTTTTTTAGTTTAATTTGATTTAGTTTATGAATTTTCTAAAGAATTCCAAAGTTTTGGAAATGATTCAAATTCAGATTGGTTGAAAAATGATTGATCAATTAAAATCCTGTGTAAAGAATAGCTGGTTTTCTTTTTTAAGTTTGGCGTGGAGTTCCCTTTTAAAGTTCATGCGTGTTCAAGTGTTCCTGGCTCCGGGACCACGTTGATTCAGGGTTGTGATCTACTATGTAGGCCTGGTAGTCAGACTGGGTCTACATTCGCAGAGTGGTCCTGAGCTGTCCGCCCTGAGGGAGGAAGCCACCCGATGAAGAACATGTCTTGGAGAGCACCGAGCACGAGCATGAGAGGAGAGGCCTGGAACTTCATCGAAGGACGCACGATTGCTGAAAGGCTGAGTGAGGCGGCGTACACACGACCGAGGTTCTCGCTGGAAACCAGCGAGAACCTCGCTGGAAGCTGCATTCCAGCGAGGACCTCGGCCGTGTGTACACTCTCGGCGAGCTTCCCGTCGGGAAGCCCGTCGAGCAGAAATAGAGAGCACGCTCTCTATTTGCTCGACGGCCCGCCTGGAAGAATGGCTGGTTGCCATTCCCGACGGGCGGGTCGCCGATTTCGACGGCCGGCAGGGAACCTCGACGGGCGGAACGATGTGTTCTGCCCGTCGAGGTTCCCTGCCGTGTGTACGCGGCCTGATGGTCGTCTGTCAGTTCTGAGTTCACCAAAGTTTATCCAAGAGAGATCCAGGTGCTTAATCCTGTGTTGAGAAGGACTCTGGACCAAATTAATCTACACCCTTTGGGACTTTTGAGACTTTGCTAAAGTTTCCGTGTGACACCCTGACTGCTAGGCTAGGGAGAGATGCCTATCCAGGTGCACAATACCCACTCTGGCTAGAGTGGCGACGAAAGCTACATTGCTGGAAGCAGAATTGTTTCCGAACAATGTTATACACCTGAACCTACTACCTATTACCCTTTCCACCTCTTCAACTACCACTTTTATTATTTTACCACTTCGGGTAATAAAGCACAGAAACCTAAAGTGTGGACATTGAAGTTTTTCTCAACTCTAATGCCGCGTACACACGATCACTTTTCGGCATGAAAAAAAAACGACGTTTTTCGGCATGTAGAAAAAAATCTGTTTTTCCAACTTCATCATTAAAACGACGTTGCCCACACAACATCGTTTTAAAAAAATGCTCTAGCAAAGTGCAGTGACGTACAACACGTACGACGGCACTATAAAGAGGACGTTCCATGCGGATGACGCCACCCTTGGGGATGCTCTAGCTGATTCCGTGGTAGTAAAAGAAGAGTCGCGCTTCTCCATTATGAACAGTAGTTTTACCAGAACGAGCTTCTGAGCATGCGCAGGATTTTAACGTCATTTTAGCCCACACACGATCATTTTTTACAACCCGAAAAACTACATTGTTTAAAATGTTGTTAAAAAATGCAGCATGAAAAAAAATTGTTTTCCAGAACCCAAAAAAATAATGTGAAGCCCACACATGATCATTTTAAATGACATTTTTTAAAAACAAAGGGCCAGATTCAGGTACACGTACATTTGCGCAGCGTATCCGAGATACGCTACGCAGCCGTATTTTTCCAGGCTCTACAACGAATTCTGGTAGATTTTTGCCCGTACGATACAGCGGCGAAGTCTATTTCTCGCCGCGCAATCGAAATACGCGATTAGGGGGCGTGAAGCATTTAAATTAGGTGCGTCCCCGCGGCGATCGAACTGCGCATGCTCCGTTCAGAAATTTCCCGCCGTGCATTGCGCGAAATAACGTCGATACGTCATTCGTTGTTTGAGTAGCGTCGTTTACGGACATTCCTATTCCCGGACGTTTTACGTCAAAAATAAAAAAAGACGTCGGAAAATGTTGATATTCGACGCGGGAACGACGGCCATACTTAACACGGGCTGTATAATATTAGCCCAAAAAAAAGCTGGTATAGTTTTAGGCAGCAAAAAGATGACTAAAGATGCCGTAAGAGATTGCGATAGACGTTCGTAATTTCGTGGATAGTCGGCAAAAGCTCATTTGCATACCCCGATGCGGAAAACGACGGGAACTCCACCCAGCGGCCGCAATTTTATTGCAGCGTAGATCCGAAGGCGTACAAACACGTAAGCCAGTCGGATTGAAGCGCAAAGCCGTCTTTTCATGGTTTGAGGATGCAAACTAGTGAAAAAACGCGCATAATTAGAAAGTACTCCGGTCTAACACCAGTTAGACAGGAGTTACGGCTCTCTGAATCTGGCCCAAAGTTTTTTTCATGTTGAAAAATTATCGTGTGTACGCGGAATCATCGTATACCCTAGACGGTGAAGGAATAGAGGTAACATGCCACCCAAAACCAACCAGCAGCTCCTTTGGGGATAATGCTACATCTGAATAACCCAAAATGTGTCCGAAATTACATTCAGACCAAAACTGTTTGCACACATCTAGAAAACCAGTAGTCACACAACACCATGTCACTGCATACTTGTTGCACACTTCTTGCCAATTCAGTAATTTGAATCATACAGTAGTGGCACACAAACCTGACCTGGCCGATTGTTTTTTCTTATTAGGAGAAAATGATCTAATGCATTCTACATGGAACTTTCTGGTAGTTTACAGATCCAACTAAATTATTGAAAAATTGAAAATATATTTTCTTTCTCGTACATCACGGGACACAGAGCGGCATATTCATTACTATATGGGTTATATGGAGTACCTTCAGGTGTGGACACTGGCAATCTCAAACAGGAAGTCCCCTCCCTATATAACCCCCTCCCCTAGAGGGAGTCCCTCAGTTTTTTCGCCAGTGTCTTAGGTGTTGGTCACGGAATAGCTTTGCTCCACATCCTTGGGATTAAGGGCGGGCTAACCGGATCTGTCCAAGGAGCCTCAGTGCCAAAGTGGACAGTACCCGGGCCCCAAACCGTGGGGTTTTGCCTATAATGCTCCTCTTTGGAGGGCTGGACCCTGGGCCCAGGACTTGGAGTTTGTAAAAACCATAAGTTCCTGTTTGCCAGGGTGCTATATAGGTCAAGGACAGTGGGTACCTTCATAGGACCCCAGGGCCTGAAGGTCTACTACGCTACCCACGGAGATGGGAGAAGATTGGATCAGTTTGCTGGACAAACATCCTGCAGCATGGAGCAGGTAAGGGGGAGCCTGCGGGACTTGGTTCGACAGCAGGCTCTCCGGGGTAACCTAAAAGGGGGGACAGCCTAAGTATGCTCTGCATGGGCAACCTTGCTCACTATGTCTAAGAGAGACAGGATGACACCTTTTTCCCCCATCACTAGGTTCCCCTGTCTAAGAATGTGTTGCTAGCTAACCTGCTGCTTTCTTCCTAGGACTAGTAAGGATCCCTAGGGGCCTTTTGGAGTCCTACCTGGCAGGGGGTTTGAATCTGCCGCCTGTTTCTGCAGTCCTGGGTCTCCAGCAGCGCGGCTCCTCCATGTTCCTCCTGTTCCGGCTTACGCGCGCGTGCGTGCGCGCGCACGTCTTATAGACGTTTTTCGCGCCGTTCAGACAGGAGGGCGGGGGGGGGCGTGCCTGCGGCGTCATACAGGGGCGCGCCTTGTGCTGTTATAGATCAGCAGGCAATTTCAGTGCTCAGTCTGAGGCTGATTTCAGAAGGAGAGGACGCAGAGCGGCAGAACAGTGACTCCCGGTGGCGGAAGAGGGGTAGTACATGCTGGACTTTGTTCCAATGCCTTTTTTGTTAAGCCAAGAAATCCCCCTTTTTGCATACAGGTTGGAGGCTGGCAAACTAAGTTTGGGGTCACTGTATGTTTCTAAAAAAGAAAATATATATAATATATATTTAAAAAAAAAAAAAAAAGAGAAAAACATACGAGATCCCATCAGTTTTTGGGCATTAGTGATCTATTGTCCCCTAAACTCTGGTTTTGTACTCCTGGCCACTACAGTCTGTTGTGTGGGCGGAGTCCCTCGATTTTGTATTATGGCTTCCAAAGGCTCGGGGTCAAAGGGTACAAAAAAGACCAAAAAACAAAGGGGTTCCCCTTCTGATTCTGATGATATGCCGATACTTTCCCCGCAACTTATTAACATAAAGGGTGCCTTGGATGAGCCATTAGGGGGATCTGGTGCGGAGGCTGGCCCAGATCAGCCCAGCCCTGTGTTTATCACAGAGGAGATGCTAGCCGTATCCCTAGGGGGGCTAGAAGAGAGAATAGCAGCATTGATCGCTAGAGCTATTCCTGGTAAGAAACGGGTTAGATCCCCATCACCAAGAGGTGTATCCTCAGATGCTGAGATTCTCTCTCCGGAGGAATTGGAATCACAGGAGGATCAACTAGACCTGAACCAAGAGGGTTCAGGGATTGAGGGATCTGCCTCTGAGGAACCATTTTCAGACTCCCAGACAGAAAGACTGTGGGTACAGTCTTTGACGGACATGGTCCGCTCGGCATTTAGTTTACCATTGCCAGAGCCTCAGGTTCCTCCGGTATCCTCTCTGGGCTCTTTGAAAGCTCCGTTAAGCAACGCAGTGTTTCCGGTCCATCCTCTCTTGGAGGAATTGATCTTTCGGGATTGGGTACGGCCGGACAGGATTTTTCTGCCACCGAAAAGATTTGCGGTCATTTACCCCATGGAGGAAAGATTCTCCAAGAGGTGGAGGCTCCCAATAGTGGATGCAGCCATCTCATGTGTGAATAAATCACTAACTTGCCCGGTGGAAAACATACATATGTTTAAAGATCCGGTTGATAAAAGGTTAGAGACACTTTTAAAAGCATCCTTTGCTACGGCAGGAGCAGTGGTACAGCCAGCTGTGGCTGCAATTGGTGTTTGTCAGGCGTTAAAAGACCAGACAAAAGAAATGTTAAAGGACATGCCTACCCAACAAGCAGAAGAGTTTTCTGACATTCCCAGAGCTCTGTGTTTTGCTGTAGATGCTATAAAAGATTCCATCCAGCAAGCCTCTCGTTTATCACTATTTTTGGTGCACATGAGAAGGCTCTTATGGTTGAAGAACTGGGCGGCGGAGCCCCCATGCAAAAAGCTTCTGGCAGGGTTTCCCTTCCATGGAGGACGACTCTTCGGAGAGGATCTGGATAAATATATTCAGACTATTTCAAATGGCAAGAGTACCCCTTTTACCGGTCAAAAAGACATTCCGGGGTCCTACATTTAAAAGGCAGCTCTTTCCTGTCTCGGGGCCCTCAAATTCCAGGCAGTATCGACGGCCGCCTGCACGATCCAACGTTAACAGTAGATCGCAGGGACAGGCCCCTGGGGGTAAGAGGCCATGGTATCGCAAGCCGACAAAGACAGCCCCTAAGTCTGCCTTATGAAGGGGCGCCCCCACTCTCGCGGGTGGGGGGAAGGCTTTGTTTCTTCTCAGAAGTTTGGGAAGCCAAGATCCCCGACAAATGGATCCGGGCATCTGTAACCACAGGCTACAGACTGGAGTTTCTAAGGTATCCTCCGCCTCATTTTCAAGAATCAAGGCTACCAAGGGATCCAGCAAGGAAGGCATCATTGCTGGCAGCTTTGGATCACCTGCTCTACCAGGACGTAATAATAGAGGTGCCAGCCCAAGAGCAAGGGCTAGGTTTCTATTCCAATCTCTTTGTCATACCAAAGCCCAACGGCGATGTCAGGCCAATCTTGGACCTAAAGAGGTTAAACGGTTACCTAAAGGTTCGTTCCTTCCGGATGGAATCCATCCGGTCAGCAGCTGCCGCGCTTCAGAAAGACGATTTTCTGGCCTCCATAGACATAAAGGATGCTTACCTTCATGTACCAATCTTTCAGTCGCATCAAAGATTTTTACGCTTCGCGGTGGGGCAGCGACACTTCCAATTCAGGGCGCTCCCCTTCGGGCTGGCCACGGCCCCCCGGGTATTCACGAAGATCCTAGCCCCAGTTCTGGCCAATTTAAGGATCCAAGGGGTCACAGTCCTAGCATACTTGGACGACCTTTTAATCATAGATCACTCACGACCGGGTCTGCAAAAGGCAGTAAACCTCACGGTTCGGTACCTCGAAGAATTCAGCTGGGTCCTAAACCGGGGAAAGTCAGCGTTCCAGCCTACAAAGCAGTTGGAATACCTCGGCATGAGGTTAGACACAGAACAGCAAAGAGTGTTCCTGCCCCTGGTAAAGATCGAGGCTATCAAGGGGCTGGTTCAGTTGGTTCTAAACAAGAAAAAACCAACTATTCGCCTGTGTATGCGATTACTAGGCAAGCTAGTGGCCACGTTCGAGGCAGTACCATACGCTCAGATCCACACTCGCGTCCTACAGGCAGCCATTCTAGCAGCCTGGGGCAAGAGGGCACATGCCTTAGAGTCCCCTTTGACGCTATCATCAAGGGTCCGACAAAGCCTGGCCTGGTGGTTGAACCCCCAGAATCTTCTAAAGGGAAAATCCTTCAGCCCTGTTGTCTGGAAGGTAGTTACCACAGACTCCAGCCTGGCAGGCTGGGGGGGCGGTCTTCGAGGGGTCCTCTCGCCAGGGAACTGGGGTGAAAGCAGAGAGGCAGCTCCCCATTAATATCTGGGAGATCAGAGCTGCTCGCCTAGCCCTTCTGGCATGGACCTCCAGATTAAAGGGGTTCCCGGTGAGAATCCAGTCAGACAATGCCACGGCGGTGGCATACATAAACCACCAAGGGGGAACCAGGAGTCGGGCCGCTCAGAGGGAGGTGAGCTTGATTTTTCAGTGGGCAGAGGTTCATGTACCCTGCATTTCGGCGATATTCATTCCCGGAGTGGACAACCTGCAGGCAGACTTCTTAAGTCGCCAGAGTCTGTCGCCAGGGGAGTGGTCTCTGCATCCCCAGGTCTTTCAGACAATCTGCCAGAGGTGGGGAATGCCAGACGTAGATATAATGGCATCCAGGTTCAACAAGAAACTAGACAGGTCGTGTCTCGAACGAGGGATCCTATGGCCTGCGGAACCGATGCGTTGGTTTGCCCTTGGCATCAATTCAAACTTCTATATGCATTCCCTCCGCTACAGTTACTCCCTCGCCTGTTGCGCAAGATCAGAGTGGAGCACAAGCCAGTCATTTTAGTAGCTCCGGCTTGGCCCCGGAGGACTTGGTACTCACTAGTCCTGAAGATGGCAGTGGGAGACCCTTGGACTCTTCCTCTACAACCAGACCTACTCTCACAAGGCCCGATCCTCCACCCTACATTACGGCGTCTAAATTTGACGGCCTGGAGGCTGAATCCCTGATTCTCAGGGGTAGAGGTCTGTCTAGGCAGGTAATCCCTACCCTGATTAGGGCTAGAAAGCCGGTCTCAAGGGTGATTTATTACAGGGTGTGGAGGAACTACGTAGGCGGGTGTGAATCCAAAAGATGGAATTCCCGCAAATATACTATTGATAGGGTGTTAAGTTTTCTCCAGCTAGGAGTGGATAAAGGCCTGGCACTAAGCACAATCAAGGGACAGATCTCAGCTCTGTCAGTGTGGTTTCAGAGGCCGCTGGCCACCCACTCGCTGGTAAAGACCTTCTTACAGGGGGTCTTGCGTATTAATCCTCCTGTCAAGTCACCACTTTGTCCATGGGACTTAAATCTTGTTCTGTCATCCCTACAGAAACAACCTCTTGAGCCGTTGGCTGAGGTACCTTGATTTTACTGACTAGAAAGTCGGTATTTCTGATCACCATAGTTTCGGCCAGGAGAGTATCGGAATTGGCAGCCTTATCTTGTAAGGAACCATATCTCATTTTGCATAAGGATAGGGCGGGGTTCCGTCCTCATCCTTCCTTTCTACCAAAGGTTATATCCAGTTTCCACCTGAACCAGGATGTGGTACTTCCATCCTTCTTCCAAAACCCACCTCTAGAAAAGAGGGGTTGCTGCATACGTTGGATATTGTCAGGGCCGTAAGGGCCTATCTTAAAGCTACAGAGAAGGTTCGGAAAACAGATGTGGTGTTCGTTTTACCGGAAGGGCCCAAGATGGGTCAGGCAGCCGCTTGGTCCACCATCGCAAGATGGATTAAACAATTAATTGTTCGGGCCTGCGGTTTGAAGAGGTGCCTCCTCCTTTGTCGGTAAAGGCCCATTCTACCAGGGCCAGGGGCACCTCCTGGGCAGCACATCATCAGATCTCTATGGCTCGAATATGCAAGGCAGCAACGTAGTCATCAGTCCACACGTTTACAAAATTTTATCAAGTGGACGTAAGAAGGAATGCGGATACAGCCTTTGGGCAGTCAGTACTACAGGCCGCGATTCAAGCTCCTCAGGATCTGAGGGGGCTCCCTTGATTTGATTTGAGATTTACATTTCTCGTTTAAGTTGGATTTACTAGTATCTGAGTATACCTCTAAAATTAAATCCTTCTTTGGATGATGTCTCCCTCCCCTCATTAAAGCATTGCTTTCGGACATCCCATATAGTAATGAATATGCCGCTCTGTGTCCCGTGATGTACGAGAAAGAAAAAGGGATTTTTAAATACAGCTTACCTGTAAAATCCTTTTCTTGGAGTACATCACGGGACACAGAGCTCCCACCCCTCTTTTGGGTGACCATTTTGGGAGGCATACTGCTTGCTACAAAACTGAGGGACTCCCTCTAGGGGAGGGGGTTATATAGGGAGGGGACTTCCTGTTTGAGATTGCCAGTGTCCACACCTGAAGGTACTCCATATAACCCATATAGTAATGAATATGCCGCTCTGTGTCCCGTGATGTACTCCAAGAAAAGGATTTTACAGGTAAGCTGTATTTAAAAATCCCTTTTTTTCTATTAATGTATGTTTATCCACTTTAAAATGACTTCCTATTAGAGATGAGCAAACACAAATTCACTACTGATTTGGATTTTTTTTGCTCTCCCAGACAAATGATTCATTTTGGCAGGAATGTTAAACATGTAGGCCCGGATTCATGTAGGACTTGCGCTGGTGTATCTCGAGAAACGCTGCTTAAGTGTAAATATGCGCCGTTGTATCTGTGCGCTATACCCACAGAACTAGATACGCCTGAAAATAGGCTTCTTCTGACCAACGTAACTTTCCTACGTCGGCGTATCGTGGGCACATATTTACGCTGGACGTATCTGGCGCTCCCATTAATTTCCTATTCAAATATGCAAATGAGTAAGATGCGCCAATTCACAAACGTAGATGCGCATGGCCGCTTCATATACGCGATTTGCGTAAGGCTTACGTCCGGCGTAAAGTCACCCCTCATATAGGAGGCGCAGGTAATGCAAAGGTATGGGCCAGGGAACGACGCCGTTGAATTTTACATCGCGTACGCCGTAGGCAGTGTTCGACGTATCTTAGGCAGCTATTACTGTGAGCATGCGCACTGGGATGTCTCCAAAAGACGACGCATGCACGGTTCGTTTTTTGAAGCTCAGCCCATCATTTGCATTGGGTCACGCTTCATTATAATATATCACGCCCACTTCCAGCCCACTTCCACCTACTTTGACTTACGTCGGCTCGACTCTCAACGTTGCGCCGGCGTAGCGTAAAGAAGATACACTACACCCGCACAAAGATGTGCCGATCTACGTGAATCTACCCTGCAGTACTTGTAAAAAGGCCAATGGAGACCAGCAGCACATATGTGCAGCAAAGGATGGAAAAACATTTGTACTGAAAATTATTTGATACACAGTAATTTACTAAATTTAAATCAGATTATATTTACATACATTTTCAGGTTCTTACATAAGTTCTGCATTTTTTTGATGACTTAAAAATCTTTTACACCTTCAATCCTCAATACTTATAATAATATACATGGTTAAAATGTTTAAAATTGTGCTTTGATCGTTTTGAAAGGGCAATTGTACTTACACGTTTCAGATTGACTGTGACATTCAAATCAGTATGCCTTAGTGGTCACAAAAATTGATTTAGTGACATTTTCACCATTCATTCTCCATACAAGAGAAGAAGATAAAAGCAAAAAAATATAGAATTTAAAGAAGGATCTGAAAACAATGACCTGTGATTCGTTTCACTTGAATGATTACATTTAATATGTATCTTTTATCCATGTCTTAATTGGGAGCAGCTATAGAATGGCTTGAATAGAATATGAATACTTAATATATATTGTGATGGGAAAAGCTCAACTGGTTGGCATGAAAAAAAAAACGGGACACATAGGAACAATGCAAAGGATTGTCCTGCACTTTTATTTGGCAAGGTAGCAGACATATTCAATGCAAGAGGCCCATTGTAAGCGCAGGAGTTGCTGAAAGTAAGGGGTGAGGTGGGAGAAGAGGGGCTGACAAGCAGAGGTTGAGGAGGGTGGGGGGAGGTGCTTTCAACTGGTGGCAAGATAGGTGATAGACTAGAGGACTGCTGTGACTTGGGGAAGAAGTGGGGGAACTGTGATCAAGGGGAACTTGGCATTAGTATTGTTAAGCTCCATACACTTGGTCAGACTATTTTAACAACAAACATAAAAACGATCGTTTTCCGATCGTTTTCAGAAAATTTGTTCGTTTTTAAACTGCATCAGAAAACCATTTTTGGGTTCAGAAGTCTGGCCAACTGATGTCCCTTCAGATGAAAATCCACAGAAAAGTTTATTAGGCTTTACTGTACAAGTGTACTCACTACTCTAGTACTCAGCACAAAAGAGAAGCTGCTTTCAGTCACTGAGGCTGGCCATACATGTTCAATTTTCTTGTACAATTTTCTTTTAGATTTACCAAAAACCATATATGAGGTCAAACTAAACAACACTTTCAATTGTATGCAATCAGGCAGGCCCTTGCACTACATAGTTGAAGGTAAATCTAAAGAAAATTGCACAGAAAATTGTATCATGTATGGCCAGCCTAACTCTCTGGCCATTAAAAAAAACATAAACAAAAGATTTGCATTTGAACACGTTTCTTTTGTTATTTTCGTATGTTGATATGACACCTATAACAGACAGGAATTCATTCAATATACATAATGAAATTATTTTGTTATAGATGTCATTGAACAATGAACATACAACTGACACTAACAAAAGAAAAGCATTCAAGATACACAGAATGCAAATTGACGAAAATTCACGATAATTATTGTCTAACAAGAAACGAACATGAATTAAACAGAATAACGAATCATCCCGCATGTACGAAAATAAAACGGTAACGGAAATACGAAACGATCGGAATACAAAAAAAATCACGTCGTACGACAAACGAACGGGAACGAACGGGAAAACGGGCGTCTTACGAAAAATGAACGGAAACGAACAGACGGGACCATACGAAACGGAACAAAAAAAAACGATTTTTTTTTCTGTGCACATGTCTAGGGGTCAGAGTAGCACTGTGACAGAGGGGGCTAAATGTGAGGGGGAGGCTGTGATAAATGAGGCAATGTGGGTGTGAGGGGGATGTTGTGATGGAGGGGGCAAGGTGGGTGTAAGAGGAGAGAAGAGACAAGGAGAGAGATAGGTATAAGGTGTGTGCTGTGACCAATAGTCAGCAAGGTGGAAGGGGGTGGCACTGTGATGGAAGGGAAGATGGGTGCGAGGAAAGTGTTGTTACAGAGGCAGAATAATGTCAAGTGGGCACTGTAACAGAGGGGGTGGGGGGCCGTGCTGTGATGGAGGGAGAAGAGGTAGAGAAGAGGTGGATGTGGGGGGTGCATTGACAGATAGGTTAGGGTGGGTGTAAATGAAGCTGTGATGGAGGGAGGCAAGGCAGGTGTGAGTGGGGGCAAGTTTGTTGGGGTGGAACTGTCACGGAGCAGATTAAAGCGGAGTTCCACCCTATTTGAGATGTTCGGCCCCGGCATTGCTAATCACAGTCCCATTAATGCTTGGAATGTTTTTTTTTTTTGTGAAGCATAATGCCTTTTTTAGTTAATAAATAGTTCTACTTCTTCTGTACCTCACAACGAGGTACAGCTCATATCCAGCTGCCCATTGGCTCCTGGGATATAAGTGTCATCAATCCCAGGAGTCAATAGACATCATCCACTTCAATGAGCCTTCCGCGCATTGTATGCACTGCGCATGCACGAAAGTGGGAGGTGCATGCTGAGTAGCCAACAGCACCATTTCCTGGAAGAAGCTACAAGTGCCCACACTGAAGATGGGAGCATTCTTGTTATAGGGGTTACTATAAGTACATTTCATAACTATATAACAAAAAAAAGACTACATTTACAACATGCCCAAACAGGATTAGATAACCTGCTATTGCAGCAGTGTTTTTTTAGGAACAAAAAAAAAAACTGACCAGAACTCCGGTTTAAGGTGGGTGTGACAGGGGCGCTGTCTTGAAGGAGGGTGGGTGTGAGAGAAGCATAGTCAGAGAGGAGATGACTACTATGGGGGTGCTGTAACAGAGGAGAGCCAGGTGAGGGTATCATGATGGGTTCAGGATGACAAACTGCCTAACAGCTTTACTCCCATGCATATTCTCTTTGGCCAGCAATCCTCTCTCGAGAAGCTGGTGTGCGAGAGCTTAGGAAGCATGGTAGGGATTTGCACAGTACAACACGTGCCTGAAAGCAGGCTGAGGAGACATGTTGTTGGACTACGATGTTCATTTGTATCTACTGGTTGATATATTTATCAGTTTGAAGCTGCATCTATGGTTAAACTCTATGGGCCAGATTCCCGTAGATCCTGTGGGGGCGTCGTGTAAGCTATTTACACTACACCGCCGCAACTTACAGGAGCAAGTGCCGTATTCTCCAAGCACTTGCTCCGTAATTTGCGGCGGCGTAGTGTAAATGGCCCGGCGTAAGGCCGCGTAATTCAAAGGGGGCGGCTTGTATTTAAATTAAGCGCACCCCCGTGCTGAACGAACTGCACATGCGCCGGCCTTAAACGTAGGCCACTGCGCATGCTCCATAGTACGCCGCAAATAAATTGATTACGACAGCAACGTAATTAACGTACAGGCCTATTCGCAAACGAGTTACCAAAATAACGTAAACAACGTAAAAACACGACGCTGTCCCGAGTCCATACTTAACATGGCTTACGGCGGACTGACGTAAGGTTACCACTCATATAGCAGGGGTAACCTTACGCTTACAGAAACAACGTAAACTACGGCGAAGCGGCGCAAAAACGTTCGGGAATTGGCGTATAAGGCTCATTTGCATATTCGACACAGAAATCGACGGGAACACCACCTAGCGGCCAGCGTAACATTGCAACTTAGATCCGACGGTGTAAAGGCCCATACACACGGTAGGACATTCAACAAAATTTCCCTTGGATTTTTGTCCTAATTGATTTGTCCGGTCACACCCATAGCATACACACAGTCAGACTTTTCTGCAAACTTTTCTAAAACTTTCCCATTGTCACGTGGTTTTTCTGCTCTTTTCTGCTCTTTACCGCCACCCTTTGGTTAACTTCTGCTATTGTTGGTTGATTTTAACATTGGTTCTGAGCATGCGTATTTGCACTTTGTACAAAAGTTGGTTGGATTGCTGTACACACGGTCACACAAAGCACCATCAGACTTTTGTTGCCGAAAAGTTGGTCCGTTCGCAGACCCAACTTTTTGTTGGATGAACCCTGAAAAAGTTGGTCTGATGGAGCGTACACACGATCAGACAAATTTGAAAAGTTGCAGATTTTGAAGTTGGTTGGCCAAAAGTCTGACCGTGTGTATGGGGCTTTAGTGACTTATGCCAGTCAGATCTACGCCGTATCTATGCGTAAATGATTCTAGGAATCAGAAGCATAGATACCCGGGACCAAAACAGAGATACAACGGTGTATCTGGAGATACACCGTCGTATCTCTTATGAGAATCGGGCCCTATGGCTTTTCTCTGTGTAATAATAAAGGTATACTAGATTATATCTGGTATACAACAAAAGTGAAGTACAAGAGAAACTTTAACAGCATTTGGCTCAAGTAAGCAACACATTTGGCAAAATGCTGAGTGTATTACATATAGAATGCATGGCATAATATTTCAAACTACTGCACCATACAACCCAGAACAAAATGGGGTTGCAGAAAGAATGAACTGTACTTTATGTAAGAGTCAAAAAAACATGCAAACCACATACCGGGGGAGCGGGGGGAAGGGGCAATTAATATCTCCAAAATCCACCAGGAAAAATCAACTGAGAAAACTTCATATGAACTGTAGAATGGAAAAGCCCCTAATTAGAATAATTTAAAACCTTTTGGAAGCAAAGCCCATGTGCACATCCCAAAGGAAAATCGTACAAAATGGGATGCTTGCACAAAGGAAGGTGTACTTGTGCAGTGCAGTGAATTACAAAAGAGATACAGAATTCTCTACCAAGGCACACACAAGGTCACCATTAGTAGAAGTTTATTTGTTGATGAAACGTCAGTGTATTCAAATTTCATGAATTAACACAAACACTTTAACCACTTAAGGACCGGACCAATACGCTGGTAAATGACCCAAGGGGTTTTTACAATTCGGCACTGCGTTGCTTTGACAGACAATTGCGCGGTCGTACGACGTGGCTCCCAAACAAAATGTGCGTCCTTTTCTTCCCACAAATAGAGCTTTCTTTTGGTGGTATTTGATCACCTCTGCGGTTTTTATTTTTTGCGCTATATACAAAAATAGAGCAACATTTTTGAAAAAAAACAATATTTTTTACTTTTTGTTATAAGAAAAATCAAATAAACTAAATTTTAGTCAAACATTTAGGCCAAAATTTATTCAGCCACATGTCTTTAGTAAAAAAAAATCGCAATAAAATAAAAATAGCTACCTAGCGGGAACAGTGACACTAATACAGCGATCAGAAAGATCGCTTAGTGACACTGGCAATAGGAAGTGAAAGAGTTAACTAGGGCGGTGATCAAGGGGTTAAAACTTTATTAGGGGGGGTACAGGGCTACCCTGGATCTAACACTAACTGCCTGTCACAGTAACTGTCACTAAATGCAGTGATCAGTACATATATGATCACTGCATTCAGTGACACTGTGACAGGGGGGTGGGGGGGGTGATTGCAAGGGGTTAAGGTGCCTATGTGTACTGGTGTCAGTGTAGTGTTGTGCAGACTTACTGTGCAATGTGATCTCTCCTCAGCAGCAGTTGAAAAAACCGCCAAGAGCAGAGATCACATCACTTCCATCTTCCTGTGTTTACACAGGAGGAGGAAGTGCAGAGCAGGGGAGCGCGTGCATCGTCCCGGATTGCTCCCAGAGCCACGGGAACCGCTGCATGTACCAGGGGGGTCCCGATCGGACCCCTGACCCGCCTCTAGGCAGGGATGTACAGGTACGCCAATGTGCCTGTACGTGCCATTCTGCCGACGTATATGTACATGCGGCGGTCCTTAAGTGGTTAAACTGAAGGAAATTCCACATCAGTGTCACATGAAGATAAGCAACAAAGTGACACAGAAATATAAATTAACGCAGACAATCCAAACACAGTAAAAGAAGAAAGCAGGCCACAAGAGGCTTCAATCAGGAAATCCACCAGAAGCAATAAAGGCATCCCAGCCAAACATCTGTCTTACGTTGCTCACTTAGCATTAAAACCAGAGCCAGATTCATGGGGTGAGATGCAAAGACGTCCAACTCATAAGAAACAAAAGTGGATCAGAGCTGCTAAAGAAGTTTGCAGATGCGTTGACGAAAGTGCTTATAAAAAAAATGATTTATAGAACTGAGATCCAAAATGGGACTAATAGAAGAAGTAGTTGTTGAGTGGGGACATTAGAAAACAATGTCCATGTGTATTGTATGCAACAACTATATCAATATCAGTATTCAGTAGAGATAAATTCCTCAACCAGCATTTATAAATTTGTAGCTTCATCTATGGTTGAACTCTATGGCCCAGATTCACAGAGAGTGGGCGAACATTTACGCCGGCGTAGCGCACACACAGTACCCTACACCGGCGCAGCGTGGAGAGGCAAGCACTGCATTCAGCAAGCCATTGCTCACCAAGATGCGCCAGCGTAGCGTATTTTCAAAGGCGCAGGCCAGCGTAAGTGAAAGTGGGCGTGATCCATACAAATAAGGTGTGACCCCATGCAAATGATGGGCCGAGCGCCAGACAAGTACGTATAACGAACTGCGCATGCACCGCGCATACTCACAACCACGTCGGAAAAACTACCTAAGATACGCCGGATCACTGTGTACGCCGTTAACGTAACCTACGCCCAGCCAGACACACGTTCAGCGTATAATACGTCGGCTTGTGTTCCCTGGTGCAGACCTGAGCGTGTCTGTTGCTGAGTTACACCTGCTTTTGGGGAATAACTTTACGCCGGACGTACAACTTACGCGCACTACGCGTAGCCTGCGTCGGGCACACGTACGTTCGTGAATCGCCGTATTTACCTTATTTGCATGTTTGAATGGCTTATCAATGGGAGTGGCACCATGCACCCAGCCTAAATGTACGCCCACTCTACGCCGGCGTAAGCAAGTTACGTCGGCGGGGTGTAGCCTGGTTTTAGGCGTATCTCTGTTTGTGGGTCCAGCGCACAGATACGACGGCGCACATTTGCACTTACATTGGCGTAACTTGTTATACGTCGGCGTAAGTGCTCTGTGAATCCGGGCCTATGACTTTTCTCTGTATAATAATAAAGTTTCATAATCCTGTTAGCAGAGAAGCAGCAGCAAAGGGAACTGTACTGCACTGTCTGTTCTGTAGGACTATACACAGAATTTTTAACACATGTGCATGAAATGAATGCAGTTAGGCCTCATTCACACTTGGCGGAATCCGTCGCAGTCCGTCCTGACGGAGTCCGCCTGCGTCCGCCAGCTCAGCGGTAGATCAGTCCGCAGATTTCTGCTGAGCCGACGGATGACAAGCTCCTCTCTGCTCACTGAGCGGGGAGGAGCTTGTGCAGCGCCGCTGTCTCCTATGGAGCGATCTGATGAAAACGGACAGCATGTCCGTTTCCATCAGATCTTACCCGATCCGATCCGCATGGACGAATGGGGACGTATCCCCCATACGTCTGTTTTTAGCGGATTGGATCAGGTCGAATGTCAGCGGACATGTCTCCGCTGACATCCGATGCTCCATAGAGATGCATGGAGTGCCCGTTCAGGTCCGCCGTCAAAACTGACAGATGGACCTGAACGGGCAGAAGAGTGAATTAGGCCAAAGGCATTCCCTGCATCCAATTCAAATGACAGAAGAGTGTGACCAGCTTTCAATGGAGCCGGTTCGAGGCAGCTGTGGTTCGTATTTGAAAAGGGTCCTGTGCGTCTTCTGGTTTAATTTAGGTGTGAATTCAGGCAAAAATTTGTCACTGATTCGCACCTGAACATGTGACCAGCGGCCATAGCATATGTGAACCCAACCTTACATCCCTTCAATTGGCATTGCATGTGCTTGGATATTCTTTGTAAAGTAAAATTTTACCTCATTTACTATGCTTTGGAGCAAATGCCTTTGCTGAGTGCTACGCACTTCACTTGCAAAGTGCCTTAAGTAAATCAACCCTATTGTGTAGCATACTGTACTTTCTATAGCCCTCATAAACTGGAAAGTCTAGTCAGTTATATTTGCCTACCAGGGACAAAAACTTTTTCCTTGGCTAGTATCATAGTGGTATATTAACCACTTGACCATTGGGCACTTAAACACCCTTCCTAACCAGACCAATTTTCAGCTTGCGGTGCTCTCACAATTTGAATGACAATTACTCAGTCATACAACATTCTACCCATTTTATTTTTTGCGCTAAGAAAAACGACTGAAAATTCTGTAAAAAAAAAAAAAAATCTTGTTTCTGTCATATTAGCAGGTTATTTCTCACACACAGCATATGCATACCACAAATTACACCCCAAAACACATTCTGCTATTCCTCCCGAGTATTGCAATACCCCATGTGTGGGACTTTTACACAGCGTGGCCACATACAGAGGCCCAACATGCAGGGAATGCCATCAAGCGTTCTGGAACACCCAGACCAATTCTGACATTTCTCTCCTACATGGAAAAATCATCATTTATTTGCTAGAAAATTACATAGAACCCCAAAACATTATATATGCTTTTTTAGAAAAGACCCTAGAGAATACAATGGCGGCCGTTACAACTTTTTATCTCGCACGGTATTTTCGTAGGAAATTTTTTGAACGCGTGTTTTTAAAAAAAAACTGATTTGTGCTAAAAAAAAAAAAAAAACAGTAAAGTTAGCCCAATTTTTTTTCATAATGTGAAATATGAAGTTACGCCGAGTAAATAGATACCCAACATGTCACACTTCAAAATTGCGCACACTCGTGGAATGGCGCCAAACTTCGCTACCTAAAAATCCCCATAGGCGATAGTATTTGGGTATTGCAGAGTATTTGGGTATTGCAGAGTATTTGGGTATTTCAGGGTATCGCACAGGGTATTGCGGTATTGGGGTACTGAGGTATTGGGGTATTGGGGTACTGGAGTATTGGGGTACTGGAGTACTGCAGAGTATTGGGGTACTGGAGTACTGCATAGTATTGGGGTACTGGAGTACTGCATAGTATTGGGGTACTAGAGTACTGCAGAGTATTGGGGTACTGGAGTACTGCAGAGTATTGGGGTACTGGGGTATTGCAGAGTATTGGGGTACTGGGGTATTGCAGAGTATTGGGGTACTGGGGTATTGCAGAGTATTGGGGTACTGCAGAGTATTGGGGTACTGCAGAGTATTGGGGTATTGGGGTACTGGGGTATTGGGGTACTGGGGTATTGCAGAGTATTGGGGTACTGGGGTATTGCAGAGTATTGGGGTACTGGGGTATTGCAGCGTATTAGGGGAACTGGGGTATTGTGGGGTACTGGGGTATTGTGGGGTACTGGGGTAATGCAGGGTACTGGGGTATTGTGGGGTACTTGGGTAATGCAGGGTACTGGGGTAATGCAGGGTACTGGGGGATTGCAGAGTACTGGGGGATTGCAGAGCTGGGATGTTTTGAGGGATGGCTGGATCTGTGACTGCATTTGTCACAGATCCAGCCACAGCTCAGCTGCTGACACCCCGCTCCCCCCCCCCTCTCCTCGCACACTGTACCGAACGGTACAGAGAGCAGAGGGAGGAGAGGGAGGAACCGGCGTCATCAAATGACGCCGGTTTGTTTACAAGTGATCGCGCCGTCATTTGACGGCGCGATCACGTGGTAAACGGCCGCTATCAGCGGCAATTTACCGTGATCCGTGATGCGCCGGGTCTTCTAGACCCGGCGATCACGGACACTTTCGCGAGCGCGTCCCAGGGGACGCGCAATCGCGAAAGTGAAGGACGACGTCCCAGGGACGTTGTGTCAAAACTACTCGACCGCGCTGTAGCAGTATTTTCGCTATAGCGCGGTCGGCAAGTGGTTAAAGTAAACCTGTCACAAAATTACAAACCTTCAACCACACCCTCCTGAGCCTATACTTCACCAAAGTTCCCTTCCCATTGCAATCCACCACTGTCAACCATACCCATACCCAGTTCAAGAACTTACACAGGGCTTTACAAATGTGTTGTACATTCACATCAGTCTCTGCCCTCAGGGAATTTACAGTCCAAGGTCCCTAACTCACATTCATACATACACATACTAGGACCAATATAGCCCAAATCCAATTAACCCCCCAGTAGGTATTTGAAGAGTGGGATACAACCAGACTGCCCAGAGGAAAGCCACACAGATACAGGGAGAACATGCAAACTTCAGGTAGGTTGTGCCATGGTTGGGATTTAAAGTGGAAGGAAAGTTCCACACATTACTTTTACTTATAGGTAACCCTGTAATAAGGCTTACCTATCGTTAGTGTAAATATCTCCTACATGTTTAGGAGATATTTACATTACATGCAGAAAGTGACATCACTGGCACATGCGCTCTGAAGAAATGGCCAGCCATGCTGTACCTTCCGAGCCCTGTGGCGTAATCGGTTGCTCCTGAATGCATGCGTGGGAGTGACATTATCGTGGCTCCGGAGAGTAACAGAGCGGGAGCCTGCGAACCCAGAAGTAAGACGAGTGAAGATGGGAGCCCGTTGCAGCTCTGAGATTTTGGCTTTGTTTTAAGGTAAGTTTAACATAATGGGGAATGTAAGAAAAAAAGACCAGTGGTTTACAATCACTTTAAATCAACGACCCTAGTGCTGCCAGGCAGAAGTACTAACCCCCTACCAACTGTGCTGCACACATTTTCATGCCTTCCTCTTCCCCTTCTAGTCCAATGTGACAGTGCTAGGTCCTGGCAATCTGCTACCTGGCAATGGGCTGTCAGTCATTTCATACTGGACGCACAGGCAGCAGGGATTAGGAGGGAACAATAGGGGTGTTCCTTTATGTTAACCGCTTGCTGACCGCCGCATAAACGTATACATCGAAAGAATGACACGGACACGGAAATGGGCGTACGTGTACGTCCCTTTAAATTTGCTGCCGTGTGGACGTGACCCTGCCACGGGCTCTGTGATCATGCCTGTAGGACCCACGGACTTGATATCCACCGGGTCACGGAGCTGAAAAACAGGGAGCTGTCCGTGTAAACACAACATCTCCTCGTTCTTCCTTGTGACAGGTCACTGATCAGTGACATGTCATTCGTAACCACGCCCCCTAAAAGTTAGAATCACTCCCTAGGACACACTTAACCCTTTACTAGCCCCCTAGTGGTTAACCCCTTCACTGCCAGTCACATTTACACAGTAATCAGTGCATTTTTATAGCAATGATCACTATATAAATGTGAATGGTCCCAAAATAGCGCCAAGAGTGTCCGATGTGTCTTCTATAATGTTGCAGTCACAATAAAAAATCGCTGATCACCGCCATTACTAGTAAAAAAATATATTAATAAAAATGCCATAAATCTATCCCCTAGTTTGTAGACACTATAACTTTTGCGCAAACCAATCAATAAACGCATATTGTGATTTTTCTTACCAAAAAAAGTAGAAGAATACGTATCGGCCTAAACTAAGGAAAAAAAAAAATTATATATATTTTTGGGTGATATTTACTATAGCAACAAGTAAAAAATAATGCTTTGTTTTTTTCAAAATTGTCGCTCTATTTTTGTTTATAGCACAAAAAATAAAAACCACAGAGGTGATCAAATACCACTAAAAGAAAGCTCTATTTGTTGGAAAAAAAAGGACGTAAATTTTATTTGGGAGCCACGTCGCACGACCGTGCAATTAAAGCAACGCAGTGCCGAATCTCAAAAAGTGCTACGGTCTTTGGCCAGCCAAATGGTCCGGGGCTGACGTTGTTAAGAGGGCATGACATTTAAGACATCTATTGTTTCCGTCGAATTTTCCTGGCTATACTTTGTTCACCTTTACCTGAACTTGGATTTGAAAAAAAAAACACATTCAGAGGCATTTTATGTAAACTGAAAATCAGTAGATTGCATCGTTCATAAAGGCTTTCAGCTATTGACGTATTGAAATTGCGCATGGGACCAAGGTTATAAAAAGTACCATTGAAATTGTTTACACAAAGAACATTTCATTCTCTGTCTTTTAGTATCCCGATTTGAAGATACTGCATTTGTATGTCAGAGAGAATGTACATACCTCCTATAGCATACAAGGTAAAATTACTGAATTGTTCATACAAAACACTCAATATTTTACTACAAAGGAAATTTACTCAATATATCTCTAAAATATATCCTAGCAACAAAAACCATGGTATATATGTATATGAAAGAGGAAAATCTGTAATTATACAATGCAAAATCATCATTATTAACAGAGTAAATTTTAAAAATTAATTTAAACATTAAAAAAAATCCCTTTGCTAGCATTGATTGTTCTAATCTGCTACAAAATATATTACCAAGAATTGAATATATAAAGAAGAAGTACCATTGCAAATACTTTAATTATTAAAAGTCAGCACTTTTCTCTGAATGTTCATAATTGGTAACTCCATCTCACCCAATGGAGTGCCAAAAAGTTTCTCCAAATAATGGCTGTTAATTTGCAATTTGGGTGCCATTAGTCAGGAACTCACCTTTTCCCAAAGAAGTCTGCTGAAAATATGGCATTATAAGTTTCAGCACAAGTCCATGACATATATTTCATGTTTTAGTATATTTGACATCTATATGAAAGCATTGGTGTACAGTAAATCCATTTATATGATCAAATGTGATATTGCTCAGTACAGTATGTCAAACGATGGCCATTAAACTTCAAATGCAGAAAATCCCATATGAAAGTCACTCCCTCCTAGATTGGAGTCTGATAAAAGTATAATATGGAAGCAGATCACATAAAACATCTATAGACTATCATGATCCCTTAGGGGGTCCATATTTATTTACCTCTCAACAGCAGGTGGCTATGAGCCAAAAACAGATTGCCTTGATGTTGAATTGCTTTTGGCCCATAGCTCTCTGCTAAATATATGTATTTATTTATTTAAAGTGGTTGTAAACCTTTTACATGAAATATGAACAAAGCTTATGCCTCTGTAGGAGACGTCATTCAATGGCAGTCCACGGTCCGAGCGACGTTACTGTCAGTCAATCAGTCTAACATGCCAAACCCCCCCCCGCTCAGCAGTCATTGGTTGCTGGGACAGTGGGGGTCCCAGCAACCAAGGATGTCGCCAGTATGCCTGCCCCCCCCCCCCCACATAGTTGTCTCTCCCGGCTTTCACTCCCTGCTTCCCCGCAAGGCATGGTGTGATATTTAATATTATGCCCATTAGGGTGCCCCTTATTTTATGTTAAGGGGCACTCTGATGGGAATATTTTATGTTAAAGGGGAAGCTGATAGGCACATTTTATGTTAAGGGGCACGTTGATGGGCACATATTATGTTAAGGGTGGAAACACCTGATGTGAGGGGGACTCTTGATGTAAAATGGGCATTTAGATGGGGACAACTGATTTAAAAGGGCACTTTGATGGGCACACTTAATGTAAAGGAGCACTCTGATGGGCACACTTCCTGTGATGAGGACACCTAATGTAAGGGTGCACTCTGGTGGGAATACCCGATTTAAGGGGGCATTCTAATGGGGACACCTAATAAAAGGGGCACTCTGATGGGGACACCTAATAAAAGGGGGCACTCTGATGGGGACACCTAATAAAAGGGGGCACTCTGATGGGGACACCTAATAAAAGGGGGCACTCTGATGGGGACACCTAATAAAAGGGGGCACTCTGATGTGGACACCTAATGGAAGGGGGCTCTCTGATGGGCACAAAAAAATGTGTGTGTGATTCAACGTCAAATCTAATAATGGGTTCCTTAAAGACTAAATAAAACTAAAATAAACAGCTGCTCCTCTAAAACAGTACACTACTGTGAATTGTGATAAAAACGTGGGGTGGAGGACGCTAGAAGTTCCTCTAGGAACTATAATGTGCTATGATGGTAATTATATATCACAAATCACCATAAAATCAAACGTGTAATTTAAGTGGGCAAAACAGGCATCAATTGGTGCTGTGAGTCCAATAAATAAATGTATTAGTCCCAATACAAAATAGAAGTAAGATCAAGTCCAACGGAATGTCTTCCAAAACTCTTCATGCAATCTCAGTACACTGTGATAATATGTTCCTTCACCACATATAACATCTTCACCTGAAGTGCTCAAGAATTATATTGCGCTTACCACAAAAAAATGACTACTTTAATGAAAAAAATAGTCACAAACAGCTTTAACATGGTTGGTGCCTGCACACTGGAATGGATAAGCTGGATCTGGAATAGTAACCTCATATCCGGGATGCAATCATGGACGAAAAACAAAGAAAATCCATAGCGTAGTATGTTTATTTAAAATTTCGACATAAAAAAGATTAGCCAAGTGGCCTCTTACTTTACTGGGGCTGCCTGCGTATCAGATTTCTGGCAGGGGTCTCGCTCGCAGGGCAATCCAAAAGCGGCGTCCTCTCCCTTCAGCTCTGCTAGCTGCCGCAAATTTTAAAAAGATAAAGATGAATAAAGAAAAAAAGGATAAAAATGTGGAAAAAGGGCTGTGTTGCCAGGGGTGATTATCGTGATCAAAAGATAACAATACTATGGGGTCAATTCACAAAGCTTTATTTTCAGATTGCGGGTGTTATTTTAACGATTTTGCACGTTATTGAAGCTAGTTCAATTCACTAAACGATTTAACGATTTGAAAAATCATCAAATAACGTTTCACTATACAGAACCGATATTTTAAGGTGTGGATCCTTATTTAACGATTCGATCGTTATTTTAAAGAGTCAAATCGTTATTTTAAAGAGTCAAATCGTTAAATATGTACAGAAGTGCAATTTACAGTTCTGTACATTATCGAGTTATCGATCGTTAATTTAACACCTCCCTCAGGGTGTCGTTATGACATTTCCCAGGCGATATTTTGTTGTTAGAGGAAGCTTTTGGCGATTTTTGTAGTGTAGTGAAGTTTTTAGTAGTGTTGGGCAAGATGGAACCATGCTCTATTTGAACTTAAAATTATCCAGAGGCGAAGAAGAACACGTTAGAATGTTGTTCAGATTTATAAACGTGTATTCCGTTCACATACTATTTTGGATGACTTTTCTGAAACCCAGGTGATAGCTAAATTCCGATTATCATCTCACATGATTTATTCTCTGTATGAGGAAATACACATGGCTTTAGAAAAGCACACACTAGAAGTTTTGCACATCACATGCTCAATCTCCATGTGTATTGCTTGTGTCTCTCTTTCTCTCTGTATCTGCTCTTTTTCACATGCAGCTGTTCTCCTCCCCTTCTGCTCCCAGAATGCATCTCTCCAGCATTATTTAACGATCTTAGACGTTATTATTACGATTTGGGACGTTAAAATAACTCTTGAGTAGTTTGCATGACGATTGGATAAAGAGTCAGTTGAAAACCATAACGACTATGTTGAATAACGATTATAGATTTCGTGAATACCATGTTTGCTAGTGTTAAATAAGGAGTGCTAATTTAACAACTGAAGAAAACCAATAACGTTTCTCTTTGTGAATTGAGCCCTATATCTTCAAAATAGCACATCAGCCTTAAAATACATATGTGCAAATAGAGGAAAGATCGTGTTGCCAGTATGTGATTTTCATGAACAAATGAATACTCGGGATGAAAGGGCAGTATAAATGAATCAAAATGGCATTCCTACCAAGGAAATCATGTGCAAGTTCAATGGTATAGGTATAAAGTAGTCTCTATACAAGAATGGGTTAGAAAAATAACAGTCTATGGCTTGGACACCCTGTGTCCCAAATGTGAAATATAGCTTGCAATATATAATTAATACAAATTAGTCCTATGATGGTGACTATGAGTGAAGAGACTGGTGGTATCCTGGATTCCACTCCTGAACGTAGTGACTTGCGTGCTCCCCCCTGTGTGACCCCCACTCACCAGATCCTGGTCCCTTCCTGGGGGTATTGCGTTCTATGGTCGTGGGGAAAAATGGTGGTATACCTTGATGGTACTCCTCTCCGCCGTTGTACAACCAAGGAAGTTTAGATAACTTACCGCCCCAACTCAAATGTGTACTTACCACACACCCCCTTTCCCCCCCCCCAGTAAGGACACCGTGTTGGATTTAAATGGCCGCTTGGTCTTTTATTACCATAACTCAAAAACATCTTTAATATATTTAAACATGAACCTTTTAAATGCTCCATCTCTAATATGAATAAATGATTGCAGATCAATGACGGCACCCTATTTCAAACTTTTGGAATCTGTGGTACCTCTAAGTTAGATTCTGTCTCCAGCCACAACACCGCCTCAAGGACTACTAACTGGCCACAGACCCCTACCACCTTATTAACCGGTAGTCTAGACTGAACCAGACAAACCAGGAGGACTCCATACCTGATACGGATCCCCCACCGTTTTACCAAACACCTCATATTTGTAACCCTCGTCAAGGACCCAACCGCCAACTTACGTCACAAAGCACCTCTAATTTTTTGTACTAGGACAGGAGGGTAGGACATTCCACCACCCACAACTGATACCTCCTCTTTCCTCCCTTCACTAATTCAGCACCTCCATATCCTGCACTTAACTCCACCAATCAGGTAAGGGGCAATTTATTTTATCTAACCAGACCCAGCCCCCTCTTTAACCACTTAAGACCCGGACCAATATGCAGGTTAAGGACTTAACCTTAACTGACAATTGCGCGGTCGTGCAATGTGGCTCTCAAACAAAATTGGCATAATTTTTGCCCACAAATAGAGCTTTCTTTTGGCGGTATTTGATCACCTCTGCGGTTTTAATTGTTTGCGCTATAAACAAAAATAAAGCGACAATTTAAAAAAAATATATATTTTTTTTACTTTTTGCTATAATGAATATCCCCAAACAATATACAAAAAAAACTTTTTTTTCCTCAGTTTAGGCCGATACATATTCTTCTACATATTTTTGGTAAAAAAAAACTAATAAGCGTTTATTGATTGGTTTGCGCAAAATTTATAACGTTTACAAAAAAGGGGATAGTTTTTATGGCATTTTTTATTAATAATTCTTTTTTTTACTACTAATGGCAGCGATTGGCAATTTTTTTCCTGACTGCGACATTATGGCGGATACATCGGACACTTTTGACACATTTTTGGGACCATTGTCATTATCACAGCGTAAAGTGCTATAAAAATGCACTGATTACCGTGAAAATGACACTGGCAGTGAAGGGGTTAACCAGGAGGGGGTGCTGTAGGGGTTAAGTGTGCTCTAAGGGAGTGTTCTTACTGTGGGGGGCGTGGCTATGCATGTGACGTCCCTGATCATAGTTCCCTAACACAGGGAACAGACGATCACTGACAGCCGCACTAGAAAGAACGGGGAAGGTTTGTTTACACTCACCTCTCCCTGTTCTTCCTCTCTGTGACCCGATCGCGGGACAACGGCAGCGATTGGGTCCATGGTCCCGCGGCCGCGTTCACGGAGGTTAGGACCAGGTCACGGCTGGGCATCTTAAAGGGTACGTACCTGTACCACCATGTGCCCAGCCGAGCCATTCTGCCAACATAAATAGTGCGGCGGTCCTTAAGCAGGTAACCTATTACCCTCTGGTAGTTCCTTCCACCCTGTCATGTATGCCCTGTGCTTACATTCCTTTAAGCTCCGTACATGTCCCGTTTTATTCAGCTTTGTATTACTATAATTCCCAATCCTTATAAATGAAAGGGAGCACAGTGAAAAGCGGTGAAATTCCACAGACCAATCAGATCTAATTTGGGTCATTTACAAACACCCCTCTGTTACTGGACTTACTACTTACTTTCCACCAAACAAGACAAAATAGAGTCTGATATATGCCAAGGTGCCACGTCCCGAATGGATACATTTAGAACAAAAACAAGCACAGACTGGGATTTTGTAAGGCACCACATTAAAGACCACTAATGAGAAAAAATAAATGACGTTAATTAAGAATTAAATAAAAATGAACTTCCATAAAACAACAAGGTTGATAATATAAATGCCCAAAATTTGCCAAAAAGCCCCATTATATCAGAACCAGCATTGTGCATGCCACAACATTTGTATTACAGCCAAACTTTCATTGAAGGTGGAACCCATAGGGGCAGATTCACAGAGAATTAGATTCTCGTAGAGTATCAGAAATACACTACGCCGCCGTTTTTTACCTGGCTCTACGTGGAATCCAGGTAGATTTTGTCCAGTAAACGAAGGCGGCGTAGTGTATTTCTTCCGTCGCAATCCATCTGCGCGAGTAGGGGGCGTGAAGCATTTAAAATAGGCGCGTTCCCGCGGCGATCGAACTGCGCATGCTCCGTTCGCAAATTTCCCACCGTGCATTGCGCGAAAACACATCGTCACGTCGTAGTAGCGTCGTTTACGTACATTCCTATTCCCGAACGAGTTACGTTAAAAAAAAAAAAAATATTTTCAAATCGACGCGGGAACGACAGCCATACTTTACATGGGTTACGCACTGTTAGACCAGCAAAAAGCTCCTCTAACATTACGCAGCCAAAAAATGACGTAGGCGATTGCGAGGGACACTCGTACCTTCGTGGATCGCCGTAAAAACTAATTTGCATACCCCGACGCATGAAAACGACGCGAACTCCTCCCAGCGGCCGCAAAAATATCGCAGCGTAGATCCGAAGGCTTACGAAGACGTAAGCCTCTCGGATCGAAGCCCGAAGCCGCCGTATCATGGTTTGAGGATTCAAACTAGTGATACGGCGCGCGAAATTTGAAATTACTCCTGTCTAACACCAGTTAGACAGGCGTAATTGCTCTGTAAATCTGGGCCAAAGTGTTTAGATTTCAAGATTGACTTGAAATTGAAATGTGTTGGGCTCCAACAAAGTTTGAATGGCTCTAATATAAGTTTTGTGACATGGGCAATACTAGGTGGTTCTAATGTAATGGGGATTTTTGGCTAATTCTGGCTATTTTATTACCAGCCTTGATGTTTTATGGAAGTTTTTTTTCTGTAATTCCTAAGAAACTTGTTTTATCATTGCTGTTTTTTCATGTGGGAGCTGAAAAATCCAAGTCTTTGCTTATTATGTTCTAAATCTTTCCATTAAACAGACAAAAGCCTTAACGTTTGCTTCAGGGTTATGAAGTGGGAATTAGAGTAATTCTTTAAATAATTGCATTCATTTATCTACAGTGAGCCTTCAATGATCTTTCAGGATGCCTCAAGGATGAGTCAGTGAGTAATGTTAGCTAGAGTAGATGGAATAATCTGCACTGCCAGATATTGTATTCAGGTATCATCAGATAATATAAAAAATAAAGGGCCAGATTCATAGAGCAATTACGCCTGTCTAACTGGTGTTAGACAGGAGTAATTTCAAATTTTGCGCGCCGTATCACTAGTTTGAATCCTCAAACCATGATACGGCGGCTTCGGGCTTCGATCCGAGAGGCTTACGTCTTCGTAAGCCTTCGGATCTACGCTGCCATCTATTTGCGGCCGATGGGAGGAGTTCGCATCGTTTTGATGCGTCGGGATATGCAAATGTTTTTTTACGGCGATTCCCGAAGATACGAGTGGTCGTCGCAATCACTTTCGTCTATTTTTGGGTACGTAATGTTAGAGCAGCTTTTTGCTGCTCTAACGTTACGTAGCCCATGTTAAGTATGGCCGTCGTTCCCGCTTCGAATTTATTTAATTTTTTTTTTTGTTTACGTAACTCGTTCGGGACTAGGATCGCCCGTAAACGACGCTACCTAAACAACGAATGACGTCACGACGTGATTTCGCGCAATGCACGGCGGGAAATTTGCGAACGGAGCATGCGCAGATCGATCGCCGCGGGAACGCGCCTAATTTAAATGATTCACGCCCCCTACTCGTCTATATGGATTGCGACGGGAGAAATACACTACGCCGCCGTCGTTTACTGGACAAAATCTACCTGAATTCCACGTAGAGCCAGGTAAAAAACGGCGGCGTAGTGTATTTCTGATACGCTACGATAATCCATTTCTATGTGAATCTGCCCCAAAGAGTGCAATCAGAGCAAAAAATTTGGATCAACAAATAAATAATAATAATAGTAAAATATTGTGAAAAAACATATGTTAGTTTACATTCACCGGAATGCCAGCTAGAACACTAAAAGAATGTTCACAAAATCCAACACATAGATAAATATAGAAAACAGTGCAGCGCAAACCAAAATCAAAATAAAAGAAAAACAGTCCAACATAAATCAAATATAATAAGTAGATGGTATGATGTCTCCAAAACTTATTTTAGAATTCTTCACCCAAGTGACATATAGCACACCAAACTTGTGAGAAATCCCTTCACCAAGTGCGGATGGCTACTCTCACCTTAGCAAATAACCACTGTGTTACCAGATGGTCGGACGAGCAGGTATGACAATCAAAGAAAACCAAGGAGCAGGATGGTAATCATTTTCTCATAGTTCAGCCATATAATGAATCTGGACATGAAAAGAAGAGACCACAGTTCTAAGTGCTTTCCGCTGGATAAAAACTATTTATTTAGCATAAAAAAGGGGGCTACTCACATTTAGCCAGAGGGTTTCAGGCATATAAAGTTACAGGCATCTAAAATTGGAGGCTCTCAGGACAGCGGCGAGCGACACGCCGTAGACTCCTAGCCCCTGGACGGGTTGCGTTATTCAACTTCCTCAGCAGGGCGGAGCCCACAAAATCGCGCGCTTTCTTATAAATACACAATCGTTTTCTAGGTGATCTTCCAGAAACAAAACGTGGATACGCGGAGTGGCACGTCCCGCGTCATCCTAATGCACGATCGTTTCCTAGATGACCTTCCTGAAACAAGACGTGGAAAACGCAGAGCGGCACGTCCCGCGTCATCCACAAAACTAAAACATCTTTATTGTTCACAGGAAACGGTCACATAATAACAACTAAAAACAACTCTCGTCATCTTGTGGACAAAAAGTATACTGCACCCAAATTAATGGAATTAAGTAGAAAAGTGTCTCTCGATGCCATCCTCGAGCCGCCAGCTTATATTACAATTACAAAAAACATGCCCACAGTTAAAATAAATCAATAAAACAATAAATAGTCAATTAGAACCATAATCAACCGACATGACTTCATGATTAAAGTAGGAGACTCAGTTGATCAATAATATAAAAGGTAAAAATATACCATAATTCACTACATCCCTTAATAAAATACATTAAAAATAAATTAGAAATTACTTATTCGATATAAAACAATTTAAATCAAAGTCTACGTTGAGGCCTTCAGGGGTAAGTACTTTGGCCTCAAATATCCAAAAAGATTCCATTTGGCTAATGTGACGAGTATAATTTCCTCCTCTCCAGTGTCTGTCGACCCTTTTTCAGCCCCAAAATTGTAGGCATTTGGGATTTCTGTCATGGCATTGTCAGAAATGTCTTGAGACACTGTGGGACCGTAAACCAAGTTTAATGTTGTTTACATGTTCGCCGACTCTGACAGATAAAGCTCGTGAGGTGCGGCCTATATACTGGAGTCCACAATCACACTCCAGCACATAGACCACACCCACGTGATTAAATTCTTAATTGGGTACGATTTTTTGGTTGAAAAGGAGGTGAATTCTTTAAGTTTTTTTATATTGAACTTACATGTTTACAAGCCTGACATCGCCCACAGGCATAGAAGCCTGACAAAAAGGAAAAAATCCCGTTCTCCTTGAATACCGGAGGGTCTATTACTCCAGGGGCTACCATGTCCCTTAAGGTAGGTGCCTTCTTATAAATGAACAAGGGGCGTGGAGGAAGTACCTTCCCTAGGATCTTGTCCTTTTTAACCCCTTCCGTACAGGGCATTTTCACCCCCTTCCTGCCCAGACCAATTTTTAGTTTTCAGCGCTGTTGCACTTTGAATGACAATTACGCGGTCATGCAACACTGTACCCAAATTAAATCATTATGTTTTTTTTTCCCCACACAAATAGAGCTTTATTTTAGTGGTATTTGATCATCTCTGTGTTTTTTTTTGCGCTATAAACAAAAGAAGAGCGACAATTAAAAAAATATATATATATTTTTTACTTTTTTATTTAATACATATCACATATCAGAATTGTAGTCTAAAACTATTTTAAATTCTAATTTTCCTTCACCTTCCTTCTGTTTATCAGAGTCAGCAATGAGATCAACTCTATTCAGAGTACCCACTCTCGTCAATTCATTAGCAATATTGTCTTTGTTGTACCCCTTCTGTTGGAACCTACTGGTGAGGATCTTAGACTGCGCAAAAAAGTCTGCATCTGAGGTGCAATTGCGTAGCAGACAGATAAATTGGCCTCTAGGAATGTTACGTAACCAGTTGCAATGATGGCAACTGTCAAGGGGGATGTACCCATTACGATCCGAGGGCTTAAAATAGTTACGAGTATGGAAAACACCCCCTTCCTTGAATAATTCTAAATCCAGAAACACTATTTAGCCCCCATAGCGACGCCCATTATTTGTAGATAGAAATTCTTGTTATACCAGAAATAATTCTTGGTCAAACAGAACTCTAGGCACTGAAGAAGACATTTTCGGTGTTTGGAGGAGAGGTCAGATTGTGCCAGCCCCCATTTCACTGCTGAAATAGCATCTTCATGACTAATGATGGTATACAAGGAACTGACATCAGCTGTAATTAACAAACTATCGGCCGTACAAGTTATGGATTCTAGGATTTGGATACACTGTTTTGTGTCTTTTAGGAAGGACTTTGTTTTACATACAATAGGTTTTAGGAAGAAATCTAGGCACTGACCCAATCTCGAAGAAACTGAGTCGATCCCATTTACTATGGGCCTCCCGGGCGGATGCGTAGCATTTTTATGTACCTTGGGTAAAAAAATATATGACAGGTGTCGATAGACACTGGAGAGGGGGAAATTATACTCGTCACATTAGCCAAAGAGAATCTTTTTGGTTATTTGAGGCCAAAGTACTTACCCCTGAAGGCCTCAACGTAGACTTTGATTTAAATTGTTTTATATCAAATAAGTAATTTGTAATTTATTTTTAATGTATTTTATTATGGTATGTAGTGAATTATGGTATATTTTTCCCTTTTATATTATTGATCAACTGAGTCTCCTACTTTAATCATGAAGTCATGTCGGTTGATTATGGTTCTAATTGACTATTTATTGTTTTATTGATTTATTTTAACTGTGGACATGTTTTTTGTAATTGTAATATAAGCTGGCGGCTCGAGGATGGCATCGAGAGACACTTTTCTACTTAATTCCATTAATTTGGGTGCAGTATACTTTTTGTCCACAAGATGACGAGAGTTGTTTTTAGTTGTTATTATGTGACCGTTGCCTGTGAACAATAAAGATGTTTTAGTTTTGTGGATGACGCGGGATGTGCCGCTCTGCGTTTTCCACGTCTTGTTTCCGGAAGATCACCTAGGAAACGATCGTGTATTAATAGGAGAGCGCGCGATTTTGTAGGCTCCGTCCAGCTGAGGAAGTTAAATAACACAACGCGTCCAGGGGCTAGGAGTCTACAGCGTGTCACTCGCTGCTGTCCTGAGAGCCTCCAATTTTAGATGCCTGTAACTTTATATGCCTGAAACCCTCTGGCTAAATGTGAGTAGCCCCCTTTTTTATGCTAAATAAATAGTTTTTATCCAGCGGAAAGCACTTAGATCTGTGGTCTCTTCTTTTCATGTCCGTATTCATTATATGGCTGAACTCTGAGGAAATGATTACCATCCTGCTCCCTGGTTTTCTTTGATTGTCATACCTGCTTGTCCGACCATCTGGTAACACAGTGGTCATTTGCTAAGGTGTGAGTAGCCATCCGCACTCGGTGAAGGGATTTCTCACAAGTTTGGTGTGCTATATGTCACTTGGGTGAAGAATTCTAAAATAAGTTTTGGAGTCATCATACCATCTACTTATTATATTTGATTTATGTTGGACTGTTTTTCTTTTATTTCGATTTTGGTTTGCGCTGCACTGTTTTCTATATTTATCATCAGATAATATCTAGTCATTTGTTTGCTCAATTATTTTCCACCCATCTCAGTAGATTTTTTAATTGACTTTTGTTGAGCCAGGTGGTGCTTTCAGTGCCACCTAGGGCTCGAATTGTGCCCAATTCAGCAGGAATCAGCCACAGTTTGAGACATCTTTGGCCAGCCTTAGCTTTTCGGCCCCTTTCACACTGGGCGGGAGGCGCGGTGGCGGTATAACGCCGCTAAAAATAGTAGCGCTATACCGTCGAAATTTCCGCAGGATTTGGCCACTAGCGGTGCGGTATTAACCCCCGCTAGCAGCCGATAAAGGGTTAATACCGCCCGCAATGTGCCTCTACAGAGGTGCATTGTGGGCGGTATTACCGCGGTTTCCCATTGTTTTAAATGGGAAGGAGCGGTGAAGGAGCGGCATACATACCGCTCCTCTCACCACTCCAAAGATGCTGTTTGCAGGAGATTTTTTTCTCTCCGCCCTCGGGCTTTCACATTGAGAAGGCTGGGCAGGAGTTTTTCAGGCGGTATAGCAGCGCTATTTTTAGCGCTGTAATGCCTGAAAAACTCCTCAGTGTAAAAGGGGCCTTAGGGTGCTTGAGGGCTTTACTGGATATTCCCATAGAAACCTCTGGGAGCAAAAACACAATCACCACTTCAGCACACTCTAATGCCTCGTACACACGGCCGGACTTTCCGAGAAAAAAGTCCTCCATCTGACTTTTTTGTTGTTTTGCATGGTCACTAAAGGGTGAAATGAGTTTACAGGTCTTCAGCTTTTTTAGCCAACTTTTTTAATAGAACCTGATTTCCTAAAATATTAGCACTTCATTGACGCTAACAAAGCTGATTTTTAGGTGTGGGCGACATGAATGCAAAAAATTATGTGCTTGTGAATTAGCGTGCACTCAGTATGCTATGTGTCGGTGATTCATCAAAGTATATATATATATATATATATATATACATACATACATACACATTACGGCTTTGGAGTGGTTTACCAGGGTTACATTTTTTTTAAACATTATTAAGCATTTCAGCCCCGGAGGATTTGGCTGCACAATGGCCGGGCCATTTTCTGCGATTCGGAACTGCGTCGTTTTAACTTACAATTACGCGGCTGTGTGACGTGGCTCCCAAACAAAATTGACTTCCTTTTTTTCCCACAAATAGAGCTTTCTTTTGGTGGTATTTGATCACCTCTGCAGTTTTTATTTTTTGCGCTATAAACAAAAAAAAAGAGCGACAATTTAGAAAAAAAAACATAATATTTTTTACATTTTGCTATAATAAATATCCCCAAAATATATATATATATATTTTTACTAGTAATGGCGGCGATCTGTGATTTTTATGGCTGCAACATTATGGAGGACACATTGGACACTTCTGACGCTATTTTGGGACCATTGTCATTGTACAGTGATCAGTGCTATAAAAATGCACCGATTACTTGTGTAAATGACACTGGCAGGGAAGGGGTTAAGTGTGTCCAAGGGAGTCATGCTAACTGTGGGGGGGGGGCTGAGCTACCAGTAACACAACATTAATCACTACTCCTGATGACAGGGAGCAGTAGATTTACACAGGCATCTCCCTGTTCTGCAGCTCTGTGACACGATCGCGGGACACCAGCGGACATCAAGTCTGGCGGGTCCCGCGGGCGCGGTCACGGAGCTCGCAACAGGGCTGTGCGTGCCCGCACGGCATCAAACTCAAAGCAATGTACCTGTACATTGCTTTGCACAGCCTTGCCATTCTGCCAACGTATATCTGTAGAAGGCGGTCAGCAAGCGGTTAAAGTGGATGAAATGTGAAATTCCACAAAGTCTATTTTATATCCGTGTCTCTTTCCTTAATCAGACACAAGTCTCTCTTCCTCTCTCTCTCTCTCTCTCTCTCTCTCTCTCACTCTCTCGAAAATAGTAGAACTCTCTAAAGCCCCTCAAGGAAAATGGTACCATCTATGCAATGCATTAGCATATGTGCATAGATGGGTGCTTGAATGTGCATATTATTTGTGTTGCATTCTTCCTTATGACCCGTACACACAATTGGAAATTCTGACAGCAAAAGTCCGATGCAAGCTTTTGAATGGAAATTGCCACCGTGTGAAGGCTCCATCGGACTTTTGCTGTCGGAATTTCCGCCAACAAAAGATTGAGATCAGGTTCTCAAATTTTCAGACAGAAAAATTCCTATCGTCTGTACCAATTCCGACGCGCAAAATTCTGACGCATGCTCGGAAACAATTTGACGAATGCTCAGAAGCATTGCGCGTAATTTTCTCAGCGTACATCACCGTGTTCTTTACAGTCGAAAGTTCAGAATACTTTTGTATGACCGTGTGTATGCAAGCCAAGCTTGAGTGGAATTCCGTCTGAAAAAACATCCAAGGTTTTTCAGACGGAAAATCCGATCATGTGTGTTATGGTGAATGGTCAAGGCATCTAATAGTCCCTTTTTCAGGACAAATAGAGCTTTCTATTTGTGGTATTTGATCACCACTGTTTTTTTTTTTGTTTTTTTTTTAAGAAATAAAAGTATTTTCTACTTTTTGTTATAAAACATATCCAATAAAATCAAATTTCTTCATAAACTTAGGCCAAAATGTATTCTGCCACAATCCCAATAAGTGTATATTGCCAATAGGACCAATAGGGTCTCTTCTGTCATAAAAACCCTAACTGTCAGCACATTTTTAAAACGTGGGTTTAATACTACTTCACCTTTGATGACCCTAGAATTAACAGCTCTATAGACAATATTTAACCACTTAAGGATCAAGCTTTTTCAGATGTGTTGTTTGCAAGTTAAAAAAAAAATGTTGTTAGAAAATTACTTAGAACCCCCAAACATTATACATTTTTTTTCTAACACCCTAGAGAATACAACCGTATTTGCGCAGCGGTCTTACAAGAGCACTTTTTTGAAAAAAATTTACTCTTTTGAATAAAAAAATAAGACAACAGTAAAGTTAGCCCATTTTTTTTTATATTGTGAAAGATAATGTTACACCGAGTAAATTGATACCCAACATGACACGCTTCAAAATTGCGCCCGCTCGTGGCAACAAACTTTTACCCTTAAAATTCTCCATAGGCAAAGTTGAAAAAATTCTACAGGTTGCATGTTTTGAGTTAAAGAGGATGTCTAGAGCTAGAATTATTGCTCTCACTATAACAATCGCAGCGATACCTCACATGTGTGGTTTTAACACCGTTTTCAGATGCGGGCGCTGCTCATGTATACGTTTGCTTCTGCGCTCGAGCTTGTCGGGACAGGGCACTTTAAAAATATTTTTTTTTCTTATTTTTTTTTATTTTTTTTTACACAGTTTTAAAAAAAAAATTGGTTCACTTTTATTCCTTTTACAAGACATTTAAACATCACTTGTAATACAAAAAAGCATGACAGGTCCTCTTAAATATGAGATCTGGGGTCAAAAAGACCTCAGATCTCATATTTACACAAAAATACAATGAAAATATGACAAAAGAAAAATGGCCCTTTAAGAGCTATGGGCAGAAGTGATGTTTTGACATCGCTTCTGCTCTGCTACGTTATGAAGGCGGGTGGGGGCCATCTTCCCCTCACGCGTATCCATACCCAGCCATGGACAGGACCCGATCGCCTTCACTGCTACCGACGACTCCTGTAAGCGGCGAGAGAGCGGCGGGATCTTGTGGTGAATCTGCCGCAGAGACCACCATTATCGTAAACCGGACCGCCACCTGAAGATGAGGATATCTGGGTTATGGCAGCTAGCTGCTGCCATAACCCAGACATCCCGCTTCAAAGAGAGGATGTATATAGTCGTGTAACGATAGTCGTATAGTGGTTAAAGCAGAAGCTTAATACCTGTCTTAATACCACTTTAAATAGTGTCCGTTTTCGAGTGTATCTAAAGCCAAAGGGTTTTTTTTTTTTCATATTGGATATAGTAAAAAATACTTTTTTAGCCATACGCGTCCTGTTCAAGAGATCTCCTTTAACTATTTGTCCTGACACTACTGGAAGTGAGGACAAATCATTCCAAAGTGAGTGACAGTTGTCACTGGATGAGATGTCATTATTGGAAGATTTTTCCCACTGATCTGTGACAGTGGCAACTCAAACATTTTTACTCACTTTCAGTCCCAGTAACATTGTTCATGAGTATCGACCAGTGGTGGCTGCAGCTCCAAATTTTGGGGGTATGGCAAAAATGAATATAACCCCCCATGGCTGCGATCATCCCCCCACCCAAACACCCTCCCCCCACCACAGGAGATGGATGGCGGCGATCCTTAGCCAATGAGGGAGACAATAATGAATATTAATTTGCTATTGTCACACAAGTGGGTGTGCTCGGGGCATACTGCTCTGCGCCCCAAGCTCATCCTTTTTTTAAGCCTATTAGAGCCTCTATACGTCGGCAGAATGGCACGGCTGGGCACAATCACGTACCTGTATGTGATTCTTTAAGCTCCGTGACCGCGCCCTGATCGCCGCCGATGTCCCGCGATCGGTCACCGGAGCTGAAGAACGGGGAGAGGTGTGTTTAAACACACCTTCCCTGTTCTTCGTTGTGGCAGTGTCATTGATCGTCTGTTCCCTGATATAGGGAAAGACGATCAATGATGTCACACGTCCAGCCCCGCCCCCTACAGTTAGAAACACATATGAGGTCACACTTAACTCCCACAGCGCCCCCTAGCGGTTAACTCCTAAACTGCAATTGTCATTTTCACAGTAAACGATGCATTTTTAGAGCACCTTTTGCTGTGAAAATGACAATGGTCCCAAAAATGTGTCAAAATTGTCCAATGTGTCCGCCATATTGTCGCAGTCACGAAAAAAACGCTGATCGCCGCCATTAGTAGTAAAAAAAAGTATTAATAAAAATGCAATAAATCTCTCCCATATTTTGTAAATGCTATTAATTTTGCGCAAACCAATCGCTAAACGCTCATTGCAATTTGTTTTTACCAAAAATAGGTAGAAGAATACATATCAGCCTAAACTGACAAATTTTTTTTTTTTTTATATATATATTTTTGGGGTTATTTATTATAGCAAAAAGTTAAAAATATAGAATTTTTTTCAAAATTGTCGCTCTATTTTTGTTTATAGCACAAAAAATAAAAACCGCAGAGGTGATCAAATACCACCAAAATAAAGCTCTATTTGTGGGAATAAAAGGACGCCAATTTTGTTTGGGAGCCATGTCGCACGACCGCGCAATTGTTAGTTAAAGCCATGCAGTGCCGAATCGCAAAAAGGGGCAAGGTCCTTAACCTGCATAATGGTCCGGGTCTTAAGTGGTTAAAAAACAAACAAACATTGGAATCCATCCCTCAGCTGCCCCACGTGAATGGCTGGACACATGGATGGGGTGGCGCCCCTGCGCCCCTAATGGACGGGCCGCCACTGGTCCCGTTATACACTATTCTTTCTTATTTCGGGTGACCATTGGGGGAGGTCTCTGTTTTTTTCAAATTTTCCACCAGGGCAAATAGAGAGAGGGACATTGTGTAGCAGGGGTAAATAAAGCAACAAAAAAAAAACTAGCAGGGGTTCTAAACATCCATCTAAAACTATTTAAAAAAATATATATTTTGCCTTTAGATATACTTTACCTGCCTGCAGTTTGGCTTTAAGAATTAAGAAAAAAGAGAAAAATGATTACTAAAGAAAATTACTCAGGGCTGACACGTTTCTCTCCTTGATGAATCAAGCATTAACATCACACACTTCAGCAGCTGATTATAATACTTGAATTGGCACATGCGTGGCTTGTGTCACTGGCACTTTATACACCGAGCCCTATAGCTGCTGTAAAGACACAAAACAAAGGATCATTATTTAAACCATGCACGCTACATACCAACCTATGTGAACCAATTTCATTTGCCCTACATATAAGATGTCTTGTTCAGGTTGAAAGTAGTAGAAAGCCACTGATTATTTTATGCCTGGCTGCATCCTGATGCAAATGCAATTAGAAAAACAAGGTCTGCTTCTATTATTCCATGTGTCTCAGTCAAGACCTGTTTGCCATGTCAATGTGTGACGTTTTAGATAAACTGAATATTTAATCAAATGTCTTTGTAGAATTGGCTGGGGAAAATGCACAGGAACAGAATATATTACATTAAGAAAATGTAATGTCACTGGCCTTTTTAGGAAGCATTTAGAAGACACTGATGACTCCCGTGGTTTTAAAATCCCAAGCATTTTATGGGTCTTTAAATATAGAATCACATTAGACACAGCTATTATACTTGTTATAATTGAGTAAAATGCATGTGTGTATGCAAGAACAAGTACAAAAAAGCAGTGAAATCAAGGCAATCAAGTGCTGTAAAATTAACAATTTATCACATGGTAGACTGTATATTTTAATGTGTGTAGTCTGCTCTCCCTGACGGACTCTTTTGTATCAGCTTAGCCTTGATGCTGAACTACAGGCAGATATAAAAGGCTCACATTAATGCAGCTCTGTATTAATTAATCATTGAACATGTTTTTTAAAGGCAGTTAATGTACAGTAAGTACCCAAATTTTTTTTAATAACAAATAGGGTTATGCGTACCTGCTCTGTGCAATGGAATTACACAGAGCTGCCCCAAACCTCCTGTTCTTGGGTCCCCCTATGTCGCTTCTGGCTCCTTCTCTCCGGGGCGCTTCATATGGGGGCACTTGTGCAAACTCACTTCCAAACTGTGCTGCCTGCATCTATGGACACAGACAGTGGTGCTAGGCCCCACCCCCTGCTCCCTCATAACTAGCTTTGATTGACAGCAGTGGTAGCCAATGACTTCCTCTGTCTCAGCAAAGCCTGTGAGACCAAGAAGTTAAAGAGAGAAGAAATGCAGTGTGCACCTAAAGCTA
The DNA here is from genome assembly GCA_029574335.1 of Rana kukunoris. NCBI lineage: Eukaryota > Metazoa > Chordata > Amphibia > Anura > Ranidae > Rana > Rana kukunoris. Next base: position 435,925,872 of record CM056053.1, on the reverse strand, counting down.
TGTGGTGTGTGTACTGCCTGTGTCCTCTGCAGTGTGCACCTAAAGCTATGTGGTGTGTGTACTGCCCATGTCCTCTGCAGTGTGCACCTAAAGCTATGTGGTGTGTACTGCCTGTGTCCTTTGCAGTGTGCACCTAAAGCTACATGGTGTGTACTGCCTGTGTCCTCTGTAGTGTGCACCTAAAGCTATGTGGTGTGTGTACTGCCTGTGTCCTCTGCAGTGTGCACCTAAATATTTGTGGTGTGTGTACTGCCCGTGTCCTCTGCAGTGTGCACCTAAAGCTATGTGGTGTGTACTGCCTGTGTCCTCTGCAGTGTGCACCTAAAGCTACGTGGTGTGTGTACTGCCTGTGTCCTCTGCAGTGTGCACCTAAAGCTACGTGGTGTGTGTACTGCCCATGTCCTCTGCAGTGTGCACCTAAAGCTATGTGGTGTGTACTGCCTGTGTCCCCTGCAGTGTGCACCTAAAGCTACATGGTGTGTACTGCCTGTGTCCTCTGCAATGTGCACCTAAAGCTACGTGGTTTGTGTACTGCCCGTGTCCTCTGCAGTGTGCACCTAAAGCTATGTGGTGTGTACTGCCTGTGTCCCCTGCAGTGTGCACCTAAAGTTGCATGGTGTGTACTGCCTGTGTCCTCTGCAGTGTGCACCTAAAGCTATGTGGTTTGTGACTGTGTACTGCCATTGTCCTCTGCAGTGTGCACCTAAAGCTACGTGGTGTGTGTACTGTCTGTGTCTGTGCTATTTTTCAGGGACCAGACATTACATTAAAGCCGCAAGCAGTTTTAAATAACCTTTTTCTTATAGTAATCTCATTTTGTGCAGGGACAGTTCTAAACACATGCCACTACTATAGACACCCAGCAGGTACGATAAGATTTAAGGAATTTAAATATTTTTTTTTCACTTTAAGCATCATTAAAATCACTGCTCCATAAAAAAACGACCGTTTTTAAAACTTTTTTTTCCATTGATACATGTTCCCTGGGGCAAGACCCGGGTTCTCAAACCCGTTTTACAACAATAACTTGCATATTAGGCTTTAAAATTAATACTTTTGAATTCGAACGTTCGAGTCCCATAGACGTCAATGGGGTTCTAAATGTTTGCGCGCGAACGGTCGGTCTGTTCCAAGGCTCTGGTACGAACCGAACGGGGGGGGGGGGGGTGTTCGGCTCATCCCTAAACTTCACTGAAATAAATGGGAGCTGAGTCTGTCAAATCCAAAAAGCCATTTTTTTGTGCTAATAGGCAAAGAGTTGGCAAAAGTAGCTATATGGGGGTGGATGGAAGGTGAAAAATGTTCTAGGGCAGGGGTCTCCAACCCCCAGGCCGCAGCCCACTACCAGGCCGCAGCCTGTTTACTGGCAGGCCACGAAGTCTGCTCTATCTGAGCAGAGAGATCGCCACCATCACCGCACTTCCGCCCACACAGCCCTGCCGCACTTCTGCCCACACAGCCCCACCGCTACACTGTTAGGGGTGAAGCAGGAGAGCAGAGAGATGACTTCATCGAGCATCACCCGCCCGCATCACCGCTGTTCCGATCCACCCACAGCGTGGCCGGTATACTGTTGTGGGTGAAGCAGGCGAGCAGAGAGATGACATCATCTCCCACCTCCCGCCCCGCATCACCACTGTTCTCTCTCACGTGGAACTCACTGTGTTTAGTGACAATTTACATCTAGGAGGCAGGAGACAGTAGCATGTGTAATCTGCATCTGGTGGCATGTGGCAATCTGCATCTGGTGGTATGTGCAATCTGAATCTTGTGGCATGTGGCAATCTGCATCTGGTGGCATGTGGCAGGTGACTGTGGCAATCTACATCCGGTGGCATGTGGCAAGTGACTGTGGCAATCTACATCTGGTGGCATGTGACAAGTAACTGTGGCAATCTGCATCTGGTGGCATGTGGCAATCTGCATCTGGTGGCATGTGGCAATCTGCATCTGCATGATGCTATCATGTCAATATGGACCAAAATCTCTGAGGAATGTTTCCAACACATTGTTGAATCTAGTTAGTCATACAGCAAATATATCCTATATATCAAGAGTAAGCCCATATTGTAAGACAACACAGATCATGAAACAACTGAAAAAGCAATAAATATTATACCAGATCTGAAAAATAGCATTATTTTGAGGTGGGTTGGCGATAAAATAGACATGGATCCCATTTAGCGTCAAAACAGGGTTTAGAATCATCGTTTGTGTGAAATATCTGTTTCTCATGCATAATTGCATCCATCCTAGATGCTATCTGTGGGAAAGGGGCAATCTCAGACTTACAGTAAAAGGTAATCACCCAGTGCATAGGCACACATATGGGGCCAGATTAAGAAAGAGTTATGTTGGCGTATTAGTGATAGGCCGGCATAACTCACACTTTGCGCCGGCTTATCTTGTTTTCTGTATTCAGAAAACAAGATACGCCGGTTTGCATTGAAGATCCGACAGGCGTAATTGTATTTTTAAAATGGCCGCCAGGGGCGTTCCCGCTGATTTACGCCGAGAATATGTAAATCAGCGAGATACGCCAATTCACGAACGTACGTGGGACCGACGCAGTCACTTTACGCCGTTTACGTAACGGTTTTCCCGGCGTAAAGATAAAGCTGCCCATAGCAGGCGCATCCTATGTTAAGTATGGACGTCGTGACCGCGGGAAATTTGAAAATGTTTACGTTGTTTGCGTAACTCGTCCGTGAATGGGGATTTACGTCGATTACGTTCACGTCGAAAACACCGTCATAATTTGGAGCATGCGCACTGGGATTTTACAATGGTCGACGCATGCGTAGTACGTTGGGCGCGTGGACGCGCCCAATTTAAATAGGCGACGCCCCCTACCCAGCGAATTTGAATTAGGCCATCCAGTTTACGCTACGCCGCCTCAACTTTACACGCAAGTGCTTTCTGAATACAGCACTTGCGAGTAAAGTTTCGCCGCCGCAGCTTTGCGCGCGCCCCCTTTCTGAATCTGGCCCATGGTGTATATGAATCTTTCCAAAGGATATGGAAGATCTTGAATAAATGAAAATAATGGGCATTAAGACTGTGTTAAAGTAATTTGTTTCACTGCTAGCTTAGAGCTAAAGCCCTATACACAGGCTCGGTTTGTCCCAGACTCGTCGGAGTACCGTCATTGGGCCGAGCATATGTTCAGGGTCTACCTCTGCGTTTGCACTCCACAGTAGATTGTTAGGGTGGACCGGGGGGCTAACCATAATTTCTCAATCTCTGTCCACTTATTATAAGAGCACAATGTGAACCAGGACGCTATGGCCCGCAGCTGGGCCGCCTGGTAGTATTTAACAAGGTCCGGAAAGGCCAGACCTCCATCTCATCGCGCCGCCAATAGGACCGAGTGTGGTATCCTATGGCGCTTGTGATTCCAAATGAACTGCAACAGGTCCGTCTGGAGTTTCCTTAGGTGGGCGTACGGAACCGGGATGGGTAATGTTTGGAACAGGTATAAGACCTTCGGGAGGACCGTCTTTATTTATTTTTTTATGTTAAAATGTACAGTATGAGATTTCCTGTTATCTGCGCCCAGTCTTGCCAGACAGAGTTAATCCAGCTGTAATGACTTACAGAGAAAAACCTAAGTCCTTTCAGCCCCCTGTGAGTGAGAGGTTATTTACATATCTTTTGCACTAGCCTGGAGACAGACATTGTTTTTTAATTCCCACCCCCACTCCTTTTCTGAAGTCATGTGGTTACATTTCTGGATTTTGACTGGATGTTAGTGATCATAGCAGAATTTAGTGTAAGGAATACACAGGAAAAAATGCATGTTGACAGAGGGAGTGTAGAGGAGGGCAGGTAGTCTACTGACTCCACCCACCGAGTTCCAGACAACAGATCCACCCACAGAATCTGCAGTTTTTCAGTTCTTATAACAGACAGAGGGGAAACATTTGACAGGTAAGGATACATGCAGGAGACATCTATATCCTTATAGATCAGCACTATGGCAGTAGTTTAGAAAGTATGATGCCGCGTACACACGATCACTTTTTGGAATGAAAAAAAAAACATTGTTTTTCAGCATGTAGAAAAAACAATGTTTTTCCAACTTCATCATTAAAAACGATGTTGCCCACACACAATCGTTTTAAAAAAAAAGATGAGCAAAGCGCGGTGACGTACAACACATACGACGGCACTCTAAAGGGGAAGTTTCATTCAAGCTCCGTCTCATAACTTGCTTCTGAGCATGAGCGGGTTTAAAACTTTGTTTTTAACATCGTTTTAGCCCACACATGATCATTTTTTACAACCCTAAAAACTACATTTTTTTCAGAAGATGAAAAACGATGTGAAGCCCACACACGGTCATTTTAAATGACGTTTTAAAAAACTTTGTGTTTTTTTTTATTTTGTGTGTGCGGGGCATGAGGGTGGGTTTACATCCACTTTAACGTTTTTACTGCCAGTAGCCATAGCAGTTTTTCCATGCTGCAATGTACGCATGCAATCACTGGAGAACACAAACTGCTAGAAGCAGGAAAAGCAGCACAGATGCATGTATAGCAAATACAAATACAAAAGAGCAGCACAACAAAGCATCTATGGTATAGCATTTATTGATCAATTTATTAAAGATAAAATAAGTAAAATCACATTTAGAGAAGTGTACCGCTCCATAAAACAAATAATCCCTGTTGCTTCCGTCCGAAGCAAACCAAGAGGGTGCTGGCGGTGCACAATTAGCATGGGATGAAGGAAAAAATCCTGGATCGCCGCACTCCTCGAAAAACTATGGGCCAGATTCAGATACACTTAATTTTGCGCTGCGTAATCGAAATACTCTACGCTGCCATATTTTACCAGGCTCTACATCGAATCCTGGTAGATTTTTGCCCGTACACTACGGCGGCGTAGTGTATTTCTCTCCGCGTAATCAAAATACGCGATTAGGGTGCGTGAAGCATTTAAATTAGGCGCGTCCCTGCGGCGATCGAACTGCGCATGCTCCATTCAGAAATTTCCCACCGTGCATTGCGCAAAATCACGTCGTTACGTCATTCGTTGTTTGAGTAGCGTCGTTTACGGACATTCCTATTCCCAGACGACTTACGTAAAAAATAATAAAAGACGTTGGAAAACTTTGAAATTCGACGCAGGAACGACGGCCATACTTAACATGGGCTGTCTAATATTAGAGCAGCAAAAAGTGGTACTGTATAGTGTTACGCAAAAAAAAGATGACTAAAGATGCCGTAAGAGATTGCGATAGACGTTCGTAATTTCTGGGATCGCCGGCATACCCCAACGCGGAAAACGACGGGAAGTCCACCCAGTGGCCGCAATTTTATTGCAGCGTAGATCCGAAGGCGTACGAACACGTAATCCAGTCGAATTAAAGCCCGCAGCCGTCTTTTCATGGTTTGAGGTTTCCGACTAGCTAAAAAACGCGCGTAATTTGAAATTACTCCAGTCTAACACCAGTTAGACAGGAGTAAGGGCTCTCTGAATCTGGCCCTATGTCTTTATTTAAGCATAAGCAAACAATAACATTTCAATAGAAAAAACAGCCAAAATGCATGCAGTCAAAAACGGTGAGTGGACAAGGAGAAAAGGGCTGACATGTTTCACATCATGTGATGCTTACTCGTAGCTAGTGAACAAATGACCAAAATGTGTTTAAATGGACGAGGGATTGAGGTGAAATGGGGCGTTTCACCAATCACTGCCAGGTGATCATTAGTCAAAGGAACACTAATATCCTTGATGTATCACACATGTGGTGCTCCTGTATGTGGGGTTGAAAAAGTTTTGTGAATGAAAAATATCTTGTTTCTTAATCTCTTGATAATAAACCAACAAGAGAAAGGGAACAAAAGAAAAAAGGAAAAAGGAAAAACCCCATGTGTGAGACACATATATATTATAACCAGTGTGAAAAACAAACAAATAGAACAAAACAAATAATAATAAGATGGTGTGACGTTATAAAAGAGTTAAAAAATAGACATATGTGGCTATAGAATAAAATAGGCAATAGATAAATAATGTGAGAATTCTGAAGACTGCAACTATTAGTATGTCTAAAAACAAGCAAGATTTATATGTATAAAAATATGGGCCCAGATTCAGGTACATCTGCGCATTATTGGACCGGCGTAGAGCACCGCCTTTACGTTAGACTTGCGCAATTTTGCCGCGTAATCACCCTATTCTCGTAGCTTTTGCGCAGGACATTGCGCATGCGTAACGTTTTTCAGAGGCGTAAGGCGGAGTAATACAAATTGGGAAGGACGTGGGCGTGTTACATTGAAATGAGCCGTGACCCCATGCAAATGAAGGGCCTGCCGGCTCGCGCATGCGCGCTTGAAGGAGACCATGGTCAGCTCCGCTGTGCGCATGCTCACAACTCGGGAGCGGCGCAATCAGTGAAATTGGAAATGGACTAGGGCAACGTTGTGAACTACGCAAACAGCATAAATAGACACACACATACGCACTTGCATTGCAAAAGTACATCCCTTTTAGTGTTGCTCACGAATATTCGCATTGCGAATATTCGCTACGAATATTGCATATTCGAGTATTCGCGAATATCTCGAATATCGCGGCGAATATTCGCTATTTCGAATATTCGATATTTTTCAAATTTCGCAAAAAAATTCGCAATAAAATTCGCAATAGCGAAAATTCGCAATTTTTTTTTTTTTATCAAATATCACGAATATTCGATATTAACGAATATTCGCAACCGCATATGTGAAATTTCGCTTTTTTTTTATATAAAATATACCGAATATTCGTAAATATCGAATATTCGTGATATTTTATAAAAAAAAAAAAAAAAATTCGCGAAATTTCACATTAGCGAAAATTCGCATTAGCGAAAATTCGCATTGGCGAAAATTCGCAATTTTTTTTTTTTTTTATAAAATATCACGAATATTCGATATTAACGAATATTCGCGAATATTCTTCGAAATATTCGCGAAATATCGCGAAATCGAATATGGCGTATTCCGCTCATCACTAATCCCTTTGTCCCTTCCCATTTAACCAAGTGCTTTTGTCCTGTTGTTTGTTGCGGTGTGTTTTGTAGTTGTCAGATTAGTGTTCGTGTGATCAAGTGTTTGTTAGTAGATCTTTGAAAGTGTTTTTTGATAAGTGTTTGAGAGACTGTTTGTTTGATTGATATATTTCTGTTTGTTTGTTTTCCTGCTGTTTTTTTGCTGTTTGTTTTTGTGACTGTTTCTTGCTGAGTAGTTTTCTCTTTGTGTGTGTTCTTGCTTGATTGGTTGTGCTTGTTTTTGTGAGTGATTTTTGTTGACTGGGAGTGAGTTTTTTTGGAAGTATGACAGAGAGAAAGCGAAAGCTCAATTTTTCTTTGGGGGAAAAAATAATTCTTGCCCGGGCCATTAGCGAATATGGGCGTTTCCTCCACGGCCCGTACAGTGCCAACACCACCCCGGCTAGGAGGAGAGAGATTTTGGATATGATCACTGAGCAGGTCAATTCAGCTGGGGAGGGGGAGACACGAACCCGGTCTGGGATTGACAAAAAAATCAATGACCTCCGGCATCTGGTCAAACAGAAGCTGGCCAGAATGCATGCCCATGCCAGGGGCACAGGAGGGGGCCCACCATGTCGTATTAGGCTGACAGCGGAGGAGCGTGCGGTGGCCCTGACCTTTCATCGGCATGAAGTTGAGGGCCTGCCCGGCTTTGACTCAAGTCCGGAGCCCGTGGTGCCAGGTAAGTATTTTTTTTAATATCAGGTGTGTAGCATGTGTGGGGGAGGGGGTGAAAGGGAATATGTGGCAAGTGTGTGGATCCTCCAACCTGTGAATGTTTTGTGTCATCCACAGATGTGCAGGAGGGTGCAGGGCCATCTGGCCTGACCGCACCAACCCCAGGACAGCAGCCTAATGAGGCCCCCCAACAAGGCCGGAGTCCGCGGAGGAGGTTCAAGAGGAGGAGGAGAATCATGAGGAGGAGGAGAATCATGAGGATGAGGAGTCCATGTCAGGCACTGGACGTTTGGTTTTTGAGGACTCTTCCCCTCTGGCTGGCAGCAGGCAGCCCTCCCTAAGAGGGAGCCCCCCCCCTCCTCCCCCAACATGGCTCCCCTCCCAAGGGCCTCCCCTTCTCCCCGGCCACAAGCATCAGCTGGAGGCAGGATTTCATCCCAGAACACCAGGGGGTTGGCTGATCTCCTGCCCGCCACTCTGAGAAGGGACCAGTTCCTCCAGACCCGCCATCTGGGACAGGTCAGCCAGACATTGGTGCGGATGGAGGAGAGCCTGTCCTCCATAAAGGATACGCTGGGGAACCTGGACTCCAACTCCCGGCTTTCACAACCTGCCTAAACTAACTGCAGACGACATCAGCAGGCATTGGGCAGGATGTGAGGGCCCTTACCCAGGCTATCCAGGCCAACACGGCAACACTTGGTGCTGCCCTGGACAGAATAGCCGTGGCCTTGGAGGGCAGGCCGCCAGGTGGGCAGAGATCAGGGGCTGCTCCTCCTTCCCCGGTTTTACCCCTCCCCCATGAGTCTCCCCTGAGAAGCCGGGGCCGTGGCCGGGGGAGCCCCAGGTGTGGCTCACATAAAGGGCAATAATTATTTTTTTCCCCTTTTTTTTTTGCTGGAAATTTTTTGCTTTTGCAGGTATTTTTATTTTTTTTTGGTTTGTGAATGCTGTTTGAATGTGGGGGTGACATTCCTGCCAGAAAAGGGGTGTCACCCTCAATTTTGGTGGAGAAGGGTTCCCCAGGACCAGGGAGAAGTGATCCCCAGGTCCGTGTGAATGGTGTATGAATGTACAGTGACATAATTGGAGCCTTGGCGTGGCGTTGCTGCTCACAAGTCCTGCATGGTGGACTGGTGCCAATCCAATTTGATGTGGATGTGGGGTGTGTGTGCTAGGGACCACAGTGGTGTGCATGCATGCATTCTCATTGTGCCATGATTAATGTGTGTGTTTAACGTGCAAAGATGCCCAATGTGAGTTGTCTCCTGGCTGCTCTTCCTTCAGAAGACGGGGTAGCCTCGGTTAGGGGGGGGATTGTCTGGTTCAGGGGTCAGGTCATCACATAGGCCAATCTGCAGATCATAAAGGCGATCTTTAAGGCTTCTAGTTGTCCTACCAACATATTGTATTGAACAAAGTTTACATGTAATCACATATACTACATATCGTGTGTTGCAATTGATGAAGGAGTGTAGCTTATGCGATTTCCCTGTGGAGGTGGAGATGACGGTGTCCCCTTTTTGAATGAAAGGGCAGTATGTGCAACTGCAACCACCACATTTAAATGTTCCATTGAAGGATAACCAATTCATGGGAGTAGGTCTACTGCTGAAAAGGCTGGGGGATAGCAAACTGCTGAGGGATGGAGCCTTTTTGGATACAGTGCGGACACCCCCTTTTAAAATTTCAAAATAGATGGGGTCATTAGACAAAATTGGAAGATATTTGGTGACAGTCTTTTTTATTTTATGAAACTCACTACTGTATGGAGTGGAAAAAGTGGTAGTATAGTTTTGGTCTTTATGCTTTTTTGTACGGCCCCGTTTGTCGTGACCAGGAGGTTTATCTAAGAGCAGCTCTTTTCTTTGTACTCTCTTGGCTATAGATATGCCCCTATTTATTATGGCTCTTGGATAGCCTCTCTCTTTGAACCTATTGGACATGTGTATGGCTTCCTGATCAAAGTCTGATTCTTTGCTGCAAAGCCTCCTCAATCTTAAAAATTGACCAAGCGGGATGCTGTTTATGGTGTGTCCTGGGTGGCTAGAATCAGCCCGTAGGAGGGTTGATTCTAGTGAAAAGCATCCCGATCTTTTCAAAAAGAAAGACACCGCCTGCAAAGCAAGGGTGTGTGGGATGGAGGAGTATAAATTGGACACATCACAAGTAATCCAGCATAAATTCTCCTTCCACACAAAGTCTTCCATTTTGTCAAGCGGCTGTTTAGTGTCACGTAAATATCTGGGTAGCTCCATAACCAGAGGTTGCAGTTGGTCATCCACCCATTGTCCTAGGAGTTCGTTCAGGGAACCGATTCCTGCCACAATGGGCTGCCTGTTAAAGGTGTAAGTCCCTTGTGTAACTTAGGAAGGTGATGAAAAATAGGCATGATCAGAAAATCAGGAATAAGGGTGTCTTTGTCTTTAGTAGAAAAGATGCCTGTTGCAACTGCCCTGTCTAGAATGGAGGAGAGTTCTCCTTTAAAGGGTTCCGTGGGATCACCTTTGAGTTTCTGATAGGTTTTAGTGTCCGAGAGCTGACGTAATGCTTCTGTCTTGTAAGAAGTTGCATCTAGGACTACCACAGCCCCACCCTTGTCAGCATTTCTAATAACTATAGAGTGGTCTGATTTTAACCCCTCTAGGGATGTTTTTTCGCCTGCAGTGAGGTTGTTAGTTTTCACAATGGTAATAGTACAAGGGGTACAGGGGGCAGGGAGAATGTAGATTATGGGACCAAGGTGTTGCACGTTTTCTCAAGCGCTGAGCATGGGCAGCAATAGTGTGCCTCAGAAGAAGTTGGCTCAAATAAACCCCACCCCCAATGATGATGTCACAGTCACACAGGAATGTGTTTTTGAGGGGATTCCCCTTGTCAGATGTGTATTTATTTTCAAATATAGTATGTCATGCATATAATAGTTCAGCATCCTGCTTTTCTATGTCAGCAATGATCCTGCTAACAAATTATAATTTCACTGCAACAAGGTTCCAAAGCTGGTTATGTCTTGATGTACCGATTTCTGTATTTTTATATAAATCTTAACCCAAAGGTATTAAAAATAATCTAATTTGCACCAATAAAGGCATCCTTTGATCATTTGATTTCCATTTCATGCAGTCTAAATCTAAATATTGTAAACACACAAGGTGTGAATGTAAATATGCACAATATTGTTTGCTAGGTACACAAGCTTTGCTGTACCAATTATTTTACACTTTCCTTTTTGCATGTTAATGAACATCTAATAGGAAAACTGTCTGCATGTGAGTCAGGGAGGAATTAGTTATAAGCCATAAACAAACACTAATGTATAATATTTCCAGATAATGTCAGCACTTTTCCTCCGTGCAGCCGAGTTATGTCTCATAATAATGGAAAGTTTACCAATGTCCACTGCACAATGAAAATAAGTTATTTCTTTCTATTCAGTAGCCAGCTTTCAGAGTTCTTACTATTCAGCATCGGGTAATGAGGCCACATGACATTTTGCATTATAAAATGATATAAAAATAAAACCTCTAATGCGATTCTTCCTAATAAACTTTCTGTAAACAGTAGATACATTAACAGTGCAACAGCTAGGGAATGCAGGCTGAGCCTGAAATAATGAACAAAGTTTGAAGTTAATGTGCAACTTCATGCAAACAGCTAAATATTAAGATGAAACTGATATAAAGGAACTGCTTTGGCAGCCAGAAGTTTTGTAAAGTAATTGAATATATTCTTGTGTTTTTCTCAACTCTGCCAAGGTCGATTCTAGTCTTTTCACTGCCTGAAGCAAATTGTATGGTGACACCCCCCAAAAATGTAAAGTGATTTTGCATTATCTAATTAGGCATACAAAGGAAGAGAAAATTCCCACAGGAAAAAAAATACTATATTTTACTTACACGTTGTAATGAAAGCAGCCTTGCCTTCACTGTTTTTGGGGTAGGTAGCACCAAATGGGGGTGGGGGGGGGTCGTAAAGGTAGGTGAAAGTTTACACAGCAAGTTGGGTTTCATATCAGCTTAAAGCATAGACTGAATTTGATGCATAATTTTCTCAACCCATGATCTGACTATGCAGCCCATCAAGTCCCTATGATCTTAGTAATAGGGCCACAGCTTCACCTTGTCCGAGGAATGTCCCCTACAGGTGCATCTTATTGGCTGGCAGAAGCAGATCTCATTGGGTGGTGGCTCGAAGCATTAGGATTTACTTGGCTGTTGGGTTTTCTCTGTGACTGAAAGCACCTCTATGGGCTGGTATGTGTTTTGAGATGATGAGGAGCGTATGGGGTCCCTGTGCACCCAAAGTGTCACATCAACAGCTCTGATCTCAGTCTATGACAGAGACAGATGGGAGAGGGACATGCTGCTACCTGTGGTGCTTCATACTTGCACTCTAAGTTAACTATTACTAAGCCCTAAATTCTACCTTACTTACTACTGACCTCTGAACTGGACGTTACTTAGTCCTGCCCCCTGAACTCTACATAACTAGCTACTGACCTCTGCTTTCTATCATCTGCATTACTTACTACGGTTTCAGAGTTCTACGTTCCTTACTACCGACCCCTGCACTCTGCATTAACAACTACTGGCCTCTGCACTCTGTATTACAGACTACTGACCTCTGCACTCTGTATTACAGACTACTGACCTCTGCACTCTGTGTTACAGACTACTGACCTCTGCACTCTGTGTAACAGACAACTGACCTCTGCACTTTGTGTTACAGACTACTGGCCCCTGCACTCTGCATTACTTACTACTTCTCACTACACTTTGTATTGCTTATGACTATTTACTCTGTTCTTTGTACTGCTGACCCCTGTGCTCCGTGTTTTATACTAAAGTCCTCTGAGCTCTGTGATACCTACTACTGACCCTCGCACACTGTTGTCAGATTATTGAAATAATGTGCTGGAAGCTTCTTGTTTGTAGCAAAAGCTTTGCTTTTATGGAGAATTGCAATGCATGTCTTTACAGCATGAGAAACATGAAACAGGAGCAGGATACAAACACTACACACAGAACATAGACTGTGATTACTTTACCATAGAATATACACTATAATAGTGCAGTGCCACCTGCTAGTATAGACATATATAATGCATTCAGTATATAGTTTACAGGTTATAAAATCAACCTTACATTACATGCTGTTGTTCTTTCAACACCCCTTCTCAACAGCATGTGCTTTGTCATATTACATTCAGTTTTTTCTGGATATATATATGACGTTCCTTCAGTAAAGGCTTGGTGAGTGCATCAGCAGTCATCTCCTCTGATGGGCAGGATTGAATGTCAACAACACCTTGTTTGTTCTTCGATTCCAGAATTTTCTTTCAGCTTGTGGACTCTCATTATAATCCCCTTCTGTTTAAAAACAGGTTATAATGTCATTGATTAGGACGTATATTCATCTGTCTTCTTGACTTCTGGAGTAGACAGGGGTCTGATTTACTTCTTGAGAATCCCTCTCTGATAAGTACTTTTTTTCACTTTCTCATTCCACATCCTTAAGACCGTAGATGCTCTTCTGAAGTTTACACACAAGATTGTCTCCTTGCTCAAACCCTGGTGGTTGCTACACGTAGAGATCTTCCTTAATGTCTCCATATAGGAAAGCAGTTTTAACGTTTAGGTGTTTGACTTGCATGCCCTTCCCATCTGCAACGCTAAGAAGGGCTCTGATTTAGGGGTGTACTTTACAATGGTAGCGAATGTTTCATCGTAAATGTTACTGAATTTCTGAGAGTAACCCTTGGCAACTAGTCTGGCTTTGTATTTGTGGATATTCCCTTCTGTGTCTGACTTTACTTTGAAAGTCCACTTACTTCCTATGGTTTTGCGGTTAAGCGGGGGATCTGTGAGTGTCCAGGTTTTATTTTCTTGAAGTGACTTAAAAAAAAATTCTGCTGCCTTTCTTCATTTATTGGCTTCACATTTTGGCAGTTTTCTGTTGTCTTCCCAGGATGTTGGTTCAAGTATGGTGTGTGTTTTGAGATTGTATGACAACTTGCGGGGTGGTATGCCTTTTGTAGTATGGTGGATCTTCTGACAGGCAGTTCAGCAGGATCTCATACAGTGGTTGACCGCGAAATTGTGTCAATCTCGCTCCCTTTCTCAGCGAGATTGAGCACTTGCGAGCCCCATCGCGGGAGCCAGCGCCGAGCTGGCTTGCCGCGATGGAGACAAAGCCGTCATAGAAGCGACGGGGATCCGACGCGGATTCCCGCCAATTCTACACGTGGGCGGAGTTTGTTATGAATCCTGAGAAGGAAGTTCCCGCCGGATTTTAAATAAAAATCCGGCATGGGTTCCCCCCTAAGGAGCATAACGGGCCCTTAGGTCTGGTATGGGTTGTAAGGAGACCCCCCTACGCTGAAAAAACGGCGTGGGGGTCCCCCCACAATCCATACCAGACCCGTATCCAAAGCACGCCGGCCAGCCGGTCAGGAGGGGAGTGGGAGCGAGCGAGCGCCCCCCCCCCTCCTGAGCCGTACCGGGCAGCATGCCCTCAACATGGGGGGGTCAGGTGCTCTGGGGCAGGGGGGCGCACTGCGGCCCCCCACCCCAGAGCACCCTGTCCCCATGTTGATGAGGACAGGGCCCCTTCCCGACAACCCTGGCCGTTGGTTGTCGGGGTATGCGGGCGGGAGGCTTATCGGAATCTGGAAGCTACAGCTACAGATACCGGCCCCCCACCCTAAGTGAATGAGTATGGAGTACATTGTACCCCTACCCATTCACCTGCAAGAAAAGTGTAAACACAAATAAACCACACAGTGTATTGAAATATTTTATTAGTTGGCCGCCGGGGGGGGGGGTGTGTATGATCGCTTTTATAAAAGCGCCCCCCTCCGGCGGGCTTCTGCGGGGGGGGTGGGTGCCGCTGTTCTTCACCGCCGTCTGGTTCTCTTCCACCGCCGGGGGGGCGCTTTGATAAAAGCGCCCACCACCCGGCGGGCTTCCTTCGACACCACGTGGTACCTACCGGAGCATGATGGGACTGCGACGTCACAAGACAGGCCTATATAACTCGCTGCGAGCCGCACGCCAGCCATAACAGCGGAAGGAAGCGTCGCGTCAACATCTGGAGGAGAGAAGAAGAAGACGACGTCACAGAAGACGGGACTCGCCGCCGCCAGTAATTGAGCTAACACGAAGATAGCGGCGGCGAGTCCTGAAAAAGAAGAAGACCCCCGGAGAGAGGAGAAGACCCTCGGAGAGCCGGAGAAGACCCCAGAAAGTGGGAGAAGACCCCCCCGCCGCCGAAGATGTCGAAGGAAGCCCGCCGGGTGGTGGGCGCTTTTATCAAAGCGCCCCCCCCGGCGGCGGAAGAGAACCAGACGGCGGTGAAGAACAGCGGCACCCACCCCCCCCCGCAGAAGCCCGCCGGAGGCGGGTGCTTTTATAAAAGCGATCATACACACCCCCCCCGGCGGCAAACTAATAAAATATTTCAATACACTGTGTGGTTTATTTGTGTTTACACTTTTCTTGCAGGTGAATGGGTAGGGGTACAATGTACCCCATACTCATTCACTTAGGGTGGATGGCCGGTATCTGGGGGCCCCCTTATTAAAGGGGGCTTCCAGATTCCGATAAGCCTCCCGCCCGCATACCCCGACAACCAACGGCCAGGGTTGTCGGGAAGGGGCCCTGTCCTCATCAACATGGGGACAAGGTGCTCTGGGGTGGGGGGCTGCAGTGCGCCCCCCTGCCCCAGAGCACCTGACCCCCCCATGTTGAGGGCATGCTGCCCGGTACGGCTCAGGAGGGGGGGGCGCTCGCCCCCACTCCCCTCCTGACCGGCCGGCCGGCGTGCTTTGGACACGGGTCTGGTATGGATTGTGGGGTTAATCTGCCTTTTGATACAGCTCAGAATACACCCATGTGAATGTTTTCAATGTCTGTGTTTCCTTCTATTACAGTGGGTACAAAAGCTCTACTCAGAGCATCTAAAATGAATAATTCCTTCCCTGGATAGTAGCTAATGCCAAAGTCACACATTTGAAGGAAAAGCACACACTGCAGTCATTTTTATATATTTAATAGAGTCTTCTTTTACGATTCTTTCCTGGGGTTTATGAACTGGATGCATGTGTCATCTATGTATTGGTGTATTGGTGGAATCTTTTCATCCTAGCTAGTAGTTTCTTCTAAATGTAAACATAACCCTGTTATATGGGTGTAAGCTTCTAATTGAAAATGTGAAAGACTGTTTACTTTTCGTTAATGTTGCTCGAAGGCCTGTTTCTGAAGCATCACATTGTACTACTGCTGCTTTATCTGGGTTACAATATTTGAAGGTGGCTATGTCTGCAAAAGCCGTTTTCACTCCCTGAAATGATGCGTATTGTATGTGGGTCCATTCCCAGTGCACACCTTTAGGTGTTGTCTCAATGACTTTATCAAAGGTTTGCACATATCAGATGCTTACACAATTTTTAAATATAATTACCATCCCCAGGAATCTCATAACTTCCCATACATCTGTAGGCATTCTTGTATAGTTGTCACTTTTTATGATTCCACATTCAAACCATTTGAAGTTAACAGATGTCCAATGTATGCATCCTGAGTCATTTTCATTTGAAATGTATCCAGGTTTAGTTTGATTTGCTTTTCCTTACAATTGTCCACAACTGTTTTACGATCATTCTGTTGCAGAATGTCAACACCATCTCCAACTAATGATAACGAATGTGCAGAATGCAAAATCCGAAAGATCCGGCATAAAAAAAAAAAAAAATGTTTCATGGCGAGAACAGTTAAGATACAGTAAAAGATTCAACATGACGGTGGAAACAGCGATCAGTGTCTACCGAACCTGCGGTTGAATGTGCCTAACCTAACTCTATTAGTCCAAGATTATTTGACATAGAGAGAAAATATTCCACATATAGTGAAAATAATTGACATTATAGAGACGTGAAGATTAGACAAAGCAGCTAAAAACATACGATTGCCGCAAGCGCACATTTATGGTTAAATGCTCCACCCATAAGCTATAGAAGAATTCAGTTTAGCTGCTTCGTCCAATCTTCTTAGAGCATTCGACAGACACCATAAACCTTCAAATCAAACTGCTTTTTTTAACTTAACAAAATAAATAAAAACAAATTTCGGGAGTAACTAAATCAATAAATTTTTCGGACGAACAACAAAATTCAGAAACAAAATATTTCAGTGTGCAAATGTCTATCATCTGCTATACTTTTTATTTCAGGGAGTTCTTCTAAGGCTTGATTTAGCTTTTGTTGACACAATTCTGTCCTGGTCCCTTGGGTAGCCCTAGTCAATGTCTTCCAAATAAAAGTCAAAATGTTGCCAAGGCTCTTGATTGCTCATCTAGTTTAACAGAGGACAATCCGTGCTAATCCTGCTGGTTATATACTCATGATGGTGTAACAACCACCTGTGAAGTGAAAGAGTGAACAACTACAATGTGTTTAAACAACATAAATGGTGCTACACTTGGGAAAAAAAACCTGAATACAAGGTTCAACAAACAATAAAAAACATTTAACCTATTAGTGCGCAACCTATGGAAAAAGATTAAATATATGAGATGATATAAGAAATTAATATATATAAAGTGTCCAATATGCAACCATTGGATGGGTGCATGAAGGTAAAAGAACATAGAGTCCCATAGGAGTATCCTAATACTTGGCGTTCATCCCTTGTAACACTCCCTTGAATCGATCCAGACATCAAACTACATTCCTTCTATTAATGAGTGAATGGCCGCTTACGAGATCCCAAAGGGTAAAGGCACCGTACGAATCTCTCGCTGACCAGGTCGGGACGCTCACATCAGCTCCTCGTCTCCCTCAGCTGGTTCCAATGAAACCTGAGATCTCCACACAGGTTGATCGGTAATTGGCAGCCGCAAATCAGGAAAGTATTCAAAAATGGTATTGGAGAAAAGAAAGGAAAAGCTTCATGGTGTAGTATAATAAAAACCGTCTTTATTCCACTTGATTAGAATAAAACTGACATCCATAAAAGCTTCCTTATTCATCAAGGTAAAGGATTCAAATAAAACCGTAAAAAAAACAGCGTCGGGGAACCCGATCAGCTGGAGGTGTGGTGACGTAAGCTCCTGATGCTCCACCCGACGTAACGTTTCTCCCTATTGGGCTTCAACTGGGAAAGGAGGCATGCCTCAACGCTGTTTTTTTTACGGTTTTCCTTTACCTTGATGAATAAGGAAGCTTTTATGGATGTCAGTTTATTTCTAATCGAGTGGAATAAAGACGGTTTTTATTATACTACACCATGAAGCTTTTCCTTTCTTTCCTCCAATACCATTTTTGAATACTTTCCTGATTTGCGGCTGCCAATTACCGATCAACCTGTGTGGAGATCTCACGTTTCATTGGAACCAGCTGAGGGAGACGAGGAGCTGATGTGAGCATCCCGACCTGGTCAGCGAGAGATTCGTACGGTGCCTTTACCCTTTGGGATCTGGTAAGCGGCCATTCACTCGATAATAGAAGGAATGTAGTTTGATATCTGGATCGATTCAAGGCTTAGAGTGTCACAAGGGATGAACGCCAAGTATTAGGATACTCCTATGGGACTCTATGTTATTTTTCCATCATGCACCCATCCAATGGTTGCATATTGGACACTTTATATATATTAATTTCTTATATCATCTCATATTTTTAATCTTTTTCCATAGGTTGCGCACTAATAGGTTAAATGTTTTTTATTGTTCATCTAGTTTCACACAGAGAATCCATCTTTGATATAATCTACTGAAAAGATTCTAGCTTTTGATACATCTGGTTGTGACAGATCCAACCAGGAGAGAGGCTTCTGGAGAGGCTCTTTTACTTGGGACAGAAATATTTTTTTGTACTTTATATGTTTATTAGTTTTTTTCTTTTCTTTACATAAAACAGTGTATGGAAAGGCACAGGGCAAATACACTGCCAAAAACAAACATGAATACAATCCTCTTGACAAAAAAAATACATACATATTCGCTCTGGACCCTCCCATATACTCCCTCACTAAATCTTCCCACTCTAACCCTTTTCTTAGTCCTCACTTTCACAGAGAGACAAGTGATGCATTCGCCCTTTCCCTGCTCCCCCCCCCCCCAAAAAAAAAGGAAGAAAAAAAAAAGAAGAAGAAAGAAAAACAAAAACAAATGCAAATGAATAAAAAAAAAAGGGACAGAAATATTTATCAACAATATCCCTTGAGAAATCTATGACAATAAATGAATTATACTTTTGATTTCATTGATTGTATTTTATTAATTTTTGTCTGTTATGCATTTTTGATTTTAATATGTGATGTATATGCTTTCTAGATTGTATATTAGCAATATCCAGGGTAGTTCAAATTTATTTATGTGAGCCCTTAACCCACGTGCATTTGGGATAGTAGTGGGTGGACAGAGGAATACACAAGAGTAGGATTTGGTGTTCCGTTGTCCATAGGAAGTGGGCGTACGAGTAGCTTGTTTGGTCTCCATAATATTAAGAGATATAAGGGCTTGGGCTAGAGGGCTGTCCTATCCTACAGAAGAAGCCAATCAGGGGGCGACATGCATATAGGAGGGAGACTCCATGAGCCATGAAGACACCAATAATTTGCCCAAGTGGTGAGCTTCCTGACACACACTGACATATGTCGATATGCTTGTTTTTATGTATATCTTGTAACTTTAAAAGGGGGCATTTTAAATTAAAAAAAAATATACAGAGTACACTATGGAGATGCCTTTTTATTACATGTTATAAAAAAATGGATAATGAGTGATATAATTCATGATTTGAAGAAGGAACTGTGTCTATGAGAGCAGCAAGTAAGGGAGTATACAGCCCGTTGAGGAGAGATTCATCCCAGGAGGAGATCCATCTTTTGAGGCCAGCAGGATAGACAGCATATGTGCTCTGACTATCCAATATGAGGTGAGTGGGCATTTCGCCTTGTAAAGTGATTGCACTTTGATTTTATAAAGGACGATTGAAGATCACTGTGGTGGAGAATGTACATTTACTGAATATATATTTATGGACTTTCGTCTGTGTTTAGATTTGCACATTATCATTTAGATACATGATGTATTAATATCCCTTTTGATCAGTAGTGTTGCACAGTATGAAGTACTATATTTACAGTGCAGAAAATAAGTATTTGAACACCCTGCTATTTTGCAAGTTCTCCCACTTGGAAATCATGGAGGGGTCTGAAATTGTCATCGTAGGTGCATGTCCACTGTGAGAGACATAATCAAAAAAAAAATCCAGAAATCACAATGTATGATTTTTTTTAACTATTTATTTGTATGATACAGCTGCAAATAAGTATTTGAACACCTGAGAAAATCAATGTTAATATTTGGTACAGTAGCCTTTGTTTGCAATTACAGAGGTCAAACGTTTCTTGTAGTTTTTCACCAGGTTTGCACACACTGGAGGAGGGATTTTGGCCCACTCCTCCACATAGATCTTCTCTAGATCAGTCAGGTTTCTGGGCTGTCGCTGAGAAACACGGAGTTTGAGCTCCCTCCAAAGATTCTCTATTGGGTTTAGGTCTGGAGACTGGCTAGGCCACGCCAGAACCTTGATATGCTTCTTACAGAGCCACTCCTTGGTTATCCTGGCTGTGTGCTTCGGGTCATTGTCATGTTGGAAGACCCAGCCTCGACCCATCTTCAAAGCTCTAACTGAGGGAAGGAGGTTGTTGCCCAAAATCTCGCAATACATGGCCCCGGTCATCCTCTCCTTAATACAGTGCAGTCGCCCTGTCCCATGTGCAGAAAAACACCCCCAAAGCATGATGCTACCACCCCCATGCTTCACAGTAGGGATGGTGTTCTTGGGATGGTACTCATCATTCTTCTTCCTCCAAACACGGTTAGTGGAATTATGACCAAAAAGTTCTATTTTGGTCTCATCTGACCACATGCCTTTCTCCCATGACTCCTCTGGATCATCCAAATGGTCATTGGCAAACTTAAGACGGGCCTTGACATGTGCTGGTTTAAGCAGGGGAACCTTCCGTGCCATGCATGATTTCAAACCATGAAATCACACACGAGGGGACACACACGAGGGGATATGTCCGCTGAAAACGGACCGATGGACCGTTTCAGCAGACATCTCCGCTCGTGTGTATGGGCTAGCGGACAGATTTCTCCACCCGACAGATTTCTCCACCCGACAGATTTCAAAGCACTTACCAGCAGACATGTCGTCCCCCACCGCCGCCGCGCCGCCGCCGAATGGATTCGGCGCATGCGCGGAAGTGTTTAACTTCCTGGTGCGGTGACGTGGCGGTGACGTGGCAGCGTCAACGTCACCGCCGCGTCACCGCCACGTCACCGCGCCGTCCGGCGGCGGGGAATTTGATCCGATGGTGTGTACACGCCATCGGATCAAACTCCCGATCGGACATATCCGATGGAAATGGTCCGCGGACCGTTTTCATCGGATATGTCCGATCGTGTGTACGAGGCCTTAGTGTATTACCAACAGTAACCTTGGAAACGGTGGTCCCAGCTCTTTTCAGGTCATTGACCAGCTCCTCCCGTGTAGTCCTGGGCTGATTTCTCACCTTTCTTAGGATCATTGAGACCCCACGAGGTGAGATTCTGCATGGAGCCCCAGTCCGAGGGAGATTGACAGTCATGTTTAGCTTCTTCCATTTTCTAATGATTGCTCCAACAGTGGACCTTTTTTCACCAAGCTGCTTGGCAATTTCCCCGTAGCCCTTTCCAGCCTTGTGGAGGTGTACAATTTTGTCTCTAGTGTCTTTGGACAGCTCTTTGGTCTTGGCCATGTTAGTAGTTGGATTCTTACTGATTGTATGGGGTGGACAGGTGTCTTTATGCAGCTAATGACCTCAAACAGGTGCATCTAATTTAGGATAATAAATGTAGTGGAGGTGGACATTTTAAAGGCAGACTAACAGGTCTTTGAGGGTCAGAATTCTAGCTGATAGACAGGTGTTCAAATACTTCTTTGCAGCTGTATCATACAAATAAATAGTTAAAAAAATCATAAATTGTGATTTCTGGAATTTTTTTTTTGATTATGTCTCTCACAGTGGACATGCACCTACGATAACAATTTCAGACCCCTCCATGATTTCCAAGTGGGAGAACTTGCAAAATAGCAGGGTGTTCAAATACTTATTTTCTGCACTGTATACTTGTGTAGCACTTACCCCCGAAGGAGCTGCTGGTAATTGATTGGGCCTGTACTCTGCTTTAACAACCCCCCAATGATTTGGTCTCGCTCCCCTTGACACAGCTGTGGTGCAGTGCTGATATGAAACTTTCACTAAACGGAACAATCCCACCATAACAATGTGTATATAGTGTACCTTTACCGTTATCTGGGCATCCGTTGTTCCACCTGTTAGAATAATGAACAAGCTTCACACCAATTGTGGTCAACCAGAATGTAAGTTTACTGGAACTAGTATAAAGACAGTAGTTTTATATTAACTGTATCAACATACAAACTTACTATAATAATGATAAGAGTGTACACAAATTATTAACACTGAAAGGTCCCTTGAGCCTGTACTGCGGCGCGTCTCTGAGTGGGACTAGTGCTCAGAGTGACAATGCCTTGACACTGACCACCTTCCCACTTCCAGTACAGCCGCACCAAACATACCAATGCAAAGATATCAACACAGCACAATACAATTTCTCAAGAGCTTCCCCTGAGGTATAAGGCAGCCTTTTGACTTACTGCATCCAAAGCACAAACCCTCCCTGTGAAGAAGTGTAGTCTCTGGTCTTCTTTCTTCAGCTAGCTATTATACTGCAGTGTTTGTAATCCAATGGTTTAACAAGTAATGAAGTAACATAACTGAAGAGTTAATACAGTTCCTGCTGTAAAACACACTTGTAGATGCCTTTGGTGTAGGTATACCTTAACTGTCAGTCAGCCCTCAATGAAGCATAGGCTTTTAGGCCTGATTAAACTCAGTCTATTTGAATGAGACCTCCCTATAGGACTACAGGTCCCAGCAACTTTGTGAAATGAGTCTAAGTGTGTTAAGGGTGTTAAAGAACTTCTGGGCGACAGCCCTCTCACCACACCAGGCCTGGGAAGTTGTGAACCTCCGCTCCAGTCGTCTCAATCCTGCTGCCAGTCAGCACTGCCACGCTGCCCCGCTCCTCAAGCAAACTGGACATCCACTTGGCTCTGTCAAGGGTCCTGGATCCTCAGACCCAATCACACTGCTTCTCCAGCACACTGTGGTAAGGCAGAGTCAATGGATGTTGTTCTGCTCTGCACGATGTAGGCCCTCTTCTGAACACTCCTTCACAGATCCTTGCAGGCAGGCCATGTGTCCAGAAAGAGGCAGAAAATGGCTCCACTCTGCCTTTTATATCCACCCAGCATGCAGTTCAGCCACCTAGTGTTCATGGGTAAGTGAGTCTTTTCACAAGGTAAACATTTTTCTGCTATGCATATGTAAGTTAAAACATATCTCGCTCACATTGGTATTTGGCTCCCTCTAGTGGTATGCCATCTTTAGCATTATATGGCAAAAATACCAGCGCTACACTTGTTACCAAATTATTGTGGGATGTTGTATGTTTGTTGATTAACTTACTGTTTAATTATTTTATTGTTGAATTAAGATCATTGTTAGCCTGTTTACAATTTGTATTGTTAGGGTAATATGATCAGGAAGGGAATGTTCTTCAGTGTGGTATTGTCACGTACCTGGTGGTGCGAGCCCGGCGTGCAGGGAGCGGCAGCCCTTGCTTCTCTGATCCCGGGACCCCTGATAGTGCAGACAGGAGGATCGGGACTACAGAGTCGCACAAGCGCCTGGTACTGGCGAGTGCTGGGCCCGTGAGCTGAGTCGGTAGTTTCTTGAAGTCAGATTACAGGCTGGTGCAGGTAGAAGATCCAAGCTCACTGTCGGGCAGTTGGAAACGGAAGTGCAGCAGACGCGGGGGAGGTGTCCTGTAGTACCGACTGGAACAAGTCTTTGCAGGTAAGCCCTCTAGCGGGATAAGGGTTCAGTAGAAGACGGCGTTGGCACAGGCGTGGTCAGGTTCAGTCCGGGTCGTTCAACAGGCGGGCAGCGGAGGTACAGCGGGTTAACCAAAGGGGAAGTCAGACAAGCCGAAGTCAGGGCAGGCAGCAGACGGGTCAACAGGTACAAGCCGGGTGGTCAGGATCAGATTCAATCAGGTTCACAGATGCTGGTGTCTCACAGAAACGCTATAGACAGGACAGCAAGAAGCACAGGGATCAGGATTCTTTTAAAGCCAGATTTGGCGCCAAAACGGCGTCTCCACGTGCACGCGCGCCGCCGCCGCTAGTGCGCGCTCCCGTGCACGCTATGGTGCCGCGAATGCGCGCGCCGCTATCGCGAACGCGCGCGCCGTTATCGCGAATGCGCGTCGATGTGCCCACCAGTGAACCAGACTGTCCATGACAGGTATAAAGTATGACCCGGATTCACAAAGCACTTACGCCGACGTATCTCCAGATACGCCGACGTAAGTACAAATGTGCGCCGTCGTATCTATGCGCCGACCCACAAAGCTAGATACGTTGAAAAATAGGCTTCATCAGACCGACGTAACTTGCCTACGCCGGCGTATAGTGGGCATAGTTACGATGGACGCATTTGGCACTCCCATTGATTTTCGATGCAAATATGCAAATGAGGGAGATACGCCGATACACGAACGTACTTGTGTCCGGCACATGTTTTAAGCGATTTACGTAAGGTTTACGTCCAGTGTAAAGTTATTCCCCATATTGGAGGCGTAACTCATGCAAAGGTATGGACCAGGGAACGAACGCCGTCAAATTTTACATAGTTTACGTAGTACGTGAATAAGGCTGGGCGTAGGTTACGTTCACGTCGTAGGCAGTGATTCGACGTATCTTAGCCAGGTGTTTCGATGTGATTGTGAGCATGCGCACTGGGATACTTCCGAGGTATGATGCATGCGCTGGTTATTTTAAGTACTTGTTTGAAGCTCAGCCCATCATTTGCATGGGGTCACGCTTCATTTAAATGCATCACGCCCACTTCCACCTACTTTGACTTACGCTGCCTTACGCCTACGACTATACGCTACGCCGGCACAACGTTGGGAGCATTTGCTTTGTGAATTCCATGCTTCCCTCTCTGCGTTGCGCCGGCATAGCGTAAAGAAGATACGGTACGGTGGCATATATATGCGCCGAGGTATGTGAATCCGGGCCTATGTATCTGAGTTTCAATAAACCGTCATTCCTTTTGTTTTATCCCCACATCTTGTCTGTGTACAATGATTGGGGTAAAAAGGTCTGGTTCTCAGTCAGCTTAGAACCATTTGGAGGGCATGAGGCACCGTTTGGCGGAAGGAAGCACCTAATCGTGGGTGCCAAGCGGTTCCGTCACAATGGCAAAATAATTTCTATTGGAATCATAGTGTAATAGTTCTCAGAGCTCTTTTTCAGTGGTTTGGGATCTGTGCACATTCTCAATTTGCTTGATGGTTTGTTTACTATAACCTTTCTACTATAAACTGCTTACTCAGTCTGTGCTTTTGTTGTTTGTTCTGATGCTATAAAACATCTGGCCTGTAAATCCATTAGTTTTTCTTTTAGTGGTTGCATTAAAGATATGGGCACTCTCCTTGTTGCTAATCTAGCGGGCTCTTGTTGAATCAATTTAAAGTCTTTATACGCCTTCCAGGCACCCATCTCCGTCAAAGTGGTCTGCATAATGGGCTTGTAGAGTCTGTAAATCCTATGCCATCTGCCTTTTGTTCCAAAGCTTTAGTTCTCTGGGAGATATAAAACAGCCAACATATTGTGAGACTTTTATCAAGTCCAAGTGGAATGTGATTGCCATTGCTTACGACAGTAAATTCAAGTCAATACCTTTTTATCACAAGGGTTTTTCAACCTCAGTCTGCATGTACCCAAAGGGATTCAGAGGGTTTTTCTTGTACATCATTAGCACTTGATTTTTTTTTTAAAGTAATCTTTATTTATATTTTAATAAGCATACAAAAACAGCAAAAAAAAAGGGGGGGAGCCATATAGACACCTGTCGTAATGCACATGAACATCGACAACAACTTGCAGTGGGATTCAATAGGCCAGTCCGCTTTTGAAATAATGACAGGGAATCAGAATATCCACAACTGCAACAGTTTAAATATGAGAGCAGAGAGCTAAACAAATCTGTGCTAGAGGTTCATAGAGCAAATGACAATTTGATGCCGATATAGTAGACACAAAAGAAAGGCATCAGAATGAAAAGCGCAGCAGAAAGTGGAGGAGAAAGGCCGCGTACACACGAGCAGACAGATTTGTTCAAATCGGTCGGGCCGACCGATTTGAACAAATCTGTCTGCTGGGGATGTATTGGTTTGATCGTGTACACACGATCAAACCAAAATCCCTGCCGCCAGACGGCGCGGTGACGTGGCGGTGACGTTGACACCACCACGTCACCACACCAGGAAGTAAAACACTTCCGCGCATGCGTCGAAACCATTCGGCGCGTGTGCGAGAAGACATGTCTGCTGGTTAGCGTACTAACCAGCAGAAATGTGGGGTGGACGGGTTCCCAGCCGACAGATTTCAAAGCATGCTTTGAAATCTGTCGGGTGGCCAAATCCGTCGGCTCGCCCGTACACACGGTCGAATCTGTCTGCTGGGACGGTTGGGCCAACCGTTTCCAGCAGATAGATTTGATCGTGTGTACGCGGCCAAAGGGAGAAAAAGGGGAAAGGGAAGAGAATAGACATGTGCATTCGTTTTGGTCCGAATGCATTTTACCTCCGAATTTCTGGGATTTTCGTGTGCCTAACCTAACTCTTTTAGTCCAAGATTATTCGATTGAAGATTCGATGAAGCATCTAAAAACATACGATCGCCGCGAGCGGACATTATGGTCAAATGCTCCACCCATAGGCTATAGAAGAATATAATTATAATAATAATAATTATAATTATTAGAATATAATTATTACTAGTCATTCAACATTAGAATTCTACTATAGCTTGTGGGCATCGTACAGTTTAGCTGCTTCGTCAAATCTTCTTAGAACATTCGACAGACACCATAAGCCTTCAATTGACAGATTCGACCTTAAAGCAGAGGTCCCGGGAAAAGAAAAATATTTAAAGCCAGCAGCTACAAATACTGCAGCTGGTGAATTTTAATAAATGGACACTTTCCTGTCCAGCGCACCCGTGATGTCGGCAGCAGAAGATGAGCAATCGCTCGTCTCTCTGCTGCCCCCACCACCATCCTCTGTGAGGGAATCAGGACCTCCTATCTGCACCCCCCTCCCCCTGAAAGGTGCCAAATGTGACACCGGAGGGGGGGAGGGTTCTGAAAAGCGGAAGTTCCATTTTTGGGTGGAACGCCGCTTTAATTCGGAATTACGGAGGAATGCATTTTTTTAACTAAACAAAATAAATAAAAACTAATTTCGGGAGTAACTAAATTAATATTTTTTTTTCGGACGAAACCGAAATTCTGAAACAAAATATTTCAGTGTGCACATGTCTAGAAGAGAATTAAGGTAGAAGGAAGGGGGAAGAGGTGTTGTGGGACAAGATAAGTACTCCAAGATGAAAGACATTAGCTATCCATAGAAAATTCCCAGTGGATCAGGGAAATTGAGCCAAAACAATTACAAAGTGCACTAATATGATGCAATGATCTCTAAAACATGTATAAACCTCTGCCAGAGTATCAGGTACAGCTCTATAGTCCCAACATGTTATCTCTGTGCCTTTGAGTTGGAAAGGGAGGCCGAGAGCATAAAAGGATCCCAACTATTTCGGAAGCAGGGCAGGCCCAGGACACATCGGGTTAAGAACTCAGCACACCGTTATTGGTGTAATGTATCCAGGTAGCCTAAATGCTATAAAATGGATAATAGCGGCCCGTGCATGTCACCGTCCTCTCTTCTGCATCCATACTATTATTCACAAGACAAAATGCAGTCCACTTAGCCAGGAATCTGAGCCTTCTTCCAATACACAGGAATCAGTCTATTCACCTCATTTAAAAGGTGAGGCAGAGCCGAGAGAAATGGAGGGCACATGAAGCAAAACCTCCGAAGAGGGCACCTTGACAACTTTAATTTAAGCCCTAATATTCTACCAATATGGCTGTTTGGCATTCCCACCAAATTTGCTATAATCTAGGGATGAGGTACCCACTTAGTCCATCAATCCTTATATACAGCGGGTAAGAAAAAGGTAAAAAAACATTTTTGCATCTTATTGTCCACAGAACTGGAGTGGGTGAAATGGTATAGATGATCAAGCTGCATCTTCGTAGACTATGAGCACTTGATTTTTAGGCTGAATTGCTACTTTTATCTTAAAGGCATTATCCACTTTCAAATGTTTTTTGTTATTTAAACTAGGTATTATTTGCTTCCGTTGTCAGAGTGACAGGGATGAAGATACATGACTGTACTCAGTCATGGCCTCATATAAAGTCCCAAATTCCCCCAACCCCAACCCCCCGTTTTAATAGATATTATTGTAGTTTTATTCCCTGTGTTGTTTGCCTTACCTTGTAGTGATTGGCTCACACATTGTGGCTGCTGTTTGCAGTGTCATGGCTGATCGATTCCTCTATGTTCATGTATTCATTCATCTTGCTTGTAATTAGGGAGAGGCAACTTCTTGTTGTGGGTCTCCCAGCATCTAGTGCATGCTTTACCATTTCCTCTGTGATGTGCTGCATCACAAGTGTGCAAGTGCTAATATTATGAAACATTGCATAGTGAACTCTTGGTTAATTGTGTTACCTATCTGTGTCTGTGTCAAATCTAATTACTGTTCAGCTCTTACCTACAGAACACTGGACTGGGAGACTCAGGAATTGTGAAATATGTTGTTTCTTTACAGGAAATGTTAGTTTTTATGTTGCAGCCATAGCTTTAAGTTCTTACACTGATGGTAGCAAAAAGAACTTTCTGAATTTGTTGCAAGTGTTAGGCTGTAACTAAAACTGTTTCAAAGGATAGGTGTAGGGACCAACTGCCAGAAAAGTTTATTACGCCAGCATATGTCTTCTGCACACCTAGAACTTTTTCTGTCAAATGTTAGCTTGTCTTTGCTGCTGTTTCATGTTGCAATGAGATTAAAAACAATCCCTCTTGCCATAGACCCTGCTTATCTGACCATTTCTGTACATTTCTCCTTGTCTGGCTCAAATTTTTTATTGTACTGAAGTTGCAGGAAGTTTTTATTGTATGTGTCCTTTAATATATGTTGTATGCAAATTGCAATCAGTTGAACCTTCATTTATCTATAGGCTTTCTTTTGTCAGTTAGGAAAAGTCTGCATATCTGAATGTATTTCTCTAGACCCAGATTTTCCTCTCTTAGTAGTCTCTCTCTTGGATTTCACACACTATTCCGTCTCTGAAGAAGGAGTCTCTGATATCAAACTCACAGCCTGCTGCTAGCTATTTTAAACCTGTGACATAGCTGTCCAAAGTTTCCCCAGTTTCTTGATTTCTTTAAAAAAAAAATGTAGTGCTTCCACGTTTCAGACAAAATAGGAGAAGTTACATCTAGTCTCCCAGGAGGTTTCAGTCCATCATGCTTTTTTATATGTATAGTGATACTTTACTTACAGTGGCTGCAGAATTGTCTTGAACTACATTCTTTGCTGTCCCTCTAGTTGATTTCAGCGAGGCCCCTTTTTGTCCAGTATAAAGCTGCCACCATGTTAAATAGTTACTCTTGTTTATGATCTCTGACACACTGGGTCATTCATAAACGAATAGGCGTTTTTTTTGTTTTGTTTTTTTTAAGCTGTTCATTCATGTAATTTTTTTTTCTGTGTGAAAAAAAACAATATGATGAAATTATGGTCACTAGATGGCACTATTATCAGGAATAATTATGATCATCAGTGCTCTCTAGTGGTCATAATGTGGTATTTTTTATTCATTGTTTGCCCTGTTTTAACAGGACAAATTTACACGCAGTTTTGATGGTCGAGAAGCTATGCCAGTACATCCCTACGTGTCCACATTGCAGGTATCTAAAAATAAATAAATAGTAAACCAACACATTCACATACAGCCCTGGTATCACAGTAGTGAGACACCTACATTATAAAATATTGCTACACCTCTACTGGCTGGTAAGGGTCCATTCACTTTGTGGTCTAAGCTCACTGACCTCTGTTATGTCTAAATTTACTGCCACCTCCTACCTTCTTTAATATTCATCATCAAAAATGACACCATTGCTTTAATCACACAACATAATATGATAGTATTTTCACCACTAATGTAATGGTTTATTATTTAATGACATAATAATATACATGCTGCTTAAATCATACCTCCCAACTGTCCCTGATTTGGAGGGACTGTCCCTGATTTGAAGCAATGTCCCTCTGACCCTCATTCCTCCTCATTTGTCCCTCATTTTTGTCTAAACTATATAGATGTATATAAAACTTTTGATCTATCAAAAAGTGTTTCCCAGTGCTAAATGTCTGCATGTATAATTTCCAAAAGCCAATATAATGTAATAGTAGTGGTAAAAAAAATCACTTGTGTGTTTAACCAATCTTGTTTTTTGTACAATTCTCCTTTAAGGGGGCTTTGGAAGGGATGTGCCCTATGCCTGCATCCTTTTGCTGATAGGTGTCCCTCATTCCCACCTCAGAAAGTTGGGAGGTATTATTAAACTATTATTCAACCCAGGACCCTGCATTCACTATATCTGCTCTCCCATAGTACACAGAACTTAGAAATGCAATTATTTTAGTAAATATAAACTGCTAAATACCTTTTCTCATCAGCAGTATATAGCAGTCGTATGACTTCTATCAGTGTCTGGTTAAAGCTTGTAGGAGGAGTTTTCATTCTATTCTAACTGTCCTATGACCCCTGACCCTCTGTCTGGACAGTGCTGATTGTCCCTGTGCTGATCACATGCACTCTCTCTCAAAAAACAAACAAAAACTCTCTAGCAATACACACCAAACTGAGCATGTGCAGACTGCCTCCAAGGCTCTGTACTATCAGAACATGGATTGGGGATTGTGGAAGAAGGAGAGGATCAGAGAAAACAAAATCAAGACTTCACAGGACCACCAGCATGCCACTCAGGACCACCAGGGATGGGCATCCACACTGGACCACCAGGTATGCCCCCTAGACCACCAGGGAATGCCAATCTTTGCCAAGGCAGCTGCCAATCAATGCCCAGGCAGCTGCCAACCAGTGCCCACTCAAAATTCCTGCCAGTGCCAGCAGGGATACCCATCAGTGCTGCATATCAGTGCCACATGTAAGTGCCCATTAGTGCCCATCAGTGCCCATCATTGCCGCCTATCAATACCACCCATAAGTACCCACCATTGCAGCCTTTCAGTGCCCATCAGTGCCACCCATGAGTGCCGCCTATCAATGCCCATCAGTGCTGCATATCAGTACCGCCTACCAGTGCCCATCATCAGTGCTTGTCAGTGCAACCTCTTTGGCCCCGCCTCATCAGTGCTGCCTTATCAGTGCCCGTCAGTGCCGCCTTATCAGTGCCCATCAGTGAGGGAGAAAACGTACTTATTTACAACATTTTATAACAGAAAAAATTTGTTTACAAAACTTTCGGTCTTTTTTTATTTGTATAGCAAAAAATAAAAACCCCAGAGGTGATCAAATACCACCAAAAGAAATCTCTATTTGTGGGAACAAAATGATAAAAATTCTGTTTGAGTACAGTGTAGCATGACCGCGCAATTGTCATTTAAACAGCGACAGAACAGAAAGTTGAAAATTGGCTTATGCAGGAAAGGGGCGTAAGTGTCTGGTATGAAAGTGGTTAACAAGCATGCTTTACTGCTTATACAGACTGATTTAACTGTTGTGGGTTTAGTCAGTGGTGTATTTAGGTTTTGTGCTGCCCTAGGCCTGACGAAACTCGTGACCCCCTAATTTAAATATGACCCACCCTTTCCTGTCAAGACCACACCCTTATTTAGGACACGCCCTGACATTTTCCAGTCAGAACACCAGTTCTGAGGGCCTTGGAGGGGCAGTAGAGTCCCTTAATTTGCAGCAATTTACTCTGACTTCTCATTTTGCTATGGAGCCCGTCAGCTGACTTTTTGACCGTTTTTAGCCTCCCGACATGGCATCTGTCTCTCTCTAGCTGAGAACCCAGGTGGGAGGTCCACTGTTATTATAGAACAGTCAAAACTAGAAGCGATGCAAAGCCCCCCCCCCCAGTTGCGGAACGTTGCGGAACGCCACCCGCCCACACAACAACTCATTGGTTGAGGGGTCTGCCACCCTAGCATCCTCCATGTGTTTGGGCTTCACTCCCTGATGATGGTCTTGCCAGTATTATTATACCGGCAGTAGTGTGGCTGCTTTATGGGGGCACTAGACTGATTTGCCTCCCAGTCCAGTCCACCCCAAGAGTGGCACAACACTAAAGGTCAAGCCACAAGGACTCTTTTTGTGCTGCCCCCCCTGCAAAGTGCTGCCCTAGGCCTCGGCCTTGTTAGCCTAGGCCAAGAAACAGCATTGGGTTGAGTAACACTTTAAGGTTCTGTGTTAATTTACAGGGTTAGTTTGAGGGCATGTGGCCTGGTACGGTTCAGAAGATGGGGGCCTGCACTCTGTCCCCCCCTCTTTTCTGCGGCCGGCCAGGTTAACATGCTCGGATAAGGGGTCTGGTGTGGATTTTTGGGGGAACTCCACGTCATTTTTTTTTATTTGGGGTTGAGTTCCCCTTAAAATCCACACCAGACTTTCCCCCTCTCCTGTCCTGTTCCCCATTCTGCTTATTCCCTGTGCATGACCTTGGCCTGGCTTACGTTTATGATTCTGGTACTTCCCTTTGTTGTATATAGTTATTTGTGGGTCTCTGTTTGGTTTGTTGTGCATTGTTTGTATTGGGGGTGTTTACACACACATATATATATATATATATATATATATATATATATTGTCACTATTCTTAAAAGAGGTCCGGCTTAAAAAAAAGTAATCAGCTACTAACACTGTAGCTGTTGACTTTTAATAAGAACACTTACCTGTCCAGGATGCCTGTGATGTAGGCAGCCAAAGCCGAGCAATCGCTCGGGTCTCGGCTGCCCCACCGCCATCCTCAGTGAGGGATTCAGGAAGTGAAGCGTTGCGGCTTCACTACCCGATTCCCTACTGCGTATGCGTGAGCCGCGCGGCGCTACGTGAATAGGCGATGTCTCTTGGGACACACACAAGATCCCAGAAGACACCGCTCCCCATTTCTCAGGAGGCAGAGCGAGGAGGAGAAGGAAGTGCCAGATTAAGAGATCTGCCTAGTAACAGCCAATTCTGGTAAGTACAAAGTATTTAGGGTGGACCTCAGCTTTAACCACTTCCTGGACTTATGACGTCCTGGACTTTAGTGGGGGATATTTGAATGATGGGTGCAGCTACAGGCATTATTCAGATATCCTTCTCTTCAGGCGGCGATTCTGTGCGCCCTTAAGAATGATCATAGAGACAGTTCCGCCGCTTGATCGTTCTTATGGGCGATGGGAGGGGACATCCTCCTCCCGCCACCATCCAGTGCTTCTCCAGGCTCTCCCGTGCCATCGGAGGCCCGGGAACCTAGAAGTAAACAAAGCCGCAATCGCGGCTGAAAGGATGAGATTGTGATTTTTTTTCCCCAATCTCGTGCTTTCCAGCCTGGAGGAGAGATGTGGGGTCTTATTGACCCCGCCTCTCTCCATAAAGAGTACCTGTCACACACTATTCCTATTATAAGGGATGTTTACATTTCTTGTAATAGGAATAAAAGTGATAAAAAAAAGAAAAAAAAAAGGAAAACAAAAAATAAAATTATAATAAAAAAAATGTAAACGCCCCTGTCCCCAGTAGCTTGTGCTCAGAAACAAATGCGCACGTAAGTCCCGCCCACATATGTAAACGCAGTTCAAACCACACATGTGAGGTATTGTCGTGTGCATTAGAGCGAGAGCAATAATTCTAGCACTAAACTTCCTCTGTAACTCTAGACTGGTAACCTGTAAAAAAAATAAACATTTAAAGTGTCGCCTATGGAAATTTAAAGTACCAAAGTTTGGCGCCATTCCATGAGTGTGCGCAATTTTAAAGCATGACAAGTTAGGTATCTATTTACATCGGGGGAACAACATCTTTCACATTATACAAAACAATTGGGCTAACTGTACTGTTTTGTTATTTCTAGTAATACCTGAGAAAGGGAGTCCCAAAAGATAATGTAATGGGTCAAGCGGTTCCCATCCGGCAGTTACTTCCACCCCGTCATGCGCTTACATTTCTTTCCAGCTGCGCACGTGTTTTACTGGCATTGCTCCTTCTGAACAGACCAGTTAGTGCTGTTGTTTGAAAATGGAAAAGCAAAACATATTAATCAGATATGTGATGATTAATAAATGATGTCATTATATCCTTGTCCCCATTTTGGTGTTCATCTATCGGCTACATTTTTTCCCTCTCGCTCCCTTTATCTGCAGCTGTCTATTCTGATATACTGTTGAGTACCAGGGACATATCTCTATTTTTACATTCCTCTCATGATCTTCCAGACAACTTGGAGGAGTGCTATAAATTGCAAATATCATCCTGGAGTTCTTTCGACAAAATCCATTTGAATTCTTTTGTGTGGTGTTGTTGTGTGCCCTGTCCAAGGTATATGGCAAGGAAATGAGCCAATCTATAATTTTCTAAAATCAAGATGCTTTAAAGAGGAAATAGATATGGCCGACTGTGGGCATTAGATCTATAGAAGCTGCAGAACAATGGTCAGAATCAGAAGCATTAATTAAGGAATAGGAGAAGACTTGAGCTGCAAGGATTTTGGTGGAGGAACAGCGCTCCCTGGTGATAAAAGATGGTACTGTCACTCAAGTAACGTCTTCCTTGAATATTATTTACAACGGCTTAAGCAGTATTTTCATGGAGACAATTTTACAGGCTTGTTTAAAATATGATGACAGCTCTGTGCTATTCTTTTTAATTACGGACATAAAATGCACTGACACCGAAACCAAATACAGCTTGTAAAGCGGCGAGTTCTGGGAGCACCGCATCCTAATCTGAAAGGGGCATGTCGTCCCGAAGTGCAGCTTGTGTCGCGCATGCTTAAACATCCACATTTTCTAGCACTGACTGCCAATCTTGGCAGAGGGTATTTTTGGTACGTTTGGCATGGCTGAAATATATTTTGGACAACGAACGAAAGAGCAGCTGAGTTTTATACAAATCTAGATTTTGTAGAAGAAGTCCAGCCTGGTTTTGCCTCCTTCCACCTTCCAAGCTTGTCATTGGATCATTGAGGACGTCCATCATACAGTATATCATAATGGAGCAATAGGAGGGCAGAAGTTGGGTGGGGCTAGGACCCAGATAATCTTTTACAGGAAATTGTGATTTGAAGGATAACTCCACTTTCATGGAATAAAAAGAGAAAATTAAAAAATCACTAATAAATCAGTTATAATAAACACACTGGGCCAGATTCTCGTACCTTTGCGGCTTTCCGGCGTAACCCATTTATGCTACGCTTCCGCACTTTTTACGGGCAAGTGCTGAATTCGCAAAGCACTTGCTCCGAAATTTGCGGCGGCGTAGCGTAAATGGGCTGGCGTAAGGCTGCGTAAGTAGGAAGGAGTGCTGTATTTAAATTAAGCGTGCCTAACGAATTGCGCATTCGCCGGCCGTAAACGTAGCCCACTGCGCATGCTCCATAGTATGATGCAAATACATTGGTTGCAACGACAACGTAATTAACGTACAGCCCTATTCGCGGCGAGTTACGTAAACGACGGAAAAACACGACGCTGTCCCGACGTCCATACTTAACATGGCGTACGCCGAACCTACGCCATGTTACCCCTCATTTGGCAGGGGTAACCTTACGCTTACGCAAACTACGTAAACTACGACTATGGTGGGCAAAAACTTTCGGGGAAGTGGCGTATCAGGCTCATTTGCATATTTGACGCAGAAATCGACGGGAACGCCACCTAGCGGCCAGCGTAGAATTGCATCTAAGATCCAACGGTGACTTACGCCAGTCGGATCTATCCCAAATCAATGCGTAACTGATTCTAAGAATCAGTCGCATACAGGGCCGTTTGAAGATATTAGGGGGCCCCAGCAAAACGAAAAAAAAATGTGTTTTTGTCAGCTTAACTCTATCCTGGTGTCCTCACAGGGCCCCAGCAGTTCCCGGGGCCGGACTGAAAGGAAGTGAACACGCAGTGTGTGCACTTCCTGTCAATCCGGCCGGGAACAGGAACCTGATTCTCCTGTACCGCACGGTTATGGTACATGGCCGACCGGACTGCAGGAGGAAGCAGCGGTGCGGCAAGGGCCCTCCCTGGCCAGCTCGGGGCCCTTTGGCAAGCTCGGGGGCCCCAGGCAATTGATTGGTTTGCCTGTCGGGTTCCGACAGTCCTGGTCGCATAGATACACAGGGCAGGCAACAGAGATAAAACGGTGTATCTGGAGATACACCGTCGTATCTCTTTTGAGGATCTGGCCCACTATATTGCCAAACAGACTGTACCGCTATTGTTTTGTACCTTTATAAAACTCAATAAAAAACTATTGAAAGAAAAACACACTATATTGCCAAAAGTATTGGGACACCTGCCTTTACACCTGAACTATAATGGCACCACAGTCTTAATCCGTAGGGTTCAATATTGAGTTGGCCCTCCCTTTGCAGCTATAACAACTTCAACTTCAAAAATAAGTTTTTCCTGATGAGACTCTTGGCAAGATTGTCTTGCCGCCCAAGTGTACACATGGGCCATTCAAAAGAACCGCCATTCTTTTGAATGGCACGAACGCGGTGACGTCATCGACTACGATGAGCATGCACTTGTCACATTCAATGCCGTCGCCGCCATTTTGCTACACCCTCCCTATGCCTTGAAAGCTACCGCGCATGCGTCAAAGTCATTTTGAGCATGCAGGGGTTTCAACGGCGACTGGAAATTATACAGACGCTCGTGTTTCTTGGCAGGAAAACGATGCCGAGAATCACAATGAGAAAATAGAGAGCAGGTTCTCTATTTTTCTCGTCTAGATTCTGGGCAGTTTTCTTGACAAGAAACCTCAAAGCCTTGAACAACACGCGCGGTTTACTGCCAGCAGCTATGGAAATGGTTGACAATTCTTCTAGAAACATATTTGTAATGTCATGGCACTGATTCTGTTTCTGTTCTAATTCATCCCAAAGGTGTTCTATTGGATTGAGGTCAGGACTCTGTGCAGGTCAGTCAAGTTCCTTCACCCCAAAAGCTGCGTACACACGATCAGTCCATCCTTCGAACCGTTTTCATTGGTTAACCGATGAAGCTGACTGATGGTCTGATGTGCCTACACACCATCGGATAAAAAAACGATCGTGTTAGAATGCGGTGACATTTACGTGTTTTAACACAACGACGTGCTGAAAAAAAACAAGGTTCAATGCTTCCAAGCATGCGTCGACTTGATTCTGAGCATGCGCGGCTTTTTAACCGATGCTTTTGCATACTAACGATCGGTTTTGACCCATTGGTCAGGCGTTCATCTCATACTTACCTTCCCTGTGCAGTTTGTTTTGCACACAGTGGCCCCAATCCTCCTCTTCTAGTGGCTCCTCCCCGCAATAGATAACTCCCTCTGGGAAGCTATCTTCCAAAGGGGGTTACCTTGCAGGCGCGCTCCCTGTGTCATACACTCAGCGTCCATAGCTGTAGAGTGTATGACTCGGCCCCTGCCCCCGGCACTCATGTTTTTGGATTTGATTGACAGCAGCGGGAACCAATGGCTGTGCTGCTATCAATCAATCCAATGAAGAGCCGACAAGCCGTGGATCATGCACACGGAAATTCAGGGCTCAGGTAAGTAAAACAGGGAGGGGGGGCTTTGGGGCCGGACACTGCAGAAGATGCATTAAGGTGAAAAAACACTAGCCTTTACAACCCCTTTAATAATTTTCTGCATTATTCTTAATGCAGAGAATTGATTAACCACTTGCCGACCGCAGCCGCTGTCATTATACAGCGGCAGGTCGGCTCTCCTGCACAAATCGTCTCGATGTCCACCGGCGACCCGCGATCGCCTAGTACACAAGGCAGATCCCCATTCTGACAGATGATATGACAGAGATCTACTGTTCCCAGTGATTGGGAACAGTGATCTCTGTCATGTCCCTGGCAGCCCACCCCCCCAACAGTTAAAACACGCTGAGGGAATACACTGAGCCCCTTGATCATCCCTAATGTTAACCCCTTCCCTGCCAGTGTAATTTTTACATTGATCAGAGCATTTTTATACCACTGACCAATGTAATAATGTTACTGGTCCTCAAAAAGTGTAATTTGTCCACTGCAATGTCGCAGTCTTGCTAAAAATTGCAAATCGCAGCCATTACTGGTAAAAACAATAACAAAAGACCCCAAATCTATCCCATAGTTTATAGATGTGATACGTTTTGCGTAAACCAATCAATATAAGCCTATTGCGATTTATTTTTACCAAAAATATGTAGAAGAATATATATTGGCCTATACTGATAAATACATTTTACATATATATATATATATATATATATATATATATATATATATATATATATGTATTATATACTATAGCAAAAAGTAAAAAAATAATAACAAAAAAATGTCAGTCTATTTTTGTTTATAGCACAAATAATAAAAACTGCAGAGGTGATCAAATACCATCAAAAGAAAGCTCTATTTGTGGGGAGAATAGGACACCAATTTTGTTTGGGTACAACGTCGCATGACCACGCAATTATTGTATAACAAAAAATGGCCTGGTCATTAACCACTTACCGCCCGCCACATAGCAAAATGACGGCCCATCCGTGCAGCCTATCAGTGCAACCTATCAGTGCCCATCAGTGCCGCATATTAGTGCCCATCAATGCCACCTCATCAGTGCCACCTCATTGGTGCCACCTCACCAGTGCCCATCAGTGCCGCCTTATCAGTGCCCGTCAGTGCAGTACCATTAGTGCACATCAGTGAAGGATAAAACATACTTATTTGTAACTGAAACAAAAAAATAACTTTTTATTTTTCTAAATTTTCGGTCTTTTTTTTTTAGCAGAAAATAAAAAT
Source organism: Rana kukunoris (assembly GCA_029574335.1). Taxonomy (NCBI): domain Eukaryota; kingdom Metazoa; phylum Chordata; class Amphibia; order Anura; family Ranidae; genus Rana; species Rana kukunoris. The sequence goes on along the minus strand of CM056053.1, from coordinate 435,887,023 downwards.
CCCAGAGGTGATCAAATACCTTTAAAAGAAAGCTATATTTGTGGGCACAAAATGATAAAAATTAGTTTGGGTACAGTGTAGCATGACCGCGCAATTGTCATTCAAAGTGCAACAGCGCTGAAAGCTGAAAATTGGTCTGGGCGGGAAGGTGTATAAGTGCATGGTATGGAAGTGGTTAAGGGGGCAAATCCTTCCGGGGCTGAAGTGGTTAAGGTAAAAAGAAAAACATTAGCCATTAGAACCACTTTATTTGTTATTTAAATTTACCTTTCCTTTTCAATCTGCAACTGCTGTGATTTTCGGCAAAATGACAAAAAGTGACATCATCGTCACTCATACGAGTCGGCGATCCCGGAAGGAAGATGGAATCCCTGTCAGCGGTAACAGCGCACTCCTGGAGGGCTTTGTCATAGGTAAGAATTTCATTATGTGCTAGTATGCGATGCATTGCACTGATCCCTTCCCCTTCCCCCTCCAGGCACAAATGCACTACCCCCCAAACACACTTCTTCAACACTCCCAGCACAAATCCTCTCCCACCCAAACCACCTCCTAGAATTAATCACCCTCCCATCCCCCCTCCTGCCACAAATACCCTACCCTCCATAAAACCTGTAGCCTCCACAGCACAAGTCCTCTCCCACCCAAAGCTACCTTCTAGAAATAATCATCCTCTCCCTCCCCCGAACACAAACCTCCCCAACACTAATCCTCTTACCCCCCCCCCCAATTCCCCTTCCCATCACTAATTTAATTTTCTCTACTCCAAATCCCACCTCCAGCACAAAACCACCCCCACCCCCCACCCCCCCACACAGTTCACTCTTGTAGCACAAATCCTCTCCTCTTCCTCAACCCCCCCCCTTATCACGAATGCCACTGTCAAGCCAAAAATACCCTACCCCACAAAAAACTTCAACCTCCAAGCACAGATCCTCTCCACCCCCAAATTCCACCTCCCCCAACACAAATCATCTTGCCCCCCCAATCACCCTTCCCATCACAAATTTTCTCCACTCCAAATCCCACCTCCAGCATAATCACACCCCCCCCCCACACATACACACACACATACACACATACAGTTCACCCTTTTAGCACAAATCCTATCCTCTTCCTTAAATTCCCCCTTATCACGAATACTACCGCCAAGCCCGAATCCTCTCACCCCCAAATTCCAATTCCCAACACTGATCCTTTAATCCCTAAATCCCCCCTGTTAGCACCAATCTCTTCCCCCATTAGTCTGTCCCTAAGTACAATACCCCCCCACCCTGAATTTACACACCACAGACACAGTACAGAATATCAAATCTCCTTCTCAGGTTCCTCTTCATGTGTGTCATGTAACAGCTCGGCAGTGAGGAGGAGACTGCAATGAAGGCTGCGGCAGTAGCTGGCGATCATGCTGCCAAAGACCTGGGGAACCCCGCAGGAGATGTGGTACATGTGCCCTGGGTGGCAGATACTAGTAACGCCTTTGTACACCAAAATTCAAGTTGAAATATATGACTTGTATTTAGGCAGTTTTATTAGATTTACCTGTGCAATAGGGGTTACAAAAATAATAAAATCATATATAAAAAGATCCCTTTTCGGAAATTCGAAAATTCGAAGTTCGGAAATTCGGAAGTTCGAAGTTCGGAAATTCGGAAGTTCGGAAATTCGGAAGTTCGGAAATTCGGAAATTCGAAAATTCGAAGTTCGGAAATTCGAAGTTCGGAAATTCGAAAATTCGAAGTTCGGAAATTCGAAGATTCGAAGTTCGGAAATTCGAAAATTCGAAGTTCGGAAATTTGAAAAATTCGAAGTTCGGAAATTCGAAAAATCGAAGTTCGGAAATTCGAAAATTCAAACTAATAATAACTATTACTAACTATTAAATTATAGGTGTTTGAATTTCCTTTCAAATTTGGATATTAAAGAACATAACAAATATCAATTTATCAATTTATCCAAAGTTACGGATCTAAACGAATGGAACAAAACAAATTATTAATAATAAATAATAATAATAAAACCTTTTAATTATTATTATTTATTAATATTATTAAGTTGTTACGTTCCATGCGACAATTCGTTCTTTGGGAAAAAATTTAACTTCAGATAAATTCGTATTCGTCACGTTCACAAACAGCCAAATTTAAAAGGAAATTCCAATATGTTGGTTATTATTTCGGATTTTCGATTATTTGTTCTCTAAAATTATCTGATTTTCATTCTTATTTTCGGATTTTCAGAGTTTCTAATTTTCAAATGTTTGGATTTTCAATTTTTCGAATTTCTGAATTATCGAATGTTTGGATTTTCGAATATTCAAATTGTCGAATGTTAGGATTTAAAAAAAAAATATTTTGGATTCTCACAATTTTCGGATTTATTCAAAAAAAAATTTTTGATTATAATTTTTCAGCAGTGCACATGTCTAGTACAGGCAGGAGTCCCAATACATTTGGTAAATTATTGTATATCAGACTCCAAAGGTGAGATTATTGCACCATGCAATTGACACAGCCACCACAAAGGTGCTGCTGGAGTGTTTAACCACTTCAGCCCCAGAAATATTTGTCCCCTTAAGAACCAGGCCATTTTTTATGATACGGCACTGCGTCGCTTTAACTCACAATTGCGCAGTCATGTGGTACTTTATTCAAACAAAATGTACATCCCTTTTCCCACAAATAGAGCTTTCTTTTGGTGGTATTTGATATTTTACTTTTTGCTATAATAAATATCCCTCCCCCCCCCCCAAAAAAAAAATTCTACAACAGTTTAGGCCAATATGTATTCTTCTACATATTTTTGTAAAAAAAAAAAAATCGCAATAAGTGTATATTGAATTGTTTACGCAAAAGTTATAGCGTCTACAAAATAGGGGATATATTTATGGCATTTGTATTAATATTACTTTTTTTTACTAGTAATGGCGGTGATCAGCAATTTTTAGCAGGATTACAACATTTCAGAAGACAGATTAGACACTTTTTTGGGACCAATGACATTTATACAACGATCAGAGCTGAAAATAGCTAGTGATTACTGTATAAATGACACTGGCAGGGAAGGGGTTAACAATAGGGGTGCTCAAGGTGTTCCCTAAGGTGGTGTTTCTAACTGTGGGGGGAGGGGACTGACTGGAGGAGAGAGAAATCACTGTTCCTAATTACTCTGTTCTCTCCTGACAGAACGGGGGATCTGTTTGTTTACATTGACATATCCCTGTTCTGGCTCTCTGTTGAGAGATTGCACTGCAGTGACGCGACGCGTGCACACGCACGCCTGCTCTAGCTATTATTTTTTCACTTCCTATTTCTCATTATTTCTCACTATTTCTCACTTCCTGTTCCTCCTCAGTAAGCTGTTCTAAATGACTTTCCACCGCTCGGATGATGGTGGAAAGCTTACTGAGGAGAAACAGGAAGTGAGAAATTCAAACAAAGAAAAAACACATTTAGAAGGGAAATCAAAGGAAAAGGTAAGTGAACCAACAATGCACTAGCTTAAAGGAACCAATTTAGAAAATAAAAGACGGACCTTTACAACCCCTTTAAGTCCAAGGAGCTAAGTGACATATCCAGGGCTTAATTATAAAGAAAAAGAGGGGTGATTGGGTAAGGGGTAGGGTGGGCCAGGGGAATAGAGGGGGATGAGAAAATACAAGGGAATTGCACTCACATGGGCCACATCCGTATATATGATCAAAAAACAATAACTGTGGAGAGGTATTGATGGTCGGACTTTGAGGCCAAGGAAGTAGGTACAAAATAATTTTAATATTACCAATTAAACATAACAGTATAAATGCATAGTAACAATAAAATAGCAAAAACAATAATTCATATACATGGGAAAAACCGTTGTGTACAAAATCCCTAAAGTTGCCAACGCATGTTTCGCCGTGGGGCTTCTTCAGGGCAGTTGTTAAGGATTTTGTAAGACGATGTATAGCCAGAAACACAAAATAGTTATCTGCAATGATACAGGGTTACATGTTATTTACATTGCTACGGTATGTATAAAAATATATATAAAAAACAATTATAAAGTAAAACAGTAAAAATGAAAGAAGCTGCAGCATATAATTACATTGCCAATGATCCTATACCGAGTGAGTTCAAGGGCACACACCACAATCACGTAGTCAAAGGTAAGGTAGGTACTTGCTTCAAAAGAGTCCTTAGATCTTGTTACAGATCTGTTTGATAGAAATATATATGTTATCGCTTGATGTTTAGATATTCCACAAATGCAGACAGAGAAAAAAAAAAGGAGAGATAATGCTGATAAGAAAGAAAAAGGTGAAAACAGCCAGGTGAAATCTAAAGAGAAATATAAAGTGAACTTCTTCTAATAAACATTAGAAGCCAAGGTGCAAAAAGTGCAAAAGAAATCACCTTTAGTTGACAACAAAGTCAAGGTAGAGATCGCTTAACGATTTATGTGAAACGTGACACTATTGGCAACCTCCATTCTATATAAAAATAGAGAGATATCCATAAATATAAAGAAGTGCAACCGCTATATAGATATATCCAGTTAAGAAAAACAGAGACAAAAAGTACCAATAATGAAGGGTCCTGAAGCCAACTGGGACATATAACCAATGTAGATTAAACTTGAATTCCTTCAGGTGTATTAAACCACCGCTAGATACGTCTATTTTTGAGGCTTAAAGATTTAAGCCAGGTTTTCTGTATGGTAAACATAGAAACAATATGTCCCTTGTAGGGACAACTCTAAGGCCTTGTACACACGAGTGAATAAATCCGCTGAACATGGTCCGACGGACCATTTCAGCCGAAAAATCCGCTCGTGTGTAGGGGCAAACGGACCGTTCTGGCCGGATTCCTCCGGCGGAAAATTTCCAAAGCATGCTTTGGAATTTTTCCGCCAGAGAGCTGTCCGTCAGATATGTCCGCTGGTTAGTACGGCAAACCAGCGGACATATCTGCCCGCACATGCGTCGTATCCTGTGAATGGATCCGACGCATGCGCGCGGAAGTGTTTACTTCCTGGTGCGGTCACGTGGCGGTCACGTGGTGGCGTCAACGTCACCGCCGCGTCACCGCGCTGTCCGCCGACGGGGAATTTGATCCGATGGTGTGTACAGCCATCGGATCAAAGCAATCCGGCGGACAGATGCGATGGGAACGGTCCGTCGGACCGTTCCCATGGGATCTATTCCCTCATGTGTACAAGGCCTAACAGCATAAATGCAACATATAAAGATAAGAAGTACCCTCATTACACACGAATTCTAATGTATGGGCGTTCCTGGTTCAGACCATCAAGGAAGTGGAATCTATCCCGCTCATCAGGCTTGAAAACCAGAAATTTAGCTCCAAACACCATAGGGCCCTAGGTACACTAAGCAAAAAGGCAGAAGTGATTATAAAACCATCGGACAAAGGGGGTAATGTGGTAATCATGAATGATCTAGAATATAGAAATATGTGTTGGGACATCTTAAAAAATCGCACGTGGTATATACCAATTAATGAAGAAGTAATCAACAGATTTAATCAACAGTTTAACAATCTATTACAATCAGCTCTGCTTGATGGTTCTATTACCAAATCCATCTTTGATGGAATTCAAGTCCCTCACCCCAAAACACCCACTTTCTATGCATTGCCAAAAACACACAAAAACTTAACAAACCCTCCGGGACGCCCGATAGTGTCCGGGATAGGTTCTAAAACTAAACGTGCTAGTAAATTCATTGATCAGTACTTGAGACCTCATGTTACCTCACTGCCCTCTTATATACAAGATACACCTGACCTATTGAGAATGCTGGATGGCCTCATTGTACCACCCGGTTGCCTTTTAGTTTTCCATTGACGTGGAGGCCCTCTACTCCTCAATTCCTCACAGGTAATTTCCACTTTCTTGACAGAGAAAGGTCCCAAAATGGACAAACTAAACGGGTTTGTACTAAAAACGTTAGACCATATCCTTACCAAGAACGTTTTTTCCTTTGACGGGTCCCACCTCCTCCAGGTACAGGGTGTCGCTATGGGCACATCATGTGCGCCATCATACGCGAACCTGTACCTGGGGGGGTGGGAACGGGAACTTTTTGCTTTGGATCATCATTTACTTTTGTCAATATTAGGCTGGTTTCGTTATATTGATGATGTGTTCATGTTATGGACAGGCACAGTGGAGGGTCTCAATGGCTTTATGCAACTCTTAGATACAAATAGATATAACCTCAAGTTCACTATGAACTTCAACGAGTCTGCCATCGCTTTCCTCGACATCTTGATATATGTTGACGAAACCAATGGCATTCAAACATCACTGTATAGTAAACCAACGGCTGGAAACACTCTTCTACATGCAGCCAGCGCCCACCCGGCTCCACTTATACGAAGCATACCGTATAGCCAATATCTTCGGCTACGCCGAAACTGCTCCAGTGATGCAAAATTCAAACTGGAGTCAGATATGCTGTACACTAGACTACTTAGCCGAGGTTACAGCAGGTCCTGCTTGAAGAAAGCATACAATAGAGCTGCAGGTAGGGAAAGAGCCATCACCCTACTCAAAAGAGACATCAAACAACCTGACAAGGATGTGACGCGGTTTATTACCACTTATTCAGATCAACATGCGGAAGTTCGAATGATAATGCAAAGGCACTGGCATTTAATCACTGCTGATCCTACCTTATCCAAATACGTGGGATCAAACCCAAGTATCACTTTTAGACGCTCTACCTCCATTAGGGATCGTTTAGTTAAAAGCAACTACCTAAAACCTACATTGGATGTGATAGAAACACCAGGTTTATTTAAATGTGGCCAATGCAACTATTGCTACCTACTCAATGAGGGCCCGAATGTTCATCTCCCCAATGGTCAGACACATAAGCTACATACACATGTAACGTGTCAGACCAAAGGTGTGATCTACATTATCTTTTGTCCCTGTGGTAGCTTCTATGTGGGCAAAACCATCCGCCCACTATGGAAGCGCATCAAGGACCACATGTATTACATCACTAACGGTCTGCTTAATAAAACTATGGGCCATCATGTAGCCTTCATGCATAAATATGAGATCCCCTTGGTAAGATTTGCAGTTCTAGACTGCATCCATGAAGATAAGAGAGGTGGGAATTTTGATCAAAGGGTTTTACAGCGAGAGACCCAGTGGATTTACCGCTTACAGGCTAATCAACCTCCAGGCCTAAATGAGTCCCTAAGCTTCAAGTCCTTTCTAAATGTATAACGGCATTTTTTTGTTGATTTATAATACCAATATGTTATGCTATGTGGCCTTGTTTTCTCATGTTTTGCTATCTTGGTAGTTTCTGTCTTAAGGCTGGCCCAATCCACCACTCCTGTATGAGTTCAGAGGTAACTCTAACAAAAGGGTATGGTAAGTGCAGAATGCACCCGAGATCTGTTGAAACACAGATAACTTTTAATAGAGGTGGAATATATGGAAAGAGAACCCCTTGTGTCTCTCTTTTTCCTTGATAGATATATGCTACAAGTAACCAAAAAAATGTTTTATATATATTGATATATTTTTATATTTAGAAGATGTTGTTTTATATTTAATTTGTATTGTTTGAGTTATGTAATTTGGAAGTAATAGATTAATTGTGATTAAAATATTTGTAATAATCTGTATGTATGCAATGTTTGAGGGAAGTTTTATGCGCATGCATGTTTTTCATTCCGATGATCGTTTCTGAATGCATTCCGGGCATCCTATCATATTGATAGGGAATATGAACTCATATAGATAGGTACTATATATCGCTTTTTGTTTATTATTTCTCATCTCTACTTCTTGGCTCTACACGTACAATGGGAACACTTCCCTGTCTTATATCTAACAAGCAAGAAATGTGGATGAGTGTCGCAGGACACTAAACTGTCCTTGTCTAGTTAATATTTGATTGATATGATAAGGTTTTTTTAATTTGTCTTGATGGTACATGTGTACCGGGTCTGTGTGCTGTGTCTTTGCCCTGGTGTCCGTGTGTGCTCGACGGGTTTCTTTTTCCCTGTCCTTTGGTTGTCTCCTTGCGTGTGACCCATCCATATGCCCTGGTTCCTTGCGATGCGCGCGCGACGTGCGGGGATGACCTATGTGCCCTCCCCGCCTGCTGCTGGGTGGGGGGTGTGTCTGACCGGCATGTTGGGCCGTGTCTCCTCCTCCCCCCTCCGCCCGTTGGGATCGCGTAACGATCGGACGCCGCGACCTATGGGCGGTAACCTGTGATGACGCATCTGCGTCTGATGCTGACACAATGGGCAGAGACCAGGCGGAATGCTCCTGTCCCGCCCCACACCTCTGGGTAAAGTTTATGCGCCTCCACGCGCGAACGGCGCATGGTGATGACGCAATCACACTATACGTGAACATAGCGTCTCAAGGGTATTTAAAGCCCTAACATACAACATACTGATGTGTGTCACTCGGATGAATACCCTGGGACACGGACCTCACGTTTAAACAACCACCTGGTAAGATACCTGCTGGAGACTTCATGGATACTTCTTATCTTTATATGTTGCATTTATGCTGTTAGAGTTGTCCCTACAAGGGACATATTTTTGCTGATGGGGCTTTTGTTTCTATGTTTACCATACAGAAAACCTGGCTTAAATCTTTAAGCCTCAAAAATAGACGTATCTAGCGGTGGTTTAATACACCTGAAGGAATTCAAGTTTAATCTACATTGGTTATATGTCCCAGTTGGCTTCAGGACCCTTCATTATTGGTACTTTTTGTCTCTGTTTTTCTTAACTGGATATATCTATATATCGGTTGCACTTCTTTATATTTATGGATATCTCTCTATTTTTATATAGAATGGAGGTTGCCAATAGTGTCACGTTTCACATAAATCGTTAAGCGATCTCTACCTTGACTTTGTTGTCAACTAAAGGTGATTTCTTTTGCACTTTTTGCACCTTGGCTTCTAATGTTTATTAGAAGAAGTTCACTTTATATTTCTCTTTAGATTTCACCTGGCTGTTTTCACCTTTTTCTTTCTTATCAGCATTATCTCTCCTTTTTTTTTTTTCTCTGTCTGCATTTGTGGAATATCTAAACATCAAGCGATAACATATATATTTCTATCAAACAGATCTGTAACAAGATCTAAGGACTCTTTTGAAGCAAATACCTACCTTACCTTTGACTACGTGATAGTGGTGTGTGCCCTTGAACTCACTCGGTATAGGATCATTGGCAATGTAATTATATGCTGCAGCTTCTTTAATTTTTACTGTTTTACTTTATAATTGTTTTTTATATATATTTTTATACATACCGTAGCAATGTAAATAACATGTAACCCTGTATCATTGCAGATAACTATTTTGTTTTTCTGGCTATACATCGTCTTACAAAATCCTTAACAACTGCCCTGAAGAAGCCCCACCGCGAAACGTGCGTTGGCAACTTTAGGGATTTTGTACACAACGTTTTTTCCCATGTATATGAATTATTGTTTTTGCTATTTTATTGTTACTATGCATTTATACTGTTATGTTTAATTGGTAATATTAAAATTATTTTGTACCTACTTCCTTGGCCTCAAAGTCCGACCATCAATACCTCTCCACAGTTATTGTTTTTTGTTTTTTGATCATATCCAGGGCTTATCTCTATTATATCTATACATTTGACAGGTTTATTGCTTTGGTGGAGGGAAGAAAAGCACACAGAGCAACTAAACCCACTCTCACTCGGCTGCACATTCATAGAAGCCTTGGTATTTTTTAAATGTGTTCACACAATATCAAGGCTTCTATGAATGAGCAGGATGGGCGGTCTTAGCAACTGCAGCGATTCTCCTGTCCAAGATGTAGAGCTCAGATTGAGCAGTGATATACAAGTGAAATGATGGCATATAATAAAAGGGATGGTAATGTTGAGCAAATTTATTCAAAAAACTCATCAACAAATGATAAAATGATACCATTGTTGAAAAATTCACCCCAGATAGATTTGTTTCCCTAGGCTATGACTGGTTTATAACATACTGAACATATGTGTGTTATAGATATCAATAAACAAGAATACATGGTAAACAAAAATATATACACAATCAAATATAGAAACACATAGTTGCATGATAGATTTTCATTAACAGGCTTGACACGTTTTGTGGACTTTGCTCGACTTCTTCAGGAGTAGATGCATGTATATATCTACAGAAAATGTACAACCACTTCATTACCGGCCCATAGTCAAATGACGTCTGCAGGAGGGATCTCCCAACCTGGGCGGGCGTCATATGACGTCCTGATTTTCCCGGCTGTCTAGGGGGCGCGTGTGTGCCACGTTGCTCGGGACCCGGTGCGTGTGGCCGGTGACCACGATGTAAACGCACAGATCCACATCCTGTCAGATGAGAGGAGAACGATGGTGTGTTCCCAGTACAAGGGAACACCGATCGGTCTCCACCCCTTGTGAGTCCCCGCCCCCTACAGTTAGAATCACTTCCTAGGAAACATAATTAACCCCTTGATCGCCCCCTAGTGTTAACCCCTTCCCTGCCAGTCACATTTACACAGTAATAAGTGCATTTTTATAGCACTGATCACTGTATAAATGTGAATGGTCCCAAAATAGTGTCAAAAAGTGTCCGATATGTCTGTCGCAATGTCACAGTCACAATAAAAATCGCAGATCGCCACCAGGGTGTCAAGCATCACATGAAAGGACCTCAAGATAACTGTAGAAGTCTGTAGTACACTATGTGATAGTATATCTAGTGATCCTAAATGAAACTTGAAAGGAATACTATACGATATTTGGCGCAATTAATATAATTATGATAAATGCTGCCATGTATAACATAACACTAGTTACATCCCAAGGGAGGGAAAAAGAAAACCTAGTGCAGAAAAAATTGTGGATCACGATACACATGTGAAAAGAAAAAATATTGCAAAATAGAATGGATAGACCTTGGAAACCAAAAGTGGGATGGGGAGTGTGTGAGTGAGCATGTTCCCAGAGCTGGGAGAAGTAATAGGACAATGTAAAAGATGTAGAGCCATAGTAAAGTAAGTCTTCAGGGGAATAATATTTGTCACTCCTATAATAGATAACAGCAAAAGGCAATGAGAACATTTAACCAAATGAATTACCTTACCTCATATTACATAGTATGGCCATTTTCCAAAATGCAGAGTAGCCTAGCATAGGGAGGGGAGAAAAATAAACCAATAGAGGGTGTCATCCTAATAGGATTGTACTGTATATATACCATCAATGTGGCCACTGGTGACTCCCAACGTCACGCCAGCGTGAATAATGAGGGGAGGCACCACAACTAAGCGATATGATTCACACAGGCATTGGTGCCAACGCTTCCTGGTATAATATAGGGTCCAAAATGGAATCCAACACGTTGGTGTCATGATGGCAAGTGTGTTGACTACACAGGTTCTGCGTGGGAGGCGTGACATTGATCCGATGCAGGATTGACCTGCCCGAGCCCCCACATCCAAAAGGAGAAGGGGAGGGTTCCCGGAACGCATTGCAGCTCCCAGAATCAGACATACAGTAAACCATCCAAACACCACATTGCAGCCACGTGAACCAAGGAAACCTATGAAGACTATATATCATTTGATATGAAACGTGTAAATATATATATATATATATAGTGAAACTAACACTTGTCTCCATGCATATCACAGATCGCAAGGGGGGCCTGCTACATAGTTACATAGTTACATAGTTAGTCAGGTTGAAAAAAAGACACAAGTCCATCCAGTTCAACCATAAAAAAAATAAACAAACAAAATAAAACACAGTACATCCCATACACCCAACTCGATGCCCACAGTTGATCCAGAGGAGGGCAAAAAAAAACAGCTGAGCACGATCCAATTTGCTACCGGAGGGGAAAAAATTCCTTCCTGATCCCCCGAGAGGCAATCGGATTTACCCCGGATCAACTTTACCTACAAAACTTAGTACTCAGTTATATTATGTGCATTTAGGAAAGAATCCAGGCCCTTCTTAAAGCAATCTACTGAGATGGCCAGAACCACCTCTGGAGGGAGTCTGTTCCACATTTTCACTGCTTTTACTGTGAAGAAACCTTTCCGTATTTGGAGGTGAAATCTCTTTTCCTCCAGACGTAAAGAGTGCCCCCTTGTCCTCAGTGTTGACCTTAAAGTGAATAACTCAACACCAAGTTCACTATATGGACCTCTTATATATTTGTACATGTTGATCATATCCCCCCTTATTCTCCTCTTCTCAAGAGTGAATAAATTCAGTTTTTCTAATCTTTCCTCATAGCTGAGCTCCTCCATGCCTCTTATCAGTTTAGTTGCCCTTCTCTGCACTTTCTCCAGTTCTCCGATATCCTTTTTGAGAACTGGTGCCCAAAACTGGACTGCATATTCCAGATGAGGTCTTACTAATGATTTGTACAGGGGGGGGCAAAATTATATCTCTATCTCTGGAGTCCATACCTCTCTTAATACAAGAAAGGACTTTGCTCGCTTTGGAAACCGCAGCTTGGCATTGCATGCCATTATTGAGCTTATGATCAACTAAAACCCCCAGATCCTTCTCCACTACAGATCCCCCCAGTTGAACTCCCCCTAGCATGTATGATGCATGCATATTCTTAGCCCCCAAGTGCAGAACTTTACATTTATCAACATTAAACCTCATCTGCCACATAGTCGCCCAATTAGACAGAGCATTGAGGTCGGCTTGTAAATTGGAGACATCCTGCAAGGACGTTATTCCACTGCATAGCTTGGTGTCATCTGCAAAGACAGAAATGTTACTTTGGATCTCAGACCCAATATCATTTATAAATATATTGAAAAGTAAGGGACCCAACACCGAACTTTGGGGTACACCGCTGATAACCTTGGACCATTCAGAGTAAGAATCATTAACCACAAGTCTCTGAATTCTGTCTTTCAGACAGTTTTCTATCCATTTACAAACTGATATATCTAATCCTGTAGACCTTACCTTACACATAAGCCATGTGTGGGGAACTGTATCGAACGCTTTTGCAAAATCCAAGTATACCACTTCCACTGCCACGCCTCTGTCCAGGGTTTTACTTACCTCTTCATAAAAGGAAATCAGGTTTGTCTGACAACTTCTGTCTTTCATGAATCCATGCTGTCTGCTGCTTAAATAGTTTGTTTCCAGCAAGAACTCATCCATGTGGTCTTTTATTAAACGTTCCAGTAACTTCCCAACTATAGAAGTTAAACTAACAGGTCTCTAGTTACTTGGTAAAGACTTTGTTCCCTTTTTAAATATAGGCACCACATTGGCTCTATGCCAATCCAGTGGTACTATTCCTGTCATTAATGAGTCCCTAAATATTAGAGACAGTGGCTTTGAAATTTCAGAGCTCAATTGTTTTAGGATCCGTGGGTGGATGCCATCTGGCCCAGGTGCTTTATCCACCTTTGTTCTGTCTAAATATTTCTGGACCATATCACTTTTGAGCCATTGTGGATTTGGGGCTGTGTCACTCCCACCCCCATTATGGACATGAGCTCCCCCATTCTCCATTGTATACACAGAGCTAAAGAAAGCATTTAATAAATGTGCCTTCTCTATGTCCTCAGTCACCCACTCTAGATTATTTTGTAAAGGGCCTACATGCTCAGACTTGACCTTTTTACTATTAATATATTTAAAGAATTTTTGGGGGTTTGTCCTACTATCTTTTGCAATCTGTCGTTCATTTTGAATTTTTGCATTCTTGATTTCCTTTTTACATATTCTATTATATTCTTTGTAACATTTAAACGACACTAGTGTTCCTTCATTTTTATATTTTTTAAAAGCTATTTTCTTATTGTTTATAGCTTTTTTAACTTTGACCGTGAGCCACATAGGTTTTATCTTTAGCCTTTTAAACTTATTGCCCATGGGAATATACTTTGCAGTGAGGTTCCAAAGAGTCTTTTTGAAGAATTCCCATTTCTGTTCTGTGTTCATCTGTGCCAATATTCCCTCCCAGTCCAAGCCCTGAAGAGCAGTCCTCATGCTTTGAAAAGTTGCTCTCTTGAAATTAAGTGTTTTTATCTTTCCTGTATGTATTTCTTGCTTATAGTTAATATTAAATGAAATCATGTTATGATCACTGCTACCCAGGTGTTCCTTTATCTGAACATTAGTAATAAGCTCTGCATGGTTTGAGATTACTAGGTCCAACAGAGCATCATTCCTAGTTGGGGCCTCAATAAACTGGACCATAAAATTGTCCTGCAATAGGTTTTTAAATGTTTGTCCTTTAACTGTCCCAGAAATTCCATTATTCCAGTCAATTTCTGGGTAGTTAAAATCCTCCATTATTATCACCGTCCCAGCCCTTGCAGCCCTTTCCATCTGTGCAAGGAGCCGAGTCTCCACCTCCTCATTAACATTGGGTGGTCTATAACAAACTCCAATGATTAACTTTGAACTACGCACATCTGTATGCAGTTCCACCCATAATGCTTCAACTTCATCACACTCTCCATCAACCAGGTCCTCTTTCACGCTTGCTTTGAGGTCACTTCTCACATAGAGACAGACCCCTCCACCTTTCCTTTTTACCCTGTCTTTCCGAAAGAGAGCATAGCCAGGAATATTAATAGCCCAGTCATGTGAGGATTGAAGCCAAGTTTCAGCAATACCGATTACATCATAGCTCTCCTCATGCACCAGAGCTTCCAACTCACCTGTTTTGCTTGGAAGGCTTCTTTTTTTTTTTTTTTAACTTGGAAGGCTTCTGGCATTGGTGAACAAACACTTAAATGTATTGTTACATTTTTCGCTGGTGTTTTTCATATGATTCATATAATTTTTAGTAGTGCAAATGGCACTATAATTTCCAATGGCTGTTTGCAACATGGGAACTTTCTTGTCACCTGCCATAACCCCACCTCCATCTATACCAATTCCACTCTCCATTAATGTCTGACCCCTAACTGACCTGTGTGCCCGATGTAATTCTAGTTCACCCTCCCCCTAACTGAACAAATAACTAAGCTATTGGCAGAGTTACCGACTGTAATCAAACACCTCCATCCTTGAATTAGTAATGCAATAGGGAAAGGTTGGGACTTTAAATGAGACACCTCCTACACTGAGGCTTGGTACCTCCTACCTTGTTTATTGGAAAAGAATGGGCATTGTGCTGATGGCTGCTCATATGCCGTGTACAGACGATCGGAAATTCCGACAAGAAAAACTTGGATTTTTTCGGACGGAATGTTGGCTCAAACTTGTGTTGCATAAACACGGTCACACAAATCTTGTCGTAAATTCCAACCGTCAAGAACACGGTGACGTACAAGACATATGACAAGCTGAGATCAATAAATTTTAATAGGCAGTTTGGCTCTTCTGCTTGATTCTGAGAATGCGTGTTTTTCTGTGCGTCGGAATTGGGTGCAGATACCAGTCTCCATGGAAGAGGAATTCCAAAGAAGGTTACAAGAGATGCGGATACAGCATAGAGGACCAGTATCAGAGGAGGTCCTGTTGGGATGGTCGGATGAGATTCGGTGCCAACTCTGGAAGACTGCACTAGCTCGGGAGCAGCAAAATCAAGGAAAGGTCCTGCCCTCCATCTATGCAAGGTACTGGCCGCAGTATGATGTACGAATGCTGTTGTTGGGGAAACAACCGAAGCAGGAGTGGACAGCTGAGTTAAGCAGGCTGATCCGGGCAGAGATGCAGCTGGATGAGAGCTACAGAGCCCTCCGGTGGTATGTAGCCCAAGAGTGCCCGTGGTCAGCGGATGACAGCCCCACAGAAGGCTATGACTATGATGGCCTGGGATTGTTGTATTGGAGGATGTCCAGTGATCCCGACTTTGGGGATGATCGAGAGTGGCGCTTGGAGGACATAATGGAGCACAGAGAGGAGAAATTGAATATCTCGGGAGGCCACTGGTCACAGGAAGATTTAGAATTTCTGGCCATTCAAGAATGGGAGCTGGAGGTTGCCTACAGACAGCTGCTAGACTCGGCTCAGCAGCAGGATGGGGCTCCCATTGCCTGGGACTATGAGGAAAGGTCAGATAACTGTGAAATCATGGCTGATGAATCGGCAGTGGAAAATATGGAGATTTTCATCCCTAAAGCCGAAGCGGATGGTGTGGAGTTCCAGAGAGCCGGGGCGGTTGGCCCCTCTCTCCAACAACAAGCTGAGGTTGTAAATCTTTTACCCCCAGCTGAATCACTGGCAACAGAACAGAGGGTCACGGACCTCTGCTCTCCACTAACGGAAGAGGGGGACCCTGTGGTGGTGGATGGGACTGTGGTCTCCACTCACAGCAACCCAGCGGAAGAGCTGGCAACAGAACAGAGGGTCACGGACCTCTGCTCTCCACTAACGGAAGAGGGGGACCCTGTGGTGGTGGATGGGACTGTGGTCTCCACTCACAGCAACCCAGCAGAAGAGCTGGCAACAGAGCAGAGTGTCATAGGCCTCTGCTCCTCACTAACAGAAGAGGGGGACCCTGTGGTAGTGGATGGGACTGTGGTCTCCACTCACAGCAACCCAACGGAAGAGCTGGCAACAGAGAAGAGTGTCATAGGCCTCTGCTCCTCACTAACAGAAGAGGGGGTTCCTGGGGTAGTGGATGGGACTTCAGTCTCCACTGGCACAACCCCAGAAAATGGTACAGGACTGGGACAGGAGGATGTCGGATTTGCTTTGCAAGCACCGGGGGGTTTTCACCAAGCACCAGTGGATGGGACTTCAGTCTCCACTGGTACACCCCAGGAAGGGGGGGGCAGTTGGCCCAGACCCCCAACAGCATGATGGACTGAGCCCAGCCACCCTGCCTTCTCCCCAGTGGCAGGCGTGTTATCTGAGAGAGGCAGAGGTTGGCGGGGTGAGTAATGCTCAGTTTGGAGCCATTTATTTGGGGTACAGTAGGGAGACCAGAATTGGAGGACTGGACCTACTGACGGACTTCGGAGTCAACCCGTTTGGGGTTACCACCTGTGTCCGTCTCCCACCGAAAGGGGAGAGATGTAACGAAATGGCCCGTGACAGACTGAGATATTCCTATGTCTAGGGTCACCTTATGTCCACTAGGGCCATAGGGTGACAAAGAATCATAATTCATATATTACAGAAGACATTAATAAGGGACATTAATAAAAATTCATGTTTGCAGGATGTCTTCAAATATCAAAAGCTGTTAGCTATGCAATCTGGGCACACATGCTTTTGAAAGGTGTTAATTCAGGTCTACAAGACCAGAGTGAGTCATACCTTTGTACAATATGCTATTGAAATATCTTAAGGTATTGGCTATTCACTGAAAAGACATTCCGTTGAAGGTGTGGATTGCACCCACTCTCACAAGACTCTGCCATTGTGTGATAAAGCTGTCTAGAGAACTTATTCAACTAGATGTCTGTGTTACTATTCAAGGTTAATTGAACCCTATTGAAGATGCAGTGCCGACCAGTCTACATGGTTAGCTTACCTGAATGCCTTTTAGAGTGTGATTGAAGCCCCCCATGGTGTGAAGGGGGGTGGGGATTGCATTGTCCTGTGATTAACTGCATTATGCTTGAGACTGTATAAGAAGCTGAGAAAATACTAATAAATTGTCATATCTTTGGAAGCAAGAACGGAGCTCTGTCTCGTCTTATTCTGGGAAAGGATATGGATCGTGTATGCAATATTGTCGGAGTGTGTCAGATAAGCTTGTCGTGGTTGGATGGAAGGTCGTAAGCGGTGGTGACCGTTACACATACAGATCAGCGGATTTTCTGATAGGAACTTCTTCCATCGGAAAAATAGAGAACCAGCTCTCAATCTTTTGTTGGCGGAAATTTCCGACAGCAAAAGTCTGCATACACACGGTTGGAATTTCACATCAGACTTTTCTTTTCGAAATTTGCGATTGTGTGTCCGTGGCATTTGTTGAAATCATTTATCCCTGACCGCATTAGTAATCTTCCAGTGCTGTGGGGGTTAATACAAGCTGCTGGACCTGTCATAGGCATTCGGCAAGAGTGCCAACTATGCCTGCCATTTCTGCCCCCCTCCTATATTCATAGAAGGTGTACTATAGCTTACCTGCATTGAAAACTGCTCTATGAATGGACCTTTTATTCATCTGCCTGTCCTCGAATTATAGACCACTTTTCATTGATAGTAACTATGGTACAACTGCTATGAATGGAGGGGGAGAGCAGAAAGGGAAGATCCAGTTGGCACTCAATTGTTGATTGCCTATGACACGTCTATCTTCCCGCAACACCGGAAGAATATCACTGTGGAGGTCCTCTGACGTGGGGAACAAAGAACAGAAAATGTCAACTAAGAGAGCAATTTTGGGCAGTACAGTACAAGTAGTAAGCGATTCCACCTAACAGCACTAGGGTCTTTGGTTCGAAGCCCAACCACAGAACCTGCAAGGAGTTTCCATGCACTCTCTGTGCCTGTGTGGGTTTCCTCTCACACTCCAAAACATGCTGGTAGGTTAATTGGTTCCTGTCTAAATTAATCCTAGTATGTGTATGTATGAATGCGAGTTATATTGTAAGCTACTTGAGGACAGGGGCGGAAATCAATGTAAAATATGTAGTATATGTAAAACACTACATACATTGATGGTGCAATATCAGTACCTGTAATAATAGCTAAACAAAGGCTTTTGTTTTTTGTTGTTGGGTTCGGATATGTTTCAAATAAATGTACCATTTACTGGCCTTTTACCTTTATATGGCTGTCATGCCAATGTAATACAATGCAGAGAAAAGGAAGATGTTGACCTTGTAACAATAAATAATAATGATGATAATAACATTGTTATAATATATTAGATACAATAGATAGATAGATAGATAGATAGATAGATAGATAGATAGATAGATAGATAGATAGATAGATAGATAGATAGATAGATAGATAGATAGATAGATAGATAGATAGATAGATATTGGATTTTTCATTATTAGCATCACATGTCAGAGAGTCAGACTCCTCCATATTAGTCATGAGTTCACCTCCCCCTCACCTTGAGAGTTTGAGTGCTTGTTAGAAAGCTATTTACCAACCATAAAGACTTTCTGTATCATGAATAGAAACAGAATGTAAGCTCATTGTGCTGGTGAATAAGGACTGAATAAGAAAGCAACCTTGGTGCTGCCTTCATAGAAGGATTTCAGTTTTACATAAGCAATTTCCTTTTATTCAGATGTAGAATAACATAGAGCATAAAGCCATGTAAGTATACTACTAAAACTGGTATTAACATAACAATCATGATTTTCTACATAGCATTTCTAAAGCGTATCTGAATCCAAAGATTTGTATTTCAGTTATGGATAGAATAGGGAAAGGTTAGAACCCTGTCATGTGTTTACTGCTATCCGGGGCTCTCTTTTAAGCTCGCCACAGATGGATTGGTTCAGTAAGGTGAATTTCGATACATCTATGGGCAGGCTGTTTGTACCCAAGTCAATTCTTTGATCAGCTTGGGTACAAACAGCCTGTCAGATTTTTTACATATGGTTACTGATAGTGGCTCTGGCCGACAGCAGTTATCATTGTATTTTGCTGGCTGGGAAGGCTCTCCGCTGGCAGAACACAATAGAGCTACAGGAGCAATTCCCCCATCAACCCATGGTGGAAGTAAAGAAAATCACATAATCTGTGGGCTGCTTTGGAGAGATCCCCCTTAATTTTCTTTTTTGGAGACCTAGCCAGGACAGAGGCTTTCAGAGAGGACTGAATGCTAGCCTCTTGCCTTCTGATTATGCGCGCTGGATTTCAAGGGAACAATACTCTTTGCGAGGTGTACGCCTAGGGACCTTGACGTGATGTTACTTTGGATTCAAGTTCATGTCCCCCCAAAACACAAAACTCTGGGAACCCTGTATATACCATATTATATAAAGTGTATATATTGCGCCAAACCAAGTGAGCTTCTGGGCAGCCAGCACAACAAAAGATTATTGTGAAAAACGTGTAAAAATAAAATGCAGTGCCCAAAACAATAGGGCCGCACTAAAGGGAGAACCCTATTAGATAATAGTGACGTGAAAACGTGTATTCTTAGAAAACACTATACTAGATCATTGAATCACCAAAATCCAGTGATGATTCCAGTAATGAGTGAGACAACTTTTCAAACTGAGCCAAAAAAGAAACTATAGGGAAGGGAACTTTATGAATCAAATTCCAATCCTGGCCTTAGTTGGCATAATGAATTAGCATGTGTCTACAATGAGTGATGCGTACAACATAATGAGCTATACCTCCCATACATGGGTATAGTGCACAACAAAAATTATATATACACAGGTGCAATAAATCAATGGATAGTACTGCTCAAAATGCACCGTATATATCCGAGTCCAATGGCTATGGCGCTTCACGCCCTCCGAAAAAAGCCGAAATAGGACTCGGATATATATATACGGCGCCTGCGCAGTCAGCTCCTAGGTCTGTGCGCGGCCGCCGTATAGCGCCGGGAATACCCGAGTGCTAGTCGGCTATTTTCGGAAGCCGTGACGCTCCATAGACGCGCCATTCACCCGCGGTAGGCACAATATAAAATGATCAATTAAGCCGTAAGTACGAAGATTAAAAAAAAAAAAACAGCATACTGGCGCTGACGCCAGTATGCTGGATGGGATCACACAGAGTAGTTTTAAGGGTGAACCCGCGCTTTAACTCTGCTATTGTGAGAAGGTTTTCTGTGTTTCTATTTATGATAATGTTGATTGTGTCTTCTGAGCTAAAAGACGGCAAGTCTGTCCTAAAGATCATGTCTCTGAGTCACCTAGGCTGTCTAAACGATTGGTAATTAGCTTCTGTTAATTAGGTTTCTGGTTACAGTTTGTATTGTCATCCTTGTGTATATATGTGTGTGAGATCTCAAATAAAAGGCTTTTCCTGATGTACTCCAAGACTGGTGTTGTCTGGTGACTGGGTGGGTTAAATAGTCTTTGATAGTGCTGGTTCTGGACAAAGGAAGCATTGATGGCGGACATAGTCCTGGGTTCGTGACAGGGACAATCTTTATACCAGAAAGTATAGGATGTAATCTATTAAGTGGAGCCCTAGTTAGAGCTGCAACCTGTCAGTTGGAGTTCTAAACCATTCCCACTATTCAAAACAAAAAGAAAGTGCATTGGCTATAGATACTGTAGCCCCTGGTACACACCACAACTCTGTCTGACAACAGGGACTGGGCTACTATCACTGCTGCTGTCCTGCATGTTCTTTCTCCCTCCACCACCACCCGGGATCACAGAGAAGAAGAGGAAACTGAGGTGCTGTGGATTGTGAGAAGGACAGAGCCTGCTGGGTGCAACCAATTCCCAGGCTCAAAAGAGATGGCGATGAGCAGAACATTTCGCCATTGCACCAGGGTCATAGAGAGAGGACATCTCCCAATACATGATAACACCACTGTTGCCCTCTGATCATTAGGGAGAATGCAACTGTTGCAGACTGCTGTTGTCTAATTGTTAGGGAGAATGCTGCTGCCAATGATTTTACTGATCCACTGAATTACTCTTATGCCGCGTACACACGATTCGTTTTCTCGTCGGAAAAACTGTCATGTTGTCTTGGGGCAAGAAAAGCGGCTAGTGTAGGCTCTCCAGCAGTTTTCCCAACGAGAAAACCACCAAGAATCACAGCAGGAAAATTTAGAACTCGTTCTAAATGTTCTTGTCGCGAATTGCTGCGTTTTTTTGCTTGGCAGTTTTCCCATAGGTAAACACTGCAGTGGAGCATACACCTGGGCCGGTTTTCTCGACCAACGGGAAAACCGGCCGTTTGTACACAGGGAAAAGGAACAGAGCCAGTCCTCGGTTTTCCCGTTGGGTTTCTCGGCTGTGTTTTTACCACCGAGAAACCCGATCGTGTGTACGCGGCATAAGATAAAATAGCTGCCCAAAATACCAAGCCATTGACTCTGATTTAAAGGGGTTGTAAAGACAAAAATATTTTCCTCTTAAATTAAAGTCTGACAGTAGCTGATAAAGTAAAAAGTAATGTTTTGCATTATAACTAGTTTGATACCTATTGAAATTGAGCTGTTTTTTTCACCTCTGTCACTCCTGAATCGTTGTTCTCACTGACTTCCTGGTTTGCAGTGCGCATTCATTCTTTCTACATCAGGGCCTAATGGGAACTACAGTTCCCATTAGGCTTAGCCTCCATGCCTATGAGGGATAAGAGAGCATCTTCAAGCAGGGCTGTAGTCATAGGGAGGGGGTAAGCATGTCTGCTTTCCACCATGCAAAACAGCTCAGGTGCTGGTGGAAAGCAAGAAGAGGAGACACAGGAAATTGAATTTTCAAACCTGGATTACTGTATTTTGGAGGTCAAAAGGAAAAACGAGGTAAGTGATATTTAAATGCTCTAGCTTACAGCAATCAATTGAACTAATAAAAAACAAACCTTTAGTGTTCCTTTAAAGCACCTGTGCAAGGTAAAGGAAAACCTGCAAACATGGCCTGTTGGAGGTACTTGAGGACAGGGTTGAGAACCACTGCACTAGATGCTACCTATGCACAAGTGAATGAGGCCTAATGAAGTACAGGCAAAGAGCACAGTGACGAGATTTCTTTGCACTTGTTAAACATAGGAATATAACAAAAGACTTTCAGTGGTATATTTAAAAGACTAAAAAGAACAAATAAGAGAAGATCATTGCAAGCCTTGGGGAGGGGTAAAAAATAGGTGGTTAAACTGATTTTTACCATCCCCCACCCACTCTTGGCTTCAAAGGCAGCTGGATTCGTGTGTGATAGGCTTGGCAAATATTGATCCTCCCTGTCTCATTTAGGATTACCACAACTGAATACAACATATGCAAGTGAATGTCGCTCCACAACCACAAGGCAAGTGCAAGTCTCCTTTGAAGTACAGTATTCACTTTAAACAGCCCGTTCAGCTGTCAAAAAAAAAACAGATGCTCTGTAGGTGGCATCATTGCCTCCTAAATACCTGTCAACTGCACCTCTATGAAAAGCAATCCATACCGTTAAAAAAATAATCCAAATCCATTTGTTTCCCTTTAAATGTAGTGTCCTGTACAACCACTAGATGGGGATAATAAATAAATGTGTCCAAGCTCATCACACAGAGTTGTGTTATACAATTGTTGCATTCAGCTCTCGTTAAATCTCCAGCAGTACCTGGATTCTTCCTCTATTTTTTTTTTTTTAACTTGACAGCTGTTCTCTTAAATCTCACTAAACCTAATAAGTTCACTTGTATACTAATGACGCCTCTCAAAGGAATCATTTAGGATGGGAGCCATGTCTGATGTCGTCCTATTGATTCTATATCGATGTCTTAATTGTTAATGTTAAATTATTTGTCCTAAATTAATCTTCGCTTTATTTTTGTCAACAGCTCTGTCGGCCTTGTTACTCATTCCCTCCCTTTTCTGATTAATGTGGCAATGTTATGAACATCTCGAAAGCCTGTTCCGTTAATGCATCACCAGGCCGCCATTCCACTGACTGTTCAAGATGACATGATACATAGAGTACTGGCACAAATTGGATCGGCAGCTGTGTCCTTGTTTCCTATTGATTTATTCCTTGAATATTCC
Organism: Rana kukunoris; assembly: GCA_029574335.1. Classification (NCBI taxonomy): domain Eukaryota; kingdom Metazoa; phylum Chordata; class Amphibia; order Anura; family Ranidae; genus Rana; species Rana kukunoris. Next base: position 435,863,448 of record CM056053.1, on the reverse strand, counting down.
TGCTCCCTAATCTACATCATGTGTTGCAAGTTATGTTCATTTATCACTTGTTGTTACCGTCTGCTATGACATGAGTTTTATACTCAACAAAATATTTTTTCAGTACAGAACATCTATTAATGCTAAGGCCAAAAAAAAAAAAAAAAGTTTAATATAATGTAATTTCAAAGATATTGTAAATATTTAAAATGTCATTATTAAAATATAATTAAATCAATATATACAGTTGTGCTCATAAGTTTGCACACCCTGGCAGAATTAATGATTTCTTGGCCATTTTTCAGAGAATATGAATAACACAAAAACTTTTTTTCACACATGGTTAGTGTTTGGCTGAAGCCATTTTTTATCAATCAACTGTGTTTACTCTTTTCTTTAACCACTTGCTGTAGACGAAAGACATCCACAACGTGGCTCTCAACTGCCGGGTCGACGTCCTTTTATTTGCATTCCCCGCACGCGCCACTGGGAAAAACTGTACCAGGCGCATCGCTGAGATGCGTGTGCCTGGCGGCCGCGATGTCCGCTGGGTAACCACGATCGGCAGTGACAGAGCAGGGACTTGGAGCTCTGTGTGTAAACACAGAGCTCCACGTCCTGTCAGGGGGAGGAGACCAATGCTGTTTCCCTTGTACATAGGGACACAGATCGGTCACCTCTCCCAGTCAGTCCCCTCCCCCCACAGTAAGAATCACTCCCAGGGAATACATTTAACCCCTTCCTCGCCCCCTAGTGTTAACCCCTTCCCTGCGAGTCACATTTATACAGTAATCAGTGCATTACTATAGCACTGTTCGCTGTGTAAATGTGAATGGTTCCAAAATAGTGTCAAAAGTGTCCGCCGCAATATCGCAGGCCTGACAAAAATCGCAGATCGCCATCATTACTAGTAAAAAATTAAAAATAAATCATAAATCGACCCCCTTTTTGTAGGCGCTATAACTTTTGTGCAAACCAATCAATAAACGCTTATTATTTTTACCAAAAATATGTAGAAGAATACATATCGGCCTAAACTGAGGAAAAATTGTATTTTTATTTAAAAAAAATGGGATATTATTATAACATCAAACATAGTAAAACATATTGGCCCAGATTCACAGAGCGATTACGCCTGCGCAACAGGAGATGCGCGTGCGTAAGTCGAAATGTGCGCGTGCGTTTCGATGCACGGCATCCCCAGAACGAGATACGCAAAAAATCTACTTTTTTTTGTCCCGCGTAATTTTCGTTAGACTGGCGCATCCGTCCGCGCAAAAGTGCGCTAGACAGACCATTGATTTGCTAGTCAAATAGGCTAATGAGGGACTTACGGGGATCCACAAAACAACGTTGGGGCAGCGCAGGCTACGCAGTGTGCGCAACAGCAAAATGTCCTGTCTAAAATTAGACCATATAAAAGCTGGTCTAAAAAGAGAAAAAAAGTCTACTTGTTAGATAAAGCAACACTGTTAGTGAGGAGCTCAGCAGTCACACGTGTTGCACAACAATCTGTATGCCAACATGCCAGGGGCATCATCGCACATAGCTATACTACTGACTTTAGATGAACAAAGAAGGATGAGGGCACGGAGGATGGCACGGAGGATGGCACGGGAGAGGATATACCGCACCCGCATAGACCTGTTTGGCATGAGTGATTCTGAGGTGTTTTGCATCTTCAGATTCACCCCTCATGTCATCCTGGAATTAACCACAACCCTGCAGGAGGACATCACCAGCCCAACACACCGCTCACATGCAGTGCAGCCACTGGTCAAGGTCATGGCAACACTCCATGTCCTTGCCAGTGGCTCTTTTCAGCGTACAAGTGGAGTGGTGGCTGGGATGTCACAATCCTCCATGAGCAGATGTGTGCACCAGGTTGTCCCTGCAATTCTCAGACGCATGGCCAAACAAATCATCAAACCCACCACTGAGGACCTGCGGCTGAAGGCAATGACAGATTTCTACAGAATTGCCAGATTCCCACGCACTGTGGGGGCCATTGATTGCACACATGTGGCACTCCAGCCCCCCCAGGAGACAGAGCACATGTACCGCAATCTGAAGCATTGGCATTCCATCAACGTACAGGTGATAGTCGATGCCCAAGGCCTCATATGGCACGTCTGTGCCAAACACCCAGGGTCCAGCCATGACAGCTACATATACAATCAATGCCACATCCGAATGGAATTCGATCAGAACGTGTATGTGGACACCTGGCTGGTTGGTGAGTGACATGGGTGGCAGGCATGACTATCCCCTCCCATGATGCACACATTACAAGGGGCACATGCATGACTAACATCCTCCTGTCTTTTCCCTTACAGGTGACTCTGCATATCCACTGGGACCCCATCTCATGACTCCTATGCGGAACCCCCAAACCCCAGGAGAGGAAAGATACAATCAAGCACATGCCCAAACAGGAGCAGTGGTGGAGCGCACCTTTGGCCTGCTAAAGTCACGTTTCCGATGCCTGGATAAGTCTGGGGGTACCCTCTTGTATTCCCCAAACTTCGTGTGCCAGATCATCGGTGCATGTTGCATGCTGCACAACTTCGCAGAAAGAAAGGGCCTGCAGATTGGCCTACGTGATGACCTGACCCCTGAACCAGACAATCCCCCCCTAACCGAGGCTACCCCGTCTTCTGAGGGAAGAGCAGCCAGGAGACAACTCACATTGGGCATCTTTGCACGTTAAACACACACACATTAATCATGGCACAATGAGAATGCATGCATGCACACTACTGTGGTCCCTAGCACACACACCCCACATCCACATCAAATTGGATTGGCACCAGTCCACCATGCAGGACTTGTGAGCAGCAACGCCACGCCAAGGCTCCAATTATGTCACTGTACATTCATACACCATTCACACGGACCTGGGGATCACCTCTCCCTGGTCCTGGGGAACCCTTCTCCACCAAAATTGAGGGTGACACCCCTTTTTCGGCAGGAATGTAACCCCCACATTCAAACAGCATTCACAACCCAAAAAAAAAAAAATTACCTGCAAAAGCAAAAATTTTCCAGCAAAAAAAGGGGAAAAAAATAATTATTGCCCTTTACGTGAGCCACGCCTGGGGCCCCCCCGGCCACGGCCCCGGCTTCTCAGGGGAGACTCATGGGGGAGGGGTAAAACCGGGGAAGGAGGAGCAGCCCCTGATCTCTGCCCACCTGGCGGCCTGCCCTCCAAGGCCACAGCTATTCTGTCCAGGGCAGCACCAAGTGTTGCCGTGTTGGCCTGGATAGCCTGGGTAAGGGCCCTCACATCCTGCCCAATGCCTGCTGATGTCGTCTGCAGTTCGTTTAGGCAGGTTGTGAAAGCCCAGGAGTGGGAGTCCAGGTTCCCCAGCGTATCCTTGGAGGACAGGCTCTCCTCCATCCACACCAATGTCTGGCTGACCTCTCCCAGATGGCGGGTCTGAAGGGCCTGGTCCCTTCTCAGAGTGGCGGGCAGGAGATCGGCCAACCCCCTGGTGTTCTGGGATGAAATCCTGCCTCCAGCTGATGCTTGTGGCCGGGGAGAAGGGGAGGCCCTTGGGAGGGGAGCCATGTTGGGGGAGGAGGGGGGGCTCCCCCTTAGGGAGGGCTGCCTGCTGCCAGCCAGAGGGGAAGAGTCCTCAAAAACCAATCGTCCAGTGCCTGACATGGACTCCTCCTCCTCATGATTCTCCTCCTCCTCATGATTCTCCTCCTCCTCTTGAACCTCCTCCGCGGACTCCGGCCTTGTTGGGGGGGCCTCATTAGGCTGCTGTCCTGGGGTTGGTGCGGTCAGGCCAGATGGCCCTGCACCCTCCTGCACATCTGTGGATGACACAAAACATTCACAGGTTGGAGGATCCACACACTTGCCACATATTCCCTTTCACCCCCTCCCCCACACATGCTGCACACCTGATATTAAAAAAAATACTTACCTGGCACCACGGGCTCCGGACTTGAGTCAAAGCCGGGCAGGCCCTCAACTTCATGCCGATGAAAGGTCAGGGCCACCGCACGCTCCTCCGCTGTCAGCCTAATACGGCATGGTGGGCCCCCTCCTGTGCCCCTGGCATGGGCATGCATTCTGGCCAGCTTCTGTTTGATCAGACGCCGGAGGTCATTGATTTTTTTGTCAATCCCAGACCGGGTCCGTGTCTCCCCCTCCCCCGCTGAATTGACCTGCTCAGTGATCATATCCAAAATCTCCCTCCTCCTGGCCGGGGTGGTTTTGGCACTGTCCGGGCCGTGGAGGAAACGCCCATATTCGCTAATGGCCCGGGCAAGAATTATTTTTTCCCCCAAAGAAAAATTGAGCTTTCTCTTTCTCTCTGTCATACTTCCAAAAAAACTCACTCCCAGTCAACAAAAATCACTCACAAAAACAAGCACAACCAATCAAGCAACAGTCACAAAAACAAACAGCAAAAAAACAGCAGGAAAACAAACGAACAGAAATATATCAATCAAACAGTCTCTCAAACACTTATCAAAAAACACTTTCAAAGATCTACTAACAAACACTTGATCACACGAACACTAATCTGACAACTACAAAACACACCGCAACGAACAACAGGACAAAAGCACTTGGTTAAATGGGAAGGGACAAAGGGATGTACTTTTGCAATGCAAGTGCGTTTGTGTGTGTCTATTTATGCTGTTTGCGTAGTTCACAACGTTGCCCTAGTCCATTTTCAATTTCACTGATTGCGCCGCTCCCAAGTTGTGAGCATGCCCACGTCCTTCCCAATTTGTATTACTCCGCCTTACGCCTCTGAAAAAACGTTACGCATGTGCAATTTCCTGCGCAAAAGCTACGAGAATAGGGTGATTACGCGGCAAAATTGCGCAAGTCTAACGTAAAGGCGGTGCGCTACGCCGGTCCAATAATGCGCAGATGTACCTGAATCTGGGCCATTGTGTTTTTTTTTAAATGTTCTGCCTTTTTTGTTTATAGCGCAAAAAAAAAAACGCAGAGGTGATCAAATACCACCAAAAGAAATCTCTATTTGTGGGGAAAAAATGATAAGAATATAATTTGGGTACAGTGTTGTATGACCGCGCAATTGTCATTTAAAATGCGTCAGCGTTGAAAGCTGATAATTGGTCTGGGCAGGAAGAGGATTTAAGTGCCCAATAATGAAGTGGTTAAATCATAATGGCAACAGAAACTACCCAAATTACGCAGATCAAAAGTTTACATACCCCAGTTCTTAATACCGTGTATTGCCCCCTTTAACATCAATGACAGCTTGAAGTCTTTTGTGGTATTTGTGGATGAGGCTCTTTATCTTCTCAGATGGTAAAGCTGCTCATTCCTCTTGACAAAAAGCCTCCAGTTCCTGTAAATTCTTGGGCTATCTTGCATGAACTGCGTGTTTGAGATCTACCCAGAGTGGCTCAATGATATTGAGGTCAGGAGACTGAGATGGCCACTCCAGAACCTTCACTTTATTCTGCCGTAGCCAATGACAGGTCAACTTACCCTATTGTTTTGGATCATTGTCATGTTGGAATGTCCAAGTACGTCCCATGTCCAGCTTCCTAAATGATTAATGCAAATGTTCCTCCAGTATTTTTTGATAACATACTGCATTTATCTTGTCATCCATTTTGACCAAATTTCCTGTGCCTTTGTAGCTCACACATCCCCAAAACATCAGTGATCCACCTCCATGTTTCACAGTAGGAATGGTGTACCTTTCATCAATGACTTTGTGCCAGAAGGTTTGAGGCTTGTCTCTGTGCCATTTGGTGTATTGTAAGCAGGTTAATTTGTGGCATTTGCTTAATAATGGCTTTCTTCTGGTGACTCGAACATGCAGCCAATCTTTCTTCAAGTGCCTCCTTAGTGTGCATCTTAAAACAGCCACACCACATGTTTTCAGAGAGTATTACTTTTGGCTCTGAGGAAGAGGGTTCGCCCTCGTAACGCATAAGCCGTAGCTGTAATCTATGTCGCCTGGACTCTCCGGCTGTTTGGTTCCAGTAGGAGACCTTTCGGAGGCATCTATCCCTTTGATGGAGTGATGTTAATGCTTGTTTTTTACTTGGTTTGTGAGTATTGACTTTTTATACGATTTTAATTAAACCTAGCGATTGGTAATGCAGTGGGTCGGTGCGCCCTTCTTTTCCTTTTATATTTTAGTCTCAAGAATACCAAATATTCTCAGGAGGGCAGCAAGATCCCTGGTCATTCCCTATTCCAACGGAAGACTCTGGTTGTTCACTAAGTGATCAAGCTCCCGAGCGCAGGAGACTGTGTGTGTTTTTATGTTTTCAGAGAGTCCTGTATTTCACCGGAAGTTATTTGTGAGTTTTTCTTTGCATCCCCAACAGTTTTCCTGGCAGTTGTGGCTGAAATTTTAGTTGGTCTACCTGACCGTGGTTTCGTTTCAACAGAACTCCTCATTTTCCACTTTTTGATTAGTTTGAACACTGCTGATTGGCATTCTCAATTCCTTGGATATCTTTTTATATCCCTTTTCTGTTTTATACAGTTCAACTACCTTTTCCCGCAGATCCTTTGACAATTATTTTTCTTTCCCCATGACTCAGAATCCAGAAACATTAGTGCAGATGCAAGGGTCTGTCAGGGGGCAGAAACTCACTGACCTTGTATACACACACACTAATTACAAGCAAGTATCACAGGTGAGGATGGTTACCTTTAACCACTTCCCGCCCGGCCAATAGCCGATTTACGGCCGGGAAGTGGTTCTGAAATCGTGACTAGACGTTCTCAAACGTCTAGCACGATTTCATGCCGCGCGCGCCCGTGCGAGCGCGCAGCGCGGCGATCGGTGATGCGGGGTGTCAGTCTGACACCCTGCACCTCCGATCTCGGTAACAAGTCTCCGGCGGAGCCTCGTTACCACGTGATCAGCCGTGTCCAATCACGGCTGATCACAATGTAAACAGGAAGAGCCGCCGACGGCTCTTCCTCACTCGCGTCTGACAGACGCGAGTACAGGAGAGCCGATCAGCGGCTCTCCTGACAGGGGGGGTTCGCGCTGATTGTTATTCAGCGCAGCCCCCCCTCGGATCGCCACACGGACCACCAGGGAGTGCCCACACTAGACCACCAGGGAACATAAAAAAAGGAAAAAAAAAATGACAAAAAAAAAAAAAAAAAAAGGTCCCACACAACACAAGGGGTGTCCTGAACAGAAGCAGGAGAGGACAGCGGGGGAATACTGCCGGGCAAGTATCCAGGAGGGATCAAACAGGTGTCATTGAGTGGCAGGCACAGTCGGGAGAGCTGGGAGAGGCATGCCAGAGCAGTCTGAGATGGATGTAGAGACAATGAGAGAGACTGTGATGTTACTGGCAGTGAAGTCAGGCTGCTGCAGCTGGGAGGGCAGGCAGGGTCTGCAAAGGTCTGACTGGGATCACTAGTCCACCAAAGAGGGCAGCTAGCAACTTTCTTTTGCTACACAAAATGGGCACGTGGTCCCTGTCTGTAATAAGGAACTTTGCTAAGGCCTGGCTGAAACCAGAGTTAGGCCCAACCATGTGCTAGCTGCGCCTGAAGAATTGTACTGGGGGGAGAAGGAGAGAGATAGTCTGCAGCAAGTATTGTGCCGGAGGAGAGCATTTAACTTGTCCCAAACCATGTAAGAATCATTTTCTGGACATCCCATAAATTCCTTAACCCCATCCAAGTTCTAATCCCTCAATAAAAATAAAATCTGTTTAGAATTATATATTTTGTATCCCCCTTGTTGCTGTAAAGATGTCCAGTTTGTAACAAAGTGTTGAGTGTTAGGTCCATTTTAGGTTTTCCACACTCTTTTTTCAGCCAGTCTTGACTGGCTACACCTGCCCACTTGGTGGTCTGATACTAAAGAGAGGTAGAGTCATCTAGAAGGGAGTTTAAGTTGGAAATTGCTCCTGAATTTCCAGGCACCATGAAGATTCTTGTGAGTGTCCCCTACACGTTTCGCCACCTATTATTGAATATCGCCTTTTATCAACATTGCTTAACTGCACAGCAGGAGGTTACTAGGACAGCATGTAAGTCTTATTTTATTAGTTTCATTTTGGACATTCGGATTAAGGACATGGCAATTGTTTTAAGAGTTTTTTTTAATAAACTGGATATTCTTGAATATACCTTTATTTATCAGTGATTGTGCATTTTGGGTTGTGCACCCTTATGTTTGATGATGGTCTGTTCTTAGGGGAATCCAACTGTTAATAACATTCTTATCACTATACTATATCCTTTGGGGCTGTTGGACCATTCATCTCAATGTAATTATCTGGTGGACTTTTTACATACCTGGAATAGTTTACGCATTTATTCTCAAGACTCTATGCTCTATGTTATTGTTATCTCTCTATGGTAATTTTGCTTACAACGGAGAACTATTCTTTTCAATGTAGAACTATTCTCCAGAATCGGTAGTTGTGTATGTGCTATTATAGCATGGGCACTACGCTAAAGTTAGTTGGACTGGGAGAGTTACATTGCTCCCAGTCATGATTTACCTAAATTGTGACCTCTGTCATTCCAGAAAGGTCCACTGGGCCAGTCTGCATTCTAGGGATGTGGTATCGTCTCTGGTCGGCAGTTGACGACAGAGGGGTTTCTGGCAGACCAAGCCTTCCCCAGCAGCCGATTGGAGAAGTTTTCCCCCTCGCAGGGCATGCTGGGAGGGGTATATCTGTGACAGGTGTCATGTGCTCTAAAATCTTCGCGGGGTCCCGGTTCTGGGTGCGGCATCCACCTTTAGGGTGCGCGCATCGATGGACCCTGCCGGCGTGGCCCACCTGGCCAAGCTTGCAGGTTTCACCGAGCCTCAACAGGAGGCGAAAAGGGGACCCCAGTGACTTACTGGTTTCCCAGTCCTATTGAATGGATCCCAGGCTGGTTGCCGTGCGATTGGGGGATCGGCTCGAGGGGAACCCGGAGGCAGGTTGTCCACAGGGCCTGAACAAACCAATATGGGATCTGGTGACCTGGATGCCGACAGGTACGCTTTACTGTCTCCCGGTGACCTGTGCTATAATCTACTGGGAGGATTCGCTCTGTTCATTCACCTATTCTCATCTAAAGTAATTGGCCTGTGGCTGAGGCCCTAGAGCCAGGTCTGTGTGAAAGACCTGTTCCTCCCAGACATCTAAAGTAACACCTCGGCTGCCAGGTTAGGGAAAGAAAATCTGTCCGTGGGCACTTCACCCACTCAGGCAGGAGTGGCGATGAGTTTACAAATTGGTACTACTAAGGGCAGGCTTGCCTGTTCGTACCCAGGCCTGACACCGCAAGTTCTCCTCTTCTTTCATCAACCTTTCTTCTCCTTCCTAACTGAAGTTGATGTTGGCTGTGTTGGCCTGGAAATAAAGCATTGGAAAAACCTTTATTGACTGTCTGGACCTCCGCTCTCTAGACATGTGCAGACTTGAATATTTTGTTTAGTTTTCGTCTGGAAAATACATTTATTTAGTTACTCCCGAAAATCGTTTTGATTTATTTCGTTTTTTGTTGGGGAATACTTGGTTTCTGTCGAATGGTCAAAAGAATATTCGACGGAACTTCGAAACTTTACGTCGAATCGTACAATTCCGGTCGAATATTCCGCCTACAAGAATTCTAATGTTGTATGACAAGTAATAATGTCAAATCTATTCTCTCTATAATGTCGAATCTATTTTCTCATAAATCGAAATCTATTCTCTGTAATGTCGAATCTATTATTTCTATAGTGTCAAATCTTTTCTCTATGATGTCGAATCTTTCTATATCAAATTTTTACCGCAACAAAAATGAAAATTAAGCATTTTTTATGTCGGATCTTTTGGTTTTCGTTTCTTGCGCTTTCGTTATCGTTTGTTAAAACGATAACGAAAAAAACAGATTTTCGGACGAAAATGCATTCTAACGAAAACGAATGCACATGTCTACCGCTCACTACTTTGTTCCTGCATCACACCCCTAGACAACGCTAGGGTAACTTAATGTGCCGATCCCAACAATCAATCAGCGCCTCCTGCAGGGGTAGCGCTACATACATTAATACTACAAGTGAAGTGGTGAGTTAAATGAGAAACTTAGTTGTGCTATTAGGCCCTGGCACCATGTATCTATGTCACAAGGGAGAGCTTCTCTTACTCTTGTGCTAAAGGTAAGTGTAATTTTTGTATACTGTACTTGGAGATTCAAGTCTGAAAAACCCAGAATGCCTGGGGATATACAGTACTGTTAATACTTGCTAGAATGGGCATCCCTTTAGAATGAGAAGGTGCTGGATTTTCATTTGCACGGCATCAGTGGTTAAGGAAGTGAAAATATGGCTTCCACATTTAAGAGTAAAGATTTGTATGGGATAATAAAACACATGGAATTGGGGGGCGTGTCCGGCCGGAGAAGGAGATGGACGCCTGAGTCTGCAGCTCGTCAGCCAGGGGACACTAAAATCACAGAACTGCCGCACACTCAACTCCATCCTTGTCCACCCTCAATCCGCAGACACCAGAGGCAACGATGAGCTCCTCCAGGAAAAGAAACACGGAGCATCAGCCTCTCAAGCTCACGGAATTCGCCTACAAGCCGGCTCAGGCCGCGCAGCGCGGCTCCTACACGGATCTCCCGGACGAACGATCGGAGGATCACAACCTTGCAGGTACCTCCGACCAGCTCCCTGACCTACAGGAGGGTGATATGCTCCCCTCCAGCCCTGCCAAATCCAAAATGAGACTGGACGCGCTGCCGCAGCGGACGCCGCGGCAGCAAATCGAGACCCAGGCTTTAGGCCCCCTTCTCTCCAGCAAGGCCCTGAACTCCACCATGGCGTCCTTCCCCACAGTGGGCCAGCCAGTGCTAGACACTACCCTTAAGGACATGTTACTGTCCCTGCAGACCTCCCTAATGACTGACCTAACCTCTTTATTCACAAAACTCACCTCAGATGTGCTGGATGCTAGAGTAGTCACTGTGGAAGATGGTCTCTCAGACTGCACAGCTAAAGTGAATGAGGTCATTGATTACTATGGGGATCTCAAAGATGAACAACTGTGGATGCGTGCCAAGCTGGCTGATTTAGAGGACAGATCTCGCAGGAACAACGTTAAGTTGAGGGGGGTGTCTGAAAATATTGCACCTGGGGACCTGTCACGCTATGCCGTGGAACTGATACGCCTTATTGTACCCGAGGCATCCCCGCAGGAGGTGGTTATTGATAGGATCCACAGAATAGCCAAACCATCCCACCTGGCAGCCTCGGTACCAAGAGATTTTCTGATGAGGATCCACTTTTACCACATTAAAGAGAAATTGCTGATGGGGGTCAAAGCCAGATCACCCCTGCCTGCACCATTTGCTGGCATACAGTTTTACCCAGATCTCTCCAAATACACCCTTCAGCTCCGCAGGCAGCTGAGCCCAGTGACTAAAGGTCTCCAAAATCACAAAATACAATACAAATGGAGATACCCGGCCACTCTCCTCATTACGAGAAACGGCCAGACCCACATGATCAATGACCTACCTAAGGGCCTACGTCTTCTCCACACTTGGGGGATACTGATAGAACCACCCCAGGCTGCTCGATTTGAGAGGAGAGCATCAGCTACTCGCAAAGACCTGGTCTCCAACCACACCTGAGAATCACCTACACTACCCACAGAGGCGGCCAAACAACATCACAACAGCTCCCCTGGACCCTGACACCTGTCACCTTTGATTTTCCTGTCCTCCCGGATTACTAACTGTTCGATTACCCCTGTCTGGAGGATTTAGGAAGGTTATCACCTCCTCCATTTGTTTATTGACTTTTTTACTTTTTTTTTTTATTTTTTTTTCTTTCCTTCCTTGTTATAGCTAAATCTGCAGTACTGCTCTAACTACAGTCGTTGCTACACTCGATCCTAGGCTTCTAGACCACGCATCCGTCGGCACTGTTGCCACTTCCAGGACTCCACCAGGACTCCCACCCACTACTGAACTGTAAGTGCTATTTACCAATACACTCTACCTTGCCACAGACAAGATGCCACTCACGATCCTATCGCTCAACGCGAATGGCCTGAATCATCCTGCCAAGCGCCACTCACTGTGGAAGACTGCCGTGTCTCTCCACAGTGATATTCTATGTATTCAGGAAACTCATATGATACCGCAGGATTTACATCTCTGCTCTCACCGCCAATTCCCACACGTGTTCCATGCCCCTCATTCCGCCAAATCTAGAGGTGTGATGATCGCATTTAAGGACACATTGGATTTCCACTTGTCAACCTCCTATGTAGACCCTGATGGCCGCTACCTAATCTTGGTCTTCACCGCTAATCGAGTCTCCTATACTCTTGTAAATATTTATGCCCCAAATATGCGCCAAATGAAGTTCCTCCACAAGGTGCTTGACACCGTTAAGGCTATTCAAAGGGGTCAGCTGATCGTGTGCGGGGACTTCAACCTGGTCCCAGACATTCTTTTGGACTCCACCTCTGCAGCAAAGAGGCAGAGATCACCTCTTAAGACTTTTCTCTCCAAGCATGATTTGTTTGATATATGGCGTTGTCATCATGGTTCTGAGAAAGACTTCACCTTTTTCTCCTCTAGACACCGCACGTATTCTAGAATAGACTTGTTTTTGTCTGACAAATGGCTTTTGCAAAGGGTTTGCATGTCTAAAATCCACACCACGACATGGTCAGACCACGCCCCTATTTCGATATTGATTGAAGATTCACACATGCAACGAAACACTTTCCTCTGGCAAGCTAACAACTATTTGCTCCAAAACAACAAACACACGCCAGAGATCCGTGAACAGATCACTGAATTCTTTAAAATAAACAATGGCTCTCTGTCTGACCCTGCAGTGGTGTGGAGCACTCACAAAGCGTACATGAGGGGGCGGTTAATATCACTGAGCTCACGCCATAAAAAAGAGAGGACACAACGTATAGACAACTTGACGGCTCAGATAGCGACCTTAGAAGCATCCCACAAGACACACCCTACAGACTCACAGATGAAACTCCTGATTTCCCTTCGGCAGGAATTGAAAACCCTGCTTCTCCACTCCTATGATTTCCTTCAGAGGAAACTCAAGGTGTCGTCTTATTCCACCTCTAACAAGGCAGGGAAAAAATTAGCGCAACGCATAAAAGGCAGACGGACCAAAACTAAGATCCACCAACTTTTCCACCCCCACACCAACCTTTCCCTATCAAACACACAGGACATAGCCGATGCATTCAGTACCTATTATGGCGACCTATATAATCTTAAACTAGACCCCAATACTCCACAACCTACACGTACAGACATCGACCACTTTCTCCAGGCTGTTAACCTCCCCTCCCTGACTGTACAACACTTAGAAAAACTTAATGCCCCATTCACTACTCAAGAAGTTAGTAGAGTAATAGCCTCCCTGCCTAAAGGTAAAGCCCCTGGCCCAGACGACCTGACAGGAGAATACTATCAACAATTCTCCTCCAAACTAGCACCCCAGCTTACTGATGTGTTCAATAATGCTGCTTCCTCCTCATCTTTCCCGAATGAATACCTAAAAGCATTGATCATAACCTTACCGAAGCCAGGGAAAGACCCAAACGTTCCTCAAAACTTCCGCCCAATTTCCCTACTCAATCTTGACCTTAAGATATATGCTAAGACTATAGCTACACGATTAATGGACATCATGCCAGACCTCATTCATAAAGACCAAACAGGATTCACAAAGGGCAGGCAAGCATCCGATGCCACTAGGAGAATGCTTAACCTAATTCACCATGCGGAATCCACCGGAACGCCTTCTCTGCTCCTATCTTTGGACACAGAGAAGGCGTTCGACAGGGTTCACTGGACGTACCTTGAAGCTGTCCTCCAAAAATTTGGCTTTAAATGCCTTATCCTGAACGCCATTTTAGCCCTATATACCAACCCTTCGGCCCAAGTATTCACTGAGGGCATGCTTTCCTGTCCTTTCTCCATATCGAATGGCACACGCCAGGGGTGCCCTCTGTCCCCTCTAATTTTCAACATGCTCATGGAGCCCCTGGCCGAACATGTCCGCTCCCGCGTCACCATTTCAGGCCTTCAAGTTGGCTCCCACTTCCATAAAATAAGCTTATTCGCGGATGACGTAATCCTTATCCTTACAAACCCCACCTCCTCCCTGGCAGAAGTACAACAACTGTTACAATGGTTCAGCTCGGTATCATACTACAAAGTTAACACAACTAAATCGTACATACTGGACATTAACATCAATGCTACAACTAGAAATCTCCTGGAACTTCAACACCCATTTGCATGGGCACAGAAAGACATTTCATACCTAGGCACTCAGTTACCGAGGACACTCAAAAATCTCTACCCCTGTAACTTCCTGCCACTTCTACAAAACATCCAAAAGACTTCACAATCTATAGCGAAACATGAGCTTTCATGGTCAGGGAGGTTGGCAGCCTTTAAAATGACCTGCCTATCCCAAATTTTGTATTTGTTTAGAACCCTCCCCATCCCTCTACCTGCCTCTTTTTTCAAATCCCTCCAAACGATATACAACAAATACTTATGGCACGGGAAGAAACCCAGATGCGCCCACTCAATATTGGTTAAACACAAGCTAGTAGGGGGAACAGGGTCGATAGACTTTAGAGACTACCACACAGCAGCCATTCTAGCCCAACTACCAGGGTGGTTCCAGCCACTAAAAAACCCGACATGGGGCCAAGTGGAAAGCCACTCGCTCACTACACCCACTCTAAAGAATTGGCTACTAAGCATCCCCTTAGGCACCCAGGTTTCGCCATCCTTACCACCGTCGGTTAAAGCGACAGCGCAAGCGTGGGAAAGACTGACCTCCCTGCATGCCTCTAACCCTGTCACATTCCACCCTCCAATCCCTTTGGAATCCCTACACTTCCTATCACCAGATTTACCACTGCTGAGGTGGTCCCTTAAAGGGATCCATCATCTCTATGATCTACTACACGAAGGCCGTCCCAAGCCCTTTGCTGAATTACAGACAGAGTATAATCTCTCAGAGTTTGACCGTTTCACCTATCTCAGGATACGTCACTCCTTACGAGCCATACCTCATCCTCTTTACGGTGTCCCTCACAAAACGTGGGAATATCTCACTGACCCCGTCTCTAAGATCAAGGGCATCTCTCACTTCTACAATGCCCTTCACGACAAATCCACTTTCTCCAAGCTGACCCCCCACCTCAAATGGGAATCTGACCTCTCAAGCACATTCACAGAACATCAATGGCACTATGCCTTTAAATCTACATACAAGGCCACCAAATCTGCAGCACTAATTATTCCGACACCTGTTGGCGCTGTAAACTCACCAAAGGGGACCTACTACATGTTTTTTGGAACTGCCCAAGTCTCAACAACTATTGGACTGATGTTTTCCAATTGATTGCTGACGTGACCAAAATTAATGTACCCCTATCGCCTGCCCTAGGAGTTCTTAACCTGACCATAGATGACATCCCTTATCCCATGAGACACTCAACTACACACATCCTCCTGGCAGCCCGACTAATTATAGCAAGACAATGGAAGTCAGATGCGATACCTACCGTGACGCAGGCCATAGAATTGGTGACATTACACTTTAGCTATGAGACCATCACGGCAGCCAGCTCTGGTCACTCTCTCAAAACTAGACTGCTCTGGCAGCCCTGGATCGACTGGACACAGACTGTACATACAAAGTAACGATGCGATTCCACACTCCTCTGTTATCTTTTTTTTTCTTGAATGAGCAGTACCTTTGTTGCATATGTTATTGCCTACTGTTTTTCTTTTTTGAAATGTTACTACCTTTAGCCTCGCTAAGATCCAACTATGTGACGTGGTGGATTTATGTCTCAATCACCCGCCCTCTCTTGCGGTACTAATGTTCCCATGTGGGGTGCTGCATCAGAGGGGGGGACAAAACGCGTGTTCCGAATCCACGATGTTGCATCCCTTATGCTGTATTGACTGACATACTATCTTAGTGATTGTAACTGACTCATCAACATTTGTTAATCACTGTCTTACACAACGTATATCTCGTATTAAACTCTGTAATACCTTTAAAATAAATAAAAAACCTTTGAGAAAAAAAAAAAAAACACATGGAATTGGCAACATTGTCACGAGCCAAAAAATGAAACTTACCGGCAGTTCCCTGCAAAATTAAAAAAAATGAAACATTTTACAGTGGCTAGTTGTTTTACTGCGGTAGTTAGATTGCCTGAGACTCTATTGCCTTTCTCTGGCTTCTAGATTTTTCATGAATAAATTTTGTAACAATTTTGGATATTTTTAGCTTCTTTTTTCATTACTTGTGTAGCGGTTGGTTGCTAAAGCCTTGTACACATAATCAGTTCATCCGATGAGAACGGTCTGAAGGACCGTTGTCATAGGTTAACCGATGAAGCTGCCTACACACGATCAGTTAAAAAAATGATCATATCAGAACGTGGTGACGTAAAACACAATGACGTGCTGAAAAAAATGAAGTTCAATGCCTCCAAGCATGCGTCGACTTGATTCTGAGCATGCGTAGATTTTAAAATGATGGTCGTGCCCACTAACGATCGGTTTTGACCTATGGGTTAGGAATTCATAGGTTATTTTTTAAGCAAGTTGACTTTTTTAACCTAAGGTTAAATAACCTATGGGGCCCACACACGATCAGTTTTGACCGATGAAAACGGTCCATCAGACTGTTGTCCTCTGGCTATCCTATCGTGTGTATGAGGCCTAAGAGTTACAACATACACACATTCCACCCTGCTGCCAGACAGCCATTAGACACACTTCTTTAGTCAATGAACAGTCTCTTGCTTGTTTTTTGCTATTTTATTAGGGGATTGAACTTGGTTGGGGAAAGGGACATGGGATGCCCATATGATAAATTAGTACTTTGATGAATATAGTAACTGTGTCACACTGCTTGACTGAATTTACCTCAGAACACTTCTTCCTGTCATAGTCTTATGCCGCGTACACATGATCACTTTTTGTGATGAAAAAAAACGTAATTTTATCTCACGATTGCATACACACCATCGTTTTTCCAAAATGCTCTAGCAAAGCGTGGTGACGTACACCACGTTCAACGGCACTCTGTTTCATTGAAGCTCCGTCTCATAACTTGCTTCTGAGCATGCGCGGGTTTAAAAACGTTGTTTTCAACATCGTTTTGCCCACACACCATCACTTTTTATGACACAAAAAATGACGTTTTGAAAAACGACACAAAAAATTCAAGCATGTTCGAATTTTTTTTTTGGTCATTTTTTTGAAGACATAAAACAATGTTTTGTCCACGCACGGTCATTTTAAATGACGTTTTCGAAAACGTCGATTTTTTTCATCACAAAAAGTGATCGTGTGTACGCGGCATAAGTAATCCTGTAACGCCATCAGAATATGACTAGGCCTCACTCTGAATAAGTTAACATAGTTAATTTTTTTGACCCTTTGTAGGCCAGGGCCTGCAGTAGCCCTTTATGACAGCAACCGTTTACTTGAGAAGATTAAATGGTGATGGACTACTGATCCCAGACTTGCAAATTCTGCCTGCCTTCATGGCTGCATCAATTTTACACAAACTCCACAGTCTCTCCCTCTAGCTCTACATCAAGCTCCCCTGGCATGCCTCTTCCAGATCTCTCCACTTTGCTTTCACTCACCGACACCTGTCCTGGATCCTTCCTGAAGGACTTACTCCGGATGTGCGGACCAACTGTCTCTTCCAGCTCCTGTTCCAGGACGCCTCTCCATGACCATGTAAGGAGAGGCTCCTGAGCTCCTCCACCTGAGGTACACCACCCCAAATGGAGGTTCCCTCAAGTATGACATTCTAACACTACATCCTTCAGTTCACCCAGCCGACAACTCTTTCTCCAGTAGATTGACCATGAGTATATGCAGGAGGCCTGCTCCCTGCCAATCCTAGTTGGGGATTGGCCAGAGCTCCTCACATGTCACTCCCTCCAGCTCTCTGCCCTGCCCTTTTTCCAGAACATTCTCCCTGGAAACAGGGGATGCGCCCAAGAGCAGTCACCCACTGCTATA
This sequence comes from Rana kukunoris, assembly GCA_029574335.1. Lineage (NCBI taxonomy): Eukaryota > Metazoa > Chordata > Amphibia > Anura > Ranidae > Rana > Rana kukunoris. The sequence continues at coordinate 435,845,423 of CM056053.1, read as the reverse complement.
CTAAACCACTCCCCTGCCCGCAGATCAAAACAAACGATGCCTAGCTAGCAGCATAGGCCTGCTTAAATTTACCTGCACTGGCAGCTTACACAAAAACCCTTACACTTAGCACCTACTTAAGGTAGAGGGTGCTACACTTGTTTACTATGTTCCTGTGGCTCATCCCTATGGCACCTTTGAATGTCCTCTTCTTGGCACAGTCCCATCTTCTTTCTATCATTATTACATTAGGATGAGCTTATTGGCTAATGATGTAACATATGCCATAGGTAACACAATACTGATGCTCGAGTATGTGCCAATAAATATTAATTTCCCAGTGGTATTTCACTAATGCAAACATTTTAATAGTGGATGTAACTTTAAGCCATTACACAAAGATTGTTTAAATATTACAGAACATGGCATGTGAGGGGAAAGGGACTAACATAAAAAAAGGATTTTCTCTCTATTCAGAGATTATAAATGCAAAATAATAGTTCTACGAAATTACGCCACTTAAAAATATTATTATGTTGAAAAATCTGCCTTCAAGACCAACAGCAAATACTTCATGCATTATGTAAAAAGTCAAGAAAAGACTGTGATTGGAAACTCAGTCAGACCAATTTTACTCTTTGCCACATGCGTTTGGACATGAAACTAGGTTTATACTTAAAGCGGAAGTAAACCCATCGATCTTACAGTTTAAAAAAGCAGTTACATTTCCGGCATGCCGGGATTGCTAACTGTCACATTGGTTGTGCTCTCAACCAAACTGTCAAACCATCCAATGGCTGGTGTCATAACTGATCACATGTGCAGCATCATGGCAATTGAAGATTAAACATAAGCCAAGATAGCAGCTTCCTTGCCTGAAAATGATAGATGGGTTTACTTCCACTTTAAAGCTGAACTCCGGGATATTAAATAAATATACCATTGCAATGACCCATTCCACTGCACCTGCAGCGAGTCCCCTCCCCCACACTGCATATTTGGTCTAGGGGTAAAGGAATATTATTTATTACTCACCTTATTCCGTTCTTTTGCAGCAGCCGACATTCTCCTCTTCTCTCCAAGGCCTGTGACTGGTGGGTCAGGGAAGGAAAGTGGCTTAGGGAGAGAGTGAGGTGTAAGGAGATATTCACCTATCAGCAATAACTTTATGACCTAATATTCAATAGGTCACCCAAAACAGCCCTGACCCATCAAGGCATGGATGCCACTAGACCTTAGATGCTGTGGTCTCTGGCACCAAGCCATCAATAGCAGATCCTTTAAAGGGTTACTAAACCCACAACAGTAAAATCAGTGTGTATATGCTGTAAAGCATGCTTCTTATACTCACAGTGGAACCTAAGGGCTCAATCCTCTGCGCTGCTGTATCCTGGATGCACAGTTCCTATATTCCCTGCACTGTCCCCCTGGACAAGTCTGCAAAAGACAGAGCCTTTGGAGTCAGGCTGCACATGCTCAGTGTGGAGATTTTTTTTTCTTTGGCGAGTACATGTGATCAGCACAGACAGAGGGTCAGTGATCCTGCAGCCTCATATGACAGCTCAGTGCAGTAGGAAAACTCCTCTTACAAGCTTTACCAGGAACTGATAGAAATAACAAGACTGCTATTTACTGCTGATGAGAAAAGGTATTTAGCTGTTTATATTTACTACAATTATTGAATTTTCATGTTCTGTGTATAGTGGGAGACCAGACCAGATATATTAAATGCAGGGTCCTGGGTGTAGTAACACTTTAAGTCCTGTAAGTTTCAAAGTGGGGCCTCCATGGATTGGACTTGTTTTTCCAGGACATCCCACAGATGCTCGATTGGATTGAGATCTGGAGAATTTGGAAGAAAAGTTAACATCTCAAACTATTGTTGCATTCCTTAAAGTGGAAGTAAAGTTCCACACATTAATTTTACCTATAGGTAAGCCTATAATAAGCCTTACCTATAGGTAGTGTAAAATTTCTCCTAAATGGGCACCGTATAGGAGATATTTACATTACATGCAGCCAGTGATGTCACTGGCCCATGCACATGGTAGGAACGGCTTGCCGTGCCATTCCTTCCAAGCCCTGTGCCATAATCGGCGGTTCCCGTGCACATGCGCAGAAGTGACATCGTGAGCCGGAGTCCACAAACCTGGAAGCAAGATGGGTGAAAATGGGAGGCCACTGCAGCTGTGAGATCTCGCCATGGGAGGGCTTTGTTTTAAGGTAAGTTTAAAATAATGTGCTAGTATGCGTTGCATTTTAGCACATTATGCCTTTACCTTGCAGGGTGAAAAAAAAAAAAGAAGAAGAACATGAATGCCTGGATTCAAGGTTTCCCAGCAGAACATTGTCCAAACCATAAAACTGCCTATGCTGCCTTGCCTTTTTTCCATGTTATGTAAAAGAAGATGTGATTCAGACCAGGCCAATGTCTTCCATTGCTCTGTGGTCCAGTCCTGATGCTCACATGCCCATTGTAGGTGCCTTTGGCTGCAGATACAGGTTAGCATAGGTACCTGACGGGTCTGCGACAACACAGCCCCATGCACAACAAACTGTGATGTCCATTTTTCAGCTTTGAACATACCAACTTTAGGGACAACATGTTTACCTGTATAATGTATCCACCAAAAGTAGTTCAGAATCTACTTTTGGGAAACGTTGCAGTGCCGCAAAGTTGGCGTGGCATCAATTTGGACGGTGCCCTTGCCAGCATTAGGATCTGATTTGGCATGTGATTTGACATGTCAACTTGCATGCCAAATCGGCCCAATGTGAACGTGGGCTGAGGTTGATCATTGTATAGTTACAACTTATTTCTCTACCCCTATGCTGTATTTAATGAGCATTTACCCCGTACAACCACTTTTGCATACAGGTAAGCCTATATTAGGGCTTACCTGTAGGTGCTGGAAATATCTCCTAAACCTGCACCTCCAATACCTGCAAACCTGCGTAGTAGCCCATTATGCTTTACCTTTGTAGGGAAATAAAGAGGAAGCGAACACCTTGCACTGACTGTTGGGGTATAAAGGACTGGGGGGAGGGAGCACTGCAAGGGCAGTGGCTATGTGGAGTGAGGCTTTAATTAGAGCTGTGATGTGACAGATGTCACTGGTAACACAATACTGTACTGAAATACTGTACTGATGCTTGAGTATGTGTTAATATACATTTTAACCAAAGTCTGTCATAACAAATGTTAATTTCCCTGTGGTATTTTACCACTGAAAACATTTAAATAGGGAAAGTAACTCAAACTGTTACACAAAGAACTGTTTAAATGTTACAGAACATGGCATTTGCAGATGAAAGTAATTGACAAAAAAAAAGAATTTTCAGCCTATTTAGAGATCATAAATGCAAAAATAATATTTCTTCTAACTTATACAAGGGGGTGCTGATAATTACAGAGCTTTGCCCATAAAAAAAAAATTGAGCAAAGAAGCTGTAAAGTGCAAGGTGTACTGGCCAATTTGTCTATATTCAATGGTGCTAAAATCAACTACCTATGACTTTAAATTATCTTTCTTTTTCAGGTCCAAAGTGTACATGGCAGCACCTCCAGAAAAATTCAATGTGGAAGCACATAGGACCATAATTAAGTTCCTGTTTATGGTCCAGGAGCAATGCTGTGTATTGGCCTAGGCCGACAAGGTCCAGGCCTAGGGCAGCACTTTGCAGGGGGGCAGCAAAAAGCTGCCCCCGCATGAAAAAAACAGCCTTCTCCCGTCCCGCATGAAAAGAGTCCCCACCGGCTTAGGCTACACTTTTAGTGTACTTTTTTCGCTCATGGTTTTTGCAACCTGCTGATTTGTCTTAAGTTTTTCTCTATAGGAACATCTTTTTGCCAGTTACTCCTGTATTGTTTAGCAAATTGTATTGTCACAAAAAATTGTATTGTCACAAAAGATCTTTCAGTCTGTGTTTACATATTTTGGGGTTATTTTTGGCCTAATTGAGTCCTAATTCTTTGACTATGAAACCGGTTTGTGAATTTTTACATGACCACCATCAAATGGAACATTAATTGGGCAAGTTCCCATCCCCAGTGTTCCTCCTGGGATAGGTGGCACCGACAGCCAAGAGCGGTATGATATGGATTTAACCCAACCCTATCTGCTGGCCCAATGTGATGTCCTTTAGGGGTATTTTAGCAGATGAATATGAGCACTTCCACCACTTTGTTATCACTTAGCACTGGCATTTGTTCTGACATCAGTTTGAGATGTTTCCGTGATCATTCAGAATCCATTGGCAGGTGTACTTGACCTCCTTCTGACCTACATTTACCTGTGCTTCATGCAGAGTTTACATTCCAATAGAATGGAGGTGGAGCTCTAATGCCGCGTACACACAATCGGAATTTCCGATGGAAAAAGTCAGACAGACTTTTTCCATCGGAAATTCCGACCATATGTATGCCCCATCTGAGAAATTCCATCGGAATTCCGATGAATTTCATCAGAGTTTAAATATAGAACATGTTCTATTCTACTCCAATGGAACTCTGTCGGAATTCCGATGTGCTTTTGGTCGCAGAAAAGCCAGATCGTGTGTACGCAGCAATAAAGGAAAAGGTGTGGCCTTGACAGGAAGGGGTGTGCCATGTTTAAATTGGAGGGTGCACGAGTTTAGTCAGGCCTAGGGCAACATAAAACCTAAATACACCATTGTCCAGGAGCGGTCAATTGACCTCCTGAAGACAATGCTACTGGCGTGGCTGTGTTTTACTTAATCGGTTAAGGACCACCGCATGTACATTTACGTCGGCAGAATGGCACGTACAGGCACATTGGCGTACCTGTACGTCCCTGCCTAGACGTGGGTTGGGGGTCCGATCGGGACCCCCCTGGTACTTGCGGCGATTCCGTAGGCTGTGGGAGCGATCCAGGAAAAGGGGGCGGCTGTTTGTTTTTGTCCGCCCCCTCCGGATCGCTCCCAGCCAATGCTTGTCCTCCCCCGCCCTCTTCCTGTGTAAACACAAGAAGGGGGAAGTGATGTAATCTCTCCTCTTGGCGGTATTTTCAACCGCCGCTGAGGAGAGAAGACATCACAAGTGAATATGCACAACACTACATTGACACCAGGACATGTAGGCACATTAACCCCTTCCGATCCCCCTCCACCTCCCTGTCACACTGTCACTGATTGCAGTGATCATATATTTACTGATCACTGCATTTAGTGTCAGTGTGACAGTTAGTGTGACAGGCAGTTAGTGTTAGGTCCAGGGTAGCGCCCGTACCCCCCCCTAACAAAGATTTAACTCCTTGATCACCGCCCTAGTTAACCCTTTCACCCCCTATTGCCAGTGTCACTAAGCGATCATTTTTCTGATCGCTGTATTAGTGTCACTGTTGCCGCTAGGTAGCTAATTTTTTTTTATTGCGATTTTTTTTTTTTACTAAAGACATGTGGTTGAATACATTTTGGCCTAAATGTTTGACTAACATTTAGTTTATTCGATCTTTCTTATAACAAAAAGTAAAAAATATTGATTTTTTTTCAAAAATGTCGCTCTATTTTTGTGTATAGAGCAAAAAATAAAAATCGCAGAGGTGATCAAATACCATCAAAAGAAAGCTCTATTTGTGGGAAGATAAGGACGCCAATTTTGTTTGGGAGCCACGTCGCACGAACACGCAATTGTCTGTTAAGGCGACGCAGTGCCGAATTGTAAAAAGGCATCTGGGCATTTAGCAGCATATTGGTCCGGTCCTTAAGCGGTTAAAGTGTATGTAAACCTAAAAATCATTATGATTCCTTTTACTTGTAGAAGAAGTGCAAGGCATGCTAAAGCACCTGGTGATCCTACAGATCTCACTGAGAACTTAAGATTTCCTGTTTTCCCCTGACCACGCTAACCATGGAAGCAGATTGATGGTAGCGTGGTCAGGGTGTGTCCTTTCATCCTCACTGGGACTTACAAGATGCCATGTCAACGCATGGTATACAAGTACTCCAAAGTCAACCTGTGTCATCGCAGGCTGATTTACACCTCCACCCAGCCCTACACTGGCTGGATTTTTCCAATGTAACCACACACATCCCCACCCATGCAGAAAAGAGATGGGAATTCCAATTTGGTCTGCCAAATATATTATTGGAATTATTTTGTTATATTTGTTTGATAAATGAAAAAAAACTGTTGCTTATGTCAGACATTCAGAGTTGTCCAACATCGTCTCCATACTTCCTATGCTATCTCAAAAAGACTATTTAGCCCACCTAGTTCTTATCATAGACTACAGAATATCTGAGAACAAGCATGGTTGAGTAGTTTAGCAAAAGACACTTGGCAGGGCCCACAACAGGGCTAAAAGCTGAGGGCATTTCTGGCATACTAAAAGGGGTTGTAAATGTTCGTGTTTTTTTTCACCTTAATGCACCCTATGCATTTAGGTGAAAAAACAACTGTCAATGACAGCCCCCCAGCCCCCCCTCCCCCCCCCCCGTTTTACTTACCTGAGCCCGTTCCCCTGCTGTGTGCGTCCCCCGAAGTCCTGTTCTGCACGGAGTCTGGCATTTGATTGGCTAGATTGGATAGATTGAAAGCAGTGTAGCCATTGGGGGCGGCGCCGAGTGATACAGTCGGCGGCTATAGAGACAAAAAGTCTGTAAGAACTCACTAATAAGCAAATGAAAACTTAGGTGAAACTGATATGAACCTGAAACTGATGTGTTAATATAAATTTCAACCAGATTAATTTCCCTGTGGTATTTTACCACTGAAAACATTTAAATAGGGAATGTAACTCAAGCCGTTACACAAAGAATTGTTTAAATGTTACAGAACATGGCATTTGCAGATGAAAGTAATTGACAAAAAAAAATAAATTCTCAGCCTATTTAGAGATCATAAATGCACAAATAATAATTCTTCTAACTTATACGAGGGGGTGATGATAATTACTGAGCCTTGCTCATAAAAATAATTGAACACGGAAGCTGTAAATTGCAAGGTGTACTGGCCAATTTGTCTATATTCAATGGTGCAAAAATCACTACCTATGATTTTAACTTATGTTCCTTTTTAGGTCCAAACCAAAAAATAGCGACAATTTTGAAAAAAAAAAATTCCCCAAAAATATATATATATTTTTTTTTCCTCATTTAAGGCTGATACGTATTCTTCTACATATTTTTGGTAAAAAAAAAAAAAAAAAATCACAATAAGCATATATTGATTGGTTTGCGCAATAGTTATAGCGTCTACATAATAGGCTATAGTTTTGTGGCATTCTTGTTATAATTTTTTTTACTAGTAATGGCGGCAATCAGCGATTTTTATCATGACTGCAATATTACAGCGGACACATCGGACACTTTTGACACTATTTTGGGACCATTGTCATTTATACAGCGATCAGCACTGTAATAATGCACTGATTACTGTGTAAATGACACTGGCAGGGAAGGGGTTAACCACTAGGGGGCGGGGAAGGGGTTAAGTGTGTCCTAGGGAGTGATTTTAACTGTGTGGGGGCTGGCTTACCAGTGACACAACATTGATCACTGCTCCCGATGACAGGGAGCAGTAGATCACTGTCCTTTCGCTAGGCAGAACAGGGAAACGCCTTGTTTACAAAGGCAGCTCCCTGTTCTGCCGCTCCATGACACGATCGCGGGACACCGGCGGACATTGAGCCTGCGGGCACAGTCACGGAGCTTGCGGCAGGCACACGCGCGTCCACTAGGCGGCACATTCTAAGCAACATACAGTACCTGTTCGTTGCTTTGCCTGCCTGTGTCATTCTGCCAACATATATATACGTTAGGAAGTCAGCAACTGATTGAGCAAAGATTGTGGACATGATACAAGAGATGGTTGGAGACTGTGGACATAATACACGTGATGGACAGAAACTGCAGATGTAACATAAGAGATTGTCAGAAATTGCAGACATGATACAGGAGATAATCAGAGACTGCAGACATGCTAGAACAGTTGTTGGAGACTGGAGATATGTTTTCCAGAGACATAATACATGAAAAACTACTTAAAATCACTGCTATATCAGGGCAATAGGGAAATACAGATTAGTGTCTGCAGAGAAGGGTGACCACATTTTTAAACTACCATTCAGGGACACCCCCCCTTCCCAAAAATCAGCTTGTGCTGTAACGAATCACAGCACAGTCATTGGTTAAAGAGGTGAGATTTATTATTTCTCCAATCACAAGCAGGGGGCGGGCATTGTGCTCCTCCAGGCATTCCCGGCCAGGACAAGTGCAGTCAGCAGGGCCGTCTTAAAGAGAGGGAACCCCTGGGCCCCCTGCACTTTCCCCAAAGCAGCTGGTCCTTGAGCCCACGCTGCCCTGAAATTGGGGCCCCCATTAAGGCACTCAGAATGATAGATACACAGGGGAGGCAGTCTGCCTCCTACTTACTTGATGTCTGTTTACCTGCACTGTCATCATTGTAGGGGCCACAGGGCATTACTTTGCCCAGGGGCCCATGATGCTATTAAGATGGCCCTGGCTGTCAGTGAGTAAAGCAGTGACATGGCAGCCTTTTTTGGGGGCATCAGATTGGCCTGGGGGGGGGGGGGGGCAGTGTCAATTTAATTCCGGGACACTGTATTGTCATGGAATGAAGGTGCCCGAGACAGACCTGCAAAATGGGCAATCCGGGACACGTGATCACCCTACTGCAGAGGCCTTGCGGCCTGCACAAAAACTGCCAAAGTGATGCAAGGAGGGCTCTAGAGGGAGGTTTGAGGGTTAATTTAGGTCATTCTTGGAGATTACCTTTACATTTTGGGCTTCCTTCAAGTAGTAGGTCAGGCTTCTTTGTTAAAACGTATTTCCTACTGTTGATTGTCTACAACTTCCTACTGATATCCTTACAATGCCACCATTTAGCACACTCATACTAACCACATACTGAAAATGTACAATATATTTAAAAGAAATGCTAAAGCTAAAATATATATTGGACATATATTGGACACATATACTTGGACACTTCTTTATGATAACATCAAAGAAAATGTTATTTCTTTTTTCCCTAGCAAAAAAATGCAGGACTCCGAGTGTGCAATAGAGTATTGATACAGTTCTTTGCATGCTTGATATAGATCTATGTGGAAGATTGTTTTTTTCTTTCCTTGCCTACAGTATAATGTATCCTGAATAATTCATTTTTTAAACTTGACATTTAACAAGAAAGGAACTTTATTTATTACCCTTTCTTAACCCAGAGAACTCTTTCACATTCTGACATTCCGCTGAATTTAACAAAAGGCTTGGAATGATGATAAAATGATCCAGAAACATATTAAGGTGGATAATGTGTGCAAGACAATGATACAATCATAGTTATATGCACATGAATACAATCACAAAGAATCGCATGTCAGAAATATTCCATTATTTGCAGATTTTTGGGTATAAGCTTTAAAGGTGACATTGTTATCTAATTTACTGTAATATAATTTAATTAAAGCTAAACTTGGCTGATACAAATCTCACTTTGGTAGTTCCCCATATCCCCTGTATAGTAAGGCTCTTGTTTGTGGGAACCTACTGTATTCTTTAACCCCTTAAGGACCGCCACATGTAGATTTACGTTGGCAGAATGGCACGTACAGACACATTGGTGTACCTGTACGTCCCTGCCTAGACGTGGGTCGGGGGTCCGATCGGGACCCCCCCCGGTACTTGCGGCGGTCCCCGTGGCTGTGTAAACACAGGAAGGTGGAAGTGATGTCATCCTCCTCTCGGCGGTATTTTCAACCGCCGCTGAGGAGAGAAGACATCACAAGTGAGTCTGCACCAACAGCACACTGACACCAGTGACACATAGGCACATTAACCCCCCCGATCGCCCCCCCCCACCCCCCTGTCACAGTGTCACTGAATGCAGTGATCATATATTTACTGATCACTGCATTTAGTGTCAGTGTGACAGTTAGTGTGACAGGCAGTTAGTGTTAGGTCCAGGGTAGCCCCCATACCCCCCCTAATAACGTTTTAACCCCTTGAGCACCGCCCTAGTTAACCCTTTCACCCCTATTGCCAGTGTCACTAAGCGATCATTTTTCTGATCGCTGTATTAGTGTCGCTGTCTCCGCTAGGTAGCTTTTTTTTATTATAATAAAAAATGTATTGCACAACAGAAAAAATTAGGATTAAAATAAGTGTAAAGGCTGCCAACCCTACAAGTGGATATTGTGAAAAGAATGTGTGAAATAAATGTAGTGCCAATCGTGGATCCTCCCAAACAGAGAGTTCAATAGAGGTCAGATAACCACTTTATATGGTGTGTAGAAACACCATAGAAAATATTGGACCTTCCTGGTTGGATAAGTCCACCTTCCTGGTTGGATAAGTCCACCTAAGTGCAAGTGATCTGTGACCAAACAGAAAATGTGAAAGGAGGGGAAGGGAAAATAAACCTTCCTCCAAACTGTTTAACAACCAATGACAGTAGAAAAACAAAATAACATAACCTTACATCCTGTGAAGGAATAAATACATATGAAAGTTCAAATAGGTGAATATTCAAACGATGAATCAAAATTGTTTGGTAACCAGTGACGGCAAAAAAAACAAATTGCTTAGTAACCAGTGACGGCAAAAAACAAATAACCTTAGATCCTGTGAAGGAATATTCCATATATGAAAATTCAAGTAAGTGAATATTGAAGGTAAACATATAATGAAAGTAAGCATATATAGGAGTCCATCACATAAAAGAAATCAGCCCATACTGTACATCTTGAAATATACAGACGTATTCTTAAATGTTCCTGGGATGTTGATTGATCAGAGTAAAACAATCTTCTAATATCACAACAGAAGATAGATAGGTACCCTTACCAGAAGCAGTGGACCCCAATTCACCATATAGTGCGGGGGTCTTTAGAGCTTTTTGTGGCCGATTGCCCTTTCCGGAGTGCTATCCAGTGATGGTTCCAGGACATCCAGCAGTTGTCTGGGAGTAGGTATCCAGAACTTCCAACCACAAATCAATATGATGGTAACACCGCAATGGTAACTATTCACCTCCGAGAAGGAGGGAAAAAAGGGCGAACAAGAAGAGATGGACTCCTCATAGTGTAAAAAGCGTATATTTAATAAAAAACGGCAAATCACCAACCGTGATCAAACAAATAGAAATTAAAAAGTATAAAAATTGGACATAATCACACGTGAAGTAGCAAAAAAATTGATATATGCACATCCACTATCCCCCAATGAAGGATGAACAGAGGTGTTTGGCAATAAAAAGTGCAGTGGAGACTTGGTAAGTCAGCATACCTGACCGGTTTCGTCTCCTAAGACATCAACTGGGGTAAGTAGCTAGACTGCCCTGTCTTACCTGCACTTATATATTCAGCGATTCCACAGCCGTGAGACCCTATTTGCTTCCGTTAATGGAGAAATGGCGTGCGTGTCAATAATCAGCCATTTCCTCAGCTTCTTTTTATTGCGATTTTTTTTTTTTACTAAAGACATGTGGCTGAATACATTTTGGCCTAAATGTTTGAATACAATTTAGTTCATTCGATTTTTCTTATAACAAAAAGTAAAAAATATTGTTTTTTTTTCAAAAATGTCGCTCTATTTTTGTATATAGCGCAAAAAATAAAAATCGCAGAGGTGATCAAATACCATCAAAAGAAAGCTCTATTTGTGGGAAGAAAAGCACGCAAATTTTGTTTGGGAGCCACGTCGCACGACTGTGCAATTGTCTGTTAAAGCGACACAGTGCCAAATTGTAAAAACGCCTCTGGGCAATTAGCAGCATATTGGTCCGGTCCTTAAGTAGTTAATATTTTGATTTTCACCTTTTGTTTTTTAGAACACCTTTTCTGAATCAGAAGAGACAGAAGGGAAGAAAGGACATTACTTCAAGAAACATGAGCTTAACCACTTGCTTACTGGGCACATATACCCCCCCTCCTGCCCAGGTGAAATTTCAGCTTCCGCCACTGCGTCGCTTTAACTGTAAATTGCGTGGTCGTGCGACGTAGCTCCCAAACAAAATTGACGTCCTTTTTCTCCCCACAAATAGAGCTTTCTTTTGGTGGTATTTGATCACCTCTGCGTTTTTTTTTTTTTTTTGCGCTATAAACAAAAATAGAGCGACAATTTTGAAAAAAAAATCTATATTTTTTACTTGTTGCTATAATAAATAGCTATAATAAATAGCCCAATTAAAAAAAAAAATTCAAAGTTTAGGCCGATACTTATTCTCCTACATATTTTTGGTAAAAGAAAAAAAAAATCGCAAAAGGCTTGCGCAAAAGTTATAGCGCTTACAAAATAGGGGACAGAATTATTATTATTTTTTATAATTTTTTTTTTTTACTAGTAATGGTGGCGATCTGTGATTTTTATTGGGACTGCGACATTATGGCGGACACGTCGGACACTTTTGACACATTTTTGGCGCCATTCACATTTAAACAGCTATAAATATGTACTAATTACTGTATAAATGTGACTGGCATTGAAGGGGTTAACACTAGGGGGTGAGGGAGGGGTTAAATGTGTACCCTGCATTGTGTTCTATCTGTGGGGGGAGGGGGGTGATTGGGGGAGGTGACCGATCTATGTCCCTATGTACAAGGGACACAGATCGGTCTCCTCTCTCCCTGACAGGACATGGATATGTGTGTTTACACACACAGATCCACATCCTTGTCTCTGTAACCGCCGATTGCGAGGGCCCGGCGGACATCGCGGCCGCCAGGCACGCGCATCGGCATGTCAGTGATGCGGCGCTCGCGCGCCCCCCACTGGCCCGGAGGAGCGGAGGCTGTAAAAAGACGGCAGCTCAGAGATTTAGAACCACCCCGTGGCCATATATAGTCGTACGGCCGTCAGGAAGTGGGTAATATACAGTCTATCCTTTGGATATGGATAATCTATGTATTAGAGTGTTCAGTATGCTCAAATATGTATTTTTATGCATGAGTGCCCTCAAGGCTGCTGGGAAGCAATTGAGCTCATTGAACACACTTCCATCATGCCAGAAAGATTTTAAGAGATTTGTTTACTATGGGGTTAATGACTAGATTGATGTTTTTTAGTTATTTGAATTGTAATTATGTTGTATATAATGAATGCTTTTCCCTAATCATCCCTATCCCCAGGGCTTTTTTTAGCTGGAACTTGGTGGAACTCAGTTCCACCACCTTTGGCTCAGGCCCTCTGCTCCCTGCTCATCGCTAAGTCTGGCTTCTGTGTTTACAAGTTACAGCTTGTCTCCCAGAGGCTCCTATAGATCTGGTCTCCTGAGCTTGTCTCAGAATGGCTCCCAAAGATTTGATCTTCTGAGCAGCTCCATCTGAGTGTAGGATTGGGACAAGGGAGATGCAGGTGCCTGGGGTGCAGTGTTGATGCCGACACCACCACTGGATGGTCTCCCTGCAAGTGAGAGAGGCAGAGCCACCTACAGTGGGTGAGGATGTACTAGAGCTGACTGGGTGCTTCAGTTTAATATAGCAACAAAAGTAGTCGATGGTGGAGGGGGAGGATTGTATGCAAACGTCAAGCCTAAAGAGGGGGTAAAAGTGTAATTGGGATGGGGATGCAGAGGTAGGCAGCTGGGTATGAAGGCTGAACTCTGCACTATGTACATAATGCACCCCTGAACTCTATACACAGCACACCCCTGAACTCTGCACTATATATGTAGCGCACCCCTGAACTCTTCATTATGTACGTATCACACACCTGAACTCTTCATTATGTACGTAGAGCACTCTTGAACTCTGCACTAACACCCCTGTAACAGAATGACCCGGGACAGACTGAGATTTTCCTGTGTCTAGGGTCACCTTATGTCCACTAGGGCCATAGGGTGACAAAGAATCATAATTCATGTATTACATGAGATGGACATTAATAATAATTCATATTGCAGGACTGGAATATTAAGGTGTGCCTACTAGACATCTGCTTTTAAAACGCTAAGTGACCCGGCTGTGAAAGACATTGTATAAAGGCTATTGAAATGTCTTGAGCTGTGGCTATTCAATCTGGGCACACATGCTTTTGAAAGGTGTTAATTGCATCAAGGCCTGAAATACCTTTCCATTGTGGTCTGCAGGTGAATAGATGTGTCAGAGACGTACTGTCTGTCTAGAATGTGATTGAGGTTCCTTATATGGGTGTGAAGATTATCTGTGATTGTGTATTGTTCAAAAGGGAAAATCATTGTGTGATAGTATTTGGTTTTGATGTCATTGTCTCAAGGAATGTGTCTCCCCAGTGTCGGTGCCGACATGTCTACGTAATTAGTTTATCTGAATGCCTTTTAGAATGTGATTGAAGCCCCCCCATGGTGTGAAAGGGGGTGGAGATTGTATTGTCCTGTGATTACTGCGACATGTATAAGAAGCTGAGAAAATACCATTAAAGGGTTCATAGATTTTGAAACCAGAGAGAACGTAGCTGCATCTCGTCTTTACTCTGGGGAATGGAATGGATCTTGTCTGCCGGAATGTGGAGTGTCGCAAGCTGTCGTGGGTGGATGGAAGGTCGTAAACGGTGATGACCGTTACATTGGTGGCTAGCAGTGGGATGATTCCATCTTCAGAAAAACAGCTACAAGGGCACAGGGCAATGCAGACACCAGTCTCCATGGAAGAGGAATTCCAAAGAAGGTTACAGGAGATGCGGATACAGCACAGAGGACCAGTATCAGAGGAGGTCCTGCTGGGATGTTCGGATGTAATTTGTTGCCAACTCTGGAAGGAAGCGCTAGCTCTTGAGCAGCAACACCAGGGAAAGGTCCTCCCCTCCTTTTATGAAAGGTACTGGCCACAGTATGACGTACGAATGCCGTTGTTGGGGGAACAACTGAAGCAGGAGTGGATAGCGGAGTTAAGCAGGCTGATCCGGGCAGAGATGCAGCTGGACGAGAGCTACAGAGCCCTCCGGTGGTATGTAGCCCAAGAGTGCCCGGGTCAGCGGATGACAGCCCCACAGAAGGCTATGACTATGATGGCCTGGGATTGTTGTATTGGAGGATGTCCAGTGATCCAGACTTCGGGGATGATCGGGAGTGGCGATTGGAGGACATAATAGAGCACAGAGAGGGAAAATTGAATATCCCGGAAGGGCACTGGTTACAGGAAGATTTGGAATTTCTGGCCATTCAAGAATGGGAGCTGGAGATCGCCTACATACAGCTGCTAGACTCGGCTCAGCAGCAGGGTAGGGCTCCCGTTGCCTGCGACTATGAGGAAAGGTCAGATGACAACTGTGAAATCCTGGCTGATGAATCAGCAGTGGAAAATATGGAGATTGCCATCCCTAAAGCCGAAGCGGATGGTGTGGAGTTCCCGGGAGCCAGGGCTGTTGGCCCCTTTCTCCAGCAACAAGCTGAGGTTGTAAAGCTGTTACTCCCAGCTGAATCACTGACAGCGGGACAGGATGCTGCTGACCACTGCACACCGCTGCAGATTGAGCTGACATCGGGGGATGGGACTGTGGTCTCCCCTCACAGCAACCCAGCGGAAGAGCTGGCAACAGAGCAGAGTGCCCCAGGCCTCTGCTCCCCACTAACAGAAGAGGGGGTCCCTGTGGTAGGGGATGGGACTGTGGTCTCCCCTCACAGCAACCCAGCAGAAGAGCTGGCAACAGAGCAGAGTCCCCTAGGCCTCTGCTCCCAACTAGCAGGAGAGGGAGTTCCTGTGGTAGTGGATGGGACTGTGGTCTCTACTCGCAGCAACCCAGCGGAAGAGCTGGCAACAGAGCAGAGTGCCCCAGGCCTCTGCTCCCAACTAACAGAAGAGGGGGTCCCTGTGGTAGTGAATGGGACTGTAGTCTCCACTGACACAACCCCAGAAAATGGTGCGGCCCTGAAACAGGAGGATGTCGGCTTTGCTTTGCAAGCACCGGGGGGTTTTCACCTAGCACCAGTGGATGGGACTTCAGTCTCCATTGGTATACCCCAGGAAGGGGTGGCCGTTGGCCCAGACCCCCAACAGCATGATGGACTGAGACCAGCCACCCTGCCTTCTCCCCAGCGGCAGGCGTGTTCACTGAGAGAGGCAGAGGTTGGCGGGGTGAGTAATGCTCTGTTTGGAGCCATTTATTTGGGGTACAGTATGGATACCAGCATTGGAGGACTGGAACTACTGACGGACTTCGGAGTCAACCCGTTTGGGGTTCCCACCTGTGTCCGTCTTCCACCGAAAGGGGAGAGATGTAACAGAATGACCCGGGACAGACTGAGATTTTCCTATGTCTAGGGTCAACTTATGTCCACTAGGGCCATAGGGTGACAAAGAATCATAATTCATGTATTACATGAGATGGGACAATAATAATAATTTATATTGCAGGCTCTGGAATATTAAGGTGTGCCTACTAGACATCTGCTTTTAAAACGCTAAGTGACCCGGCTGTGAAAGACATTGTATAAAGGCTATTGAAATGTCTTGAGTTGTGGCTATTCAATCTGGGCACACATGCTTTTGAAAGGTGTTAATTGCATCAAGGCCTGAAATACCTTTCCATTGTGGTCTGCAGGTGAATAGATGTGTCAGAGACGTACTGTCTGTCTAGAATGTGATTGAGGTTCCTTATATGGGTGTGAAGATTATCTGTGATTGTGTATTGTTCAAAATGGAAAATCATTGTGATAGTATTTGGTTTTGATGTCATTGTCTCAAGGAATGTGTCTCCCCAGTGTCCGTGCCGACATGTCTACGTAATTAGCTTATCTGAATGCCTTTTAGAATGTGATTGAAGCCCCCCCATGGTGTGAAAGGGGGTGGAGATTGTATTGTCCTGTGATTACTGCGACATGTATAAGAAGCTGAGAAAATACCATTAAAGGGTTCATAGATTTTGAAACCAGAGAGAACGTAGCTGCGTCTCCGTTACAACCCCCCCCCCCCCCAAAAAAAAGACAACTCTACACTTTGTACGTATGGCACTCCTGGTATTTAATGTCCCTTTAAGACCCTCCCACTGTTAATGAAATTTGTCTACATTTACTTTTTGATGTGGTTTGGAGGGTGCATGTGGGGGTTTTAAGATGTTGTGCTTGAGTTCCTGCACCTATTTTCTGAGAAAACAAAGCCCTGCCTATCCCCATAATTAAGCCTGTATGGGGTGAAACGTGACAGAGTTGGGACGGTTGTAAGACTCTTTTTGTGTTTCTATATAATAAAGTTAAAAAGTAATGCCATCAGAGTTCTACTCTGTGTTGTATCTGATGAGGAAGGCTCTAATGTTCATTTAGTCTAGTAGACATGCAATAGACAGAATTCTGCATTCTTCCACCCTGCCGAGTATCCAGTATAAAGTCACTCCTTTTCACTGGTCGAGAGAGGCCCGGAGCAAAAGAACAAGCAATAGGCGAAGGGCCGGGCATGACAGGGTTAACAGAAACCCTTACAAGCCAGGGGGGAATGTCATAGAGAGTGCAGTGGGGAGGGGAGGAGAGGCCATAAATTCCTCCCCCCTCCTTTCCCGGGTAACACAGTCTGGGGAGAAAAGTTCCCACCCACCCTCCCTTTTTGTTATGGGCTTGCTGATAGTGGTGATAATGGTTGAGAGAATTTTTGTTTTGGGTGCTTTCCTTGTGTTTTGTTTCTCCTTATGCAGGTACAAGGTGCATGCTGTCGTGGCAGTGGCGGGTGTTTGGACTTTGCAGGAGAAGAAATTACCCCAAATATGGATGCCATTACCCAGAGGTGGTATGGGTTCTAAAGGGGTGTGGTTTCCAGTCTACCAAGGTGTAGCTGGAATGTTGGTTAATGGGGGCACTGCGGTCAGTGGTCGTCTCTGAGAAAGCTTGTCGGCTTGAGGCCTATGACCAGAGGCCGCAGTGCCAATAAAATTTTATAATGTTAAAAGGTTTTACAAGTCAAGCCCCATACACACTATCAGTTTTCCTGATGGTTTTCTCTTCAGGTTTACCAAAACCATCTAATATGAGGTCAAACCTCAAGAGTTTCAACTTGTATGCAATCAGGCCGGCCCTTGTACTACATGGTTTTGGTAAACCTGAAGAGAAAACCGTCAGGAAAACTGATAGTGTGTATGGGGCTTCAGTGTTAGTGGTGCCTGCAAAGTCCAGGAATTATATGGTTTATATATGTTAGTTATTATTGGAAGTTATCTAAAATAAAGGAGGCTGCTACGGCCAGTCACGTTAGTTTTAAGTCACATTGTTGGTCTCATTATTATTAAAGGTTTAAGGGGGAGTATAAAACAGTGGGTCTTAGCAGTAAAGGTTATATCTGGGATACCATAGTCATGTGGCTGTTCCCTTACCAAATTCACCACATATAATGCAGGACTGAGGCCTTGTACACACGAGCAGACACATTTGTTCAAATCTGTCGGACAGACCGATTTGAACAAATCTGTCTGCTGGGGATGTATTGGTTTGATCGTGTACACACGATCAAACCAAAATCCCCACCGGCAGATGGCGCGCTGACGTGGCGGTGATGTTGACGCCGCCACGTCACCGCACCAGGAAGTAAAACACTTCCGCGCATGCGTCGAAACCATTCGACGCGTGTGCGAGAAGACATGTCTGCTGGTTAGCGTACTAACCAGCAGACATGTCGGGCGGACGGGTTCCCAGCCAACAGATTTGAAAGCATGCTTTGAAATCTGTCGGCTGGCCAAATCCGTCGGCTCGCCCGTACACACGATCGAATCTGTCTGCTGGGACGGTCGGGCCGACCGTTTCCAGCAGATAGATTTGATCGTGTGTACGCCGCCTAACAGATAGTATGGGAGCACTTGCTGTTGGGAGAAAGAGGAATAAAGCAAGGGCCAGATTCAGGTAGGGCGGCCTAAAGTTACGGCGGCGTAACTTTTCTTATTTACGTTACGCCGCCGCAACTTTACACGCAAGTGCTGCATTCACAAAGCACTTGCGTGTAAAGTTGTGGCGGCGTAGCGTAAATTCGGCGGCCTAAGTCCAAATAGGCGGGTAGGGGGCGTTTCCTATTTAAATTAGGCGCGCCGAACATACTGCGCATGCGTCGACCGTAGAAAAATCCCAGTGCGCATGCTCCGAATTATGACGGTGTTTTCAACGTGAACGTAATCAACATAAATCCCCATTCACGGACGAGTTACGCAAACAACGTAAAAACATTTTTAAATGCCCGCGGTCACGACGTCCATACTTAACATAGAATGCGCCTGCTTCAGGCAGCTTTATCTTTACGCTAGGAAAAGCCTTACGTAAATGGCTTAAAGTGACTGCGTCGGGCGGGCGTACGTTCGTGAATTGGCGTATCTCGCTGATTTACATATTCTCGGCGTAAATCAGCGGGAACGCCCCCGGCGGCCATTTTAAAACTGCATTTAAGATTTGACAGTGTAATACAATTACGCCTGTCGGATCTTTGCAGCAAACCGGCGTATCTTGTTTTCTGAATACAGAAAACAGATACGCCGGCGCAAAGCCTGAGTTATGCCGGCGTATCACTGATAAGCTGGCATAACTCTACCTGAATCTGGCCCCAAGTATTTATCTCTGACACAAAGACAAAAAGAGGATACACCAGCCTAATGCAAAACCTTAAAACAATTTATAAAAAATAAACTCCAATATACACACAAAGTGTAAGGAAAGACTTTCTGTGCACATGCTAAAACATGTTCCTTTTTGTGCTCACAAGAATTGGGCATTGGCTAATGCATATTTGCATGCGCAAAACCCTGCCTTCACACATTTGTTGTTGGAAAATTTGATTGTGTGTACGAGGCTTAAGACTACACAAAGGCACCTCAAGGATCTTGGACTTAATTTCCGCTGTCAGTTTAAAACCTCATACACACGATCGGATTTTCCGACAACAAATGTGTGATGGCAGGGTTTCGTCCAATAATCCGACCGTTTGTATGCTCCATTAAATAATTATTATCATAATTTACGACAACAAATGTTTTATAGCATGCTTTCAAATTTTGTCTTGTCGGATTATCCGATCGTGTGTACCCAAGTCAATTCGAAAAAATACAAAGTACAAACATGCATGCTCCAAACCAATGCTCACCATAAGGCCACATTAGCAGAAGTTGCCCAAAGGGTGGCGCTAAAGAGCTGAAAAACCATGTAGTTTTGTGTATGTTGGCTGAAAAAGTTCTGCCGTCTGTATGCAGAACAAGTCCACGGATTTGTCCGATGGAAATCCAATCATGTGTATAAGGCCAGGGCCGCTCCTAGGCAGGGTGCACAGGGTGCTTTGCACCCAGGCGCCTGCAGAGGTGGGGGCGCCAAAGTGCCAGAGTTCTCTTCTCCCCTCCTTGTTTGTGTCCATTCAGAACTAGTGTTCTGAGCATAGGTGTGTGTCCGTCCAGAACTGATGTGTGAGCATAGGGCAGCCCGTCCAGCCTGGCAGTGCTCGGGGGAGGGGCCGCTCCTCTTCCTGACACAAGAGTTCTAGTTTTAAGAGTGCTAATGTGCAGGAATTAATTCCTCATACTGGGAGTCTTGGATTCCACACTATCTCCACCAACTCCAGTTGGAATGCCTCCCCCTCCCATCTCTGCACAGAGAACCGAGGTGACTCACAGTGTTCAGTATGCTGTGTGCTGACATCCCCAGCATACCTTTACACGTTCTCTGGGCTGTCCCTGCTCTAGATGTTTTATGGCATGATAGATTGCATAGGATACACAGCCCCTGCCCATCTCCTGTTCTATGTCTGCAGTCTCTGACTATCTCCTGTACTATGCCTGCAGTCTCTGAGATCTAAGAGATCATGGAAGAATCCCAGGTTAATGAATACTTCATGGGGGAGAATCTCTGTGGTTGCCATAGAAACATTTGTAAAAGGGAGGAGTTGGTAAAATTACCAAGTCTGTGTGGGGGCACCAGAAATATTTCTGCACCCAGGCGCCTGTGACCCTAGGATCGGCCCTGTATGAGGTTTTCAGGTTCCATTTCACTGTTGGCACACTTCATGTACCTTTGTACATTAGCGATCAGTATGTTTACTTGGCCTTTAAATGTGCAGCAAAACAAACTTGGCAGAACATAACATTAACGCACCTTTTACTTTGGGGCACCTGCCTTTGATTTGAACTTTATTGCCTTGGTGTATTTATTGAGAAGCCTCATCATGTCAAACGAGAGTGCAGGCTATGTAGAATGGAGAACAGTGGCTTTTCATCAGTGATAGCAGATAAAATATTAAAAGAGTTCCGCACTACAAAAAAGAAACAAAGTTAGCAGGTAGAGAGGAAAAGTTCCTTCACCATCGCAGACTCTTCAGAAAAGCTGGAACAATTGATTTATTTTCTATAGAGAATTCAATCTACTGCTTATCAGTTTGTAAGATAAGCAATTATAAAAGCTCACTTGGCTGAACAAAACATTTTCCTATCTTGTAAAACATCAAGAACACCATAAAATAATACTTCATTTCAGGACATAACACTTCTTGGTGATGAATGTTTATCACTTTTAGATTATAGTACGGGGTTGGTCACTTCCAAGACGTTGCTTGTTTTCTTATTTATTCCTGCCTGATTCTCCTTCCAACTGTAATGGGACACAAATTGCTTAGATTATGGCTTTGTAATTATAAAATCCCATTACGGTTGGCATAGGCATGGTATAGGGATGGGACAACTTTCCCTGAGGTAAGGCACTAAGTGCAGGAGAGTTTTGCTGTACACAAGACAGTTTTATGCGGTGCTCTTGTCATTCTCAGTGTTGGATTTTTACATTAATCTCGAGCTAAATCAATCTATACATGAGGTGGGATAAAATTTGCAAGTAAACAGCATACAGTTGTGAAAGTTAACAAAAGCAGACATATAGTTTGGGCTTGATCCACATAAAGCCGTGGTTCCAAGGCCGGTACAAGGCAGGGGCGGGAGGGACGAGTGCCCTGGGCACTACCATTTAATATAGGAGGGCGGCGCAGCTGCAAGTTCTGCCATTGCCGCCCGCCAGTGTGTCACTTGGCTGTGTCATTACATAGAGAGCGGGCAGCGGCACTGAATACGCATTTGCTAAGGGCGGTC
This sequence comes from Rana kukunoris, assembly GCA_029574335.1. Lineage (NCBI taxonomy): Eukaryota > Metazoa > Chordata > Amphibia > Anura > Ranidae > Rana > Rana kukunoris. The sequence continues at coordinate 435,823,466 of CM056053.1, read as the reverse complement.
CTTCGAGTGTGAACTGTCACCTCCTCTCCCTTCACTGTGAAGGTTACTGTCTCCCCCTGCGGAGGAGTGTCGTAGACCCTCCCTGCCAGTGGCGTGACGTCACTCCACTCATAGCCGGAGGCGAGGTGGGAGCTGGAGAGGAGCGCTGCGCACAGGGAGATGTGTCGGCGGTTCTGCTGTGACCAACAGCCTGTAGGCTGTGCCCGAGCTAGAGGAGTCGAGGACCCGTCTCGAGGAGCCTGCTTGGCTCTAGCTGAAGCTAGCACTATGCTACAGAGCAGACGGACTGCTTGTAAAGTAAGCAGAAGTTGAACTTAGAGCAGATAAATAAATGGCTGGATGTGTGGGGGGAGGCTGGCTGAGGCAAGGTTAATGACCACTACTGTGTACTATTAAAAAAAAAACAGCAGATAAAATATGGTTTTGAGTTATTTTAAATGAGCCATGCTTGCCATCTGACTTGCATTGTTGCTGCCCCCTGTTCATGTGTTCCCAAAGTGGCACCCCCACTGTGAAAGTGCATAAAATTGGAGTATGAACTGTATGCGAATTAACCACTTAAGCCCCGGACCATTATGCAGGTTAAGGACCTTGCCCCTTTTTGCGATTCGACACTGCGTCGCTTTAACTGACAAGTGCGATGTGGCTCCCAAACAAAATTGACGTCCTTTTCCCACAAATAGAGCTTTCTTTTGGTGGTATTTGATCCCCGCTGTGGTTTTTATTTTTTGCGCTATAAACAAAAATAGAGTGACAATTTTGAAAAAAATGCAATATTTTTTACTTTTTTCTATAATAAATTCCCCCCAAAAAAGATATAAAAAAAAACATATTTTTTCCTCAGTTTAGGCCGATACGTATTCTTCTATATATTTTTGGTAAACAATCACAATAACGTTTATCGATTGGTTTCGATTGATTCGATTTCGATTGGTTTAAAGCAACATTGATTCTTTCTTAAAAACAGTGGGGGGGGGGGCGCAGTTTGCCATCTTCGCCCTGGGCACCAAATGGCCTTGTCCCAGCACTGAGTGGTTCTCAACCTGGGGGTCGAATGATGATTTGTCAGGGGACTGTTCCTGAAGCCCACACCGCTCTCCCAGCCTTTTTGTGGCAGAGCAGGGCTGTCCCCGGTGCCTGTGGCCGCCCATATGGGCTGTTCCTGGAGCCCGCGGCCGCTAGGGTGACCACATGTCCCAGATTGCCCAGGACAGTCCCGCATTTTGCAGGTCTGTCCCGGGCACATTCATTCCAGGACAATACAGTGTCCCGGAATGAAACTGACACAGCCACCCCCCGAACCAATCGAATGCCCCTAAATCAGCCCGCCACATCACCACTTTACTCACTGACAGTACTTGTCCTGGCTGGGAATGCCTGGAGGAGCACAATCCCGCCCCCTGCTTGAGATTGGAGAAATCATAAATCCAGCCTCTTATGTCCAATCACTGCGCTGTGATTCGTTACAGCACAAGCTGATTTTTGGGAAGGGAGGTCCCTGAATGGTAGTTTGGAAATGTGGTCACCCTAGCGGCCGCCCAACCAGCCTTTTCGCAGCCACCCAATCAGTTTACATCATGGCTGGGGGGAAGAGACTACAGGTCAGATGACTGGTGAGGAATGGGATTATAGTTGCCATTAAAAGTCCCCACTACAGTTCTCAGATCAGCAGATGACCTTGATCAAGAGCACCTAAGTTGGCTGATCAGAACTCCCCCAGCATTGCCACTCATCCCAACTCCCCTCCCCAACCAAGGAGTAAGAGAAGGGAAAAAAATAGAGAATACATGGAAGGGGGAGGAAAAGAGGTGGAGGGACAAAGATAAAGAGAGAGAAAGAATAAGAGAAAGAACAACAAAGACGGCTAGAGAGTGGGATGGGGAAAAAATATAAAAATTAGGATAGAGAGAGGTAAAAGGGAAAGAAAGGAGAACAAAGAGAAAGAGTAGTACATCCTAAAATGTACTATAAGGGGTTTTATTACTGTTTGAGTGGAAGGGACTCAGGGAGCGCTAAATGTCTGTGGGTTAAAGGCGCATATTACTTGTCTTGTCTTGCCTTGGGTGCTGACAAACCACGAAAATAATTTTACTGTTAGGGGTCCCCACAACTTGGGAAATTTTATCAATGGGTCACGGTGCTAAAAAGGTTGAGAACCACTGACTTAAAGGAGTTGTAAAGGAAAAAAAATGTTTGCCTAAAATGAATGTCTGCAAGGTAGACAGACAGAATAGTGTAATGATTCTGTTAAAAAACAAGTAAATACCTATTAAATTCCTTCATCTATATCACCTCCGGTGTTCTAGTTTCTGTTCTCTCATTCATTCCTGGTTTGCATCACTTGTTCATGTAAGAACTACATTTCCCAGTATGCATTGCAGCACGCCCAGTAATTCACACCTCCTTGAAGTCTCTGACACGTAGAGAGCATCCTGCCGCACAGATGTAGTTCCCAGGAGGGGCGAGCATGTCACTGACCACTGCAGTAACAATCAGACAAGTAGGAAGTGAACAGAACAGAGAAGAAATAGAGCAACTTCTGAGCAAAAACGAACAATGAGGAAGTGAAAAGAGGAATGTCTGCAGGTAAAGGATGCTTATTATGAAAAAAAAAAAAAATTCCTTTACAACCCCTTTAAAGTGAACCTATGATTTAATAAACTCTTAAGCCCTGTACACACGATCATATATCTGATGAAATCTAATCCAATTAATGTTTTTGTCAGATATCAGGTGAAGCTGACTTTTATCAGTCTTGCCTACACACCATTGGTCAAAAATCCAACCGTGTCCAAACACGGTGACGTAAAACAGTATGACGCGTGCTGAGAAAAATGAAGTTCAATGCTTCCAAGCATGTGTCGACTTGATTCTGATGCCGCGCACACACGGTCGTTTTTTGCGATGAAAAAAAACGTTGTTTTTTAAAACGTCACTTAAATTGATCGTGTGTGGGCAAAACGTCGTTTTTTGTCTTCAAAAAAACGAGCAAAAAAAAATTCCAACATGCTTGAATTTTTTGTGTCGTTTTTCCAAACGTTGTTTTTTGTTTCACAGAAAGTCACCGTGTGTAGCAAAAACGTCGTTTAAAACAACGTTTTTCAACCCGCGCATGCCCAGAAGCTAGTTATGAAGCGAGCTTCAATGGAAAAGAGTGGTGAACGTAACCTTGCTTTTTGTGAAAAAACGATGGTGTGTATGCAAAATTGTCTTTGAAAAGTGACGTTTCAAAAACGTTGTTTTTTACTTCACAGAAAACGTAATTTTTTTTCATCGCAAAAAACGACCGTGTGTACGCGGCATGAGCATGTGTGGATTTTTGACCGATGGACTTCCATAGGAAAAATTTAAGACACGTTCTATTTTTTTTCACTGATAGAAAACAAACCCACGATGGGGCCCACACGCAATCGGTTTGTCCGATGAAAACGGTCCATCGGTCCGTTTTTATCAGACAAACCGATCGTGTGTACAGGGCTTTACAGAAAAGCACATACTGGCCAAAAATGTAATTAATATTTGTCTTTTGCTGCCTGTACACTGTTCAGTACTGGTTAGATGCACAGACCTGGTCCACCAAATTATGCTGGGAAACCAATACCTCCAAGAGTGACAATCTCTATGTTCCCATGCAGCTCATCTTAGTTCCTCCTGCTGACCTCCCTGTTATTACTCTTCTGGAGTGACATGGAGGTCAGCAGGAGAAACCAGGGAGGGCTGTGGTGGATCTAAAACATTCTTATTCTTCCTGATGGTGATTTTTTTAATCATACACTGACTTTGTCACACAGTGCCACAGTGTACATTCCTGGCATCAGTAAAATGCAGAGAATAGCAGTTGGGTACCAAGATAATGGAACTCCCATGTGCATTCACATTCGTTTTAGCATCAGTGGAAAAAAAATATCAGATGCCAAGGGAGACCTGATGAATATGATAGCTGTGGAGACAACTGTAATTGATTGTAATTGTAATTGAGTCAACACGGATCACAAGGAAAATGAGCCGATCAGAGTGACTCTATACCTTGTGCTCGCTGTAAACCAATCACAGCGATCACAAATATAAGAAAAAAGTCAACAAACTCTCCTCTTCCACCGTTATAGAGGAAAAACACCACATCATTTACCAATGATCACCAGCATTTATGTGCAGTGATTTTGAACAGAGCAGCCCCGATCCTCCTCTTCTCGTGTCTCTGTCAGCATTCCAGGCTTTTACTCTTCAGCGGTTGCCCCCTTAGGAAGCCACTTTCTATGAGGGCATTTGTGTGGACTCAATCCTGAGCCATGCTGCCTGTGTCTTTAGGCACAGACAGTGTGACTTGGCCCTGCCCCTCTGCTCACAGAATGTGATTGACAGCAGCAGGAGCCGCTCTGGAGCTGCTGCCTCTCTGTCCTATGAGGACTCTTGGGCACAACACTGGATCGAGATCTAGCTCATGTAAGTATTTGGGCAGGACTCAGGCCCCGTACACACAGCAGAGAACCTCGATGGGCAGAACACATCGTTCCGCCCGTCGAGGTTCTCTGCCGGCCGTCAGAATTGGCGACCCGCCCGTCGGGAAAGGCAACCAGCCATTCATCCCGACGGGCCGTCGAGCAAATAGAGAACCTGTTCTCTATTTGCTCGACAGGTTTCCCGATGGGCGGGGCTCGCCGAGAGCGTGCACACGGCCGAGGTTCTCGGCAGAATGCGGCTCCCAGCGAGGTTCTCGCTGGTTTCTGCCGAGAACCTCGGCTGTGTGTACGGGGCTTAAGGGAATCCTGTTCACAGAAGGTTTTTTACCTTAATGCAAAAAATGCATTACGGTTAAAAAAAAAAGAAAAAAAACCTAAGCCTTTACGACCACTTTAACCAATGTAATTAACAGGCTTCCAACAGTGAATGCTTAATAGTCCACCTCTTTCTTAAACTTGCACTGGGTAGCCTAACTAAGGGGAGGATTTATAAGTGATCACCACAATAACAATCAGCACTTAGCAGCACATACTGTATGTCCTAGATGTTCTTCTAGCCAGCTTGTTGGGGCCCAAACCCTTGCATTGGAGCGCTAGAGGTAGCGTCCCTTTAAAGGTTCCTGCATGCAATGATACAGTGTTTCTATCTGTTGTTTATATTATGAATTGTGTACATGTATTGTGTATGTATTATATATGCTTACAAAAGTTGGGGAGCAACTAAGTACTCATTGAGAAGTTGGCTGGAAAATTAAAGTTGTTGTAAAGGCTGAATGAAGGTAAATAACTTTCTGTATGCTGCTCCCCCCACAGCCACCCCAATACTCACCTGAACACTTTCTCGATCCAGCAATGTGCATGAGAGCCTCGTCTGTCCCGGGACTCGCTCTCCTAATTGGCTCCCACTGCTGTCAATCACAGCCACATCTTGTCTTTTGGACACATAGAGGAGGGCTCAGGAGCAAGCATGCACCAGTGGCCCATAGCAAGCTGTTTGGCTACTGGTCATGAGGGAGGAGCCAGGAGTGGCAGCAGGTGACCCGAGAAAAAGAGGATCAGGGCTGCTTTGTGCAAATCCATTACACAGAGCAGGGGCCAGATTCTCTAAGAATTCCGGCAGCGTAGCGTAAGCCATTTACACTACGCCGCCGCATCATACTAGAGCAAGTGCTTTATTCTCAAAGCACTTGCTCCGTAGTTTTCGCCGGCGTCGCGTAAATCGCGCAGCGTAAACCCGTGCAATTCAAATGGGGCGGCTTGTATTTAAATTAAGCGCGCCCCCGCGTCGAACGAACTGCGCATGCGCCAGCCGGGGAAAAAGCCCAGTGCGCATGCTCCAGCTCACGTCGGAAAGCGTCGTTGAAACCAACGTCAAAACGACGTGAGCGTCATTTACGCAACTCCCTATTCGCGAACGAGTTAGTAAAACGACGTAAGCGACGAAAAAAGCCGACGCTGACCCGACGCCATACTTAACATGGCATCCGACGGCATCCGACGGCATCCGACGGAACTTCGTAAGGTTACTCCACATAGAAGCTGGGGTAACCTTACGCGGACGAAAACGACGTACGCGACGACGGGCGGCGTAAAAGCGATCGGGAATCGGCGTACCAGCCTCATTTGCATATGCAAATGAGAAAACAACGTAAAGGCCACCTAGTGGCCGGAGTTGTCATTACACCTACAATCCGCAAGTGTAATGGTTTTACACTTGTCGGATGTTGCAGCAAAAAAAACGGCGATACGACGGGGTATCTGAGATACTCCGCCGTATCGCCGATGAGAATCTGGCCCCAGGTGTGTATAACATGTTTGTTTTTTTGAAGAAAAAATAAACCTTTAATGCCACTTTAATGTTAAAAAGTAATTTCCTGCATTGCTGCTCTTCCCTGGTGACTTTTATTCACAACACTAGTTCCTAGTAGTGTACTATGCTGATAACTCTCCTGCTACCTGTTCATGGTTCATTCATTCTAGATCCTTCAGCCTCGTACACACGGTCGGACATCAAACAAACTTTCCCTTGGATTTTTGTCCGAAGGGAGTTGTCCTGTCACACCCATAGCATACACACGCTCTGACTTTTTCGGCAACAAACATGAACATAGTGACGTTTCAACGTACTGACGAGAGTTTAAAAGAGGAAGTTCAATTCCCCGGCGTCACCCTTTGGGCTCCTTCTGCTAATCGAGAGTTAGTAGAGGTTTCATCATTCGCGATTTTCAGTTTCGTGCAATTTTGTTCGTTTCTGAACGTCCGTTCGTCAAGCAGACATGTTGCGCAATGGCGTTGTGCTAACTTGACCTACCAAAAAATATAGAAATATGTTTGATTCATATAACCAAAATACACTAATCCAAAGTAAAGACATTTGTTTTACTCCGTCAGTATCACCAGCAAAGCAGCTTTTAGTATTATCAAATTATAAAGAAGAAGAGAATGTGCGCTCCTTTTCTTGATTTCAGAACTTGCCGCGTCACGAATGTGCTCTTTCAAATACGAACGCTAGTTTTACCAGAAAGAGCGCTTCCGGCTGGTCTTTGCTTCTGAGCATGCGCGTTTGTACTTTGTACAAAAGTCCAATTGCCTGCTGTACACACAGTCGTACTAGGCAAACCCGAAAAAGTTTGTCAGATGAACCGTACACACGGTCGGACTATTTTGAAAACTTGCTCATTTTGAAGTTCGTTGGCAAAAAGTCCGACCGTGTGTATGGGCCTTTAGATCAGTGACAGTATTGTCAGGCCTCATACACACGACCGAGAAACTCGTCGTAAAAGAAACATCGTTTTCCTCGACGAGTTCCTTTGTCAGGCTTGTCCAGAATCTTGTCAATACACACTGTCAAGACAAAATCTCGTCGTTCTCAAACGCGGTGACGTACAACACGTACTGTACGACGGCACTATAAAGGGGAAGTTCGATTCCACTGGCACCACCCTTGGGGCTGCTTTTGCTAATCTCATGTTACTGCGTGTTACAGTGGTGGCGCCGCCCCCCCTCTTGTAGTCACAAAAAAAAAAAAAAAAAACGGGCCCTTTAAGATTTTTACTTTTCCTTAAAGCAGAGTTCCACCCAAAAATGGAACTTCCGCTTATCCCACTCCTCCTTTTTTTTTTGCTCTCCCCCAAAAATTTTGAGGACCAGCCGCCACTGGCGTGTTAAGTAAAAGATTGGTAAGAGACGATTCGCGCTTTTCAGTCTGTTACAGCATGACGAATGTGCTATCTCCAGTACGAACGCTAGTTTTACCAAAGGAGCGCTCCGGTCTCATACTTTATTCTGTGCATGCGCGGGTTTCTAAGCCCACACACAAACGTGTTTCTCCCTGTATACCAGTCCGACGAGAAACACAATGAGGAAATTGAGACTCCCGACAAGGAAAAAGAGAACTTGTTTTCTTTTTTTCTCATTGAGATCCACGACAGTGTTCTCGACGAAAAACATACACACGACCGTTTTCCTCAGCAAAAATGCTCTGCCATCAAGTTTCTTGATGGTTTTTGTCGAGGAAAACGGTCCTGTGTACGCGGCCTTAGGCCGCGTACACACGATCGAACATGTCCGCTAAAACTGGTCCGCAGACCGTTTTCCAGCGGACAAAAGTTTCAAAACATGCTTAGAAACCTGTCCACTGGAAACCTGTCCGTCGGACAGGTTCGATGGTTAGTACACAAAATCATCGGACAAAATTCCTGCGCATGCTCAGAATCAAGTCGACGCATGCTTGGAAGCATTGAACTTTGTTTTCCTGGCCAGTCCTCCCGTCAGCACATCATGGGTTAATCCCCTCCTCCGGTCTACCAGTACCACCTTCTCCTAGCTAATAAGTAGGGGGCCCCTCCTCCCCAGTCCTTGTTCCTTTTTTTTGGTGGGACGATCAGACCACCTAAGACTCTTCCAGACAAACAAAAGAAAATTTCAAGGGACAAGGAAGAAAAGAACCCCCCTGCCGAACCATCCCCACCCAGGTTCAGCCTCTCCTCGGGTTGGAAGGTCCAGAAGTAATAAAGGTATGCCCCTTTATGACACTGGACGCTCAGGTGCATGAGCTGCGGGCGTTTTAGCTTGTAGGAAGCTTACTGTTTTAACAGGGGCTGTGGTGTGGCTCCTGTCCGTCTGATAGGACATGCTGTGGCTCCCTCTCCTCACTCAGCTCTGAACTCCGTAGGAGCGCGCCGCCCCTTCCTCCTCCACTTTCTGATAGTCGGCGGTGACATCACAAGGGGGCGGGGCCGGGGCGTGCCGTGGGCGGACCCCAAATCGGCTATAAAAACTCTCCAGGGCAGGAAGCTCAGTGTGGTCTGCCACTGTCTGGGAGAGGAAGCTCTAGGTAAGGCTGGGTTCACACTACGATTTTCCCGTCCGTCAGCCGCATACGATTTCAGTTTTGAAAACGTATGGGCCCGTACGGGAAAACGCATACATAGACAATGCATTGCAAATCGTATGCACTCAGATGCCTCCGGGTGCGTACGATTTGCTGGCAAAACGTTTTTTAACAGTACGCAAAACCGTGTTTGACCACGGTTTTGAGTCCGTTTTTGAAACCGTATGGCAAACGCATACGTTTTTTTTAACATTAAAGTCAATGGAAAACGCACATATGTGCGGTTCCATACGTATAAACCGTATGCGTTTTTCGTCTGCGCATGCACATTTTCAAAACAAGAAAATATTTATTTATTAAATGACACTAATTTCAAAAACGTATGCGTTTTTTTAATCAAAACCGGATGGAACCGTACACACTTTTTGAACCGTATACGTTTTATAAACGCATACGTTTACGTACGGTTCAATCCGTTTCAGCCGCATACGTTTTTTCATATAAATCGTATGCGGCTGACGGACGGGAAAATCGTAGTGTGAACCCAGCCTAAGCCTTCAGCTGAGGAGGGGGGTGTGTTAGGATTGTGTCAGCTGCAAGTTTTAAAAGGTATCTCTTTCCTTTCTTTCTTCCTCTGAAAAACACTCTGCCTAACAGGACTTCCATCCTCGTTTTTTAGACACCAAAAAGTGCTGCCACCCTGCAACTTTTTCTTCTCCTTAAAGGTAAACAGGAGGTTTAAAAAATAAAAATAAAATAAAAAATAAAAATAAAATGTGTGTATGTAAATAGATTAAAAAAAAAAAAAAAAAAGAGACTTTTTAGGTACACGCTTGTTCTTAATGTGTTGGTATCAATTGCTTCACCGCCTGATATGTGTATCTTTTTTACACAGCATGAGCTCACCACAGCCCCAGAATGCACCAAGGTCACCGGACAGGTAGGAGGGGTCAACGGGGGCCATAATGTAAAAGAGTGCAATACCAAGAGCTAAAGGTAGTGTTTCTTGGTTGTCTTTTTAGGAGCAGAAGCCCTAAGATAAGACATGAACGGAGAAAAAAGTCCCGCCACCGCTCAAAATCTCCGCAAGCGTCTGGCTCTCGGGCAATGCATAAGTCCCATTCTAGTCCAGCACGCAAATCCAGTCACTCTGCGACTGTAGCAGAGCCAAATGTACCAAGACCCCGCCCAGACGATGGTCTTTGCTGGGCATGTTCGGCACCATCCGAACCTGGCAAACTTCTATGCACTGGCTGCATCAAGGACGTGGCTACAGACAGGGAAGCAGAGGCCAGAAGAATTAGAGACTATATTCAAGAAGCAGTGGCAGAGGATATTCAGTCAGCCTCAGCCACCAAATCACCTAGGTCTAGATCCAATCAGCCAGTGCGCGACGAATCACCTGCCCGGGAGGCGCTGTTAATAGACTCATCAGACTCTGAAGAGCCCTCAGAATATTTATTTGATTTTCAATATATTGAATCATTTGTCACAGCCGTAAGGGAGGCCATTGATTGGGATCAGGATGATCAGCCACCTGAAAAAATTAAAATAATTTTTCCTAGCCGGAAGAGACAAGGGGTTACCTTCCCCCTCTTGCCAGAGATCCGGGAATGGTTCGAGGAAGAATGGGAAAAGCCGGAGAAGCGGGCAAACATACAAAATCATTTCTCAAGGTTGTACCCTTTTAAAACCCCAGAAGCAGACCTTTGGGACTCTCCGCTGGGCATAGATGCGGCCTTACAACGTCTGGCCCGACAGGTCGCGTTGCCATTGCAAGATTCTACAACCTTCAAAGACCCAATGGATAGACGTGCAGACACAGACCTGAAAAAGGTGTACTCAGCTGCGGGTGCAGCGTGGCGTCCAGCCATTGCCCTAACCTCAGTCTCCAGAGCACTCAAGGTTTGGACCACGAGAACCCAAGCAGCCTTAAAGGCAGATACAGGGTCAGAGTCAGTCATACAAACAATGGAAGAATTCGACCTTGCCGCCGATTTCATAGCAGAAGCCTCTATGGACCTGACAAAGTTACTCGCAAAAATCATGGCTTTTGCAGTGACAGCAAAGAGGGCCCTCTGGTTGCGACATTGGGGAGCTGATAGCACCTCAAAATTGAGTCTCTGTAACATTCCGTTTAACGGCAAGGTGCTGTTCGGAAAGACCCTAGAAGAAGCTATTAGTCGAGCTACTGGGGGAAAGTCGGGTCTAATACCACAAAGACCCAGGAAGACACAGCAGGCCACCCGGCCAGCCCAGCTAGACTACAAGAGGGCGTACGACGCCAGGTCATACAGGCCAGGACGGGAATATACAAGACCGTACTGGAAAAATCCACAAAATTCTTTCTTGCGGAAAGTAAAGTCTAGAGCGGCACAGACCGCGAAAAAAACAGAGAAGTCTTTTTGACGGGTTAACCGCCCATTCCCCCCAGGTGGGCGGCAGGTTAATGTCCTTCTGGGGAGTATGGGCGGAAGAAGTCAAGGACCAGTGGGTCCGCAAGACGGTCAAATACGGTTACAGAATATCTTTTCAGAAGAAACCACCCAATACGGTGGTCCACACAGAATGGCCAACAGACCGGAGGAAACGGAACTGCTTACAAGAATATTTAGACGACTTACAGCAAAAGATTGCAATTTCACCGGTACCCCTATCCCAAAAAGGAAAAGGGGTATACTCGCCAATCTTCTTAGTTCCCAAAGCATCGGGGGATCTCAGACCAGTTCTGGACCTGAGGTTTCTAAACCACTTCATAGAACCCAAGACGTTCAAGATGGAATCTGTATTTACAATCATCTCTGTGTTGCAACCAGGAGACTGGCTGATATCAGTCGATCTAACGGATGCATATTTGCACGTCCCAATCAACGACAGCCACCAAAGATACCTAAGATTCTTGGTAGGGAAAGATCACTTCCAATTCAGGTGTCTGCCGTTCGGCATCAGCACAGCTCCGCGAGTGTTTTCCAAGATCCTGCTAGCCGTGATTGCCATCATTCGCCTGAAAGGCATAAAAATATTTCACTACCTAGACGACATTCTGGTAGTGGCACACTCGAGCGGAGAACTGGCCTCCCAACGCGAGACGGTTCTAGAGATCCTATCAAGATTTGGCTGGATCATCAACAGGCAAAAGAGCCAATTGATTCCCTCACAACAGATGGAATATCTGGGACTGATTTTCAATACAAACAGAGGCCTTGTCCTCCTACCCGAATGGAAGAAGGCAGAATTGGTAGCCTGCATCAGCACCGTGATTAAGTCAACGTCGCTAACGGCAAGAGATTGTATGACCCTACTTGGGATGTTTACTGCAGCAAGCCCAACCATTCCTTGGGCAGGGTTCCACACAAGAGCCTTCCAGGCAACCTTCCTGAACCAATGGGACGGTACCTCTCTCCATCAGAGGATTCGCATACCAAGCCGGATTCGACAGAACCTAGCGTGGTGGAAGTCATCAGAGAACCTGTCGCGGGGCATGCCCCTCAGCCCCGGGGACTGGGTTCTGATAACTTCGGATGCCAGTCTCCGGGGCTGGGGTGCTCACTGCCTCGGCAGGCAGGTGCAGGGAGTTTGGAGCAAGACAGAATCCCGACACTCCAACCTCTTGGAGCTGCAGGCCGCATACCTGGCCTTGCGGGCCTTCGAGAAGCTAGTACAGGGAGCTCGAGTCAAACTAATGTTAGACAACAAGACGGCGGTGGCATATATAGCCCGACAGGGCGGAACCAAGAGCTTGGCACTTCTGCAGGTAGCAACCAAAATATTTGTGTGGGCCGAAGCACATCTGGAAGCCCTAACAGCAGCCTAAATTCCGGGCAGCCAGAATTCCATTGCGGATCACCTAAGTCGGGAGTTCCCCAACAAGAACGAATGGGCCTTGAACAAGAAGTTCCTAGAACCAATCTTTGCCGAGTGGGGGACACCCTCAGTGGATCTAATGGCGACCCAAGTCAATACAAAGACACCCCGATTTGTGTCCAGGTTCCGTTGCAACAAAGCCTTGACCCAGGATGCCTTCTCTATTCCATGGGACTTTCCCCTAGTCTACATCTTTCCGCCGGTGCCGCTAGTAATGAGGAACTTGTTAAAGATCGTGAGAGAAAAGGTCCACACAATAATAATTCTACCATTTTGGCCGCAGAGGCCGTGGTTCCCTCTACTCCTACACATGGCGTCGGCCCCCCCGATACGTCTGCCGCTAAAGAGGGATCTCCTGTGGCAGCGCCAATGGATACACCCCAACCCGAACAGGTTGCAACTGACGGCCTGGCTGCTGAATCAACCAGACTCCAGGCACAAGGCGTTTCAAAGGAGGTAATCTCAACACTGCTAAAGGCTAGAAAGGCCTCAACTAACGCCACCTACAACAGGATTTGGGCAAAGTTTACAACTTTTGCGTTACAGAAAAGTTTTGCTTCGGTGAATCCAAATATAGCACAAGTACTGGACTTTTTGCAATCTGCTCTAAACAAAGGCTTAGCCTATAGTACATTGAAGGTACAAATTTCAGCCTTGTCTTGTTTTACAGGATACAAGTGGGCAGACGAACCTCTGGTAAAACAATTCCTAAAAGCGACCATGAAGATTAATCCTCCAAGAAAGTCTCTATTTCCGGCCTGGGACTTAGGCACAGTACTAAGAGCACTGCTTCTACATCCTTTTATACCGGCAGAATCCTGTCCATTCTGGTTTATAACACTTAAACTGGTCTTTCTCACCGCCGTAACATCGGCAAGAAGGGTATCCGAGCTGGCAGCCCTGTCCAGTAAGGAGCCGTACTGCATCATCCTTCCAGACAAGGTAATTCTGAGGCCTTCACCAATAACAACGCCCAAGGTAATTTCAAAATTTCACCTTAACTGGGAGGCAGTGCTACCTAGCTTTACATCACCTCCTAGGCAGGAAGAAGAACTGGACCTCAGACCTCTTGACATGGTAAACCTTTTTCTCAATTTACCTGCATCGTTCTCAACAAGTGCGCAAAACGGATTCCCTTTTCATCTTACCCTCTGGGCCTAAAAAAGGACAAGCAGCCTCAACAAGAATAATCTCGACCTGGATCACCAAAGTAATAAAACTCACGTACGAGAAACAAGGGCTGACGCCTCCTCAGGCAACTAGAGCTCACTCTACCAGAGGGGTGGCAGCCTCCTGGGCAGCATTTGCCAAAGTACCAGTTGAGGAAATATGCAGGACGGCCAGCTGGAGTTCCTGCAAGACCTTTGCAAGACATTACAATCTAGACGTGACATCATCTAAGGCGTCTAGTTTCGGAAATGCCGTGATATCGGCTCCTTTTCAGGCAAAATAAAGAAAGATTCACTTAAGCAGCATTTATAGTTGTCGTCCGAGTCTTATATACATTTTCCCGCCCTAGGGTGCTAAATTAAATCCCATGATGTGCTGACGGGAGGACTGGCCAGGAAAATGGAAAATTGTTATTCTTACCTACGGTAATTTTCCTTTCCTGGCCTGTCCTCACGTCAGCACAGCCTTTCCCTCCCTATAGTCTGTCGTCCGCCAAATTAGTGGAACAAGGACTGGGGAGGAGGGGCCCCCTACTTATTAGCTAGGAGAAGGTGGTACTGGTAGACCGGAGGAGGGGATTAACCCATGATGTGCTGACGTGAGGACAGGCCAGGAAAGGAAAATTACCGTAGGTAAGAATAACAATTTTCCATTTTTTCATCACGTCGTTGTGTTCTACGTCACCGCGTTCTGGTCCGAGGGGATTTTGGTCCGATGGTGTGTACGCACATCAGACCAACAGACCACTTCAGCGTGGTCCGATGAAAATGGTCATGTTTCATTGGACATGTCTGATCGTGTGTACGCGGCCTGTCAGTTGGCACAGCCAGCTTATTTACTTTAATTGTTTGATCTGTGAATTATTTTTTTCCCGCTGTTAGATTCCAGCTGCTGTGCAGTGTGATATAAAGATTTGCTGCTAAAGTGATGAACTTTATTTTTTTTTAACAGAGTTGACAAATATATTTGTCAGTCTCTGGTGTAAATAATCACTTGCTATGAAAAAGAGAATTAAAATATCAAAAGCAAGTTTAGATTAATTATAACGGTAATTATAATTTAAATGTACATTGTTTATTGATGCCTATAAAATGGTGTGCATTAGAAATTGTTTAACCACTTGCCAACCAGCGCACGGCAATATACGTCGACACAATGGCACGGGCAGGCAAATGGGCGTACATGTATTACCCTTAAAAATTGCCGCCCAGTGGCTGTGTGCGCAGTGTGCCTCGTGAGTGCGCCCGCGGGTCCTGGGAACTCGATGTTCCCAGGCGGCCCACGATTGCGGTCGGCAAAGCCAGAACGGGGAATGCCTTTGTAAACAAGGCATCCCCCTGTTCTGCCTAGTGCCATGTCAGTGATCTACTGTTCCCTGTGATTGGGAACAGTGATCAGTGACGTGTCACTGGTAGCTCTTCCCCCTAACAGTTAGAATCACTCCCTAGTACACCCTTAACCCATTCAGCGCCACCTAGTGGTTAACTCCTTCACTGCCAGTGTCATTTTTTTTTTTATAAATTCTTTATTTTCTACTTTTTTCTTTTCCAAAGTTTCAAGTTACACATTAACAAATTTCTTGACGTTCATTTGAATCAATTATAACCAAGATATAGAGAGATCGAGAGAGAAAATAAATAAATAAATAATAATAATTGATAATTAGCCGAAAAGGAGGAAGCGAATGAACCCCCTTCCCTTCAGCTCCTCTCTCCCTCTCCCTAACTTCTGTGGATTAGTGTACCCTCTTATTTCTTACCGATCTAGTCCCCCCCTGTTTCACCCCCCTCCCTAAAAAAAAAAAAAAAAAAAAGGGGGGGCTTCCTTGTCCAACCCCCCATCGGCCATTTCTCCCCCCCTTACTCATCTAGCCCCACTACTCCTCCCTATACCTTAGATATGGAGCCCATATCTTCCAGTATCTCTCATCTTCATCTTTCAATGTCAATGTGAGATTCTCCATTATTTGAATCTCCGCCACTCTCGCAATCCACTGAGCTTTAGATGGGGAGATCTCTTGCTTCCACAGGATCGGGATACATGCTCTCGCAGCTATAATGAGATGTCTTAACAGCGAGTTTTTGTATTTTTCTACTGACATTGGGATATCTAGTAATAGCACCGCTGATGGTCTACCTTCTAGGTTAACCCCTGTGATTTTTTGGATCGTTTCTAACACCGTTTCCCAGAATTCTTTTATTTTTGCACATTCCCAAAAAATATGCAGTAGTGTCCCTTCTGCTGCATGGCATCTCCAACACCTATCTGGGGTCTGCGGGTATATACGATGTAATACTGTTGGTGTTCTATACCCCCTTGTTAAGATTTTATAACTCCCCTCCTCATATTTGCTTGCCAAAGAGGCTTTATGAGTAAACCGGAGAATCCTAGTTTTTTGTTCTTGGGAGAATGTTAATCCCAGCTCGTTCTCCCATGCTTGCATGAACGGGAGTTCTTGTGGTATCTCTAAGTTAATAAGTGTTGCATAGAGGTAAGATAGCATATGTCTCTTAGGCTTCCCTTCTAGACATATCTGTTCGAATTTAGAGAGGTCTCTAACTACTATATAGGTCTTTGCTAATATCCGTAGAAATGCTTCTAGTTGCAACAATCTTAGAGTCCAGGTCTGGTGTAACTTCTTTTTCAAGCTCTTCCCTTGTCATTATTCGGTTATTTTTTGAAAAATGAATAATTCTACTCATACCTCTATATCGCAAGGCTTTGAATCTTAGATCTACCACACCTGGTTGAAATGTCTTAGTACCCAGGATCGGAGTCATTGGGCTGGGATATTTTGACATGTTTGTTTTTTCAAAAATCTTTTTAGTTATTTGGATAGTTGCTCCTACCATTGGATGTCTCTTTACATCTGTTGTTAATTCTGCTTCAGGGATCCAGCTTAGACCATCCAGTGGTATTTCCACTGTTGTTTCTTCTATTTTTATCCATGGTTTCCTATTTTGCCCGCACCATTCTGTTACTTTGACTAAGTGGGCTGCTTCCTGGTATTTTACCAGGTCTGGGAATCCGATTCCTCCTTCCCCCTTCGGAAGTGATAGAATGGCTCTACGTATCCTTGCAGGTTTTCCTGCCCAAATAAATTTCAGAAAACTTGATCTTAGTTCCCTTAGGAAGCTTTGTGGAATCTTAATTGGCAGGGCCTGAATTAAGTATAAGACTTTTGGTAGCACATTCATTTTCAATATGTTCGTCCGCCCAAACCAGGTGAATATTTCCTTATCCCATCTCACTAGGTCTAGTTTTATTCGCCTGGCCAGTGCTACATAATTAGCTTCATATAATTTGTTTAAGTTCCTTGTTATTTTTGTTCCCAAGTAACTTATATGGGAGTCTGTCCATCTAAAATTAAATTGTGTTTTTATCTGTTCAAGTAATACCGCATTTGTTTCTATCCCTATTGCCTCTGATTTCCCATATTTGACTTTAAAATTTGAAAATTTTCCGTACTCTCTAATTTCTGCCAGTAATACTGGTAAAGAGATGACTGGGGAGGTTATAAAAAATATTAGGTCGTCCGCATATGCTGCTACTTTCTGTTCTTCTTTCTCTCTTTTTAATCCTCTAATATTTTGATTTGCCCGTATCTTCATTAAGAATGGTTCAATTGTTAAAATGAAAATAATAGGTGACAGTGGGCACCCTTGCCTTGTCCCATTCCGAATAGAAAATGGTTCAGATATCTTACCCGCTATGCTAACTTTCGCACTCGGTTGTGAGTATTGATTTGAAAACCAGCTCAGCATATCCTCTCCCAGCCCTATATGTTGTAACATAGCTTTTAAAAACGTCCACTTTACTCGATCAAAGGCCTTCTCTGCGTCACTAGAGACTAAGATCATTGGCTTCTTTTGTTTTTGGGACAGATATATCGCATTTATCACCCGCTGCGTGTTTTCTCTTCCCTCTCTCCCTGGTGTAAATCCCACTTGATCTGGATGTATAAGATCTGAAATATATTCTACAAGCCTTAAGGCCAAGATTTTGGTAAATATTTTTAGGTCTACATTCAGTAATGATATAGGGCGATAGCTGGCACATTGTGATGGGTCCTTACCATCTTTTAGGATAACTATTATATGTGCTAGCAGTGATTCACTTGGTATTTTCTTACCTTCTCGTAATGAATTATATGCTGCTATAAATCTTTGGGCCAATTTCTCGGAGAACAACCTGTAGTATGATAAAGTAAACCCATCTGGTCCTGGGGCCTTGCCCAGTTTTAATGTTTGTATTGCTTCCATAAACTCCCCTGTTGTTATTGGTTCATCTAATTTTCTAGCTATTTCTTCTGGTATTTTTGGCATCTGGGTTTCTTTAATATATTCTTTAGCTCTTTCTAGTTTCTCTTGTTCCTTCTCCACCGGGATCTTCTCATCTAGCTGGTATAATTTCTCATAATATTCCTTAAAACCTTCTACAATCTCCTGCGGGGTGTTTACTATTTTATCTTTGACTGTCTTTATTTGCGTAATGTATTTCACTGTCTGGGTTTCTTTTAGGGCATTTGCTAGCATTCTACCTGGTTTATTACCATACTCATATAGTGTTCGCCTTCCCCTTAATAATTTGACTTTGGCTTTGTCGATCAACAACAGGTTCAGTTTTTCTCTTATTTCCTCTAGTTCTTTTTCTACTAATTGTGCTTGGTTTTTTTTTATGTACAGCTTCTAGCTCTCCAATGTGTTTAAACATCTGATCTATCTGTTCATTTAATTTTTTTTTTCTATGTGCTCCCATTGCAATAAAGTTACCTCTCATTACGCACTTATGCGTTTCCCATAAACAAAAGGGGGTTGTTTCGCCTACGTCATTCGTTCTGAAAAAAAAATTCTAGCTCTTCGTTTAGCTTCTCTTTATAATCGTTGTCTTTTAATAAAGTCTCATTAATCCTCCAGTGCCAATCTTTCTTATTGACCTCTCCCCATTTTATTATGCAATCAATTGGAGCATGGTCTGAGAGCGTAAAGGTTCCGATAGAGGCATCTACTAGTGCTGAGACCAAGTTCTGAGGAAGGAAAATATAGTCAATCCTAGTGTATGTCTTGTGTCTAGCTGTATAGAACGTATAATCCCTTTCCTGTGGGTGAGTCATCCTCCAGCTATCAATCAGCTGCAGTTCTTGTAGAAGTTTTTTAGCTTTTCTTAATTTGATGTATGATAGATGAGAGATACCTTTAGAGGTGTCTTTTATAGGGTCTAGGGCCATGTTCAGATCCCCCCTATTATCAAAATACCTTCTCTGTGTTGGTGGACCTTTTGTAAACATATTTCCAAAAAATTTATCTGGTCAATATTCGGTAAATATATGTTCACCACTGTGATTTTTTGTTGGTTCAAAAATCCTTTGACTATTAAAAGACGTCCTACATCGTCTCTGATCACCGCTGTTTCCTCCCAGACCATTTGCTTAGATATCAGCACAGACACTCCACACGTTCTAGAACTCTGTGATGTACGATGGTATACTGTAGGAAATCTGTGGTTCTTAAGGGTTTTTATCCCCTTTAAAGTGTGTTTCCTGTAAAAGGATAATCTGTGATTTGCGTCTATTAAGTTCCGATAATAATCTAATTCGTTTTTCCGGGATGTTTAATCCCTCAACATTATACGAAGTAAATGTTATGTTAGTCATATTTTATACTAACAACTCAACTTTTCCAGTACTCGGGGGGGCAACAGGGAGCTCCGTGGGGAAGAAAAAAAAAAAGGAAAGACCAAAACCGCTGGAGAGGGAGAGGGGAAGGGACAGCCGAAGAAAGAGAAAAAAAAAACCAAAACCCCTACCCCCCCCCCTTTCTTCCCCACGTGGGAATCCCTTCCTCACGTCTGTAGTGTCCTGGTATCGAACCGAAAACCAAGATGCCACAAAAAAAAAAAAAAAAAATTCCCCCTGAAACGCCTCCAACTGCCAGTGTCATTTTCACAGTAATCAGTGCCTTTTTATAGCACTGATCGCTGTAAAAATGACAATGGTCCCAAAAAATGTGTCAAAAGTGTTCGATGTTTCCGCCATAAAGTTGCAGTCACGATAAAAATCGCAGGTCGCCACCATTACTAAGTTAAAAAAAATATATTAATAAAAATGCCATAAAACTATCCACTATTTTGTAGACACTATGGGCCGGATTCACAAACAACTTATCTATTTATACGCCGCTAAAGTTCTAGGATGCACCGTTGTATCTATGCCCTGGAACCTAGAAACGCCTGAAATATGGCTTCAGCCAACCGACGTAAGTTGCCGTACGCCGCCATAACTTAGTTGCATATTTACGCTGGCCGCTAGGGGCGCTTCCGTAGATTTACGCGTAGAATATGCAAATGAGCTAGATACGCCGATTCACGAATGTACTTGCACCTGGCGCATTGATATACGTCATTTACGTAAGGCGTACGACCGGCGTAAAGTTACCCCGCTATATGAGGCTCAGCCAATGTTAGGTATGGACGTTGGAACAGCCTTCAAATTTTACGTCGCTTGCGTAAGTCGTAGGCAATGTTTGGCGTATCTTAGGCATTCTATCTGATGTGATTCTGAGCATGCGCACTGGATTAAAACCGCAGAGGTTATGAAATACCACCAAAAGAAAGCTCAAAAGGAAGTCAATTTTGGTTGTGAGCCACGTCGCACGACCTCGCAATTGTCAGTTAAAGCGACAGTGCCGAATCGCAAAAAGTGCTCTGGTCTTTGGCCAGCCAAATGGTCCGGGGCTTAAGAGGTTAAGGGCCGCCCCACTCAGATATACTGTGACAGGGCGGCCCTCCTGCGCAAAATCACGTACAGGTATGTGCTTTTATGCAGTGAGCCTGGGGCGTGGGCATGGGCGCGCGCCACCGGCCACCCGCTCCCGCTGTGATTGGACGCAGCGGGAGCCAATCAGCAGCCACGCTGGCTGACAGCCAGCCATGATCATTCACAGGAGAGGCAGAATGGCGGTCTGCCTATGTAAACAAGGCAGACCGTCGTTCTGTGAGGGAGAAAGGTGGAGATCATGGGCCAGATTCAGATACGAGATACGACGACGTATCTCCAGATACACCGTTGTATCTCTGAGTTTTTCGTATCTCTGAGTCTTACACCATCGTATCTTAGGCTGCAATTTCAGGCTGGCCGCTAGGTGGCGCTTCCGTATAACTAAGCGTGGAATATTACGTAGTTTCCGTTCGGCTTTTTTCTGCATTTGCGTAAGTCCTTCGTGAATAGGGATTTCCGTCATTTACGTTCACGTCAAATCCAATACGCGGGGTCAAGTTAAATTTAAATAAAACACACCCACAACATCTCCATTTGAATTACGCGGCCTTACGCCGCAACACATATGTTACGCCGCTGTAAATAAGGGCGCAAGTTCTTTCTGAATACAGAACTTGCGCCCAAAGTTACAGCGGCTGATCTTTCTGAATCTGGCCCTTGTGTTTTTGCTTAGCAGAAACGTGAATCTCTGTGTTCCTCCAGTCACAGCTTTCTCCCCACAGTTAGAAAGCACTATCTAGATGTTAACCCCTTTCCTGCCAGTGTCATTAGTACAGTTACAGTGCATATTATTTAGCACTGATCACTGTATTAGTGTCACTGGTCCCCAGAAAGTGTCAAAAGTGTCACTCAGTGCCCGATGTGTCCACTGCAATGTCACAGTCCTGCTAAAAATCACTGATCACCACCATTACTAGTAAAAATAAATAAATACATTCCATAAAAATATCCCCTAGTTTGTAAACGCTATAACTCTTGTGCAAACCAATCAATATACACTTACTGTATTGGGATTTTTTTACCACAAATATGTAGCAGAATACATATATGCCTAAACTTAAAGAAATATTTTTTTTTACATTTCTTTATTATACGGGAGTCGGGGGCGAGCGTGGGGCGTGCAGGCGCCCCTATTGGCCACTTCAGGGAGCGACGTATAGCTACGGGCTCTCGCTCAGCAGAGCCGACCTGCCGCCGTATAACTGCGGTGGCTGGTCGGCAAGCAGTTAATTTAATTTATACACATTAAAATCTTAGGCCTCGTACACACGACCGAGAATCTCGTCGTAAATGAAACGTTGTTTTCCTCAACAAGGTTTTTGTCAGGCTTGTCAAGAATCTTGTCAAGCTTTCTTTGCATACACACTATCAAGACAAAATCTCGTCGTTCTCAAAACGCGGTGACGTTCAACACGTAAGATGGCACTATAAAGGGGAAGTTTGGGGCTGCTTTTACTAATCTCATGTTACGTAAAAGTTTGGTGAGAGACGATTCGCGCTTTTCAGTCTGTAACAGCGTGACGAATGCTATCTACATTACGAATGCTACTTTTACCGAAGGTGCGCTCCCGTCTCATACTTTATTCTAAGCATGCGTGGGTGTCTAAGCATACACACGAACGTGTTTCTCGTCGTAAACCAGCCCGACGAGAAACACGGCGAGTAAATTGAGACTCCCGACGAGAAAAAAGACAACATGTTCTCTTTTTTTCTCGTCAAGATCCACGACAGTTTTCTCTATGAAAAACATACACACGACCGTTTTCCTTGGCAAAAATACTCTGCCAGCATTTTTCTTGATGGATTTTGCAGAGGAAAACGGTCGTGTGTACGAGTCCTTACAGAAATATGTTAACCTCAGTCCAAAGGATCACTTTTTAAAATTATAACTCTTTCATTTCACATGCCTTTCTCTGCACAGAAAATAGGCAGATTGAAGCGTTGGTATATGAATTGACATAACTTCACAGACCCAGTCTGTCCAGACAGTATATTCTCCTGCTGTCTTGCTTTCTGGGTTCCTGGAGCTTTCTACAGCTTGTAGAGTTAAATATATTTGCTCAATGGAGATACCTAACTCAAACAGATGACTGTCTAACTACTACATACTGTTCAATAATTGCATCTTTAACCATTTCAGGTCCAGGCCAATTCTGACACTTCGTTTCCACATGTAACAATCATAATTTTTTTTGCTATTTTTTGCTAGAAAATTACATAGAAAATTACATAGAACCCCCAAACACTATATGTATTTTTTTTAGCAGAGACCCTAGAGAATAGAATGGCGGTCATTGCAACTTTTTATCTTGCAAGGTAATTGCGCAGCAATTTTTCAAACACGTTTTAAAAAAAAAAAACTGTTTCATACTTTAAAAAAAAAAAAAAAAACAGAAAAGTTAGCCTAATTTTCCTGACGCATTCATGGCAGCACACACTGGGTTGTGACTCCGCCCCCCACAACCTGACAGGATTGGTTAGCTATAAATCTGAGTGGGAGACACCCGGCGTCATTCTCTTTTTTTATCCTCACCTGAACAGGACTGGAACGGACGTACAGCTCGCCTCCTACCGCTATCGCCCCAGCAGGTTCAGCCTCTCCTGTTTGGAAGTCCCCCCTGTACAGTCTCTAATAGAGCTTTATGGGGGGAACCCCGCTCTGGTGGTCTCGGGGGTCAAAATCCCGGCGAATACCTGGCATCCTACAAGCTCTAAATGAGCTTAGATTTGGCAGTGGCTCCCCTTACCTTCCTTGAAATCCTCTTGTCTATCCTGGTCTGTCTCCCCTTCCTTCCGGTATAATTGGGTTATTGGAGACAGCAGACTGCTGGGCCTTGTGGTTCCTCGCTCCTGGCGTCCCTCTGGCCGCTCTGCGCATGCGCGCAGCGGAATGATGACGTCAGGGGCTTACTCGCCCTCATCCAAGATGGCGCGGGGTCGCGCGAGGCGCCACTGCGCATGCGCGATCGCGTCATCAACGCCACGACGGCGGCGCCAACTTTAAATTGGAAACTTTTCCTTTTTTTCTCCGAGGTTGCTGCTTTGCTCCAACTTCTCTATATTACTTGCCCCAGGTAAGCCTTGTTCTTTCCCCAGAATGGCTGTGTCCCTCTCCCTTCCTAACCCTTTTTCTCTTCCTCTTGTTTCCTCCAGCTGCTACTTCTCTGCTTTATGGAGTCCACTGCCCTAGCAGACCACTGCCAACAAACAAGGTAGGTAGGCCATCAATAGAGGTAAGTAGAGAAGAGAAAAAAGAGAGCCGGCCACTAAACACTGCCTTCTTTCGCAGTCCCACCAGGCCCAGCGATGCAAGCCCACGGCACAGGGAGAGATCCAGACATTCATCTAGAAGATCCCGCAGAAGTCGGTCAAGAACCTCCTCCCGCTACCGCCGATCTAGGCGCAGCCGATCACGCCATAGTCGATCTCGCCACAGCGGGTCTCATCGGAGACGATCTCCCTCAGTGCACCGCGAACGTTGCCATACCCGTCCTGCGGCTAATACCTGCTGGGTGTGTGGTGCCATTGCAATGCCAGGAAAATTAGCATGTCGCACCTGCTTCAATGAAGCGGTTGGAGAAAGGGAGATGGACGCCAGGACAGCGACAAGTCTTGCCAGAGATCCAGTGCAGGATTCAAACTGGACCCCTCTAACCGGCGGGGACCCCACCCCAGGCACCTCATCGGCTCTTGACCCCTATGCCCAACTAGCGGGGACCCTGTCCGACCAGGAAGAGCATGAGATGACATCAGGATTTGACTTCAGCCTAGTTGAGCCCTTTGCACGCTCCATTAAGGAGGCTATAGGCTGGGAGGACCCCGTGGCAGAACCGAAGGTTGGGAAATATTTTCCCGAACTAAGAAGGGATCCGGAACTATTTCCTTTCATAGATGAGTTAGAAGATCTCATTAAAGATGAGTGGGAAAAACCTGATAGGCGGCCCAGCCTCTCTAATAAGCTTGCTAAGCTGTACCCGCTAATGGAGTCCAAGGTGTCTCCCCTTATCAACGCTCCCGTTGTCGATTCATCCCTGATGCGACTCGCCCGCCATGTCACCTTACCGATAGAGGACGCGGTCTCGTTCCGAGATGTGCTTGACCGCAAGATGGATCTGGAATTGAAGAAATCGTACTCTTCAGCAGGGGGAGCCTGTAGACCAGCGATTGCTACGGCTGCAGTCGCCAAAGCCATGTCCACATGGGCAGCCAATGCGGAGAAGGCCCTCTTAGAAGGGACTGACCAGAGGGAGGTGATATCCTCGTTACAAGAAATTAGGCTAGCAGGAGACTTTGTGGCAGGAGCCTCAGTGGATATCATTCGCTCCTCGGCTCGCTCCATGTTAGCCTCGGTAATGGCCCGCAGAGCCTTATGGCTGAAACCCTGGGTCGCTGACTCAAACTCCAAGTCCAACTGGTGCACGATCCTGTATGATGGCGTAAACCTGTTTGGTGCGAAATTAGATACGGCAATCTCCAAAGTTACCGGAGGAAAATCGGGGCTTATCCCCTCCGACAGGAGACCCAAGCCCCAGAGGGGGCCTACCCTCAGGCGCAATCTGCCCGATAGGTACAGGGAAGCCAGGAATTATCGCCCAGGCAGGGAATTTAGAAGAGATGGGAGATCTACTCGCCCCCCCTTTGCTAGGGGTCAAAAGATGAAGGCCATTACCACAGGGGACCAGCAAAAGTCTTTTTGAAAATTCGCCTGCCCACCCAGCTCAGGTGGGCGCCAGGCTCAGGAATTTTGCACAATTTTGGGCGGAACATTTAGAAGATCAATGGGCCCTTTCCACGGTCAAACAAGGCCACAAATGGAGCTTTATGGGGACATTGCCTCACACGGTTTTTCAACCCACCAAAATTCCCTCCTCCCCAGACAAAAGGAAACTTCTACTGCAGTACGTCTCGGATTTAATTCGGAAGGAAGCAGTCATAGAGGTCCCTTCCCACCAGAGAGGCAGGGGATTTTATTCCCCTCTGTTTCTGGTGCGAAAGAAATCAGGAGACCTTCGGCCTGTATTGGACCTCAAACGTTTAAACAAAAGGATCCAAATAGAAGCCTTCAAAATGGAAAGTCTCCAGTCTATTCTTCTGGCAGTGAACTTAGGAGATTGGATGCTGTCCGTCGACCTGTCAGACGCCTACCTTCACATACCAATCCACCCCGCTTTTCAGAAATTCCTTCGTTTTTCCATCGGGCAACACCACTTTCAGTTTCGATGCCTGCCCTTCGGCATCTCTTCAGCACCCAGGACATTCACAAAGGTCCTCCTCCCGCTCATAGCACTCCTCAGGGAGAGGGGCTTGCGGGTTCACCATTATTTGGACGACATACTGCTCCTAGCGGCGGATCAGGAGACTCTGCTCTTCCAACGCAACATCCTAGTCTCAACCCTTCAGAGCTTCGGGTGGTTAATCAATTGGCAGAAGAGCAGCCTAGAACCCTCACAGGTGATGACGTTCCTCGGAGCACAGTTGGATACGAGACAGAACAGGGTGCAGTTGCCTCTAGAGAAGGTGGAACCCCTAGCTCGGAAGGTGCAAAACCTACTATCCTCCAAATCTACGTCGGCCAGGTCTTGCCTCAGCCTGTTGGGCTCTATGTCCTCAACTATACCCATGATCCAGTGGTCCCAGTGGCGAATGAGGTCTTTACAAAACACTTTTCTCAGACAGTGGGACGGGACCTCAATGCACCAACCCATCAACATTCCCAGCCATGTGAGACCCGACCTTTTTTGGTGGACTCTGCCTCCCAAACTCAGGGGCTTCAGACCTATAGTCCCTCCGAGTCCGGAAATCGTGACATCAGACGCCAGCGAGAAGGGTTGGGGGGAGCACTACCGGGATCAGACAGCCCAGGGACGATGGCCTTTTCCTGCTCGAGGAGTGGTCTCAAACATTCTGGAGCTTCGAGCAGCGTTCCAGGCCCTCTTGGCTTTCGAGCCTCTACTACAGGGGAAATACGTCCAAATTCGTATGGACAACAAAGTGGCGGTGGCCTACGTCCAGAGGCAAGGCGGTACCCGAAGTCGCACGCTACTAGAGGAAGTTCGCCCCATAATGGAATGGGCCCAGACACATCTATCGGACCTACGAGCAGTTTACGTCCCAGCGGATCAAAACACGCTAGCCGACTTCCTGAGCAGGGAACTTCGATCGAACAACGAATGGTCCCTGAACCTCCGGGAGTTCTCTATGCTGACGGACACCTGGGGGATTCCGGAGATCGACCTGGCAGCGACACCAGCCAACACCAAGTGCCCGAGATTTCTGTCCAGAGTACACTTTCCGACAGCGGAGGGGACAGATTGCCTTCTCCACCCATGGGACTTCAACCTAGGATACGCCTTCCCTCCGACTCCCTTGATAGCGAGATTTCTATGCAGACTCCGGAGATCGTCATCCACAGTAATAACGGTAGTACCATTCTGGCCAAGGAGGCCTTGGTTCACAACTCTACTACAGCTCAATACTTGTCCTCCTATCCATCTACCAACGTCACCGGACCTCCTACTCCAGGGCCGATCCTTCCATCCGGCCCCCGACAGGCTCCACTTGACAGCCTGGAGGTTGAAAGGGCTAGATTTAGGGAACAGGGATGCTCCCAGGCAGTCATAACCACCTTAATGCAGGCCAGAAAGGTTTCGACAAACACGGTCTACACAAGAATTTGGGAAAAGTTCACCCACTTGGCGCAACTTAGAGGCTGGAATCACATCTCGACAGACCCTTGCCAGATCCTAGAGTTCCTTCAAGCGGGTATCGACAAAGGCCTGAGCTCAAACACCCTTAGGGTACAGATCTCCGCTCTTTCTGCAAAGACTGGCACTAAATGGGCCCTGCACCCTCTGATTACCCAGTTCATGCAGGCCTGTGCGAAGATCAGACCTCCAAGAAGACCACCCTTTCCAGCCTGGGATCTTTCGGTGGTACTAGAAGCACTTTCCAATCCTCCCTTCTTTCCACTCAGCTCAATCTCCTTATGGGACCTGACCCTGAAGTTATCCTTCCTCATTGCTATAGCTTCAGCTAGAAGAGTGTCGGAGTTGCAAGCTCTCAGGTTCAAGGAGCCATATTTGGTTTTTCTACCAGACAGGGTGGTGTTGAGGCCTTCTGACCGTTTCCTCCCCAAGGTTACCTCGGCTTTCCACTACAGCCAGGATATCGTCTTACCACGCCTTACTAACGAGGATGGGGAACCTCACGCCTTGGACATTAAGTCTACAATCTCCAGCTACCTGTCGGCTACCACCCATCTTCGCTCGTCAGACGCCCTCCTGATTATCCCTCACGGAGCCAGGCGAGGCCAGGCGGCCACCTCCCGAACCATCGCCTCTTGGCTAGTCAGAGCTATAGAAAAGGCATACTCTATTCAACAGCGAGAGGTCCCGGAAGGCATCAAAGCACATTCAACCAGGGCAGTGGCAAACTCCTGGGCAGCATATTGCGGGGTCTCGTCAGAGACCATCTGCAGAGCAGCTACCTGGTCTTCCAGGCATACCTTCATATCCCACTACAGAGTGGACGCAGCTCTTTTGGCTACAGCTGAATTTGGCAGATCTGTCTTCAGGGCCAATTCTTCGGCTCTCTAGAGAATAAATACTTTGCATTGAACCCTCCCGACTGGCGAGTTATTTCCCAGTGTGTGCTGCCATGAATGCGTCAGGAAAATGGAAAATTGTATACTCACCTTTCCGTAATTTTCCTTTCCTGACGCATCTTCATGGCAGCACACAACTGCCCACCCTACTGTTCAATGATGATATATACGGAGAATGACGCCGGGTGTCTCCCACTCAGATTTATAGCTAACCAATCCTGTCAGGTTGTGGGGGCGGAGTCACAACCCAGTGTGTGCTGCCATGAAGATGCGTCAGGAAAGGAAAATTACGGAAAGGTGAGTATACAATTTTCCATTTTTTTTTGTATAATGTGAAAGGTGAAGTTACGGCGAGTAAATAGATACCTAACATGTCTAACATGTCACGCTTCAAAATTGCACACGTTCGTGGAATGACGCCAAACTTCAGTACATAAAAATCCCCATAGGCAATGCTTTAATTTTTTTTACTGGTTACATGTTTTGAGTTACAGAGGAGGTCTAGGGCTAGAATTATTGCTCTCGCTCTAACATTCGCCTCACATGTGTGGTTTGAACACCGTTTTTCATATGGGGGCTGGACTAATGTATGCGTTCGCTTCTGCGTGTGAGCAAACAGGGACAGGGGCACTTTAAAAAAAAATATATTATTATTGTTAATTTCACTTAATTTTTTTTTATTTTGACACTTTAAAAAAAAATGGGATAACTTTGTATTCCTATTACAAGGAATGTAAACATCCCTTGTAATAGGAATATGGCACGACAGGACCTCTTTACAGTGAGATATGAGGTCAATAAAACCCACATCTCACCACTAGGCTGGGAAGCCTAAAAAAAAAAAAAGACCACCGAGTCAAAGCCGAAGCGGCGCCGTTTTTTTGAATGCAGAGGTTGGGCGTGGCTTCATAACATCATTGCGCCCAGCCTCCGACAATCATAGAGACTCCGGCACCATCTGGTCTGCCGGAAATCTCTATGATCAGCATCCGGGGCTAGCGGATTCTGTCACTGACTCACTGATCGCACAGGTGAGTCGGTAGAAGCACCGGAGGGCAGCGGGAGTGGGGGACGTCCCATTTCACTGCCCGTAGGAACGATCAAACGGCGGAACAGCCGCTATGATCATTCTTCTGGTGTAGGGAATCGCTGGCTGAAAATATATATATGATTGAAGCCTGTAGCTGCAGGCATCATTCAGATATAGCCCCACAAATCCCAGGACGTCATATAACGTCCTTTGGGCCTTAAAGAGGAGTTCCACCCAAAAATGGAACTTCCTCTTAATCCACTCCTCACCCCCATACATGCCACATTTGGCATGTAATTTTTTTGGGGGGGAGTGGGGGCTTCAGTAGGAGTGGGACTTCCTGTCCCACTTCCTGCTTCTGCCGAGGGGCTGATAAGGCGAGAGGCGTAATCGCCTTATTTCAGCCCCTCCTTGTAGGCGATGGCCTAGGACACTGACAGGTCCTAGGCAATCGCCTGTCCAATCAGCGACGAGCCGCGCCGCACGCGCATGCGCAGTGCGGCTCGCGCATGCGCAGTGGGTGCCCGGCCGTGAAGCCGAAGGCTGTCACGGCTGGGTGCCCACAGTCGGGATGGAGACGCCGACTGGGGAGGGGGGGAGAGGAGCGGAGCCCCGGTCGGCGCATCGCTGGAACGCAGGAGCAGGTAAGTGAGTGTTTATTAAAAGCCAGCAGCTACACTTTTTGTAGCTGCTGACTTTTAATAAACACATTTTTTGGCTGGAACACCCCTTTAAGTGGTTAATAATTTTTACACAGCTGTAAACATATCACACACAATTAAAACATTTAAAATCTTTCCCTATGGAAAACAAAATTAAAAATATTTCCCAACATGGCATTTTTATGGAAAATACAAACGTGGCATATTATAGTCCTTTTTGTTCAACTTTTATTCCTTCTTGCCCAGATATTCACTTTCCAAATCTGATTATAATAATGTATCCAAGACACGGAAGACAAGTTTGGTGAACTAAAACAAAACAGGTGATATATACATGGGCAAACCATATCCAGAGCAGATGCAGTTATCAGATTTCATTTGCTTTTAAAAAATAAATACCGTAAAACAAACTCGGACTGCGACATTGTATGTTTCATAAAATATCAAAAATAGGCCTCCCCCTGTGTTCATCTGAGTGGAATATCATGTATTGTGAAATAGACCTTCATTATTTAAGTGACTCATACATACAGCATTCCTGGGCGCTAAAACATCAATCAATTGCATACATCAAAAGAGAAACTTCTATTTACTTTAGTTATGTGCATACAAATATATGTCTCATTGCAACTGCTGTGCCTCAAAATAATGAGGTGCCAGTAGTCCCCACCTGAATATAAGATGTGCACTATAATGATTATTATTAGCATTATTATAAGGATTATTATTGTGTGTGAGATGTAGTAGTATGGAATGATACGCAAACATTCAGTAAGCCAGTTCTCTACAATACAATGGTGTAAACCCAGCCTTATGCCGCGTACACACGATCATTTTTTGTGATAAAAAAAACGACGTTTTCTGTGAAGTAAAAAACGACGTTTTTGAAACGTCACTTTTCAAAGACGATGTTGCCTACACACCATCGTTTTTTTCACAAAAAGCAAGGTTACGTTTACCACTCTTTTCCATTGAAGCTCGCTTCATAACTAGCTTCTGGGCATGCGCGGGTTGAAAAACGTCGTTTTAAACGACATTTTTGCTACACACAGTGACTTTTTGTGAAACAAAAAACAACGTTTTGAAAAACGACACAAAAAATTCAAGCATGTTGGAATTTTTTTTTGGTCGTATTTTTTAAGACAAAAAACGACGTTTTGCCCACACACGATCAATTTAAATGACGTTTTAAAAAATGAAGTTTTTTTTCATCGCAAAAAACGACCGTGTGTACGCGGCATAAGATTATCTTTGTCCTAAAATAATATAGTTGTTTGTTTTTTGCCCAGTTTTCAACAAATGTCAGCAAGTATCATTTTACCTAATACCACTGCTATGCGGGGCCACGGATGGGGGCATACAGGGAATACCACTGAGCCCTCCAGTTATTCCTATAAAATACTGCATTCACCCCCCTTCTGCAGCCCTGAATAGCAGTGTGTTTCATAGTAGACATGTGCATTCGTTTTCGTCGGAATGCATTTTCGTCCATTTCAGGTATTTTCGTTATTGTTTAAAGAAACGAAAACAAACGTGCGGAATCCGAAATCCAAAAGATCCG
The DNA here is from genome assembly GCA_029574335.1 of Rana kukunoris. Classification (NCBI taxonomy): domain Eukaryota; kingdom Metazoa; phylum Chordata; class Amphibia; order Anura; family Ranidae; genus Rana; species Rana kukunoris. Next base: position 435,792,008 of record CM056053.1, on the reverse strand, counting down.
GCATAAAAAAATCGTCATTTTCATTTTCGTTGCTACAACAGTTCCATATAGATAGGAGATTCGACATGACGCTGACAATAGACAGTGTTGGGGTAGACCATTCGACATGAACGACAAAGATTCGACGAAGCAGCGAAAAACATACAAACATCAAATCTGTCATTGAAGGCTTATGATGTCTGTCGAAAGTTCTAAGAAGATTCATCAAGCAGCTAAACTATACGACGCCGCAATCGTAAATTTCCGGTCAAATGCTCTGCCCACAAGCTATAGTAGAATTCTAATGTTGGTTGACTGGCAATAATAGTTTATAAATATAATTATTTCTAGTGTCATACAACATTAGAATTCTGCTATAGCTTGTGGGCAGAGCTTTTGACCGGAAATGTAAGATTGCGGCGTCGTACAGTTTAGCTGCTTGACGAATCTTCTTAGAACATTCGACAGACACCATAAGCCTTCAATTACAGATTCGACCTTAATTATTTCGGATTTTCGGGCAAATGCATTTTTTAACTAAACTAAAAAAATAAAATGAATTTCGGGAGTAACTAAATAAATTTATTTTTTGGAAGAAAACTAATTTCCGAAACATAATATTTCAGTGTCTATTTCATAGTGATATTAGGAGGAAATGCTCTTCAAGCTTGGCTGTATAATTAATTGCATTAATTGATCTACTGGGTCTCTTTGCTTGCCCTAAATAGATGGTTAGGCAGCTTTAGGACTCATGATGAACATGTACTTTACCAGTATTAAGATACATAGGATATACATATGTACACACATGCATACATACATACATACATGTTAAATAAGCTAATTTTAGAGCTGATCCCTGAGGCATGACCCCAGAAACATTAGAGCTGGTTCCCAGGTACTGAGCTGTACGATGCACACATCAGAAGAGGATAGTCCAGTGTACAGACAGTGCTGTTAACCACTGACTTTCTGGCTGTCCATGCAGAGTCCAGCTCTCCTCCTATACTATTTGCCCATGCCCACAGTCTACACTGGTGCGCCTTCTGGGTGCCCTCATAATGCCTTCTTGCTCTCTCTCTATGTCCTCCCTTAAGGGGGTGGCAGCTGTGTGGAATGGGATCCCGGGAAGCCCTGCAGTAACCTCGCTGTGCAATCCTGGCTTCAGCTAATGGCATCTTTGCACTCTCCCTCCCAGCCTTAATGCCACATGCACACGATCGGAAATTCCAACAGAAAATGGATGGAGCATACACACAGTCAGAATTTCCAACCAAAAGCTTAAATCGAACATTTGTATGCGGCATTAGAGGCAGGAGATTAATTGGGGAGCTGCAGTTGTGCTCTGGGAGTCTACGAGTGATCCTGTGACACAACCTTTGTGGATAATGGACAAAAAATAAAAAAGGGGACAGTCCCAGCACATTCAGGACTTTCCCAGCAAATCTGGGACAGTTGGTATGTATGAAAGAATTATATAACAAATAGTACAATGCATTTTCACTACATTACATAATACTTGTGTAGTGGCCTGCTCTTTTTGAGCCAGCGCTGTTGAAAATTTAGAGGGAAGTCTGAGAGTATAGTTTAGCTCATGAGCTATGTGTGCTTTGATTTGTGCAAATACACTTGGACTTCTGTTTCCATGCGCAAGTGGCTGACGTGGCGGTGACGTGAGTGACCACTATTGTTTGCCTCGGGGTGTAGTTGTTACTCCAGAGCTCAGACATGTGTGATTTGTGCAGCAGCTAGTGTATTGTTTGCCTGGGGTGTAGTTGTTACTCCAGGCCAAGGGTGGCAGCAGCTAGGTCAGGGTGATTTGAGTATTCTCCCTCGGCAGCCAATCACTGGGGTTGATAGTCCCGCTGTGCATGCTGAGGAGGGGTACTTAAGGGACAGACGTCACTGGACTGGGGTCGTCGATCTTGAATCTGTTGTCCCACCACCCCCGTGTGTAGCCCTCCTGGCCGGGGGTGCGTGTTCCTGCAATCCTGGCTCTGGGACCACGTTTTTTTTGGGTTGTGATCTTCTGAGTAGGTCCAGTAGGCAGATTGGGTCTATGCATTGGAAGGTGATCCTGTGCTGTCCGTCCTGAGGGAGGAAGCCACTTGATGTCTCAGGAGAGGCCTTGAACTTCATTGAAGGAAGCACTGTTTACTGAAAGGCTGGATGGTGATTACCTGTCAGTTTAAAGTTCTACGAGAGGTTACTCTGGGGAGATCCAGGTGCAGAATCCTGTACTGTGAGGATTCTGGACCGAAAAGTGTCTCCATCTGTGGGAAGGTCTGTGGCAGAGACTGTACCATTTTGTTTTTTCCGTGTGTCACCCCGGCTGGTAGGCTAGTAAAAGAGGCCTATCCAGGTGTGAAAAATCCACTCTGGCTAGAGTGACGACGAAAGCTGCGTCACTGGAAACAGGAGTGTCTACGGATTGAAACTACGCACCTGAACCTATTACCTGTTACCCTTCCACCTCTTCATTCACTTATCTTATCGGGGGTAGTGCTACACTTGGAACACACAGGAGGCCTTCTGAATCATGCATTTTTGTTGTTATCAATAGGAATCGGAAAATGTCCTTTAATAAATGAAATGAATAAATAATAAATGAAAATTTCTACCTAACAGGTACAAGAGGGTTTGTATTTCACATGCATTCATCAGACAGTTCATAGGTGTAAGGTCCTCAATGAGTTGTCACTCTAAGGCCTCGTACACACGAGCGGACAGATTTGTTCAAATCTGTCCGTCCGACAGATTTGAACAAATCTGTCTGCTGGGATTTTGGTTTGCTCGTGTGTACACACGAGCAAACCAAAATCCCCGCCAGCAGAGAGCGCGCTGACGTGTCGGTGACGTGGCAGTGACGTTGACGCCGCCACGTCACCGCACCAGGAAGTAAAACACTTCCGCGCATGCGCCGAATCCATTCGGTGGCGGTGCGGCGGCGGTGCGGGACGACATGTCTGCTGGTAAGTGTACTAACCAGCAGACATGTCGGGCGGACGGATTGCCACCCGATAGATTTCAAAGCATGCTTTGAAATCTGTCGGGTGGCCAAATCCGTCGGCTCGGCCGTACACACGATCGAGTCTGTCTGCTGAAACGGTCCAGCGGACCATTTCCAGCGGACAGATTTGATCGTGTGTACGAGGCCTAAGTGTATTCAAAAACTTAGATTGTCCTTGTAATAATAAGTAGGGATGAGCCGATCACCCCGCAGTTTGGTTCGCACCAGAACTTGTGAACAGGCAAAAGATTTGCGAGAACACGGTAAAGTATATGGGACATGAACAGGAAAAAATGTGCTAATTTTAAAAGGCTTATAATATGCATGTTGGTACCAAAAAAATTGTGTTTGGAGACCCGGGTCCTGCCCCAGGGAACATGTATCATTGCAAAAAAAGTTTTAAAAACTGCATTTTTTTTCAGGAGCAGTGATTTTAATAATCCAATTTGAAAATTTTGGACACTTTTTTTTTGGATGAATGAATAGGGGTACAATGTACCTGATACCCATTCACATTGGAGGAATCTGGGGGACCCCTTGTTAAAGGAGGCTTCCAAATTCTGATAAGCCCCTGTCTGCAGACCCCCACAACCACCAGTCAAGGGTTGTAAGGAAGAGGCCCTTGTCCCCATCAATATGGGGACAAAGTGTTTTGGGGAAGGTTAATATTGTTTATGCTTCCAGTCTGCATAGCCAAAGCTTATAATTTTGGGGAATTATCAACAGACAATTATTTTTACTGGCAATTTGAACTTAGGCCACAGAGCTGGCTTTAGGAAATGTGTATGGCTTTTACGTCTGGGCAGAAAGGCAAAGAGTTTTATCTTCACAAAGGAAATGTAAAAATATAAATTTGGGTTATTTTTTGCCTCAGTATTTCTATGATATGTGTAGTGTACTGGGATTTGTGATGTTCATACCTCAGCTTTGTAAATGTCACTTTTTACAGTTGTTAAATGTATAACGTATAATACTTTCTATACACTGCACAAGTTAGTTCCGGGTTCCTGATCCTGTTACGATATACTCAGAAGGCTGCACATGTTTTATGGTTGCCTGAACTTGTTAATAAAGTACTCTGTATCTACTCTTCCTCCCAGAATACAGGACACAGTGAGACTAGCAATGAAGATGTTCTATACTTTCTAGCATAAAATGGTGAACCTGCAATGCCTTCTACTGCTTGAATTTATATATTTGGAAATTACATACTTACTTATAATTAGTGATGAGCTCAGGCATGTTCCAAACCCACATGTGTGACCTAACAGGAATCCCCTGGCCCGCAGCTGCATGTATACATGTATGGTGAATGAATAGGGGTACAATGTACCTGATTAAAGGGGGCTTCCAGATTCCGATAAGCCCCCTGCCTGCAGATCCTCTAAACCCTGGGCAAGGGTTGTAAGGAAGAGGCCCTTGTCCACATCAGCATTATGTACTCAATAAAAAAGTTTGTAGACAAAAAACAAAATTTGCAAAGAAACCCTGAAGAAAGTGAATACTTGCATCTATGACTGCCTGCACAGACAAATGCTACTCCATATAACCAACTCATCAAGAAGTCTCAGTCCCCTGATTCTCCCACTGAGCTTATTGGTATCTCCCACTGACTCCTACATCACTATTATGCCCTGGAGGGACAGCCCCTCCAGAATTGTCCTTCTTTTTGGTCTAATGTATAGACTGCTATCAAAATATCCAATTTAACTACATTTCATCCAACACCTAAATCATAACATTTGTTATTTTGAAAAGCCATTATAAAACAATGCTTTGGGTGGTGATGACATAAGGGGGAGGGGTCACCGGGTGATATCCGCCCCCCTTATGTCATCAACACCCGGAGCATGATGGAACTGTGACATCATAAGAGGCCTATATAAATCGGTGCGTGCCACGCATCCGGCATGTCAACATCGAAGCGACATGTCAACATCGAAGAAGAGAAGAGGGAAGAGGATGACAGAAGACCATGCCCCGCTAGTAAAAGAGCTGCAAAAAGATAGCGGAGAAGCCCAGCAGAAGGACACCGGAAAAGAGGGAAGAAGACGACAGAAGACAGGGGCCCCCGGTGGTAAAAGCTGCAAGAAGACAGCGGAGAAGCCCGGCAAAAGGACACCGGAGAGGAGGGAAGAAGACGACAGAAGAAGACTGGGCCCCCCGCTGGTAAAAGAGCTGCAAGAAGACAGCGGAGAAGCGCGGCAGAAGGAAGAAGGCATCTGAGAGCAGAAGAAGAGACCCCCTAAGTTGGAAAAAGACCCCCGGAGCTGCATAATAAATGACTTTTAAAACCTGTGTAGTGTGTTTTTTGGACTTTTTTTTCTCCAGGTGAATGGGTAGTGGTACCCCATACTCATTCACCTAGGGTGGGGGTGCCGGGATCTGGGGGCCCCCTTATTAAAGGGGCTCCCGTATTCGGATAAGCTCCCTGCCCGCAGACCCCGACAACCAATGGCCAGGGTTGTTAGGAAAAGGCCCTTGTCTCTATGATACTGTGCTTTGTGGTAGGGGGACCGCAGGGGGCTCCCTGCCCAAAGCACCTACACCCCATGTTGAAGATTGAAGGATTCCCCCAGGGGAGGGGCTTTATAGGCAGCAATAGTAAGCGTATATATAGTAGTACCAAAAACAAGAAATTATTTTATGAAAATCAATAAATATTTAATTATATAGAAAAAAGATCATACAATATGACATAATATAACACTTAACAAGTCATAGAGTTGCAAAAAATTGAAACTGATCCACATAAGTAAACTCTACAAGGCCCTACGCGTTTCGGGGTTTTCCCTTCTTCGGGGGCCGGAGTCTGTGTGGAAACAAATTAGGTTGCATCAGGTTTACATAAACATAGCATCAAAAATATATAACTTTAACAATCGCGTCAAATTTTAATACAGCAAGCATAATAAGTAAAAGATAGACAGAAAAACATACCAGTCAAGAGATGGCAACTCAATAAAAACACAGGGTAAAAAAGTCCATGGTGAAAAATTCCTGAAGGGATGGTATACAGGAGTTGGGGAGCAGGCACCGTGCATCCAAGGGAAGCAAACCCCAAGCCAAAAACTGCCAAGGAAAGTTGTATAATTCCTAAAATGAAGGACACAATGCAAAAAAGATATATATATCTATGCAAAGTAAAAAATAAAATATAATAAATATAATGGTTCTAGTATATATGTATGTGTCATATCAATTTGTGTCAAGGTCTTAAATAATTGTAAGTTATATACCTGACAACAGGGAGTAACCCATAAGAATGGCCAGCAGGGGTCAGCGGAAGGCACAGCACAATAGATTGTCTCCCTATCCAAAGGAGGTAATACTTGAAAATGGCCAGAGGGGGTCAGTGAGAAGCACAACACAAGGAGGCTGAAAACGAAGGAAATTTGAAAAATAATAAAAAAAATAAAAAAAAAATAAAACAATTCCTAGGTATGGAGATAAGCAAGGAAGCAAAGGAGTATTGGAGAAGGGAAGGCTGACAGGAACAGACCGTCAGCCAGTGATGTACCTTTTAAATGGATGTGTAGAACCATCCCATGTTGAGGGCATGAGGCCTGGTACGGTTAAGGAGGGGGGGTGCTCGCTCGTTCCCACCCCCTTTCCTGATCGACCGGGCTGCGTTCTTGGATCGGGTCTGGTATGGATTTTGGGGGGACCCCCACGCTGTTTTTATAGCGTACAGGGGTCCCCCTTAAAATCCATAGCAGACCCAAGGGCCTGGTATGCTCTTGGAGGGGGAACCCATGCCGTTTTTTTATTTAAAATTTGGCGCAGAGTTCCCCCTCAAGATTCATACCAAAAGCAGCTGACACTGCGATTACTTGCGCTTATGTGCCGATAGCTGCGCCAGATCACATCTGGACGCATTCAATTCTATTTTTTCTATTCGCATAACAAAACTGCAGCTAAACGCAGTGTGTGAAGGGTGTCATAGGAAAGCATTGTGTGCTTCTAGCTGCGGTAGAATCCGCAGCTAAAAGCACCATTCTTTCTGTCCGTGTGAAAGGGGCCTAACTGAACAAGCTTAAGTTAAAAGGTGATTGGCTACCATGCACAGTTGTACCAGATTTTGAGTGCACCTATTTTAGTAGATCTACACCATTGTTTGCTTCTGCCTGTTGCTGGGGGATGTCCTCCAGTGGATAGAGCATTAACAAACAATGTTATAAATCATTCATTTTTATTTCACCCTAACCAATAACTAGGAGGTAGCTCTTCTAAAAGGGATTTTGTATCCCAGGCTTTGCCTGAAGAGAATGTGAGTCCAAGGACCTAGTCTTTGCCTTCTAGACTAAAGCCTGGGATACAAAAGCCCTTTTAGAAGAGCTACCTCCTAGTTATTGGTTAGGGTGAAATAAAAATGAATGATTTATAACATTGTTTCTTAATGCTCTATCCACTGGAGGACATCCCCCAGCAACAGGCAGAAGCAAACAATGGGGTAGATCTACTAAAATAGGTGCACTCAAAAAAGCTCCTTCAGAAGAGGTCCACTGTGAGGAGCTTTTTTCTTGCTTCTCAGGCCTGCTGCCTGGGGAGGACTTAACAACTTCAGAATGTCCCAGGGAATAGAAAATAGGCCAATGCTAGAGCCAGGAAGATAGGGAGGTGGCTAGAAAAGGGGGGCTTAAAGTGGATGTAAATCTGATTCATGAAATTTAAGCTGGGCGAATATATCTGCAGTATTTTGTAATCTCTTTTTAATGAGCCAAGTCCCATAGCTCTCTTCTGAACTGTTCCTCTGTTATCAGCCTGATAACTCCTGACAAATTCTCAGACTTTTTAGACAAAAGCAGTCTGAATCTTTTGTCAGGGGAGGTTGCTAAAATAGATTAGCAGAGAGCAGGCCCTATTACAAAACACATCTGAGAGTCTCTGCCTATGGTGAGGGGGGTGCCATTCGTCCAATCAACAATGTTAGCTATCTTGGCTCTATACCCAGACATCACACTCTGTTACCCAGGAAGAGAAAATCTCTAAAACAATCTCAACTTCTAAAGAGTATATGAATGTAAAGACATCAGATATAAATGTAAAAACTCACGTGAGGCCGTTCACTTCACTGGGTGTATGGAGGATTTAAATCCACTTTAAGAAGGCTTACTTAATTCATTTGTTTTCTCAGTTTAAAGCCCACATTGAAGAATTGCTGGTCCAGCTTAATGGTACACAATAAAGATTTGATGGTCTAAGTTTAATGGCATACTCTTGGCCCATGAGAGGCGGTGAAGTTATTTCCCTTTGAGTGATTTTTCATGGTTTGGGTATCCTGTAAACCCACACTCTCTCTTTCCTGGACTTTGATGCAATGAAACCTGTAACAGAATGGCCCGTGACACCCAGAGACTTTTGAAGGATGGGGGGTAATCCTGTGCCAGCGTCATTCATACATTTTGAAACAAGTAACAGAGCTTGCTTGCCTCGTTATTCTGGGAAATAGAATGGATCATGTCTGCTGGTTTGTCGGAGTGTCGGATAAGCTGTCTTGGGATGATGGAAGATCGTAAATGGTGGTGACCATTACAAAATCTATAAACAAAGATTGACAGAGTGGAAGTGAGTCATATGGTAGCCACTGGTGAGTTGGAGAGTGTCTTGGGCAAACTGTGATACTGGTAGGGACCTAGCATTCCAGTGGCTTTTTACAGGGGTAAGCGCCTTACAGAGGTTCCAACCCTTCTCCACCTTAGAGAAAAAAAATTATTGTGACTGGAATTGGGTTTTAAGTGGACAGTTTACATTTGATATAGACACTTCTAGGATTTTTTTCATTAAAGGGGTTGGAAAGGTTTGTTTTTTTATTTTCTAAATAGGTTCCTTTAAGATGCATTGTTGGTTCACTTTCCTTTTCCTTCGATTTGCCTTCTATTTTTTTTTCTTTGTCTGAATTTCTCACTTCCCGTTTCTCCTCAGTAAGCTTGCCCGCCAGAACGGCTCGGATGATGGTGGAAAGCTTACTGGGGAGGAACAGGAAGTGAGAAATTCAGACAAAGATAAAAACATTTAGAAGGGAAATCGAAGGAAAAGGTAAGTGAACGAACCAACAATGCACTAGCTTAAAGGAAGCAATTTATAAAAAAAAAAAAAAACCTTTACAACCCCTTTAAATGTGAGTGTGCAAAGCTTTAGTGCAGTTAAAGATTGTGAATTGCTAAGAACCAGTTAACACACAGGGGTCGATTTACTAAAGGCAAATAGACTGTGCGCTTTGCAGTTGCTCCAATGCTTAGTAAATGTATTTATCGGCATATAACACGCACTGGCATATAACACGCACCCCAACTTTAAGAGGAAAGTTTCGGAATTTCATTTCTACACAGGCCCCTGGCATAATACACAATACACTGACCCCCTGCACAGTACACGGACCCCTGTACAACCCACAGCCCTCTTTCATTATAAAGATGTGAGGGGTGTACTCACTTTTGTGTAAACTGAGAAAAACAATGAAATGAAACTGACATAAAACCATTTTCAGTTTTTCTTTAAAATACAAGGAGCAATGTGGCCAACTTCTGTCCTTTGATACCACGCAACATAATTACCAGCTGTCTTATTTGTCACTTTTACAGCGGAAAGAACAATAGTCTTCATGGCACAGTAACATAAAGGGCTGCAAGCACAGCCCTTCACTCCAAGCACTGGGACAGGGACAACGCTGCCAGCATACTTTAAAGTTAAGACAACTTCACACTATCAGGCCTCGTACACACGACCATTTTCCTCTACAGAATTCATCAAGAAACTCGGTGGCAGAGCTTTTATGCAGAGGAAAACGGTCATGTGTATGTTTTTCCTCATCGGGAGTCTCAATTTCCTCGTCGTCTTTCTTCTTCGGGCTGGTTTACATTTGTGTGTATGCTTAGAAACCCGCGCATGCTCAGAATAAAATATGAGACGGGAGCGCACCTTCGGTAAAAGTAGCGTTCGTAATGGAAATAGCACATTTGTCACGCTGTAACAGACTGAAAAGCGTGAATTGTCTCTCACCAAACTTTTACTTAACACGCAGTAACATGAGATTAGTAAAAGCAGCCCCAAGGGTGGCGCCAGTGGAATCAAACTTCCCCTTTATAGTGCCGTCGTACGTGTTTTACATCACTGCGTTTGAGAAGGATGAGATTTTGTCTTGACAGTGTGTACGCAAAGAAAGCTTGTCAAGATTCTCGACAAGCCTAACAAGGAATTCGTCGAGAAAACGATGTTTCATTTACAATGAGTTCCTCGGTCGTGTGTACAAGGGCTCAGCCTCAGCCCCTTATACACCGCTGCTCATATGTCACTCTCAATGTGGATCAGAGCTTCTGCATACCTCCATTAACGCTGCTCTCTCTCGTGGACCCGGTCATGTGACTGCTCTCCTCTCTTTCATTGATGGTCACGTGACCGCTCTCCTGCTCCAATCAAAAGCTACACACGAGGAGAAGGCAGAGAGGGAAGAGGAGAGCAGCCACAACGAGCGGCATTGGTTAAGGGATTTGGGGGCTTGTATTTGCATTGAAAGTTACACAGGAGGAGAGGTAATGTTTTCTGGACTTTGGGGTTTACTGCCAGCACTGTCCCACAGCCAGGAGAGGTGGGGCGGCCGGCCTGACACCCTCCCAATGGGTGGCACCTGAGGCCGACCGCTCGATCCACACCCCCTGTTGGGAGAAAAAACTGATATTGGCGTATAACACGCAGGCATGGTTTACCCTCTATTTTCAAGGTAAAAAAAGTGCATGTTATACGCCGATAAATACGGTAAGTAAAGTGTCACTTTGCAACGAATACCCAATAACGTGCAAGGAAAATGAAAAAAAAATGCATTTTTGCTTGAATGCGATTGGATGATAAAAGTCAGCAGAGCTTCTCTTATTTACTAAGCTCTGGAGCAACTGCCCTTGCAGTGTGCAACTGCACTTTGCAAAGTGAACAGTCTATTTGTCTTTAGGAAATCAATCCCACTGGCTGCAGCAGGTCTTTCAAAAAGATGACCACACATAACCTAGAGGCCCGGATTCGCAACGTAAGACTTACGCCGTCGTATCTAGAGATACACCGTCGTAAGTAAAAATGTGCGCCACCGTATCTCTGTGCCGATTCCCCAAGCTAGATATTTTGAAAAATTTGGCTCCAGCCTCCCGACGTAACTTGCCTACGCCGGCGTATCGTGGGCACATAGTTACGCTGGACGCATTTGGCGTACCCATGTTAAATATGCAAATGAGTAAGATACGCTTATTCACGAACTTACTTGCGCCCGGCGCATGTTTTAAGCGATTTGCGTAAGGGTTACGTCCGGCGTAAAGTTATTCCTCATATAGGAGGCGCAACCAATGCAAAGGTCTGGACCAGGGAACGAACGCTGTCGATTTTTACGTCGTTTACATAGTACGTGAATAGGGCTGTGCGTAGGTTACGTTCACGTCGTAGGCAGTGTTTTGGCGTATATTAGCCAGTTATTTCGACGTGACTGTAAGCATGCTCACTGGGATGCGTCCAAGATACGACGCATGCGCAGTTCATTTTTTGAAGCTCAGCCCATCATTTGCATGGGGTTACGCTTCATTTAAATGTTACACGCCCACTTCCAGCCCACTTCCACCTACTTTGACTTACGTCGGCTTACACCGACAACTATACGCTACGCCGGCGCAACATTGAGAGCATTTGCTTTGTGAATTCCATGCTTGCCTCTCAACGTTGCGCCGGCGTAGCATAAAGAAGATACGATACGCCGGCAGAAAGATGCGCCCAGGTATGTGAATCTGGGCCATAGAGTTTCTTTAACAAGCAGAGGAAAAGATGAACATCAGAATGAAAATGAAAGCCATATAGCAGGGATGATGTGTCCCTTGAGTCAATTTAAATGCAAAACTTTCATGCTAGACTGGGATGTACCTTTAATGAACTTATTTCAGCTTAAAACACAGTGATCACAGTGGGAAATAAATACCCTTAAGTTTTATTATGCTGCTAGCTCCAGTCTCACAGAATGACGGCAATAACTACTTGTCTGTTAATAAATAATAAAATGAAGATCTCATCGTGAATTATTCTAGCAAGTTTTAACAGTGCCCGCCAGCGGCGTTGTAAGGATTGCTTTAACACCTGTAAATAAGCGGCATAAATCTCCTGTTGTTTTTAAAGACTGTTGCCTTTGGGTGTCAGCTGAGTTTTCTTGAACTTTGAACAAACAAGATATAGGAAAAAAATAAAAATAAAAACTATCTATTATCATCCCTTTTACTCTTCATTACAGTCAGCTCTCTTGTAATGATTATGTGCTGCCCTTGAATTAAATTCTGCTGCCCATACTTGAATGCTGCTAATCAAGCTTTTAAGAAGAGTTTCACTTGCTGATGAACTGAATAGATTCTTTTAGAAATCAGAGTAGGAATTACAATAACGGCTAAGCACAACAACTTTGGTTTATCTTAGGTTCCTAGTGAATTCATTCAACATTTTTAAAGGATCGGTCCATCCACATGTTGTAATTTCGTTCTCAATGAATACAACTGGGCTGCCTTTTTGGGGAATTCCAGAACTATTCATCATTCTGCCATTACTTCTCAGTTTTTCTGCTGCATGTTTGTAATGTACCGTATATACTCAAGTATAAGCCGAGTTTTTTAGCAAATTTTTTTGTGCTGAAAATGCCCCCCCTTTTTGCGCCTGATCTCCCAGAATTTGGGGACCCGGTACCAGCCGGCCGTAGGTCCCCTGGACCCCAAACTTGGCACACATGTAGCCACATTTCTCCTCTACAAGTGTAAAAAGTTTGTTGCCTGGGGGACCTACAGCTGGGGAGCACCAATTTTTCAAAGTCGGGCACCCCTTCCATAGACTCCCATGTTAAATGTCAGTCTAGTCATGGACAGAGGCATGGGCACAGTGAGGCATGGACACAGTGAGTCATAGTGAGGCATGGGCACAGTGAGACATGGGCACAGTGAGGCATGGGCACAGTGAGGCAAAGTGAGGCACAGTGAAGCATGCAGATGGACACCCTAGGCTTATACTCGAGTCAATACATTTCCCCATTTTTGTGGTAAAATTAGGTGCCTCGGCTTATATTCGGGTCGGCTTATACTCGAGTATATACGGTAAATTGTAATTGGTAAGAGAAATGATTGGACAAAATATAGCTGTTGGATGAATTACAGTAAGTATGCTGTATTATTCAGGCCAATGACCTGAATAATAGACAGACCCTCTCCGGCGGCCAGACAAACAGCTGGAGAACACCCATATGATCCCATTTCAGTGCAGGGGAAAAATGTCCCTAAACTTTTTTTCTGAAAATCGAATACGAGTTCCGCCATACAACAGCCATACAGATATTGCATGTGATTGGCGAGGGTGCATATCACATGCAATGTCTGTGATCGCAGTAGTGTAAAACTGGGCTTAAGGATGCTTCCGCCTGTGCTCCAATGCTGACTGGTCTTCAGCTGTTCTCTGTGTCCCATGTACATCCAGTGTGTTCCCTTGGTTGCTGACCCGGCTTACTCCTGACCTGATCTTGGATCCCGCTTCTATGTTGTCTCTTGTTCCTGACCCAGTTCGTTCCTGACTTTGGTTTGCCTCCTTATTTGATACCTTGTTGCCTGCCTGTTGATGACCCTGGCTAATTCTATGACCACGCTTTTGTCTCTAAACATGGCTTACCACCCCATTCGAGTGTTTGCCAGGCTATTTGCTGCTGCAGTTCTGCACACCGCTGAATGTTCCTGTTGCAAGTCTGCTGAGAGCTCTGACCAGCCACATGTACTGGACCCCAGTGTAAGTGGAGTGCGTCCTTAACCTCACCTGAAGTACTGTGTACGGCTGCTGTTCATGGTCTGATAGTTTTCCTGCTGCCTTGGAATCGCATCACCTGCTACAAGTTCCCTGAACTACATCTGCAGGCACTGGTTTTCCGCTTGTCCCTCGGCACCCTCTGTTTCACTCTCAGTGGGGCCTGGGCTGGAGATACAAGAGAGGTCAACCTTGTCATTTCAGTCTCCACTCAGGTACGTGGCAGCGAAGAACAGCCTAAACCGAATGCAAGATCCACACACAGGTGCTCATGATCAGTGTGTCCTCCCACTCCGGAGCAAGATAAATGAATAGATGGATCTGACAACCCTGCAATATGTATTTCAAGCTTAATGACTACATAAGGGTGATAATTAAATAAGGACTGACACGTTTTGGAAAGAGCCTTAATCATTTCATATTTTGGACTGGAGTGATAAAAACATGTATACATGTACAAACTCCACCCAAATACAAATTAACATAGTAAATTTGTCCAATTAACCAATGATACAATAAGGCCTCTTTCACACGGAGCAGTCCGTTTTTCGGTCCGCTCCATGTGTGCCCGTCGGCTCAGCGGGGGATCCTGCTGAGCTGTCGGCGGACAGGGCAGTCCCCACACACTGTGCAGGGACCGCCCTGTCTCTCCTCCGCTATCCCCTATGGGGAATCGGATGAAAACGGACTGTCTGTCTGTTTGCATCCGATCCGATCCGCCGGACGGAAGAAAAATAGGGTTTTCTTCCGTCCGTAAACGGACTTGTAATAAGCGGACCAACAGTCCGCTCATGTGAAAGGGGCCTAAAACCAAAGGAAGATAGTGGTGTAAGATAAAGTGGCACTGGGTCCTAGAGGTAGTAATTTGCAATTGTATATAACAATACTTGTATTAAACTAGATCCATATAAGCAGGGCTCAAGTCCTGCGGGGAACACGTGGGAACGGAGTTCCTGCTCTTTTTTCACAGCAGGAACTCAGTTACCTTTGCACGACTAGAGCACCCGAGCCACCCGAGCCAATCCTTCACTAAGCGGCGATGCCCAGCTCGAGTCACTGTCAGGGGCAGGCGAACTTTAGTAATCCTTTATGTTACTGGCTGCTTCCTGTATATGGATTCATCGGGCAGTGTGCCGGTATTCTGTCACTTCCTCGATGCCCCAATGTCTCCTGGGAGCTTTTGTCATTGTTCCCAGGAGACATTGCGGAGGTCTACCACGAGTTATCGCGGGATTTAGAAAGAACTCGCAAAAAAACATGCGGTTTAGAAATTATGCATATGAGCGTATCATTTTTTTTTTTAGTGGGGGAGTGGATCTTGGGTGGGAGTTCCCACACTTTTTTCCCCAGGACTTGACCCCTGCATATAAAGTAGTGCAAGAATGGAAGATATGCAACATATAGATCCAATATAATTTTAATATATGATCATGCTACATATAGTAATATACATGGAGATGCAACGTTAAAGTGCAAATACCTAAAATTTGATCAACAATTGTATACAAACCAGCAGGTGAATCAAGCCTGCCTTTAAGTTACACAAAGCCACAGGTTTTCATTATGCACCATTATGACGTCATAGACATCCTAACAACCAAAGACGTCATCAGTTAATAAGGAGGATGTCTGTTGCTTCCACAAAATCATTGTTTGACCCTCCCGTGCTCCACTCCCCCAGCACTGGAGTGACATTAGCAGAGTGATGGAGAGAAATTGAGGGAGAAGAGAAACATTGGAATACTAGTCAGTACTAGTGTGCAAAAGTGTATTTGCTTTGGAAGATTACATCACCTCTAATGATTGTTTATCATTTTAACCCATTCAGCTCCAAAAGGTTTTATCCCTTTCCTGACCAGGTAATTTTTTGCAATGCGGCACTGTGTTAATTTACCTGACAATTGCACCGTCGTGCGATGCTGTACCCATCCACAAAGAGAGTTTTCTTTTGGTGGTATTTGATCACTGAAGGTTTTTATTTCTTGACCAACAATTTTGAAAAAAAAAAAAACAATATTTTTTACTTACTTCTATAAAATGTATACAATAC
Source organism: Rana kukunoris (assembly GCA_029574335.1). Lineage (NCBI taxonomy): Eukaryota > Metazoa > Chordata > Amphibia > Anura > Ranidae > Rana > Rana kukunoris. The sequence continues at coordinate 435,776,175 of CM056053.1, read as the reverse complement.
ATTTAAAAAAAAAAAAAAAAAATTCTTCATCAGTTTGGACCAAAATGTATTCTGCTACATGTTTTTGGTAAAAAAAATCCCAATAAACATAACAAAATAATGATTGGTTTCCGAAAAAGATATAGCGTCTACAAACTATGGGATAGATTTAGGGAGATTTTTTACTAGTAATGCCAGCGATCAGCGACTTATAGTGGGACTGCGACATTGCGGCGGACAAATCTGACACTAAGTGGCACTTTTTTTCTGACACCAATACAGTGATCAGTGCTTAAAAAGAAGCACGGTCACTGTAAAAATGACACTGGCAGGGAAGGGGTTAACATCAGGGGCAATTAAAGGGATAAATGTGTCCCTCAGGGAGTTCTTTCTAACTGTGGGGAGGGGTGCATTGGCTAAAAGGAAACAGAGATCCATGTTTCTGCTTAGCAGAAACACAAGATCTCAATTTTTCCCTTTGGCAGAACAGCGGTCTGCCTTGTTTACATAGGCAGACCGCAATTCTGCCTCTCTCTAAACGATCGACGGGTTTCCGGTGAGTATTGTGTTCTGCTGATTGGCTCATGTGTGCGCAACAAACCAGGAAGAAGAAATCACGTACAGGTATTTCATTTTGCGCTTAAGGGCCGCGCTACCGCCGTATATGTACGTTGAGCAGTCCTTAAGCAGTCAAAGAGTGCCTTGGGATTTTTTTTATAATTTTAAAGGGTTCTTTGACTGAAAAAAAGTTGAGAAACACTGGAATGGAGTAAGATTTGCATCACTTTAAAATGAGGTCTTCATCTCATCTAAGGTTCATGCTTGTGGGGTTTCGTGCTCCCAGGGAAAAAGTGTCGGAACAATGTCTCTGTGACTCAGTAAGAACACTAAATGGCAGTACAGGAAATTCTATATAAGGCTCTGTGACTACAGATAACAGAGAATGACCTCTTCTGCAATAAAAAGTACAGTAGTACTGGAACACTGTTTCTCACAATAAAGTGCAAGCTATGACTGGGAAATAGCTCAACAGCTGTAGGGATCTCTGGGCTGGCACCACAGGCAAGTGGCTTTGGAAGTCCCAGTGCTGGTACCACAGGAGGGTAGCTGGAGACACAAGGCTACCCAACTTGAAGTGCAGTTCTGATAGCTATTAAAGCAGCTCCCCACAGTTGGCAGCTGCATGCTATTGGGCCCCAGCCCAGCTGCCCATACACCGGGATCAGAGGACCAAACATTTGGCAGCAGATGACACAGCCAGACATCATGATGCACACTAGAGACATGACTACTCTCTAAGGCCGCGTACACACCATCGGACATATCCGATGAAAACGGTCCGTGGACACACCATCGGATCAAATTCCCCGCCGCCGGACGGCACGGTGACGTGGCGGTGACGCGGCGGTGACGTTGACGCCGCCGCATCACCGCCACGTCACCGCATCAGGAAGTAAAACACTTCCGCGCATGCGCCGAATCCATTCGGCGGCGGCGCGGCGGCGGCGGTGGGGGACGACATGTCTGCTGGTAAGTGTACTAACCAGCAGACATGTCGGGCGGACAGATTCCCACTGGATAGATTTCAAAGCATGCTTTGAAATCTGTCGGGTGGAGAAATCTGTCCGCTAGCCCATACACACGAGCGGAGATGTCTGCTGAAACGGTCCATCAGACCGTTTTCAGCGGACATATCCCCTCGTGTGTACGAGGCCTAACAGTATCTACTACAGGGATCTCTCTTGTGTTGAGCAGGCTTCTTCCTGGATGCTAATTAAAGCGGAGGTTCACCCTAAATAAAGTCTCTCTCATGTGATCCAGCATACTGGCGTCAGCGCCAGTATGCTGTTTTTTTTTTTTTTTAAATCCCCCACTTACTGTATTATGTTCAATTTTAATTTCTTTCCCCCGCGGTGGACGGCTCTAGTATAGCGCGTCACATCTTACGAAAATACCCGATAAGTACTCGGATATTCTCGGCGCAATGCGGCGCCTGCGCACAGACCTAGGAGCTGACTGCGCAGGCACCGTATTTCTCCGAGTCCTATTCCGGCTTTTTTCGGAAGACGTGACGCGCCATAGCCGTAGGACTCGGAGAAATACGGCGCCTGCGCAGTCAGCTCCTAGGTCTGTGCGCAGGCGCCGCATTTTGCCGAGATTACCCGAGTCCTTATCGGGTATTTTCGTAAGAGGTGACGCGCTATACTGGTGCCGTCCACCACGGGGGAAATAAATTAAAATTGAACATAATACAGTAAGTGGGGGATTTAAAAAAAAAAAAAACAGCATACTGGCGCTGACGCCAGTATGCTGGATCACATGAGAGAGACTATATTTAGGGTGAACCACCTCTTTAATATGGCAAAGTGAGTTTGCAAAGAATGTTCGCGAGTACAAATGTTTATGGTTTTCTATCTACTGTATGGTGTTTTATAAAGATTCTCAATCTGGAGCAAGCAGCAAACCTGTGGTTATTGTGTATTAGAAAGTAACAAAGCAGCACAATACTGTGTATTATAAGCACAGCAGGAAAAGTAAACATTTAATTGAGAACCAGCTCTCAAACATTTGTTGTCTGAAATTCCGACAGCAAATGTCCTATGGAGCATACACATGGTTGGATTTTCCGACAACAAGCTTACATCGAACATTTGTTGTCGAAAATTCTGACCATTCACACCAGGAATTACACAGGTGCTTAGTGTTCCTGTGCGATTCACATGCAGTTCTGTGCAGTGCATCTTGAAAAATCACTGCAACCACACCCCATGGTACTTCTGCAGTACGCTTTAAAACAGGGTGTGGCAAACTTGTACGGGACAAAGGTTCTGTGCACCGCGTTCTGGTGTGCACTTGCTCTCGATGTTTTATTCTTTTTTTTTAAGTAAAACTCAGGTTTAGCCTTGGTTCACACTGCTGCGGGAATGAAATATTGTGAGTTCAGCTAAACTCGCACCATTTCATTCCTGCATGCCAGTCCGACGATTTCAGATACATCTGTGCTGTTTCCTGCACAGATGTCTATTGAAATCATGCCTGAAATCGCCCAATTATAGTATAGAATCTATTGCCCACAATGGCATTGTCGGAATCGGTGTGACGCCGATTTTGCGGCGCTGCACCGATCCTGATGGTGCCATTGTGGGCAAAAAACTCAGATTTGACATGTGAAATTGCATGCCAAATCGCATGAATGTGAACCAGGGCTTAATGCAGCATGTCCTGAGGGTTTTGTGACAGGAAGCGATTTAATGCAAATAAAACTGTTACAGACGAAAGAGCATACATGAGTACATATAATTAGAAGAGAATACATGCAAAGAGCAGACCCTGGCGTTACTCACCGCAAACCAGTGTCATTTTTTTTCTATCAAGCCAATAAATCATTTACATTTGTATTGCTTTTCTACACAATGGAATAAAGTAGCAGCACATAACTTGTATTTTTCAAAATATGACTTTTTTATCCAATATATTTGCAGTAATAAACTACTGACACCCAGTGGTAACAATATGGTATTAAAAGACATTGAAAGAAATCCAGGCAGAGAACAAGGTCCCTATGTATTTCATAAAAATTATTTAAATGTTATATTACATATGTAGCACTACCCCCGAAGGAGCTGCTGGTTTGTTTTGGTATCTGTACTCTGGCTATCAACCCCTTAAACTGGCTCAAACCCTCCCTTGGCTCAACTGGTATTGGTAAGGATTGTGGATTCCACTGAATGTTGGGGAAACACAATTCTATCCCACCACAGTAGAATTTATGAATAAACCGTTACCTTGTGTTGTACTGAGCCTAGGATAATGGATAGACAGCACACAGGTTTAAACTTAAAGCGGAGTTCCAACCGCAATTAGCATTTTTTAAATGTATGTCCTTTCATCCTGCGTTTTTATAATATAAATCCGGTCACTTACTGTTTTACAATCCGCCGCCGCTCTGCATAGTTATTCAAAAAGTTAGTTTATAAAACTATGTCCACACTGTTGTCATTTTGCTTGTGGGCATTGTGAAGCCCACAAGCACTTACTTCCTGGAAGTCTTGGATGGGGAGTGATAATTGGGTAGCGCACTGCATCCTGGGAAATGACACCACACATTTCCCAGGAGCATTAGAGGGAGATGATGTCAGAATCCTAGGTGTTTTCAAAAGCAGATTTAGTGGGACCGCATAGCAACAGGCATTTCCAGATGAGTAAAAAAAAAGATATACATTTTTTTTCCTTTTTTAGGTCTAATGAGCGCAATAATGAAAAAAAAAATTTGGGATGGAAACTCCACTTTAACCAAGAGAACTTTTTCTTGGCAAGCAATTAAAGTACATAACAAAGTAAAACAGTTATTGACTACTTACAGTAGGGTGACCAGACGTTTCAGGGGACAGTCCCCTGATTGAGGACACGGTCCCCGAACAAAGTCTGTCCCCGGTTTTGTCCCCAGATTGGATTTAATAGGGGGCAGGGGCATTTTCAAAGACAGTCAGTGGAAGAACTAAAATAAAAAAAATTAAATTAAACACCCCAGCTCCGCCGTGCCTACTAGCTTAGGGGGGTTGTATTTTTGTTCATTATCTGTGACCCTTTCTAATGAGCATGTGCTGGTCGGAGCGGAGGGAATATTTCTTCAGTTTCGGGCGCTTGCCCATTCAGCTCCACTCGCATGTTCTTCTGCCTTGGCTCAAATCCTGGCAAGCCACCTGCCTGCTTATCTCCTTGCCTTCCCTGGCGGAGTGATCTTCCTCCGCTCCCTATCTAGTAGTAGCCGGGGCCCGATGAGTAAGACTTGAGAGGCTGTGAGGCGGCGGCAACGGGTAGAGAGTCGCCAATTGCCGCCATTACTAGTAAAAAAAAATATGTCCCCGGATTTCATTTTAAAAATCTGGTCACCTTAACTTACAGGGCCCTGTAAGATAGGGTGACCAGACATCCCTGGTTTCTGGGGACAGTCCCAGGATTGAGGACACTGTCCCCAGACCAAGTCTGTCCCCAGTTTTGTCCCCAGATTGGATTTAAACAGGGGTTGGGGCAATTTCAAAGACAGTCAGTGCAGAATAAAAAAAAATAAAAAATCTGAATTACACCCCCCTTTCGCTCCTACTAGCTTGCAGGGTATTTTTTCCATTATCTGTGCCTCTTTCTGATGATCGTGTTTTGGTCGGAGCGGAGGAAATATTTCTTCAGTTTCGGGCGCATGGCCGTTTCGCTCCACTCGCATGTTCTACTGCCTTGGCTCAAGTCTCAGCCAGCCGCCTGCCAATCGCCTTGCCTCCCCTGGCGGAGTGATTTTCCTCCGCTCCCCATCTGGTAGTAGCCGGGGGCCCAGAGAGTTGACAGGCTGTGAGGCAGTAAGGCAGTAAGAAAGACTGTAGAAACAAGTCTTATGATTGTGTGATAGTAACACCATGAGTGCTCAAAAAATCCATAAATAATGACAAAAAAATATATATGTGAATATAGTCTCTGAAAATCCCAAAACAAGATAGTCCAACCAAAAGTCACTAAATGTTGAAGATTGAAGATGGGAAATTGCTAGTAGATCCACCACCAAGGTATAAATATGAGGCTTACCAGAGAAAATGGACCCAAATAAGCATATACTTAATAGGTCATAGAGGCTTATGGGGTAACGGTGACCTGATTCCAAGGCAGCTTGAATGATGGAAAAAAGGATGGGATTCTGTGAGTTTCCACTGCATGTGCAGTATAAGATAAACAATGGAAAAAAGTAGCCAAACCCAGCCAATGATGACGATAGGCACTTTCCCATATCAATAGGTCCAGAGGCTCAGAATATGGGAGGTAAGGGAGAAAAGACAAGGAAGCACATAGTGTAAATCTGTATAAAAAATTTACTTGACAGCAAATAGTAAAAGTTTACACTCACATTTCAGAAAACAGGCCACATTCTAACTTTGAATAACAAGGTCCAGCTAACCATTCCAGTAAGGATTTTCATTGGGGTGGGAGAGGCCAAAAAAGGCCTTCGAACCCAAGAGAGGTAACAGGGGAGGTAAGAGACACCAAAGGAAAAAAAGAGAAAAATTTAACAGATTTAGGATTATTTAATCTCAGTGGTAAGAAACTTACTACTGATGAACTTGCTGTCCTGGATAAGGGTCTCAAGTTTGCCCCTCCTAACAAATTGAGCAAATTTGATACCTTTGTTGATGTCCATAAGTTTATTCGGAAAATTAACATCCAGCGACATTTCATTTCAAACACATTGCCTTTTATGGAACGGGCTGCAACATCAGGGACTGTCCATTTGGGTCTTTCTAACCCCTCACGGTTCAACCCTGCAGTTCCAGCAGCTTCCTCTGTCAATGTATTCAAGGATCTAGTTCTTAAAGATCTTGAGTCCTTGCCCGTTAAGAAATTTTACAAACATCCCATACCTAGAGAAGGTTTTCAATCTCTATGTAATCGCAAGGACCTTATTGTGCGCCCTACCGATAAGGGGGGTGGGATAGTTATTATGGATAAAACTCATTACGTGACAGAGATGAATCGCATCCTTGGCGACTCAGATACTTACCAAGTATTGCCCAATAACCCTACCAATGCTTTCAAAAAGGAACTGGTCAATTTAGTGTCTAAAGGTTACAGTTCATTTATCTTGTATAAGAAAGAAAAGGCTTATCTAGTGCCTACTGCTCCCAGAATTCCAACCATATACTGTCTACCCAAGATCCACAAGGACCCATTGAACCCTCCCAGTAGACCCATCGAAAGTGGAATCGATTCGATTACATCACAAAATAGTAGTTATATCGATTTCTACTTACAGCCTCTAGTCAAAATAACACCGTCATATCTTAAAGATACGACCTCCACCATTAAACTCTTGAAGGGTATCGATGTGAAAGGCGATTACTTACTTGCCACTGCTGACGTGGCATCATTGTACACCTGCATCCCCCAGCATCTTGAGGTTGAAGCTGTATGACATTTTTTGAGTCGCGAACATTCCATTACTAAAGTAGAAAAATCCTATATTGTTGAGCTGTTGGAATTTGCAACGACTCACAATTTGGTTCGATCAGAAGTTCTTCCTTCAAAGGCGTGGCGTGGCTATGGGGGCTAAGTTTGCTAAGTGGGAGGAGGATGTCGTCTATCGAGAGAGACCTTCTTTCCTTGTCCTTTGGACCAGGTTTATAGACGACGTTCTCCTCCTATGGGATGGCCCGTGTGAATCCTTGGAAGAGTATTTTTCTTTTTCGAATACTAACGAATGTAATATTTCATTTTCCTTTGACTGTAGTCCCATCAAGATCACCCTTTTGGACCTTGAAATAGAACTTGACAGTTTGAATTCAAAACACACTTTAAAGCCACTGATAGGAATAGTTTTATTCCAAATGACAGTTGTCACCATAAATCCTGGCTTAACTCTGTTCCGCGTAGTCAGTTTCTGCGTTTACAGAGAAACTGTACTAATGATGACATCTACTTCTCACAGGCGTCAGTGCTTAAACAAAGATTTGTCGAGAAGTGTTATGATGTCACATCCGTGGACCTTGAGTTACAAAAAGTGGCATTAATCAAACGTAATTCTCTTCTGATGGATAGAGTTCCGTGAGAGCGAGATGAGTCCTTTAAATTTTCCATGGTCACCTCTTATTCCAACCAACATAGGGATATTAAAACCATTATTGACAAACATTGGAATATACTCAAAAATGACAAGGTCCTAGGACCTAACTCACCTGAATGGGCCAGAGTCATCTTCAAGGGAGCACCTACGTTGAGAAACAGCATTGCCCCTAATGTTGTTGACCCCCAAGTCGTCCTGTATTCTTTCAGGACATGAAAGGATATTTCCCTTGTAAGAAGTGCAGTGTATGTCAGTATAATACTGATGGGAAGTCTAAGACTTTGGAATTTAGGTCTAGTAACACAGGCCGTATTTATCCTATCAAATCATCAACTAAACACATTGTGTATCTCATCACCTGCCCGTGCGGAAAACAATATGTTGGTCGTACCATACGGACCTTTTCCGTACGGGTAGGTGAATATGTCACCAAAATTATTGGTGGTTCTACCAAGCATAGAGTCCCGAGACACTATAGGAAATGTCATGACCGTAACCCTAAAGGCACACAGTTTTTAATAATTTACAAATATGTACCACCATTGAGGGGAGGGGCCAAAACAAGAGGGGTGTCTAAATTGGAGGCAAATTGGATATACGAATTACGCACTTATGTTCCGCACGGCTTAAATGTCGAATGGGACATAAATGCATTCATCAACCAATCTTAATGTTATGTTGTGATGCACCTTCGCACCTCAAATGGGCTCCTCTATTTTTTATATTTTATTTTTTACTTTTGCGTTTTTTACCTTTTTCTCTGCTATTTTTCAGTTATTTGATTGTAGTTTATCATTTATCCAATATTGTTCACTATACATTGGCATATTTTTACATTCTGCCTGATGTTTTTTATGGTTGGGGACAGGGATTTATGCCCTATTGTCCAATCCATGAAAGATTGCTATTAAGTGTCTTTCTAACTTTTAATTAATTACTTGATTTCAATGTCTGATTTAGAATCTTTTTTATATCAGCTATACGTTCCCCCCCCCCCCTTTTTTTTTCAGACTCAGCTACAGTGCTGGTGGATGTCTCCTTTTTTATTGTCTTTGTACACTGTCTGCCTCCATCGCCGCTGATGGTTATGTGATGTGGTCCGGCGGTGAGAACGAGGCTTGATTGTTGTCCTGGCACGCACATCCGGGAAAAGCTATCGGACGCTCTGACGCGCGACGCTGCTTTCCGGCTCTCTCTGTTGCGAGTCTTGGAGCGCACGCCGGCGTCCCGCGGTGAGAACGAGACTTGATTGTTGTCCTGGCACGCACATCCGGGACAAGCTAACGGATGCTCTGACGCTCGATGCTGCGTTCCGGCTCTCTCTCTCTGTTGTGAGTGCTTGGAGCGCACGCTGGCGTCGCCATGTTTCACCAACCCGGAAGTAACGATGCAGTATCGCTAATCTTCCAATTGGAGCCACAATTGAGGTATGAGGGACATATCTATATATTAGGGTCGTTTCTAGCAGTGGGTCAGTGCCCCAGATGATGATCTAGAGATCGAAACACGTCGGGACTCTCCGCTGACCCTACTGCTTTTTTTATATGCCTGTTTTATCTACTGAAATGTGAGTGTAAACTTTTACTATTGCTGTCAAGTAAATTTTTTTTTTTTTTTTCCTTCACTTCAGACTCCACCTCATAGAGTTTTCGTAGAAATTACGTAGGACGCTCCTTTTATCCCTTTGCAGCTGTCTAGAGCGTCTCTATTTTGGTTTCGCATCATCAGTGAAGGTGTTGTTTTATTTTATTTTATTTTTTCCTTTTCATTCATTTTTTTTTTTTTTTTTAAACAGACATATGTCTAGGCCGGCAGCATGTATTCTATTCCTTTTACAACACATTAATTTTTATTTATATATATATATTTATTTATTTTTTTTTATTTTTTTCCCCCACAATTTTTCCCCCACAATTTAACCCCCTAGTCCTTCTCCGCCACCTCTCTTTTTTTTTTCCTAATTGACCTTCTTTTTTTTTTTTTTTTTTCTTATATCTCTTCCCTTAAATTTTCAGCGTAGCTCCAGCTCCTCTTAAATCTCTTCCATTTATCCCATTTCTGGTTTTGATTCTTTTTACTGTCTTCAATACTATTTTTTAAATCTTCCATGATGTACGTCCCTTCAACCATATCAATCCACTCCCATATCTGGGGACATTCAGTCTCTTGCCATTTACTGGGGATCAGCCTTTTGGCCGCATTAAGCAGGTGCGGAACTAAGGAGTTTTTGTACTTTTTAATGCTGTCTTTTCCTCCATGGAAAAGAACTATCCATGGATCCATCTTGATTTTTTCCTCAGTAATCTCCTCTATGAAACCTATAATCGTCTCCCAATATTTTCTGATTTTGGGGCATTCCCACCATAAGTGTGCCATTGTGCCTAAGGTTCTGCACCCCCTCCAGCACTCTGCTGATTGTTCTTCTTTATATTTACTTAATTTGTCTGGTGTAATGTACCATCTAGACAGACATTTGAAATTCATTTCTGCCGTCCTAATATCGATCGCTGAGGTGTGTGTCAGTTTCAGTATTTTCTTTATTGTGCCCTTGTCCCTTTGTGACCCTAACTCTCTTTCCCATTTTTTAATAAAAGGGTGTACCTCCTGCTCTTCCGCCTTCAGTAAGATCTTATATAATTTTGAGATCGTTCCTTTAGGGTTTTCTATAGAACATAGTTTTTCCAGATCGGTTAACTGTTCTCCTGTCCTTAAGGGTTGTGGTAATTTTAATGTGAAGTGTCTGAGCTGTTGGTACCTCCATTTATTTATATTCATAAAATAAATCTTTTTTTCCATTTCAATGCAGTGGTATTAAGTGTCCATCCTTTATAATTTCTCTCAATTGTGCCGTGTCTTTTTTTATCCAGTTTCCTCCCACTGAGACTTTACCTGGTTCAAAATAATCGTTATCCTTTAGTGCTATAAAAGGTGAATTATATTCTTTGTCAATTCTTTTGTGAATAGTGTCCCAAATATTAAGTGCGTTCCTTGTGATCTCGTGTGTGGTTAAACCCAGAACCCTGCTTTGAGGGGGATTCCAGATTATTTTTTCTAATTTTACCTCTGATAGTGCATTTTCTATAGTGATCCACCGTTTTTCTTTGTTTCCTCTAGCCCATTCCACTACTCTCGATAACACAACGGCGTCATAATATTTTTTAATATCAGGGACTGCCAACCCCCCCTTCTCTTTTGGTTGTTTTAAAACCTGGAGCGATATTCTATGCTTCTTATTCCTCCAAATGTATTTCATAATCAGATTTTTAAAAGTTTTGAGCAATACATTTGGTAGGGTAATGGGGAGCATCTGGAATTTATATAAGATTTTAGGTATGAGAACCATCTTGCAGAAATTAATTCTGCCAATCCATGATATTGGCCTGTGCTTTACCCTTGTTATTTCAGCTTTAATTTCATCTAAGAGAGGGATATAATTTATCTCATAGATTTTTTTAATTGAGTTTGTTAACTTGACCCCTAGATACTTAAGATTTTCTACCCACGGAAATTGGTACTTGGCTCTAAGTTCTTGTTCCTCTGCTCTAGATATATTTACGTTTAAGACTTCTGTTTTAGTTATATTTAGTTTAAAGTTCGATATTTCTCCGTATTGGCTACATATTTCCAGTAAATTTGGTATTGATGTTTTAGGATTAACTACGTAAAAGAGGACATCGTCCGCAAAGGCAGAGAGCTTATGTTCCTCATCTTTTATTTTTACTCCTTCAATTTCTGGGCTTCCGCGTATCCTGGCCAACAGGGGTTCAATTGATAAAACAAATAACATTGGTGACAGGGGGCATCCTTGTCTTGTTCCGTTTTTCATTTTGAACGCTTGGGAGAGATTTCCATTTATTTTTATCCTTGCTGTCGGGGCTTGGTATAAAATTCTAATCCACCTCATTATCGTCTGTCCAAAGCCCATTTCTTCTAGTGTGTTTAACATGAGTCCCCAGTCTACCCTGTCGAACGCTTTTTCGGCGTCTATCGACAGGAGCAGACTGGGGAGCCCATTTTCTTTCATTTTTTGAAGGACAAGAAGAGCCCTTACCCCATTGTCTCTTCCCTCTCTCCCCTGAATGAACCCCGTCTGGTCAGGATGTACGAGTTTTGTCATCTCCTGTTTCACTCTTCCGGCCAGTATCTTAGCGAATAGTTTGGTATCAACATTCAGCAAAGATATCGGCCTATATCCTGAGCAAGTTTTGCCATCATTTCCTTCCTTGGGGATGACGGTAATAGTCGCCTCTGCTGCTTCTTGGCTTAGCGGGTAATCTTTCCCCAGTCCATTAAAATACTGACAGAGTCTAGGAATAAGTATCTCCTTACATTTTTTGTAGTATAAGACAGTAAAGCCGTCCGGGCCTGGGCTTTTTCCTAACGCTGAGTCTGCAAGAGCTATCTTAATTTCGTTTTCTGTGATGGGCCTATCCATCGATAATGCGTCATTTTGACTGCATTTTGGGACACTCGCTCTTTTTAGAAAATCTGTTATTTTATTCTCCTTCTCTCCCTGTTTCCATTCCCTCTGTTCCACTGCATATAACTTCTCATAGTAAGCTCTAAAGGTTTCTGCAATTTCTTTTGTTGTGTGTACTGTCTCCCCTTTTTCATTTTTAATTTTTTCTATATAATTTCTTGTTTTTTTTTTCCGAACCATCCTGGCCAGATGTTTATTTGTTTTATTTCCCCACATATACCTTTCTTTTGCTATTAGATTGAGTTCTCTTTTTGTTTCTTGGTCTATTAGCTCTTTTAGTTCGTTTCGTTTAATCACTAGGGCCTGGAATGTCTCTCGTTGCTTTACTGATTTTTTATGTTTTTGCTCCAAGTTTAATATTTCTTCTATTATTTTTTCTTTTTTGCAACTTCTTTCTTTTTTTTTCCTTGTCCCTTCTGAAATCAAGATCCCTCTTATCACCGTTTTGTGTGCGTCCCAGAGTGTTGCTCCCGATATTTCATCTGTGTCGTTAGCCCTAAAATAGTCCTCTAGCTCCTTTTTGATCCTCGCTAAGCTACTTTCGTCCATCATTAGTTCCTCGTTGAGCCTCCAACTCTGGAATATTTTCTGGTTTCCTCGTATACTAAGGGAGACACTTATTGGGGCATGATCCGAAAGTGTCATAGCCCCTATGTCCGCCCCCTCCACCATCTCCAAACAACTATGATCCACGAAAATGTGGTCTATGCGGGAGTAGCTACCATGTACTGGGGAATAGAACGTATAATCCCGCTGTCCCGGGTTGAGGACTCTCCAAACATCTATCAATTGGCTTCTGTAGAGACTGTTTTTTATCTTTTTTAAGAGTGTTTTTTTTTCCCCTTGTGTCTGGGTGGTCTTATCTATCCTCGGGTCAAAACAGAAGTTTAAGTCTCCTGCCAAAATTACCTTCCCTTGTGTGAAGTCTTTCAGTTTTACTAATGTTTCCACAAGATATTTTATCGGATGGACATTTGGAGCGTAGATATTCGCCAATGTACATTCCATCCCTTCCAGTTTCCCTTTAAGGAAGAGAAATCTCCCGTCTGGGTCTACCGACCGGTCTACTAATGTGAACCGAACTCTTTTGGCAAAGCCAATAGCTACTCCTCTTGCCCGTTTGGAGATGGTATCTCCATAGTACCATACAGGGAAATCTGGTGAATATAGCTTAATGTTGGATTCTATTGAAAGGTGTGTTTCCTGCAGGAAGGCCACGGTTGTTCTTAAGCTTTTCAGTTCCTTTATGATCTTGTGTCTTTTTGTTGGACTATTAAGACCTTTCACGTTATATGACAAGAATTTAATTATCTGCATCTTTTCCTCTTTTTTTTTATTTTTTTATGCTTGCTCTTTCTCTTTTCTCGGGAGACCCTTCTATCCTTCTTCAGACAGTACTTTTTCCTTGCCTCATTTGGTGAGATGGTACCTCTACCCACCCTCCCTCCCCCTCCCTTCTCTCTTATTCCCTCCCCACCTTCCCTCCTCCCCTCCCTCCCCACCCTCCTCCTCTCCCTCCCCACCCTCCTCCTCCCCCTCCCCTCTCCCCCTCCCTCCCTCCATCCCTCCCCCCCTTCCTCCCCCCTCATTGGCCTTCTATCGGCCTCTGGGCCAACCTCCAAATTGGGTTTGGCTCAGATCTCTCTAGGTGGGGCCTGGGATTGAACCCCCCCCCCTCCCCATTTCTGGGGGGGAGAGAGATGCCTGTCATCTCCTCGTCGATTAGTAACATCACCCAGCCCCTCCTCCTCTCTCCCTCCTCCCCCCCTACTCCCAGCCAGGGAGATCCGGGATTTGAATGTCCATTCTGCTGCAAAATGTTTTAAGATCTTCCGGGAATCTAAGAGTAGCAGATTTTCCTTCTTTGATTCCTATTAGGCAGGCTGGGAAACCCCAATTATATTTGATTTTCTGAGTTATCAGCTGGGTCAGCAGAGGTTTTAATAGTCGACGTCTAGCCAGTGTCTCTGGCGCCAGATCTGAGAAGATTTGGAGTTCTGATCCCCTGTAGACCTGCGGTGGTTTTCCTCTTAAGTTTTTCCAAATCTTTTCCTTTTCTTCAAACTCCCTAAATCTCACTATAACGTCTCTTGCCCTCTCAGTGTCCGTTCTTCGGGGGTTCCCCACTCGGTGGACTCTATCTATCCTAATTGGAACCTCTGGAGATCTTTCCAATAATGGGTTAAATATTTCCTGCATCTTCTTTCTCAGCTCCTCTCCCTGCTCTTCCGGTATTGATTTAATTCTTAAATTTTTTCTCCGATTTCTATTTTCCTGGTCTTCCAGTTTATATAGGATCTGTCTCTGCTGTAATTTTATCTGATCTATTTGCTCTTTTAGATGTATTGATTCTTGTTCTTGCTTTTCCGTTTTTTCTTCCACTGACTCTATTCTGGAGAGGAGGTGTCCTAGGTCTGTCCGTAATGATTGTATTTCTCCCTTGATGGCATTTTCCAGGCTCAGTAACATTTCTGCCATTTCGCTCTTTGTGGCCTGTTTTCTGAAATGTGAGTGTAAACTTTTACTATTTGCTGTCAAGTAAATTTTTTATACAGATTTACACTATGTGCTTCCTTGTCTTTTCTCCCTTACATCTCATACTCTGAGCCTCTGGACCTGTTGATATTGGAAAGTGCCTATCGTCATCATTGGCTGGGTTTGGCTCGTTTTTTCCATCGTTTATCTTATACTGCACATGCAGTGGAAACTCACAGAATCCCATCCTTTTTTCCATCATTCAAGCTGCCTTGGAATCAGGTCACCGTTACCCCATAAGCCTCTATGACCTATTAAGTATATGCTTATTTGGGTCCATTTTCTCTGGTAAGCCTCCCATTTATACCTTGGTGGTGGATCTACTAGCAATTTCCCATCTTCAATCTTCAACATTTAGTCACTTTGGTTGGACTATCTTGTTTTGGGATTTTCAGAGACTTTATTGATTTATATATTCACATATGTATTTTTTTGTCATTATTTATTGATTTTTTGAGCACTCATGGTGTTACTATCACACAATCATAAGACTTGTTTGTACAGTCTTTCTTACTTTTCACATATATTTAGCGCTACACTTTGTGTTTTTTATGTTTATTAATCTGCAGAATTCTGTGGTGTTGGCTGCCATATATATGTTTATTCAAGTAGCGCAGTGATTTATATACATTTTTGTATATTGTTTGTTGTACACGGTGGTGAGTTACAGACAGAAGAACAGGAAGTGAGGATTTCTCAGAAGAAATAAGGACATTTAAAAGCAAAATAGAAGGATGAGGTAAGTGAAGGAGGACTGCACTAAGGTAAAGGAAGCTATTTAGGGAAACATTTTTTTCCTTTACAACTCCTTTAAGATAGACCTGTGTAAGCACACAGTAAAGGGATTCCTTCAGTAAGATATGTCTAATACTGAAGCACCTCTTCACCAGGCCTCACCCAGCTCTCACTAACAGCAACCTAATATAACCAAACACTTTAGATAAACAAGTATATGTTTATATGTATGTAAGCAACTGCCTCTTCCTACCAGTCTTTGAAACGTGAGTCTCACTAGGGAGGTTTGGTTGATCAGACTGAACCTCAGCACGATCAACAACCTGCGGATATACTTGTTGGCATGCGTTGGCACGCAATAAGTAATTTGGAATCCAAATATTGTTGGGCAGGTGCCCAGGGATGGACTGGCCATTGGGACTACAGGGAGTTTCCCGGTGGGCCGATGGCTCAGTGGGCCAGCTTCAGTGACAGCGAACTGCTGCTCCCCTCTTCTACTCTGTCTCTCCCTTCCCACAGCGCTCACCTGGGGGGAACAGAGAAGCAGGGGGAGGACCAGAGGAGCAGGGACGACGAAAGAGGAGCATGGGGGAGGGGACAGACTGCTAACTCAACAGCTATGGCCTGGGAGTTTCTCCCTTCTGCCTAATCTTGTCCCATAAGGGGGGGCACCAAACTGATTCTTTGCCCCGGGTGAAATGTCTAGCTTCCCCACTGGTAATGTCTAGCTTCCCCACTAATAAAGTAGAATGGCTAGTGACTAGTGAAGGGGGATAGGGGGCTTGGGTGGCCGGGGGGGCGGGAGTTGTCCGGATGCCATGGGAGAGACCTGTCAAAGTGGGCCAGTCTGGATGAAGTCCAGGGCCAAATTTTTGTCCCAGTCCAGCCCTGCAGGTGCCCGTCTCAACCAACCAGGCCTGGCCTTTCTGGATTGTTCCCACAGCGAAAACTCAGACACTCAGTCCTTTCTGTCACTGACAGTCCGCGGTCTTCCACGTGGCCATCACACACTGCTGATTGGACAGGTCACCAGATGCTCTTGGACACGGTCCAGTCACTCCGTCAGGAATCCCCCTCACAGGATGGGGCGATCCGCATAGGCATGTATAGGCCCCAGGCTTCTCAGGCCTATACTCCAGGAGACAAGCCTCACACAGGCCTCCTTCTTGCTTGGAGAGGCGGTCTAGAGCCAGCGAGCCAAGGACATCCTTCTCCTTAAATTCCTTTCCCCTGCAGGCCGTGCAGGGCGCAAAGTATATTGGGATTGCACAGTTGCACTCTGGACATTGTAGTCTGTCAACTGACCAGTGCAATGGAGTCTTTATATCTCCCTGCACTTAAATTCCCAGCGTTCATTGCTGTACCATGGCAAAACAAACCGGAGGTGACTATGACAACAATTGGCCACCGGAAGGAGCTGAGTTCCTTCTTTATCTACAGACGGCAGTCTTCCATCCATATCAAAGTGGCACCCCGCTACACATACAATTAGCATAAGTATCTGGATCTGTCTTGATATCAGTCTCATGTCAACCATTGCACAGATTTGGAGATGGAAAGGACTAGGCACCAAACAGATCCTGCTGCATGTGCTTACAGAAGAACAAAGCAGAGTGAACAGAGTTAATGACCTGTGTTGCTGTTCTTTTATTATCAAATAAGCTGGCTGAGAGTGAGGAGGTGACACCACCATATTCTTAATCTCTTAACAAAGAAAAGGGTGCAACCCAGTGCCAGGACAAGGTCACCCAGAGTCCAGGGTGAAGATGCCAAGCTGCACCCCCACTCCCCCCTTATGTGGGCACCCCCAATTATTTTCTGTAGCTGACATCTAT
This sequence comes from Rana kukunoris, assembly GCA_029574335.1. Classification (NCBI taxonomy): domain Eukaryota; kingdom Metazoa; phylum Chordata; class Amphibia; order Anura; family Ranidae; genus Rana; species Rana kukunoris. The sequence goes on along the minus strand of CM056053.1, from coordinate 435,759,011 downwards.
AATACTAGCACTACGGCCCCACTTCTGCATGTCTGGCAAAAAAAAAAAAGATGTCGGGGGGCCGCAACTGCAGGGTGCTGGTACCAGGTGCGGACCACACCCCACCACCAAACACATCACTGCTCCTACGAAGAATAAACAAATGTGGGCATTCCAGCCTAGACCATTATCCCACACCATTTATTTAACCACTTCAGATCCACGCTATAGCTGAAAGACGGCTACAGCGTGGACCTGAATTGCCGGGAGGGCGTCCCTGGACATTCTCCTGTGCTCGAGCGGCCTGTGCCCCCCCGGCAGGGAGCACGCAGCATGCTCTGTGATTAGTGAGTCAATGAGACTAGGCTGATCACAGATCCCGACCCCTTACCACTTGATTAGCTGTCAGCCAATGACAGCTGATCATGTGATGTACACTAAACAGAGCCGGCAATCTGCCTTTTTTCCTCCTCATGCTAAAAGCGTGAGGAGAAAAAAAAAGCCGATCACCATTGGCTGTCATTGGGACAATGAAGGAGACCGGGACCATGCTCATCTGTGTCACATCCTTTTGCACAGTGCTGCTTACCAGTGACCAGCAGTGCCACCCATCAATGCCCACAATTTGGCCCACAGTGCCACCCATCACTGCCCACAGTGCCACCCATGAGTGCCACCTACCAGTGCTGCCCATCAGTGTTCATTAATAGCGCTGCACATTTTTATTATTATAATTTTTTTACTAGTAATGGCGGCGATTTGTGATATTATGGCGGACAGATCAGACACTTTTGAAATATTTGTGGGACCATTGACCATTTATGCAGCAATCAGTGCTATAAAAATGCATTGATTACTGTGTAAATGTCACTAGTAGGAAAGGGGTTAACACTAGGGGGTGATCACAAGGGGTTAAATGTGTTCTCTTGTAAGTGTTTCTCCCCCTCCATAAGGACATGCATTTTCACTTTGTACATTCTTGTCGCCTGCATTTCCATTCGACACATTCTTGTCACCTTCATTACCGCTCTGCACTTTCTTGTCTCCTGCATTTCCACTGCACAATCTTGTCATCTGCATTACCACTCTGCATATTCTTGTTACCTTCTTTGCCGCTCTGCACATTCTTGTCACCTGCATTTGCACTCTGCACATTCTTGTTACCTGCATTTGCACTCTGCACATTCTTGTCTCCTGAATTTCCTCTCTGCACTTTCTTGTCACCTGCATTTACACTCTGCACATTCTTGTAATCAGCGTTACTGCTCTGCACATTCTTGTCACCTGCATTTCCGCTCTGCACATTCTTGCCCCTTGCATTACTGCTATTCACATTTTTGTCACCTGCATTTCCACTATTCACATTCTTATCACCTTCATTACCGCACTGCACATTCTTGTCGCCTTCATTACCGATATTCACATTCTTGTCACCCTTATTACTGCTCTGCACATTCTTCCACCTGCATTACCGCTAGTCACATTCTTGTCACCCTCATTACCGATATTCACATTCTTGTCACCTTCATTACCGATATTCACATTCTTGTCACCTGCATTACTGCTCTGCACATTCTTCCACCTGCATTTCTGCTCTGCACATTCTTGCCACCTGCATTTCCACTATTCACATTCTTGTCACCTTCATTGCCGCTCTGCACTCTCTTTTCAACAACATGCTTGCTCTGAATAGTCTTGTCACCTTCATTACTGCTCCGCACTTTCTTCTTACCACCATGCTGAATTTTCTTTGGAGCAATACTGGATGTTTAGTAGACATGTACATTTCGTTTCGTTACGAATTCGAATTCGGACAAATTTTTCATTATTCGGAAATTCGGATGCATCCGAATTTCCGAATTACAAAATTAACGAATTTAAACAAATTCGAAAAAACGCGAACGAAATTCGAATTCGAAAAAAAACGAATCGAATTCGAAACGAATTCGAAAAAAAACTAATCAAATTCGAAAAGAATTTAAATCGAATTCGAAAAAAAATATTTGAATCGAATTCGAAAACAATTCGAATCGAAAACAAATTCGAATGAAAATTGAAAGCAAGTTTGAATCAAAATCTAAAAAATATAAATTTATTTCTAAAAAAAGAATACAATAAAATAGAATATAAAATAATAAAACAATATAATGAAAATCAAAAGAATAGTAAAGAACAGAATAGAATTTAATAGAATGTAATCAAATACAATAATACAAATACATACAATCAAATCCGGTTGAAATAATTTCAAATTCGGTTGAAATCATTTCCAATCCGGTGGAAATAATTTCAAATTCGGTTGAAATCATTTCAAATTCGGTTGAAATAATTTCCAATCTGGTGGAAATAATTTCAAATCCGGTTAAAATAATTTCAAATCCGGTGGAAATAATTTCCACTCCGGTAGAAATAATTTCAAATTCGGTTGAAATAATTTCCAATTCGGTTGAAATAATTTCCAATTCGGTTGAAATAATTTCCAATTCGGTGGAAATAATTTCCAATCCGGTAGAAATAATTTCAAATTCAGTTGAAATAATTTCCAATTCGGTTGAAATAATTTCCAATTCGGTTGAAATAATTTCAAATTCGGTTGAAATAATTTCCAATCCGGTAGAAATAATTTCAAATTCAGTTGAAATAATTTCCAATCCGGTTGAAATAATTTCAAATTCGGTTGAAATAATTTTCAATTCGGTTGAAATAATTTCCAATTCGGTTTAAATAATTTCCAATCCGGTAGAAATAATTTCAAATTCGGTTGAAAAAATTTCAAATCCGTTTGAAATAATTTCCAATCCAGTTGAAATAATTTCAAATTCGGTAAAAAAAAATCCAATTCGGTTGAAATAATTTCCAATCCGGTTGAAATAATTTCCAATCCGGTGGAAATAATTTCAAATTCGGTTGAAATAATTTCCAATTCGGTTGAAATAATTTCAAATCCGGTTGAAATAATTTCCAATCCGGTTGAAAAATCATCGAATTTGTTTGAAATATTAATGATAGCGGACAAAATATTATTGAATTCTGTTATATTTTCGAATCCGATCAAAATATGATCTAATTCGAATCCGGTAGAAATATTATCGAATCCGGTAGAAATCTTTTCGAATTTGACCGTTTTTCGAATTCGGTTGAAAACGATCGAATTCGACCGGGTTTTTTCGAATTTCTATCGAAAACGATCGAATTCCGAAAACGAATTTAACAAATTTAACGAATTTAACTTAATGAAATTAATTAAATAACGAATTAAAACGAAACTAAACAAATTTTTTCCTTTTGCACATGTCTAATGTTTAGTACAGTGCAGTATGTGATAAAAAGCACACAAGCTTTACAGCAAGTGTGCATTACTAGTTAAAATAAAATAAAAAAGAGCAAAAATGAATAAAAATATCCCATAATTTGTAGACACATTGGCCCGGATTCAGAAAGCACTTACGCCATGTATCTACAGATACGCCGCGTCAGTGCACGGATGCGCCGTCGTATCTATGCGCCTGAGCCTGAAAGCAAGATACGCCTGAAATTTGGCTTCATACGACCAACGTAAGTGTCCTACGCCATCATATCTTGGGCGCATATTTACGCTGGGCGCAAGGGGCACTTCCATTGATTTACGCGTCGAATATGTAAATGACCGAGATACGCCGATTCACGAACGTACTTGCGCCCGTCGCTGTAATATACGCCATTTACATAAGGCGTACGTCTGGCGTAAAGTTATTCCACCTAAAGGTGGCGCAACCCATGCAAAGGTATGGATGTCGGAACAGCCATTGTATTTTACGTTGGCTACGTAGTACTACATGAATAGGGCTGTGCGTAGGTTACGTTCACGTCGTAGGCAGTGTATTGACGTATCTTAGGCAGCTATTTCAACGTAACTGTGAGCATGCGCACTGGGATGCGTCCAAGAGACGACGCATGCGCAGTTTGTTTTTTAAAGCTCAGCCCATCATTTGCATGGAGTCACGCTTCATTACAATATATCATGCCCACTTCCAGCCCACTTTCACCTTCTTTGACTTATGTCGGCTTACGCCGACAACTATATGCTACGCCGGCGCAGCGTTGAGCGCATCTTCGTTGTGAAGACGATGCTCTTCGCCGGCAAAAAGATATGCCGATCTACCTGAATCGGGGCCTATAACTTTTGCGCAAACCAATCAATATACGCTTATTGGGATTGTTTTACCAAAAATATATAGCAGAATACATATTGTATTGGCCTAAATTTATGAAGAAATTTGATATATATATATATATATATATCTTTTACAGCAGAAAGTAAAAAATATTGGTGTTTATTAAAAAAAATTCTAAATTGTCGCTCTTTTTTTGTTTATAGCGCAACAAAAAATATAAAACACAGAGGTGATCAAATACCACTAAAGGGAAGCTCTATTTAAGCCTGATTTAACCCAAAGAAGACCCACAGGAAGGGGTCTAATACCACCCACAGAAAGAGGTGCAATACCACCCACAGAGAGGGGTCGAATTCCACCCATAGAAAGGGGTGCAATACCACCCACAGAGAGGGGTCTTGTTCAATCCACAGAAAGGGGTGCAATACCACCCACAGAGAGGGGTCGAATTCCACCCAAAGAAAGGGGTGCAATACCACCCACAGAGAGGGGGCGAATTCCACCCATAGAAAGGGGTGCAATACCACCCACAGAGAGGGGTCTAATTCCATCTACAGAAAGGGGTGCAATACCACCCACAGAGAGGGGTCTTATTCCACCCACAGAAAGGGGTGCATTACTAATTCCACCCACAAGAGGGGTCTAATTCCACCCACAGAGGGGTCTAATTCCACCCACAGAGGGGTCTAATTCCACCCACAGAGAGGGGTCTAATTCCACCCACAGAGAAGGGTCTTATTCCACCCACAGAGAGGGGTCTAATTCCACCCACAGAGAAGGGTCTTATTCCACCCACAGAGAAGGGTGTTATTCCACCCACAGAGAAGGGTCTAATTCCACCCACAGAGAAGGGTCTAATTCCACCCACAAGAGGGGTCTAATTCCACTCACAAGAGGGGTCTAATTCCACTCACAGAGAAGGGTCTAATTCCACCCACAGAGAAGGGTCCAATTCCACCCACAGAGAAGGGTCTTATTCCACCCACAGAGAAGGGTCTAATTCCACCCACAGAGAAGCGTTTAATTCCACCCACAGAGAAGGGGTCTAATTTCACCCACAGAGAAGGGGTCTAATTCCACCCACAAGAGGGGTCTAATTCCACCCACAGAGAAGGGTCTAATTCCACCCACAGAGAAGGGTCTTATTCCACCCACAGAGAAGTGTCTAATTCCACCCACAGAGAAGGGATCTAATTCCACGCACAAGAGGGGTCTAATTCCACCCACAGAGAAGGGTCCAATTCCACCCACAGAGAGGGGTCTAATTCCACCCACAGAGAGGGGTCTAATTCCACCCACAAAGAGGGGTCTAATTCCACCCACAGAAAGGGGTGCAATACCACCCACAGAGGACCCACAGAAGGTTGACACTATTCCACCAGCAGTGGACACACAAAAATGTGTCATTATACATCACAAATACACAAAGTATTTTTTTTATTATTTATTTTTTATTAAATCAAAAAGGCACGAGGTGCAGTGCAAATTTAATGGCTAAAAGTTAACATCAAGAACTTACATTTTATTTTTAAGAAACGTTTATAAAGGAGTATGTCAACTATGACAATTACTTCAGCTAGAAATTACCTCTTTAAGTGGCCACAGTAATACTTTTGGTTATATACACTATTACAACAATTTAAACTTGGATAGGAACATGAATCTTAAAAAATATAGTCCAGTGTTCTTTATTTTCCACAATATAAACATAGAATATGGCTAAAAACATAGAAAGGAGCACTTTCAACAACTCTAGTAGGCCATACATTTACAAAAAAAAAAATGTATGAATGTAAGGCACGATGAATTTATTAAAGGAGCTTGAATTACCAAACATCAGGAGACATAAATTTGAAAAGGCAGTTCAAATTGCAATGCCTTCAAATACAGAGTACTGTGAAAAATGTTAGATACATTTTTTTCTTTTTTAAAGAAAAATAACAAACATGTTAAAAAGTAAAATATTATAATAAGGAAATTACCTTAAACAACCCCTAACCACCGAACAATCGAAAAAATAATGCATTTGTTATTTGTTTCAAATATTTTATTGGATTTTTAAATTAAAGTAAATGGATACAATACATGTATATTGCGTAATAAAGAACAATGGATACAATAAGCAATAAAGGTATTACATAAACAAAAAAAAAAAAAGGCATTTGTTATTTAACACTAAATTCTTAGTGAATTTGAACCAAACAAAATTTACATCCTTTTTTCCCCACAAATAGAGATTTCTTTTGGTGGTATTTGATCATCTTTGCTGTTTAAATTTTTTGCTCTATAAACCAAAATAATGTCAATTTTAAAAAACACAATATTTTGTACTTTTTGCTGTAATAAATATCCCCAATTTTTTAACCACTTCAATACAGTGAACTTAAACCCCCTTCTTACCCAGACCAATTTTCAGCTTTCGGTGCTCTCACACTTTGAATTACAATTACTCAGTCATGCAACACTTTACCCAAATAAAATTTGCGTCCTTTTTTTCACACAAATAGAGCTTTCTTTTGGTGGTATTTAATCACTTGTGGGATTTTTATTTTTTGCGCTATAAATAAAAAAAGGCGGAAAATTTCGTGAAAAATTGCTGTTTTCTTTGTTTCTGTCATAACATTTTGCAAATTAGTAATTTTTCTTCATAAATTTTGGCCAAAATTTATACTGCTACGTGTCTTTGGTAAAAATAATTCAAATTGGTGTGTATTATTTGGTCTTTGTGAAAGTTATAGAGTCTACAAACTATGGTGCCAATCCCTGAAAATTGATCAATCTGATCACACTTACTGTAAAGTACTGACGGTCTATCTAATTTCTTGAGATACTAACAAGTCAGAAAATTAAAAATACCCCCCAAATGACCCCATTTTGGAAAGCAGACACCCCAACGTATAATCTATGAGGCATAATGAGTCTTTTGAGCGGTTATTTTTTTTCCAGAAGTTTTGGGAAAATGTGGAAAAAAAATTAAAACGCATTTTATTTGCACAAAGTTGTCCATTTATAAGATATTTCGAACACATAGCGAATGCATAGCAAAAATGACACCCCAAAAAACATTCTGCTACTCCTCCTGAGTATGGGGATACCAAATATGTGGGACTTTTACACAGCCTGGCCACATAAATAGGCCCAACATTTAAGTAGCACCATCAGGCGATCTACGAGCATAAATTGCACATCTCATTTCTCAACCACCTATTACACTTTTGAAGGCCCTGGAGCACCAAGACAATGGAATTGCCCACAAAATGACCCCATTTTGGAAAGCAGACACCCCAACGTATAATCTATGAGGCATAATGAGTCTTTTGAGCGGTTATTTTTTTTCCAGAAGTTTTGGGAAAATGTGGAAAAAAAATTAAAACGCATTTTATTTGCACAAAGTTGTCCATTTATAAGATATTTCGAACACATAGCGAATGCATAGCAAAAATGACACCCCAAAAAACATTCTGCTACTCCTCCTGAGTATGGGGATACCAAATGTGTGGGACTTTTACACAGCCTGGCCACATAAATAGGCCCAACATTGAAGTAGCACTATCAGGCGATCTACGAGCATAAATTGCACATCTCATTTCTCAACCACCTATTACACTTTTGAAGGCCCAGGAGCACCAAGACAATGGAATTGCCCACAAAATGACCCAATTTTGGAAAGCAGACACCCCAACGTATAATCTATGAGGCATAATGAGTCTTTTGAGCGGTTATTTTTTTTCCAGACGTTTTTGAAAAATGTGGAAAAAAAATGAAAACGCATTTTATTTACACAAAGTTGTCCATTTATAAGATATTTCCAACACATAGCGTGTACACAGCAAAAATTACAACCCAAAATACATTCTGCTACTTGTTCTGAGTATGGGGATACCAAATGTGTGGGACTTTTACACAGCTTGGCCACATACAGATGCCCAACATCCAAGTAGCACCATCAGGCGTTCTAGGAGCATACATTACATATATAATTTCCTGGCAACCTATCGTTTTTGAAGGCTCTTCATATTTCTAACACATAGCATGTACATACCAAGAATTACAATCCAAAATAAATTCTATTGCGGAAAGGGTAAAAAAAAAGTATTACCTGTGCTTTTAGTAGTGTCCACAGAAGAGAGCACTGGTCCAGGCAGCAGTCAGGGATGTGCTTAGCGACAGCTATAGTAATTCTCCAGGCAGCATATTTGCATAGTCCAGGTAGCAGTGGTGAGGGCTGCAATCGGGTAAGACCTGTGTACAGGGGCACAGGGGTAGACGCTTCGACCCACCCAAATCTCTATGAAGCCTCCGGACTCCAGACCCTAATCCGGAAATAACAAAACCCGGAGAAAACAAAAAAAATGTTTTCTCCATCCGGGAAAACTATTCTGGAGCCCCTCACATATGTGAGACCCCTGTGTACTACAATAGTAGGGCAACAGATCAGTCCAAGTGGTAGGCAAAAGCATAGTCCATAAAACAGGCCAGGGTTAGTTCACGTGGAAGCAGTCCAAACGGTAGGCAGAGGCATAGTCCATAAAACAGGCCAGGGTCAATTTACGTGGAAGCAGTCCAAACGGTAGGCAGAGGCATAGTCAAAAAACAGGCCAGGGTCAGTTTACGTGGAAGCAGTCCAAGCAGTAGGCAAAAGCATAGTCCATAAAACAGGCCAGGGTCGATTTACATGGAAGCAGTCCAAACGGTAGGCAGAGGCATAGTCAAAACACAGGCCAGGGTCAGTTTACGTGGAAGCAGTCCAAACAGTAGGCAGAGGCATAGTGAAAAAGCAGGCCAGGGTCAGTTCACGTGGAAGGCAGTAGCATGAAAATGGTCAGATGGGCGAAATGGTTAAAAATATGGGCTAATATTTTGGGGATTCGTGATAAGTTTCAAAGCATTCTCCAATGCAAAGGCCAGGTTGGGAGGGACACCGGGGACAATGGTAGCTGGAATCTTTTCGAAATCCTCTTTTGCTGCACACGCGACATCTTTTTTGCCGTCTTCGGCCTCCTTCGGATGGTGGGATGTTGTGCGGGTAGTGGCGTCCATGAAGTCGGCTAACGGCATCAGAGCAAAGGGTCTCTGTGGGGGGTCCTTGTGGATAGATGAGGGACATGACTAGTTCTTCTGTGAATTGTAGCAAGCGGGCAGGGTTTTCAGTGGATTTGGAGTAGACTACATAAGAATTATAAATGGCCAAATGGATGAGATAAATTGCTACCTTCTTGTACCAGAATCGGGACCTCCTTATTGATAAATAGGGCTGAATCATTTGATCATTGAAATCCACCCCCCCCCATGTACAGATTATAATCTTGGACACATGTCGGCTTTTCAATGGGACCTCGTCTTCGTTGAACAACAACTGCAGTGTCATTATGAATGGTGGACATCATGTGCACGTCTCTGTTATCCTTCCACCTCAAGGCCAGCAGTTTGTTGCACCTCACTGCTGCTCTTTGCCCCCTTCGCAGCTTTTTGTTGACAATAGATTGTGGGAAGCCCTTCCTATTTTTTCTGGAGGTTCCGCAGGCCAGGGTTTTTTCAACATATAAGTGTCGGAAAAGGGGCAGGCTGGTGTAAAAATTATCAAGGTAAAGATGATATCCTTTTCTCAGGAGTGGGTAAGCCAGGTCCCATACAATTTTTCCAGCTGTGCCTATGTAGGCCGGGCACTCAGGGGGCTGGAGCTGGGAATCTTTTCCTTCATAAATGCGAAACGCATACAGATATCCCATGGCTCTCTCACAAAGTTTGTAAAATTTTACACCATATTTAGCCTTTTTACTAGGAATATACTGCTTTATTCCTAGACGGCCACAAAAGGGTACCAGGGACTCATCCACACATATATGTTTCTCGGGGACATAGATTTCTGCAAATTGATGGGAAAGGAAATTGATCAGAGGGCGAATCTTGTACAATTTATCGTAATCTGGATGATTACGGGGAGGGCACTTGGTATTGTCATTGAAATGAAAGAATCGCATTATCATTTCATATCGGGACCTGGACATTTTGGCAGAATATATGGGCTGATGGTAGATGGGTTTGGTGGACCAATAAGAATGTCCTTGATTTTTTTTGTTAAGCCCCATGTTTATGGTGAGGCCAATAAACAATTTGAACTCCTCCAAATTTACATCTCTCCACTCAAATGGACGGGCATAAGATGATTGGGGGTTGTTGGCAATATACTGCTGGGCATACAAATTTGTCTGGTCAATAATTAACTGCAAAAAAGTGTCGGGCAAAAAGAGATGAAGGTAATCAACTTCAGAAAAATTTTGGGTGTTGGCCTGCACACCTGGCTGTGCTGTGAAAGGGGGAATAATGGGTGATCCAGAGTCGGAAGGCAGCCATTTTGGGTTGGCAAGACCATCTGGCATGAATGTAGTGGCCCTGGCTCCTGGGGGACGTGACACTCCAGTAGTTGGGGGGGTTGAATTTCTTGTGCTGGCACTTAGGAGTGATCTGGCAGCACTGGGCCTGGGCATTTGTTCATGAGGGGTTTCGCTGGCGGCATCGCTGGTACTGGGGCTTTGTTCCCGGGGCCTTTTGCTGGCATTAGCGCTGGTACCGGGCCTATTGCTGGTGGCGCTGGTACTGGGCCTTTGTTCCCGGGGCCTTTTGCTGGCGTCAGCGCTGGTACTGGGCCTATTGCTGGTGGCGCTGGTACTGGGTCTTTGTTCCCGGGGCCTTTTGCTGGCATCAGCGCTGGTACTGGGCCTATTGCTGGTGGCGCTGGTACTGGGTCTTTGTTCCCGGGGCCTTTTGCTGGCGTCAGCGCTGGTACTGGGCCTATTGCTGGTGGCGCTGGTACTGGGCCTAGGAATATCTTCCTGGTTGCTGGCGGCTGCCTGGTTTTCAGAGTGCCGTGCCCTTTTAGGAGGGACCCATTCTTCATCCGAATCGTTACTGTATTCAATCGGTTCAAATTCGGATTCGGAATCAGAAATGGAATCTGATGAGAGCTCCCCGGTGCTCTCATCGGTCATTGAGAGGATCTGCAACGCCTCTTGGGTACTATACAATCTTTTCAACATTTTGGCTGTGTGGCGGGTAGCTGTATACGATGGGTGACAGGTGGGTGGCAGGTGATGTTCACTGATGGGTGGCAGGTGACGTTCACTGATGGGTGATGGTGTGATGGACGATGGTCCCTGATGGGTGACAGGCCACGGACGGTGGCGGGTGATGGTCACGGATGGGTGACAGGCGATGGTCACTGATGGGTGACAGGCCACAGACGGTGATGGTGATGGTCACAGATGGGTGACAGGCCACGGACGGTGACGGGTGATGGTCACTGATGTTTGACGGGTGCACCGCTGATGGGTGACGGGTGATGGGAGATAGAGCACGGTCACTGATGGGTGATGGGTGACAGATGCACTGCTGATGGTCACAGATGGGTGACAGGGCAGGTCACTGATGGGTGACGGGTCACAGGGCAGGTCACTGATGGGTGACAGGTCACGGGGTAGGTCACTGATGGGTGACGGGTCACAGGGCAGGTCACTGATGGGTGACGGGTCACAGGGCAGGTCACTGATGGGTGACGGGTCACAGGGCAGGTCACTGATGGGTGACGGTGACAGGGCACGGTCACTGATGGATGGCGGTTGCACCGCTGATGGCAGTCTCTTTGTGTGACAGGTGCACTTTAGGGGTGACTGTTGGGTGACTGTTAACAATTGGGGGGGGGGGGCAAAGGGTGGTGTGGTGTTTGTGCAGACACTACAGAAACACAGAACTGTAACTCACTGATAGTAGCTCTTCTCTCCTCACACTGGAAACAATGTGTGAGGAGAGAAGAGCTGGTAACAGTTAGTTACAGCTCTGTGTTTACACTTAGTGATCAGGCTGTGAATGGATCACAGCTGATCACGTGGTACACAGCCATGACCAATGGCTGTGTACCATTGTCGGCGACGAGCAGTGTTCCCGGGAACACGCTGCCGCCGACGGGCACGCGCGGCGCGCTCACGATCGCGCGCAAACGCCGTGCACAGACGTTGATTCAAATCGTGATCAGCCGTGTATTCAACACGGCCGATCACGTGGTGAGCAGCGCATCCGCGCCGCTGTTCACCCCTGTCGGTGACGAGCGGTGTCTCGGTGACACGCCGCCACCGTCAGTACAGGGATGCGCGCACGCGATCGCGCGCATTCCCTATTTAAAGACATCACGTCATATGACGTGATGTCAGGATAATGGAGTCGTCTGCCCGCCGTCATTTGACGGTGGGCAGATGACAAGTGGTTAAAAAGGTGACTTTTTCCCCTTTAGCTTAGGCCGATATGTATTCTTCTACATATTTATGGTAATAAAAATCGCAAAACGCGTATATTGATTGGTTTGTGCAAAAGTTATAGGGTCTACAAAATAGGGGATAGATTAATGGCATTGTTATTATTTTTTAATATTAATGGCGGCAATCTAAATTTTTATTGGTACTGCAACATTATGGTGGACATATCGGACACCTTTGTCAAATGTTTGGGACCATTGGCATTTATACAGCGATCAGTGCTATAAAAATGCACTGATTACTGTGTAAATGTGACTGTCAGGGAAGGGGTTAACACTAGGGGGTGATCAAGAGGTTAACTGTGTTCCCTATATGTGTGTTCTAACTGTGGGGGGAGGGAACTGACTATAGGAGATGAGAGATCATGGTTCCCAGCTTGTAGGAACTCACAATCTGTCTCCCCTCTCCAGAGGTGTATTTAGGTTTTGTGCTGCCCTAGGCCTGACTAAACTTGTGCACCCCCTAATTTAAATATGGCCCACCCCTTCCTGTCATGGCCACACCCTGTGTTGTTTAAGACCCGCCCTGAAATTTTTAAGTGAGGACACTAGTTCTGAGGGCCTGGGGGGGAGGATGGATTCCCTTAATTTACTTAGATTTCCTCTTACTTCCTGGTTGCCCATAGAGCAGAAAGTGAAGGGAATTCTTTGCAATGGGACAGGGATGGTAAAAGTGTTGCCTATAGTTCTACTTTAAGTGGATGGTGCAGCAGAAACATATAGCACAGTGAGCAATGTTTGTGGTCCAGGATGACAAAACAGTCAAAATTGGAAGCGCCCCCCAACCCCCCCCCCCCACAGTTGCGGAATGCCGGTCGTCCGAATACTAGAAGCAGCGCGGCTGGTTTATGGGGCGCTAGACTAATTTTCGGCCACAAGCATCGGCACCCCGAACTAGAAAGGTTCGCAGGATTGTGCCGACCTGCCGCAGTATAATGACGCCAGCTGGTCAGCACGCTGTTAAATATTTGACTTACAATTGTTTGATGTAGAGAAAATAATATATTTGTGAGACCAGTGCCAATCCTGACCTCCCTGGGGCCCTAAGCAAAATTATGCTAAGAGGCCCTCTACTGTGGTGAAAAATGGGCGTGTTTACAGGAAATAGTGGGCGTTGCTTACATGGGCGTGGCTCGGGTGTGTGGTTAGAGTCTGAGATGAATGAGGGAGGGATGGAGGGAGAGAAAGAAAGAAAGACAGACAGAGGGAGAGAAAGAGAGAAAGAGAGAGAGAAAGAGAGAAAGAAAGAGAGAAAGAAAGAGGGAGAGAAAGAGGGAGAGAAAAAGGGGGAGAAAGAGGGGGAGAAAGAAAGAGGGAGAGAAAGAGGGGGAGAAAGAGGGGGAGAGAAAGAAAGAAAGAGGGGGAGAAAGAAAGAAAGAGGGAGAGAAAGAGGGGGGAGAAAGAAAGAAAGAGGGAGATAGAAAAAGGGGGAGAAAGAGGGGGAGAAAGAAAGAGGGAGAGAAAGAGGGGGAGAAAGAGGGGGAGAAAGAGGGGGAGAAAAGAAAGAAAGAGAGAAAGAATGAGAGAAAGAGAGAAAGAAAGAAAGAAAGAAAGAAAGAAAGGAAGAAAGAAAGAAAGAAAGAGGGGGAGAAAGAGGGGGAGAAAGAAAGAGGGAGAGACAAAGGGAGAGAAAGAAAGAAAGAAAGAAAGAAAGAAAGAAAGAAAGAAAGAAAGAAAGAAAGAAAGAAAGAAAGAAAGAAAGAAAGAAAGAGGGAGAGAAAGAGGGGGAGAAAGAAAGAAAGACAGAAAGAAAGAAAGAAAGAAAGAAAGAAAGAAAGAAAGAAAGAAAGAAAGAAAGAAAGAAAGAAAGAAAGAAAGAAAGAAAGAAAGAAAGAGGGAGAGAAAGAAAGAAAGAGGACAGTGGAAAGCCAGCCGGGTGGCTGCCAATAGGAATTGAGCTGCGGCACCGCCCACCCCCGGCCCTTCCCACATAATTTCACAGACAGACATCAGCGGGGCAGGAGGTAGGTGGTGCCACCGCTTAATTCCTATTATTTATTTATTTTTTATCTACAAGAAAATGACGGCCGGCGGAGATATTGTCTCCGCCCGGCCGTGGACCTCTAGCGGCGGTGACGGCGACGGCGGCTTTTGTGGCATATAGGGCGGATCGGCCCTGTGTGAGACTACATTAAAGCGGGGGTTTCACCCATGAGACCTGCCACGGTATGGGAAGAGGCAGATTAGGAACTTCCACATAGCAACTGCCATTTCTGGTAAGTACATTTTAGTTCTTTTTTCATTTTTTTTTGCAGGATTTTGGTGTATTTTTTTTAGGGTGGACCTCCACTTTAAATAAGGTATTTTATCACCACCCAGGGAGCTAGACATTTAAATAATCAATGAAGACATCTTATTAGTGACTGTTCTTTTTTTTGTGATTTTTTTTTGTTTTTTAATTCTCTATTTTTCAAAGATATATAGAAACAAAAACAGGTCAAATTGACATCAAGTAAATACAAGCTTCAGTTAATAGGTAGATTACATACTTATTCATAAGGTTAAATTATACATTTAGAGCAGAAAAACTTTTTCAAAAATAGTAGGCAAAGATCGAGTAAGTTGAAAGCTTAATTCTGGACAAAAATTCCTTAAAAAATGTTTTTCAAAACAATCAGTAGATGGCATCCTTGCCTACACAATTGAAAATACAGTATCTATGAAAGGAAATAAAGTAGCTGTAAACCATAACTGGATGGCATTTAGTTTGTAAAGCACTGTGTGTCCTAAACTGTAAGTAGAGACAGTGCTTGCTCCACCATAAGCTAAATAATGATACCACATCTATTGTTATATATATTGTGAGAATATTACTATAACCAATCTTTGTTAAAAAAAAAAAAAAATGAATACAAAGTGACAATTGCAAAATCCCCAAACAAAAAAAGTATTTAGGAAATTCCGACAGCAAAAGTCTGATGTGAGCTTTTGAACGGAAATTCCGACCGTGTGCATGCTCCATCGGACTTTTGCTGTCGGATTTTCCGCCAACAAAAGATTGAGAGCTGGTTCTCAAATTTTCAGACGAAAAAAATTTGCCTGCAGCAATTTCCCGACGCACAAAATTCTGACGCATGCTCGGAAACAATTTGACGCATGCTCGGAAGCACTGAACTTCATTTTCTCGGCTCGTCCTAGTGTTGTACAGTACATCACTGCGTTCTTGACAATTGAAAATTCCGAGAAATTGTGTGTGACCGTGTGTATGCAAGCCAAGCTTGAGCGGAATTCCTTCGGGAAAACCATCCAAGGCTTTTCCGACAGAAAGTCAGATTGTGTGTACGGGGCATTAATGCAAAACAACTGTGCTATGGAATGTCTATAATCAATCTATGTTTTAAATTGGTATAAAGTGACAATTATAGTGCAAGGATAATATTTGTGTAAAAATTTCTCTTTGCTGTGCAGTAAAAAGATCCATTCCCAGGTGTCTGTGCATTCACCACATGAAAGAATGATAACACTCCACACTCACCAGATATTATTGACTCCCCTACCTTATAAGCCTCGTACACACACTCAGGCCGTGTACACACGGCAGAGAACCTCGACGGGCAGAACACATCGTTCCGCCCGTCGAGGTTCTCTGCCGGCCGTCGAAATCGGCGACCCGCCCGTCGGGAATGGCAACCAGCCATTCATCCAGGCGGGCCGTCGAGCAAAAAGAGAGCGTGCTCTCTTTTCGCTCGACGGGATTCCCGACGGGCGGGGCGAGCCAAAAGCGTACACACGGCCAAGGTCCTCGCTGGAATGCGGCTTCCAGCGAGGTTCTCGCTGGTTTCCAGCGAGAACCTCGGTCGTGTGTACGCCGCCTTAGACTTTTGTCTGAAGGGCGTTGGCCAGGAACTTGTCTTGCATACAAACGGCATACAATTGTCAGCCAACATACACAAACGTAGTTACGTACTACATGGTTTTTCCACTCTTTAGCGCCACCCTTTGGGCACCTTCTGCTAATGTTGTTTTGGTGAGCATTGTTTCCGAGAATGCGTGTTTGTACTTTGGACTTTTGTCGACCGGAAAATCCGACAACAGACCGCTGTCCGTTGAAAATGTAATGCCTGCCATCCAACATTTGTTTGCGAAAAATCCGACAACAATTGTCTGATGGAGCGTACAAACGATCAGATTTTCCGCCAACAGGCTGTCCACACACAATTCCCTTTGGAAAATCTGATCATGTGTATGAGACTATACAGGGAGTGCAGAATTATTAGGCAAGTTGTATTTTTGAGGATTAATTTTAATTTTGAACAACAACCATGTTCTCAATGAACCCAAAAAACTCATTAATATCAAAGCTGAATATTTTTGGAAGTAGTTTTTAGTTTGTTTTTAGTTTTAGCTATTTTAGGGGGATATCTGTGTGTGCAGGTGACTATTACTGTGCATAATTATTAGGCAACTTAACAAAAAACAAATATATATACCCATTTCAATTATTTATTTTTACCAGTGAAACCAATATAACATCTCAACATTCACAAATATACATTTCTGACATTCAAAAACAAAACAAAAACAAATCAGTGACCAATATAGCCACCTTTCTTTGCAAGGACACTCATGCAGCCTGCCATCCATGGATTCTGTCAGTGTTTTGATCTGTTCACCACCAACATTGCGTGCAGCAGCAACCACAGCCTCCCAGACACTGTTCAGAGAGGTGTACTGTTTTCCCTCCTTGTAAATCTCACATTTGATGATGGACCACAGGTTCTCAATAGGGTTCAGATCAGGTGAACAAGGAGGCCATGTCATTAGTTTTTCTTCTTTTATACCCTTTCTTGCCAGCCACGCTGTGGAGTACTTGGACGCGTGTGATGGAGCATTGTCCTGCATGAAAATCATGTTTTTCTTGAAGGATGCAGACTTCTTCCTGTACCACTGCTTGAAGAAGGGGTCTTCCAGAAACTGGCAGTAGGACTGGGAGTTGAGCTTGACTCCATCCTCAACCCGAAAAGGCCCCACAAGCTCATCTTTGATGATACCAGCCCAAACCAGTACTCCACCTCCACCTTGCTGGCGTCTGAGTCGGACTGGAGCTCTCTGCCCTTTACCAATCCAGCCACGGGCCCATCCATCTGGCCCATCAAGACTCACTCTCATTTCATCAGTCCATAAAACCTTAGAAAAATCAGTCTTGAGATATTTCTTGGCCCAGTCTTGACGTTTCAGCTTGTGTGTCTTGTTCAGTGGTGGTCGTCTTTCAGCCTTTCTTACCTTGGCCATGTCTCTGAGTATTGCACACCTTGTGCTTTTGGGCACTCCAGTGATGTTGCAGCTCTGAAATATGGCCAAACTGGTGGCAAGTGGCATCTTGGCAGCTGCACGCTTGACTTTTCTCAGTTCATGGGCAGTTATTTTGCGCCTTGGTTTTTCCACACGCTTCTTGCGACCCTGTTGACTATTTTGAATGAAACGCTTGATTGTTCGATGATCACGCTTCAGAAGCTTTGCAATTTTAAGAGTGCTGCATCCCTCTGCAAGATATCTCACTATTTTTGACTTTTCTGAGCCTGTCAAGTCCTTCTTTTGACCCATTTTGCCAAAGGAAAGGAAGTTGCCTAATAATTATGCACACCTGATATAGGGTGTTGATGTCATTAGACCACACCCCTTCTCATTACAGAGATGCACATCACCTAATATGCTTAATTGGTAGTAGGCTTTCGAGCCTATACAGCTTGGAGTAAGACAACATGCATAAAGAGGATGATGTGGTCAAAATACTAATTTGCCTAATAATTCTGCACTCCCTGTAGTAAGGAAAGCCTGCTGGGCTTGTAGGTCTTTATTTGGGAGACCTATCCCACTGCGGTGCCCTCCAGTGGCTTCCACTGGTACACACTACCTCCAATGGTGGTCCCAGAGCTCCAAAACCGTGTTATCCAGGTATGCAATAAATGGAGAGAAAGCTGCTCATGGTGTAAAATCCTTTAGTGATTTATTTTTTGACGTGATAAATAAAAATCTTGCGAGCTACCAGTAATATATTAGGCTGAAAGCCTTGAAAGAAGCATCCTGTTGATGCAAAGAAATGTAATAATGCCTTTCAGCTGCTGACACCAGTAATACTCCTATATGTTGTGTTTAAATCAAACAATTATATATAAATATTGTGCCGCGCTGAATAAATATCTCTACATAATACTGCAAATTAAATATTCAAACCTGCCATCAATCCATAAAGTGCAAAAATAAATAAATGTCGTGTCCCACTACGTAAATGAATCTTCTACAATACAACACAATGAATATAAAACAATTCCAATTCATATGGTGCAAATACAAAAGAATATATAAAAATATAGAATATTTAAAGCGGAATTTCACCCAAAATTTGAACTTCCGCTAATCCCACTCCTCACCCACTTACATGCCACATTTGGCATGTCATTTTTTGGGGGGGGGTGGGGGCTTCAGGAGGAGTGGGACTTCCTGTCCCACTTCCTTCTTCCGCCGAGGGGCTGGTTAGGCGATTAAGCTTAATCACCTACAGCAGCCCCTCCCTGTAGGCGATCGCATGGGACCTGTCCAATCAGCAGCGGGCCGCGCCGCTCGCGCATGCGCAGTGCCACTCCCGTATGCGCAGTGGGTGCCCGGCCGTGAAGCCGGCCGGGGAGGGGGGAGAGGAGTGGAGCCCCGGTCGGCGCGTCGCTAGAACGCTGGAGCAGGTAAGTGTCTGTTTATTAAAAAAAAGCCAGCAGCTACACTTTTTGTTTAATAAACATATAACTAGGCTGGAACACCCCTTTAAATATGTCTTATAAATATTCCAGTGCAATAAATCAACGTAAACAAATTCTACACCTTACCACTTCCTGCCCAGGCCTATAGCAAAATGACGGTCGGGCGGTGGTTCAGTTATCCTGACTGGATTTCATATGACGTCCAGCAGGATAAACAGCAATCTTGCCCCCTAGGGAGGCGTGCAGCACGTCGATCTGTGGTACAGCGCGTCAGCCGCATCACCGATCTTGGTAAAGAGCCTCTGATAGAGGTTTTTTATCACATGATCAGCCGTGTCCAATCATGGCTGATCACGATGCAAAAATAGGAAGAGCCGATCGGCAGGGGGGGTCTTTGCTGATTGTTTAGCAGCACAGCCCCCTTGTGGATGCCCACACAGGAAGCCTCCAGGACCACCAGGGATGGACACCACACAGGACCACCAGGTATGCCACCCTAGACCACCAGGAATATGCCAATCAGCTGCCAATTAGTGCCGAATAAAAATGCCTGCCAGTGCCACCAGTGATGCCTATCGGTGCAATCTATCATTGCCAGCTATCAGTGCCCATCAGTGTCGCCTATCAGTGCCCAGCAGGGCCGCCTATCAGTGCCACCCATAAGTACCCATCAGTGCAGCCTTTCAGTGCCCATCACTGTCGCCTATCAGCGCCCACCAGTGCCACCTATCAATGCCTATCAGTGCTGCAGATCAGTGACACCCATCAGTGCCGCATATCAGTGCTTATAGGTGTCGCATATCAGTGCCCATCTTCAGTGCCCGTCAGTGCCACCTCATCAGTGCCATCTCAATGGTGTGACCTCATCGGTGCCGCCTTATCAGTGCCCGTCAGTGCAGCTTATCAGTGCCCATCAGTGAAGGAGAAAACGTACTTTTTTTAGAAAATTTTATAACATTTTATCACATTTTTTGGTCTATTTTTATTTGTTTAAAAAAAAAATGGGGTAATCAAATGCCACCAAAAGAAAGCTCTATTTGTGGCAACAAAATGATAAAAAAATGTGTTTGGGTGCAGTGTAGCATGACCGCGCAATTGTCATTTAAAAAGTGAAAATTGGCTTGCCTGGTATTGAAGTGGTTAAATGATCAATCAATCTATATAGTGCTTCCAAAGAAAATTCAAGGATGAACAGTGCCATATATATTCCAGTCTAATAAATCAAGCCTACTAGCCTACTTTTTTTATATTTGAGCCGGGGACAACCAATTGGAAGTGCCTGAGGCTACACAGAGTCCATTAACCTTGAGCCCAATGACAGTTCTATTGCTTGTCTGACCGAACGTAACTGTGCGGTCGCATCCCCTGAGGTGAGCGCAGTCATATAGGGGGTGGGGACGTGTGAAAAGTCACCAAGAGTTTAATTCTGAAGCACTATCACAAGTCACTGAGGAATTTTCTTTGGAAGCACAATATTTAGATTGAGCGATCGTTTAAGGATGTGAAATTTGTTTACATTGATTTATTGCACTGGAATATTTATATCACAAATGTAGCACCATCCATCCTTGAATTTTCTTTGGAAGTACTGTATATAGATTGATCGATCGTTTAAGGATTGAATTTCTTTATGTGTAAAATGTGTTCACATTGATTTATTGAATTGGAATATTTATAGCACATATTTAAATATTCTATATTTTTCTATATTCTTTTGTATTTGCATCATATCAATTGGAATTGTTTTATATTAATGGTGTTGTATTGTAGCAGAATAATTTAGGTTTGAATACCATATTTTCCAGCGTATAAGACGACCTTTTACACTAAAAACAAACTTCCAAAATGCCGGGGGTCGTCTTATACGCTGGGTGCTGGATGTCATGCCGCGTACACACGATCATTTTTCGGCATGAAAAAAACATTGTTTTTCAGCATGTCCAAAAAAAACAACGTTTTTCCAACTTCATCATTAAAAACGACGTTGCCCACACACCATCGTTTTTGAAAAATGATGAACAAAGCGCGATGACATACAACACGTACGACGGCACTCTAAAGGGGAAGTTCTATTCGCCTTTGGGCTGCTTTTAGCTGATTCCGTGTTAGTAAAAGACGATTCGCGCTTCTCTGTCTGTTACAGCGTGATGAATGTGTTTACTTCATTACGAATGGTAGTTTTACCAGAACGAGCGCTCATAACTTGCTTCTGAGCATGCGCGGGTTTAAAACGTTGTTTTAGCCCACACACGATCATTTTTTACAACCCGAAAAACAACATTTTTTAAACGACGTGAAAAAATGCAGCATGTTTGAATTTTTTATTTTGTCGTTTTTCAGAACATGAAAAACGATGTGAAGCCCACACACGATCATTTTAAATAACGTTTTTAAAAACGTTGTTTTTTTTTCATGCCGAAAAATGATCATGTGTACGCAGCATCAGACCTCTGGATGCTCTGTGAATGTGCGGTAATACCGCATACACAATATACACCGCTGAGCCAATCCCAGCAAACGATATATTATATTAATGAATACAGAGCCTGCTCGGATTGGAGGAACAACCTCTGCCAATTCAAGCAAGCTACATACAGTAGCCTGCTCAGATTGGCTTTGAGAGTCAAAGGCGCGGGCTGATGATGTCACAGCCTCTGCCAATCCGAGCAGGCTTTGTATTCATTAATAGAATGCATCGCTCGCCGTCATTGGCTCAGCGCAGTATACTGAATGTATACTGTGAGACACATCCAACAGGCTGCAGACTGGTTGGAAGGGGGTCATCTTATGGGGGTCGTCTTATACAGTGAGTATACCACAAAACCAACATTTAAAATGTACAATTAGGGGGTTGTCTTATACGCCGGCAAATACGATATTTAATGCCGTATTATGTAGAGATATTTACACAGTGTGGCGCAATATTTATATATAATTGTGTGATTTTTTTTTTATAAGGCATTTTACTAGGTAAAAAACTAATAAAAGTTGATTACTCAAAACTAAAACTAAAAGAAAAAAGCACCACTATTTGGTGGAAAGCGATGCTGCCGGTTACCTGAGTATTAGCAGATCCACAATGTTTATTACATAAATGTGCAGTACTCACCTTATCCTAGAATAGGGGTCTGGTATGACTTTCAAAATCCATAACAGACCCTTCAAGTCTGGTGTGGATTTTAAGTGGATATCCCACAAAGAAAGCAAAAAACGTAACGTGTGGACCTCCCAAAATCCACATCAGACCATTAAAGTGGCTATAAAGCCTAAACATTTTTTTACCTTAAAGGAACACTAAAGGTTCATTTTTTTATTAGATCAATTGATTGCTGTAAGCTTGAGCATTTATATATCACTTACCTCGTTTTTCCTTTTGACTTCCAAAATACAGTAATCCACGTTTGAAAATGCCATTTCCTGTCTCTCCTCTTCTTGCTTTCCACCAGCATCTGAGCCATTTTGCATGGTGGAAAGCAGAATGTGCTCATCCCCTCCCTATGACTACAGCCCTGCGTGAAGATGCTCTCTTATCCCTCACAGGCATGGAGGCTAAGCCTAATGGGAACTGTAGTTCCCATTAGGCGGTGATGTAGCAAGAATAATGCACACCGCAAACCAGGAAGTCAGTAAGAATGATTTAGGAGTGACGGAGGTGAATAAAACAGCTCGATTTCAACAGGAATCAAACTAGTTATAATGCAAAACATTACTTTTTACTTTATCAGCCACTGTCAGGCCCCGTACACACGGCCGAGGTTCTCGGCAGAAACCAGCGAGAACCTCGCTGGGAGCCGCATTCTGCTGAGAACCTCGGCAGTGTGTACGCTCTCGGCGAGCCCCACCCGTCGGGAAACCCGTCGAGCAAATAGAGAACAGGTTCTCTATTTGCTCGACGGCCCGTCAGGATGAATGGCTGGTTGCCTTTCCCGACAAGCGGGTCGCCGATTCTGACGGCCGGCAGAGAACCTCGACGGGCGGAACGATGTGTTCCGCCCGTCGAGGTTCTCTGCCGTGTGTACGGGGCTTCAGACTTTAATTTAAGAGGAAAATATTTTTGTCTTTACAACACCTTTAATGCATTCCATGTTTAGGTGTCAGCATCCTCCCTCACCCATTTTACTTACCTGAACCCTCTTTTGATTCAGCGATCTGAACGCCTGCAGCTCTTCTCTTCCCTCAATTCCAGGTCTTGCTGGCTTTACTGGGGCCACCGAAGCCATTGGCTCCCAGTTCTGTCAATCAAAGCCAGTGACAAGGAAGTGGGGGGCAGGGCCGAGTTCCGCTGGACAGAGGAGGGGAGGGGCCAGGAGCGCCAGCAGGGGACCCAAAAAGAAAAGGTTTGTGGCTGCTCCATTGTCGTGCTCGCCCCCTCCCTTGGACTACAGGAGAGTCGGGACGCTCTCTGCGTTGCAGATAGAGAAAGGAGCTGTGTGTTAGTCGGCGTCCTGACTCTCCTGTATTCCAAGGGAGGGGGCGAGCACGACACTCCTCACCAGGGAGAAAGCCTTGCATTACGGTGGTGAGTTACAAACAGAAGAACAGGAAGTGAGGGTTTCTCAGAAGAAATAAGGACATTTAAAAGCAAAATCAAAGGATGAGGTAAATGAAGGAGGACTGCACTAAGGTAAAGGAAGGCTACATGCTTGGATAAGGTTACTGATTTGTGGGGGACCCCAAGCTTTTTCCTGATTTTTGGCATGATGTACTCTCTTAAAATCCATACCAACCCTTGGCAAGCATAAGGATCTGGTATTTGATGTGGAACCCAATACTGTTTTTTGGGGGAGAATGTCTTCTAGTGGTCAGTGATTTAATTGTTATCTTCTTTGAAAATGTTCACTAACATACAGATGTACCACTTCACAGGAATGTTTTCAGGCATCCCCCAAACATTGCCTGAGCTCAGGTAAATATTGGTGGGGAGGGGGGGGGGGGTTGCTGCACACAGGAGGTGTCTTACCTTCATGCATAGAAATGCATGAAGGTAAAAAAAAAAAAACTTGAGCCGTTAAAACCACTTTAAGCCTATTAAAAAAGATTTCAGCATTTTACCTTTTTTTCTTTCTGAATGTCACTCACTTTAGCTGTAGTACATCCTACAGATGTGCCACTTCACAGGCAAATTTAAGGCATCCCCCAAGCATATTACTTAAAGGAATTGACACTTTAAGAATTATTAACAGCTTGGCTACTGCGGCAATTTTTTGCACACATCTTGAAATCTCTAAAAACTGGAAGTGACAAAACCCTTATGGCTTCCGAATTCATTCACCACAGAGGAGATTGGGGAATCAACGGCTGTCTTTACCCCGGGGCAAAAGAGGCAGCTGCCCAGGGCCTATTCATTTTTGGGGGGCCCAAAGCTGCTGCCCCTAGAGCCCGCACTGGCTATACTCGCCAACTGTCAAAAATATACACTGTCCTGCATATTACTGACCTCTGTACACTGCCCTGCATACTACTAATCTCCTGTGGGGGGGGGGGTGAGCGAAATTGCATGGGGGGGGCAAGAAAATGTTTGTCCAGGGTACAATCAATAATAAAGACGGGCCCTGCACCTCTGTGGGTAGCCATCTCTACTACTTACCATGGTTCTGGGCTCTCTGGATGAACAGGGGAGCCCAGAGACCACCAGGGTGGATTGGGAGTCAGGGGAATTCTTCAAAGTTGTCTGAATCACTTTTACATGACAATTAGTCATCGGTTGAGAAAAAACAATAACAGGATCATGGCTGCAGCCATGATACTGACAGAACCACTAGATTCTACATTTTAATATGTACATAGTTTGTAAAATGGTTAAAAGAGTTGCTCCACGTCAAATTATTTTTGTTTTGTTTTTTATCTTTTTTTTTTGTGCCCAGGTCCCAATGCCCTTTGTTTGACAATCCCTTGCCTATCAACGTTACAAAAGATACTTTTTTTTTTTTCCTACTTTTTCCCTATCCTCCCTCTAATCAGACCAAGGCAGATTTGATTATCACAATGAATTTGCAACTTAAAAATGAGACGGTAATTTATTCAGTCTATTCAAAAACACAGCAATTTTAGAAGTCCCAGTGTTCTCATGCCAACTGGATTAAACAATACTAAGTAAACAGTAAAGTTTAATTCTGGTTTTCTCCCTTCTTAGTTCATAGAAAAAAGTAAAATTTCTGGATGTCATTTTGTTCATTGTCTATTGTATTTTTTACCTCTATAGTTATTTCTATGAACTAACTGCATATGGATTTTAAATATGCATAGTTATAAAGTGGCCTTCTGTGGGTGTCTGTGTGGACAGTGAGAAAGATGAAAATGTGCAAATATTCCAGCTTACAGGATAGCTCAGGGAATTTTAGAAGCGTGTGGTTTGTATCTGCCTGTGAGTTCAGACACCTAGATTTGGATGAATCTCTAGTGGTGACTGCTGGTATTGCAGGCCGAGATATTTTTTTTTACAGTCTCTTCCTGAAGTAAGCCTTTTCCTAAGGCTCCATGCACACTGAAGCTGATAAACTGCAGTTTATTGGCGTTTTGGCTTTTTTTTTTTAAAGCCCATAAACTGAACTCTATGTTAGCCTATGTGCCCATGCACACCTGGGCGTTTTAATGAGTTTTGAGTTTATTTGCTTTTTTCTGAACGCCCGAAATTTGCATTCAAAGTGCCGTTTTTTTTTCAATGGATAAAAAAAACAGTGTTTTTTAGCGTTTTTTTTATCCATTGAAAAAATAAATAAAAAAAAGGCTGATAAAAGCTACACTGAAAAACGCTGATTAAAGCTATTACAAAAACGCTAAAAAACGTTGCAAGGCGTTTTTTTATAGCTTTTATCAGCTTCAGTATGCATGGAGCCTTATTCTTCTTCTTACAAAAGCAGGGCTTTTGATGCGATAAGCAAGTCATCACGGCATGAATCTTAAAATCTGGTGGCAGAAGTGGGATAATTGCTTAGCATGTTAGTACAGGGGTTAATGAATTGAACCATGCACTAAAGGCTGAAAGTTCCTAAGAAGTGGCTGTCCTGCAGAAGTCAATTGTTACACTCACCTGTTCCACACTCTAGAGCTTGGCCTTCCCCCCTGTATGTGGCCACAAGCTTCAGGGATTGATTGGTACTGCACTCAATCACAGAAGGGGCATGCATGTTGCTCAGTGTTCACACAACCCATCCACACACCTGCCACCTGACCACTTATAATCTTCAGAGATTCCTCCTGAGATTCCCAGTGCCTCCTAGCTGTTCCAGTGTGATTTCATTGTATTTCAGCCTGTATCCTGCAACCTGTTTCAATGTGATCCCATTGTAGTCCAGGCTGTTTTCTGCATCCTGGGTTCCTGTGTGACCCCAGTGCTTTCTGGCCTGTATCCTTTATCCTATCTTTCAGTGTGACCCCAGTTCCCTCTTGTCTGTACCCTGCACCAGTGACCCCACACACACTATTCGGTTTCATTTACACCATGCACTCCAGTCTGTACCCTGTATCAGTGACCCTGTGCTCCCCAGCCTGTGTTCTGTTGCCCTAAGCAACACTGCCTGTCGTAGACTACTATCTCTTTCCCATGTTCCTGTAACCCCAGTGTTTCTAGAGACTCTCATCTGTATACCTGTTCACAGTTTCCAGAAGCAGCTTGTCTGGGTGAGTCAGAGTGCCACAACCTGGGAGTGTTCAGAAGCAAAACCCATCATTCTTTGAGGGGTCTCCTCTAAACTTGTCTTGAGCCTCCAATGACTCCAACAGCAATCACCAGTGTATGATTGGGCTGCATCACAATTGTTGGGTTGGGTCCCATCCCGTCACACCAGATTTCTAGCCAAGGTCACTCCACTTAAACCTTTTATTTTTGTGTCTTCCAAGCCCTTACATTTTGTTTCACCTCATTATGCAGACTTCTTGGACATCTTCTCCAAGCAAAAGGTGGATCAATTTCCACCCCATAAGCTCCACAACTGTGCAATTAATGTAAATTCTGGTACCAGTGTCCCTAG
Source organism: Rana kukunoris (assembly GCA_029574335.1). Taxonomy (NCBI): domain Eukaryota; kingdom Metazoa; phylum Chordata; class Amphibia; order Anura; family Ranidae; genus Rana; species Rana kukunoris. The sequence continues at coordinate 435,731,911 of CM056053.1, read as the reverse complement.
AGGTTGAGTATACACCTTCTACACCCTGAGTATACACACAGTCTTCCTGAGGCCAAGGCCATGTCTGAGTATGTATTCAGAAATCGGCTTGCCCCACTGGAACCTCGTTTTTTTTTTTGTCTAGAAGAAAGACTTATGCCGCATACACACGATCGGAATTTCCGACAAGAAAAGTTTGATGCAAGCTTTTGGTCGAAAATTCCGACCGTGTGTAGGCCCCATCGAACATTTTCTGTCGGAATTTCAGCTGGTTCTCAAATTTTCAGAAGGGAAAAGTTCTTGTCGGAAATTCTGATTGTCTGTATGCAATTCCGACGCACAAAAATCCTATGCATGCTCGGAATCATTGAACTTTATTTTTCTCGTCTTGTCGTAGTGTTGTACGTCACCGTGTTCTTGACGTTCAGAATTTTTGACAACATTTTTGTGACCGTGTGTATGCTACACAAGTTTGAGCCAGCATTCCGCCAGAAAAAAATCCACAATTTTCTTGTCAGAAATTCCAATCGTGTGTACACACCTTTATAGGTACACTCCTGCATAGACTATTGAGGTCGGAATGATAAAAAAAATTATAGCCCACCAAACCATTTGATCATTTCCATGGGGATCAGATTTTCACAAAACTGAACTTACAAGGAGCTTACAATCTACAACATTTCAGCCTGTCACCGTGGGTGATACAATGGCCACCATTCCTTGGGGCAGGGTGGGAGAGGGCCTTAGTACTGAAAAGGTCTAAATATTTTATTCTGGCAAGACCATGGCTTTCGAAGATGCTGGGGACATGTGTTTATTTTTGAGATACGATTCTTCAAAGGTCATTTTAATTTCCATTTTAATACAAACCCGATAAAGCTTCTAACCCTGGCCCAAGGGCCAGACTTATTATTGGGCTTCACTGGGCTCAAGACAACATTGTCTTAAAAAATAGCCCATACCACAGGCATCTGATCATTTGCATGACGCCACCTCGCTTGCGCACATTAGCATTTAAAGCTTGCCGGAATGCAGTCTGTGAGAACTTCCCCTCTGTCCGGCACAGAGCAGAAGTCTTGCGGTGTTTAGCTCCTTCTACTCTTCCTGATACTCCCCCGTGTGACTAAAGAAGACGTCACAAAAGGGGAGTGAAAGTAAACTGCAGCCGCAGACACAGCAATGAATGGTTACGGCCAACAACGCATGCGCGAGATTACCGACAGGGACACAGTAAGGGCGGAAGCGACGTCATAATTTGAATCACATAAAAGCAGTACAAATGGCGCTTGAGATACCCGGAAATACAGAGAACGAAACCATCCTTAAAAAAGGTATTTGCAGGCCTCGTTTTTGCGGGATATATATATATGTATTGCATTTCGGTGAGCTGTTATAACTTAACCACTTCCCGCCCGGTCAATAGGAGATTGACGTCTGGGAAGTGGTTATGAAATCGTGACTGGACGTTCTCAAACGTCCTGCACGATTTCATGCCGCGCGCGCCCGTGGGGGCGCGCAGCACGGCGATGGCTGATGCGGGGTGTCAGTCTGACACCCTGCATCACCGATCTCGGTAACGAGTCTCCGGCGGAGGCTCGCTACCACGTGATCAGCCATGTCCAATCACGGCTGATCACGATGTAAACAGGAAGAGCCGTAGATCGTATGCCCACACTAGACCACCAGGGATGCCCACACTGGCAGGGCAAAAAAAAAAAAAACGTAAAAAGAAAAAAAAAACAGGATTAAAAAAAAAAAATACAGGTAAAAAAAAAGAAAGATGCCAGTCAGTGCCCTCACATGGGCACTGACTGGCAACATATACATCAGTGCCACCCCTCAAAGTCCATCAGTGCCACCCCACAGTGTCGTTCAGTGCCACCCCTCCGTGCCAATCCATGCCCAGTGCCCACCTATCAGTGCCCATCTGTGCCACCCATAAGTACCCATCAGTGTCACCCATAAGTGCCACCCATGAGTGCCATTCTGTGCCGCCTATGAGTTCCCAGTGCTGCCCATGAGTGCCCATCAGTGCCACCTATGAGTGCCCATCAGTGCCACCTATAAGTGCCCATCAGTGCCCCCTATGAGTGCCCATCAGTGCCACCTATGAGTGCCCATCAGTGCCGCATACCAGCGCCGCCTATCAGTGCCCATCAGTGCCACCTCATCGGTGCCCATCAGTACTACCTCATCAGTGCCCATCAGTGCCACCATATAAGTGCCCGTAATTGAAAGAGAAAACATACTTTACAAAAAAAGTTAACAGAAAAAAATAAAAATGTATTTTTTTTTCAAAATTTTCAGTTTTTATTAGTTGTTGCGCAAAAAATAAAAACCGCAGAGATGATCAAATACCACCAAAAGAAAGCTCTATTTGTGGGGAAAAAAGGACGCCAATTTTGTTTGGATACAGTGTAGCATGACCGCGCAATTGTCATTCAAAGTGTGACAGTGCTGAAAGCTGAAAATTGGTTGGGTGGGAAGGTGCGTAAGTGCCTGGTATGGAAGTGGTTAATAATTGAAAAACTGCAAATATCAGTGGGGGTTAACTTCAGAATCGTGATCTCTATTTTTATTGTCAGTGTATTCAGAATTGTGTAGCTCTAATACATAGCTTGTGTATGTATCATTTTGTTGTATTTAAAGTAATGTATAGAAGATAGGGCCCCGTAACTGACTCAAACCCAGGGGCCCCCACCACCTTAGTCTTGCCCTGCCTGGCCCTTACCACTTTTTTCAAAATTAATTTTTAATTTTTTTAGCAATACACTTTACATTTCTGCACTTTTTAACCACTAAAGCCCCAGACCATTTTGTAGCTAAAGGACCTGGCCCGTTTTTTTGCAATTCGGCACTGCGTCGCTTTAACTGACAATTGCGCAGTCGTGCGACATGGCTCCCAAACAAAATTGGCGTCCTTTTTTTCCCACAAATAGAGCTTTCTTTTGGTATTATTTGATCACCTCTGGGTTTTTTTTTTTTTTTGAGCTATAAACAAAAATAGAGCGACAATTTTGAAAAAAAAAAACAATCTTTTTTACATTTTGCTATAATAAATATCCCCAAAAAATATATATATATAAAAAAAAAAAAAAACATTTTTTCCTCAGTTTAGGACGATACGTATTCTTCTACATATTTTTGGTAAACAAAAACCACAATAAGCGTTTATTGATTGGTTTGCGCACAAATTATAGCGTCTACAAATTAAGCGATAGTTTTATGACATTTTTATTAATATTAATATTTTTTACTAGTTTAACGATTAGCGATTTTATCATGATTGCAACATTATATCGGACACTTTTGACACTATTTTGGGGCCATTGTCATTTTTACAGCGATCAGTGCTATAAAAATGCATTGATTACTGTGAAAATGACACTGGCAGTGAAGGGGTTAAACTGTAGGGACCGCTGAAGGGGTTAGGTGTTTCCTAGAGAGTGATTACTACTGTGTAGGAGCGTGGCTTGGCATGTGACGTCACCAATCGTCGTTCCCTATGACAGGGAACAGACGATCTGTGACACTCACACAAGGAAGAACAGGAAAAGGGTTTTGTTCTTCAGCCCTGTGACCCGACACCGGCCGCGATCAGGTCCAAGGGTCCCGCAGGGCGCAGTCACAGAGCTCAGGACCAGGTCGTGACCACGCTGCCGGCGGCGGGCGTGCACACAACCCACGGCTGGGCTCTTAAAGGCGACGTACCTGTATGTTGCCTGTGCCCAGCCGTGCCATTATGCCGATGTTAAAGTAACATGGCATGGTGGTGACTAGAAGGGAGTAGACACAAAATCACATTTTTTTCCACATGTCTAACTATTATGCTGCATACACACGATAATTGTTTGGGTTGTAAAAAATGTTGTTTTTTAAAAATATGTGTGTGGGCTTCAGAGCATTTTTTGGGTTTTGAAAAATGAAAAAAATCGAACATGCTCTATTTTTTATCAACGTTTTAGGCCGCGTACACACGATCAAATTTATCTGCTGAAACTGGTCCGACGGACCGTTTCAGCAGACATCTCCGATCGTGTGTACGGGCTAGCGGACATGTTTTCCCAGCGGACAAATTTCAAAGCATGCTGTCCGTCGGATATGTCCAATTAACCGGTGGACAGAAATCTCCGCGCATGCGTTGAATGGATTCGACGCATACATGGAAGTAATTTACTTCCTGAAGTGGTGACGTGGCGCGTCAACGTCACCGCCACGTCACCGCGTCCTCAGCCCGAGGGGATTTTCATCCGATGGTGTGTGCCATCGTACATGTTGTACGTCACTTTGCTTTGCTAGAGCATTTTTTTTCCACGATTGTGTGTGGGCAACGTCGTTTTAATGATGAAGTTGGAAAAAACTTTGTTTTTTCGAGAGGCTGAAAAACTTTGGGGCAGATTCACAGAGAATTAGATTCTCGTAGAGTATCAGAAATACACTACGCCGCCGTTTTTTACCTGGCTCTACGTGAAATTCAGGTAGATTTTGTCCAGTAAACGACGGCGGCGTAGTGTATTTCTCCCGTCGCAATCCATCTGCGCGAGTAGGGGGTGTGAAGCATTTAAAATAGGCGCGTTCCCGCGGCGATCGAACTGCGCATGCTCCGTTCGCAAATTTCCCGCCGTGCATTGCGCGAAAACACGTCGTCACGTCGTAGTAGCGTCGTTTACGTACATTCCTATTCCCGAACGAGTTACGTTAAAAAAAAAAATATATATTCAAATCGACGCGGGAACGACGGCCATACTTTACATGGGTTACGCACTGTTAGACCAGCAAAAAGCTCCTCTAACATTACGTAGCCAAAAAATGACGTAGGCGATTGCGAGGGACACTCGTACCTTCGTGGATCGCCGTAAAAACTAATTTGCATACCCCGACGCATGAAAACGACGCGAACTCCTCCCAGCGGCCGCAAAAATATCGCAGCGTAGATCCGAAGGCTTACGAAGACGTAAGCCTCTCGGATCGAAGCCCGAAGCCGCCGTATCATGGTTTGAGGATTCAAACTAGTGATACGGCGCGCGAAATTTGAAATTACTCCTGTCTAACACCAGTTAGACAGGCGTAATTGCTCTGTGAATCTGGGCCTTTGTTTTTTACAAGCGTGCACGCGGCATTAGAGATATATAGTGACTTGAGTTCAGATACATTTTAATTCTACTGAAAGGTTTGATGTTTTTCTGAAATTACATTTGGATTATGTTATTAGATCATCATAAGATGGAGCTAGCGTTTACCGGAGATCATTATACGTACTAAAGGCTAAAGAAATACTGGAAATGAACAATATATCATATTGAAAAGTATAAGCACATGTTGCCTCTATGACTTTTTTTTAAGTTGAAAGGTAAATTTATAGCCGAATCAACTTCTATTTTTAAAAGATAGTTGAAGAATTTCTTCACAGTTTAGATTTGGGAATCCTCGCTTGTACAGAGAATAAGACATTTCATCAGTTATACTTCAATATGGGATTCTCCAAACTATGTCTGTGAGCTGCCATGTATGTCAGAGCAAGAGAAAAATGATATCTCTGCTGGCAATTTCTGCATTATTTCTTATATATATGATTCTAATTATTGGAGAAGTGAGAAGCACTTGGGAGACACAGAGAAATATACAGAAATTTGATGTGTTCTGAGGCCTTATTACAGTAGCTGCATCGGCCTTTATGCTGTGCAGACATCAACTCCAAAATGTCACCTGTACATAGGTAATACTTTTATAAATATACAGGGATCATTTGTGACACATCAAGAAGTCAACACAAGTGACAAAGTAACATTACCACTTAAGACCCAGACCTTTATGCAGGTAAAGGACCTGGCCAGTTTTTGTGATTCTGCACTGCGTCGTTTTAACTGACAATTGCGCCGTCGTGCGATGTGGCTCCCAAACAAAATTGGCGTCCGTTTTTTCCCACAAATAGAGCTTTATTTTGGTGGTATTTGATCACCTCTGCGGTTTTTATTTTTTGCGCTATAAACAAAAATAGAGCAACAATTTAGAAAAATAATAATCAATATTTTTTACTTTTTGCTATTATAAATATCCCCAAAAAAGATAAAAAATAAATAAATAATTTGTTCTCAGTTTAGGCCGATACGTATTCTTCTACCTATTTTTGGTAAAAAAATCACAATAAGCATATAGTGATTGGTTTGCGCAAAATTTATAGCGTTTACAAAATAGTAGATAGTTTTATTGCATTTTTAATATTTTTTTTTACTACTAATGACGGCGATCAGCGATTTTTTCGTAACGGCGACATTATGGCGGACACATCGGACAATTTTGACACATATTTGGGACCATTGTCATTTTCACAGCAAAAAAATGCTATAAAAATGCATTGTGTACTGTGAAAATGACAATTGCAGTTTGGGAGTTAACCACAAGGGGGCACTGAAGGGGTTAAGTGTGACCTCATATGTGTTTCTAACTGTAGGGGGCGGGGCAGGACGACGTCATTGATCGTGTTTCCCTATAGCATGGAACACACGATCAATGACACTGCCACAACGAAGAACAGGGAAGGTGTGTTTACACACAGCTCTTCCGTTCTTCAGCTCCGGAGGATCGATCGCGGGACACCAGCGGCGATCGGGTTCTCGGGTCCCACGGCCGCGGTCATGGAGCTTCGGACCCCACAGCTGGGTTTAAAGGGCCACGTACAGGTACGTGGATGTGCCCAGCCGTGCCATTCTGCCGACGTATATCGGCGTGAAGGGGTCCTTAAGTGGTTAAAGCCTAAGTGCAGCCAAAATGACAAACTGAAAATTAAGCACAAGGGACATAACTTACAGTCAGTAGGATATTTCCCTTGTGCTGATTCCCTTTCTGTTAGCCACTTAAGACCCGGACCAAAATGCAGGTAAAGGACCTTGCCCCTTTTTGCGATTTCGGCACTGCGTCGTTTTAACTGACAATTGCGACGTGGCTCCCAAACAAAATTGGCGTCCTTTTTTCCCCACGAATAGAGTTTTCTTTTGGTGGTATTTGATCACCTCTGCGGTTTTTATTTTGCGCTATAAACAAAAATAGAGCGACAATTTTAAAAAAAATGCAATATTTTTTACTTTTTGCTATAATAAATATCCCCCAAAAATATATATAAAAAAAAATGTTTTCCTCAGTTTAGGCCGATACGTATTCTTCTACCTATTTTTGGTAAAAAAAAATCGCAATAAGCGTTTATCGGTTGGTTTTCGGAAAATGTATAGCGTTTACAAAATAAGGGATAGTTTTATTGCATTTTTATTAATTATTTTTTTTTACTACTAATAGCGGCGATCAGCGATTTTTTTCGTGACTGCGACATTATGGCGGACACTTCGGACAATTTTGACACATTTTTGGAACAATTGTCATTTTCACAGCAAAAAATGCATTTAAATTGCATTGTTTACTGTGGAAATGACAGTTGCAGTTTGGGAGTTAACCACAGGGGGCACTGTGAATTTGAGTGTTCCCTGTGTGTGTGTTTACAACTGTAGGGGGGTGTGGCTGTAGGTGTGACGTCATCGATCGCGTCCCCCTATAACAGGGATGGCGCGATCGATGCTGCGGCCACAGAGAAGCACGGGGAAGCTGTGTTTACACACGGCTCTCCCCGTTCTTCAGCTCCAGGGACGGATCGCCGCACTGCAGCGGCAATCGGGTCCGCGAGTCCCGCGGTCCCGGTCCTGGAGCTACGGACCGGGTCACGGGAGCGCGCCGCGGGCGCGCGCCCGTGACCCACGGCTGGGTACTAAAATCAACGTATATATACGTTGATGTGCCCAGCCGTGCGATTCTGCCGACGTAAATGTGCAGTAGGCGGTCCTTAAGTGGTTAGTGAAAGTCTTCCTCCACCCGTCTTCTTTTTCTGTGGCCTGGTACAATTTCAGCCTATTGAAATGAACAGATTTGAAAAAAGGAAGTTTGGGACTTTAAATGAGGCTGCAGACATGGTGTGGGTGATAAAGGGAAGTACATGTTTATTAATCATGAAATTGCATGACATGTCTCAAACAACAGAAAACACATAGAGGAAACAATTATTTTGTGTAAATGTCATTCCATAATGCCAACACACCCATATAATATGTGCATGTGCAAAATTGGCAACGAGGGTACAACAGTGCATAACCTAGAGGCACATGCTGGTTTATATTGATCGATGCGTATAATATATGAGTTAAAGTATGTAGAGTTATCACATTAACAGCAATAGCAGGGAAGATAAAAATTGTTAAAACAGGTGGAATCATCAAGGATTTGAAAATAATGTTCATCAACTTAAATGATATGATAGGGGCATATATCTGCATCTCTGGTGCCCAACGCGTTTCGTGTCAATGACACTCATCAGGGGCTGATGCTTAGGATATCTAAAAAATAGGTATAGAATATAGTTACTTGATCTGGTGGTGATCAAAAAATGAAAAGTACTAAAAGATGGAACAAAAAGATCCACCTTGAGTACTTACGTGGAATATAGGCGGAAGGTGTGGTGAGTATGGAGCCGAGGCCAAAAAAATGGTCCGTCACGGAAACTGGGGTGATGTCTGGCTGCACACCGGCAAGGCATGCTGAGGAAACCCCACACACAGACACAGAAGATGGTATGCTGGCATATATGATGACACAAAGTGGTAAACCAATGGTGACAGCCAAAGGAAATCTAAAGGATGATACAATGCCATAATGTCAGACTATATTTCAAACAAATTGGAGGACAGATACCCTGAATATTTTAATAGAGGGAATAACCTTGTGCTGGCGTACTGAGAACCCAGGGGAGCATACAGGGGAGCAAAATGGGGTGAGAATCAATAGGCTCCAATCGCACTGCACCTAAATCGCTTGTGAATCATTTGCGATTTTGAAAACGGTTCGCGAGCGGCTCATAAACGTATACGTCAGCAGAACGGCATGGCTGGGCAAAGTGACGTATATTTACCGTACCGTACCCGCGGAACCCACTGACTCGATGTCCGCCGGTGTCCCGCGATTGGGTCACAGAGCGGCAGAACGGGGAGAGGACGGTGTAAACAAGCATCTCCCCATTCTGCCTAGTGACACTAAGGCCACGTACACACGATCAGACCGGTCCGATGAGACTGGTCCGACGGACCATTTTCATCGGACCACGCTGAAGCGGTCTGTTGGTCTGATGTGTGTACACACCATCAGTCCAAAATCCCATCGGGTCAGAACGCGGTGACGTAAAACACGACGTGCTGAAAAAATGAAGTTTAATGCTTCCAAGCATGCGTCGACTTGATTCTGAGCATGCGCGGGTTTTTGGTCCGATGCTTTTGTGTACTAACCATCGTTTTGGTCCGATGGACAGGTGTTTGTCGGACAGATTTTAAAGCAAGTTTTAAAACTTTGGTCCGACGGACAACGGTCCGATGGGCCGTACACACGATCAATTTGGTCCAATGAAACTGGTCCGCAGACCAGTTTCATTGGACCGGTCTGATCGTGTGTACGCGGCCTCACACTGATCGTCAGCTCCCTCTCATCGGGAGTAGCGATCAGTGACATGTCACTAGTAGCCACGCCCCCTAACAGTTAGAATCACTCCCTAGGACACACTTAACCCCTTCCTAGCCCCCTAGTGGTTAACCCCTTCACTGTCAGTCACATTTATACAGTTAACAGTGCATTTTTATAGTGCTGCTCGCTGTATAAATGTCAGTGAAAATAGCGTCAAAAGTGTCAGATGTGTCCGCCATAATGTCTTAGTCTCGATAAATATTGCTGATCACCGCCATTACTAGTAAATAAATAATATTAATAAAAATGCCATAAAACTATCCCCTATTTTGTAAACGCTATAACTTTTGCGCAAACCAATTAATACACGGTTATTGAGATTTTTTTTACGGAAAATATGTAGAATAATACGTATCGACCTAAACTGAGGGGAAAAAAAGTTTTTCTATATCTTTTTGGGGGATATTTATTATAGCAAAAAGTAAAAAATATTGAATTTTTTTCAAAATTTTCGTTTATAGCGCAAAAAATAAAAACCACAGAGGTGATCAAATACCACCAAAAGAAAGCTCTATTTGTGGCAAAAAAGGACATGCATTTTGTTTGGGAGCCACGTCGCACGACCACGCAATTGTCAGTTAAAGTGATGCAGTGACGAATCGCAAAAAGTGGCATGGTCATTTGGCAGCCAAATGGTCCTGGGCTGAAAATAGAAAACATATCCATACCTCCCAACTTTTTGAGATGGGAAGAATAAGGGATACCTATTGGCAAAGAAGTAGGTAGGCATAGGACGCACCCCCTGCCACACCCACCTAATTAGGTAAAGCCACAAGTGCTTTTTTCTTAAAGTGGATGTAAACCCACTCTCATTCTTTCTAAACTACTGCCATAGTGCCGATCTATACGGATATACATGCCTCCTGCATGTATCCTTACCTGTCACATGTCTCCTCTCTGTCTGTTATAAGAACTGAAAAACTGCAGATTCTGTGGGTGGATCTGTTGTCTGGAGCTCGGTGGGTGGAGTTGTGATGTCAGTAGACTCCCCACCCTCCTCTACACTCCCCTTGTCAACATGCATTTTTTCCTGTGTATTCCTTACACTAAATTCTGCTATGATCACTAACATCCAGTCAAAATCCAGGAAAGTAACCACATGACTTTAGAAAAGGAGTGGGGGTGGGAATTAAAAAAACAATGCCTGTCTCCAGGCTACTGCATGAGATATGTAAATAACCTGTCACTCACAGCAAGGGGGCGCAACGGACTAAGGTTTAACACTGGGAAACACTTTTTAAAAGATAAAAAGTGCATTTTATATACAACTGTATAGATGAGACCAAAATGAGGGACAAATGAGGAGGAATGAGGGACTTTGTCCCAAATAAAGGACTGTCCCTTGAAATCAGGGACACTTGGGAGCTGTGTATATCAGGTATTGCTGCAGCTTTGTGAGCAGTTGTTTTGCAGGGAGCCACTTGGCAGTGTATAACATTTGCTCTTTTATGATGAAAAAAAAAACCCTTTAATAAACAAAGGATATTAGATTTCACATCAGAGTTCTGAGAGGCCGATGAATGCATTTATCCTCTGAGTATGAACAATTATATGGCCACTGAAATGCTTAATGAAACCTAATATTACTGTAATTTACAACAGAGGTCACATTATCCCATACTTACATGGCGATACCTACTGCATGTATAATTTTTATTTTATTAGGTTTGTCTTTTGTTGTATCCTGGGTATAATGTGGCATTGTACATACCCACTAACATCCTTCCACTCACCACCTATAAATTATACAGTAACTGAATAAATCATAATACAATATGATGATAATGCAAGGTGTGAGGCAAAAAAATGGCTGCAACTATTTATTGGCGTTTTTAAACTTTAACTTATAACCTTTTATAGTTATTATTATTATTATACAGGATTTATGTAGCGCCAACAGTTTGCGCAGCGCTTTACAATATGAGGGCAGACAGTACAGTTACCATATAATTCAATACAGAAGGAATCAGAGGGTCCTGCTCTAGAGTTTACAATCTAGAAGGGAGAGTTACAAAGGGTAATAACTGTGGGGGATGAGCTGATGAAGAAAATAAAAGTGCAGTTGTTAGGTGTGGGCATAATAGGCTTCTCTGAAGAGGAGGTATTTCAGGGATCGTCTAAAAGAAAACAGAGTAGGAGATAGTCTGACAGATTGGTGTAGGGAGTTCCATAGGATTGGAGAGGCTCAGGAAAAGTCCTAGAGGTGAGTATGGGAGGAGGGAGCTAGAGAGGAGCAGCAGGTCTTGGGAGGAGGGAAGAGAATGATTTGGATGGTATTTTGTGACCAGGTTAGTGATATAGCCGGGGGTAGAGTTGTGGATAGCTTCGTAAGTCAGGGGAAGGGTCATGTGGGGGAGGAAAAATGATGAGCTTGGTTTTGGATAGATTGAGGAAGTGATGTGACATCCAGGCTGATATGTCTGTTAGTAAATTAGTGATATGTGAGGAGACTGAAGTGAGGTGACGGCAGTGTTGCCAACCTACCAGATTGAAATTTACTGGCACGACACCCGAAATCTATTGGTGCACCCACGTTATTACTGGCATTTCGCAAAAGTTACTAAATTACATTTTTAGGTGCAAATTTCCATATTTAGGCTACAAATAAGTGCGCTAGGCAAATAGCAATGTGAATTAAGGTAGGTATTAAAGGGTCACTAAAGGAATTTTTCATTTTTAGCTAAATAGCTTCCTTTACCTTACTGCAGTCCTGGTTTCATGTCCTCATTGTTCATTTTTGCTCTGATGTTGGTGTAATTCTGATCTGTTCTGGACACTTCCTGGTTGTCTGTTTCCTGATGACCACAGTACTGGGAGATTCTAGTTTCGTTTTCCTAACCATCACTCTTTATGGCACTGTCCAGCACAGAGGCATTCAATTAGATGCAAAAACGAAAGTGAAACTACAGGCACATTATATGATTGATTTTTATCTGTTTTTAATCGTTTTTAAAAGGAATCAGTTAACTTTTATGTCTTTATACCCTGTAAACACTTTCAGCAAAAAATCCTTTAGTGACCCTTTAAGGTAAACAAACATATTTTTGTTATTTTCGATTTAATAAGGGCAAATTATTTAGTCACATCACCCCCTGCCTCCATCCCCCTCTGCCACCAACACCCCCTGCCTCCAATCACCCCCTGCCTCCATCTCCCGCTGTGGTACCACTATCACCCCCTGCCTCCAATCACCCCCTGCCTCCAATCTCCCCCTGGCTCCATTGCCGCCTGCCTCCATCCCCCTCTGTCACCAACACCCCCTGCCTCCAATCACCCCCTGCCTCCATCTCCCTCTGTGGTGCCACTAACACCCCCTGCCTCTAATCACCCCCTGCCACTAACACCCCCTGCCTCCAATCTCCCCTGGCTCCATTGCCGCCTGCCTCCATCCCCCTCTGCGGTGTCACCGCAGCCACCATTACCCCCTGCCTCCAATCTCCATGCGCAGTTCCAAGCCGAACCGATCTCGGCTATTTTTACTGGCACATTCCCGCAACCACGGACATTTGCGAACGGGGGAAAAAAGCGCCCGTTTTTTACGAACTGTCCGTATAAATACGGACGGTTGGCAACACTGGGTGAGGGGTGGAGAGATACATTTTAATCTTACTAAAGACATACTGTAACACCAACAATGCACTTACCTTATATACTCGAGTATAAGCCGACCTTTTCAGCACATTTTTTATGCGTAAAAAGGCCCCCCCTCAGCTTATATACTCGAGTCTCCCGCTGTGTCATGCCATTTTTAACTGTAGTCGACGGCCATTGCCGGGTGTACTGCACATGCACAAGCGCGTCCACGAGAACGTCTCTCTTGGTGTGTGATAGGAGATTATCGTGTGTTAAACAAAGGCCGTGCAGGTGCTGTGCTGCAGCTAGTGGAGTTGGTGTATTTGATGGGTTGACGATGTTCTTAAAGACGTTCTCGTGGATGCGCTCGCGCATGCGCAGTACACCCGGTTGGAGACTTTGATAAGTTGGAACTTTTGACAGAACACCGGCGATTGCAGTTGCATGACACAGCGGGAGATCAAAGGTACATGAGGCTGCAGATGGGTAATGATGAGACAGGTGGGCACAGTGAGGCTGCAAATGGGTATTGTTGACCCTCTTTATCACTTACAGTAGCTGCTGCATTTCCCACCCTAGGCTTATACTCGAGTCAATACCTTTTCCCCGTCCTTTTGTATCTTGAGCCTCAATGAAGTCACCCATCTTAATAAATGACAGAGGGGAGAGCAAAAGCAGTAATCTTAAAGTGGATGTAAACCTGATTCAAGAAATTTGAGCTGGACACATATATCTGCAGTAGTTTATTATCTCTCTTCAAACAGCTAAGTCCCATAGCTCTCTCCTGACCCGTCCCTCTGTTATCAGCCTGATAAATCCTGACAAACTCTCTGACACATTAAGCAGCCTGAAATTTCTGTTGGTGAAGATTGCTAAAATAGATTTGCAGGAAGCAGGCACTGTTAGTCCGCGTACACACGATCAGTCCATCCGATGAGAACAGTCCTAAGGACCATTTTCATCGGTTAACCGATGAAGCTGACTGATGGTCTGATGTGCCTACACACCATCGGTTAAAAAAACCATTGTGTTAGAACGTGGTGACGTTTACGTGTTTTAACACAACGACGTGCTGAAAAAAATTAAGTTCAATGCTTCCAAGCATGCGTCAACTTGATTCGGAGCATGCGCGGCTTTTTAACCAATGCTTTTGCATACTAACGATCGGTTTTGACCCATCGGTCAGGCGTCCATCGGTCAAATTTTATAGCAAGTTCTCTTTTTTTTAACGAAGCATAACTGGCCGATGGGGCCCACACACGATCGGTTTGGACCGATGAAAAGGTCCTTCAGTCCATTTTCATCGGTTTTGACCGATCGTGTGTACGCAGTCTTACAAAACACCTCTGAGATCCTCTGCCTATGATGAGAGGAGGTGTGTGCCTTTCCTCCAATCAGCAATGTTAGCTATCCTGGCTGTATGCCCAGACATCAGATTCTGTGTTAAACAGGAAGAGAAAATTTCCTAACACGATCTGAACTTTCTAAACAGTATATACTGTAAATGTGAAGACAGCAGATTTACATGTAAAACCTATGTAGGGAGATTTGATTCATCTCTGTGTATCATCTGAGGCTGTTCACTTCCCTGGGTGTATAGAGGGTTTACATCCACTTTAACCAACAGGCTACCTAAGCCCAACAGGCTACCCAAGTTGGACTTGGGTAGCCGTTAGTTTAGATTACAGTATTGCTTTTGCCTCCCCTCTGTCTGAGCCAGATTGGTCCGGTTGAACACTTTTAAGTAATAAAAAAAAGCTTAAGCATAAGAACAAAAATGTAATATATTGAGATGGTGTAGTGTAAGGGCACGGAATTGTCTCTACATAGTTCCCTTTTCGCCCTTTGATGTCACTATAGGAAGCAGTCTCTGAGATCCTATCCTAGTGGGTAGGAAGTGTATGTCCTGCCTCTGTCAATAAGTATAACACTGCCAGTTCACAAAGGTGGGTAGCAATACACCCAACAAAAAGCCGCAACAAAAGGAAGGTGGAAATGCATGTCACAGCTTGAGTGCCTGATATACAAAGGCAAGCCATAGCTGCCAAAGGGCTTGTTCACAGTAGCGGTTGAGGGGCAGTCCCCACTGTTGGGCTGTGCTTTTAATGCCACCCCCCCACCACCACTGCTACCACCCTTTAGTTGGGGGTGCACACATGCATCGCGGCTGAAGCAAGAATTATACCCCCTGCCGCTGTGCAAGTGACCTGAAACCGTATGCAATGCTAGTGCAGGGTTCAAGGGTTTAAAGCAGGCAGTGAAGAAGCAAAACATTGCTTTCCCACCACCTGTCAAATGCTTCTTGAAGTGCAATGTGAACTCATATCAGGGCTGTCTTAATGAGAGGGCACACCTGGGCACTGCCCAGGGGCCCCAACTGCATGAGGGGTCCCTGCACTTTCCCCAAAGCAGCTGGTCCCTGAGCCCAAGCTGCCCCCAAATTGTGGGCCCCATGATGGCACTAAGAGTGGTGGTTACACAGGGAAGGCAGTCTGCCTTCTACCTACTTGATGTCTGTTTACCTGCACTGTCATCATTGTAGGGGCCCAAGAGCATTACTTTGCCCAGGGCAGGGCTGTCTTAATGAGAGGGCACACCTGGGCACTGCCCAGGGGCCCCAGCTGCATGGGGCCCCTGCCCTTTCCCCAAAGTAGCTGGTCCTTGAGCCCGGGCTGCCCACGAAAATTTAGCTGCCCCTCTACATCCCAGATATCCCCCCAGCACTTTGACCCCTCAACACCCTAGATATCCCCTACCTCCTACCTACTTGATTTATGTTTACCTGCACTGTCTCCATTGTAGGGGCCCCAGAGCATTACCTTGCCCAGGGGGCCATGATGCTATTAAGACAGCCCTGGCCCAGGGGCCCATCATGTTATTAAGATGGCCCTGACTCATATTGCTCTTTAGAGAGCAAAGCTTGTGTAAACGAGCCCAAATAAGCTCAGTTCCCAATGCTTTAACACAAGGGTAAGTATCTTTATTTTAGCCATGTAACTGTCATTTTTTAAATCTTGTTGGACTTAACTTAAAATAACTGTCACTTTTTTTAAAAATAAGTATCTTTATCCTGGTATGTAAAATGATCCTGTTCCTCTTCATGTCAAGCTGTCATTAGGGATGAGCTTCGAGTTCGAGTAGAACTCATGTTCGACTCGAACATTGCCTGTTCGCCGAACAGCAAACTATTTGGGGTGTTCATGGCAAGTTCGTGTGAACTTTAGAACCCTGTTAAAGTCTATGGGACTCGAACGTTTGAAATCTAAGGTGCTAATTTTAAAGGCTAATATGCAAGTCATTGTAATAAAAAGTGTTTGGGGACCCGGGTCCTGTCCCAGGGGACATGTACTGTATCAATGCAAAAAAAAAGTTTTAAAAACTGCAGTTTTTTGGGCAGCAGTGATTTTAAAGGGGTTGTAAAGGATTGTTTTTTATTTTCTAAATAGGTTCCTTGTGCATTGTTGGTTCACTTACTTTTTCCTTCCATTTCCCTTCTAAAAAAAATGTTTCTGTTCAGTAAGCTGTTCTGACTGACTTTCCACCGCTCGGATGATGGTGGAAAGCTTTCTGAGGAGGAACAGGAAGTGATAAATTCAGACAAAGAAAAAAAACATTTAGAAGGGAAATCAAAGTTAAAGGTAAGTGAACCAACAATGCACTAGCTTAAAGGAACCGATTTAGAAAATAAAAAACGAACCTTTACAAGCCCTTTAAGTGAAACAATACATTTCGTACCTGGGGGGGGGGGGGGGGGGTGTATAGCATGCCTGTGAAGTAGCGCTTGTTTTCCGTGCTTAGAACTGTCCCAGCACAAAGTGTCATTTCTGAAGGAAAAAAAGTAATTTAAAATCACTTGGGCTATAATGAATTGTCGGCTCCCGGCAATACAGAGAAAAGTAATTCATAAAAAAATGTGTGGGGGTCCACAGCATTTTTTTTTTTTAATTTGGGGTAGAGTTCCCCTTAAAATCCATACCAGACCTGAAGGGTATGGAATGGATATTTGGGGGAAACCCCACATCATTTTTTTTTATTTGACGCAGAGTTTCCCTTAATATTCATACCAGACCCTAAGGTGAGTGATTTTAAATTACCTTTTTCCTTCAAAAATTACATTTTGTGCAGGGACAGTTCTAACCACAGGAAACAAGCGCTACTTTACAGGCATACTAAACACCCCCCTAGGTACGAAATTTAAAGGAATATTTAACTTTTATTGTTTCACTTTAAGCATTATTAAATTCACTGCTCCTGAAAGGAGGACCCAGGTCCCCAAACACTTTTTAGGACAATAACTTGCATATTAGCCTTTAACCACTTCAGACCCGCGCTATTGACAAAATACGTCAACAGCGCGGACCTGAGGCGCCAACTAGATGTCTTTGGATGTGATTTCTAGTGCATTACCCGCGCGCGCCACTGTCCCGCCGCATCGCTGGGGATCCGATGCATGCACCTGGCGGCCGCGATGTTCGTCGGGTACATGCAATCGGCGGGAAAACGAGCAGATGACAGCAGGGACGTGGAGCTCTGTGTGTAAACACAGACCTTGACGTGCTGTCAGAGGAGAGGCGACCGATCTGTGTCTCTTGTACATAGGGACACAGCATCGGTCACCTCCCCAAGTCACCCCCCTCCCCCCACACAGTTAGAACACACCCAGGATACACATTTAACCCCTTCCTCACCCCCTAGTGTTAACCCCCTTCCCTGCCAGTCACATTTATACAGTAATTAATGCATTTTTATAGCACTGATCGCTGTATAAATGTGAATGGTCCCAAATTTGTGTCAAAAGTGTCCGATATGTCCGCCGCAATATCGCAGTCGCAATAAAAATCGCAGATCGCCGCCATTACTAGTAAAAAAAATTATAATAAAAAAAATCATGATTCTGTTCCCTATTTTGTAGGCGCTATAACTTTTGCGCAAACCAGTCGCTTATTGCGATTTTTTTTTTTTTTTTACAAAAATACGTCGAAAAATACGTATCGGCCTTAACTGTGAAAAATTTTTTTATTTTTTTTTTGTAAATGGGATATTGAATATAGCAACAAGTAAAAAATATATATATTTTTTTTAAATTGTCACTCTTTTTTTGTTTATAGTGCAAAAAATAAAAACCGCAGAGGAGATCAAATACCACTAAAAGAAAGCTCTATTTGTGGGGAAAAAAGGACGTCAATTTTGTTTGGGAGCCACGTCGCACGACCGTGCAAATGTCAGTTAAAGCGACGCAGTGCCGGAAGCTGAAATTTCGCCTGGGAACGAAGGGGGTTTATGTGCCCAGTAAGCAAGTGGTTAAAATAAGCACTTTAGATTTCAAACGTTCGAGTCCCATAGACTTTAACAGGGTTCTAAAGTTCACACGAACATTTGGTCTGTTCGCAGGTTCTGGTGCGAACCGAACCCAGGGGTGTCGGCTCATCCCTAGCTGTCATCCAGCAATGTTCTTGTCAACTGTACACTATTTTGCTAAGTGACGGCAACTTCTATAACTTCTCAGCAACTTGAGATAAGAGAACCAGCAAGCAGACCCAAAAAATTGCATTTCAAAGCACATTCATTTGATTAAATAGGTTTACGGAAATAGAACTGGGTGGGCGTGACAATCCCATGAGGCCACTTTAAAATGTCGTGGTCCTAACATTACAGTGCTAGAGCTATGACTAGGCTTTATCCAATCAAAAGGTAACCATACTTTGTATTTAGAATCTCTTTAAAAAGATCACGACCCTTTGTACCAATGTGTTTGGTACAGCATAACAATGACAGCCATTCATTGTGAGAAAACTTCCACAAGGACAGAGAATAATGCTACACTTTTCATGGCAGTGTTAGATTGGTGTCCATGGAAACACAAGGCTGCTATTATACTGCTATACTCTGAGTATTTGATTATAAGGTGCATATTTATTAACCACTTCAATACAGGGCATTTTCACCCCCTTCCTGCCCAGGCCAATTTTTAGTTTTCAGCGATGTCGCACTTTGAATGACAATTGCGCGGTCATGCAACACTGTAGCCAAATTCTTAGAAATGTTTTCCTTACAAATAGAGCTTTCTTTTGGTGGTATTTGATCGCCTCTGCGGTTTTTATTTTTTGTGCTATAAACAAAAGAAGAGCGACATGTTTGAAAAAACACACAATGGGCCAGATTCTCTAAGAAATCCGGCCACGTAGCGTAAGCCATTTACACTACGCCGCCGCATCGTACTAGAGCAAGTGCCGTATTCTCTAAGCATTTTCTCCATAGTTTGCGTTGGCTTAGCGAAAATTGCCCAGCGTAAGCCCACGTAATTCAAAGGGGGCGGCTTCTATTTAAATGAAGCGCGCCCCCGCGTCGAACGAACTGCGCATGCGCCGGCCGGGGAAAAAGCCCAGTGCGCATGCTCCAGCTCATGTCGGAAAGCGTCAAAACCACGTGATCGTCACTACGCAGGGCCCTATTCGCGAACGAGTTAATAAAACGACGTAAGCGACGGAAAAAGCCGACGCTGACCCGACGCCATACTTAACATGGCATCCGACGGTACTTCGTAAGGTTACTTCTCATAGAAGCAGGGGTAACCTTACGCGAACGAAAACGACGTACGCGACGACGGTGCGGCGTAAAAGCGATCGGGAATCGGCGTAGTAGCCTCATTTGCGTAGGCAAATGAGAAAACAACGTAAAGGCCACCTAGTGGCCGGAGTTGTCATTACAACTACGATCCGCAAGTGTAATGGTATTACACTTGTCGGATGTTCAAGCGTATCTATGCCAAAGTGATGCTAAGAATCACTCGCATAGATACGAGCCAAAAAAAAACGGCGATACGACGGGGTATCTGAGATACTCCGTCGTAGCGCCTCTGAGAATCTGGCCCAGTGGCCGGGATTCAGAAAGGACTTACGCCGGCGTATCTCAAGATGCGGGGCGTAAGTGTACGCCTAAAAATAGGCTTCTTCCGATTGATGTAACTTTCCTACGCCGGCGTATCGTGGGCGCACATTTACGCTGGACGCATCTGGCGCGTCCATTGATTTCCTATGCAAATGTGCAAATGACCTAGATACGCCGATTCAGGAACGTACTTGCGCCCGGCGTATTACTATACACAGTTTACGTAAGGCGTACGACCGGCGTAAAGTTACCCCTGCTATATGAGGCGCAGCCAATGTTAAGTATAGACGTCGGAACAGCTGTCAAATTATACGTCGTTTACGTCGCTTGCGTAAGTCGTATACGAATAGGGTTGTGCGTATGTTACATTCACGTCGTAGGCAGTGTTCGGCGTATCTTAGGCATTCTATCCGACGTGATTCTGAGCATGCGCACTGGGTTACGTCCACGGACGGCGCATGCGCCGTTCGTTCGGCCATGCATCTACATGGGGTCACGCTTCATTATCATACAACACGCCCCTTACCTGCCTACTTTGAAGTACGCAGGCTTACGCCCGCCCATTTACGCTACGCCGCAACTTAGGGCGCAAATTGTTTCTGAATACGGTACTCGCCTCTCTAAGTTATGGCGGCGTAGCGCATATGAGATGCGCTACGCCCGCCGAAAGATACGCCAGTCTTTTTGAATCCCGGACAATATTTTTAACTTTTTGCTATAATAAATATCCCAACTAAAAAAAAATTACTCAGTTTAGACCCATACGTATTCTTCTAAATATTTTTGGTAAAAAAAAGCGCAATAAGCGTATATTGATTGGTTTGCACAAAAGTTACAGCGTCTACAAAATAGGGGATAGATTTATGCCATTTTTATTTTTTTATAAATTTTACCAGTAATGGTGGCGATCTGCGATTTTTAACGTGACTGTGACTTTGCGTCCGACATATTGTACACTTTTGACACATTTTTGGGACCATTCACATTTATACAGCGATCAGTGCTATAAAAATTCACTGGTTACTGTGTAAATGTCACTGGCAGGTAAGGAATTAACACTAGGGGGCGCTCAATGGGTTAATTGTGTTACCTAGGGAGTGATTCTAAGGCCTTGTACACACGAGGGAATAAATCCGCTGAACATGGTCCGACGGACCATTTCAGCCGAAAAATACGCTCGTGTGGAGGGGCAAACGGACCGTTCTGGCCAGATTCTTTGAAATTTTTCCCCTGGATAGCTGCCCGTCAGATATGTCCGCTGGTTAGTACGGCAAACCAGCGGACATATCTGCCCGCACATGCGTCGTATCCTGTGAATGGATCCGACGCATGCGCGCGGAAGTGTTTACTTCCTGGTGCGGTGACGCGTCACCGCGCTGTCCGCCGGCGGGGAATTTGATCCGATGGTGTGTACAGCCATCGGATCAAAACATCCCGGCGTAAATATGCGCTGTAAACGGTCCGGGGACCGTTTACAGCGGATAAATCCCATCGTGTGTACAAGGCCTCACTGTAGGGGGAGGGTACTCCCAAAGGAGAGGAGATCGATCAGTGTTCCTCTGTACTGGGAACACACCATCGGTCTCCTATCAGCTTTACACATACAGATCCACGGTCCTGCTCTGTTATCCGGCAATCACGGGCGCCCGATGGATATCGCGACCTCCGGGCACACGCACAGGCTCTTGCGCGGCGCACGCCCCCTAGACGGCCAGGAAGCCCTGTGATGCCCACCCAGGATGGGAGATCCCTCCTGGGGACGTCATATTACTATGGGCGGGGTATGAAGTGGTTAAGCAGTTAATGTAGTATACTATTAAGCATACAACAAAAAAGTTAAATGATGTAAGAGTTCCATAATGTTCCATTAATGCAGTCTATACCAGGAGATATATAATATTAATAAATATTTTCATATATAAGTTGTGGTGGAAGAGGTAAGAATCCAGCATGCCAATCCCCCCCCCCCCCACGTCCCGCGGCACCCCTCCCCGCTCAGTAACTCTGATGTGGCAGAATAAATCTCAACAAATCAGATGTGACAGAAAAATCTTGTGGCAGCAAACCCCCCCCCCCCCCAACAACTCAGATGGCAGGTGATGCTCTCCAGGGGGCCCCTTCATCAAAGCTGTAAGGGGCCCCAAAATTCACTGTGATGACACTGGGCCAGATTCACATAGAATCTGCGGCGGCGTAGCGTAAGACATTTACACTACGCTGCCTCAACTTAATGGAGCAAGTGCCGTATTCTCCAAGCACTTGCTCCGTAGTTTGCGGCGGCGTAGTGTAAATGGCCCGGCGTAAGGCCGCGTAATTCAAAGGGGGTGGTTTGTATTTAAATTAAGTGCGCCCCCGCGTCGATCGAACTGCGCATGCGCCTGCCAGGAAAAAAGCCCAGTGCGCATGCTCCAGCTCACGTCAGAAAACGTTGTTGAAACCGACGTGAAAACTACGTGATCGTCACTTACGCAATGCCCTATTCGCGAACGACTTAGTAAAACGACGTTACCGACGGAAAAAGACGACGCTGACCCGATGTCATACTTAACATGGCATACGACGGAACTTCGTAAGCCTACCCCTCATATAGCAGGGGTAGGTTTACGCTTACGGAAACAACGTAAACGACGACGGGGCGGCGTAAAAAAGTTCGGGAATCGGCGTATTAGGCTCATTTGCATAGGCAAATGAGAAATCAATGTAAAGGCCACCTAGCGGCCAGGAAAGTAATTACATCTACGATCCGATGGTGTAAGTGTTTTACACCTGTCGGATCTTCGCTGTATCTATGTATCTATTCTATGAATCACACGCATAGATACCCAGATACACCGTTGTATCTCTTTTGAGAATCTGGCCCACTGTTGGCAAACATGCAGATTTGAGAAACCTATTTTGGTCCAGATGTCTGTAAAATGATTATTACCTTATATAGCTTAAGGTGCACCTTTAGCCAACATGCTACTTTGGATTTGAGTACTGTGTGGAAAGGTCAGAACCCCAGTCAGGTTTTTATTGATGTCTTTGTCCTTGCAGGTTAGATTCTATGGGCCGGATTCAGATACATTGGCGTATCTTTGTGCAGGCGTAGCCACCGCAACGTTGAGATGCAAGTACAGTATTCACAAAGCACTTGCTCCGTAAGTTGCGTCGGCGTATCGTAAATTGGCCGTCGTAAGCCCGCCTAATTCAAAGTAGGAAGGAGGTGGGCGTCATCTATTTAAATTAAGCGTGACCCCATGCAAATGAATGGCTGATTGAACGGCGCATGCACGCGCATGCTCACAATCACGTCGCATATACTCCCTAAGATACGTCGGCTCAATGCCTACGACGTGAACGTAACCTACCCGCAGCCCTATTCACAAAGGTACTATGTAAACAGCGTACGCGATGTAAAAATTTGACGGCGTCGTTCCCTGGCCCATACCTTTGCATTACCTGCGCCTGCTCTATATGAGGGGTAACTTTAGGCCGGATGTAAGCCTTACGCAAATCGCGTATATGAAGCGGCCGGGCGCATATACGTTCATGAATCGGCGTATCTTACTCATTTGCATATTTATAATGGGAACGCTGAATGCGTCCAGCGTAACTATGCGCCCACGATATGCCGGCGTAGGCAAGTTACGTCGGAGGGCTGAAGCCATGTTGTTCGACGTATCTCACTTTGTGAATCGGCGCAAGTATACAACGTCGCACATTTGTACTTACGACGCCGTATCTTTTGATACGCCAACGTAAATCGTTTATGAATCCGGGCCTATCTGTCTATTTGTTCTGGTGACCATTGTCATTGATGGGAAGTCCAAAATGTTAGGGCTAGATTCAGGATGGAGAGCCTATCTTTAATTTGGCCTAACGTATCTCATGTACGTCAGGCCGCCGCAACTTTTTCAGGCAAGTGCTTTATTCATTTACTTGCCTGTAAAGTTGAGGCGGCGTAGCGGAAATCACCCGGCCGAATTCAAATTCGGCGGGTAGGGGGCGTGTATCAGTTAAAAAAAGCGCGTCCCCGCCCTGAACGAACTGCGCATGCGCCGGCCGTGATTGGTTCCCAGTATGCATGCTCCAAATCACGTCGCTACTTGTCAATGAAAGCAACGTCAGCGTAAATGACGGCCAGCTCAATTGTGAATGGACGTATGCAAACAACGTAAATTACGTTGGTTCCAACGTCCATTCTTAACATTGGCTGCGCCAGCTATAGCAGCGATAACTTTAGGCCGTGCGTAAGTCTTACGTAAACGACGTAAGCAGATACGCCGGTAGGGCGCACCTTTTCGGGAATCGGCGTATAGGCTCATTTACATATTTTAGACAGGAACGCCACCTAGCGTCCAGCCTAAAATGTGAAAATAAGATTCAACGGCGTAAGAGACTTATGCCTGTTGGATGTTATGGAAATCTATGCGTAACTGATTCTATGAATCAGACGCATAGATAGGAGGGCCAGACGCTGAAATAAGACGGCTTATCTGGAGATAAGCCGGCTTATTTCTTTCCTGAATCTGGCCCTTGGTCTTGTCATAAGAACAAGTGGTGAGGGAAAATCTTCCAAGGGAGACAGCTATCTAAGAGGGACATTCCCTTAGATTCCCCCCAAGTCCTGTCATGGCCCCTGGAATAGAAACCAAAGGGAAATCTTTCCAATGGGCTTAGATATTAAGTAAAAACTTGAATGGGTGGTGGTTTAAAGTGCCCTGCCCGTGGCTGTAAAAACAATTTTAACCACTTGCCTACTGGGCACTTTTTTCCCATTTCTGCCCAGGGCAATTTTCAGCTTGGCGCAGTCATACTTTGAATGACAATTGCGGCGGTCGTGCAACACTGTGCCTAAATGACATTGTATTAAAAAAAATTGCACCAATAGAGCTTTATTTTAGTGGTATTTAATCACCATTTTTTTTTTTTGCTAAATAAACAAATAAAGACCGAAAAAGTTGAAAAAAAAAAATCATAGTTTGTTATAAAATTTTGAAAACAGGTAATTTTTCTCCTTCACTGATGTGCGCTGATGAGGCTGCATTGATAGGCTGCACTGATAGGCACTGATGAGGTGGCACTGATGGGCACTGATGATGCGGCACTGGTGGGAACTGATGAGAAGGCACTGATGAGGCTGCACTGATATGCAGTACTGATGAGCACTAATAGGTGGTACTTATGGGCACTGATAGGCAGCACTGGTAGGTGTCACTGATGGGCACTTATAGGCGGCGCTGAGAAGCGCTCATAGAAGGCGCTGATGGGCACTGGTAGGTGGCACTGGTATGCAGTACTGATAGGTGACACTGATAGTCCGCACTGATGGGCACTGATTGGCAGCACTGGTGGGGCTGCACTGATCAGAGTCCTGATAATCAGTGCCCTGTTTATCAGTGTAGAAGTCTCTTTTAGAGAAGCCGGTAATTGGTAGACATGTGCATTCATTTTCGTTAGAATGCATTTTCGTCCGAAAATCGTGTTTTTTCGTTATCGTTTTAACAAACGATAACGAAAGCGCAAGACACGAAAACCGAAAGATCCGACATAAAAAATGCTTTATTTTCGTTTTCGTTGCGGTAAAAATTCGATATAGAGAGATTCGACATTATAGGGAAAAGATTCGACATTATAGGGAAAAGATTCGACACTATAGAAATAATAGATTCGACATTACAGAGAATAGATTTCGATTTATGAGAGAATAGATTTGACATTATTACTAGTCATACAACATTAGAATTCTTGTAGCCGGAATATTCGAACGGAAATATACGATTCGACGTAAAGTTTCGAAGTTCCGTCGAATATTCTTTTGACCATTCGACAGAAACCAAGTATTATTGGATTTTCAGACGAAAGCTAATCCCCAACGAAAAACAAAATAAATCAAAACGATTTTCGGGAGTAACTAAATAAATTTATTTTCCAAACGAAAACGAAAAAACGAAACGAAATATTCCAGTCTGCACATGTCTAGTAATTGGCTCTTTTCTCCTCTCCTCATGCTTTCAGCATAAGGAAAAGTGCTGATAACCGGCTTCCGTTGACAATTGTAATCAGCTGTGATTGGACAAAGCTAATTAAGTGGTAAAGAGCCACTGATTGGCTCTATGACGGTGACGGTGTCCCAGAACTAGACGACCATGTTGAAGTCATCATTCGGCTATAACGCGGTCGGCAAGTTGTTAAAAGACCCTGATGGAAGTCAAGTAGTTTTAACGAGAAGATCCCCCGCCCAGGGGATGGGAGGGATGCTTGAACCAGTGCATCTGTAACATGTTACATGTTACACCCTAATCATGTGTGTAACATGTTACAAAGGGTGAACTCATTAGGTTTGGTAAATTGAACAATCATTATTTTAATGCCAGTCCCGATGATACACTTTGCCCACTAGCTGCATAAATCATCAGATCTGCTTGTCTTACACAATAATAATAAGATTTTCCTTTTCCGTGAAATGTTACTCCGGTAAACAACTAAAGGCCAAGTTAATTTACATACCACTAAGGTCATTCTCCGAATTATACAGTCTAATGTCACACTGCATCCTCTAGTCTAGTGTATGCAATATAAATTCATGGATTTCTTGTACTTCAAGTTATTGTAAGCTCTATATGTTAATAAAACAAAAAATGTTTGCAGTACTTGGGACCTGTGCTCCATCAGTAACACTATGTAAAATGAAGACAAAGAAAAATGGATAGCCGCACTGCAAAACCTGATGGGTGGTCTTTTATTCAATAGACAGCATGTACAAAAATAGGGTCACAGCAGTAGAAACAAGGAACAGCCGACGCGTTTCGCACTGAATCAGTGCTTATTCATGGCTAATGAAGCATTAAAACTGTTAGGTATATATAGAACATAGGGTGAACATGTGACCAATCTCAATTAATTGCCCGGGAGGAGCCTATGATATTAGGACAACCCCTGATGCCAATGAGATAGTCACATTAACAGTAACACAATGTAGGTTGAGTTTATATTCATTCCTTGTCTGTTAAGACTTTCTTTAAGCTGGTTGTAGATAAAACTTTTTTTTTTTTTTTTTTATCAGTCAGCCTGATTTATACAGACTGCAACCAGGGCCGACCATCAGGAATTATGGGACCCCTTTCACAGCTTCAGGCATGGGCCCCCTGGAGCAGAGAACCGGGGGGGGGGGATGCTGCCGCCTCAAATTGAGAAGCGGGGGGGCTGCTGTGAATTGAGAAGCGGGGGGTGCCATGAATTGGGGGGAGTTGCTCTGGGGACCTCTGGGGGGTAGCCACCTTTTATTAAAAAAAAAAAAAAAATTAAAACATATATCAAAAGAATTATAAAACATTTTCTTTTCTTTTAAAAAAGGGGAGTTGCCATCCGGGGCCCTGGTGACCTCTGGGCCCTTTAATAAAAAAAAATAATAAAAAAAAAATATATATATATATATATATATATATATATATATATATAAAAAAAGAAGGGGGGGGTTTCATCCGAGGCCCTGGGAACCTCTGGGCCCTTTTATAAAAAGAAAAAAAAAAAAGAAAAAAAATGTGTGTATATATATATATATATATATATATATATATATATATGTATATATAAAAGTGGGGTTACCATCCGGGGTCCTGGGGACCTCCGGGCCCCTTACAGGTCTACTGCCTGTACCCCCCTGATGGTGGCCCTGACTGCAACAATATAATATGCAAAAAATGATTTTCTAAGGGCCCTTTCACACGTTCGCCTCCGCTCGTCCGTTCCCTATGGGATTGCGTCCGTTAGCGGATGATGCATCCGCTAACGTCCGCAAAGATCCGTGTCCGTCTGGATCCGGTTTTTCGGACGGAAGAAAACCCTATTTTTCTTCCGTCCGGCGGAAGGGATTGGATGAAGACGGACAAACGGTCCGTTTTCATCCGATTCCCCATAAGGGAGAGCGGAGGAGAGACAGGGCGGTCCCTGCACAGTGTGTGGGGACCGCTCTGTCCGCCGACAGCTGAGCGGAGACCCCCCGCTAAGCTGATGGACACACACAGAGCGGACCGAAAAACGGTCCACTCCGTGTGAAAGGACCCTAAATGACATGTTTTATTTTTGTTACCTCTATTTTCTTTTTTTATATTGGCTTTTCAAAATAACAAACACAGTAATATAAACGCTGGATAAAACGTTTAGTGCAGCATAATACTTTTGGCAGTAAAATATTACATTTTGTATAGAGATGTACACATCAGACCAAATGAAGGGTCAAATGAAGCTGCACAAGAGACGGGAATTTGGTCTCACCAGAGGAACAGCTCCTCCAAATGAGGGACAGTTGGGAACTACCTATGGTTTTTATTTTTTTTAATTTTTATATAATTTATATCGAGAACCAGTAATGACTGGGCTATTGAAAGATTTAGGCCTCTTGCACACAGGCATTTATACAGCCACGTTTAGGAGCTTTTTTTTAACAGCTTAAAAATGCCTCTCTATGTTATTCAATGGCCTCATACACACACACACATGCGTTTTTAAGCTGTAAATGGCATAGGTGTTTTTAAGCTCCAAAAAAAATACCTAGGACCAGCATGTTTTGAGGCTCCACCGTTAGAGCTGTAAAAACGCCAGACGGCGATATTAGCTATTGGGCCTGGTTCACACTGGTGCGTTTTGACATGCGATGTGGCATGTCAAATCGCATGTCAAAACGGTGGTATTTGCCGCAAATTGCCGGAAATGGCACCGTCCTAATTGGTGCGATGCCGCATCTGCTGCGCTGCACCGATTTCAAAAAGTAGTTTCTGTACTACGTTTTGCGATTTCGGCCTGCGATTTACATTGACATCTGTGCAGAAACCTGCACAGATGTCTCTATAATCGCGGCCGAAATCGGGACTGCCAGCGGGAGTGAAATTGTGCGAGTTCAGCTGAACTTGCACGGCTTCACTCCCGCAGCCCAGTGTGAACCTGGGCTCAAATGCGGTTTTTCTGCCTCTATTCAAAATCACTGGTTCCCTGTGGGAGCCCATTGATTTGAATAGAAGTCACACCAACAGTCGGATCATGATGATCCGACTTGTGGTGCGACTTGTGTGCTGAGGATATTGAAGGGGAACCCCTAGCCAAAATGAAAAAAATAAATGGAGTGGGGTTCCCCCCAGGACAATACCAGACCCTTTGGTCTGGTATGGATTTAAGGAGGAACCCCCACGCCAAAAAAATTAGATGCATACCAGACCCTTATCCGAGCACACAGCCCAGCAGGTCAGGAAAGGGGGGAGTTAGTGAGCCTCCCCCTCCTGGACCATACTAGGCCACATGCCCTCAACATGGGGGTAGGTGCTTTGGGGAAGGGGGTCCTGCGCCCCCAACCCCAAAGCACCTTGTCCCCATGTTAATGAGGACAAGGGCCTCTTCCAGACAACCCTGGCTGGTGGTTGTTAGGGTCTGCAGCCGGGGCTTATCGTAATCTGGAAGCCCCCTTTAACAGGGGAGCAATAGATCCCAGCCCCCACCCTAGGTGAATGAGTATGGGGTACATTGTACCCCTGCCCATTCACCCAAAGAAAGGGTCAAGAAATGAAAACACTACACATGTTTTGCCTAATGACACTATGGGGGTTATTTACTAAAGGAAAAGCCACTTTGCACTCCAAGTGCATCGCAAGTGTACTTGGAAGCACAGTCACTGTAGATCCGCGGAGGACATGCAAGGAAAATAAAAAACAGCATTTTAGCTTGCACATGATTGGATGAAAAATCAGCAGAGCTTCCCCTCATTTCAGATCTACCCCTTAGATTTACAGCGACTGCACTTTCAAGTGCAAAATGGATTTGCCTTTCGTAAATAACCCTCTGTGTGTTCTGACACCTTTCTGTCGGAACCAGCATTAACTTTACCAGCAATTTGAAATATAGTAGACCTTCTTCTATTGGATTTGTCCCCATTGGTCATCCTTTTCTCCCCACATGCATCAATGAGCCTTGGCCACCCATGACCCTGTTGCTGGTTTGCTGTTTTTCCTTCCTTGGGCCACTTTTTATTGGTTCTAACCACTGAAGGCCGGGAACATCCCACAAGAGCTTCAGCTTTTTGAGTTGGTCTGACAAAGTCGCCTAGTGATTACAATTTGGCCGTTGTCAAAATCACTCAAATTCCTATGCTTGCCCATTTTTTCTGCTTTCAACACATCAACTTCAAGGGCAACATGTTCACTTGCTGCCTAATATATAATACCCATTTTCAGATGCCATTGTAACAAGATAATCAATGTTATTCACTTTAACTGTTAGTGGCCATAATGTTATGGCTAATCGTCGGTGTAGATCAGTGGTCATCAACCCACTAACAGGCCAGGTTTGCAAGATAACTGAAATACATCACAGGTTGTATCATTTGCTGCTCATTGATTGCAGTATTCCAGTCTGCATCTCCCCGAGGTAATCCATAAAACCTGGCTTGTTAGCGGGCCCTGAGGACAGGGTTGATGGCCACTGGTGTAGATCATCTATGTATAGTTTGTGCCAATCCAATGCTCACATATGTACCACTCTGTGGCTCTGTATCCTTTTCTCAAAAGTCTAATAAAGAAATATTTGGCCAGATGCAGGTAGACTTACGACGGCGTATCAGTAGATATGCCGTCGTAACTCAGAATCTGCGCCGTCGTATCTTTAAGCGTATTCTCAAAGTGAGATACGCTTAAATGTTGCTAAGATACGACCGGCGTAAGTCTCCTACGCCGTCATATCTTAGCTGCCTATTTACTCTGGCCGCTAGGGGCGTGTACGCTGATTTACGGCTAGAATATGTAAATCAGCGAGATACGCCTATTCAGGAACGTACGCCGTTTACGTAAGGCGTTTTCAGGCGTAAAGATAAAGCTGCAACAAGATGGTGCAGCCAATGTTAAGTATGGACGTCGGGGCCGCATCAAATTTTTCAAATTTTACGTCGTTTGCGCAACTCGTCCGTGAATGGGGCTGGACGTAAATTACGTTCACGTCGAAACCAATGAGTCTTAGCGTCGTAATTTGGAGCATGCGCACTGGGATATGTCTACGGACGGCGCATGCGCCGTTAGTAAAAAAACGTAATTTACATTGGGTCACACTTAATTTAAATAAAACACGCCCACATCAAACACATTTGAATTTGGCGGGCTTACGCTGGCCCATTTACACTATGCCGCCGTAACTTAGCTTGGTGAATACAGCACTTGCCTCTCTAATTTACGTTGGCGTTGCGTATCTAAGCTACGCCCGCACAAAATTACGCCGCTCTATGTGAATCTAGCCAATTGAACTTAGTAAGTCAGAGTAAAGTCAGAACTTGATCCTGATCCATTTACTTGTTCAAGGTCAGAAAGTAATTAAGCCACTAGCCTGCATGAAAGGCTACAGAAAACTTACATTTCTGGAAGGAAAGATCAGAATATAGCAGCTTCTGTATTATCTCAGTACCTGTTTCCTTTTAAATGTTTTATTTTTTATTATTATTATTATTCTGAAACAGAAGTACATAAATATTCAATCTGCTTTCAGAAGGATATTCCATAAATACACTAGAAAAGAACTCTTGAAATAATGCATAGCTGTCACAAATGCACAAAGTGAAAAGCTGTTTATGTGCAACAACCCGAGACACAAGACACAGGGCTGAAGTAACTACACAATTACAAGTAGAGCGTTCAGAGCTCAAACAACTATTCAATGCATGAACTACCAAATACAGTACATGAAAGACATAATATATGTACATCACGCAAAATATTATACCCAGGAAGGAATAAATTGTTAAAAAAAAATAGAATTCCTTGTACAGGATTGATGTAGCCACCTACCAGAGACATTTGCTCTACTACATGTCATGTAGCTGTGCAGCAGAGCTGTTTCACAAAGCATACAGTACCTGTCGCCAAAAATGTGTTTCCAGCACAACGGCATTGCGCTGATTCTCGGCGACATGGTACCGACATCCTGCACTCGCTGGAATAGGAAAAGCACATTCCAGCGAGTGCATCATAGAAGCAACGGGGATCCAACTTGGATTCCAGCCAATTCTAGCCGCGGCGTTTTGCATGAATCATGAGGGGGAACTCCACGCCAATAAAAACTTCATTGGTTCCCCCTCCCAGGGGCACACCAGGCCCTTAGGTCTGGTATGGATTGTAAGGAGAACCCCTACGCCGAAAAAACAGGTTCCCCCACTATCCATACCAGACCCGTATCCAAGCACGCCACTCCGCCGGTCAGGAAAGGAGTGGGGATGAGCAAGTGCCCCCCCCCTGAGCCACAACAGGCGGCATGCCCTCAACATGGGAGGTGGGTGCTCTGGGCCACCCCAAAGTACCCTGTCCCCATGTTGATAAGGACAGGGCCTCTTCCTGACAACCCTGGCTGTTGGTTGTCGGGGTTTGCGGGCGGGGGGCTTATCAGAATCTGGGGCCCCCAGATACCACCCCCACCCTAGGTGAATGAGTATGGGGGTACATAGTACCCCTACCCATTCACCTGGAGGAAAATTGTCAATAAAATAAATACACAACACAGGGTTTTAAAATTATTTATTAGTCAGCTCCGGGGGTCTTCTCCGCTCTGCGGGGGTCTTCTCCGCTCTCCGGGGGGGCTTCTTCCATCTTCTCCGCTCTCCGCTGTCATCTAGGCATTCCCTGGTTCTTCCCCGCTCACTCTCCGCTGCCTTCTTCGGGGCTGACCACCGCTTTCTTCTTTGAAGCTCGCTTACTAGTGGCAGTCTTCTTAGTTTTTTCGGCGTAGGGGTTCTCCTTACAATCCATACCAGACCTGAGGGCCTGGTATGCCCCTGGGGGGGAACCCATCCCGGTTTTTTATTTAAAATTTGGCATGGAGTTCCCCCTTACAATTCATAATTGGTGGGAATCCAAGTCGGATCCCCGACGCTTCTATGACAGCTTTTTCCCATCGCAGCGAGCCGGCTCGGCGCTGGCTCCCGTGACGGGTCTTGTAGGTGGTCAAACTCGCCGAGAAAGGGAGCGAGATTGACACAATATCGCGATCACCTACTGTAACTGAAACAATTCTTTTATGTTGAGGAAAGTGGAAAAATAGCGCTGGATCCATAGGATTTTTATCACTGGTATTGCTATCTTAAAGCATTGATATTGATGTTAATAAAATGGTGCTTGGGCCGGTAGCTTCTACGCCCCAGATGATCTCCACAGTCTCCTTGGCATGTAGTGTAATGCAACAGAATGCTTCTAAAAGGTCCACTACACTGCTGCTAAAAGATCCAGATACAACTTTATTCCAAAAAAAAGTCAGGGAGACAGTCCTAAGGGTATCCAATGCATTTCGGGGGTCCAGGAGTAGCCACATCATTTTGACTAGCAGGAACACAAGGACATTTCCAAATCAATTTAATATTAATACAATATCCCTTCCTTGGGGGTTACATTTGCAGCACTACCCCCAAAGGAGCTGCTGGTTTGTACTCTGGCTATCAACCCCTCAAACTGGCGCGAACCCTCCCTTGGCACAACTGTTATCAGTGGGAATTGTGGACCCCAATAAATGTTGGAGGGCACAATGTCTTATCACACCACAGTAAATGATGTAAACAAATGGTTACCTTGGGCCAGATTCTCAGAGGCGTTACGACGGAGTATCTCAGATACCCCGTCGTATCGCCTTTTTTTTGTCCTCGTATCTATGCGAGTGATGCTTAGCATCACTTTTGCATAGATACGCTTCTACATCCGACAAGTGTAAAAGCATTACACTTTCGGATCGTAGGTGTAATGACAACTCCGGCCACTAGGTGGCCTTCACGTTGTTTTTTCATTTGCATATGCAAATGAGGCTAGTACGGCGATTCCCGAACGCTTTTACGCCGCCCCGTCGTCGCGTACGTCGTTTAGTCCGCGTAAGGTTACCCCAGCTTCGATGTGGAGTAACCTTACGAAGTACCGTCGGGTGCCGTCGGATGCCATGTTAAGTATGGCCTCGGGACCGCGTCGTGTTGTGCGTCGTTTATGTCGTTTGCGTACGTCGATTCTCAATGGGGCTGGCGTACGCTGCGATTACGTCGTTTACATAGAGAAAATGTGACGTCCTTTGGAGCATGCGCACTGGGCTTTTTCCCCGGCCGGCGCATGCGCAGTTCGTTCGACGCGGGGGCGCGCTTAATTTAAATACAAGCCGCCCCATTTGAATTGCGCGGGTTTACGCTTGGCGATTTACGAGACGCCGGCGAAAACTACGGAGCAAGTGCTTTGAGAATAAAGCACTTGCTCTAGTACGCAGCGGCGGCGTAGTGTAAATGGCTTACGCTACGCCGCCGAAAATATATGAGAATCTGGCCCCTTGGGTTCTATTGATCCCGCAGGATGACAGATGGACCACACACAAATTCATCTTAATCAATGCAACTCTTTACGTGTTAAAACAAAAGCAAAGAAACAAAGGTAAAACAGTGGACTTCTTGCAGGGCCCTACAAGAGTCAGAATTAGTGGTAACAGATAAATACAAAATCAATTATAATAACTATGCGGACCTGTGTAAGCACACAGCAAAGGGACTGCTCACTGAAGCAAAGCCTCACCCAGTTCTTTTTACTAACAGTGCTGTACAGTAATAATGAAACCAATTACCTAACTAAAGAGTATGTGAATAGATATCAACAGTTCACTATATTTAGTAGGCAGTCTCTAGATATAGGTATATTTCACTAACTTGGTTTGGTGGGCGTGACCAAACCTCAATACAAATTATCTCAGCAGTCTGTGCAATCCCATGTAGGCATGCGTTTGTGCGCAAAAAGTAATTTGTAATCCAAAATGGGAATAAGTAAACAGGTGGAAAATGCCTGAACAGTTAAACCACAGTGGTGAATGTAAACGATCCACCCCCCTCTGCAACACAGTCAGTAGGTTTGGGCAGGTGCCCATCTCACCCAACCAGATGAGGCCTTGTCCTTCCGGAACACTCCGTCTGCGAACTCCGATTCACAGTCCTTCAGGATGACACTCTCCTGTTCTCTCAGAAGTCACCATCGTGCTGGGACACCGTCCGATCACTCCGTCAGGAATGCTCCCTCTGTTGCTGGGTGGTGATCCGCTCGTGTATGGATAGGCCTCAGGCTTTGGCCTAGGTTTTCAGTGAGACACCTCAACACAGGTGCCCTCCTGGGTTGGAGAGGCGGACCCGAGAGAGCGCCCCAAGAACATCCTCTACCTTAAATTACCTCTCCCAGCAGTCTGTGCGGGGAGAAAAGCATTCTGGGGTTGTACAGTTTCTCTCTGGGTATTGTAATCTATAACTAAAACAGGGGCAATGGAGTCCCTTTCTCCCTGTACTCAATTTCCCAACACTCCTTGTTGTACCAGTGCAATGTAAATAGGAGTTGGCTATATCACAACTTGGCCACCAGAGGGAGCTGAGATCCTTCTTGATCAGCAGATGGTAGTATTTAGATCACATAAAAGGTGATGCCTCGCTACACATTTAAAACCAAATAATCTATAGTATTGAAGGTATCAAAATTATTGTACAAAAATATCAATCAAATATGAGAACATGAATATTATACCATACCATATTTTCCTAGGACTCGAGTCATCTGTTATTTACATACACATTTCATCAATTGGGTAAAAATATAAATAAATAAATACATACATACATAAATAAATAATAACACTAATACTACTACTTCCAAAAACCAATAATATCACAATACTATACTCTGGTTAATATAAGTTGCATATATATTTATCATTGTCTGCCTCACCGTGTCACAGGATTTTGAGTGTCACCAGATTCAGGTAGGAACTGTACCTATATACTTATCATAGCCAACACTTATAGGTAAGCTACACTGACAAACAGTTAAGGTACAAGTGAATATAAACCGACTCTCATCCTTTCTAAACTACTGCCATACTGGTTATCTATAAGGATATATATGCCTCCTGCATGTATCCTCATATGTCAAATGTCTCCCCTCTGTCTGTTAAAAGAACTGAAAAACTGCAGATTCTGTGGGTGGGTCTGTTGTCTGGAACTCGGAGGGTGGAGTCATGATGTCAGTGGACTCCCAGCCCACCTCTACACTTCCCTTGTCAACATGCTTTTTGTCCTATGTATTACTTACACTAAATTCTGCTATGATCACTAACATCCAGTCAAAATCCAGAACAGTAACCACATGACTTCAGAAAAGGAGTGGGGGGTGGGAATTAAAAAAATAATGCCTGTCTCCAGGCTAGTGCATGAGATATGTAAATAACCTGTCACTCATCGCAAGGGGGCGTAATGGACTAAGGTTTTCCTCTGTTAGTCCGTTTTATCTCACTGAACAATAAAAGAGGATTTCTCAGAGCTGGAATAACTCTTTGTGGCAAGACAGGGCACAGATGATAGGAAATATTTTACTCTACATTGTGACAGCAAAAAAAATAAAAAAAATGCAGGTTTACATCCACTTTAAGTCTCACTACAGGTAAAAATTCAATTGTGATCAGCTGAACTTTTCCATTTTGGATGATTGATTATAGCCCTAAGCAGACTTGACTATAAAGGATTGGGGTAAACCTACAGGCACTTGAAAGTTCCCAGATTCGGCAATAAAAGTCCCAAACAGCAAATGTTCTTTAAAGTTGAACTAAATTAAAAAAATAAACTGTTAGGTAGAATTTTATGGCATAAGAAATTCTGTATGTCTCTTCTGCCATAAACCCGTACATCTTCCGAATTTGTTTTTAATAACTTTACCTTGACTGTAACACATGAGATGTGCAGGGCACGGTCCCAGCATCTGTAAGAACAGATTGCCAGGATAAAGTAAAACAGAAACAAAATGTAAAATCCATATTTTCCTAGGAGCCATCTGTTTACATACATATTTTACATTTTGTACCTGCTTTGTACCTTTGTGTGATGATGCTTCAATTGGAATGCAATTTATAATTGTGTACATTTTTATTTCAATTCTTGTTTTTCCTGCCCATTTTACTGAGACAAGTATACAGACTGACTTGAGGGACCTTTTATCTATTCTTGGGACATTTCAACAAATATATGAACTTGGTAAATTGTGTCAGATGTCCCTCATCAGATTCTCTATTGAAGAGTATAGCATGAAACTACAGCGAGGGAGAGAGAGACAGACTGTAACCAACCTATTGTTCAAAGTAGATTTATTTATTAGTTTATTTATGTACTGTATGTATTTACAAATCTGTCTGCTGGGGACGTATTGGTTTGATCGTGTACACACGATCAAACCAAAATCCCCGCCATCAGATGGCGCGCTGACGTGGCGGTGACGTTGACGCCGCCACGTCACTGCACCAGGAAGTAAAACACTTCCGCGCATGCGTCGAAACCATTTGACGCGTGTGCGAGAAGACATGTCTGCTGGTTAGCGTACTAACCAGCAGACATGTCGGGCGGACGGGTTCCCAGCCGACAGATTTGAAAGCATGCTTTCAAATCTGTCGGCTGGCCAAATCCATCAGCTCGCCCGTACACACGATCTAATCTGTCTGCTGGGACGGGCAGACCGTTTCCAGCAGACAGATTTGATTGTGTGTACGCGACCTAAGACTAAGGCTGGGTTCACACTACGATTTTCCCGTCCGTCAGCCGCATATGATTTCAGTTTTGAAAACGTACGGGCCCGTACGGGAAAACGCATACATAGACAATGCATTGCAAATCGTATGCACTCAGATGCATCCGGGTGCGTACGATTTTCTGGCAAAACGTTTTTTAACAGTACGCAAAACCGTGTTCAACCACGGTTTTGATGCCGTTTTTGAAACCGTATGGCAAACGCATACGTTTTTTTTTAACATTAAAGTCAATGGAAAATGCACATATGTGCGGTTCCATACGTATAAATCCGTTTCAGCCGCATACTTTTTTTCATATAAATCGTATGCGGCTGACGGACGGGAAAATCGTAGTGTGAACCCAGCCTTATATTATTAGGCATAACTTCACAGTATGGATGAGCCGAACACCCCCCACTTCAGTTTGCACCAGAACATGCAAACAGGCGAAAAAAATTGTTTGAACATGCGAACACCGCTAAAGTCTATGGGACACGAATATGAAAAATCAAAAGTGCTAATTTTAAAGGTAATATGCAAGTAATAAAAAGTGTTTGAGGACCCAGGGCCTTCCCCAGGGAACATGTATTAATACAAAAAAAAAGTTTTAAAAATTGCTGTTTTTTCGGGAGCAGTGATTTTAATAATGCTTAAAGTGAACCAATAAAAGTGAAATATTCCTTTAAATTTCGTACCTAGGGGGTGTCTAAAGTATGCATGTAAAATAATGCATGTTTGCCGTGTTTAGAATTGTCCCTGCACAAAGTGTCATTTCTGAAGGAAAAAAAGTCATTTAAAACTAGTCCCGGCTATTCATGAATTGTTGGTCCCGGCAATTACCAGGCCCTTTGGGTCTGGTATGAATATTAAGAGGAACCACTGCCATTTTTTTCAATTACTTTTATCTGTATTGCCGGACCCAATAATTAATAGTGCGAGTAGATTTAAATTACTTTTTTATTTCCTTCAAAAATGACATTGTGTGCAGGGAACCAAATTATTTTTTTTTAAATGTGTGGGGGTCCCCCAAATTCCATATTAAGGGAAACCCTGAGTAATTAAAAAAAATGACCCTTCAGGTCTGGTATGGATTTTAAAGGGGAACTCTGCACCAAAATAAAAAAAATGGCATGGGGTCCCCCCAAAAATCCATACCAGACCCTTTATCCAAGCATGCAACCTGGCAGGCCACAGGAAAAGAGGGGGGGTGAGAGAGAGCCCCCCCTCTAGAACCGTACCAGGCCACATGCCCTCAACAAGGGCCTCATCCCCACAAAACTTGCCCGGTGGTTGTAGGGGTCTGCGGGCGGGGGGTTTATCAGAATCTGGAAGCCCCCTTTAACAAAGGGGACCCCCAGATTCCACCCCCCATGTGAATTGCTAACGGTACATTGTACTTCTACCATTTCACCAAAAAAGCATTAAAAAGGGTAAAAAAAAAACACACAGACAGCTTGGGAAAAGTCCTTTAATAAAAAAATAAAAAATTCCAGGGATGTAAATCCTTCAACGATCCGGACCTGCGCTACCCACCACTACTCGCCACTACCTACCGCTACTCGCCACTACCCACCGCTACTCACCACTACCCACCGCTACCCACCGCTACCCGCCACTACAAACGATATAGCCTCCTCCATAGAAGGCGTTCGGCCGAATGACACGTGAGCCATGTGACGTTTGTTTAAAAGACAAGGGCGGGGCCACCCGTGACGTGGACGAGCAACCCCGCCCCGTTCTGACATACAGGGGTTTCCGGCAGCTTCCCTGTGGTGTTCCCGGAAACCCCCATACATCAGAACGGGGTGGGGTCAACCCATGGACCCGCCCTCATCTTTAAAAGAAACGTTACATGGCTCACGTGTCATTCGGCAGGGAGCCTTCTATGGAGGAGGCTGTATTAAGTGGCGGGTAGCGGCGAGTAGCAGCTGGTAGTGCGGGTTCGGATCATGGAATCATTTACATAAAAAAATGTTTTTCATTATTAACGACTTGACAACCAGGCCAATTCTGACACTTCGCTCCTACATCATTTCTTTGCTAGAAAATTACATACAGTAGAACTCCCAAACATTATATATGTTTTTTTTTTTAGCAGAGACCCTATAGAATACAATGGCGGTCATTGCAACTTTTTATCTCGCATGGTATTTGCGCAGCAATTCTTCAAACATGTTTTTTGGGGGGGAAAAAGATTCATGCTTTAAAAAAAAAACAGTACAGTTAGCCAAATTTTTTTGCATAATGTGAAAGCTGAAGTTATGCCGAGTAAATAGATACCTAACATGTGACGCTTCAAAATTGCACACGCTCATGGAATGGCGCCAAACTTTGGTACTAAAAAGTCCCATAGGCGACAGTTTAATTATTTTTACTGGTTACATGTTTTGAGTTACAGAGGAGGTACTTTAATTTCATGATTCCACTTTTATTGTTTCACTAAGAATTATTAAAATCACTGCTCCCGAAAAAAAAAAACATTTTTTAAAACTTTTTTGTGCATTGATACATGTCCCCTGGGGCAGGACGCGGGTCCCCAAACACTTTTTATGACAATGACTTGCATATTAACCTTTAAAATTAACACTTTTGATTTCCCACATAGACTTTTAAAGGGTGTTCTGCGGTTTTTCGAATTTGCCACGAACACCCCAAATTGTTTGCTGTTCGCCAAACGGGTGAACAGCCAATGTTCGAGTCAAACTCATGTTCGACTGGAACATAAAGCTCATCCCTACTTTACAGTAAAGACTAAAAAACAAGATGAAAAGTGGCAGTGGTAGAAATTGTTACTTTTCATTGTCTTCCAGTCTACACTTCATGATCATTTCAGAAGATAATTAATGCAGGAGAATTTTGGTTCAAAGTGGTTGTAAACCCGATGTAAGAAAAAAAAAAACCCTGCAAGACAAAGGTATAATGAGCTAGTATGCATAGCATACTAGCTCATTATGAATTACTTACCTTAAATTGAAGCCCCCGCAGCAGTCCTCGTCCCCCCCTCCGGTGGCGACATCTCTCCTGGGGGTTTCTTCTGGGTAAACCATGTAGGTTTAGGAGATATCTGGGGTAGCTACAGGTAAGCCTTAACCACTTAAGGACCGCCGCATGTACATTTACGTCGGCAGAATGGCACGGACAGGCACATCAACGTACCTGTACGTGGCTGCCTTGATGTGGGTTGGGGGTCCGATCGGGACCCCCCCTGGTACATCCGACGGTCCCGGTGGCTGTAGGAGCGATCCGTGCTGAGGGGGCGGCGGTTCTTTTTTGTCCGCGCCCTCCGGATCGCTCCCAGCCAATCCGCGCGCTCCCCTGCAGTGTCATTTCCTCCTCCTGTGTAAACACAGGAGGAGGAAGTGATGTGATCTCTGCTCTTGGCGGTTTTTTCAACCGCCGCTGAGGAGAGATCACATCACATAGTAAGTCTGCACAACACTACACTGACACACAGACACATAGGCACATTTAACCCCTTGCCAACCCCCCCCCCTGTCACAGTGTCACTGAATGCAGTGATCATATGTACTGTGTCAGTGTGACAGGCAGTTAGTGTTAGGTCTAGGGTAGCCCCCGTACCCCCCCTAATAAAGTTTTAACCCCTTGATCACCGCCCTAGTTAACCCTTTCACTCCCTATTGCCAGTGTCACTAAGCGATCATTTTTCTGATCGCTGCATTAGTGTCGCTGTTCCCGCTAGGTAGCTATTTTTTTTTTATTATTGTGATTTTTTTTACTAAAGACATGTGGCTAAATAAATTTTGGCCTAAATGTTTGACTAAAATTTAGTTTATTTGATTTTTCTTATAACAAAAAGTAAAAAATATTGATTTTTTTTCAAAAATGTCGCTCTATTTTTGTATACATATAGCGCAAAAAATAAAAATCGCAGAGGCGATCAAATACCACCAAAATAAAACTCTATTTGTGGGAAGAAAAGGACGCAAATTTTGTTTGGGTACCACGTGGCACGACCGCGCAATTGTCTGTTAAAGCGATGCAGTGCCGAATCGCAAAAAGGGGGCTGGTCCTTTACCTGCATTTTGATCCGGGTCTTAAGTGGTTAATATAGGCTTACCTGTAGCATAAAGTGGTTTTAAACCACTTTAAAGCCACTTGTTTTCAGTGCAAACATAGTTAAAATGGTTTAACTGGCTCCCCCTGGGAAGATCCTTCTGGAGTTTGCCAAATTACAGTATGTCCATTCTGGGGAAGACCCCAGTGCAGTTCCAAAATATGGAAGTTTTTGTTTTTATCTCTGTCTGGCCTAGTAGATGGAAATCTTTTTTATTTAACATCTTAGCTATGATTGAGGCCAGGAACAATTACAAAAAAAAAAGAGTTGTTGCTCTTTATTCATATTTTGTGACCCCTGATTTGTTTTTGGTTGGCACCTTCTGTCATTATGATGTGTTGTTCTACATTACCTTCTACTATATTCTCCTAAAAAGACACTTAGGACAAAATCCACAACTTCAGGCACTTGGAAGAGAAAATGTATAGCTTGAGAGAAAAATGTGTACATTGAGTCAAGTAGAATAAAGAGAAAGTTTACAGCAGAAACATACTGTAGGGGGCATACTCCAAAGCAGAACGTTCACAAGGTGGATCTTGGGAGATTTGCTTAGTACAATGACATGCCTGAACTAATCTAACCCCCCACATGCCATGTGGGAT
The DNA here is from genome assembly GCA_029574335.1 of Rana kukunoris. Lineage (NCBI taxonomy): Eukaryota > Metazoa > Chordata > Amphibia > Anura > Ranidae > Rana > Rana kukunoris. Next base: position 435,689,692 of record CM056053.1, on the reverse strand, counting down.
GGTTATAAACAAGTCAGGATGGTTTGATAAGGCACATTTAGGAACACTTATGCCCCGTAAACACAATTGGAATTTCCGATGAAAAAGGTCCGACTGACTTTTTCCGTCGGAAATTTGGACCGTGTGTATGCCCCATCGGAGTAATTCCATCGGAAATTCCAATGAATTCCATAGGAGTTTACATAGAGAACATGTTCTTTTTTTCTCCGATTGAATTCCGTAGGAATTCCGATGTGAATTTGGTCGGACAAAGGTCCGATCGTGTGTACAGGGCATTAGACAGCCCAACAGACGTAGGATGACTGTTGGATCCAGGCAATGATGATCTAGTAATGATACGCATACAGACACATAACTTTTGCAGACATCTTCTATCTTGAAGTTAACAACAATCTTTCAAAACAGATACCCTGCAATAAGACCCAACCCTAATAATAACACTAACAATATCTGCTCCATAGCCAAGTTCATAAACATGCATGCTTGGCTGAAGTGATCTGCAGTAGGGATAAGCTGAACACCCCCGCATGCGGTTCGCACCAGAACCGTCGAACAGACCGACCGTTCGCGCGAACATTTAGAACGCCATTGAAGTCTATGGGACTCGAACGTTCGAATTCAAAAACGCTCATTTTAAAGACCAATATTCAAGTTATTGTTGGAAATTGTCTTTGAGAACCCGGGTCTTGCCCCAGGGAACATGTATCAATGGAAAAAAGTTTAAAAAACGGTCGGTTTTTCATTGATACATGTTCCCTCGGGCAAGACCCGGGTTCTCAAAGACGTTTTCACAGGCAAACTATAGACACCCAATAGGTACGTTATCTATACCTGTGATAACGTCTTAAAATAGCACAATGCGGGACATACAGCATGCTTGGCCAATTATCAGCGCGCAATGCCGCAGTAAATTATGGGCCATTTTGCGTCACTCGAATTTGGCACGAACGACCGCTTTTGTTCGAATTTCATCGAACATACGTTCGTATCGAACGCGAAGCTCATCCCTACATTGCTTTTTATACTTGTTTTTACATTTGTGATCACTTTTTTATCTTGTCATTTGACATATGACTCGTTCCAATAAAACAATTTTCTTGGTTGACATCTACCATTTGGAGCCTTTTTTCTTTTATATTGTTTCTTTGAAGCCCACGAGGAAAAATCCCGGTTTCTACCCAGTCTGAAGCCGCGTACACACGGCAGAGAACCTCGACGGGCAGAACACATCGTTCCGCCCGTCGAGGTTCTCTGCCGGCCGTCAGATTCGGCGACCCGCCCGTCGGGAATGGCAACCAGCCATTCATCCAGGCGGGCCGTCGAGCAAATGGAGAACATGCTCTCTATTTCTGCTCGACGGCATTCCCGACGGGATGCTCGCCGAGAGCGTACACACGGCCGAGGTTCTCGCTGGAATGCAGCTTCCAGCGAGGTTCTTGCTGGTTTCTATCGAGAACCTCGGTCGTGTGTACGCCGCCTGACTCGACTTGGAAGGGACATTTGCTGTTCCTGTGACATCCAGCAGCTGCAATCAGGGAACTACACATCTTGACCCATCGGGAACCGTCTACTTCTGCTCAACAACGGATCCAGACCATCCAGAACCCTAAGCTCATATGACCCACTGTCGGGAGACAGGTGTGTCCAACATAGCTGGTATGGGTACCCCATTCACTTACCTCAGAAGAGTTTTAAGAGTGACTACAGGCAACTCTTTTCTTCACCTCTACTATTCGGTGTCACTTCACTAGGAATAAGTTTCATTTTTTCTTGTTTGCGGACTTTGTTTTACATTATTATCACTACATTGGAAGCCTACATTTATGTTTGGGACTTCACCATATATCACTTATAGTGTGTGTTGCATACATGTTCTTTTTAGTTATCCAAGTTTATACACTAAGTTTTTTTACTGTGTTTTTTTTTTTAGTTTTAATACTCAGGAGCAATCCCTTACACATTTATATTATTAGCGCTACACTATTTTTCCTATTAGACTTTGTTTGTTTGAGTGTTAGCAGCTTTCACTTTTGTTTTTGGGTTTTAGCGCAGTGTTTTTCCCTCTATTTTCATAAATGATGAACTAGTAAGTGGTGTTTTTGTGGCCAATTGAAACTAGCTAACTAAAGTAGCACACAAATTGGTCTGCTCCTTCAAATCACTGGTGGAGTGGAGTTGATATCACTTACACAACTCTACTAATGAGAAGCTTTAAAGAAGAAGTAAACCCTTGGTTTTTACTTTTTTTTTTAAATACACCTGCAAGAGAAAGGCATAATGGGTTAGTATGCGCAGCATACTAGCTCATTATGTGTCACTTACCTGAAATCAAAGCCCCCGAAGTTCGCCTTGGTCCCGTAAACTGCCGCCTCCCCTATCCCATATCGCTATTTCCTGTTTTTGCTGCTCCGGCGCTGTGATTGGCCGGAGCGACAATGACGTCACTCCCGCGCATGAGCGAAAACATGGCATTAACCCCGTTAATGCCATTTACGCATGCGCCGTAGACAGTGGTGCTCGTTTCTGTGAAAATATCTCCTTAACTGTGTAGGTTAACCTCCTTAGCGGTATTGCCGAGTCGGGCTCGGGGTGAATTTTACATACCAAAAGTAGTAACCCCGAGCCCGACTCTGGATCGCATTGCAGGATACAGGGGAAATACTTACCTTGTCCCTGGATCCTGCAATGTGTCCCTGCTGTGTGTGCGAGCTCCTCCGCTGTGTATCCTCGCTCGATTCACAGTTGCGAGTGCCGAGCTTCATTCCCTGCGTCGTATGGGGACGGAGTTCGGCGCCAAATTCAAAAAGTGAAACACACTATATACATACAGTATACTGTAATCTTACAGATTACAGTACTGTATCAAATAATTACACCTCCTTTTTGTTCCTAGTGGTCTGCCCAGTGTCCTGCATACAGTTTTATATTATAAAAACTGTTCTTTCTGCCTGGAAACCGGAAATTGTCCATAGCAACCAAAAAGTGTCCCTTTACATCAAAAGTGCTAGAAAACAGCAATAATAAACAGCAATAATAAATTAGAATCACTTGCAGAATTGAGCGATAGCGATTTGTGCGGAAATTTGTCATCAAACAATAAAAGTAATGACAGCGACAATTCTGCAACTGAGCAAATTTCATGTTTTTGATTTGATTACATTATTGAATATTTTTTTATAATTACATTATTATTTGTTATAATTATTTATAGTTATTTATTAAATTATAACTTATGATTTTGTGTTTCAAACCCGGGATGTCTACTAGACTCTTGTTCAGACAGATTTAAGTGAGTTATTCCTAAGAATTACTGGCCTACAATATAAAATGCCAAATTTCCATGCAAAATAATCGTACCGCTTTCAGCACCTGAAACCAGAAAGAATCATACCGCCAGGGGGGTTAAGGAGATATTTCTTGCACCTACAGGTAATCCTTAATCTAGGCTTACCTGTAGGTGCAAGTGTTAACAGTGAGTTTACAAAAACTTTAAAGCAGAGCTTCAATAAAAAAAAACAGAAGTTCCACTCTCCTCTCTCAATCCCTCCTCTGCCAATAATAAAAATTCCCTTTTTGGGGGGGGGCTACAGCAGGTGCCTAGTTTTGACTAGCACTCCCAGTAGAAGTTTGTCCCCCTCCCTGCCAGAAACTTCCTGGGACATGTCACAGGTCCAAAAAGGCTCCGGGACCATTCACAAAGCATAGGGTGGCTTGTGCATGTGCAGTTTGGAGTTGGCTCTGGAGTCACAGCAAGCTTCAAACAGTCAACATGACGGCACCAGAGACCGAAAGACCGTCAAAGAACTGGCTGGGTAAAGACTGGATCCCTAGACTGGTAAGTGTCTCTTTATTAAATGTCAGCAGCTACAGGATTTGTAGATGCTGACTTTATTTTTAAATGACCCTCTTTGAGTAGATTTGTATTATTGTTGTACTAATGACAAAAAAAAAACAAATTAGCCTCTGCTCTGTAGGCGTATGCCTTTTCCATGTAGGGCCGATACACAGTTTTCAGCTTGAAAATAAACATTCTACTACATTTTGGAAATATTCAGAAAGTGTTAATTAGTTTGATAGTAAACCAATTTTCCAGATAAAAAATATTACCCATGGTGAGAACTCATACAGTGTCTGCAGATATTAAATATAATTGGTGATTCTCAATCTTATTTTTTATATTTCTTGATTAATGGACCTCATGGAAGATTGCAGTCACAAAATAAAAGCTGTGGTTTCCCAATTAATTTGACCCCCTAGTGTTTAAGTGTTTGACTTCATTTTCGTACCTCTACATGAGGAAATTGAGAAATTGAGGATATTGGAAGATTACACTAGTCCTCCCGTAGAGCTGGCTGTATACTGACTAGTGACAGATATGTCAAATTAGTCACAAAACAATATAATTCTCATAAAAAAATACTTTACACCTGTTAAACGCGATCCAATAAAATACACTCTATTGTAACCCATACTACATAGCTATTGCATAAATGTATTAATTGTATTTGTATGTCCCTTTATTAACTAATATAAAAGAGTATGGTAGGCCTAATGCTATTATGCTAGCTATAAAGACAGTCGCATTTCAGTAAAACAAGTTACATTTATTTTCTTTAGAGTAGGAATATCATATTCTAACAACAGATCAGAGATGTATCTTGGCCTAGGCCGACAAGGCCTAGGCCTAGGGCGGCACTTTGCGGGGGGCGGTCGCGTTTCACGGCCCCCCGCACGAAAAACCCCCCCAAACATTTTCCCGAATACAGAGGCAGCCACCCGCAGAGATAGCTTGCCGCTGAACTGCCGCCTGCCGCCTCCCGCGGCTGCCTGCCGTTCTGAACGTGTCACTGTGTCACCGCCGCATACTGTGGGGAGCGACTGCCAGTGCCGCCCCCATAGATCAGGTGCATGGCGTGTACGTTGTTTAGTTGGTGGATGCTCCGCCTCCCAGCCTCCACACGGCATCATAGCATCTGGTCGGGACGGTGCGAGAGAGAGAGGAGAAGAATGTGGACGATGTGACCAAGCAGCAGCACTCAAAGCCTCATCTAACAGGTACAAATTGATGAGAGCTCAGAGAGCTGTCTGATGTCTATGATGTCTATGATCAGCATGATGTCTGAAATACATGTCTGACTGCTGCCTAACCTCCCCCCCCCCGCTCAATACATACAGCATGATGTCTAAGTTTAACCCACACCCCCCCCCCCCTCATAATTTCATAATTTTTTACAGCAGATGTCTAACTCCCCCCCCCCCCGCTTCAACTTTTTTTTACATGTGAATACATACAGCATGATGTCTAACTCACACGTAGACCCAACCCCCCCGCGTATTAACTTTTTTTTTTTATGTGAATACGGCATGATTTCTGATGTAAAAACATGTATATAACATTACATTCTGCATACTTCCATACTTGTACAGTATGCTGTTTGTTTTTTGTTTTTTTTTGGCTGCACATACCGTATTATTGCTATTTTCCACCCGGCTTCCGGGTACTCACTCCTGCGGGAGTAGGCGTTCCTATACAGAGGCGCAGTGTCATGTGGGACTTCTCCCAGATGATTGACGTTCTTGAGATAAACTTCCCCCCGACGGATAAGGCGCGTAGAGCTGACTGCGCAGGCGCCGTATAGAGCCGACTCACAGTTCGGCTACTGTGTTATGAACCCTTTTTTACAAAACTCAGTCATTCAAACTCCCCCCTTGCCAACCCCCTGTGCTTTCTAGGCCAATCGTTTCACAGGCCAATCTTCCTCCGTAGATTATATTTACTGACTGTCCTGCTATACTTGGCCAATGGGGGTGGTATTGCAGTCAATGCGCAGTCCATTGCCATCAAACTCTTTGAAGCTTCCAACACACCAGGTGGGCTCGAGACAAGCCCTTTTTTGGGCATCTGATTTTGGTTGTAAAGACAGATGTGTGGAAACTTTAGGAATATACTAGGTTGTCCTCCAACAACACCACAGTTTTAACAACATTAATGAATGGATGATTATACACCTATTTCAGAATAGTACACTGACCAATGTCTTTTTATCTGAGATTTGTGTTGGCATCAAGACAGTATAAATCAATCAATAAAAGAAGATGGTGAGAGAGATTTTTTTCTAATGGAGCCCCAGCAGTAAAACTTGACAAGGGGTTCCTTACTCTGTTCAAAACTAACTAAACGTTTTGATTGGATATACAGTTTAACATTTTTGTTTTACAAGCTCACAATCTGTGTAAGTGTCACAGTTAGTGCTGAAATGCAGGTACTGCAAGGTGCCTTCATGTACAGTTTTGTCTACCTTTTCTGCAAGTGATTCAGAAATTCAGAAATTACCTTGAACTTGACTTGTCCTTCCACATTCCCAATATCAAATGGTCCTCCTCAGCAGTGGATGCTGGTATGGAAGAAAAATAGCTGTGCCAAAGCTCCCAGGTTGCTGTGTGCCACCTAATTCTGCGTTTTCTTGTTAAAACCAACAGGTTCACTTTAAACTGTCACTACATACTGTAAATCCAAGATTCTACAAGATGGCTCCCCAATCCCCTGACATCCAAACCATAAGTGTCCACAGAACTTTTTTTCTGGGGGGGGGGGGGGGGCATCAATTTAGGTCACCCATGCTCTGCCCATTCTGACAATGTCATGAAGGGGAGGGGCTTAGTCATCATCACATAAAGCACAGGCATGTGCCCATCAATCGCAGCCTCATTGTGCCCATCAAATTTAGCTTGTACAGTACGGAGGGTGTACAGTATGCGTGTATATATAGGGGGTGGATGGTATTAGTATATACAGGAAGGAAGGTGGGTGTATATAGCTGTATACAGGATTGATGATGTATATCTGCAGTCAGTGATAATGGAGGAAGGTCTCTATATACAGGAAGGAAGGTGGGTATATACAGCTACCTGTATATAGATACCTTCCTTAATCATCACTGACTGCAGATATACATCATCTGTCCTGTATACAGCTATATATACACACCCAGATCCACACTCCTGCCGTGATCACCAGCAATTGTGGGTGCCCTGCGTGCGCTCCCTAGATTGCCATAAACAAAGGACGTCACATGACGTCCACCAGGATTGAGGGAGGGTTCCTGTCGGCGTCATTTTACAATGGCCCGGTCGGGAAGAGGTTAAAGGACTTTTCCCAATCTGTCTGTGTTTTTTTTACCTTTTTTTACATTTTTTTGTAAAATGGTAGAGGTACAATGTACCCCGTTACCAATTTACATAGGGGGGCCGGAATCTGGGGGTCCCCTTTGTTAAAGGGGGCTTCACGATTACGAAAAGCCCCCTGCCCGCAGACCCCCACAACCACCGGGCAAGGGTTGTGCGGATGAGGCCCTTGTCCCCATCAACATGGGGACAAGGTGCTTTGGGGGTTACAGACCCCCAAAGCATCCCCCCTTTGTTGAGGGCATGTGGCTTAGTACAGTTCAGGTTGTGCTTGGATAAGGGTCTGGTATGGATTTTTGGGGGAACCCCACGCCATTTTTTTTATTTTGGCGCAGAGTTCCCTTTAAAATCCATCCCAGACCAGAAGGGGAACCACATGCCATTTTTTTTAATCACGCTGGGTTTGCCTTAATATCCATAACAGACCTGAAGGGCCTGATATGGAATTTGGGGGGACCCCCACACATTTTTTTTTTATTTTGGTTCCCTGTCATTTTTAAAGGAGAAAACGTCATTTAAAACTACTTGCGCTATTAATGAATTGTCGGGTCCCGGCAATACAGATGAAAGTCATTGAAAAAAATGGCAGGGGTTCCCCCTTAATATTCATACCAGATCCAAAGTGCCTGGTAATGGACTGGGGGGGGGCTGTCATTTTTATAATGACTTTTCTCTGTATTGCCGGGGACTCGACAATTCATGAATAGCCGCTAGTAGTTTTAAATTATTTTTTTTCCTTCAGAAATGACATTTTGTGCAGGGACAGTTCCAGTTCTACACACGGAAAACATGCGCTACTTTACAGGCATACTTTAGACTCCCCCCAGGTACGAAATTTAAAGGAATATTTCACTTTTATTGTTTTACTTTAAGCATCTTTAAAATCACTGCTCCTGAAAAAACTTCTGTTTTTAAAACTTTTTTTTGCATCGATACATGTCCCCTGGGGCAGGACCTGGGTCCCCAAACACTTTTTAGGACAATAACTTGCATATTAGCCTTTAAAATTCACACTTTTGATTTCTCACTTTTGAGTCCCATAGACATTAAAGGGGTGTTCCAGCCCATTTTTATGTTTATTAAAAGTCAGCAGCTACAAAAAGTGTAGCTTCTGGTTTTTAATAAACATACACTTACCTGCTCCAGGGTTCCAGGGACGCGCCGGCCGGGGCTCCGCTCCTCTCCCCCCCTCCCCGGCCGCCGTCTTCATTGTAAGTGTGGGCACCTGGCCGTGACAGCTTTCGGCTTTACGGCCGGGCACCCACTGCGCATGCGCGAGCGGCACTGTGCATGCGCGAACGGCGCGGCGCTGCGCCGTCCGATTGGACAGGCGATTGCCTGGGACCTGTGACGTGTCCTAGGCGATCGCCTACAGGGAGGGGCTAAAGATTGCTTAACCAGCTAATTGCTTAACCAGCCCCTTGGAGGAAGTGGGACAATAAGTCCCACTCCTCCTGAAGCCCCAACCCCCCCCCCCCCCCAAAAAAAAAAATTACATGCCAAATGTGGCATGTAACGGGGTGAGGAGTGGGTTAAGCGGAAGTTCAATTTTTGAGTGGAACTCCACTTTAACAGTGTTCGAATGTTCGCGTGAACTTTTGGTCTGTTCTGGATGCGAACCAAACCGGGGGGTGTTTGGCTCATTCCTAGTCTACGCTCTGACATTCATGAAACTGCCATTTGCATAGATGCTTTTGGATAATCGGGGTACTCAAGTGAGCTAAACAGTAAAATATGAGCTATCTATTGCTACTTTATGGGGCCCTACAAATTTAATTTGTATTTTTTATTTACATTTGATTAGTCTCGTGTTTAGGGAGAGTGCATTTGGAAGAGCTGGAACATGTACAGGTGGGAAAATCTCCATTGTTTGGGTTGGAAGAAGATCTATAAATATATTTTAGAGAGGTATATATTTGAGTTATTGTAGTCCACTGAATTCTGAAATTGTGTGATAAGGCCATTTAAAATGACAAATGCACCTTGGATATTTGACTGAACTCTTTCTTTATTAAATATTTCATTTCCATGCAAATTGAAGGGGACTCGCCTTACCAATTCTAAAATGCCTATTCAGTTTTTTCATTTAGATTCTGCATTTATATATAAAAAAAAAAAACATTCTCTATTGAGAATTTTATGGCATAAACACACTCAAATATGCTGTAAAATAGCCCAAATTGCTTACAGTTTATGAGCACCTGGTACCAAAGAAGTGAATCATAAACTGGGTTATCGCAGAACACTGATGTCAATGTATTTTGTTTCACATAAGTGATTTCTCTCTGTGTCTCAAACACAACTATAATTAATGCTTCAGTGCTTACCTAATGTAATTGACTTTGACTTGTGTTACATTATAACTAGCAACACACCGTACCTTGAAATATTTCTCCTGGATTGACGTAAAAAATGAATGGAGTGCTTTATCACCTCTGTCTTAAGAGAAATATGTTACTTTCCAAGATTCCACATACCTGAGAGCTATCTCAGAAGAACTTTGCTAAGTACTATCCGCATTTAAACTTACCACGGAAGAAAACTTTAAAGAGGTATTCCACATATGGATATTTTATACATACTTACATTGGTCCTACTTAACCCAAAGGTCTCAGGCTCAGTTATGCATAGAAACCAATCAGCTTCAAATCTCAGCTTCTTAAAAAAGCTTTGGCAATAAAACCTGGAAGCTGATTGCAGAAGTGGGTCTGGTTTTTCACTCTCCTGCTTTAATAAATAAACCCCACAGTAACTATGTATATATTATACCTGGCCAATACCCAGCTACTCTAGTGATCTTCTCCTGCATTTGTTTCCAGCAGCAAATGGCTGTCCTGCTGCATTCTAAACACAAGAGGTTGGCTGCTTGGCACAGGAGCCACTGAATGAGTCCAAATAGCCAAAGTTCTGTCTGAACTAAAGAGGAGCTCCAGCCGCGGAATTTTTTTTTTTTAAAGTCAGCAGCTACTAACAGTGTAGCTGCTGACTTTAAATAAGGACACTTACCTTGTCCTACTTGCCCGCGCTGATGGCCCCCCCCGATGCCGGTCCCACGATCGCTCCGGGTCCCGCGCCGCTATTCACACTATGGGAAACAGGCAGTGAAGCCGTACGGCTTCACTGCCCATTTCCTACTGCGCCTGCGTGAGTCTCACGCTGGCTTGTGAATGGGCGCGCTGCTCTCTGAGAACACACACAGTTCCCAGGAAGCAGCGCGCCCCATTCACAAGGAGAAGAAGAAGAAAACACACCGCGGTTCAGGAAGAGGCAGATTACGGACTTCCGCATAGCAACAGCTATTTCGGGTGAGTATTTATTTTTAATTTTTTTCAGGTTATTTTTTTTATTTTTTTTCAAACAACATTGTAAAATGTTGTTATCCTGGGTGGAGCTCCGCTCTAATGCCGCGTACACACGATCATTTTTTGTGATGAAAAAAAGCGACGTTTTCTGTGAAGTAAAAAACGACGTTTTTGAAACGTCACTTTTCAAAGACGATGTTGCATACACACCATCGTTTTTTTCACAAAAAGAGAGGTTACGTTCACCACTCTTTTCCATTGAAGCTCGCTTCATAACTAGCTTCTGGGCATGCGCGGGTTGAAAAACGTCGTTGTAAACTACGTTTTTGCTACACACGGTGACTTTTTGTGAAACAAAAAACGGCGTTTTGAAAAACGACACAAAAAATTCAAGCATGTTGGAATTTTTTTTTGGTCGTTTTTTTGAAGACAAAAAACTACGTTTTGCCCACACACGATCAATTTAAATGACGTTTTAAAAAAAGGCCTTTTTTTTTCATCGCAAAAAACGACCGTGTGTACGCGGCATTAGGTTCTGACTAAACCTATGGTCATTGCTAGTAAGGAGTAGAGATGGGCCAAACACCCCCCGTTTCGGTTTGCGCCATAACTTTCGAACATCCAAAAAGTTTGGAGCTGAACAACAAACCCTATTGAAGTCTATGGGACCTGTACTGGAAAAATCAAAAGTGCCTATTTTGAAAGCTTGTATGCAAGTTATTGGGCATACAAAGGGTATGGTGGTCTGGGTAATGCACTGGGGTACATGTATCAATGCAAAACAAGTTTTTTAAAAATCATTTTTTAAATGAGCAGTGATTTAATAATGCTTAAAGTGAAACAATAAAAATGAAAACATCCTTAAAATAAAGTGCCTGGGTGGGGGGTCCCTTAGTCTTCCTGTTATGTGACACATCTGTAACATGTATAGAACCTGCTGCAGCAAAAAATACATTTATAAAGAAAACAGTGCAATTGGCTGCACAAGTGCTAAAAAAGGCCCAGACAGCTGAGTGGAAGGTGGGCCGGGAGATAACAGCTCCACAATATGATTGCTGTTCTCTGCTCTTCCATGATGGCTGCCGTTGCCTCCTTCCCTGCTCTATCTTACTCTATTTGGCACCCAGGTCATGTCAGTGACCTCATTATCAACATCCCCTCCATCCTCATCATCACTGGAGCCAACTTGGTAATACACTGCAGCTGGGGGAACATAACTGTCAATTTGTTGTTCATCAGTGTTCTCCCCTCTCTGCAGGCTCATGTTCCTACCTTCCTAAACCTCTGAACCAAAATCAGTAACAAGCAATGCCTGTGCATCTTCAAGGAGCAAGTGGCTGACGATGAATTCAAATAACTCAGCTGACTCCTCCATGCATGATGCTGGGACTATGGCAGGACTAGCTGGGCAAGGAAGCAGAATAAGCTGCTCTGGCAGCTGCGGTGGACTGAGCACTAGTCTCTGCTTGGGTGGTGGAGGATGAAGATGGTTTTGTAAGCCAGTCCACCACCTCCTCTGCATGCTGTGTCTGAATAGCATGGGCAACATCACTAAACAGAGAAAATGGTGCCCTGCACTGATGCAATATATTATAATAAAACTGCACTGACGCACCACAATATACTGCTGTAAAACTGCACTGATGCACCACAATATACTTTAGTAAAACTGCACTGACACACTACAATAAACTGCAATAAAACTGGACTGACGCAATTACAATATACTGCAGAAAAACTGCACTGATACACTTCAATATATTGCAGTAAAACTGTGCTGATGCACTACAATATACTGCAGTCAAAATGCACTGATGCACTACAACATACTTTAGTAAAACTGCACTGATGAACTACAATATACTGCAGTAAAAATGCACTGACGCACTACAATATACTGCAGTAAAAATGCACTGACACACTTCAATATACTGCAGTAAAACTGCATTGACACACTACAATATACTTTAGTAAAACTGCACAGACGCACTACAATATACTGCAGTAAAAATGCACTGATGCATTACAATATACTTTAGTAAAACTGCACTGACGCACTATAATATACTGCAGTAAAACTGTGTTGATGCACTACAATATAATTTAGTAAAACTGCACTGACACACTATAATATACTGCAGTAAAACTGTGTTGATGCACTACAATATAATTTAGTAAAACTGCACTGATGCACTATAATATACTGCAATAAAACCCTGACAGACTACACTGACACACTTCAATATATTGCAGTAAAACTGCTCTGACTCATTACTCCTGAGGACTGAATGAGAGAAGTCTATTGATTCATCCATCTATGCTAGGCAGTGCAGATGGAAGAATCCCCTCTGCTAATTGTTGTATACTGACAACTGGCATCCATGGTTGTCAAACTCACGGTTGTCAAAATCTGGATACTGGGCATACCTTATGCAGCCATCGTTAGGCCAACAATAATGATTTTCAGATCAAGGCATGTCAGGTGGGAGAGTACTGACACTGTCACCCATAGCTCAAATGTTGTCCAGTTCATTAGGACCAAACCAAACTTGTATGGTCAGCTTTACCCCTTCACGTTGCCTTTAGTTATCAACATTGTTTTTAACTTAAAGCGGAGCTCCACCCAGGAAAACAACATTTTCCCATGTTGTTTAAAAAAATTAAAAAAAAAAACCTGAAAAAAAAAAAAATACTCACCCGAAATACCTGTTGCTATGCGGAAGTCCGTAATCTGCCTCTTCCACTCTGCGGTGCCTTTTCTTCTTGTCCTTCTGCTTGTGAATGGGGCGCGCTGCTTTCTGGGAACTGTGTGTGTTCTCAGAGAGCAGCGCGCCCATTCACAAGCCAGCGTGAGACTCACGCAGGCGCAGTAGGAAATGGGCAGTGAAGCCGTACGGCTTCACTGCCTGTTTCCCATAGTGTGAATGGCGGCGGGACCCGGAGCGATCGTGGGACCGGCATCAGGGGGCCCATCAGCGCGGGCAAGTAGGACAAGGTAAGTGTCCTTATTTAAAGTCAGCAGCTACACTGTTAGTAGCTGCTGACTTTAAAAAAAAAAAAAATCGCGGCTGGAGCTCCGCTTTAAATTATTTGTGCCCTATTCTAGTTTTCAGCCTTTCCAACCTAAACCAGTAGTCAGACAATGTTTACTAAATTTGCACATAGAAACATGTTTAGTGTAAGCATTTCAAGTCTCAACCCTCGTACACACGCTCGTGTGTGTGTACGAGGCTTTCAGGTTTCTCGTCAAGAAAACTGCCTAAAATCTCGACGAGAAAAACATGTTCTCTATTTTCTCGTTGTGTGTATACTTACCTGTCGCCGTGGAAACCCGCGCATGCTCGAAATGACTTTGACGCATGCGCGGTAGCTTCCTAGGCATAGGTAGGGTGCAGCAAGATGGCGGCGATGGCATTGACTCGTCGTACGCAATGTCGTCACCGCATTCTTGCCTTTCAAATGATCTGCAGTTCTTTTGAAAGGAGTGTCTGTGCACTCGGGCGGGAAGAGATTCTTGCCAACAACGTTTTTTTCCTGACGAGATTCTGGCCCGTGTGTACGAGGCTTAACTTTGATAATTCAATAAACACTAAGGCCGCGTACACACGATCAGTCCATCTGATGAGAATGGTCCGAAGGATCGTTTTCATCGGTTAACCAATGAAGCTGACTGATGGTCTGATGTGCCTACACACCAGTGGTTAAAAAAACGATCGTGTCAGAATGCGGTGACAGAAAACTCAACGACGTCCTGAAAAAATGAAGTTCAATGCTTCCAAGCATGAGTTGACTTGATTTTGAGCATGCGTGGCTTTTTAACCGATGCTTTTGCATGCTAACGATCGGTTTTGACCTATCGGTCAGGCGTCCATCGGTTACATTTTAAAGCAAGTTCTCTTTTTTTGACCGAAGGATAACTGACTGATGAGGCCCACACACGATTGGTTTGGACCAATGAAAATTCAGTCCGTTTTCATTGGTTTTCATTGGTTTTGACCGGTCGTGTGTACGCGGCCTAACAGTAAAAAGCAGTGTTTATTACTCAAGCAGCATGACAAGTGCAACGACCACAATCAATCCAAAATCATCTTTCATTGTTTTGAGTTCTCCAGTCTGATAAAAGGTGAAGTCTTACCAGCTACCAAACTTTTCACATCATCCCTGGTCACATTCTGCTCTATTAGATAAAAAACACTGCCAATTTGACCTTATAAGAACGTGGATTATTGCTGCGTATGGCCCAATATGCATACAGAATTTAGAGTATTAAAGCGGTATTAAACCCGCATCAAAATGTATTTATTTTTTCTTCTGCAAGGCAAAATTCATAATGAGTTAATATGCACCGCATATTAGCTCATTATGAAATACTTACCTCGGAACGAGGTGTGTAGAACTTACCTGGTCCACGCCGAGCGAGATATCATCTTGACTCGGCATGTCTTCCGGGTATCGCCGCTCCAGCGCTGTGATTGGCTGGAGCGGTGATGACGTCACTCCCAGGCATGCGTGCGGGAGATTTAAATTCGTCAAGGTCCGGCGGCGGCCGGTCCTTTCGCCGAAGATCCCCCCTGCGCAATGCGCCGCTGCAATCAACCACTTTAACAAATGTATAACATTAGTTCTTAAATATATGCTGCAAAAACCAAATTAGTGCAGCGCTCCGCAGTATAATGAATCAATAAACAAAAACAAGCATAGGAAAAATCCAAGGAATTGTGATACAGTCCCAAAATTATAGATGTGAAAAACAGTCCTTAATACGAAGTAAGTAGCCACCATGTGAATATGTGATCTTCTGGTGATTCAATGCAATTCAATTGTGCACCCACCAGAGATTATGTAGGAAAACAACTTTAGACCACAATAACATGCCACCCGGTGTTACATAACAAAGATCACTGTCCGTCAGCCTTTACTAGCTTATACACGAACCAGAAGTCAAACAGAAGTAAGCCTTAAAGTGGGATTCCACCCGCAATTTTTTTTTAAAGTCAGGAGCTACTAACAGTGTAGCTGCTGACTTTTAATAAGGACACTTACCTGTCCTACTTGCCCGCGCTGATGGCTCCCCCAATGCCGGTCCCACAATCGATGCAGGTCCCGTGCCGCCATTCACACTAGGGGAAACAGGCAGTGAAACCTTACTGCTTCACTGCCCATTTCCTACTGCGCCTGCGGGAGTCTCATGCCGGCTTGTGAATGGGCGGCTGCTCTCTGAGAACACACACAGTTCCCAGAAAGCAGCGCGCCCCATTCACTTGGAGAAGAAGAAGAAAACAGACCATGGCTGCGGAAGAGGCAGGTTACAGACTTCCGCATAGCAACAGGTATTTCGGGTGAGTATATTTTTATTTTTTTTCACATATTTTTATTTTTTTTGATTTTTGGCCAAATGTTTTTTTCCTGGGTGGAACTCCACTTTAATCAACTGATATAAAGTGAGGATCCTCCCAGCTTCTTTTGTTAGTTAAATTAAGGAGTGAATCAGGAAGGCAGCTAAGCAGTATTAAAAAAGCTCACCAACGAGAGCCCACAAGAGTGCGAATATAGTGTAGTATTTATTTAATATGCAAGTAAAAACACATACATTGTTTGCTCATAGGTGGATCCCTTTAAAATGTCATTGTGCACGAAACACGTCAGGTGGGGGGCCTATGTGCTGAAGTTTTAGCCATCACATCCTTGTGTTGGGAGTAGCGGCCATTGCCTGGCTAGTTTTGTCTTGGATTTTTAATGTTAATGCAATAGCTATGTATGTATTTACTTGCATTTTAAATAAATACTACACTGTATTGGCACTCTTGTGGGCACACATTGGTGAGCTTTTTTTTTATACAGCCATCCTGATTCACTAACTAAAAAAATAAGCTGGGAAGTTCCCTACTCCATATCAGTTGATTAAGGCTTACTTCTGTTTGATTTCTGGTGAGTCTATAAGCTGTTGGAGGCTCATAGGCTGTGATCTTTGCTATACAGCACTGGGTGGCATGTCTAATGCTGTTTTTATACATAATCTCTGGTGAGTGCCTAATTGATCTGTAATGCCGCGTAAACACGATCGGACATTCCGTCAACAAAACTGTGGATTTTTTTTCCGACGGATTGTACGCTAAAAACTTGTCTTGCATACACACGGTCACACACATTTTGTGGGAGGATCGGAATTTCTGACAAGAACAGGAACAATTGAGAACCAGCTCTCAAACATTTGTTGTTGGAAATTCCAACAGAAAATGTCCGATGGGGCCTACACACGGTCGGAATATGGAACATTTGTTGTCGTAAATTCTTACCGTGTGTATGCGGCATAATAAATCACTGGATGATCACATATACACGTGGTAGACACCTACTTTGTATTAAGGACTTCACATCTATACTTTTGGGACTGCATCACAGTTCCCTTTTGGATTTTTAATATGCTTGTTTTTGTTTATTGATTAATTATAATGTGGAACGCTGCACTCATTTGTTTTTTTATGTTAATTAGGGAGTTGTATGGTCACTCTTAGGCCACGTACACACGATCAGACTGGTCCGATGAAACTGGTCCGAAGGACTGTTTTCATCGGACCAGGCTGACGTGGTTTGATGGTTTGATGTGTGTACACACCATTGGACCAAAAATCCTATCAGACCAGAACGCGGTGGCGTAGAACACACCGACGTGCTGAAAAAACGAAGTTCAATGCTTCCAAGCATGCGTCGACTTGATTCTGAGCATGCATGGGTTTTTGGTCCGATGCTTTTGTGTACTAACCATCGAATCTGTCCGATGGACAGGAGTCCGTCAGACAGATTTTAAAGCATGTTTTAAAACTTTGGTCCGATAGGCCGTACACAGGATGCCCACGTGACCGACTGTCTCGCAATTGACATGCCTGTCCTGGGTCCCGGGCACCTTCATTCCGGGACAATACAATGTCCCGGAATGAAATAGAGGACACAGCCACCCTCTACTAAATAAAAACCACATTTCCAGAACTGGTTGCTGGGGACAGCGCTGCCTGGCATTTTGCAAACAGTGACAATTCTCAGACAGTGAGACCGGGAGCAAGTCCTGCGCCTAGTGCAGCACTGCTTTCCCACCCACCTCGGCACCTCCTTCTTTGACACCCAGTGGTAAGCAGCAGGGACTGGTGTGATCTTCACTTTTCCAGATAGTGACGCCAATCTTTTCTTTCTATGCACGTGGCTCATGCAGAGGGAGTCACAGCAGCACTGAATCTGGTGGCAGGCTATGGGTGGCAAGCAGCACTGCATCTGGTGGCAAGTGGCACATTCACCTGACAAATAACCCACCACCAAATTTTCCATCAACCCTGAGATTACATTACCCCCCGCCAGGGGCGGACTGACAACTCATGGGGCCCCCGGGCAATAGAAGATTATGGGGCCCCTGGGTTTACCGATGGCCACCACGCCAGGAGGCAGTGCAGAGGCGGGGCAGCTAAAATCTCGGGATTTTCATATCAAAAGCATGTCGGTTTCAGACATATCAGGGACAAAAAAAAACACAGATTTTTACATACTGTCCCTGGTTTTACTGAGCCTGGCAACCCTGATGGGGCCCCCTAGTGGCATGGGGCTCAATGTTCAGTCCGCCCCTGATCCCCGCCCCCCCCTCATCTTTTTTTGGGGGGAAGGTGAGAGGGGGGGTGTGTCCCTGAATGGCAGTTTGGAAATGATGTCACCCTATTAGAGGGAGGTTGTGGCAGAGTCTTTCTGTGACTGCTGGACTAATAGTTTTCAAGTGAAAAGAAGAAATCAGTGTGCATGTTACATCTTCTATCTAGGTCACTGTGGCATGGACAAGGAATCAGCAAAGTGTTTCTTCTCCTTACTTCTGGTATCAATTACCTTTTTATTTTCAGGCTTGAGAGTTTTTGCTTGAGCAAATGGAAAGAATGTAACTAGGAGGTGGGGTAGGCTTCCCTGATTAAGTGTGAATGAAAAGCAAGAAACCATACAAAAAAAAAATGTTTTTAGCCATTTTCGGGCACTCATATTGAAGTTTACAGAAACCAAAAACATGCAACTCTTCCCCAAAGAAGCTCACAGATTTTTTCAAGCTTCAAGCACCAAGCTTCAGGTGACATGACTCTGGAGCGTGAAGGGCACCAATAAATATTATGGGAATCTGGATGTTGAAACGCTTCACCATGCACACTTGAAATCTCTCGAATGTGCATTGGACCTTAAAGTAGTTGGAAAGTTTAGCTATTACATACATTTTTTTGAGTACATAAATATATGCTGTTTATAAATCTAACTCTATATTTAAAAAAAAAAAATTGCCAGTTATTTGTTTTCCAGCTTGCAACTGCAGGTAATGTGATTGCTATTCATATCAGAGTGATTCACGGACCTCTAAAAGTTCACAGCGTCTCCCCGCAGTGATGTAGTCCCAAGGGAGGGGCGAGCATGCTGACTAACCCCCAGCCAGAACAGCCCGGATGATTGGGGCAAGCTTACAGGAAGTAAGAAATTCAGACAAAGAAAAAAAAAACATTTAGAAGGGAAATTAAAGGTAAGTGAACCAACAATGCACTAGCTTAAAGGAACCTATTTAGAAAATAAAAAAATATATAATTTACAACCCCTTTAAGGATTGGTAAACTGCACTATATACATTTTTAATCTTTTGGGTTTAGTTATAATTTAATATTTTATCATTATGATTATTATTGATAATATTATTAGACGGGATTTATATAGTGCTAGCACTTTACAATGTAAAGGGGCCCAGTACAATTACAATACAGTTCAATACAAAAGGAATGGGATGGCCCTGCTCATGGAGCTTACAATCTTAAGGGAGGGGGAGGTGGTACAAAAGATATTAACTGTAGGGGATAATCTGATGGAGGTGACTCTGGTACAATTCTTAGGTGAAGGTGGGGGTAGGCTTCCCTGCAATTAGTGAGTTTTCAGGGATTGCCTAAAAGGCAGACAGGGTAGGGACTGGCCGGACCTACTGGGGCAGGGAGTTCTGGAAGATGGGAGAGGCTCTGGAGAAGTCCTGGAGGCTATAAAGGGAGGAGGAGATAACAAGAGATCTAGACTAGGGATCAGCTTCGAGTTCTTCAACTTGAACATTGGCCCCGCCAAGCTACATAAGAGCTGTTAACCACATTATTCCCGGGTGTCTACGGTGGAGACAGGATATGCTGCTCTGGACATCTCATCGCTGGATCCTGGACCTGGATGAAGAGGAGATCATCTCATCGCTGGACTCTAACGACAGCATTGGAGCGGATACCAAGAGTGGATTACCACCGCTGGAATCTTTTTTTTTAATAAAGGACTTATCCCAACTGTGTCTGTGTGTTTTTATACAATTTTTGACACTTTCTTTGTGAAATAGTAGGGGTAAGCCCCCCATCCGCAGACCCCCACAACCACCGGGCAAGGGTTGCGGGGATGAGGCCCTTGTCCCCATCAACATGGGGACATGGTGCTTTGAAGGGTCACAGACCCCCAAAGCATCCTCCCCATATTGAAGGCATGTGGCCTGGTATGGTTCAGGAGGGGGGTGCTCTCTCATCCCCCCTCTTTTCCTGTGGAATGACAGATTGCATGCTTGGATAAAGGGTCTGGTATGGATTTTTAGGGGGAACTCCACGCCATTTTTTTTAAATTTGGGGTGGAGTTCCCCTTAAAATCCATACCAGACCTGAAGGGCCTGGTAATTGAATTTGGGGGGGACCCCCACGCATTTTTTTTATATCAATGACTTTCAATGCCTTTTCTCTGTATTGCCGGGAGCCGACAATTCATTATAGCCGCAAGTGGTTTTAAATTACTTTTTTTCCTTCAGAAATGACACTTTGTGCTGGGACAGTTCTAAGCACGGGAAACAAGCGCTACTTTACGAGCATACTATCCCCCCCCCCCCCCGGTACAAAATTTAACCTCTTCCCGACCGCGCTATAGCAAACATACTGCTACAGCGCGATCGGGTTGTTTTGACACGACGTCCCTGGGACGTCCTCGTTCACATCCTCGCTTGCGCGTCTCCTGACGCGCGCTCGCGGGAGTGTCTGTGCTCGCCGGGTCCAGGAGACCCGTCGCAACACAGTTCACGGTGAAGAGCCAATGATAGCGGCTCTTCACCACCTGATCGCTCCATCCAATGAGCGATCAGTGTAATGTAAACACTGTAGGTCATCCAGAGGTCCTCTTCTCTTCTCTCCTCACACAGATACAGCGTGTGAGGAGAGAAGTTTCTTTACAAGTGAGTTTTTTGTGCCCAGCAAGCTTGGCAGTGCCACTACACTACCAATCAGTGCCCCTACAGTCCCAATCTGCCACTCCAGTCCCCATCTGTGCCACCAGTGCCACTACAGTCCCCACCAGTGCCACTACAGTCCCCACCAGTGCCTCTACAGTCCCCACCAGTGCCTCTACAGTCCCCACCAGTGCCACCTCTGCCACTTCAGTGCCCATTGGTGCTACCTAGTGTCTATCAGTGCCGCACCAGTGCCACTACAGTACTCATCAGTGCCGCCAGTGCTCCATCAGTGCCACTACTGTGCCCAGTGCCACTACAGTGCTCATTGGTGCTGCCAGTGTTCATCAGTGCTCATCAGTGCCACACCAGTGCCACTACAGTGCCCATCGGTGCCACCAGTACCACTACAGTGCTTATCAGTGCCGCCAGTGTCCGTCAGTGCCACTACTGTGCCCAGTGCCACTACAGTGCTCATAGGTGCTGCCAGTGTCCATCAGTGCCACTACAGTGCTCATCAGTGCCCGTCAGTGCACCACCAGTGCCACTACAGTGCTTATCAGTGCCACCAGTGCTCCATCAGTGCTACACCAGTGCCCATCGGTGCCGCCAGTGTCCATCAGTGCCACACCAGTGCTCCATTGGTGCCACCAGTGCTCTATCAGTGCCACTACAGTGCCCATTGTCACTACAGTTCTCATCGGTGCCACATTAGTGCCATCAGTACTACATCAGCGCCACTATAGTGCTCATCTGCACCACTACAGCACTCATCAGTGCCACTAGAGTGCCCATAAGTCACCACAGCCCACAGTATGGCAAAAAAGTTTTTTACCACTGAGGAGGCATACCAGCATATGTGCTTGACCGACGAGAGCAGCGGGGAGCTCTCTGATTCTGATTCAGAATATGAACCGGCTGAAAGCAGTGGGTCTTCTTCAGATTCAGAGGAAGAGCAAAGTGTGCCCATGAAACGAAGACATATTGACATGGAGCAGCAGGCTACCACAAGTACCGCTGTGGCGTCAACTAGCAGCTCAGTGCGATCCACCAGAGATGCAGTGGCACCAACCAGCAGCTCAGTGCGATCCACCAGAAATGCAGTGGCATCAACCAGCAGCTCGGTGCGATCCAGAAGAGATGAAGTACCACTGCAGCAAAGGCCAAGAACCAGCAGTGTGTCAGAATCTCAGCCCCAAAGGGTTAGGACCCATGCCAGCCTTCCCTATGCCCTTGAAAACCCTATGTGGCTTCCCCCCAATTCAGGAGCAGCAAACATCCCCCTTTCACCGCCCAGCCAGGTGTTCAGGTGAACACAGAGAACTTTGCCCCTATTGATTTTTTTCATTTAGTTTTTACCCAAGACCTATTATCCTCCATCGTGGCCCAGTGCAACCTCTATGCACAACAATTTATAACAGACCACCCTGATTCCAGTTACGCCCGTCCCTATAAATGGAGAGCATTGACAGTGGAGGAATTAAAAATATTTTTGGGCCTAACGTTTAACATGGGGCTCACAAAAAAAAATGAATCGTACGCATATTGGTCCAAAAATCCCATCCATCATATGCCAATTTTTTCATCCACCATGTCAAGATTCAGATACCACATGATAATGCGTTTCCTCCATTACAACGACAACACCCAGTGCCCTCCCCGAAATGACCCATCACATGACAAATTATTTAAAATTCGGCCACTTCTAAATTTTTTCTCTGAGAAATTTTCCCAGTTATTTGTCCCCGACCAAAATATTTCCGTGGATGAGTCATTGGTCCACTTCACAGGCAGGCTTGGCATCAAGCAGTATATACCAAACAAAAGGGCCCGATATGGAGTTAAGCTCTACAAGCTATGTGACCGGGTCACAGGGTACGTCTACGCCTTCCGGGTGTACGAAGGGAAGGACACCCAACTGAATCCCCCTGAATGTCCAGAATATATTGGAGCCAGCGGAAAGATTGTTTGGGATCTTGTATATCCACTCCTTGGAAAGGGTTACCACCTTTATGTGGATAATTTCTATACAAGCTTGCCCCTCTTCCGCAACCTTCACCGGATGGGCACTCCAGCATGTGGTACAGTGCGACCCAATAGGAAGGGTTTCCCGCAAAGGCTCATTATGGAAAGACTGCAAAAAGGGGAAACGGCGTCTTTGCGGAATGAGGAAGTATTGGCTATCCGGTGGAGGGACAAACGAAATGTCCACATGCTCTCAACGATACATGATGACACCCACGTGGAAATCCTGAGAAGAAACGGCCCTGTCCAAAAACCACAATGTGTTCAAGATTATAATTTGTTCATGGGGGGAGTCGATTTCAATGATCAGATGCTCGAACCCTATCTTCCCACAAGAAAAAGCCGCCATTGGTATAAAAAAGTCTCCATATATCTTTTTAGTTTGGCCATTTACAACACTTATGTCATTTACCGTAAATCTACAAGGACCCCCTTATCTTATCTCCGTTACCAAGAAGTAATTATCTCCTACCTTATAGACTCACCAGATGACATTCGCTCTGATTGCGTGAGCAGACTCCATGAACGCCACTTTATTGAGAAAATCCCCCCAAATGAATCAGGCCGAAAACGTCAAAAGAGATGCCGGTGTGCACCAAAGGAGGAACTAGAAGAGACACTACATATCATTGCCCTGATTGTCCTTCCCAACCAGGCCTTTGTTTGAGTCAATGTTTCCGCCGTTACCATTCTGTTCTAGATTATTAGGAAAGTATGGTAAACATAATTGTCTTTTACGGCCACACCGCTTATGCCACTGTACATACCGCTGCCTGCTCCTGAACTGACCCTGGCCTGTTGTACGACTACGCTTCTGCCCAACCCTTAACTGTACCTACCATGCCTGCTCTGGAACTGACCCTGGCCTGTTATACGACTACGCTTCTGCCTAACGCTAAACTGTACCTACTTCTGCCTGCTCTGGAACTGACCCTGGACTGTTTGACCACGTTTTTTGCCTGCCCCTTGGATTGATCTTTTACCCTGCTATGCTAGCGGGAACACAGGGGTCTCACATATGTGAGGGGCTCCAGAATTGTTTTTCTGGATGAAAAAACTACATTTTTAGTTTTCTCATTCCCAGATTAGGGTCTGGTTGCCCAGAGGCTTCAAAGAGATTTGGGTGGGAGAAGCCTCTACCCCTGTCCCCATTCTTTCCTGGCCTGCTAATTGGACCATGTACCTGCTTACTACCAGGACCAATATTTTGGCACTGCTGGCAATGTTTATACTTGCACTGGCCCTGGACTATATATGGACAGTATACCTGCCTGTACCGACTATGGACAAAATTCCTGCCTGCTGCCTGGACAATTCCATTCACTGTCGCTGACCACGTCCCTGCCTGCTACCTGGATCAGGGCTCTCCTCCTGTGGACAATTGCACTACTAAAACCACAGGTAAACTTTTTTTTTTACCCATTACTCAGCAGAATGTATTTTAGGATGTAATTCTTGGTATGTACATGCTATGTTAGAAATATGAAGGGCCTTCAAAAATGTGATAGATTGTAAGGAAATTGGATGTGTAATTGTGTCCCTACAACACCTGATGGTGCTTCTTGGATGTTGGGTCTCTATGTGGCCAGACTGTGTAAAAGTCTCACACATGTGGTATTGCCATAATCAGGAGGAGCAGCAGAATATATTTTGGGGTGTAATTTTTGCTATGTACATGCTATGTGTTGGAAATATCCTATAAATGGACAACTTTGTGTAAAAAAAAAGCTTTTTCATTTTTTTCCCACATTTTCCAAAAACATTGGCAAAAAAATTAACTGTTCAAAAGGCTCATTATGGCTCATAGATTATACGTTGGGGTGTTAGCTTTCCAAAATGGGGTCACTTTGTGGGCATTTCCATTGTCCTGGTGCTCCTGGGTCTTCAAAAGTGTAATGGGTGGTTGAGAGATTAGATGTGTAATTTATGCTCCTGGAATGCTTGAAGTTGCTACTTCGGTGTTGGGCCTCTGTATGTGGCCACGCTGTGTAAAAGTCTCACACATGTGGTATTGCCATACTCAGGAGGAGTAGCAGAATATATTTTGTGGTGTCATTTGTGGAATATACATGCTATGTGAGAGAAATAACCTGTTATAATGACAATATGGTGTTAAAAAAAAAAAAAAAAATCCTAATTTTGCAAAGAATTGTGGGAACAAATGACAACTTCAAAAAACTAATTACTAACTCTTACTAACTACCTTGGAATGTCTACTTTCCAAAAAGGGGTCATTTGGGTGGTATTTGTACTTTACTGGCTTGTTAGGGTCTCAAGAAATGAGAGAAGCTGTCAGTACATCAGATGTGATCAAATTGTTAAATTTTCAGAAATTGGTACCATAGCTTGTAGACCCTATAACTTCCACCCAGACTAAATAATATCCCAATTTTTTTTTTTTTTTAACAAAAATATGTGGCAGTATACATTTTAGGTCAAATTTATGAGGAAAAATTACTTTTTTGCAAAATGTTATGATAGAAATGAAGAAAAATTCATTTTTTTACAAAATTTTCGTTCTTTTTTCATTAATAGCGAAAAAAATAAAAACCACAGAGATGATCAAATACCACCAAAAGAAAGCTCTATTTGTGGGAAAAAAAGGACAAAAATTTCATTTGGTTATAGTGTTGTATGACTGAGTTATTGTCATTCAAAATGTAAGAGCACCGAAAGCTGAAAATTGGTCTGGTTAGGAAGGGTATTTAAGTGCCCAGTGGTCAAGTGGTTAAAAGCATATTTAAATTGTATTGTTTCACTTTAAGCATTACTAAAATCACTGCTCCCGAAAAAACTGACGTTTTTTAAAACTTTTTTTTTTTATTATTGATACATGTCCCCTGGGGCAGGACCCGGGTCCCCAAACTCTTTTTATGACAATAACTTGCATATACTGTAAGTCTTTAAAATTACTACTTTAGATTTTTCATGTTCGAGTCCTATAGACTTTAACGGTGTTCGGATGTTGGAACAGATTTATTGCCTGTTTGCATGTTCTGATGCAAACCGAACTGGGGGGTGTTCAGCTCATCCCTAATCTAGACTCATGATGAATACTGATAAAAACAATTTTGTTGTATAGAAAAGGGAGGTCATTAAAGAAATGTTGGTTTATGATTTTATCCACAACTTACAGATGACTGTAATGTACCATGAGCTGTAAATACAAACACATCGGTAAGGCAAAGAAATAGACACTCCTGATGATTCTGCATAACACAAAATGAATCAACCTAACAGAAGCACGGGAACTTTCTGCACCAGAGGACACAGTGACATGAGCAAGGTAAACCTAATTGGCTCGAACGTGAGTTTATTTTAGTCTTGGGTCCTTAAACGTGTGACGTTGGCCCGTTCACTGTGCACAGTGCGCTGGAGTGTGCTGGAAGTGCTGAAAGAAATGAGGAGTATACTGCGCTGTCCACTATAAAGGTGCTGAAAGCAATCAGGAGCACAATGCCCTGTCCACTAATGAAGGTGCTCAAAGCAGTCAGGAGAACAGTGCTCTATCCACTATGAAGGTGCTGAAAACAATCAGGAGCACAATGCGCTGTCCACTATAAAGGTGCTGAAACCAATCAGGCGCACAATGCGCTGTCCACAATGGAGGTGCTGAAAACAATCAGGAGCACAGTGCTCTGTCCACTATGAAGGTGCTGAAAGCAGTCAGGAGGACAGTGGGAGATCTGTACATTGCCCATACTGGCAGCTCTATAGCACAACACACCTCCCATGATGGAATCTCTGTAATACAATACACTGTCCATGATATAATCTCTATAATACAGTACACTGTCCATGCTGGGAGCTCTAAAGCACAGTACACTGCCCATGCTGAAAGCTCTATAGCACAGCACAATGTCCATGTTTGAAGGTGCTGAACCCCTATGGAGCACAGTGCTCTGTCCACTATGAAGATGCTGAAAGTAGTCAGGAGCACAGTGCTCTGTCCACTATGAAGGTGCTGAAAGCATTCCGGAGAACGGTGTGAGGCGCCGTACACACGGCCGAGGTTCTCGCTGAAAATCAGCGAGAACCTCGCTGGAATGCACATTCCAGCGAGGACCTCGGCCGTGTGTACGGTCTCAGCGAGCTTCCCGTCGGGAAGCCCGTCGAGCCGAAATAGAGAGCACGCTCTCTATTTCCTCGACGGCCCGCCTGGAAGAATGGCTGGTTGCCATTCCCGACGGGCGGGTCACCGAATTCGACGGCCGGGAGAGAACCTCGACGGGCGGAACGATGTGTTCTGCCCGTCGAGGTTCTCTGCCGTGTGTACGGCGCCTGAGACCTGTACACTGCCCATGCTGAAAGCTCTATAGCACAGTGCATTGTCCACTGTGAAGGTGCTGAAAGCAATCCAGCTCTATAGCAAAGAACACTGCCCATGATGGAATCTCTATAATACAGTACACTGTCCATGCTGGAAGCTCTAAAGCACTGTACACTGCCCATGCTGAAAACTCTATAGCACAGTACACTGCCCATGCTGGAAGCTCTAAAGCACAGTGCAATGTCCATGCTGCAAGGTGCTGAACCCCTATAGAGCACAGTGTTCTGCCCACTATGAAGGTGCTGAAAGCAGTCAGGAGTAGGGATGAGCTTCGAGTTCAAGTCAAACTCATGTTCGACTCGAACAACAAACAATTTGGGGTGTTTGCGGCAAATTCGAAAAGCCGCGGAACACCCTGTTAAAGTCTATGGGAGAAATCTAAAGTGCTAATTTTAAAGGCTAATATGCAATTTATTGTCCTAAAAAAGTGTTTGGGGACCCGGGTTCTGTCCCAGGGGACATGTATCAATGCAACAAAAAGTTTTAAAAACGGCCGTTATTCGGGAGCAGTGAATTTAATAATGCCTAAAGTGAAATAATAAAAGTGAAATATTCCTTTAAATTTTCGTACCTAGGGGGGGGGGTGTAAAGTAAGCATGTGAAATAGCGCATGTTTCCCGCACTTAGAACTCGCAGCTATAATAAATTGTCGGCTTCGGCAATTCAGAGAGAATTCATTCATAAAAAATAAAAAAAAGCGTGGGGGTCCCCCCAAATCCAATTACCAGGCCCTTCAGGTCTGGTATGGATATTAGGGGGAACCCCGCCATCAATTTAAAAAAAATGGCGTGGAGTTCCCCCAAAAATCCACACCAGACCCCTTATCTGAGCACGTAACCTGGCTGGCCGCAGAAAAGAGGGGGGGGACAGAGAGCGCCACCCCTCTCCTGAACCGTACCAGGCCACGTGCCCTCAACATGGGGAGGATGTTCCCATGTTGATGGGGACAAGGGGCTCATCCCCAC
The DNA here is from genome assembly GCA_029574335.1 of Rana kukunoris. NCBI lineage: Eukaryota > Metazoa > Chordata > Amphibia > Anura > Ranidae > Rana > Rana kukunoris. The sequence continues at coordinate 435,661,651 of CM056053.1, read as the reverse complement.
AAACCTGGCCTGTGGTTGTGGGGGTCTGTGGGCGGGGGGGGCTTATCAGAATCCCCAGATCCTGGCCCCCCCATGTGAATTGGTAATTGGGTACATTTTACCCCTACCATTTCACGAAGGAAGTGTAAATAGTTGTAGAAAAACAAACACACCGTGGAAAAAAGTCCTTTATTAAAAAAAAAAAAATCCAGCGGTGGTAATGCCCAGCTCCCCGCTCCAACGTTGTCGGTATCCAGCAACGGTGATCTCCTCTCCGGTCCAGCGATGAGAAGATCCAGAGCGCAGCATCGCCGGCCATCTGTCTCCACCGGAGACAGCCCGGTGAATGACGCTGCTGAAGCTGTGACATTTCTTTTATAGGTGAGGCGGGTCCACCCGTCACTTGACCCCGTCCCCCCTGATGCTCCCTCTGCTACGTCACTGGGGAAGCCCAGGCTCTGCCTCACCTATAAAAGAAATGTCAAATCATTAGCAACGTCATTCGCCGGGCTGTCTCCGAGCTGCGCTCTGAATCCCGGACGATCTTCTCATCGCTGGACCAGAGAGGAGATCACCCGTTGCTGGATACCGACAACGTTGGAGCGGGGAGCTGGGACCGAGTGGATTACCACTGCTGAATTTTTTTTTCTTTTTAATAAAGGACTTTTTCCACGGTGTGTGTGTGTGTGTGTGTTTTTTTACAACTATTTACACTTCCTTCGTTACCAATTCACATGGGGGGGCCAGGATCTGGGGGTCCCCTTTGTTAACGGGGTCTTCTATATCCTGAAGGGTCTGGAATAGATATTTGTGGGGAACCCCACGTAATTTTTTTTTATTGACGGCGGGGTTCCCCTTAATATCCATACCAGACTTGAAGGGCCTGGTAATTGAACTTGGGGGGACCCCACGCTTTTCTTTTTTTTTTTTTTATGAATGAATTCTCTGAATTGCTGGGAGCCGACAATTCATTATAGCCGCGAGTCCGGTTTAAATTACTTTTAAATTACCAGTAGTGCTGAACCCCTATGGAGCACAGTGCACTGTCCACTATGAAGGTGCTGAAAGCAGTCAGGAGAACAGTGGGAGATCTGTACACTGGCCATGCTGGCAGCTCTATAGCACAGTATACTGCACATGCTGGGAGGTGCTGAACCCCTATGGAGCACAGTACATTGCCCATGCTGGAAGGTGGTGAACCCCTATAGAGCACAGTACACTGCCCATGCTGGAAGGTGATGAACCCCTATAGAGCACAGTACACTGCCCATGCTGGAAGGTTCTGAACCCCAATGAAGCACAGTACACTGCCCATGCTGGAAGGTGGTGAACCCCTATGGAGCACAGTACACTGCCCATGCTGGAAGGTGGTGAACCCCTATGGAGCACAGTACACTGCCCATGCTTGAAGGTGATTAACCCCTATGGAGCACAGTACACTGCCCATGCTGGAAGGTGGTTAACCCCTATGGAGCACAGTACCTGCCCATCCTGGAAGGTGCTGAACCCCTATGGAGCACAGTACACTGCCCATGCTGGAAGGTAGTGAACCCCTATGGAGCACAGTACACTGCCCATGCTGGAAGGTGGTGAACCCCTATGGAGCACAGTACACTGCCCATGCTGGAAGGTTCTGAACCCCTATGGAGCACAGTACACTGCCCATGCTGGAAGGTTCTGAACCCCTATGGAGCACAGTACACTGCCCATGCTGGAAGGTGGTGAACCCCTATGGAGCACAGTACACTGCCCATTCTGGAAGGTTCTGAACCCCTATGGAGCACAGTACACTGCCCATGCTGGAAGGTGGTGAACCCCTATGGAGCACAGTACACTGCCCATGCTGGAAGGTGGTGAACCCCTATGGAGCACAGTACACTGCCCACGCTGGAAGGTGGTGAACCCCTATGGAGCACAGTACACTGCCCATGCTGGAAGGTGGTGAACCCCTATGGAGCACAGTACGCTGCCCATCCTGGAAGGTGCTGAACCCCTATGGAGCACAGTACACTGCCCATGCTGGAAGGTTCTGAACCCATATGGAGCACAGAGCACTGCCCATGCTGGAAGGTTCTGAACCCCTATGGAGCACAGTACACTGCCCATGCTGGAAGGTAGTGAACCCCTATGGAGCACAGTACACTGCCCATGCTGGAAGGTGGTGAACCCCTATGGAGCACAGTACACTGCCCATGCTGGAAGGTTCTGAACCCCTATGGAGCACAGTACACTGCCCATTCTGGAAGGTTCTGAACCCCTATGGAGCACAGTACACTGCCCATGCTGTAAGGTAGTGAACCCCTATGGAGAACAGTACACTGCCCATGCTGGAAGGTGGTGAACCCCTATGGAGCACAGTACACTGCCCATGCTGGAAGGTGGTGAACCCCTATGGAGCACAGTACACTGCCTATGCTGGAAGGTGATTAACCCCCTATGGAGCACAGTACACTGCCCATACTGGAAGGTGGTGAACCCCTATGGAGCACAGTACGCTGCCCATCCTGGAAGGTGATGAACCCCTATAGAGCACAGTACGCTGCCCATCCTGAAAGGTGCTGAACCCCTATGGAGCACAGTACGCTGACCATGCTGGAAGGTAGTGAACCCCTATGGAGCACAGTACACTGCCCATGCTGGAAGGTGATGAACCCCTATGGAGCACAGTACACTGCCTATGCTGGAAGGTGGTGAACCTCTATGGATCACAGTACACTGCCCATGCTGGAAGGTGGTGAACCCCTATGGAGAACAGTACACTGCCCATGCTGGATGGTTCTGAACCCCTATGGAGCACAGTACACTGCCCATGCTGGAAGGTGGTGAACCCCTATGGAGCACAGTACACTGCCCATGCTGGAAGGTGGTGAACCTCTATGGAGCACAGTACACTGCCCATGCTGGAAGGTGGTGAACCTCTATGGAGCACAGTACACTGCTCATGCTTGAAGGTGGTGAACCCCTATGGAGCACAGTACACTGCCCATGCTGGAAGGTGGTGAACCCCTATGGAGCACAGTACACTGCCCATGCTGGAAGGTGGTGAACCTCTATGGAGCACAGTACACTGCCCATGCTGGAAGGTGGTGAACCCCTATGGAGAACAGTACACTGCCCATGCTGGAAGGTGATGAACCCCTATGGAGCACAGTACACTGCCCATGCTGGAAGGCGGTGAACCTCTATGGAGCACAGTACATTGCCCATGCTGGAAGGTGGTGAACCCCTATGGAGCACAGTACACTGCCCATGCTGGAAGGTGGTGAACCCCTATGGAGCACAGTACACTGCCCATGCTGGAAGGTGGTGAACCTCTATGGAGCACAGTACACTGCCAATGCTGGAAGGTGGTGAACCCCTATGGAGAACAGTACACTGCCCATGCTGGAAGGTGACGAACCCCTATGGAGCACAGTACACTGCCCATGCTGGAAAGTGGTGAACCTCTATGGAGCACAGTACACTGCCCATGCTGGAAGGTGGTGAACCCCTATGGAGCACAGTACACTGCCCATGCTGGAAGGTGGTGAACCCCTATGGAGCACAGTACACTGCCCATGCTGGAAGGTGGTGAACCCCTATGGAGCACAGTACACTGCCCATGCTGGAAGGTGGTGAACCCCTATGGAGCACAGTACACTGCCCATGCTGGAAGGTGGTGAACCCCTATGGAGCACAGTACACTGCCCATGCTGGAAGGTGGTGAACCTCTATGGAGCACAGTACGCTGCCCATGCTGGAAGGTGGTGAACCCCTATGGAGCACAGTACACTGCCCATGCTGGAAGGTGCTGAACCCCTAAGGAGCACAGTATGCTGACCATGCTGGAAGGTAGTGAACCCCTATGGGGCACAGTACACTGCCCATGCTGGAAGGTAGTGAACCCCTATGGAGCACAGTACACTGCCCATGCTGGAAGGTGGTGAACCCCTATGGAGCACAGTACACTGCCCATGCTGGAAGGTGGTGAACCCCTATGGAGCACAGTACACTGCCCATGCTGGAAGGTGGTGAACCCCTATGGAGCACAGTACACTGCCCATGCTGGAAGGTGGTGAACCCCTATGGAGCACAGTACACTGCCCATGCTGGAAGGTGGTGAACCCCTATGGAGCACAGTACACTGCCCATGCTGGAAGGTGGTGAACCCCTATGGAGCACAGTACACTGCCCATGCTGGAAGGTGGTGAACCCCTATGGAGCACAGTACGCTGCCCATGCTGGAAGGTGGTGAACCTCTATGGAGCACAGTACACTGCCCATGCTGGAAGGTGGTGAACCCCTATGGAGCACAGTACGCTGCCCATGCTGGAAGGTGCTGAACCCCTAAGGGGCACAGTATGCTGACCATGCTGGAAGGTAGTGAACCCCTATGGGGCACAGTACACTGCCCATGCTGGAAGGTGGTGAACCCCTATGGAGCACAGTACACTGCCCATGCTGGAAGGTGGTGAACCCCTATGGAGCACAGTACACTGCCCATGCTGGAAGGTGGTGAACCCCTATAGAGCACAGTACACTGCCCATGCTGGAAGGTGGTGAACCCCTATGGAGCACAGTACACTGCCCATGCTGGAAGGTGGTGAACCCCTATGGAGCACAGTACGCTGCCCATGCTGGAAGGTGATGAACCCCTATGGAGCACAGTACACTGCCTATGCTGGAAGGTGATTAACCCCCTATGGAGCACAGTACGCTGCCCATGCTGGAAGGTGGTGAACCCCTATGGAGCACAGTACGCTGCCCATGCTGGAAGGTGGTGAACCCCTATGGAGCACAGTACGCTGCCCATGCTGGAAGGTGGTGAACCTCTATGGAGCACAGTACGCTGCCCATGCTGGAAGGTGATGAACCCCTATGGAGCACAGTACGCTGCCCATGCTGGAAGGTGGTGAACTCCTATGGAGCACAGTAGGCTGCCCATGCTGGAAGGTGGTGAACTCCTATGGAGCACAGTACACTGCCCATGCTGGAAGGTGGTGAACCCCTATGGAGCACAGTACACTGCCCATGCTGGAAGGTGGTGAACCCCTATGGAGCACAGTACACTGCCCATGCTGGAAGGTGGCGAACCCCTATGGAGCACAGTACACTGCCCATGCTGGAAGGTGGTGAACCCCTATGGAGCACAGTACACTGCCCATGCTGGAAGGTGGTGAACCCCTATGGAGCACAGTACACTGCCCATGCTGGAAGGTGGTGAACCCCTATGGAGCACAGTACACTGCCCATGCTGGAAGGTGGTGAACCCCTATGGAGCACAGTACACTGCCCATGCTGGAAGGTGGTGAACCCCTATGGAGCACAGTACACTGCCCATGCTGGAAGGTGGTGAACCCCTATGGAGCACAGTACACTGCCCATGCTGGAAGGTGGTGAACCCCTATGGAGCACAGTACACTGCCCATGCTGGAAGGTGGTGAACCCCTATGGAGCACAGTACACTGCCCATGCTGGAAGGTGGTGAACCCCTATGGAGCACAGTACACTGCCCATGCTGGAAGGTGGTGAACCCCTATGGAGCACAGTACACTGCCCATGCTGGAAGGTGGCGAACCCCTATGGAGCACAGTACACTGCCCATGCTGGAAGGTGGCGAACCCCTATGGAGCACAGTACACTGCCCATGCTGGAAGGTGGCGAACCCCTATGGAGCACAGTACACTGCCCATGCTGGAAGGTGGCGAACCCCTATGGAGCACAGTACACTGCCCATGCTGGAAGGTGGCGAACCCCTATGGAGCACAGTACACTGCCCATGCTGGAAGGTGGTGAACCCCTATGGAGCACAGTACACTGTCCATGCTGGAAGGTGGTGAACCCCTATGGAGCACAGTACACTGCCCATGCTGGAAGGTGGTGAACCCCTATGGAGCACAGTACACTGCCCATGCTGGAAGGTGGTGAACCCCTATGGAGCACAGTACACTGCCCATGCTGGAAGGTGGTGAACCCCTATGGAGCACAGTACACTGCCCATGCTGGAAGGTGGTGAACCCCTATGGAGCACAGTACACTGCCCATGCTGGAAGGTGGTGAACCCCTATGGAGCACAGTACACTGCCTATGCTGGAAGGTGGTGAACCCCTATGGAGCACAGTACACTGCCCATGCTGGAAGGTGGTGAACCCCTATGGAGCACAGTACACTGCCCATGCTGGAAGGTGGTGAACCCCTATGGAGCACAGTACACTGCCCATGCTGGAAGGTGGTGAACCCCTATGGAGCACAGTACACTGCCCATGCTGGAAGGTGGCGAACCCCTATGGAGCACAGTACACTGCCCATGCTGGAAGGTGGCGAACCCCTATGGAGCACAGTACACTGCCCATGCTGGAAGGTGGCGAACCCCTATGGAGCACAGTACACTGCCCATGCTGGAAGGTGGCGAACCCCTATGGAGCACAGTACACTGCCCATGCTGGAAGGTGGCGAACCCCTATGGAGCACAGTACACTGCCCATGCTGGAAGGTGGCGAACCCCTATGGAGCACAGTACACTGCCCATGCTGGAAGGTGGTGAACCCCTATGGAGCACAGTACACTGCCCATGCTGGAAGGTGGTGAACCCCTATGGAGCACAGTACACTGCCCATGCTGGAAGGTGGTGAACCCCTATGGAGCACAGTACACTGCCCATGCTGGAAGGTGGTGAACCCCTATGGAGCACAGTACACTGCCCATGCTGGAAGGTGGTGAACCCCTATGGAGCACAGTACACTGCCCATGCTGGAAGGTGGTGAACCCCTATGGAGCACAGTACACTGCCCATGCTGGAAGGTGGTGAACCCCTATGGAGCACAGTACACTGCCCATGCTGGAAGGTGGTGAACCCCTATGGAGCACAGTACACTGCCCATGCTGGAAGGTGGTGAACCCCTATGGAGCACAGTACACTGCCCATGCTGGAAGGTGGTGAACCCCTATGGAGCACAGTACACTGCCCATGCTGGAAGGTGGTGAACCCCTATGGAGCACAGTACACTGCCCATGCTGGAAGGTGGTGAACCCCTATGGAGCACAGTACACTGCCCATGCTGGAAGGTGGTGAACCCCTATGGAGCACAGTACACTGCCCATGCTGGATGCTGGAAGTACACTGTGCTGGAAGGTGAACCCCTATGGAGCACAGTATGGAGGTGGTGAACATGGAGCAGTACACTGCCCATGCTGGAAGGTGGTGAACCCCTATGGAGCACAGTACACTGCCCATGCTGGAAGGTGATGAACCCCTATGGAGCACAGTACACTGCCAATGCTGGAAGGTGGTGAACCCCTATGGAGCACAGTACACTGCCCATGCTGGAAGGTGGTGAACCCCTATGGAGCACAGTACACTGCCCATGCTGGAAGGTGGTGAACCCCTATGGAGCACAGTACACTGCCCATGCTGGAAGGTGATGAACCCCTATGGAGCACAGTACACTGCCAATGCTGGAAGGTGGTGAACCTCTATGGAGCACAGTACACTGCCCATGCTGGAAGGTGGTGAACCCCTATGGAGCACAGTACACTGCCCATGCTGGAAGGTGGTGAACCCCTATGGAGCACAGTACACTCACACTGTCATGCTGGAAGCTCTTTAATACAGTGCGCTGCCCATGCTGAAGGTGGTAAAAGCTCTCAGGAACCTAATGCCATATTATTGCGAGCCAACAGAGCGGCATGCCAATCCTTCTCCCTCCTGACTTGGACAAGTTTTCACCCCCCATGGGAGGAATGAGCTATAGACAATAGGGGCCGGTTATGTACAGGAGGAGGCATTTCTTTGCCAGGTAGTCACGACTTTACATCTGAGCTGCACTGGCAGTATCAGGCAGGCGGCAGCTCCTCTGCTCACAGTACCGAGCACACACCGGCCGCACTCATGTTACCGACTCTGCTGTGCTCAGACGTCCCGTGCCATTCGGAGGATGGAGGGAGCCTCCGGATGCCCCTGCGCCCTGGTAGCGGTACCATGAATCTAGGGACGACCTTCAGAGCCCATGTAGACGGCGATTCGGACTCTGCCCTGTCTTTGGACTCCAGCGTTTTTTGCAGCGATTACTCAGCCGCTCCCCGGGACCATCTGACCATCAATGTCGGGGGGAGCCGCTTTGTCTTGTCTCAGCAGACCTTGTCCTGCCACCCGCACACCCGCTTAGGTAGGTTGGCCACCTCCGGAGGGGACGAGGTCTTCGAGCTGTGCGATGACGCCAACTTGCAGGACAATGAGTATTTCTTTGACCGCAGCTCTCAGATGTTTGAGTACATCATTAATTACTACAGGACCGGGCGCCTCCATGTCATGGACCAGCTGTGTGCAGTCTCCTTCCTCCAGGAGATCCAGTACTGGGGCATTGATGAGCTCAGCATAGACCACTGCTGTAGGGACAGGTACTTCAGGAAGAAGCTCAAGAGCGAGACCTTGGACATCAAGAACAATGAAGAGGAGGTAGAAGCCGAGGATGATGATGACTTCTCTGGAGTTGTCTGTGAGGAGTTCAGGCAGAAGCTTTGGGACGTCCTGGAGAAGCCAGGCTCTTCTGTGGCTGCAAAGACCTTTGGGACAGTCTCCATGACTTTTGTGGTGGTCTCCATAGCTAACATGGTCCTGATCTCCTCGGAGGTGGGCTCTATAGACTCCCCATTGTTGAATGTATTGGAATACATCTGTGTTTCGTGGTTTACAGTAGAGCTATCCCTTAGATTCCTCTGTGTAAAGGACAAGTGCCAGTTCATGATGAGTGTCATCAACATCATAGACTTCGTTGCTATCTTGCCCTTTTATATTACTCTCTTGGTGGAAATCTGGTTTGGTGAGAGTACCGAGCTTGAAAACGTTGGGAGAATAGTGCAAGTTCTGAGGCTTATGAGATCCCTGAGGATGTTAAAACTCGGCAGACATTCAACAGGTAATTTATTCCTGCTCACACAATCATTAAAGTGATTGTAAAGCTTCATTTAATTTTTAAATAACAAACATGTCATACTTACCTCCACTGTGTAGCTCATTTTGCACAGAATGGCCCCAATCCACGTCTTCTGGGGTTCCTCAATGGCTGTCTTGGCTCCTTCCCGCATCAGCTAACCCCCTCTGGGAAGCGCTTTCCCAAGGGGGGGTTACCTCCCGAGTCCTGTATTCCGCATCCATAGCCGGCCACCAGGGCCGCCAACAGGAATTTTGGGGCCCTTTACGCAGCTTCAGGCATGGGCCCCCTGGAGAACCACGGGGGTGCTGCCACCGCTAATTGGGAAGCAGGGGGAAGTGTGTTGCAAGTTGAGAAGCGGGGGGGGTCACACAAGTTGAGAAGCGGGGGGAGAGTCGCAAGTTGAGAAATGGGGTGCGTCGCCGTGAATTAAGGTTGGGGGGCTGCCACCATGACTTAAGGTCGGGGGGGGCTTTGGGTGCTGACGAACAAAAATATGGGGATGCCATCTGGGTCCCTGGGGACAGCCGGGCCCCTTAGAGGTCAGGGGGGGCTTTGGGTGCTGACAAAAAAAAATAAAAAAATAAAACTGGGGATTCCATCTGGGTCCCTGGGGACAGCCGGGCCCCTTAGAGGTCAGGGGGGCTTTGGATGCTGACGAAAAAAAATATATATTTAAAAAATGGAAAAAAAGGGGGATGCCATCCAGGGCCCTGGGGACCACCGGGCTCCTTAGAGGTTGGGGGGCTGTGGGTGGCTGTGGGCGGAAAAAAAAAAACAGGGATACTGTCCGGGGCCCTGGCGACCACCGGGCCCCTTAGAGGTCGGGGGGGGTTTGGGTGCTGACAGAAAAGAAATTGAAAAAAAAAAGAAAGGGGGGTGGCATCCGGGCCCCTTACAGGTATACTGCCTGTACCCCCCTGATGGCGGCCCTGCCGCTGACTACAGGACTCGGCCCCACCCCCGGCTCTCGCATCATTGGAGTTGCCAATGGCTGCGCTGCTATCAATCTATTCAAGAAGAGCTAAGAAGACCAGAGCCAAGATCAAGTGCGTTCTCGACATGGGACCTTCAAGGGCTAAGGTAAGTAAACCGGGGGGCTCGGGGGCCTGTAATCATCAGATGTTTTTTCACCTTAATGCATAGGATGCATTAAGGTGAAAAAAAATGAACCTTTACAACCCCTTTAAGTTTTAATTTTTCAGGTACTAATGGACGTCTGGTTCAGTTATACACTGGTTACTTAAGAAGGACACATCAATATTGTCTTCCTGACCAGAGCTATGACCCAAAATGCGCTTTGACTAAGCAGCGGGGCTTCTCTTGTATCAATTCAGGGGACGTTTGTTGATTCAAGAGTCGCTGTGTAAAAAATAATGAGGAATAGGCTGCACTTTCAACTTATCTCCGTAATGTGGAAAAAAAATGTAAAAGAAAGAAAAATTCTAGGATGTCCTGAAAAGATCAGGGTCTTCTGTGGTGGGCCTTTGGAATGGTCTCTATGAGTTCTGCTATTATCTCCATAGCTAACATGGTCTTGATCACCGCCATGGCTGGCAATATAGATCTATTAAAGATATATATCATGTGCCACGCAACTAATACTAATCAATAAAAAAAAACAACATATAAAACAATACAGGTTCAAATGCATAGCATAAAAACATGACTTGCAATTTTTTTTAAATATAGATAATATGAAAGTGCCCGTGCTCCGTGAATCACACACAGTCCTTAATATTATAAATAATGAATAATGATTAAAATATATTAAATAACAATTAGCAAAAGTCCATAAAAAAATGATGAATAAAGGTGTCTTCATGCAATCTGCTCTCCTCCCCCACTGGGTGTACCCTCACCTTAAACTCCCTGGCGGTATTCCCAAGTCAGGCTCGTGGTGGAAATCCAGTACCATTAGCGGTATCCCCGAGCCCGACTCCGGATCACATTGCAGGATCCAGGCAAAGTTGTGTGATCGAGCTGTCTCCTCACTCGATTCACACAGTGCCCCGAGTGCCGCCGAGCTCTGTTCCCTACAGCGTCACGACGCGTGGGGGGGGGAGATCGGCGCCAAATAAAAAAAATGTAAAACACAGTAAACATACAGTATACTGTAATCTAAAATAAAATTACACACACCCTTTGTCCCTAGTGGTCTGTCTTTTATATTATAAATGCTGTTCTTTCTGCCTGGAAACTGGAGATTGTCCATAGCAACCAAAAGTGTCCCTTTATGTCAAGAAAAAAGCAAAAATAAATTAGAATCACTTGCAGAATTGAGTGATAGTGATTTGTGGGGAAATTCGTCATTAAACACTGAAAGTAACGACAGCGACTATTCTGCAACTGGAGAAAATGTCAGTGTTTGTGATTTGATTACATTATTGATTAATTTTTATTATAATTATATTATTATTTGTAATAATTATTTATAGTTATTTATTATATTTTAATTTATGATTTTGTGTTTCAAACTTTATCATACCCGGGATGTCTACTAGACTCTTGTTCGGACAGATTTAAAGGGTCACTAAAGGAATTTTTTTTTTTTTTTGCTGAAATGACTGTTTACAGGGTATAGAGACATAATAGTTAACGGATTCCTTTTAAAAATTAATAAAAATAGATACAAATCAATCATATAATGTGCCTGCAGTTTAGTTTTGTTTTTAGACTAGTTTCAGTTTGTTCTGTGTGTACAGAGACACACAGAACAAAAACACAGGCAGTGTTTGTTTTTAAAATTAATCTGAGGAGTTTTAGACACAGTAATCACATCTTCTTGATCATGGACCACAATGAAAAACTACCATGAGTTTTTTCATAAGGAGCCAGACAAGCAAGAAGTGTGGAGTTCAGCAAGGGATTACAGCAACTTCTAAGCAAAAACGGGCATGGAGGACATGAAAGCAGGACTGCTATAAGGTAAAGCAAGCTATTTATCATTAAAAAAAATTCCTTTACTGATCCTTTTAGTGAGTTATTCCTAAGAATTACAGATCTACAATATAAAACACCAAATTTCCATGCAAAATAATGGTACCGCTTTCAGCACCTAAATTCTGAAATAATCATACCGCCAGGGAGGTTAAAGGGCTTAAAAAATAAGCCTATAGCAGTTAACAGCATCTGGCCGGGACCTTCCTTATGCCTCATTTTACTATACAGGCTGCTGTATGCTGATGCTCCATATTGGTCACCTCCTGCTCCTGATAGTAGCACAGCAATAAAGAGATCCAATTTCTCCTGGTCACTTCCACCAAGCCACCTCATATATACCATATATGAAAAACGATAGAGGCATACAATAGTGTAATACTGTTTAAAAATGTTTAATATGTAAAAAAACGCTCTATATACATTTAACTCACATTTACAAGATTTGCTTATAAAGTGCTGTAGTACTGGGGGGGGGGGGGGTCACCTAAATTCTGGATCTGCAGCCCCAGTTTCACAGTGTACAAAGCGTCCTATATCTCCTCTCCAGACTACTTCCTGCTTCTTACACGTCAGACAATCAGGCTCCTCCTGCCGGGTTTCGTCACAGATCTCGTGATTTCCTCTGGGACGTCTTTTAGTTTTTGTAGTTCAGTTTATGGTATTTCTTTAGTTTTGGCACCTCACAAGGTTTTAACTACCACTGGCAATATAGATCCCTACTAGAAAATCGGAGGCACAATATTACCTTTGGACAGGGATGTATTCTGGCCTAGGCCGACAAGGCCCAGGCCTAGGGCGGCACTTTTTGGGGGGACGGCCGTCCGGTCCTCTTCCCATGGAGTCCCTCTGTCCTCTTCCCACGGCGTCCCTCTGTCCTCTTCCCACGATGTCCCTCTGTCTGTCACCCATGGCAACCCTCTGTCCTTCTCCCAGGGCATCCCTCTGTCCTCTTCCCATGAATATGACAGGGGTGTGGCTTTGACAGGAAGGGGTGGGTCATATTTAAATTAGAGGTTGCGCAAGTTTAGTCAGACCTAGGGCAGCACAAAACCTAAATACACCTCTGCCTTTGGAGCAATCATCCGATAATCCAATCGTAGTACTCAGCTTTTGAGAGGCGATCGCAACAGGTCATGAAAAATTATCCAAAGGGACAAGCACGGATAATTGGGTGACCAGGACCACGCATGCTCGGAAATGAAAGAAAACATTACAACGTAGTACAATACATTACATCACTTGCGCATTTGTATTCTGTCATAAAATAATTTTCGTAACTTTAGTAACTTATTGGGTTTCGATATGAGACTAGCATGCAAAAAATTGATATTACTACTGCCCAGAGCAGAAATGAACCATTACTTGATATGAAGAGTTATGATAAGCGTTGACTACAATCAAGGATGTTCTGCTGTATCAACTTTAGGGACTTTTGTTTATTAAAGTAATATAAATATTAACATTTGTCCAGTAATATATGTAGTGCTATTCTGAAATAATAATGAGAAGATGGCAGGAACCAGCACCTATCTTTATAATGAAGTGTGTAATGCAATAACAAGGGATTTATATTCAAAGTATGTTTATTTCTGGTATAATAAAAACCGGGGAGAGTGTGACACCAATCTTAACTAAAATGTTTATATAAAACCTTTGAAAGTATACCTGCTTTTAACCTAGTCTTCTTTAAAGTGGTTATAATTATAAAACCATTACAGTTACTAGCTTCTGGGGATACACAGAGATTAAACAAATTCCTATGCACCTGCAGTCTTCTCTTCTCCACATATGTTCAAAATCTTTTTTATAAAGCTTGTCTGAGCTGTTATAAAACAGGGGGCTGATTGGAGGAAGGGAAGGGGAGGGAAGGGAAGGGACACCTTCCCCTTCATACAGCACACAGGAACAGAGTCTGTCAATCAGCTGGAGCTCCCTCCCCAGTCATCCTTTTTCTGTCAGACCACGCACACACGATCGGTTCAAACCGATGAGAATGGAATTAAGTCCAGTTTTATCGGTCCAAACCGACAGTGTGTACGGCCCATCGGTCTGTCGTCCATCCGACCAAAGTTTTAAAACTTGCTTTAAAATCTGACCGATGGACGCCTGACCATCGGTCCAAACCGATGGTTAGTACGCAAAAGCATCGGTCCAAAAACCAGCGCATGCTCAGAATCAAGTCGACGCATGCTTGGAAGCATTGAACTTCGTTTTTTCAGCACGTCGTTGTGTTCTACGTCACCGCGTTCTGACCCGATCGGATTTTGGACTGATGGTGTGTACGCACATGAGACCATCAGGCCACTTCAGTGGTAACCCGATGAAAACGGTCCGTCGGACCATTCTCATCGGTTTGAACCGATCGCGTGCACACGGCCTCAGTGTATGGAAAACTTGTCATAAGTGATCCATGCTGATAGCAGAGGAATGAAACAGCAGACAGAGATGACATTTAGCGCTCTTAGGCCGTGTACACACGACCAAATAAATCCGATCAAATCAGTCTGACAGACCAATTTGATCGGATTTGTCTGCTGGGATATATTGGTTTGATGGTGTACACGCGATCAAACCAAAATCCCCGCCGGCAGACAGCGTGGTGATGTGGCGGTGACGTTGACGCCGCCACATCACCGTCACCAGGAAGTAAAACACTTCCGCGCATGCGTCGATTCCATTCGGCGCATGTGCGGACAGATATGTCTGCTGGTTAGCGTACTAACCAGCGGACATGTCGGACAGACGGGTTCCCAGCAGACAGATTTTAAAGCATGCTTTAAAATTTATCTGCTGGAAAAACCTGTCTGTCCGCCCGTACACACGATCGAATTTGTCTGCTGAAACGGTCCGTCGGACCGTTTCCAGCAGATAGATTCGATCGTGTGTATGCGGCCTAAGTATACACTACAGGGAGTGCAGAATTATTAGACAAGTTGTATTTTTGAGGATTAATTTTATTATTGAACAACAACCATGTTCTCAATGAACCCAAAAAACTCATTAATATCAAAGCTGAATATTTTTGGAAGTAGTTTTTAGTTTGTTTTTAGTTTTAGCTATTTTAGGGGGATATCTGTGTGTGCAGGTGACTATTACTGTGCATAATTATTAGGCAACTTAACAAAAAACAAATATATACCCATTTCAATTATTTATTTTTACCAGTGAAACCAATATAACATCTCAACATTCACAAATATACATTTCTGACATTCAAAAACAAAACAAAAACAAATCAGTGACCAATATAGCCACCTTTCTTTGCAAGGACACTCAAAAGCCTGCCATCCATGGATTCTGTCAGTGTTTTGATCTGTTCACCATCAACATTGCGTGCAGCAGCAACCACAGCCTCCCAGACACTGTTCAGAGGGGTGTACTGTTTTCCCTTCTTGTAAATCTCACATTTGATGATGGACCACAGGTTCTCAATAGGGTTCAGATCAGGTGAACAAGGAGGCCATGTCATTAGTTTTTCTTCTTTTATACCCTTTCTTGCCAGCCGCGCCGTGGAGTACTTGGACGCGTGTGATGGAGCATTGTCCTGCATGAAAATCATGTTTTTCTTGAAGGATGCAGACTTCTTCCTGTACCACTGCTTGAAGAAGGTGTCTTCCAGAACTGGCAGTAGGACTGGGAGTTGAGCTTGATTCCATCCTCAACCCGAAAAGACCCCACAAGCTCATCTTTGATGATACCAGCCCAAACCAGTACTCCACCTCCACCTTGCTGGCGTCTGAGTCGGACTGGAGCTCTCTGCCCTTTACCAATCCAGCCACGGGCCCATCCATCTGGCCCATCAAGACTCACTCTCATTTCATCAGTCCATAAAACCTTAGAAAAATCAGTCTTGAGATATTTCTTGGCCCAGTCTTGACGTTTTAGCTTGTGTGTCTTGTTCAGTGGTGGTCGTCTTTCAGCCTTTCTTACCTTGGCCATGTCTCTGAGTATTGCACACCTTGTGCTTTTGGGCACTCCAGTGATGTTGCAGCTCTGAAATATGGCCAAACTGGTGGCAAGTGGCATCTTGACTTTTTCTCAGTTCATGGGCAGTTATTTTGCGCCTTGGTTTTTCCACACGCTTCTTGCGACCCTGTTGACTATTTTGAATGAAACGCTTGATTGTTCGATGATCACGCTTCAGAAGCTTGGCAATTTTAAGAGTGCTGCATCCCTCTGCAAGATATCTCACTATTTTTGACTTTTCTGAGCCTGTCAAGTCCTTCTTTTGACCCATTTTGCCAAAGGAAAGGAAGTTGCCTAATAATTATGCACACCTGATATAGGGTGTTGATGTCATTAGACCACACCCCTTCTCATTACAGAGATGAACATCACCTAATATGCTTAATTGGTAGTAGGCTTTCGAGCCTATACAGCTTGGAGTAAGACAACATGCATAAAGAGGATGATGTGGTTAAAATACTCATTTGCCTAATAATTCTGCACTCCCTGTGTAGAGAAATATGCTTTGTTCATATTTCATGTCACCAACTTTTCGAGATGGAAATGAGGGACACCTATCACCAAACGTATGTAGGCATAGGACACACCCCGTGCCACGCCCCTTAAAGGAGAATTGTAAAAAAACAAAACAAGATTGGTTAAATTCACAAGTGCTTTTTTAATCTCTACTATTCCTTTATATTGGCTTTTGGAATTTACAAACGCAGCAATTTATAAATCAGATGAAAGGTTTAGCACTGGGAAACACTTTTTGATAGATAAAAAGTGCATTTTATATACAATTATATAGATCAGACCAAAATGAGGGACAAATGAGGAGCAATGAGGGACAGAGGGACATTGCTCCAAATCAGGGACTGTCCCTCAAAATCAGGATCAGTTGGGAGCTGTGCTTACTGCTGTTACTACTTCAGCAACCTAAAAACAATGAATTACTTCCCCTAAAAAAAAAGCCCCAAGAGAAAATTGGCTAAAGGGACAAAACTGAACAAATCTGGTAGGAATAAGGAAGACTAACAAATCCTGTTCTCACCTGACCCAGAACATTGGCCCAGATTCACAGAGTGGGCGCACATTTAAGCCGGCGTAGCGCACACACAGTACACTACGCTGGCGCAGCGCGGAGAAGAAAGCACTGCATTCAGCAAGCCTGTGCCACTGTAGCATATTTTCGAAAGGCGCAGGCCAGCGTAAGTGGAAGTGGGCATGATCCATGCAAGTGAGGCGTGATCCCATGCAAATGATGGGCGGAGCGCCAGTCAATTACGTCTAATGAACTGCGCATGCGCCGCGCATGCTCACAACCACGTCGGAACAACTGCCTAAGTTACGCCGGATCACTGTGTACGCCGTTAACGTAACCTACGCCCAGCCAGACCCACGTCCAACGTAAAATACGCCGGCTTGTGTGCCCTGGTGCAGACCTGAGCATGTCTGTTGCTGAGTTACACCTCCTTTATGGGGAATAACTTTACGCCGGACGTACAACTTACGCGCACCGCACGTAGCCTGCGTCGGGCGTACGTACGTTCGTGAATCGCCGTATTTACCTAATTTGCATGTTTGAATGGCTAATCAATGGGAGCAGCACCATACACCCAGCCTAAATGTACGCCCACCCTACGCCAGTGTAAGTAAGTTACATCGGCGGGGTGTAGCCTGGTTTTAGGCGTATCTCTGTTTGTGGGTCTGGAGCATAGATACGACGGCGCACATTTGCACTTACATCGGCGTAACTTGTTATACTTTGGCGTAAGTGTTCTGTGAATCCGGGCCATTATTTTTATAATCTTTATTAATCACCCTTTTAAAGGGGTAAAACTCATGATGCCAAATATGTTTTAGTTCTGCAGATCACATAGTGATGGCATATTGATGAAAAATCATATAATTATAATTCTTATGATCAGATTCAAACTTTGATTACTTACCTCTAATGTGAGGACAACAGATTAGTTCATTGTTCCCATAGACTGCACAGGAACGTAGGGCAGCTGTAGGCCAGGGTCTGGACCCTCTTCTGCACTTTGCCTAGGGTGTTCTTTAGACACAACCCTCTCCTTGCCTTATGGTAGGAATAAAACAAATGTACTGTATCTGCTATCTGCTTAATTAAAATGGCATTCTGCATCTAGGGTAAAGATCACTTTATATCACAAATAATAAGACATAAATGTATGCATACAATAACATTTTAAATAATGATGTAAACTGTTCAACAGTTAAAATGTCACTCCCTATTAAAAATGTGCTTTCTGATACATTTCATAACTAATAATATACTGTATACTTTTTACCATTTTTTTGTAATTTTATTTCCCCTTACTTCTGTTTTTGATAGAATGCATATGTGTCTCCTTTTGAGTGTAAATTATTATCAGCTGAAGATGTAGGGGTAACTTTTTATTTTATTTTAAATTTTTTTGCTAAATCCCTGCATATCTCCTAAGGCTAGCCACTTCAGTGGGCATATAAAAGAGTTTATTATCACTTTAACCACTTGATCACCGAGCCTGTTTTTCAGATTCGGTGTTTACGAGACTAAAACTGTTTTTTTGCTAGAAAATTACTTAAATACCCCAAACATTATATATATATATATATATATATATATATATATATATATATATATATATATATATTTCTTTCTAACACCCTAGAGAATAAAATGGCAGTCATTGCAATACTTGTATTTGCGCAGCGGTCTTACAAGCGCACTTTTTTTGGAAAAAATACACTTTTTTTAATTAAAAAATAAGACAACAATAAATTTGGCCCAATTTTTTAATATATTGTGAAAGATAATGTTACGCCGAGTAAAATGATACCCAACATGTCACGCTTAAAAATTGCGCACGCTTGTGGCATGGCTTCAAACTTTTACCCTTAAAAATCTCGATAGGCAACGTTTAAAAAATTCTACAGGTTGCATTTTTTGAGATACAGAGGAGGTCTAGGGCTAGAATTATTGCTCTTGCTCTAACGATCGCTGCGATACCTCACTTGTGTGGTTTGAACACAGTTTTCATATGCGGGCGCTACTCAAGTATGCGTTCGCTTCTGTGCGCGAGCTCGTCGGGACAGGGCGTTTTAAAAAATGTTTTTTTGTTTTCTTATTTTTTTTTTTTTTTAAATTGATCACTTTTATTCCTATTACAAGGAATGTAAACATCCCTTGTAATAGAAAAAAGCATGACAGGTCCTCTTACATATCAGATCTGGGGTCAAAAAGACCTCAGATCTCATATTTAGACTTAAATGCAAAAAATGACAGAAAAAAAAATGTTTCTTTAAGACGCTGGGCGGGACTGACGTTTTGACGTCACTTCCGCCCAGTAGAGCTATGGGGACGGGTGGGGGCGATTTTTCCCTCACTCGCATCCCCGCTGAGGAGGCGAACAGACCCGATCGCCTCCGCCGCTACCGACGGCTACGGTAAGCGGCGTAGGTCGCGGGAGAGCGGCGGGAGAGGGGGGCCCCTCTCCCGCCACCGATAACGGCGATCTCGCGGTGAATCCACCGCGGAGACCGCCGTTATCGTGTACATGACCGCCCACTGCAAAGATGGATACCTCGGTTGTGGCAGCAGCTGCTGCCGTTACCAAGATATCCATCTTTAAAAATAGGGCGTACTTTCCCTATGGGGCGGTTACCAAGTGGTTAAAGGGGTTGTAAAGGTTTTTTTTTTTTTTTTAACCATACATTTTTATTGAAAAACAACAAGTAGTAGACATTACAAAAGGTAAAACGCAATATCTGTCAAGTTATGTCGTACGTCACAAACTTTTGACAAAAGCAAATCGAAAGATCCTTTGGTTAGTGGAAGGTTATCTATTAAAATTTTATATTTTTAGGGCCAGATTCAGGTAGAGTTAGGCTGGAGTATCAGTGATACTCCAGCCTAACTGTCGCTTTAAGCCGGCGTTTTTGTTTTCTGTAACCAGAAAACAAGAAACGCCGGGTTGGAGTTCCGATGCGAGCAGCGTAATTGAATTTCGCCATCGCATCGTTACTTCAACTTAAAAATGGCGCCGGGGGCGTTCCCGCTGATTAACGCTGAAAAAATATGTTAATCAGCGGGAGTCGGAAATTCACGATCGTTTTCGGGCGCGACGCAGTGACTTTACGACGTTTCCGGAAGCGATACGCGACGTAAAGATAAAGCAGCCCCCTAGTGGAGTATCCTATGTTAAGTATAGCCGTCGTCATCGCGTCGGGAAAAAAAAATCGCGTCGCTTGCGTAAAACATTCATGAATGGGGATGTGACGTCATTGACGTTCACTGACAGAATTTGTAGCATGCGCACTGGGATGCATTGACACTCGACGCATGCGCAGTACGTTCGCCGCGGGATCGCGCATAGTTTAAATAATACACGCCCCATACCCGCCCAATTTGAATTCCGCCGGCTCATTTGCGATGCGCTGCCGCAACTTTAGGAGCAAGTGCTTCATGAATAACAGCACTTGCTCCTAAAATTTCGGCAGAGTAACGTAAATGAGAAGCGTTACTCCAGAGCAAAGATGCTCCCATCTACCTGAATCTGGCCCTTAATGTTTATCTGAGCTTCCCTTATATCAATAGCTAAACACCCCGAATAGGGGTGGAGCCAGTCACCCCAAATGGGTACAAACTGTGAGCAGGTTCCTGCTTCACCCTAATAGAGGGCAGCCCTCCTAGGATTGTAATTAAGATCCCAGGTAGAAAAGTACACAGCAATATACAACATTGTAAAATTTGAGTCAATAAACAAACAAATAACAATAAACCAAGATATTATCTGAACATCCTCACAGTAGAGCACAGTACATATTAGAGCTCATTATAACGATAACCGGGCTAAAAAAGACGTTTTATATTATATGTATCGACTATGTAGATCGACCAAAATTAGCCCTAGCTATTATTGGTGGTTCCTGCCACTGAATGGCTGGTCGTTCGATCAGAGTTTCATCACAAGTTACATATCATAACACTTCGCATCACATGTGAAGGAAAGCAAAATGAATTGTTCCAAATCTCCCAATGTTTATGGAAGACCTGTGCTCTTCTATCTGTATATGCAAGCATTATTTCCATAATATAATGAGTATTTACTCTGGATATTACCACTTCAATTTCCGGTGGTAACGGAGAGCGGCATTGCCAGTGGTTCAATTGTTTTTTATTTTCTAAATGGGTTCCTTTAAGCTGGTGCATTGTTCGTTCACTTACCTTTTCCTTTGATTTCCCTTCTAAAAATGTTTTCTTCGTTTTCTTTGTCTGAATTTCTCACTTGCTGTTCCTCCTCAGTAAGCTGTTCAGTAAGCTGTTCTAAATGACTGTCCACTGCTCGGATGATGGGTGCAAGCTTACTGAGGAGAAACAGGAAGTGAGAAATTCAAACAAAGAAAATAAACATTTAGAAGGCAAATCGAAGGAAAAGGTAAGTGAACCAACAATGCACTAGCTTAAAGGAACCCATTTAAAAAATAAAAGACAAACTCTTACAACCCCTTTATGATAATAAAAACAAAAAAGGTTGTGCTTATTAAATAATAAAATTTATATTCATCAAGAAATGACAATCAAAAAGTGTGAGACCACAATAGGTGAGTATATGTGCAAAGTCAATTGCACATGCGTATGGGAAAATTGCCTGGGGGCCCCATAATCTCCTTTTGCCCGGTGGCCCCATGAGTTGTCAGTCTGCCCCTGCTCCCTCCCTATCAGCCTACTCCTTCCTCCTCACCCTGAACCTATTATCTTCCGATCTTCCGATCTTGTGTACACAAATCCACCGGACTAAATTCAAAAGTACAAACACGCATGCTCCGAACCAATGCTAATCATCAGACAACATTAGAAGAATTTGCCCAAAGGGTGGCGCTAAAGAGCAGAAAAAACACTTTGTTTCGTGAATGTTGGATGAAAAAGTTCTGCCGTCTGTATGCAGAACAAGTTCACGGACAACGCCCTTTGGACAAAAATTCACGGATTTGTCCGATGATAGTCTGATCGTGTGAACGAGGCTTAAGAATTACAGGCCCACAATATAAAATGCCAAATTTGCATGCGAAACATTGTACTGCTTTCAGCTTCAAAAATCATCATACCGCCAGGGAGGTTAATAATCTATAGGAGTGCCATCAATAAAATAAACTAAGTTACAAGTAACATTATAACAACCATAACTGTCACATACAGTAGCACCCCATTATGAGTATAAACCACACAAGTTAGCGTATGGTTAGTCGGAGTGTTCAGGGTGAGGAGGAAGGTTTAGGCTCAGGCTGATAGGGAGGGAGCAGGGGCAGACTGACAATTTATGGGGCCCCCGGGCAATAGGAGATTATGGGGCCACCGGGCAAAAGGAGATTATTGGGCCCCCAGGCAATAGATTATGGGGCCACACAGTATACACACACACACATACATACAGGGGGTTATTTACAAAAGGCAAATCCACTTTGCACTACAAGTGCAAACTACAAGTGCAAAGTGCACTTGAAATTGCACTAAAAGTGAACTTCGAAGTTCAGTCGCTGTAGATCTGAGGGGAAGATCTGAAATGAGGGGAAGCTCTGCTGATTTTATCATCCAATCATGTGTAAGCTAAAATTCTGTTTTTTATTTTCCTTTCAGTGCAATTGCAAGGGCACTTTGCCCTTGTAGTTTGCACTTGTAGTGCAAAGTGGATTTGCCTTTTGTAAATAACACCCATAGCTATGCCAGCAAAAAGGGCCAGCCTAAGGTGATCTTGCAGGACTTCATTTCTACTTTAGCTTTGTAAATTGAGTCTCATGTGTGATGTCATATAATAAAATAACTGTCAGTTCAATATTCAGATTCTTGTACATGTTTAACCACAGCTGGTTCTATTCCCCGGTGGGTTGTCTTAATGACTGCCAAGTATGCACTTGCCCTCTAACAAATACTAAACATATTTTTCACTATGTTTGGCATCATGTCCCGCTGTATACAGTTTTTTCAAGCACAGGGGGGGGGGGGGGATTTATTAAAATTAGAGAAGACAGAATCTGGAGCAGCTGTGCATGGCAACCAGTCAGATTCTATCTTTTATTTTCCAATCTTAGCTGAACAAGATAAAGATAGAAGCTGATTGGTTGCAATGCACAGCTGCTCCAGATTCTGTATTTTACAGATGTTATATATATATATATTTGTTTTTAAACTGTTGCAAAATCTCTAGAGATACTGTCAGTTACAGTACTGCCAGCAGACAGTTCATCAGCCACATAAAGTGTAATTAACCACATTTGACGGCTGACATGGAGGAGTTAATCAACATAGCGTGTGATACTCCCACTAAATTACTGATATATGGGCATGTTGGCGCCACTTCAAAAACAGGATACACTCCTTGACTTCGTAGCCCACACCCACGTACAAAAATGAATCGTCCATCCCCTTCTCTCTCTATATGACTCCTCACCCAGGCTCCCTCCCAGGGGCGGACTGACCATTTGAGCACTCGGCACTGCCCGAGGGCTCCATGCCACTAGGGGGCCCCATCAGGGTTGCCAGCCTCAGTATGTAAAAATCCCAAGATTATAGCTGCCCCACCTCTCCAGTACCTTTTCAGTGTGTGTATTCTATGTGTGTATACTGTGTGTATATTGTGTGTCTGTGTGTGTATACTGTGTATGCATACTGTATGTATGTGTGTGTATACTGTGTATGCATACTGTATGTATGTGTGTGTATACTGTGTATGCATACTGTGGGGTTGATTTACTAAAGTCAAATCCACTTTGCACTAAAAGAGCACTGCAAGTATACTTGGAAGTGCAGTCGCAGTAGATCTGAGGGGAAGATCTGAAATGAGGGGTAGCATTTCCCTTGCATGTCCCCCTCAGATCTACAGCAACTGCACTTCCAAGTATACTTGCAGTGATCTTGTAGTGCAAAGTGGATTTGCCTTTGGAAAATAGACCCCTCTGTGTCGCCCTGCTCTGCATGTTCAGTTGCTCTCCATTTTGAGGCACTGCTGAATTTGTAGAGGCCGATCTGCTGACAGCTTTAAAGCAGAATTAAACCCTCCTATCCTTTAGGCTACTTTTACACTGAGGCCGTTTTTAAGGCGTTTTTAGCGCTAAAAATAGCACCTGTAAAGTGCCTGAAAACTGTCTCCTATGCCACCCAAGTGTAAAAGCCCAGGTGCTTTCACACTGGGGCGGTGCGCTTACGGGATGGGAAAAAAAATACTGCACGCAGCATCTTTGGGGCGGTGTAGGAGCACTGTATACAGCGCTCCTACACCACCCCTGCCCATTGGAATGAATGGGCAGCATTTCCGAAGAGCCACAACATGGGTAGTTTTAACCCTTTCTTCGACTGCTAGTGCGAGTTAAAAGTGCCCCACTGGTGGCTGAAAAGTGATGCTAAAATTATGGTAAAGCGCCGCTAAAACAAGCAGCGATTTACCGCCAACGCAGCCAGGGCTGCAGTGTTTACTGTGTAAATTACAATGGCAGGGAAGGGGTTAACCACTCAGGGGCAATGAAGAGGTTAAGTGTGTCCTAGGAAGTGATTCTAACTGTGGGGGAAAGGGCTACATGTGACATGACATTGATCATTGCTCCCGATCACAAGGAGCAGTAGAACACTGTCCTGTCACAAGGCAGAACAGGGAAATGCCTTGTTTACAAGGGCATCCCCCCGTTTTGCAGCTCCGGGGCATGATTGCAGGACACCAGAGGACATCGAGTCCGCAGGGCTTTTGCGGCGGGCGTGCGCCCCCCCGCACGGCGTGAATTTCAAAGCAACATACCTGTGTGTTGCTTAATGCACAGGAGCCATTCTGCCGACGTATATCTACTTGCAGCGGTCGGCAAGTGGTTAAATAGGAATTGGTGTGGGCGGTGCACAGATGCCAGTTTCCTGCTCCATTGTAACCTTTGTTAATTCCCCAGGATGTGTAATAAAACACTGTTGAGAAGGTATCGATTGTGAGGTTTAACTCCTGACACTCAAACTTAAAAGTCAGACAAAGTATTCAACCCCCCCCCCCCCCCCCGTTAGGTATTCCCCACTGCAGTCAAATGATATCCTTTACTTCCAGGTATAGGGGAGCATGTGGCTCATTCTTTTTGCTTATATTATGCAGTGCTGGATGCTTAAGTAGCCAATTGGCCAGTATAAGTATAAGTATTTAGGGAGAGCAAAGGGCTTCCTCTTTTTGCAGGCAAATTAAGAAAGAGTAAGGCGAGTATGAATATTGGGGATGGTGTGGGATTAAGTAGACGTGTAGGATCAAAAAGTTGTGGTTGACTTATGCCACGTACACACGATCGGAAATTCCGACAACAAATGTTCGGTTGTGAGCTTTTTGTCGGAATATCCGACCGTGAGTTGGCTCCATCGGACATTTGCTGTCGGAATTTCCGAAAACAAAAATTTGAGAGCTGGTTCTCAAATTTTCCGACAACAAAAGTTCTTGTCGGAAATTCCGATCGTCTGTATGCAATTCCAATGCACAAAAATCCACGCATGTTCGGAATCAAGCAGAAGAGCTACACTGCCTATTGAACTTTTCTCGGCTCGACGTAGTGTTGTACGTCACCGGCTCTTAACGTTCGGAATTTCAGCCAACATTTGTGTGGCCGTGTGTATGCAACACAAGTTTGAGCCAACATTCCGTCAGAAAAAAATCCACGGTTTTGTTGTCGGAATTTCTGATCGTGTGTATGCGGCATAAGTCAACCAGCTGTGAAGTATCTCTAATGCTAGTGATTATTTTCCTCTCTTCTAAAAGCTATACAGCCTCACCCCCTTCTGCTGCATTTTTAAGGAGAACAACAAGTAGTAAAATCAGGGCTTTTTTTCAGCGGGAACGCGAGGGAATGCAGTTCCGGCACCTCTAGCACTGAATGTATGTGATGTCAAGGGGTGCTGGATTGTGCTACAGTATATTGCTGCTGGGAGATCTAGTGTTGCTGCAAGGGATCTATTTTTGCAGGGGGAGGGTCTATTGATGCTGGGGAGGTATATTTTTTCTGACGGGGCATCTATTGTTGCTGGGATGGGTCTTATGTTGCTGGGAGAGTCAGGCCCCGTACACACGACCGAGTTTCTCGGCAGAATCCAGCGAGAACCTCGATGGGAGACGTATTCTGCTGAGAAAACCGGTCGTGTGTACACTTTTCGCCGAGCAACCCGTCGGGAAGCTTGTCGAGCCAAAAAGAGAGCATGCTCTCTATTTCCTCGTTGTTCTATGGGAAAATTTGGCTCGATGAGCTTTTCGACAGCTGAACGGGAAACTCGACGGGCGGAACGATGAGTTTAGCCCGACGAGTTTCTGGGTCGTGTGTACGCCGCCTCAGTTGTTGCCTGGAGGGATCTACAGTTGAGGGAGAATTCTATTGTAGCTGGCTGCTGGATGGTTTATCGATACTGTCTTTGGGGAGATCTTTTGTCGATGGGGGGGGGGTCTATTGTTGACGGGAGATCTATTGTTGTTGGCTGCAAGGGATCTATTTTACTGCTTTTCTTGTTATCATTAACAAATTAAAGGTGCAATACTGGGAGGTGGGTAGGAGGTGAGGCATCGTACACACGACCGTTTTACTCGACAGAATCCATCAAGAAACTTGGTGGCAGAGCTTTTTTGCCGAGGAAAACGGTCGTGTGTATGTTTTTCATAGAGAAAACTGTCATGGAACTCGATGAGAAAAAAAGAGAACAAGACCTCTTTTTCCTCGTCGGGAGTCTCAATTTCCTCATCGTGTTTCTCGTCGGGCTGGTTTTCGACGAGATAGCACATTCGTCACGCTGTAACAGACTGAAAAGTGCAAATGTCTCTTACCAAAATTTTACTTAAAGTGGAGTTCCACTAAAAAATGGAACTTCCGCTTAACCCACTCCTCACCCCCTTACATGCCACATTTGGCATGTCATTTTTTTTGGGGGGGGGAGTGGGGGCTTCAGGAGGAGTGGGATTTCCTGTCCCACTTCCTCTTTCCGCCAAAGGGCTGGTTAGGCGATTAAGCTTAATCGCCTAACTTCAGCCCCTCCCTGTAGGCGATCACCTGGGACACTGACAGGTCCCAGTCCATCTCCTGTCCAATGGGACGGCGCAGCGCCGTCCGCGCATGCGCAGTGCCGATCACGCATGCGCAGTGGGTGCCCGGCCGTGAAGCCGAAGGCTGTCACGGCCGGGTGCCCAGAGTTGTAATGAAGACGCCGGCCGGGGAGGGGGGGAGAGGAGCAGAGCCCCGGCCGGTGCGTCGCTGCAACCATGGATAAGGTAACTGTCTGTCTATTAAAGGCCAGCAGCTACACTTTTTGTAGCTGCTGACTTTTAATAAACATTAAAAAGGGCTGGAACATCCCTTTAACACGCAGTAACATGAGATTAGCAAAAGCAGCCCCAAGGGTTGTGCCAGTTGAATTGAACTTCCCCTGTAGTCGTATGTGTTGTATGTCACCGCGTTTGAGAACGAGGAGATTTGGTCTTGACTGTGTGTACGCAAAGACAGCTTGTTAAGTTTCTCGACAAGCCCGACAAGGAACTCGTCGAGGAAAACGTTGTTTCATTTACGACTATTTCCTCGGTCGTGTATACGAGGCCTTAGACCAAGGAACGGTGCTTAGAGTTAGGTAGTGGTAAAGACGAGGTAACTCCAAAAGGGAGAGTTCCTGCACCTATTCTCTGAGAAAAAAAGACAGAAAGAACAAGTAAACTCCTGCTCACGGGTGGATTGTCCAACACTTATTCGAAGATCTTCATAAAAAGTCATACAATTGTCAAGAATGGTAATAGCAGAGGCCTTGCTGCCCTTCATGGATGGGGAAGTCCTGGCAGAAAACAGAAAAAGAAAAGAAAGGCGCACCAGCCTGGTGTATTACCGCTTGACAATTTATTAAATATTAAAAAGTACTCACAAAAGACATATCAAAACAGGCTTGTCAACAGGCAATGAGGTATGTCCCCTCAGACCGCACTCCACAATGGGGGGACTGGAAGTATGTTGCTGCTGGCTGACGCATTTCGAGGCGTCTGGGGCCTCTTCATCAGAGCTCAGACTGTTTTCTGAGAAAAAAAGCCCTGAGTAAAACTAGGTTGAAGGGTAACTCAAAAAATAAAAAACTGATGTAATAATGCTATTGACAAATTGCATCATAAATGCCATTTTTGATTTTGCCCATAATTCCACTTCAAGTTCCAACAGGAAAAGTTCTTGTATCCTGAGCCCCCAAGCCTTCAGGATGCCAGGTCTTTGATGACCTTTAATACAATTATTCAAACAAGCAGTTACCCTTTGCAATCGATCGGTTTAATTTAGTTCAGTGAATGGAATAATTTCTTGACTAGTTGTGATGTGTTATTTTATATTACCTGTTTTATTTTTTCCATGTATTAAAATCCTAACTCAAGTACATTTTTTTTATACAGAGTTGGGTTAAAGCCTTATGCCGCGTACACACGATCGGACATTCTGAAGCAAAACCGTGGATTTTTTTAAGACGGAATGTTGGCTCAAACTTGTCTTGCATACACACACGGTCACACAAATGTTGTCAGAAAATCCGAACATCAAGAACGCGGTGACGTACAACACTACGATGAGCCGAGAAAAATGAAGTTCAATGATTCCGAGCATGCGTCAAATTGATTCCAAGCATGTGTAGGATTTTTGTGCTTCGGAATTGGCTACAGATGATTGGAATTTCCGACGAGTACTTTTGATGTCGGAAAATTGAGAACCAGCTCTCAAACATTTGTTGTTGGAAATTCTGAAAGCAAATGTCCAATGGAGCATACACACGGTCGGAATATCTGACCAAAAGCTCACATCGAACATTTGTTGTCAGAATTTCCGATCGTGTGTACGCGGCATAAATTTAGGTAATTTCTTTACAAAAAAAATCATGAGAAGGAACGTTACTTACATTTAGGACTAATTCACACTATGTGCGGTGAAAGACGTTTTACTGCAATGTAAAAGTTCTGTCGCTACAGGAAACAATTGTTTTCTTATATGTCCCATTCACACTGCAACATGACATATGGCTGTGATATGCTGCATTTCATCGCATTGCACTGCCCTTCACATAAAGGTCCGGATTCACAAAGCACTAACGCTGACGTAACTCACCTTTTCCCGGCGTAGCATAATTATGCGCTCGGCGTATGTGTGCGCCAGCGTCACAAACCAAGATACGCCTAAAAATAGGCCATCCTACCCCGACGTATCTTACTTATGCCGGCGTGGCGTGGGCGCAAATATGGTCTGGACGTATGTTGCTTCTCCCATTGATTAGGCATTCACATATGCAAATGAGGTAAATACGGCGATTCACGAACGTACTTGCGCCCGGCGCATGATATACGCGGTTTGCATACGTTTTACGTCCGGCGTAAAGTTATTCCCCATAGATGAGGCGCAACCCATGCAAAAGTATGGACCAGGGAACACAAGCCTACGTATTGTACGTTGGACTTCTGTGACTATGGGCCGATGTGGGTCTGGCTGGGCGTAGGTTACGTTAACGGCGTACACAGTGATCCGGCGTATCTTAGGCAGTTGTTCCGACGTGGTATACGTCCACGTCTCGACGCATGCGCAGTTAGTTTTAAGCACTTGTCTGGCGCCCGGCACATCATTTGCATGGGGTCATGCTTCGTTAGCATGTATCACGCCCACTTCCAGCCCACTTCCACTTACGCCGGCTTACGCCTATGAAATATACGCTATGCCGGCGCAGAGTTGGAAGCAATAGCTTGCTGAATTCAGTGCTTGCCTCTCCGCACTGCGCCGGCGTATCGTACTATGTGTGCGCTACACCGGCGTAAATATGCGCCCATCTCGGTGAATCCGGGTCAAAGTGTGTACAAAACAAGAAAGAAAAGGGGAGCCGTGTGATGTGCTGAATCATAGTGTTGCTCACGAATATTCGCATTGCGAATATTCGTTACAAATATTGCATATTCGAGTATTCGCGAATAAATCGAATATCGCGGTGAATATTCGCTATTGCGAATATTCGTATTTTTTCAAATTTATTTTTAAAACAGATCACATCCTAGTGATCTCCATCGACGTCTAAAAGCATTGCTGGTATGATTAGAGACCCTGGGCCGAGTAGCTGAGGCGATCCTTTTATGTTGCCGAATATTCGCAATGCGAATATTCGTATTACGAATATTCGCAAATACTTTCTCTGCCCTTCTGTGTTTTGTGTAAAAAAAAAAAAAAAAAATTAGCTTTAGTTTAGTCATATAAGTTTGTGTAAGTAGAGTTAGTGTTTAGTGCATATTAGTTTAGTAATCCAGGAAATGATCTCCGTTTTCGCGTGTTGACGAGAATTTCGCAATCAATTTCGCATTCGCATTAGCCAAATTTCGCATTCGCATTAGATAATAGCAGCACTCGACTTGTGACAAGCACTAATCAAGTGCCAACTGTGTCCCCCTTGTCCACTCCCCTCCATTCTTATGCCGTGTACGCATGATCAGGCTTTTGTCTGACCAAAAGCACATCGGAATTCCGACGGAATTCCATCAGAGTGAAATAGAATATGTTCCATATTTAAACTTCAATGGAATTAATCGGAATTCCGATGGAATTTCTCCGATGGGGCATACACACCGTCGGAATTTCCTATGGAAACAGTCAGTCTGACTTTTCCATCGAAAATTCCGATCGTGTGTACGCGGCATTAGAAGCTGTACTAAGCTGTACTATAGCTTTCATGAATGAAAAGTGATCTGTGCATTTATCCTTCCAACCTCTCCATTCATAGATTACTGCAGGGAATGGGAAAGGGGCAGAGATTTTTTAAATTTCCACTGTTACAGACAGTTCTTTCACAAGAGCCATTTCACATTAAATATGAGTTTTGTCTCTTCTGCTGATTTAAAAAAACAAAAAAAAAAACAACAACACCTAAACTGATGCCACGTACACACAATCAGATTTTCCATCGGAAAAACCTTACATGGTTCTTCCAACGGAATTCCGCTCAAGCTTAGCTTCTCTACACACGGTCACACAAAAGTTCTCTGAACTTTCGACCGTCGAGAACGTGGTCAAGTACAACACTACGACGAGCCAAGAAAATTAAGTTCAATGCTTCCGGAATGTTTTCCGTCTGAAAATTTGAGAACCAGCTCTCAAGTTTTTGTTGGCAGAAATTCTGACAGAAAAAGTCTGATAGAGCATACAGACGGTCGGAATTTCCGACCAAAACCTCACAGGGGCATTAGGTTTTCATTTAATCATTTCCTGTTCTGATGACCACCATAAAAGAAATAAATACTTACCAAGGATTCTTCCATTCTGTCCAAAACTACATAAATAGTGTTTTCTGGAACTTTGACTTAACCTCTTCAGGTCCGCGCTATTGACATAATACGTCAACAGCGCGCACCTGATGCGCCGGGGTCACGTCTTTGGACGTGATTTACTTGTAATTCCCTGTGCGCGCCAGAGGGTGGTGCGCGGCGGGGAAAAACAGTCCCGACGCATCACCGAGGATCCGATGCGTGTACCCGGCGGCCGCGATGTCCGTCAGGTACACGCGATCGTCGGTGAGAGAGCAGGGACGTGGAGCTCTGATTGTAAATACAGAGCTTCACGTCCTGTGAGTGAAAGGCGACTGATGCTGTTTCTCTTGTACATAGGGAGACAGCATCGGTCACCTCCCCCAGTCACCCCCCTCCCCCCACACAGTTAGAACACACCCAGGCAATACATTTAACCCCTTCCTCACCCCCTAGTGTTAACCCCTTCAATGCCAGTCACATTTATACAGTAATTAGTGCATTTTTATAGCACTGGTCGCTGTATAAATGTGAATGGCGCCAAAAATGTGTCAAAAGTGTCCGATGTGTCCGTCGCA
Organism: Rana kukunoris; assembly: GCA_029574335.1. Lineage (NCBI taxonomy): Eukaryota > Metazoa > Chordata > Amphibia > Anura > Ranidae > Rana > Rana kukunoris. Next base: position 435,630,007 of record CM056053.1, on the reverse strand, counting down.
ATATCGCAGTCCCAATAAAAATCGCAGATCGCCGCCATTACTAGTAAAAAAAAAATATAAAAAAAAAATAATCATAATTATGTCCCCTATTTTGTAGGTGCTATAACTTTTGCGCAAAGCAGTCACTTATTGTGATTTTTTTTTTTACAAAAATACGTAGAAGAATACATATCGACCTTAACTGAGAAAAAAAAATATAAAAAAAAAAAAAAAATGGGGGCCCAGATTCACAGAGCGATTACGCGTGCGCAACTGCTGTTGTGCGTGCGTAAGTCTAAATGTGCGCGTGCGTATAGTTGCACGCGATTCACAAAACAATATACGCCAGAAATCTACGTTTTTTGGTCCGGCGTAATTGAGTTAGACCTTCGCTTCCCTTCGCGCAAAACTGCGCTAGACACACCATTGATTTGCTAGTCAAATATGCTAATGAGGGAGTTACGGGGATTCACAAAAAAACGCAGTTGCTGCGCAGGCTACGCGATGTGCGCAACTGCAAAATGTTCTGTCTAAAGTTAGAGGACCTAAAAGCTGGTCTAAATTTTGAAAAAAAGTCTAATTGTCAGATAAAGCAACACTGTTAGTGAGGAGTTCAGCAGTCACACGTGTTGCCCAACAATCTGTATGCCAACATGCCAGGGGCATCGTCGCGCATAGCTATACTACTGACTTTAGATGAACAAAGAAGGAGGAGGGCACGGAGGATGGCACTAAGGAGGGCACGGGAGATGTTTTTTTTTTTTTTCTTTGCTTATATAAAATTTACAATTTAAATTAATCTAATACAATATTCTTATCTGATACAAGCCCCTCACTCTTCACTTGATATATCACACACGCATAGACATCTTTGGCATGAGAGATTCTGAGGTGTTTCGCATCTCCAGATTCACCCCTCATGCCATCCTGGAATTAACCACAACCCTGCAGGAGGACATCACCAGCCCAACACATGGCACCACCCATGACACCCATGACAGCTACATATCCAATCAGAGCCCCATCCCCACAGATTTCGAACAGAACATGTATGGGGACAGCTGGCTGGTTGGTGAGTGACATGGGAGTCAGGCATGACTATCCCCTCCCGTGATGCACACCTCACAAGTGGCACATGCATGACTAACATCCTCCTGTCTTTTCCCTTCAAGGTGACTCTGCATATGAACTGGAACCCCATCTCATGACCCCATCTCATGACCCCATCTCATGCCAGCTCACATTATGCATCTTTGCACGTTAAACACACACATTAATCATGGCACAATGAGAATGCATGCATGCACACCACTGTGGTCCCTAGCACACACACCCCACATCCTCATCAAATTGGATTGGCACCAGTCCACCATGCAAGACTGGTGAGCAGTAACGCCACGTCAAGGCTCCAATTATGTCACTGTACATTCATACACCATTCACACGGACCTGGGAATCACTTCTCCCTGGTCCTGGGGAACCCTTCTCCACCCAAATTGAGGATGACACCCCTTTTCCAGCAGGAATGTCACCCCCACATTCAAACATCATTCACAACCCAAAAAATGCCAAAAATGTCAGCAAAAAAAACAAAAAATGCATAGAAAAAAAAAAATGCATAGAAAAAAAAAAGGCAGAGAACAAAAATAGAAATGCTTTCAAACCAAAAAAAGGGGGAAAAAAAAATTAATGCCCTCTGCCTGAGCCACGCCTGGGGCGCCCCCGGCCACGGCCCCGGACCCTCAGGGGAGACGCATGGGGGAGGGGAAAAGCCGGGGAAGGAGGAGCAGCCCCTGAGATCTGCCCACCTGGCGGCCTGCCCTCCAAGGCCACGGCTATTCTGTCCAGGGCAGCACCAAGTGTTGCCGTGTTGCCCTGGATAGCCTGGGTAAGGGCCCTCACATCCTGCCCAACGCCTGCTGCTGTAGTTTGCAGGTCATTTAGGCAGGTTGTGGAGGCCCGGGAGTGGGAGTCCAGGTTACCCAGCCTATCGTTGATGGAGGACAGGCTCTGATCCACCCGCCCCATAGTCTGGCAGAGCTGTCTCAGAAGGCGGGTCTGGGTGGCCAGGTTCCTTCTCAGACAGGCGGGCAGGAGATTGGGCGCCCCCCTGGTGCTCTGGGATGACCTCCTGGCTCCAGCTGATGGTTGTGGCCGGGGAGAAGGGGAGGCCCTTGTGAGGGGAGCCATGTTGGGGGAGGAGGGGGGGGGCTCCCCCTTAGGGAGGGCAGGCTTCTTGCAGCCAGAGGGGAAGAGTCCGCAGAAACCAAACGTCCAGTGCCTGCCATGGACTCCTCCTCCTCATGATTCTCCTCCTCCTCATGATCGTCCTCCGCATGATCATCCTCCTCCTCTTGTTCCTCCTCCGCGGACTCTGGCCTTGTTGGGGGGGCCTCATTAGGCTGCTGTCCTGGCGTTGGAGCGGTCAGGCCAGATGGCCCTGCACCCTCCTGCACAGCTGTGGATGACACAAACCATTCACAGGTTGGAGGATCCACACACTTGCCACATATTCCCTTTCACCTCCTCCCCCACACATGCTACACACCTGAGAGAAATAAAAACCTTACCTGGCACCGCGGGGACCGGACTTGTGTCAAAGCCTGGCAGGCCCTCCACTTCATGCCGGTGAAAGGTCAGGGCCACCACACGCTCCGTCGCTGTAAATCTAATCCGGCATGGTGGGCCCCCTCCTGTGCCCCTGGCATGGGCATTTATTGCGGCCATTTTTTTTTTCACCTCACGCCGGAGGTCATTTATTTTATTTTCAATCCCAGACCGGGTCCGTGTCTCCCCCTCCCCCGATGAATTGACCTGCTCCGTGATCATATCCAATATCTCCCTCCTCCTGGCCAGGGTGGTGGTGGCACTCTGCGGGCCGTGGAGAAAACGCCCATACTCGCTAATGGCCCGGGCAAGAATTCTTTTTTCTCCCACTGTAAAATTAAGCTTTCTTTTTCTCTCTGTCATACTTCCAAACAAACTCACTAGCAGTCACCAAAAATCAGTCACAAATACAAGCACAACCAATCAGACAAGAACACACACAAAGAGAAAAAGAACACCCAAAAATCACACTAGCACTCAGCAAGAAACAGTCACAAAAAAATCAGATGAAAAAATAAAGCAAGAAAACAAACGCTCAGAAATCTATCAATCAAACAAACAGTCTCAAACACTTATCAAAACTCACTTTCACAAAAATACCAACAAGCACTAGATCACACAGAACACTAATCTGACAACTACAAAACACACTCTAACGAACAACAGAGCAAAAGCACTTGATTCAATGGGAAGGGACACAAAGGGATGTACTTTTGCAATGGAAGTGCGTTTGTGTGTGTCTATTTATGCTGTCTGCGTAGTTCACAACGTTGCCCTAGTCCATTTCCAATTTCACTGATTGCGCCGCTCCCGAGTTGTGAGCATGCGCACAACGGAGCTGACATGGTTTCCTTCACGCGCGCATGCGCGAGTCGGCCGGCCCTTCATTTGCATGGGGTCACGGCTCATTTCAATGTAACACGCCCACGTCCCTCCCAATTTGTATTACTCCTCCTTACGCCTCAGGAAAAAACCTTACGCTTGCGCAATCTCTTGCGCAAAAGCTACGTGAATCGCGGGATTACGCGGCTATATTGCGCAAGTCTAACGGAAAAGTGGTGCGCTACGCCGGTCCAATAATGCGCCGATGTACGTGAATCTGGGCCGGGATATTTATTATAGCAACAAGTAAAAAATATATATATTTTTTTAAATTGTCGCTCTTTTTTTCATTATAACGCAAAAAATAAAAACCGCACGGGCGATCAAATACCACCAAAAGAAAGCTCTATTTGTGGGGAAAAAAAGGACGCCAATTTTGTTTGGGTGCCACGTCGCACGACCGCACAATTGTCAGTTAAAGCGACGCAGTGGCGGAAGCTGAAATTTCGCCTGGGCACGAAGGGGGATATATGTGCCCAGTAAGCAAGTGGTTAAATAATAACTTAACCACTTTAGCCCCGGACCATATTGCTGTCCAAAGACCAGAGCACTTTTTGTGATTCGGCACTGCGTCGCTTTAACTGACAACTGCGCGGTCGTGCGACGTGGCTCCCAAACAAAATTGGCGTCCTTTTTTTCCCACAAATAGAGCTTTCTTTTGGTGGTATTTGATCATCTCTGCGGTTTTTATTTTTTGCGCTATAAACAAAAATAGAGCGACTATTTTGAAAAAAATTCAATATTTTTTACATTTTGCTATAATAAATATCCCCAAAAAAGATTTAAAAAAACATTTTTTTTCCTCAGTTTAGGCCGATACGTATTCTTCTACATATTTTTCGTAAAAAAAAAATCGCAATTAGCGTTTATTGATTGGTTTGCGCAAAAGTAGCGTTTACAAAAAAGGGGGTAGTTTTATGGCATTTTTATTAATATTTCTTTTTTACTAGTAATGGAGGCGATCAGTGTTTTTTTTCGGTACTGCGACATTATGGCGGACACATCGGACACTTTTGACACATTTTTGGGACCATTGGCATTTTTATAGCGATCAATGCTATAAAAATGCATTGGATTACTATAAAAATGCCATTGGCAGTGAAGGGGTTAACACTAGGGGGCGGGGAAGGGGTTAAGTGTGTTCCTGGGTGTGTTCTAACTGTATGGGCGGGTGGACTCACTAGGGGAATCACTAATCTTCCGTTCATACATCATATGAACGGAAGATCAGCGTTTTCCCCGCTGACAGGAACGAGAGGAATGTGTTTACACACATACCTCCCGTTCCCCGCTCTGTAACGAACGAGCGTGCGTGCCCGGCGGCGATCGCGCCCGCCGGGCACGCGCGCGGGACTCGGGGGCGAACGGGGGGCGGGAGGTATGTGTGTAAACACATTCCTCTCGTTCCTGTCAGCGGGGGAAATGTCCCTAGTGGCCGCGAATGTCCCGACGTAGAGCTACGGGCTCTCGCCCAGGAGAGCCGACCTGCCGCCGTAGAACGACGGCGGCTGGTCGGCTAGTGGTTAAAGGAGTTCTAAAGGATTTTATTTTTTTTCCTAAAATTAATGTCTGCAAGGTAGACAGACAGAATAGTGTAATGATTCTGTTAACAAACGAGTAAATACATATTAAATTCCTTCAACTATATCACCTCCGGCATTCTAGTTTCTGTTCTCTCATTCACTTCCTGGTTTGCGGCGCTCGTTCGTGTAAGAACTACATTTCCCAGTTTGCATTGCGGCACGCCCAGTAATTCACACCTCCTTGAAGTCTCGGAGGCCACGTACACACGATCGGACCAATTCGATGGTGTGTACGGACTATCGGTTGCTTTAAAATCTGTCCGACGGACAGATTCGATGGTTAGTACGCAAAAGCATCGGACCAAAAACCAGCACATGCTCAGAATCAAGTCGACTTGGAAGCATTGAACTTCGTATTTTCAGCACGTCGTTGTGTTCTACGTCACCGCGTTCTGGTCTGATCGGATTTGTGGTCCGATGGTGTGTACGCACATCAGACCATCAGACCACTTCAGCGTGGTCCGATGAAAACGGTTCGTCGGACCATTCTCATCGAACCGGTCTGATCGTGTGTACGTGGCCTAACACGTAGAGAGCGCCCTGCCACACAGATGTAATTCCCAGGAGGGGGTGAGCACGTCACTGACCACCGCAGTAAAGCCTCCCTTCATGGTGGTGAGTAACAATCAGACAAGCAGGAAGTGAACAGAACAGAGAAGAAATAGAGCAACTTCTGAGCAAAAACTAACAATGAGGAAGTGAAAAGAGGAATGTCTGCAGGTAAAGGATGCTTATTATGAAAAAAAAAAAAAATCCTTTACAACCCCTTTAAAGCGGAGTTTCACTTAAAAATGGAACTTCTGCTTTTCAGAACCCCCCCCCCCCTCAGGTGTCACATTTGGCACCGTTCAGGGGGGAGGGGGGTGCAGATACCTGTCTAATACAGCTATTTGCACCCACTTCCGGGAATACACTTGTGTGGCAGCCCCGCCCCTACCAGCACCCCCCTCTGTCTTCTGGGAAACACACTTTTCCCAAGGGACCAGTGACGGTGCACTGCGCTACTCGAGCATGCACAGTAGGGAACCAGGCAGTGAAGCCGCAACGTTTCACTTCCCGATTCCCTAACTGAGGATGGTGGCGGTGCAGCCGAGGGATGAACAATTGCTTGTCCCTCGGCTGCCGAAATGGACAGGTAAGTGTCCAAATTTTAAAAGTCAGCAGCTACAGTATTTGTAGCTGCTGGCTTTTAAAAAAATTGGCAGAACCTCCGCTTTAGGACATTTTAGTTTGAGTTTGAACATCTGTAAGATGTGTGCCGCAAACCCCCCCCCCATTAGGGAGATTCAACCTCTTTATTGTTCTCGTTTACCATTATCACTGAACGTGAAAGAATACTCCACATTTTGGGATGGCACCAGATAAGGACTAGAGGGGAAATCCTCCAATGCGATACTAGCTCAAATTCTTCTCTTTGCATGTCTTTATTCTCACCTGTTTAAACTGTGGGCTAGGAAATTAAGATAAATCGCCCAAATGGAACACAGATGGCAAAAAAAATAAAACTGACAAGGTTTATAACCATCACTTACTCCTTTATCCAAAATAAAAAAGGTTTAGTCTTCACTTCTGCCTTACATTAAAAGCCGATAATTCAGTTTGTCATATATGCCATCCATATTCTGTAAGCCAGTTGGTTATACATTTGGTTCATGGTATCACATAATATGCGTATTTTAAACAGGAATACACTTTTATGTCTTAATTTTAATTAGCAGCCTCTGTGGTAATACATTAAAACATTCTCTAGAGAAAAAATGCATTTAAATGCACAATATTGCCAATTAGCAGTCTGACTCAGCTACATTTTCCAGTCCTAATTCTCTACATTCTATTAGTAACTTAGATCATTTCTGTTCTTGAGTTATAGTGGAACTCCTTCCAAACTGTGTTCTGGGGAAGTATATGAGTATACAGTATATATATATATATATATATATATATATATATATATATATATATATATATATATATATATATATATATATATATATATATATATATATATATATATATATATATATATATATATATATATATATAGTACAGACCAAAAGTTTGGACACACCTTCTCATTCCAAGAGTTTTCTTTATTTTCATGACTATGAAAATTGTAGATTCACACTGAAGGCATCAAAACTATGAATTAACACATGTGGAATTATATACATAACAAAAAAGTGTGAAACAACTGAAAATATGTCATATTCTAGGTTCTTCAAAGTAGCCACCCTTTGCTTTGATTACTGCTTTGCACACTCTTGGCATTCTCTTGATGAGCTTCAAGAGGTAGTCACCTGAAATGGTCTTCCAACAGTCTTGAAGGAGTTCCCAGAGATGCTTAGCACTTGTTGGCCCTTTTGCCTTCACTCTGCGGTCCAGCTCACCCCAAACCATCTGGATTGAGTTCAGGTCCGGTGACTGTGGAGGCCAGGTCATCTGGCGCAGCACCCCATCACTCTCATTCTTGGTCAAATAGCCCTTACACAGCCTGGAGGTGTGTTTGGGGTCATTGTCCTGTTGAAAAATAAATGATGGTCCAACTAAACGCAAACCGGATGGAATAGCATGGCGCTGCAAGATGCTGTGGTAGCCATGCTGGTTCAGTATGCCTTCAATTTTGAATAAATCCCCAACAGTGTCACCAGCAAAGCACCCCCACACCATCACACCTCCTCCATGCTTCACAGTGGGAACCAGGCATGTAGAGTCCATCCGTTCACCTTTTCTGCGTCGCACAAAGACACAGTGGTTGGAACCAAAGATCTCAAGTTTGGACTCATCAGACCAAAGCACAGATTTCCACTGGTCTAATGTCCATTCCTTGTGTTCTTTAGCCCAAACAAGTCTCTTCTGCTTGTTGCCCTTCTTTAGCCGTGGTTTCCTAGCAGATATTCTACCATGAAGGCCGGATTCACACAGTCTCCTCTTAACAGTTGTTCTAGAGATGTGTCTGCTGCAAAAGGTGGCTACTTTGAAGAACCTAGAATATGACATATTTTCAGTTGTTTCACACTTTTTTGTTATGTATATAATTCCACATGTGTCAATTCATAGTTTTGGTGCCTCCAGTGTGACTCATAGTCATGAAAATAAAGAAAACTCTTTGAATGAAAAGGTGTGTGCAACTTTTGGTCTGTACTGTGTATATATATATACTGTATATATATATATATATATATATATATATATATATATATATATGTTATGACCACTGTCAGATAAGGTGAATAACATTGATTATGTGGTGACAATGGCACCTGGAATTGGGTGGGATATATTAGGCAGCAAGTGAACATGTTGTCCCTAAAGTTGAGTGACTTTGACAAGTGCCAAATTCTAATGGCTAGACAACTAGAGCAACTCCATAAATGTAGCTCTTGTGGGATGTAGCCTGTCAGCAGTGGTCAGGACCTACCAAAAGAGGTCCCGGGAAGGAAAATCAGAGCACTGCTGACAGGGTCATGGGCGGTAAAAGCCGATTGATTCACGTGGGGTGCAAACGTTGGCCAATAGAAGAGATACTGTAACACAAATTGATGACAAGGTTAAAGTGGTTGTAAAGGTTAAAAATGTTTTTCCTAAATAGCTTCCTTTACCTCAGTGCAGTCCTCCATCACTTACCTCATCCTTCCATTTTGCTTTTAAATATCCTTATTTCTTCTGAGAAATTCTCACTTCCTGTTCTTCTGTTTGTAACTACACACCATAATGCAAGGCTTTCTCCCTGGTGTGGAGTGTCATGCTCGCCTCTCCCTTGGACTACAGGAGAGTCAGGATGCCCACTAACACACAGCTCCTTTCTTTATCTGCAACGGAGAGAGCGTTCTGACTCTCCTGTTGTCCAAGGGAGGGGGCGAGCACGACACTCCACACCAGGGAGAAAGCCTCACATTACTGTGTGGAGTTACAGTCAGAAGAACAGGAAGTAAGGATTTCTCAGAAGAAAGAAGGACATTTAAAAGCAAAATGGAAGGACGAGGTAAGTGAAGGAGGACTACACTAAGGTAAAGGAATTTTTCGGATTTTTTTTTTTTTTTTACCTTTACAACCCCTTTAATGCCTATTCCAATAGAAAGATATCAAAAAAACACAGTGCATTACAGTTTGTTGTCTATGTGGATGTATAGGATGCCCAAGGTGACCCGTGTCCACAGCCAAAAGCACTTACAATGGGGACATTAGCATCAGAACTGGACCAAAAAAGCAATGGAAGAAAGTGTCTTCAAGGTGTTGATTTGGCCTCCAAAGTTTCCAGGTCTCAATCCAATTGAACATCTGGTAGATGTGTTGCAAAAACAAGTCTGATCCATGGAGACCCCACTTCACAACTTACAGGAAAGGATCTGATACTGATGGCTTGGTACTAGGTACCACACATATCTGTCTGGCACTCGGCCCATCATTTGCATGGGGTCACGCCTCATTTGCATGTCTCACGCCCACTTCCACATACGCCAGTGTACCTTCAGAGGGCCTGGTGGAGTCCATGGGTCAGGGCTGTTTTGGCAGAGAAGACCTACTCAATATTCGATGGGTGGTCATAATGTTATGACTGATATATATATATATATCTTTGGCATACTACTGTAAACAGAAGGTTCACAAAATGAAGATGAAAAATGTAAAACTTCTCTAAAGTGCTCGACATTAACAGCTCAAATGCCAGTTTCCTGCACTCGGTTGGTTTGTTACATGCTCCCTAGTGAAATGACAGGTGGGTAAACAACTTTGACCAATTGTACTATCTCCTGAGTTTACTACAGGAGAATTAGGGTTACAGATAGACTTTTCCTTGAGGGGGAGGGGCGAGCAGGAGAGTCAGGACACTCTCTACATTGCAGATAGAGAAAGGAGCTGTCTGTTAGTGTGCGTCCTGACTCTCCTGTTCGCCCAATCCCCCCTCAAGGGAGGGGGCGAGCACGACACTCCACACCAGGGAGAAAGCCTCATATTACTGTGGTGAGTTACAGACAAAAGAACAGGAAGTGAGGATTTCTCAGAAGAAAAAAGGACATTTAAAAGCAAAATGGAAGAATGAGGTAAATGAAGGAGGACTGCACTAAGGTTAAGGAAGCTATTTAGGGGAATTTTATGTTTACCTTTACAACACCTTTAAAACAGCTGGTGGTTTGATCAAACAAAATAGGAAGATAAATCAATCTCATTTTTATAGAAAAGATAAACAGTTGTAGGTTTATTTTTGTATCAGTGTTACAGAGGATGCATTTTACATAGATAGTCAGTAAAGCAGAGGTTAATTCAGTGTAGCTGTGTAGGAACTAAGAGGCGATGAGAAGATGAATTCATGGTCTGTAGCCATGTTTGAATTCCATGACACTTATATCAAAATTGATACCTTGGTGGAAATAGACATTATAAGAGTGCCAATGCCCCCTGGCGAAGGTAGAATAAGAATAATCAGATTCTGTCTTGATATCAGACTCTTGTAATCAGCTGGAGTTCTCTAGACTTGGAAGTGTGAAAGCACAATAAGCCATTTCTGCTGTTCTAGCTTTTGATAAAATGTAGAAAAGTCAAAACTTCTGTCAAATTATTTTTATTTTATGCTAGCTTACTTCCTGTCTATTTTGTTGGACTACTTACTTCCTGTCTGTTTTTTGGGACTACTTACTTCCTGTCTATTTTGTGGGACTACTTCCTGTCTGTTTTGTGGGACTACTTACTTCCTGTCTATTTTGTGGGACTACTTCCTGTCTGTTTTGTGGGACTACTTACTTCATGTCTATTTTGTGGGACTACTTCCTGTCTGTTTTGTGGAACTACTTACTTCCTTTCTATTTTGTGAGATTACTTCCTGTCTGTTTTGTGGGACTACTTCCTATCTGTTTTGTGGGACTACTTACTTCCTGTCTGTTTTGTGAGACTACTTACTTCCTGTCTATTTTGTGGGACTACTTACTTCCTGTCTGTTTTGTGGAACTACTTACTTCCTGTCTATTTTGTGGGACTACTTACTTCCTGTCTATTTTGTGGGACTACTTCCTGTCTGTTTTGTGGAACTACTTACTTCCTTTCTATTTTGTGGGATTACTTCCTGTCTGTTTTGTGAGACTACTTACTTCCTGTCTATTTTGTGGGACTACTTAATCCCTGTCTGTTTTGAACCCTAAACCTAATATGAGGGGGGATTTACTAAAACTGGTGCACACAGAATCTGGTGCAGTTATGCATATTAACCAGCTTCCAGGTTTTATTGTCAAAGCATAATTGAACAGCTGTTAGAAGTTAGAAGCTATGCACAGTTATACATATTGGCCCAGGTTCACAAAGCACTTACGCCAACGTATCTAGAGATACGCCGCGCAAGTGTAAATACGCGCCGTCGTATCTGTGCGCTGTGCCCACATAACTAAGATATGCCTAAAAACAGGCTTCAGTCCACCGACGTAACTTGCCTACGCCGGCGTATCGTGGGCACATAGTTACGTTGAACGTATTTGGCACACCCATTGATTTGCTATGCACATATGCAAATGAGGGAGATACGCCAATTCACGAACGTACGTCCATCAGACGCAGTGCGCGTAAAGTCATACGTCCAGCGTAAAGTTATGCCCCATAAAGGAGGTGCGAGTCAGCAGCATCCATGCAAATGGCTGCACCAGGGAACACAAGCCGACGTAGTTTACTTAGGACGTGAATATGACTAGGCGTAGGTTACATTAACGCCATAGGCAGTGATCCGACGTATCTTAGGGAGTAGTTCCGACGTGATTCTGAGCATGCGCACTGGGATGCGTCCACAGGCCCATCATTTGCATGGGGTCACGCCTCATTTGCATGTCTCACGCCCACTTCCACATACGCCAGCTTACGCCTAGGAAACCCAGCACAGTTTTGGAAGCACTGGCTTTGTGAATTCCATGCTTGCCTCTGTGCGCTGCGTCGGTGTAGCGTATATTAGATACGCTACGGCGGCATAAATATGCACCAATGTATGTGAATCCGGGCCATTGTCTGTACTTGCAGGATCTATAACAATGTATCTGCAGTTAGACATAGGGCCAGATTCAGGTAGATGGGAGCATCTTTGCTCTGGAGTAACGCTTCTCATTTACGTTACTCTGGCGAAATTTTAGGAGCAAGTGCTGTTATTCATGAAGCACTTGCTCCTAAAGTTGCGGCAGCGTATCGTAAATGAGCCGGCGGAATTCAAATTGGGCGGGTACGGGGCGTGTATTATTTAAACTAAGCGCGATCCCGCGGCGAACGTACTGCGCATGCGTCGACTGTCAATGCATCCCAGTGCGCATGCTCCAAATTCTGTCAGTGAACGTCAATGACGTCAAATCCCCATTCATGGACGTTTTACGCAAGCGACGCGATGACGACGGCTATACTTAACATAGGATACTCCACTAGGGGGCTGCTTTATCTTTACGCCGCGTATCGCTTACGGAAACGTCGGAAAGTCACTGCGTCGCGCCCGAATACGATCGTGAATTGCCGATTCCCGCTGATTAACATATTTTTTCAGCGTAAATCAGCGGGAACGCCCCCGGCGCCATTTTTCAATTCAATTACGCCGATCGCATCGGAACTCCAACCCGGCGTTTCTTGTTTTCTGGTTACAGAAAACAGAAACGCCGGCTTAAAGTGACAGTTAGGCTGGAGTATCACTGATACTCCAGCCTAACTCTACCTGAATCTGGCCCATAGGGCCAGATTCAGGTAGATGGGCGCATCTTTAATCTGGAGTAACGTTTCTCATTTACGTTACTCTGGCGAAATTTTAGGAGCAAGTGCTGTTATTCATGAAGCACTTGCTCCTAAAGTTGCGGCAGCGTATCGAAAATGAGCCGGCGGAATTCAAATTGGGCGGGTACGGGGCGTGTATTATTAAAACTAGGCGCGATCCCGCGGCGAACGTACTGTGCATGCCTCGACTGTCAATGCATCCCAGTGCGCATGCTCACAACTTCCGTCGGCACCACTTCCTTGGAAACGACAGCGCAATGCGTTCCGTTGTGCGTTTAAATGCGCCCGTAGATGCGCCATTCCGGCACTAAAGTATATCCTGTTCCCCCTCCCCGCAGTGAAGTTACTTTTGTTCTGAGATGGCTGCTCCCGTTCCCCGCAAACACAGGAGAAAGCTGAACTCTAAATACCAGGAGCTGTCAGCCGTCATCTCGGCTATGGAGACCTATGATGTCTTCCTCCATGGCTGTAAAAGTTGACAGACAAGCAGGGACAGAGGTGTTGTCCTGCAAGTGGGGGTGCTCAGCTAGCTCTTATCGTCGGTAACGCTGCTGTAGCTGCTCTCCTGCTGACCTGTGGCCGTCTGGAGTAAAGATAAAGCAGCTATTTGTAGAAATAACTTTGCGCCGGACGGACGAGATACGCGCGGCGCATGTAGCCAGCGTATGGTGCTAATCCGTTCGCGAATTGGGAAATCTCCCTCATTTGCATATTTGCAGGGGAAATCAATATGCGCGACTGATGCGCCAAGCGAAATTATGCGCTGACGAGACTCTGGCGTCGGAAAGTTAAGCCGGTCGGGGAAAGCCGTTTTCTGTCGCATCTAGTTTGGTGGGTACGGCCACATAGATACGACGGCGCATCTTCACAGTTACGCCGCGCATATCGAAATACTCCAGCGCAAGTCTTGCTGAATCTGGCCCATAGAGTTTAATCACTAGCCTGACCCAACCTGTAATTGAATATTCAAGGAACAGGATACTGATGTGGCAACCCCCTTTCTCTTATTTGTGGGCATGTAAAAAGATTTTTGCCAGACTGAAGCTAAATATAGTTAAAGGGGTTGTAAAGGTAAAAAATGTTTTCCCTAAATAGCTTCCTTTACCTTAGTGCAGTCCTCCTTCACTTACCTCATCCTTAAATTTTGCTTTTAAATCTTCTTGTTTCTTCTGAGAAATCCTCACTTCCTGTTCTTCTGTCTGTAACTACACATCGTAATGCAAGGCTTTATCCCTGGTGTGGAGAAAGCCTCTTGAGGGGGGAGGGGGTGAGCAGGCAAGTCAGGACATTCTCTACTTTGCAGATAGAGAAAGGAGCTGTGTGTTAGTGGGCGTCCTGACACTTCTGCTCACCCCCTCCCCCCTCAAGAGGCTTTCTCCACACCAGGGAGAAAGCCTCGCATTACTGTGTGGAGTTACAGACAGAAGAACAGGAAGTGAGGATTTCTCAGAAGAAATAAGGACATTTAAAAGCAAAATTGAAGGATGAGGTAAGTGAAGGAGGACTGCACTAAGGTAAAGGAAGCTAGTTAGGGGGATTTTTATTTACCTTTACAACCACTTTAAGCTCCAAGCAGAAAAACAACATTTATCATTGAACTAAACTCAAACATTGAAGACATGCTATGTTATGTAGAACATGAAGTAATGTTTAGTGTGCCTAAGCAGTGCCCTAAAATTCTGTAGCTTTTATACGGAACACTTACTGCTATGTGAGTGTCTATGACAGTCTCTTTTAGGGTTCCTCCAGTATATACTGGAGGTTTCCTGGGAAATAAGCAAGTTTAGTTTTTACAAATCATGTCAAGTAACCACTGACACTCGGAGCCACCAAGACAAAGAATATGCTTTAAACTGATCACAAGTGTAGTAGGGTCCTTCTCCTATTGACCAGCAGTGTAAGAGAACTCATTTTCCTATGATCATCAATGTAAGGTGGTTATTTCATCTCTGACCACCAATTTAAGGGGCCCTTCTCCACTGACCAACAATCTAAAGGATTATACTGACTATCAATGTATAGTGATGTTTTGCCACGGTCTTGCGCAAGGGCCCGTCCAGCCTTGTGGGTCTCCGGGTGTCCATCCGCACCTTACCCGGGGTCGCAGCGGTGTTTAGATTTGGCGCCTCGCTGTGCAGAGACGGATTTCCTGGTTGTTCGGCTCAGTTCAGCTCCTCTCTTCCTGTTTGTTCGGCTCCTCTCGGCTTCTCTCGTGTGGCTGCGGGCGGAGCCGAGCAGGAGCCGAGCGTGGCCGAGCCTAGCCGAGTGCGCAGTACACTCGGCTCGGCTTGGCTCTAGGCACCGGTGGTTCAGAGACAGCGGGGATCGGCGTTTAATGCGCACCCACGATTTTCCCCTGTTTTTAAGGGAAAAAAATGTTTTGCTGAAATTACTGTTTACAGGGTATAGAGACATAAAAGTTAACTGATTCCTTTTAAACATGATTAAAAATTGATACAAATCAATCATATAATGTGCCTCTAGTTTCACTTTCGTTTTTAAAATGATTTCATGTTTCTGTGAAGTAGAGAGACACACAGAACAAAAACAAACAAATCCAGGGCGGTGTTTTGTTTTTAAAATGAATCTGATTGGTTCTGAGGAGTTTTAGACACACAGCTTAGACCACAGTGAAAATCTGCCATGAGTTTTTTCATAAGGAGCCAGACAAGCAGGAAGTGTGGAGATCAGAGAAGTATTACAGCAACTTCAAAGCAGAAACGAACAATGAGAACATGAAAACAGCACTGCATTAAGGGAAAGTAAGCTATTTAGCTAAAAAAAAAAAAAATCCGTTAGTGATCCTTTAAGACCCGGACCATTTTGCTGGCCACTTTTTGCGATTCGGCACTGCGTCGCTTTAACTAACAATTTTGCGGTCGTGCGAAGTGGCTCCCAAACAAAATTGACGTCCTTTTTCCCCACAAATAGAGCTTTCTTTTGGTGGTATTTGATCACCTCAGCGGCTTTTATTTGTTGCGCTATAAACAAAAATAGAGCAAATAAAAAAAAAAAATGCAATATGTTTTACTTTTTTCTATAATGAATATCCCCCAGAAATATATAAAAACATTTTATTTTTCCTTAGTTTAGGCCGATACATACTATTCTACATATTTTTTGGTAAAAAATTGCAATAAGCGTATATTGATTGCTTTGCGCAAAAGTTATAGGCCCAGATTCATAAAGCAATTACGCCTGTCTAACTGGTGTTAGACAGGAGAAGATTCAAATTTCGGGCGCCGTATCACTAGTTTGAATCCTCAAACCATGATACGGCGGCTTCGGGCTTCGATCCGAGAGGCTTACGTCTTCGTAAGCCTTCGGATCTACGCTGCGATATTTTTGCGGCCGCTGGGAGGAGTTTGCGTCGTTTTCATGCTTCGGGATATGCAAATGTGTTTTTACGGCGATCCACGAAGATACGAGCGGTCTTCGCAATCGCTTACGTCAGTTTTTTTTTACGTACTGTTAGACCAGCTTTTTGCTGGTCTAACGGTGCGTAGCCCATGTTAAGTATGGCCGTCGTTCCCGCGTCGAATTTAAGGCCCAGATTCACAGAGCAATTACGCCTGTCTAACTGGTGTTAGACAGGAGTAATTTCAAATTTCGCACGCCGTATCACTAGTTTGAATCCTCAAACCATGATACGGCGGATTCGGGCTTCGATCCGAGAGGCTTACGTCTTCGTAAGCCTTCGGATATACGCTGCGATATGTTTGCGGCCGCTGGGAGGAGTTTGCGTCGTTTTCATGCGTCGGGATATGCAAATTAGTTTTTACGGCGATCCACGAAGGTACGAGTGTCCCTCGCAATCGCCTACGTCATTTTTTGGCTACGTAATGTTAGAGGAGCTTTTTGCTGGTCTAACAGTGCGTAACCCATGTAAAGTATGGCGGTCGTTCCCGCGTCGATTTGAAAATATTTTTTTTTTTTAACGTAACTCGTTCGGGAATAGGAATGTACGTAAACTACGCTACTACGACGTGACGACGTGTTTTCGCGCAATGCACGGCGGGAAAATTGCGAACGGAGCATGCGCAGTTCGATCGCCGCGGGAACGCGCCTATTTTAAATGCTTCACGCCCCCTACTCGCCCAGATGGATTGCGACGGGAGAAATACACTACGCCGCCGTCGTTTACTGGACAAAATCTACCTGAATTCCACGTAGAGCCAGGTAAAAAACGGCGGCGTAGTGTATTTCTGATACTCGACGAGAATCTAATTCTCTGTGAATCTGCCCCTAAATTTTTTTTTTTTTTTTTGCGTAACTCGTTCGGGAATAGAAATGTCCGTAAACGACGCTACTCAAACAACGAATGACGTAACGACGTGATTTCGCGCAATGCACGGCGGGAAATTTGCGAACGGAGCATGCGCAGTTCGATTGCCGCGGGAACGCGCCTATTTTAAATCCTTCACGCCCCCTACTCGTCTAGATGGATTGCGACGGGAGAAATACACTACGCCGCCGTCGTTTACTGGACAAAATCTACCTGGATTCCACGTAGAGCCAGGTAAAAAACGGCGGCGTAGTGTATTTCTGATACGCTACGAGAATCCAATTCTCTCTGAATCTGGGCCATAGCGTCTACAAATTTAGGGGATAGAATTATGGCATTTTTATTATTATCTTTTTGTACTAGTAATGGCGGCAATCTGTGATTTTTATCGTGACTGCGACATTATGGCGGACACATCGCTAACTGTTCTAACTGTAGAGGGGGTGGGCTACGTGTGACACGACACTGACCATCGCTTCAGATTAAAGGAAGCTGTGATCACTGTCCTGTCACTAGGAAGACTGGAGAAATGCTTGTTTACATCAGCATTTCCCCGTTCTTCCTCACCGATCGCAGGTATCCCCACGGACATTGAGTTCGAGGGATCCACGGTCGGGCTCACGGAGCTTGCGGCGGGGACGCCAAGTGCCGCGGGTGGCGCGCGCCTCCACAATGCCGCTTCTTAAAGGGGACGTATATATACGTCCTTTTGCCTGTCTCTGCCATGCTGCAGACGTATAACTGCGTGCGGAGGTCGGCAAGCAGTTAAATTGTGTTTTTTTAATTTATTTATGCTACAGATTGAGCTTCAATTAGCTTCAGCCTGAAAATATATATTGTTCATACACAAAGCTGCTCATATACAATATATTCACCAACAAAGCAGAGCTGCACAACCACAATCCTAAGAACAGCATTTTCTTCTCTACTCTCTTTTAGGAAGAGCATGTGATTGGTGAGTAGCAGCAGCATTGTATTTATAACTTCTGTGTGATCTCACCCAGATGGCAAATGTGAATTTCTTTGAAGGTGCGATCACTTTTCTGGAATGTGTGAGATCGGGATCTGACTTTCACTGCAAACAACATGCAGTGCAAAAAATAGGCAGTGAAAATAAAAAGAAATCCAGGAATCTCAAAAGTCTGAAAAACAGACAATACTAGAGATTAGAAATGAACATTTTTTATTTGTATTGTATTGTAGAGCGACTCCCACAGCATCAAGACAGGCTTCATAATCTGCCCCTCATGTCATTGATAACTTCTAGGTAAAATGACAACCAATTAGTAATCTACAAATGAGGTCTATAGAAAACATCTGTTCTTTAAAAGCAGCTGATTAGTGAGGACTATAATAAGATTACATGAAAGTCCTATTGGGGGGTATGGGACTTTCAGGGCGCTATTCACTGATCAAAATACAACAGTTTAAAAGTAAAAAGTTGTTTTTATTGTTACATACAAAAAGAGAGAATGTACAATAATACATTTTCTCCATACAAGTATTCCACACTTATCGTTCTACATGTTTCGCCATGTGGCTTCTTCAGGAACAAGCGTAGATATTCTTTTCTATTTTATGTAGCGGCCTACTCCTGTTGAACAGTCGTTGCTCTAAATTTAGAGCAGGCCTGAGTCATTATTTGGCTCAGACAAGTGTAATTATGGGCAATGTAACCTCCGTTTCAGCCATATCTGTGCTGAGAGTAACCACCATTGTTTGTCTGGGGTGTTATTACCCTCCCAGGCCAAGGGTGGCAGCAGCAGAGTCAGGGTGTGTTGGGTGTCCGCAGTCAAAGCAGTGGGAGTGATCGTTCCGCTGTGCATGCCAGGGAGGGGTACTTAAGGAGCAGACGCCATTGGCGTGGGGTCCGTTGTTCGCACCTCGTAGCCCGCCTGGCCTGGGGTGCATGTTCCTGAGTCCTGGCTCCGGGACCATACTGGTCCAGGGTTGCGGTGTAGCTTAGTAGGCCCAGTAGTAAGACTTAGTCTGCACTTTCAAGGTGATCCTGTGCTGTCCGTCCTGAGAGAGGAAGCAGCTTGATGAAGGGAGCCAGGGGAGGACCTATACTGGAGAGGACCATGCAAGAGACTGGTATCTTGGGAGAAGGCCTGAAAACTTAATCGAAGGATGCACCATATACTAAGAGGCTTGAAGATGTTCGCTTGTCGGGTCTAAGTTCTACCAGAGTTAATTTGGAGAGATCCGGGTGCTGAATCCTGTGTCAGGAGATTCTGGACCTAAAGTGTCTCCTTGTAAAGGAAGGTCTGTGGCAGAGACTGTGCTTTATAGACATGTGCAGACTGGAATATTTTGTTTCGTTTTTTTCGTTTTCGTTTGGAAAATAAATTTATTTAGTTACTAATCGTTTTGATTTATGTCGTTTTCGTCGGGAAAGTTTTCGTCCGAAAATGACGATTTTCGATGCTTTGTCGAATTTTCGTCGTTCAATTCGACAAAGCATCCAAAATCGTTGTTCTGAATACAGTGAATAGGTAGGAATTGAACAACGAAAATTCGAGAAAGCATTGAAAATTGTCGGATCTAAACGAAAACGAAAATAAAGCATTTTTTATGTCGGATCTTTCGGTTTTCATTTCTTGCGCTTTCGTTTGTTAAAACGATAACGGAAATACCCAATTTTCGGACGAAAATGCATTCTAACGAAAACGAATGCACATGTCTAGTACTTTATTCAGTGCGCCATTGCGGCTGCTAGGCCAGTGAGAGGGACCCACCCAGGTGAGCAATACCCACTCTGGCTAGAGTGGTGACGAGAACTGTTTGCTGGAAGCAGGAGTGTTTCCTACTTGATATTATACACCTGAATCTACCTACCTATTTACCATTCCACCTCTCCAACTTCTTTTCTACTAAGTTCTGCAAATAAATCTTGGAAAAAGAAGTGTACAGTGTGGACATGGACTTTTTCAACTTTCTTCTATTACCCTATTACATTATTCATTATTACATTATTACATTATTATTCTATTACCCTACTTCTATTACAGTGAGAAGATAAAGGTAACATGCCGCCCAAAATACTCAGCAGCGCCTTCGGGGGTTAGTGCTACATATACAAGTAGTAACAAAATTATATTATATGCACTGAAATACAATTTTTCACTAAGGTATCATTCATTTGTCCATACATGTTATGGCTATGCCTGGATAATCAAACTCTTTAAGCGGAGGTTCACCCTAATAACATGTATATCTGACCAACTTCCTTATACTTGTAACAAGTACAGTCCGCAATTTGTTTGTTTTTTTATGCTGTACGTGACTAGTGTAGTTCTAATAGGCCAACCCTCCCTTGACCCCTTTAGCTTAACCTCCCCACCCCCTTTTGCTTAACCTCCCCAACCTTTTCCCATTAACGAGATCGACACAGATATTGGAGTAAAATTGGCCACAACAGCCATTTATTTTATATAACCAAATTAAATATTTTAACCAAAATTAAATACTTTCAAATAAATTCCAACTTTTTCTTTATTAACAATACTTACAAAACTGTTATTATTAAACACTAGTCTCTTGGTCTTTTGACAGTACCCCATTAACCATTCCACCACCACACTGCTATACCTTTTCCATCCACGGCCCCCAGCCGACTCCAGCTCGGAGACACCCACTTTTTAACCCGCAGTGTACCACAACCGTATTACAGCGGACACCGTTCCACTGCAAATAACCCCATCATGGGCCCATCCCAAGATGAGCCCCCAACCATTTTCCATTCCATCTGTAAACTGCCACCATCCAAAGACCAAGGACACCACCACAGCTGTCATGACAACCCGTACACCGACCTGAAAGAAAGAAAACAAACACACAACACGAAACACAAAACCAACGGGGAGGGTGGGTGGGAAAACCTGCCTCCCTGTGTGAATTCCTTCCGACTTGTGCCACGTGGGATGCCCCGCCCCTGTATATATAGGGCTCCTCCCCCCACACTCTCCAGCCTCACAGCCACTCCCCTGGAGCACCTCCTTCAAAATTTAACCCTTCTGCTGTCCATCCTCCACTCTAGTCATGCCTGGCCCTCCGTTATCCTTTTGTCCTGTCACTCTGGGCCTCCCTTGACTAGTGTAGTTCTAATAGGCCAACCCTCCCTTGACCCCTTTAGCTTAACCTCCCCACCCCCTTTTGCTTAACCTCCCCAACCTTTTCCCATTAACGAGATCGACACAGATATTGGAGTAAAATTGGCCACAACAGCCATTTATTTTATATAACCAAATTAAATATTTTAACCAAAATTAAATACTTTCAAATAAATTCCAACTTTTTCTTTATTAACAATACTTACAAAACTGTTATTATTAAACACTAGTCTCTTGGTCTTTTGACAGTACCCCATTAACCATTCCACCACCACACTGCTATACCTTTTCCATCCACGGCCCCCAGCCGACTCCAGCTCGGAGACACCCACTTTTTAACCCGCAGTGTACCACAACCGTATTACAGCGGACACCGTTCCACTGCAAATAACCCCATCATGGGCCCATCCCAAGATGAGCCCCCAACCATTTTCCATTCCATCTGTAAACTGCCACCATCCAAAGACCAAGGACACCGCCACAGCCCGAAAGGGAAAAACCTTTTCCTTAAGGGCCCCTCCACACCCGCAGGGCCCTCTGGATACCCTCCTGTATCCCCATTATCCACAAATCTATACCTACATCAGTTAGGTGAACACCATCCCTGAGCAGGTATAGCCCCACGTTTAACTCCAACTCTCTGTGTCTCACTACCAACCCCCCATGCTTTGCCACAAACCGTCCCAAAACCGTATTAACCTTAATCCTCCCCTTGTTGAGCCGATCCACCGACCTTGCCATACGCCAATTAGTACGTGCAACAATGTCGGACCACACCAGCAGCATCCCTGGGAAAGACGCCCGGAATGTCAAGACGTCCGCCTTAACAGCCGAGATCAAGTCCCCTATAGGCCGTATCCCCAAGTCGTTCCCCCCGACGTGTAACACCAACACATCTGGGGGACGATCGAGCAGAGCATAGCGCTGCACCTCCGGCAGCACCCTGCACCACCCCATCCCAGGGATACCCAACCACCTCAACGTTGCCTCCCGCCTGGAAATCCCCAGCTGCCTACCATTTGGCCTAGCCTCAGCTCTCCTGGCCCCCCTACACACATACGAATGCCCCATGATCCACACGAGGCGTGTCTGACCTCCATCTGAAAGACAAAAACAGCAGCCATAATAATCAGAAATCACCCCCCAACATCATAACCTGGGGAAAAACCCCGCCCCCACTCAAACTTAATCCAACACCATATGTGGGCGCACATAAGAGCGGAATCTCCTTGATTCCCACCTCCCAATTCTCTTAACTGCAGCCTCATCCAACCCACACCGGGCCGCCTCAGTAGCCGCCCCGATACGGAAGGAGTGCGAGGCAAACAGCCGCTCATCCAATCCCGCCTTTTTTAAGCACCTCCTGAATATCGCCACAAATTGAAACCTCGAAACAAATGAACCATCCCCATGAATCAAAAAGGGGCCGCCCATCCCTGGTCGCACCAACAAAAACTCCCGTACCACCCGCACCGGACACACCTCCGAACCCGGCAAGGGATATAAAAACACATCCACCCCTTTTCCTCTCTGATCCGTCTTCGACCGCCGCAACCGAAAAACCACCCTGTCTTCCGATGCCCGTACATCCTCAAATAGGAGGCCCCCAGCCACCCGTTTCGACGGACTGACCAGCTCCCCCACCCGAAATGCTCCAAAAAACGCCACCGAAAAACTTGCCCGGAATAAACTCACCTCATATCCGGATGAACATACCTCCCCCAGGACTCCAAAAATCCTCTGCAACACGGAAAAAGACACAGGCCTACGCGCATCCTTGCGTGGGTGTCCCTTTTTGTACCCTTTAACCGCCTGTTTAACCCAAAAGCTCTTAGTGAAATCAGTCCCGCCTTCCAACTTAAACAAAAAGGCGAGACCCGCCAGTTTCTTCTCCAAAGCCGAAACTGACCCCCCACTCTCCATATGTCTGACTACAAAGTATATGACCAACCATCCCGTCTCCACCTCCCCCAGTTCAGTGTCCGCCAGTCGTTTAAAACATGCCCATTCCTCCCATACCTTCCTGTACGCAGACCACGTCGGCCCACTCACCGACTTCCTGATCCAACCTGCTGCGATTCCAACGCAATTCCCCACATCCAACCCGGGCATGGGACCCCTTCCTTGTCCGCCTGTGGAGCCAGCTCTCTGAATCTGTCCCACTGAAAACGAGACAAAGCGTCAGCGAGTCTGTTGTCCACTCCCGGAATGTGCACCGCATACAGGAAAATATTCCATTGTAAACAGCGCAACACAAGGTGGCGCAGCAACCGAACCACCGGCAACGAAGACCCGGAAATCCGGTTAACAACTTGCACCACCCCCATGTTGTCGCAGTTCAAACGTATTTTCAAATTCCTGCACTCTGCCCCCCAAAGCTCAATTGCCACCACCACCGGGAAAAGTTCTAACAGCACCAGGTTCTTTTCAAAACCCGCTGCCAACCATGACTCGGGCCACGCCTCCGCGCTCCACCGTCCCTTGAAGAAAGCCCCATAGCCTGTGGACCCGGCCGCATCTGTAGCCAGGTCCAGGTCAAAATTGCTGACCGGTCCCGACATCCAAATCGCCCGCCCATTAAATGCCTCCAGAAACGTGTGCCACACCTGCAAATCAGCTTTCAGTTCCCCCGTCAGGCGAATAAAATGGGTCGGAGACCTCACTCCCGCCGTTGCTGCCGACAGCCGTCGGCAGAACACCCTGCCCATAGGAATGATGCGGCAGGCAAAGTTCAACTTGCCCAACAGGGACTGCAACGCCCGCAACTGAACCTTGTTCCGCCCCATCAAACCCCGAATCTCCAGCCGAAGATTCTCCACCTTGTCCACCGGGAGCCTGCACTCCATCTCCTCTGAATCAATCAATATTCCTAAAAAACTCAACACCGTGGTCGGGCCCTCCGTCTTGTCAGCTGCCAATGGCACCCCGAACCTGTCCGCGATGTGTTGCAACGTTGCCAACAAAATCGCACACACATTGGAGGACGGAGGGCCCACGCACAGGAAGTCATCCAGATAGTGAATGATGGAATCCGAACCCGACACCTCCCTGACCACCCACTCCAGGAATGAACTGAACGTTTCAAACAATGCGCAGGATATGGAGCACCCCATTGGCAAACATTGATCCACATAAAACTCCTCCTGCCACCGGCAACCCAACAGCCTAAAACTGTCCGGGTGAACCGGCAACAATCGAAACGCGGCCTCAATGTCCGATTTCGCCATGAGAGCTCCCTTCCCGTAGCGCCGAACCCACCGCACCGCCGCGTCAAATGACGTGTACGACACCGTGCATTCTTCTGGATCAATCCCGTCATTCACCGACCCCCCCTTTGGAAAGGAAAGGTGGTGAATGAGGCGAAACTTGTTCGGTTCCTTCTTGGGAACCACTCCCAGGGGCGAAACTACCAAATCCGGCAAAGGCAATTCAGTGAATGGCCCTGCCATCCTACCCAACTCTACCTCCCTTGCCAACTTTGCTGACACCACCCCAGGGTTCTCTAAAGCAGACCGTAGGTTCTTCGCCAAGGGAGGCACCTTCGACAAGGAACACGGAATGACAAAACCCTCGGAGAACCCTGACGCGAGCAGCCTCGCTGCCGCCCTGTCCGGATACCTGTTTAGAAAAGGCTCCATCCTTTCCCACCTCACCGGTGTCGTCCCTCTTTCCAGCAGCCTCCCCCCCCCCGTTTTCCTCTTTTGAAACACCGGGACAAGGGGTGGGCACCCCCGCAACCGGAGCACTCATGCTTAAAACGACAGGTTCCCCCAAACTTGCAGGAACCCTCGTTGTATTGCCAACACACCCCCCACTTCTTTCCGGCCGGCGATCCAGAGGTGGTTGTACCCCCGGCCCCCCCATGAAAAAACGGGATATTAGTCCGGGGCGCAGACAATATCCGCATCCACAGAGTAATCTCCTTGTGATCCCACCTCAGCGTAGGGCGGACAGCCCGCCGTTGGCGAAACTGCTCGTCATACCGCAACCAGCCTGTCCCCCCATATGCCCGATAAGCCTCCCCTATCGCACCCATGTAGCAAAACAGCGCCGCACAGTGTTCCGGATTTTTCTCCCCTATGACGCTGGCCATAATCGCAAACGCTTGCCACCAATTGCTAAAAGTGCGAGGGATCAACCTATACCTCCTTTTTTCCTCATCCTCCTTCTTCGTACTGTCTGGCTTCACCCTATCTAGGTTGAACTTTTCCAGTGGCAGCAGGGAAAAAATCTCCACATACTCACCTTTTACGATTTTGTCTTTGACCTCCTGCTTCAGGTGAGCCCCTAACGGCCCATCAAAACAAACATATACCTCACCTCTTGCAGCATCATCCAAACGCACAACGTCAGTCCTACCCGCCGTTGGCTTCTCTCCCCCTTTTTCCACCCCCGCACCACCGTCAGGTACCACCCCTGTATCCCCCACCACCGTGGACTGTGCCCCCACTGATGCTGCCCCCACACCCACGGCAGGGCCAACCCACGGCGCCGCCTGCGGCGGCGTCCCAGGACCCCCCGCAAAACGTTGCAACAGGTCCCTCAACCCCCCCAACAACTCCTGCATCCCCCCCGGGGAGCCCTGAGCGGCAGGCACCCCGCCCGCCACCCCGGGACCCCCGGCTGACGTCCCCACATTTTGCCCATCACCCACATTAACCGGAGCACCCCCGCCCCCCACCCCCAACAAAGCACATAAAGCAGAAGCTACATCCCCAGAAGAAGCAAGATTGGACTTACCGAGCTGGCCGGGAACATCCCTCACAGCTGTCACAGGCACCTCCATCGCAGGCGACTCCTCCGGGCGACTGTCGTCCTCCGAACCTGATGCTTCACCTTCAGACCGATCTTCCAAGGCCGGCGTCATCGGCGATGTCAGCCCCCCAGGCGAGGAAGGCCTGGAGGCCGAAGATCCCAGCCTCCCGGCGGATCGTCCTCTCACACTTGACCCGGCCGTGGACGTCTCAGCACCCCCTCTCCTACTGGCAGGGCCCCGATTGGACCCCCCGCTGCAACTTGGGGACTCCGGCCTCCCCCCTGCCCTGGAACTGGTGGCCGCGATCCGGGACGGCCCCCCAGTCGTGTCACTGCGCCTCCCACGCTGAGTCCCCCCCCTCGCCGACCCTGTAGTGGAGGGGGTAACCGATCGCTCACCGCTGCCACGCCGATCGAGCACGGAACGTGCGCCATTCCTGCCCGTAGCTCAGCCCCCCGAAGTCGGCCTACTTGCTGAGTCCCGACCGCCTGCCCCCCCACCCGAGGTAGATGCCCGTTTTGCAGGAGGGGGTGACTGCACCTCCAGGGGACTCCTGTTGCGCCGCTGGGTCACCGCCGCAGGCCCAGGCGAATACCGATCTGGCGGCCGCGATCGGCGGCCGCGTGGGGACACCACCCCGCTGTCTTGGGACCCCCCAGCTTCCTCTACCAAAAGGCCCCCAACCTGTTCCTCCAACCAACCTGGCCCCCGTGAAGCCGCCGCTGAGCGCAACCGCGCCAAAATCAAGTCCACGCCGTCCATGCTTGGGCCTAGGTACAGGGAGCAGAGAACAAAACCTGCCTCCCTGTGTGAATTCCTTCCGACTTGTGCCACGTGGGATGCCCCGCCCCTGTATATATAGGGCTCCTCCCCCCACACTCTCCAGCCTCACAGCCACTCCCCTGGAGCACCTCCTTCAAAATTTAACCCTTCTGCTGTCCATCCTCCACTCTAGTCATGCCTGGCCCTCCGTTATCCTTTTGTCCTGTCACTCTGGGCCTCCCTTAACTTCTAATCCATCTTTTCAATATACTTCTCCCCGCGGAAATAGGCGTTTCTATGCCTAGGGGGATTGTCATCTGGGAGGTCGCCAAGATGATTGACGTCTGTTCCCCCCGGCGGATAAGGCCCCGCCCCCCGTATTGCGTAGGCACGCACAAATTACAGGGTTTCCGAAAGAAGCCGAACATGCAGAGATGTGAGTCGGCTCTATACGGCGCCTGAGCTCTGCATGTTCGGCTACTTTCGGAAACCCCCGAAACTTGTGCGCGCCTACGCAATACGGAGGAGGGGCCTTATCTGCAGGAGGAACAGACGTCAATCATCTGGGCGACCTCCCAGATGACAATCCCCCTAGGCACAGAAACGCCTACTCCCGCAGGGAGAAGTAGATTGAAAAGATGGATTACAAGGTACGTACAGCATAAAAAAAAAAAAAAAAAATGCGGACTGTACTTGTTACAAGTATAAGGAAGTTGGTCAGATATACATGTTATTAGGGTGAACCTCCACTTTAACATCCCTCACGAATGTTCTGATCGACTCTCTTAACAGTCTCTTCAATTATCCAGGTATAGCCATAACATGTATGGACAAATAAATACTCCCTTAGTAAAACATTGTATTTCGGTGCAGTAGATGTGTTTTTGTAACAATATAATTTTGTTCCTACTTGTATAATAGAAAAAAATATCCACGCTTGTTCCTGAGGAAGCCACATGGCGAAACATGTAGAATAAGTGTGGAATACGTGTATGGAGAAAATGTATTATTGTATATTTTCTCTTTTTGTATGTAACAATAATAAAAAAAATATATAAACTGTTGTATTTTGATCAGTGAATAGCGTCCTGAAAGTCCCATACCCTCCAATAGGACTTTGTATATTGTATTTTTTTGTAAAGGGATTGTCACGTATCAGGTGTGACCAGAACTGCGTGGACTGCACAGAGAGAACCAAAACGCAGGTAAGTGAAAAAATAATAATTTATTAAGGTAAGTGAATATAAATACAACCACCTCCAATATGACAATAAACCAACCAACAGACAGAGAACCACAAATGACAACAGACAGGTATGTAGAATAAATGAGAGGTACCAGAATCATAAACGTCTAGCCAGGCCAAGGTCATACACAGTAAGATCAGCAGATGGGTAAGGAACACAGGACACGGAGAGGATGGACAGATCAGACGGCAAGGTAGGGATGCAAAGTATCAGGTAACAAGAGGGACAGGTCCAGGATAGGCTCGTGATGGAAATTGGGATCGGGATCAGATCAGATACAGGCTCAGGGTCAGATAGGTGCAGGTTCAGATAGCAGGATCACAGGTCAGGGCATGAGGACAATACCAAGGCAAGCATGTGAGGGCTTGTGGGGTATTTATGTGTATGCCTGTAATTAGGCTTAGGTGACACCTGACCGCAGGAGGTGATTTCTGCTCCACACTGCCGGGATATACCCGCTGGTGGACACCGGTACTACGGCCCAGGATCCAACAGATCCTGAGTGTCAGAGGACACCCATTGGCGGACACCAGTACTACAATTAATGGGACCGACAGCGCCACCAATGGGTGAACCCTTTCCTGACAGGGATGATGGTGCTAAACCAAAGGTCTTCAAACTACGGCCCTCCAGTTGTTCAGGAACTACAATTCCCATCATGCCTAGTCATGTCTGTGAATGTCAGTGTTTTACAATGCCTCATGGGATGTGTAGTTCTGCAACACCTGGAGGGCCGTAGTTTGAGGATCCCTGTGCTAAACAATTTAAAGCGGTTGTATACCCGCATATACATTTTTTTTTTTTTTTTACACCTGCAAGGCAAAAGCCATAATGAGCTAATATGCACCACATATTAGCTCATTATGAAACACTTACCTCGGAACTAGGAGAAGTGACTTACCTGGTCCACGCTGGCGTGTCTTCCGGGTATCGCCGCTCCAGCGCTGTGATAGGCTGAATAGGCGATGACGTCACTCCCGCGCAAGGGTCGGCGGCGGCGGATGACGTCACTCCCGGTCGGCGGCGGCCGGCCCTTCAGCCGAGGATCCCCCCGCGCATGCGCCGCTGCAATTAGCGGTGCATTGCGAGGGGAATATCTCCTAAACCGTACAGGTTTAGGAGATATTCTTTATACCTACAGGTAAGCCTTATTATAGACTTACCTGTAGGTAAACGTCAAAAAGTGGGGTTAACAACCACTTTAAATTACAATTGATCGTTCTAAATTATATACTGAAACACATAATAGTCTTCATTAAACAGTTATCTTTATATCTCACTTTCTTCTAAAGACAACATTTATTTTTGAGGATAGTGAGTAGAGCCATGCAAAACCTTCAAAACCATTTGCCATGTGGCCACATCTACATCCAGAACCATTGGTTTGTAGCACAGATACAGTCATGGGCGTCCACTGAAATGTTTTCAGGGAGGGGCGCTTTGGCAGCAGCGATACACAGTCGCATTTAACCCTTTATTCAAACGCTAACGGGGGTTCTAAGCGCCCTGCTAGCGACCAAATAGCGCAGCTAAAACAATGGGAAAGTGCCATTGTTTAGTGCCGCTCTACCGATAATAGGCCAGCTTGCAGTGTGAAATAGCTTTTGAGATAATTCAGCTTCACTCCATGCCCATATAAATATAGCCTAGACTAGAGAATGTACAGACCCCCCTTCAGCACAGACCCCTCCATTCAGCACAGACCCCCCATTCTGCACAAACCCCTCCATTCAGCACAGATGGACCCCCCCTTCAGCACAGACCCCTCCATTCCGCACAGACCCCCTCTTCAGCACAGATGAATCCCCTTTAAGCACATATCCCCCCTTCAGTACAGACCCCCCTTCAGCACAGATGGACCCCCCATTCAGCACAAACCCTTCCCTTCAACACAGACGAACCCCCCTCCCCTATTCCCATTTATTACCTCAGATCAGCCATCAGCGCTGCACAGGCACAGCAGGTTCCATCCCCCTGTGTACACATAAACACTGGAGGGGGAGGCGGCTTCACTCTGCTTGCTATGCCTATGTGACATCCGGCCCGGGACCGCTCAGACAGCCCATGGCTGCAAAACTCTTCAACGCCTTCTCAAATTTCCCCCCCTTGCCCTATGGAGCAGACGCCCATGGATACAGTCTAATATCATATTGATCCATTTACTCCGAACTGCATACAGCTGTTTCAGGCTTATTTAGTCCTCAGCAGAACAATTCATGGAAACAACAGTCTGTGAAGCAGGGATTGGGGGCAAGGAAAAAGTATAATCAGAGAGGTTATGGTGAGGTGGGCCAAAAGAAAAAAAGCCCTTTATGGGTCTATATATTGTTTATATCACCACCTGCTTATCTGTTTACAACTTTAAAACTCCAATAAGAAGAGCCAACATCCTGGTAAATGTTTAATTTCTCATTAAGTTAAGAAATGCCATATTCCAAGCTCCATAGACATCATAGCTTCCAAAAAATAAACTTTGCCTAACTTCAGATCATTGGCGTAAGAATTCACATCTATTTTGCACAGGGAATTTATTCCCCTTGTGAATAAAAATTAAATAAAAAATGTTATTGACTTTAAAAGCCTTGCTGTATATACACAAGCACTGGTTGTATTTCTGATTATTACGTCTATGCAGCTGGGTTACAGAATCCTGGGGTGGAGCATAAAACAGCTTCTGTGCTCTGCCAGGAAATATTTACATACATAACATTTTGCTTTTAGAGACTAAAGGAGCTGAAAAATACTGGATAGTAGTATGCAGTTATAATGGATATTTTTTTGTAAAACCAACATTTTTATTATAAACATTTTAACTGTATAGTAAGAAAGTTTTGGAGACCAAGTTTGTCTTTTAGGCAGGTGTGAAAAAATACAGTAAATTAAGAATAATTTCAGAAATAGAAATGTTAATACCGTAGTTTATTTTTATCAATTAACAAAATACTGTATTTATCGGCATATAACACACACTTTTTTCCCCTTTAAAATCAGGGGAAGATCGTGGGTGCGTGTTATACGCCAATCTCCGCTATCTCTGAGGGCAAGAGGAGCGTCACCGACATAGACTGAGCCGAGCCGAGTGTACTGTGTACTCGGCTAGGCTTGGCTCCGCTCACAGTCACTCCCAGTCCCGCCTCCTAGCTTTTACGTCCCATTGTGACCGGTGTTGTGTCGATCATCATAAGCTGGGCCAAGGGGCGGGGCGGGCCGAGAGGAGACGAATACACATCCGGCTCTGTGTATCTTGGCGGCGCTAAATTTTAAAACACATCATGCTGCAATTTTGGGCGAGTTGCAGATGGACACTGTGCAAGGCTGCAGATGGACGCTGTGCAAGGCTGCAGATGGACGCTGGGCAAGGCTGCAGATGGATGCTGGGCAAGGCTGCAGATGGATGCTGGGCAAGGCTGCAGATGGACGCTGTGCAAAACTGCAAATGGATGCTGGGCAAGGCTGCAGATGGATGCTGGGCAAGGCTGCAGATGGATGCTGTGCAAGGCTGCAGATGGATGTTGGGTAAGGCTGCAGATGGACGCTGTGCAAGGCTTGCATATGGATGCTGGGCAAGGCTGCAGATAGACACTGGGCAAGGCTGCAGATGGACACTGATAAGGCTGCATTGATGGGCATTTAAAATGACTAAAATGTTGAGATCAAGGTTCTGTGGGGGCAAAACCATCATTTCCAGGACTTCTTGTTCTTCTTTACACTGAAGATGGTTATTAATGACATTGGCTGCATATTTGGGGTCGTTGTCCTGCTGAAGAATATATTTGGGTCCAATCACACGCTTCCCTGATAGTATGGCATGATGGATAAGTATCCGGCTGTATTTCTCAAAATTGAGGATACGATTGATCCTGACCAAATCTTCAACTTTATTTGCAGAAATGCAACCACAAATTTGCAAGGAACCTCCACCATGCTTCACCGTTGCCTGCAGACATTCATTATTGTACCGCGCTCTAGTCCTTTGCGAAAAAAAACGCCTCTTGCTACAGCCATATATATATAAAATTTTGACTCATTAGTCCAAAAAAACGTGCTGCCATTTCTGGTGAGCCAATGAGGAGAGAGAAACCCAGGTGAGCCGTTGCTCTCATGCAGATTGCTGGATTAAGATGGGGCTCAGCTAGGTATAAGGGGGGCAGGGGATCTTTTTTTTTTACCTTAATGCATAGAACCTTGAATTTTTAGGACCACTTTAAGAATTGGTTAGCTCACTGTAGAATGCAAGCAGTGGGTGGGCCTATTCCCCATCACTGATATTGTAGGATGCTATTGGTGGTGGTGTTGGTGGGGTTTGGAAGTCGGCAAGGGAGTAAGAGGTCCTAAATCTTCCTTATTTGCCACCCACATAAAGGAGGAATGCATGGGAAGTATACAACACCGACTTTAATTTTCTTGAACTCTATTGCCATAATGTCTAATGCCGCGTACACACTATCAGTTTTCCTGCAGGTTTTTCTTTTCAGATTTACCAAAACCATGTAGTGCAAGGGCCTGCTGATTGCATACGAATTAAAACTCTTGAGGTTTGACCTCATATTGGATGGTTTTGGCAAACCTGAAGAGAAAAACCTGCAGGAAAACTGATAGTGTGTATGGGGCTAAAGGGTTATAGTGGAAATGTTGTTGTTGGGGATATAGGTAAAACACGTTTAACTGTCATTCAGCATCTCAGAATATCTCTATAACTGCAAGCTCCACCAACATATTCAAAACTCTATGCAAAATTTGTGGACATTTTTAATTTAATAGCTTGGCTAGATTGGAGATTTATTTAAATTGAAGGGAAAATCTTTAAATACCCAATCAGGGGCAAAGGAAATTAACAGAAAAAAAAGTTTTTTTCCTTGCACATAATTGGATGGTTGAGGCGAACACAGTAGTATTTTCATCCTCAAGCTTCTTCAAGCTAAGTAAAGTTTAATTTTGTAAAACAAACATTATTTTCTGATAAATTAATCCTCTTTTTTCCAAAACAACTATAACAGCTTGTCCTGTCACTAGGCAGAACAGGGAAATGCCTTGTTTACACAGGCATCTTCCCGTTCTATCGCTCTGTGACACGATCGCGGGACACCGGCGGACATTGAGTCCGCAGGTGCCGCGGGCAAGGTCACGCAACTGTGCAATTCTGCGGAAGTATATGTACTGGCGGCGGTCGGCAAGTGGTTAATATCTTGTGCATGGGCGTCCGCTGAAATTTTTTCAGGGAGGGGCGCTTCGGGAGCAGCGATACACAGTCGCATTTAACCCTTTCTTCAAACGCTAGCGGGGTTCTAAGCGCCCCGCTAGCGACCAAATAGCGCAGCTAAAACTATGGTAAAGTGAAGTTTTTTAGTGCCGCTTTACCGCTAATACGGCCAGCTTGCAGTGTGAAATAGCTCTTGAGATAATTCAGCTTCACTCCATGCCCATATAAATATAGCCTAGAGAATGTACAGACCCCCCTTCAGCACAGACCCCTCCATTCAGCAAAGACCCCCCATTCTGCACAAACCCCTCCATTCAGCACAGATGAACCCCCCCTTCGGCACAGACCCCCCCCATTCCGCACAAACCCCCTCTTCAGCACAGATGAACCCCCTTTAGGCACATACCCCCCCTTCAGTACAGACCCCCCTTTAGCACAGATGGACCCCCCCATTCAGCACAAACCCCCCTTCAGCACAGACGGACCCCCCTCCCCATTCCCATTCATTACCTCAGATCATCCATCAGCGCTGCACAGGCACAGCAGGTTCCATCCCCCTGTGTACACATAAACACTGGAGGGGGAGGCGGCTTCACTCTGCTTGCTATGCCTGTGTGACATCCGGCCCGGGACCACTCAGACAGCCCGTGGCCGCAAAACTCTTCAACGCCTTCTCGATTTTCCGGGGGGGGTCAATTTCCCCCCCTTGCCCTATGGAGCGGACGCCCATGATCTTGTGCAGGTTTGGCTCTACTTTCCGCAAGTAGCAAAGGTTTCGTATCTGAGCTCCCATTTTCAAAAAAACAAGATAATAAATTCTGTTATTGTCTAAACTTGGTTTGCTTTTTTTTTCATGGTGAGCAGTAAACTTACTTCTGAGATTTTCACTTTACCTTCATAAACAAGCTCTTCAAACCATCCTTGCTTAGCCTTTGGTATGCTATCTTTTGCATATTAAGCTTCTGACTCATGTTAGCTTGCATTTTGCATAATACATTCTATTTGTAAGTTGAATAATAAGAGACACTATACAGCACAGTAGTACTGCTCTCCTCTCTAGCTATCAGAATACAAACAAGTAAACTGTTTGCTGTGAGTTACTGTAATGCTGTGTTGTTATTCTTTTGGCCTCTACTGAGAGAATAATGAGGAGTCCACTAGGAATTCCTGATCTTCATTTGAGTGACAACAACTCAAATTTTAGATGTCTCCTTATTGTTAATGAGGCTGTACAATTTTTTTTTCCTAAATAGCTTCCTTTACCTCAGTGCAGTCAGTGCTTTAAGTGGGCCAAAAGAGGTGCCGGTACTCTATTAGGCGCCGGTGCACCCCCACCCCGGGGCAGAACGTTTTTTTTCGCCAGGGCCAAATGCCATCAAATGCAGCCACTGTGTCATCAATTGTCACCACTGTGCCATGCCATCAAACGCAGCCACTGTGTCATGCCATCAAATGCAGTCACTGTACCATCAATTGTCACCACTGTGCCATGCCAACAAACGCAACCACTGTGCCATCAATTGTCACCACTGTGCCATGCCATCAAACGCAGCCACTGTGCCATGCCATCAAATGCAGCCACTGTACCATCAATTGTCACCACTGTGCCATGCCAAACGCAACCACTGTGCCATGCCATCAAATGCAGCCACTGTGCCATCAATTGTCACCACTGTGCCATGCCAAACGCAACCACTGTGCCATGCCATCAAATGCAGCCACTGTGCCATCAATTGTCACCACTGTGCCATGCCAACAAATGCAACCACTGTGCCATGCCATCAAATGCAGTCACTGTACCATGCCATCAATTGTCACCACTGTGCCATCAATCGTCACCACTGTGCAACCAATTGTCACCACTGTGCCACCAATTGTCACTGTCCAGACATCTATCCACCTCTGAGCTTTATATTATAACCTGCTGGGACTTGTAGTTCTCCATCTTCTCCTGGGGCTCATGGAGATTGGAGAACTACAAGTCCCAGCAGGTTATACATACAATAAGGCTCTGAGGCCGTGTACACACGGCAGAGAACCTCGACGGGCAGAACACATCGTTCCGCCCGTCGAGGTTCCCTGCCGGCCGTCGAAATCGGTGACCCGCCCGTCGGGAATGGCAACCAGCCATTCTTCCAGGCGGGTCGTCGAGCAAATAGAGAGCATGCTCTCTATTTCTGCTCGACGGGCTTCCCGACGGGAAGCTCGCCGAGAGCATACACACGGCCGAGGTCCTCGCTGGAATGCAGCTTCCAGCGAGGTTCTCGCTGGTTTCCAGCGAGAACCTCGGTCGTGTGTACACGGCCTCAGGTGGATGGGTGTGGATTGCATGCACCTGAGCCCCAGGAGAAGATGGAGAACTACAAGTCCCAGCAGGTTATAATATGTCCGGACATCCATCCACCTCGGAGCCTTATATTATAACCTGCTGGGACTTGTAGTTCTCCATCTTCTCCTGGGGCTCAGGTGCATGCAATCCACACCCATCCGCCTCAGAGCCTTATTGTATGTATAACCTGTATGTATATACTACAAGTCCCAGCAGGTTATAATATGTCCGGACATCCATCCACCTCGGAGCCTTATATTATAACCTGCTGGGACTTGTAGTTCTCCATCTTCTCCTGGGGCTCAGGTGCATGCAATCCACACCCATCCGCCTCAGAGCCTTATTGTATGTATAACCTGCTGGGACTTGTGGTTCTCCAATCTCCATGAGCCCCGGGAGAATATGGAGAACTACAAGTCCCAGCAGTCTTACTAAAATGACAGGCTCTGAGGTGGATAGGTGGGGATCAGGCAGTGCACCCCTTTAGATTTACACCGACCCCCCCCCCCTTCCCCTTCTCTCTCTCCCCTGTGGTACAGGAGAGCGTTTTGCTTACCTTGAATGAATGAATGAATGAAAAACTTATATAGCGCGGCACATGCGAACTAAATCGCCTCTGGAGATGGAGAAACTTGCCGCCGCGCTGTAAACACATGTTCCAACTTCCAGGCCAATCAGCGCAGCACAGAGGTACAGCGCCTCCCACTCCACCGCCCGCCAATCTCCTGCGCCATTATCTGTTTTTTTTTAGCCCTTCTGCCTAGTTGGCTGGTGTTTTCCGCCACTCCCACATCAAGGGAGACAGACAGTTCCACCAGCCAACCAGGCGGAAGGGCTGAAAAAAAAACTCATCGCGCGCCGCCGCCGGGTGTACCAAGATGGCCGATAGCTCCAGAGCTAGGCCAAAGCCGCGGCCTTTCCTAAGGCGGCGGCAGTGGCGGCGCTTTTTCGCAGACGCCAGGATTTTGCCCCCCTGCAATTTTTCGCCCGGTGTAGGAGAAACCCACGTACTGGGCGCACGGAGAGATGCTGGTACTCTCCAGGGCCATTTTTGGAAGTGGCGGTACTGAGTACCGCCGCGTTCCGGCCCACTTAAAGTACTGAGTGCAGTCCTCCTTCACTTACCTGAGGCCTCGTACACATGACCGTTTTCCTCGACAAAATCCATCAAGAAACTTGGTGGCAGAGCATTTTTGCCAAGGAAAACGGTCGTGTGAATGTTTTTCGTCGAGAAAACTGTCGTGCATCTCGACGAGAAAAAAAGAGAACATGCTCTCTTTTTTCTCGTCGGGAGTCTCAATTTCCTTGTCGTGTTCCTCGTCGGGCTGGTTTACGACGAGAAACACGTTCGTGTGTATGCTTAGAAACCCACACATGCTCATAATAAAGTATGAGACGGGAGCGCACCTTCGGTAAAAGTAGCGTTCGTAATGGAGATAGCTATGAATAAGCACTGTATTTTGGTGTGAAACGCGTCAGCTCTTTTCTGTTTTTTGCTGTGACATGTTGATGTTGTGATCTGTTTTATTATAAAGTCAATACTACATAAAGTAAAATTATACAACCTCAATTCCACAAAAGTTGGGATACTGTGTAATATCTGCAAAAAAACAGAATGCAATGATTTGCAGATCTCATAACCCCATATTTTAATTTAACTCTCTAAGATGCTCTCTTTATATCCAACCTAAAAAGTTGCAAAATGTTCTTCCAGCTCTTCCCTGTTAGTCCCAATTTGTCTTCTTTTTGTTGCTCTGTCCCAACTTTTTTAAGACATGTAGCTACCATCAATTTCAAAATTACCTTATTTTTTTATTAAAATGATACACGTCCTCAGTTTAAATATTTGATATGTTTTCTATTTTCTATTGTGAATAAAATATGGGTTTATGAGATTTGCAAATGTTTGCAATATGTTGTGTGTAAATTTTACACAGCGTCCCAACTTTTTTTGGAATTGGGGTCATCTATATAGATACTTAATTTTGAAAAAATATAAAACAGACTTCTGGTATAAAGACAATCCTAAGTAAAATTCTAATAAAACCAAAGGCAGATTAACCACTTGAGGACCGCCGCACGATATACGTCGGCAGAATGGCACGGCTGGGCACAAGGGCGTACAGACACGTCCCCTTTAAGAACCCAGCCGTGGGTCACGAGCGCGCTGCTGGCGGTGTGCTTGTGACCCGGTACGAAGCTCCGTGACCACGCCCGCGGGACCCTTTAGACCCGATCGCCGCCTGTGTCTCGCGATCAGGTCAAGTAGCTAAAGAACGGGAAGAGGTAAGTGTAAACAAACTTTTCTCTGTTCTTCCTAGTGGCTTGTCAGTGATCAACTGTTCCCTGTCATAGGGAACGGCGTTTAGTGATATCACACGCCCAGCCACACCTCCCTACAGTAAGAATCACACACTAGGGCACACTTAACCCCTACAGCGTCCCCTAGAGGTTAACCCCTCCACTGCCATTGTCATTTTCACAGTAATCAATGCATTTTTATAGCACTGATCGCTGTATCAATGACAATGGTCCCAAAAATGTGTCAAAAGTGTCCAGTGTGTCCGCCATAATGTCGCAGTCACAGTAAAAATGCCATAAAACTATCACCTATTTTGTAGACGCTATAACTTTTGCGCAAACCAATCAATAAACGCTTATTGCGATTTTTTTTCTTCCAAAAATATGTAGAAGAATACATATCGGCCTAAATGGAGGAAAAAAAATGTGTTTTTATATATTTTTGGGGGGTATTTATTATAGCAAATATAACAAAATATTGAATTTTTTTCAAAATTGACGCTCTTTTTTTGCTTATAGCGCAAAAAAGAAAAACTGCAGAGGTGATCAAATACCACCAAAAGAAAGCTCTATTTGTGGGAAATAAAGGACGTCAATTTTGTTTGGGAGCCACGTCGCACGACCGCGCAATGGTCAGTATAAGCGACGTAGTGCCGAATCGCAAAAAGGTCCTTGAGGCCGCGTACACACGACCGGTTTTCTCGGCAGAATTCAGCAAGAAGCTCGATGGGAGACGTATTCTGCCGAGGAAACCGGTCGTGTGTACACTTTTCACCGAGCAACCCGTCGAGCCAAAAAGAGAGCAGGTTCTCTATTTCCTCGTTGTTCAATGGGAAAATTTGGCTCGACAAGCTTTTTGACTGCCGAACTAGGAACTCGACGGGCAGAACGATGAGTTTCGCCCGACGAGTTTCGCAATCGTGTGTACGCCGCCTTACCTGCATAATGGTCCGAGGCTTAAGTGGTTGACAAAAAACATTTTTTTCTTTTTTATTTCCAATCAGATTAGCGGTTTTATTATTTCATACAAATATTTATTTATTTTTTAAATCAGAAAAATGGTTTATTGTGCCATCAAAATAAAATACAAAATACAGACCCACATAAAAGAAGTCAGAAAGCAACAGGATTAAACATAAACTTCCCATACGATACATCGGAGGCACCAAAATAGTATATAAACCACAAAGTGACAATAACAAGGATTAGACCGTGCTGGGCAGGCAGACGCAACTCCACCCCCCCCCCCCCCAACACAGCTACTCATTGGGGCCAACGGGCCACAACTAAAACCTTAGCACCCGCTGTCTGCCCACGTATTCAAAATCATTAAAATATTTTTTATGATGGTCCAACCCCATAAATAACGACAATTCAAATCACAACTAAAATTCAACAACAGTTAATATAGCCTTTGTTATAATTTCTTAATAATAATAAAAAACATCATAATAAAGTTCAAACACCCAAAACCCATTTCTTATAGCCCTAAACATAAATAATTAAAATACATTCATTTCTTTTTGACTGCTGCTCGTGAGATTGTGAAATTAATATACAAGAAACATAATTATTATTAAATACATTTGTTCATCCTTTAACCTTCCCTGTTATTGCGACGCCGATGCCACAGGCAGCCAGTTATTAAAATTCTCATCAGCCTCCCATAGGATCAGGTCTGTGGCAGAACACGGTCAAAAGGAAATACATATGTATTAATATTCAACGGAGCATGGAATGAAAATGCAAAGCATTTGAAGTAAGAGCTTTACAGGTTATACGTTTTTTAGCTCACCCAGCAAGAAAACAGAGCGGAATTATTAAACCCAATGGGATAGTATATATCTCTATATATATTATATAGATCTTATTATTGTGTCTGCAACTTAATATTTTCCAAGCCACTGCAAACTGCAAAGCAACTGTTGCTACAGTAATGGGAAAGCCAGGCCTGGAGCTGTGTACAGAAGCACAAGTCTTGCTTGACTAGATTTGAAAGGAGAGAGCCGCAGATGGTTAATAACAGGGAAAGATGTGGTGTGATGAGTTAGACACTTTCAGTGATTGAAGCTCCAGAGTATGGG
Source organism: Rana kukunoris (assembly GCA_029574335.1). Lineage (NCBI taxonomy): Eukaryota > Metazoa > Chordata > Amphibia > Anura > Ranidae > Rana > Rana kukunoris. The sequence goes on along the minus strand of CM056053.1, from coordinate 435,590,158 downwards.
AGTTGGACTAAGGAGGCTTGAGAGACCACCTAGTGTTCCGACACGTGATACAGTGTTGGATGAACATTCCCAACCTTCTGCCCTTAGTTATATTATTTTTTCAGACTGGGACCAAGCGTAGTGAATACCAATAAGGTTATATTCGTAACTACTGATTTGTCACTGCAGCTAGGTGAGTTCTTAGGCTGGGTTCATACTTATGCGAATTGGATGCAGGTTTCCCCTGCAGGGCAGGAGACTGTGACTGGCTCTTAACCACTTCAGCCCCTGACCATAGTGCTGCTCAATAACCGGGCCCCTTTTTGCGATTCGGCACTGCGTTGCTTTAACTGACAATTGCGCGGTCTTGCGACGTGGCTCCCAAACATAATTGGCGTCCTTTTTTTCCCACAAATAGAACTTTCTTTTGGTGGTATTTGATCACTTCTGCGGTTTTTATTTTTTGCGCTATAAACAAAAATAGAGCGACAATTTTGAAAAAAATAAAATATTTTTTACCTTTTGCTGTAATAATTATCCCCAAAAATATATAATAAAAAGATTTTTTTCCTCAGTTTAGGCCGATACATATTCTTCTACATATTTTTAAAAAAAAAAAAAAATCGCAATAAGCGTTTAATGATTGTTTTGCACAAAAGTTATAGCGTCTACAAAATAGGGCATAGTTTTATGGCATTTTTTTTAATATTTTTTTTTTACTAGTAATGGCGGCGACCAGCGATTTTTTTTGTGACTGCGACCTTATGGCAGACACTTCGAACACTTTTAACACACTTTTTGGGACCATTGGCATTTTTATAGCAATAAGTAGTGATGAGCCGATCCCCCCCCCCCCCATTCGGTTCGCACCAGAACCTTTGAACGGACCGAAACGTTCGCGTGAACATTTAGAACCCCATTGACGTCTATGGGACTCGAACGTTCGAATTCAAAAGTGCTCATTTTAAAGCCTAAGGGTCCTTTCACATGGACGGATCGTTCGTCCGTTTTTTACAAGTCCGTTTACGTCCCTATGGGGTCGCGTCCGTTAGGGGATGATGCAGCCGATAACGTTCGCGTCCGCAAAGATCCGCTTTTTCCCTATTTTTCTTCCGTCTGGCAGATCGGATGAATACGGACAGATGGTCCGTATTCATCCGATTCCCCATAGGGGAGAGCGGAGGAAAGACAGGGTGGTCTCTGCACAGTGTGCGGGGACCGCCCTGTCCGCCGACAGCTCAGCGGGGATTACGGATGATCCCGGCTGAGCCGACGGACACACACGGAGCTCCGTGTGAAAGGACCCTAATATGCAAGTTATTGTCATAAAACGTCTTTGAGAACCCGGGTCTTGCCCCAGGGAACATGTATCAATGGTAAAAAGTTTAAAAACCGGTCGTTTTTTCAGGAGCAGGACTCCTGAAAAAAACGACCGTTTTTAAAACTTTTTTCAATTGATACATGTTTCCTCGGGCAAGACCCGGGTTCTCAAAGACGTTTTCACAGGCAAACTATAGACACCCAGCAGGTACAATATTTAAAGGAATTTTTTTTTTTTTTTAATTTGAAAATTTATATCTCGGATTACATGAGATGGGACAGTAATGATAATTCATGTATTGCAGGATATCTTGAAATATTACAAGTTGTTCATTCTGAACCCAACATGTCAATAGAGTGTCTCCTTCAATGTGGAACATAGACTGTTGAGGTGCTAATTAAGTCTTCTACTGTGGTGATGTGAATTGGTAGATAGCCTGGCTTCTAAAGACCTTTTCATTGTGTATGCTAATGACACTGTATTGTGTGAAAGTCTATTGATGATAATATGTGGAGTGTGACTTAGCACCCTCTAAAGGTCAGACGTCTGACTTATGTTTACTAAAGAAATGTGTATTGTGTAGCAGGTGAGAATAGCTTATCGCGGAGTCGCAATGTCTGGCTAAGATGTGGAATGAGGGGGACTCGTTAGGAACCATTGTGTGATGTTGTGGGCGGAATGTGCCATTGTCCTTTTGATTACTGCAGCATGCTTTTGGTTGCTAACTGTATAAAAGCCTGAGTTTTACCATTAAAAGATCTGTATGTTTGCAACCAGACAACAGAGCTGTGTCTCGTTATTCTGGGGGAAATCCAATGGGTCCTGTCTGATGGATTGTGGAGTGTCGGAAGCTGTCTGGGGTTGGTGGAATGGAATATTGTAAACGGCGTTAACCCCTGACCGTTACATAAAGGTTTGTTTTTTTATTTTCTAAATAGGTTCCTTAAGTGCATTGTTGGTTCACTTAACTTTTCCTTTGAATTCCCTTCTAATTTTTTTTCTTTGTCTGAATTTCTCACTTTCTGTTTCTCCTCAGTAAGCTTTCCAACATCTTCCATGGGGGTTAGTCAGCCAGAACAACTTACTGAGGAGGAACAGTACGTGAGAAATTCAGACAAAGAAAACAAAGAAAAAAAAACATTTAGAAGGGAAATCGAAGGAAAGGGTAAGTGAACTAACAATGCACTAGCTCAGGAGTCTCCAAACTATGGCCCTCCAGGTGTTCAGGAACTACAATTCCCATCATGCCTAGTCATGTCTAAGAATGTCAGAGTTTTACAATGCCTCATGGGAAGTGTAGTTCCACAGCAGCTGGAGGGCCATAGTTTGGAGATCCCTGCACTAGCTTAAAGGAACCTATTTAGAAAATAAAAAACAAACCTTTACAACCCATTTAATTAAAATATGGCTGCCATTTTGGGTATGGTGCCCCTTCATTCCATAATGGTCTTCTTATGATCTAGTTTGGGTCCAAAATTACATCAGCATTGGTTTGACACATCCATTGAGGTCTATGTATGGGACTGTAGGATAAGCAAACAGGAGGGAGCAAATGCCTAGTGCATTACCAAAAGATGTATTGTTATAAACACATAAGCCAAATACAAGCAAAGAAAGATGCAAGCATTGTATCACACCAATCACAAATCCAGTGCTGGTGAAGTGTCTCCTAAAGCAATGCGCCACTTTATTGGGAACCTGATGCATTTTGAGGGGCATAACCCCTTCCTTAGATCTGGATCTGCTGGCAGTGCCAGCCTGCTGCTACTAGACATGTCCATTCGTTTTCGTTAGAATGCATTTTCGTCCGAAAATCTGTTTTTTTCGTTAGCGTTTAACAAACGATAACGAAAGCGCAAGAAACGAAAACCAAAAGATCCGACATAAAAAATGCTTTATTTTCGTTTTCGTTGCGGTAAAAATTCGATATAGAGAGATTCGGCATTATAAGGAAAAGATTTGACATTATAGGGAAAAGATTCGACACTATAGAAATAATTGATTTGACATTACAGAGATTAGATTTCGATTTATGAGAAAATAGATTCGACATTATTACTAGTCATACAACATTAGCATTCTTGTAGGCGGAATATTCAAACGAAAATGTACGATTCAACGTAAAGATTCAACGTTCCGTCGAATATTCTTTTGACCATTCGACAGAAACCAAGTTTTATTGGATTTTCGGACGAAAGCTATTCCCCAACGAAAAACAAAATAAATCAAAACGATTTTCGGGAGTAACTAAATAAATTTATTTTCCAAACGAAAACGAAAAAACGAAACAAAATATTCCAGTCTTCACATGTCTAGCTGCTACCAGTCAAATCCAATGAGGAGAAAGTGAGGGTGGGGCTGACCCACAGTGTATGTGTCTATAGACAAATGAAGCCCAGCTTGGGATTGGGCCTGCACTGGGGAGCCAAGCTCACCGGGGCAGGGGGAACCAGAATTGGAGGTTCAGGGCAAATCTGTGCAGTTACAGTAAGTATAACATGTTTGTTATTTGACTTAAAAAATAAAAAAAATAAGCTTTACAATCACTTTAATCAATATGTACCAAATAACCTTTTTGCTATTCCTTTGCAGGTTTGAAGTCTTTAGGATTGACAATTGCCCAGTGCTATGAAGAAGTAGGTCTGTTACTTCTCTTCTTGTCAGTGGGTATCTCCATATTCTCCGCTCTGGAGTATGCTGTTGAATTCAACGTCCCTGACACAACCTTTACCAGTGTACCAAGTGCCTGGTGGTGGGCGACAACCTCAATGACAACTGTTGGTTATGGTGATATCAGGCCAGACACGACAGTTGGAAAAATTGTTGCCTTCCTGTGCATCTTGTCAGGGATTTTAGTCTTAGCACTGCCCATTGCCATTATAAATGACCGCTTTGCTGCCTGTTACTTTACATTAAAGATGAAAGAAGCCGCGCTCAGACAGAGGGAAGCGTTGAAGAAACTGATGAAAAACATGAGTACGGAATCGGACATAAATGTGAACCTGCGAGACATTTATGCCAAGAGTATCATGGAGATGTTACGAATAAAAACCAGAGAGCGAGCAAGTACGAGAAGCAGCGGTGGAGATGATTTTTGGTAACCTATGATGTTTTTTATACAGTATTAAATATATAATTTCCCTTCTGTGTCTTTTATTTGCAATTAGTATAAGGTGTCCAGACAGGCTTATACAATTGCTCACTGTTTAGGTCTTTGAAAACCTCATATTTTCTCCTTGATATTTGGGCCTCATGCACACTTGATGATTTTGGACATTTTTACAGCTGCTGTTTTTGGTTTCCGCATTGGCGTGTGCACATAGTGTGCCAGGTGTGCCCAGGCATACCCTAATCAACCTGTACTGCACAGATTCCCCCTGATGCTTGGATACAGAGAAAGGGACTCAGGAATCTCTGTCCTCAGCCCCTTTCTCTGTCTCAAAAGTGAGATATCAGGGTCCTGTTTAGGCCCCTGATATCTCACCAAAGCCTCCAATGGCGCTCCCCCAAAAAAATAAAAGAAAATAATAAAAAAATATTGTAAAAAAATATTGTAAGAAATAATAAAAAAAATAATTGTAAGAAGTAATAATAAAAAAAAAAAATATTGAAAAGCAACTAATGACAACCGTCCCTGCCCACTGACACCATCCACTGTTCTACTGACACCGTCCATTGCCCTACTGCTATATATATATATAAACACACAGTGCCTTACGAAAGTATTTGGCCCCCTTGAACTTTTGCAACCTTTTGCCACATTTCAGGCTTCAAACTTAAAGATATAAAACTTTTTTTGTGAAGCATCAACAACAAGTGGGACACAATCATGAAGTGGAACAGAATTTATTGGATATTTCAAACTTTTTTAACAAATAAAAAACTGAAAAATTGGGCGTGCAAAATTATTCGATGATAGATAGAATCCACCGTGTGTAATCAAGTCTCTGTATAAATGCACCTGCACTGTGATAGTCTCAGAGGTCCGTTTAAAGCGCAGAGAGCATCATGAAGAACAAAGAACACACCAGGCAGGTCCGAGATACTGTTGTGGAGAAGTTTAAAGCCAGATTTGGATACAAAAAGATTTTCCAAGCTTTAAACATCCCAAGGAACACTGTGCAAGCGATAATATTGAAATGGAAGGAGTATCAGACCACAGTATGTGTGTTTGAGCTTTGGGGTGCACACCCTAATGTAATAGGTTGCGTACACCTATGGGCATCCAGCATGTTATCCTATGTGTCCATGCACACATTATGAACTGTTTTTGGCTGGGGTGTTTTTCAGTTGTAAAAAAAAAGAAAACAAAACTACAGTAGTGGGTTCTAAGAGACGTGTTTTAGCTGTAAAAACTCTCTAACGTCAAAAAAACACCTAAAACCGATGATAAGCGTTTAAAAAACGCTATTGCAAAAACTTTTAAAAACGTTGAAAAACTCACTGCAAAGCTACTGGAGTTTTTATAATGTTTATATAACATCCAGTGTGCATAAGGTCTTACTAATAATTATACTGGAAACTTAAATCATTCTTCTTTAAAGTAGTTCAGTTGTTAACCACTTAAGGTGGTTATTCACGTACCTGTACATCTGTTAAGATGCCCAGCCGGGGTGCTCGCGACCCGGTCCTGAGCTCCGTGACACGCCGCCGCCACCGCCGGTTTCCTACGATCGGGTCACAGAGCTGAAGAACGGGGAGAGGTAAGTGTAAACAAAACTTTCTCCGTTCTTCCTAGTGGCAGTGTCACTGATCGTCTGTTCCCTGTCAGCGGAACAGACGATCAGTGATGTGTCACGCCAGGCCAGGCCCCACACAGTAAGAATCACTTCCTAGGGAACACTTAACCCCTTCAGCGCCCCCTAGAGGTTAACTCCTTCACTGCCAGTGTCATTTTCACAGAATTCAGTGCATTTTCATAGCACTAATTACTGTGAAATTTACAATGGTCCCAAAATAGTGTCTAAAGTGCCCGATGTTACAATAAAAATCACTGGCTGCCGCCATTACTAGTAAAAAAATATATTAATAAAGATGCCATAAATCTATCCCCTATTTTGCAGACGCTATAACTTTTGCGCAAACGGATCAATAAACGCTTATTGCAATTTTTTTATCAAAAATATGTAGAAGAATACCTATCGGCCTAAACTGAGGAAATTATTTTTTTATATATTTTTTGGGGGATATTTATTATAGCAAAAACTTTTTTTTAAATTGTCGCTCTATTTTTGGTTATAGCGCACAAAATAAAAACCGCAGAGGTGATCAAATACCACCAAAAGAAAGCCCTATTTGTGGGAAAAAAGGACGTCAATTTTGTTTGGGAGCCACGTCGTATGTATGACTGCACAATTGTCAGTTAAAGTGATGCAGTGCCGAATAGCAAAAAGTGGCAAGATCCTTTAGCTGCATAATGGTCCGGCCCTAAAGTGGTTAAACATGGAGGCTACCATTTTTTGCTTCTTTCTGAGTATAGTAGTTGCCTGTGTTTCGTCAGATTAGGCGACCTGTCAGATTTTGTAACAGAAGTGGCGTTCCATCTCCACCATCTTGCTACACCCTGCATTCGTCCACATCTTGTTACACCCACCGGAGTCTTGCATTTCACACTATTTTTAACAGTAAACTCGACTTATATCATGAAATACAGTATTCAAAAATCTGACTGTTTAGATGTTGAATTTTAAAAACAGCGGCAAGCCTGCTGATCTGACAGGTTTGCTAATCTGACAAAACATCGCTGCTTTGAAAAATCAACATAAAAGCAGTCAGATGCATTTCAAGATACTGAATTTCACTATAAAAGCTGAGTAAAAATAAGTGTAAAATGCAAGACTCCGGTGGGTGTAGCAAGATGCTGCTTGCCACCTTCTGAAGCCTCGTACACACGGGCCAGAATCTCGTCAGGGAAAAAAAACATTGTTTTTCCTTACAAGATTATTGGCAAGAATCTTCTGCTGCCCGAGTGTACAGACACTCCTTTCAAAAGAACCGCGGTTCTTTTGAAAGGCAAGAAAGTGGTAAAGTCATTGCGTACAATGAGAATGTGCTTGTCACATTCAATGTTGTCGCCGCCATCTTGCTTCACCCTACCTATGCCGTGGAAGCTACCGCGCATGCGTCAAAGTCATTTCGAGCATGCGCAAGTTTCCACGGCGGCAGGTAAGTATACACACTCTTGGGTTTCAAGTCGAGAAACAGGCCGACAAGAATTTCCACGAGAAAAAAGAGCAGGTTCTCTATTTTTCTCGCTGAGATTATGGCCAGATTTCCAGACGAGAAACCTGAAAGCCTCATACACATGAACGGTTTTCTTGGCAAGAAGCAGTTTTCTTGCTGGTTTTTGCAAAGAAAACCGGTCGTGTGTACGAGGCTTAAAGGGGTTGTAAAGGTAAAAAATTCCCTAAATAGCTTCCTTTACCTTAGTGCAGTCCTCCACTTACCTCGTCCTTCCATTTTGCTTTTAAATGTCCTTATTTCTTATGAGAAATCCTCACTTCCTGTTCTTCTGTCTGTAACTACACACAGTAATGCAAGACTTTCTCCCTGGTGTGGAGAAAGCCTCTTGAGGGGGGAGGGGGCAAGCAGGAGTGTCGGGACACCCACGAACACACAGCTCATTTCTCTATCTGCAAAGTAGAGTGTCCTGACTTTCCTGCTCGTCCGCCCCCTCCCCCCTTTAAGAGGCTTTCTCCACACCAGGGAGAAAGCCTCACATTACTGTGTGGTTTTACAGACAGAAGAACAGGAACTGATGATTTCTCAGAAGAAATAAGGACATTTAAAAGCAAAATGGAAGGATGAGGTAAGTGAAGGAGGACTGCACTAAGGTAAAGGAAGATATTTAGGGATTTAGACCATCAGTCAGCTTCATCGGTTAGCCGATGAAAACGGTCCTTCGGACGGTTCTCATTGGATGGACTGGTCGTGTGTACGTGGCCTTATGCCGCGTACACGCGATCGGAAATTCTGACAAGAAAACCGTGGATTTTTTTCTAAAGGAATTTTGGCTCAAACTTGTGTTGCATACACACGGTCACACAAATGTTGTCTGAAATTCCGAACGTCAAGAACGCGGTGAAGTACAAGACATACGACAAGCCGAGAAAAATGAAATTCAATAGGCAGTGCAGCTCTTCTACTTGATTCTGAGCATGCGTGTTTTTTTCTGCGTCGGAATTGCATACAGACGATTGGAATTTCCGACAAAAACTTTTCTTGTCAGAAAAATTAAGAACCGGCTCTTAAATTTTTGTTGTTGGAAATTCCGATAGAAAATGACCGATGGAGCATACAGCTTACATCAAACTTTTTTTGTCGGAATTTCTGATCGTGTGTACGCGGCATTAGGCTCAGTTCATACTGCCGCGACCTGAAAGTCATTTGAGTACTACTTTGACTTTGAAGTATAGACTATAAGAGAAAATAAGTCACCTTGAAGTAGTAGAGGAACCTTTCCAGAAGTCAGAGCGGCGTCAGTAGTGCTAATTAGGAGACAGCTCTCATTGACTAACATGGGATTTCACATGTCACGTGACTTGGGGTCTCACAAGTCGGATTCCAAGTTGCAATTGGTGTGAACCAAGCCTTACAGGCCCCTGGGGATTAGCTTGATGTCACAGTGTAATCTTCTCTGGAAGATGAATTATTTCTTTGTTGTGACTAGCTACTGAATATCTGGATGTTAGATTATTAGACACACAACTGAAAGAATCAGAAGAGGGACGACCCCCCCCCCCCCCCCCCTTTCCTCTTTCCTAAGGCTGGCCATAGAATTTTCTGACCACAGAATTTTCTTGTACAATTTTCATTTACATTTACATAACCATATAAAATGAGACCAAACAAAACATTTTCTATTTGTATGCAGCCAGGCAGGCCCTTGCCCTACATAGTTGAAGGTGAATCTAAATCAGTGGTTCTTAACCTGTATGGTGCCGTGACCCAGGGGTCAAGTCCTGGGGAAAAAAGTGTGGGAACTCCCACCCAAGATCCACTCCCCCACAATAAAAAAAAAAAAAAGCTACGCTCATACGCATAATTACTAAACCGCAAGTTCTTTCTAAATCCCGCGATAACTTGCGGCAGACCTCCGTAATGTCTCCTGGGAACAATGACAAAAGCTCCCAGGAGACATTGCGGCATCGAGGAAGTGACGGAATACCCGTACACTACCCGATGAATCCATATACAGGAAGCGGCCAGTAACATAAAGGATTACTAAGGTTTGCCTGCCCCTGACAGTGACTCGAGCTGGGCATCGCCGCTTAGTGAAGGATTGGCTCGGGCGGCTCCGCTGCTCTAGTCCTGCAAAGGGAACTGCGTTCCTGCTGTAAAAAAAGTGCAGGAACTCCGTTCCCACAGAACTTGAGCCCTGCCATGACCCCTTGATAAAATTTCCCAAGTTGTGGGGACCCCCAAGGCCTCGTACACACCATCGGACATATCCGATGAAAACGGTCTGCGGACCATTTCCATCGGATATGTCCGATCGGGAGTTTGATCCGATGGCGTGTACACACCATCGGATCAAATTCCCCGCCGCCGGACGGCGCGGTGACGTTGACGCCGCCACGTCACCGCCACGTCACCGCACCAGGAAGTTAAACACTTCCGCGCATGCGCCAAATCCATTCGGCGGCGGCGCGGCGGCGGTGGGGGACGACATGTCTGCTGATAAGTGTACTAACCAGCAGACATGTCGGGCGGACAGATTCCACCGGATCGATTTCAAAGCATGTCCGCTAGCCCATACACACGAGCGGAGATGTCTGCTGAAACGGTCCATCGGACCGTTTTCAGCGGACATATCCCCTCGTGTGTACGAGGCCTAACAGTAAAATTATTTGCATAGCGTGGGTTGTCAGCTCCCAAGGCAAGTAATTTGCGCCCCTAACCCACAGACATTTAGCGCTCCCTGAGTCTCTTCCACTCGTACAATATTAAAACCCCTTATGATACATTTTAGGATGTACCACTCTTTCTCATTGTTCTTCTTTCTTTCCCTTTTATCTCTCTCTCTATCCTAATTTCTCTTATTCTTTCTCTCCCTTTTTCTTTGTTCCTCCCCCTTTTTTTCCTCTCCCCTCCATGTATTCTCTATTTCTATTCCTTCTCTTACTTCTTGGTGGTGGGGGGGGGGGAGTAATGGGATGAGTGGCAGTGCTGGGGAGGTCTTAGACTTTTAATGGGAACTCTAATCACAGGTAGTGTTACCCACTGTGTCTCTGGCTTCACTGTGTCTCCGACTTTGCGGTGTCTCGTAGCAGTGACACCTCTACCAAAATCAGGAGATAGGGTTTCCTCCAGCCCCTCCCACTAGTCAGCTGACCTCTAGTCTCTGCCCCCAGCCATGCCGTGAACTGAATGGGCGGCTGCAAATAGGCTGCAGTGGGCACCAGAAACAGCCCTGCTGGGTGGCCACAAAAAAAGGGTAGGAAAGCGGTGTGGGCTCCAGGATTTGGTGACCCCTGGCAAATCATCATGAATGGGACTGCCGGTGAGTCAAAGGCGGGTCAGAGGAGGAGCCGCTGTGGGACAGAGATGACAGTTGCTCTTTAAAAATTATGATTTAAATAAAATCCACCCTGGTTGTCAACAAGCATGCAGGTAGTGCTGGGTTTTCTTTTGGAAAGCCTACCCGACCTGCAAACTGAGTTTGTTTTAAATGTTAAAAAAACAAGATTTTTCACAAATAATGAAAATATAGATAAAATATAATTTTATAAACTTTCAAATAAAACCAAAACCAATGTAAATAAAAAAAAAAGAAACAAATTGAAATAAAACTAACCAAAAATCACTATACTTTCCCTTTAATTATGCAAAGGATTAAAATGTGTATATTTACATTTCCAAGTGTATGTCAGTCCAGCCAAAAAATGTTATTTCACTTTTAAGTCTACAATAATTGTCTGAGTCTGCCATAGTTTGTGGCTGTACGCCTACCCTCCCTATAGGTATGTTGCCAACTTCATTGGTGTGCTTTTGCTCCTCCTATTAGATTCTCTGTAATATAAAAATAAATAAAGAAAACATCCAGCAGTTGAGTGGAACCTTCTTGTCATGGCTGCAATAGGTGTGCAGACTAGGGTGACCACTTGTCGCTGATTGCCACCCCCCAGGCCAATCTGATGGCCCCAAAAAAGGCCGCCACATTACTGCTTTACTCACTGACAGTACTTGTCCTGGCCAGGAATGCCTGGAGAAACACAACCGTCCCCTGCTTGTGATTGGAGAAATCATAAATCCCACCCCCCAGGCCATGAGAGAAAATCCTAAAGTGGTTGCATGAAGGTAAAAAACCTTCTGATTGGCTTTCGACAGCAGCGGGTGCCATTGGCTCCCGCTGTTTTCAATCACAGCCAGTGAGCCAATCAGGACACAGGGGGGCGAGTCACAGCTCCATGTGTGAATGGACACACATAGCCGTGGGTAGGGAGCAAGCATGCAGGTACGTTGCCCTTGCCGCGAGCTCCATGATCGTGCCTGTGGGACCCGCAGACTCGAAATCCGCCAGTGTCCCGCGATCGTGTCACTGAGCTGCAGAACAGGGGGATGCCTGTCTAAACAAGGCATTTCCCTGCCTTGTGACAGGAAACTGATCTTCTGCTTCCTGTCATCAGGAGCAGTGATCAGTGTCGTGTCACTGGTAGCCCAACCCCCACAAAGTTAGAATCTCTCTAGGACACACTTAACCCCTTCCTCGCCCCCTAGTAGTTAACTCCTTCCCTGCCACTGTCATTTACACAGTAATCAGTGCATTTGTATAGCACTGATTGCTGTATAAATGATAATGGTCCCAAAATAGCGTCAAAAGTGTCCAATGTGTCTGCCATAATGTCACAGTCACGATAAATATCGCAGATCGCCGCCATTACTAATAATAAAAAAAAATGCCATAAACGATCCCCTATTTTGTAGATGCTATAACTTTTGCGCTAACCAGTCAATATACACTTATGCCGCATACACACAACCATTTTTCATGCCGAAATTTTTTTTTTTTAAATTGGTCATTAAAAACGGTCATGTGTAGGCTCCAGGGCATCTTTTTCGACGAGAAAAATGGGCATTAAAAATTTAGAACCTGCTCAATTTTTTCTCGTTGTTTTTCACGTCGTCGTTTTTCTCCTCGTTTTTTTAACGAAGGGGAAAAAAACACGCATGCTCAGAAGCAAGTTATGAGAAGGGAAATTTGCATAATCAGCCCAAAGGGTGGCGCTATTTGAATGGAACTTCCCCTTTATAGTGCCGTTGTACGTGTTGTACGTCACCGCGCTTTGCTAGAGCATTTTTTATCACGATCGTTTGCATAAAGCAGGCTTAAGAGGAATCACGTCCATGACATGAAAAACGGCCGTGTGTATGCGGAAATAGAAAAGTTCCTACAAATGAAAATGTGTAGATTTTATTTTTTGGTAGCATGCTTATTTAGCCACAATACAAATATTTTTGCTGCTTTTAAGCCTTGTACACACGATCAGTCCATCCGATGAGAACGGTCTGATGGACCGTTGTCATTGGTTAACTGATGAAGCTGACTAATGGTCTGTCACGCCCACACACCATCGGTTAAAAAACCGATTGTGTTAGAACGCGGTGACGTAAAACACAACGACGTGCTGAAAAAAATGAAGTTCATTGCTTCCAAGCATGCGTCGACTTGATTCTGAGCATACGTGGATTTTTAACCGATGGTCGTGCCTACTAACGATCGGTTTTGACCTATCGGTTAGGAATCCATTGGTTAAATTTAAAGCAAGTTTGCTTTTTTTCAACCGATGGTTAAATAACCTATGGGGCCCACACACGATCGGTTTTGACTGATGAAAACGGTCCATCAGACCGTTGTCCTTTGGCTATCCTATCGTGTGTACGAGGCCTAAGGCCGCATACACACGGCAGAGAACCTCGAAGGGCGGAACACATCGTTCCGCCCGTCGAGGTTCTCGCCCGGCCGTCAGATTCGGCGACCAGCCCATCGGGAAGGGCGACGAGCCATTCATCCCGACGGGTCGTCGAGCAAATAGAGAACCTGCTCTCTATTTCGGCTCGACGGCATTCCCGACGGGATGCTCGCCGAATCAGTACACACTGTATTTTTGTAAAAAAAAAAAAAGGGGGACAGAATTATTATTTTTTTTTTATTATTATTATTTTTACTAGTAATGGCGTCAATCTGCGATTTTTATTGGGACTGCGATATTGCGGCGGACGTATCGGACACTTTTGACACAAATTTGGGACCATTCACATTTATACAGTGATCAGTGCTATAAAAATGCACTAATTACTGTATAAATGTGACTGGCAAGGAAGGGGTTAACACTAGGGGGGTGAGGAAGGGGTTAAATGTATTCCCTGGGTGTGTTCTAACTGTGTGGGGGGAGGGGACTGACTGGGGGAGGTGACCGATGCTGTGTACCTATGCACAAGAGACACTGATCGGTCTCCTCTCTCCCTGACATAACGTGGAACTCTGTGTTTACACACAGAGCTCCATGTCCCTGCTGTGTCACCGCCGATCGCGTGTACCCGGTGGACATCGCGGCCGCCAGGCACACGCATCGGCTCGTCAGCCATGCACTGGGCCGGTGCACCCAGTGGCGCGTGCGGGGAATTACAATGACAGGACGTCCATCGAATCTCAAGTGGTTAAAGTGTATAAAAAAATACTTTTTTCTTGATCTTATTTCTTTCTTTGTGGTCTGGTAAATAAATATACCACTAGAAAAGAGTTCTATATCTCATTGATTAGACAAAGATACCTGTTTATCCTGCCTCTGCCGTTTTATCCCAAACAATGATATCAGCCGTAAGCCGACCATACATGGATCGAAATTGAGCCAATCCCTTCTGCAATTATTTTAATTTGTTTACACTTTTGAAGTGCCATTAACCACTTCATTACTGGGCATTTAAACCCCCTTCCTGCCCAGACCAATTTTCAGCTTTCAGCGCTGACGCATTTCGAATGACAATTGCGCGGTCATACAACACTGTACCCAAACTACATTTTTATCATTTTTTTCTTTAAGTGGTATTTGATCATCTCTGCAATTTTTATTTTTTGCGCTATAAACAAAAAAAGACAAAAGATTTTGAAAAAAAAAAACCACAATACTTTTTGTTATAATAATATTCCAATTATTATTTTTTATGTTTTTTATATTTTTTTTTCTCAGTTTAGGCCGATACGTATTCTTTTACATATTTTTGTTAAAAAAAAAAATCGCAATAAGCGTATATTGATTGGTTTGCGCAAAAGTTATAGCGCCTACAAAATAGGGGATAGATTTATGATTATTTTTTATTTTTTATTTTTTACTAGTAATGGCGGCGATCTGTGATTTTTTTGTCAGGCCTGCGATATTGCGTCGGACATATCGGACACTTTTAAAACTATTTTGGGTCCATTCACATTTATACAGCAATTAGTTCTATAAAAATGCACTGATCGCTGTATAAATGTGACTGGCAGGGAAGGGGTTAACACTAGGGGGTGAGGTAGGGGTTAAATGTATTCCCTGGATGTGATTCTTACTGTGTGGGGGGAGGGGACTGACTGGGGGAGGTGACCGATGCTGTGTCCCTATGTACAAGGGACACAACATCGGTCTCCTCTCTCCCTGACAGGTTGTGGAGCTCTGTGATTACACACAGAGCTCCACGTCCCTGCTGTCACTGCCGATCGAGGGCACCTGGTGGACATCGCGGCCGCCAGGCACGCGCATCGACATCCCAGTGATGTGCCGGGGCACAGTTTTTCCCCGCTGCGCGCCCCCAGTGGCGCGCGCGGGGAATGCAAATAAAAGGACGTCCAAGTCGTCCACCCGGCAGTTGAGAGCCACGCTGTGGACGTCTTTCGTCTACAGTGCGGATCTCAAGTGGTTAAAGCCAAAAACAAAAAGTGTTATTAAACCACAAAACAAAAAATGTACCAGAAGGGGTTTAAATACTGTACGAGTGTAAGGGGAGCTCTAAATGTCTGTGGGTTAGGGGCGCAAACTACTTGTCTTGCCCTGGGTGCTGACAACCCACGCTATGAAAATAATTTTACTGTTAGGGGTCCCACAACTTGGGAAATTTTATCAAGGGGTGCACAGCACTAGAAGGTTGAGAACCACTGCTTAAAGGGGTTAGTTCACCACCTGTGCAATAATCATGCGGTCTACTCAGCATCTTGATATGCCACACTGGTGCTCCTGGCTCCTCCCTCCTGTCGGGTTGCCCTCACAGCAAGGTTGTTGTGGGGCCACCCAAGCAGGTGTGCTCCTGAGTTGTGGCTCTGTGTGTCCAATCACATACAGAGCCGCGGCTCCCCCCCCCCCTTCTCCTGATTGGCTCGCTGCTGCCCAAAGCCAATCAGGAGTGTAAGTCCCCAGAAAGGCAAGGCTCTTGTGGACATCACTGGATCAAGAGGGGGGCTCAGGTGAGTATTAGGAGGGGCTTCTGCATGAAGGTAAAAAACCTTGTGCTTTTACAACCACTTCAAGTCCACCATCTGGTCCGTTGATATTTCCAGGTGTGGGGAATAATCCAGCACTGCAGATGTGCCTGCACCAGCTGGCCCCTGACAGTCCCCTTACACTGACATCATCCCTGAAGACCCCTCTACTGGTTTCAGAGAGGACCCCACTTCTGGACAGCCATTGGAGTGACTTGAACACCTGAAGAAGAACCCCAAATCCTGTAAATAGAAGACAAGAGATGACACTGGATTGGAGCGTCACGTGACCACAGGTTTAGGTGAGTAAAAAGGGCATATTTAGGATTCTCCTTTTAATGGCAGCAATCAGTTATAGGGGGATGGGGGATAATGAATCAGTTATAGGGGGATGGGAGATAAGGAATCAGTTATAGGGGGATGGGGATCAGGAATCAGTTATAGGGGGATGGGAGATAAGGAATCAGTTATAGGGGGATGGGGATCAGGAATCAGTTATAGGGGGATGGGGATAAGGAATCAGTTATATGGGGATGGGGATAAGGAGAGCCCAGCAATCAGCTTTAAAAAAATAGTATGAATATCCACAATTATTTATTCATGTGAAAAGCAAATTCCTGTTTACTTATTTCATCAGCACTTGATTGAGTATTCAAAGTGAACAGAAATTCGTTTTTCAGTTTTCATGTCTGGATAATTGAAGTGAATATTCACACAATTTATTGAGAGAAGATTCTCAACTCTGCGTCATTTTAACTGACAATTGCGCAGTCGTGCGACGTGGCACCCAAACAAAATTTACATCCTTCTTTCCCCACAAATAGAGCTTTCTTTTGGTGGTATTTGATCACATATGCGGTTTTAATTTGTTGTACTATAAACAAAAAAAGAGTAAAAATATTGAAAAAAAATAATAAGTTACGTTTTGCTACAATAAATGTCCCTCCAAAAAAAGAAAAAAAATCTTCATCAGTTTAGGCCAATATGTATTCTTCTACATATTGGGCCAGATTCTTAAAAAATTGCGTATCTGGCGACGTAGCGTATCGTACCGCATTTACGCTACGCCTAAGCCAATTACTGGAGCAAGTGCCGTATTCTCAAAGCACTTGCTCCGTAATTTTCGGCGGCGTAGCATAAATGCGGCGTCATAAGGCTGCGTAATTCAAATAGTGAGGGAGGGGGCGTGCTGTATTTACGCAATTCCCTATTCGCGAACGACTTAGTAAAACGATGTAACCGACGCAAAAAGACAACGCTGACCCGACGCCATACTTAACATGGCAATGACGGAACTTCGGAAACCTACCCCTCATATAGCAGGGGTAACCTTACGCGTACGGAAACGACGTAAACGACGACGGGGCGGCGTAAAAACGTTCGGGAATCTGCGTATTAGGCTCATTTGCATAGGCAAATGAGAAAACAACGCAAAGGCCACCTAGCGGCCGGCGTTGTCATTACATCTACGATCCGACAGTGTAATTGCTTTACACCTGTCAGATCTTTAGTGTATCTATGCATAAGTGATTCTATGAATCACACGCATAGATACCCATTGAAAAAAACTGAGATACGCCGGTGTATCTGAGACACACCGGCGTATCTCAGCTGAGAATCTGGCCCATTATTTGTAACAAATTGCAATAAGCGTATATTGATTGATTTGCGCAAAAGTTATAGCTTCTACAAAATAGGGAATATATTTATGGCATTTTTATTATTATTATTTTTTTACTAGTAATGGCAGTGATCAATGATTTCTAGTGGGACTGCAACAATGTGACGGACAGATCGGACACGTTTGACAATTTTTTTGGGACCAGTGACATTTATACAGCAATCAGTTCTATAAAAATAGCCACTGATTATTGTATAAATGACACTGGCAGGAAATGGGTTAACACTAGGAGGCAACCAAGGGGTTATGTGTTCCCTAGGGAGATTTTTCTAACTCCAAAAAACAAAAGCAAATCCACACCATAATTTCCCCCTCCACCAAATAATTTGGACCAGTGCACAAAGCAATGTCCATAAAAACATGGATGAGCAAGTTTGGGGTGGAGGAACTTGACTGGCCTGTGCATAGTCACGACCTCAACCTGATAGAACACCTTTGGGATGAATTAGAGTGGAGCCTGTGAGCCAGGCCTTCTTGACTAGTGTTGAGCGGAATACGCCATATTCGATTTCGCGATATTGCGCGAATATATAGAAGAATATTCGCGAATATTCGCTAATATCGAATATTCGTGATATTTTATCCAAAAAAATTTTTGCGAAATTTCGCTAATGCGAAAATGATTGCGAAATTCTCATAAACGGAGATCATTTCCTGTATTACTAAACTAATATGCACCAAACACTAACTCTACTTAAAAGAAAGGAGAATAAGGGGGCAAAAGAAGGGCGGAGAAGATAATCACGCAATATTCCTTTTGCCGAATATTCGAGTTATTCTGATTGGCTCTGATGCAAAAGAAGGGCGCATCAGAGCCAATCAGAATAACTTGAATATTCGGCAAAAGGAATATTGCGCAATTATCTTCTCCGCCCTTCTTTTGCATCAGAGTCAATCAGAATAACTCGAATATTCGGCAAAAGGAATATTGTGCGATATTCCTTTTGCCGAATATTCAAGTTATTCTGATTGGCTCTGATGCAAAAGAAGGGCGGAGAAGATAATCGCGCAATATTCCGTTTGTCGAATATTCGAGTTATTCTGATTGGCTCTGATGCAAAAGAAGGGCCGAGTAGCTGATGCGATTATTTTATGTTGCCGAAAATTCGCAATGCGAATTTTCGGCAACATAAAAGAATCGCATCAACTACTCGGCCCAGGGTCTCTCTCTAATCATACCAGCAATGCTTTTAGACGTCGATGGAGATCACTAGGATGTGATCTGTTTTAAAAATAAATTTGAAAAAATACGAATATTCGCCATAGCGAATATTCGCCGCAATATTCGAGTTATTCGCGAATACTCGAATATGCAATATTCGTAGCGAATATTCGCAATGCGAATATTCGTGAGCAACACTATTCTTGACCAACATCAGTGCCTAACCTCACAAATACGCTTCTGGAACAATGGCCAAACATTCCCATAGACACTCCTAAACCTTGTGGACAGCCTTCCCAGGAGAGTTGAAGCTGTTATAGCTGCAAAGGGTGGGCCAACTCAATATTGAATCCTACGGAGTAAGACTGGGATGCTTTTGTTTTTATCAATATTTTTATTGAGATTTTCACATAGTAATCAATGCAATCAATGACATTTCTTATTATTCATAAAGAAACTTACAGTAAGAGGTCATCAAATGAGTTACATTAACATGACAGGAGTTATACTGGAACTTGAGCAGTGAACTTAGTCTTTGTATTATTTGTTTGGTAGCGGCACTATCTACGCACCCCGACACCCCAATTTGGGAGCTAACTGTGTCATGAAGAAGGGAGTAACCGCTAAGGTGTAATTGTTAAACCTCTTCACTGAATCAAAAGCCACGGGTGCTGGCAATGCATAAAATAATGCAAAAATAAGAAGGAAGTTTTGGACAGCCGCACTTAAAAAAAAATTTTCCTTTTATTGTAAAATCAAATCACAGAAATACATGCCACAGCAAAACAAACAATGCAAGCTGACGCGTTTTCACACTGTAACTCAGTGCTTAATCATAGCTAACTATCTTAGCTATGATTAAGCACTGAGTTACAGTGTGAAACGCGTCAGCTTGCATCTGTTTTTTTGCTGTGGCATGTATTTCTGTGATTTGATTTTACAATAAAAGGAACAATTTTTTTGGAGTGCGGCTGTCCAAACCTTCCTTCTTATTTTTGCATAACTGTGTCGTGAACTTGGAGACAATACAGCCGGCCACAATCTCGGTAGCAATTGTTCTTTACCTTATGAAAAAAGGATGAAAAGTTATAATGTTTGTGTGTACATCAGAATAACAATGTGTGAAGACTCACAAGAGTATTTGAACATTGAACAACGCTGCACGTATCGTTGGTTGGTGAAGACCGGGATGCTTTTAAAGTTCATGTGCGTGTAAAGGCAGGTGTCCCAATACTTTTGGAAATGCAGTATATTTTACTCTAAATGCCTAAAGATGGCCTCCTGAGTCACCTAAAGCAATTATAAAAACACTGACTTCTTGGGAGTCAACATATAATCATACACCGTGTGCCTTCCAAGGGGCAATGTCTGGACACTCCGGTAGGTCACTCAGATACTGAAAAGTGCATTCTGGGATGAGGGAGGATGGCATGCCCCATGCTCTGACTTTTAGGAAGTCAGTATTTACTGACTGTTTGGGGGGGCTCCAGATGTGCTCTGCAGATAAAGACTGTATAATAAATCTGATATACCTGCTCTAATGGAAAAACTTTTCTAGATGTGTATACGACCACAAGTTCAACATAAGGATTCAGAACCTCCTTTAGTACTTGTAGTTTATACCAGTTCCATTTCACCAATGAGCTCCATGTATTTTAGATAAATTAAAATATAACAAAAATCCTTTAATATTTTTGTCTGTGAGATATTTTCTTCTAAAATATGTAATAAACATTAAGTAATACAATTTTAAATAAATTATATTTTAGTCTCAAATATGTGCATGTGTGTTTTTTTTAATCTTGTATCTGCAATTATATAAGCCCTACCCCGAATATAAGACCTAGTAAAGTACATGAAAAACTGTGGTCTGTTTTGTAGGTGTCTCTCCCCTTGTGACTGTATTATAAAATACTTTATTAGCAGCTGCTGCTGTCCCGCCGGAGGTTTTCTTCTCTCATCCTCGCTGACATCTGCGGCCCCTCCCTCTTCAGTGCACGGAGCGGGCTGACGTCAGCGAGGATCTCTGGTCTCCCCCCTTCTCTTCTCCTCCCAGCTGACGTCTGTGGCCCCTCCCTCTTCAGTGCACGGAGCGGGGTGACATCAGCAGGGATCTCAGGACGGAGAAGAGCAGAAAAGGGGCTGTAAAAAGGTATTCTCCATGAGACATTTGCAATGGGAGACACACTGCACCTTATACCAGTGTGATCCTTTTATAAAACGAATTACATAAATTTTAAATTGACTTTAACCAAGATGTTTTTAAAACGATGTTGAAAATTTACTCCTGACCTGACAGGGGGAGGTGGGGAGAGAGAGAACACAGGGGACACAGGAACATTAAAAAAAAAAATGTTTTATTCCAGGATTTTTAGAACATACTGTAGAGAGGGGTAAATTACACAGCACAAGCACTGTGCTTTAAAGGAACAGGATTTTTTTTATGGTTACATCTACCTTAAGATTGTCATTGTACATACCGTATATAATTAAGCCCTACCCCTAAAATAAGCCCTAGTGTGTTTTTTGTAGATAAAATTAATATAAGACCCAGTCTTATTTTCGGGGAAACACGGTATCTGGAATGTCTATAACATGAGATGACACGTATGGGAATCTGAGAGGGCTGCACGCCCCCAGTTTGGAAAAATGAGAAACAGTTCCTCATGGTTTTTTTTAGCAATTCAATATGTATAAAATATACTATATATTTATTGGTGAAAAAAGGAAGGAAATTACAAATGACACATGTACAAATGTTAAAATGTATGAGCTCTGGTAAGTGCAAAAAAGCGAAAGCTAACAATGGTTTAACAGGCAGATACGCATATAACATTAAAGGCTCACTAAAGGATTTTTTTTTTTTTTTTTAGCTAAATAGCTTCCTTTACCTTACTGCAGTGAGTTTTCATGTCCTCATTGTTCGTTTTTGCTTTAATGTTGCTGTAATCCTGCTCTGTTGTGGACACTTCCTGGTTGTCTGTTTCCTTATAACCACAGTGCTTGGAGCTTTCTCACTGTGGTCACTAATCAAGGAGGTGTGATTACTGTGTGTAAACTGAAACTAGATTGGGCTGAAAGGTTTTAGACAAACCATCACTGCCCTCTATTGGCTCTCTGGCTCTGTACAACAGAGAGACAGGAAATAACAGCAACAACTAAACTAGAACTGTAGGTGCATTATATGATTGATTTTTATCTATTTGTAATCATTTTTAAAAGGAATCAGTTAACTATTATGTCTCTATACCCTGTAAACAGTCATTTCAGCCCATTTTTTTTTCCTTTAGTGACCCTTTAAGTTCAATAAAAATAAATTTGACGCTGTTTGATGCTAGGAAAGGCCCCAATGCATTTCGACCTTTGGGAATTCTAGGTCTTCCTCAGGGGGATCTTACATTTCTATGGGACATCAAAAACAGGGTATGTTACAGAATAATTGTGTTTTTAGCCTTGTTCATTTTAGTATGTAGTACATTTTACTAGTGTTGCTCACGAATATTCGCATTGCGAATATTCGTTACGAATATTGCATATTTGAGTATTCGCGAATAACTCGAATATCGCGGCGAATATTCGCTATTGCGAATACTCGTATTTTTTCAAATTTATTTTTAAAACAGATCACATCCTAGTGATCTCCATCGACGTCTAAAAGCATTGCTGGTATGATTAGAGACCCTGGGCCGAGTAGCTGAGGCGATCGTTTTATGTTGCCGAATATTCGCAATGCGAATATTCGTATTACGAATATTCGCGAATACTTTCTCTGCCCTTCTTTTGCATCAGAGCCAATCAGAGTTCTCCTACCACAGTTGTCAGAGGTTAGCAACCTCTATAGCAACCAATAGGAACCTGCCTGCACGACCATTATATAAGATCACTCCCAGCAGTATTTCAGTACATATTCACAAGGTGGCTAGAGAGAGTGGAGTGTTTCTGTGGGTTTTTCCTGTGTATTGCGATCTTAGAGCTTAGCATTGTGCTTCCTATAGGAAATGATCTCCGTTTTCGCGTGTTGTTCGAGCGCATGCGCATGCGCAGACGAGAATTTCGCAATCAATTTCGCATTCGCATTAGCAAAATTTCGCAAACATTTTTTTTTTATAAAATATCACGAATGTTCAATATTAACGAATATTTCACGAATATTCTTCTATATATTCGTGAAATATCGCGAAATCGAATATGGCGTATTCCGCTCAACACTACATTTTACCTTATAAAAAGACATGCTAACATGTGTTCCGTTTTGCATTGACTGCATATTTACCCTTTCTGCCACGTGGAGTTCGTTTTAACCAGAGACTTCTTTAAAAAATACTTCCATATAGTCTTCCCATGTCTAATACTGGTCCATGTCGGTGAAACACCCACCCCCTAGCTCGAAGGGAGGCAACCGCCACAGACCACCGGGCTTGCAGAAGGTCACATGCTTACAGGCCCCCCCAGAGGATGGACAAGGTGGGGGGTGAAGAGTGAAGAGGTAGTCTACAGCAAACGTTTAATATTTTTTTCAGATGGAGGAAAATTAAAATTATTTCTAATGCCGCGTACACACAACCGTTTTTCGGGTTCTAAAAAATTAAGGCCCAGATTCACAGAGCGATTACGCGTGCACAACTGCTGTTGCGCGTGCGTAAGTGTAAATGTGCGCGTGCGTATAGTTGCACGCGATTTACAAAACAATATACGCCAGAAATCTACGTTTTTTGGTCCGGCGTAATTGAGTTAGACCTTCGCTTCCCTTCGCGCAAAACTGCGCTAGACACACCATTGATTTGCTAGTCAAATATGCTAATGAGGGAGTTACGGGGATTCACAAAAAAACGCAGTTGCTGCGCAGGCTACGCGATGTGCGCAACAGCAAAATGTCCTGTCTAAAGTTAGAGCACCTAAAAGCTGGTCTAAATTTTGAAAAAAAAGTCTACTTGTCAGATAAAGCAACACTGTTAGTGAGGAGTTCAGCAGTCACACGTGTTGCCCAACAATCTGTATGCCAACATGCCAGGGGCATCGTCGCGCATAGCTATACTACTGACTTTAGATGAACAAAGAAGGAGGAGGGCACGGAGGATGGCACTAAGGAGGGCACGGGAGATGTTTTTATTTTTTTTTAATTTGCTTATATAAAATTTACAATTTAAATTAATCTAATACAATATTCTTATCTGATACAAGCCCCTCACTCTTCACTTGATATATCACACACGCATAGACATCTTTGGCATGAGTGATTCTGAGGTGTCTCGCATCTTCAGATTCACCCCTCATGCCATCATGGAATTACCACAACCTTGCAGGAGGACATCAGCAGCCCAACACATGGCACCACCCATGACACCCATGACAGCTACATATACAATCGGAGCCCCATCCCCACAGATTTCGAACAGAACATGTATGGGGACAGCTGGCTGGTTGGTGAGTGACATGGGAGTCAGGCATGACTATCCCCTCCCGTGATGCACACCTCACAAGTGGCACATGCATGACTAACATCCTCCTGTCTTTTCCCTTCAAGGTGACTCTGCATATGTACTGGGATCCCATCTCATGACCCCATCTCATGCCAGCTCACATTATGCATCTTTGCACGTTAAACACACGCATTAATCATGGCACAATGAGAATGCATGCATGCACACCACTATGGTCCCTAGCACACACACCCCACATCCTCATCAAATTGGATTGGCACCAGTCCACCATGCAAGACTGGTGAGCAGTAACGCCACGTCAAGGCTCCAATTATGTCACTGTACATTCATACACCATTCACACGGACCTGGGAATCACTTCTCCCTGGTCCTGGGGAACCCTTCTCCACCCAAATTGAGGATGACACCCCTTTTCCAGCAGGAATGTCACCCCCACATTCAAACATCATTCACAACCCAAAAAATGCATAGAAAAAAAAAAAGGCAGAGAACAAAAATAAAAATGCTTTCAAACCAAAAAAAGGGGGAAAAAAAAATTAATGCCCTCTGCCTGAGCCACGCCTGGGGCGCCCCCGGCCACGGCCCCGGACCCTCAGGGGAGACGCATGGGGGAGGGGAAAAGCCGGGGAAGGAGGAGCAGCCCCTGAGATCTGCCCACCTGGCGGCCTGCCCTCCAAGGCCACGGCTATTCTGTCCAGGGCAGCACCAAGTGTTGCCGTGTTGCCCTGGATAGCCTGGGTAAGGGCCCTCACATCCTGCCCAACGCCTGCTGCTGTAGTTTGCAGGTCATTTAGGCAGGTTGTGGAGGCCCGGGAGTGGGAGTCCAGGTTACCCAGCCTATCGTTGATGGAGGACAGGCTCTGATCCACCCGCCCCATAGTCTGGCAGAGCTGTCTCAGAAGGCGGGTCTGGGTGGCCAGGTTCCTTCTCAGACAGGCGGGCAGGAGATTGGGCGCCCCCCTGGTGCTCTGGGATGACCTCCTGGCTCCAGCTGATGGTTGTGGCCGGGGAGAAGGGGAGGCCCTTGTGAGGGGAGCCATGTTGGGGGAGGAGGGGGGGGGGCTCCCCCTTAGGGAGGGCAGGCTTCTTGCAGCCAGAGGGGAAGAGTCCGCAGAAACCAAACGTCCAGTGCCTGCCATGGACTCCTCCTCCTCATGATTCTCCTCCTCCTCATGATCGTCCTCCGCATGATCATCCTCCTCCTCTTGTTCCTCCTCCGCGGACTCTGGCCTTGTTGGGGGGGCCTCATTAGGCTGCTGTCCTGGCGTTGGAGCGGTCAGGCCAGATGGCCCTGCACCCTCCTGCACAGCTGTGGATGACACAAACCATTCACAGGTTGGAGGATCCACACACTTGCCACATATTCCCTTTCACCCCCTCCCCCACACATGCTACACACCTGAGAGAAATAAAAACCTTACCTGGCACCGCGGGGACCGGACTTGTGTCAAAGCCTGGCAGGCCCTCCACCTCATGCCGGTGAAAGGTCAGGGCCACCACACGCTCCGTCGCTGTAAATCTAATCCGGCATGGTGGGCCCCCTCCTGTGCCCCTGGCATGGGCATTTATTGCGGCCAGTTTTTTTTTCACCTCACGCCGGAGGTCATTTATTTTCTTTTCAATCCCAGACCGGGTCCGTGTCTCCCCCTCCCCCGATGAATTGACCTGCTCCGTGATCATATCCAATATCTCCCTCCTCCTGGCCGGGGTGGTGGTGGCACTCTGCGGGCCGTGGAGAAAACGCCCATAGTCGGTAATGGCCCGGGCAAGAATTCTTTTTTCCCCCACTGTAAAATTAAGCTTTCTTTTTCTCTCAGTCATACTTCCAAGCAAACTCACTAGCAGTCACCAAAAATCTGTCACAAATACAAGCACAACCAATCAGACAAGAACACACACAAAGAGAAAAAGAACACCCAAAAATCACACTAGCACTCAGCAAGAAACAGACACAAAAAAATCAGATGAAAAAATAAAGCAAGAAAACAAACGCTCAGAAATCTATCAATCAAACAAACAGTCTCAAACACTTATCAAAACTCACTTTCACAAAACTACCAACAAGCACTAGATCACACAGAACACTAATCTGACAACTACAAAACACACTCTAACGAACAACAGAGCAAAAGCACTTGATTCAATGGGAAGGGACAAAGGGATGTACTTTTGCAATGGAAGTGCGTTTGTGTGTGTCTATTTATGCTGTCTGCGTAGTTCACAACGTTGCCCTAGTCCATTTCCAATTTCACTGATTGCGCCGCTCCCGAGTTGTGAGCATGCGCACAACGGAGCTGACATGGTTTCCTTCACGCGCGCATGCGCGAGTCGGCCGGCCCTTCATTTGCATGGGGTCACGGCTCATTTCAATGTAACACGCCCACGTCCCTCCCAATTTGTATTACTCCTCCTTACGCCTCAGGAAAAAACCTTACGCTTGCGCAATCTCTTGCGCAAAAGCTACGTGAATCGCGGGATTACGCGGCTAGATTGCGCAAGTCTAACGGAAAAGTGGTGCGCTACGCCGGACCGATAATGCGCCGATCTACGTGAATCTGGGCCTAAGTTTTTAATGGTCTAGAAAAAACGAAGTTTTTTTCAACCCGATCATTAAAACGGCCTTTGCCTACACACGATCGTGAAATAAAAATGCTCTAGCAAAGCGTGGTGACGTACAACGGCACTATAAAGGGGAAGTTCCATGCGCATGTCGCCACCCTTGGGGCTGCTTTTGCTGATTTTGTGTTAGTAAAAGACAATTCACGATTTTCAGTCTGTTACAGCGTGATAAATATGCCTACTCCATAACGAACAGTAGTTTTACCAGAACGAGTGCTCCCGTCTCATAACTTGCTTCTGAGCATGGGCGTTTTTTTCACGTTGTTACAACCTTAAAAACGACAATGTTAAAAACGTTGTGAAAAAATAGAGCATGTTCGAAATTTTTAATGGCCAATTTTTAGATCGTGAAAAATGCTCTGGAGCCCACACACAGTCTTTTTTAACCCCTTGATCACTGCCCTAGTTAACCCTTTCACCCCCTATTGCCAGTGACACTAAGCGATCATTTTTCTGATCGCTGTATTAGTGTCACTGTTGCCGCTAGCTAGCTAATTTTATTTTTATTGCGTTTTTTTTTTACTAAAGACATGTGGCTGAATACATTTTGGCCTAAATGTTTGACTAAAATTTAGTTTATTCGATTTTTCTTATAACAAAAATTAAAAAATATTGATTTTTTTTCAAAAATGTCGCTCTATTTTTGTATATAGCACAAAAAATAAAAATCGCAGAGGTGATCAAATACCATCAAAAGAAAGCTCTATTTGTGGGAAGAAAAGGACGTGAATTTTGTTTGGAAACCACGCCGCATGACCGCGCAAATGTCTGTTAAAGCGACGTAGTGCCGAATTGTAAAAACGCCTCTGGGCATTTAGCAGCATATTGGTCCGGTCCTTAAGTTAAGTTAAGGTTAAAAAGAAACGTCAATTTTTAGAACCCGAAAAACGGTCATGTGTATGCGGCATCAGTCTCATGCTGCTTACACACGACCATTTTTCATGACGTGAAAAATAATTTTTTTTTTAATGTTATTAAAAAAATTACTGTGTGTGGGCTCCAGAGCATTTTTCATGACGTAAAAAATAGACATTAAAAATTTAGAACATGCTCTATTTTTTTCACTTCGTTTTTCATGTTGTCGTTTTTCACATCATGAAAAACGGTTGTGTGTAGGCTTTAACGACGTGAAAAAAGCGTGTATGAGACAGAGCACTCGTTCTGGTAAAACAAGCGCTGTAACAGACTGAAAATCATGCATGACACGAGTCGTGTCATGCAGATGTACACCCTGGGACACAGACGTCCGTACGAATCAACCCCCTGATCGGCTGGCTCATACCTGTAAGTCTAAAGATCTATGCGCTGATTGGTTGCTTGGTACCCCTCGAGAACCTGAAGCTCAATACATTTTTTGGCTATGTGTCCCAGTTGGCTCTATGGTCTTCTATTACGGAATGGAGGCTGCCAATAGCACCATAATTTTTTTATGAATTTTAGAAACACCCTTACTTTGACTCTACTGTCAATTAACAGATCTATAACAAGTTCTGAGGACTTTTCTGAATCCAGTATCTTATATATTATCGAATATCCGATTGAGGTGTGTGTCCTGTTTTGCATTGGTTGCAGAGTCATCGGCCATACAACTATTTATATACATCTTCTTACAAAATCCTTAACATCCGTCCTGATGAAGCCCCACGGCGAAACGTGCGTCGGCGACTTTAGGAATTTTGTGTATAGAGTGGTTCACCTGTGTATATATATACTATTGTTATTTTTATGTATATGCTTAATCTGTTTCATTTAATGACTACATTAAAACTATATTTTTAAACTACTTCCTTGGCCTCGATAGTCCGACCATCAATACCTCTCCATAGTTATTGTTTTTCATTTTTTGATTCCTGCTCTATGTGTGTTGTGGTGCCATTCATTGTGAATCGCACCCCAATGAACTGTACAATAAAGGGGAACAGCATAAATCGCTGAGAAGCACCACAGTACACATAGCATGCATTATGTTGAAATTTGTATAAAAAAACATCACATGGACTTTTTATTTGTAACATGTATACAGTAAATTCAGTCTCTCGGTCTTCCTTTAATGAAGGAATTAAAGTTGTTGTAAAGGTACAATTTTTTTTCCTAAATAGCTTCCTTTATCTCAGCGCAGTCCTCCTTCACTTACCTCATCCTTCCATTTTGCTTTTAAACTTCCTGTTCTGGTGGGGAGTGACGTGCTCGCCCCCTCCATTGGACTACAGGAGAGTCAGTACGCTCTCTATGTTGCAGATAGAGAAAGAAGCTTTGTGTTAGTGTCCTGACTCTCCTGTAGTCCAAGGGGGGGTGAGTATGACACTCCACACCAGGGAGAAAGCCTCGCATTACGGTGGTGATTTACAGACAGAAGAACAGGAAGTGAGGATTTCTCAGAAGAAATAAGGACATTTAAAAGCAATATTGAAGGATGAAGTAAGTGAAGGAGGACTGCACTAAGGTAAAGGAAGCTATTAGGAAAAAAAATTGCTTTAAAGTGTTAGTAAATCCTCCTATCGATTTCAGCCAAGGAAGCTGCCATCTTTTCCTCTTCTTAATCTAGAACTGCCATAATTGCTGCACATGTGATCAATTATGATACCAGCCTTTGGATGGTTTAGCAGTTTGGTTGAGAGCACAACCAATGGGAGTGTTTCATTTCCAGCACGATGCCGGAAATTAGACTGTTTTATGGATGGGTTTACTTCCACTTTAAGTTTATCCCATTCAAATAGATATCTAGACATACAAACAAAGAAATTTAACAAATGAAAAAAAAAGTAAAATGGCTGAACTTTCCCTTTGAAAATCCAAATTTCAGAATTCACAGATTATGACCCTTTAGGCTGCATTCAGACCTAGGCGTCTGCGGCAGCAGCGTATTTGGGCGACATGAAAAAGGCGTTTTGTCCCTGCGATTTGCGGCGGCAAAACGCCCTTTTCTTTTTGCTGGAGTGGTGATGTTTACATTGTCGGCTATTGCCGAACGCCCGATACGCCTGAAAAAAAGGGTCCGGGACTTGTTTGAGCTTCAGGCGTACGGGCGCTTGGGCGTTCGGCGTGGAGATGTGAACCATCTCCATAGACGACAATGTAAATTTGCCCCTCCAGCGTATGTCAGGCTGCTTCAGCGTCGGGCTTCAGTCGATAAAACACCTAGGTCTGAATGGAGCCTTAGGCCTTATGCACACTGGGCATTAAAAATGCCGCTTTTAAGGGCTTTTGAGTTTTTTTTTTTTTCATGGCATATAGCAAAATGACGTCTGGGCGGTGGTTCTGTTATCTTGACTGGGCGTCATATGATATTATAAGCCGTGATCGCCTGCCTGTGTTTTCATTCCATTCTGACTGTCCTATGACCCTCTGTCTGGACAGTGCTGATTGGCTATGTGCTGATCACATGCAACCTCCCAAGACAAAATAACAACTCTCTAGCAATACACACCAAACTGAGCATGTGCAGAGTGACTCCAAGGCTCTGTGCTATCAAGAGATGGTTTGGGAAAGGGTGGAAGAAGTGGAAGATCAGAGAAGACGGGATCCTTTTTACATAATGCGGAGGATTTACTCCTTAGGCTCCACAGTGAGTATAACAAGCATGCTTTACTACATATATATATATACTTACAAAATGTAAGTTTTAGTCGCAGCCACACCAATGTATTTTTTAAAAAGAATAAAATAACATGCATCATTTATTCAGTGTTATTAAAGCGGGGTTTCAGGCATCATTTTTTATTATTTTTTTTTTTCAAGCTAAAATTAATCACATTAAATAGTCCCTAAAACATATTAAAGCGGAGCTCCAGCCACGGTAAAAATTTTTTTTAAAGTCAGCAGCTACTAACAGTGTAGCTGCTGACTTTAAATAAAGACACTTACCTGTCCTAGGCGCCCGCGCTGATGGGCCCCCCGATGCCGGTCCCACGATCGCTCCGGGTCCCGCGCCGCCATTCACAATATGGGAAACAGGCAGTGAAGCCGTACGGCTTCACTGCCCGTTTCCTACTGCGCCTCCGCGAGTCTCACGCTGGCTTGTGAATGGGCGCGCTGCTCTCTGAGAACACACACAGTTCCCAGGAAGCAGCGCGCCCATTCACAAGGAGAAGAAGAAGAAGAAAACACACCGCGGATTAGGAAGAGGCAGATTACGGACTTCCGCATAGCAACAGCTATTTCGGGTGAGTATTTTTTTTTTTCAGGTTTTTTTTTTTTTTTTTTTTTCAAACAACATTGTAAAATGTTGTTATACTGGGTGGAGCTCCGCTTTAATAGCTCCCCATTCATTCCGGAAATCATTTTAGCTTGGAAAAAAAAATAATAAAAAATTATGCCTGAAACCCCGCTTTAATATCACTGAATAAATGATGCATGCTATTTTATTCTTGCCTTATATCCTTAAGCTCATGTTGTGGCCGAATCCATCATATGTGTGGGCATGTGAAGCCCAGTTCCCTTTTCTTCCTGGTTTTCATGGAGAGGAGCATGCTGGGTAATTTTTAAGCACAGTAATGCCAAGAGCAATGGGGTCTTAGGACAGGAAGTTGAACCACCTACAATCAGGAACTAAGCAGAATGCAAAATCTGTCTGGTAACAGCCAGATAGAAGTGAGTAAAAAAAAAAGATGTAAATGTTATTTGATTTTTTTTACATTAGAGGCAGGCTGTTAATAGAAAGTTCATTTTTGTAGGGTGGAACTCTGCTTTAATAAAATACCTTTACTTTTTATTCTGCTTAACTAAAGATTGCCTCCTTGCAGAACAAAAATCTGGAGGCATTTTGTACATGGTATTTGTATAGAACATGTGTACCCGACTGCCTTTGCCAGCATCCCCTGCATATTATAAGTAAGATAAAAATGCTGATTTGAGAATCTCCACTTGATAAATTAAGTGAAGATCACAAATTGTTCAATCATGTGATTTATGCCTATGATTGGGTATTCAAAGTGAACACGACTACAATATAGTATTAAGATTTTACATTTCTTTAGCCAATCAGTCTCATAATCTCTGAATTAAGAGAAGCTTTTCTCTTCACAACTCTGATAATGCTCAGAACTGGGAATCTGACCTTCACATTCAGAACAGCAAGGAAAGAATATGGTAAGGCAAACAACCGTTCCTTAAAGGGGAGGTTCACCCTCCAAACAAATTTCAGGAAAGCCGTGGAGCCCACCCACCCGACCGGCAGTATGCCGGTGTTTTTTTTTTTTTTTTCTATACATACCTTTTTATGGGCTCTCGTCCCCTCCGGCGATCCCGCGTGACTGGGCATTTCCACAGGCTGTGATTGACGTCCCTCAGCATGGCGCATACAGCGCGTCACGAGATGCCGAAGGAACCCGAACGTCCGTGCGCAGGCGCCGTATAGGGCCGCACCGACGTTAGGGTTCCTTCAGGCTTCTTGTGACGCGCTGTATGCGCCGGGCTGAGGGACGTCAATCACAGCCTGTGATTGGAAACGCCCAGTCGCGCGGGATCGCCGGAGGGGACGAGAGCCTGTAAAAAGGTATGTATAAAAAAAAAAAAGAAACACCGGCATACTGCCGGTTGGGTGGGTGGGCTCCATGGCATGCCTGAAATTTGTTTGGAGGGTGAACCTCCACTTTAAGAACAGACACAGGTATGATTCTGCATTTGGAGAATGGCTTTTTCTTTTCCAGGAAAGTGAAGCTGTACTTTAACCACTTGCTGACCGGCTCACGCTGATATACGTTGGAGGCTGAGGCTGCACGACGGGGAACCCGATGCATGTGGCCGGTGGACGTGATCGCTACTGGCCACCCGTGATCGCGGGCATGAGAGCCAGCACAGAGATTTGTCCCTTGTTCTGCCAAGGGAGAGGAGACAGATTGTTTGTTCCTAGTAAGTAGAAACAAAGATACAGTATGTCTCCTCCCCCAGTCAGTCCTATCCCCATACAGTTAAAAACACCAAGGCTTCATGTACACGGGACGTTGTTCAACCTCTCCTGAACAAATTAACTTGACAGCTAGAAACCGGCATCTAAAAACGTCCGTTTAGCCGCGTTTACATGCCACGTTTAGCCACGTTTGCATCTAGAAGTGTTTGAAAAAAAAAACATATTTTAGTTTTTGGGGTTAAAATGAAAAACGTCTGTAAACGAAACGCTGCTAAACACAAGTTACTGCGTTAAGCCGGGTTTGACGCTTGAAATGCCTCTAAACACAGCTTCTGAACACATTTTTGGGGGTTCCAGAAAAAACATCTAAACTCAACTGCCTAGAAACGACTATAACCGACCCTGTGTGCATGTTCTGATAAGATAACAGAGGAAAGTTCAGGGGCAGTTAAAAAAAAAACGCCCAACTGTTCCTAAATGTCCGTTTACTAGGAGCAGTGTACATGGGTATCAACAAAGGCCCGGGGAATGCCTAGGAAAAAACAAGCCTACTTACCGAACAGCTCACAGAT
The DNA here is from genome assembly GCA_029574335.1 of Rana kukunoris. NCBI lineage: Eukaryota > Metazoa > Chordata > Amphibia > Anura > Ranidae > Rana > Rana kukunoris. Next base: position 435,557,083 of record CM056053.1, on the reverse strand, counting down.
AACCAATTAACCTGTCTAACAGTATGCGTTAAAAACAGGGGTTTTGTCCGCATGCATTTGCAAACGCATGCGTGAGCCACAGAGCCACGTCACGGCACCCTGGAGTCAGTGTTTCTAAAACACTAAACTATGAGTGTCCCACAATGGAGGCACATGAATTCTGATGGATAGATGAGGGCAGGTGGACTGAAGGGCAGCCCATCCCTTCCTAAAGGTACAAGGGACACACCAGACGCTCCCACAATGTAGCACAATGGCTGCAAAGGTGCTGGTGTGCTGCTGGACCAATACAAACACCAAAGGTGAAACAGACTTGTCCACCTCCCTCATCTATAGCTGGCCATCGCAGTAAGCAGCATTGGAAGGCTTAAACAGATATCAACAAAGGCCTGGGGAATGCCCAGAAAAAACCAAGCCTACTTACCGACCAGCTCGCAGACAACCGATTATCTGTCTAACAGTATGGCCGCGTAAACACGACCGAGAAACTCGACGGGCGAAACACATCGTTTTCCCCGTCGAGTTCCTTGTTTGGCTGTCAAAAAACTTGTCGAGCCAAATTTTCCCATTGCCTGTCGAGGAAATAGAGAACATGCTCTCTTTTTGGCTCGACGAGTTCCTCGACAGTTTTCTCGGCGAAAAGTGTACACACGACCGTTTTTCTCGACAGAATACGTCTCCCATCGAGTTTCTTGCTGAATTCTGCCGAGGAAACCGGTCGTGTGTACGCAGCCTATGTGTAAAAAAGTGTACATGGGGCCTAACTAGGGAACACATTTAACCCCCCCCTTGATCGCCCCCTAGTGTTAACCCCTTTCCTGCCAGTGACCTTTACACAGTAATCGGTGCATTTTTAGTACTTATCACTGTATAAATGTCAGTGGTCCCAAAAATGTGCCAAACATGTCAGATCTGTCTGCCGCAATGTCACAGTACCGCAAAAAATTGCATATCACCGGCATTACTAGTAAAAAAAAAAAAATGCCATAAAAATTACATAAATCTCTCCCATAGTTTGTAGATGCTATAACCTTTGTGTAAACCAATCAATATACATATATTATGTAGAAGAATATATAATATATATTTGCCTAAACTGATGAAGACATTTGTTTTTAAAAACATTTATTATTGCAGATTTTTTTTATTTTTTTTACAAAATTTACACTTTTTTTTATTTATAGCACAACAAAAAAAAAAAAACAACGCAGAGGTGATCAAATACCACCAAAAGAAAGCTCTATTTGTGGGGAAAAAAGGTTGCAAATTTAATTTGGGTGCAGCATTGCATGACTGCACAATTGTCAGTTAAAGTGACGCAGTGCCAAATTGTAAAACGTTCTCTGGTCAGAAAGGGGAAAAAATCTTCCGGGGCTGAAGTGGTTAAAACCCACCCTTAGAGAGTTATGCCCTGTACACACGATCGGTTCATCCGATGAAACGGACTGATGGATTTTTTCATCAGATATCCGATGAAGCTGACTTTCATCAGTCGTGCCTACACACCATCGGTTAAAACCCAGACGATCGTTTTTTTCTATCGTTTTTTTAACCATCAAATAATTTTAAAACAAGTTCCTAGTTTTTTAACCGATGGATAAAAAAACGATGGGGCCCACACACGATCGATTTGTCTGATGAAAGCGGTCCATCAGACCATTTTCATCAGACAAACCGATCGTGTGTACGCGGCATTGGAGATACATTGTACAGCAGCAGATAGGAACCCAGTTACAGCATTCGGGCCAGATTCAGAAAGCATTTACGCCAGCGTATCTATAGATACACTGCATAAGTACTAAGAATAGCCGGCGTATCTTGTTTTGCTATTCAGAAAAGAAGATACGCCAGCTTTCTTCTAAGATACGAGCGGCGTAATTCGCTTAGACCGTCGTATCTTAAGTTGCATATTTACACTGGCCACTAGGTGGCGCTTCACGTAAGTTATGCAAATGAACTATTTACGCAGATTCACAAGCGTACTTGCGACGGCGCGTAGTATTTTACATTGTTTGCGTAAGCGTGAGTCCGGCGTAAAGTTACCCCTGCTATAGCAGGCGCAGCCAATGTTAAGTATGGACGTTGGGACCGCGTCGAATTGTACGTCGGTTACGTTGTTTGCGTAAATCGTTTGGGAAAGGTGCTCGACGTTCGTTACGTTCACGTCGTTTACATTGAGAAAAAGCGACGTGATTTTGCGCATGCGCACTGGGAACGTCCACGGACGGCGCATGCGCCGCCAAAAAAAAACGTCAATTACTTGGGGTCATGATTCATTTACATGAATCACGCCCCCACTTCAGAAATTTGAATTGCGCGGCCTTACGCCATGCACTTTACCCTACGCCGCCGCATATTATGGAGCAAGTGCTTTCTGAATAAGGCACTTGCCCATAATATTTGCGGCGGCGTAGTGTAAAGAGGAAACGCTACGCCGCCGGAAAGATACATTTTTGTATCTGAATCCGGCCCTTCATCTATATAAAATCAATCAAGTTTTGAAATACAAGCATCGCGGCAGATCTGAACTCCGAAGGTGAAGATTTGCTAGTTAATAATGAACATTCAGAAATGTTAATTGTGGTCAATCTTATCTATTGGATTCCACCAGAAAAGAAAAAAAACATGCTCTTCCTGTTCCTAGGCAGTCCTGTGCTTTGCACCTCATAACTGTATATCTCTTTTATATGATCCTTTGGGAAATATGACGAGTCACCAGGGCTTTTTTTCTGGGGGAACTTGGGGGAACTCAGTTCCACCACCTTTGGCTCAGACCCTTTGGTGCCCGCTCACCACAATCACTTGTGAACACAGAAGTGAACACAGAAGTCTGGTTTCTGTGTTTACAAGTGACTGCTTTGTAACCCCCTGAACTCTGCACACTGTATGTAATGCAATTCTGGTATTTAATGCCCATTTAAGACCCTTCTACTGTTTGTGAAATCTGAACGGGTCGTGGTTGAGTTCCTGCACCTATTTTCTGAGAAAAAAAGCTCTGCGAGTCACAAATTCTACTGATCCACATCAAGGTATATTTTTACTACCATACTGTGCTGGACTATACATGCTACATATAAATGAACCTATCCTTACCGCAAAAGAAAAATTGCTTTCAATATGAATGCCATCAAATTAAAAGAAAATTATAATATTTCTGCTAATATTTTCATCTTATGAATGAGTCTTCTTGGGCTGGATTTATCATTAGGCTCAACAGGTCTGTAATTATAGGAGCCATTGTCAGAGTGACATCTAATCAGGAGAACAACCAAGTCCCACATCTCCGGTCTCTAGTGTTATAATACATTATCAGCCTTGATTCTGCTCCTTTGTGTTCTTTCTTTGTCATGCATAGGTAATCAAATGTCTGTATTTCATTGTTTGTTTGACGATTGATGACTGGCCATGACCACTGAGAAGTATACATAACCAGGGCCATCTTTAAGGCAGGGCAAAAGGGGAAGCTGCCCTGGGCTATGTCATTGTTGTGGGGCCCAAAGCAGTTGCCTCATACTATCCCAGTTTAAATTCCCTTGTCCCTTGAAGTTTTAGTCCTTTGCTGTGTCCTGATATCTCAGTGTGAAGTGCTGCTACAAATGCTGCCCACCTCTGCCCTATTGTTGTGTACAGATGACTCACCTGCACAGGGCCAATCCTAGGGTCACAGGCGCCTGGGTGCAGAAATATTTCTGGCGCCCCCACATGGGCGTCATCATTTTACTAACTCCTCCCCTTTACAAATGTTTCTTTGGCAATGACTCAACCACAGAGATGCTCCCCCACAAAGTCTTCATTAACCTGGGATCCTTACATGATCTCTTGACAATAAAAAAAATACAGGAAGCAGAATACTTTATTGGAAAATGGAGGGGGCCTCTGTGATGGACACAGAGAGGCAGGGCCATTTTAATATCATCACGGGCCCCTGGGCAAAGTAATGCTCTGGGGCCCCTACACTGATGACAGTGCAGGTAAACAGACATTAAGTAGGTAGGAAGCAGATTGTCCCCCCTTTGCATCTATTACTCTCAGTGCCATCATAGGGCCCCCAATTTCAGGGCAGTGTGGGCTCAAGGACCAGCTGCTTTGGGGAAAGTGCAGGGGCCCCCCATGCAGCTGGGGTCCCTGGGCAGTGCCCTGTTGTGCCCTCTCATTAAGACAGCCCTGCAGAGAGGGCTTCTGTTATGGCCTCTGTGATGGACACAGAGAGGGCTTCTGTTAGAGAATCTGTTAGATGTTCGGCGCCCCCACCTCTGCAGGCGCCTCGGTGCAATGCACCCTGTGCGCCCTGCCTAGGATCGGCCCTGCACCTGCAGACCCTGTAAATGTAAATAGTGACTGCATTCATATGTAAATAGTGACTGCATTCATATGTAAATAATGGCTGCATTTATATGTAAATAGTGGCTGCATTTATATGTAAATAGCTGAGGTCGGCTGTATTCAAATGTAAATAAAGGCGGCATTCATATGTATATCATGCCCCTCTGCAGTGAAGAGATGATGTGCTGTAACCTCCAGCAACCAGTGAGCAGTGTTACTGTATAGTAACCTCTAGCAACCAATCAACAAGAAGAAATCATGTGCTGTAACCTCTAGCAACTAATCAGTGAGCTGTAATGTGTGCTGTAACCTCTAGCAACCAGTCAGTAAGTGGTAATGATATGCTGTAACCTCTGGCAACCAATCGCAATCACTGCCTGATCACTGCCTGATCTGATACAGTAAACTGAGTCTAGCTGATATTTATTGGTGGTGGAGAGCAAAATTGCATGGGGGGCCCCAAGAATTTTTCCGCCCAGGGTCCAATCAACATTAAAGCGGAGTTCCACCCAGGAAAACAACATTTGCCCATCTAGCCTAAAAAAATTAAATAAAAAAAAACGTGAAAATAAAATAAAAAATACTTACCCGAAATACCTGTTGCTATGCGGAAGTCCGTAATCTGCCTCTTCCACACCGCGGTGTCTTTTCTTCTGCTTCTTCTGCTTGTGAATGGGGCGCGCTGCTTTCTGGGAACTGTGTGTGTTCTCTGAGAGCAGCCGCCCATTCACAAGCCAGCGTGAGACTCACGCAGGCGCAGTAGGAAATGGGCAGTGAAGCCGTACGGCTTCACTGCCTGTTTCCCATAGTGTGAATGGCGGCGCGGGACCTGGATCGATCGTGGGACTGGCATCGGGGGGCCATCAGCGCGGGCAAGTAGGACAAGGTAAGTGTCCTTATTTAAAGTCAGCAGCTACACTGTTAGTAGCTGCTGACTTTAAAAAAAAAAAAATTGCGGCTGGAACACCCCTTTAAAGACGGCCCTGTACATAACAGCAGTAGACACATTCAAAAGGAAAAAGGCAAAACCACAGCTTCATAAAATATTGCCAATGACCATAAAAAAATCACATGCTAGTCATAGGTATACTGGGAGCACCTCAGAAATCTCAACAATTGCCTAAGGCCCCTTTCACACTGGGGCGGGAGGTGCGCTGACGGTATAGCGCCGCTATTTTTAGCGCTGCTATACCGTCTGAATTGCTGTGGAATTGCCACAGAATTGCCGCGGTATTCGCCCGCTAGCGGTGCGGTTTTAACCCCCACTAATGGCCAAAAAAGGGTTAATACCAACGGCAATGCACCTCTGTATTACCGCGGTGTCCCATTGTTTTCAATGGGAAGGAGCTGTGGAGGAGCGGTAAACACACCGCTCCTCTCACCACTCCAAAGATGCTGCTGGCAGGACTTTTGGAGGGGTCCCGCCAGCACATCGTCTCAGTGTGAAAGCCCTCGGCAGGAGTTTTATTTTTAACGCTAAACCGTCGGTAAAACTCCTCAGTGTGAAAGGGGTCTTAATGATCATCCTTACAATGAGTGCTGAACTGGCATTCAAACTGTACCGCCATTAAAGTACCATAATCCCAGCAATCAAGGCTCCCTTTTATTCCTGGGCTATCATCACTGGTGTCAATCGTAAGCTGGCAGCACACAGGAAACCACAAGGTGCATGACAATAATCTAAGCACTATTAGGAAGGGGTAGCTCTGAGGTCTGGCAACAAGCAAGCCATAAGCACAGCGGCAGATGTACAGACTATGGTGATTATAGGGCTTACAATGAAAGTACAGTGCCTTGAAAAAGTATTTATACCCCTTGAAATTTTTCCACATTTTGTCATGTTACAACCAAAAATGTAAATGTATTTCATTGGGATTTTATGTGATGGACCAATACAAAATGGCATATAATTGGGAACTGGAAGGAAAATGAAAAATGTTTTTCAATTGTTTTACAATTAAATATGTGAAACGTGTTATGTGCATTTGTATTCATCCCCCTTTACTCTGATACCCCTAATTAAGATCTAGTGAAACCAATTGCCTTTAGAAGTCACCTAATTATTAAACAGAGCCTACCTGTGTGTAAATGTATCTCATTATACAAACAGCTGTTCTGTGAAGCCCTCAGAGGTTTGTTAGAGAACCTTAGTGAGTAAACAGCATCATGAAGGCCAAGGAACACACCAGACAGGTCAGGGAGAAAGTTGTGGAGAATTTTAAAGCTGGGTTAGGTTATAAAAAATATCCCAAGCTTTGAACATCTCACAGAGCACTGTTCAATCCATCATCCGAAAATGGAAAGAGTATGGCACAACTACAAACCTACCAAGGCATGGCCGTCCACCTAAACTGAAAGACCGTGCAAGGAGAGCATTAATCAGAGAAGCAGCCAAGAGGCCCATGGGAACTCTGGAGCTGCAGAGATCCAAAGCTTAGGTGGGAGAATCTGGACAATTAGTCGTGCACGCCACAAATCTGGCCTTTATAGAAGAGCGACAAGAAGAAAGCCTTTGTTGAATGAAAGCCATAAGAAGTCCCATTTGCAGATTGAGAGAAGTCATGTGGGGGACACAGCAAACATGTGCTCTGGTCAGATGAGACCAAAGTTGAACTTTTTGGCCTAAAAGCAAAATGCTTTGTGTGGCAGAAAACTAACACTGCACATCACCCTGAACACACCATCCCCACCGTGAAACGTGGTGGTGGTAGCATCATTGTGGGGATGCTCTTCTTCAGCAGAGACAGGGAAGCTGGTCAGAGTTGATGGGAAGAAGGATGGAGCCAAGATAGAGTCTGCAACAAGACTTGGGACTGAGAAGGAGGTTCACCTTGCAGCAGGACAATGACCTTAAACATACAGCCAGAGCTACTATGGAATGGTTATAATTAGAGTTGAGCGGACACCTGGATGTTCGGGTTCGGCGGAACTTCGGAAAAAAGTCTGGGTTCAGGACCCGAACTTGACCCCGAACCCGAACCCCATTGAAGTCAATGGGGACCCGGACTTTTGACTACTAAAATGTCTCTAAAAGACTAAGGAAAAGGGCTAGAGGGCTGCAAATGGCAGCAAAGTGTCAGTAAGAGCATGGCAAATACTCTGAAAATAAATGTGGAAAGGGAAATAACTTAAAATAACATAAAAAAAAATAAAAAAAATAATAATCTTGACAAGCAGGAACGTTCCCCTAAAGCAGTGATCTCCAAACTGCGGCCCCCAGGGCCAGATGCGGACCTTTGCACGCCTTTATCCGGCCCTTGGGAATTCCTCCTACAGATATAAAGCGCTATTTCTCCCGATGACACGGGCGGCGAGGCACTTTTCCTCCCTCTGATACCAATGATGGTGTACTATTGATCTTTTATTAAAAAGAATCAAGCAACAAATTTTATACAAAAGTAAAAAACATAACTATAGTACAAAACTTAAACATAAATCCAAGGAATACACATCCAGGGTCAGAATCTATACAATATATACACTATACACAATATATACACTATACACAATATATACACTATACACCACCACCAAACATTACTACAAAACTATTTACACAAAGCAGCAGAGAGGGCCTAAGAGGCACAACCCGTCACCTATGTACGCAGCCATTTATCAAAAATGTATAAAAAATAATAATAATCTAGGGTGATAAGAGACAGACAGCCACACCCGGGAAAGAGACTCCTGGCACTCAGGGAGGCCTGAAACCCCTCCACGCCTTCAGCCAAGCCCCCTGACCCCGCTTGTCTCTCTCAAGCCCCCGAATCTTCCCCACCTCATGCACAATGTCATACACCACCACCTCAACAGGAAGGATTTTTTGCCGAATGCTGACCTGACACCGTGCGTTCCAGGTGAAATAACGGACCACTAGGCTAACTAAAAAAAGTGTATCCAAACAAAAACCTCCACCGGTACTGAATGCTCCGTACACCCACTCAGCATAACCCAGCCTGGAGAGGAAAGGAACACCGAGCGCCCGCCCCACCTGTCTGTACACTTCTATGTTAAAGGGGCAACGAAGCAGAAAATGGTCCATAGTCTCCTCCTCATCCGCACACTCCTCCCGAGGACAGCTACGATCCATCGAACTGCGAAATTTCAAATTGCCCCTAACATAGAGCTTCCCATGGAAGCACAACCAGGCCAAATCCCGAAATTTAGGAGGTATTCTATCCAAATTAATCAGCCTCAACCCCGCCCTCAAAACTGGGCCTGGGCAATCCCTTAAGGCCAGTGGGTCATGAAAGACTTCGCTCAAGACTCGACTCATAAGGTCTTTCCTCGGAACCGATCTGAGATCTTCAGCCGACAATCGCCACTGCCGCAGTAACTTCAGGCACGGAGCTACATAGGCTGGTAGCTGACCACGATGACCCCTGCGATTCTTCACTTGGCCACCTTCTTCCCAAAGTCGTAGAAAAGGCCTAAACCAAGATCTAAATATGCCTGCCCATCCAGGAGGTTCCACTGCAAGCATACTACCAATATTAAACTTGAGAAATAACAGTGAAAAGAAAAGAACTGGGTTGACCATACCCAAGCCACCCTCCCTCCTGGATAGGTAGGTGACATTCCTCTTGATGGGGTTCAGTCTGTTCCCCCACAGCATCTGGAAGAACACACTACTGACCCTAGCATAGAGAGACACTGGCAAGATGCAGACAAAGCTGACATACAAGAAGATCGGAATCAGGTAGGTCTTAATCAGATCAACCATTTCCCTCATAGATAACTTCCATCTCTTCCAGTTGACCACCTTAGCATTGGCAATTTCCAGTCTGCCTTCCCAGTTTTTGAGGCCATAATCGCCGGGTCCAAATTCAATGCCTAGTATCTTAATTTTTTCCTGGGGCACTGGAAAGGCGTCCGGGAGATCAAACCCCTCACCTTCCTTTCCCATCCAGAAAACTTCGCTCTTTTCCTGATTGATCTTGGAGCCTGATGCTTCAGAATACCGTGATGTCAGAGAGACCACCTCCTCCGCCTCATCCGTCCCAGTGACAATTACTGATACATCGTCCGCATAAGCAACAACCCTCAATGGCGGCTCACCCGGGAGCCCCACTGGTACCCCACACAACATGCCGCTCTCTAGCCTCCTGATGAAGGGGTCGATTGCAAACACATAGAGCAGGGGACTCAGGGGACAACCCTGGCGCACCCCGGAACCAACCTCAAAGGACTTCCCAACCCAACCATTAACAAGAGGGAAGCTTTCTGCCCCCTTATACAAGACTTTCAGCCAATCAACAAAACCACCCGGCAGACCGTACTTACTAAGGAGCAACCACAGGTACTCATGGTTAACACGATCAAAGGCCTTTGCCTGATCCAATGTCAGCAAATACTTTCCCCAGCCTGCAGCCCTGCACCGCTCCAAGGCCTCCCGGACAGCTAACACCGCTGTGAAGGTGCTCCTACCCTGGACCGAACAGTGCTGATGGCGAGAAAGCAAAGACTCTGCTACTGACGACAGGCGCCAGAAAAAAATCTTCGCCAGTATCTTTCTATCGACATTAAGAAGGCTGATGGGGCGCCAATTCTCAATCATCGAAGGATCTTTACCCTTTGACAGAAGAATCACAGCCGAGTGCCTCATGGAAGGGGGAAGCACCCCCTCAGCGAGACAACTGTTAAAAACCTCTACCAAATGTGGGGCCAGAATAGACTTAAAGGCTTTGTAAAACTCAGCCGTCAAGCCATCCGGTCCGGGTGACTTTTTGATGGCAAGCTGTTCAATTGCCCTCATCACCTCTTCAACTGTGATCTCCTCTGTCAAATTCATCAATGGAACATCTCCACCATTTAGACCTGGAGTAGAGTCCAAAAAGCTTTCCATCTTGTCACGGTCAAGCTCTTTCCTCCCAAGAAGGTCAGCATAAAAGGACCTCACGACCTCCAGAATCCCTGACCTGGACTTTGTCACGGAACCTGTACTGTCCTTAAGGCCAACGACCGCTTTAACAGCTACACCTTGTTTGCAGTTCTGGTAAGGGTCAGGCGAGTGGTACTTCCCATAGTCCCTCTCCAGAACCAAAGAGGCATGCCGGTCATATTGACACTTCCTGAGGAGGAGTTTCACTTCGGAGATTGCCCCAGGATCTCCTCCTCTCGAGACAAGAATATCCAGCTTCCTCCGCAAACGTTGGTAGGTCATGTATCTATTAAACTGTTTTCTATTGGCTAGGCCCCTGAAGAATCCAGCGGTCCTCTTTTTGGTCAGCTCCCACCACTCAGCCTTGCTGCTACAAAAGTCCAGGATGGTCACCTGTGCCTGAAAGAATTCCTCAAAGGATTGTCTAACATGTTCTTCCTTGAGTAGAGTCGAATTCAATCTCCAGATGCCCTTTCCCCTCTGAGGGGCGTTTGAAGCATTCAGGGCCACAGATAGCATACAGTGATCAGAGAACTCTACTGCCTGCACCACTGGGGGTGAGAAAGCAGAGGCCTCCTTCAAAAAAAACCTGTCTATCCTACTCTGACTATTACCACGATGAAATGTGAACCCGGTGTCGTCCGGGAGGTGCTTAATATGCACATCCACAAGACCAGCATCCCTAACCATACTATTTAAAAAGAACATATGCATTGCTGGTGCAATATGTAGAGTATCTGACATGAACATATGCAGTGCTGGTGCAATTAGATTTATGAAGTAGGACTGACTCCTATATAATTCTCCCCCTATAAGCACAATCAGGAACCTTTCCCTACAGTAGCTAATGCAGAGTATGTTACAGGAACATATGCAGTGCTGGTGCAATATGCAGAGTATCTGACAGGAACATATGCAGTGATGGTGCAATATGCAGAGTATCTGACAGGAACATATGCAGTGCTGGTGTAATATGCAGAGTATCTGACAGGAACATATGCATTGCTGGTGCAATATGCAGAGTATCTGACAGGAACATATGCAGTGCTGCTGCAATTAGATTTGTGAAGTAGGACTGACTCCTAACTAATTCTCTCCCTATAAGCACACTCAGGAACCTTTGCCTAATGTAGCTAATGCAGAAGAGTATGTTACAGGAACATATGCAGTGCTGGTGCAATATGCAGAGTATCTGACAGGAACATATGCAGTGCTGGTGCAATATGCAGAGTATCTGACAGGAACATATGCAGTGCTGGTGAAATATTTAGAGTATCTCACAGGAACATATGCATTGCTGGTGCAATATGCAGAGTATCTGATAGGAACATATGCAGTCCTGCTGCAATTAGATTTGTAAAGTAGGACTGACTCCTAACTAATTCTCTGCCTATAAGCACAATCAGGAACCTTTGCCTAATGTAGATAATGCTATGTAGATCGATCGCTGAGTATTGTAATTCGATTTCTGAAGCAGGAAAATCCTATCTGAATCTGTCCCTGAGAGCAGCGGCAGCCTTTCCCTACCCTAGCTAAAGCAGAGTGACGAGCTGTGCTGTGTGCCTCTAGCTTATATAGAGGCTGGGTCACATGCTCGGTTACATGCTGCACTGACCAATCACAGCCATGCCATTAGTAGGCATAGCTGTGATGGCTTCTAGGTCACACAAGTAAAAGAAATGCTGATTGGCTGCCCTGCAGCGCGCCATTACATAGCCGAATACCGAAGCTCCATAAATGTCCTACGTTCCTTATACTGATGGTCACCAGCCTGAAACGGTAAAATGTATATTGCTGCTGAATAAATTGTTGCATAATGTTAGTCTTTATCTGGTATCCAAGCCAGCGTTTCTGAAGGCTGAACTCGCACTACTAAAATTAGGAATAATCCCTTGTTTTTTGGATTATGATGAAAATCCCTAAATGTTATACCTTCTGTTTTAACTTTGAATGTTTTGGTTCCGTAGAGGAATTTTTGCCAATTTTACCATAACATATGTGGTTATCCTGTCCCATTGGTCACCAAATCTTACTTTGATCATGACCAGATAGGACACAGTCATAGTAGTCATAGCATTATCACAAAGAACAAACAGATAAATCAAGCGCTCTCCAAAGGAAGTAGATAAAAATAAATATATATGTGGGGAAGGGTAGATGACATTTACCCTTCCCCACATATATATTTATTTTTATCTACTTCCTTTGGAGAGCGCTTGATTTATCTGTTTGTTCTTTGTGATACTTCTATATGTGAAGCCCTAATCGAGCAGCCACCAGATGAAGTTTCATATTCTAGTTCCTTTTTCTCCCAGTTCATAATTTCCTGACATCAACCCCATATTTAGGTACCAGGAGCGAATCATAGCCCTGAGATCAGTTCTCCTTATGGAGATCATACTTGATATAGAGTCAGCTAAATACGAAGTCCTTGATGAAATTTATACTTTCTTTCCTGCTTCCTTTTTTAATCCCACCACCTCCATTTGTAGACCGACCTATAAACTTATATGTGCCCGGTTTAGAAAACTAGAAGACCTAATTGTCTCTGCCAACCAACAATGTTGGGATAAGTTTTTTCTCAAACAATATTTAAAATATAAAATCTCCCCAAGAGGTTTGAGAAACACAAAAACCTGTTCATTTCTATGTGAAGCCCTTACTTCTGAATGGGCTGATATTTCAGAGTTCTGCACGCAGAAGTGGATGGAAATAGTAGCCAAACAAAGGGACATCCAATACCATTCTCTTTTACAAAAAATCAAAGAATGTATTTCTGATATGCATACTCAAGTCTCATCCTTACCATCTTCCTGGTTAAGGAAGCTTAAACAAAAAATTTTGTTGGTATTATAGTCATCGAAATCTCTCTGAATTTTATGGAGTCAGGAAGACCTCCTACTAGGTTCCAAACTCCATAAAATTCGGAGAGATTTCGATGACTATAATACCAACAAAATTTTCTGTTGGAAAAAAAGTCGCCAATCTAACCATCAAAACCTAGACCATGAACCGGTTGGTTCTGTAGGACGGGTAGGTCCTATTCCCCTTATGGAGTGTGTCCCCAGGCCAACTATTGGTCTGTTGACTCTACAACATTGTTCCTCCAACAATGAACGCCGTTTTCCTCCCAGGCCCAAGAAATCTAGAGTCCAGAACCATGATTTTCCCCCCAGCCCTTTGGTGCACACTGAGACTCCTCTTATCGTCAATGGTGACCCCAGAGTTTCTGTCGAGGCCACCCTTATAGTCCACGATACCCTTTCACAATCACCAGTTCTGCTCAATCCTGTGTCCGAGGTCCAAACCACCATGCCCAATTCAGGGACTGGTTTGGTTATCCACGAAGTCCCTCACCTACCATTATCACCTGTAGTTAAGATTATTGATGCACATCTTGGTAGTCAAGCCCCTTCGATACCCACACCCCCAGTTGTCCCTCCTTTTTTAGTGACTGCCCCCCTGTCCTGCCCAAAAAGAAAGTTAGACACAGAGGCAGAAGAGGGGGCAGAAGGAGACGCCGAAAGGAGGGGAAAGGTACGAAAACTATCAAAATCTTCAACCTTTCCGATCACACCCTAACCAAACCGGAGGAGTCCTTGCTTGCTCGAGGTCTCACCTTTGCACCTATGGCCCCACCAAACCCTTTTACTATATTTTTATTAGAAATATTACTGTTAATCGCCTTTTTAATCTCAAATCCACCACAGTCTATCCAGATACCGATGTTGATATCGATTCTTCTGGAACCTGTCCTATCAGTCAAGACCTTTTCCACAACTGCAGTGTCCCTGAACAAATGGCCTTGGACCATCTTGAACTTCTATATACAGAGGATTCAGATGACTACGTTGAATTGCTTACTCAGCATCTATCAACATCCCCACCAATTGTACAAACCAAATTCAGACCAAAATCCATATTCTACCCCACTTATTCTAAAGAGCCATACATCCAAAGTTTTTATCAGGTAGTTTATAGTGAAATCTTACGTATGTGCGAGCAAACTACCATACATAAGTACTCCTATAACCTTTCAGTGGCAGAAAATACTGCTCTCAAAGAATTGACTGAGAATAATGCTATCATCATACGCTCAGCTGACAAAGGTGGAGGGATAGTGATCCAGAACTTGATTGATTATCAGACAGAGAGCTCCCGTCTCTTATCAGACACCACCACATATCAAAAATTAAAAAGTGATCCGTTGCCAGCCTTTTCACAGGAGGCCCATGACCTAGTTAATGCAGCAAAAGCCGAGGGTTTAGTGACAAAAACTGAAGTCGCCTTTCTACTCCACGACTTCTACAAAAGGCTGTACTTTTATCACTTACCTAAAGTCCACAAAAATCATCTAAATCCACCGGGGAGACCCATAGTAGCAGCAATGGAGAGTGTTACTAGCTACTTCTCTATCTATATAGACCATTTCCTTCAGCCGTTAGTGGTAAACCTCCCATCTTATATTAAGGATAGTATACACCTACTCCAGACGCTACAACCATACCAGTGGGAAAAGACCTACCGCTGGCTGTCCCTTGACGTTGTATCCCTATACATGTCCATACCCCACGATGTTGGTCTTCTAGCCACCTAATATTTCCTTAACCAAGATCCATTGCTTAATCCTCGGCAAGTCCATTTTCTTTTAGACATGTTGAAATTTTGTCTTACGCATAATTATTTTGAAAATAATGGCGAGTTCTTTATCCAGATCCAAGGAACCGCCATGGGGGCCAATTTTGCCCCCAGTTATGCAAACCTAACCATGGGCTACTGGGAGTTATCCCACATTTGGCAGAATAACCCTTACGCTTCCCATCTTGTATTTTTTGGCCGGTACATAGATGACATAGTTATCATTTGGGATGGCCCAGATACGCTAATCCCTCCTTTTCTGGAACACTGTAATTCCAATACCATGGGCCTATCATTCACAGCTGTCACTGATGATAAAATCCTAGCTTTTTTAGACTTAGAACTATTCTTTGAGAATAATACCATCTGTGCCCAGAATTTTGTGAAGCCAACGGCTGGCAACTCCTTCTTACATTTTGAGAGTTGTCATCACCCACGATGGGTAAAAAATATCCCTAAAAGTCAATTCTGCCGATTGAAACACAACTGCACCAGACAGCATGACTATATCATTCACGGTCAAAAACTAAAGGAGAAGTTCCTCGAAAAAGGTTATCTTGACGATCTCATAGATGGAGCTTTCCAACATTATTCCTCAACAGACCTAGTTCCTAAAACGAATAAGACACAGGATGAAAAAAGAACACCACAACCAGTGCGCTTTGTCACACAATTCCATAGTCATTTTAGACAAATGGAAAGGATTCTAGCCAAACATTGGCCTATCCTGAACGAGGACCCTCATCTAAAATCCTCATTGTCAGAGCGTCCGTTAGTAAGCTATAGAAGAGCAAAAAACTTGAAAGCTAGTATAGCACCTAGCAAAATTAAGAAGAAACTTCCAGCTTTTGGCACTACTCCCTCCCTAACATTCTTTCACATCAAAGGGATGTATCAGTGCAAAAAAGCCCGTTGTCTCACCTGTCCTCATGTCATGCACCGACAAAAATACTTTATATGCAAGGGCAAGCAATACATTTTACCAGACTTCTTCACATGCTCTTCCGAATATGTGGTTTATTGTCTGACCTGCCCTTGCGGCCTCTTCTATGTGGGCCGTACTATTCGGACCCTCCAGAAGAGATTCGGTGAGCACCGCAATTTTGTGGAGAAAGGTTTGGAAAAGTATAGTGTCGCCAGACACTTCAAAGAATTTCACCAAGAGTCCTCTTCGGAACTTCGGGTTTGGGTAATAGAGGCCATCTCTAGACACCTCCCTCAGGCCGAAAGATATAAAAAATTGTGTGAAAGAGAAAATTATTGGATTTATACGTTAGATTGTTTGTCCCCTCGAGGGTTAAATGAGGGACTGGAAATTAACATCTTACTATAGTACCCTAACCAGTGTCCAAGATCCTCTATATGAGATTTTTTAGAAGGATCTCTTTTTATGACAATTTTTCTAAAAAATATATATTTAAAAAAAAAAAAATATATATATATATATATATATATATATTTATTATTCTTTAACATCTCATTATATTGTTCTACCCCCCCTATATGCTTATTCTATGTACTTTTATACAAAACGGGTCTTTGATGTAGATTTTGTGCATGTATGCACACTCACACACATATATGATTAGATGTGTTTGCATATAGCAATTGCGCATACATATACGTGTATATGACACTCTCTTTCACACATATGGTTTTTAATAGCAACTTGAAATTTATAATTTATTCCATCACCCTCTTTATACATGCAGTGGACACACTGTATTCCACCTCTATCAGTGTGTATTTACTCTGCATATCAGTTTCTCTTTCTTTGAAGAGTATTTTTAGAATATTTTTGGAATGTTTTTAAAATATTTTTACAATATTTTTACAATATTCTTGTGCATGATTTCACAGATGCATTCCTGTGATCTATTACGCATCTACACTATTGATTTGTTCCTTGGAGTGTATGTATGTGTATATATATCTCTTGCATAATAGTTCGTTGTTTCTCTTAAATGCTTTTTACTATGTCACTTGATGTTTTAGTTTAGAGTTGATTGTTGACAGGTGATTCATGTACCTGTTGATGCCTCGCTAGTCATCCCCCTCATACTGACTCTGTACAAGCTTGATTGTCTGTAATTGCCTGCTAGCCAATCAGCTCCGTTCGAGCTATACATAATTTCCCTCAACTAAGATGGCCCCCATAGAGCCTGAGGAAGAGGCACGCATGCCTCGAACGTGCGCACCGCCC
The DNA here is from genome assembly GCA_029574335.1 of Rana kukunoris. Taxonomy (NCBI): domain Eukaryota; kingdom Metazoa; phylum Chordata; class Amphibia; order Anura; family Ranidae; genus Rana; species Rana kukunoris. Next base: position 435,540,038 of record CM056053.1, on the reverse strand, counting down.
TGTGACCTAACCCGGAAGTGACGCTCCGCTGCCTGCGCTCCACGGCTGCGTTCCATCACGCTGTCCCATCGCGTCCATACAGCTCCCTGTCAGACCAGCGCTGGAATACACTCAGGGACACCTATGGACCTTTGAATTAGCTGACGAACTGTACAGCATTCTCCTTTATAGTAAAAATCCAGAGCACTCAGCCACTCCGGAAGCCAGGCACAGATGACACCTTTTATGCCCATGAACCCTGCAGTCTTGTGAGTAGCATCCTCATAAGAATTGTTTTGTTTTGTCACAGTAATAAAAAGTTACTACGCTTAGAGGGCACCGCTTTTTGTTTTTCTTTTTTCTTTTTCTTTTATAGTAGTCATAGCATCGCTGTGTAATATTAGGCTGTATCTGTACTATAAACAGGTGGTTCTGGATACACTGTTAGCCTGGAGGGGAAAAAAAAACATTTGCACAGTCCTGCCAGTTTAGAAGTAATCCTCTTATTTTTGGCATGTAATGGAATTCATTACATATACAACCTGCTGTGATTTGCAGCCGTTAAGTGGGGGATTTTCTGGCTCTTTAACCCTCATTAACCCTTGTCATAAACTTTCTGGTGGTAACTTAAAAATGCTTAAATTGATACTAAATTATATCCTTATTCTCAAAAAAAAATCCACACATACACATCCACTATCCCTGCAATTTACTTCTCTTTTTTTTTTTTTTTTTTCAAAAAAACATTTTATTGGAAATTACGTAAAGTACAAATAAAAGCCAATGAAAAACAAAATAATACAGTGTCATATTACAGAATAGAGATAGAATAAGGAGGTGTAATATAAAAAGGAGCATCATTTTCATGGATGTCAGTAGTCCAATTATAAAGGAGATAAAGAAAAAAAAGTAAATATAAAATAAGTGCAATTTATCAATGTAGCAAACGTATCATATTAACACAATTAGCAGGCTTGGTAGGGGCGGGGAGAGAGATCAACGAGGAGAAAGGCATCAACATCTTGACTCCTGGAGCAAGAAGTAGCAGAAGACTAGGGATGAGCTTCGCGTTCGAGACGAGCGTAAGTTCGACTCGAACATTGTCTGTTCGCACGTTCGCCGAAATTCGAACAAAAACGGTCGTTCCCGCCAAATTCGAGTGACGCAAAACGGCCCATAATTCACTGCGGCATTGCGTGCTGATGATTGGCCAAGCATGCTGTATGTCCCGCATGCTTGGCCAATCACAGCGTGCAAAAAACGAAGAACCATAAATTGGCCAAAGCCTGGGTGGCTTTGGCCAATTATGGCTCAGGGCTTTAGCATACACCCCACACTATATAAGGCCGCCTGCTGGGCGGCCTCGTGTAGTGTGTTCAGGCTTGTTAATGAAATCAGAGAGATTGTCTTTTTATATAGCTAGATAGAGCAGTCAGGCAGGCTAGTCAGTTTAGCTTAATTTACAGTGTGTAGAGAATATATATACATCCCTAGGAGTTGTACATATATTTATACACTGTATAGCTTAGATAGATCAGTTCTTCCTAATTTACTGGCAGGCAGGTGATTGTGCTATTTAAAGACGTTATCACAGGTATAGACACCCAGCGGGTACAATATTTAAAGGAATTTTTATTTTATTTTTATTTAAGCATCAATAAAATCACTGCTCCTGGATGCTTAACTTAAAAAAAAAAAAAATGTTAATTCCTTTAAATATTGTACCTGCTGGGTGTCTATAGTTTGCCTGTGAAAATGTCTGAGAACCTGAGTCCTGTTCCTGAAAAAACTACCGTTTTTTAAACTTTTTTCCATTGATACATGTTCCCTGGGGCAAGACCTGGGTTTTCAAAGACGTTTTCCAACAATAACTTGAATATTGGTCTTTAAAATGAGCGTTTTTGAATTCAAACGTTCGAGTCCCATAGACTTCAATGGGGTTCTAAATGTTCGTGCGAACGGTCGGTCTGTTCGATGGTTCTGGTGCGAACCGAAAGCGGGTATGTTCGGCTCATCCCTACAGAAGACAAGTGGAAGGGAAGGGCATATTTAAAATTTGAAAGGAGAGGGGTAATTACAGCTGTGGCCAATGTGATCCTCCCAGAAAACAAAAAGAAAGAAAGTGATGGGGGGTAAGGGAAGGGAGGAGACTCACAAGGTGGTCCTTCCAGCATGCGCTTACCTTGACTAGCAGTCAGTGTCAAGTGGGTTTTGGCGATAACGTCAAAGTCATTGGGGAACAGGGGAGACAGACGGTGATGCCTAAGTGTCTAGTAAGTGGCAGTATGTCTCAGTCGTTTGAACATGTATCCAACGTGCCCATGTAGACATGGATTTGGAAGGTCGATCTTTGGCGAAGGCGATAAGTTCTTCCATTTTACCTATTTTAAGTTGACGGGTGAACCAAGAAATACATATGAAGTACACATGTGTGAACTCCTTAACCTGTGGAAATTTTGGCAAACCTGTTTGGCTAGTTTCATAGCTCGCACACCCTACACTACACTACAAAGAAAACTGGGTGACACCACCATATCTCAGTGGAGATTTGTAGTTTCCTGTATCATCTGAACTGTGAAAGAGCAGCAATTCACAGCCAAGATCCTTCTTATGTGCTCCCTTCCTGCACACTTCTTCAACCTTTTCCTACAAATTATAGTAAAAATGGAAAGAAAATTGCGCATACCCTATAAACCACAAATATAAGAAAGCTGCGATTCAAAAATGTTATACAACATAAAATAGACTGGAAGAAGGGGAGGAATCGCGCTAAACGCGAGACAATGCCTAGTAATGGCACAGTATGTTACCAAATAAAAAATATTCATGAAAGTTATAATATGAAGTTGAAACACAAAACCTAAATTAATATTTTTAAAGTCCACAAATAGAAAATATATATGTGAAAAACATGTGAGTCAATCGTGAAAAAAGGGGGTTAAGTTCTTTGTAATGGTCAGAGGTCCATCTGTGAAGCCAATGATGCTGAATTTTTCAAAAGAAATACAGGAAGATCAATGTCCCTTTACCGATCGCGAATATCTTGCACTTGTAGGCTTCAATGTGAAGTCACAATACCGGAAAAAAGAGAAACAAAAAACTTGCATAGTGTAATACCGTTGAGAATTGTGAATAATATCCACCCATGGGGGATAGCTGTATGGTAGACAGGGGGCAGTGACAACCCTCCACCACAGTACACACTGACCCTTACCAGATAATATGACCCTCTTGAGGTCGGTAACAGCCTTAAGAATAGTGTAATCAAACTTCGCCTTACATCATCATATACAAATAGGATGGATCCTCAGTGAAAAAAGACAAAAAAAACTTTTCATAGTATAGACCGCATGAATACAGATCACAATCACCCGTGGAAAAAAAACAACAATCAAAACTGTGAGGAAGGGAGAGTGCTGGTCCCACCACCGAACGAACACACTGACCCTTACCAGACAGTAGGATCCCCTCTGGGATCAATATAGGCAGCAAAAGAGTGGATGAACTGCTCTCGCCTTATAACATGTCAACATGTCAAGCTTTGCCAGAATTGCTGTAGTTAGAGCACTAGTCTTACCCCATTTGGATTACTGCAATGCTCTTTTCATGGGCTTGCCTCAGACCCAGATTAGACGCTTGCAGAAAATCCAAAATCAGGCAGTTCGGCTGGCACTCAGGCTACCAGGGCGGACGTCCATCTCCACCCACCTGAAGAGCCTTCATTGGCTCCCAATACGGGAGAGATCAGAATTTAAGGTTTTTTTGTATTGCTTACAAAGCCTTTAATAATCTAGGCCCATGTTATATCCGCAAGAAATTGCGGCGACAGTTTGTGACGAGAACCTTACGGGCCACGTCACAAACTAGATTGGTGGTTCGGCCTTATAGGCTGAAAAAATGGGGGGGCAGAGCTTTCTCAGTTCAAGCTGCCCAGTTATGGAATCTGCTTCCTTGCCACCTGCAACAACAGGAGAAGTACCAGGTATTCAGAAAAGATCTGAAGACCCTGTTGTTTACTAGGGCCTTTAGTGGTTTGGGGTGAGATATCTCTTTCTCTACCTTTTCCCTTTCCCTTTTCTCCCTTTCCTTCCTTTCCCCTCCCTTCCTATTTTGTTGTTTTTATGCAGTTTTTAACGTTTTTATTATGTATACATGCAGTACCGAGTTTTAGAATGTCTATATATTTATTGTAACCGCCACTCGATTTTATGTTGTTTTTAAAGTTTGTTCTCTTGGCATGTTTTTGGTAACGTGATTGGACGGGAAGCAGGCGCATTGATGCAAACATGTTTTGTGAACTGTGCGCCTTGTATAAGAAACAAACAATAAACAATAAACACGTCAGAAGCCAATCCTTGATGGGTCACAGTGAATAGCATGGAATCGAAAAAAACTAGAATAGTGTAAATCCGTATAAAATGTATTCTATAAAAAGCCAAGAAATGCACTTACACACAAATGCAGGTTTGGAGCGTATAATAAAAGGTGCCGGCCGGTATTGTGACTTCACATTGAAACCTACAAGTGCAAGATATTCGCGATCGGTAAAGGGACATTGATCTTCCTGTATTTCTTTTGAAAAATTCAGCATCATTGGCTTCACAGATGGACCTCTGACCATTACAAAGAACTTAACCCCCTTTTTTCACGATTGACTCACATGTTTTTCACATATATATTTTCTATTTGTGGACTTTAAAAATATTAATTTAGGTTTTGTGTTTCAACTACATATTATAACTTTCATGAATATTTTTTATTTGGTAACATACTGTGCCATTACTAGGCATTGTCTCACTTTTAGCGCGATTCCTCCCCTTCTTCTTTTCTTACAAATGCAGTAGATGCTTATAGTGCATAGCTCCCAGTCTGACTTCTGCTGTACTAGTAAATGTGGGAAGTTAGATGCTGGCTAGATATAAACTAATATTAATACAGGTACTCTTGATTTTGGCTTTCCTTCTATTGAAGGTGTTGGGTGCCATGGCAGATACATTTTGTCAGAGATATGGACACAAAGAGGATCCCACAGGCTGAAATTGTTTAGCCCATTCCTTGATGTGTTTTCTGTAACAATATAAATACTAACAATTTCAGCACACTGCGTTAGCTGAAAGCTGTCTAAATGAGAAAGTGCTGACTGGCGCAGGTGGTGTAATCTAAAGCTTTCACCTTATTAATGTAACACCACTGTGCTAAAACAGTTATTTTCTTTTGCTAACCAGCTCTTTGTCTTACCGAGAGATGGAAGAGGTAATGGGTTGCCTTGACACTTATGCCGCGTACAGATGATCGGAAATTCCGACAACAAAACCGTAGATATTTTTTCCGACGGAATGTTGGCTCAAACTTGTGTAGCATACACACCGTCACACAAATGTTATCAGAAATTCCGAACGTCAAGGACGCGGTCACCTACAACACTACGACGAGCCAAGTAAAATTAAGTTCAATTATTCCAAACATGCGTCAAATTGATTCCAAGCATGCGTCGGAATTGGCTACAGACGTTCAGAATTTCTAACAAGAACTTGTCGGAAAATTTGAAAACCAGCTCTCAAATTTTTGTTGTCGGGTATTCAAACAGAAAATGTCCGATGGAGCATACACACGGTCGGAATATCTGACCAAAAGCTCACATCGAACATTTGTTGTCGGAATTTCTGATCGTGTGTACGCGGCATAAGTCTTTATATATTACTTTGTACAGAAATTAAGTTTTAACTCATTGTACATTACATACTCACTTACATTGGTTTTAGTTCTTAATGCTTAAAGGATAAATATACCTTTGTACAGTTTTTCTTTAATAACTTCCCCCAACCCGGAATGCTCCCTGATCCAGCAATGCTCACTGATACAGGAGACGGTCAGAGACTGCAGACATGATACAGGAGACAGTCAGAGACCACAGACATAATACAGGAGACGGTCAGAGACTGCAGACATGATACAGGAGATGGTCAGAGACCGCAGACATAATACAGGAGATGGTCAGAGACTGCAGACATAGTACAGGAGACGGTCAGAGACTGCAGACATAGTACAGGAGACGGTCAGAGACTGCAGACATGATACAGGAGACAGTCAAAGACCGCAGACATAATACAGGAGACGGTCAGAGACTGCAGACATAATACAGGAGACGGTCAGAGAACGCAGACATAATACAGGAGACGGTCAGAGACTGCAGGCATTATAAAGGAGACGATCAAGCTGGCCCCACTACGAGCTGTCCAGACTCTCTTCCAAAAATGGCCACTCTTCATGGGGGAAATGCTCTTTTAGGGCTCATTCACACTAGTGGTTTAAGGGTGGTAAAACCCAGTGGATGAGATGTGTTTTTTACCACCCCAACCACTTCCCCTTTAGCTTAAGAGGCAGCAGATGGGGTGTACACATAACGTGGCCCCAATGTTTTGCTTAGCAGTCGCATAAGGAATTCCACCCCCTGTCACTTTAGGCGGCCCTACCAAGAGTAAACCATTTAAGTGAATGGGGGAGCTCTGCAAAGGGTTATAGCAGGCAGCCTTTCAAATACTCTTTGAAGAGCAATCCGAGTGTGGATCACTCTTCCGAGACCAAAGCAAGTGTGAACGAGTCCTTAGACAGTTGTCACCACAACAAATACACCAATTGGAAGATTTCTCCTTTATTTGTTTTCTGGTGGCAATTAAATTTTTTTAATTTCCCTTCACTTAGCTCGGTGCTAATGCACACAAGAAATGGAAAATGGTATGTTCCCCAGCAGAGATACAGGCATCAATAACACATAACAGAACTTCTAACCCAGCATCGCTGTTCTATCAAAACTATTTCTCTAACTTTCAAGTGTCCACACAGTTTCCATGTGACACCAGAGAGACACAGAATGAGAGGATACATGTGCAGCAGGGCTGATCCTAGGCAGTGTGTACAGGGTGCTTTGCACCCAGGCGCCTGCAGAGGTGGGGGCGCCAAACTGACAACGTTTTCCCCTCCCTCCTTCTCTCCTTGTTTGTTTCCATCTAGAACTGTTCTGAGCATAGGTGTGTGTCTGCCCAGAACTGGAGTGTGAGCACAGGGCAGCCCGTCCAGCCTGGCAGTGCTCGAGGGAGGGGCCGCTCCACTTCCTGACACAAGGGTTCTAGTTTTCAGTGGCTGCTGAGTGCTAATGCTCAGGAATGAATTCCTCACACTTGGAGTCTTGGATCCCGCACTGTATCCACCAACTCCAGTTGGAGTGGCTCCCCCTCACATCTCTATCCCGGGCTGCACAGAGAGAAAACCGAGGTAAGTCACAGTGTTCAGTGTGCTGTGTGCTGGGGGATGGCATCCCTTTACACGTGTTCTGGGTTGACCCTGCTCTAGATCTTTTATGGAATGATAGATTGCATAGGATACACAGCCCCTGACCCTTCCTGCACCTCCGTAGTCCTTCTACAGATATAATGTATAATGAGATGTACCAAGAGTGCTTTCACACTAACAGTGCGGGGGCGTCGGTGGTAAAGTGCCGCTAGTTTCAGCACCGCTAGTTTTACCAGCGATTTACCATTTTTTTAGAGGTACATTTAACCCCCACTAGCGACCAAATAAAGGGTTCAAAGGCGCCACTGCTGAGGCACTTTGCAGGCACTGTCCATTGATTTCAATTGGCAGGGGCACTTTATACACCGCTCCTAAATTCCCTTAAAGAAGCTACTTGCAGGGATTTTTTGGACGTCCTGCCAGTGCACCAGTGTGAAAGCATTTGGGCTCTCACACTGGGATTGCAGATGAGGCTTTTTTTAGGTGCTAGTTTTAACGCTAAAGCGCCTGTGAAATGCCTCCAGTGTGAAAGGGGTCTAATGGATCATCTCCTGTACTATCTCTGCAGTCTCGAACCATCCTTTTCATACATGAAAAGTAAAATATAATATAAAAATATACAAAGAAAGTAAAGTCCATATGTGATAAGCAAAGTCCTTCAGAAGTAAATACACCAACCGACACCAGATAGGGTATGTGATCCTTAGTGAATGCCTCCACCTTACAAAGTGCTTGTCTACCAGCCTATATTGACCTCCTATTATGGAAGGTCAATCTCGCTTGTGGCTCAAACCCAGCCAGGGCCTCTATCCGTCTGAAGGGAAGGGAAATCCACCACATGAAAGGGACTCAGTCGTTCAACATCAGAAAAAAGGAAATAAACTTGCCGAAGCATAAAATCCTTTTGACATTTATTAAGATAAAAAGAATTGTGCTTAAAAGCACTAAAAAGCACACATAAGAATATAGTTACAAAGTTAGTCAGGTTGAAAAAGACACAAGTCCATCTGGTTTAACCATGAAAAAAATAAAAGTAAAATAAAATATATCATACAATCCCATATACCCAATTCTATACCCACAGCTGAAGCCGGCCTTCAGGGATTGACGTATTGCGGTGACGTCAGCACGTCGCTCCACCCAGTGCATTTCGTCACACACTGACGTCATTCTGGGACACAAGCCGCGTACTGACTCACTGCTACATATACACAAGATACAAATGAACAGTGCCTCGATCTGAGCCTCTGGCAGCCGCTTATACAAATCGGACATATTGGCAAAGGGCTTATAAGATGTGCTTCAAGTTTTAAGTGAAGATCCGCTTTAAGAGTCTTTTTAAATGTTTTCACACAAAATTCACACAAATTTCACCCAACATTCACACATATTTTATCAAAACAAATTCAATTGGAAAAATGTGTTAAACCTGGGTAAAAGTTATGCCACTCTTGGGAGTAAACCTTCATAAATAGACCGCTGTGTTGTCAAGCATGTCTGCAATTAATTTCCCTGTCTTCTTTAAGAAGAAGCATTTTTATTTGCAGACAGCAACGGTAAGAGAGATAAAATATTCTGTCAGAGATAATGTACAAAAAGAAACAGTTATTGCAGTTAAATATGATGTTTATTCCTGAAATGTTACCCAGTAGCAGAATTGTGTGTTAACTATGGTAATGAGCAATACAGTGACAAAGTAGCGTGCCTGAATCCTTGAACAGCGTCATTAAAAAAAGCAACGGCCTTTGCACAGACCTAATATTTTAGATTTATTTTAAACTCCAGATTTCCCACCGATTATTTGGAGCAAGTCTAGAATTTTTTATCTTTTTTCCACATTTTATTATGTACGTGACCTCAATCTACTATTCCCACTTGCACTACAGCTTGTAAAAAATGCCTGCCTGACCCATTTTCATCTGCGTATCTGTTCCCTGGAGCCATCTCCTACGGAAAATTAAGATATTCTCCTGGCCATAACCACCGCTTTCAGCTGAAAAGTGTCTTAAAGGACATGGTAGTTTATTTCAAAACATCATGTAATGAGTATAACTAGGCTACAGCCCAAGGCAACCGATCGGGTTATGTGTTCTGGAACACTTTATAAAGGAAAAATTTGATTGGATGAAGTTTCTATACATAGTTCTAGTAAATGTTGTCAAAATGTGAAGGAGAAACTCAACAGAGAAGATTGCTAATGTTACTAAATTAACAGATGTAGCCACACTGGCGGTATGATTATGTCAGATTTTTAAATCTCAAAGCGGTACAATTGTTTTGCATAGAAATTTGGCATTTTATATTGTAGACCGCGACTGTGGAATGCACTACCAACTACCATCCGACTGGAGTCGGACCACTTGGCCTTCAGGAGAATGATTAAAACTCATCTCTTCTGAAGGCAAAGCCTTCATTTATCCAAGGAATGGAAATAGCGCCCACAGGCGATTCAGTTCGCAAGGGTTGCGCTCTATAAGTTTTTCACTCACTCAGACCTATAATTCTAATGCCGCATACACACGATCGGACATTCGGACAACAAAACCGTGGATTTTTTTTTAGACGGATGTTGGCTCAAACTTGTTTTGCATACACACAGTCGCACAAATGTTGTCGGAAATTCCGACCACCAACAATGCGGTCACATACAACAGCACTATAAAAGGGAAGTTCAATACCAACTGTGCCACCCTTTGGGCTCCTTCTGCTAATCTTGTGTTAGTAGAAGTTTGGCGAGAGACAATTTGCGCTTTTCAGCCCGTTACAGCGCGATGAATGTGCTATTTCCATTACGAACGCTTCCATCTCGTACTTAAATCAGAGCATGAGTGGAATTTTGTGCGTCAGAATTGTCTACACATGATTGGAATTTCCAAGAACGGATTTCGTTGTCGTAAAATTTGAGATCCAGCTCTCAAATATTTGTTGTTGGAAATTCCGACAGAAAATGTCCGATGGAGCCTACACACGGTCGGAATTTCCGACAACAAGCTCCCATCGAACATTTGTTGTCAGTAATTCCAAGCGTGTGCACGCGGCATTAGTAATAACACACTTAAATCTGTCCAAACAAGAGTCTATTAGACATCCCGGGTATGATAAAGTTTGAAACACAAAATCATAAATTATAATATAATAAATAATTATAAAAAAATATATATAATAATAATAAAATTAATTTCCCCACGAATCACTATCGCTCAATTCTGCAAGTCTTCTAATTTACTATCGCTGTTTTCTAGCTGGTCTAAAACCACTTTTGATGTAAAGGGACACTTTTTGGTTGCCATGGACAATCTGAAGATTCCAGGCAGAAAGAACAGTAAATATAAAATAAAAGTGCATGCAGGGCACTGGACAAAGAACTAAGTACAAAAGGGAGGTCAAATAATTTGTAGTAATGTAATCTGTTATGTATTTTGTACTTTTTGAATTTGCCACCAGGCTCCGCCCCCATGCATTGCGACACTCACAGGGAACGGAGCCCCGCGCATAGAGCATCGGGCAGAGGATCCGGCGGGGGACACAGTGGGGGGGCGACATCACTAGGCAAGTACACTGTACCAGAAATTTTGAATGCAGGGTTATCGCTAATGGTACTGTCCGTCGGACATGTTTCCTCGGACATGTCTGATCGTGTGTACAGGGCCTAAAGCGCAACTTCACTGAAAAGTGAAAGTTCCCCTCATTTATTTTTATTTTTTCATAGGAGCAGGTGCCCTTTGATGACAGATACCTGCTTCCACTTCTTGCCTAGTTGAGAATTCTAGAAGTTCTCACAGCCTTCCCCACCTGCAAGAGGTTTGCCAAAGGGGGCCACACCCCCAAAATGCATAATAACACCCATCATTATCAGACATGACATCATCACGGCCATTTTCTGGGGCTGCCACACATCCCTGCCACACATCTCTGCTGTCCACAGTGGTTCTTATCCATATGATATACACACTAAGGGCCAGATCCACAAAGCACTTACGCCGGCGTATCTCGAGATGCGTGGCGTAAGTGTAAATATGCGCTGGCGTATCTATGCGACGTATCCCCAAAACGAGATACGCCTGAAAACTTGATTTTTCCGACCGACGTAATTTTTCTACACCAGCGCATCGTGGGTGCAAAAATACGCTAGACACACCATTGATTTGCTATGCAAATATGCAAATGAGGGAGATACGGCGATCCACAAAAGTACGTTTGTCCGGCGCAGGCTGCGCGCTGTGCGCATTAGCTGTATGTCCGGTCTAAAGTTACCCCTTATAAAAGCAGCTGTAACTTTGCACCAGACGTGTGCAGGTCAGCTAAAGCAACACCGTTAGGGACGAGCTGAGCAGCCACACTTGCAGGACAACAATCTGTATGCCAACATGCCAGGGGCATCCATGGTCATAGCTATACTACTGGCTTTAGATGCGCGCAGAAGGAGTAGGGCACGGAGGAGGAGGAGGAGGGCACGGGAGAGGATCCACCGACCGCACATAAACGTCTTTGGCATGTGTGATACGGAGGTGTATCACATCTTCAGATTCACCCCTACTGCCATCCTGGAATTAATCACAACCCTGAAAGATGACATCACCAGCCCAACACACCGCTCACATGCAGTGGAGCCACTGATCAAGGTACTGGCAACACTCCATTTCCTTGCCAGTGGCTCTTTTCAAAGAACAAGTGGAGTGGTGGCTGGGTTGGCACAATCCTCCATTAGCAGATGTGTGCACCAGGTTATCCCCGCAATCCTCAGACGCATGGCCAACCAAATCATCAGACCCACCCAGGAGGACCTGCGGGTGAAGGCAATGCGGGATTTCGTCAGAATTGCCAGATTCCCACGCACCGTGGGGGCCATTGATTGCACACATGTGGCACTACCGGCCCCCCCATGAGACAGAGCACCTATACCGCAATTGGAAGCTATGGCATTCCATCAACATACAGGTGATAGCCGATACCCAATGCTTCATATGGCACGTCCGTGCCAAACACCCCGGGTCCAGCCACGACAGCTACATATACCGTCAGGGCCCCATCCCAATGGAATTCGAACAGAACGTGTATGAGGACAGCTGGCTGGTTGGTGAGTGACATGGGTGTCAGGCATGACTGCCCCCCCCATGATGCACACATCACGAGGGGCACACGCACGACTAACATCCTCCTGTCTTTTCCCTTCCAGGTGACTCTGCATATGCACTGGGACCCCATCTCATGACTCCATTCCGGAATCCCCAAACCCCAGGAGAGCAAAGATACAATGAAGCACACGCACGTACCCGTGCAGTGGTGGAACACACCTTTGGCCTCCTGAAGTCCCATTTCCGATGCCTGGATATAGGGGTGCAACGGATCGTGACCGATCCGCGATCCGTACGGGTCGGCCTGTACGGATCGGCACAGATTGCGATCCGCGGAATGCACCACCGCCGTGGCCTTAGGAAAGGCCGCGGCTTTGGCCTAGCTCCGGAGCGGTCGGCCATCTTGGTACACCCGGCAGCAGCGGTGCGCACTGACGTTATCACCCCTCTGCTCGTGGATCTTCTATTCTACAAGAGAGCATGCAAAGCGGTACAGTGCGGTACAGTGCAGTCTAGTGAGTTAAACAGTGAGTTAAACTGTTGGCTAACTAATGGCTATTATTACTAATATGTTGGGGCAATGTTAAACTACTGGCTATTACTATGTTGGGGCAATGTTAAACTACTGGCTATTACTAATGTGGGGGCAGAGGTGGCTCTAGGCTTTGTGAGGCCTTAGACAAAACTTGGACATGAGGCCCTAATCACGCCCATAATGGGAAAAATAATTCAAGCGATAAAAAAAATGAACTGTACAAATAATAAGAGCCTTAAATACTATGAATTCACTGTTTCTAAAATTTCATCTAACCAATTATTCTTTAATCAAATATCAGTAAACATAGGGTGTGTGTGTATATGTGTATATGTATGTGTGTGTGTGTGTGTATGTATATATATATATATATATATATATATATATATATATAATTTGTGCAAAGTTCAGGTTTATATAACCCCAACACAGAGTTCCCCCTTACATCAGAGTGTGCAGGATTCCCCCTTACAGTGCAAGGGGAAATTTGATGTAAAGGGGAGTGCTGCAGATCATGATGTAAGAGGGAATGCTGCAGACTGGTGTAAAGGGGAACTCTGATGTAAGGGGGGCTCTTTTGACCAGAGATCCCCTTCCACAGAGTGAATGCACTAAGGTAAGGTGGGGGGGTGGTTACTGACATCAGGGGGAACTTTTTATATCAGTACCCACTTAATTTACTGTATTCACTCACCCCTTACATCAGTGACCCCATTCAGGCTATCCTTGCAGCACTGTCACTGACCTCCTCTCAGGTGCACCTTGCAGGGCTCAGTCAGATGGTCCTCTCTGGGCTTCAGCTTGGTGGCTCTGGTTTTATCCTATATTATCCTCCCCTTTATGTGACCCCTGTCCTGGCAGACCTCCTGCTCTTGACTCCTCTGTAGTCGCCCCCCCCCCCCAGAGACTGCAGACATGATACAAGAGATGGTCAGAGACTGTGCAGACATGTTATAGAAAATGGTCAGAGACTCTGTGGATATGATACAGAAGATGGTCACATACTGTGCGAACATGATACAAGACATGGTCAGACTGTGCGGATATTACATAGGAGATGGTCAGAGACTCCGCGGATATGATACAGGAGATGGTCAGACTGTGTGGACATGAGTCAATAAATGGTCTGAGATTGTGTGGAAATGATACAAGAGATGGTCAAAGACTGTATGGACATGATACAAGAGATGGTCAGAGACAGTGTGGACATGATACAAGAGATGGTCAGAGAATGTGTGGACATGATTCAAGAGATGGTCAGAGACTGTGTGGACATGATACAAGAGATGGTCAGAGACTGTGTGGACATGAGTCAGAAAATGGTCAGAGACTGTGTGGACATGAGTCAAGAAAAGGTCAGAGACTGTGTGGACATGAGTCAAGAAATGGTCAGAGACTGTGTGGACATGAGTCAACAAATGGTCAGAGACTGTGTGGACATGAGTCAAGAAATGGTCAGAGACTGTGTGGACATGATACAAGAAATGGTCAGAGAATGTGTGGACATGATACAGTCAGACTGTGTGGACATGATACAGGAGATGGTCAGAGAATGCAAACATGCTGCAGAAAATGGTCAGAGACTGTGCGAATATGATACAGGCGATGGTCTTAGACTGTTCTGCGATTGGCACTGCGCTGACAAGCCATTCACCTCTGCAGCCAAGGGTTCGGATCCCGGCCTCGGCGACATGTGAATTGAGTTTGGTGGTTTCAGCCCGGCTCCCGGTGGGTGTGCTATGCAAGGTACGCCTGTGCTTAGTACGCCCACCCCCCCCCCCACAAAAACCGCCATCACACTTGCACGCACACGAAATTGGTTTAACACGCACGCACTTTGGCCATGCGGTCTCCTAAAAAAAAAAGAGAGGCGAAGGACCTACGGGGCTGGCTGGGTGGGCTAGACCTCCTCACTCCCTCATAGGGGGAGTCCCTCTGCCCCAGTTGGGCAGGTAGGGCGGGGTGAGTGGGAGGCCCCCCCTCACACACGCCATTGCCACCCGGGGGCATGGAGAAGGATGGCAGATTGCCTCTGGGGGGAGGGTTTGGCTACTCCCAACTCCTGCAGTCCGGCTCCTCTCTCTCGAGTTCACGCACAAAAATACACAAAAAAAATAAATGACAAGACTGACAGGCACTAAACACTAGAGCCATAGCCACAATTGATCCCACCACAGATAGGGTGCAGAGCAGACAGATAATACCTTAATACACTTCTTGGTTCCTACTACAAGCAGTGAAGCAGTAGAAGCCGACACGTTTGCTTTGGGTGCTATTTTGATAGATGTAGGGCCAGATTCACATACAATTGCCCTGGCACAGTGTATCAGAGATACACTACGCCGCCGTATTTTACCTGGCTCTATGTCGAATCCATGAAGATTTCGGCCCGTAATGCCGCGTACACACGGTCGTTTTTTGCGATGAAAAAAAACGAAGTTTTTTGTGAAGTAAAAAACGACGTTTTTGAAACGTCACTTTCAAAGACGATGTTGCATACACACCATCGTTTTTTCACAAAAAACGAGGTTACGTTCACCACACTTTTCCATTGAAGCTCGCTTCATAACTAGCTTCTGGGCATGCGCGGGTTGAAAAACGTCGTTTTAAACGACGTTTTTGCTACACACGGTGACTTTTTGTGAAACAAAAAACGACGTTTTGAAAAACGACACAAAAAATTCAAGCACGTTGGAATTTTTTTTTGGTCGTTTTTTTAAGACAAAAAACGACGTTTTGCCCACACACGATCAATTTAAATGACGTTTTAAAAAACGACGTTTTTTTTCATCGCAAAAAACGACCGTGTGTACGCGGCATAAGGTATGGCGGTGTAGTGTATTTCTCGCGGCAGAATCGAAATACTCGATTAGGGGGCGTGAATCATTTAAATTAGGCGCGTCCCCGCTGATTGAAAGAAAGTTTTCTAGCATGGCCGCTCGACAGATGTTGATCTACAGATTGATTTCTGTTGAACAGAAAGGGGGAAGGCCACACACAGAAATTGTCTCTACTGAACTGGCCAATTTTTGGTCCGTGTGCGCCCAGCTTAAGGGGCTCTGTGTAATTGTGAAAAAGGAGCGATGCAATCAGAGCTCTGGTGCTAAATCTTGTGTTCTTTTGTCAGCCTAAAATTCTGATTCCTTGTTACATATTAGCAGCTACATACTATCCCAAAATGATTGATAATGGGTCACTGCAAAGAGTTTTTTTTTTTATTTATAACTGAATGTGTCACTGATCAGACTTGGGACTTAATTCTAGTAGACCCTCACCTCCTTTGCAAGCAAATACACAGAGGGCCAGATTCTCAAAAGAGATACGACGGTGTATCGCAGGAAACACCGTCGTATCTCTGTTTTTTTTGTCCGGGTATCTATGCGTGTGATTCCTAGAATCACTTACGCATAGATACAGTGAAGATCCGACAGGTGTAAAACACTTACACCGTCGGATCGTAGATGTAATTACTTTTCTGGCCGCTAGGTGGCCTTTACGTTGATTCCTTATTTGCCTATGCAAATGAGCCTAATACGCCGATTCCCGAACGTTTTTACGCCGCCTCGTCGTCATTTACGTTGTTTCCATAAGCGTAAACCTACCCCTGCTATATGAGGGGTAGGCTTACGAAGTTCCGTCGTATGGCATTTTATGTATGGTGTCGGGTCAGCGTCGTCTTTTTCCGTCGGTTACGTCGTTTTACTAAGTCGTTCGCGAATAGGGCATTGCGTACGTGACGATCACGTTGTTTTCACGTCGGTTTCAACGACGTTTTCCGACGTGAGCTGGAGCATGCGCACTGGGCTTTTTTCCCGGCCGGCGCATGCGCAGTTCGATGGACGCGGGGGCGCGCTTAATTTAAATACAAGCCGCCCCCTTTGAATTACGCGGGCATACGCCGGGCCATTTACACTACGCCGCCGCAAGCTACGGAGCAAGTGCTTGGAGAATACGGCACTTGCTCCAGTAAGTTGCGGCGGCGTAGTGTAAATGGATTACGCTACGCCACCGTGGATTCTACCAGAATCTGGCCCATAGTCTTTAGTAAATGTCCAGTAATGTTTTCTGAGCCTGGGAAGTAGTGAAGTTGTCCTTGTCTATGATCAGAGTTGCAGAATACTAATCATTTACCAATAATCTGCAAGCACTGATTGCAGACTGACACAGACCGGACATTTCACAACTCTGGTATTGCTGACATTAGTAACCCAGCTTGTTCTGCAAATACATGTTAGCACCTCACCTTAATAGCAACTTTCATGGATTGAATGAAGAGTTTGTCATCTGACCTGGGGAGAGCTCTGGTAACTGCTGAGCTGGACAGTCAGTGATCCTTGCAGTGCGTTGAACTTTCTCTGCCTGCTCCGCCCACCTCTTCTGCTGCTAACACTGTGCAAGCTCCGATCTAGCCAGGCAAACCCAGGAGGATCGTCCTTCTCCTGTATATACACTGCTAGTATGGCTGCAGCTACAGAGAGGTGGCACTCAGTGTGCAGACACAACCTCAGCTCAGGTAATTTCTCCCACACAATGAGCATAGTGCAACAGCTTACAACTCGGCATCCCCAGTCTGCCCACCCCTCCTCGCAGCTCTGGTGCCAGCTTTCATAGAAGGCTAGGAGGACGTAGTGATCATAAGCTGTTCTCTGTGTGAGGTGGTTGTTGGTTATAGCCGACTGAAACCTGCACGGCTTTACCCGCTTACCACACCAGCCTGAGGACACCGACTAGGGAAATTCCCTCTCGCACAGATTAGGCAAAGTAGGCGGGGGAGGCCCCTTTAAGTGCAAGGCCTTAGGCCACCGCCTACTTTGCCTAATTAGAGAGCCGCCTCTGTGTGTAGTTTTAAACTACTGGCTATTATTACTAATGTGGGGGCAATGTTGCACTGGAACAGTGATGGTGATGACGAGTGGGGGGCAATGGTGGACATTACGTGATGAGTGGGGGGCTGGGGGCAATGGTGGATTGCGGGATGCAGTAATTTCAACACAAAACGGAGCTTATTTGCTTAAATACAGTATTTGTAAATCCGACGGACTGTTTAAATGTTAAATTAAAAGTGAAAATCAGAGGTGTTCTGTCACATTAGCAACTATGTGAGGTCAGCAGGTTTGCTGCGGCTTTTAAAAATTAACATTAAACAGTCCGTCAGATTTCCAAATACTGTATTTAAGCACATGAGTTCCGTTTTGTGTTGATCCGAAAATTATCCGATCCGTGACTCCTGATCTGAGGATCGATCCGATCCGTGAGTTTTTTGATCCGTTGCACCCCTACCTGGATAAGTCCGGGGGTACCCTATTATATTCCCCAAACTTTGTGTGCCAGATCATCGTTGCATGCTGCACAACTTCGCTGTGAGAAAGGGCCTGGAGATTGACATACGTGATGACCTGACCCCCCAACCAGACAATCCCCCCCTGACCGAGGCTACCCCATCTTCTGAGGTTAGAGCAGTCAGGAGATGCCTCGCATTAGGCATCTTTGCACGTTAAACACACACATTAATCATGGAACAATGAGAATGCATGCATGCACACCACTGTGGTCCCTAGCACAGACACCCCACATCCTCATCTAATTGGATTAGCACAAGCCCACCATGCAGGACTTGGGTGCAGCAATGCCACGCCAAGGCTACAATTATGTCACTGTACATTCATACACCATTCACACAGAGTCAGTGTCAAGCAGCTTTGTTGTCTCTAACTATGTGGTCTTCCCTCTTCCAACCATTCACACAGACCTGGGGATCACTTCTACCTGGTCCTGGGGATCCCTTCTCCACCACAACTGAGGGTGACACCCCTTTTCTGGCAGGAATGTCACTCCCACAATCAAACATCATTCACAAAAAGAAAACAAATCATAATCACAGTAAAAACACAAATAAACATAAAACACAGAAAAAAAAAACACAAAAACCTAACGGCGCTAGCGTGACCCACGCCTGGGACGGCCACGGCTCCTCAGGGGATACTCATGGGGGGGGGATCAGGGGAAGGAGGAGCATCCCCTGGTCTCTGCTCACCTGGCGGCCTGCCCTCCAAGGCCACGGCGAGGCCCACATTGAGGGCTGCCGTGTTGGCCTGGACAGCCTGGGTCAGGGCACGCACCTCCTAAACCCACGCCTGCTGTGGCGGTCTGCAGGTCTTGGAAGCAGGTAATCACAGCCAGGGAGTTGCAGCTCATGTCCTGCATGGACTCCTTGATGGAAGCCAGGCTCTCCTCCATCCGGTTCAAAGTCTGGGTGACCTGACCCAGATGGCGGGTCTGACGGGCCTGGTCCCTCCTAAGATTTTCCAGGAGAACCTCTGCCACCCCCCCCCCAGTCTTGCGGGTCACCTTCCTTCCTCCTGATGAGGCTTGTGGCCTGGGAAAAGGGGAGCCTCTTGGGGGGGAAGCCCTGTTGGGGGAGGAGTGGGAGGGGCTACCCCTGATGGAGGCCTGACTGCTGCCAGCCCTAGGGGGAGACTCCTCCACATGGAGAAGTAGCTCATTCCCCGACATTACCTCCTCCTCCTCAACCTCCTCATGAGGTGAGCTGGGGCCACTCCCCTGCACAGAGGACTCCGGGCTTGGCTGGGGGTCTGCCTCAGACTCATGTCCGGGGGAGGCTGCGGACTGGCCTCCTGCACATCTGTGGATGACACAAAACATTCACAGGTTGGAGGATCCACACACTTGTCACATATTCCCTCCCCCCCCCACACATGCTACACACCTGATAGAATGGAAAAAAAACACTTACCTGTCCTCAAGACCTCCTCAATGGAGTCAAAGCCAGGCAGCCCCTCCACTTGCTGCCTGTGAAAGCACTGGGCAATAGTGATGAGTGGAATACGCCATATTCGATTTTGCGATATTTCACGAATATATAGAAGAATATTCGTGAAATATTCGTTAACCCCCCTGCCGGTATCCCCGAGCGTGACTCGGGGTGGATTTTTTATGTAAAAATCGGTATCCCCGAGTCACGCTCGGGGTGAATATGCAGAGCCTGCAGCGCGCTGGCTTACCTTGTATCCAGGCTGGGTATACTGTACTTACCTTGTCCCTGGATCCAGCGATGCATCCCCGCTGTGTGAGCGAGTGGCGTCCTCCATTCGACTCACACAGTGCCCGCGCGGCGCCGATCTCCGTTCCCTGCGACGTAACGGCGCACGGGGGCGGAGACCGGTGGCAAATTCAAAAAAGTAAACAAACACATTACATACAGAATACTGTAATCTTATAGATTACAGTACTGTATGTAAAAATTACACACCCCCCTTGTCCCTAGTGGTCTGCCCAGTGCCCTGCATGTTCTTTTACATAATAAAAACATTTTTTTTGTGCCTGCAAACTGTAGATTGTCCATAGCAACCAAAAGTGTCCCTTTATGTCAAAAGTGATTTTAGAGCAGCTAGAAAACAGCGATAATAAATGATAATCACTTGCAGAATTGAGCGATAGCGATTTGTGGGGAAATTCGTCATAAAAAAATAAAAGTAATGACAGCGACAATTCTGCAACTGAGCAAATTTCAGTGACTTTGATTTGATTACATTAGTGAATAATTTTTATTATAATTACATTATTATTTGTTATAATTATTTATAGTTATTTATTATATTATAATTTTATGATTTTGTGTTTCAAACTTTATCATACCAGAGATGTTTACTAGACTCTGGTTTGGACAAATTTAAGTGAGTTATTCCTAAAAATTGCAGGCCTACAGTATAAAACGCAGAATTTCCATGCAAAATAATTGTACCGCTTTTGGTACGTAATTCCAGACAGAATCATACCGCCAGGGAGGTTAATATCGAATATTCATGATATTTTCTAAAAAAAAAAAATTTGCGAAATTTCGCTAATGCGAATGCGAAATTTCGCTAATGCGAATGCGAAATTTCGCTAATGCGAATGCGAAATTTCGCTAATGCGAATGCGAAATTGATTGCGAAATTCTCGTCAACACGCGAAAACGGAGATCATTTCCTGGATTACTAAACTAATATGCACTAAACACTAACTCTACTTACACAAACTTATATGACTAAACTAAAGCTAATTTTTTTTTTTTTATATATACACAAAACACAGAAGGGCAGAGAAAGTATTCGCGAATATTCGTAATATGCGAATATTCGTGAGCAACACTACTGGGCAACCATACGCTCCTCAGCATTGAGCCTGATAGTGCATGCAGGTCCCCCTCCAGTGCCCCTGGCATGAGCTGAAATCTTTGCCAGCTTCCCACGGACCACGCGCCTGAGATCATTGATCTTTTTTTGGATCTCATTGCGGGTCCTGGTCTCACCCCCCAACGCATTGACATCATCTGCAATGTCCTGCAGGATCTGCCTCCTCCTGGCCGGGGTGGGGTTGCCACTCTCAGGCCCATGCAGACACCGACCAAATTGGGTGATGGCCCTCAAAATAATGGCCTTCTCCCGCTGGGAGTAGTTCAACTTCCTCTTCCTCTCTGACATCTCTCAAAAACACACGATCCAAAAAACACACAGACACGACACAAACCTACAAACAGCAACAGACAACGGAACAAAAGCACCTTTCTTCAGGGAGGGAAACAAATGGATGTACTTTTGCAATGGAAGGGCGTATGTCTGGGCCTATTTATGCTCTGGGCGTATCTCACTAAGTACGCCGGGCCTAGTTCCTATCTCACCGATTACGCTGGGCCGAGTTGTGAGCATGCGCAGAGAGGCGCTGACCATAGTCAGCGTCATGCGCATGCGCAGTCTGGCCGGTCCTTCATTTGCATGGGGTCACGGTTAATTTCAATGGAACACGCCCACGTCCTTCCCACTTTGAATTACGCCGCCTTACGCCTCAGAATTTCCGTCACGCCGGCAAATTTGGGCGCAAATACTACGAGGATACGGTACTTGCGTCTCTACGTTGAGCCGGCGTAACGGAAAGGAGATGCGCTACACCGGTGTATATATAAGCCGATGTACGTGGATCTGGCCCTCAGTCTGCTGCTGTTGCTGGTGTTCTCCTGGTCTACTTCCTTGTTCCAAGCGCCTTACATCACATCCATGTGGAGGCAGAGGTGTATTTAGGTTTTCTGCTGCCCTAGGCCTGACTAAACTCGTGCACCCCCTAATTTAAATATGACCCACCCCTTCCTGTTACGACCACACCCTGTGTTGTTTAAGACCTGCCCTGAAATTTTCGAGTGAGGACACTAGTTCTGAGGGCCTGGGGGGGGGGCAATGGATTCCCTTAATTTACTTAGATTTCCTCTTACTTACTGGTTGCCCATAGAGCAGGAAGTGAAGGGAGATCTTCGCAATGGGACGGGGATGGTAAAAAATAAACTGACAGGGGCTATAACCCTCCATTACTTTACCCAAAATGGAAAAAAAAAGTGTTGCCTATAGTTCTACTTTAAGTAGATGGTGCAGCAGAATCATATAGCACAGTGAGGAAGGTTTGTGGTCCAGGATGATAAAACAGTCAAAATTGGAATTGCCCCCCACAGTTGCGGAATGCCGGCCGCCCGCATACCAGAAGCAGTGCGGGCGCTTTATGGGGGCGCTAGACTAATTTTCCTTTTCGTGCTGCCCCCCTGCAAAGTGCTGCCCTAAGCCTGGGCCTTGTTGGCCTAGGCCAGGATACAGCTCTGCGTGGAGGGGCTTGCTCACCATTGACCACCTGGGAGGATGCCCCTGCTGGACACTTATTGATACACTTTTTAATGTCTTTTTCTTGTCAATATATCTTTATTGAGGTGATAAAGAAATGAACAATTCAACAAAATAAAATAAGTTATTTACAGACACAGAATAACTTCTTGGTTTACATAAGTGGTAAGTTCACAACAGGTGAGTCTGGTGGCTTCAATGGACATATTAATAGTACAGATAAGGTTATAACTAATTTTCTGGAGTTTATTTTAAGATGCTTCGTTTCTTCCAACCAGCCCAGATGGTTTTAGGGCTGTGGTTTAGGCAAGAGTCCTGATGCGTCAACGTAAGTGTTTCAACCAAAATCAACCTTATAACAATGCTAAGAACATGTATAATAACGAGGTTCATAGTCAGAGCCCAAGGCGGGGGGAGGAGGGTGGGGAGGAAAGCGGGGAGGGGAGAAAGGGGTGTCTGCAGGAGTGGTCCGGAATTGGCTGTCAATATCAAATATACACTAAGCGGTAGACTGTTAAACAGGCTGGGCTACCATGGTAATAATACAATATCATTGATTCATTGGGTACTGCATATTCATACCACGGTTTCCAGGTTCTTTCGAATCCAGCGGTCGCGTCCATGTCGATTGCCATCATTTTGGCGTGAGTCATAGCTAAGTTCATTCTGTTCGTTACTTCGTTAATTGATAGATTAGGGGTTTTCCATGCTTTTGCCAATGTTTGTTTCGCAGCTGTAAAGAGCTGTGTTAATAGTTTAAATTGTTTATGTGAGACATTTTTGGGTTTGAGGTTTAATAATGCGCTTTTGGGGTCCAATGGGATCCCCTTACCCGATAGTTGACTGATTATTGTGAAAATTTCTGACCAGAATAACTGTGCTTTAGGGCACGACCACCAGATATGAAAGAATGTTCCTGGAGATGAGCAGCCCCTGAAACAATGTTCAGGGTAGTTTGGCACAAATTTCGCAATCCTAGTAGGAACTAGGTACCATCTAGTAAGAACTTTGTAATTAGTTTCACAAGCTAGTACATTTATTGAAGCAGATTTGGTGTTGGTCCATATTTGATTCCAGTCTTCTGGATCTAGTTCAATATCCAGGTCTAGTTCCCATTTGTTTACATAGGGGAGTTTCCCCGTAATAGAGTTAGTCAACAACTGGGAGTATATTGTTGAGATCAAACCTCTGGAGGGAGGGGTGCTTTTGCAAAGCTTTTCAAAGGCAGATAGTCGGGGAGGGCTGGGGATAGAGTCTGCATAAGGTTTGAAAACGTTTTTAATTTGGAGGTATTTCAGATTGTGGTATGTTATAGATTTCGCATATATCCGGAAAGGACCTAAATGTAGAGGAATCCAATAATTTATACAGGCATGTACACTCCTTTTTCACCCATTCTTTAAAGGTGTTGGGGTTTTAATGTCTTTTAAATGTTAGTGCATATTTATTGTTTTTCATTTTACCAATATGCTTTAATAAATGGTACACTTTTTTTCTGTTTATACAGTATTTCTAGCTGCTGACTGATATATATATTTTTTTTTTCATAAACAATATAAAACTCCATCTCTATTACAACATTTTTACCCCATTTACTCCCCTAGTTTTACCTCCCCCTTCTCCCCCCCCCCCTACTCTTCCCCTTTTTCTCGCCTAGAATTTGCCAAATATGTTTATTACTCTATCTAACCTTCTTTTCCTTTAGGTCTCCTCTCTTAGATTTTCAGCGTAGCTCCAGGTCTTTTTAAATCTCTTCCATTTCTCCCATTTCTGATTTTGATTCTTTTTGTTATCCTCAATACTACTTTTTAGATCTTCCATGATGTCCTTTCTACCATATCAATCCATTCCCACACCTGGGGGCTTTCGACCTCTTGCCATTTACAGAGGATAAGCCTCTCAGCCGCATTAAGCAAGTGCGGAACTAAGGAGTTTTTATATCTTTTAATGCTTTCTTCTCCTCCGTGGAACAGAATTATCCACGGATCCATCTTGATTTTTTTCTCTGTAATTTCCTCTATGAAGCCTATAATAGTCTCCCAATATTTTTTAATTTTGGGGCATCCCCACCACAGATGGGCCATCGTGCCTATAGATCCACACCCCCTCCAGCATTCAGCTGATTGCCCTTTTTTATATTTGCTTAGTTTATCTGGTGTTATATACCATCCGGTCAGGCATTTGAAACTCATTTCCGCCGTCCGGATGTCGGTCGCTGAGGTGTGTGTCAGTTTCAATATTTTCTTTATTGTGCCCCTGTCCCTTTGTGTCCCTAATTCCCTCTCCCATTTTTTAATAAAAGGAGGTACCTCCTGCTCTTCCACCTTAAGTAAGATTTTGTATAGCTTTGAGATCGTACCTTTGGAATTTACTGTTGAACATAATTTTTCCAATTCTGTTAGCTGATCTCCCATCCTCAAAGGTTGTGGTAATTTCCGAGTAAAGTTTCTGAGCTGTTGGTATCTCCAGTTATTTATTTTCATAAAGTTTTCTTTTTTTTCTATTTCCTGCAGTGAAATTAAGTGCCCATCTTTTATTACTTCTCTTAGTTGTGCTGTGTCTTTTTTTATCCAATTTCCTCCCACCACAACTTTACCTGGTTCAAAAAAATCATTATTTTTTAATGCTAAAAAAGGTGAATTATATTCTTTATCTATTCTTTTGTGAGTAGTGTCCCAAATTTTTAGTGCGTTCCTAGTGATTTCATGATTCCCACTACCCTATGTTGGGGGGGATTCCATATTATTTTTTCTAAATTCACCTCTGATAGTGCGTTTTCTATACTGACCCACCGTTTTTCTTTATTTCCTCTTGCCCATTCGACCACTCTTGATAATATCACAGCATCATAATATTTTTTAACGTCGGGGACTGCCAGCCCTCCCTTCTCTTTTGGTTGTTTTAATACCTGCAGTGAGATTCGATGCTTCTTATTCCTCCATATGAATTTCATAATCAAGTTTTTGAGGGTCTGGAGCATTACCTTTGGGAGAATAATGGGGAGCATTTGGAATTTGTATAATATTTTTGGTACGAGTACCATTTTACAGAAATTAATTCTGCCTATCCATGAGATTGGTCTACTCTTTACCCTTGTTATTTCAACTTTAATTTCATTTAGGAGTAGGATATAATTTAACTCATAGATTTTTTTAATTGAGTTTGTTAAGTTAACCCCTAGGTACTTAAGTTTTTCCACCCACTGGAATTTGTACCTGCCTCTGAGTTCTTGTGCTTCTGCCCGTGATGTACTTACATTTAAAACCTCTGCTTTAGTAATGTTTAATTTAAAGTTAGAGAATTCCCCATATTGGGTACATATTTCAAGTAATTTTGGTATTGATGTCTTGGGATTGACTATATAGAACAGAACATCATCTGCAAAGGCAGAAAGCTTATGTTCTTCTTCTTTTATTTTAACTCCTTCAATGTTTGGGCACCCGCGTATCCTGGCCAGGAGGGGCTCTATTGATAGTACAAATAGCAATGGGGACAGAGGACATCCCTGTCTCGTTCCGTTCTTTATGCCGAACGCTTGGGAGAGACTTCCATTTATTTTTATCCTTGCTGTTGGGGCTTGGTATAATGCCCTAATCCAGGGGTCCTCAAACTTTTTAAACAGGGTGCCGGTTCACTGTCCCTCAGACCGTTAGAGGGCCGGACTATAAAAAAAAACTATGAACAATTTCCTATGCACACTGCACATATGTTATTTTGAAGTATATACACACACACAGCGCTACAAAACAAATATACCAGCAATAACGCTCTTTGACCATCAATGCTCGCCAGTCCAGCCCAATCAGTGCCTGCCTCACCATCATTGCAAGTCCCCCTCACCATCATTGAAAGCCCCCCTCACCGTCATTTCAAGCCTTCATTGCAAGCCCACCCTCACTGTCATTCAGACCATCATTGCAAGCCCCCCACCACCACCATTTCAAATTCAAGCCATCATTTCAAGCCTCCCCTCACCATTGCAAGCCCCTCACGAACATTGCAAGCCCCCCTTCATCATTATAAGCCCCTCATTGCAAGCCCCCCTCGCAATCATTAATTGCAAACTGATCATGATCATTGCAAGCCCCCCCCACCTCACCATCATTACATCACCATCATCATCCTCTCATTGCAAGCCCCCCCTCACCATTATAATTGTAAGCCCCTCATTACAAGCCCCCCCCCTCACAATCATAATTGCAAGCTGATCAAGATCATTGCAAGCCCCCCAAATCATCATTACATCATCATCATCATTATCATCAGTCCCTCATTGCAACTCTCCTCACCTTTGCAAGCCCCCCTCACCATAATCAGCCCCTCATTGCAACCCCCCCTCACCATTGCAAGCCCCTGATTGCAAGCCCCCCCACCTTCATCATAACATCATCAGCCCTTCATTGCAAGCCCCCCCCCCCCCCCACCATCATCATCATAATTTTATCATCAGCCCTCCACCATCATTATTACATAAATATCAGCCCCCCTCACCATCGCAAGCCCCCTCCCTCCCTCACCATTGTAAGCCCTGCACAGCACTTTCTCCTTACCGTGCCACACTGCTCACTCAACTGCCGTGACGATCCCGCTGTGTCACGAAGGTAACAGTTCTGGCGCACTGTGATAAATGTCCCGCCCTCCTCCTCCTAGACCAGCTTGTGTGATAGACATAACACCGGCTCTATCACACAAGCTAGTCTAGGAGGAGGAGGGCGGGACATTTATCACAGCTAGCCGTTAACACTGTCATCTCCGTGACACAGCGGGATTTCTGTGTTACAATCTGCAGTGTAACCGGCGTTGCCTGTCAGGGTCAGGTGGGCCGGTTACAAGTCCTCCGCGGCCGTAGTTTGAGGACCCCTGCTCTAATCCATCTCATTATCGTCTGCCCAAAGCCCATTTCTTCCAACGTGTTTAGCATGAATCCCCAGTCTACCCTGTCGAAGGCTTTTTCTGCGTCTATCGACAGGAGTAGACGGGGGGACCCGCCATCCTTCATTTTTTGAAGGACGAGGAAGGCCCTAACCCCGTTGTCTCTTCCCTCTCTCCCCTGGATGAATCCCGTCTGGTCAGGATGGACTAGTTTTGTCATCTCCTGTTTCACTCTTTCGGCCAGTATCTTTGCAAATAATTTAGTATCTGTATTCAACAGAGATATCGGCCTATATCCTGCACAGTTTTTGCCATCGTTTCCTTCCTTTGGTATGACTGTGATGGTCGCCTCTGCTGCTTCTTAGCGGGTAGTCTTTCCCCAGCCCATTAAAGTATTGGCAGAGTCTAGGGATAAGTATCTCCTTGCATTTTTTGTAGTATAGGACCGTGAAGCCGTCTGGCCCTGGGCTTTTACCTTGCGCTGATTCGTCTAGAGCTCTCTTTATTTCATTTTCTGTAATAGGCCTATCCATCATATCCACATCTTTTTGGCTACATTTTGGTACTCCCGCTCCTTTTAAAAATTATTTTATTTTATTCTCCTTCTCGCCATGTTTCCACTTCCTTTGTTCCACTGCATACAGCCTCTCATAATAAGTTCTGAAGGATTCTGCTATCTCTTTTGTGGTATGTACTATCTCCCCTTTCTCGTTTTTTATTTTTTCAATATAATTTCTTGTTTTTTTTTTTCTGTACCATCCTAGCTAGATGTTTATTTGTTTTATTTCCCCACATGTACCTTTCTTTTGCTACTAAATTGAATTCCCTTTTTGTTTCCTGGTTTACTAGCTCTTTTAGTTCGTTTTGTTTGTTAACTAAGGCCTGATATATCTCACGTTGCTTTACCGATATTTTGTGTTTTTGCTCTAGCTTTACTATCTCTGTTATTATTTTATCTCTCTTGCAACTTCTTTCTTTTTTTTCCTCGCCCCTTCTGATATCAGAATTCCTCTTATCACTGTTTTGTGTGCATCCCAAAGAGTCGCTCCCGATATTTCATTTGTGTCATTGGTCCTGAAATAGTCCCCCAGCTCCTTTTTTATCCTGGTTAGGCTACTCTCTTCCATCAGTAGTTCCTCATTCAGCCTCCAATCCTGAAATGTTTTATGGCTTCCTAGTATGTTTAAAGTAACGCTTATTGGTGAGTGGTCTGAGAGTGTCATGGCCCCTATCTCCGCGCCTGCCACCATCTCCAAGCTGCTATGCTCCAAGAAAATGTGGTCAATGCAGGAATAGCTACCATGCACTGAGGACAAGAACAATCCCGCTGTCCTGGATTCAGGACTCTCCATACATCTATCAGTTGGCTACAGTATAGTCTATTTTTTATCTTTTTTAGGAGCATTTTATTATTCTCTTTCGACTGGGGGGTCTTATCTACCTCCGGGTCGAAACAGAAGTTTAAGTCTCCTCCCATGATAACCTTCCCTTGCTTGAAGTCTTTCAGTTTTTCTAAAAGTTCCATGAGATATTTTATAGGATGAACATTAGGTGCATAGATATTTACCAGTGTGCATTCTAACCCTTCCAATTCTCCTTTTAGAAAGATACCTCCCTTCAGGGTCAACCAACCGGTCGGCAAGTATAAACCGAACTCCTTTGGCCAGGCCAGTAGCTACTCCCCTAGCTCGTTTGGAGATGGTATCTCCATAGTACCAGACTGGGAAGTCAGATGAATATAGCTTAATATTAGATTCTATAGAAAGGTGTGTTTCCTGCAGGAACACCACGTTCGCCCTGTAGCTTTTTAGTTCTTTTAAGATCTTGTGTCTCTTTGTTGGATTATTCAGGCCCTTCACATTATACGACAGAAATTTAATCATCGTCATATTTTCCTTGTTATTTTCTTGTCGTTTCTCTTTTCTAAGGGGACAATCCTGACCTTTCTTAGACTATTCTTCCTTCTTGGCTCATTTGGCTCCCTTGGCGAGATAAGAGCTTCTGCTAACTCTTCCCCCTCCCTCCTCCCCCCCAGTCCCTCCCCTCCCTCCCTCCTCTGCCTCCCTCCCCCTCTTCGATTTGATCTTTTAAGTGTGTTGATTCTTGTTCTTGCTTTTCCGTTTTCTCTTCCACTACCTTTATTCTGGATAGGAGATGTCCTAGGTCTGTTCGTAATGTTTGTATTTCTCCCTTAATGGCGTTCTCCAGTCTCTGCAACATCTCTGCCATTTCACTCTTTGATGGGCCTAGTTCGTCTGATCTTTGTTCATCTGCCCCGCTGAGCTCTAGATCTTTATCCAGTGTCTCTTCTTCCCTTGGTTCCATAAGTTTTTCCTTCCCGATCTTGTTTTGGGGGTTCTTGTTGTCCGTCTTTATTTATTTGTTGTTTTTTTTATGTCCTGGGTTCGTGGGCTATCCTCTTTTGTCATATACTGCCTAATAGAGCTTGTTGCTGTTTGATTACTTGAGGGATTTGGAGGTGTTTTCGGGGGACCCCCCTTTGTGGATCTGCTCGTCATTCTTTGCATGATATATACTCTTCTTCTGATTCTCTTCCCCAGTTTGAAATCTTAAGTCTTCCCCCTCCTTTTCCTCCTCCTCGATCCTAAAGACTTAAAGGTCTCTGTTTCACCCCTTTTCGTGGAATAATCACTTTAAGCCAGCGAGTGTCAGACCCCTTGGGTCGTCCTGGGGTGGCGAGATAGCTGGGGGGGGGGGTTTAGGGGGTATCTCAAGTGTTTCTACTTCGTTGTCTCTTTTTTCACTTTAACTCCCCCCCCCCTTTTTTTTTTAAATACGCTTTGCGCTACCCCTAGTAATCTCTGCTTTTCCCTACTTCCTGTCTCCCCCGAGCCAGGTCGCAGATGATTTTTCTTCCAACTAGGGTTACACTACAGTGGGTTTTTCTTATCTGCCCCCTCCTTTAAACTTAACACTTTGCGAAATGTCCAGTTTAGATGTGTGTTACAAATACGGTATATGCTCTATATTGTATGGCAATATCATTCAAATGTCATTCAAAAGAGGCTATAATATTAGCTGTTTCTTTCAAACCCTTTGAGAAAACGTTTTTATAAAGAGATGTTTTATGTTTCAACTTAAAGTCCCAAGTTTTGTTGGTCTAGTTTTTCCTCTCATTCAGATCTGTCAGATCCCTCTTCATTTGTCAGTTCTCAATTTTTATATACATCTCTTTATTAAGTTATATAGGATAAGTAAGATATAACATACCTTCATTGCTGATCTTCTACCTATATTAGCCCGTTTCACTCTCTCCCAGGCAGAATCAATAAAAGAGGCTTACCTTTTCAACTTCCCTTGGGTCCTATAATCTTTACCTTAGGAAGAGTGTATGCAGTGAGGAGGAGGGGGTTATGGAGACATCTTGGCTCAGAGCGCCGCGAAGCCTGCAGCTGGCTTTTTGTAGGAAAAGCTCCTATGCAGGTCGGGGATGTAGAGCAGGGCTGTTCCTGTCATCTGGGGTGTCCACATGACGTTACTCCGGGGGTGCTCGAGAGGGTGGTGAAAGGGAGGAGGGCGAGGAGGCAATCGCTGCAGTGACGTGTAGCTCTGCAAGCTGCTAGGGGGTGTCAAACGTGCGGCTGGTCCATACTGGAGCTGTGTGTGCGGCGGTCACCTCTGCCTTGTGCTGTCCGCGTCCCCCGCATCTCCCCCAGCCTTCTCCAGCTCCAAAGCCCGCTCCGTCCGTTCCTCTGAGAGGCTTCCGACCCGGCGTTCCCACGACTCCTCCCACCTACAGATGCGTCACGTCCTCACGTGCACGCCATTCCTGTCATGATATTTTTTTTTTAAATGATTGTAGCTCCTCTTTAACAATTAACTTTTTTTACTTGCTTACTTTGGGCCTGTTAAACATACTATTGAAAGAGTTATGTAATATCTGTTCAATAAGTATATTTAAAAAAAATGGTTAATTCTGCCAAAAATAAAAATGTGCAAAGTCCAAGCAGGAGGAGAAAGGGGGGGGGGGCAGGGGGGGTATGAGACATGATATCTGCCGCATTCACAGAATGCCTTGTATTGCCTGTAAAAAACAAGGCTTTTTGGGAATTGTCAAGGAGAGAAGAAGAGATGAGGATGAGATTGGAGCCATTCACTGCCGTAGCATCTGCTCTTATCCCTGCAGCACCCAGAACAGTGCTCTGTAAATAGGGTGGTTTGTAGCAAGGTATGACTGTTACAATAAAAAGCAGCTATCTACATGTAATATAGATATGCATACTATACATATCATTTGGAAAAAATTAGCAAGTACCTTTTTTAAATTTAACATTTTTCCTGAGGTTTAGCTTTAATTGAAAGACATAGTCAGTGCATTACTAGGGATCTGTGCTTTGGACAAAAGTTATAGCTGTAGCAATAATAATAATAACCATAATGATATTTTGTATTACGACAAAATGATTAATGTTCTTACTTAATTACTTACTTAATTACTCAATATCCCTAATACAAACTTTTTTAAGCTCTAATTGCTTTACATATTTTTGAAAAACTACATAACTCCACTGTCCTATAAGATTTTGGCTCAGGAGACCCTTTCCTTTGGGATTTTTAAATGCTTTAAAGACCGAGTTAATTTCAGAAGTACAGAGCAAATGCTTTCTACCAGATCTGTGACTAGCAAAACTCTGGAGGTCTTCACCCATTCTACACTGGAAGCTTCACAATTTAGTTTTTCTTAACAGCCTCGATAATGAGGCTGCCCTTATACCTCAGGTCCCATAGCAGCTGAGCAATAGCTATGGATATTGTTACACCATTGGCTTTATATATTATTAACCACTTCCATACCAGGCACTTACGCACCTTCCCGCCCAAGCCAATTTTCAGCTTTCAGCACTGTCGCAATTTGAATGACAATTGCGCGGTCATGCTACACTGCACCCAAACAAAATTGGCGTCCTTTTTTCCCCACAAATAGAGCTTTCTTTTGGTGGTATTTGATCACCTCTGCGTTTTTTTTTTTTTTGTGCAACAACTAAAAATAGAGCGAAGATTTTGAAAAAAAAATAAAGTTTTTATTTTTTTCTGTTAATTTTTTTGTAAATGAGTATGTTTTCTCTTTCAATTATGGGCACTGATATGGTGGCACTGATGGGCACCGATGAGGTGGCACTGATGGGCACCGATGAGGTAGTTCTGATGGGCACCGATTAGGTAGCACTGATGGGCACTGATAGGCGGCGCTGGTATTGGGCACTGATGGGCACTCATGGGCGGCACTGATGGGCACTCATGGGCGGCACTGATGGGCACTCATAGGCAGCACTGGGCACTCATAGGCAGCACAGATGGGCACTCATAGGCGGCACAGGTGGGCACTCATAGGCGGCACAGGTGGGCACTCATAGGCGGCACAGGTGGGCACTCATAGGCGGCACAGGTGGGCACTGATAGGTGGCACAGGTGGGCACTGGTAGGTGGGCACTGGGCATGGATTGGCACTGTGGGGTGGCACTGACAGACACTGGGGTGGCACTGATGATCACTGAGGGGTGGCACTGATGGATCAATGTTGCCAATCAGTGCCCATGTGTGGGCACTGATTGGCATCATTTTTTTTTTACTGCCCCCCTTTTTTTTTTGGTCATTTTTTTTTTTTGTCATTTTATTTTTTTTTGTTGTCATTTTTTTTGGTCTTTTTTTTTTGTATTTTTTTTATTTCCCTGGTGGTCTAGTGTGGCGATCCGAGGGGGGGGCTGCGCTGATAAACAATCAGCGCGAACCCCCCCTGTCAGGAGAGCCGCTGATCGGCTCTCCTCTACATGCGTCTGTCAGACGCGAGTGAGGAAGAGCCGTCGGCGGCTCTTCCTGTTTACATCGTGATCAGCCGTGATTGGACACGGCTGATCACGTGGTAACGAGGCTCCGCCGGAGACTCGTTACCGAGATCGGAGGTGCAGGGTGTCAGACTGACACCCCGCATCACCGATCGCCGCGCTGCGCGCCCGCACGGGCGCGTGCGGCATGAAATCGTGCAGGCCGTTTGAGAACGGCCTGTCACGATTTCATAACCACTTCCCGGCCGTAAATCGGCTATTGGCCGGGCGGGAAGTGGTTAAGTGAAAGCTGAATCAATGTCCTCATAGGGTGTATTATCGATTTTTATATATTTTTTATAAAGAAATCATGTGCACTGTTCTGATTCTCATTAAATATAAAACAAAACTATGCAATGGAAGGATATCTGGTTGACAGAAATGTGTGAGGCCCCGTACACACGAGCAAATGAATCTGTTCAAATCGGTCTGACAGACCGATTTGATCAGATTTGTCTGCTGGCTGTTTTGGTTTGATCGCTGTACACACGATCAAACCAAAATCCCCGCTGGCAGACAGCGCGGTGACGTGGCGGTGACGTTGACGCCGCCACGTCACCGCACCAGGAAGTAAAACACTTCCGCGCATGCGTCAAATCCATTCGACGCATGTGCGAGCAGATATGTCTGCTGGTTAGCGTACTAACCAGCAGACATATCGGTCCGACGGGTTCCCAGCAGACAGATTTTAAAGCAGGCTTTAAAATCTGTCGGCTGGCCAAATCCGTCTGCTTGCCCGTACACGCGATCGAATCTGTCTGCTGAGACGGTCTGTCAGATCCTTTACAGCAGATAGATTTGATCGTGTGTACGCGGCCTCAGGGGTATCTAAACTCTATTATAAATACACATATATATATATATATATATATATATATATATATATATATATATATATATATATATATATATTTTTTATTATTATTATTATTATTATTATTATTATTATTGGAGATTGTAAACTATTACTGTTGCACCCTGGCCCAGCCAGGGTGCTTTTGTGTTTAATTTACAGTGCAACTGCCTTTCCTGCACAATACCTAATCCGACTGAAAGAGCAAATGGCAGATACATAATGGTGCTTGCACAAACTAACTAATTTTCAGGCATCTCTGGAGACCACAATCATGAGTGTGCCAACTAAAACACTTCCCTGCAGTAATGGCTTGCCCTACGTTTGCCACCTCTGGACCTTTCTATTAGCTTATCTCTAGAAAGGGTGACCTTACTGGCCAATAGGAAGGTGCTGGAGGTAGTAGATGCAGGCCAGCCCTCTACGAGAGTTATAATTGACATATTACATCCATGGAGTTGGTGTCACTTAAAGCGGTTGAATACCCTCTGAATTTTTCTACCCCTGTAAGGCAAAAGGCATAATGAGCTAGTATGTACAGCATACCTTAGAACAAAGCATCGGTAACTCACCTGGTCCACTCCGAGGTAGCTGAAATGTTGCCTCGGCATGTGTTCCGGGTATCGCGGCTCCATTGCTGTAAATGGCTGGAGCCACAATGTCGTCACAGGGGGATACTTCTTTCCGGCAAGTTCCGGCGTCTGCCCGGTTTTGAGCCGAAAATCCCCTGTGCGCATGTGCCGCATACAGTTTTAGGAGATATTTTTTTACCTACAGGTACCTGTGGGTAAAAGTTAAAAATCTGACTATACAAGAAGACCTTTGAAGGTATGGTGCCTGCATTTAAATCTTGCCAATAATTCAGATAATGCAACATTGGACTTCCAGCCCTGATGTTCAGAACCGGAACACTACGTCTGTGATAAGAATGCACAAAAAGTTAACACAAGCCAAGTTGAGTATGCAGAATTTATTCATTAGAAATTCACCTCTTCCTACTTCTGCACATCAAACAGATCACTTGAAAACAAACAAGCGAGATTCAGCAGAACAGAGAAGAGGGGAGCCATTAAAAAAGACATCAGAAGTAGATGCATCACAGGTCTGTAGACAGATGAATGAAAAAATGAAAGCTTCTCAAGTATTTTAAAGCATACATGGATGACTCTCCAAAAATTATATATACATATACTGTATATATGTAGCGCTCACCCCCGAAGGAGCCGCTGGTTTGATGATGGGATCGGCAAATTAAGTCACTCTCACTTTTGTCTAGGGATGCACCAGAAATACCAGATAATGATTGAGTGTCCACACAGTGAATAAAGTTTTTCTCAATGCTTTAATTCCAGGCCAACATTGCCGAACTTTAACTTGATGAAGGAAGAACAGGTTGATGAGAAGGAAAGAACTCAAGATGTCAGGCCTGGATATAGGTGTAGCAGAGATTAGCTCTTGAAAAAGAACAGGGAACCCACACGTCGCCAATCAGCGCCCTGGGGTGGGCGAGGTGTCTCCCGGGCCGGTCTCTCTCTCTCAGACAGCAGCCGGAACATCACCTTAAATTCTAGCTGGGAGGAACGAGTTTCGCTGACTCGACTCTAAGCCCCTGCCACGGGCCAATAAAATGTAAAAGATTCAGAATGTCCGAACAGAGCGAATCCTCCCAGTAATTTTCGCCTTAGAAAAGATCTCCGGGTGACAACAAAGCATACCTGTCCATTGCCCAGACGCCGTATCTTCTCCACGGCAACGGGAACCCAGTGAGCCACTGGGGTCCCCTCAGTTTTGTCTCCGGTTGAGACTCGATAAGGCCTGAAGCCCGGCCAGGTAGGCTACGCCGGCAGGGTCCCTGAATGCGCACACCCTGAAGGTGGTGGCGCACACCTACTCCGGGACCCCACGCCGCAAAACGCCAGCGAACACCTGACCTCCGTCCCACATTTATCCCTCCCAGCATGCCCAGCAAGAGAAAACCCTCTCTAATTGGCTGCCGAGGAAGATTCCATCTGCCAGAAATCAATACAGGTCATTAACCCTAACAAATCACGACTGGGAGCAATGTAACTCTCTCAGTCAAACTAGCTTTTGGAAAAATGCAAAGATGTAATCTCTATTCTGCTTCTACTTTATGAACATACATTTCCATTGCATACAACAGTAAAATTGGCACAGACACATCAAAATGCCCCTTTAATGTTCTATCCTACTGCCAACGGTGAGACAAATTTAAGAACTAAATGAAATGACAGGGAGAATAACCTGAATGTCACCCCAATACTTTCTCTGCTGCATGCTATTTAAGCCTACACAAAGTACAAAACAGCACAAGACATTTAAAGTACACAGACACAAAGCAACAAACAGTAAAATGCAATTATTCATATACTTTTGGACTTTGGAATTGGATTATCTTGGGTTTAAAGTCACTGACACATGGTATTAGACATATTAAAAAATATTGATGCTTTTTAAAGTGAAAGTGGCTTCTGATATACATGCCGTATAGTATATATGTATAGATATATTGATTCATCCCGAAAATTCACAGCAGAGGCACTGAAGTCCTCCATATTGTTTTCTCAGCCACTCAGCTTCACCCTTCCAGCAGTAGCTCAGCAGATCATCTCAATCTGGTCCCCCCTATCTGTGACTCAGCTCCCCGTGCTCTACCCTCTTTACCAGCAGTGACCTGCTCTACCTACAATGACTGAGCAGCATGCCCTGCTCATGCCCCGACCAGCCTACCAGCATTGACTTATCAGTCCAGCTACCCCTTTCCACCCCCACCTCCTTGTGACTCAGTGACTCAGCAGTTCACCTGAGGTCAGGAACTTTGTGGGGGTTAGTGTGGAGGGGTGAACTGAACTGTTGAGCTAAGGTGGAGCAGGGGGTGAGGTCAGTTACTAATGGTTCCTGCAACGTCAATGCTTCTGCTGTAAACATTGGGTATAAATTGCTCCACAGTGCCTGTAGCAACAGAGGTCAGTCAGGGCTGTGTTATCACTCATTTATTGCTTGTCGAGCATTTGAAAATGTGTCTCCTTAGCCAGACCACATGTTCACTTTAAATTCAGCATGCTAATGAACAGATGCTGCATTGAATATACAAATATTAAAACAGCCACAATGTTGAAATAAACACTGTATACACTTATTTGGGGTTGATTTACTAAAGGAAAATAGATTGTTCACTTTGTAAGGCAAGTTATATTTTGCAAGTGTAGCTGCCCCAGATCTTAGTGGACGTGGTGATGTTACACTTTACAAGAAATACCCAATCACATGCAAAGTGAAAGTGGAAATCAACAGATCTTTACCTCATTTACTAAGCTCTGGGGCATCTTCCCTTGCAAGGTGAACAACCTATTTGCTGTTAGTTAATCAACCCCATTGTTTTGTAATCCAATATATCCCCAGTAGGGTTGGGCTTCGTATTTGAGTCAAACTCAGGGTGGCTTTGGCCAATTATGGCTCAGGGGGTTTAGTACATGCCCCACACTATAGAAGGCCGCCTGCAGGTCGGCCTTGTGTAGTGTGTTGCTGCGGTGGTTAGAGAGAACAGAGAGAGACAGAGAGTGTCATTTTTTACAGGTAGATAGAGCAGGCAGGCAGGCAGGCTAGTCAGTTAATGTTACAGTGTGTAGAGGATATATATACATCCCAGGTGTTGTACATATATTTATACACTGTATAGTTTAGCTAGATCAGTTCTTCCTAATTTACTGGCAGGCAGGTGATTGTGCTATTTAAAGACGTTTTCACAGGCATACTATAGACACCCAGCAGGTACAATATTTAAAAGGAATTTTTTTTTTTTTTTTTTTAATTTAAGCATCATTAAAATCACTGCTCCTGATTCAGGAGCAGTGATTTTAATGATGCTTAAATAAAAAAAAAAATAATCCTTTAAATATTGTACCTGATGGATGTCTATAGTATGCCTGTGAAAACGTCTTTGAGAACCCGGGTCTTGCCCGAGGGATTATGTATCAATGGAAAAAAGTCTTCTCCCAAAAAAGTCAGGAAACTTTTTTCAATTGATACATGTTCCCTGGGGCAAGATCCAGGTTCTCAAAGACGTTTTACGACAATAACTTGCATATTAGGCTTTAAAATTAGCACTTTTGAATTTGAACGTTCGAGTCCCATAGACGTCAATGGGGTTCTAAATGTTCGCACGAACGTTCGGTCCTTTCAAAGGTTCTGGTACGAACCGAACGGGGGGGTGTTCGGCTCATCCCTATTCCCCAGTTGGAGAAAGAAGAAGATATGAGTGGTATGGTCTTGGACCATACTTGTCATAAGGGCCTTTTCCTACATTATTGCTCACAGTTTCTCAAACAGCTATAGTATTTAGCGTTTTCCTGAAACTCCCCCAGTTCAGCTGTGACATTGACCAATATCTACTAAGGGGCTGTTGCATTGAAGAAAAAGTGTATGCAAAACATACACTCTTTACTAGCATTCACCCAAAACTGATATATATAGATAACATTTTGATGTACTAACCCTAATGTCGCGTACACACGATCATTTTTTGTGATGAAAAAAAACAACGTTTTCAAAAACGTCATTTAAAATCACCATGTGTGGGAAAAATGTCGTTTTATGTCTTCAAAAAAACGACCAAAAAAAAATTCAAACATGCTTGAATTTTTTGTGTCGTTTTTCAAAACTTTGTTTTTTGTGTCATAAAAAGTGATGGTGTGTGAGTAAAACGATGTTGAAAACTACGTTTTTAAAGCCGCGCATGCTCAGAGGCAAGTTATGAGACGGAGCTTCAATGGAACAGAGTGCCGTCGAACGTGGTGTACGTCACCACGCTTTGCTAGAGCATTTTGGAAAAACGATGGTGTGTATGCAACATTGTTTTGGAAAATGAAGTTTGAAAAACTTTGTTTTGTTTCATCACTTGAAACGTCGTTTTTTTTCATCACAAAAAATGATCGTGTGTACGCGGCATTATAATCTGCCAAATAGCATTCCACCAATCATGTTTAATTTCAGCAGATTAAAAATCACTGGACGCCAAACATGCCTAGTTATTGGGGTTGCGCTAAACAGGCTTACTGCACAGAATTCTATTTCCACAGACTGTTGTCATTCTTCACCATTTCAAATAAAACTCCTTTCTGAATTTCACTCATCAGTCTGTGACTGTTCTGTAAAGCTGAGGACATCAGATTAAGTAGTCATGAATCTGACAGCAGTGTTGAACATCCGATACGCCTGTTTACTGATCAGCTCACCCTTCAACAAGGTATTAGGTTCACTGAGCAACCTGGAAAATTTCATCCATAATACATGTCCTGAAGCCTGGTTAAATTTCTTGTGGCTTTGTACTGTAGAACTGCGAAAAATGGGTTGGGTTGGGTTGATTATATCATTGAGGTTACATGAATTAGAATGATAAAATGAT
The DNA here is from genome assembly GCA_029574335.1 of Rana kukunoris. Lineage (NCBI taxonomy): Eukaryota > Metazoa > Chordata > Amphibia > Anura > Ranidae > Rana > Rana kukunoris. The sequence goes on along the minus strand of CM056053.1, from coordinate 435,500,507 downwards.
ATTGTTCATTTCACTAAAACTGTAAGGCCCCGTACACACGTACGAGAACCTCGATGGGCGTAACACATCGTTCCGTCTGTCGAGTTTCTCGCCCGGCCGTCAAAATCGTCGACCAAGCCGTCGGGAAAGGCGCCGAGCCATGGTTCTCTATGGGCCATCGAGCAAATAGAGAACCTGCTCTTTATTTTGGCTTGACGGCTTTCCCGAGGGGATGCTCGCCGAAACCGTACACACGGCCGAGGTTCTCGGCAGAATGAGGATCCCAGCGAGCTTCTCGCTGGTTTCTGCCGAGAATCTCTGCCGTGTGTACGGGGACTTCTACGACAACCATGCTCAGGACTGCATTTTGAAAACAGTCAATGCCTGTAGGCACACAGAGGTTGGTGCCCTAATTAATACCCTCTATTAGCATTACCTATCTTTCAATTTCTTGGTCTCCTAGACCTAACCCAGCTTAGAATATTGTGATATTGTGTAAATAACTTTATATGAGATGACCCTTCCCAGTGATGCTGGCAAAATCATATACAGTATAGCCATCTCTTCAGATTTTGCCAATTATAGGTGCATTCCTATTGTGACCAATGATGAATTCAGCTCTGTCTATTTGGAATTTTATGGCTTCCCAGGAAGCACTGAATAACAAGTCCCAGCATGCCTAGCTAATCAGGGGAAGAATACTCTGAGTTTGTTTTATGATATGGCCTTTCCAAGAGGCCTTCAGTTCAGTCTTCACCAAGTCCTTCATTGCATGCTGTCCTTTGATCTGGACACAAATGCACTCCCTTTTTGCTATACTTACTTCTGCAGTATGGGTACGACCCATACAGGAAATGGGGTGTCAGTGCATACATGGGAGCAGCCTGGCGCTAGATTTTTACCTGCCAGACTAATGAAAGTGCTGGAGGCCATAGCCATCAAACAGGTTAAGTAGGAGGAGGGGTAAGGGAGTTACAGCTGATTATATTAACCGCTTGCTGACCGCTGCACAACTATTTCTGTTGGCAGAATGACACCCTCCCTTCCCAAAAATCAGCTTGTGCTGTAAAAAATCACAGCACAGTGGTTGGACACAAGAGGCGGGATTTATGATTTCTCCAATCACAAGCAGGGGGCGGATTGTGCTCCTCCAGGCATTTCCGGCTAGGACGAGTACTGCCAGTAAGTAAGGCAGTGATGTGGCGGCCATTTTTGGGGGCATCAGATTGGCCCGGTGGGGTTGGCTGTGTCAGTTTCATTCCAGGACAATGTATTGTCCTGGAATTAATGTTTCCGGGACAGACCTGCAAAATACGGGACTGTCATCGGGAGCAGTGATCAAAGTTGTGTGACCGGTAGCCCATCCCCCCACACAGTTAAAATCCGTAGGACACACTTAAGCCCTTCCTTGCCTCCCCCTAGTGATTAACCCCTTCCCTGCCAGTGTAATTTACATAGTAATAAGTGCATTTTTATAACACTGATTGCTGTATAAAAGACAATGGTCCCAATATAGCGTCAAAAGTGTCTGATGTGTCCGCCATAATGTTGCAGTCATGATAAAAATCGCATATCACTGACATTACTTATAAAAATACAATCATAAAAAAAATGCTATAATTCTATCCCCTATTTTGTAGACACTATTGGCCAGATTCAGTAAGAGTTACGACGGCATATCAGTAGATACGCCGTCGTAACTCAGAATCTGCGCCGTCGTATCTTTAAGCGTATTCTCAAAGTGACATACGCTTAAATGTTGCTAAGATATGACCGGCGTAAGTCTCCTACACCGTCGTATTTTAGCTGCCTATTTACGCTGGCCGCTAGGGGCGTGTACGCTGATTTACGCCTAGAATATGTAAATCAGCGAGATAAGCCTATTCACGCAGTACAGATACGCCGTTTACGTAAGGCGTTTTCAGGCGTAAAGATATTCCAACAAAAAGATGGCGCAGCCAATGTTAAGTATGGACGTCGGGACCGCAAATTTTTGAAATTTTACGTCATTTGCGTAACTCGTCCGTGAATGGGGCTGGGCGTAAATTACGTTCACGTCGAACCCAATGAGTCATAGCGGCGTCATTTGGAGCATGTGCACTGGGATACGTCCACGGACGGCGCATGCGCTGTTAGTAAAAAACATCAATTACATGGGGTCACACTTAATTTAAATAAAACACGCCCACATCAAACACATTTGAATTCGGCGGGATTACGCCGCCCAATTTACGCTACGCCGCCGTAACTTAGCTTGGTGAATACAGCACTTGCCTCTCTAATTTATGGCAGCGTAGCGTATCTGAGATACGTTACGCCCGCATAAAATTACGCCGCTCTACGTGAATCTAGTCATATAACTTTTGCGCAAAGTCAAACAAATCAATATACTGTACGCCTATTGTGATTTTGTTTACCAAAAATTTGTGGAAGAATACATATTGGCCCAAACTGAGGATTTTTTTTTTAATTGGCGTGGGGTCCCCCCTAAATCCTTACCTGACCCCTATCCAAGCATGCAGTCCAACAGGTTAGGAAAAGGGGGGACGAACAAGCGTCCCCCCTCCTGAAATATACCAAGCCCCAGTGGGAGAAGACAGCATAGGGAGAAGATGAAGTGGAAGGAGACAGCTCTGAGCTATTTTTTAATGAAAGACTTGTTTTTTTTTAAATCTCACTTCTTTTTGGGGTACCCAATACTCATTCACATAGGGGGAGGGGCCGGGATCTGGGTGCCCCCTTGTTAACAATTCCGATAAGCCCATAGCCCGCAGACCTCTACAACCACCGGCCAGGGTGGTCAGGAAGAGGCCCTTTTCCCCGTCAACATAAGAGCACTTATGAGGGCATGCAGGCTGGTATGGTTCAGGAGAAGGGGGGCGCTTGCTTGTTCCCTCTTTTTCCTGACTTCCTGAGCTGCATGCTCGGATAAGGGTCTAGTATGGATTTTGAGGGGGGGCCACGCTATTTTTGTTTAATTGAATCCATACTAGACCTAGACCCAAAGGGCCTGGTATGGAGCTGTCACTGGGGAACAGCTGATAACTCATCAGTTGTTAAGGATGTGGCGGCTAGCTGTCCAGCCCCCTCCTTAGCAACCAGCTATATACAGTTTAAAGAGGGGAAACAAAACATAAAATGCAAAATCCCATAAAGAATTAGGGTCTAAAAACGTAAAGCGCACTGCAAAATGTGCCTAGTCTAAGCACCACCACATTTAAAATACATGAAATAGAACGGATTACCCCTAGCATGTTTTAGAGGGTCTTAGTCTTTGGTTTCATGTATGGTTGGACCCTTACCATCTGTTCTTCTTTATCTCTTTTTAATGTCCTTGAAATTGAAAAAGCCTTTTATAAGAAATGGGGTAACCATAGAAAACATGAGGACATTACTTACTATACACAGTGTATATATGTTAGTCTTTTATATCATTTATTTCAAGAAGTTCCTTGTAGGGAATGTTTCTCTCTGCGTCAACATTCATCTTGCTAACAAAAGTGACACCACTTACAGAATGGCGTTTTATAATTTTTTCAGTTTTCAAGAACAGTATTGGGAACAAAGTGTCAGGAAGCATTGTACAAACCTTGACATAAACAGAGATATTTGTCTTCTGCCTACCTTGATTTTTTTCATGATCTTTTGTTCGACTGAATTGACCTTTACTTCTATTGCATTTTCTTTAACTGGCGTTTTCTATAATATGACATTAGGATGTTTGTTCATAGTATGGTCTTCAAAGATACAAGGTTTTATAAATATTTCATGTTTATTGGGTTTAACATCTATTATTAATACTAAACAATGATTAAAATGATGTTGAAGTGATTAAAGCTGAACGCTAGGCAGATATAAATATAGCCAGGCGCTTGGCTTCAGCAATATGGAGAAGGAAAACTTGTATTCTTCTCTCCCTCTACCCTAGATACTGATGTTATACTGTTATGCTATATTCTCCTCCAGCCAGCAGGGGGAGAGCTAAAGCCAAGCAAGCCTATAGACTTCTATGCAGAGCACTGAGAATTCTGGGAGCTGAAGTTTGAGACAGCAGCCATAAAATGTGGCTGATGGACTTGTTACACAACAGATCCCAATAGGCACTTAGCAATAGGAGGAGTGCATAGCTTTTTTTTTTTTTTTTTTTAAACAATAAGTTTATTTGGAATATGTTGTTACAATTAAATTACATACAAAATTCAGCATCAGTATACATGAAAGGAAAAAAGCAAATAAAAAAAACAGTGTAATAAACATAGAAATTGCCATGAAAATCATCTATGGCAAACATGCAGCTATCGTATTAAAGTGTCAACTGTAAGAATTTTGTGTTTATTTGTTATCTTTTCTTGGAATATCTTTTTATTCTTATCTGGCTGTATGCCTTAAAAAGAAAGAATGGATAAATCTGCTTTTGAAAAAAGCGTTTAGGAAGGCCAGAGGTCTTTAAAATTCACTAATCTTAACAGTAATTCCTTTTATTTCATTTCCACGTATTGGATGTATGCCTCCTCATTTATTAATGCTCCTTTAATATTTGAAGCTCAACTCCAGCTAAAACTTTTTATTCAGAGCAAGAAAGGGGCACGAATGTCCGTCACTAGACAAAGTTTAGGGTTTTTTGAAACATTTATAAATTATGAAATAATTTATTAGACTTTTATTGCTATATGAATCCATGTTAGAGATTCATTTCCACATTTCCAGAGACAGATAGTAAGAAAGGAACTTTCCTTAGTAGAGCAGGGGAAAGCTATAACTTCTCTCAGGTTTTAATTGTTTTTTGTTTGTTTTTTCCCCAGTGGCCGAATTTAAATTCACTTCCTGTTTGGTCCCCAGGACCGGAAGTGAAGATGTTTCTTCCCAAAGGAAATTTAGCACTAGAAAAAAAATGAAAGAAATTCTAACCAACTCCAAAAAACAGCTGGAAAAAAACAAAAATCGTGTCTGTCTTCATTTCAGGCTGTAAAGCAACAAAATATGATTATTTTAAAGGGGGGGGGTGATTATTTTCTATACCCACTGTATATATATATATATATATTTATATAATATGAAAGCATAGTTGTCAGTTCCTAAACCATGGTAAACATGCTACATTAATGTAATACAGGTGCCAAGAGGCCATGAAGCCATCATTGTAATGCATGCATGTAGGCTGTAGGTGTTTAATAGCACTGAAATTCCAGAAAGAGTTAAAAAAATTTAAACAAGTACCGTATTTATCGGCGTATACCACGTGCCGGCGTATACCACGTGCCGCGTATAACGCGGACCCCAAGCTTAGAAGGGAAGTTTAAGAAAAATATTACATTTTGGATGTCTTGCCCGGCGTCCATCGGCGGCCTTGTCCGGCGTCCATCTGCGGCCTTGCGTGGGGTAGGTCCAGCCTTGTTGGTGTCCGTCTGCTGTCTTGCTTGGCGTCCATTGCCGGCTTTGTCCGGCGTCCGTCTGCGACCTTGTTTTGCTCGGCGTCCATCGGTCAGTGGCGGCCCGGCGTCAGTGTTTGAGTTTGGCACCTTGGTCGAGTTGTGCAAAGAAGGATTTCCGGTGTGTTCGGCTTCTCTCGGCTCCTCTCGGGTGGCTGCGGGCCGAGCGTGGCCGAGCCTAGCCAAGTGCCCAGTACAGCTTTGTCGGCGGCGCTCTGAGACAGCGAGTATCAGCGTATAACACGCACCCACGATTTTCCCCTGATTTTAAGGGGAAAAAAGTGTGCGTTATACGCCGATAAATACTGTATTTAAATTTAAAGAAAGGGAGGGGGAAGTGTTTTATGACAAATTACATGAACTCCACATTTCTCTTCACTTTGCACAGTTGTACAGTTGTATCCTGTACTGAAATTGCTTACTCTGATTTCACTGCACACTGTGTCCATCTCACAGCTGCAGAAAGTGAGATAGAGGCATAACTTACAGTCAGTAGGATGTGTCCCTTGTGCCTCACACTCACCGCCATAATCTTTAGGTGTGGCAGGGAGCTGTCACAGGGACTCACTAAAAGTGTACGACTACATACCTCTCAACTTTGTGTGATGGAAACGAGGGACACCTATTAACAAAAGTATGTAGTCATAGGATACATCCCTTACCACACCCCCTTAAAAGAGAATTATACCAAAGAAATATTGGTTAAACCCACAATTGTTTTTTTTTAACCACTACCATTTCTTTATATTAGCTTTTGATATTTACAAATGCATTTTTTTTTTATTTGATGAAAGGTCTAGCACTGGGAAACACTTTTGAAAGATAACCATTTTATATACAACTATATAAATTAGACCAAAATGAGGGACAAATAAGCAACGAGGGACAGAGGGACTTTGTTCCAAATCGGGGACAGTCCCTTGAAATCAGGTTGGGAGTTGGGAGCTGTGCGACTATGCCAGCCCTTCCCATGCCACTCCTTAATTCATGGAAGCCATACTACAGCTTCTATGAATGTCATGTGACAGATGATTGAAAGGTGCCCCCCTCCATTCATAGATCACTTTTCATTCCTAAAAGCTGTAAAACAGCTTCTAGGAATTGAGCAACTGAGCAGAAAGGGCATGCTTAGTTTGGCACTCTTGATGAGAGCCAGTGACAGGTCCCACAGTTCTTTTAACCCCTACTGCACTGCAGAAAATATGAACATGAGATCAGGAGAACACTCAACACCACATGCCAGTATAAATGCAAATAGTAGGAAAAAAAGATTGGGAATTTAAAGGTGTAAAAAACCTCCTCTCAGAATGATCATACCGACACAAGCATGGATTAAAGGTAATCCTATTAGTACAAAAATCATTAACATTGTATTAGGGATAGCTATCCCTTAAAACCAATGAAGAAATATCTCGAAACCTCTCTCATTCCAAACCCCAACATCGCTGATCATGTCATAAAATTGCAGTTCAAGTTTATTTTAAGTACAGGTCCCCAGATTTTTTTGTAATCTGCTTTAGCCTTCCAATGCTACTTACTGCTATGGCCAGCTATAGATGGGCGTGGTGGACACGTTTATGTCTCACCTGTGGCGCTTATATTGGTCCAGCAACACACCAACACCTTTGCAGCCATTGTGCTACATGCTGGGTGTTTGGTGTGCTCCTGCACCTTTAAGGAGGGGTGGCTCCCCTTCAGTCCACCTGCCCTCATCTATTCATCAGAATGCATGTGCCTCCATTGTGGGGACACTCATTGTTTAGTGTTAGGACCACAGATTACGGGGTGCCTTGGCGCGGCTCTGTGGCTCACACATGCTTTTGCAAATGCGTGCGGCAAAAAACCCAGTTTTTAATGCATACTGTTAAACAGGTTAATTGGTTGTTCTGCGAGCTGGTCGGTAAGTAGGCTCGGTTTTTCCCTGGGCCTTCCCCAGGTTTTTTTGTTATCCCCTTTTAAGAGACTTACTAAAGAGCTCAACTAGAATTCCAATAACTGACGGACATGTCACTTCATCCCCCTCTGTGTTCTGAACATCAAAATTAAATCGTTGCCACGCATCAAAATTACAGCATAACCTCAATTAGATAGTGAGGTCGACCAATTCTAGCAGAGCGCTTTAGTAAGTCTCTTAAAATAGACTTGAACTGCAACTTTATGACATTTAGAGGATTATTTACGAAAGGCAAATCCACTTTGCACTAAAAGTGCAAACTACAAAGGCAAAGTGCACTTGAAATTGCACTGAATATGCACTTGGAAGTGCAATCACTGTAGATCCGAGGGGGACATGCAAGGAAAAAAAAAAAAACCACATGATTAGATGATAAAGTAAACAGAGCTTCCCCTCATTTCAGATCTACCCATGCCAGTGTCATTTACACAGAAATCAGTGCAATTGTATAGCACTGATCGCTGTATAAATGACAATGGTGTCAAAAGTGTCCCATGTGTCCGCCATAATTTCACAGTTACAATAAAAATCGCTGATCGCCGCCATTATTAATAATCAAAGATTAATAATACAAATTTCATGAATCTATCCCCTATTTTGTAGAACCTATAACTTATAACCAATCAATATATGCTTATTGCGATTTTCTTTTACCAAAAATATGTAGAATACATATTGGCCTAAACTGAGAAAGAAATTAGTTATTTTTTTATATATTTTTGGGGATATTTATTATAGCAAAAAGTAAAAAAATATATGTAGCACTACCCCCGAAGGAGCGGCTGGATATTTTCGGGAGGCATGTTACCTCTATTTCCTCGTCGTCGAGGGTGATGGATGAGAGTAGAGACAGTTCAATGTCCACACTTTACACTTCCTTTTTAAAGATTTATTTGCTGAACTTGGTAAAATAATAAAATAAGTGGTTGAAGGGGGGGAAGGGTAACAGGTAAATAGGTTCAGGTGCAGTATTTCAATCGGGAAACACTCCTGCTTTCAGCAACACAGCTTTTTTAACCAGAGTGGGTATTGCGCACCCGGATAGGTTTCTCTCACTAGCCTAGCAGCTGGAATGGCACACAGAATATGGTACAGTCTCTGCCACAGACCTTCCCACAAATGGAGACACTTTAGGTCCAAAATCCTTGTAGCACAGGATTCAGCACCCGGATCTCTCCAGATTAACTTCTTGCAGTACTTGAAACTGACAGGCGATCACCATCAAGCCTTTCAGTAAACGGTGCATCCTTCGATGAAGTTCAAGCACCCTCCTGAGACACCAGCTAGGCGCTTCATCAAGTGGCTTCCTCCCATCAGGACGGACAACACAGGATCACCCTTGAGAACATAGACCCAATCTGCTTACTGGGTCTACTAAACCGATCACAACCCCAGACCAACGTGATCCAAAGCCAGGATTACAGGAACACGCCCCCCGCTCCCCCTGGCCAGGAGGGCCACACACGGGGTGGTGGGATGACAGACCAGGATCGACGATGACCCCTGTCCAATGACGTCTGTCCCTTAAGTACCCCCTCTAGCATGTGTAGCGGGACGACCAACCCCCACTGATTGGCTGCCGAGGGGAAATACCAAAATCACCTTGACCTAGCTGCTGCCACCCTTGGCCTGGAGTGATAACAACACCCCAGGCGAACAATAGTTGTCACTCACAGCAAATTTGCTCAAAACCACACATGTCTGAGTCAACTAAATCTCAGACTTCCCCCTAAATTTAAAGCAGCGCCAGCCCAACAGAAGCAGGCCGCTACAGATATATATATATTTATTTTTTTCAAAATTGTTTTGTCTATTGTGCCAAAAATAAAAACCGCAGAGGTTATTAAACATGGGGTAAAGATGTAGTGCTAAAAAAATGGTAGTAACAAAAGTTCATATATGAAATTCAATGATGTAAAGATGCCAAAAAGTTCATAACAGGATCCGCATTTAAAATCAGTGAGATGAAGAGGGCATGAAGCCGTCACCAACACCCAATAAAACTGACCCTTATCAGAGGTGCATAGGGTATAAGCATTGAGTAAATTAAGGCAGTATCCGCGGTATCCTCCTAATGATACGACAGACCGATACAGCGGGAAGAGACTTGCTTGTAATGGCTCATCAGATATGGCTTAGCAGTACAAAGTCTTCAGAACTTGTTGCAGCTGCTGCACGTTTGCATGTCCTTGTCGCAAAGACAATACCACCAAAAGAAAGCTCTATTTGTTGGGGAAAAAAAGGACATAAATTTTGTTTGGGAGCCACGTCGCACGACCGCGTAATTGTCAGTTAAAGTGACGCAGTGCCGAATCGCAAAAAGTGCTCTGGTCAGGAAGTGGTTAAGCTTTAAGCAAACAAAATGTCATAAAGTTGCAGTTCAAGTCTATTTTAAGTACAGGTCCCTTTTTTAGAGACTTACTAAAGAGCTCAGCTAGAATTCCAATAACATATAACTGACGGACATGTGACTTCATCCCCCTCTGTGTTCTGAACATCAAAATTAAATCGTTGCCACGCATCAAAATTATAGCATAACCTCAATTAGACAGTGAGGTCAACCAATTCTTTGCCCAAAGCTGTGTAAAATTGTGCCCTATTAAAAATTAATAACCAAACAAGTTCTTTCTCCAGCTGTTGAGGTCATTTGCAGGTTATTTACAGAGTAAGAAATAGCATTTTAGGTTATATTTTAGTTTGTAAATTAGCTGCATTAGCTACTCAGTTCTGCAAAGAAACACTTTTTAGAGGGATCCACAGGGCATACATTTTTTATTAAAGAATAAGTGCACTTTAAATACCCCGTGCTCAGCTACTCCACCACCCGAGTGTGTTTTCAATAGATGATGCTTACTTAGACTAAATCTGTGCAAACAGTCACAGGGTTGCTACACTGCAACCCTAAAATATGCAAAGTACAGGCCCTGTATTCTTAAAGCGGAGGTTCAACCTAAAAACATGTATATAACATTACATTCTGCATACTTCCAACATTTACAGTATGCTGTTTTTTTTTTTTTTTGCTGTACAAACTGTATTATTGCTATTTTACACCCGGCTTCCGGGTGCTCACTCCCACGGGAGTAGGCGTTCCTATGCAGAGGCGCAGTGTTATGTGGGACTTCGCCCAGATGATTGACATCTTGAGAAAAATCCCCCCCCCGGCGGATAAGGTGCGTCACGAGTTCCCAAAAGTAGCCGAACTGCGAGACGGCTCTATACGGTGCTATACGCTGCCTGCGCACCGACTAGGAGCCGTGTAGAGCTGACTGCGCAGGCGCCGTATAGAGCCGACTCGCAGTTCAACTCGCAGTTCGGCTACTTTTGGAAACTCGTGACGTGCCTTATCCGCCAGGGGGAAGTTTTTCTCAAGACGTCAATCATCTGGACGAAGTCCCACATGACACTGTGCCTCTACATAGGAACGCCTACTCCCGCGGGAGTGAGCACCCGGAAGTCGGGTCGAAAATAGCCGGAGGTTAACCCTAAAAACATGTATATAACATTACATTCTGCATACTTCCAACATTTACAGTATGCTGTTTTTTTTTTTTTGCTGTACATACCGTATTATTGCTATTTTCTACCCGGCTTCCAGGTGCTCATTCCCACGGGAGTAGGCGTTCCTATGCAGAGGCGCAGTGTCATGTGGGACTTTGCCCAGATGATTGACATCTTGAGAAAAACTCCCCCCCCCGCGGATAAGGTGCGTCATGAGTTCCCGAAAGTAGCCGAACTGCGAGACGGCTCTATACGGCGCTATACGCTGCCTGCGCACCGACTAGGAGCCGTGTAGAGATGACTGCGCAGACGCCGTATAGAGCCGACTCGCAGTTTGGCTACTTTCGGAAACTCGTGACGTGCCTTATCCGCCAGGGGGACGTTTTTCTCAAGACGTCAATCATCTGGGCGAAGTCCCACATGACACTGTGCCTCTACATAGGAACGCCTACTCCCGCGGGAGTGAGCACCCGGAAGCCGGGTCGAAAATAGCTATAATACAGCAAAAAAAAAAAAAAAAACAGCATGCTGTAAATGTTGGAAGTATGCAGAATGTAATGTTATATACATGTTTTTAGGGTGAACCTCCGCTTTAAAGTGGTACTTTTGCCAAAACCAAATAGATCATGTGTTGTATAAAAAAAAAGTTGCGCTCATAAACATAAATAATTACAAATAATAAGTGAAATATATGGGGAAAGAAAATGTATAATAAAACACACAATTAAGTCCATATATCGAAAAAAAAAAATGTGAAAAATTATGAGTCCAACGGGACAGTAGGATCCAGATTCCATCTACCTTCACCAAGAAAGAGAAGAAGAATGGGGGGGGGGAGTTCTCAACTGAAGAAGAATCCCACTCTGTACATGGGAGCCCTTCCCGGAACTGGTTGATCCCCTAAAGAGCAAGGTCGTATACGCCAGCAGATTTAGCCCTCTGTAGGGTCTAATGGGTCTCCTGTTTCACAGGAATACTCCTGATGTAGCCAGAAATCCTCCATGGTATCCCAATAGGAAAACGAGCAGAGACTCCAGTCTGGGGGTACGCAGTCTGACCGAGAGTCACAATTGCAAAAGGACAAAGAACTCCAATAGTGTGGTATCCTTAAAAATGTACCCTTTATTGCTTAAGAAAAACAAGCGGTAACATCGTCTGGGCTAACAGCAAGGGGATGTAAAAAAAAAGCATGGGGGTGGGGGTGCCTCCTCTCCATTCCCTCCCCTCTCTTGGAATATTTACCAGTGCAAACAAAGTCCTAAGAAATTCCATTCAGGCAGGAGCAGTGATGCATCCCCAGTGTTTGGAAACAAACTCTCCTACAACGGCTTTGGTTTGCCAAACTAAATGATATCCAGGAGATGGAGGACCTTATGGTGGCCCTTGGGGACAGGACCTCTGACTTGTTGAGAGTGGCAGCACAGCCGAGGCAGTGGTGTAGTGTGTGAAGATCTTTCCTTCCACTTCTCAAGTTCATCCTCTCGAGCACAGGAGCATTTGCTTCTTCTATGTACTGTTGGTAACAAGTGGTTGCAGGTTGGGATCAAGCAGAAATGTAATCAAGGAAGAAGCCAAAGGTCGGTAACGAGAACAGAGAAAGTTTCCCCAATTGGGTTTTTTGGCAGCTCAATTAAAGAATTGGAATGCAATGTAAAAAGGAAAAAGGATTTATTTAATGATGGTACAAACAATAAATAAAAATTAGGTAGTTTAAGATATGAGTTGCGGCATGGGTACAAACATTAACATTTCCATACAGTGAACATGGTATAACAAATAGATACACAGCCTGTTGAGATAAATACAAGCATATATACTAGTCCTAGCGTGTTTCGACCAAAGGGTCGTCTTTAGGCCGCGTACACACGACCAAATAAATTCGATCAAATCGGATTTGTCTGCTGGGATATATTTGTTTGATCGTGTACACAAAATCCCCGCCGGCAGACAGCGCGGTGACGTGGCGGTGACGTTGACGCCGCCACGTCACCGCACCAGGAAGTAAAACACTTCCGCGCATGCGTCGAATCCATTCGACGCATGTGCAGGCAGATATGTCTGCTGGTTAGCGTACTAACCAGCAGACATGTCGGACGGACGGGTTCCCAGCAGACAGATTTTAAAGCATGCTTTAAAATCTGTCGGCTGGAAAAATTTGTCTGTCCGCCCGTACACACGATCGAATTTGTCTGCTGAAAGGGTCCGTCGGACCGTTTCCAGCAGATGAATTTGATCGTGTGTACGCGGCCTTAGAGGTTTTTTGTCATAGCTGAAAAATAATTTTACAGATAGTTATTCACATTTTGTATTTACTCCTCCGTCATTGCCCCGTCAGTGGGCATGAAAAGTCCAAGACTGGGGGGGGGGGGAGGGGTGGGGGGAGAAAACATACATTCAAGTAGTTATATAAGAATCAGCTGGTTTACCAAATCAGTAAGTATGGAAGAATCCAAGCCGAACTCCTATGTGATATTGGGGAGGGCCCCGTGGATCCCCCAGGTGGATAATCCGTCTTCAACGTGCTCCAAAGCTTGCGCCCCACCAATAAAAGGTGGCCAACTGTGACTATACGAGGAATCACCCGGCAGAAAGAGGCCGCACCCGGCAATAGGTTGGGGGGAGCAGGTTGTGAACCCTACGATAAATGGGGTATAATTATATTTGTAGCAATGGAAGAATGTGCATGTGTTTACATGCACAAACAAATCATTTCCAGTGTTAGGCCTCGTACACACGATCAAATCTGTCTGCTGGAAACGGTCGGCCCGACCGTCCCAGCAAACAGATTCGATCGTGTGTACGGGCGAGCCGACGGATTTGGCCACCCGACAGATTTCAAAGCATGCTTTGAAATCTATCGGAAGGGAATCCGTCCGCCCGACATGTCTGCTGGTTAGTACACTTACCAGCAGACATGTCGCCTCGCACCGCCGCCGAATGGATTCGGCGCATGCGCGGAAGTGTTTTACTTCCTGGTGCGGTGACGTGGCGGCGTCAACGTCACCGACACGTCAGCGCGCCGTCTGCTGGCGGGGATTTTGGTTTGCTCGTGTGTACACGCGAGCAAACCAAAATCCAAACAGAGAGATTTGTTCAAATCGGTCGGACAGACCGTTTTGAACAAATCTATTGCCTCGTGTGTACGAGGACTTAGACTAATTGGATCGTGCATAAAGATATCCTGGCTGATCCCAGGAGGGAAGCCTCAAGTTAGATGAAAAATGAAGAAAATATGCGACTTATTATATTAGAATGCTATAAGTGGTAGATAGAGGGGAGAAAGGTTGGTAACGAGTGGTATCGGAGATACATATGGCAAAAGGAGTGACAAGAGCAACGTATCTGCAAACAGGAAGTGCAGAAACTTGGCTTAAATCAGGAAGTTAATGGGAGGAGCAAAAAGTTCAAGGTTCATGAGAAAAAGAAGACATAAGGCAAGGTTGTCTAAGCAATCAGACAGGGAGCTATCCAGCATCTTAGCAGTGACAACCACAGTCAGATACAGAGGTCCTGGGCCCCAGCCCTGACACCTTGGGCCAGATTCAGGTAGATGGGCGCTTCTTTACTTTGGAGTAACGTTTCTCAATTAGGTTACTCCGCCGACACTTTCGGCGCAAGTACTGTTATTCACATAGCACTTGCGCGTAAACTTGCGCCAGAGTAACGATAATGCGCTGGCGTAACCCGACGCAAGTGGAAGTGGGTGTGATCATATGTAAATGATGGGCGGAACCCAGCGCAGAGGCTTACGTTCAGCGCATCATCCACGGAGCATGCGCGGTGATTGAGGCTCCACTCGCCCCCTTGTGCGCATGCTCACAACTTCCGTCTGCACCACTTCACGGGAAACGTCAGCGCAATGTGTTCCGTTGCGCGTATAAAAGCGCTAGGGGAAACGCCATTCCGGCGCAAAAGTATTTCCGTTTCCCCCCACCCCAGGGAAATTACTTTTGCTCAGTGATGGCTGCTCCCGCTACCCCCAAAGAGAGGAGGAACCTCAATTTCAACTCCCAGGAGGTGTCTGTGATCATCTCGGCTATGGAGACTTTTAATCAGTTCTTCCACGGGAAAAAAAGTAGGAAGACCATCCGGGAGAGGAAGCAGGGCATCCTGGAGACCATTGCTGGCAGGGTCAATGTGTTAGGGTACTCCACCCGGACTGCTAGCGACATACAAAAAAAATTAACGACCTGCGGCGCAAGGTCCGTGGCAAGGTGGCCACCATCAGGAGGCATGAGAGGGGCACAGGTGGTGGTCCACCATGTCCGGTCAGCCTGACCACGGAGGAGGAGGTGGTCGCCCGCTGCCTGGACAGGGAGCAGTTGGAGGGGGTCCCTGGCTATGACTCCATGGAGGAAGGCTCCAGGACAGGTAAGTGTTTTTTATCCCCTATTTGGTGTGTTGCATGTGGGGGGGGGGGGTACATGTGCCAAGTGTGTGGGACCACCAACATGTGTCTGCTTTGTGTCATCCACAGATGACGGAGCTGGGCCATCATCTCTTGCCGGCCAGTCCACCCCAACCTCCCAACGGGATCCTGATGACGAGACCCTGGGTGCTGGAGACACCGAGGTGGAGGAGAGTGCCCACACCACTTCTGCAGAGGTGGTTGTGGAGGAGCCTGTCCCTGAGAAGGACTTTATGTTATTGTTGGAGGAGTCCTCCTCCTCTGCAGGGCCCTCTGTCATCCCCTCCCCCATCCTAGGTAGCCCCTCAAGGGCGACTCCATCCCCACGGGGACAACCTTCTCCTGGGCCCAGGAAGGTGACCCGTAAGACCAGGGGGGTGTGTGATATGGTCGAGGACCAGGTGCTGTTGGACCACGCCAGACAAACCCAGCAGATGGGGGAGATGGCTGGCCACTTGGACCGGGTCGCTGACAGCCTGGGCTCCATGTCACAGCTGCCCAGTGGTGTGCAGGACGTTGTCACCAGCCTGGGGGAGGTGCAGGCTGATGTATGGCACCTGACAGCAGCCATCAACGCCAACACAGCTGCCATACGGGAAGAGGGGAGGCAGCGGCAGCGTGACCAGCGGCATCATATCACCCGCCAGCTGAGGATGCAGGCCCAGACCAACCTGTATCTCAGCCGTATTGCCGTGGTCTTGGAGGGCATGCAGCCAACAGCTCCCAGGAGTGGCCCACCCGGGGATCAGCCTCCTCCAGATGCCCCCCCACCCCCACCACCACCCACTCCCTCCAGGCAGCTGAGGAGCCCGAGAGTGCCCCCAAGGAGGAGCCCCCGTCATCCCAGATGAGGTTTTTTTTTTGTTTTTGTTTATATTTGTATTTATTTTTTTATACTCAGGTTATGAGTTTTTGTTTATTTTTTTTCTCATGTTATGAGATTTGTATTTAATTTTTAACTGCACATGGTCAGGAGTGCAGGGGACAGTGTGAATGGTGTGTGAATATGAGGGGGTGGCACTCCTGCCAGTAAGGGGTGTCACCCTCGGCCGTGGTGGTGAAGTTAACCCCACGGCTGTACGAATGATGTGTGAAAGGTGTATGAATGGACAGCGACATCATTGGGGCCTTGACGCTGGCGTTGCTGCTCCCAAGTCCTACATGCTGGACTTGGGCTAATCCAATGTGATGTGGATGTGGTGTGTGTGATCTAGGGACATCAGTGATGTACATGCATGCATTGTCTGTGTGATTAATGTTTTGGTTTAGTGTCCAAAGATGCCTACGGCGAGGACCCTCCTGACTGCTCTTCCATCAGCAGACTGGGTCTCCTCTGGCAGGGGGGGACTGTGTGGGTCGGGGGTCAGGTCATCACGCATTTCAATCTGCAGGCCTTTTCTCATAGCAAAGTTGTGCAAAATGTAACATGCACCGATGATCTGACACACAAAGGTAGGGGAATACAATAGGGTCCCCCCGGACTTATCCAGGCAGCGGAAACGGGACTTCAGGAGCCCGAATGTTTGCTCCACCACTGCACGGGTTTTGATGTGTGCTTCATTGTATCTTCTCTCTCCTCTGGTTTGGGGGTTTCCGGAAAGGAGTCATTAGATGGGGTCCCAGTGCATATGCAGAGTCACCTGGAAGGGAAAAGACAGGAGGATGTTAGTCATGCATGTGCCCCTTGTGAGGTGTGCATCATGGGAGGGGATAGTCATGCCTGCCACCCATGTCACTCACCAACCAGCCAGCTGTCCCCATACATGTTCTGCTCAAATTCTGCTGGGATGGGGCTCTGATTGTATATGAAGCTGTCATGGCTGGACCCGGGGTGTTTGGCACGGACGTGCCATATGAGGCGTTGGGCATCGGCTATCACCTGTACGTTGATGGAATGACAATGCTTCCGATTGCGGTATATGTGCTCTGTGGCACTGGGGGGCTGTAGTGCCACATGTGTGCAATCAATGGCCCCCACAGTGCATGGGAATCTGGCAATGCTGTAGAAATCTGTCATTGCCTTCAGCCGCAGCTCCTCAGTGGTGGGTCTGATGAACTAGTTGGACATGCGTCTGAGGATTGCAGGGACAACCTGGTGCACACATCTGCTCACGGAGGATGGTGACATCCCAGCCACCACTCCACTTGTACGCTGGAATGATCCACTTGCAAGGAAATGAAGTGTTGCCAGTACCTTCACCAGTGGCTGCACTGCTTGTGAGCGGTGTGTTGGGCTGGTGATGTCACCCTGCAGGGTTGTGGTTAGTTCAAGTATTGCATCTGGGCTGAATCTGAAGAGGCGATACACCTCCTCATCACCCATGCCAAAGAGGCTCATGCGCGTGCGGTATATCCTCTCACGTGCCCGCCTCCTTCGTTCCGGGGGACCCAGTACTAGTGCTAGGACCACGATTGCCCCTGGCATGTTGGCACACAGAGGTGTTGTCCTTGCACGTGTGGTTGTTCAGCTTGCTAGTTTCGTCGGTAACGCTGCTGCTGTAGCTGCTCTCCTGCTGACCTGAGGCCGTCTGGAGTAAAGATAAAGCAGCTATTTGTAGAAATAACTTTGCGCCGGACGGACGAGATACGCGCGGCGCATGTAGCCGGCGTATGGTGCTAATCCGTTCGCGAATCGGGAAATCTCCCTCATTTGCATATTTGCAGGGGAAATCAATAGGCGCGACTGATGCGCCAAACGAAATTATGCGCTGACGAGACTCTGGCGTCGGAAAGTTAGGCCGATCGGAAATGGCCGTTTTCTGTCGCATCTAGTTTGGTGGGTACGGCCACATAGAAACGACGGCGCATATTCACAGTTACGCGGCGCATATCGAATTACTCCAGCGCAAGTCTTGCTGAATCTGGCCTCTTGTCTATTCACAAAACTTCCTATATTCTTCTCTGAGAATGCAAAGTGTTCTGTGAATAGACAGAACAAGGGGATGAAAAGGGTAGATACCCTGTAGTAAACAGGTAAAAAGAGGAAAAGTACTAAGTGTAGTATTTGGTACAACTTATTAGGCCCCCATATTGGGTTACTCATAGGTTACTCGGATATCTCACGCTGCGGGAAGGCAGGGCTCACAAGCCCTGCCTCCCCCACAGTGTGAGACATGCAAGTGGTTTGGCATACGAGGAGCACACAGACGGACCCCCCAGTGATTATTTCGATAAAGAGCCTGTATTATATCTACCTCCTGTGAGTAACCCAATATGGGGGCTTTCATAAATTGTACCAAATACTAAACTTAGTGGCGCTTATTTCTCTTCTTTTTAGGGTGTCTGAGAGAAATACTTATATTGGAGATTGATGCTTTTAAAAACTCCATATAAAATAATATATTTTTGTTGCTGGGATCCATTCAACGCTGAGGAGACACTAGACATCTCTATATACACATCTGAATCCCACTGATAATGCTTCGGAGTTCCTACTCTCTCCGGTACACAAATTAATCATATTTCAGTTCAAAAACTGTTCAGGACATCTTAATGTATTATCCAGGCAGAGGATGATAAAAGCATCTTCACACATAATGTACAGAGACTCCTTTTTTTGCCATACAAACCGGATGTCACTGTAGCCGTCGCCTCCGGCTTTGAAAAATTGTGTATTCTTCAGAATGTGATTCATTACACATATTTTCATTCCTATTACCCCAGCAGGAGATTACACAGATAACTCTACCACGATTCATTGAAATTCTAATCACAGTTTCTGTAACTTTACTGTGAAAATCTTTTATCAAAGTGTAATTGATACATGAGATATGATTTGACGGTTTACATAATTTAGTATAAAATTGGTTGACAGCACCTGAGGACATGAATGCAAATTCTCTGCCATGCCTACGAGTAGGTTGTGATCCTACGGACATACCAGGGATGGGGGATTGGTCTGATATTACAACACTGGTATTCAGCGTGATTCATCAATATTAATTGCAGAAAGGCTGGCAGATTTAACCGGGGAGGAAAACAACATTATCTGCAGTTATTCTACTGAAATAGGCTCAATGGTTTAAAAATCTGGGTCTTCTGAATATGTATAGGTATATTTCATGAAGAATTAAGCCTTCAAATGCATGCAGAGCAGAAGTAATTCCTGCTTCTATTTTCTATCTAGGAGACCTGGAACGTAACCAGCTCAACCCAATGCTTAAAGTGAACATGTCACCTACAATGATCGGCCATAATTTTATGACCACCTACCTAATGTAGCACTACCCCCGAAGGAGCTGCTGGTTTGTTTTGGGTGGCATTGTTACCTCTGTATCTCCACCGTCTAGGGTACTTGATGAGAGCTGTAGTAAAGGGAATGTCCACACGACAGGTGTCTTTTCTGTGCTTTTATTACCCAGCCGGGTAAAAACGATTAAACAGTAGAAAGGTGAAGGGATAGCAAATAGGAGACAGCAGATTTAGGTGTAACTGAATGCGGGAAACAGTCCTTCTTCCAACGACACTTTACTTTGCCACTCCAGCCGGAGTGGGTATAGTGCACCGGGACAGGCCACTCTCACCAGCCTGGCAGCCAGAGTGTCACTCAAACTTAGGGTTAAGTCTCTGCCACAGACCCTCCTAAAAGATGACAGGCGACCAACATCCAGCCTGTCAGAATCCAGGTTGTCCCCCAATGAATGGACAGGCCCCTCCTGGAACACCAGCCTCATGCTTGGTATCCTTCGGACAGACTCCTCATCGGTCAGCTTCCTCAATTTGGACAGATAGCTCGGGACCCCCTCCAAATTGGGGACCCAGTCGATTACTGGGCCCACACAGTGGATCAATTGCTCCGGGCCAACGTGATCCCGGAACCAGGAACACTGCTACCCACACACACCCCGGCCAGGAGTGCCATATGCGGGGGTATCGTGGAATGGTTACCCCAATGGTGGGCGCCACATGAGGAAGAACTTTGAGGAAATGGCGTCTGCCCCCTTTATACCCCTCCCCAGCATGCCCAGCGAGACAGCCCATTCTCACTGGCTGCTAAGGAGTGGTACCCAGGCACACTTGACAACACTGCTGCCACCTGCCGTCCGGAGGTGACGGGAGTCCCCAGACAAAAGAACAGCCCGCAGCACAGTCAAGCTAGAGCAGAGACCCAAATTTAAACAATCAAACTAATTCAGAGCTAACTATTTCTCCGAATTTTCCCCCTAAATTTAACATAGCACCACCTTTAAAAATAGCCAGGCGCTACACACATAATAAGTAGTTCCCCTTTTGCTGACAGATCAGCCCCAACCCATCAAGACAGGATGCAATTACACTTCTGAAGGTATGCTGTGGTATCTGGCACCAAGCTGCTGTTAGCAGATCCTTAAACCTCCCTGGCGGTATAATTATGTCAGATTTTTGATGCTCAAAGCGGTACATTGTTTTGCATAGAAATTTGGCATTTTATATTGTAGGCCTGTAATTCTTAGTAATAACTCACTTAAATCTGTCCAAACAAGAGTCTAGTAGACATCCCGGGTATGATAAAGTTTGAAACACGAAATCATAAATTATAATATAATAAATAACTATAATTAATTCTAAAAATAATAATATAATAATAATAATAAAATGAATATCTCCACTAATCACTATCGCTCAAGTCTGCAAGTGATTCTAATTTATTATTGCTGTTTTCTAGCTGGTCTAAAACCACTTTTGACGTAAAGGGACACTTTTTGGATGCCATGGACAATCTCCAATTTCCAGGCAGAGAGAACAGTATATATAATATAAAAGTGCATGCAGGGCATTGGACAAACCACTAGGGACAAAAGGGAGGTGAAATAATTTGATACAGTAATGTAATCTGTAAGATTACAGTGTACTGTATGTGTTATGTATTTTGTACTTTTTGACTTTACAGCCATGCTCCTCCCCTAAGCGCCACAACGTGCGTGCGTTATGGCGCTGCGTACTTTAACTAACAATTGCACGGTCGTGTGATGCTGTACCATAATAATATTTTTTTTCCAATATTTTTTACTTTTTACTATAAAACATACCCAAAAAAAAATAAGTAAAAAATCGCATTTCTTCATCGATTTACGCCAATATGTGTCATCTGCTACATATTTTGATTAGTTTGCACAAAAGTTATAGTGTCAAACAATGGAATATTTTTATTTTTAAGCTAGTAATGGCGACGATTAGCGAATTATAGTTGGACTGCGATACTGCAGTGGACAAATTGGACGCCTAACTGACCCTTTTGACACCTTTTGGGGTCCAGTGATGCTAATACAGTGATTAATGCTAAAAATATGCACAGTCAGTGTACTAATGACACTGGCATGGAAGGGGTTAACATCAGGGGTGATCAAAGGGTTAAATATATGCCTAAATTGTGCTTACTAACTGTGGGGGAGGTGCTTTGACTAGGGAAAGGCAAAGATCTGTGTTGCTGCCTAGCAGAAACACAGGATCAGTACCTTCCCCTCTAACAAAACGACAATCTGCATTGTTTACACAGGCAGACTGCTATTCTGCTTGTATCTGAACGATCGGTGGGTCCTGGCGAACATCAAGTTCGCCAGACCCACTAATTGGCTCCTGCTGTGTCCAATCACAGCAGGAGCAGGACGCCACCGGCGCGCACACCCCAGGCCAGGAAGTGCAGGATCACCTACCAGTACGTGATTCTGCACAGAGCAGCTGCCCCACCACAGTAAATGTATGTTGAGTAGTCGGCAAACGGTTAAAGCAGTATTAAACCCAAAAGCAAACATTTATTATATTGCAGCCTACCAATCAATTCTTAGATATGATGGCTGCATTGGTTTGCCTTTTTGGGCTTTTATTAGTGTTGAGCGGACACCTGGATGTTCGGGTTCGACGGGTTCGGCCGAACTTCGGAAAAAAGTCTGGGTTCTTGGAACTTGACCCGAACCCCTTGAAGTCAATGGGGACCCGAATTTTTGACTACTAAAATTTCTCTAAAAAATTAATGGAAATGGCTAGAGGGCTGCAAATGGCATCAAAATGTTGGCAAGAGCATGGCAAGTACTCTGCAAACAAATGTGAATAGGGAAATAACTTAAAATAACATAAAAAACATAAAAAAAACTATTTTGGACCTAGGAGGACGAGGTTCATATGGAGTAGGAGGTTGAGGTGGCGGTGGATGTGGTGGTGTAGGTGGAAGTGGCGGTGGAGGAGGACGAGGTAGCCAACACAGGTTTTTGTTTTTATTTATTTATTTTTAAATTAGGGTACACCCCAAAAGAGTGAGAAAGATCAGAAATACAAGAATGGCTGGGTAAGGCCGGTATACGTGTCTATTCTGCACAAGGTACGGACAAGTCCTGTGGGATCCATGCCTGGTTCATTTTAATGAACATGAGCTGGTCCACATTGGCTCTGGACAGGCAGCTGCGCTTGTCTGTGATAACGCCCCCTAAAAAATATATTTTTTGCACCAAACTAGGTGTTTTTTGAACAGAACAATAGAAGAACACTAGCTAAAGTGTTTATCTCACACGTACAGATATGGAGGAAACACTGCAAACACTGGAGGAAACACTGCAAACACTGGAGGAAACACTGCAAACACTGGAGGAAACACTGCAAAATATATTTTTTGCACCAAAATGGGTGTTTTTTGAATAGCACAATAGAAGAACAGTAGCTAAAGTGTTTATCACACACGTACAGATATGGAGGAAACACTGCAAGCACTGGAGGAAACACTGCAAACACTGCAGATATGGAGGAAACACTGCAAAAAAATGTTTTCCCTAAATGGATGTTTTTTGAATAGCACAATAGAAGAAAAGTATGCAGTGCTGGTGTAATTAGATTTTAGAAGCAGGACAGACTCCTATATATTTCTCTCCCTACAAGGACAATCAGGAACCTTTCCCTAAACTATCTTGCAGAGTATCTCACAGTAACATATGCAGTGCTGGTGTTTCTGAAGCAGGACAGTCTGACTCCTATATAAATCTTTCCCTGAGAGCAGCAGCGGCAGCCTTTCCCTACCCTATCTGAAGCAGAGTGACGAGCTGTGCTATGTGCCTCTAGCTTATATAGAGGCTGGGTCACATGCTGGGTCACATGCTGCACTGGTCAATCACAGCCATGACATTAGTAGGCATGGCTGTGATGGCTTCTAGGTCACACGAGTAAAACAAATGGTGATTGGCTGCCCTGCAGCGCGCCATTACATTGCCGAACACCGAACCCGAACTTACAGCAAATTGTTTGGGTTCGGGTCCGGGTACAAGAAAATCCAAAAGTCCGGTACGAACCTGAACTTTACAGTTCGGGTTCGCTCAACCCTAGATTTCTGTCAGGTCAACAGGTATATATTTGTCTCAGGGTCTGGGACCACTTGTCTATAGGGGCAATGTTTCGCACACATTTTTGGCTGCAAATTACTGTAAAACCCCCTGTGGCAAACCTAGCCACTTCTAGAACGCTGGACGTTACATGTTAAAAGGTTGTCTGTATTATAGGCTGTGTATTCTGCTGGGTCTTATGTGGGCATAGTAATTGGTATGCTGGCAGCCGTAAGCCACTAGCATTCAAGTACTTTGTTTTATGTTGCCCAATCGGTGTTCGGCAGTTTTAAACCGAACTCCCACAACACATAACCCCAGACCCCAGCTATCAACCGACTTTTCCCTCATGCAGCAATGCCTGATGGGAGAATTATCCAAAATGTTAAGTTCCCCATCTGGTCCTCCCTGTATTACACCTGTTAAATCTATTTGGCTGTTTGGAAACCCCTTGCATGGGGAATTCTATAAATATGGAAGCCTGTGAATAAAAAGTCAGTTGACTCTCAGAGCTGTGTTTCGTCCGGTTACTGAGGGGGATTTGGGACATTGCCTTACTTTTCAATGCTGACTGTGGATTTACCCTGGCTACCAGCGGAGATCGTGGAGTTTAATATTGTACTCCGCTACACCCCCAAAGAAGTATGTATGAAAACAAAGACCCTGTAGAATAAAATGGTGGTGGTTGCAATTTTTTACGAGGTACGTTATTTGCTCAGCTATTTATCAAACAAATAATTGCTTAAGCAAGTGCAATAGATTTGTTTTTTGTGAAAACAAACACAATTGTATACCCGTTTTTTGGGGTTAAATATAAACAATGTTTTTTTTTTCGGTAGATAGATACCAGAAATGTCAAGCATTACAATGGCGTGATCCCATGCAATTGTGAAAAACGAATTCTCCATAAGTGACACTTTAAAAGCCTTTACAGGTTATTAGTTTAAAGTTAACTGTGAATTATGCCCCTCAAATTATTGCTCTCACTCTGATATTTGCAGTGATACCTTAAATGTGTGTATTCCGAGGTTCACTCCACATGGTTTGGGACATTTAACCCCTCGGGGGATAGAACCCTTTGAACTACAAAAAGTGTGCTTCCCGGGATTGACAGTTTGGGGTTTCGTTGGTGGTTACTAATATATAATTGTATAATGGTAGGTCCCATTCAATGAATTTCTTGAGTTGTGGCAGAAGCCTTAGTACATATACATTTCTGACTATGGCACCTGAACCTACTTGTTTCTCAATGTTTACAGTTCTAGAGCTATTTATTTACTCCCCAGCTAATAATGGCTTCCACGTCCAGCTCCAGGGAGAATTGGCCCCTCATGCCTGGGCCCGCCATTGTGTTGCCTGCCGCTCCAGTTATCTTGGGTGAGTTCATTGGACCACCACCAAATCTCTCTTTCCAATGTATCTTTTTGGGTTATTAAAGTAATGCTGTACATGCCCCCTGCTTCCGATGAACCATCCATTGCTGTAAAACACGTTGAATGCCCACTGATGTGTTGGTTTCCCTACATTTGCCATCTGGAGTCTGAACCTCTAGCATCATAAATTTGGAAACCCCCGCAGGATTTGAGGGGAGATTTGCAATGTTCTTAATTAAATATTTTTAATACATTTTGATACTTTCATAAATATGTTTTTGTTTTCTGTCTTTGGGGTACTAAGAAAATTCATGACCCTTTGTGCAGTTTTCAGTGTCTTGTGACCTCACATTTGTGGCGTAAGTTAGGTTTACATACATGTGCCCTACGCTGGGGTGTGTACATATAATACAAATACTTTTTTTAACAACATTTATTATCTTTATTTATTTTATATATATGATATATTTTAATGCTTTTTTTTTTTACCATATTGTTATCACAAGGGGTTTAACAAGTCCCCTATGTGACAGCATTGGTCGGGTGTCTGGTCCTCTTTATGGAGAGTCTCTTAGACCCCCAATGTCTCCCCTGCCATCCACTGCAGCTAATCAAGCATATATTGTGAACCCAGAATAGACGTAATACCAGTGGCGGACGTTCTATTAGGGGCACAGGGACGCTGCCCTCCTATCCATGCTTTCGACCCCCTAATCTAGATGAGGGACCCTGATGCATGGATTCCAATGTTTTTTTTTTTAACACAAGTGATTAGAGCCAGAGGCTCTATATTGCTTCAAAAAAGTTGTGTGACAATAGCAAATTATATTTGCTATTGTGACACTGATTATCTTCCCAGCCAATCAGGAAATGGCTCTTGTGACCCCTTTCCTGATTGGCCAAATGAAGAAGTGATTCTATTGGCCTAGAATGAGGAGGGAGGAGGAGACACACGTTATGCCAGAAAGGAGACGCAGGAGAAGGGAAGCAATGAGTTTGTGCAATGAGTGCGGGGCCTGACCAACAGGGGGAGGTGAGTGGGGCTGTGCACAGGGCCGCCTTTAATGTTGATTGGACCCTCCCTGGGCAAAAAAATCCCCCCCCATGCAATTTTCTTTCCACCTGCTCTGAGACATACAATCAATATCAGCTAGACTTAAAATCACTTTACTGTATCAGATCAGGCAGTGATTGCAATTGGCTGCCAGAGGTCGTTACAGCATATCATTACCACGTACTGACTGGTTGCTAGAGGTTACAGCACACATTACAAATCACGAATTAGTTGCTAGAGGATACAGCACATGATTTCTTCTTGTTGATTGGTTGCTAGATATTACTATACTGTAATACTGCTCACTGATTGGTTGCTAGAGGTTAAAGCACATTATCTCTTCACTGCAGATTGCTGCCTTTATTTACATATGAATGCCCTTTATTTACATGTAACCCCAGGGTCTGCAGGTGAGTCATCTGTACACAACAATACGGCAGAGCTGGGCAGCATGCATTGGTAGCAGCACTTCACACTAAGATATCAGGACACAGCACAGGACTAAAACTTCAAAGGACAAAGGAATTTAAACTGGGATAGTTGGCAAGTATGAGTCCGCTTCTTTGGGCCCCACAACAATGACAGGGCCCAGGGCAGCTGTCCCTTTTGCCCTGCCTTAAAGACGGTGTCAGAGGTATTGGAGGACTTGCAGAGTCCGGGCAATCCATGGGGTACAGATTCTATCAGCGGCCCTCACGAGGGTAATGATACACAAGATTGTGGGAACAGTTTGGGGATTGCCCCTTCCTGTTCCAACATGACTGTGCACCAGTGTACAAAGCAAGGTCCATAAAGACATGAATGAGAGAGTTTGGGGTGGAGGAACTTGACTGGCCAGCACAATGTCTTGACCTCAATCCGATAGAACACCTTTGGAATGAATTTAAATCGGAGACTGCAAGCCAGATCCTTTTCGCGCACATCAGTGCCTGACCTCATAAATGCGCTTCTGGAAGAATGGTCAAACATTCCCATAGACACACTCCTAGACCTTGTGGACAGCTTCCCAGAAGAGTTAAAGCTGTTATAGCTGAAAAGGATGGGACAACTCAATATTGAATCCTACGAGTAAGACTGGAATGCCATTAACGCTTATGTGCGTGTAAAGTCAGGCGTCCCAATACTTTTTGTAAAAATAATGTATACACATACATCAATGTATGTTTAAAAGTAATGCCCTGTACACACGATCGGTTTGTCTGATGAAAACGAACCGATGGATTTTTTCATCAGATATCTGATGAAGCTGACTTTCATCAGTCTTGCCTACACACCATTAAAAATTTAATTGTGTCCAACGCGGTGACGTAAAACACAATGGCATGCTGAGAAAAATTAAGTTTGATGTTTCCGAGCATGCGTCGACTTGATTCTGAGCATGCGTGGATTTTTGACCGATGGATTTCCCCACAGACGATCATTTTTTTCTATCGTTTTTTTAAGCATACGAAAATTTTTAAACATGTTCTATTGTTCTATCATTCTAACTGATGGGGCCCACACACGATCGGTTCGTCCGATAAAAACGGTCCATCGGTCCATTTTCATCAGACGAACCGATCGCGTGTACAGGGCATAACAGGTGCACTTAAAACCACACTTACAAACATATTGCAGGTAAACAAATTCTGTACATTTATCTTTAATAGAGACTTATTAAAATGGTGTCAATCTCATGTAACGTCTGAAATTGAATATTATTTGATATGGTAATTTTCATTTGATTTGAGTGTATTACAGTACAGCAGTCTTTATTCATCGGTTTGTAATGATCCTGAAGCACCCCTCTAGGAATGACAAGTCACATTAACCAAACTGAATGAGAAATTTATGAAGATGGAAGCCCTGTATATACAGCATTCTATATTCACAGCATTCACAACTGCTATTTCAATAATTGTGGCTGGAGTGGCAGGTTTATTTAGAGCTGCAATCAAAGTTTCCCCTTTACGTACCAACTAATTAGCTCACCTGAAGTTTCTAATGAATCCTACATGGGAAGCGTAATATAGTTTGTATAACTCTGTCTTATGTAAAGTAAGTGTCGAGTCATTTTATCCAAACTATTAGCCATATTAACTAGTAGACATGTGCATTAGTTTTTCGTCCAAAAATCTGGGCGACAAGTCCCCCTCAGGAATATAAGTATCACTATATGCACCCCAATATGTTGACACTGTTCGGGCTCCTGATCCTGGGATCCCCTTATCTTATTTTAACCCCCTTGTCACCAAGGTAACTACTTACTATTAATATATTTTTTCACCAGCACATTGTTTAAGATGCCCTTCACCTGCTGCCCCTCTGCTCCCTCAGTCCCTCCCTGCTGCCCCCACCCCTTTCCTCCCCCGTTTTTCCCCCCCTCCCCCCTTCTTTCCACTCTTCTGCCGTGTACACACGGTCGTTTTTTGCGATGAAAACAAACGACGTTTTCTGTGAAGTAAAAAACGACGTTTCTGAAACGTCACTTTTCAAAGACAATTTTGCATACACACCATCGTTTTTTTCACAAAAAGCGAGGTTACGTTCACCACTCTTTTCCATTGAAGCTCGCTTCATAACTAGCTTCTGGGCATGCGCGGGTTGAAAAACGTTGTTTTGAACGACGTTTTTGCTACACACGGTGACTTTTTGTGAAACAAAAAACGACGTTTTGAAAAACGACACAAAAAATTCAAGCATGTTGGAATTTTTTTTTGGTCGTTTTTTTGAAGACAAAAAACAATGTTTTGCCCACACACGATCAATTTAAATGACGTTTTAAAAAACGTCGTTTTTTTACATCGCAAAAAACGACCGTGTGTACGCGGCATTCTACTTTTTTCCTTGCCTGTTTCTGCTTCCCTCTACCTCCCTCGGTTCCTTCCTTTTCCCTCCATCTTTCCCATCTTTCCTCACCTGCTTTACCTCCCCCCATTGCCTGCCCACCATCCTTCCCCTCCCCCGTTCTCATCCCCTTCCAAATCCCCCCTTCCTTTCCTCGCCCTTCACCCCTCTTTTTCTTGCGTTCTTCCCCCTCCCCCCCTTTTTTCTTTTCCAATTTCATTTTTCCCTAGGTCTAGTCTATTCCCCCACCTATCACCCCCCAACCTCCTTTTTCTCACTTCACCCCTAGCAACCACTGAGTGTGATATTTCCCCACACACCCCTCATTTCCTTCCCGATTTACTCAGGCTGAGCTGTATTCCCATATACCCATTTACCCTCTATGCCAGACAAGTAGGTCCCTTCACAATTGTGTCCATTCTGGCCACCATTTGGGGACTCTGTCTGGCTGCACCCGCTGCCACCTTGTTGCAGGATTGTGCAGGTGAGCAAATTTGCCCGTGGTTCCCCTATGTAACTCTATGTTGTTTATATATTTTTTATTGATTCAATGTCCACCATTTTTAGATCTTCTCCTGATGAAGCGGTCCCAACCGCGAAACTAGTTGAGAACTTGTGACAGTCTTCAACCCATCGTGCCTTTTTCCCCTTCTGGGGACCTTGTCTTGATGTTACTGGATGATTGCCACAATTTTAATATGTTAATGTGTTTTGTCTGTACTTTGTAATAACATTTTGTAACACTTTTAATACATTTTTTCCTCTCTAATGTTTATCCTTATACAAGTACTGAAATAGTCCTAATTGGCCTTAACAACTAGTGTTGCTCACGAATATTCGCATTGCGAATATTCGCTACGAATATTGCATATTCGAGTATTCGCGAATAACTCGAATATCGCGGCGAATATTCGCTATTTCGAATATTCGTATTTTTTTCGCAATCAATTTCGCAATCAATTTCGCATTCGCACTAGCGAAATTTCGCATTAGTGATATTCGTGATATTTTATAAAAGAAAAAAAAAATTGCGAAATTTCGCCAATGCGAAAATATCGAATATTCGTGATATTTTATCCAAAAAAAAAAATAGCGAAATTTCGCATCGGCGAAATTTCGCATCGGCGAAATTTCGCAATTTTTTTGTTTTTTTTCTTTATAAAATATCACGAATATTCGATATTAACGAATATTCGCGAATATTCTTCGAAATATTCGCAAAATATTGCGAAATCGAATATGGCGTATTCCGCTCATCACTAATAACAACCCCCCTTTTCTTGGCTCTTTGGTCTTGGGACCTCAGACTCAAGTACCCTATATCTCTAGTGCAAGGATGATGGTACAGCTTACCTTAATTTCAATATATCTTACCCCAGAGGCTCTTATTTACACAAGAAACGAAAACCGAAAGATCCGACATAAACAATGCTTTATTTTCGTTTTAGTTGCGGTAAAAATTTGATATAGAGAGATTCGACATTATAGGGAAAAGATTCGACACTATAGAAATAATAGATTCGACATTACAGAGAATAGATTTCGATTTATGAGAAAATAGATTCAAAATTATTACTAGTCATACAACATTAGAATTCTTGTAGGCGGAATATTCGAACGGAAATGTACGATTCGACGTAAAGTTTCGAAGTTACGTCGAATATTCTTTTGACCATTCGACAGAAACCAAGTATTATTGGATTTTCGGAAGAAAGCTATTCCCCAACGAAAAACGAAATAAATCAAAACGATTTTCGGGAGTAACTAAATACATTTATTTTCCAGACGAAAATGAAAAAACGAAACAAAATATTCCAGTCTGCACATGTCTATTAACTACCGGACATCTGCTTACAACACTAGAATCAGTTATTTGGATCTGCTAAGCAGTGCAGCATCCTGACAAAAATAAAAAATACGTTTTTTTGGCATCTGTGGAGAAATGATCTGTTTTCTGGGTCTGGTCAGGATAGTGGTTGGTTGCTTAACCACTTAAGAACCCTTTCATGCCGATATACATCGGCAGAATGGCACGGCTGGGCACATCAACGTACCTGTACGTTGCCCTTTAAGCCCAGCTGTGGGGTCGTGGGCGTGTGCACGTGACCCGGTCCATAGCTCCGTGACCGTGACCGCGGGACCCGCGGACCCAATCGCCACTGGAGTCCCGGGATCAGTCCCCGGAGCTGAAGAGCGGGGAGAGCTGTGTGTAAATTGTAGTGCTGTCATCGATCGCGTGATCCCTTTTATAGGGATACACAATCGATGACATCACACCTACAGCCACACCCCCCCTACAGATGTAAACACATATTAGGTCACACATAACCCCTTCAGCGCCCCCTTGTGGTTAACTCCCAAACTGCAATTGTAATTTTCACAGTAAACAATGCATTTTTTGCTGTGAAAATGACAATGGTCCCAAAAATGTGTCAAAATTGTCCAAAGTGTCCGCCATAATGTCGCAGTCACGAAAAAAATATATAAAAATGCAATAAAACTATCCCCTATTTTGTAAACGCTATAAATTTTGCGCAAACCAACCGATAAACGCTTATTGCATTTTTTTTTACCAAAGATAGGTAGAAGAATACGTATCGGCCTAAATTGAGGAAAAAAACTTTTTTTTTATATATTTTTGGGGGATATTTATTATAGCAATATTGCATTTTTTTTAAATTGTCGCTCTATTTTTGTTTATAGTGCAAAAAAATAAAAACCGCAGAGGTGATCAAATACCACCAAAATAAATCTCTATTTGTGGGAAAAAAAGGACACTAATTTTGTTTGGGAGCCATGTCGCACGACCGCGCAATTGCCAGTTAAAGCGACACAGTGCCGAATCGCAAAACCTGGCCGGGTCCTTTAGCTGCCTAAAGTCTAAAGTGGTTAAAGGGGTTGTTAAGTAGGGTGACCAGACATCCCTGGTTTCAGGGGACAGTCCCTGGATTAAGGACACTGTCCCCGAACCAAGTCTGTCCCCTGTTTTTTCCTTGGATTACATTCGAACAGGGGCTGGGGCAATTTCAAAGACAGTCAGTACACTTTAATCCTGGAATGTATGACATCATTTACCTAGGCCTGGAAACCAGGAAGTAACTGAAAAAAATGTAAAGAGAATGTAAAAAAAGTTTAAAACAAGTAAAACGAATATACATTTCAATCAATTTACTAATGCTAGGATTAAAAATAGTTAATGTTGATTGCGAGAGTGATGTTCCACTTTAAGACTAGGTTACAACTGCGTGAGTCGTTTGACTCATTTTTGCAGGAATAGTAAGAAGAGCCGGCAAGACTGCAATCCTTGAAGTGGTGTTTATTGGTACATCAGGGCCTGTACACACGATCGGACATGTCTGATGAAACTGGTCTGCAGATGGTGTTCGATGGTGTGTACGGCCCATCAGACCGTTTTCCGTCATACCAAAGTTTTAAAACATGCTTTAAAACCTGTTTGATGGAACATGTCCGTTGGACAGGTTCGATGGTTAGTACACAAAAACATCGGACCAAAAACCCGCGCATGCTCAGAATCAAGTCGACGCATGCTTGGAAGCATTGAACTTCGTTTTTTTTAACACGTCGTTGTGTTCTTCGTCACCGCATTCTGGTCTGATCGGATTTTGGTCCGATGGTGTGTACGCACATCAGACCATCAGACAAGTTCAGAGTTGTCTGATGAAAACGGTCCGTCAGACAAGTCTCATCAGACATGTCTGATCGTGTGTACAGGGCCTCAGAGTTACAATAAAACAATAAAGCTGACGCGTTTCGGCAATAGTCGTAGTTGTACTATTGAACTAAATAGTGCTTTGACATTATGTGGCTTCACACACCCAAAAATGAGGCACATTTTCTAAAAATTACGATTTAATGGCACCCCTGTGCATCTGCTAAAGAGCAGCACCTTTTGGCTGAGGGTGCGGGAATGCATTTGATTTATTGCGCAAGATACAAATCTAATAGTCCATGTTACAGAGTGACAACACAGAAAAACAATTGGGAGACACAAACAGTTGTCACTGTTAAACTGGAAGTACGTGATCAAGGACTTACATAATTACCAAGTAATCTTTTCTGATTGTTTAACCACTTAAGGACCGCCTAACGCCGATATAAGTCGGCAGAATGGCACGGCTGGGCACAGGCACGTACCCGTACATCGTCTTTAAGAGCCCAGCCGTGGGTCACATGCGTGCGCGACCCGGTCTGAAGCTCCATGACTGTGCCCGTGGGACCCGCGATCGGGTCACAGGAGCTGAAGAACGGGGAGAGGTGAATGTAAACAAACATTCCCCGTTCTTCTGTGTGGCAGTGACACTGATCGGAACGACAATTGGTGATGTCACGCCTACAGCCACGCCCCCCTACAGTAAGAATCACTCCCTTATTACACGCTTAACCCCTTAGCGCCAACTAGTGATTAACACCTTCACTACCATTGTCATATTTACAGTAATCAGTACATTTTTAATGCATTTTTTGCTGTGAAAATGGCAAGGGTCCCAAAAATGTGTCAAAAGTAACCGATGTGTCCGCCATAATGTTGCAGTCATGAAAAAAATCGCTGATCGCCGCCATTACTAGTAAAAAAAAATGTTTTTATAAAAATGCCATAAAACTATCCCCTTTTTTGTAAACGCTATAACTTTTGCGCAAACCAATCAATAACAAATTATTGCGATTTTATTTTACCCAAAATAAGTAGAAGAATACGTATCGGCCTGAACTGAGGAAAACAATGTTTTTTATATATTTTTGGGGGATATTTATTATAGCAAAAAGTAAAAAATATTGATTTTTTTTCAAAATTGTCGTTCTATTTCTGTTTATAGCGCAAAAAATAAAAAGCGCAGAGGTGATCAAATACCACCAAAAGAAAGCTCTGTTTGTGAGAAAAAAAGGACGCCAATTTTGTTTGGGAGGCACGTCGCACGACCGTGCAATTGTCAGTTAAAGTGACGCAGTGCGGAATCGCAAAAAGGGGCAAGGTCCTTAACCTGCATAATGGTCCGGGTCTTAAGTGGTTAAATGTAAAAATATTGAAATGTAATTAAAAAAAAATATAGCATGATAAAGGTTTGAGTCACTGGTGTGGATTTACTTTGAACATGATGGTCCTTGTTAAAACATAAATTATTAAGGTTTAAAGTCTGATCGTGTCTCTACGGAGATTATGAGTTGGAAACAAATAACTGGCCAGTTGCTATGGCAAATAAAACGTTTTCTTCACTTTTTCTTCTAAAAATAAATAACAGAAATATTTACAGGTTGGATTTATGAAATTAAAGTGAAACGATGAGCAAAATAACAAATGACAGGCCGGGCAAGGAGAGCATTCATCAGAGAAGCAGCCAAGAGGCCCATGGTAACTCTGGAGGAGCTGCAGAGATCCACAACTCAAGTGGGAGAATCTGTCCACAGGACAACTATTAGTTCACTCCACAAATCTGCCCTTTATGGAAGAGTGGCAAAAAGAAAGCCATTGTAGATAGAAAGCCATAAGATTTGCAGTTTGTGTGAGACGCCATGTGGGGGACACAGCAAACATGTGGAAGAAGGTGCTCTGGTCAGATGAGACCAAAATTGAACTTTTTGGCTTGAAAGCAAAAGCTATGTGTGGCAGAAAACTAACACTGCACATCACTCTGAACACACCATCCCCACCGTGAAACATGGTGGAGGCAGCAGAATGTTGCGGGAGTGTTTTTCTTCATCAGGGACAGGAAAGCTGGACAAAGTAGATGGGATGATGGATGGAGCAAAATACAGGGAAATCTTAGAAGAAAACCTGTTAAGAGTCTGCAAAAGACTTAAAACTGGGGTGGAGGTTCAACTTTCGGCAGGACAACGACCCTAAAAAAACAGCCAGAGCTACAATAGAATGGTTTAGATAAAAGTATATTCATGTGTTAGAATGTCCCAGTCAAAGTCCAGACCTAAATCCAATTAAGAATCTGTGGCAAGACTTAAAAAATTGCTGTTCACAGAGGCTCTCCATCCAATCTGACAGAGCTTGAGCAAAGAAGAATGGGCAAAAATGTCACTCTGAGGCCACGTACACCCGATCAGACCGGTCTGATGAAACTGGTCCGACGGAACGTTTTCATCGGACCAGGCTGAAGTGGTCTTGATGGTCTTATGTGTGTACACACCATCGGACCAAAAATCCGATTAGACCAGAACGTGGTGACGTAGAACACAACGACGTGCTGAAAAAACAAAGTTTAATGCTTCCAAGCATGCGTCGACTTGATTCTGAGCATGCGCGGGTTTTTGGTCCGATGCTTTTGCGTACTAACCATCGAACCTTTCTGACAGACAGATTTTGAAGCAGGTTTTAAAACTTTGGTCCGACAGACAACGGTCCAATAGGCCGTACACACCATCGAACTGGTCCGATGAAACTGGTCTGCAGACCAGTTTCATCGGACCGGTCTGATCGTGTGTACGCGGCCTTAGATGTGTAAAGCTGGTAGAGACATCACCAAAGACTTCCCGCTGAAATTGCAGTGAAAGGAGGTTCTACAAAGTATTGACTCAGGGGGGGCTGAATACAAATACACGCCACACTTTTCACATATTTATTTGTAAAAAATGATGAAAACCGTTTATCATTTTCCTACCACTTTGTGTTGGTCTATCAAATGAAATCTCGATTTTGGTTGTAACATGACAAAAAAGTTATAGCGTTTACAAAAAAGGGGATAGTTTTATGGCATTTTTATAAAAACATTTTTTTTTACTAGTAATGGCGGCGATCAGCGATTTTTTTCATGACTGCGACATTATGGCGGACACATCGGTTACTTTTGACACATTTTTGGGACCCTTGCCATTTTCACAGCAAAAAATGCATTAAAAATGTACTGATTACTGTAAATATGACAATGGTAGTGAAGGTGTTAATCACTAGTTGGCGCTAAGGGGTTAAGCGTGTCCTAAGGGAGTGATTCTTACTGTAGGGGGGCGTGGCTGTAGGCGTGACATCACCGATTGTCGTTCCGATCAGTGTCACTGCCACACAGAAGAACGGGGAATGTTTGTTTACATTCACCTCTCCCCGTTCTTCAGCTCCTGTGACCCGATCGCGGGACACCGGCGGCGATCAGGTTCGCTGGTCCCGCGGGCGCAGTCATGGAGCTTCAGACAGGGTCGCACACACATGTGACCCGCGGCTGGGCTCTTAAAGGCGATGTACGGGTACGTGCCTGTGCCCATCCGTGCCATTCTGCCGACGTATATCGGCGTTAGGCGGTCCTTAAGTGGTTAAACAATCAGAAAAGATTACTTGGTAATTATGTAAGTCCTTGATCACGTACTTCCAGTTTAACAGTGACAACGGTTTGTGTCTCCCAATTGTTTTCCTGTGTTGTCACTCTGTAACATGGACTATTAGATTTGTATCTTGCGCAATAAATCAAACGCATTCCCGCACCCTCAGCCACAAGGTGCTGCTCTTTAGCAGATGCACAGGGGTGCCATTAAATCGTAATTTTTAGAAAATGTGCCTCATTTTTGGGTGTGTGAAGCCACATAATGTCAAAGCACTATTTAGTTCAATAGTACAACTACGACTATTTCCGAAACGCGTCAGGTTATTGTTTTATTGTAACTCTGAGGCCCTGTACACACGATCAGACATGTCTGATGAGACTTGTTTGACGGACCGTTTTCATCAGACAACTCTGAACTTTTCTGATGGTCTGATGTGCGTACACACCATCGGACTAAAATCCGATCAGACCAGAACGCGGTGACGAAGAACACAACGACGTGTTAAAAAAACGAAGTTCAATGCTTCCAAGCATGCGTCGACTTGATTCTGAGCATGCGCGGGTTTTTGGTCCGATGCTTTTGCGTACTAACCATCGAACCTTTCCGACGGACAGATTTTGAAGCAGGTTTTAAAACTTTGGTCCGACGGACAACGGTCCGATAGGCCATACACACCATCGAACTGGTCCGATGAAACTGGTCTGCAGACCAGTTTCATCGGACTGGTCTGATCGTGTGTATGCGGCCTTAGATGTGTAAAGCTGGTAGAGACATCACCAAAAAGACTTGCAGCTGAAATTGCAGTGAAAGGGGGTTCTACAAAGTACTGACTCAGAGGGGCTGAATACAAATGCACGCCACACCTTTCACATATTTATTTGTAAAAAATGATGAAAATCGTATGGGATCGGGATGGGGGCTGGGGGAGTCGGGGACCTTGCTCTTGGCGCAGCATGTTCCCAAGAGGGGTGCTGAGGGTGTGGGTTCCGGATTGCCCTTGGGTCCGGGCTTTTTCTACAAGGTAATGAGGCTCCACATTTGTGAGAGCTCTAATATATCCCAATCAGACTGTTTTCCAGGCAGTCATAATATTTGAATTACCTTTCCATTATAGGTTATTATTGTTTTCATTATATTCTTTGCTTTGTTTGTAAAATTGTGTGCGTCGCCCCTTGGGGCTATTGTAATTTCTGACACTTATGTACTTGCTGTAACCTTATCCATAAACTCAATAAAAATGTATTGAAAGGAAACAAATTATGAAAACCGTTTATCATTTTCCTACCACTTTGTGTTGGTCTATCAAATGAAACCTCGATTTTGGTTGTAACATGACAAAATGATCCATGACCGTGCCCGTGGGATCTGCGGACTCGATGTCTGCCGGTGTCCCTCGATTGGGTCATGGATCGCCAGAAAGGGGGGACGCCTTTATAAACAAGGCATCTCCCTGTTCTGCCTAGTGACACAGCACTAATCATCTACTCCCTCTAATCGGGAGCAGTGATCAGTGACGTGTCACAGTAAGCCACGCCCCTAACTGGAACCCAAGTAAGGTACCAATCTGTGTAGTCAGATGCCCTGAGAGAGGGGAAGGAGGGCCAGCAGAGAAGGAAGAGTAGGTAGAAAAGATAGAAGAAGGATCAGGAGAACAAGCAATACAATTTACTGCAAACTGTGACTTGCACACACCTGCTCGCTCATCCCTAGTAATGATGACACAGAAGAGATAATCATATAATCCTTTCATTGCTGGGTCCTTTGCGATTGCTTCCTGTCTAAGGTTTAACCAGTTCACATGCTGTATACCTAAAATGTATTAATAACCTTTTAAATTATTTAGATGATGCTGAAAGAAAGTTCACTCATTCATTGGGGGACCTGTTAATGATCTGCATCCATGAAGATTACATCTTATTAAGAATGCATGAGGTCTGGTGATGAAAATCTCAGAAGTTTTGTCCGTTGGATTTAATGGACGGGGTTTATTTGCTATTCTGTGTCACCAACAGAGCATTTCATGACCGTGTCAGGGAGCTAAATGCAAAGAGATATCCGGTGTCTTTACTTTGATGTCACAAAACCAAAGACATCTTTCATTAGGATGTTTCTCGAGCCCTTTGTAATAAGCAAGCACTTTCATTTTATAAAACTATTAAATACAACTCATAACTCAGAAGATAGTCAAAAGAAATGGAGTCAAAGATGAAATATTTAAATTTTAATCACTTCCTTACTGGGCACGTACACCCCCTTCCTGACCAGGTGAAATGTGAGCTTCAGGCACAGCATCGCTTCAACTGACAATTGCGCGGTCGTGCGACGTGGCTCTCAAACAAAATTGGCGTCCTTTTTCCCCCACAAATAGAGCTTTCTTTTGGTGGTATTTGATCACCTCTGCGGTTTATATTTTTTGCGCTATAAACAAAAAAAGGCGGCAATTTTGAAAAAAAAAACAATATTTTTTACTTTTTGCTATAATAAATACCCCAATTTTTTTTCTCAGTTTAGGCTGATACGTATTCTTCTACATATTTTTGGTAAAAAAAATAAAAAAATAATTGCAATAAGCGACTGGTTTGCGCAAAAGTTATAGCGCCTATAAAATAGGGGCCAGAATTATTATTTTTTATTATCTATTTTTTTACTAGTAATGGCGGCAATCTGCGATTTTTATTGGGACTGCGACATTATGGCGGACACATCGGACCCTTTTTACACATTTTTGGCACCATTCACATTTATACAGCGATCAGTGCTATAAAATTTCACCAATTGCTGTATAAATGTGACTGGCATTGAAGGGGTTAACACTAGGGGGTGAGGAAGGGGTTAAATGTGTACCCTGCATTGTGTTCTAACTGTGGGGGGAGGGATTGATTGGGGGAGATGACCGATCTGTGTTCCTATGTACAAGGGACACAGATCGGTCTCCTCTCTCCCTGACAGGACATGGATCTGTTTTTACACACAGATCCACATGTATGTCTGTGTACCGCCGATCGCGAGTGCCTGGCGGACATCGCAGCCGCCAGGCATGCGCATTGGCATGTCAGTGATGCGGCAGGCACGTGCGCCCCCTAGTGGCGCGGAGGCTGTAAAAAGATGGCGACCCGGAGAATTAGAACCACTCTGCGGCCGTACAAAGTCGTACGGCCATCAGCAAGTGGTTAACTAATGAATCCAAGGTTTCCTACCTCTCACTAAGCTAAAACGAGTCCTCAACAGAAAACTACTCCTTAAAGTGATACTTAAGTCTAAAAATGAATAAACATAATAAACATACAGTGGAACCTTGGTTTATGAGTAACGCGGTTAATGAGCATTTTGAATAACTATTTTTTTTTTTGTATTCTTACTCGGTTTGCGAGTGTTGTCTCGTAAAACGTGCAGAATTCAAGCTAATGGGGCGTGAAGTGTCACATTTGGCCAGAGGTGTGGGGGCGCGGGAGCCAAGCAGAGCCGAGCGGAGCCCAACCGGAGCAGTTCGTAAAAATTTTGAAATATCCCATTCCCGAGCCTTTCCAAGGTTTTCTGAGTTTAGCGGAGCTGTCCCTGAGCCTTTCCGAGTATTTCCGAGGCTCTCTGGCTCCCCCCACCTCTGGCCACATGCGGTATTGCATGCCATAGAAGTCAATGTGGAATTAATTATCTTTTTTTCATTTGACTTCTATGGAAACTTGCTTTGATATGCAAGTGCTTTGGATTACAAGCATTCTCCTGGAACGGATTATGCTCGTAATCCAAGGTTCCACTGTATTATACTTACCTGCTCTGTGTAGTGGTTTTGCACAAAGCAGTCCAAATGCTTCTCTTCTTGGGTCCTTCACCGTCGCTCCTGGCCCCTCCCTCCTGCTGAGGGTTGCCACAGCAAACAGCTTGCTATGGGGCACCTGAGCCGAGCCGTTGCTCTGTGTGTCCATTCAGACACGGAGCCGTAGC
Source organism: Rana kukunoris (assembly GCA_029574335.1). Classification (NCBI taxonomy): domain Eukaryota; kingdom Metazoa; phylum Chordata; class Amphibia; order Anura; family Ranidae; genus Rana; species Rana kukunoris. The sequence continues at coordinate 435,460,481 of CM056053.1, read as the reverse complement.
ATGGCCACCCCTCTCTCCCCTCATTGGCTCACTGACTTGACAGCAGCGGGAGCCAATTGCACCCTACTGCTGCCCTTAGCCAATGAGGAGATGAGTTCCGGACAGTCGAGTCTTTTGTGAAACATCGCTGGATCGAGAAAGGGCTCAGGTATTAGGGGGGCTGCTACACACAGAAGTTTTTTTTTATCTTAACCACTTTAGCCCCGGAAGATTTTCCCCCTTAATGACCAGGCCATTTTTTGCGATACAGCACTGCAACACTTCAACTGACAATTGCGCAGTCGTGCGACTCTATACCCAATCAACATTTACGTCCTTTTTTTCCCGCAAATAGAGCTTTCTTTTGGTGGTATTTGATCACCTCTGCAGTTTCTATTTTTTGTGCTAAAAAAAAAAAAAAAAACAGAAAAATTTGAAAAAAAAATATATTTTTTTAACTATTTGTTATAATGAATATCCCCAAAAATTATATAAAAAAAATGAATTTCTTCATCAGTTTAGGCCAATATGTATTCAATAAGCGTATATTGATTGGTTTGCAGAAAAGTTATGCCGCGTACACACAATCAGTCCATCCAATGAGAACGGTCTGATGGACCGTTTTCATCTGATGTCTGATGGACCGTTTTCGGTTAAAAAAACGATTGTGTCAGAACGCGGTGATGTAAAACACAACGTGCTGAAAAAAAATAAGTTCATTGCTTCCAAGCATGCGTCGACTTGATTCTGAGCATGCGTGGATTTTTAACCGATGGTTTGTGCCTACTAATGATCGGTTTTGACCTATCGGTTAGGAATCCATCGGTTAAATTTAAAGCAAGTTGGCTTTTTTTTAACCGATGGTTAAATAACCGATGGCGCCCACACACGATTGGTTTTGACTGATGAAAGCAGTCCATCCGACCGTTCTCGTCGGTTTAACCGATCGTGTGTACGTGGCCTAAGAGCGTCTACAAAATAGGGGATGGATTTATGGCATTTTTATTATAAATGTATTTTTATTTTTTTACTAGTAATGGCAGTGATTTTTAGCGGGACTGCGACATTGCAGCGGACAGATTGGACACTTTTTTTGGGACCCGTGACATTTATATAGCGATCAGTGCTGATCAGTGGCAGGCAGTGGAAAAAAATGTGGGGGCACGGCAAACAGTTTGACACCTCCCCATGTCCAGCGGCGGTGGCCTTCCACGGGTCGTCATGACGGTGGCGGCGGTTTCCGTTTCCTCCCTCCTCCTCGGCAGCCAATCGGGAGTCTTCTCTTTTCGGGCAATCGGAGAACGGGTCTAACACCTATTTCTGGTTGACCTGATTGAGAATCAGTCTTTCAACAGTGAATATTCATTCGCTGTTGTAACACACCTGGGTGGGCTCCGTTCGCATTCTTTGTGACCCGAGCCCCCTTATTTTGAAGCCTATTAGAGCCCCTGACTCTAATCAGGTGCTTAAAAAAAACTGCCCGCGGTGCCTTGAAAGGTGTTTCTAACTGTGGGGGGAGGGGACTGACTGGGAGTATAGAGAGATCGCTGTTCCTAATCACTAGGAACAGACAATCGCTCTGTACTCACCTGTCAGAACATCTGCTTGTTTACATTGACAGATCCCCGTTCTGGCTCTCTGTGGAGCAATCTGGGGGTGGCCGGCGGACATCGTGGCCGCAGGCCATGCGTATCAACGCCCCACGGTGCAGCGGGGGGTGCGCAACTAAAGCTGTTAAAGGGACCGACATCCAGCTACGGCGATTTGCGGGAGCGAGCCGAACTGCTGTAGTATAATGTTGGCAAGCGGTTAATACACAGAATGCATTAAGATAAAAAACCTTCTGACTTTAGAACCACTTTAACCCTTTTCTTTATTAGTTAGCACCTAACCCAAGCCACTTTGGGCTCAACTCACTAAAGGATATTGCATGCGATATTTGTGTCATATATCTAAATATCTCATGTGATATGAAAAATGTCAATTCAATACAGGTTTATATGGTATTTATGGTATGGTATCTAGTACGGACTTTGGGGTTTACCTTACGCCAAAAAAAATTACAAAATGGCTTCAGGTCCTCCTTGAAATCCATACTAGATTGGCACGCCAGAAAAGGGTGTGGGGGGGGGGCATGCTGAAACATTTTGGGCCACATGCCCTCAACATAGGGAGTTGCTTTGAAGAGAATAAGGGCCTCTTCCCCACAAACCCTGGTGGGGTTGCAGGGGTGGACGCATTGGAATTTAACCCCCCCGGATCCCAGCCCCCCTATATGAAGGAGTAAAGGGTACATATTCCCGAAAAAAATAGAATGCACCATAAAAAAACACACCAAAATGTTTGAACGCCATTATTAAAAAAAATATTTTTAAAAATGTCCCGCCATCGTCAGTCAAAATGAACATTGCCTGCCGACATTATCGCTCCATTGCCTTCGAATCCCACCAACTCACATGCCACTGCCCCCCCACCACTGAAATAAATTAAGGGGTGACATCAATGACCATACATGGACAAGCTGAGGGCATGTGGCCTGGTATGGTTCAGGAGAGGGGGACATATGCCCACCCTCCCCCCTTTCCTGGCTTGCCGGGCTGGATATATTTTTTATTTTTGGTGTGAGGTCCCACCCCCCCCCCAAATAAGGGGAGAAACTGCAAGCCATTCTTTTTTTTTTGTTGTTGTTACTGTCAGCTCTTTCGTTTACATTCTGCTATCAGTGGGGAATCCACCGCTGACAACAGGAATGAGTCATGGTTTCTAGGATGCCGGTGTGTGTTGACTCCTTAACAACCAAGCTGAGCTGAACTGCCACATTTAGCAGTGGTACGAATACCAGCTGCAGCCAGAGGTGGAAAACATGAAAAACACATTAAATACCGCAAAAAAAAAATGTAAGGCATGCAATATTTAACATGCTTTTTTTTGTGGGGGGGGATTGACTGACTTTGAAATAAATACCACATACGTTATTTTAGCTTCAACACTAATGCAGTATTAAAATTAGGGGAAACCAATGCGCAAACCAACAAGGGGGTGGGGTGGCAGGAAAAAAACTGAACAAATGTGTAGCAGCCACCTAGTAAGTTTACACACTGATAGCAAAATGAATATAAGAAGGGGGTATAGGGGCGCTCACTCTAAAATTTCTATTAAATTAGAATATCTTATATGTTCTTCAATAATAAATAAATAAATAAATATGACGTCCTCTACAGTGCAAATAAATACCAAGTGCAGCAATCCAAATGTGAAAAACACGAATCCTGCGTAAAATAGCAGTGTAAACCAATGAAAAAAAAACCTGATAAGACTGATAAAAACTAATATAAAAATATTCAGTGATATATAGTATAAAGTGCATCAAACAACAATATTATGTGCAATATTTATATTAGTTTTTATCAGTCTATATATATATTTTTTTTTTTTCTCTCATTGATTTACACGGATATTTTACACAGGATTTGTTTTTTCTCATTTGGATTGCCGCACTTGGTTTTTATTTGCACTGTAGAGGAAGTCATATTTATTTAATATTGAAGAACATATAAGATATATGCACCTTTTATCTTAATTTAATAGTAATTTTAGAGTGAGCGCCCTTACATTCATCAGTGTGTGAACACCTATTAGGTGGCTGCTACACATTTGTTTTTTTTGTTTTTTTAAAGTGCGGGAAACAGGTTTTGGCGTATATTGCGCACCCACGATTTTCCCCTTATTTTAAGGGGAAAAAAGTGTGCGGTATACGTCAATAAATACAGTATTTATTTATTATTGAAGAACATATAAGACAGTGGTTCTCAACCTGGGGTCGGGACCCCCTCGGGGGTCAAATAAAGATTTGCCAGGGGTCACCGAATCCTGGGCTGTTCCTGAAGACCCAGCCTTTTTGCGGCCGCCCAGCAATGCCATCCCTGGAGCCTGTGGCTGCCCAGCTGGACTGTTAGTGGAGCCCACTCAGCCTTTTCGCAGGTGCCCATTCAGTTCATGGCATGGCTCGGGGGGGGGGGGGGCGGAGACTAGAGGTCAGCTGGCTGGTGGGGAATGTGAAGTGGGAGGGGCTGCAGGAGATCCTATCTCCTGATTTCGGCATAGGTGTCACCACGAAGTCGGAGAAACAGTGAGTAACACTACCTGCGATTATATTTGCCATTAAAAGGACTTAAGGAGCACTAAATGTCTGTGGATTAGGGGAGCAAATTACTTGTCTTGCCTTGGGTGCTAATAACCTATGCTACGAAATTATTTTTACTGTAAGGGGTCCTCACAACTGGGGGAATTTTATCAAGGGGTCATGGCACTAGAAGGTTGAGAACCACTGATATAAAATATTCTAATTTAATAGTAATTAGTAACTTCTTATACTAATGCAGTATTAAACTCCTAGTGAATTGTGCCTTCTATCCTTAAAAACTAACACTTAAAGTAAACCTGCCAAGAAAATAAATCCCTAACCAATCCCCCATTAACAAAGTGTTAACGGGGGAATTCCTCTTGCTGTACTATTGTATTTCAAAAGCAATGTGGCTAATTTAAATGTTTTCACCATGTCAAAATATAGTAGGTGGTTGCCACATCCTTGGATATATAGAAAAATGGAGATACCCCCTGAAATGGGATTTTGAATGGCAACAACACTACCAAGTTATGTAAAATCAATATGTATTAAAACATACAAAATATGATCAATCACAGCCCCCAGCAATGCTCGGATAAAAAAAACTGACAGGCTGGTTGTACTGACGTTGATTGATAGATCCAGCCTGCCAACAGATAAATCGAAAATGGTTGGCCCGTTTCTGCTGAACCGGCCAACTTTCTATTGACCTACAGTATGGCTGGCTTTAGTCTTAATCTCCTCCTCAGCTCTTCATTAATTAATTAGCTCTAGAAACCTAACTATGAGCCCAAATGTTAAAACCCCTGATCCCAATATAAAATGTATGTCTAAGCAAACTTTTTCTTTTATTTTTGGATGGTGAAGAGAATGATTAAATACCCAGTCAGGTTTTATTTCTGTTCTTGTCCTATAGATACCAACTTCCCAAGCAAAGCCCGGCAACAATGTGTGCTATGCCAATGATATGTATCATATCCTGGGCTGCATCTGAAGATCACATCATCACCCTTATTTGAGGTACCGAACATGTGCAGCAACTAAAAAAAGGGCTTTACTGAGAGGATCACAATGGCAATTAGGTATCAGGGCCTGGACTTGAACTTAGGACCTCTACGGTGTGTGGCAATGACTCGGCTTGCTGAGCCACCTAGAATGTTAAGCAGCTCCATGGACAATTCCTTGAACGATCTTGCCTTGACTTGTGTTTGTCTTGAACCGTAAACTCCTTGCTCCTCCCATGGACTTCCTGATGTAAACCATGGCTCTGCACTTCCTGTTTGCCAGATTATTGTGCCCTCTACAGCCAATATCTCACTTTTTTCCCTACTGCTGCCATTCGTATCTGCACTACCTTTCGTTACCGACCTTTGGCTTGTTACTTGACTACGCTTCTGCTTAATCCCAACCTGCAACTATTCGTTACTGGCCTTTGGCTTATTTACTGACTATGCTTCTGCTTGATCCCTACCTGCCATATCTGCCACTGGATCCCGGCTTGCTCACTTCCTGGTGGAGCAATCCTGAGGACTGTGACCTGGTACGAACATGCAGCAAAGCCCACCTTCACTATCAGGAGCTCTGGTGAAGACCGGTTAGTACTTAGACCCTGCACCTCAGATGAACCTGTGTCTTTAGCCAGGGTGACCTGCTTGTATACCTGTCCCACTTGTCGGTGGGTGCTGCTTCACAGCTATAGTTACTGGCCTCTGAGCTTGACTGTAGACCGTGACATTAGGAATGGGACTTCCAAGAAAGTGAGTGTATTTCCCTGGGCAGTACTGCTCAGGAGAGTGCACATGATCTGGGCAGAACCACCTGCCTTACTTTAAACATGATATGTGTTGGTTGTGGGGAAGCATGGCAGTGCCCTAGGGACTGGAACAAAGATGTTGGTAAATATGATGTTCTACCGAGATTCACCCTTACTATTTGTACAGGGGGCATAGTCATGGGATAGAAAGTGATAGAGAATCCAAATATTTATGTTTGTGACCAAAACAGGTTTTAAAGAAAAATATTCCAATGGGGTCACAACTGTCTAGGAAGGGGTTTTCCCTTACTTCATGAAGATTTCTATTAATTTCCCAGTATGTCTGTAGCAAGATTCCTCTGAACTCACTGCAGCTTTGCCCACACACATTAATGCACTACACTAGTGCCGGAAACACAGGACACCACCTGTGGGGTGCCCCCAAGTTTCCAACGCTGGGACCACTAGCATCTGAAGCAGCTGGCATCTCTTACAGCAGGCTTCCTGTCAGAATAATAGACTTCAGAGCCAAGGAAAGAAGGGAACATTTTACTGGGGAATGTTAATGACCTGGGGTGGGGTGGGGTGGTAACAAAGCTTTGTGCTCAGGGGCAGAGGATTTTGTGATTGGAGGGGAGATTGGAGGGAGAAAATGATTTGTGCTGGGAGAAGTGATTGGAAAAAATATGTGATCATAGGGGGCATCTCTGCTGACAGGGAGAATTTGGGGAGGAAGATGGCTTGTGTTGGGAGGAGACATTTTTGTCAGGTGGAGGATTTGTGCTCAGTAGAGGGATTCTTAAGGGTAGATTGTTGATGTTGTGGGGGGCCTATTTTGGGTGGGGAGGAAGAGAATTTGTGCTGGGAAATTTTTGCTGGGAGTGGGGGATTTAGAGGGTATGATTTGTACTGGGAGGTGTGAAAGCATTTCCTATAGGTGGGGCAGTTTGGGAGAATTTACACTGGTATGTAGGATGTTTTCTTTGTAGGGGAAGTGGATTTGTGCTGGGAAGGGGATTTGGGTGTGGGAGATTTGTACTGGAAAGGAGGTAATTTTTTGCATTTTTGTATGGGGAGAATTTTGGCTTCCAGAGGAAAATGCAGCTTAGTGTGGGATGAGTATGCAAATAATGCTGGATTTTTTTTTCTTTTTTTGTGATCATTTTGGCTGTGAGCGGGGAGTGCGGGAGATATTGCTTGTGGGGGGGGGGGGGTCTCCCCTGAACTCTCACCCTGATGCCTGCATTCTCTTCATTTTGTAGTAACAAACTTTACATCCTTCTGACCCCTGCACTGTGCACACTACACATTTCTGACCCCTGCAGATTGTGCATTAGACCCTATTGTCCATTCCACATTGTTAATTACACTCACTTGACCCCTGCATTTTGTGCATTATGTATTCCTGACCCCTGCAGTGTGTGCTTTACATATTCTTTTGCCACCACTGTGCCTATTAAACGCAGCCACTGTGCCCATCAAAAGCCACCAGTTTGCCCCCTCAAATGCAGCCAGTTTGCCCCCTCAAATGCAGCCAGTTTGCCCCCTCAAATGCAGCCAGTTTGCCCCCTCAAATGCAGCCAGTTTGTCCCCAAATGCAGCCAGTTTGTCCCCAAATGACGCAAATGTGTCCCCCAAATACAGCCAGTTACCCCCATATGCAGCCAGTTGGTCCCCAGCCCACCACTTACCTTCCTCGGGTCAGCCCGTCTTCTCCGCGACCCTCAATGTCTTCTCCCACCCTTGATGTCGCTTCAGCTAATCAGGTGACCGGTAACCAGACCCAGTGCACCTGATTGGCTGAGAGGCTGGTCAGTGTTAGGGAAGCGGTTCCCTAACACAGCATTGTTTAACCAGGGAAAGCACAGCCTGTGTGCCCTATGGTTAACCATTTGGAAGCTGATTAGAGCCCACAGGCTGTAATTGGGAAGCCGAAAGCTCTAATCAGGCGCTTCCAAAACACATCCACCTCTGTTATTCAGATGGCCGGCGCTCAACAGGATTCCGGACACCTGAATAGTGGGTGGCAGCAGCGTTAGTGTGACAGGTGCAGGAGAGAGGGGCGGCGCTCCTCCGCCAACTATGGACGCACCGCCACTGAAAACATGACTAATGCTCTGTTATTTAGCCTGGCTACACTGAATCTATAAAATAGTAAATTAGATATATTGATCAGACTTTATTGTGGTTTCTGGCATTGCAATAGTGGAATATACTGTACCTTTAAAATAATAAGACGCAACTTCAATCAATGTCTGCATAAAAAGCGTATTACTGAAATAACATTTCATCGGCTGAAGCACCATCATCATACTGATAAAGCACCTGTAATTTAGACTTTTTCATAAAGATTAAATTGCTGTGCACACAGCACGCTATTGTTAATCAAAAGGATAAAAGATCCTAAAGAAGATGACGATCCAAGATTGTGAGTCTAGTAGAAAATGTATTGTTTTGCCTTGTAATGAGCTGCTATAGAGGTGTGCAGATTATCATTCAGAGAATCACACAGTAAATGGATGATTGATTAGAGGCAAAGTAATTATTTTACTTCACACCTTTTGAAGCCTTATTTCCAAAAATAACGATGGACAAAAACTGGAGCAATAACAAAGCAACAGATGCACAGTCTTATGAAACGGAAAATGAAAATCAGTTGGAAATGAATATTTTATCAGGACACGTGACTGCTTTCATCCCTTTCTTGTGTACATTTTTCCACTGCTGCAAAATCACAGTTGTATGATTCTCTACAAATTGTAATAAAATGATTACAAAGCATAATCCAAATGCAATACCAGAAAACAAACCTTTATTAACTACTTAAAGGGGTTGTAAATGTACATTTTTTTTGTCCTAAATAGCTTCCTTTACCTTAGTGCAGTCCTCCTTCACTTACCTCATCCTTCCATTTTGCTTTTAAATATTGTTATTTCTTCTGAGAAATCCTCACTTCCTGTTCTTCTGTCTGTAACTCCACACAGTAATGCGAGGCTTTCTTCCTGGTGTGGAGTGTCATGCTCGACCCATTCATTGGACTACAGGAGAGTCAGGACGCCCACTAACACACAGCTCATTTCTCTATCTGCAACGTAGAGAGCGTCCAGACTGTCCTGTAGTCCAAGGGAGGGAGTGAGCACGACTAGGGTGACCATGTGTCCCGGATTGCCCGGGACAGTCCCGCATTTTGCAGGTCTGTCCCAGGCACCTTCATTCCAGGACAATACAGTGTCCCGGAATGAAACTGACACAGCCACCCCCCGGGCCAATCTAATGCCCCCAAAAAAGGCCACCACATCACCGCTTTACTCACTGACAGTACTTGCCCTGGCCAGGAATGCCTGGAGGAGCACAATCCCCGCCCCCTGCTTGTGAGTGGAGATATAATAAATCCCGTCACTTGTGTCCAATCACTGTGCTGTGATTTGTTACAGCACAAGCTGATTTTTGAGAAGGGGGGGTGTCCCTGAACGGTAGTTTGGAAATGTGGTCACCCTAAGCACGACACTCCACAAAAACGGGGGGCTGGGGGCAGTCATTGACAGTTTTTTTTTTTCACCTTAATGCATAGGATGCATTAAGGTGAAAAAACAAACCTTTACAACCCCTTTAAGATATAAGAGCAATACTAACGTCTCTGTTTCACCCAAGACTTCCTACTGCCAGGATATTACCATTACCATGTGAGGGCCCAGAAGACACCAGAAAAAGGTGTTACTCACCACCCAAAGGGTAGGTTAATGCTACAAGAGCAGGATTGTTATCATTTCAAGTGTCATAATTTGTGTGTGTGAGGAGGATATGTAAGATATACAGTGACATATTGGATCTTCTGTCAGCCTTCTTCAGGGTAGACCTACACCTCAGGCCGCGTACACACGATCAGACATGTCCGATGAAACATGTCCGACGGACCGTTTTCATTGGACCAGGCTGAAGTGGTCTGTTGGTCTGATGTGCGTACACACCATCGGACCAAAATCCCCTCGGACCAGAACGCGGTGACATGGACCACAACGACGTGATGAAAAAAACTAAGTTCAATGCTTCGACTTGATTCTGAGCATGCGCGGGATTTTGGTCCGATGAGTTTGTGTACTAACCATCGAACATGTCCGACGGACAGGTTTCCAGAGGACAGGTTTCTAAGCATGTTTGGAAACTTTTGTCCACTGGAAAACGGTCCGATAGGCTGTACACACGATCGAACATGTCTGCTGAAACTGGTCTGCGGACCAGTTTTAGCGGACATGTTCGATCGTGTGTACGCGGCCTCACTGTTATTTGTTTCCCCATCTGAATTTATCCTCCCAGCCCTGCCTTTGATTCCTCCTTTGTCTCACTCCCCCCCATAAACCGTACTATTTATGTATATAAGGAATCAGTTCTTATTCCTATAAAATATACTTATTTGTTTTTCTCAATCAGATGCAGTGTTCCACTTGCCACCCACAGCCTGCCACCAGATTCAGTGTGTCACTTGCCACCCATAGCCTGCCAATATGCGTGTCACTTGCCACCCGCAGCCTGCTGCCTGCCACCTGCCACCAGTCCAATAAACCATAGCCACAGCCTCCCAGGGAAGGTGAACGCCCTCCCTCCTCCCTGCCGCCAATGTGGCTCCTGCCAGTCTCTCCTGCTTTAAAGTGGTTATAAACCCTTACAGATCACTTAGCCCTACAGGTAAGCCTACATTAAGGCTTACCTGTAGGTGCAAGAAATATCTCCTTAACCTACACGGTTAAGGATCTATTTGTAGAAAAGACTGCACCGATGTCTACGGCGCACACCGGCGCAGGTGCACTGAGCGTGCCGTTAGTAAAGGTGATCATGCCGTCACTGCTGGCTCCCGCGGGGGCTTCAATCTCAGCTATGCTTTGCATACTAGCTCATTATGCCTTTCTCTTGCAGGGTTTTTTCCCAGGATTTTTTTTAAGAGGGTTTACTTCCTCTTTAAAGCATGCTGGAGGCTGGAGCCGGATTAGACCTGGAGAAGAAAGGTGGAGGTGGTTGAACATCTGTGGGTGAACATCCATTCGTTCCGGAACCATTGTATTGTCCCGGAATGCCCGGGAAACAAGACAGACACTGATCCCTGATTCCAGTGGGGGGGGGGGGGCACTTGTCCCCTTGCGGACACCCATGCTCTGTTCTCAGCAGCATAAGACCTCGGGGGGAGGAGAAGCAGCGGTACACTGTGATTCCCAGCAGGGCCGTTTGAAGGAATTTAGGGGCCCCAAGCAAAATGGGAGCCTCCCCCAGCACGCAAAGCCTTTGTTAGTGATTCACCAATTTTTTACACCCATGTTCTTACTCCTCCCCCCTTCTAGTCCCTATGTTTTTCTATTTTCACCTACCCTTCTTCCCTGTAGGCTGCCGCTGTAGTGTGGCCAAGCTCCTCTTCCTCCTGTCAGTCCGGTGTTCTATCATTATGGGTCCCCATAATGATGCTCCTGGCCGGACTGAAAGTGGGCACTCAGTGTGCACTTCCTGTCAGTCCAGCCGGGAGCAGGAAACTGAATCTCCTGTACCACGCGCGGTACCCAGCCGGACTCACATGACTTCAGGAGGGAGGAAGAGGAGCTCGGCCTCGCTACAGCTTAGGAAGGGGAAGTTAGAGGCCCCAGGCCAGCTTGGGGCCCCAAGCAATTGTTTGCTTTGCCTGTCCTGTAGCGACAGGCCTGATTCCCAGTGAATGGCTGTGCAGTGGGGGCAGACTCAAGACAAGTCTGATCATTGGAGGAAAGTACACCGAGTTCCAAGCATAGCTAGAGAACTGACCACTGTGTGCTCCCCTGCTTAGTGTGGTTAGTTTTTATTAGGAAAGCAAGGGGACTAGCAGAAACCGCAGGGATTTCACACAAAGGACGCAATACAAAGAGAGCAGGAAACGTTCTCATACAAAGACATGGTACAGCAAGCACATATCAGGAATATGAAGTGTTGGAGAAACAAACACTTTAACCTTTAAATAATAAAATGATCCTTATTGATTTCTGTTAAGTACAAGCTGTTAGGCTCAAATATTTGAGGCTTTATAAAATTCATTTGTAAATGGTTTGCATTAGTTGCACAACATTGCAATCTAAAGATATGAGTTTGGCTTAAAACATGTCAAGGTCAGATATAAAAGCTTAGCTGGAATTTATTATGCCTTTGTGTGTATTTCTTGTCACTTTTAATGTAATAAAAGCAAAGAATGTTTTGTTGCTGCACTGTACTGCCTTACATATTCCACTGAATTCCCAATATTGTAGCCATATTAGAAGCTCAAGCAGCAGACCTTGAGAACTAAAAAGTGAGGAGTGAATGCTACAAACATAATGACTACTAGAAATAATTACAGAATGTAGGTATTAAAGGGGAAAAACATATCTCTGGGGGCTCTGTAGGGTTATTTAGCTGTTTCTTTGGTTGGTTGGTTGGTTGGTTATGTTAAACAAATCTTTCCTTAGGGGTAAATAGGGGCCACTTCCAAACCAACCAACTGAATTCCATAAGGTTTGAGATAAAAATACCACAGAATCATATGCCCTTAATACAACTGTAGCGCTACCCCTGTAGGAGCTCCTGGTAATTTGCCATGGTCTCCCCCCCCCCCCCCCCCAGCCTGGTGCAATACTCTCCTGGGAATGACACAGAGCCCATTTGCTCCTCAAACATAAATATCATCACCCGGCATGCCCCTAGGGGCACCTTCCCTTCCAACTGGCCAGGGGTCTATGCCTGTTCATGCTGCTTATATGCCTAGTCTCCACCAATAGCCCAGTATCTTCTTAGGTTTCTAGGCATAGGGACACTCAGGCAGCATACGCTACACCAGAGTGCACTGAGCAGCCTACACTAACCAATCACAGCTCTCTGTTATCTACTTACGGACCACCCGCCGCAGGAATACGTTGGCTGTTTGAAGAGAAATACTGTTGTTGTGGTAGCAGCTATCTACCATAACCCCCGGTATCCTCTTCTTCAGCGTACGGTCCACTACAAGATAAAAGTGGTCTCTGCGGCAGATACGCCGTAAGATCACTTTTATTGGCGGCAGGAGATGGGCCCCCCTTCCGCCGTTCTCCGGTGCCATCCGGAGGCGATCGGATGTTGTCCCTGCCTGGGTATGGAGACAAGGGGGGAAGATGACCTGCACCGTCTCAATATCACTGCAGGGCGGAAGCGAAATTATGTATTGCACAAACACCACAACAACATTTAATCTCAGCCATTTACAGGTATTGTATACTCTGTGTAAACAGAAAGAGTCCACACTACTGACTGGCTTGGAATCCACACTACAAGACATAAAGAATCTCTGAATGTGACAACACAAGAACACAACAACAAAATATACTCCAGATGATACAGAACCCATACCCTACATCACAAAATCTATCCTTCTGTAGCAGATAGATGCTGGAGATGTGGAGGGGTCGTTATTACACATTTGGTGGCATTGTCCGGACCTATAGCCTTTTTGGGAAATGGCAAACATTATTTCACAGGTTATAAGCTATCACCTTGACTTTTCTCTGGTCCAACACTTAGGCCTCGTACACACGACCGAGGAACTCGATGGGCCAAACACATCGTTTTCCCAGTCGAGTTCCTTGTTCGGCTGTCAAAAAACTTGCCGAGCCAAATTTTCCCATTGCCTCTATATAAGCTAGAGGCACATAGCACAGCTCGTCACTCTGCTTTAGCTAGGTTAGGGAAGGCTGCCGCTGCTGCTATCAGGGAGAGATTTAGATAGGATTATCCTGCTTCAGAAATCGAATTTCAATACTCAGCGATCTACATAGCATTAGCTACTTTAGGGAAAGGTTCCTGATTGTGCTTATAGGGAGAGAATTAGATAGGAGTCAGTCCTACTTCACAAATCAAATTGCAGCAGCACTGCATATGTTCCTGTGAGATACTCTGCATATTACACCAGCACTGCATATGTTCCTGTCACGAAAACGTATTAATTACACAGGTTCTCTGGCTGATTAAGGTGCTAATTAAACTCACTTGGTACCTTATCGACATTAAATTAGCCCCAGAACCTGTGTAATTACTATGTGTTTGGGTTTAAAGGGATGAGGTGGCAACCCTAGATCTTTCTCAATCTTTTGGGGTGTACCCTAATTTAAAAAATAAATTAATTAAAAACAAAAAGCTGTGTTGGCTATCTCGTCCTCCTCCACCGCCGCTTCCACCTACACTGCCACATCCATCGCCACCTCAGCCTCCTACTCCATATGGACCTCGTCCTCTAAGGTCAAGATTATTTTTTTATTTTTTTTATGTTATTTTAAGTTATTTCCCTATCCACATTTATTTTCAGAGTACTTGCCATGGTCTTAACGAAATTTTTCTGCCATTTGCAGCCCTCTAGCCCTTTCCCTTTTGGAGACATTTTAGTAGTCAAAAGTCTGGGTCCCCATTGAATTCAATGAGGTTCGGGTTCGGGGTCAAGTTCGGGTCCCGAATCCGAACTTTTTTCCGAAGTTCGGCCGAACCCGAACATCCAGGTGTCCGCTCAACTCTAGTGATGAGGATAATGAAATCTTTAGATCTGCCTGCAACTAGATAATTTGAGATCCAAATAAAGCAAACTGGAATTAGGTGGTTCAGGACAGTTTGAAAGAAGAAGAAACAGACTACTTGAGCATCTATTCCTATTGAAAGATATATGATTATGTACAATATGTTAAAGCAAGCCGCACAAAGTGGGGCAAACAATTGATATTTTTGTGACTAGGTTAAAATGTCGAGCAAAGCCTTTTGATCTTGACATAGCAACAGATGAAATAATCTGAAACCATCTTATTGAAAAATTTCAGCTACTCAGAAAAAGATTACTTTGAGAAACTAATCTAATACATAGTAGTTTGCAGGAGATCACAAGGATTGTTGAATTATCTGAGTCCAAGCTTTACACAGTATAATGAGAGTGAAGAGTCTGTATCAGTTAATGCAATCTCCAAAACCTGCATACAACAAGAGGAAAACCCAGAGCACAATAACAATATATAAGAAGTCATATCTGAGTAGCTTGTCCTAAATGTGGTGGAATGGGTCATATGAGTCAGAGCTGCACTGTGGCACTGATAAAAATATGTACAGAAAAATTGATAATTTGGCAGCTATTTGCTGCAGTAAAATCTTGGATAACCACAAACCACTATTACAGTGCCTGCCGTCGAGAATGTGTTTATAGCACGACAGCATCGCGCTGATTCTCGGCGACAGGCTGCCGACATCTCGCACTCGCTGGAATAGTAAAAGCACATTCCAGCGAGTGCGTCATAGAAGCGACGGGGATCCGATGCGGATTCCCGCCAATTCTACACGTGGGCGGAGTTTGTTATGAATCCTGAGAAGGAAGTCCCCGTCGGATTTTAAATAAAAATCCGGCATGGGTTCCCCCCTCAGGAGCATAACGGGCCCTTAGGTCTGGTATGGGTTGTAAGGAGACCCCCCTACGCCGAAAAAACGGCGTGGGGGTCCCCCCACAATCCATACCGGACCCGTATCCAAAGCACGCCGGCCGGCCGGTCAGGAGGGGAGTGGGGGGCGAGCGAGTGCCCCCCCCCCCTCCTGAGCCGTACCGGGCAGCATGCCCTCAACATGGGGGGGTCAGGTGCTCTGGGGCAGGGGGCGCACTGCGGCCCCCCACCCCAGAGCACCCTGTCCCCATGTTGATGAGGACAGGGCCCCTTCCCGACAACCCTGGACGTTGGTTGTCGGGGTATGCGGGCAGGAGGCTTATCGGAATCTGGAAGCCCCCTTTAATAAGGGGGCCCCCAGATACCGGCCCCCCACCCTAAGTGAATGAGTATGGGGTACATTGTACCCCTACCCATTCACCTGCAAGAAAAGTGTAAACACAAATAAACCACACAGTGTATTGAAATATTTTATTAGTTGGCCGCCGGGGGGGGGGGCCCCCCTCCGGCGGGCTTCTGCGGGGGGGTGGGTGCCGCTGTTCTTCACCGCCGTCTGGTTCTCTTCCGCCGGCGGGGGGGCGCTTTGATAAAAGCGCCCACCACCCGGCGGGCTTCCTTCGACATCTTCGGCGGCGGGGGGGTCTTCTCCCACTCTACGGGGTCTTCTCCGGCTCTCTGGGGGTCTTCTCCGCTCTCCGGGGATCTTTTTCCCCCCCCGGGGGTCTTCTTCTTCTTCTTCAGGACTCACCGCCGCTATCTTCGTGTTAGCTCAATTACTGGCGGCGGCGAGTCCCCTCTTCTGTGACGTCTTCTTCTTCTCTTCTCCAGATGTTGACGCAAAAGCTTCCTTCCGCTGTTATGGCTGGCGCGCGGCTCGCAGTGAGTTATATAGGCCTGTCTTGTGACGTCGCAGTCCCATCATGCTCCGATAGGTACCACGTGCTACCTACCGGAGCATGATGGGACTGCGACGTCACAAGACAGGACTATATAACTCGCTGCGAGCCGCACGCCAGCCATAACAGCGTAAGGAAGCGTCGCGTCAACATCTGGAGAAGAGAAGAAGAAGAAGACGTCACAGAAGAGGGGACTCGCCGCCGCCAGTAATTGAGCTAACACGAAGATAGCGGCGGCGAGTCCTGAGAACCAGACGGCGGTGAAGAACAGCGGCACCCACCCCCCCGCAGAAGCCCGCCGGAGGGGGGCGCTTTTATAAAAGCGATCATACACACCCCCCCCCCCCGGCGGCCAACTAATAAAATATTTCAATACACTGTGTGGTTTATTTGTGTTTACACTTTTCTTGCAGGTGAATGGGTAGGGGAACAATGTACCCCATACTCATTCACTTAGGGTGGGGGGCCGGTATCTGGGGGCCCCCTTATTAAAGGGGGCTTCCAGATTCCAATAAGCCTCCCGCCCGCATACTCCGACAACCAACGGCCAGGGTTGTCGGGAAGGGGCCCTGTCCTCATCAACATGGGGACAGGGTGCTCTGGGGTGGGGGGCCGCAGTGCGCCCCCTGCCCCAGAGCACCTGACCCCCCCATGTTGAGGGCATGCTGCCCGGTACGGCTCAGGAGGGGGGGGGGGCGCTCGCTCGCCCCCACTCCCCTCCTGACCGGCCGGCCGGCGTGCTTTGGATACGGGTCTGGTATGGATTGTGGGGGGACCCCCACACCGTTTTTTCGGCGTAGGGGGGTCTCCTTACAACCCATACCAGACCTAAGGGCTCGTTATGCTCCTGAGGGGGGAACCCATGCCGGATTTTTATTTAAAATCCGGCGGGGACTTCCTTCTCAGGATTCATAACAAACTCCGCCCACGTGTAGAATTGGCGGGAATCCGCGTCGGATCCCTGTCGCTTCTATGATGGCTTTGTCTCCATCGCGGCAAGCCAGCTCGGTGCTGGCTCCCGCGATGGGGCTCGCAAGTGCTCAATCTCGCCGAGAAAGGGAGCGAGATTGACACAATATAGCGGTCAACCACTGTATATACCATGAATATGTGTATAATATATATATATATATACACACACACACAAAGTATCTCCTTTTGAAAAGCAACCATATACTGTGTAATTATAGGGATATCCAGGTTGTTCTCAAGAATTTAGTTGGAGACACAACTATTCAGAATTCATCATTTGTTAAAGCAGAATTAATCCTCACCAGTAAGCAGTCAGTTGAGCATGCTTAAAGACTTTCTGCACAGGTTTATAGTTTGACATGTTATTATTAATTAGTACAAAAACCCTGTGCTACTATTTATACAAAATATACTACCATTGGAAAAAAAAATTGAAACAGCAATTTATCCCTCCACAGTGCAATCACCACACTAATATCAATAAATATAAACAGTAAAGCACTCCTTAATATAAAATTAAAATCAGTGGCGGCCGTTTCTCCCAGCCGGGGTGAGGGGTGAGTCCGTGCATGACCCAGCACACAGAGAGACATTCTCTTCCTGGCTGAACAGACTCCCTGGCCAATTGGGTCTTCCTGATCGGCTGGGAGGAGAATCAGGAAAAAAATTGTGAATATTCATTCACTATTGTCGCATTACTGGGTGGTCTCAGGCTCTAATCACGTGCTTCAAAAAAAAAAATGATATCCATGCGTCTGGCACCCTGCGTGTAGATTTGCCTAGGGAGGGTAGGGAGTTAAGGAAACAGGAAATCTGGAGGTAGATATAATGGTCAGTGGAAGGAAGTTGGAGCTCCTGTTGGGGAAAAAGGTTTAAGAGATCGTTGGGAGAGTAGATTAGTAAGGGAAGTAATCACTTTATCTGACCAAGGATACGTTGGGGATAATAGATTTAATGGCAGTACGTGGGATGGGGAGTAGGATCTGGTGTGAATATGACGTGATTGAAGCATAAAATGCTCTCCATGCCATCAGTGACACATAGATCGTAAGAGGGGCATTTTTTAAGGGGTACGGGCGCCATATATCAAGCAATAGGGAATTGTAGAATGTGCAGGCAGGGTTGAAAGCTGATTCCTTATCTCTCCATGGGACTTCTCGGGAAGGAGAGATTCAATGCTTAAGTTGGGTTAAGTGCATCGCCAGAAAATAGTCTTGGAGGTCAATCATGCCTATGCCACCTGCATTCATGTGTTTTATAAGTTGCGTATATGTGTGCATCTGGGTCGTGTGGATTTCCAAATTAAGTGTTTAGTAAGGAGCTTAGGGCTATCAAATGTCACTGTTTCTTTCATGATTGGTAGAGTTTTGAAAATGTATAGTATTTGGAGAAGTAGTAAATGAGGATTTTTTACAAGCTTGCATTCACCTCTGTAGCTGCAAACAATGAGGAGTAATCCACTCTTACAGCAGTATTAAACCCTAAAACAAATTGTATTATATTGCAGATTACCAATTCTTAGATGTAATGGCTGCATTTGTTTTCTTATTTAGGCTTTTTTTTCCTTTTTAATCATCTGGTGATCCTGCCAGTAAGTCTGTTATTGTTCACGTTCCTTTAACAAGCAGAGATCCCCAGTAAAAGTAGCAATACAAGGGTGCTTACAAGGGTTAACTTTTTATTCATTTATGTAAGACCCTTTATCAGAAAAAGAAAGTACTGTTGCTGGAACTGTTTAACCACTTAAAGACCCCCGCACGCACATATACGGCCACAACATGGCTCGTACAGGCACAAGGGCGTAAATTTACGTCCCCGCCTGAGTGCGGTTCGGGGGTCCCATCGGGACCCCCTCCGCGGCGTGCGGGGGTCTCCCTACCTCTGGGAGCGATCCGGGATCTGCGGGCGGATGTCCGTGATATCCGCCCCCCCCGCGATCGCTCCCAGCCAATGGGAGCGCGCTCCCAGCCTGTCACTTCCTCCTCCTGTGTTTACACAGGAAGGAGGAAATGATGTATTCTCTCATCGCAGCGCTGTTTCCCAGCGCTGCTGATGAGAGAAGACATCACAAGTAAGTGTGCACCAACACAACACTGACACACACTCACATAGGCATATTAACCCCTTGTGATCGCCCCCCCCCCACCCCCCTGTCACAGTGTTACTGAATGCAGTGATTTAATCACTGCATTTAGTGTCAGTGTGACAGGCACTGTAAAAAACTGTTAGTGTTAGGTTCAGGATAGCCCCCCCACCCCCCCGAATAAAGTTTTAACCCCCTGATCACCGCCCTAGTTAACCCTTTCACTCCCTATTGCCAGCGTCACTAAGCGATCATTTTTCTGATCGCTGTATTAGTGTCGCTGTTCCCGCTAGGTAGCTATTTTTTTTTATTGCGATTTTTTTTTTTTACTAAAGACATGTGGCTAAATAAATTTTGGCCTAAATGTTTGACTAAAATTTAGTTTATTTGATTTTTTTTTAACAAAAAGTAAAAAATAGTGTTTTTTTTTCAAAAATGTCGCTCTATTTTTGTATATAGCGCAAAAAATAAAAATCGCAGAGGTGATCAAATACCACCAAAAGAAAGCTCTATTTGTGGGAAGAAAAGGACGCAAATTTTGTTTGGGAGCCACGTCGCACGACCGCGCAATTGTCTGTTAAAGCGACGCAGTGCCGAATTCGCAAAAACACCTTGGGTCATTTACCAGCGTATTGGTCCGGGTCTTAAGTGGTTAAAATGTGTTAGCAGGAGTTTGGATTGGATTTGTTAATCAAGTTCATCTAACTCTCCTAGTGCTTCATATGCCCTGTACACCGGTCGGTTTTCCCGTCGGAATAAACTCTGACAGTTTTTCTAACATTCCAACGGAATTCCGCTCAACCTGTCTTGCATACACACGGTCACACCAAATTCCGACCTTCAACAATGTGGTGACATAAAACACTACCACGAGCCGAGAAAAATGAAGTTCAATGCTTCCGAGCATGCGTCGACTTGATTCGGAGCATGCATGTTTTTTTAGTCCATCGGAATTGCATCCAGATGAACGAATATTCCGATTTTTTTTATCGGAAAAATTGAGAACATGTAGCACTAACCCCCGAAGGAGCTGTTGGTTTGATTTGGGCCTGCACTCTACCAATAAACCCCACTAAATTGGCTCAATACCCTTGGCACAGCTGTGATGCAATGTAATACAATACAATGTAAGACAGTACAAAATACCTGTATTGTCACCCCAGGATCCACTGACTGCACCTGGTGGGAGAAAACAATACGCCACAACAACTGGATACTTAACCAGAGATATATTTTACTGTAGAATATGCAAATAAGTGATTACAGTAATTGTCCTGTCATCCCAACGTGAGACGACAGCACAATGGATTTCAATATAAACAATTTGAAAAAACAGTATACATATATATATTATAGGTTATACCTGGGAGCTCCCTCTACTTCATAAGCCATGCGTGAGATCTCACTTAAAGTACTTAGTCCTGGATCTTCTTTTCTTCGCTAGCTAAAGTGGTTCCTTGTGATTTGTAATCCACAGTTTTGGTGAGTTAAATTGAAGTGAAAATGCTCCTGGTGTAGCTGTAACAACTATTTTAACATTGCTTGAGACATCAAGGTGGATAGGCCTCAAGCCTTCTCAGTGTCAGTTGCTCTGCTCCTTCGTGGAACTATAATTTCCAGTGAGGCCTGTATATGAGTCTAACTGCGTGTGAAATTTAACAATCTGTGGGCCGTGACCCGCTCACCCACTGGATAGAGGCTCCATGTGGTAACTTTTGTCCGGTGACTGCAACTTGCTTCTCCATCAGCTGGGCCAATCGCTCTGTTCAGCTCCGCTGGGTGGATCCCGTCCTCCGATGCTCGGATGAGTGTCTGTGGGTCTCTGCAATCTGGCCACCGTCTCCCCACAGGTCCTCTTGGGCAGGCTACACGATCTCAAGAGACCTAAAATGGCCGCTCCGGCTCCTTTTATCTCCTACCCAGCATGCACTGCTTAAGAAAGTGTTCATGGGTAGGTCAGCAAATCTCCTGGGTGAAAAGGGTCAACCTCCTTCTCCCAAAACAACAGTCACTTCCTGTCTAGTCCTTTGTGCTTCTCTCAGGAAAAAACAACATATCTGCATTATCAGTATTTGGTCACTAGATGGCTCCAAATACTCAAACATAGCACAAGACGTTTTATTAAAGTATGCAAACACACATCAATGTGGGAGAATATCAGCTCTACAACATGTTCTCTATCTAATTCCGTCGGAATTTCCAATGGAAAAAGTCTGATGTGGCATACACGCGGACGAAATATCAGATGAAAAGCTCCCGTCTGACTTTTTCCGTCAGAAATTCCGCTTGTGTGTACAACGCATAACACTACCCACACTCTCTACAGATTGATAATGGTGCTGTCCAACACTATCTCAATTGTTCCTCCTCCAAATGGAGACACCACTGGACAGCAAAACAGGAAGTGTGTTTCTGGCCAGATCACCAGGGGAAATTAAAATGAAGAAGCCTAAGAAAGAAAACGAATGTCACAACAACATTTAAGACTTGGTAAGCTGCAATATATCAAATTTTTGCTGTGGGTTTAATGCCGTTTTAAAGTTAGCAGCATAATAAATCAGTCATAAATGTGAGATCTGTAATGTTCTTTGGGACTGAGCTAAGGCTAAGACCATTTTGCTAAAATCACATATTCTGTATATTTAAATTCTCAGTGCAGTAAACCTTTTTTGATAAACCCAGCCATCTAAAATAGGCATGACAATGCTGCCTTTAGAAGGCTTAGTTCATTGGAAATCCTGCAGTACTGGGATCTACTGCTCTATTTACACCAAAGAGAATGCATCTTTTTTTCAATGAGCTGTATTTAACGTGAATGTATGTAACCGCCCCTTACACTGTAAATTGACCAGATTTTTTAAATGAAATCCAAAGACATTTTTTTTACTAGTAATGGCGGAAATCAGCGACTATGCCTGTCGCCGCATACCTAACAGCCTGTCAAGTATTAAGCCCTATACACACGATCGGTTTGTCTGATGAAAACGGACCGATGGACAAACCGACCGTGTGTGGGCCCCATCGGTTTTCCATCGGTGAAAAAAAAAATAGAACATGTTTTAAAAATTTCCTACAGATAAAACGATAGAAAAAAACGATCAACTGGAAGTGTGGAAGTCCATCGGTCAAAAATCCATGCATGCTCAGAATCAAGTTGACGCAAGCATTAAACTTCATCTTTCTCTGCATGTCGTAGCGTTTTATGTCACCACCTTGGACACAGTCGGATTTTTGACTAATGGTGTGTAGGCAAGACTGATGAAAGTCAGCTTCATCGGATATCCAAAGAAAAAATCCATCGGATTAGATTCCATCAGATATCCTATCATGTGTGCAGGGCTTTACTCTCTGGGCCCCGGCCCCCGGCTACTACTGGGTGGAGAGCAGAGGAAGATCACTCCACCAGGGAAGGCAAGGAGATAAGCAGGCAGGTGGCTGGCCAGGACTTGAGCCAAGGAAGAAGAACATGCAAAAGCAGCTGGGTGGGCATGCACCCCAAACTGAAGAAATATTCTCTCCACTCCGACCAGCACATGATCATCAGAAAGAGGCACAGATAATGGAAAAAATAAACCCCTTTAAAGCTAGTGGGAGCGGCAGAGTGGGAGTGTGTAATTCAGATTTTTTTATTAATTCTGCACTGACAAAACCGGGGACAGACCTGGTGTCCTCAATCCGGGGAACCGTAGATGTCTGGTCACAGTAGTAGGTCTATCCAAGTTTTAGAACTTGCAGGGCCGTTTGAAGGAATTAGGGGGCCCCAAGCAAAATGGACATGGAGGCCCCCCCCCCAGTGTGCCCATCAATTGTCGCTATTGTGCCCCACCAGGTGCTGCCAGTGTGCCAATCAATTCCTGCTACTGTGCCCCATCAAATGCTGCCAGTGTGCCCATCAATTGTCGCTACTGTGCCCCATCAGATGCTGCCAGTGTGCCAATCAATTCCCGCTACTGTGCCCCATCAAATGCTGCCAGTGTGCCCATCAACTGTAGCTACTGTGCCCCATCATATGCTGGCAGTGTGCCAATCAATTCCCGCTACTGTGCCTCATCAAATGCTGCCAATGTGCCCATTAATTGTCGCTACTGTGCCCCATCAGATGCTGCCAGTTTGCCAATCAATTCCCGCTACTGTGCCTCATCAAATGCTGCCAATGTGCCCATCAATTGTCACTACTGTGCCCCATCAAATGCTGCCAGTGTGCCCATCAATTGCCGCTACTCTTTTTCATTTGCTTTGCTCACCTTTTTATCTGGACTCTCTGTCACTTAGTCTGGTCTGGTGGGGCAAACTTCAGCGCTGGTCTTCTCTTCCTGGTTCCCTGGTCCAGGCAGGCAGTCGGCAAGGCCGTGCAGGAGGAGGAGGAGCCTGGAGGAGGTTGTGTTGGAGATTTGCGGCCCTGGGCTGCAGCGGAGGTCCTCATGAAGGGAACAGCTGGCTGAGCCGAGCCATGGATCTAAGGCACTGGTCTGGCATGGCAGAATGCCACCGCCCGCCGCGCTGACTCTGCCGAAAGGTCACTGACTGGACTGGAGGAAGGACTCAGAGTCAGCGGTGAGTGCTGCTGCTCTCTCTCTCTGCTGCTGCACACTGAGTGAGCACTCAGTGTGCACTTCCTGGCAGTCCGGCCGGGAACATGACACTAAATCTCCTGTACCGCACGGAGGAAAGAAGAGGAGCTTGGCCACGCTACAGCCTGGAAAGGGGAAGTTGGGGGCCCCAGGCCAGCTCGGGGGCCCCAAGCAATTGTTCGCTTTGCCTGTCCTGTAGCGATGGGCCTGAGAACTTGCAAGGGCTATTCCACACATAGAAGAAGTTAGAGACCCAAAACCTACATTTCATTGCTTATTTATCCACAGTACAATACTGTCAGGAGAACACCTTGTATTAAGAGGCCTTTCTATTCCTAGTAGTTCAAGGCACTGCACAAAGGGCTGACTCTCCACCCAGCAGAATGCTGAAAACTTGAGTATTTGGCCAATGGTAGACCCAGCGCAGAGCTTCAACACAGTGCTCTTCCTTTAACCCCCTTAGCGGTAAACCCGAGCGTGACTCGGGGTGGATTTTCAATGCAAAAATTGGTAACCCCGAGTCACGCTCGGGGTGGATGTGCAGAGTTTGCAGCGCGTGCTGGCTTACCTTTTTCCAGGCAGGGTACTGTACTTACCTTGTCCCTGGATCCAGCGATGCATCCGTGCTGTGTGAGCGAGTGGCCTCCTCCATTCGATTCACACAGTGCCCGCGCGCCACCGATCTCCGTTCCCTGTGACGTTACGACGCACGGGGGCGGAGACCAGTGGCAAATTCAAAAATGTAAACAAACACATTACATACAGTATATTGTAATCTTATAGATTACAGTACTGTATGTAAAAAATACACCCCCTTGTCCCTAGTGGTCTGCCCAGTGCCCTACATGTACTTTTATATAATAAAAAAAAATGTTGTGCCTGCAAACTGTAGATTGTCCATAGCAACCAAAAGTGTCCCTTTATGTCAAAAATGATTTTAGAGCAGCTAGAAAACAGCGATAATAAATTATAATCACTTGCAGAATTGAGCGATAGCGATTTGTGGGGAAATCCGTCATAAAAAAATAAAAGAAATGACAGCGACAATTCTGCAACTGAGGACATTTCAGTGATTTTGATTTGATTACATTATTGAATAATTTTTATTATAATTACATTATCATTTGTTATAATTATTTATAGTTATTTATTATATTATAATTTTATAATTTTGTGTTTCAAACTTTATCATACCCGGGATGTGTACTAGACTCTGGTTTGGACAGATTTACAAGACTACAGTATAAAATGCCAAATTTTCATGCAAAATAATTGTACCGCTTTTGGTACGTAATTCCAGACAGAATCATACCGCCAGGGAGGTTAACAGGCCAACTTACCCACAGAGCCCATTAGCAGATATTTGTAACTCTTCAGGTAGGAGCAAGTTGCTCACTCAGAGGAAGAAAAGAAGATTCAGTTCCAAGTAGTAGCTTATGATTACATTTTACTGAATGTTAAGCACAACTTTTCACAATGCTTTAACGTGGCAACAGTGGTAAAGTCTTTTTGCAGTGCAGGCTGTCAACATTCCTCTAATAGGGTACAAAAATTGAGTTTCCCATGACAGGGCACTTAATCAAAGACAGTCTTTATTACCTATAGGCGTATCTCACTAAGTTGCCGGGCCTAGTTCCTATCTCACTGATAGAGCCGGACCGACTAGTGAGCATGTGCAGAGAGGCTCTGACCATAGTCAGAGAGGCTCTGACCTAGTCTTTACCTTACAACAGGAGGAGAGCTTTGGTACCCATATCTGATTATTTACCTGAGTCCATATCTTAACTGAAAGCAGTTCTTACACTTGACATCTCCCTCCCCACCAGGGGGTATATTTCCTGTCTGCTTTCCTCAGAAGGAGAAAGTGATAGTTGACACAGTCCCTTATATGCGAGGCCCACCATTTCAATTGAAAAACTGATTTTTCTCAACTCGCTACCTATTTTTTCCCAAGCTCACCCTTTCACTCACACATGCTAGTGAAAAAAAAAAAACTTGTGGTGGACTTTTAAGGCATGTGAAGCATATAAAAGTATTAGAATAAAATATTAGTTTATTAAATATATTGTGCAAAAAGTTTAAACAACGCAGTTTGGAACGCATCTATAACATTGTCACCATTTGTACATATAATAATATACAGTACTCTTCCACCCAACGTTTTTCGGAGTACACGTCTCCTTCCTCAGGGGTATGTATTTATATATATTCTAAAATAAAATATATTGAAAAAGAGAGTAAGTATACATATATATATATATATATATATATATGACATTGTATATGTATACACACATATGTACAACATTCCACAGATAATTTCACATTTACATATTTATGGTGAATTAATGAGTTAACATTCCATGGTATTGTAATTAAAAACAACAATGATTTTAGAGACAGGTGTGCCAACCAAATTCTCGGCTCCAAAAGCTCTTAGTATGATTTAAAAAAAAAATACTTTTATACTCTTCACATGCCTTAAAGGTCCACTACAAGAGATTTTTGTTCGCTAGCTTCAAATACTGTATGTGGCACTAAAAAAATGCATTTAATTGCCGTTCTATACACATTTTCCACTCACACATAGCTTTATATATACCAGACTGTGAGGCGAAAAAGCTCACTGCCAGCTGTCCATATTTTTATACACAGTTTGGAAAAAATATCCAGATTTCTCCTATTTGTAAAAGTCTGTGGACCAGAGAAATTGTCCATAAAAACATACTAAATGGCGTCCTGTGGCTGACTGTGAATCTCTCTGCCCAGTGTCCTTTGTCAATATATATTTTTTTTATTATTATTTAGGCTACTTCCACTGTTAGGCACAATCTGACCATGACCACTATTAGTTGTGCTATTTTGACAATGGTTAAGAAGACCATATATTTTTTTTTCATTCGTTATATTAACTGTTGGGAGAATTTCCCCTATATTCCTTTCTCAGGCACTGCAGGAAGTAACAGTTCATTAGCACAAATAAGTTTAATCCATTGTAACTATATCTTCAGAAAAAATATATTTACTACTACAGTGTGTGCTTATTTGTTTTCCTAATGATGTTATTGCAGAAACTTTTACAAGGACATATTTTACGGGAACACATATTATCTGCCGATGGTTGTTGCTATGGAAACATTCCATCTTATTTAATGCTTTGAATTCCCTTGCATGCCATTGTCAAATCAAATATTCACTGTATCTTAATTGATTAAGTAAGCATCAAAGATATGCAGATAACATATATTCTCAAACAAAATCATTTCTTTGTGCTGATGCATTTTTTTTTTATAAAAACCAAAAGCATTCAATTTCCTTGATCGTGAAATATCTGTTATAGACTCAACAAAAACTTTTTATTTACGTTACACCGGCTCAAATTAGAGACGTAAGTGGCGTATCCACAGAGTATTTGCGCCCAAATTTGCGCCTGCGCAACTTAAATTCCGAGGCGTAAGGCGGTGTAATTCAAAGTGGTAAGGACGTGGGCATGTTCCATTGAAATGAGCCGTGACCCCATGCAAATGAAGGGCCGGCCAGACTGGGCATGTGCATGACGCTGACTATGGTCAGAGCCTCTCTGCACATGCTCACTACTCGACCCAGCTCAATCAGTGAAATAGGAACTAGGCCCGGCGTACTTAGTGAGATACGCCCAGTGCATAAATAGGCCCAGACATACGCCCTTCCATTGCAAAAGTACATCCATTTTTTCCCTCCCTGAAGCAAGGTGCTTTTGTTCCATTGTCTGTTGCTGTTTGTAGGTTTGTGTTGTGTCGGTGCGTTCCATTATTTTGAGGCCATCACCCAATTTATATACACACATACATATATATATATATATATATATATATATATATATATATATATATATATTTAAAAAAATGTTTATAATAATAAATAATATAATTATAGTAATATTTAAAATATTAAATATATAATTAGATATAAAAAATAAAATTATTTATTTATTATATTAACTAATTTAAAGCGGAAGTAAACCCATCCATTTGATAGTTTAAAAAAAACAGTTAACATTCCCGGCATGCCGGAAATGCTAGATGTCACATTTGCTTGTGCTCTCAACCAAACGGTCAAACCATCCAATGGCTGGTTTCATAACTGATCACATGTGCAGCATCGTGGCAGTTGCAGATTAAACAGAGGCCAAGATGGCAGCTTCCTTGGCTAAAAACAATAGGAGGGTTTACTTCCACTTTAAAATATATACTAAACAGAAAAAATGTATATAAAATATATATACAGTATATAGCCAATAGGGTGAAAAGAGCCACTGGCAAGGAAATGGAGTGTTGCCAGTACCTTGCCCAGTGGTGGTCGGCAGATCCTCTCCCGTGCCCTCCTCCATGCCCTCCTCTGTGCCCTCCTCCTTCTGCGCTCATCTAAAGTCATATAGCTATGAGCAAGGATGCCCCTGGTTGGCATTCAGATTGTTGTCCTGCAAGTGTGGCTGTTCAGCTCGTCCCTAACGGTGTTGCTTTAGCTTTAGCTTTTATAAGGACTAACTTTAGACCGGACGTGCAGCTGATGCGCACAGGGCGTAGCCTGCGCCAGACAAACTTACTTTTGTGGATCGCCGTATCTCCCTCATTTGCATATTTGCATAGGAAATCAATGGTGTGGACGGAATAAATGTGCACCTAGGATGTGCAGGCGTAGGCAAGTTAGGCCGGTCGGGAATAGCCTATTTTGGTGCGTATCTAGTTTTGTGGGTACGGTCCATAGATATTCTGGCGCAAATTTAGACTTAAGCCCCGTACACACGGCCGAGGTTCTCGGCAGAAACCAGCGAGAACCTCGCTGGCATCCTGATTCTGCCGAGAACCTCGGCCGTGTGTACGGATTCGGCGAGCAGGTTCTCTATTTGCTCGACGGCCCGTCGGGATGAATGGCTGGTCGCCTTTCTTGACGGGCTGGTCGCCGAATCTGACGGCCGGCCAAGAACCTCGACGGGTGGAACGTTGTGTTCCGCCCGTTGAGGTTCTCTGCCGTGTGTACGGGGCCTTAGGCGGCACATCTCGGGATACTCCGGCGTAAGTGCTTTGTGGATCTGGCCCATGGTTTTTAAGAAAACCATTAGTAACACGCTACGCCGCCATGGATTAAAAACCTGCAGCGCACGCAAGGTCCCCCTGCTCAAGTCAGCGCATGTCTAGGCCCATCTGAAGTTTGCCAATGACCATCTGGATGATCCAGAGGAGGAATGGGAAAAGGTCATGTGGTCTAATGAGACAAAAATAGAGCTTTTTGGTTTAAAAGGAAGAAGGAAGAAGAAGGATAATTACAACCCCAAGACCACCATCCCAACCGTGAAGCATGGAGGTGGAAACATCATTCTTTGGGGATGCTTTTCTGCAAAGGGGACAGGATGACTGCACCATATTGAGGGAAGAATGGATGGGGCCATGTATCGCAAGATCTTGGCCAACAACTTCCTTCCCTCAGTAAGCGCATTGAAGATGGGTCGTGGCTGGGTCTTCCAGCATGACAATGACCCGAAAAAACATAACCAGACCTGAGGAGTGGCTCCTTAAAAAGCATTTCAAGGTCCTGGAGTGGCCTAGCCAGTCTCCAGACCTGAACCCAATAGAAAATCTTTGGAGGGAGCGGAAAGTCCGTATTGCCTAGCAACAGCCCCGAAAATCTGAAGGATCTGGAGAAGCTCTGTATGGAGGAGTGGGCCAAAATCTCTGCTGCAGTGTGGGCAAACCTGGTCAAGAACTACAGGAAACTTATGATCTCTGTAATTGCAAACAAACGTTTCTGTACAGAAAGTTCTGCTATTCTGATGTATCAAATACTTATGTCATGCAATAAAATGCAAATAAATTACTTTAAAATCAAACAATGTGATTTATTTTCTGGATTTAAAAATTACAGACCCCCACATGCTTTGTAAGTAGGAAAACCTGCAAAATCAGCAGTGTATCAAATACTTATTCTCCCCACTGTATATATATATATATATATATATATATATTCAGCATGCTGATACACAGAGGGCCAGATTCTCAGAAGCGCTACGACGGGGTATAACAGATACCCCGTCGTATCGCCGTTTTTTTGCCCGTGTATGAATGCGTGTGATTCCTAGAATCACTTACGCATAGATACAGGTGAAGATCCGCCATGTGTAAAACAATTACACTGGCGGATCGTAGATGTAATGACAACTCCGGCCGCTAGATGGCCTTTACGTTGTTTTCTCATTTGCCTATGCAAATGAGGCTAATACGCCGATTCCCGAACGCTTTTACGCCGCCCCGTCGTGGTTAATGTCGTTTTCGTCCACGTAAGGTTAACCCTGCTAAGATGTGGAGTAACCTTACGAAGTCCCGTCGGATGCCGTGTTAAGTATGGCCTTGAGATCGCGTTGTGTTGTGCGTCGTTTACGTCGTTTGCGTACGCCGATTCTGAATGGGGCTGGCGTACGCTACGATTACGTTGTTTACATTGAGAAAATGTGACGTCCTTTGGAGCATGCGCACTGGGATTTTGTCGCGGCCGGCGCATGCGCAGTTCAATCGGCACGGGGGCGCGCTTAATTTAAATACAAGCCGCCCCCTTTGAATTACGCGGCCGTACGCTGGGCCATTTACGCTATGCCGCCGCTAACTACGGAGCAAGTGTTTTGGGAATAAAGCACTTGCTCTAGTACGATGCGGCGGCGTAGTGTAACTGGCTAACGCTACGCCGCCGGAATTCTATGAGAATCTGGCCCAGAGAGTGTATTTATAAATTACTTGTATAGTTATTGGTCCTGTGAAACTGCATGTACATTCTTTCTGTGTGAATGGGTGAGTTTTTTTTTTTTGTTTTTTGTTTTTACACCTTGTACAGCCAAATGCCCAAATACAAGTGAAGTAACCTAGAAAATTACATTATGTACAATGAGGAATACAAAACCTCACACCGGGGAGGCATAACAACTACTCAACAAATTAATGGTCCAAATTAAGAGGGTTAATTCTGCAGGTCAGAACCCAGCAGTCTTCCTACACATTGCAGTGTAGGAAAATTCTAACAAAGAATGTCTATTATTTACTCCCTTTTAGTCTGTTTGACAAACCATTGGAAGCATTTTGAACCAAGATATGTGTGTGATCTGCTTAGGCTGCATGGGAATGAAGTACTGTGCCCACTGCTGTGTGTGCCATGCCATCAAACGCAGCCACTGTGCCGTGCCATCAAACGCAGACACTGTGCCATCAATTGTCACCACTGTGCCATGCCATCAAACGCAGCCATTGTGCCATCAATTGTCACCACTGTGCAATGCCATCAAACGCAGCCACTGTGCCAATTGTCCCACTGTGCCAATTATCGCCACTGTGCCAATTGATGCCACTGTGCCCTTTAATTGTTGCCACTGTGCCTATTGATGCCACTGTGCCCATTGTCGCCACTGTGCTTGGTAAAATGCCCCTCCCCTCGCCCCGATACTTACCTTTCTGGGGGTCAGATGATATCCCTTGGGATGAAACTAGTCAGGGCTGAACCAAGTTAAGCAGTCTGATTGTTAGTCGGCATTAGAGATCACTCCCCTCCTCGCAGCTTGACCAGCAACGAGCGTTTGGTGATGTGGTTAACCTGACCCGACTTGGGTAAATCAGTGAGATATGCCATTTTAAAGTTTTATACATGTGAGTGTATTGGATGACGTTTTTATTGGGCGATTAAAGATTTTTAAGCAGGATCACGCTATGTGTCTGTTTCCTACCATCTTTTTCATGTATGAACCCTGAGCCATTCAGAGACGCTGAGCAGAGATTGAGGCTGAGATTGCACCTGTGACACGCTGATATAAATTTGCTTTGCGGTAAGAGGCTACCCAAGAGGGGGTTCTCTTTTCTCACACACCCCCCTCTTTCTTCTATGAGCACAGAAGTGAAGCGGTGTCTTTCCAAACCTCTTATCTTGGGCTATAGTGGACTTTGTTTGAATAAGGATTGTTCAGTCCAATATTTGCATTAACGACTGCCATTCTTCATTTAAGAACTTTTCTATTCCAAGGACAATATTCAATATTTGTATATTTATTTGTTAAAAGTTTAAATGTTGCATATGTCCAGCGCTGCCTGGTTGATTGTGATATAATTCTGACATATTCAGGCTTTATTCATTTTTTACCCAGCTATTGAAGTTTCTGTTTCTGTTGTTATTGGATTTCCTGTTACCGACCCGGCTTGCCTTTGACCTGTCTTGTCTCCATTCCTGGTTTTGACCCTCGGCTTGTTACATTGACCCCGCTTCTGTCTGTTAATATGTGTATAACCTTGGCTTGCTCCTCGGACTCTGCTGCCGCCTGTCTACCAGTGACAGTGTATGACCCCGCCTTTCTCCTGACCCTGCTTGCTGCTTTGCCCCTGGCTAATATTCTGCGTATGACTACTGGCCTTGCTCCTGATCCTGTTTCCAGTTCTCTCTTCTGCCCATTCTCATCTGGTACATCTGAGGGACTCCTGCCCAGCAGTGCATCCTGCTCATTCAGCCGCTATCCAGCAGACGTCTCATCACTTCAGCCTGTCGCAGCTTGCAACCGCTGCTTCTTTGTGCATAGCACTTCCTGTTACCACCTTCGGGGGAGCCCTGCACTCAGCTGCAAGGGAAGCCCTCTCAGCACGTTGGCCTCCGACCAGGTATGTGACACCATTTGGCCTTATATAGTGCAATTGGGACCCCCAATTGAGATCACCCTGTCTCCAGGCTTTGCACACAATAATTTGGGTTCTTAGCCGAAAAGATAGTTCAATCCATAGATGTCTTTTAAAGCTTTATTTGCAAACAGTGGAACAGGGATAGATGGAATTCCCCCCCAAAAAAATACATTTTACTTTCTCCATCAGCTCATTCCACACAGGTACTAACTTTTCTATAACTTTCCCTTCACTTTTAGATGTGTAAGCTCTCATGGGGCTCTTAACCTCCCTGGCGGTATGATTCTGTCTGGAATTACGTACCAAAAGCGGTACAATTATTTGCATGGAAATTCTGCGTTTTATACTGTAGGCCTGCAATTCTTAGGAATAACTCACTTAAATTTGTCCAAACCAGAGTCTAGTAAACATCTCTGGTATGATCAAGTTTGAAACACAAAATCATAAAATTATAATATAATAAATAACTATAAATAATTATATTAAATAATAATGTAATTATAATAAAAATTATTCACTAATGTAATCAAATCAAAATTACTGAAATTTGCTCAGTTGCAGAATTGTCGCTGTCATTACTTTTATTTTTTTATGACGAATTTCCCCACAAATCGCTATCACTCAATTCTGCAAGTGATTATAATTTATTATCGCTGTTTTCTAGCTGCTCTAAAATCACTTTTGACATAAAGGGACACTTTTGGTTGCTATGGACAATCTACAGTTTGCAGGCACAAAAAAAAATGTTTTTATTATGTAAAAGAACATGTAGGGCACTGGGCAGACCACTAGGGACAAGGGGGGGGGTGTACTTTTTACATACAGTACTGTAATCTATAAGATTACAGTATTCTGTATGTAATGTGTTTGTTTACTTTTTTGAATTTGCCGCCAGTCTCCGCCCCCGTGCGCCGTTACGTCGCAGGGAACGGAGATCGGCGGCGCGCGGGCACTGTGTGAGTCGAATGGAGGACGCCACTCGCTCACACAGCGGGGATGCATCGCAGGATCCAGGGACAAGGTAAGTACAGTATACCCTGCCTGGATCAAAGGTAAGCCAGCGCGCTGCAGGCTCTGCACATCCACCACGAGCGCGACTCGGGGATATCGATTTTTATATAAAAAATCCAACCCGAGTCGCGCTCGGGGATACCGGCAGGGGGGTTAAAGGGTCTTGTAAAGGATTTTTTTTTTTTATCTTAACCACTTTAGCCCCGGGCCTGTTTTTCAGATTCGGTGTTTACGAGACTAAAACATTTTTTTTTGCTATAAAATTACTTAAAACCCCCAAACATTATATTTTTTTTTTTTCTAACACTCTAGAGAATAAAATGGCAGTCATTGCAATACTTTTTGTTACACCGTATTTGCGCAGCGGTCTTACAAGCGCACTTTTTTTGGAAAAAATTCACTTTTTTAAATAAAAAAATAAGACAACAATAAATTTGGCCCAATTTTTTTACATATTGTGAAAGATAATGTTACGCCGAGTAAAATGATACCCAACATGTCACGCTTAAAAATTGCGCCCGCTCGTGGCATGGCATCAAACTTTTACCCTTAAAAATCTCGATAGGCGATGTTTAAAAAATTCTACAGGTTGCATTTTTTGAGATACAGAGGAGGTCTAGGGCTAGAATTATTGCTCTCGCTCTAACGATCGCGGCGATACCTCACTTGTGTGGTTTGAACACCGTTTTCATATGCGGGCGCTACTCGCGTATGCGTTCGCTTCTGCGCGCGAGCTCGTCGGGACGGGGCGATTTAAAATTATTTTTTTTTGTTTTCGGATTTATTTGTATTAATTTTACCAATTTTTAACACTAAAATAAAAAAAAATAAAAAAATTATCACTTTTATTCCTATTACAAGGAATGTAAACATCCCTTGTAATAGAAAAAAGCATGACAGGTCCTCTTAAATATGAGATCTGGGGTCAAAAAGACCTCAGATCTCATATTTAGGCTAAAATGCAAAAAAAAATAAAAAAAAATGTTAAATGTCATTTTTCAAATGACATTTAAAAAAAAATGTCTCTTTAAGACGCTGTTTGGAACTGACGTTTGACGTCACTTCCGCCCAGCAAAGCTACGGGGATGGACGAGGGAAATTTTTTCCCTCACTCGCATCCCCGCTGACCAGACGAGTGCACCCGATCGCCTCCTCCGCTACCGACGGCTCCGGTAAGCGGCGGAGAGCGCGGGAGCGCAGCGGGAGGGGGGGGGACGCTCGTCCGCCACCGATAACGGCGATCTCGCGGCGATTCCGCCGCGGAGACCGCCATTATCGTTTACCCGACCGCCCACAGAAGAGATGGATATCTCGGTTGTGGCAGCAGCTGCTGCCGTTACCGAGATATCCATCTCTAAAGTGCCGACGTATACCTGCGGTGGGCGGTCGGGAAGTGGTTAATAGCTTCCTTTACCTTAATGCAGTGCTGTTTTCATGTCCTCATTGTTTGTTTTTGCTCACAAGTTGCTGTAATTCTTCTCTGATCTCCACACTTCTTGGTTGTCTGTTTCCTGATGACCACCAGTGCTGGGAGCTTTCTCTCTGTGGTCACTAACTTCAATGAGGTGTGATTACTGTGTGTCTAGTTTCTAGTTTCGTTTTCCAAACCATCATTACTCTATGGTTCTGTATGCTCTGTATAGCACAGAGGCAGGAAATAACACGTAAAAACGAAACTAGATGCAAAAACAAAACTAGAAACTACAGATACATTATTTGATTGATATCTATTTTTTATTGTTTTTAACCACTTAAGGACCGCCTACTGCACATATACGTCGGCAGAATGGCACGGCTGGGCACATCAACGTATATATACGTTGATTTTAGTACCCAGCGGCGCGCTCCCGTGACCCGGTCCGAAGCTCCAGGAACGGGACCGCGGGATTCATGGACCCGATCGCCGCTGCAGTGCGGCGATCCGTCCCTGGAGCTGAAGAACGGGGAGAGCCGTGTGTAAACACGGCTTCCCCATGCTTCACTGTGGCCGCAGCATCGATCGCGTCATCCCTGTAATAGGGGGACGCGATCGATGATGTCACACCTACAGCCACACCCCCCTACAGTTGTAAACACACACAGGCAACAGTCAAATCCTACAGCGCCCCCCTGTGGTTAACTCCCAAACTGCAACTGTCATTTCCACAGTAAACAATGCAATTTAAATGCATTTTTTGCTGTGAAAATGACAATTGTCCCAAAAATGTGTCACAATTGTCCGAAGTGTCCGCCATAATGTCGCA